>OZ034821.1:136424-2836424 GCA_964030455.1 Linum trigynum
CGTTCAATATTCTGCCTTGACACGATTTCATATACTAAGACGCATGTAACATAGTATATAACATTATAGTTGAAAAGTGAGACTTGACATCGATAGAAGTTTTACATTGATAGAAGTTTGTCGGTTGAGGTAGAATGTCTTGTTCCTTATAAATATATTTATATCAGGCACTAGCATGACATTGATACCTATGGCCAAGTCACGATGAGGTTATGATAGATCAAGGAAGATCTTATGAGATTTTTGTCGGAGATGATCCTATCACGTGGAATAATTGTTCTTTGTCATTCTAGATGATCAGCGAAATTCGGTAGACAGCTAAAGTACCATAGGTTGTTTTGAGATCCTAATTATTTGTTCACTATCGATTCGGATTATTTGTTGTCTAAATAATCCGATTGATTAAAAAGGCCTCGTATTTTTTGGCCATTAAAAAGGCCTCATGTGAATTCGAACATGCCTTTTGTACCAGGCCCAATCAGGCCCTTAGCAATAGCAGATCGGCGGCACAACTACTTTTGGCCTTGGGCATTATTTTTATTCTCCCAAGACCCAACACACTTCAATTATGGCAAAGTTGAACAACTATAAAAGCCTCCCCTACAAAATCAAGCAATCGATCCATATCCCTGCTTTTTCTTCCCCCCATGCGCAGGCTTCTCTATTTTCCTTGAGAAAGAAAACTTAACCGCCCTCCTCCTTCCTTCGCTTCCGCCTCCCTTGCATGCAAGCCTCCCCCTCCGCCTCCGCCTCCGCCAGTCAATCCACCGCTGGTCGGCGGTCGCTCAATACTGGTCTCCACCTCCGAGCCACCATCGTCGCCTGCCACCGCCGCCGCTGATTCGCTCGAGGGGTTTGTTGGAAATGTTCCGTTCCTAACAGGGTTGTGGGAAGAAGAGCGGCAGAAAGTTCCCAGGACGAAAGGCAGGAGAAAGTTAGGGAGAGAGCAGCAAGGGTAGGGTTGTCGTCTGTTGACAGAAGAGCAGGCGAAGGAAAATCCTGTGGAAAAAAGGAATTCCAATCGTCGTCTTCCTTCCTTCCCGGACTAACAAGGAGTTGCCGCCGACCACGTTTCCACCGCCGCAGGTACATTTTTGTAAATGCTTTTTAACTATTTGGTACGGTGGATTAGAGTATCTGACGTAGTGTGTTGTTATACTCGTAGGTGTAATTTTCTTACAATGGATCGTGTATCTGAATGGTACCCGTAAGTATTGTTTACCAACTAATCCTTAGACTGTCTACTCCGCTTCCTTTTCGTATGGTCAGACATTAGTAACGGTTTTATTTGTAGGGATTTTATGGTTGAGCCTGGTTTCGTTGCAAACCTGCTGTATGAGGAAGCAGTAACTATGTCTGAATTTACGGAATCACTCAGTCTTATGTTGTTGCAAGAGAATGGTGACGTTGAGGTTATTGAAATAAATTTTTTTTTGTCATTCATCATTCTCGCTCTCGTTTGCACTTTTTCTGTTTGTTAATGCTTGTTAATTTTTTTTTGAAAATCCATTTGTTGTTTTAAACACCAGGGCACTTCTTACCTCTTCTCTGGACGTGTCACCGAGTTGAGGACATCATGGTGTGCTGCATCTAGAGTTCATTTGATCCACTTAGTTATTGAGGATGACTATTTGGATGTTGAGGTTGTTTTCCCATCGGCAAACTTACGCAAAATCCTTTCAGATGTAGTAAGTGATGAAGACATGGCCAATGCCGATTTCGTTACCCTTGTCAACTTGCTTGGTGGAAACTCTTATGAGTTTATGGTCACATTGGGTCCTTGGAACCATGGGTATTTTGAGCTGTTATTGGTCAAACTATTCTTTCCTCGTGGAAACTGAATACCATTACAGCAATGTCAATAGTAATCTACTAAATTTGCTTAGTGTCGGCCTTAATGCCATTTCTCTTGTTATCCAAGTGTACTAAGTGTGTGAACACAATGTTATTTTGTACGGGTCCTGCCTTCTTAATGAATTGTTGCTTCCTTATGGGTTGTTTGTTGCTTCTTAATACACTACATGCCACAAACAATCAAAAATTAGTATTCATGATTCATAAGAAAGAGCGAACTTGAAAATTAATAACAAGAGCGAACTTGAAAATAAAAATACGAACGTGCTTAAATATAAACATCTATCAATAGGAACGAATGATTGCAAAAAATGTCAAAATCTATACATAGCTAGCTAGGATCGTTAGTTTTACAAGCTGAACAATATAGTCCAACGTAGGAAGCAACAATTCTACCACATAGCTTGAAAATAAACATCACACTTCACTACAGCTATATAATAATGGCTGGTTTTCATGAACAAAATAAGTCCAGAAGACTTTCATTAAGTGATTAATTGACTTGGGATGCTAGTTTGGTTGCCTTCTGGCCCAATGATGCTGCTTTTGGCCCTCAAATGTACACAATATGTAGAGCTCGTTAATCAACTTGGATAAATAGGTTTTTGTTGGTTAAGTGGCAAGCAAATTGTTTCCATGATTCATATTAATAAGCGTACACAATTGAACAAAGCAGGTTGATTGTAGTCCAGCGGATGGAAGTTTGCAATGCCAATTTATGTCTTAGGTTCGACACCCATCAGAAGCATTTCAGTTTTGGTTTTAAGTTATTACTACTTGGAATAAGCCCGCGCTTCGCTGCGAGATGATCCATATTAATAAGCGTACACAATTGAACAAAGAATGTTGATTGCAGTCCAGCGGATGGCAGTTTGCAAGCCTAATTTTTTGGCTTGGGTTCGAAACCCATCAGCAGCATTTCATTTTTGGTTTTAAGTTATTGCAGTTGTACAACATTTGAAGGCTTCTTATGCCATTGTGGGGGCTATCTTACGAGAAGTCATCTTTATGTTGCAAGAATTGCCATTGGTTTCTGTTGCTTTTACTCCTGGAGAAGCGAATCGGGCTACCCATGTTGTGGCACGTAATGCCTTATGCTACTCTGGCTCTTGTAATGTTCGTTTTAATTGTTCTTATTTGTTTTGACTATCATTTCACGAAGAAGCCGTTGTATTGTGGCTCTCTCGTGCTTACCTAGTTAATCCGCAAGGGTTTCTATGACAAAATACAATAAAATAAGCCCGCGCTGCGGGATGTGTTTTATTTTTGGACACCAATTTTCGTCTCAGAATCTGTGTTTTTCCCCTTGCAACTTATTCCATTAAGGACATCTGCATATCAATATTGTCTAACACTGACTATAGGTACATATGCAAAAGTAATTCCGAAAATGTGTCCTAAGCATTCACAATAGATTCTCAGTTCAATCGTCGAAAGCACAGCGATCCCAAAGTGTGGCAACCCTGATGTGCGGCACGGTCCTCTGACCTGGGTTTGGCCATGCAATGTACAGTTCTGCTGCGAAGGTCTTCTTGCAGTTTTTCTTGATGATGTCTTTTATTTCATCTTCATTCAGTTTGAGATACTTTGCCGGCATCATGCAGATTATTGACAGAGTTGCCTCGTGGTTGAGTACAACATCGGCCTCGGATGATTCAGATTTGCACCTTGCCTCGATTTGGTAATGTAGTCTGGTCATAATAGAAGCTCGTTAGCTTTGTTGAGAAAAATGCAAGCGTTACTTGCCAAAAGTGCAAACCGGTCAATTTAAATATTTAATCTCACCTTGGCGTTTCACGAGTGGTTCTGCAAATGTCGATTTTGCATTTGACATGAGTGAACTTGATTATGGTTCGGTAGAGGGTCTGAAATATAAAAATTGTTTTTGCCAGGTTAGAGTGCACGACAATAGCAAGTGAAACATATTTGAATGTTGGGATTTTTCAAAGCATCATAATATACCTCACGATGTTGTGGTATTGAACTCAAGTCTTCTTTTATCTGAGCAAGTGTTCTTCTTGGGGGGCGAGGGTAGCGTAAGTATCCCATCCTTTCAGCTGTTCCATAGATTATGTACTTGATCGGTTTGCGGCATGGCAGAAACCTGAGTTTTGCAAATAGATGTCTATGTTAGGCTAAGTTGTTGCAATGAAAGCATATTTGAAGTGAACAAATTGTCTTAGAGATTGTTAGGAAATCAATACCTGTTCATGACTCTTTCAGTGGTCTCATTGTATGAACTGATAATCAGACGACTGGCTTGTGTCGATTCCAGCTCATATATACCATCATCGTTGCATGCATGGGGCACGGAGACTACCGATGTAACTGTGGTTATCAGCGGGAGGTGCGACTCTACATCTGCTGCTTGTTGGAGGTAACCAGCGACATCGTAGCCACAGTACTGCACAACAGCCTTGTTCCCACTGTTTTGCAAATGCAAACAAAATATAAATTATTCGCTGTCGAAAGTTTTAACGATCTTAGGTACATAGTTTAGTATACCTGTAGTCTTCAATAACCAGATGGAAATCAAGCATGCCATCTTGGAGGGCATTTGGTAATGTGATTCGCCGTACGCAGCCTGTGACATCTGTAATTGCATAGATGTTATGGGATTTTTAGTGTGTGTTGGTCGTGAAAGTGATGTACATTGTTTTACCTGCGTGGCAGTGGAAACTTTCAAACTTTGCAGGGACCATTGAGAAATGAGAGTTCATGAATGAGTCGAGGGGAAACTTAGGATTGTTCTGGTCTTCTTCGATGTTGTCAATCAGTTGGTCAGAGTTCATGAGCAGCCGCAGTTCTCCTGGGACAATGCGTTTGTTCTTACTCGAGGGGATTGTAACGATAATGCTTAGGCGATACAGACAACCAACTTTGATCCTCGCCATCACGTCATCAATGTCCTTTTCATATGCCAGAGCTTCAATAACTCGTTTCTGCGGGATTAGCAGGTGTAAAAGAATGTTATAGATAAGCAGGTGGTGTTTTTTTTTGCTGGGAAATCGTAAACAGACCTTTTTGTCCATCCAGAGCATGCGCAATGCTGGCGTTTTCCAAACCTTTCCGTCAATGACTTCTGTCCACGTTTTTAGAAGCCGAGCTATCACAGTACGGTTGTTGGTTCCCAACCGCAAACCTCGAAACGTCATCGAAGCACAAATGGGGTCTACAATAGAGAAGAAACACACTAAGTGGAGTCACCATTTATTGTAAGATTTTGCGAATCAATCGAATCCAGTACCAATTTAGACCTACAGAAACACAAACATCGAACCTTGGGGATCGGTGGGGTCCTCGTAATCCCGCGAGGCGACTGGGTTGTCTCGGCGGAAAACTGCCATAGTTCGTGTGTCCGCTGCGATCGTAGTAATCTTTATTAGAGGAATATGATGTTTTCAACTGAGTGGCGTGCTTAGGACCAGATAGTGACATACCTTGGCGCTAGGGTTTTGTGTGTGGTCGAAAGGGGCAGTTTTTACCGCCGATGCCAGCGAAGATATAGAACAATTGTAGTTTAATGGGCGTCTAAAAAAGAGCAAGAGGGACAATCATTCCGTTTTTTCCCCGTAGAGATAATTAAGGGAGAGAGAAAAAATGCCACCATAGAGATAATTGCGAGATAAATAAACGGTTTTGTCCCATCTTTTACGGGAGTTGTTTAAGATGGGTAAGATATTTTTTTTGTAACGAATTGTGATTGGCTGAATCAAGCTGCTGACGTGGAAGAATAAGGAAAGAGTAAATTTGAAATGGTGATGCCTTTTACGGGAAAGTGTATTCTTTAGATTCTTTAGATTAGATTCCAAAACTAAAAGAAAAAGAAAAGAGGAAGTTGATGATAACCATCAACTGTCTCAACTATACAAATGGTTACTCATCGAACTCATATACTCAATCTAATTACAACTTACATCACCTGAAAGCACCATGTCCTTTTTTTGGGTCGAAAATGAGATGTTTACTATTTACTAAGCACCCTAACTCTTATCTATTACATAAGTTGATCCAACTTTAGATAGCCACAATCAATAAAATGTTAACCAAAACTAGTAGAGTGCTCGTTATTTGCAAGATATCCGTAGCATGATTGCATTCTCTTCATGTATGTGAAAGTGAAAGTTTCGAATCATAACCTAATAACTCCTAGTTTTGATGACAACAATATGGTTATGATGTTCATTATTTGTATAGATCTTGTGAACACTCAAGACCATATGATAATCCAACTTAGTTTGAAGTTTCGCGATCCTCGTTATTCATTCCATCTCCATTCCTTCCAAGACTACCCACCATGACTCGACTCGTGTGATAGTACAAGAGATGAGGTTGGGTGTCAATGCAACAACGCATATGGTGTTTCAGTCGCAAATTAGACATCATGTGCTATTACTTTACCATCACTTCGATTATAACCATGACCCTTTTTTTTAACTAATTAGAGAGTCCACGTTACCCTTTTCTTTATCATTACTTTGCACAAATTGATATACTGATGTGAAAACCACAAATTAATATACTTTACCATCCCTAAACCCTAAACCCTAAACCCTGAACCCTAAACCCTGAAACCCTAAACCCTAAAACCATAGACCCTGAACCCTAGACCCTGAAACCTAAACCCTAGACCCTAAAACCTTGAACCCTAAACCCTGAACTCTAAACCCTAAACTCTGAACGCTAAACCCTAAACCCTAATAAAATCATGTTTGCCTTTTTACCTCTAGAGTGAACTTCTTGTTGTTATCCAACTCCACCAAGCAAACGACCCCTTAGTAATGACTAATTAGGATGAAATGAGTTGTTTGCTAGCTCCAGCCAAAATTTTGTTCGAAATGATGACATGATAATACACCATCAACTTGTCAATTTTCCGGTTTATTAATTTCTGTTTACTTTTCACTTGACTTCTATAGCCAAAAGTAATCGGCGAACCTTCAATTTTCACTTGACTTCAATTTTCCTGGTCTAGGTCTCTGAGTGGAGTTGCGGGTGACGATGGTATTCCAGCCTTTTCCCGGCGGCAGCGGCGGCATGGCAAGGTTGCAATGGAAGCTAGGGTTTTGATTTGTCTACTTTGGGCTCTCTGTGTTATGTGTGGCACTTGGGCTTTTCGGGTGGGCTTTTGAATTGCTTATCTGTATTGTTGTTCTCTTCATTTGGGCTTGCCCATACTTTGTACTCCTTCCTGAAACTGATTTCGTCAAAAAAAAAAAAGATAAAAAAAAACAATCTTCCACCTGTCTCCAATCGATGGATCGCCCACTCTCTCTCTCTACTCGTCGGTGTTTAACACGGAACCGCCATCGCCTCTCTCTCTTTCTCTCTCTCTCCCTCTCTCTCTCAGATTGACGACATGCAATGATTCAGGTACTATTCAGTTGATGGGTTATCCAACTTGACCAGATTGGATGTGTCATAATAAAGCAGCGAGGGAACCAATGTAGTTTATCGGGAACCAAGGTAGTTTAGCAGAACAGTCTTTTCCCATTCCCTCCATTCCCTTTCTCTTTGGTGTATAAATGAACAGAGACTTTTCCCATTCCCTTTGCTTTGGGGTATAAATTGATGTACAGCATATTATTCTCATTTCCGCTCCAATTCTCAAAATCACCCCGCTTCCATTCTTCACCTGCAATAGCCTCCTGATGTCGAACTCGAACCCGTCTTCTTCGTGGATCGCCCAATTCAAACCGGGCGACCGGGTCGAGATCAGCTCCGAAGACCCCGGGTTCCGCGGCTCCTGGTTCGCCGGCACCGTCGTCCGCCGCGATGCGAATAACACCAATCGTTACGTAGTCGTGTACGACCAGCTCTACGAGGACGAAACTGGGGACAGGCTGCTGCAAGAAACCCTCGATTGGATCCATTTGCGTCCGCCGCCGCCGCCTCCCGAGAAGAAGGTCCAGTTCAAGTTCGGCGACGAAGTGGAGGCTTTCTACAACGACGGCTGGTGGGAAGGGGCTATTACTGCGGAGCACTCCGGCGGGAAATTCGTGGTGTTCTTGAGAGGCTCAAAGGAGCACATTGTATTTGAAGAGGAATATTTGAGGTTGCCTGTTCAGTGGGTGAAAGGTAAGTGGGAGCCGCGATTCGAACAGGTTCAGCGGGAGGAAGAGGTGAGCTAATTCGATTTTATGACTTTTCCTGCTCCGTTGCTTGGTTTAACAATTTTAGGGAATTTTGAATCTCGATCTAGTTAGGCTGAGGAAAGTAGATAATTGGGTGATCAGAGATGGCATTTGTTATTTTTCACAATGTCTCAACCTCGTTGAATATCTTCATAAACATGCAGATGAAGTTCACTCAAGGAATGCAAGTCGAGGTGACAACTGACGAAGACGGTTTCAAAGGTGCTTGGTTTGCTGCAACAATTATTGAACCTTCGGGTGAAGACAAGTACCTTATTGAGTACAAAACCCTGACGAATGATGATGATACTGAGTTTCTCAGAGAAGACATTCGTGCTTGCAACATAAGGCCTTGTCCGCCGGAGATCATTGCTGTTGATGGATTCAAGGTGATGGATGTAGTAGAGGCTTACTACAACGAGGGCTGGTGGGTTGGCCTGATTGCAAAGGTTTTGAGCAACGGCAATTACCAGGTTTACTTTGTTGAGTATGATGAGAAGACAACGTTCAAGCAGGCTGATTTGAGGCCACATCAGGAGTGGTTAAACGGCAAATGGGTTGTTCCTTAAGAGGTCTGAATTTTATGCTCTCAATCCTAAAAACACTACGAGCCTTTCTTCTTGCATGTGGTGGTGGTGGTTTCTGACTTTCTGTTCTCCGTGTTTGGTTTTTAGGTGTGTTGTGCTTGGAACGGGTGGCGGTGGTTTCTATCGGCGTTGCGGTGGTGGACGGCGACATGATGTGTGCGTGGTGACGTTGTGTCTTTTGTGTGGGCTTAGGGTTTTTGTGTTGTGGGGTTTGGTGGTGACCCGGGGTTGGGGATTGTTTTGTTTTTGTTTTGTTCCCTGTACCTTTAGGTCCGGTTGCAGCAGCGCACGGATCTGGCGGCAGTTGTATTTAGTTGCTGTGCTGCCCTGTTTTTTGTTTCTAATTATTTAATATATATCATCATTAACAAAAAAAAATTTATGGCTGTCAAATATGGTTATGGTCATTTTGGGAGCCAAATATAGCTCCTGTTTTCCTTTGAAAGCCAAATATGGCTGGAGTAAAGTGGCCCAACGCAGACCTTTTTTTCCTCTCTTTCCTTTGTGATTCGTTGTTGTTCTATTTGAATGTATTTTAAATTTAAATGAGAAATCATTCATGTAGTGACGAACTATAAAAAATGAATGACTAATGTTAACGATAACAGGAGAACCATTCTGATTTTCTTTCGGCATGCTACTTGCTCTTCTTATATTTAACTAGCTTTATATACGGCCCGTTGGCCGGATTTATCATAAAATTTTCATGAGTAGTGAATCGTAAAATAAGTTAAGTACCTCGTCCGAGATTATAGTTCAAATTTGTAAACGTTATCGAAATACAACTTTCAAAATTGAGTGACTTTCATTTGATGGGATGAAATACTCCTACTCTTGATCTCCCGATGGTTTTATACTCTAACCTCACTCATTAGGCAAAAGTTTCTTTCACCACAATCTAGTCCATGTTGACATGAGGTGGACGATTACAATCAAAATGAGTTTTATCCTACTCCACCAAGCAAACGACCCCTTAGTAATGACTAATTAGGATGAAATGAGTTGTTTGCTAGCTCGAGCAAAAATTTTGTTCGAAATGATGAGCCAAAACTCAATAAATGAGTTGGGTTGTGTTCGGATCGTATTAGCTCGTTCGTAAAAGAGCCCAGCATGAGTTCGGCTTGGCTCATTAAAATGGACCATATTTCTTTGGAGTGACATGATAATACACCATCTAATTGTCAATTTTCCGGTTTATTAATTTCTGTTTACTTTTCACTTGACTTCTATAGCCAAAAGTAACCGCCAAACGACCCCTTAGTAATGACTAATTAGGGTGAATCTTAGAGCCATTTTTTAAAAGTTTCATTCTCTCCTTTCCCATTTTAATTTCTCACCGTATGAAAAAGGAAAAAGAAATTCGAAAAGTGCAGGAGGGAAAATTTGGAGCCTCTTTTTTCATTTTTCCGTAAAATTTCCCTCTCTCAACGATTTTAGTTTTCCACCCTATGAAAAAAATATAAATATTGCCAACCCAACTTTACCTTTCTGACTTCCTTCTCTTCATTTCGTTCTTTCACCTTGCTTGTTCGTCAACCGGCCGGAGTGGAACCAAACCCTTCCCTGCTTCCCACAATCGTCAATTCGTTCCTTCTCCTTCTCATAATCAGATATTGTATTCTCAGCCAAAGTTCGGGTTGTCGATTTTAGTTTTGGGTTCTCTTCCCATCGACGGCGGCGCTGCTGCATGCGAGTCCTGATGGAGGTATGTTCTAAATTCTCTGTCCTTTCTCTCATTTGTGTTGGTCTATCACTGATTTGGAGTTTTGACAGAATAGCCTTTGTACCAACGCGGAGTGAAGTTCTCGGGTCCTCAATTGTCCATCGATGAGGATGGTAATCAGATCCAATGAATCAAGCGGTCCATTCAATTTTTTTCGTCTCTGCTCTTGATTTGATTATAGGCTCGATGATTTTTGTTTCTGACCTCAATTAATTTCCATTGGCAAGCTGTTCGGATTGTAATCAAAGCGTTCAGAGTGGTTTGAGACCTGTGGCTGTGGTTGTTGCTCGGTTTTGCTCTGTGCTCGGTTTTGACCTCAGGTTCGTTCTTCTGCTTAGTGCTTAGTGTTTAGATCCAAGCTAGATAATTTTCAACCCAGAGTGTTTTGCGTGTGTGCACATGTGGTTGAAGACATTGTATCTGAATATTGGTTACTGACTATAGACCTGTTGTGCAGGCATGTGGAGCTAAATAACATGTTGAAAAGGAGTTGTTAAATGAGACTGATGTTTATGATGTTGTTGCACTTGTTAAGCTAGCTATAAAGGTATCTTGTTCCTCTTATACTTCATAATGTTCAGTTTGTAGTTTATAATTGGTTCAAATCATAATGTCTAAAATGGAATTTTTGGATTTGGCACTCGTTATGTTTCCTTCTTTGGCTAGATGGGCGTGCAGTGGTTTTCCAAGAAGAGGACAGATGGGCCACTCCGCTTATGCACACCGGTATGTTTCAATTATACCCTTTCTTGGTTTGCTAGGTCTTAATGAAAACAAGAATAATGATCTGAACAGAAAAATAATCTTGACCAGCAAAAGTAGAGGCATACATTGTTGATTGGAAAAGCAGTTTAATGAACCTAAAACATGAACAACCATGACCAGAAAGTATGAAAATACCCAACAACACATCATAACGTCCTCCAATCAAATATCCTAACTCATCCATAGAGTATCAAACAAATGGCCAGATTCGAAATGTGTCTCCGGTTATTAGAATCCATGCCAATCTTTTCAACTAGCCTTCTTGCTGCTCCTCAGGCCTTCCCTTCTAGTACATGGCTTCTTCTGCAACATTGAATATACAAAGTTTAGTTCCAACGAAAATTATTGTTCCCCAAAAGTATTCTAGACATAAACAATGAACTTCTAATATTACAGTTGGTGGATCAGGGATGTCGGTTGTATCAACATCCTCTTCAGTATCCTCCTCTGATAACTCTGGACAAGTTCTGGCATTATGAGTATCCTTCCCACATTTACTGCAATGTTTTGGTTTTCGACCAATGTGGGGTGCTTGCTGGTTCCCACTGTTGTTGGCGACGTTTTCACTATTTGGTTCTTCATTATTTGGTACTGTGTGGCCAGCAGCTCCATCATTAGCTTCAGTATCAGTAGGTTCTGGTATTGTAGGCCTCACATAATCAGGAGGCTTCTTACAAGTGCTTTTTTTATGACCCAATACGCCACATCTGCTACACATTCGTTGCTCCCCTTTCTTCCTTTTGTTTTCTTGTCCACCCGAACCTTTGTATTTCACAGGATGTGGATCCAAAAGTTTCTCTTTTGCCTTTGGTCTATTGATATCTGGGATCTCAGTATCACCTTCGTTCATCATGTCTAGCGATTCACATATGAATGCAATTCCTGTACGAGCAAGGTTGAAGCTTTCGCTTGATTTTGCCCCTTTTAACCATAACTGGGAGCTGCTTTGTTGAAGAAGCCCATATCTGAAAACCACAGTCAATATCATTATTCTATTAAAACGTCACGAAAAAGTGAAAGCTTATGTTCTAAAACGGGTCAACGCCCTCTGGTACCACCTTAGTATTTAATAAACACATCTGAACTGCTTTCTTAAACACAGTAACACACAATTTCCAGCTTTATACAGTAACTACGAACCTGAATGTGAATAGTCTAGCCTCGTCCATATTGTGTGGTTGTTGTAAGCTATCAAGTGTCTTCGGCTTCTTTGACCACCTTAACTTTACCAACTGTTCTGGAAGTTCCAGCATACCCTCTTCTTTCAGTAGATGAACCATATGAGCGCATGGTATTCCCATATAGTGGTAATAGTTACAACTACACTCCATAGCGAAGGGCTCAATTGTGTATGTGACCTGAAAAACCTTTTGTTTACCTGACATTGTCACTCTGTAAATGCGTTGGTTTTCCGATATCTCTGAATCCATCCTTACAAAAGCTCCCGACTTTTCAACCTCATCTCTGAATTTGAAAAAGGCTTCTTTTGTGAATAATTTAGACGCACTCTTCTGAAGTGAGACTAATATATTAGACGTTATTGTCCGTTCACGATGGATGGACTCAAAATCAGCTTGTTGCTCCATCTCCCTCATATCCCTAGACCAACGATCAAAATGAATAAAGAACTCAAGTAGATTATGATTGTTTTCGATATACTTGGTAAGCTGAGAGTTCATTCCTTCACATCTAGACGTTGTTGACAAGCCTGCAAAGAACTTTGAGCGCAAGTATGTATACCCCCATTCAGTTCTTTGGTCAAATAGATGTGAAACCCAATTGTTATGCTGCTGTGAGCACTCCTCGACCATTGTTTTCCACTTATCTTCAAATACTGAAGGTTCCCAATCAGCTGACACGAAATGTTTCCATTGTGGCAAGAAGTTAGGATTGTCCCTCACTTTTCTGGCAATAGTTTTGTCTATGTGCCAAGCACATAAACGATGTGTCGCATCGGGGAATACTTGCTGAATCGCGTTGCGCATGGCTTTATCCCCATCTGTGACAACAGTTTTAGGATCTACACCGCCCAACCTTCTCCTCAAGGCATCTAGAACCCATACATAGTTTTCTTCTTTCTCATTTGCCAAAAATGAACATCCAAATATGCAACTGTTGAAGTGGTGGTTCACACCTAAAAAATAAACAGGTTAGTAAAATTACTTCACTAATAAGACAAGAATTACACTATACCCATAACGCATGGAAGTGATATTGCATTAGTCTCTTTAACGTGTGGTATTAAGTTTCAATGAATAAATACTTTATACTTTATAGGAATGAAAATATAAGTTACTAGGAACCGAAAATAAAAGAATTAGTACCTGAAAAAATTACTAGAGGCATATTGTAGACGTTCTTTTTGTAAGTCGCATCAAAAGCCAATAATTCTCCAAAGCATGCATAATCAGCCACTGAAATACTATCTGCCCAGAACAAGTTAACAAGCCTGTCTTCATCGTCTTTTTTTAGCTCAATTACGAACTGTTCATCCGCACTTAGTTTCGCCTGTAGGTAAGCTAGTGCTGTCGCAGCATCACCATCACTAATCTGTTCCTTCCGATCTTTGTCCACGTAATTATACGCATCTTTCCTCGTGAACCCCATCTTGCTATAGCCTCCTGCCTCTGCAACCGCTAGTGAAACAATCTGTGATGTTTTCATTCCTGCAGCTCTCCGGAAATTGATTGCTGCTTTAACTGCATCACTCAACTGTCGATTCCCTTTCATGTAGTGTCGGTATTTTTTTGGAACCGTTACGTGAGAGTGCACGTTATGAAAGGTATCAACAAACCACTTCCCATCTGACTTGTCTAGTCGTACACGAATCCTAGCTTTGCAGTCAAATCTCGTCTCTCCTTTTGGTTCCCTCTTTCGTTCACCCTTTCGGTCGCGCTTTGTTCCTTGACCAGAACATACAAACCGACGCCATATCATGACCTTGTCTTTATCTCGGCCAATATCTTCTTTCCTGACGTCAAAGCCGGTGACCAGCCCATAGTTCCTCCAAAAATCATAGGCTTCTTCAGTGTTAGCGAATCTTAGCTTCTCGATATCTTCTTGCTGTAGAAGTAAGAGATCGTCAATATCATCCTCTTCTACCTCTGAACTTTGGTGAACGTTATGAATAGTTGAACCGTTACTGTTGTTAATATCTTCATTGATTTCCACTTCGACGATTTCATCGTCTTCCATGATCGTCGCGCTTGTGATTGTCCAAGCCAACTAACCCTAAGTAGCCAAAGTAGTACTAAGGAACTAGCCTCTCCGCTGGCGCTTCACTATGAAAAACCTAAAGGATGTTGTATATAAGCTGTGAAATTAAATCCTTGTTTTTAACGGAACAATTTGGGTCAAAACATCCATGGGCTGGACTGAATTCGTTTGGCCTATTTAAATAAAACTAGTGGGCCTAAATAACCTCCTTGGTTCGCATAACCAAGCCTGTCGTCCCTCAAATGGAGGACACCTATTCCAAAAGCATCAATTGCACCAGGTGGCCCCTCCAAAGAAGCACACCTGTCACCAAAAGCATCAATTCATATATGAAAATCCAATCACCATTTACTCTGCCCTTTGTCATTGGTTGTAGGAGATTGTATGTTGATAAGATTTTATCCCCTTACAGCCTATATAAAACGCAGTCCCCTCTTCCTTCAAAATCATGGAAGCAGCAAATGAAACTTGAAATTCCTTAAAGTTCTTCCTCCAACCTTATTTGCATCAAGTTACGGTAATGAGGAGAACTCCAAGTGGCTAAAGAGTTTCCCAACATTCAATCATGTTTGTGAGTTTGCCATGTATAGATGGGAAACTCTTTGGCCATTTGGATGTTTTTCTCATTGCATTGTAAGAAGTTATTATTTGTACAGGAGGTTGAGAATGTGGATCCGGGATTTCTTCTTTGTTCTTGAGTTTGAGTCTTTGTCTTCGTTTTTCATTTTTATATTTCCTGTGTTCAATTACATTTCCGCTACTGCCTTGTGTTCTTATTCATACTCCGTTCTTGTGTTTATATTTCTGGGTTTCACTGCTTACTCTGTTTTCCGGTTTTGGAACGAAGAAAGAAACAGAGCTTTGGTGCTCTGCCGCGGGAAGCCTAGATCACTCTTAATTGATTGGTTGAAAATGGGCCAAACGTGAATTCATAAACTGGCGGAGCCACAACCAACCAAGGGAGGTTAAACTGGCATCGTCTTCTTCCCTTCTTCCATCTGCTTTCGTGGTCTTGTCTTTTCGAACCTTAAAACCCTAAAATGAAGCCCCTAATCGGTTTAATGAGGTGGATAAATATAGAAGTTCACACGTAACTAGTTAATTCCTTATTAAGTTCATTTAATGAGGTGGATAAATATAGAAGTTCCCACATATAAAAAAACTCTAATTGATATCTCACGGGTTTTCCTAATACACGAGGTTAAACACCCCTCTGGCGCATCTATTAATATGGCCAAACATCTTGCCCAAAACTCAATTCAACTAAAAGTAGCGCAGAGGCCCTTTGGTCAACATTGTGTCTGTAACATTATGGGGAAGGAAGGGTAAGTTCTGCAATCCGCTAATGTGTTTTCTTTAACTTTTTAGTCAGCTATTTCGTTGTATTTGTTCTTATATTCCACTCTCTCGTTGCTTTTTTGTACAATTATATTAGGGAGAAGAACAAGATGACGAGCGGCCAGTCTACTGTACGCCTAACGCGTTCTCTAGCCAAGTCTATGGTTCGTCCAGGAGCTTTAACAGTAGATTATTTATACAAAACTTATTCTGACTTGATTGTTCATTATTGTAGGAATTGGAGAACTATGTATCTCCTGCAAAGAAAACAAGAATGCAAGACGTCACCCCCCCCACCTACACCCGACTTGAAGGTGATTGTTCTTGATGCTGAACCAGGGCTGGACCATGATGAGCTAGGTGTGCAAAACAAACCCCTCACGCCTCCACAAAAATTGTCAATGAAGGTATGTAATCCTAGTGATGTACATATGCTTCCTTTCCGCCCACTATTTTCGTTGTTTTCCTTCGTTCCTTTCTCCGCCACTTGACTTCTATTTCTTCTTTAATTAATTATATATTTTCATTTAAAATGTAAAACCTAAAACTCAAGAAAACCTCTTCTTATTTCCTCTATTTGTTCGTTCTCCATGATTGAAGGGTACCACAAGGTTTGAGCTCCCTACAGCCGTCAACTACAGTGACGAAGAAGTGAGTTTTGCTCACTATATATTTGCAGAAGACCTTCATCCTGATGAAGCTTTGGTCAAAACAATGATGAAATCATATACCAGGCAGACATTATGGAGCTTATGCCCCGAGTCAAACGTTGATGCTGATGTAAGTACTTCTGCGAAACGCCCCTAGTTGACCTGAACGTGCTTAACGATTTTTAATCATTGGATTTTATTTCTATTGTGTTTTAGGTAATTACAGCGTTAGCATGCCACTTGACCTTGGACGAAGTTAAAAGAGATACTGGTCGTGGAAGAGGAGTGTGCTTTCTGCCTACGGAATTGCAGGTAAGTGTTGCTTTTGCTTTGTAATTCTATTTCAGTTTACACAGGGTTGGTTGTTTATTAAGTAAGATTAGTGTTCAATGATTTAACTTCATTTTCCTACCAGGATATGGTGGTTAATTATGGCATGACATCTGCAAAGGCATTAGAGTTATATGATACAAAATTCCTATCAAAAGCTCATAACTGTAGAAAGGTTATGACTTCTCCACAATTCTTCCTTCTCATTTCTGCTTATTTAGTTGCGGTTTTCACAACATATGTGCGCGTGAATTATGCCTACCCTTCTGCTTAATTTCTTGAATGAATTATGTAGGAAAACTAATTAGTTAATTGGATTGTTTTCTCGTACCTGTGAAGGTTTGTCTTCCCATGAAAGATATGATGAATGATGAAGGCATCCACTGGTATTTAGCTATAATTTTGATGGACCAGAAACAAGTACACATTCTGGATTCATGCCCATCAAAAGAGCGCCAAACAATCCGTACGAATGCAGTTCACACAATGGTATAGTTAAAATTTGTGCCATTGAATACATACTTCAATACACGTGTTTGTAATTCAATTATGTGGCATTATATTTTCCAACACAATTTTGTAATTCATAGGTTACTTCTTGAACGTTGTAGATCGAATTTCTGAACGACTTGTTCGATGCCTTACACAAGGATGTTCAATCAACATGTGCACCACCACAGATCAAGGAGTTTACTTTGACCACTCCTGAAGTTCCTACACAACGACACAAGTAAGAATGTATATTTGGTCATAATTTCACTAGAAAAATAAAATATTTGTGTCTTACGTAATGCATCTTTCTAAACAGGAATGATAGTGGGATCTGGGTTTGTGTGTGGATGATGGGATCAACTTGGGATGATGACTATTATATTTGGGTAAGAAATCACCTACTACCTAGGCCCATTTATTTCTACGAGCACATTAAAAAACTATGTCAACTATTGTATTAATACGTTATATTTTCTGTCCTTACAGCCATGCAATCATTTGAGAAGAATGCAGGTGGCATTGTACCTAGTCAAAGAGCCTACCAATTACATAAGACACAAGGTGCTCAAGAAAGCAAATCAGAATGCGCCTAGGTTTGAAGCTCAGACACTTGAGTACAAAATAGCTTCCCAAGAGAGGAAAGCAGGTTCCCAGAAGAGGCTAATTCAGGAAAGCAGCTTCCCAGAAGAGGCGAATTCAGGGCTCAAGGATATCTAGTCGCATAGTGTGTTCTGCTAAAACATTTTAGCATTTAGTTTTGTTTCTTCCTTTCCAACGAATGCCCTCTTTATGGTAACGATTTAAGGACACGTTTATTATTTGGCGGATAGATTGCAAGTTTTGGTGTGCTTTTTTATTTATTAGAGGGAGGCTAGGAAATCAACCGAATAAACACAAGTACACAGCCAGAGGCTAGTTTTCCAAACAGAAATGGAACCGCTACAGTAATCTCACATTGCAGACAGATAGCCAAAATAGCAGCAACAGAAACAGCCACCTCTGAGATTCGCATAAAAACTAATAGAGATAAACTGGCCAGATTACTTGCCTCGGGAAACTTATTCCCATCACGTCTTCACGAAGTAACCCATCGAAATTTGCTGGAGGATCGTCCAACAACCAGCCCAATCAAGTGGACCTTTAAACCATTTTTCAATAAAGATGGAAGAACCCGAAACATGATTAAAAGCATCACTAGTGAAATGAAAGAGGTCACATATCGTCCATTCAAATAATTTTTGTCTGAGCTCAACCAAACTTGAGTTGCTCCCCCTATAAATGTAATCACCCTCTTGTTTCTTCATATCTTCTTCAGACAACTTATCAACTGTGCTAAACATGAAACTATCAAGATCGACTTCCTTGTTCATCGGATCCATTCTGACCTGGAAAAAGAAAACCACCAAACAAGCTCCTCAACAGATCATGTCAAAGACTACTGAAAGAATGGACCAAAAACACACATGATCCTGGAAAGGGACATCTTAAGCACCTAATTCCTATACACATTAACTCGGTTTATCATCAATGCATAAAACCGTCACCACAATTCGTCAAAACCCTTACCTTGTCAAAGTTAACCACGAAGATAGAAGCAGGACTGGGCCTGTCGGGGTCTCTGTTTAGTTCGAACCCCACGGTTTCAGTGTAAAAAAATGTAGGAATAGAATTTTTGAAATACATACTCCACAGCTGTAGCCTCCGCTTCAAACAACGAGACCTCTCTTCCCAAATCAGTCTACAATACACCTCATCCATATCAGAGATCCATCCAAAATCACAGCATTGTAGTTCGAAAATCAATTTCGGCAATTTCAATTCAAAATCCCTTTCTTACCTCCCTAGCAGATCCTGAAGGAACCATGGCCTCTTTCATTGCCTCCTCCAGTGCAATCATCTCCACCTGCCCAGCTGTTTGCACAAGTGAATTACTCATACAAGCAACAATTAGTTTTCATTCAAAGGGATGGGGGTGCTTATGCTTGCACAGCTTGACGCCAAGATTACCTGCGATATTCGGCCAGTTTAGGGTTCAAACAATCGATTGGGAGGAATCATAGGACAGGTGGGAAATATAACAGTCGAGAACGGGAAAACGAAGAAGAATAAGAGGGGGAAACAGAGTGGTTCAATTATCGCTGCCATTTTCTGAGGCGGCTGGGATGATTTACAAGAGTAGGGAGGAAGAACAGGGTTATTCCCAATTCGAACAGAAAAATGGAGAAGAGAGAAGGTCCAAGGTCGGGATTTGGAGGAGAGGGGTAGGGCTGCGGGTGGGGCAAGGTAGGTGTCCTTTCTCTTAGGGTGGTTGGATTTTGGGTCAATTCAATAACTAAACAGAACCAACCCGATTTGGTTTACAATGGACTAAAATGAAAGAAAAACTAATTCTATGAGTTGATCTGTAATTTTATTTAATATAAATTCCGAAAAAATAAATCATTTAATAAAATTTAATCTCAGCCGTCGAGATCACACGTACGGTCAAGATCACCCAAGGTACGCCATACCCCGGAATTTACCCGGGGTACGATAGAAGCCACCATATATATATATATATATATATATATATATATATATATATATATATATATATATATATATGGCAAAGGCTAGCGTACATCAGTCGTACGCTGTACACCTGTGTTCACACTTGGTTATTGCACTTCAATATATTTCGCTGAATCAGAACCTTCGGTTATTATTTTTTAGATTAAATGAATCTCGTGGCTTGTGTTAGAGAATTAGGGACTGGGGTTTATCCATTAGAGGTTAGGGTATATTATCATGCACAAAATTTTGGTTAATTCCTGCTCTAAATAGTAAAACTCGACGGGCGTACAATGTACGACTGACGTACGCTAGCCTGAACCATATATATATATATATATATATATATATATATATATATCTCCCTAGTAGACTAATCGTAGTTACTTAATTTTTTAGTAAAACCACTATGATTTGATTTGCTTAAATGAATAATAAAGTGCAGAATAAAATTTTCTCATAAAATAATACATTATTTGTAAAACTACATTTTTAACTGCAGCACATTAAAAACCTAAAGTGCCATCGACTTTTTTTTTGTACCGCATGATACGGAGAAAAGAAACCACCAATTTACTGTGATTGGCTGGAGGGTTGTAAAAAAAAAAAAAACAATTCTGAATTCTCTGATCGGAAAAATCTAAGGGTAGTAAAAAAAAGTACATCTAGTCAGAGAAGTGAGAACCATTCAGCTTACATCACCCTCTTCCTCTCTGACCTTTTCTCTCTCTTCGCTAAACCTAATAGCCGCCTCCTCTCTTCCCCCCACCCAAAAAAAAAAAAAAAAAAAACTCCACCTTCTCCCTCGCATCTCTCCGCCCGCCGCCTTCTCCCTGGCATCTCTCCGGCCGCCGCCGGTAACATCTCCTCGCCGCATCCTCATGTCTCAATCCATCTCTCATACTCCCCAGAAACATGCCCTCCTCCTCTTTACAGACGTGGCCGAACTCCACAGCCCTCTAGCTCCTCTGTTTTTTTTTTTTTTGTTCTGGGGTAAGTTTCTCTATATATGTGTGGGATAATCATACATTATCTCTTCTTCTTAAGGTTGGTTTGAGTTAATTATAAGCAAAGTTACAAGCTTTATTGGTTCTACAGTCAGATCTGTCCTATGGTTAGGATTACCATTGATGTTGTTCTTGTTCTTGTTCTTGTTTCAATCTAGTGTGCTCGAGGATAAACCTTTGGTGTTTCCGCTCTCCCAATTTCTCTGTGTGCTTGAGGCTTCCTAGATCTTATATAGAAGGCAAACGGTGAAAACCCATGGGGAATCTTACTGTTATCCTCTGGAATTCCAGTTTTGATCCAGTCAATTCGTGAAGATACCCAAAGGCTCAGGGTGTTAAAACATTATTTTCAGTGTAGCTGATTCTTTTCACATTTGATACAATCTTGAGAGATGTATTTGGTATAGATTTATTGTGGATATAACCTCCTATAGCTTTGCATGAGCAATTGGTCTTTTTTCTGTCCATTCTCGGTCACTCAAATATTTGGAAGCTTTCCTCTGTAGTGAATTTGAATAGTGCATCCGTTTGTAGAAGCATAGCTGGGTGCTGGATCCTGAGTAATCTTGTAAAGTTATTTATGTAATGTTCCAAAGTGAATTTAGCTGATAGTAGCCTTGGTTGTTTGGCAGCCGGAAACTGCAAGGGATTCTCCTCAAGCTTCTGGCTTCCCTGCTGATAGTGCAGTATTGACAGGTGATGCATGTGGACCGATTGCAGAATGAATGAAGGAATCGACGTTACTACTCGTCATTTCAACGCGCGGCGGGATGCCTTTGATACTCTGAAGCAAAAACATGAATACAAGTTACATTCTGTAGCATGTCCACTTACGAAATTTATGGTAAGCAGTATTTGATACCTCTGTCTCCCTTTGTAGTGGATAAAGTACCTAAATCTGACCCATGTAATTGTCTGCCATTGCATCTATACTTTGTTGTTTTAACTTGGAATTACTGAATGCCATAGTGAGAGTAATATTTAGTTTAAATTGTTGACTTGACAAAAGGATGGTGCTGCACAGTTGTTTATGGACATTGGACTGTCACTGATTCCGAATGTTTGTCCAAGATCGGCATCTGGAGTATGTCTTCAACTAACAATGAAAACGGATAACTGAAACATTCTACTAGAGAATGTTGCAAGATACACACTGGTTGCTATTTGCTAAGATAGAGTGTAGATTATAAGTACCTTGAAGATTTCGGCATTTGGCCAAAATGTTTTTCGTGTAACATCAGTAAAAACATCAGCTTGGCACGATTTATATACAACTTCTTGTTGTAAAGTGATAAATTGTCTAGATATGATAACATCACCGAGAAGTTGGGTGTTTCAAGAAAAGATTTGGGTCTCATTCTTTATGTTCTCCAATTCCCTTGCTGACATGCTTTCTTTCATGTGCAGATTCTCATTCTAGACTTGGTGCTTAAGCTACTGCATGAAAATTCTGAAGAGCCTCAGACAGCTCGGATACTGCTTTACAAGTTATTCTATGATCGTACTGATCAAGGGGATGACCCAATTCATCTTGAACCTGATTAAATCGTTCAACACCCATAAGCAATCCAAAAGGTGCTTCTTCTCCCACACAATTAATTAACTTCAACCCCACAGTGCATGTTTAAATGTATTATTATCCTTTCTTTACTCTGCATGCATTTCATGATTCTGGTACTCCTTTACTTGGAAACTATAAGGCATTCAACTTGAGAAGAAGAAAAGAACTTGCACGTGCTGAGGAAGATGCCAAAACACCGAAGAACAAGACTGATCTAATTAGTTCGGAGGAGAAAAAGATGAGGAGGATAGAACTGAAGGGGGTTATGAACAGAGTGATCAGGGGAGTAGTGAAGAAGAATATGAGGAGGAAGAAGAAGAAATAGAGGAGATGCAGTTGGATTTTATGTCAGAAAGAAAATCAAAAGAAGGTGGACTCAGTTACTATCCTCTACAATCCAGCTGAGGAAGATGTCCAAACTCGGAAAATGACTAGAATCAGATTGTAGTCTATGAGACAGAAGATCAATGGTAACATATTTTGAACCCAGTTCTCTCCTCTTCTCCATTTCCCCTCTACATTTTCCTCTTCTGCTTTAGTATTTCCCAATTCTGCTCTTTGATTTTTCAGGTGAATTGGAAGACAAAGATGAGGGCTTAGCTTAGGTATCCACAAGAAGATGATGAAAAGTGTGTTCCAGCCAGTGGTGAAAGGTGAATAGGAGGAAGAAGAAGAAACAGAGGAGGTGATGGTCAAGTCTAAGTCAGTAGAATGCAGCAGCAAGAATCTCACAAGAAAGATGAATCAGGTACAACGATTCAAGCCTTATAGCGCTAACATGCTTAGAGATGGAAACGGTATAGCGATGTAAACCCTAGATTAGAGAATCCTATTCAATCCAGCTTAGGAAAAATCCAACAATTGGAAAGAACAGGAGTCAGTTTGTGGTTCACAGGCAGACCATCAATAAGAAGGGGAGTGAAGAAAACTAAATCGAGAGATCTGCACTCCACAGAGTTTAGGGTTTTAATTACCTGATGCTTGGTAAACTACTTATGGATTTGCTTCCGACCTAGTATTCATTCACCTAGCGACTTCAGGGTACTAGGAGGGAAACTGGGAAAGTAAGTCTAGATATCATCAAATGACAAAAGCATGAGACAGAAGCAATCACATACCCTTCCAATCCCAGCAAGTAGTTTGTAGATATTACTGTTAAGAGATTCTTCCTCTCTTCATCTACCAAAATGAGACATCAAGTAGCCACATAAACAGTCTTCCCAAAAAACATCTTCACTGGTATAGTTTTTGCTTGAGCTTGTCAAGCCTAAGGTATTATTAACATTTCCACCCTGTTCTGTCCTCTTTCTCGAACTCTTGGACTTTGTCTCCACTGTAATTCCTGCATGCAGATTCAGCAGAACACATTATAGTGAGTTGTTTGTATGAAACCGATCCCTCCATGCTCCCCATCAGATCAACTCAACAGTGTTCGAATCATCATGGTAATGTCTTTGTCCATTTACCCCCTCGCCTAGTTGCTTTGTGTGCTCGAGGGTTCTGATTCATGTTTTCACCTCATTTCAGCTTCTTTGTTCATATTGTTTTTTCAGGTGAATGAGAAAACGAGGATGAGTGTTTTCGCTGAGGTACTGAAGCATTCACTCTATCCTAGCAAACTTCAACGACGGTACTGGTCTTTCATGTGTAGGCATGTGTAGGATAAAGATGATGAAAAAGAGGTCAAAATGCGGGAAACACTTTGATTCAGATTGTTTTTGTCAGATCAATTATTCGAATATAGCATATGCAATATTAATTACTAGAAATACGTTGGCAGTCGGCAGATATTACCTCACTGATTCGCATCATCTTCCGCCTGGTTGGCCGCCTGAGCTGCCGCCGCCTGAGCTTCCGCCGCCTGAGCTTCCGCGCCTGAGCTGCCGCCATTTCCGCAGCCAACGCCTCACTACAAGAAATCACCGGCCCAATGTCAATTAATTGGAAAAAGCTATTCAACCGCCGCTTGAATCTAGATCTCGCATAAACAATCAAAAAATTAAAGCTAACCCACCGTTCTCTTCGTTGCTCCTCTTCAATCCTCACTCCCGCTCTAACGTTTTTCTCGTCAAGTTTCCTATTGCGGTTAGCTGCAATTTGGGCCGCTTTCTTCTCATCTTTTTGAATGTTATGGCCCTTCTGCCTCTTGCTAAAACCAACCATTGTAATTTGCAATAGAGCTAGGGTTCTACAGTGACGAAAAGAGAATGGTAGGGTTTTTGCCTTTGGGCAGGAAGGTCTGTAATGGTTAGGATATAATGAGTGACCACGGTTGCTTTTCTATGTGGTCAAATTGAAAGTTTAGTCACTGAGATTACTAAATCGTTTCATGTTCGTCACTTAAATTCCTACTATTATATATTAGTTGTCACCCATGTTTCAGAATCGGACCGGATGCTGAACCGGAAAAGTTAGTAGTTTAGGGTTCAGTAGTTAATCATTACAAAACTGTTGATAGAACCGTTCATGATATACAGCATACAAGACTTTAATAATAGCTAATTTAAGAATAAAGTTATCATTGACCATAAACAATTTTAAATTTATACATCACCAAAATATCTAAAAAAATCATTCAAACCTTCTCACAAAAGAATTCATTATTTTTTTAATTCAAGTTAAAAGTTACGTACCAGTCGGTAGTGGACCACCTAAAGTCGACAAGGCGAAAACATATAATTATAAGCTCACAACGAAGTTGGAATATGAGAAGAGGAAGCAGAAATAAAATTAATAATTCTGGTTTGATGGTTTTAGTTTACGTTATTGTATATTTTAAATAAAAATTATGGTAAAGATAGTGAACTAACCTGATCAATGGCTGTTCAGTAGAACCGCCAGACTAGTTACGGTACTGCTTTGGTTCATTGTTTGAACGGTTATTGATGGACCAAATGACTTTTCACGGTTCAACATAAAACCAGATGAATAACCACGGTTTAACTGGTCCACTACTACACTACTTTAACCACAATATATTTTTTAAAATACTTTACATAATTTTTTTTAACATAAACTAAGACCATCAAACCATAATTATTAATTTTATATTTGCTTCCTCTTCTCATTTTTCAACCTTGTTATCGACTTTACGTGGTCCACTATCGACTAGCACCGTAATCTTAAATTTGAATTAAAAAAATGATGATTTCTTTTGTGAGACGGTTTGAATGATTTATTATATATTTTGGTGATGATATGAATTTGAAATTTTTTATGGTCAATGATAACTTCATTCTTAAATTAGTGTAATATACAAGTCTTATATGTTACATATCATGAACTGTTCTATCAACGGTTAACCACTGAACCTTGAACCACTAACTTTTCCTATTCAGCCTTCGGTCCGGTTCTAGAAACATAGGTTAGTACTCTAGGTCATCAACAATATCAATAAAACATAGCTAAAAACAACCTAATTAAAGACACGAACCAACTCATCACCCGCACACAAACCAAACCTAGGGATGACAAAGGGTCGGATCGGAGTCGGATAGTGCATGTGCATTACCCTACCCGAAATAGTTCAACCTATTACCAATACCATATAAGAATCAGGTAGAATATAGAAACCATATCTATACCCTATCGGCTTTCGAATATCCATGATTATCCATGGATAATAATTTTTATATATAACTTCAGCCAATATGTTAACAATTACAAATATACTGATATTACATAAGCGACAAAGTACAACAATAAAATTTTGCTCTTTGTTTCCTGTTATGGTGATGAGGTTTGATTTTCGCTCATGGGCGACGAATGTTGTTTGAACATTCTATCTTTATTCCTTGATTAATGCAACTGAGCTATTTTTTTTTTAAGATTGATGCATCAGCTTTCTAATGGTCAAACATCACAATTGACTTTCGTGTAGGACATATATGACGAAATTGAACGACTGTTGACTAAAAATTACATGAAGTATAAAAGTTAGTAACGAATAAGAAATAATTTTATTTATTGGCAAACATGAAACATATTGATAAACCGAGTGACCAAACATACAATTCGCCCAGTATAGTTGAAACTTTTGACTTAATTTAATTATGAATATATTCAAAACAAAATTTGAAAATTCAATTCAATTTATATCTAAAAAATTTGAATATGATATTTCAAACGTAAGAATTCATTTGACAAATAATTTAACATAGAAAATTCATTCTACTGAATTCATTTTTCTTTCGAACCAACAACAACAAAAAAAAAAAAAACTTTATTTCTTTATGGTTACAACTTACAAGAGTAAGTGCTCTTCGTATAAAGAGAATAAAAAAACCCAATGAATCTCAAAGATCACCAATCAATTAGCTTTGTTCACCTTAGCTGTTTGTACCACATGAAAAATTCAACCTCCTTGTATTCATCACCCTTAGGGCAGGGCAAAGAAGTCGAAATAGTACGATCTCTGTAGTCAAACATGTACAACTCCGTGCCCTTGTTTTCCAAGAAGTAGATACAATTCCTCTGAACTCCAGATTTGCTAGCACAACACGGATAACAGCCCATGTTACCCCAGAAGAAAGCTTGATCACCCAAATCTTCCACCATTCTCCATTTCATCATCTCCCAATCCATTTCGAACACTTTGACGTCTACAAGAATGCCCTCGATCCCATTCGCTCGAGCAACACAGTATCCGTTCCGATAGAACCTGACAAAGAGTAATACTTCGCCACAAGACTCTACCAACGTACACTTAAACGTACTGTCGCCCGGGCTTCGATCGAATGGGAACCCAACCGTTGTCATTTCTCGAATATCGCATCTATCCGGTAGTAATTCCGCCATGGCGAGATGGAGGGCCGGATCTAACACATAAATATTCCCTCGATGCACAACAACTCCACAAGTCGACTTGATTTCGTGCTTGCCTGAGATTTTGTGTACTGCCCATGCGTCGTCACCTTCTTGCCATACCATAGCAACATCCTCCTCCTCATCCGCTACTTCCCCTGCCTCATCGTTTCGTGTAACGCAGCCAAAAGCCATCACAAGCAATTTGGAACCGTCGCCGGGAGGTAAACGAAGCACAGCGTGGCAAACCCGGAAGTTGGCTTCCCACGTCGGCAATGTAGTCTCAATCATGGACATCGGATCTAACAAAGAACACGTACTTCCGTTCAATAAGGCCAGCATTCCGTAATCGCTGCAGAGTACCAACCTGTCCCCAATTCTCGCAGCTAGTTCCACTTCTCTCCCATGGTCGACGATTGGCTCCTTGCCTAAGTTGACCAGCAGATCACTACCTTCTCCGCCGGTGAAAACAAAACACGGCTGCCCTGCTCGTGCTTCTTGCATCGCCATCTCCCTCGAACCACCACCGACACCTTCGTGCGGCTGCAAGAAAGTCAAGTTCCTGATGACAGAGTGTGGATGTACGGGACTTTTTCGAGCTATCGACTGTCTTCGATGATGGAGTTTGGATGACCAAAGTGGCCGTGGGCCGTAAGAAACAGAGAAAGTAGGGATCACCCAAGCACTCCCCAACAACAGCTTTGTATCGTACAAGTCATGGGAAGTGTAGTCGCCTCTGAATGAGCGGAACTGCTCCGTCGATACGGAGTAAACTACATGGTGGTGATCATCATTCTGATGAAGCCTCGGGAAGTGGACGGTGTTCGCTAAACCTTTCGATTTCAGGTCGTCGTTACATGTTAAGGCTATACACCCGGCAAAGCTCAACAAGACCGTCTGATCTTCGAGGGAATGAACAACCCGCCACACTTTCCTCTGCCCGCAGAATTTGAAGATTCTTACGTATTCTCCCATGGGAGCGACTACGATCGACATCAACTCTTCTCCCTTGCAGTACTCTACAAGATAAGCCTGATTGCGTGTGTCATCCATGAACAAATCGGCCCTTTTCGTTTTATCGAATAGCCTCCACATTTTGTTTTCCCTTTTCGCCTTGGGACGGAAAACTCCCAGCCTCCCATCTCGAGCCAAACAGTAGAAGCCATCTCTGTAGTAAACAGGGGAGCAAGAAGAATCGGACCACAAGAAATTGCCCGCGCAGGAGCGTCTCTGAACGTTCACTATGCAGGCATTGGGTTTAACTCTGATCCTCCTGATGTTGTCCGAACTCAACGTTTCGGGGAAGTAGTTGTACAATCTCATCCGGTTCGGAACATGAGAATGGTGCTTCCATGAACGCTGTCCTCGCCGGACGACGGAGAAACACGAATTCTCCTTGGTTTTCGAATCCCTCACACCGAAAACCACGCAATCCGGAGACACAGGCGTGGTCGAGAAGCTCATGGACTGAAACGGGACCTCTCTATCGGAACCTGCAACCGGCAATGTAATGATGTGTTCGGTGGAGGGATGGTAGAAGAACGCTCGTCGACCTATGGCCAACAACAGCCAGCCGTAATTCGAGCAGAAAACGTGCGCGTCCACGAGCCGGGACGGTGCACGAACATGGTACGTTTTGTCGTAAGCAGCCGAGTAAGCCTTGCAGCAGGAGTACGACCTGTCGACACCATTGTCACAAAAACGTACCAAGAACGGATACTTGATATTCTCGTAGACCGAAGGATCGAAATCAGCTGCGAAGTTCCAGCCACGACAGGTAGCTCTGAAATTGAAGTAATCCTCCCGTAATAGCTTTTGCCGAACCAAGTTGAGAATCTCAGTGGGGAGATTAGCCCACGACATTGTGATTTGTAAGCTTTGATAGCATATGGAAAAAAAGACTTTGGACGCTCATATAATTATAGAGAGAAATAGTATTATATATATATAAAAAAAAACTAGGCTCCTTATCGGATTTGGAATGGGTATACGGTAAGGAAAAGGCCAAAAAAGGGTTACCATGAGAAGTAAGTTCTTTCCGTTTTCCTCATAGGAGAGGTAAACGCCGTTCATGAAAGCTGCGATTGTATTTCCCGCCCTTATTGTATTTTATTGTATGTTATGTAACCATGTAATGCTTATTGTATTTTACGTAATGCGACCTATAAAAACTGCTATAACAGGTAAAAAAAATTCAAGTTACCTAACTTTAAATTACCGTAGGAAATCCCTGAAATCATTATCATCTACATGATTCTCGTCCGAAAGTTCTAACAAATAATTCGAACTGTATCACAAATAGATCATAAAAAAGTTAGGAATCAAAGAATTTAAGCCAAAATATTAAATGAAAATAAATCATTTTTTCATTCCCTAGGAAGTTTATATTTTTCCCCGATATAGAAACTAAATTAGCAATTAGAGCGACCGTAGGTCGGTAGTGCACCATACAAACCTGGTAGGAGGTTGGGAAATAAAAAAGAGTATAATTTTTTTCCTTAAACTTTGTTTTTTGTTAAAACAATTAACTAAAGGACTAGTCAAACTGATGTATGGTTTAACACCTTGTCGTTAAAATTTGTTTGGTCCATCCCCGAGAATCTAAGATAATGGATCGACCATTATTTTAACTGGTTTGGTGATTCTATTTGTCGACGACTGTAAGTTCGATCCAATTCTGGTAACAAGACATACAATCAAAGTTGCATTCTCATTTTTGCAAAATCAAACAACAAACACAGTTTCAGAAAATACATACGAATGACTGGAGAACGCAAATTAAAAATAAAAAAAATAAATATCAGAACAACCAAAACCTTAACTAAGCCAAACAGCTAGAACTTTGCAAAACTCGAGAGGAAGATAGCGAAATTGAGACACACTCCATTTCTTCTCAGCAACCAAACAATCATTCACAATAAACATAATGGCAACGAATGTTTGGAACATAATAATAAAACCGTTACATAAGTATCACTATTAGGGTTATTGATGAGTTTAATTTTTCCTTGATCAGTTTGACTCGTTAATAAACGAGGCGAATTATTAAATTATTTGAATCTAGTTGAATTCGAGCTGACTCATTTATTAAAACCTACTTAACTCATTATTAAGATATGGACTTCTGCTCGAACTCAACTGTATGTTAATTTATAAATTAAGCTCTAATATTTATATGTCATATATGATACATGTGGTTAACTGATCCCTTGTCATATATGATATATATTTGCTCACATACTCAAAATCTTAAACATGTGAAACATAGAATTTAATAAACCTATGAATGAATGACAAGCCAACTCATAAGAAATAGATTGATTTTCTCATAATTAAGCTGGTAGTGGAGTTGGCTGACTAATCACAATGTTGAGGCATCTTATGAGCTCACAACATGAGAGTTCCTATTGAGCTCAATAAGTCACCTAGCCGAAGTGGCTCACGAGCCGAACAAAACTTAGCTCAAGCTTGACTCGTTAATAGACAAAAACCTCGCTGGCTACTTGTACCACACAAAAACCTCGGGCTCTAGGTAATCAACATCAACGCTAGGGCAAAGCAAAGACGACACGGAAATAGTACGATCTCGATAGTCAAATGTATATAACTCCGTCCCTGCTCTCCTTTCTAAAAAATAAATGGCGTTGTTCTTCAATCCCAATTTGCCAGTACAACAACCCGGATAACATGCCGAGTCGCTCCAGAAGAAAGCTCGATCACCCAAGTCTTCCACCCTTCTCCATTTCATCATCTTCCAGTCCATCTTGAACACCTCTACCGATTTAAATGGATTGGATTAGGTGGATAATTTGATGGATGGATTGAATTCATGGATTTGAATTCTAATTCCCACCTCTACCGGTTACCATGAGAAAAGTGGTCTTTCCGTTTTCCGAGAGGTAAAGGGAAATCTGTTCATGAAAGCTGCGGATCGTATTTCCCGCCATTGTCTCTGGCGCCCAAAAGGCCTTCTCTGACCATTTTGTATTTCCCGCTCCAGAATGGCAACGAAGGAGCTCTCCCGGAGACGTGTGCCACTGGCAAATACGCATGTCAACATTGCCTTCCTCAACAAGTTTGGCATCGGTAAGACCCCCGAGCTTAACCTGACAGGCCACTGAAACCCGGCTTCCAACGGCTGCCAGTGGTATGTTCCGCAGGATGTGCTGACATCTCAGATTCTTCCACTGATCAAGAAGTCACCCAAGAATGGAGGGGTTGTGCTTTGGTCTATGTATTGGGATCACCAGAATGGGTATACTTCATCCATTCAGAAAAGTGTATGAGAAATGAGAAAACTTTCCACATTGGGAATCCTTGTAAAACAAGGAATAATAAAGCAAACATGGGTACATTATGCTTTTGATTTGAACAGACACTAGTTTCTTCAAATACATGCTACAAAATGCTTGATACAAATCAAAACAGAATTCAGTGAAAACAAAGCTACAGATTCATCTAAAATTGCACATGAGTGAGAAAATGATTTTGATGATTGTTATCCTTGTTGTGTATACTATACTTCGCGGACCTGGATATTATGAGTCGACTGGAATCGCCAGATGGGTTGCTTGCCACTTTGAACCAGAGCAACCTCTTCTCCTTCCTTGACCATTCCTTGATCCTGCACAAGAAAAATTCAGAATGGGTATAAGCAAACCCAAGAACTCGAGTATGGGGTTGGCAGGTAACCCAGCACGATTACGTTATTATGAATTGAACGGCCAAAACGAAGCTCAGTTTATGTTAGGAAAGCTTGCCTTTAGTAGTTTCAAGGCATCGGCAAAGGTTTCTTCAGCATCATCGGAGAATTCAAGGTAAATGGGACATACTCCTTGATAGGCTGCCAACCTCTGTTGTATCCTTTTCCTGAACGGCCATTTGATACATCTAATTAGCACTGTAGTTCCTCGAAGGAACGTAAGTTTTGATACTTTTGACATTATGGACACTGCCATTTGGATAAGTATTTCCCCCAAATAAAAAAATCACTTAACACTATAATTATTCTTAGAAACTGGAAATGCAATACTTACTCATTAGTGAAAGCAAAGATTGTCCCTGAAGGTCGATAATGGCTAAGTAGAACAGCCATGAAGCCGCTCCTGGTGAAGACAACGATTGATGTCCCAAGAGTGTTTGACATCATGGTTGCATGGTATGCAAACATCTCACTCATGTGATTCTGCGGCAATAACAAGCTTTTTTTACTGAATGCTAATGGCTGATAATCAACTCGATGAACAAGCTGAGGTTCATAATCTCATCACATACCTTAAAAGCTTGGCCAAGATCAACTGGCATTGGCCCGCGAGACAAAGTTGCTTCAGTCCGTAATGAGACTGTGTGCATAACCTTTACAGCCTTCAATGGGAATCTGTAACAAAGCAAAAATTCTTACTTCCTCTGAGCTGTTTAAAGCATCCAATCTAAAGGTAATAAGAAGCGAGAGCCACTCACTTTCCGTGAGCAGTTTCTCCAGAAAGCATGACTGCATCTGCACCCTCTCGAACAGCAATTGCAATATCTGATACCTCTGCTCTGGTTGGAGTAGGATGTACAATCATACTTTCCAACATATTGGTAGCCACAATAACAGCTTTCCCCATGCTTCGGCACAATCGGATGATCTCTTCCTGAAAATTTCAAATAAAAAAAGACATGACCTGGTGTGCACTTATATGCATTAGCCAGCCATGAAAGTAGAGTTATTAACCTGCAGAAGTGGAACTTCTTCAATTGGGAGTTCTGCTCCAAGATCTCCTCTTGCAACCATTGCCTACATAAGACCACTATTCCCCTTTAGTCTTTCAATAATGCAAGATATGGTCTGTAAAATACCATGTACATATCCAATTGCTAACCCCATCTGATGCTGTGATTATAGAGTGCAAATTGGGTATAGAATCTGCACTTTCAATCTTTACAATCACGTGTATATCTGCACCACAGCCTGCAGAAATAGAAGGATCAACTGTTGCAGAATTGGGGTCTGACTACATCATGGGAACTCAATTCAAATGCATGTATATGCAAGAAAAGTGAGCCAAATATTACTCTTGAGATAATTCTTCAACTCATGAACAACTTGTGCATCTTTGACAAATGAAACAGCATAGAAATCTACTTTGTTGTCCACTCCAAACTTTATGTCATCCCAATCCTTGTCTGCAAGGAAGTAGCAGAAAGGAATCAAGACCAAGTAAAAAAAATAGTTAGCCACTAAACAGCACAAGACTAGTTCTGTTGTCCAGACCAGTGATGGAAGGCAATGTTGCACTTTTTCCTCGAACATTAAGATGACGTCTAGATTTCAGTTCACCCCCATCAACAACTTCACACTTCACTGAATCTTCAGTCTTCGACTTCACAAGCAGAGACATCATGCCACCTAAAATGTTTCAAGAGTCAGCAAACGATGTAAATTGGAGTTAGGTCTTCCTACTCCAAACCATCAGTTACACAGATCGCTAAAGTTGATTGGTGAGGTCGGCGTAAACATACCATCAACAAGAATCATGTCATTGACTTCTACATCATTCACAAAATCATCATAGTTCACACTAACACAATCAGCTGTTCCAACTCCTCGACGAATTGTGAAAGTGAATTCCTGGCCATTCGCCAACATGATCGGTTGAGGCAAGTCGCCACTCCTAACCTCAGGGCCCTATAATCAACAAACATTGCCCAAATGAACACATAATCTAACTACAAATGCATTTAAAGATAGCAAAAGGGAAATAAATAAGCCTGGAAATAGGCGAAACCTGCCTTAGTATCAATCATAATGGCAATGACATTGTCTTTGGATTGGGCATTATACTCCTTGACCAAGTCAATCACTTTCTGATGGGAAGCATGATCCCCATGAGACATGTTCATTCTAGCCACATTCATTCCAGCTTCGGCCAGCTTCCAGATCATCTCCCTCGTATTCGTCGATGGGCCAATGGTGCAAACAATCTTCGTCTTCCGTTTCACTGCAGGCTTCGGCCACACTCCCGCTGAAGTATCCCCAAACTGCTGCAACTCCATAAACCTCTCTGCCCTCTAATTCGAAGAAAAATGAGTAAAAATGTAACATCAACCCGAAATGGACAGGAAACCAAAAAAAGGCACCTCATTTCCTCAAAGACTTGAAAATTGATTGGAGACCCAACTACCAGAGCCAAGAGAGCTAACCTTTGGAGCATCTTCGGGCGAGACCGGAACCACTTCAGGCTCCAAACGGACGGATCTCGTGACAGCTGCCATTGGTCTGCTTCTACGAGCAACTCCATTGCCCTTCTTGCTGCTCCTCTTCTTCTCATTCTCGAGCCCGAACGCTTTGGAGGTGGCAAAGCTCGAAGCTTTCAGCCTCTCTGCTCGCTCCTGCAGCGACCCAGTAGAGCCAGGGCTCAGCAGCGAGCCGTGAATCGATTTGGTAGCCACCACTTGCGCCATGTGACGTCGGAGAACGGGAGAAGCTTCCAAATGGGGATATGAAAAAGAAAGGGGAATGCGAGACAAGGGGAAACAGCTACGAGCTGAAGGGTTTTAAGGATGGGGAGAGGTTTGATTGGAGAAATCGGCCAGTGGATTTTTGGCGGAAGGCTCGAAGGCAAAGGGAACAAAAGAGAAAGGAGGGAGCCGCCTAGTTTGTATCGACAGGGAATTAGTGTAGAAGGCACAGCTTGGTCCTGCTGTATTTCTGTTGCCCGTTTGAAGCTTTGTGTCACAGTTCAAAACGTCTGGATTTTTGCCTGTCGATTGACTTGACCAGTTGACCCGCTGGCTTCAACTCAAAACGACGCCGTATGAACGGCAACTACTTCTACATGCGCGTGTTTACACTGTTACTTCTTGTTGGCGGCTAACCGGTGAACTACCTACCTTAATGCATGTGTTATTCGAGGGGAATGAAGATGGGCCGCCGGAAGGATCATTGCAGAACTGACAAACGGCCCAAAGCCCATTTGAAATTTAGATCACCCGGCCCGCCGAACAAGTGTGACTGATGCAATTTCATGCCGCCACGTCACGTGTTCAGTTTCACTCTCCATTCAACAAGCGCGGGAAAATTTTCCTCCTAATTCCCGCCTCAAAAGCCCTAGCCACTCTCTCTCTCTCTCTCTCTCTCTGCGACTGATGCCCAGTCAATCAATCTCTCCATTTCTCTCACCCTATCTCAGCAAGCTCGGAACAAAATCGCCGGCTGAAGATGGAGACGCACGGCTTGGCACTGATCTGCGCTGGCCTCGGCATAGCGGAGGAGGACGACGACGGCAACCGGATCGGCTACTCCAAGGGCGAGCAGTGCCTAGGTAAACTTTCTGTCTCCATTCTTCGGTTAGTGTTATCTGTTAGTGAATCTGAGTGTCTAGGGATTTTTTTTCTGTAGAGAATCTGAAGGATTTGGTGAGGTTTTTGAGGCGTGATGATCCGCAGACGCGGGAAGTGTTCAAGCAAGTTTGCAAATGGAATATAGTCGCTAAGGATTTGATTCCTATGTTTCAATACTGCCAGGATGATCGGGATTTGGTCTTGAACGCAGGTAAATTTATCCGTTTCTCACGTTGATTAGTTGGTCCTGAGTAGTAAGGGTGGTGTTGATGTTTCTTGTGCAATTGATTTTTTCAGTGAAGGTTTTTGTGTTCCTGACCATGCCAATCGACCCTTCCTCGAATGAAATCCCTTTACAATTGGAGTATCTTTGGGGTCTGAAGTCTGCGATAACGAGTAGCGACACAGTTGCTGTCATTGTTTCGCTTTTGGAAGGGCCACTTGAAGATTTGGAGCGGTAGGGTACTTTCTACCACTGGAAACTTCTTTAGTTGCTCTTTGCAAAATCATTGTTTAGGTCATTACAGTTGTTTGCTTGTGTTATAACGGTGTCCGTTCTTGTACTGATGTTGATTCTGTAATGCACAGTGAATTGTTTACCGAGGATGATTGGAAGTTGGTTCAGTTGGTGCTGACTCTCTTTCGGAACATCCTTGCAATTCAAGATGCTTCATTGCCTCAGAAAGTTGGGGGATCAGCTTGTCAGTTCCTATTATTGAGAGATGGGTTTCTTGAACTCCTGTTCAACGAGAATGTGATGGACCTGATCTTAGTATTGACTCAGCATGTTGCTGGTTCACGTGGCTTCCTTCGTCATGATAACTTACTTCTTCTAGAAGTTTTCCATTACATTTTTCTTGGGCAAGATCCGGATTTGATTGCCAAAGCTCGTTTCAAGGATTCCAAGGTTAGAAGAAGCTCATATTCTCCCTTTCCTAATAGTGTAGAGACTAATACAAAGCATACTGAAACCTTTGCCAACTTGACAAAGGAAAAAGCAAATAACAGGTCAATTCTGTTCTGGAAATTGATAATTAAAATAGCCAACTGTTCTATTTTCATGCCTGCAGACTTTCTACTCTATAGCTCATTTTAGTCATATATATTGATGATGAAATACATTTGTGGTGCTTCACGTCTAACTTATAAACTTTGGTAGGATGGTGGAGAGAGCATTGCTTCTGTTGAAAATCTCAAGGCCATTATGGAAGAGGAAAAGAAGAAGCTTAAACAATGTAGATCACAGAATATAGCTCGCCATTCCCAATTTAGTGGGACCTTTTCTCGGATCACCATGGTATGCCTTGGTCGTGGAAGATGCCTTTGAGGGGTTCTGCTTTCCGAAATTCTTAACTGAGTTGTTCTCTCTCAGGATGGTTCTACGACAGTATGCAAAGGAAAACCTGGTGCTGCTTCCAATGATTTTCTTAAGCCTCATGCTATCCAAAAGGGTGCGTCTAAAAAGATTGTCTGGGACCATGCCAAGTTTCCTGTAACGAAACATAAGATCTTGGAATTGCTACATGATTTCATGGAACAGTTTCTTTCAGGAAGTTATAATGGTACATATTCAAAGACTTAAATTGCAATCTACTTCTTTATGCTTGATCTCATGACAGGTTCCTTTACTAATACTTAATAGTTAATATCATCCTCCGGAATTCCAGTTTTGATACAGTCAATTCGTGAAGATATCCAAAAGGAACAAAATGGAGTCCAGAAGAATGATATCATTGTTTTCTTCCAAGTTGTTCAGTTTGCCACTTCTTATCAATATTACATGCTCTTGAATTCAAAGGTAGTGTCGATGTGATACTCTTTCCTCAATATAAAAATTAATTGCTCTCAGAGATTGGCTGCTAAGGGTTTAAACATTATTTTCAGTGTAGCTGATTCATTTCCATTTGATAAAATCTTGATAGATGTATTTGGTATAGAAGAATGCATATGCATGTGAAGTAACTTATCAAAGTGTATTCTTAGTTTGGTCCACAGGGTAGCAAATCCCACCTTATACCATTAGGTAGGACTATTCTACATGCTTCTTTTCTTTTCTTTTTTTTTCATTAAAAAAGAAAACACACTAAACGTTCTCTTATTACACCTAGGTCGGACTAAAAGAAACCCCTGATATTCTAAACATATTTTGATAAAGTGAAGGAACTAGATTTATTATTAGATATATCCTCCTATATCTTTGCATGAGCACTTGGTCTTTTCTATCCATTCTCGGTCATTCAAATATTTGGAAGCTTTCCTCTGTGGTGAATTTGAATAGTGCATCCGTTGGTTGAAGCATAGCTGGGAGTGGTGTTATTAACTGGATCCTGATTAATTCTGTAAAATGATATATTTAACGTTCAAAAGGGAATTTAGCTGATGGTAGCCTTGGTTGTTTGGCAGCCGGAAACTGCAAGGGATTCTCCTCAAGCTTCTGGCTTCCCTGCTGATAGTACAGTATTCACAGGTGATGTATGTGGACCGATTGCAGAATCAATGAAGGAATCGATGTTTATACTTGTCATTTCAACGTGGCGGGATGCCTTTGATACTCTGAAGCAAACACATGAATACAAGTTACTTTCTGTAGCAGGTTCACTTATGAAAATTATGGTAAGCAGTATTTGATATTTCTGTTTCCCTTTTTAGTGGATAAGGTACCTAAATCTGACCCATGTATTCGTCTGCCATTGCATCTATACTTTCTTGTTTTAACTTGGAAATACTAAGTGCTAGAGTGAGAGCAATATTTAGTTTAAATTGTTGACTTGACAAAAGGATCGTGTTGCTCAGTTGTTTATGGACATTGGACTGTGACTGATTCCCCATGTTTGTCCAAGATCCGCATCTGGAGTATGTCTTCAACTAACAATGAAAAAGGATAACAGAAACATTGAATTAGAGAATGTTGCAAGATGCACACTGGTTACTATTTGCTAAGATAGAGTGTAGATCGTAAGTACCTTGAAGATTTTGGCATTTGACCAAAATGTTTTTGGGTAACATCAGCAAAAAAGATCAGATTTGCACGATTTATATACAACTTCTTGTTGTGAAGTAAAAAAATTGATTAGATATGATAACATCACCAAGAAGGAGGGCCTTTCAGGACAAGAATTGGATCTCATCTTCATATTGTGCAATTCTGTTGCTGACATGCTTCTTTCATGTGCAGATTCGCATTCTAGACTTGGTGCTTAAGCTACTGCCTGAAAATTCTAAAGAGCCTCAAACAGCTCGGATACTGCTTTACAAGTTATTCTATGATCAGACTGATCAAGGGATGACCCAATTCATTTTGAACCTGATTAAGTCGTTCAACACCCATAAGCAATCTAAAAGGTGCTTCTTCTCCCACACAACTTATTAACTTAAACCCCACAGTGCATGTTTAAATGTATTATTATCCTTTCTTTACTCTGCATGCATTTCATGATTCTGGTACTCCTTGACTTGGAAACTATACGGTATTCAACTTGAGAAAATGAAAAGAACTTGCACGTGCTTTTTTTAGCACCTAAAGTTTCAGCGCTTGTGAACATTTCACTTGTAAATCATTGGCGATACTTCTGAAATGATCAACCAGTAATTTTTCTTCTCTCAAACATCTTCGTCCATTTTTACTAGATGTGTGAATCTTGTGCACAATGATGTGTTCTACTACCCAGTCTTACATCAGTCATCTCACGAGTAGCAGATTATAAACTACCCCAGTTTGTTACTACGTACTGTCTCTCCATACAATACAATTGTCAGAGTGGTCCAGCGTAATTTGAGTTTATGATGTGCAGAGTGCTGTTTGCCATTTGTATATTTGAGTTTCACATATGAGTCGCACTCAATTATTCATTATAGTTGCTTTTCAGTGATCTTGCAGATTTGGTTGAAACAGTTCATGTTATTGTAAGGTTGATGGGACTTCTTCAAACTCGTGGCACTATGAGGGTAAGATGATTTCTACTTAGCAGATTTCTAGATGAATTTATGACTATTCTTAAGCGTGTGGCATGTTTTTAGCATGTCTTTATTAACAGACGCACTCTTTGTGTGTTACTTGATTTTTCATTTTGGTTTATGTTTATTTCACGGGATGAAGTTTCATATCAATCGAATTTTTTCTGGTTGTGAATAAACTTTCTGAATAATAATCTATGTTGTTTAATTGTTAAGGTTTCTAAGGGGTCAAGGAAGGTTCGAAAGAAGAAGTCCTCAAGTGATCAGAGACAAGACAAAGATTTACCTAGTGGAGGTGAAGCTACCATTCAGAATGGGAATGAACAGCCAACTGATTCAGGAAGTTTGGAAAAAGGAAATCAGGAAAATGGAACATCTAACCAACACGATGGCCTTAAGGCTGCTATTCCTGCTGAGCAACCAGAGATAACTGCAGAGATAGAAAATCCTGGCACTGCTATTACTACTGAGCAACCTGAGGTAACTCCAGAGATGGGGAATCCTGACACAGCTATTCCTACTGATCAACCAGAGATAACTCCACAGATGGTAAATCCTGACACCGGTATTCCTACTGATCAACCAGATATAACTTCAGAGATGGGAAATCCTGACCGCAATACACCACCAGATGATATAAGGGCTGATCCTAATCCTATAGATGATGATCTCTCTTGTTGCTCAGATGATGAGTCTGCTGATGACGAACCTGTTTCAACTTATGAAGTTGATTTTAATGTCACAACTTTCATGAAATCTTTCGCGAACCATAGCTTCGTTTGCAATTTATGCTGGTTGCTTAGATTCTATAAGAGCAATTCCGTCACAACTAATCACTACATCATATCCATGCTGCGGAGGATAACAGATGACCAGGACCTTTCTCCAATGCTATATCAGGTTGAATTTTTTTTTCTCTTCTTTCTTTTGCAGTACTTAATGCATGGTACAACTGTTATAGCTAACAGTTATTGTATGGAATTTTGCAGTTATCTCTACTCACAACATTTTATGACATCCTCAATGAGCAAAAGTCGTCTCCGTGCAAGGAATATGAAAATATTGTAGAGTTCCTTACAACTCTGGTGAGGAGAATGTTGAGGAAAATGAAGAATCAACCCCTCCTCTTTCTAGAAGTTCTCTTCTGGAAGTCCAGAAGTGAATGCAATTACATCAATGCAGACTATTTAGTACATGAACTGGGCAGTTTGAGAAGAAAGACAAAAGATTTCTTTGGCGCTTCAGCTGATGGAGAAGTTGGTTCATCAGGGGCCAAAGGATGGGCTCCTAGAAGCATTGCTGATGCTCTGGGTGATGATGAAGCTGATGTCGTGATCTCCCATGACATGGAAAATCAGAAGTAAGTGTACCTATTAGATGTTTGTTAAAGGAATTGACAGTAATTTCCCTGGAGCTTTACATTTTCTAGATTTCTAGCAGACCCAAAACATCAAATCTTCTCGCACTTATTTGTAGTTTATTTCAGCTGTTGATATTAGATACATCACAAGGGTGATGAAGATGATTTAGGGTGATTTCCTTTATATACAGTATGGAAGACAATTCAAATGAATTGCAGAATGAGAAGGCGTCAACTTCTGGCAGCAGTTTCTCCAGAAAGGAACTTCCAAGAAATAAAAGATTTGTGCTGACGGAGGAAATGGAGCTACGGATCAAAGATCTCTACGAGGAGTAAGTGCTTCCCTCAAGATTCCTCACTTTACCTCCAATGTCCTGAGACATTGCTACCATTTTCTCATGCATTTCATGAATTCATTTCAGATTCAAGGATGATGAGAAATGTTGTCATCGCATCGCCGAATCCCTAGATCCTACTGGCCGAGTTTCGCCAACACAGGTTTTAAACAAGCTCAAGCAGCTTGGGCTGAAAGCTTCATTAAAGAAAAGGATAAGAAAGGGCAGGGGAACAGATTCTACTGATCCTGATCAGCCCTCTCAAAGTGAAAAGATTACAGAAGAAGAAACCTTGCTCAAGAAATCCACGTAAGTAAAATCAAGCACCCATACCTCTGGATGGACACTTAGCTTTCCAGGCTGGTGCAAGAAGTTCCAGTATGAAGAAGGTTGAACAAAGAACTGATCTTTCTTTTCTTTCAACACTTTCCCTACTCCACAGGGGTGCTAGGAAAAGAGCGCCGGCTATTGGCAAGGATCAGGAAGAAAAAATCAGAGCTTTATATGAGCAGTAAGTTCTGCATCACTTGTCATGTCTGCAACTTACATATCATATCACTTCCCACCCTATCATATTAATCTAAACCAATTGATGTACATTTCTGAAGGTTCAAAGGAGAAAAACGGTGCAGCCACATGATCGCAGATGCTCTGGCACCAGAAGGCAGTTTCACAGCTGCACAAGTTACCCGCAAACTCAAGCAAATTGGGCTTCATGTTCCCCAGAGGAAAAGGTCCCAGACAGAAGCCAACATGAGAGATGAGGAAGTCAACTATGGACATGAATCTGAAGAGGAAACATTGTTGTCCTTCAAGAATAGGTATTTTCCCAACTTGGTTTGTTTACCTTCTGAAGTATTTGTGTTTATTTACGTGCCGGTGCACCTGTCATATTGTGGGATCACAGGAGAGCCAAGGAGGTCCAAGACCGAAAGAAAAGTAGGAAACTCGTTCCAGAAGCATCAGCGAGCAGAATTGAGGTTCCTGGCGGTGCCATGGACGATGGTGAAGGAATTGATGAAGATGATAATTCTGGTTTGAACCACAATACGAAAGAACGTGGTGGCAGCCCTGCTGTCATTTCTCCTGCTGCTGCTGCTGCTGGTGATGACGAAGCAAGCGAGCCAATGGACGATGAACTGGACGACAATAGTGTGGATGTTTCTCCAGCTGATGATGATGACGACGATAGTGAACTCATGGTGGATGAACTTGAGGACGATGACGCGGATGCTTCTCCGGTTGACGAGGACGATGATGGTGTACAGATGGTAGCAGATGGATTGGAGGATGATGGCATGGACATTTCTATTTCTAGTCCACAGATGGGAAGTGCAGTCTCCAGAAGGAAGTCGAGGATGATAATTGATCTTGAAGATGAAGATTAAAACAAGTGCTAGATCATTGGTGCATAAAGCCACAAAGTGACTTTCATGTTATCTAGTCCAGGATGTGGATGGTTGCGTGGGTGGCAAGATTCAGAGGTGCCTTCTCTTGGATGATTTTCCTTATGTTCTGATTTTTTTTGGCTAGGCCATTTGTAAATGCTTCCTGTTCAGAAACGTCTGATTTATTTTGGTTGGAATCACAAAGAGCCTTTGCATGCTTCATTTCGATTGCGTATATATAATATCGAACCACGCCAAATCTTTACAGTATCATATCAGCAGAAAGGATATCAGTTTTTTCACCACTGTCCAAACTCCCAACTATAACTTAATCACAACATACTGTCAGTCCTCGCAGGCAGGCGTCGAAAGAAGTTGACCGGAGCAGCCGGCGTCTTATGCCTGAACTTAGGATGCCTCATGGTGTAGAACCCAACCAGTAGTGCCAAAATCTGGAATGGAGTCCCATACAACACAACAGCAGCCACAAGGCAGAACGTCACGAATATCGCAGTGGCACGTGGATCCCTCCAGCTCAGCAGCGCCTGAATCCTTTCCCCTTGAGCCGCCACATCACCAACCACTGTCTGTATCCTCCCTGCCACGCTCCTCAGCCGATCATACCTCATTCTCACAATGTCAGAACCTTTCGTCGTAGGGAAAGTGTCAAACTCCTCATCTAGCTCATCAGGATGCACCGCGTCAGCATACGAGATCCTCGTGTTCATGTGTGGAGGATACTTGGGCCGAAATCGATAGTTCCACAGGCCGATCAAGAACATGTAGAGGAAGACCGTCGGGAGAATCAGCTCCGGGAAGCAGACCAACATCACAAAGAGGAGATGGACCAGTACTGTGGTCACAGGGTTCCTCCACATGCACACATCTCCGAACCACTTCCCGATGGCAAACAGTCCCGAGAAGACCGACATCAGGCGGAAGAAGTTAGCCTTGCTCTTCCTCATGCTCCAAAGATGAGAATGTGCGTCGGACATGTACTCTATGATCTCTTTCCTCAGTGGTGGCTCTGCCCGGCTTAGCCTCGCTGCAACTACGTTCACCGCGTGGTTTCGCAGCATATCCTGCTGCGCTATAGGCAGTGGCTTCACGTAATGCATCTTTGGGAGGAGTGGCTTGGAGTAGAGGTACATCATGTTTGTGAAGGATGTGTAGGAGAATCGGATGGCCAGATGGAGCTCGCCCATCTTTTTGACACCTGAAGGGTGGAGGACTAGCAGTGGGTATGAATGTGTGTAGACTCTGCCCGTCTCGAGTGTAGAGAGTCTTACTCGAACCTTGCCAATTTTCGAGTCTCTGGTGGTGGCTCCATTCGAGTTGGAATTGATCTGGCTGTTGTCAAAGACACCAACGGTTAGGACTGTTGCAGGGTCATAGACTTCCCACGTGTACTGCTCATTGTACTTGGGGCTTAAGCTATCGATGATGGTTCGAGTCCTGACCCATTTCGGTCCATACTTGGCTACACAGTATGTATCTGATGTCCCTTTCCCTTCTCTCGTCTTCATGGGATGAATCCCATCAGCATTGAGAATGCCAAGCTCCAATACACCGATTGACTGCTTCCAGAGTTGTTTGGCTGTTGGTCGAAGGTCGCTGCTGTAGTGGATTGGCTCGTCTAGGACGTGGTACCCTCCATCCAGCACTACCTTGAGATGGAGTCTGCTGGAGAAACTCCTACCTTCCTGGCGATCATCCGTGGGAGGTGTAATGTACTTCTCGAGGGTGAACCATTTTCCACGGACGAATCGATCATCAGCACGCTTCTCAACAGTGGTCAAGGGGATCACAACTTTACCTATGCTCTCGTCTTTGTTGGGCGCAACACGATCTTCGACCGAGAGTACCAAATGCTCATCAAAGGGCTCAGCAGCAACGAACATCAAGTCCTCATTCCAAACCGGATTCATCGTTCGACCTTGAACCATCTTCGTCCTGAAAACTTGGTTCCCCATTTGTACCTTCACATATGCATCAGGGAACCGGTTCTTGTCCTGTGCTACAAGGTCTTGTGCCTCGATCACGTTGACTCGAACATACCACAATCTAGGAGAGTGATACACCTTTGACCGGAGCTGTGAAGAGGCAGTGGATGAATTGCCGTCTTTAGGAGCGATTGCATCAGAATGCCAAGCATCGGGGAAGGCCTCATCAGCTTGTGTGCCATACCAAACAGCAAGCATAAGCTCCCCAACTTTCCTCCTGTCCCCTTTCCTGTCTTCAAGCCGATACCACTCTGGAGCCAACGGGCTATCAGGTGGTACCCTGGTGGGGATCTCGTTCATGTCAAACCTCACGAGCCCGACGAAGTCATCAAGTAATGTGTCTTTATCTTTGACCACAACTTCAAGAACAGATGACTGCAACCTGTCCCTTGCGAATGCAAACACCTCATTCCACTCAGGGTTTTGCCTCTTCTCAAAATACGTTGTCCTGCCTTTATAGTTCCCAACTCTGACCTCAACATATGGGTCAAGTCCACCTGTGATATCTTTCTGAGGAAGGTCAAGAGCTTTCACAACTCTCACATAAAGGTACCTCATTTCTTCGACAAGGTTATAAGTTCCGGATGGTCTATCTGCACGTATGACCCTCCCTTTTACGACTCTTCCACCTCCAAGATAAGGACTTGTCTCCTTGAGTGAATAATCAGGTGGTTGTGGTGCTGCTCCAGGAAACATACGAACAGTTCTTGGGGCCGATGGTCCAGACTTCATCTCGTGAGCCCCGTAATTCACCTGTGGTTCAGGAGGCCCAGAATTCATTTCCCGTTGTTGTTTTGGCTTAGTTTCCTTTGGGAGGTGATGGAATGTGTGCCTTGTGTCACCTTTGTCCCTCGAGAACAATTTCTGGACCATGTTTGACGGCTGGCTAGTTTTCGATCCATGAGCTTCAGTACTAGTCTTCCGTGAATCAGACTCCATTGCAGGAAGTGGGTTGGATGTTCGGATTGAAGGGTCATCCGTGACAAAGACTTTCAAGCCAAGCTCCCCTTTGACACGAGAAAAAACCCGATGCTTCTCCAGCGGGTAGTGCAAGACAACAGCATCAGAATGAGGGACGAACGATGTTCCAGTAAGGCGAACCTTCCCGAGGCACGTCTTGGAGTTGTTGTTTTCCCTGCTGTGGTTGCTGTAGACAAAGGCTTCAAGGTTGAGGTTTTGGAGGTTGTTTGGTTCAGAGATGTTGAAGTAGAAGCTCTCGTTCCAAACCGGGTTAGCATCTCTGTCCTTGATGGTAGTTCGGAACTTCTGATGATCGAAATGGAGCTCCACGAAAGAGAGGGATGTACCACCTTCTTTGTCTTTCGATGCAAGGTCATGAGCACCAACAACTTCAACTCCAAGCCTTAGATTACTCATGGTAACTAACTGGCTGAGCTCAGGAAAACCCTGCCCTTCAATTGCAAGAAGCAGTCAATTCTGTGACAAGACCATATCAAACATCAATGATTAACACTCATGATCAGTTCTTTCACAAGGCCAACCAAGTAGGAAACATTTCTATAACGGGAATAAGTCTAGGAAAAGGTGGATCAGGCAAAAAAGTACAAGATGCTTCAACAACTATGCTTATTTCTTTTGGGTGCAAATCGAAAGGCTACAGCCCACAAGCATATGGAATCCGTAAAAAAAGTGATTCCATTTGGCCACATGGATTCCCCAAATCACCCTGAACTTGTATTCCTATCCTAGTCAGACATGGCTCTTTCAGCAGCTAATTAGTCATCAAAAAGATGATCGAACTGAATATTCAGAATCCGCAGCTTTCTATTGAAAGACAGGCTTTTCAACAAAGGGGAGAAGAAAGAGAAAACCAGAGCAGCTATAATTCAGAGTGATGACTTCAATCGGCAACCACGAACAGAAAAGGCAAGCTGATTGATCATTCATCCAAAATCAAAAGACTACCCAGAAAAGAAGAGACAATCTATGATCGACCCAAAATTCCTTCAATTGGAAAGGGAAAGGCAAGAGAGGCAGAACAGAGAAAGCTTACCTTAACCTGCCGTGTACGTTTAGTGACACACGCAGCTGATGAAGTCGAGAAGAAGAAGAAGAAGAAGAAGGGGGAAAACTGAAAAAACAGAGCGGAAGTAAATATATTATACCAATCAATGAAACATGGAGAGAGAAGAGAAAGAGAGAGGAAAGGGCTGGGAGGGATTTGATTGGCCGGTGGGTGGGATGTTTCGCTGAGTAAGACGGAGGAAAATGATGATGAAGATGGTGGTCGTCGACTCGTCGTCGTCGTCGAAAACGAGTACAATGGCTTACTCGTTTTGTTTTTGGCTCCAATCTTTTCTTTTCACTGAAAGAAAACTTAGAAGGAAATTCATTTTTAATATTATCTTTTGTACAAGGAAATTGGAAGGAAAGAACAGGGCAAAAAGAAGAATAGAAGAGAGATGGATTAGGTCCTTTATTTTCTTAGAGTTGGACTCTTCTGATTCTTAGTTCTTACATTCGGCACGTCTCAAATTGAACTTAGGGCAAGCATAACCCAAACCCAAGCTCTTGCTTGCAGTGGGGGCAAGCTTGCGCCTTCAACGACAGATGCTGAAATTCAACCTTTTGTTCGCGCGATTCGTTGTTTCTATACTTGCGACTATTCTCGTCTCGTGCTATATCTATTTGTTAATCTATCAAATTGTTTTCAATTCAAACTTTTATCGACGAGCAGACGATAAAATACAAACTCTATCTTGGATCAATACGTACAATGTCAGCACCTGCATACACACTTGGTAGTTTCATTTCTGTAGAATTGACAAATGATATCAACCTGGGAATCAAATCAAACAAACGACGAACAAGTAGCCCTATTTCTCTGATATAATTTCCTCATTTCATCTGGGTTGACATGCGGTAAGCAAAGTTGTGCCATCGGTGCTCTGACTGGTTATTGAAAAATCCCTTTTCAACTTCCTGTAAACATGATCCAGCCTTCCTCAAAAACTTGGAGAGAGATCATTACAGAATCCAATTCGCTCAGCTCTTGGGATCGACACCATTTTGTCCACCAAATCATTCTTCAGAGTTCACGTTGCAGCACGAAGAAGAACGTGAACAGCAGCAACAGCAAGCGAGCTTGAAAAGATGTGACCAGATAGCTTAAGATAAACTAGTCTTAGAAAAAACAAAACTAAAGATAACTTTTATCAGTACATATATACTTAGCAGCAGAAAGAACTTTATATAATCCCTTCCAGTTACATGTATGTAAGAGACCCCATGTAAAAACATGGTGCCAAGATATATCCCTGGAGGAATAATGAAGGTCACTACAAAGGATCCCATGATGCATTTCCGTGAAGAGGAAAAGGGATTGTGAATAATGGTCTCATAGAATTGTCAAAGTCGATCCCAAGAGTTGAGACTAACAGCAAGAGGTGTTATGGCAATAATAATTTTCAATTGAAGCCAACCCAAAAACATTGTTGACAGAAGCTACCCAAATCTTTGCTCAAAGGATGGTTTCAAACAATGGGTAAATGGTAAGAGAAATTAGAACCGAGAGTTCTGAAATCCCAGTTCTTAAACGAGTTGCGAAAAGTGAGAGCCCCACCAGAAATTTCCCAAATAAAACACAGCAACAAAAAGATAAAGAGACTCACAGTAAACATGCCAGTTATTGCTTGCTGCTCTGACTCAGCATTGAGGGAGTTGTTTGCTGCTCTGAACCAGCTGCAGCTGCTTCCATGATACACACCTCGCAATTCCTCGTACCTTGGAATTGTAGTAGCACAACATAGGCTGGAACAGAGTCCATCGAGGTACAAGTTATCTTAGATCAGCAAAGAACTATATATCTCCACTCGCCATGTTGCAGCACATTATAACATCAACGCCAGGAGGAGGGATATAAAGGAAGAAGATAATTTCCGGCTTCTTCGGATGCAGATCAAAGATTTTACAGTGGTCAAGTTCATAGCTACCTTGATGCCTTCTCCAACAACCATTTACCTTGTTTCCTCGAAGATTGACGGTCCTTTTCCAGTCTCTGAACCCTTAAACGAGCATGTATAGTTTTCACTTATAATCCAATTATGTGCAAAGCACCTTGTGACACCGAAATATCCCAATGCCAATTCCCAGAGGATACAGAAGCATCAATAAAAGTGGCAGGTATATCAAGGCGGAAGGGATTCAACACAAAGCATTGTATGTGGATTCCTCTCAACATCTTCAGTTTCATCTTGGATGTCAACCAAAACAACTTCCCATTGCAGGACATACATTTTTCTGACAGAGTTTGCGATAATCAGGAAAAAAAAAAGAGCCTCCTTGGTCCATTTTCCAGACTCGGATGAAACGCGTCTAGTTTAATACACACATTACGTCAATATATACGTACCAACCGAAATCGATAATCGGAAGAAGAAAAGGAAAAACCTGGCCATCTCCGAGATCAAGATTTCTATAATTATGGTTACTACTACTATTACTACTAAGGGGTTCACAAACTAACCTTGTAACCGGTGCTTCATAACCCACTGGCTTCTCAGGCCCCACTGGAAAGGCCATCCACTGCTTTGTAAACGGATTGCAGACCATGTACATCCTGCCAAGCTTGTTATAAATTTTATTTGGATCCTTAATCTTGGATCCATGAATCCACATAAAAACAATTCCTTGAAGCAATCCAAGACTTTGAAACAGTCTCTAAGTCTAGCAGGCATGGAGGGGATAAAGCTCATGATGACCTATTGCAGGTTGCTGGTTTGATCCGTGTGCAGAAACAGACTTCATAGTTTGTTACTGCTCTGGTGGTGAGAAACGAAAGGCTGACTGAAGACAGGTCTGCAACGGCAGGCATTTATCGGGTTCAAGAGGCGAATCAGAATTTCTTATGAGGAGATCGTCTCTTAGTTTGTTCATCAATGAAAGAGGAGGATCTGCTTCTGATAGGATTGGAAGATGTTGTTTTATACAGGTCACCATGTCTGTAGAGACAAACAGAATGTTTGAAGGTAGGAAGGAAGCGAATTCCGGCAGCGGCCCAGAAATAGTTGCTGTAGCAGACGAGTTTGGAATTTCACCATGGACACTACAGCATGTTCACTGCTCTATAATGTATAAACATGTTCCAGCCCTTCCTCGACTAATTAAGAGTACTATAGTCCATAACAACTTTCAGTCCTTCTTTTTCATGCCTGTAATCAACTGCATTTAGATAGAATCCAACTCGCTCAGCTCGTTATTGAGCGTCCGTAACCCTTCAAAATATGCGCGTAATTTCTCTCCACAACCTTGGAGAGACACCACTTTATCATCCACTAAACCATTCTTCAGCGTATATTCACATAGTTGCTCTCCTGACCCAGGCAGCAACAACATTTTATCCACCAAATCATTCTTCAGAGTTTGCCTTGCAGCACGAAGAATGTCAACAGCAGCAAGAGCTGGAAAAGACAATGTGACCAAATTAAAGATAAATTAGTTTTGAAAAGACACAAAAATAAGATAGTAGCAACATAAAGAACTCCGCATGATTCATTCTGATTCCATATATATAATACAATACCCCATATGAAAACATGGTGCCAAGATATACCCCTGGAGCAACAAAGAAGATTTCTTTAAAAAGAAAGGCTCAAGGTAAATATTACCATTAACTGCTTGCTGCTCCGAATCAGTATTGAGGGAGTTTCTGTTTGCTGCTCTAAACCAGTGGCAGCTTCCATCATACATTCCTCGCAGTTCCTTGTACCTTGGGATTGGAGTAGGCCAGTCAGGAACCCGAGGCTGGAACAGCGTCCAACGAGGTACAAGTTGCCTTAGATCAGTAAAGAACTCCAGCTTAGCTCCCCTAAACATGTGGAAGGAAAATATCTCATCACCGCCAGAAACAGGGAAATACCGGAAGAAGACATTTTCCGGGTCTCCTGGATGCTGATCAAGGATTTGGCAATCCTCAAGCTCATATTTACACCACCACCATTGTGGGTTCTCCAACAACCTTAAACATTGATTTGTCCAAGATTGTCGGTCCTTTTCCCGTCTCCAAATCCTTAAATAAGCAGGTCTATTTACCTTATCTAATGTGATCATGTATAAAAGACCTTCTGAGATCGAAATATCCCATTGAGCGTATCTAGTGAATTCAGATGCATCAATACAAGTAGCAGGTACATCAAGGCGGAAGGGATTCAACACAGCAAGCATCGGACTCAACTCAGTATCTCGTAAATCATCTAGGGTTTCCTCTTTCCCTTGGGCTGTACCATACAACCAAAACAACTCCCCATTGCACGAACGTACATTTTTGTGACGGAGTTTGCGATGACCAGGAAAAACAAGAGCCTCCTTGGTCCATTCTCCAGACTCGGAACAAAACACATCTAGTTTAATACACGCCTGGTGTTGATATATACATACCACCCGTAACCGATACTCAGAAATAAAAGCCAAAACTTGCTCATCTCGGAGATCAGGATTCCTAGAATAAGAATTACTGCTACTATTGCTACTGCGGGGTTCACAAACTAACCTTGTAACTGGTGCTTCATAACCCGCTGCCTTTTCAGGCGCCAACGGAAGGGCCATCCATTGCTTGGTAAACGGATTGCAGAGAACGTACGTTCTGCCAAGCTCGCTACAATTCTTATCTAGATCCATATACCCACACAAAACCAGGTCCTTGAAGCAATCCAAGACTTTGAAACACTCTCGAACCCTATCGGGCATGGACGGGAAGAAGCTCATGATTACCGATTTCGGGTCGCTGGCGTCGTCCGTGTGAAGAAGCAGAGTTCGAGCCTCGCCCGTGCTCTGGTTGTGAGAAACGAAACGGCGGCTGAAGCTGGGACTGGAGATCAGGGACCTCCAACGCTTGCAGACGAGTTTGCACCGGAAGGCGGATTTAGTGTCCGGAAGGCGAATCAGAATCTCCCCGAGGAGATCGTCTCCGAGTGAGATGATGACGGAAGGGTTCTCTTCTGAACAGCTTCGAAATCGGTTTCTGCGGAGGAGCGCCATGGCGGCACCGCGGTAGGCACACAGATGGATTGAAGGGAAGGTTACGACGTACGGAGAAGCCAGAGAGAAGTTATAGAAATCCCTAATTTTCTATTTTGTTTCCGATTCTTTCTCCCGCTTTTTTTTTTTTCCGGGTAAATCCGGTCAGAACCCACCCTAGGCGACCATCCGGTCCGACATACTCGGTCGGACCAAATTAATATTTGAATTATATATCGAATCAAATTTAATATAATGTATTTAGAAGTGATGACAATTTCAACTCGCCCCGCGAGTATTACCCGACCTGATCCGCGATGGGGCGGGTATTATCCGACCCGCAGTAGCGTGAGGCGAGGCATGGGTATCTACTTCCGACCCGTCCTGCCCCGCCACGCCCCGTTCTAGACTCATTTTATCTCAATTTCTTACGATATCTATACATATTTTTCCAATTTTGACTTTTCTTTAACTAGTTAGAGTCGATCTTTTAACTTGTTAGACTCAATTATCCATTCTATTATCAATATTTTTCTTTCTTAAAGTATTTTTCTCTACGTTTTATTGTAAAAAGTAAAATTTACTTGTTTTTTTTTTTTTTGAACATATAAGAGTGGGTCGACCCGCCCCGCCCTGTACCCGCGCTCGTGTTACCCGCCCCGACCCGTAGTATCGTGGGGCGGGGCATGAGAATTGAGGTACCCGCCCCGCCCCATTGCCATCACTAGTATTTTGGTTTAGATCTTAGGAATTTTCTTAGAATTAAGGGAAAATCAAGGTCCAGAATCTACTGCTCGATTTTCCTTTTAAATTTGGTCGGTTCATTCCCGCAATTCAACTTGGTTATGAACCAAATTCGACAACCAACGATTCCAAATGTGAATAGGGCTGCAACTCATGATGGGTTGGGTTGAAGCATTCTGCACGTTACATCCTCAAATACAAAATTTGACATCAACTTAAAACAATTCATCCCAAAATTCACATTTGATCACGAAGAAGATGACCAAAAAAAAACCTCCTATTCTCTAATCTAATATTTTATCATTTCATCTAGGAGACATGGTCGAGTAACTACAAGTGGCACGCGACGTAGAAACCTGAGTCGTGACATCGGTAAAAGACGAGCACAAATGATCGTCACCACTATCCAATTCCCTTTTCATGGCCCTGTAAACTTGTTCCAGCCCTTCCTCGACCAGTTCCAGCACGGTCTGCGGCATTGGAGGCGTCTTGATCTCCGCCGATCCTTCAAGCAACTTCACAACTTCCCCCATCGAAGGTCGCGTGAACACCTCGTCCTGAATGCACCAGAACGCAACCTTCAACGCTCTCGTCAGCTCGTCTTCCTTCACCGACCCCTCCAGCCTTCTGTCCGCTGCTTTCAACGGCGTCCCGTTCATCAGCTCCTAAATAAAGTTGGCAAACCAAAACATTAACATTTTGGATCAACTATAATGAGGGGAGAAAAAAAATTACTTTATAATGTCAATAACGGTTAGTGTTGTGGTATATGATCCACGATTGAACTTCTTCCAACAACTCTAGTTATTGGGATCAACTGGTTCATAACATGGTATCAGAGCCTTCTGTGACCGAAAGGTCTTACCTTGAAGGCCCAACTAGGGTAAAAGAAGTCCTCCGCATCCAACGACATATCAAGATTCCTCCTTCCGCCGATGATCTCCAGCAGAAGCATCCCGTAACTGTAGACGTCGGCCTTCACCGTGATCGGCCGGTTGCTGACCCATTCGGGCGCCAGGTAGCCTCTGGTGCCGCGAACCATGGTGACGACGTGGGAATGCTCCCTCCCCATGAGCTTGGCGAGCCCGAAATCCGACACTTTGGGGCAGAAAGTCTCGTCCAGCAGGATGTTCTCCGGCTTGATGTCGCAGTGTATTATCCGATTCCGGCACTGCTCGTGAAAGTACGCTATCCCCTGCGCCGTCGCGATGGCGATGCTGAATCGGGTCGGCCAGTCCAGAACCCTGTCCTTCGGACGGGTTTCGTAGGACTGAAAGATCCACTTGTCTAAGGACCCGTTCTTCATGAACTCGTAAACCAACAGCCTGTCGGAAAAATACCACATTTGGGATTACTTGGTCAGCACGGAATCAGAAAATGGTGAATCGGAAAGGGATTTTTTTTTTTTTGGGGAAAAGGGTTTGGAATTTCACCGGCGAGTTCCCTCGGAGCAATATCCACAGAGACGAACCAAGTTCATATGGTGCATTGATCCAATTGTGTTCACTTCGGTAATGAATTCCTTCTCACCATGTGGCAAAACCTTGTCCAATTTCTTCACTGCTACCAGAGTTCCATCCCCTAGACTTCCCTTGTACACACTCCCGAATCCCCCTGTCCAAAATAATCAAATTGTTTTCAAACGCTAATTCGCGCGCTGCGCGACACTAATACGAAAACATTCAAACACGTACTGACATCATTGGATTCATTCGATGTGGTTGAAGTACTCAATTGAGAAAAATGTTGCATTTTGAAGGTTCAACAAACTTTACCTGTCCCGAGCAATTGGGAGAAATTCCAGGTCCGAATCTGCAAATCGCGGTACCCGAAACTCACCGGAGCTCCGGAGGAGATCTTCAGAGCATTGTCCATGGCGGCCCTCTTCAACGCCCTTTTCCGGTGAACGTTATAGTACAGCAACAAACACAGCAACGCGATCAGGAAAGTCATGCTGAGAAGAATCGGCAGCACCACCACCTTCCCGGCGGTACTCGCCGACATCCCGTCGCCGTCGTCGCCGCCCGACCCGTTCGCCCGAACCTTGACGAACAGGGTCGACCCGGGATCCTCGTACCCGCCGAAATCCAAGCTCCGCAGAACCCAACAGTACGGCTTCTCGTCGTCCAGCCCGTACACCGACGCCACGCAGTCGCAGTCGGAGAGGCACGCGTCGCCGCAGTCGGAAACCGCCGCCACGTCGCTGTAGTTCGCCACCACGGAGAATTCGGAGAAGTAGTAGCTCGTCTGTTGCACGGCCGCAATCTTCAATCCAGTACTCGAATTCCCACCACCGCTCCGCCGATGGCAATTCTCCGCGGCCGCGGCGGCGGAGGTCGAATTCTCTGCCCCGCACAGGAAATTAGGGTTCGATTTCGATCCCGAAATCGGCATGCTCGTTTCCTTCCCGTGTCCGGCACCCGGCAGGCAAGTACACGTGGCGTTGGTCTTGCTCCGATCGAGGTTGCAGATCCCGTTGCCGCAAATCCCGGCGATGTCGCAGGGGTTCGAAACGGCGGCCCATTCCGGCACCCACTGGCGGGACCCGTTGACGTCGTTATCCCATCGGTAAAGCCTCAAATTGCCGTTGGTTTCCAAAATCAGCCGTCTGATCACGGCTGCTCTGGTGGCCGTCGATTGATTCGCCGCAGAGGACAATCCGTTGTAATCGTTGTCGTTCTTGTGGACGTAGACCGCTCCGGCGGAGGACTCGCCGTAGACGATCCCGAAGCTCCCGGCGGCATCGAGGACGGCGAGGACCTGGCCGGTGACGTTGGAGATGTCGGGGCCGTTCCAGTAGGAGTAATTGGCGCCGGCGGATTCAGGGGATTGGTAATTAGATGATGATGATGATTCGTCCGCCGGCAAGTTGTAGGTGAGGGCGAGGCTTAACGATGTGGGCTGCTGGAGCATTTTGAGGGAGTAGTAGCCGCCGTTGATGGGGGATTTCGGGGAAGTTAGCTCGAGTTCGACGGTTAATGGCTGGTTGGGAAGCAGAGTGTCGGAAGGGTGTGAGAAGCTCTGCCACTGGGGGCGGTTTGTGGAAGTGTAGAGTATGAAATTGCCGGATTCATCCATGCTGGCGTATTGGATTCCGGCGCCGGTGGTGTTTGATGACCAGATTGTGGTTCGGCCGTCGGTGAGGAGGAGGTTGCCGGCGGTGGTGAAATCCAGGACTGCGTTCTTGGTCACCGGCGAGTTCCTGATGAGGAAAACAAAAATGGAAATTTCAAAAAGGAAAAACTCTCTTGTTCCACTTCCACCCCACCATTTAGATACAAAATTCTACATTGTCATATAAAAAGAAACAAAATTTGTCTTAACCATTTACAAAATCAGTAGGATCTAAGTAATCAAATGCATCTCACATGCTAATTAATAAGCTCGAGATTTAGAGAGTACTATAAACACGTTCTCAATCATTCAGATTTCATTGTCTTAACACAGTTTTTTTTATGGGAGCACCCAAACACCGGTGTTTGTAAAACTGTAGCGTCTTTGATGGTCTGATCGAGAAAACTCTAAACCAAAGTCCAAACCGATAGACAGTTTTAACCGTACGAAATGATTGAACCATGATATCACTTTAAAACACCCCGACGATTAACTTACCTATTAGGCGACCAAACAGTGATGCGGTCACCAGGAAGATCATTGAACCAAATAGCCAGCTGAAACTGGTCGGGAGAGTCGTCTGCCACTTCAGTGAACCCAAATGCGAATGTGCCATTGTCAGAGATCCAAGCTTGGTCCAGCTGGCTGGCCAGCAGCCTCGAACCGGGCCCGATTCGACCGGCAAATGAACCGCCAGCTGAAACCAGTAGCAAGAAAAAGAGAACACAAAGAGAAGCAGCAGCCATGCAAGCTGTCAAACACAACTTGAGTTTGTACTGCAAAACAGAGTGCAGCTGAACCCGAAAACAAAAAATATTAGAAATGGAGAAGACAGAGCAGTATTTATGAGATGTTGGAGGAGAATAGAAATTAGAAAGTCTTTACGTGTTAGGGGAAAGAGCTAATGATGAGGGTAACACGTGGATTTTGGTGGGTGAGCTACAAAGTTTGACATCAGGAAAAAAAAAAAGGAGAGGAGCTGCAGACGCCGCAGTCAGCTGTTCTATGGCACGTGGCCGCTGGATTGTGGGTGTTGGAATTGCGCGGCCTACAAATTTCTTTTGAACACCTACTGTGATTCCAGTTGTTCAAATTTCTTTTCTGATTATTCACATGCATCAAGATGAGAAGCTGGTCTACATCTATGGCGATTTCAATCTGATTGGCATAGCATGATTTAATTCCTGACATTCGAGAAGCGAATATGAGATGAAATACGCACGCATTGTTTCTGGTTCCTAATCGGTTCTCTCGTTCTAAGTTATAACGTTGATCTCTATATATACGGTACTATATGTTCTTGAGGAATTTGAGCAGACGAACTAAGTTAGAAACAATGAAGAGGCTGGAAAAATGCAGGTGAATCGAGGCGGTGAAACTCAAGAAATCCGAATCCTGATAGCTAAACATGTATTACCAAATTCTTATATTTTCGTAGTTCTATTATACACTTGTATTTATACACTGCTTTAGTGATTGTCATAAGGGGTAGGATACTATGCTAACCCCTAAAGGGGTAGTGATTTTTGACACCCCCTTTATGATTGGCCAATTTTATTTCCAATCATTGGCAAGTATTAATTAAACTGATTTTTTATTTTTTTTAATCTTGTAATTTGGGGTCTCTCACCACATTGGAAAAGAGAAAGAATCTGGGGAAAAACGAAATCACCCCCATTAATTACATAATTAATTTCTCTCACTGGTACATTAATTACACGTACCACTCTACTGGTACACGTACCACTCCACTGGTACACGTACCACTCCACTGGTACACATACCACTCCACTGGTGCGAGCAATCCACAAGGTAGGTTAGAGTGAGAACAATACCAGTGCAATGATATTTTTCATAACAATGATAAACAATAACGGAGCAACAATGCAGTACCACTTCAATGATACAAATACCACTCCACTGGTACACGTACCACTCCACTGGTACACGTACCAGTGGAGTGGTACGTGTACCAGTGGAGTGGTACGTGTACCAGTAGAGTGGTACGTGTAATTAATGTACCAGTGAGAGAAATTAATTATGTAATTAATGGAGGTGATTTCGTTTTTCCCCAGATTCTTTCTCTTTTCCAATGTGGTGAGAGACCCCAAATTACAAGATTAAAAAAAATAAAAAACCAGTTTAATTAATACTTGCCAATGATTGGAAATAAAATTGGCCAATCATAAAGGGGGTGTCAAAAATCACTACCCCTTTAGGGGTAGTCAAGCTAACCGATCCCTTGTCATAATTTATTATGTTTAGCTATCAGGATTGAGAGTATCCACGAGTATTAATCTCACCTTTGTAAGCTAGGATGCTCTCCCTATTTAAAGGGATAACATTGAATAAGCAAAGGCAACAAAAGAGTTGTTAAGTGAAAACTAGGTTTTACTCTCATCTTAAGTATTAATACTATCGATGCTTTAGATTATAGTTTCAATACCCTCCCTCACCCTGTTTTAACTTTAGACTAACTCCAACCCAAGGATGCAAATTTGGAAAAAGGAATATTTTCCCACTTTTTCCTCTCCAACCCACATAAAAATTGGCTTGCTACATAGGTGGAAACATCAATTTCTCAAATAATTTAACTACATTTATCATGTTCTAGTCTGAATCTTCATTTTATTAATAAAAAAAATACTCTTACATGCCCCTCGATAAATTACTCGATTGTATCGAACTTGACCGGACCTAAATATGGATATCGAAATACTCACATTTGTCATTGACATTCCTAGTCGAGCTTAATTAGCTAGCTAGCTACTAGGGGTGAACAAACACACCCGCAAACCGACCCACCCGTCCAACCCGACCCAACCCATCCGTATTTATCGCTAAATCGAAGGTTTTGGGTTGGGTGAGGGTTTTCTTTTGTACAACCCGCCTCTTTTGGATTGGGTTTGGATTTTGGATTACACAACCCGTAGAACCCGACCCAACCAGTGTTCCAATTGTTGGTATGAGTTCGTATCCAAAAAAATATTTATGTCGTATATAGTCATACTTATGAGAAAATTAAGATATTTCACCATGTTTTTTCTCTTAAAGTCTCACTAATCTAATGCATTCTTCAACTTAAAGTTTAGACATATATTTAATATAGCTATGATTCATGTAAATTTTTTTTCTTGTGTACAATTTTAAAAGAATATCATATTATGGATGCGTTCATTTGTAACCTTTTTAGCCTATTTCAACAAATGTCGTGAAAAAAACTAGACATAAGTTGAAGTAAATCAAGTTTTATTAAAATTCAAACAATATTTGTGAATTTTGATACCTTTCACCTCGGTTTATTCGTTTGAATTTTTAATTTGTTATAAAATATTTTTATGATGTAGAATAATTACATATTTTGTGTTGGGTTGGGTTTTTACTTAAAAATATCGCCAACCCGACCCAACCCAATTAGAAACAAACCGTAAGGTTTAGATTTTTTTGGATGGGTTTGGGTTTAATATTTCCCAAACCGTAGTGCATGGATCGGGTGATTAAAATGCCTAAACCTGGACCACCCGACCCATGTACATGTTACTGTTGTGGTATATGATCCACGATTGAACTTCTCCCAACAACTCGAGTTATTGGGATCAACTGGTTTATGACAACCCCTACTAGCTACTGGAACAAAGCACTTGCCCTAGCTTGTTTGTAAATGCGGCGCAATGGTCAAAACTACAGAACAAGGATTTTTTTCAGTTGGTGTGAAGTCTTGGAATCCAAGGCTTGAGTAATGCAATTGTAATTGTAGGCTTGGACAAGTCAAAGGTAAATAATATTGGAGCGCTTTCGTTTGTTTATAGGAGGAGGACTGCCACATTGCCAGGTTAGGTTTTGGAGCACGACATGCATGGATAATATGCTGGGCCCAAGCCCGACCGGCCAACGAAAATGACCCCGTTGAAATCTGGGCGCGGCTTCGGATCTTGGTTTCGGATGTTATTAGGGGTGGCTATACGGTCCGGTCCGGTTAAATTGGACCAAATTGATTCGGTATCAGTCCGGTCTTTTCGGGAATATAAGGAACAAAGATTGGATTGGATACAGTCCGGTCTTGATCCGGTCCGGTCTTGACTCTGTCCGGTCCCAATTTTATCTTGATTTTAGGTGTTGGGGGTCTCTTATCCGGTCTTTTTATCCGGTTTTTTATCTCAAACCTAAACCCGAATATGAGATTACATTGTTTACTATCTGGTCCCGGTCCGGATTATACGGTCCGGTTTTGGATAAAACCAAACAGTCCGGGACCAAATAGCCAGCCCTAGATGCTACGGCCGGACGGGGCTTTTTTTTTTTTTGGGCGGGTGGATTACAAGTTCATTCGTTTTAAAGAGATGAAATTTTTAAGTATACTATTTCACATCACAGAGTTTGAAAATGTTGCTCCATCGCTGCTCTCATCTAAATCAAAAGTCATTCTATAAGACTTTGTTGTTCCTTTTGTCATAAAGACATCGAAATCGACAGAAATAGAGTCTGATATACGAACTCATACTACTGACATGTATCTTCTTAACGATTCATGGTATAGTCAATTGTTATACTCTCATAGAGTTGTTATGCAATCGTATTAATATACAGAATTGTCGATGTATATATAATAGATTAACAGAGTTTGATCGACAAAGGAAAAAATGGAAAAAGAAGAAGGGGATGCAAAGCGCAGCCTCATATATAAATATATAATAGAATAAATGTATTATACGGGGTTTATACGTGTTTACTAGGGTTGGTTTCAAATTGATCCATCCGCTTACTATCGAGTTGGTATAATTGTGATCCGCAATCCACCCACATTCTTTTGTGAGTTGGGTTGGGTGGGTGGCGGATGGATGGTTGTTGTTGGGTTGTGGGTTGACCCGCAAAAGCAATTCTCCAACTAGCATTAAGAAAGCTGACTAACATTTATAGTAAGTTCCTCGCAAAATTTGAAAGACTGTATCAATTGAGACACTTACAACTTTGTCTCATGTGAACCCATGCAGTATTTACATTAAAATTTTCATTACAACCTATTGTGTAGACAAAACAGACGACATTTAGCGACTTTGATACAATTAACAGTTTAGAATCTTCATCCCAATATCTAATAGATATTACACAACACAATAACCAATAATAAGTTCAAAACTATTCTTTATTCTCCACTTATAGAAGTAGATGGTCAGCGTGTACTGGGGTTAAAAAATATAATGAATATTCGATAGTGTAGAAACAACATTTTTCATGTGAAAATATGGTGCGGGTCATTCGGGTGACCCGCAATCCACCCGCCACCCACCCACATAAGTACGGGTAGGAGGTTTATTATCAACCCGCAATCCACCCATATCAATCACCCACTACCTGCGGTTTAGGCTATTTGTGGGTGGATTGACATCAAACAGCAGACTAATTATTTACAAATTAGGTTATTCTCTAATTGCTAATTTGTCACCTCTGGTGACAAAAATGGACGACTACCAATCTACCGGGCCAGTTAGACCTTGGGCTTACGGCCCAACGCCGGACTCCTGACTCCAAAATGGCCGAGAAAGCATCAAAGCAATCGTAAGCCCAACATCAACTCCAAAGTTCAAACTCATTGTTTATCCCCTAGACTCGGCCCTGCAAGTAGTTCGCCCGCCGCAATCTCTTGGGCCGACCGACGGTAGAATACTGAATTTGCATGGGATCTCACGTATTGTCGATCGGTTCGCCTGCCTGCCATTAGGGGTGGCTATATGGTCCGGTCCGGTCCGGTTAAATTAGACCAAATTGATCAGGTCTCAGTCCGGTCTTTTCGGGAATATAATTAAGGATAAAAAATTGAATTGGATACAGTCCGGTCTTGACCCGGTCCGGTCCCAATTTTATCTTGATTTTAGGTGTTGGGGGTCTCTTATCTGATTTTTTTACCTTAAATCTAAGCCCGAATATGAGATTGCATTGTTTGCTATCTGATCCCAGTCCGAGTTATACGATCCGGTTTCGAGTAAAACCAAACAGTCCGGGACCAAATAGCCAGCCCTACCTGCCATGGGCAAACGCCAAACAGTTGATCGATTAGTCGGTTTACTGTTCCAGATTCTCCATTGACAAATAGATGGGATTATTATTTATTACTTATTAGGGTACAGACTTACGTGGAGCCACTGTATATAGAACATGCATGCTGGTTTTGCTGTACATTATACTGTTGAAATATATATAAGAAAAGGTGACACTTCTTCAAGTCTCTCTTTTGGCTCTCGACTCTCGTCCGTCAATTTTGGGCCGGTGTTGTCACAGTCTTCAGCACCGGCCGATAGAGCCATGCACGTTCTCATTACATATCTATGCTTTGCAAGACAACAACAACAACTGATCAGTTCACGATATTTTGCTTTCCTTTCGTGTACTCCAAATCTCCAATAATGGTATTCTTTTTGGTGTTTCTATAAGAGAGGGGGTAGGTAGTCAAGTATTTTTCTTGGAGGTTGGTTTGGTCCTACGGATTGTAGATTTTGGATGGAAACTCTAGACATAATTAATAAAGTGTTTGAAAGAAACCAACGTCGTCGATGTATCAAAGACGTGCGCAGAAATGGACATCACAGAAATTATTTCTTCAAATTAAGATTGTTTCTCGATTTTTTCCCCCCTTCTCTTTACCGACCGATCGAACGCGTGAACTACACACGCGGGCTATGATGTTATGAATCTTTAATGATCGGGTTTGTTAATGTCGGGGATTATATAAGATTCATTATCAAGGGGGATCTCGTAACAACACTGTTATTTGAACAAACTGGATTCTAATGTGGCGTATCACATGTCTTGTACGTGTTTGAATCCTTAAGGTGTGAAACACATGTGAGATCTTCATTTGAGGGGGCATGTAATAAGAAAATTGTATAAGATCTATTTTTAAACTTTTTCAACAATTTGGGTTGCATATATCCGCTATGAATTAGCATAGCAGCCGATAAGTTTTTGGTAATTGAGTGTTTATCACGTACAAAATTATCCGACCAATCCATTTTTTTTGTTACCATCAATCATGGGCAACAAACTATAGCGTCTTGTTGTGTTAACCATTGCACATGGACGATACTTTCAGAGACTGCAACACCATGATTACTTACCCAAAGCCTAGGAGCGGCTGTCGTGTTTTTTTTCTTTTCACTTTGATTCCCGAAAGCCATTGGGGTTATTGTCTTTTCACCATCGTTATTCTCCTCTTTTAGGGGGCAAATAATATGCTTTTAGATTCTGTTTCTGATTGCTTTTCATTGGCCAATCATCTGAGATTCCGATGCAAATAAAGATCCAAAACCCTAGTGTTTCACAACAGTGGATGAACAATAGCGTGTTAATTTGTTCACAGTATTAACATGTTTGTTCACCCAGTATTTTTAGCTTTTTCAAACTAGTCTAAGAATCTGGAGGTCTCAGGTTCAAATTCCTTGAATAGTACCTTAATAAATAAAAAAAAGTAAAATTTTATATCACCCTTATAAAAAAAAATCTCATGAAGATTGGATCCTTTCTTTTTTCGTTTTCTTTCTCCGGATTGTCGCGCATCATTCAGCTGGTGGACACTCATACGACACTAGAGCAAGCTCGGAATCTCGAGTTATCTCGTGCCTAAATTCGTTATCACAAACCAAGCGCGCTATGCACGACTTCTAGCTCCGACAGGGCCGCCCAACCTCCCCCTAATGGGCCCAAGCCTTTTCTACTTGCCAATAATGGTTGGGCCTGCCCCTAGGCCCATCTAATATAGCCACCACCATCTGAACAAGTGAACATCAATTGGGCATCATTAATTGAAGCAAAACCAAGCTTGATTTCTTTATAACATTGTGATTAGAGCGACGTCACGTATAATTACCAAACCCGTCTTTGCAAACACAAGTCTTTTGCGGTGATGCAATCGTCGTCTCCGGCCGGGACCAATTCGTTGGGAGTCGCTATTCTGCTGTTGGGCTTTTGTCGCCGGCCGGGGGAAAAAAAAAAACCGCCCCTAGCTAATTGGTCCTTGTCCCCACATCATTTTCCGACACCATCCCGTGGGACCCTTGTGTTTGCTACAACAAAGTCTACACCATTTGTTTTTCATGTTATCTTCATTTTATTTTCAATTAAGATAGTGTTGAAAATTAGTGGACTGCCCATAAAAAAAAAATTTAGTGGACTGTTGTTTTTAGCAAGGGGATTGAAATGCCGTACCGGAAAAATTAGCGGTAGGTGATTTAATCATAGTTCAACTGCTTCATACTGCCTATCGATTTAGTCTCTAATAGGAAGTTTTTCTGGTTGAACCGTCCATACAGTACGGTATTTCAATCCTTGGTTTTTAGCCCATTTGCCCAAGAGTGAAACATGCCACCGCTTGCCTATGGGGATGCTTTGCTTGCTAGTTGTTATTAGCTGGTGGATGTGAAAGTCTGAGATTTCTACACCAAAAGAAGTTTGTCTCCCTCTTATAAATATCTTCTTCCTTCACATCTCGTGTATTTTGTGAAGTTTAACCCATACCAAATCAGTTAGAATTGATGCTATAAGATTCACAATTGATTGCAATTAATGCACTGGAATTGTTTACCAATTGATTGCAATGCAAACTGGGCAACTATAAGATCAGGTTGGTTACCTAAGTCGAACTCGTCGCGAAACTATCCATGCATCCAACCTGCATTATAACTCTTATTAAACCATAATATCGGTTATAATCTGATGACCCACAATGACCTATAATTGTCATGTTCGATTTATATCCCATTTGTCTCGATGGTGTTTATCAAATATGTGATATATATATATATATACGCCCCTATTACACTCTTCCGATATGTCATTGTTGCATTGGAATTAGAGATCTAACAACGTAGAATGTGACATGCTCCTCTCAAACGATATGATTTAACTCCATCATGATATTAATATTATGGGTTGACCTTTACCATTCACTTAATTATTATAATTAAGGAAGACATTGACGGCCCAGCTCAACAAACCCTCAACACGAAATTAGCTTGCCTCTCCTTCATTTCCTTGTCGCTCGATCGACAGTCGTTTTGCTTTCCTTCTTCAAATTTGAGTAGTAATTAATAAAATTGAGAGAATCTCTGTGCCTGCTTGACATGATTTAACTACTAATTATCTTCCTTCCTCTCCTCTCGTCTGCGTTTAGTTTAGTTTAGTTTAAGAGAGTACTCAGAGCACAGCTTTAGAGATAATTAATTTAAATCATCGGTTGCAGTAGTTGGGATGTGAGCATCATCATGAGAGAAGCTTAGCTTAGGAAGCTGACAAAGACTTAAAAAGCGATGGAGCGCTTAGTGATGCAATCAATTGGTCTGGAATCATATGTACAACCATAATTAATAGCATATAAGAAAGAAAATGATCGAGGTCGATAATTAAGCAGCTATAGGCCTTTTTCAAGTGTGTTTTTTGTGTGCATGAACCGAACCTGCTTCTCGAAATATTAGCAAATGTGCTCAGTGCATGCCAACCAAAGATAATGTCATTTTACTAACTTTACTGTATGTCTTTAGAGCAAACACAAGGGTTGGCCCTGCTTCTTTTTCGAATTAAGCTCACTATTCCTTACTTTTTTTTTTCTTCTTCTTTCTTGGGTCTTAATTGTTTTTCCTCTTTTCTGATCATCATATAGACTGGCGTACGTCAGACGTATACTATATGTCAGGTACTACTAGTGAGATATCTCTATCTAGATCATGAATTAAATCGAGTTTGGGGTATGATACTATACCCTAACCTCTAATGGACCGTTGAGATCGGCCGGAGCTTATCTAACTACATCTAACGACTAGATCACCTGACGTATACTATACGCCTGACGTACACCAGTATTCACCATATATATATATATATATATATTCTAACCTAATACATGTGTTTGGCTATTGAGGATGTTGATGGGTTGGAGAGAATATAACTAAAAACGTATTGTTGATTCGTATATAAAGACGTTGCAGGAATACGAGAGTGTTTGAAGAGACTCAATGAGACTTTTGTAACAAATTAGGAGAATATTAATAAGCGTTAAAAGTATAAACGGTCTTAGTGGATACGCAAGAGAAATTAATACGGCGAGGAAAAAGGATTTCGTAAGGATTTGAGAAATGATAATCATGTGTGATGTTCATTTAATCCTGAAATGACGTGATTTTTGCTAGTTTATTATTGTCGTGGACTCACGGTATGAATATAGAGATGGGGCGAGGATATCATAACGCTTCAATTATTTTCTGAGAGAATTTGATTGTTGATAAAATGTGAGGAATTTCTTAGAGAATTTATGAGAAAATGCATGTATTCCAATTTCTCCATTTTTGAAATGACGGTTTAGTTTGAAATGCAAAACCCTAAAGCCTAGAGGGTATCCCCTCAACCACAACCAACATTTCCTTCTCTTTTGTTTTCTCTCATGATGAGAAGGAATATGTAAAGAGGAAGCCATTCTTTAAACTATATATGTTCGAATTTCAAAGCTAAAAATGATTCATCAAAGAAAACAAAAAGGTTGGAAGGTGGGGATTGTTAGAAAATAAAAAGAGTCCCTTTGATGCAACAATACGAAGTGGGAAACTTGTGGGGGCACATTTCTCTGTTCCCCTTCAATTTCCCCCCAAACAATATCTCAAACAAAATTCAATAATAATAATAATAATAATAATTTATGAATTATTTATTGAAAAAACATAAATTGTGTCTTCTGCCAGACAGCCACACACCTAAAATTTGTCACAAGTAGGGATGACAATTAAACTTATGATCATGAATATCCGATCGTCTTTGATAAACTCAATGCAGAGAATTCTCGTATTAACCGGATATGGTAAACCTGGAAATATATATATGATGTGGATATGATTTTGGGATGCTTTGAACTTGAATTAACAACAGTTATAAGTTTATTGAGTTGATGATTATAATCGATAATATACATGTTTCATAGGATTTATTGTACTGATTTTACGTATAATAGTATTGGATATACATAATGGATATTATCAACGGGTATCCAAAAATTGTGAATATAAGAATGAAGTTGCAAAACCTCTTATGCCGTTATATACGAGAAATGTAAAAATTTGTGTGTTGCTAAATAAAAATAGAGATAATTTAGAAGAACCCGCTCAAAATGGACCATTTGTCAATCACAAATAGGGTTGTTAATGAACCAAGCCGCTCATGAACGGCTCGGTGTCCGACTCGAGAAAAACTCGTTCGACACTCGATTCGTTTTAATTGCGTCGGTTCGCGAACAAGTTCGTTAACTAAACGAGCCGAACTCGAGCCATATACCATGTTCAGCTCGAAACCTCGCGAACAAGTTCATTTAATGGTTTGGCATAAAAAGAAAGTATTAGAATTCATGGATTTCATGTATTGAAATTGGGATAAATATTGTGTTTTACTTTGATAGACTTTGCTACAGGTTTGAATATAATTTTGTGCTCGCGGTTCTCGGTCAATCTTGAGCTATCATGAACATTTTATGAGCTGAACTTGATTTTGGACTCGTTAAACTTATTTGACGAGCCGCGAGCTCGCGAACTTTCATTTTCATAAACGAGCCGAGCTCGAGCTTGCATATTATAAAACTCGTGACGAACACGAACCGAGCTCGAGCCTGAAAATATATTAACGAGCCGAATCCGAACAATGACAAAGCTCGACTCGATTTGGCTCAGCGGTAATTACAAACACGAAACAAGGCATAGTTTTACATACATATCCCTGCCCAAAATTAAAACAATAATAAATAACAAATACCGTAATATCTATCTGGTTCCCGCTCTATATATATATAAACCAAATCCCACAAATCCAAACCAGGAATCAATTCACTTCCAACAAATTCCAAATTTCCCCTCTTCTCTCTTTCTCTGAAAAATGGAAACCTCTCAACAGCAGCAGCACCCGCTCTCAATCGAGAGCTTCTCCTACAGCTGGCTCGCCGCCAACCTCAAACCCTCGCTGGAAACCTTACTTGACGCCGCCGCCGCCGCCGCCGACGAGTACTCGCCGGCTTCCAGTTACATCGAGATGGACCCCCACATGCCGCCGTCCAAGAGGTTCTTCCGAAGCTACTCCTCCTCCCACGAATTCAACTTCGAATTCCCGGCCGATCACTCGCCGCCGATGAACCACGCCGACGAGCTCTTCGCCGACGGCTACCTCGTGCCTTTCTTCCTCCGCAAGGCGGCGAGTCACCGGAACCACTGCGACGACGATTGTGAAGACGAAACGTCGTCGAATTCGGTTGCTTCAAGCCCCGACTCAACCGGCTCGACCATCGATGATAGACCGGTTCGGTCGGGCCTGAAGAAAACGCGGCGGTGCTCGTCGTTTAGGCGGGTTGTGGAGAAGTACTTGGAGCTAATTGGGCCGCTGTTGGGCAAGTTATCGGGCCGCCGAGGTGGGCCCAAGAACCGGAGGTCATTGAGCTCGAGGTCGGAAGGGATGGTCATGGATAGTAGTAACAAGAACAAGAAGAAGTTGATGATGAAGAGATGGCTGTCCTCCTCCGGCGAGTCGTCGCCGCGGCGGGTCAGCGCGGCGTATTCGGAGGACGGCTGGCGGAGATCGGCTTCGTCGTCATGTGATTCCGAGAGCTCGATTCGAGAGGCCGTCCTCCATTGTAAAAAATCTTTCGGTAAGCGCACATATACTTACTATTAGTTTACTAGGATTATGGCCGACCTGTTGAGTTGTCACATCTTTGTTATAATTATAATCGTAATTACGTGTTTACTAAGGCATTTAAATTGGGGATTTGTCTAATCAAATGGTCAATTATGTTGCTATTTCAGGGAAATGATGGGATTTTTGGATGGAGATGAAGTTTGGAGGGGAAATTAGCAAAAAGGAAGAGAAGGGAGAAAGGAACAAATAATGAGATTGTCCATATTATAGATAGAATTCACATGGAGGATGGCTAGGCTGGAAATGAGAGGGATATGTTTCTTCCACTTGTTTCTTGTTCTTCTTTCATGTTAATTTTTCTTCTTCTTCTTCTTCTTTCTCTGTTGGTGCCCAGCTGGTGGTGGAGATGATATGAGAGGTGTAAATTTGTTGATAAGAGAGGAAAGCTAGCCACATGGTTTTTTTTTTTTTTGTAATGGTGAGGAGAAAGGGGGAAAACTAATTAGTTAATTAATTAGATTTATGGAGGAATTATATATATATATATATATATATATATATATATATATAAGATATTTTGTTCTTCCTTTATCTGTGGTTGGTTCATATTAATGTTTGTTTCCATGGAGGGGAAGAGAGAGCAGGCATGTCCACAGGCTTGAGAGTTGAGAGCCTCCTTTGCCTTGTTTTATTAACATAGTTTAGTCGGTGATAATATGAAGATCGTTAGACTTATTGGTTATCAGTAATCTCAATACGAAAGATTTACTGATTTACGTATGTTGCCAGTTTTGCGGATAACTAAATGATGTAAGACATTCAATTGGGTGTTTGAGGAGGTGAAATAATCCATGCAAGTATCTTTAAGTTCAGAAAGCAACTGAGTTATTAATATTGGACTTTCATTGATGAATAGTGATATAACTGTCACCTGTTTATTATCCAAGGGACTCCATATTCAAAAACCTTAAATGCTAGTTTGGTGAGGCCTTTGGATGAAGCATCTTGCTTTTAGATATATCATATGTCACTCTCCAACACGCCCCCTCGAACGAAAGCCAACTCATGGACTTGAAGTTTGCACAGGCTCATCATGCCATGTGCTTGAAAGACAACGGTTAATATTGGGGGTCGTGGAGATATACCACTCTCTAATTCCGATTGTAGCAGGTAAATTTTATTTACACTGAAAATGTGAAGGAAGAGCGGTAAAAAAAATTTATCACAGGTTCAGACAATTAATTACATGCACATGCCTTAAACTCCAATCAATATTATTGTTGTTCCCACCATAGCCATAAAGTAGTTTTCGGATGCAGATATCATCAATTATTTGGGCTTGTTGCTATTTAGGATGAGAATTAATGGAATGTGGATCCCTCAGCCATTAATTAACCTAACTCCAACTATAAATTTTGAGGGCAATATTAACCGTAAGTGCATACGCAACAACTAGTAATTCATAACTTGGTCAAAACTCAAAAGCAAAAGCTCCCTAGCTTACTAATAATCACATCCTTGGGTTAATGACTATAGGTAGAAGGCTAATTATTTATGTATCTAGACGTTCTTCTAAAACAGTCACGATATCGTACCATATTGATTTTTGGTACCTTCACACTTCTGGTTGGTGGTCCTTTGTGCTTAATCATTCTAGAATACAATATAGTTAAAGTTTAACTTGATTAATGATTAAGATAATTTATCGTTAAGATGAATGAAATGGATTAAGTGTACAACCAAAAACTTAAACCTAAATTTTTTTGCAATGAAATGGAAGGATGAGGAAATCTAGATGTTATTCTACAACAGTCACGACCTCGTATTGATCTTTAAAAATATTTATTTTAGACACTTTCGCAACTTCGGGTAGTGTACAACCAAAATGTTATGCCTGAAAATTTTTGGCAAGGAAATGGAGACCTAAAATTTTTTTGCAATGAAATGAAAGGACGAGAAAATCTAGATGTTCTTCTACGACAGTCACGACCTCGTATTGATCTCTAAAAATATTTATTTTAGACACTTCCGCAACTTCAGATAGTGCACAACCAAAATGTTATGCCTAAAAATTTAGGCAGGGGAATGGAGGTGCGGGGAATCAAACCCCGTGCCTCTAGCATGCGAAGCGAGCGCTCTACCATATGAGCTACACCCCCTTATTGCTCACATTATAGAATCAATCCTTCAAGTTGTGCCCAAAAAAATATATTCATTAGAATTCATCTTAAAGGTTATATCATTTCACAATAAACTGATTCCTTTGAACCTCAAAATTAACATGATGATTGTAGCGATAAAAAATAATAATAATTCAATTCATTCAACATTCAAACCTTGATATATATTATTATCTGACTATATTATTGTTTTGTTGATATCCCATTAATTAATTATATCGGATTTTTTCACTGAGATGGAAAAGGGTACCTTTTTAGTGAATCTGACTATAGAATGTTTTTGCCTTAATGATTGATTGGACTTTAGAATGTTAACACTCGAGTGATTTGACAAACCATACTTTCGAAATAACTAACAAATCCAGTTCGAAAATATTTGTGGATGAAAACGATTAGTTAAAAGAGTGGAAATTATATTTTCCCACTTTCTGGGGCCCTTCAATAACGGGAACGGTGTATGGCCTGATAAATTGATAATGACAATGATATTACACATTGGGCCCTTCTCACCAAACGAAGGCCCAATTGGTAAAAAAAAAAAGAAAATAATAATACAACATATTATGCAGTGCTAGACAGACAATGTAAAAACCCTAAGCCAATAACTAAACCAATTGCCAATTAATCAATCATTAAACATGTGAATTTGACATGGTAAGGATTTCGATGAACTTGATTAAGATTGCGCGAGTTATGAAACTGCTGACACGTCTCGATAAGGAAATTTAATTTCGATTATTCCAGAGTGCAGTCACATTCGATTTCATATTCGAGTATAAATCGTCGAAATGAAAAATCTTGAATTGATGACGATTGTGATGACTTTTGATAAGGAGTCCGCGCGATCACATGACATGTAACCGGATAGAGGGGACATGGACAAAATGTGCTAGGAGAAGTAGCCAAACTTTTGATTCATCAGTTTGGTTTGTTTCCATCTTCCACTACTTCCCTTTCCTTTCTTTTGTCTTCCACTTGTAGGGATATGTCAACAAAAAGACGAGCAAATGCCTTAATGACATTTGTTTTCCTCTTGTAAACTATATGGTTTACATAGAGAGAGAGAGAGTCGTGGGGGACCTTCAAAAACATATCCTACAACTGTATTGATTCTTGGGTCACTGTTCGACATTGACAAACACACACACATACAATTCATCACCCACGTTATGTTTTATATAGTTGAGAGTCTCCTCTCCTCCACCAACATTTTGCCCATTTGGAAACAAAAATCCAAGATATATAGTACATATATGCTGATGTGGAGGAGGATAATGTTGTGGGTCTTCAATACTATCCTCAAATAATGGGGGGGTTTTCCCCCTTCTTCTAAGAGGCTTTTGGAGTAAGAGATGTCCTTGAGTTGGAGAGATATGAAAGAAGTGTTATATGATAGTTCTTGGCATAAATGCATCCTCAATTTATCCTAGTAGTTGAAGTTGGATAATTTCAATAACTTGTCGTCGGCGGAAGAGATTTGAAAGTACGTACCTGCTGAAATCGAATAGTACCATAGTACGACGATATTGATTGTTTTCGGTCAGGTCTGCACGATTTTACTTTTGGGTTCCTTCCCCCAAGAAGTCTCGCACTAATGAGGTTGATGGACACTAATATATAAGGGTGAAGGGGTCTCTTCCACTGTATTTTATTTTCGATGTGGTACTTGAATTGTCCAATAACAAAAATAATGTTTTAGTGACTACCATTAAAATGAAAGACAATCTTGGAGGCGAAACCTTTATTGACCCAATTCCGACCTACATCTAACAGAAGAGCTGTTATAAACGCGCTGCTACGGATCGGGAAATCGCCGGAATCGACAAAGCAAGAAAACGAAAGCGAGAATCGAAAAAACACGACACACGATTTACGTGGTTCACTAACACGATGTGTGTTAGCTACGTCCACGGGCGAGAGAGAGAGTCAGTTTCACTATATCGAGGAGATTACAGATTACAGAGAAGTATGAGAAATATTTATAGTACTTCTCCATGTGGGTCTAAACCTAATCCAGCGAGACCCCCGATTACCAGTCGTAGCGGCTGATAGTCCGATTCAAGTCACATCAACAAGAGCCAATGGAATTCAACCATATTCACCATATTCAAATGACAAGTTGGAAAGAGAAATCGACAACTATATGAAAACAAAATGGAAACTAAACCAAGAGAAGATGAGATTTGCTCTTCCCTCCCTCCCACACAACCTCATGATTTTGGGACAACATTTGATTAGTTGGGTAAGGGAAAAAGAAAGAAACGAAGACAGACAAACAGGGGAACAGATGCCTCGGGGAAGTAGCTTGTGTCGGCTGCAAATCAGACCAACGGGCCGCTCAACTGATTAGCCCGAAGCTCTAATGAAACCTAGCATCATATTAATAATGACTTGTAGTAGTTCCTACAGCTGCAAAAGAATAACTGCAGCTGAAAAAAAAAAATCGAGTTATTAGGATCAGTAGGTTTATGATTTGGTACAAGAGTCCATTTGTCCTTGGCCAGGTCACGTGTTCATAAAGTCCTCATAACCCTCATACTAACCATTGTCTTAAAACACATAATATGGCGGACTTGTCCAAAAACTCAAGATGGGTATGTTCAAACTTCAACCTCTCATAAGTTAACTTTGGTTTGAGGGACCTGTAAGCGTAGTTAAGTACTGTACTGTTATAAACGCGCTGCTACGGATCGAAAATCGACAAAGCAAGAATACGAAAGCGAGAATCGAAAAACACAGACACACGATTTACGTGGTTCACTAACACGATGTGTGTTAGCTAGTCCACGGGCGAGAGAGAGCCATTTTCACTATATCGAGGAGATTACAGATTACAGATTACAGAGGAGTATGAGAAGTATTTATAGTACTTCTCCATGTGGGTCTAACCCTAACATTGAACCCATACACCGCGAGACCCCCAACTAATCCAGTCGTAGCGACTGATAGTCCGATTCAAGTCACACCAACACGTACATTAGCCTCTCCCAACAATTCGAATTATTGCAACCATACGAGATTTAACAAACTAACATTAGTTCAATCCACTACTCCCTAGAAGGCTAGCTAGATCTCCCATGTTCATCGGCTGCCATGCATGGCCAGATCGTGCACGTAATTAAGGTAGGTGCATGCATCTGGCAGCTGCATGTGTTCGAATATCCTGCGAGAGCTGTTCGGTCTCCGAGGTTTAGGCTTCGGTCGTTGTGGTAGAGAGTAGAGAGAGTTGAATGATACAGAGAAGAATGTCAACGCCAATTCGACAGGCATCAGACAGTCAGACATGGAGACCGGTGGGATATGGGCATGCAACGAACGAATTGACTTTAGCTTACTCGCTTCTGGGGTGTGCAGTTAGGGATGACAATAGATCGCGTTAAATTGGATTTTTCTAAATCGAATCAAATATGTACATCTATTAAAAAAAAAATACTCGATAAAAATACTTATTAGGTTTTAAAGAGCAAACATGTTCCAACCAAACTGATATCCAAATGGGTGGAATTAAGAATATAACTATGCTTTACTTCTCCGAACATAAACATCGTAATATTAAAAAAAAAGTTCCTACAAATATATCTTTGTCGACTAATTAATAACGTCCATAAATTAATTTATATTGTTCATTTTAGATACAAAATGACGTTGTTTTTATTTTTGGGTGTGGGTTGGAGTCGGATGGAAAGAGGGCCCAACCTGCCAGTTTTAAAGCCGGTAAAACCGTCACCCGATCCAAGACCTATCAACACTGGGTTTTACTCGGTTTGACTGGGGTCGGGTCGGATTGGATACTCGTGGGTTCGGGTTCAATTTTCTTTCCCATATGCAACGGTTTGGTCTATACCGTATTGCACCGAACCAAACCATAATAAACTAAATATAGTGTAGTCCGATCCTTGATATCGTGAATTGTATAAATACTAAAGAAAAATAGACCCAATTGAATTATGGACCGAACGAAATTGGACCAAATATAATGATGGTCCATCCTTAATCCTAGAATATCTTTAACTATCGAACCAAAGTTCTCATAAAAAATTTTAAAATCGTTTCATTAGTCCGCATTAATTAGGATGAAGGGCCATGAAATAGGTTTTCTTAAAACGATTCAGATTCTTTTTTTCTTAATTACCTAAGGTAGTTTAGGGAAAATCGTTATTTATAATTACGATTTTTTTTTTTTTTTTTGAAAGACTGTTTGGAATAGGTGGCTCGGTGTTCGCCGACGGGCGTAGTTACAAGCTTACAATTAGTTTGTAGTTAATTAAGCAAAAGTCTGCAAAAATATTCCTTTGGTTTTGGACACGTAGTCGCTGCCAGCCGAACTCGTTACCGCTGGGCCGAAATGATAAGCAGATAGGCTGGAGCCCATAAGTTGGCAGATCAAACACTTTTGATTTAGAGACTGTCATTAGGCTCAGGCCCATCACCTAGTTGAGCCCAAATTTAAGGTCAACAGATCGGGTGATATGATTAGGACGCAGCAGAATCTTCTTCCCCACGCAAATGGAAGAAGCCACAAAACAGGAAGAAGAACACTGGATGGAGCTCCTTCTGCAACTTCCCATTTGTCGGAAGTCTCTGATACACTGCCCGACATACATCCACCGGCCTTAGATCTTCGACTCGAGACACAGGATTTGGAGCCATGAGCACTTAGCAGAGCAATATTCTCACAGTCCATTCATGAGTTCCCAAATTAGTCCCACTCCGGACAAATGGGAAGTTGCAGATTAGTGTTTGGACACAGCACTTCGCAATTGAAACCATTTGCTTTTGCCACCACAATCTGCATCCTATTGTCCTTTGCAGAAGCAACTTCTAGCATCCGAAAGCTGATGATTCTTGTGTCGTCTGCTTTTTAGATGTGATTTTGCTTGATTCCATCATTCATGCACCAGATTTTGCTTGATTCACGCCATTGCCTCGGGCTTTCCACATCACCACACTGTATCTCCCCCCCAACTCCAGCTCGAGTTTCCTCCTCTTGTACCTTTTACAGAAGTTGTGATCATTCTCATTCTGATGAAGGCCACCATGTTGCGGAGATTCATGTTGTTTGTTTTGACTTCGTTGTTGCAGCATCATTGGAATTCCGGGAGCTAGCTTTGGAGCTTGAATTGGAAGGGGGCCATGGGCTTGATTCAGGGTTTGCTGGAGGTTTAGAAGATGGATGCGAACTTGGCGACCTTGGATTGGAACCGGGTCAAGGACTGAAACTGCCAAGCACCCATATTCACATTCCAGTTAGTAATAAACAACCAAAGTTCAGTTGCAGCAAAGGGTTCAAGAGATGAAAACCCAGAATTACAGTTCACAACATGCGTCACCTTAGGAACAAAGAATAGCTGGCTTGCTCAAAATCACGTTGGTTGGTTCCTAATCCATCTCTGGGGAACTCAAGAGACAGATAATGAAGATTCAGGAGGAACATAGATACCATCAAAGGCCTGAAATTTCTGCAAAACTCAGCTTCAGGAATGTGCTTCATCTGAGCAACTTTTTTCCTGTACTCCACTGACCGAACTGAAACTGAAGAGAGGGAGACCGTAAGTTTGCAGATCAAAATCCTCCATGTACACGTTGTTATTGGGCTCAAGCCCGTAACCTAGTTGACTCCCTTTCTATCCACAGGCTACAGCCCATTCAGTAAATTCTCCTTGCAGAAACTGGAAAACTTTACAGAAAACTTCCATTCTTCCATTACTACATAGAAGCCATATACTGCATATTTTTTACACTGCCACACAGATCACTCGTCAGACAGAGCACACAGTCACAGGAACTCTCCCAAATTTCACCAAAAGGCCGTCGCGGCATCGTCCCTCGCGTGGCTACTAGCCTGATCCCATAAAACTTCCCCAACCCCGAAAAAAACCCGCCTCAATGATCTTGCAGCTGCTGCTTGACATTGTTAGTACTGCCATCCGATCCTTGATGGTCGAAACCAGCCTCGACGTCCTTGCAATCGGAGTTGGCGAACTTCAGGTAATGCTCGACGTCCCTGGTCTCCGAGCTCCCGGTCCTCCGATGCAACCACTTCAAGTGATGGTGGCCGCGGCTGCTGTGCTTGGGCTTCCTGTCGCTGATGGCGATGACAATGTCGTTGGGGAAGAGGTCGCGGAGAACGAACGCGTGCAGGATCGTGGACACCAGCAGGCCGGTCACGATGAGCGTAGAAATGGCGCATAGCGCGACTGCGAGTGCTTGTGTGACTACGTTGGTGACCTCGTTCGAGTACCGGATCGTCGCTATGGCTGCACCCGTCATGGGGAACGTGTACGCCCACCATGCCAACGAGAACTTGAATCCTCTGAAGAAGTTGACTCGTACTGCCTGCAAAAAAAAAAGAGTTGGGAAATCAAACAGTGATTTAGAAATCATTTTTAGGCAAGGATTCCAAAATTTGCTAAATTTAGAGGGGTATCAAGCTACGTTGAATTCAGATTCAATGAGAGATTCAGGAGGGAAATAGAGGCGCTTGTAAGTTACCAGAGAGAAGTAGAGGAACAGAGCAATGAAGTATGCAATCCTGGAGCCATTGTCGAACGACCCTTGAATCTTCGCCCAAGCCATGGAAGCGACGCTAGGAGCCGCGACGAACAGGAAGAACACCGGATGGAGCTCTTTCGGTAATGTCTCGTTTGTAGGAAGCCTCTGATACAGAGTCACGAACAGCACCGTGTAGTGCGCCATCCCAACAGCAAAGAAGAAAATGGGACCTTCCTTCAACCCCATCGACGCCCCCAACAACGCCCCGACGAAGTTCCCCACGATCGACAGATGGTTCGAAGGGTTCGCCACTTTCGACAGCCTCCTCTGCCCGCCGGACATCCACTGGCCGTAGATCTTCAGCTCGAGGAAGAGGAACGGGGCCATGAGGACGTACCAGAGCGCGTGGGGGAGCGTGGTGACGACGGAGTTGGGGAGGCCGATGGCGAGGAAGAGGAGGGCGATCCACGGGGCGAAGAAGAAGTTGACGCGGATCGGGTGGTAGTACTCTCGCCGGACGGCTTCGAAGTAGAGGACCAGTTTGAGGAGGTAGATGGCCGCCACGACGACGAACAGGGCGACCGAGATGGACCAGAGCACGAGGTTGATGTGGTGAGTGATGTGGAGGAACTTGGTGGAAGGGGAAGTGGCGAGAGCCTTCCACATGATTGCTTGGCTGCTGACTCCGAGGCAGATACCGAAGGATGAGACCGGGTAGCGGAGGAGGAACGGCCATGTTTTGTCGTCCGGCAGGACTATTTCTTCTGAAGGCTGTCGTAACAAAGAAACAGAGATGATCAGCGTTGTTACATTACTACGTTCCTTTTTTGTTCTGTTTTTTTATCAGCATTTTTTACAGTCTTAGTCCAAATACGTTCTACCTTGTACAAATTGTGTAATTGTTGATCCATTTGAGGTAAACCATTTAAGCATTTAGTGTGGTGAAACTTCGAAACAGAGGAAACTGTAGGGAGAGCAAAGGAAAACGTACCCTGAGGGTGTCCAATTCAGGGCCTTCGAGCGCATCGAAGTACCGATCTACAGGCAAGGCGTCTTTGTTGCTATCGATCTTCTGTAACACATGTACAACGGAATCTTCAGGCAAAGATTCCTCCCTCGGCTTCCCTCGCAGATGGGAGATCTGCCTCTCGAGCTTTCCCGACCACGTCTTGAAAGAGTCGTATCGGTTGTCCTTCAGCTTCCTAATGGCGGGATTAGGATGGTGGGTGAAGTTGTTCATCTCGATTCCCTGCTCCACCGCAGCTCCGTGCGGCATCGGCTGAGAATGGAACTTCAATTTTGTAGTAGAAGATGACGTATTGGCATCGGCTGCTGCTTTTCCAAGTCGGTCATGGTGATCAATGGCACCTGGAAAAGATCATCCACCGAGATAATTGGTGAGAATGCAGAAGCTTGATACAAGCGTTATTGAAGCAGAAGCAGCAGCAGTTACAGAGTCCTTTTAACTACAGCTACGAGCATTCATATCACCGAAAACCCACTTAAAACGCGTGACACGTGAAAGAGAAAGAGTGGAGAGGATGGAATATTCTGCCATGGGAAGTAGAAGGAGAAAGGGAAAATGTAGTAGTGATATTTCGTGAACTGATCCATCAATTGGGTTTTCAAATGTCGATCAGATAGTACCAAAAAACCAGCCCAAAAGGTCATATGCAGTCAATATGGCACGCCATTTTTTCAGCTGCAACTCATACTTCTTGGTTTCTTTCAGATCAAGTAAGAGGCATACCTTGCAGAACTGTTCTCAGAACTTGAACCACAAATGGCACCAACTGGCAGAGGTGCTTTTGAGGGATGGGTAACGTTAGTTTTTGGTTCCTCGATTCTAAAGCAGATGTTTCCTGTTTGTCCAGAAAACTCAGCGGCAGAAAGATCTCTGTATCTGTATGGACAAAGAAAGGAGAGGAGAAAGAAATGAGCACACAACTGAGACACGTCTTTCCTCTGGATTGGGGAGCCGTATAAATAGACTTTTTTTTAAGTTCTGAAACCCAGAAGGGACAGCGAGTACAAATCAATTACGTCAAACGCCCCCAATTGTTTTTTCATATTATGTTGATAATCACTTCTGCTTATGCCCTGAAAATGAAAGCTTCATGCATAATGACAAAGCAGCTGGTTTGGTGGGCAAAAGGTACAACCCCACCAATTTTTTTCGTAGCACAAATTAGGTTGCAGCACTAGCTAGCTAACAAAAACATCGTGATGTAGCGACATAAAGCTTGTATCTACCTGAACCGTCCCAACTTTATGTACGTTATTATTCACTCTGATGAACACTCTTTTTCGTAACTCAAACCTGCCATTAGAAGTTTCTCAATTGATGTTCTTTTCACCTAGAAGAAGATCAGACCAGCGGCATGATTCCCGGACCAGAAAATATGAAGGTAAGGGGGAAGGAAATGTTACCTATACAGTGAATGAATGGCAGCGGAAGAATAATGCGCCACTATTATTAGGTTGGAGTCCCAACAGCACAAATTAGCAATAAAAGGGGAAAAAACAGCTTGCAGTAGGTAGCTGACCCATTTAAAAACAGTGCGGGACTTTTAATAGATCCAACAGTTTGAAACTGAGCCGTGAATCAATTAATAGAAATCAACGCTGAAACTTAAAAAGAAAGAAAGAAAGAAAACGACCAATCCCCAATCAGTTCTACCCAGCAGAGGCAATTTCACTGAGACAAGCAATGCGAAGAAATGTGCATAAAATCCAAAATTAGCCAAGTAGTAGTTTTAAGTCCCCTCCCATTTATTATAACCCCAGTGCCGTCAACCTCAAACACAGTCTGGAATAGTTTAATGACGAGCTAAATATCAGAAGTAACGAAAACCGGTGCAAAATAGACAATGAGAACCAGTATAAATTAATAAATTTCATTTTCATAATTTAAAAAAGTGGAGGAAAAGGAATAATAATAATAATAATAATAATATAATAATAATAATAACAATAATAATATTGTCGGTTCAGGGCACCAGGCAGACATTATCATTTATGTATACTTGCAGTGCAAGTAGGTGTAGGGACAACAACCGTATATAATGAACTAATGATTTTTCTTTCACGCCTTAACACGAGAAGAGATACCACTAGGAAACACCAATCAACGATTATGTTCTTACCAGTGAGCTGGTGACCTCGTGGTGGTTGCAAAACGCTGGACTGCAGGGGAACATTCTCCAGCTCTCTGTGTTAAAACGACAAACAAGAAAAAGGGATTAAGCTTTAGGTTAGCAAAGTCAAATGTTACTGGGTGAAAACAAATGAAGGAAGATCGACAATAGATTTCCTTATCGGGGAAAATCTTCAGGTAATATGTTTCGATCCTTAAAAAAAAAAATCCCCATGTCGAGCTAGCAGATAAAATATTAAAAAGAACTGGCTGAGCTTAACAGTTAAAACCCACTCCAGTAATGCGCTTATTCATCCGAAAATGGACTCGCTTAAGCTGAGTATGTGTCGTATTACTGGAGTAAGAAGGGGATATTTTCTTTTACACTATTGTACAAACCGACTATCTTGCCTGCACCATGTTTTCAATTGATTGTCGACGTGAAAACTTTTGAAAGGAGTTAATTTGTCAAAAAAAAAAATATTGCTAAAGAATGATTACTTTGGAAGGACAGCGACGAAAACTCACAGCTATTTACCACTAGAAACAAAAACAAAAAAGAGAGAAAAGATGATAGTTTTCATCACAAAGAGCACGTATTGAATATGATTCATCGACCTTTTAAATGTGTAATCAATTACTACCTCAAAAAAACTTCGAAATGACCCATGGTTGAAATCTATACGGCAAACAGTAATAGCACAACCTCTTTCGGATCCACAACTCTTAATGAACTGGTTCATCATGACCCATCACAACTGTAACCCGACCCGAGCTGTGTCTCAGCTCTACGGCCGACATGCAGCTAAATCTAGATCCCTGTAGGCTGGTCACTCACTCGAAATCGAGAGGTATGGACTTGATGCACGTAATATTGGCACAATGGCAAGAATTTCAACCACCCAAACGACAAGGCTTTTTTTTGTCCTTACATGAATGTCGCGTGTGTTTCCCATTTCCTGCTAGTCGCCAGTTGCCATAGATGCCTATTCCGATGAAAGTCCCATCTAAATTGGAGAAGATAGAAAAAAAAGCCAATCATCTGCACAGTATAATAAAGTTCACCAATTTCCTGAAGCATTTAAGCACCGCTCCGGAATTATGCATGCACGTACAGCAAATTTTCTTTAAGTGTTACTTTACGTGCCGCAGTTGCTGCTATGGCAGATTCATAACTTGACAAGGGGAAAGGAAAGTAAGAGCAACAAAAAACTTAAGAGGTAAGACGTCGTTTTGTATTCTGAAGATCCAAAGGAAAGCCAAGTAATAAAAGCCATTTCACTAGTACAAAAAACTTATGAAACAAGAAACAAGAAAGCCAGACTGTTAGCATAACAAGTAGGAACTGAAAAGTTGATGCTCCCTTTTGACGTGAGAGACCTAATGTAGAACACTAAAGATAAAAATATAATGACATATCCATTTTGGGAAATCAGTGGGTTGGTACACATGTAAGATGTACAGTTAAAGTATGGTGAAAACGTGATGTGGAACCCAACAACCCTTCAGATGACTTGTACAATGTCAGAAGAATCAGAGAGCATTACCTAAAACCTAAGAATCAGAACAACGACCTAACTCTGCATTCATCATTTGTCCCAGTTCGTCATTGACATTGTACGACCTACATGAATGGGATTATGTAGATAAGATATTTAAAGCATTACATGTGGAAACTTACGAACTATGCTGCTTATTTACCATTCAGATATGAAATCATTTTTACTAACATACTCCCTAGTCTCGACTTTCGATCCGAAAAATTGTATGAAGGATAAACAATTCTAAATATGCAATTTGTCAAGATAATCTCGTAGTCCCAACTCAAAGGATGAGGTTTAACTTCACCATAATCATTACAATCTCATCACATGTATGCAGCTTTCTAGTTTTAACTTCCAATAAGAAGAGGCAGGTGACTTGGACTGTAATCAACTAATAATCTTAACCATTGTAATGTTCAGAAAGCAAAATAGTTACCGGATATTCAAGTAGGCTTCAAACTGATCGCTTTCTACGCCACGAGCGCAACGCAGGTAAAATCCCATGTGCGATCCACATCTTCTTTATTAGGATATATCACGCTTTGCCTTTCTTGCTGAAAGCATAGATATGCATAAAACTACGTAAGTCTGAGTGTACCATGAAAGCAAAACCATCCAAAAAGATTCAAGAAGGAAGTTCTCGATTTCTCTACATAGATTGCAGCTGTGTCTTTACCTTTCCTTAACCTGCTTTTCTTAATAGGGGGTCCATTCCCTTCAGACGCCTTAATCTTCCTATTTTGACTTGGGGTGAAAGCTGGTGGCTGGCTGCCGCAACTTGTGCACTGCACCAATCTTGGCTGTTTAGGGAACATGGAGAATTTTCCCTGTGGTGGATTAAAGAAATCAGGATACAAGAAAAAAGCCAGCAAGATCGAAGCTTCTTCATCCAAAGTTTGGACCTAGGCCCATAAGCCACAAAACCACTCAATACATTAGATGGCCAGTTCTAAGACTAGTTGGTTTCTTCCTACCAACCAACAAAATCTAGCACCTCACAAGCTGCTCAAGCCTAGAAGATAGCAGTGTCATCCCATAGAATGTGATCAATATACGAACCCATCAGTGTGATAATGGTATCCTAGACCAAAGACATTACTAAACAATAAGCAATCTCATGGTATCTATACATCTCAATAAGCACAAACACTTGAATCGAAGACATGTAACTAAAGGAGGATCAATTGTGCACTGTCAAGATCTCAGACGAAACTGACTTACGCACAAATCAAATTTCTTAGAGCACCATAATGCAGGATGCAATGGATGATCCGAATTTCTCTGTTCTAGAACCTGGAGATAACTTAGGACAGAAGATTAGTCCTATGGTTTATCAGCTATGGTTTTCTTTTATCTTTGCCTGTTCAGAAAGATCTGATGTGAACTTATACAGCACGGTATCGAAATTGCAAGGCACTTATGTTTCTCGTATGAGATAGCTACGACAGAAAATGATGATTCATATGGCAAGGATTTGGAATCGCAATCATCATAGACAATTCTTCCATGGAGAAGTTGGACTGTACTGATAAAAAAAACACACAGAAATGATAATGAAATGTAGCTGAACTTGGTAACCTAACCACTACATCAATCAATGTAATAGCTGTACAGTCAATTCAAATGTTATTGGTTCTTCAGTGATTCAATTTCATATGTCGAGAACACCTAACGACATCAGAAGGGCTCGGATGTTTCTGCATATGACTCAGACATGTTTAATTTCTTAATGCAGGATTCAGAAACCAAACCAAAGGACTGACAATTTCGCTAAAAGAACGTAACAAAGCTACAGAGATCATAGCTGACAAAGATAATGCCCCTTACCAGATCATTTCAAGCCGCAAGATCTTCAAGGTACAGAGCTTCACCTGAGCACTTGCACTTTTCAAATGCCATTCAGAAGCTCCCATAGTCGAACTCAATCGGCTGCAGAAACAGCAAAACTAAGAAAATATGGAAACAAACAACGAAGCGTATTAGCTCATAAGATCGATAATGCAAAATCATAATTCATGTATACCGCCATTAACCCCAAAATCTCGTCTCCCCTTCCATGATTCAATAGATGTTCATTTCGCAAACCTTCATCAGGCCGCTTCTGAGACACTGGATCGACATTCCTTCACGCAACCACACACACCACAAGTACGCGCAATCAAGGGAAACGAAGCAGATGATCTACAATTATGGCAATGCCGAAAAGATTAGGGCAAGAAACACAGAACGGGGCGACGCATTGCAGCAGCAATGTGCGTTTTCTCACCTGTACTAGAATCGGCTGCTCCGGCGAATTCGAATTCAAAATCAGCCGCGATTTTTCACGTTAGTTCTTTTCTCGAACGGCTTACTGCCTCCACTCCGTCCGCCGCCGCACGCCCGCACGAAACAGAGCTTCCGCCACCAGAGTCCCGGAGGCTCTCTCTACGTTCCTCATTGCGCCGGGGAGCGAAGCAGCGATTCTTCTTCGCGCTTGGCAAATACGAAAAGAGTTTTTAGTGGCGGGCTGGCGGCAGAGGGAAAATAGTACGGAGCGAAGGTTCAGCTCACATTTCGAGGGAACCAAACAGTAGGATTAGCAGAGCATTACTTTATAATTTTTATATTGAAGCAGGTATACGACGCCGGATAGGAAAACGGGCCTCTGGCAAATGAGACCACGCGAATTCGTCCGAATAGAGCCGAGGCTCCAAGCCCAGAAGCATGGGAAGGATTGTGTTCTGCCTAATCTCTCTATTAAGCACTAATAATCTGCTAACGAACATGTCGACAGGCCAAATATCCAGTAAGTGGATGTTACTGTTAATAAATAATAACAAGCTCCTCGTCAATCTCGCCGGCCGACGTATACAAATTAAGATTAAAAAAATTCATAAGCATAACTATTTTTTACCATTCACAATTACAGGTACGAATTCATCCGCCACTCCCTCCACAATTACAGTGAACCTGATGCTGATTACTTCTGCTTACAGGTAGTGTGTCTTCTTTGGCGTTTGTGGAAAAACCGGTGTTTTGTTTTCTTTGATCGTAAACAGGTACGAATTGAAACATTAGCAGCGCAATGGAGACATCAAGTGTCTGAAGCTGATTCAGCAATTCTGCAATCGAGTCATTCTAATAGCGCTACTCAGGGATCTAGTCCGAATGGGGGGTTGAGTGTTCCTGCGGCAAATGGGTTCCATTATGTAGTTACCTTCGATGGGGCTACTCGTTTGGGTTTGCTGGGCACATCGGCTTTTGTGATCAAAGAAAGTTCAGGTTGTCTGCTCTCAGCGCAAGCTCGTCAATGGGAAGGTGTGCACGATGCGATGGTGTTGGAGGCGCTTGCGTTGCGGGACGTTTTGCTTGAATGTCAGAGGAGGAATCTTCATTCAGTTAGTGTGGCTGGGGATGCAAAGATAATAATTGACAAATGTTGTGCTCGAGATTTTCACCATTCCAAAGTAGGTATTCTTCTGAAGGAAATCTGTAGTTTGCTAGATGAATTATCGGTTTACTCGCTTCGGTTCATAGGTCGTTCTAACAACAGGGAAGCTCATTCTGTGGCTCGTCATGCCCTGTTCATGTCACCCCGTATGTTTAAGGGGTCCGACTTCGTCTCTTGGTTACGATGTATGTAGAAATCCTTTTGGATTTTCTTCAGACAATGTATCTTTTTCTGTCCCCGATCTTGGGGTACTGAATGTCAAAAAAAATAACTATTTTTTACCCTATGTTCTTTAAGGTCAAGTTGCCATCAATATTATTTGTTTTTTTATTCCTTAATCAGTAGTAAATAGAACACAATGGAGAAAAACAGTGTGTGTATGGTACATGACATGTACCTCATTAAGAAAAAAAAATTAGGTTAAATTTTACATTTAAAAAAAAAACTATATTTAATATCATATATGTGCGGCCACAAAATTTCCCCTCGTGCACATGAAAGGAAAATGAAAAACTAAGTAAATTGCATGAACTGCTTTGTGAACCAATAATTGATATGCATGTGCTCTTTTGGGCATTTTGTATTCATGTGAATTATATATATAAACATATATAGTTATGCGTTTCTACGTCGAGCTAAAGGCACAACTAATGTAGCATTAAAATATATACATAATATAATTAATTATTTAAAGTAGCTTTTTTCCCCCTTCTTCTAGTGACACTGTGTGTTTGATTAATGAAAACCATGAGATGTATATAGTTGTCACACATCATTAATATTAATTAATTTTGTTGGGTTTGCCCTAATTTCACGACCTACTACAAATTCATTTTGTTCCCTCTTTGTTTTGGGGATGTGCCACTAGCGAGCTAGGTACCAAAAACCAGTAATGAGTTAACGTTTTGTCGAGTCGGCAATTCCTCACTGGACCAACCTGGCCTGGTTTGGTTTTTAGTGGATCCAAGTCGGCAAAAAAAAAAAAAAACCGATCATGCTGCATTGATTTTACAGCCTGTGGGTCGGTTTAACCTAATCGAAATAACATGATCGTGATTGGCTGGCAGTATGGCACCAAGTAAAATTATGTACCACCTCAATATACCCATAATAACATGATTAAATACATTATTGGTTCTCAGTCCAGTTTTCCTGGGTTGTCCCCCATGTTTACAAATGGGATCTCAAATTACCGTTTCGCATTCGTCTCAAAAACTCGACTTATAGCAAAAAAAAAACTAGTTGATACGATTTGATCGTGCTTAGCATCATCCAGAGTCGTTACTTAGTTAGCGATACAGACTTATTTTAATGCGATAATCAAACTATTGGTATAATTGACACATGCATCATACTAAAGAGATTTGAGCTTTTTCTATTTTGTTCTTGTGGGAAAGAAGTCAAAAGGGATTGTGCTATGGTGCTCAGTCTCGAATTGAGTGTTGGACACTCTTGATCGGTCGTTTGATAGATGCAGTACTGACAATTCTGTTACATGCAACCACATCTATTCAACAATTACGAGAGCGCGCTCAACATATGATTTAATGGTTGTGCGCCTTGTGAGCACGTTCCGACGGACAATCTACGAAACATCATAACCGGGTTGAAAGAGAGAAGCTAAGTATGCACACACACAAAAAAAAAAAGCGGTGAAACCCTAGTGGCGACATTTCTTTTCCTTGAAAAGGAAATCCCTATTGGCGATGGGCGATTGGCGGAGAGGATCTGTTCTCTGTGTGTGTCCAAGTCCCAACATTTGTCGCCAAGTGTCGAGAACTTTCTGCACAGTAGTATTAACTACTTAATTGCCTCCATCCTGGTTGGTTAGTGAAGTGGGTTAACTTTTCATTCTCTTTTTCATGACAGCTAGCTAGGGTTATACAACTTTTTAGTTTACTTAGCTTAATCAGCAAACCTCTTATCTTAACCTTCTCTACGAGACTGTAAACAGGCAGCTGCATGCACCTGCACATATCATTTATCCATCGTCACGTGCCTTAGTCAAGGGAAATTCCCAGTGTTATATAGTATCATTGTATCGTATCAGAGGTTTAACCGGGAAAAACGTTTTATCGCAATATAAATTCGTAGGCGGTTTTCAACAGTATGAAACAACGGTTGAACTTTAAATTACGGGTTCAACATAACTTTTCTAGTACAACTTTCGATATAGTTTTACAATCCTTGAGATATAACCGTAAATCGAAGTTTTTTTTTTCCTTCCAAAAGAGCTAAAAGGGAAAAAAGAAAGACTTAAAAGGCGGGGAAAGCAAGCAGAAAGAGGTGCATTAGAATCTTGATGCATGCCTGCTGCCTTTCTTCAATGGCATGCAGAGACGACTAAGACAACATGAGTAGCTAGCAATGACTCAAAAGTTGAGTTTGATTCTTTAAATATGCTTCCGTGAAAATTAAAAAATAGTTTTATCAATAAATATGAACATGCATGTCTTGACAATTGGGAGAGATGGCAAGAAAGCTCATAAACATAGCATTTAAAGGGCGTCCAAATTTTGTTCATAAATTAAATATGGAATTTAAACTTTAAATGCCTTCATGGTATAATCGATAGACAAAAATACCGTCATGTGCCTTAAAAGATGTGAACTTCTTACGAGAATAAATGATCCGATGAGATAAGATAATCTGCTACAACATTAACCTCTCCGTAAATATGTTCCATCCTAACCTGCCCGAGGAACATTTGTAAACCATCCAAATGATTTTGCCTTGTGTAGTGCCACCATCCTTACGCATTTGCACTATGTTTGGGAAGGGGTGTAAATGGAAGGGGGTGCAAGTTTGGAGGGGTAAACACAAGTTCCAAGGTGTTTACCCCCGTTTGGTTATTTTGTAACAGTAGTGGGGTGCAAAACGTGAGCGTAAATTCACTGTTTCGGCTTACCCCCCAAATTGGGGTGCAAGGGAAGGAAGGAAGGGAGGGGGAAGGGGGAGGAGGGGAATTATGAATTTTTAATTAGACTATAATTACATAATAATTAATATTATTAATTTTTCTTATATCTATATTAGTGTAGAAGTTGTTTGGGGTTGACCGTTTGACTCAGAGAGCAAGTTTGTCAATGTTCGCCTCGTCAAATCGATATCTCTTAGTTGACCCGAATTTGCATTGAAAATTAGAGATAAGAAGTATTTGTTGAAAAGATAGAGAGGAACATTTTAGTTAACTCGATTTACTTTAATAAGTAGTTAAAACTTACAGATTCGAACGTGTTTGACTAAGTTTGACCATATTCAATTTAAAGTTAGGCACGAGAACCCCCTTAGGATGACCAGTTATGAGTTGGATTTCGAGTTTCGAGGTTGCTCGACCAATGATTATTATTGTTGTTATAAATAATTATATTTGAGCATTATTATATAATAATTATTTTTATTAAAATTATTTTTATTTATTATTTTTATTATTATATATTGAATTTTCATGTTTGTGATAATATTTTATAAATTGATAAATCTATTTTATAATAATATAATTACTTACTTTTTACTCTATTTGCACCCCCCTACTTTTTCATCCAAACAACAATTTACCCCTCCACTTACACCCTCCACCAAGTTGCACCCCCCAACAATTTACCCCTCAACTTGTACCCCCCTCGAACTTGCACCCCCCTTGTTGCCAAACATAGTGTTGGTGTTTTCATTCATTTATAGTTTATAGAATCTTTGGTATGTCTTTGTCATTTGATCGAAAGCAGATCATCTAGATATGGTGAGTAAACACAGTGGCGGACCCAGGAAATTTACATAGGGGTGTCCTCTTTCAAAAAATAAAGTAAAATAAAAATTAAATAATTAATAATTAATAAAAATTATATTATTATTTAGTAAGAAAATACCCAACTCGTACAAGTTAAGAAAAAGTCAATAATGTATTTTCATATTCTAAACAAATTATAAAAAATACTTGGTGTATACACTGCTCAACAAATTTGTCTCGGTATATCCTACTAGACGATCATCACGAGCTTACGCATATTTGAATTCTAAATTTGTTCATGATGTAACTCAAAGCTGAAAAAACACTTTCAACACGTGTCGTACAACCATAAGATCAATACAAATTAAGGGTAACTTGTAATTAGATTAATTGTTAGGTTTTGAAAATAATGAAAGATAGAGAATAGAGTTTTGCTATTACACAGTGTTTAGAATATATCAACAAAAAAGTTGTAGCCTAATGGAAATTATATTTATTAGTAATAGTAGTGTCCCGGGTTTGAATTACCCAAACTACCACTTATATTCTCATACGCAAACTACAAACGAGAGAAGTATAATCGTTTTCAAATTTTAGGGTGTCCTAGACTATTAGTTATAATTTTTTTGTCTATACGTAAATTAACACCGAGGGTTGGATAATCGATCTTCCAAAATTTAGGGGTGTCCAGGGACACCCCTAAATGCCCCTGGGTCCGCCCCTGAGTAAACATATTAGATCCTCTACTTTAGGGTGGGGAATGTGATTTTGGCTATTCTCATAAAAACAAGAGTTGAAAAATCGTACCGTTCCAGCGGTTCAATCGTGAAAACCTCATATCGAAGTATAAATTGGTAGGCAATTTTTAGCGGTATGAAACGGTTGAATCACGATTTCAACATAAAATATCTTACCACTGACTTTTCCTTTAGGACCTCTGGTACGATTTTACAATTCTTCCATCAAAATAACTAAAATTTGCAAAATAAAGAAGAAACAAAGGCTAAATTACATGTTTAGTCACTCAAATTACATAAATCTTTCACGTTTGCCACCACAACTATTTTTCTTTCTTATTGGAGCGGGAGAAGTAGCGTCCGGGTCGTTCACGGAGACCGACAAATGGTGAAACGATTCGTAAAATAAGTAACCAATAAGATTAAAAAAATAATTTGAGTGACAAACGTGAAAATTTATGTAATCACAGTGACTAAATGTGTAATTTAGCCAACAAACAAACAAGCAATGTAAAATATAACAAAAATATATTCTTTGTTGTAAACTTTTTACTTACTTTTGTCATCGAGATATTTGAATGGATCCTCGTGGGAGTGGGTGGGATCCCGATTTCCGAATAGGCAGAATGGGTCCATTCATCGTCACTAAGAAAGCTAGCCTTCTTCCAAGTTCCCAACATAAAAGAAAAGAGGCCATAGTTTGCTCCTAAAGTTGCTAGCAAGCTGGCGAGGGCCACTCTTTCTTTAAGCTCTCTCAACTCTCAACTTGCCTTCACGAGCATGTGAGCAGCCATAGCTCTTATCAGCAAAATCTAGAATTCTAATTACTAAAAAGTAAGGGTGTTTAATGAGTTCATATATAATCAAACCCTACAACTTGCATTGGTTGATTGTTGTTGAAGTGGGACTTGACTCACGATTCGCTCGTGAGATTTCGTCTAATTTCGTCGGGAAGAATGGAGCCGGCCTGTAGAAAGACGGGGATGACCCAAAAATTATACTCCGACAATCAAGGTCATTTCAATACTTAGAATGCGTTGAGATAATATTTGGAGAGAGAAAGTCTAGATAGAGAATCAAAATGTAAAGTGAAGGTGGGAAAGTTGAGTCATCAATTTTAGAGAACTTGAAAGCCCTTATATAGTTGTAGTTGGGTCAAGTGTCAAGTGTCTCAGTTAGATGTCATTGTTGAGCGTCATTGTTGGGCATCACTGGTACCACTCCCAGCTAGTGCGCCACAGCCGCCACTACTCAGTCTACACGTTGCAGATTTCTCGGGTTGACATCACCAGTAACATCCCAACAAAAGTATCTCAATATCTGGATATAATCTTCGTAAAACTATTTTGTGTTACTTTATATTTGAGATAATGTTGTTCCTCAAAGATTTTTAAATGTAATAACAACAAATATTTCAATCCAACTGAGTTGGTTATGAAACCCAAATACAAGGGTAAAGTTTGATAAGTTTATACCCATACTCATTTAATTGGGATGGTTTGCGATTTTAATTCATGGATTTGAGTTTGTACTCATACTCATATGCAGATTACAATTAGGTACCAAAAACTTAATAGATCTTAGATTTAGTACTTCAATTTGTTTTTTCATATAAATCCTAAAAATATCGATGGAAATTTACATTCCAGTACCTAGAAATAGTGTGTCTTTCTTCTTACATTTTGAAATGTAAGCTTTTTTAAGTTTTACAAATAGGGGATGTGCAATGCGTGTAGTAGTCATATCAATGCAATCAAAGTTATAAGTCCTAGAAATGTCTAGGGTCATATTCCACTAGACTTTCTAATAATAACTACTCATAACCTATCATGTAATGCTCATCAAACAAAGACTCAACATAAATCGATGGGTTGAGGTTCCTTGTGTTCAGTGGTTTTCAAGATGCATCATAAAGTAAAACATAATATAAGAGACCATATTAGTATAAAAGACCATATAAGTAAAGATATGTATTTATAAGAAAGCTAATCGTAAATGATCATGCATTTCAATCTCAATAATAATAAGAATGAATGCATCTTCTATCAGGTATCTCTATCCCTTCCTCTAAGGTCGTCCTACTCGAGTTTTCACTTCATGCAATAGGAATTATGATCGGACAATGTGTGCTTTCACTTCATGCCATGCCACTATACTAATCGGTTAGTGAATATTTCCCGCCTACTGAATTCCTTAACCTGACGTTCTATTTATAGTGGAAGGAAAACAAGGGGTTTTATGTCTTTTTCCTCATAATACAGGGTCAAGGGCTTCTAATACCATTGTGACTTGGATTGCTTGACTTTAGGAAGAAGACAAGCTTATTCTAGAAGATTCATTGGGTTTGAGCCCGTGGCGGCCCAACGGCGGTTACCACCGCCTTGGGTTTTCTTTCCTTAGGTTTCTTGGTGATGACACTTTATTAATAGTGTTTATCACTCCCATATAACGTGTTTATGATAGACCTTGAGTGTGTTTTTGTACTATTTGATGCCTTTATGGTGTTGTTTTGTGATTTTCAAGGTTATAAACCACTCAAGTTAAATATGAATCACCAAGGGACCCAAAGGATTAGAAGGAGAAAAATAATACAAGCTCATGGACTCAAACGGAGATAAATTTGGACATAAGATGCTCACTTTATGACCAAAACCAGCAGATCTAGTAGTGTTGTAGGCCCAACTTTGACCGAGGTCCAATCGAAGTTGTACAAGTCAAGACACACGCAAATTCGGAGGATAGTTTTTTTGTGGGCCAAGTGACCTAGCCGAAATTGGAAAATGAGTTGCGGGTTCAACCGCCATAAGGCCGCCGCTGATACCCTAAGTCTCCAGAAGCTTTAAGAAGAAGGTTACTTCTTCCCGTAGTCAAAGGAATTCGAGTTTAAGTCATACAAGGAAGGTTTTGGCCGACTTTAGGAGAAAAAAAACTAACGACCCCTTTCTGTTTAGGGATGTGAATTCCATGATGTTTATGCATTGCTTTCAATGAATAATAAGATGCTCATTTCGTTCTATGTTTTGGTTCATTGATGTTCTTTTCCTTTAGATGCTTCATCGAATGCATGTTTTATTCATCTATTATCTATGGTCATCGATGCTCTATCATATGATGTTTTGATTATTCTATGTGTATGAATCTAGGATTAATGCTACAATAGTACCTCATTTATACTATTATAATGAGAAACAAAGAAACTAATCTCGTGTAGTAGGCATCCTTCTTAGGCGTATATAGGAGGATTAGCTACCCTTATATACATGAACATCGATGATGTTTGATTCTTAGATCATCGATGATATAGACCATTGATTATGGTCCGCAGAAGAACACAATTAATCATGTGCTATCCTAACTCCTTTGTTCTTCATTGATTAGGTGATGACATGAAGTGAAAGCATGCATTAGCTAGTCAAATCTCTATCGCAAGAGACATACCCCCGGTAGAGAATGGACTTAGAGGAAGGGATAGGGCATCCTAATAGATGATGCATAGAAGCATCTCATTGAGGAGTTAGTATGCATGATCGTCTAGAAAAGACTACCTAGACATTACTTTTGTTTGCTTGCATTGTTTTCTTTCTAGCATTAGTATAAGTAGATTTCAAGTAAAGGGCACCTCAACCCAACTAATTTTACTTTCCTGTATTGCATATTTGAATACATTGAGTTAGGTTTGAGAAGTTACTATTAAAAGATCTCGTGGAATACGATCCTAGGCATCCCCTAGGATTTTATCAATTTACCATTCATAGTGACACATTAGTTCCACACCAATCTAATTCGATTTGGGAACAAATCCATATCGAAACCGAATAGGGTGTCAACACCCCATAGTGTTAGCACGCTACTAACACTAATTATAAGAGTATTATAGTAACTACTTCTATAACAACTCCTTCCCTCCCCTCTTGGTCACTTGTGTTTGAGTTCTATATGCAAATTTCATTTTTGTATCTAAACTTAATAAATTTCAAAATTTAGTACTTAAAATTAATTTCTTTATATAAGTCCTAAAAATATTGATGGAAAATTATATTTTAGCACCTAAATTTTTTTATTCTTACAAATAGGCTCAAGTTTATGAGGTTTCTAGTATTCTTTAAGAAACTTGTGGTTTGGTTTATAAGGTTCTCGGTAAGCTTACGAAAACATGTGGATGCTTTATGAGGTTTCTAATATGGTTTATGAGATTTTTTGTATGCTTCAAGTAACTTGTTGCGCTTTAATTAACTTATGGTGTGCTTCAATAAACTTGTGGTATGTGTTATGACTTGTGAGGTTTCTGGTCTGCTTCAAATAAGTTGTAGTATGCTTTAAGAAACTTGTAGTATGCTTTAATAACTGTGTGCTTTAGAAACTCGTGATATGCTTACATGTGATATGCTTTATAAGGTTTTTGGTGTGTTTCAGGGAACTTGTGGTCTATTTTAAGAAACGTGTTGTGTGCTTTAATAGGTCTGCTTCACGAAATTTGTGATCTACTTCAGTGAAGTTGTAGTCTGCTTCAATGAACTTGTGATATGTCTTATGACGTTTCCGATATGCTTCAGGGAATGTGTGTTGTACTTTGAAGTTTCTGATATGCTTTATAAATTTTCTGGGGGTGGTAAGGGTCTAGTATAATTTATAAGATTTCCTATCTGCTTTATTGTAATTGCGGGGGTGGATTGTTGCGTTTTCAGTGTGTATTTCTTGGGCCCAACACCATGTCCTCCCTCAACTTTTAACAATGAAATGTACCTCTCTTTATAAATCCACATTAATTGTGATCAACTCTTCGAAAAATGATGTTACCATCATACTAACAAATTGAATATTAGCACCATAACATCTCCCTTTCTTTACCCGCCATGATGACTAGCTTAGGGTTCCACCACGAGAATGAAATAGTTGGGATAACTCTGTCCTCTTCTGCTTCCACTCACTATCCAAAAAGTGAGTCCTCCTCCTCCATGGCCATGGCCGTAAAAGAAACAGAGAGAGGAAATTGTCATGGAGAGAGAGAGATTCAATTGTGGATCCTACGCATCTTCCTAGTCCTCGAGGGCCTTTTCCAACTCAGCACCCACATGCTCTGCCTTTCTTGCCAAATTGCAGAAACAGAGAGATCTCTCTTCCCCTTTAAAATTGTTCTGCATTCATTGTGATTTCATTTTGTGGGTTACACGCCATAGCCCAACTCTCTCTACTTTTCTCTCTTTCGCGAGCTCTAGCTTACTAACTTTTATGCGGGAAAGAACGCCTTTTTCTCCTCTCTCTTTTATGCACAAAAGCCTCACCTTTTTGCCTCGTCAAACAAAGGGGCAGATTTTCACTTCAAAACAAACCAGCACTGTCTAAGCTTAGCTAACCCTTTAAGCTTAAAAGTGTTATTAGTTGCATGCTCATTATGACCATTCCTTCTTGATCACTCCATCGAGTTAGGAATTAGTCTTGATTCGCATTCTACGCATGGACATAGATATTTTCGCCGAATGTTTACTATTCAGTTGTCGAGGCATCAATAAAGTTTCTCTATCACTCTCTGCATTCGATATTCGTCGTATACGTATGTATGTAAACTTGGATTGTTACATCAACGATGCATCTTTTAATTGTCGTAAACCAATCACTTACTTCCATCCATAATTCGAGTTTGTTCATGTCCAAATTAGTGGGTTAATATCGAAGTTGGAGGGCTTTCCTATTTGAGGCAGCTATCTTTAGGTGAAGCATGCAAAAAGCTTAAGTCTCCCCCCCGTCCGTTAAAGTAAAACATGTGTTCTGATAATAATAAGCTTTTTCACCAATCAATCGCTTGCTTGGCCTCAAAGGAACCATAACATGTATGCCCTGATTTATTATATGAACAAAATGTGGTGGGACACATCACACATGTGTTTATTTGTTTGTTATTTGTAAGCATCACTCTTTCCTAGCTAGCTATTCCCCTTAGGTTAAAAGTAAGTAATTAATTAATCCAACCAATTAAACTATAACCAATTTAATCAATCAACTACAATTGATTCTAAAAATTATAGATGAGGCACCTATGCTATATGTTGAATTTCGCGTGCTCTGAATACAATACATCATTGTGAATTGTGAATATTTAAATCATTTTTAAAATTAATAAATAGTATGTAAATGTTACGAATGGATGTTTACAAATGTTTGATGTGGCATTAACAAATGTTACAAATTTTGCATGCATATCCTCTAATTTTTTATTTTCCACTTTCTAAATCCTAAATCATCAAAGTTTATTCTTCCACTTCAAACTCGAGGATGAGAAATGTGTTTTAGAAACTTTTGGAAATATGAAATTATGTTAGGGTCGTTCTAATAATCTAAAAAAAATTCAAATCATACCACCTCATTTACAATTTTGGTTACGTCACTGTTTGTAACTCAGTCTTATTACACTCGCAAAATTGGCCCAACTTTATTTCTTCAGGTTATATGAAATGAATTTTATTGTGTAGATACAATTGATATGTTTTATTTTTCTATGCACTTCTTTTAGATGTGAGTTAAAATGAAAAGGATGTAATTCAATTGAGAAAAAGGGATTAAAAAGGTAAGATAGGATGTACATTAAATTGATTTAACAACTTAGATTTAGTTATGACTTATTAGGTGGTATGCACTCGATCCTGAGCCCTTTCTAGCATCTATTTTTTGTATTTAAATCTTATATCATTCTATAAGTGTGACATAGTACAATGTTTCATAATGAGTTGAGAACCTAGAAAGATAGGGGGTCTCGAAGCCCAAATTTCTTGTTGGTGCCAACTATATGCGGGAGAATCGATGAGTGCGTGGTTACTCATATGGCCATAAAAGTGAATTAAAGCCGAGTACAGGCGATTGATGATGTCTTTTATCTAGGAATGACAATCTAACCCATGATCACGTGTACCAGACCGCCCCCGACACAGGCAACGCAGGAAATTCCCCCATTGTTTTTTATTGTTTTTTTTAATAATCATCTATTATATTTTATCAGTGGTGGTGGACTTCTATCTATTGGCAAACGGTTAGAAATTAGAATTCATCATAGTGAGAAGACGACAATGGGTCAAATTATATTAAAATATAATAACAACGTTAAATATCCCTCATAATCATAGATTAAGGACTAATGATCCGTACTTAGCGATTAATTACCAGATGATCATCACAAAGAATATTCTCTCTGAAATAGATGTGTTGGAATGACAATTGATTACTCCTGTCTACCATCTTGCACCCAAAAACTAAACGTGTCTCAGTCAAGTTCCGCAAAACGACGACGGATCGGCAAATCCGTTTATAAAGCACGACGGTAGTAGTGTGAAGTACCAAACCGATCGGCGAATCCATCGTCAGCTCCTCAGCCACGCTTTCAAAGTTTTGATTTGTGATATTCAAAAACGAAAAATCAAGGGGAAAAAATCAATGTCTTATTTAGGGATAAAAATATTTGTTTTCTCACCCTTTTTTTGGGTTAAAATGTTATGATTACGATTTTAAAAATTATGAAATAAGAAGTGTTTAACAAGAATGTTTGAATGATTACTTGAATTAGTAAGATTGTATGGAAAAATTAATTGATCAATAAATGAGATTGACGAGATCATGTGTACAAGTATAAATGAATATACATAAACAATGGATTGAGTTTTGTGGAAATATAAATATTACGAATGAGTAGTAAAACACTGAAAAAAATAAAAGGGTTAACTGCCTAGATCTTGTTTATTCATAACAAGAATACTATTTTTGTCGAGACTGGATGCTCCGTTAATATGATATAGTTCGTTTGGAACAATATTAACTCGTTTCCAAAATGCATCATACTGATGATGTTAAGTGGACACTTTCCCTATTATTTTTTATGTGACGCTTGAATTGTATCTAAACAAATCCCTTCCTTTGGAAACAACATCTTTCATGTTGTTATTTATTTATTTTTTGTCATATATCAATGTAGCTTGGTACATACATGCAATAAAATTTGTAATCCAAAAGGCACAAGGTACAAACATGTGTTGTTACCTACTCCTTCATTTCGTTCTAGTAGTATCTACGATAAAATTTTCTCATAATTCATCGTGTATTTATTATGTATGCATGATGAAATTTTCACACAACACATTGTATTGATGAAAGTGATGACCATAAATAATCGAACTACTTGTAAAAAAAAAATGTATAAATTACTAGCTAGCTAAGCTAAGGGTTGTTTTCAAAGATGTTGGGGAAGTCCATTTCCGGGGCTTTCCCTTTCAATGCGTTCGGTTTTGTCATTCTTGTTAGAATGTTTTTGGTTCTTCGTTTTCATACCTAACCCCAAAAATCTTTCTTTCACTTTTGTTTCCTTGTGGGGGGATTTTCTAAAATGGATGGACTAGTCACTAGTGCCTGATAATGCTACTAGCAATTGGAGGGTTGTAATGTATTAATAATTAATGATATTGTTGGCATGGATCTCGACAAAAATCGATGAGTACACTTGTATCCTCGAACTTTCAGATTCAGTAAATCGAATAACAACGAGTGTCCGGTATGTGTAAGAGTTATAGACATTAATGATAACATCAGACCAGATACTATTGGGTTGGGGATTAATGGTGTGAGTTCGTTGAATTGTGTGGTACTACTATGCCTTAAATCAGTGACCACATAGCATATAGTGCTTCATTACGCACCATCACTGATCATTCTATACAGTAGGATTTCACTCTCGATCAAATGCGTGTTGCTGCGATAATAAGGAAGTTAATGCCTCCGATGTAGGAGTAAATGACTCCTATACTGCACCTTCTCGAATTGGGCTCTCCGTCCAACTAGCGAAACTAAAAAAGTAAATGACTCCAATGTAGGAGTAATTCAACGAGCTGATTAAAACCAGACTCTCTAAATATCCTAAATTGCAAATAAAATATCCTAAATCACTCAAACGAAGATAATTGTCAAATCGAAATTGCGAATCAATTTAACCGGTCCGAACGATAAAAGAGGAGACCAATCAAAACCGCCCAAAACTGTTTTGAGGAAAAAAGCAAGAAATGGTCAGAGGGGGAGAAAAATAGCGAAAAGGAAAAGGAGTCACTGAGTCAGAGCAAGTCCAAAAGGCGAAAAGAAAAGAGAAAAAACACAGAAGAAGTGAAGAAAGCTACAACTACAATTCCCTGCCAGCGGCCCTGAAACCTCCATTACAGAAACCAAAGGGAAACAAACGAACGAGAGAGAGAAGAGAGAAAAAGGAAAAGAAGCCAAAACTGCTATAAATAGTTGATGATGGGAGGAAGGCGATGGCCACGCCAGAAAAACCCAACCATTAACCCCAAAGGAAACGCCATTATATATATTTTAGCAACAATTAGCAGCTAGCACCACACCCACCCACACTCCATACCTGTCCCAAAATAAAGCTTCTTCTTCTCCCTCCCTCCTTTCATCCCCTTCCCTTAAACAAACATTTGTTTCTATTGTTAGCATCCCTCTTGTGATAATAATTACACAACGGGTAGCCAAAGATTTCATTGTCCCCAGCTGAATATCCTCCCAATCTCCTCCCCTAGCTGGATTCTCTTCTGGGTTCTCCTCATTTTGCCATTTCTGGAGATCCCATCCAGTTTTTCTGAGGTTCTGGGTGGGGGGAAGAAAAGGGTCTTGTTCTGTTTTCCCTTTTCTGTTGAGGGGATTTCACAGCTGAAGTTTGACATTTTGGGTTGTGGAGAACGGGGAAGAAGGTGAAATGGAGAACAAAAGGGCGCTTCTTTCTGCTTTGAGCGTGGGAGTTGGGGTTGGAGTTGGGCTTGGGATAGCATCTGGGCAAAGCATTAGCAGATGGACTGTGGGGAATGGCTCTTCAGATGGTGTCTCACCTGAACAAATTGAGCACGAGTTGATGAGGCAGCTCATTGATGGCAGAGATAGCAAGATCACCTTTGAAGATTTCCCCTATTTTCTAAGGTAAAAAGGAAATGAAAAATTTGTTGTGTCTCATTATTATGTTCTTCCATTCAGATCAAAGCTTTAATCTTTTCATTATGTGGCCCTTGATTACCCTGCCAAGTGTAATTCACAAGGCTGCAGTTTTACTTTTTACCTTTTTACCATGAATTTCTGGAATGATGGGGGAAATGGGTTAACTTTTTGGCAGTGAAAGGACAAGGATTTTGTTGACAAGTGCTGCATATGTGCATCTGAAGGACTTTGATTTCTCAAAGCATACTCGAAACCTTTCACCTGCCAGCAGGACTATCTTGCTCTCTGGACCTTTTGGTATGCAGATTTCTGGTTCATTTTGTTTGTGTTTCTCAAGTTGATGGTGAAATAATCAATCTCATGTGGGATTTGTCTCTTGTTCTGTTATTTCTGGTAGAATTGTATCAGCAAATGCTTGCTAGAGCTTTAGCACATCATTTTGACTCAAAGCTTCTGTTGTTGGATGCTACTGACTTTTCTGTTAAGGTAAAGCAGTTTTTGTTCCTCAAAATCTTCAATTTTATGGCAATTCATGAGGAATATTATTAATAATTTTGTGTTTGGGTTGCTACAGTTACTAAACAAATATGGTTGCACCAAAAAAGAACCGGTAAGCATCTTCTGGGCTATTGGTGATTGATATGGTCAAACATGTTTTAGCTCTTGGAGTATCTGATAAATGGTTTGCTTCTAATTTCTCTGTAGTCGCTAAAGAAGTCTTTATCAGAGCTTGCCTTGGAAGGAATGTCTGGTTTGCTTGGTTCTTTTGCCATGCTTCCTCCAAGAGAGTTCAAACAAGGTACATACTAAGAAGACTCTAGCTTTGACTTTTTTAGTTACGTAGAACTGGTCAAACAACCTTTTCCTTCCTGTCAATAAGGCCTCCTAATTATGCAAGAACATCAGCTGGATTATGTAAACAAGTGATCAATGTGTGTTTGCAGGGCCATTACGTCGACAAGCAAGTTCTTCGGATGTGAAATCATCGAGGTGCCATATTGTCTGCAACAACTCTCCAATGTCAAACAAGTGCTTTTCTGATACCATGTTGATTAGGAAGGGTCAGTTGGTTCTAACGTTGTTTCTTTCTCTACTTTCAGGTGCATGGATGGTAGCAATCCCCCGAAGCTCCGCAGGAATTCATCCATTTCATCTGATATAAGTAGCGTTTCTTCCCAACCTGCAAGTAATCAAGGTTATATATCATGCTTCTCTTCTGAATTATGGTGATGACACCAATCGTTCTGTTGATTCTAGGAATAGCAGTTGTAAAAGGCTTTTACTTTCTCATTAAGAGCATTCAAACTAGTGTATTCTCTCTAAAAGCTTGCTCAGCTGAAACTTCTACCCACGAGCACCTTTTCACTTGAAAAAAATTGTGCTACGGAGAGCTCTCTGTATTGTAGGCTTAGTTCTTAGCTATTGGTAGTTCTGATATACGATAATTGCTTCATACTTATTGGAACTTTTTTGTCTTTCAGCTTCTCTCAGAAGGACGAATGGCTGGTGCTTTGATGAGAAACTCTTCCTGCAATCACTTTACAAGGTAATATCACGCGAATTATGTCCCAGTCCATCATTACTGCATGGAACTTTTCTATACTTTTCTAAATGACACTTGGTGTTTATTTTTAACAGGTGTTGGTCACAGTATCAGAAAGAAGTCCCTTAATCCTATATGTTAGAGATGTGGAGAAGCTCCTTCTTCAATCACAAAGAATGTTCGTCTTGTTCGACAAAATGCTGAAGAAAATCTCGGGTTCAGTCCTGATCCTGGGCTCCCGAACACTGGACCAAGAAGACAGTGCGGAAATTGACGAGAGACTTATGACACTGTTCCAATACTGCATCGACATTAAACCGCCAGAAGATGAAGCCAATCTTGTCAACTGGAAAGCACAGCTGGAAGAAGACATGAAGTTGCTTCAGATACAAGACAACAGAAACCACATTGCTGAGGTGCTTGCAGCAAATGACATCGAATGCGATGATCTGGGCTCAATTTGCCATGCTGACACTGTGGTGCTGAGCAATTACATACAAGAGATAGTTGTATCAGCTATATCATATCATCTGATGAACGATAAGGACCCAGAGTATCGTAATGGGAGGCTTGTTATTTCAGCAAAGAGGTAGATACAATATAGATACTCTTTTATCTCAGTTGCATGATTCTTTCTTTCACCTGAGCTCATTGATTTCTTTCTCTGGTGTAACAGCTTGTCTCAGGGTTTGAACATATTCCAGGAAGGGAAAATTGGTGGGAAAGATATTTTAAAGATGGAGACAAATGCTGAGGGTGGCAAGGTTTGTTTGTATTCCAGATAGCACACTTTATTTAACTGGCTGAGGGTAGTGTTGATGATGGTAGTGATATAAAATTTCATGCTGAATTATTTCATTCTCTCATTTATGTTCTAGAATGGAGAAGTTGGTGCAAAGACCGAGTCTAAAACTGAAACCAGTGCAGCTGAAAACAAGAATGAAGCTGAGAAATCTGCTGCTGCTACAGTGAAGAAAGATGCAGAGAATCCACCTCCGCAAAAAGCACCTGTAATTGAGATGACTATTTTTGATGCTTCTTACAATCTATTCTTCTCACATTCTACAAATTTCTTAGAAATTTATGCATTTGAACAATCCATCATCCAAACATACCCCTCACTTTTGTTTCTTGTTCTTGCACAGGAAGTTCCGGACAATGAGTTTGAAAAACGGATTAGGCCAGAGGTGATCCCTGCAAATGAGATAGGGGTGACATTTGCAGACATTGGTGCACTAGAGGAAATCAAAGAATCTCTTCAGGAGTTGGTCATGCTCCCTCTCAGAAGGCCTGATCTCTTCAATGGAGGCCTCCTCAAGCCCTGCAGAGGCATATTGCTGTTTGGTCCTCCAGGGACTGGGAAGACAATGCTGGCAAAGGCCATTGCAAATGAAGCTGGAGCAAGTTTCATCAATGTTTCGATGTCTACCATAACTTCAAAGTGGTTCGGTGAAGATGAGAAGAATGTACGAGCTCTGTTCACTCTGGCAGCCAAGGTGTCTCCTACTATCATATTTGTGGATGAGGTTGACAGCATGCTCGGGCAGAGGACTAGAGTCGGAGAGCATGAGGCGATGAGGAAGATCAAGAATGAATTCATGTCACATTGGGATGGGCTATTGACAAAGACTGGTGAACGCATTCTGGTCCTTGCTGCTACAAATCGACCCTTTGATCTTGATGAAGCGATCATCAGGAGGTTCGAGCGCAGGTAATGCTGTCTTTCTAGTGACGAATTTATGCAACCTAAGCATTTTCTTTCGCTGTGAATTTTTTCCCCATGTTCATTATTTCCTGGAATTCCTTGTCCTGCAGAATCATGGTTGGTCTACCAAGTGTCGAGAACAGAGAAATGATCTTGAAAACTCTACTGTCGAAAGAAAAGACTGAAGATTTGGACTTCAAGGAGCTTGCAATAATGACGGAAGGGTTTAGTGGAAGTGATCTCAAGGTGGTTAATTACTTTACTTGCTCTGTCCCCATACTGTGGTTTTTAGCCTTCATAGCATGACGAATAAATTTGCTCAATATGGTTTTATCTGTCATGAACAGAACTTGTGTGTCACAGCTGCTTATCGACCAGTCAGAGAACTAATACAGAAGGAGAGATTGAAGGAAAAGGTAACAGCTTTGTCTCACCTATAAGAAATTTTCAGTGGCCGTTTCAAGCTCTAAGTAGTAAACTATGTCTGTTATGTCTCTCACAAAACAGGAGAGAAAGAAGAAAGCAGCAGAGGAAGCAACAACAAGCTCTGAAAATGGTTCTGAATCTGATGCAGCAAAGGAAGAAGATAAAGAGGAACGAGTAATCACGCTTAGAGCCTTGGACATGGAAGACCTGAGGCAGGCAAAGAACCAGGTAAGCAATCCATCAACTTGCTTTAAACAACAAATCAATTGATCCTCAAATCCTTATCTAACAAGGAAAGTCTCTGCAATTTCCCAGGTTGCCGCAAGTTTTGCCTCTGAGGGATCGGTGATGAACGAGCTAAAACAATGGAACGAATTATACGGAGAAGGAGGTTCGAGGAAGAAGCAACAGCTTTCATACTTCCTCTAAAGTCATTGTAGAAAACCCCACCAAGTCCATATATATATTATATATTAAACAACTCTAGGTTTCTTTCTGGGGAAAAAAGATGGTCTGACTGAAAATGTGATTATTTCTTGAGGAAGACGCCAACATTCCAAAGTACCCACACTTCTAGCACTGCTTCTGAATGAATCATTGTGCAATCAGGGACAAGAAGCGACGGCGAGTCAGAATCTCTCAGCGAGCTATCTAGCACAGGCAACTGTGTGCATAATCTTCGTACATCCAAATGATTGCTGGTTACTTGGAGAAGGGGAGAGGGTTATCGGTGCTGTAAAGAAGAGAAACCACCACCACCGCCATTGCCAAGGCTTCTACTAAGTAGAGTGTAGTTATATGTGTTTGTGTGTGGCAGTTAAGAAAATCCAGAGCTTAGTTTGCATTTTTTTTTTTTTGGGAAAGCTGCAATGAAAATGCAGAAACACCTTGTTCATAATGTATGTATCATTCTATAGTGTTTTCTAAGTATTCAGTTTGTTTGATTTATAAATAGAATGAGCTTTTCTCTATTCTTTCTTCAACTATTGTGTTGTTCAGAGGCAGGAATGCAGAATGCTGGTGTTACACTACGATGATATGAATTATTATTACGAGGAAACATTCAGTTCCATCATCTAGCTCTTCTGTGAGAAGAGGTGGAACCATATTCTCATCAACAGAAAATAGAGGAACAGAGATCGTTCCCACAGCCTCTCATCTGGGTTATATGATTATCTTGATGCGCCAAAACCATTAGAGGAACCACTTGTCTAGACTCGCCGAGAATCAAGATGGGATCGCCTCTTAGTGGGTGTCCTCAAGATCAACACAGATGTTGGCCTTTGAAACCAAATAGGATAGGGTTGGCCAGTGTTTTCAGAGAACTGCCATGGAATGTTCAGTGGAGCTTTAGCAAGGAAGGAAGGAGAAGGGAACATGCAGAGGGATCGAAGCAGAGGCAAAGGCCATCGCAATTGGGAGTCCGGGGAAGCCCAACTGGCGGTAGTGGATTCCTCAGGAAAGCGAAGATAGAACTGAGTTAGACATCTGGTGCAGAGAAACAAAGCACCAGGCTGATGTTAATGCTCAAACGTTCAGTGCAGTTACATTTCGCAGTATGCCAATATCGTTCGTGACCCACGCATCAACTGGTTGATTGATAAATTTCGCATCTTCAACTGACAAGAAGGCATTACAGATATGTTTTTTGAAAAGAGAAGTAGCCAAGGGGAGGAGGAGAAGATAACACAAATATATCTCCTAATCCCCCATTTTTATTCATTACAATAAAATCATCCACTGGTTCTTACTTACTAGCAAGGAGAATAAGGATGGAGATGGTGTCACCACCTCCAACATTCATTCTTTCTTTTTCTCCAATGGTTTAAATGGCATCTTTACTGGATACATAAAACTATAATAATATAACCTGCTGTAATAACACAAGCCGCAATAGGCAACTCGAACAAAAAACAAAAAAATGTAGCTTCCTCATCCAGTATAGTAGTAAAAACATCCCCTGCAACGTAGAAACACACCAATTCATTACATCCCATTAACAATACACGTAGTCCCTTCGGGGACATCCAATAACAATACACATTCATATGAAGTTAATTCCACATCTATGAAACAAAGATATGGCTCAAGTACTGATGAACCCTCGCGCTGTCACGAGTCAATTTACAGACTGCATGATGGAGACAAGGTAATTACCTCGGAAGTAGTCGGGTTTGACAAATCCTTCTACTTGCTGTGAGGCTCTTAGGCATTCTTAGCCTGCAGAAACAAAGATTCCAGAATCAATCAGGAAAGAAGTGTATACAGAAAATTCGTCAAAAGAACTCCAGTCTACCTTTATTTAGCAAATTACCCAACTATATATTTTGCATGACCACTCACAAACAGGCACACCATTTGCAGAGCGTTCCCCCCCCCCCCCCCCCCCCCCCCCCCCCCCCCCCCTCAGCAATGATGTTCCTGGGGAAGGTCTTATTGATCCAGGTCTAACACTACACCCTTTCGACACCAATTACTACTTTGAATTACTTCACCTTAGTCATATAACAACGTCTAGCCAAAATCGGCCACACTGACTAATGTTCAAGCAAAAAAAAATCGACTGAGAACTAGTATTTGTTGCATTACAGATTTTTCAAGGCCACCTAATAGTTAATTTTTAAGGTATGTTTCGAATTGAGCATCCAATTCCATTAGGTCTGCCCCTTGAAAGATATTGAAACCATTAGAAGAAGTCATCTAAGACGAAGAATATTCGTACAATAACACATAAAACCAAAGTTTGATCTATATTTCTTATGCCTTGTTTAAGGTAAACAAATATATGGTTGATGTTTGTTCCCAGAATTACACATCCATATATGTTTAGTGAATTATAAGATAGCACAAAAGTGGTGCTTTACCTTATTATCTTTTGGGGTAAAAATGGTTTTAACTGCCTCAAAAACCTCTTGGACCGGCTTTGCAGCATCAATCTGAAAGCCAACCACACAAAATCAATGAGTTAACTTAAAATAATAAAGGTTCAATAAAATTAATATATAAACATTAAACCACATCAGGAAGTGGATATCATTTACCTTCTTAACTTTGCCCTTGGCAGCATAGTACTCAATCACCGGAAGACTAGAATCCAGAAAGACCTTGAACCGCTTCCTGATAGTTTCAATGTTATCATCTTCTCTTCCCTTCATTGTTACAAAATGGAAGGAAATCAGGAGTGTTTGAAAAGGAGAGTAAAGGACTAATAATGTATTAGCCTGTTCAGGAGAAAATGATGTCACGTTAACTCAACCTGGTTCCTACTCAAAAGTCGCCTTTCCATCTCTCCTTCTGGACAATCAAAAAAGAGGACAAATTCTGGCTCGATTTTTGTCTACATAATAACAACATTCCGCTCGTCAAAAGATTATATCAATCTACTTGGATCAGTGAGAAACAGGTTTCTGCAAGAGTCTTACCACAGCTTCAAATGCAGCCCGGTTTTCCTCATTCCTAGGGAAACCATCAATTAGGAATTTGTCATTGTCAATACCCAGTATTGCTTTCTCGAGGAGCTTAATTGTAACCTCTGAAGGCACAATCTTTCCCTCCTTAATCATGTTCTGGATCATGGTTCTGCAAATCAAAAGAAGCAGTCTTAATATTATTGCACCAATTCAAGCATCCGGAATAATAAAAAATAAAGATGTATTTGTAATGGAAGAAGAATCCGAACAAGACAAGGAAACAGCTTTTTTCCAGTGTTAAATGCGAGCAACTTAGACAGTTTCAAGATGCGCAACCACAGTTAACTGTTAGTAGTACATTGAGAATCCAATGAATCCAGTTACCACCAGATCAGTTACAAAACACCACACGAATAGCAACTCGTGGGTACCTAATGTGCAAATCAAGATTTATAAACACCAATTAAACGGAAAACATGGTTTTGGAGGAAAAACACATCCAGCAGGTGACAACTAGCATTAGCTCATCAAATCAGACAACTGGAAGAGAGACTTCCATTTGGAGGGGGGATGTAGAAATGAGATATTCAGCTTCAGCTTCTTAAATAGCGAAATTAGTGCACGATATACATACCCATTCTCAGACCCAGACTTGATTTCTGCCCGAAGAAGATCCCCTGCACTAAGATGTGTATAACCGAAGTGCTCAACAATATTTGCACATTGTGTACCCTTTCCACTGCCCGGGCCACCTTATAAGCCATATGGAAATTCACAGCCCAAATGAGATAGAAATCCAAGGGTTATAAGTATGAAGATTAACGAGGCAAACAAAGAATCAAGCCTAATTACACGTACAGAATATCATTGACCATGTATTTCTTATTCACTCTAAGACAAAGTCTGCATCGAGAACATTACTGACCAACTATTTCTAATGCAATGCAACGGTGCAGATGAGCAGGGAATACAATAACTAGAATATAGATGCAGGTAACATCGAATTCATCATAAGAGGAACGAGGTTAAGCTTTGCATATAATTGTCCACTTGAAGAATCCAAAGAACCGAGTAGAACCATTAAACCTAACTACCTAAGTAAGAACATTAACAGGAAAAAGAAAATATACTCACCCAACACAAAAACAACAGTAGGCTTCTTCTCAGCTAAACTTCCATGGGTGCTCTACAATCAGACAACCGAGATCGATGAGATTCACATAGCATTCGTCAGCATCCACAGGCATTATAAGAGTATGAACGGTGAAAATGGAGAAGGAAAAAAAAAATATTTCGGCATTGCATTTGAGTGTGACTTGTGCATCGCTTGCTGGTAAGAGATCTCCTATTTACAGAAGGTTAAACTTTGAGACTACCGTTATCATTTCTTTGTCATAGAATATAGAAGATTGACGCCGAATGCACTAAGGTAAGAAGCGACTCACGCGACTAAAACCAGAATTAGGGTAAACAACAAGAAGAAAAAGAAAAGAGTCTCACCATGGTCGCAGCTTCAGCAGTAGATCCCATTTGCTGTTAACTAAAGCTGCGGTGATGAATAATGAGCTAGCTGCAAGACAATGAATCAAAGCAATGAAATTCGCATCAAATATCCAATGCAAAAACAGATCACATCGGGGAAGTTGAGATCCGACTGTAAGAAATGCAAGCAGAGATCATGGTTCTGCCAAAGCAGCCCTGATCCCGCAATGAGATGCCAGTGAAGGGAAAAAGGAGAAGACTTTATCCATAGATCTCAAAAGCTGATTGAAAAAAAAAAGGACATAATGGATCCGCTTAAGCCGAGAAGCAAGTGTCATTGCGGGATCTGGAATCTAAATTCAGAGACCCAATTTCAGTGTTTAGCCATTTCAGGGGATGCGGGAGAAGGAACAGGACGCTGGTAACACCGTAACAGTAACAACCCAAATGCAGATCTTGAAATTGCAAGAAGAAGTAGAGTGATGGGTTGGATTGACTTACTGAGAGGATCTGCTCCAGTCCGCGGCAGGAATTGAGAAAAGATGTCTAAGCCGTTTCTTCCCTCTGCTAGCTTTGGTTTGCAGGCGTTTGATTTCGTGGGTGTGTATATATATAGAATCCGAGAGAGGATGGCGGGGGAAGAAGAAAGCACCCGGACGGAAGAATGTGGGAGGACAGCGAGGTAACGTATGCTTGCAGTTGGGGGCCTTCTTCTTTTTGAATTGGGAAGGAATTGAGAATTGAGAATTGAGTTTGAAAAAGGAGGTGTGGGTGAATTTCTTTGGAAGAAAATACGTTTATAAGAAACGATTCCAATTTCAATTTATAAGATGCGTTTTTTAACATAACAACGATAACTAATATCTGAGAAAATCATCGTAAATTTGTAATGTATTAACATTAAATTGAGCGGGATAAAATAAAACCAAAACAGACGATATTTTGATCATGAAAAGTGGCTAGGTTATTACTAGTGATATTAGAGCTTTTTTCCGTTCATCTTAATGATGATGTTGAGCTCGGGTGAGTATAATACTATAATGTAACATTTTAGGCAAATCTCACATTCAGGGGCGCCATGAGGGTGTGCCGAGAGGTCCTCCGACACAGGGACTCCGAATATTAGGGATCTCCACTTAGGCCCATTAGTTAATTTTACAGTATACTGTAGGTTGTATTTACGGTTTACTAGTATATGATTAATTGATTATGAGTTTAATAATCACTTTAATTATACTAATTAACATAAGTGTTATTTACTGGTCAATATTCTCATGTGCATATACATGAGGCACATGTAATGATTTTTTAAGTAGTATTTGGGAGCTGAAAAATCCTATTTGGTTGAAAATTGATGCAAGAAGGCCTTAATGGATTAGTTATGGTAACTAAGGATGGCAATTTCGACCTGACCCGATTTACCCGACCTGTTTGACCTGTTTTGGGGCGGGGCGGGGCGGGCATTGGTACCTCTCATCGACCCGACCTGCACTGACCCGCCCCATTCTCGACCCGTTCTTGCCTAAATTACATAGAATATTAGTTAAATTACTTAAAATTTTCCTCTTATTACATTATATTTTAGCTATAATAAAGTTGTAAATAAGTGAAAACCTCAATTTCTTCAATAATTTAGCTACATTTTATCATATTATGGTTTCTTTCTTGGTCTTTCAATGAAAAGAACGAATATTTCTAATGTTTTTCACATAAATTACATACCCAATGGGTCGACCTGCCCCGACCCGATCCCCGTGATAAATTACCCGACCTGGTCCGACCTGCCATGGGGCGGGTATGAGTATCGAGATACCCGCCCCGGACCTGCCCATTGTCATTCCTAATGGTAACGGCAGAAAACCGACACAAGAAAACTAGAGAGCTAACAGATACTTTTATTTTAAATAATGCTAAAGAGAGCTTACGTTTTAAAAAACGATTCTATGTTCATTTTTATTTTATTATACTAAAAATTAATTTGGACTACATCTCAATTGTAGACCAAGGCCTCCAAGATTCATTTGTCGGTCCTACTCACATCGACAAAAGCACATGAAATTCATTTTTCCTAAAGAACAACCCAATTTTAACTAACAAAACACAGTTTATAATGAAATTAAGAAATTTATGTGAGAATTTTAAATTAAACTTGTTCAAATGGAATAGAAAAAAAAAGAATTTATTGAAAATATACCATACAATATTGAAAATAAAATCCCTCCGAGTAACAAAGTGAACAATACATTGATAAGAAAAAGTGGTAACGTTACAGTCTTAAAAACACTCCCTACAAGTAGGGGTGTTCAAACGGTGTAATTACTGTGATAACTATTTTAACGGTAATATTTGAATAATTTGTTTGGTTAATTTGGATAACGTTTTGGTTTGATTAATTTTTTTTAGCTTGTTTGGTTAAGGTGGTTTGGTTTGGTTATTCATTACATAAATTGCGAATTGATGAATTAACCAGAAATTTTCTCACTTAATGATAATGTGGTGGTATATTGGTTATTCTGGTTAACCAATTAACCAAACCGATTAAACTTTAGTTTGATTAATTTGTTTGTTGTATTATTTTGGACGATTTGGATATGATATTATATTACATGATTAATAATTTTAGACTTATTTAGCTTGGTAATTAGTAATTACCATGATAACCAGTTTAACACTCCTACCAGGCTACCATCTCTCCACCATATGTGGGCCTGGAGATGCACGGCCCGCTCAAACAAGCAACCCAACTAGTCCTAATATGTCTTAAGACAAAGGTCGTTAAGAAAGCCCAACAAAATTCTGGCGGTGGCGGGAACGAAACAGACAATGGCCGCTGATCGGTTCCCAGAAAATGGGATCTGCTCTCCCTTTGCCTTCCTTCGCATCTCCAAGTTGCAGCTCAGAAATGTCGAACCCTGTTGTCCGATACAGGGAACTAGGTTACGAAGAAGCTCTGGCCAAAGTCCACCGCTATCCGATCGTCTGCAGGGAGCTCAGCTCGATCCTCAGGGAAGCTTACCCCAAGCTCCCTAAGAATCTCCAATCCATGATCTTCGACGACACTCTCGCCGCGTTTCGTCTCCTTCCCCAGTAAGTTGCTTCGCCCTTTTCCCTATGAATTGAATTGCTAGAATTGAACCTGAATCGCGCAATCCCTTTATCAATTCATCTTCAATTGTGTGGATTATTGGGGAGTTTTTTGAATTATGAACAAGAGGTTTTAGGGCTTTTTTTTTTTTGGGTGCAATGGAGTGTTTGATTGTTCAGAGAAATTCGTTAAGTGGGAAGTAGCATAAGGTTGCGAATCTGGGAGATCTGGGTTGAATTTCTTTGGGGGGGCTATGATGTTTAAGCTGGTTGAATGTGATGTCAAATGCTTCCATATGCAGGTTTTGGTCATATTCACTTTACAAGTTTTCCAACATGACGTGGGGTGGTTATTTGAAAATCCAGGATGGAGATGCAGAGTGCTGTTTCGGCAGCCCATCTTCTCTGCCAGAGCGCCGAGGCTGCACTCCCCAAGCAGAAGAAGAACTTGGCAGTCTCGGAATTCAGGCATGCCAAGGTTGCTCAGAAGAGGCGATGGAAGGCTCATCACAGGGAAGAAAGTATGTTTATATTGTTGTTCATCTGGAGTTAGGTGATATATTTTGCCTCGCCAGTGTCATTGAAACCTTTACCTTTCCTTGCTTTCCAGCTACTGCAGAGCTGCCACAAGACGTATTAGCCCACGTCTTCAGCTTCCTCGACACGCAGTCTTTAGCTTTGGCGGGGAATGTGTGCTGGTAATGGTTCTTTTTTTTTTCAGTTGGATTGTTCGAGGGAAACCAGTGGCAGCTCTAATGAGTCTTCTGGTTGATTTGTGAAGGTCATGGAATGTTGCTTCTAACAACAACCTCCTCTGGCAAGCTCACTATGCTGAAGTATTTGGTAGTAGCAGCGACTCTATAGGACGAAAAACGAAGAAGAGTACACACTCTATTCAGGAAAATGTAAATGGTGAAGGAACCAGTGTAGATTGGAAAGAGGCATTTAAAAGAGCCTACCGTGGTAATGGCTTATCAGTGCATGCTATGTATCTTAATTTCTATCGTATTTGATTACTTCTGCAGAACTCCAATCTTTTCTTTTCATTTCCTTAATCAGGCAATTGCTCCAAGCGACTAGCATCTAACAGGGGATACTGCAACCGCTGCAAAGCAGTAGTTTGGCTTGATAGTATGAAATGTTGTAGCTGTAATGAAGCCCAAGGAAGATCAAAACAATCACAAATCACACACATTACGTCTGATCAGGTTATAATCTCCCAGGTCTACTGCTGCATCTTCACTTCACTGAAGAAGACACGAGAAACTGTCCGCCGTTGGCTTAAATTTGCATTTGCTTTCTTATTCGTGGAGTTTTCCTCTTTCCGCTAAGCTGTCCGAACCTTTGCCTTTTCAGGTTGTTGCCTATTTATTGCATGGTTGTTCGTCGCTGTTATCTTCCTCGGACAGTGATAGTGACTCGGATGAAGAGATCATGTCCAGCTTATGGTTTTACGCGAAGCACATTACTGGTTGAAATCTGGCTAAGGAGTAGCAGAGTTTCTCATTATGTAGTATTCATTTCACTATCCAAGAAATGCTGAGTGAAGTTGTTCATTTGTTCAGACACTGTCTTCAGGGAGTCCTGAAAGAGCTTAATTACTTTGTAATCTTGAAAAGGATGTAATAGTTCACTTCCAGTTAGATTAAAATCGTCGAGGATCGCCATGCTTAATTACTTTGTAATATTGAAAAAGATGTAATAGTACACTTCCAGTTAGATTAAAATCGTCAAGGATTGACATCCCGGGTTCGTGTAACCTCTCTTCTTCTGGAAGCTGAGTATTTGTCCAACCTCGCGTTGGTGTTAGTACAGCGTTGGTGTTGCGCAGCGACGGTGTAATGAATGGTGTGTGATGCCTCAACAAAGTAGACATGATGCAATATGAATTTTGCCAAAAGTGCATTTTTTAGCCTAAAAGGAGAAATAACAGAACCTTATAAAGAAAGCACTTTACTACAAAGCAAGAATATACTGTCACAAATTCATCAGTACCAATCATCATTCATCTTTCTATTGAATCTCTCTAATGCAAACGCTATCAATTTATTTCTGCACTATAAAACAGAATCTAGAACTCGACATATCTTTAACCGATTACGATACTTCATCTAAATTCTTGGGAGCATCCAGACAATGCAGTGGATATAACAGAACTAAGTCGCTAAAAAATGTGAACCCTGAAAGTACAAATCAATCAAAAGATCCATACTCAGTCATCTCTCTCTAATCCTTCTTCTTGTCCTTCAATGGCCCTTTAGGGATCTTACTCAAAACCTTCTCGTTGAACACTGCATACTGCTTCTTCAGCTCGATCATCGCCTTCTCAGCGAAAGCATCAACCTTGTCGTCGTATTTCTCGTAGAGCACGGGCAGAGTGTGTAGCAACACAAACACTGTTTCATTCATCGAGAAAAGGAAAATGAATCAGCGAATCATTGCCAATGAAAGCTTCTTGCACAGGAGAAGAAAGTGATGAGGTCGGTAAGTTTGCTTACCAATGTAGAACAAGGTCAAGAAGTTGCAGCAACCCCCGATGATGGAGATAAACCACAAGCCAACAATCACCTGGGGCAAGCAATGAAGCCAAAATGAATAGTGTAAAAAACACCACGTATGATCCGAAACTTGTAACCCAAGGAAGCATAACCACTTACAATCAGAAACTTCTTGAGATCCCTGCCGGATGCAATCTCGCGCAGAACAGTGCACCCACGGTTGAACTCGATTCTCAATGCAGAGGCAACTTCGAGGATGCACTTCTCAGGGATCACAACTTCAGGAATTTGTGGCGGCGACCTATGCAAAGAAGAGCAGTTCCAAATCAGCAAAAGAAACAATAAGCAGAGGAAATCAAACAAACTTTAAAGACATATACAAGTAAGCAGCACCACACACTTGTTGATGAAGGAGGAGGCGTTGGACCACAAGAAGAGGACAGCCAGAGCGACTATGGACAAATGGCAAACTAGAGTGATCAGATGATACTCAAGCAATTCGAACAGAACCCAGATCACAGTTGCAACACCGAGCACTGCTCCTGAAATCTTCTTGTTCCTCCAGAGAAGAACATCAGCAGCTGTGTTTAACAACGAAACAAGAGAGTCACCAATTAGGAAGCTAAACAAAGCATTAAATCACACCTTCCCATTCAATTTTCGAGCTCCAGAAAGCACTAATTCTACGTACTATCTAGCAATCGGATAACATTTATTCTCCAAATCACCTGGCAAGCATATGAGATTATCCTTGAAATGAACACGATCCAGAATATTTTTTTTGGCAAAAAAACGCGTTCAGCTAAACGAACTCAGTCAATCCTTCCTTCTCATCCATTACAGATGAAAACCTACAGTGCAATTCCACCTCCTACTACAGATCGATCCCCCGGACGCAATCGGATCAAGATAAGCCCCAAACAAACACTAGGCAAACAAACATAGAGTCAATCGGTTCACAAATCGCCATAGCAAAAGAAACGCCGATCAATCCGATGCAAGAAAACATCACACTACGTGATCGAAACCGACAAACGCAGGATTAGAAAGGAAACGAAAGAGAGAGAGAGAGGAAAGTACGTTTGCCGCCGCCCAAGACCTTGTGGACGGGCTTGTCCCTGCCGAAGAGGCGGTAAATCTTGGATTTGACGGAATCGACCTTGGAAGGCTTGCGGTCGTCGTCGGAATCGGAGGAGGAGGAGGAAGAGGATCCGTCGTGGCCGTGGATCTTCTCGGTGATCTTATCGACCAGGGAATCGTGGTCGCCGACTTGGTCCGCCATGGATCGGAGAGACGAGGAAAGAAAGGATTGGATTACAGAGCGAAAGAGAGAGAGAAAGAAATTGAAAGGGAATTATAGCAGTGGCTGGGAGAGAGACGGAATGTGAGCCGCTGAAATAGTGAGAGCGAGCTAGCAGAAGGAAATCGGTGTGAAAATAATATTGCCCGCCCGAGTCCGAGCCTCGGGTTCGGGGCGGACGGAGGCAACCCGGCCCGGCTGGATTTGGGAATAACGGAAAACGAGACACTTGGCAACGTGAATCAGTATTAATTAATAAATAAATCGTAATAAAATCAACACATTCCACCAAGATTCAGGACTCAGGCCTCCCACATTGTCAATAAATATATTTAATTAAGGGGGGAACTGTGGTGGTCACGTCACAACAAAATGTTGGTCCCTTTTTCTTCACCTGCCCTGATTTAATTTGAAGATGACATTTTATAATCAAGATTTATTAAGTTAATCGCACTTTCGATCGTAATCAGCAAATCAAATATTAAGTATATAATATCGGTTACCTGGGAAATCAGCTTTCCTCCGGCCCAATGAAAACGCTTCCCCAATTGACGAAGTTCCGGACTTCGAGGGGCTCGAGACGTGGGACATCAATTGCCAATTTGGCAAATTCGTATCTTTCCGTTTCGGACTCGCTCGGCCTGATTGCTAACTCCGTCCTTTCCCGACGGGCCACGTCTTTTCCTCTGTTTGCCGTCCGATTAGGGACCATTCGCTTTTGATATGGGCCGGAACAGGGGTCCACGCACAATGCAAAGTCGGCCCATTAGGCTCATGGGCAGGCTCAATCAATACCCATTTAGCTCCTGCGTCCTGTCAATAATGTATCAGTACACCTACTTAGTGCAAAAACGCATCACAAATCACGATTAATCATCTCATCTCACATAATCGCACACAAGTAACCATAGAATGCTGGGTGGTTACCCTAAACTGGAAACATGTCAAGACCATGTATGATGTATTATTAACTAGGGTGGGTGATTATATGCGATCTACACCGGACAAGATTGTACATAATCGAATCGGATTAAAAATATTTCAATTCAGTTTCGATCCTGCATATTGATGGAAACCTGCTTCGTTAGGGTTTCTATATTTATTATTATTATTATTATTACTAATAGGGTAATTCTTATTATGATTACTTGGTTAGTAGTATTTTAGTAGAATTAGGTTTATTATTAGGTTTTCCTATCTTTCCTATAAATATGTAATCTGGATTTCATTATCAATAAAGCAAGAACAATTATTCAGAAAGTATCTCTCACACAAACCCTAATCCTCCATCTTCTAATTTCTCGTTCTCTAGCCCTCTAAGGCTTCGGCCGATTCTTATTCTTTTCTTCTTCCCCAAATTCTCAATCCTCAATTCTATCATCAAATATCTAAATTCCCAATCAACCAACACTATCGATAGAACCCTAGAAATAGGTTTCTATCACATATCATAAAAATAAAGTAAACAAAAATTGAATTTTGATCATACCGAGATGAACCCAAATAAACTAAACATGCTTTTTGTTCCGATTCTGATCATCAATTTTCCTTTGATTTAGATACGATTTTATCTTGATTCGATCCTGTTCTATACCGAATCGGTCTAATGCCCACCCCTACTATTAACCTTGTGGAGAGATCCCAAATCATATAACCAAGAGGAGAGCCATATACCATAGATTCACACACCCCAAAAGATAACGAGTCCTAAGCTGGCAAGCAAGTATTGCTTAACAACGATTCCCACGTATTTAAGACCAAACCAAGGACTCCAGAACAACAAACATGGTTCCAAGCGTCAACTTCGCCGAGAAAAATTTCCCGACAGAAAAGAACAAAAGTCGTCGGAACCAAGTGGACCGCCGGCTATAATAATGGACTGAAGCGATCGGAGTTAAGGACACTTACCAGGCAGGCCTTCTGCTCTTCAGAGAAATGATAATACACAAACAAATTTCAGCTTGAATCTTCTCACTGGTCTCTAGCCTGAGAAGAATGAGAAAGGTAACGTACATATGCAAGCGAATATCCGCCTTCGTTTTCAACCTTGGTTGAGAATCCCACAAACTTTCAACAGAACATGCTCTGGGAATATGCTCGAGCTCCAGACTGGGCCCTATGTGTCGCTTGGCCCAAACCCACTAGTAAATATTAGAATGATGGGCTGTGTTTGCGTTGATAAAGTCCAATGACAATTAGTATGAAGCAAGCCCAGTATACTTTATGTACCCAAAAAAAAAAAAGTCCAGTACACTTTGCCAGGCCACATTGATGGGCCGCCCTTTCATCTGAACTTGGCCTTCTGAAATTGGATCCTAGCCCTGCGGGATGCATCTCCTTTTAATAGGGGCTCGGTAGACGCGGCATATTTTTTTCATCTCGATTTGTTTAGAAGTTCGGGTTTGTTTCTTCTGTAACTCGAATCTTTCCTCTATTTGGAGTGATCTAGTGACATCAACAACAAAAAATTGTTGTATCAAATCTCGTTAATGGACCCAACAACGTTCAAATCAAGTGTTCTTACCGATTTTGAAGAAAAAGTCACCACGATTCTCATATTTTCTACTTCATAACAGATGCAAGAAAACATAATTCATATGACTCGAACACATAACGGTTTAAACATGTAGACCTTAAATGCTATTGAATGGACCTATTTGTTTTTTTTTTTTTAAAGCTACCCTAAAATAACAAGTATCATTAGAGATTCTCTCGAGCAATAATATTAGCTTCCTTTACTTCACAACGAAGACGATAAGCCACCTCAACAATCCTCCAAGACAAAGAAATATTCAAAGCAATAGTCTCAATACAAGAAAATGTCAAACCATAAATCACAATTTCAAGCAGCGAGTTCGGCAAGGAAAGGCAGCTGAGGTTTCAACGAAAAAAACTCCCCATGGATATGCTTCGTTGCTTACTCCATTGGATCGCTCAAACGTGCCTGCCACAATGAAGCGAAAAGTTCAACGGCTAATAGAAAAAACAATTACTTAGGCAGTTGTGATTGGTACGAAGTCGCATTGGAGCAATCTCTATTATTGGTTTAGAGCCGGCCATTGTTGCTCGAGGGAATTTCAAGAAGAATCATGGAATGATTGAAAGAAATAGTATACCAATAATGGGAAAATTTCGATTTATATTTGAGACATTAAAAACTGCCCATAATATTTTATTTTGTTAGGAATGACATGGCAGATCATTTGTAACTTTGACAAAATGTTTCAAGATGTGACTCTAAACTCTTATTAGAAGTAGAACTGCGATAAATCAATTCAAGAGTTAGACGAATTTCTTGAGATACTCGGATCGAATCGAATTGGACATAGTATAATTTGATTCGGTTTTTTATTCTACGAACTATCTAAAATATAAAATGAAAAAGTGGCCCAAAATTGCAACTGGATATGAATCGAATCAGACCAAACATGATTTGCATCTAGTTCTTGTATTCGTCTTCCCTCCAATTTTTCGTTTGGTCCTATTCGAATTTGGTCTGGTTCTTGACCGAATCAACCAATGTTCACGCCCTACACAAAAGGAGGCCCAAAAATTGATTGTTCACAACTATAGTGGTTCATAGCCCCTTAGCCCTTAGGGTATATGCAAATACAAGAAAAGAGTCCACAAAAATAATTCAGCAAAAGTTTGAAACTAAGGGCAGAGCAGCCTTTGCCTAGGGCCACAAAACCGATAACTATATTAATTTCCATAGTCCCATTAATGCCTCGAAACACCTGCTATTTTTACTGTCTTTAATGCATGGCATTCAGATAAGGATTAAGGATGGCCCCATAACAATTAACCTCAAAATTAGGCAAAAGCGCATTCATAGGAATAAAAAAAAAACAGGGATAATCATTTGGGTACGAGATAAAGTGAGAGTGAAAATCAGTTTTGGGCAATGATACCTGAGTTTTTATGAAAGAGCGGTTGAATTTTATAATTTCAGTATTAGTTATTTGTTTTAAAATACGTGATATAATAATTTTGTACAAAATGTCAAAACAGTGAGTTGATCTTTACTCGAGAGAGTGAGTGTGTAAGACAACGATATAAGTTTTCAGTTTTGTTTTTGAACCTCTTTCAACAAGTTGGATCACTCGTACCCAATATAATGGATAACAATCATTCGATAAAGTAGTTGTACTCTCTGCAGTTTAATAAGGGTTTCAACTGTGGTGGCGAAGCCACTAGGAGGGTGTAACCCTTCTCAACTCTCACAATCATGTAAAATTCGTAATAAACTTGAGAAATATAATTGTTGGTAAGCCTTTAGCCCCTCTTGCCGTTTCAAATTCTCTGAGTATAGATTCTTAGCTCCCGTTGTTTATATTTATTTCTTCGTCACTATCAATTGCCCTTAATATTTAGTTTTAGGTTATAATATCATTATACATATATTAAGATAATATTAAAAAGTGCTACAAACATTCTCCTAAACCTAGATTCAACGACAAGCTAGAAATCACTACAATTTATCATATTTTAGCATCTCCTCATTCTCTATACACAACTTTACCTCAATCCCACACTGAAACAAACCCTAATTAGTCAAAGTTAAAAGGACATAATGCTGCCTCTAAATGCGCCCTCTCCCTTTAATGCCTTTCAACCATGGTCCATGAAACCGTACCGAAGACCACATTGGAAACGTCAATGGTAGGGTATTTTATAGTAAAACTGTGGTTTAATCGTAGTTCAACCGTTAGTACCGTTAAATACTGTCTACCGGTTTAGCCTTCAATACTGGTATTTCGTGATTAAACCGCCGATACGTTACGATTTCATGGACCATGCTACCGTCTAGATGACAATTCTTTTGTCAGCCAAGGGAGAGAAAGACAAAAAGGAGTAGGAGATTGGCCCCATTTGCACTATACAAGTCAAACCTATATCCCCAAGCACAAAAGTTTTGTCATCTACTAAAGGAAGTTTGGACCCTGATAAAGCCAAAGCAAAGCTAAGCTAATTGAGCCAAAGGGTGGCAAAACAATGGACATGCGTGCCCCAGGCCAGCTGAAGAACCAATGCCTTTGCTCCTTTGCGAAAAAAGAAGCCCTTAAACTTCTGACTTTTGCCTGTCTTTCGAGAGAGGGAGCCAATTTAAAGTACTTCCTTTCTTTCTTACTTCCAAAAACTCCATAGAGATTCCAATAGCCTTTTGCTTGGAAGTGTAACATGACCTTATACGTTTCCTTTGTTCTTTTTTGGTTGCCTTTGCCTTTTGTTCTATCGTTTGTGTTTCTCTTTTCTTCCCTCTTTTTTGGAACCTTGCTGTCACACCCAAATACCTGATATAAACGCGCTGCTACGGATCGGGAAATAGCCGGAATCGACAAAGCAAGAATACGAAAGCGAGAATCGAAAACACGACACACGATTTACGTGGTTCACTAACACGATGTGTGTTAGCTACGTCCACGGGCGAGAGAGAGCCAATTTCACTATATCGAGGAGATTACAGATTACAGAAGAGTATGAGAAGTATTTATAGTACTTCTCCATATGGGTCTAAACCTAATCCAATCTGGCAAAGGAAACGGTTACAGACCAGGCCCAGAACCCGAACCCAAATAACATTGAGACCCCCGATTACCAGTCGTAGCGGCTGATAGTCCGATTCAAGTCATATCAACAATACCCTTTTCCCCTCGTCCAATCTCACACCCCACCATTACAAGATTGAGGTAGATTGATTTTGCTTTGAGATATTACGATCATGTGATACAACACGCATTCGAGACGGTTAATGATTTTTTCGTACGATCTTTGTTATTATGTATTTGCCTAACGCACTCCTGAGAGAAAATGAACTATTCAAGTATACGGTTCGTTATTAGTGATCACAAATAATGATTATTTTTCTTTCGGAATTGTGAATTGGAATAATAAAACACAAGAACGCGCATCGTGTCGGCACCACGCCTTACCACCTGTCCTGAAGTCGTCAATATAAATGGTTTGATGGATTATCATTGTTCTTCCGTAATCTACATAACAAACCCAAGAGGGAAAAAACGAAACTATCAACGATCATTAAAATCTTGCTAGTGACCAGTGACACGGATTTGACATAATTGTAATGTTGATAATAGAACACTACATTACACATTGTCAGTTTGTCACCACAACTCCTCAACACCTGAGCCATCCCCTTGATGTTGTGTTGGATCAACATTTTTCTTGGGGGGGCCTCTTGTAAACTTGATTGTTAGATAAACATGGGATGCTGAATATAATTATTAAGTGGGAAATAATTGTTTTGACCAAAGGAAATAAATAACTATATGTTTCTCATCAGAACTAAGGAACAAATAGCTTGTCAACTGTTATAGCATCTAAAACATGGGATGTTGTGTGCAAGCAAACAGCAGATAATGTGACGACCTTTTGGACTTTGGTGTGACCTTTGGGATTGTGACCAGAATGTAAAATTTTAACTGAACCAAGGACCCAATTGGAATTAACCCAAACGACCAGGGCAATTGGTGATATTGGCCAATATATGGCTTAGCAGCTCGCTGGCGTAGGGATGACAACGGAGTGGATTGGGGGCGAGTACAAGCTTTCCGGTCCCCGCCTACCAATCTCGGCGTTTTTCCCATCCCCGTCCCCTGCGACTAAACGGGGATAGACTGATTACCGTCATTGTTCGTCGACAGGTCCGGGGCACCCACTATTGAGAGAAAGTTGGGGAGGGCCTTACGGAAAACTGTTGCCGACGACGTACAGAGAACTTAGCTCCTCAGTTGCCCTCGAATACACAGGTCCTCTTGCCGTCCTCGTGCCGCTGAGTTTGGTGAAGAGCAGGGTTGGTGGTGTAGCAACTTTCAGAGCAAAGTCGACGGCCGACGATCGCTATATTAGGGAGAAGGAGGGGATTTTTCGTTTACGGTGGAATTGGTCGATGGGTGATTAGGGATTGCGGCGGAACAGGGATCCATGGTGCTTTCTTCTGCGCGTGTGAAGGGAAGTTTGGCTGGGAGGGTTTTTAGATGGGATAAGTTGCTTGAATGAAAACGACGTCGTATTGGGGACGGGGCAGATACTACGAGATCCATCCCCACCCATTGCCCGCTACTATCGAATTTTGGGCATTACCCGAATCCACCCATTACCCACGACGGACGGTTTTTTTTTACTCTGTCTGGGCGGGCTTCCGATGGGTACCCGGCCGGTCGGGCAGGGTTGCTATCCCTAAGTTGGTGACGTGCGTTTAGGACTAAAAAGATTGAACCACCGTAGTCATTCAAAAACCCTAAACTGTCTAGATCTGTAGCAGAGTAGCAGGCAGACTAGGAAACTTCTTTCATTATGGTCCAACCCAACGACTGGAAATTGGGAAAAATCCAAATGTGAAAATGAAGTGTGAGACTGCCCTCTGCCGTGCTCTGTACTTTCTCTGCAGTACACGGACCAGACCTGAGAAATTTATATTTTTTTTTGTTTCATTTTCGCTACAAGAACAGCAACCTGTCTCTCTGCAAGGAATCAACAAATGATAGACAAGATATATATGACGCCAGAAATTTTGAATCTTTGGTATTCTTGTGCTAATAGCTTAGGCAGAGCCAAGGATTAAGGGTGGCAAATGGTTCAATACGATTACTCTAGAACATACTAATTATGTTTTTTGGTTCGATTTTCGCGAGTATATAAACCGAAAAGTGGCTCGTTTCGTATGTAGTCTTAACCAAAACCTGACTAATTGTTACTGGTTTGACTAAGTTTGAATCCAAAATCGAACCGACTTTAGCAAAAGACACTTAAGTTTAACACCCATTAAACCACGGTTCTCTCGATTCTTCATCTCTTTCTCTCAACCGGTCAAATTAAAATTGGCGACTGCACTAACAAGCATTTAGTGATCGAAGAATCGTATCTCACATTCAATGGGTGCGTTGTTTTACGCTTCGATCAATGAAGGAATAGAGTATCGAGTCAATAGCCTTTGGAGAATCCATCCATGGATATTCAACGAGTCAATATCATAAACGGACTCCTCTTGATGATATTTTTACAAATAACGTGTCTTTTTGATTCGATAATCAAGAGTAAACACGTGGACAATATAGTGGACGTGAACGATCAACAACATCGATATGGACTGATGAACAATGATTGAGAGTGAAAAGTATATTGTTCGATCAAGTTTAATGGAAAAATTTGGTGCCAACTTGTCTGATTAACCAAGTACAAAAATAAGCCAAAGTACAATTCATAAGCATACAAAAAGCTCCAAAACTCCAAACTTAAATCCACCGTTCTCCCTCCCGTTTGATGATCATTCACCCCATCTTTCACTCTCTCTGATACATACAGTCTAGCTTTGCAGAAAAAGCAGAGTGAAAAAGCTTTAAATCGCTAGTCCTCCTCTGGCTTTTCCCCTCCTCTCTTTCTTTCTCTGCCATTGAATCACCATTTTCAATACACAGTTCCAGCAAGGAAGACCCTCAAACGAAGTGCAAAAGCTCTCTTTCTCTTCTTTCCCTCTCCACGTTAGTTCCCTTTCTTCCTTCTTCCCTTCTGGCCTTCCTTCTCCATTTCACATTTTCACTCCACTATATAAGAACCCCTTTCCCCCCTGAAAAAACCCTACAACCAGAAACCAAACCCAACCTCCATTTCCATTCCTCTCTCTCTCTCTCTCTCTCTCTCTCTCTCTCTTGCTCTGTTCCCTTTTCCCGTTCGTTGAAAATGGACGTCCTCCACTTTCTCAGGCTACTGAGACCCACCACCACCCACCTGAAATCGCAAACCCAAGTTGATTGTGTGAATGCGAGGTCGGATAATGGCGAAGCTTATGATGATTCCGACGAAGAAGAAGAGGAAGAAGACTCTTTCTTTGAATTGGAGCTCACTGTTCCTCCTGATTTTGACTACCCAAGGAGCATTAATGGCGACAGATGTAAAAGCCCCATTAAATTGGCCGACAAAGCCGAGCCCAAGTCTCACCATCAGTCCCCTCCTCCTGCTGCCGAGCCTCTGTTTTCAAAGCGGAAGATACTCCCAATCGAACCCGTCTCCTCTCCCAGGCCTCACCAGTCTCCAATTTCTATCCTGAAATCGGGTCCCAAATTTCGGGTCCTCATGTTCAAAAAGTCCAATTCGATGCCTGTTCAGAAAACAGGGGAGAAACAGGGTAAGGGGTTGAATCAGGAGGAGAAGCCCGAAAAAAAGCGGTTTGTCACTGTGAAAGTGAAGCTCGACGAGATGGGTAACAATGGCGGCTCGAAATTGGGGAGGAACAACAGCTTGCGGAAGCAGATCTTGGACGAAGCGTCGTCCGAAGATTCCTCGAGGCGGTTCCCTAAGGAAACCATGCAGAAGTACTTGAAGCTCATCAATCCGCTCTACATCAAGGTCGCTAAGAAGGAAGGCGACAAGATGAAGTTTCCAGGAGAGCTCTCGTCACCGTCGGCGTCGCCGGCTGCGACGGCGCCTGCCAGCTCCCCAAAGAAGGAGAAACAGGGGAGTTTCCCGTCAGGGATCCGAGAGGTCTGCAAGCATCTTAGGAAGAGCAAATCAGCCTCTTCAGGCACCGGGGTTTCACCTCCGGCCACCGTGCAGCGGAGGGATGACTCCCTTCTACTGCAAAATGACGGGATCCAGAGCGCCATTCTTCACTGCAAGAGATCTTTCAACTCTTCTAGAGGTAATAAAGAAACCATCTTTTTTCCTTTCAGATTCGTCCCCTGTTCTTTCTTCATTCTTTCCCTGTTACATAACAAATTTTGATTTCTTGTTACAGATTCGTCTCTGTTATCACGATTCGCAAGCGACCGCTTGATAGACTCGCCCAGAGTTTCCAGCGACGAGTTCTGATCGGGAAATTAGTGAAGACTGTAGGAGGAAAGCGGGAGACTTTGAACTTCCCCTGAAATTGAAAATTTGAAAAAAGACCATACAAAACAGGACAAGAGAAAAACAGGGGACTCTGTTTTTTCCTTGTTTGTTTTCTTTTTTTGGGTTCTTGTTGTAAAGCTAAGCAAAGGAGAGATAGGGAGATGAAACAGGTAGATTAGTTTCGTGGTTTCTAGGGTTGGTTTCTTTTTGGATGCATTGTTGTAGGATGAATCCATCGTCCATCCATGGAAGGAAGGGATGATGATGATGATTGCAGACTGTAGGTGAAATGTAATCAAAATCCAAAACCAAAAGCAGTAGCAGCAGTTGTTTGTCTGTCTATAAAGTAAAAAAAAATGTTGATTGCTAATGTGGGGTAAATTATTATTTACCAATGGCCGTAGAACAGAGCTCGAGTTCGGTCAAGGAGATGAATGAGGTGTTGTTACTGTTGTATCCCCGATAATGACATCATGAGATTATGTGAGTTTTTGAATTTTACCTCGACGCAATCCAACGTTGTTAGCATGTGTTTAACGATGATAACACGGTTTAGGAAAATACTCTAGGAGGAGCAGGGGAGCTACAGGGCAGAGCCTGGTGGGTTCTTTCTTTTTTGTTTCGTCAAAGCTTGGGATGAATGGTGATGAAGAAATTTCTTGCTGGATTGGGCGGGCAAGTCTGTGTTCTGTGTAATTCCTTTGTTCAAATGATATGACTCCAACTCCACCAATGGCTTTTGCTAACGTAATTCAGAATTCAAAGTTTCTGGTGTACTTTTTGTTCTTTTCTTCCACGGCCTAATGGAGTAGCATACCAGTCCACCATTTTGTCTCAAAATAGAAAATAGTGGTATTTTGCTTGTGTCACTCTAACGACTGGTGGTTGGGTAAAAAAGTTTTTTTTTGTTTGGTAAAACACCGAGTGTTCATAATTTCGTACGATGTCTAATATAAAAAACATGGGTAGCTCACATCGAATAGATGTATATCAAAAGAGATTTCATGGTCCTTCTCAGCAAGATGAAAAAGTTTTACCTATCGGCCCTAAGAACTTTTTGCTTACATGGTGATTTTCTTTTTCTAGTAGACTCTGTGGATTCACATTAGCCTTCTTACATAGATCAAGCAAACTTTGCTGAGATCAAAATTGTTGGGTGATGATGAAGTTTATCAAACTAGACTTCATTCAAGTGGAATTCGTGAGATCCAAACATAAATCATTCTTTGTTTAGTATCGTAACATGCAGAAACCAAAATTCTGATAACCACAAAAGGAGTTTCACTTCGTCCAAACAAACCATATCACAATGTGTGATAACATATTTCAAATCGTCATCGTTAGACATATTCCAAATCCGAAGAGAATATAACCATCGTTATATAATCATCGCCTCTCGTGAACAAGAATGACAAACCGCACTATTCAAGACTAACAAACTTCAAAGACAACGAAGTCAACCATCGACGTGGCTTCCACAACCAATGTAAAAAATTACTCCACACCATCCATTGTCACGTTTGCCACACAGCTGACCTTAAACAAAAATGGCTCCTCTTCTTTTTTTTTTTCTTGTGGGAACTCAGAGCCAGCCATAGCCAGCCACCTCCAATTCCACTTCAGTTAGGTAGCCTAACAGTATACTCGAGTTGATTCAAGAGGAAGCCTCGTTCCCTCCTTTCTTCCTCCATCCAAAGAGCCTTTCCCAAAAGCATATCTCTCATATTAACCATGGTGCTACCCATGGGAGCTAACTTTGTCTTCTTTCCCTTTTTTTCTTTCCAAAAGACAAAAAAACAAAAGCAGTATGAAAGTAAGTAAAGCTACCATTTTTCGTCTGCACCATTGATGATGGAAGGCAGACTGGAAAAAACCCATCAAGTCGGTGAAGTAAAGATATCAATACCCATCAAATCTCTCCATCTCTCTTTCCGTTGGTTAATGGAGTTTGAGCTGAGAGGCAGAGAGGCTCTGTTTTCCAATTGCTCTGTTTTTTTTTCTGCAGCTGCCACTGAATATCCGTGGTTTCTAAAGAAAGGTCCTGGTCTTTAAGCATGCCTCTTCGTTGGTCCAATCGCCATAATGATTAATGGCTTCTTTCTTTGCACAGAAAGTCCAAAACGTCGCCGTTGGAGAAGCAAGTGGTGGTGAACTTCGATTCTTGGTAGTGCATTTGTAATCCAATGAACTCTTCCTTTCGTCCATTTGCAACAAAAATGACCACCCAACATGATTCTGAGTGTTGTGTGGTGTTAGTTAGGATGAGGTAGCAAGGTTTTTAGCCATGAATTGTTGGCCTAACCTTACTATCAAATCTTCTAAAAACCAATTTAACCCGAAACTCGATTTTTAAGCCTCAAACAAATGCGTGAATTCGAGATCCAGCTCTGTCGAGCGAGCTAAACCCTATTCCCCATCTGTCTCGCAAGCCTTTTCATTGTAGGGTTAGAGGGCCCACACCTTCTTCATCTCTTCCTCGTAAGTGTATACATGTTGCTATCAATCAGCAATATAGGATGATCACCGAAGAATACCAACAATCGCACTACTCATATATGTAAAGTTATTCAAAACCGAACCACTTAATCTTACTGCGTTCGCTGCCATACCCAGGCCCACGGTCCCCCACCCTTGAAGAAAGTCAGAAACAATAGCGAGCAAGAGCTTTCAATTTGGATGTTGCTCTGCCCTAGAAGTCTCAAAGTCACAGGGATCACAACATTACCATCAATGGAGGTAAAGCCCAGAGATGGAAGCAATCCCTTTCTCTCCTCGAGCTAGCGCACCATCCACATCTTTATCAGATTTGGACTCAACTTTTGCACCATATTCTTTTTTTTACTGTCTTCAGCTATCGCAGTCGTTGATAACAACATATGGCTGAAGTTTTGGCTTGTTACGTTAGTGAATTCTTTATTCATTGTTCATTTCTCCTGAGACATCGCTCTTTGCTCCCCGGGCCACGGGCCTAACTAAGCGACCGTTTGGATTTGGTTAGATTTGCAGACAAGAATGCTCAAAGAAAGGTTCAATGAATCAGTTGCAAGGAGTACCCAAATTGAGTTACACGGTGTATCCCAGTATTGATATTAGAGTCATGGCTAATTGGCTATTAGGAGACTAGTAAGTAGGAATGGCAATTGACCTCGGACTTATGGGTACCAAATTCGTTGCAATACGGTCAAAGCGGGTAAGATCCTTTGTTGGTGGATTTTGGTTCGGGTGGGGGTTTTTCGGTTCTGGTTTGGATTCAGGTTTTCCTGGTCAAAGCGGGTAAGACCCAACCTTACACAACACCACAATGATGTCATTTGTACCTATCATGAAAAAATTGAATAATTTATTATGTTACTAATATTTATTATAATATAAAGATAATTTATGAATGTTATTAATCTATATAGAGATATCTCAGTAGGGAAAGTTTTGATAATACTGCGACGTGTGTGTTTGAAGAAATAATGTATAGTTGAACCCATGGATACCTCTTTGGTTGGGTTGGGTTTGCTCTTCTAAAACGCATTGTGTATTTTACCGGGTCTTATGGGTGCATCCGCTAGGTAGGAAGGGAACAATGACTTCTATTGGTAAGTTAGCGAGGTCGTTTGGACGGATCAACTTAGAAACGAGACAATTTGACTAATTATCTCATTTTATATAAATGAGTTATTTATAACGAGTCAATTTGAACAACCTGCCTCGTCTCCCAGCCCAGACAATTAGATCTAACTCAAAATGGATCCATTCAATATTCTCCAGATCAAATTGTTCCATCTAAATTTCATCGCCTCTCACCTTAAATAACAATTCTCAAATTCCCACAAGGGTACTAAGCACAACCTTTAAATACACATGGTAAGAGTATATTTATGTATATCATTGCCTCATCAGTTACTCATATATAGCTAGATAGAGCAAAGCGATTCAATGAACCAACAAAGAGGGACACAAACACAAATTCAAAAGGCATATATATACAGATGGGGATGAGGAGCCAAATCTCAACATTGGAGAGGATCAAAATATTTCCCCTGTACGTCTTCGTTCTTAATTTTCAATTGGCATACATGCAGTGTAGGCACAAAAGCAAAGAGAGGGTAGTTATTAGGGTAATTGTATTAGAGTATGTGTAGTACGAGTAGTATATGTGTAGTACGAGTAGTATTATGAGTATTGTTATGTAATTGGTAAGAGTTATGTTTCTTATCAGAGTTGTAGAAGTTAGATAATTTTTGTATTAGTGTTAGGGTTATTATAGAAGTCAGTCTTTGTACTCTATATAACCCATATGTGGTTCCAATCAGTGGCGTAGCCAGACTTTGTGTTCATTGGGGTCCTTAAAAATTTACTAATACTAATGGTTGGGTATCTAATGAACTTTGAGTTGATTGGGGTCCTTATGTGAGCTAAGATCGACGAGATTATGGGGTTATAGAACTTGAATAATCGTACACAACCCCATATATCTATATATTTTTGGCCAAGTGGGGTCCTAGGACCCCTCTCCTTAACACTTCCCTCCGCCACTGGTTCCAGTAATAGTACAAAACAGTTTCCACCGTATTCTGATTTACTAACAAACTGGGTTCTTTGATTAATTGATTCTGCTCAAGTGAGTCCATTTCACCATGTAGTTGGAGCTTTCTGTTTCAAGTTCCACAAGAGAGTTACGCTATAGATCCGATTGAGGAAACAGAGCAGAGCAAAAAAAAAGGTGTGCATGGTTTTTGCTAGATGAGTACATTGTACTTGGGACTGCATAATCATCAGGATGATGGGTTGTTCCGACCGTGGGACAGAAGTTCCAAGCTCGTTGGGAAGTTAGCCACGGTTGAGGATTGTTTAATCTTAAGAAACAATATCGTAACTAAGTAAGAAGTAAGCACTAACTAATAATTAATTAGGGCAGGATTTCAGTTGACTTCATTGAGATGTATGAATATTCCCTGTTTGGGGTATGCATATGGTACATTGATGTTTTTTAGCGTATATGATTTATTTGACTTACTACACTGATGAGACTTAAATTAACCTAATAATTTTTCAAGGGAATTAACTTAAACATGTTAATTTCATAATAGAATGTTAATGTCATGTGGAATGCCAATAATGTTAATTTTTCACTGGAGGCGGGCGAGACCCATGTATGGTACTTAATCACTTACTTACACAGTTAAACGCCCACTCAAACGAAAGTCGACTCATGGGCTTGAAGTTTGCACAGGTCCGTCATACCATGTGCTTGAAGACACATGTTAATATTGGGGATTGTGACGACTTGAACACGTGACCGCAAGGACAAACCAGACTCTGTTACCGTGTCATAAACCAGCTGTTCCCAACAACTCGAGTTGTTGGACGAGGCCTATGTATGGTACTTAACCACTTCCTTACAAATATTGATCATTTGAAGAAGAAAAATCAGAGCTTACGATTCAATAATATTTTTCAAGTGGATTTCCATTTTAGAAATTGAGATAGATAGAGAGAAATATATTTATGGTGTGATTTAAATTTCAAAAATAGCATTGTATTTAATATGGGTTTTTAATTTCCCAAGTGTAATTATTACAAAAAATTAATAATTTTTTATAACCCAAATTACCGTTAGTTGTGAAGTTCACAACCCTAAGGATTGTGACAGATTGAGAGGATTCAATTCCGAGAGGAAATTAGTGATGATATAGTAAAAAAGGCAAAGAGGAAATGGGATCACAGACTCACCGTTAAAATAAAGGCAAAATTCATATGTATAATCAAAATTTTGACGTTTTGGGCCAACGGGACGGGCTAGTGGACTAGTTCCAAGTATTGGATCATGATGAATGCAGGCCAGAGGTGTACATAATATGTCGTGGATCCAATCCCTTGGCCCAATACCTAATTCTGCCACGTTTTGGGCAATGCGTCAACAAAGGCTTAGACCGCGTTCAATATCCCGTTTTTAAATCACTGTCCCAACAAGCTATCATGTGTATCCTTCAAGGGTTTAAATGTGGACATTAGTCGTTTTGATTGGCCGCTCGTGAGTGTGAATTTATATTATCCTCATATTCTTGGGTTGCACAAATTGGTCACTATAGTGTCTGCTATTATCCGTGTTTGGGAGTGTACTAGTAATAAATTGATTATGTCATGTAACCATGGTGTTTTGATGGATGACCAGGTTTCTTGCTCACTCCCTAGAGTAACCCGGAAGGAAAGTATGGCTCACGTTGTCAAGAACCAGATTGTGCAATTTGAATTTGAAGACGTTCAATCCTACCACTTCCGTGCTTCACACACTCTTCTTGGTAGGATGTTTGCGAATAGGAGACCATCTATGACTGGGATCCATGAAGCAGTCAATCTAGCATGGCAAAGTCAGAGGATGATTTGTGTTGCTGAGGGAGTAGGGACGACAAGGGTTTCTGGATTTCTCTCTTCCTAGTGAAGCCTATAAGAATTGGGTGTTGCTGAGGACTCCCTGGATTATCAAGGATAAGATCCTTCACTTGAGGAGCTGGACTCCAAACGTCACTCCTCGTACTTATGAAGAAATGGCGCTCGCTCCTTTCGCTATTCAAATCTAGGATGTGAAAGAAGATTGATGTACCCCAAAGTTTGGATGGACAATGGTCCATTCGGCCATTGGAAGAGTCATTGAAATAAGTGTTTATGTCTACCATGCTGCAAAATAAAATTTCATCAAGGTAAAAGCTCTCATCGATTTCACCAAACCACTCCGCTCTCATATCATGGCCCTGAGTGAGGAAACTGATTGTTTTTGGGTCAGCTTGAAGTATGAGTTCCTACCCAGCTTCTGCTTCAAATGTGGTTGTGTGGGACATTGCTTTCAGAAATGTGTTTTTGATCCACCACAAGGAAAAGAGAGGTTTGGACCACATATGTCTACCAAAGTGCTTGGACAAAAGCTCTATGGAGAAGAGGATGACAATCGATCATTCTATGGTGCCTCTAGGTCAGTATGGGTCAATCCGGAGGCTGCTGGAATGAGGAATGTATAACAGAGTAGTAAGCACCAGAAGCAGAAAGAGGTGGTTGAGACGATACCTCGACCATGAGATCGATGCAAATAGGGGACCCCTATACCAGGCAAAGCGCAAGAAGGACATGAAGAGCGAAGGAAGAAGCCCTCGTGGTTTCACGGTAACTAAACCATCAAATCTCCAGATTGGACAGAGCAAGGATTCTAGACTGGCTAGGAAATTTCCTATGATGGAGGAGCACCAGAATGCTTCCGGAAATGGTCGTGGCCAGGACCGGAACCTGTATTAGAGTAAGAGTGCTACCCCTAGTGAAATGGTTCTGCATAGGAAAGAAGAAAAGGTCCAGGTGGTTCAGATACCCAGGGAGTCCAAGGTGCAAGACCGAGGTCAACGTACCCTCAATTCGTAGGGAAAAAGAATGGGTGGCAGCTCATCGGGCATGTAAGTCCAGGGTCAGTGGTCTTAGCAAGAGGAATAGTTTTCGAGAATATTCTTAACCCTCTTGTGGTGGAGACTATTGTCCTCCATGAAGCTATTCAGTGGTGTCAGGATCTAGGCATTGCTCAAGTTCGGTTTGAGGGTGATGCAAAGGTGCTCATTTATAAAATTAATGCCAAAGATGCACAAGACAGATGTGTTGGAGCTATTGTTCAGGAGATTCTGTGTATGATGGCTCAGAATAGTGGTTTTCATATTCGATTTGTGGGTCGGATTAACAATAGAGTTGCCCATTCAGTGGCTAGAAAGACTCTTTCTTTGCCTCCGGCTTCGTGTCCATTGTATAATTTTCGTTCCTGGTTTGATTCCAGGGTGTAATCCATAGTTTTTTATCAATCAATATGATAATCTTTTGTTAAAAAAAAAAATTGCATCAACACACGAAAATCAACAACCACATTCATACCAACAACTCATTCAAAGCTCTACTTCTCATTTTCTATTCAAGGTTTTCCCGAATCGCGAACTCGTTGGCACGTTAACGAGTCAACCAACCTCACTAACCCGACACGAGAGGACCCACTATCGTTACGCAGGGCATCCTCCGCCGCATTCTTCATTTCGACCATCCTTCGCCTCACTAGCTCCCCGGGTCCTTCTATCTCCATAAGCTCCTTGACACGTCGCTCCACCTCCGCCGCCTCCACGAACCCGCTCCCGTCATTGCGCTCCACCATCGACAACGCAATCCGAATCTCCTCCACCAGCAGAACCCGATTGAACTTCTGCTCCGCGTAGAGCGGCCACGCCACCATCGGCACCCCGGCCCGAACCGCTTCCAGCACCGAGTTCCACCCGCAGTGGGTCACGAACCCGCCCACCGACTCGTGACCCAGAACCTCCACCTGCGGGGCCCACGACTTCACCACGTGCCCCCTCCCTTCCGTCCTCTCGAGAAACCCATCCGGAAGCAGACCCTCCAACGACAGTTCCGGATCCTTCAGCAAAACGTCGGAGTTTCCTAGCTTGTCTTCCCCCGACGGTGGGTCCCGCACCACCCAAAGAAACCGCTGCCCGCTCCTCTCCAGACCAATTGCAATCTCTCTCAGCTGCTCCCTCGAGAAAACCCCCAAACTGCCGAAGCTGAGGAAAACGACGCTCTGCTTCGGCTGCGAATCGAGCCAGGCAAGACAATCAGCGTCGGATCCGGCGCCGCCGCCTTCCTTCCTCGCTCCGCCGTCGCCGATTAGTGGCCCGATGCAGTACAGCGGCGAAGTGGGGAGTTCGGGAACGCACAAACCGGCTGAAATTGCTCTCACTGCTTCGCTCTCCAGCGCGTCGAATGTGTTGACAATGAACCCGGCGAATTCGGGCCAGCGCATGGTGAATTCGAGGAAGCACCGATAAACGTCGTCGTTTCGGTCGAGGAGAATCTTCGGCACCTCGGACGCCGGCAGCTTCGGAGCTCCGGGAATCTCGAGGATCGTTGTACGGCCGAGGTCTCCGAAGCTCTCGGTGTGAGCTCCGTGGAGGGTGGGGAAGTGGAGGAAGAATGCGAGGCAGGAGGCGCCGGAGGTGAAGAAGTTGTAGCAGGGGATTTCGAGCTCGGCGGCGACGGAGAGCGCGGCGGTGTTGAAGAAATCGACGATTAGGGCGTGGACGGCGGCGGATTGGGAGACGATCTGTTGGAGTTTGCGGCGGAGGTGGGGGAGGGTGAGGCGGAGGGTCTCGATCATGAGCATCTCGTGGTGCGGTGAATTGGGGAAGACGGCGGTGGCCGGAGGAGGAGGGAGGCGGTGGAAGGCGATGGAGGGAGTGGAGGCGGAGACGGCGGCGATGTACGGCGCGGTGGCGTCGGCTTGGTACGGCGCCGGAGGGAGGACGATGTGGATGGAGAGGGATGGGCGGTGGGTTAGAATAAGGCGGCCCAGCTCCACCATGGATATCAGGTGGCCTATTGCCGGCGACGGGTAGAGGACGATTGCTTCTTCTGCGTCCATGTTGAAGAATTATGGGGGGGCTTCTTTTTTGTTTTCGGTGGTTTCTCCGCTTTTATTTTGTTTCAATTGTTAGTGAAGAAGAGGAGTTCGTGTGGACAAAGAGAAAACGCCATGGGAGAGTTTATGGCGGGCCGGGAAGCTGGTTAGATTGGTAAAATAATATCTCCGCGCGCGATTGCTCTGTTTCTCGTCTTTCTTTGCGTGTCGTTTTTCAATCATAGTGGTCTCCTAATCATCTTCCCTATCACAATGTCACTATTAAGAAAAAATTAATGCTAAATTTATATGAGAATTATGTGATTAAGGCAGGGCGGCATGAAGATACTTTGAATGTGTACCAATTGGAAACTTAGGATTGTTTGAAAGTTGCGATTGTTAAATAGATGTATTGTTGAGAATGCATATATAATATTATACATGTATTGTCGAATTTGATGCATTATAGACTACAACGTTTGGTATGTGTGATTGTGTATGTCGCATCAGCTAAAAGCTGAGACAAAACAATATCAACTCAACTATCTCAACAATCACAACTAAAAGTTGAGATATAACAATCACTCAAAATGAGTGATAGTTTCTGTCACACCACAGAAACAATCCATGTATTGTTTATGCTAAAAAAACAAAAAACGATGCATTGTAAACAATACATGCATAATGACAATCTCAACAAAACTATCGCAACTTCCAAACGACTCCTTAATTATTAACAGTATGGAGCCTAAAGATGATGATAATATATAGATGCAGAGTATCATACTTTGGTCTGATAAGTTAGGTCCAAAATTCCAAATAAAAATAAGTTTTATCCTATTTTTGAAATAAATGGAGAAATTGAGACCATAATTTGGTTTGACCATCAATATTAATTGTCAAACAATTATTTCGTTCGTGACTAGGCATTTTATGCTGATGTGGTTGTGACATGGCTTCCACCAAGAGTATTTTTGGTATATAAAAAAAGTATGTGGATCATATTTTAATCTCACAATGTACAGGAAGGATAATTCAAAAAATAAAGAGTTTAAATTTAATTTACTCACCACTTCACTCTTTCACATGTGCACCCCCTTGTTAAACAAGATTATGATAGTTATTTATTGCTTATTAAATGTTTTATAGATTGTATGTTTTGAATTCGTTCTTAGACTGGTTGTAGTATTGTTGATTTCATGATTTATTAATTTCGTTTAGTGTCATAATTGAATACCCACACATTGAAATCTTGGTATAGTAATAATTTATATAGAGGGAGCGTATTACACACGGGAACCCGAAAACCGCGAGATATAGGGATGAAGTTGCAAATTCTCAACCTGCATGAGTATATGCGAGTATGAATTTCTGTATTTCGAAATGTGAATGTGGATGTTTTAGTCTAACTCAATCATAAAAAGGTAATGTGAACCTCTTAACTAAGGACCCTATAGCATATCTCCACTTTTAAGCGCGATTCGTGTACACCGCGAAGCTGCAACACAACTCGTCCCGTTAGTTGGCGCGGATCGGTGACCTGAAAGGCAAATTTGGATGCAGATCGACACGAATCATTGACGTATAAGGTGAATAATCCTTGATCGCATTTGAGATTAACGATTGTCCTTGATCGCTTGTGACTTAAACTATCCTTCTCTCACCTATATATAACTCCCTCCCAACTCGTCATCCATTCACTCTACCATAATATTCTTTCTTCCTCTCTTCCACCACTCAAACAATTATTAGTGTGCTATGTGGTTACGGGCTAAGCCTGATCTTTCACACCCAATCACTCTAAAAACCCTATTGAACCTCTCTGCCAGCTTCCACAAAAAATAAAAGAGTCTCTCAGCCTACCTACTTATTTTTCATTTCTATGATTTATTATTCAAGAAATTTGTCATATGTCTGTTTTTATTTTTTGTGATTTATTAGCGTCAGTTATTTGACCAGCCTACCCACCCATATCTAACCCTATCATTGTGGGGAAATTTGATCGCTTCCGTTAAAAGTGGTTAAGATTGATCGCTTGTCAACACGATGATTATTGTTTGCTTTACAATCACGCGGTGATTATTTTACATTCCATCGATTTATTTATGTGAATTTGTTGATTGTTGTACCAATCGGCGATTCACTGTTAATGACTGATCCTAACAGTGATAATATTTGCCCACGTGATTGGTTGCTTTACTCGCCATCGATTTTGTTGTAGATCGATTCCGACCTAAACGATCAATGAAAAACATGTGTACATTGAAATTGAAAATTATATAAGAACTACTGTATTTTGAAATTTCTTTTATGAACTAGTGTAGTTTGGAAATCTATTGCAATGTCGGAGGTTTCAACTTTCAAGTGACTTAAAGTGGGTAGGGTTTGGCACATGAAGGTCGTGTGTTCTTTCTAAGACCCAACTTCCATTTCTCTCTCTCTAGTTCAAAAAAATCTCTACCTTCTTTCTAACTTTCCCCTTTTCCATTCTTCTGCAGGGGGCCGCCGGCTTCACCTATGGGTGACCGGCGGCAACCCTTTGCCCCCTTTTACTGTTCTTCTTCATGTTGTTTCCTCTTCCAACCCCTTAGTGGGTTTCTCCAGTTTCATTTCTGCTTCTATCCTAAGTGGATTTTGCCATGAACCTCTCTTTTGAGATGGTTCCTCTTCCACACTTCAGATCTGGTCAGATCTTGAGGTCTTCCAGTGTTCAGAGGGAATTGCTTTTGCGGTTTTCAACTTTCTTTTTGACTTTTGGAGCTTTCCTCCTTGCTTCACTCATTATGTCGTAGTTATTCGGTGGATTTGACTTGATTCCTGTGTTTCTACTGTCAATTGGTTGGTTGTAGGGATGTTGGCTTTCTTTGAGGACTTGCTGCCCTACGGATCGTCTGGTGGTTGTCTGGTTTTGGTGGTGTTGGCATTCGGCGGTGGTTGTTTGTGGGTGGAGTGTTTTGCTTTGTGGTGGTGCAGGTATGGTGGTTTTGTTCTATTTGGGAGGTGATGGCCTTTGTGGCTCGCTGGTGGCTCTTCTTTCTATCGCATGGTGTTCCTGTTGCGTGGTTGGTGAAAGTTTTAGGTGGGCTTTGGTTTGTCGACGGTGGTGTTTTTTGTTGTGGGTGTTTTTGTTTTGTTGTGTTGGGGGTGATTGGCAGTGGTGATGTGGATGGCGGCGAGATGGTGTAGGTGATGGTTGGCGTCTTGCTAGGCGGCAACTGGTTGGTGGTGTGAAGACGTTGGGTTCTTGGGCTAGGGTTTTTTTTTTGTTTTGTTTGGTGTGTGCTTGGGTTTTCTCTTTTGTTATGTTTTCTATTTTCTCTGTTCCGTGTTTGGGCTCCCTTGTATTCTTAGAAACAGTCTTCTATCCTTCCTGAACTTTGGTCCAAACTCTGTAACAGTTTCCTATTTCATAATGAAATCAGGATTTCGTAAAAAAAAAAAAAAAAACTTCCAAGTGACTTTCTTGTCAACATAGACTCTCCTGGTGGAAGGCCCATTTTCTTCTATCCTCACCTCAATGAAGGGCCAATGGTCCATTATTTCCTGGGCTACTGGCCTCGGGTTTAGGTATTGGGCCTATCACTATGCTGGCTACACTACACCACCTATCTGTCGGCCTATGCTTTTCAACATGAATGTCACATTGACCACTAGTACCAATCAGTGCAATGAAACCGTACCGTATCGGCGGTTAAACTACGAAATACCAGTTTTGAGGCTAAACTTATAGGCTGTATTTACTGGTATAACGGTTGAACTACGGTTAAATCACGATTTTACCATAAAATACCCTACCGCTGACTTTCCCGGTACGGTTTCATGGACCATGGTACCAATGCAACGATGCAAAAACTAAATCCCTAATCAATCCAATTAATTTGATAGTTATTCCATAGCTTCATCACAAAATATCAAAACCTCCTTGATTTGATTTCTCATCCAAATCCTACATACATCAAATACTCCATTGAATTGAACAACCAAAATAGACTAGTAAAACAAGTTGGTACCCGTCCAAGGCCTACTCCATCGTTTTCTGCACAACGATCTGAGATGAGAACTCATTATCTTCTCCACGAATCAACGAGTCTCAATAACCCGACCCGAGAAGACCCACCGTCGCTTAGTGCATCCTCCGCCGCTTTCTTCATTTCGTCCATCCTCCGCCTCACCAGCTCTCCCGATCCTTCGGTTTCCATAAGCTCCTTGACCCGCCTCTCCACCTCCGCCGCATCCACGAACCCGCTACCGTCGTCGCGCTCCACCATCGGCAGCGCGATCCGAATCTCCTCCGTCAGCAGAACCCGGTTGAATTTCTGCTCCGCGTAGAGGGGCCACGCCACCATCGGCACCCCGGCTCGAACCGCTTCCAGCACCGAGTTCCACCCGCAGTGGGTCACGAACCCGCCCACCGACTCGTGACCCAGAACCTCCACCTGCGGCGCCCACGACTTCACCACGTGTCCTCTCTCTTTCGTCCGCTCCAGAAACCCATTGGGAAGCAGACCCTCCAACGACAAGTCCGGATCCTTCACCGAAACGTCGGCGTTTCGCTTATCCCCCGAAGGTGGGTCCCGCACCACCCACAGAAACCGCTGCCCGCTTCTCTCCAAGCCAATAGCAATCTCTTTCAATTGCTCCCGAGAAAAAATCCCCAAACTGCCGAAGCAGAGGAAAACGACGCTCCGTTTCGGCTGAGAATCGAGCCAGGCAAGACAATCGGCGCCGGATCCTTCCTTCCTCGCTCCGCCGTCGCCGATCAGCGGCCCGATGCAGTACAGCGGCGGAGTTGGGCGGTCGGGAAGGCACAGCCCGGCGGAAATCGCGTTCACCGCCTCACCCTCCAGCGCGTCGAACGTGTTGACTATCAGCCCCGCGGATTCCGGCACCCGCGCGGTGAAATCGAGGAAGTACCGGTAAACGTCGTCGTCTCGATCGAGGAGAATCTTCGGGACCTCGGATGCGGGCAGCTTCGGAGCTCCGGGAACCTCGAGGACCGTGCGGCCGAGTTCTCGAAAGCTTTTGGGTTGAGTTTTTTGGATGGCCGGGAGGTGGAGGCAGAACGCGAGGCAGGCGGCGCCGGATGTGGAGAAGTGGTATCCGGGGATTCTGAGCTCGACGGCGACTGAGAGCGCGGCGGTGCTGAAGAAGTCGAGGATTAGCGCGTGGACGGCGGCGGATTGGGAGATTATTTGTTCGAGTGTGCGGCGGAGGTGAGGGAGGCTGAGGCGGAGGGTTTCGAGTACGAGGATCTCGTGGTGTGGGGATTCGGGGAAGACGGCGGTGGCCGGAGGAGGAGGGAGGCGGTGGAAGGTGATGGAGGGAGTGGAGGCGGAGACGGCGGCGATGTAAGGGGCGGTGGCGTCGGCTTGGTAGGGTGCTGGAGGTAGGACGATGTGGATGGAGAAGGAAGGACGGTGGGTTAGGATTAAGCGGCCAAGCTCCACCATGGATATCAAGTGGCCTATCGCCGGCGATGGGTAAAGTACTATGGCTTCTTCTGCTGCTGCCATGTTTGTGGGATTGATTGAGCTTTTTCTTTCTTTCTTTCTGGAGCAGAGAAGTTTGTGGAGGCACTTAGGCAGAGGGAAAAGTTTGGTCGCAGGAAAACAACAAAATGGACCAACTTTGTGGCTGGCGGGAAAATTATTGAAGTATAATATTCCATATCAAGCCAGCAGATGGGTGTGTAAAGGGTTGGTCCGTATTTAATCATATCAAATCGACAATTAGACACGATTACCGATATAAGATGGTTTGGTCCGGTATTTGGTCCTATAAATTTTTATAAATACAAAAAGAAAAGTGACCCGACCATTTGGACCGGACTAGATCAGACCAAAACGGACGAACTACACTGTTGATTCAATCCTTCATTCTAATAAGTCTTTCACTATTGAATGACGATTCTCCAAAAACGAAAGGGTTGTGAAACGAAAGGGTGGTGTAATGGTGTTCTGCTTCTGCACGCTAATAAACAAAATCGTGGTGGTTTGGAGGGTCCATGTAGTTCTTGTAGTTTAAGCAAAATTGCATCTTTGAAAATGCAAATTTCTTTCTTTAATCGTCTTTCTTGGGTGTCTGTCTGACTTGTTTGTCGTTTTTCAGTAACATATATAATGCTATCTTAATCATCCTGTCTAGATCACTATGGAAAAAGTAACGTGAAGCCTGCTGTTCTCTGTAGTCTAGTCTGTATCATTCATGGAAAAAAATATGATAACCTTACAAAAAAAAATATGATCCTGGATTCCTGGTGGCATCAAGAATTTGAAATGTGTGCCTCCAATTTGAGTGGGTGGCAGAACAAATGCACAGTTTTATAAAAATATGATTGGTAATTGGAGTACATTTGTGCTCATTATTCTCACCTCAACTTTTTTTTGCAATTCAATTCATATTTTTTTTTATTGCACCCATATCAATGCAATTAATTTACAAATACAATTGATTATTTTAATTAAATTTTAAAAAGTATAAAACACTAAAAAAACGAAAATAATAAATAATTTAATTAAAAAAATGATGTGACTTGCAAATTGCAATCCATAGTTATATTAGATGCAAGCTTGCAAAAATGCAATTGTCATCTATCTTGTATGGCAACTATTTTTTACACTACTCATCCTACCTCTTAGAGATGGTGCTATCAGCATTCAGAACACGCAATTAGATTCAAGCTGTTGGTGGAAGAAACCAGAGCAATTTCACTGGGAACAATGGATTCACAAAGGAAATACAACAAACAAGCCTACCACTTTCAGTAGCAGCACAATAGTCTTAAGAGGAACGTGTACATCAAGTCAAATGTATCGACGAACTATCTGCAGCACATTCTTGACTCCTATCCTCGAAAGGGGTTGCTCCAGGGAAGTACTTCAAAACCAAAGTCATACCTGTTTCTTCTTTCTAGGCACAGCAGAGCCGCGGTGATGTATGATTCCCCACAACTAGATAGCAGCTACTTCCAATGCAGGCATGGTTGTTTAAGCGATGCTTCTTACGTATTGGTCAAGAGCAGTGTTGAAAAGTTCACAACTGTGCGGAGAAATAAAGTAAACTGTTAACATTGATCATACTGGGTCAAAAGCAGTGCTTCATTGCGTAACAGCACTCAGTTTCGGCATTATGAGCTGATCACTGATCTGACTAGTAATGTGTAGTCTTTTAGTCTAACCCCAAAAGGATTTAGGATTATATGGTTGCAACTTGCAAGTTAGTGCTAGATTAAGAGCTGGCATTTACAACTTAGATGCAAACTTGGTCACTACAATCAATCACAACATATTAAACTCACAGTTCAAAGTTCAATATATCTTAGCCCAGATGATCAATCTCGTCAAAAGTCGAAACACGTTATCACACCATGAAAATGACGAGAGGCAACTGCCACAAGCAGGCATGAATTCGTTACCTGACAGGGGTTCCAGGAGTGTACAGTGGGTTCTTCACAACATATTCCACATACAGGTTGTAAATGTACTTGAGGAAGTCTCTTAGATCACCAGTTTTAGGATGAGTTACCAAGATTATCTGAAAAATTATCAACACAAAAGAGAAAGAAGAAAGGTTAACAACATCACAAATCGAGACTCGTAACCCCTACACGAAGCAAGCATTCATCAAGCGTAATGCGGACACACAATTTTGCTTCCTCTATATCCCCTAATTTGAGAACTTGGCAAGGCACAAAGTCGCACAAAATCGAGATTCATAACCAATGGCTGCCATTGACAAATGAAATTCACAACAGGACGCAGCAAAACCAACACCGTATTTGAAGGGGCAGGGTCTATACCTTTATCCCAGAAGGAGTTTCCATGAAACTCAGCTTGTATGTATTAGTACGAAAGCTGTGAAAAGAACAACCCTGGCCAGGTAACTGAGGCACCCCAAGGTTCCCTTTCTCAGCACTGCCCCTCACAACCAAACAACCAAATAGACAGAGTTCAGGGAGCTGAATGCGTTCTAGCAACTGGAAAGCTGCAATTCGAAAGAAAAAAAAAAACCCTAAAGAAGAAATCCAAACCTCGTGGGATCCATCTTGGCGGTCAAGGACTTGAGGGAGAAGAGCAAACCGAACATGAGCTTGTGGTCTTGTTGCGCGTTCAGAGTGTGAAGCGGCCGATTCCACTCCTTGTACAGCAAGCACACGCCATTCCTATTGAATACATAGATCATGTGCGCATTGTTCCCCGGCGCGGTGGGCGCCGGCGGGGATGGACTGATGTCGGAGCCTCCGAAGAACTGCATTCTTCTCCTCGGCCGTCAATCTACAGAAGAGAATCGGATCGATCTGTAAAATTTTAAGCAATCGCCCGAATCCAGAAAACAATTGACCTAGTTATGGCGACGAATTGCTCGAAATGAAACAGATGCGGAAGTTTTAATCCGCGTAACTAATCCGAGAAACACAATCTGACCTGTGACTTCTCTGCAACTTGCGACAATGATGAGCTCCGTTGGATCAATAATCCGAGCAATCGAGCTTCTCTCTCAAGTACTTCTCACTCGGGATTTACCGCTGAATCTGATATCGGCGACGAAGAAGACGGAGGCGCGCTGTAAAAGACGGGGAGGGAAGGCGGAGAAGCGAAAGGCTAGTTTGTTGTTTGAGATAACGACGTCGTAGTGCTGATAATGGGCCTACTTAGTGACCCATCTACATTTGGGCTTTCAGAACCTTCAGAAATTTGCTGATGATTCTTTTTCCCTCCTTGGCCCAAGGGTTCGGCAATTCCTTGGTTGTGTTTCGTTGGTCTATATTGATGGAGTTTTTTTTTTTTTTATCCAAGATAAGCCCCTCGGGCATGGCCGGACAACAGGAATACAAAATATATAGTAATAAAGAACGGTAGCCCGTATGCAACCGGACTCCCGATAAAAGAGCTTGTTATGCCACAAATGGGCAGCTCCATTAAAGCTCCAAGGAGCGAAAAGACACGAAACTGACACGGGACAGGAAGAGAGAAAAAAAACTTCCCTGGAAATGGCTCCGGTTCCAAAAAGAGAAGACTTCCTCGATGTAGGGTCCATGATGACCATTTGAAAATCCCCACAACATGTGACAATCAATATATTATTAGTAAGCATTAATAATACCATAATAGGATTTAACAAAATCAATTGAAAGGGGTCCATAACCTTAGAAGTTGACTGAGTCTCTAGCCATCCCTGAGAATTCTTTAGAAAGACTAAAAACGGGAAATTCAAATAAAAAAAAAGACAAAACTTAAAGACCAAATTAATAAGGGAAAAGCCTAACTAATGCCTCAAAGGGTCCAATTAATCAAAAGAGCAATTAAAGGACAAAAAAAAAAAGGAAACCGCCTAGCTAATAAAAGGAAAGTGAAAGGAGGAAAAATGAGTAATAAAAACCAAGATAATTGCGGGCTTAATTAACGGAATTAAAAACACCAACGCAATCAATGGCTAGGTCCACTTATGAGAAAATACAAGGCCCGTCTCAAAATGGCAGATCCGGGGAAAGAGCATTGATATTGAGAGAATTTCCAGGAGCTACAAAGAGTATTGATTAGGGAGCATAAAAGGAAATCTACCAATTTACATTAAACTACGATTTAAATTACCATTGGATAAAAGTTTTATACTTTGACCGGTAAAAACTAGTAAAGTGACCAGATTTACAGCAGCAGCAATAACTCTGATAATTATTATTTACTACCTCACTTATGAGAAATTCAAAAAGCAGTGGTAAATATAAATGTGGTGGTCGGGACGGTTTCCGGTCACCGGAAGAAATCTCAAAAGAACACCGACGTTGAGAATGGTAGAAAACGCGGCATGATCATCGGAGAGGATAGGTGGTTTCTTAGAATGTGTTAACCAATAACAATGACTCGAGTTATTTGGGTTCTTCGAATCCCAAGCCAGTGGATAAACCACCTCGAACATTGGATAGCAATCCAACTGGATTGGATAGGCATAATGCGTCGTCACTAGGACGAGATGAACACAATCGAGCAGACCTTACTTTAGATAGCAATATGACTAAATCAGTCAACTCAAGAAGTTCAAACCAACATGAACGGGAGCCAAAGGAGCACCTAACACGCCGAGAAGCAATCTCAGACCAGCCCTTTTGCAACCATCCGCCGACGACGACGCTGCCGACGGCGCTCTGGCGAGTGGACCTTTCATCCACCGGCGACCCCACCGACCTTAGTGTGCCGAGTATACCGTTGACGGCAGCATAGTTGTAGTTTCCCTGCGAGGCAAGCGATGAGGGAAAGAGCTTCGCTGAGTTGGAGTTTAGCTGCAGTCAGTCTGTAACATACAGATATACAGAATAATTTCAGTAACTATGCAGTTTTCACTCTTCCAGTGGATTAATCCTCGACAGTCCAGGGACACAATGTAAAATCGGTTGTTTATGTTCTTTTCGTTCTGTTTCATTTCGATAAATTTTCGATTAGTGATTTAATTTTTTCGATGAACTAAAGATCAGTTCGTGGTTTACACTTTACATGATGGTTGGATAGGGGTGCGCATTCGGTCGGTTCGGTTTCGACCGAACCGAAATTATGAATACCGGATTCCCGAATTCTCCCAAACCTCAAACCGAATTCGAACCGAATTATAATTTGGTTCGGTCGGTTTAAACCGAACTATAATTTGGTTCGGTTTGATTTTATCACACAAAACCGAATTTGTGAAGCTACTTGTATTTTCTCACTTTTAAATTATTTTTCACCCCTAATATAAACATTAAATATCAATTATATGCATCATCAATGATAAAACCAAACTTTTCAACACATAAGTCATAAAACATTTCAAATATTTAAGTCTAACAACAACTACAAACATAAAAATCCACCATTTGGAGCTTGCAATTATAGTATTTCGGTTTTTCGGTCGGAAATTCGGTTCGATTGAAAGAACCCTGATTTCCGAACTATCCATATTTTCCTTCCGAATTCCGAACCGAATAGCATTTATTCGATTTCGGTTCGGTTCGGGTTTACCGAACCGTTTGCCCACCCCTATGGTTGGACATCTAATTTTTCAGCTATGTGATAAGCTTATCAATATATGTCTATAAGAATGGAGATTACTTCAGTCGATTACAACCTTGTGCAAACAGTGACTTAATGTTAGCTATCAAAAATACCTTTTTATATCTAATCTATAGTAAGTAGCGACTATATCAAACCAAATCCAAACCAAATTGAATAATTGTAATTTTGATATCGTTTTCGCTATTTTGTTTCCGAACCGATAGACTCTTTCGTCCATGTTATACCCAACAAACAAATATAGTTTAGGAAAGAACATCACTAAACAGGTAAACATAAGGGTCAATACCTTAGTTTGGCCCGAACTATAGACAAACTTTCTACTTTGGCCCGTGGTATCGGAAATTGCTACTCTCGCCTAAACTATGTAGCATACTTTCTTATTTTACCCGAAGGCGGGTTTGACCGTTAGTCAAGGTCCACTTCACTTGCCACGTTAGCTATCGGGGAATTTTTTTTTTTTAATTTTGTTTACTTTCCACAAAGAGATCGTCTCCCAGCTTGCTGATCATTGGAGGAGAATGAAGGTTTTTACTTCTCAACTGCTTTAGTAACAGCAGATCCCAAGCAGAGTTGCAGTTCACCTTATATGCATGTGAAGGGTTTGCCTTCACCAAATCCGATTCGGACCTGGAAACCTTGGGTTGGGCTGCCACGTTTAACCTTTTCTTTTTCTTAACCAAATCTAAACCGGACCAATTCGCTTGGATCCCTGCTTTTACCGTTTTCTTTCCGAGCCAATACGGCAGTCTGACCGAACCGGACAACAAGAATGATAAACAGTAAAACAATAAACAGATCACAAGAGAACAAGAGAGATGGTTCAGATGAATTACTTGGCAATTCACTCAAAAGCAATCGAAATCCCAGATCACAAGAGCAAGAGAAAGCCTTGAGTAGTTCGGATCTTAACACAAGGGCAACTGCAAGGAACGAATTGGAATTCGAACACGAGACACAAAATTGCAGTGCCTGAGAGTTACTACTCTACTGTACACACTGTCAATACTCCCATTTCTTCATCTCCATACCATCAGGAGCACTTCCTTCGATCTTCTTACTCCCCACGTCCTTCCAGTTGGTCGACAACACTGTTCCACTCGACTCCACCTGCAGAATAATATGATACGAACATCAAGAATCGGAGGCAGAAGTCCAAATTCCATACATTATCACGTCGACAGAACTATAGACCATATGAAGAGCAGAGATGATAGTAGGGCTGGCTATTTGGTCCCGGACTGTTTTGTTTTACCCGAAACCGGACCGTATAACCCGGTCCGGGTCCGGACTTGGACCGGATAGCAAACAATGCAATCTCATATTCGGGGTTAGATTTGAGGTAAAAAACCGGATAAAGACCGGATAAGAGACCCCCAACACCTAAAATCAAGATAAAATTGGGACCGGACCGGGTCAAGACCGGGCTGTATCCAATTCGATCTTTGGTCCTTATATTCCCAAAAAGACCGGACTGAGACCGGATCAATTTGGTCCAATTTAACCGGACCGTATAGCCACCCCTAGATGGTAGGATATCACATCGATATAGAAGGTTAAATTCCATTATACATTATGGCATGGACAGAGCTATGGACATTATTGAATAGCAGAGACAGTAGGCTCTTACAAAGGATTTCTGCATGGCTCTTCTCGTGTCTTCATCAGCATCCTTGTATATTTCCCTGAAGAATTTGTTCAGAGCTGCATCACCGTCCAGCTTTTCATCCTTTTCCTAAAGGAAACAAGAGCCAAAAGTTGAGGAACATTACTATTGACTATTTTTCAGAGAGAAAGGGATGGCAAAGGTAAATCAACTTATATACCTCTTTCTTTACTTGTGCTTCGAGTTTATCCCAGTCAACTTTCTTCGGTTTTGAAGATGGGTATGTGGGTCTCATGGCAACCTCTGCATAGTCCATCAGACAAAGGGAACTTTATTAACACATCATATTGTTGCTCAACCCAGTAGAGGTTTAAAATCAAAACCGCCTAACCTTGAATTTAGGTTTCTATAGCATGGCATTGTTGTTCAAATTCACAGTGTAGAATATTGCAAGAAACAACACAGTATCAGCATATTTAACATACCGGAGGAAGTGTCCACCCTTCTAACGACAGTTGTTTCCTTGTACTCTAGAGAGGTCCAGTGTATCGGTTCAGCTTTCGCGAGACTGATTTCCACTTTGGTAGACAATACAATATACTTGCAGTTGGCAGGTACTATCTGTGACCAATATTAAGGAAGAAAGAGAACATTCGTAATATTCTGGATAACAGATTTTCCAGAAAGCAAGAGTAGAGGAAATAACTAGTAGAAGACATCATCATAGGAGCCTCAATAGAGTAAATTTGAAATTCGTACACATGTCTAAATATTATCTATTTCAAACTTTACAACACATTACTTCAAAGAAATGATCCTCCTTATACCTTGCCAAATAAACGAGGCTGGAGATGGTATGCATCTTCACCAGGAACGTTGATGCTTACGCTTAGCTGTAAATTGAAGCAAAACCAAACAAAAGGAGTTAAGAGACTCATTACACAGAATTGGCACTCATCAAAAGCAGAAAGACCACAGGCACCTACAATCTGTTCACCAAAGTCAACGGACACACTGTCAGCTGGCACACGCTTGGCAAATATAGTCACAACGACTTCCTCAGGCTTCTGATAGAAATCGTGCCTGCAGAACTCAGACCAGCATAACTTTTGGTGAGAAACGGGCCATCAAACAGGCTAATTGTTCTCCTAGAAGAATACAATGCTGAGTGGCAGCAGAGAGCAACTTAGAGTGTGATTCAGACTAAAGTAGAACCCCATGAATGCATCAAAATGCAAGATAGAAAACAAATTGATGTAGCGGTAAACGTGCAAAAGTATGTTATTGATATTTGGACTGCTTCAAAGACAATTACAGGACAACCAGCACTCACTTGTATTTAGGCTTGGGCGGAGCTACATCTTGTGTCTCGTTGGAGAGTCCATTCACTGGTTCCTCTTGCATGGGGGTGGCATTTGATGGGAGTTCCAACTCCTCTTTTGGCAACTGGCCTGTTTCCTCTGCGAGAAGAAAATAAAACCCCCAGAGAAAACTTGATTACGGACTAACCAAAATTGAAATCATCAAGCATACAGTTGTGCACATCAACATTTTTGTGCCTTAACTTCAAAAACAAAAACCAGTTTAAAGCCTTGACGGACTGTATTCAAGCTGATTATATTGGCACGGCAGAAACCTTATATTAAACTGCCTACATGAGTTTGAACAACACAGGGCATTGAATCTGCAAATGAACAAGTCATTTTACAGCAAAAATCGATCCTTTCTCAGATTACTTAGATGGAAAAAAAAGGCTTTAAATTTTGAAAACCAGCAAGCAACATCCACTAACTCATATATGTCCAAACGAAATCCAACATCAGAAGTCGGATAAGAAGGTTTTCTACTGTTACAAACTCACAAAAACCAGGAAGATTTACTACTTGCTGCCAAAGAGCATTCACATAGACAACTAGGAAGAGCAACATAGGAAAAACAAGTACTGACATATCAGATACAATACATAGACAACTAGCTAGCAGAGAAAAACGGCTCCTACCAGCAATGCGATCTTCACATTCTTTAATCAAAGAAGTGAATCTTGATCTTGAATCAGCGGAAGCCATAGATACCCCGATGTCAAGGGCTGCTTTAGCAGTTTGATACTCCTCCAACTTCATGCATGCTATGCTGCAATCATAGTGGGCAGAATTCAACAAAGAAACATTAAAAAGCAAGAAGAAACTATCGCGTTGTGAATACAAGTCGGTTAAACCTACTAACCCTTTGCGCAAATATGCTTTGGCCATTGAAGCATCCAGCTCAATCGCCTTGTTCGCATCAGAAACCGCCTCTGTCAATGGAAAACGCACATATATCCTTAACAATGATCTCCGCCAGCATACAACCGAGAGCCAAAATACCCAACAGAAACATACGCAACGGAAAGTCTTCCTAGCATACACCGACTGATTCTGTTATCGAACACGGCATTTTCTAATAAAATTTCTCTACACTATCCCAAACGTAGCCGTTAACTGGCACATCGGTAACGAAATCCTAATCATTCCCCCCAGCGAGTTTAGGCTTCCGCCGAAGGAAGAAGAGAGGAGAGTGATTACCAGTGAGATTGCCGAGCTTGATATTTGCCTGAGCGCGGTCGGCGAAAAGCTCGGCGCTGTTAGGGTTGAGGTCGATGGCCTGGGAGTAGAGATCGGCGGCGAGTTGGAAGTGGTCATCGATGAAAGCCTCTTTGGCCTTGTTCTCGAGATCGGAAGCCATTGATGTTGCAGCAGGCAGAGCAGAGAATGGAAGAGTCTAGAAGGCGACCGAGAGGGGAACTGAAAGGGAGGGAGGGAGGGAATATGATTGACTTGACAAATTAATCCAAGTCTTCGAACTAATATAGATAATAAATAAATAAATAAATAACCAGTAAAATTGTTTATACTTGCCTTGGCTGGGCCCAAAAGGAAATTATACGGAATACGGGCCGGAAATTGCTTAACCAACGCTTTTGGTATCACGGCTTTTTTGTTCTGGGCCCAATATATTTCCCATGAAAGTAAGGAATTAATTAGTGTAAATGCGTAATTATGTGAGGGTAATTTTTGGAAGCATAGTGATAGTAATTCGTAAGGTATGCCACTGATGAAACATTATATATTTCCTTTTCAAATTTGAAAATTTGACGAATCATCTCTATTTTCGGATTATTGCGAAATTGTTTTCAAGTCTTTGAACTAATACAAATAAATAGCAAATAAAATTGTTTATACTATTCATTAAAAAAAGTTGTTAATCTCCTGTTTATTCTTCCGAATTTTACTAAGAGATCTACAAGTTAAAACGAGTTATAATGTGAATCTTTGCAGCTTATTTATGTCATGTTCCCATTTTCCACTAACTCAAATCGATGGTGTAAAAGCGTCACAAACATAAACTAGGAGTGACACAAGATTGTTGAATGTAGAGTCAACATGAAATCTATCAAATTCCATGTATTTCTTTTGAGATTCTTCATAATTCACTAGGAACCCTTCGTGTTACTAATATCTAGTTTTCTGGTGTCCTATCCCATATAGAGTATTGCAATTACTTTTATACGAGCCAAATCACCAACTTAGTAAAGTTTCCCTCCGTCTGACTTTTTTATCATGAGAACTTGATTCAGCGACATCAAACTTCTAATGTTGAACATTGCAAAAGCTCAATATAGGATACTAATGGAGTGATAACAACAAGTGACATTCTTATGAAAATTAGAAATAAAAATGATGCGATCAATGAGTTGTAATATAAGGATCTGGAATCGAAACCTTCATCAATAATGTAAACTTTAGAGAGAACGAGCTAGTCACTTCCTTCACTTACCTTTCTCGTGTGTGTACCCTCCTAGTGGGATCACCAAACGATTGAAAATATGTCATTATACTGTCGTCTCGATTCAATATGAATATCCTACGATTGAACACCTATAAATGTCTTGTAAAAGATTCATAGATTTACACAACATGTTTAAAAAATTAAAACTCGACTTTGTAAGTTTTAGGGTTATGATTGAAATTATGTCGCTATAGCGCCAATCCAACCCTTGAGATTCATAGATATTTGCAAGTTTTCCAATCGTACACCAATTGTCCATTTTAGACACTAGACTAGAGTAATTTGACTTATTTGGTAACATTCATATATTTAGCTTTGAATTTGATACAAAATACATGTATATAAAACTAAACTTTTTAGGTTTCACGGATGTTGTTGACTCTTGAAAGCATGTTATTACCCATCAAACGTTTTGCAGGTTTTACCCATACCCGCCCCATACTCATACGACATACCTATACCCACCCCACTAAGAGAATTTTGATACATCAATGATAGTGAGGGACTGAGGGTACCTCTAGAAAATAAATGATAAAAATGCAATTGAGTGGTCATCCAAATCAAAATCTAATTCCTTTTCATCAAATCTCCCGTCACTCTTTCACTTTTCCCCTCGTGTTAACAAGATTATGTTAGCTAGTTATTAGTTAGTAGATGTATCAGAGTCAGAGAATAATGATTTGGATTACATTTTATTGTACACTATCTTATGGATTAATAGATGGTCGAGGATAAGATGCTTTGAATCTTATAAAGAGTGATTGTCAACTTCGTCAACTTCATGATAGTAGGTGCGTTTAATGTTATAATTGAGAATTTACATGTAAAATTTTAAGTATTATAATGTCGTTTGTATGGGGCGAGTATCACCCATGGGTACCCAAAACCCATGAATATGGGGATTGCTCTGCAAAATCTTTCTTCGCATGGATATGGGGCGGGTATGGATATAAATATTTAAACGCGAGGATGGGAATGGTTTAGCCAAACCCGCCCATTTGCCATCGCTGGTTACAGGTATATGTAGGGGTGGGCAACGGGACGGGACGGGATTCCCGTCCCGTTTTAAACGGGTACCCAGTCCCATTTGGAGACCAAAGTCCATCCCATATCCCAAACTCATATGGGAAACGGGTACCCATTACCCGTACGGGACGGATAACGGGTACCCATACTACCCATAAATACCCAAAGTTTAAATGACATTTTACCTAAAGACAATTAGTCAATTACATCTATTCGTAAAAAAAAAAATAGTCAATTACATCCAAAGCATTCATTTCAAAACATAAAATGGCTGCACAAGTAGCAACTTACACCAATTCCTACAACCCAAAGAAGGGATGATGATGAAGATGAAAAGGAATCAAGGAAAGAGAACAAGTTCTGCTTCCTCGAAAGTGCCATGATTCAATAATAATAATAATGTTGTTTCTACTCAAATCAATCCTCAGTTTGGCAAAATAGGGTGGGGAAGGTGGTGAATTTTGCAGCAGCAAGCAAGGGTGCTCCCACACTTTCCCACTGCCATTACTTCGACCTTTCGTCTCTTCTCTCTTGTCCCGCGAAGACGACTCCTCCAGCCAGGGACAAGACACAAGACAGAGACAAACCTTTCCAAATTCCAGAGAAGCTGCCGCCTACCGTCGCGTGTCTCGCGTCTTCTAGGGCCTAGGGGTGCGTCAGCGTCTCAACTCTCACGGGCTGAATTAAATGGATTTTGTAATTTTAATGGATTTGAATTGGGTTGGGCCTGGACGCATGGGCTGAATTATATGTCTTTGTAATTTGAATGGGTACAACGGGTACCCATATTACCCAAACAGGTATTCGCGGGTAACCCGCGGGTACCCATATTAGAAGGTACAATCCCAAGTCCCATCCGTTTAAAATATTACGGGTAATATGGGTACCTATAACCCTTAAAAAACGGGACGGGTATATCCAAATACCCGTTTCCCTTTGCCCATAGGTATATGGAGAAGCTATTACAACGTCAACATTCGTCAATCTAATCCACGGCAAGCTTCTTCGTAAGAGCAATGAACAATGACGACGACGAGCAAAACCGCGAGCAATGTGCTGATGAACGGAGCGGAGTACTGGCGCTGCCTAGAAGACGTTCTCGCTAGGGTCGTCTCGTTCTGCAGCTCGAGGTCACTGAAAGAGGGGTTCTGCGTTCATGCCCCTGTGGTGAAGCTTTGTCTTCACGATCATCACTACGTGAACAACAACCTGCTGAACCTTTACGGCAAATGCTTCGGACTGAGGGATGCACGCCAGCTGTTCGACGAAATGCCTCACAGGGACGTCGTGTCGTGGTCTGGGATTCTCTCCACTTACGCGAAGAATGGACGGCACGGCGCCGCGATCGACTTGTATCGTGACATGGCGGATTCGGGTGTGTACCCAAATGCCTTCACTTTCTCCTGTGTCGTAAGATCGTGTGCTGCGCTGAGTGATCTTGACTACGGGAAGCGCGTTCATGGTAGTCTGGTAAAACATGGGTTGCAGTCAAACTTAGTGGTGGGAAGCTCTTTGATTGAGTTGTATTCCAAGTTTGACTCTTCAGATGCGACTAAAGTCTTCGGCTTGATCGATGAAGCCGATGTTGTTTCTTGGACAACAATGATCTCTTCCTCAGTTCGAGCTGGTAAGTACCGCCAAGCTTTCCAGCTTTACATCGATATGATTAAGTCTGGAGTCACTCCAAATGGGTTTACTGTCTCCAAAATGTTAGCAGCAAGTGGATTTCTCGGTTTGGAATACGGCAAACTGATTCATGCCCACGCCGTAGTTTTGGGTGTTGAGCTGAATCTGGTAACGAGAACAACACTTGTCGACATGTACTCAAAATGCCAGAGGATGGAAGATGCTGTGAAGGTAGCCAAGCTCACCAATGACTCTGATGTAGTCCTATGGACTAGAATCGTCTCAGGATTTGCTCAAAACTCAAACTTCCAATCGGCTTTGACTGCACTGGCAGACATGAATCGCTCTGGCGTCTCACCAAATGAGGTGACATACTTGGCCTTGCTCAGCGAATGTTCACCAATTCTCTCGCTGGATTTGGGTACACAAATCCATTCGAGAGTAATCACAGCTGGATTAGAGGACCATATCCCCCTCGGAAATGCGCTTCTTGATATGTACATGAAATGCTCTGACACGGTAGAAGATGGGTTGAGAGTCTTCAAGGAGATGCAATTGCCTAATGTCATCTCTTGGACATCGTTAATCGCTGGCTTCTCCAACCATGATCTTCAACAAGATTCATTTCGCTTGTTTATTGAAATGAGAACAGCTGGAGTGCTACCAGCTTCTTATACTCTTACCATCGTCCTCCACGCAGCAGATTCACTGAGCCAAACGTTGCAGCTTCATGCACAAGTGATCAAGTTGAAAGCAAGTCAGCAGATCTTTTTGGGTAATGCTCTCGTGGATGCTTATGCCGGGTCCGGGAGGATTGACGATGCATGGCGAGTGGTTAGAACGATGAACAAAAGAGACATCATAACCTACACAAGTTTGGCCACAAGGCTCAACCAGAGTGGCCATCACAAACAGGCATTGGAAATAGTCCGCCACATTGCCAATGATGATGGAGTGAAGATGGATGGATTCTGCCTCGCTGGGTTCTTGTCAGCATCCTCGTACCTTGGAAAACAAGAAACCGGACAGCAGCTTCATTGTCTCTCTGTCAAGTCTGGTTTTGGCAGCTGCGTTTCAGTACTGAATAGCCTGGTTGACTTCTACGGTAAGTGTGGGCTTTTAGACGAAGCAAGGAGAGCCTTTGCGGAGATTAGAGAGCCTGATGTTGTATCTTGGAATGGGTTGATGTGTGGGTTTGCATCGAATGGGCTTATCGATGATGCTCTATCCACCTTTGATGAAATGAGGCTAGCTGGAGTTGCTCCTGATAAGGTGTCGTTTTTATCTGTGCTCTTCGCTTGCCAACAGGGTGGGTTGGTAGATCGCAGCCGTGAGTATTTTGATTCATTCAGGGAGCAGCATGCCATAGAGCCACGGCTAGAGCATTATTCTTGTTTGATTGATACCATGAGTAAAGCCAGGCGTCTGGAAGAGGCCGTAGAGGTTCTGGAGACTATGCCTTTGAAGCCGGATGCTTCGATATACAGAAATCTGTTGGCTGCTTGCAGAGTTCATAAGAATATGCGCCTTGGAGAAGATATGGCGAGGCGAGGTCTGGAGCTTTGTCCAGGGGAGCCAGTGTTCTACGTTTGGCTTGCCAAGCTGTACGATGACTGTGGGCGGTCTGATTTGGCGGAACAGACTCGGAAATCGAAGAGAGAGTGGTTCTCGAGGGTCGAGCCAGATGGAACATTGGAACAAGATGAATCTCTTCCAGAAATGAAGCATGTTATGCTGTGATATTTGTGTGAATGTTTTAAGGAAAGGCAATAGAGTGAAATTTTCATTTCTCCAGCCAAGATTGTGCTCGTCCTTGTCGGTACACGATGGGAGCTTCGGCATTGGAAAAGTACAAGTTCTAGCCCGATTCTTGATGCGCAGAGCTGGTTTGATAGGAGAGATCACCAGAATGCCTTGTTTCTGCAGACTAGCGGTTAAGAGCTTCTGATATTTATAGAGAAAGGCTTGCATTGTGCCTGACTAACTAGCTGATTTAGGACATGCAATCTTAAAGCACCAGAGATTCTGTATAATGTATAGGAATTTCTGAAACCGCCTGATTTTGAACGAAAGAGTTAACTTCTCTCGCCAATCAATGTTTCTAAAAGATCAGAGAAATTCTCATTTGCCTAAAGCATTCTGAATATACTCATCCATGACAAATGAAGTCTCTTCCAGATAGTATATTGAAATGATCAAGTAACATGAAGATAAAAGTCCTGCAGATAACTTTGAGAACCTTGTATCTTCACACACGCACGCATAAGTTCCTGCTAGCGAAACCCAAAATCTACACCGTCGATGGCAAGGACCGCCACAGTGGAATTGATCAATTGGAACTGAAAGGCAAAACAGAGATTTGAAGAAAGAACTTCCTCCTATCATTTTGATTGGTTCCAAAGATTATTAAGCAGAATGGTTCTTCAAAGCCACTGTCTCATAAAAATGAAACAGCCTCTATTTAAATGTGGCTGAAACAGAAAATTACAAAGATGACAAACACAAACAAGATCCAAGAAAATAGTGTCTTATGATGGAAGTTCCTCGATGCAAGTTCCAGCAGCGTGCTACACTGCCTTTGACTCACCGGAGGTGACAGCAGGTGGTGCCTCCTTGGAATTCAATTGCAACTTCTCTAGCGTCGAGTAGAACTCCTCGGGGAGAGGACCAGGTCGATGTAGGGGGACGTGCTTAGGCACTGGAGCATCATTCTCTATAACCTCACATTCATAGTCATCAGGGACACCCCAGGGATCCCACTCTGCAAATACATTCAAGAGATAATGAAGATCATTATTGTTAGTCGCTCTTCATTTCACTTCCATGCATTAGCGGAAAGAAAACCAGTACTGTAGGACTAAGCACATTAGGTGGAGTTTGATGAACTATTCACTGCAGTGAAGTAGTGCTCGTGTTGCTATATCACCCTCATAAAGAAAACAGTAGTGCTCATGTTGCTAAGAAATGATTGGGACAGAGCAGAAAAATGCTAAACATTAGATGATCTGATACCATATCGATCATAGTATAGGCTATTGGATGTCAATGATGACACTGTAATATTGCGTCATTATACCCAGAGAGTAGCATACACCAACATAGACCCAGAGACAGGAAGTTTATACATCCGATCACTGATCAACTGAATGACTTGAGCCATATAATTTTGTTCATTTCGAGTGGTTACATTATCTTGTGGTACATTATATAAGATTTAAACCAGATAGAACTCCCGAATCAAATGCAAAGCGATCATAATTCCAGTTCAGGATCGTACAAACCAGAGAACAATCCAAAGCCCTAAACCGAGACTTTCAACAACCCATAGATTCACACTGTAATTTTTGGCCAGAGCCTTATCAAAACCATACTACAGTCTATAGGTAATAGCCAAGCACCTCATTTCTACAGACATTTTCAACCAACTAGTAGAAAACGTTCTTCCACTATAACTCAGTCACAAACTTCAATTATAGATCAAACACAACTTAAACCAAGGAACTTCACTACCACTTCAACCAAACCCTCTAAGCGCAAAATTCTTTCAGGGGTCAAAATAAAGCCATAGATATACCTCAAGAAGCAAGAAATCAATCACAGCATACGCCAATTCCGAAGTCCCATACCTACATTACATCTACCATTTTCAACGCAGCTGTCAAATGAAGATGCTCAGAATTTCAGACTCGGCTATTCTATGGCGCTGAATCAAAGCAACCGTACAATGGGCGACAAATGACAGCAAATTGAAGAATTCAACAAAAATCGTACTGACCGATCATTTTCTCGATGAGCTTGAGCTCGTCCCTGGCCTCCTCGATCAGCTCCTCGACCTGACCGCAACCGAGCCTCTTCTCGATCGCCTCCCAATCCTCCTCCTCCCGGCATACCGTCAGCCTGTGCTTAGTGAAGCTCTCCACCGCCTTCCGGTAGCCTTCGTCAGGAGGGACCGCCTGAATCTCTTTTAGGGTTTTGGAGTAGAGGGAGATCAACACTTCCCTGGCGTTGGGGACGACGTCGAGCCCGACGATCCCCGTCGTCTGTTTCACCCCGGCCATCAATGGCCGCGCGATCGCCCGCAGGAACATCGCGAGTTTCCCACTCTGGCACCAGTTGCAGATCAAAATGGCTCCCTCGCTCGCTCCCGCTTCCGGCTATTCTCACAGTTTCTCTCGCTCGCTCGCTCGCTCGATGCAGAAAAATGGGAGCTGTGAATTGGATTTGGTTAGCTCAGAGAGGCTTTGCCAATGGAGAGTGCGAAATGGTAACCAGATCGCATTTCCGCCGAACCCGAAAATCACGAAGTGGGCCCGTCCATTGGATGTTGGTTGTATAATCTGGAGTAAGCCCATTGACAAGGTTTGGGCCAAACATATGGCCTATTAGAAATTTCTTTTGTTATGGTCTTATGTATCAGTTATTTCCTGTAAACTTTTTTTTTTATGGAAACTTGCTTAATTTCCTGTAAACTTTAGGATCACTCAATTTTATCATTTCTAGTGAATTTACTATTTGGAGATAATACCACTATAATATTAAATTTCAATTTTTGTTGGAATTTTCATTTATAATTTATGTACTCAAAATTGTCGTTGACGGTTAGAATTAACAGTTGATGACAAAATGATCATAAATAAGTTTTATTTAGCTATATATTAAGCAAGGAAGAAATAGACATCCTTTGAATGATGGATTTTTTAAATAAGGTTATTTAATCCAATTGCCTCACAATTGTCTCATTCCATAATTGATGTATGATTTTAAAATGTACTATCGATCCCTTTATCAATTCAAATTAATGTAAAATGAGGCGATTCAAATTGGGTCAATTTTTGTGATTTTGTGTGTTTAGAAGGAAAAAAAAAATTATGTGTTTTTCACTGATCTTGCATGGACCAAAGCTAAACAGCACACTGACTCAAATAAATAGAGCAAAGGAGTCTAATCACCAGACCTTTCTCTTAAAAAGGATGTCAATTTAAGAAGCTAAACATGAACATACAGTAGCAGATGCTGATACTGCAACATCAGTTCAGTTCCTCCCGACACCAACATTATGATCAGCAGAATAGTTGCTTCAACTGCTGTCAGAAGATTGGATCAGGGGACTTCACTTGATACTGTAAGCTCTGTACATGACGATCATCCAAGCTTGTTCATGGTGAAGCTTAGTAGTACAATAGTAGAATACAAGGCTACTGCAAGTTTGTGATGGTTCAAAAGAGTGATCTCTGAAGCAAGAGCGTTTACAGAATATAAACTACAGGAAGTTGGAATGTTAAGGATACGAAAAGGTCAGCTAGGATTGAACAACGGAAATGGCGAAGTTGCGAGCTTGCAACAACAGCCAACTAAACCAAATCGCTTCTTAACTACGTCCTCAAGTTCTAAGAAGATGAAGAACAACAACAGACCACAAGTGCGTGGAGTAGAGAGAAAAAATACATGACCAAATTACACCAAAAGAATGAAAAACGCGCCATGCTCTACTACGTGGAAGCAGCAGCAGCAACATTACTAGTTGTTGCGAGGAGATGATGACTTCTATTGCCACTAGCAGCAAGCCTTCCCCGCCCAATCCCTCCATTCCTCTGCCCACTAAACGCCATCCTGGCCGCCTCTTCAATTCCTCCCATCATCTCCCTGCCTCCTCCTGATGATGATCTCTTCTCACCCAAACCGTGAACCCTCTGCCCGATTCCAAGTCCCAAAGGGGCAGCAACAGCATTCTTCTCCTCCTCCACCTCCCTCTCCTTAACGGTGTTGTTGTTGTCCCTCGAGCTCCATCGATCCGTCGAATCAGCTGAACTAGGCTCCCACCCGGAGTTATAAGACGAATTCCCCCAACCACCACCACCACCGGCAACAATGCTGTTGCTCCCTGAAGATTCTTCTTGCATTTCCATCTCTTCTTCCCTACCACATGACAACCCACTTCCCCTTCTCACAGTCACATACTTGTGGAAGCTCGGTTCCATGAGATCATCGATTGTCACCACCTCAGATTCCACCAAAAAAGGGTCTTTGGCCTTGGACAGCTGCTGCTGCTGCTTACGGTGATGATCTTCGGACAATGTGGATGACAAGTTGGAGCTTGTGGTAGAGTTGAGGTCAGCCACCGCGTCAAGGATCGAGCACGCTTTTGTGACACAAGCCGGTAGCTGGAATGACGACGACATCGATGGAGGAATGTTGTTGCTGTTGTTGCTGATTATGTTAGTGTTACTGCTCTTGTTATGGAAGTTGTGGATGTCTTCCAGCAACAATGAAGTGTAGGACGTTTGCTGTGGATTGAGTAAAGCTTCAGTATTTATATCCAGATCTCGGGATCTCCTTGATGACCTGCTCCTCGTCAGCGGCTGCTTCAGGCTTTCAGCAGCAGGCAGAGGGTTTTGCTTCTACAAATTGGCAATTGCAAAACAATGTTAGACTATAATCTTGTTTACAGCTGAAAAGGAGTCGTGGAAATCAAACTACGAACAGAAACTTGAATGAAACCCTAACCTGAATCGGTTCCCTGCCATCATTATGTGCCCAATTGCTGCTGGCCTTGGCCCCGCTGGCTTGCGGGTAAGCCAGAGAGCTAGGGTCAATTTCAGCAAGTGGGTTCCTCCTGTGAGGAGATTGTTCAGCTTTCCTTGAGGAGTTCCTGCTCAGCGATGGCTGCTGTTGATTGCAGTCGCTCTTGGTTCTTCCAGGAGACCTCGAACGGGGAGACTTTGAACGGGGAGACGCCACACTCCTGGAACCCGCAGCAGCAGGAGCTTCCCCACCAGCGTTCCTCTTCACGGAAATCCGTTTGATTCCGCTGCTGTTTGCTGCCTGTGCAGCTTCGACGCCATTGTTGTTGTTATTGGAATTGGATTTATTGGAAGAAGGAGCAGAGGAAACTGTAGGCGGGACGGAGACCATTTTCCCAGGCGGCTTATTCCCATTGCCATTGTTATTGTTGTTGTTGTTGTTGTTGTTAGCAATGGAATTGCCAGCGTTCGCCGCCGCAGAGGCGGCGGTGTTGCTCTCAGATCTTCTCCCGGGAGATCTACTAACCCGCCGTCCACTCCCGCTGCCGCCAGGGCCTCTCTCTCTGCTTCCGGAGCGCTGTTCCCTCTCCCTACTGGGCGTCCTCCTCCTCGCCTGAGAAGCAGGCGAGGAGTTCCGGCTGGATTGGCGGTGACGGTGCTGCCTTCTGCTGTCTCTCCTCTCGTCCCCGCCGTCTTCCTCCTGACCGAGATCCCTGTCGTTCTGCTCGTCGAAGTCGAAGCTCCTCTTAGACCCGCTGTATTTCCTCTTCGCCGGAGAAGACTTCCCGGCGGTGCCGAAGGAGTTGTTCCGGCTGAGCCTCCCGCACTGGATGAGAATGGCTTCCACTTCCTCCTTACTGCAGCTAGAGGTCCTCACCGCCGCAGCAGCAGCGCTGAGACCGCTCACGCCGTCGACCTTCCCGTTCTCGATGCTAACGGCGCCGTTATCGGATCCCGAAATTTCCGGGGAGGAGGAAGAGCGCGGTTTGTTATTGTTGCCGCTGTCGTGGCTGTTCCTGTGCTTTATCACGAATATCTCCTTCTTCTTCGAGCTGTCGTCATCCGCCGCCGGTGAGACTTCGTTTTTAACGACCTTGACGGACTGCTTCTGCTCTCCGGCCTTGGCCATCGGTTCACCCGGACAAGGAGATGATGATGATGATGTGGCCGCATTGTTGACTGAAGAGGAGACGGTTTTCTTGCTACAACAAGTCCCCATTTTTTTCCGACGGCGAAGAAATTGATTGAAGAAGGAGACGGGAAATTGTTTACTGGTGGGTAAGAAAGGGGGAGAGTTTGGAGAGACAGGGGGAAGGGTCAAGGAAAAGAAGACGACATTTGTGGGGAAAGGTAAAGTAATGATTTGTTGGGATTTATGGTGGGAGAGAGAGAGATACAGAGAGGAGAATTCAAATTGGGAAGGAGAGAGAGAGAGAGAGAGGGGGAGAATGGAACGGGGATCTGAAATCTGATGGTGTGGTGGGTGGGTGAGAGTTTCGAAAGGGGGGAAAATCAAAATAGAGCCGTTAGATTGGAAGAGAGACGTTAGGCCCAGCAGTGCCCCCAGCCAGCCCGAGCCCAATTTATTTTCAATTTGTGTAACTGTTGATTTCCGGTTCTTCTTTTCAGAACTTTGATTATTTTATATTTGTATCGGTAACGGTTCCTCCATCTTGAATTGGTATTTTGAACTGAGATAGAACTTGGGACGTTCAATCCCTACTAGTTTTTTACTGATTCCGGATGATCTCTGTGCTTCAAGAATATATGCCTTCAGTGGATTATTTTTTAATTTTGGATTTAGAACTTATGTATTTAGGGGTTGTTTGGAAGTTGCGAAATGTTAAATCGTTGCATTGTAATGAATCACCATAATATTAATGCATGTATTGATGCAATAGATGTATTTTAACAATACATTGTTTGGTTGTTGAGATTCTATTTTATGCATTGATTTATATAAAGTTACTTCATGGGGGAAGTGTCACATTTATCCTCAACTTTTAGAATAAGACAAAAACTATTAAGGATAAAATGGAAAGAAAAATTTGACACAAATCTAAAACCAACAATCATAACAATCTCAAATTTTAGTTGAGATTGTATAATGCATCATTTTTTATGATTGTTGGTGGGACCTATCTAAAACAATGCATGCATTGTTTTACACTTTGACACTTCCAAACATTATATTGTGCACAATACATGTATTCAACAATCACTACTCTAACAATCACAACTTCCAAATGACCCCTTACAATACATCATGTTGATACGTAAGAAAAGTCTATCCTTATAAAAAGATAAAAGTAATGTATTATGAATCTCACATTGTTGCAAAACAGCTACATTTTTTATATTTGTGCAAAATGCACACATTATGTATATTTATCAGACAATATATTCTTAGAATTAGAAATACAACTTATTATTCACATGATCTTAATATATGTTGGGAATCATCAATTTTAGAATCAATTTTAGAATCAGAGTCGAACAACTTACTTTCTGACATTATATTAAAGTACAAGAAATTGTGTATAATATATAGAAACCAGCTTGACTTTAAAAGACTAATGTCGCGTCAATTCTCTCGAAGAATTACAAAAAGGATTCAACAAGAAATTTTCACATGCCTTAACCATTCTGAATGTTCTCATCGATAAGAAGTCGCTTCGAAAAAGTATATTTAATTGATCAAGCAAAAACCTAAGATAACATTCCTTTACACTATGTTTGGGAAAGGGTGTAAATGGAAGGGGGTGCAAGTTTGGAGGGGTAAACACAAGTTCCAAGGTGTTTACCCCCGTTTGGTTATTTTGTAACAGTAGAGGGGTGCAAAACGTGAGCGTAAATTCACTGTTTCGGCTTACCCCCCAAATTGGGGTGCAAGGGGAGGAAGGAAGGGAGGGGGAAGGGGGAGGAGGGGAATTATGAATTTTTAATTAGATTATAATTACATAATAATTAATATTATTAATTTTTTCGTATATCTATATTAGTGTAGAAGTTGTTTGGGGTTGACCGTTTGACTCAGAGAGCAAGTTTGTCAATGTTCGCCTCGTCAAATCGATATATCTTATTTGACCCGAATTTGCATTGAAAATTAGAGATAAGAAGCGTTTGTTGAAAAGATAGAGAGGAACAGTTTAGTTAACTCGATTTACTTTAATAAGTAGTTAAAACCTACAGATTCGAACGTGTTTGACTAAGTTTGACCATATTCAATTTAAAGTTAGGCACGAGAACCCCGTTAGGATGACTAGTTACGAGTTGGATTTCGAGTTTCGAGGTTGCTCGACCAATGATTATTATTGTTGTTATAAATAATTATATTTGAGCATTATTATATAATAATTATTTTTATTAAAATTATTTTTATTATTATATATTGAATTTTCATGTTATTATTTTGTGATAATATTTTATAAATTGATAAATTTATTTTATAATAATATAATTACTTACTTTTTACTCTATTTGCACCCCCCTACTTTTTCATCCAAACAACAATTTACCCCTCCACTTACACCCTCCACCAAGTTGCACCCCCCAACAATTTACCCCTCAACTTGTACCCCCCTCGAACTTGCACCCCCCTTGTTGCCAAACATAGTGTCCTTTAGAGAACATTCAGAACATTGTTTCTTCGAACACTTGTGAGTAGTGACGCAAGTTCCTGCTAACGAAACCCAAATTGTTGGCTTTGATTGGTTTCAAACATTATTGAGCTGAATGGCTCTTGAAAGCCACCGTCTCATAAAATGGAACAGCCTACCTATACTTAAACGTGGCCGAAACTGAAAATTACAAGATGACATTAAAATTTTACCCTTGCACGTTCCAGCAGTGTGCTACTCTGCCTTTGACCTGCCGGTGCTTCCTTAGAATTCAGTTGCAACTTGCAACTTTCCTACCGGCCAGTAGAATTCCTCGGGGGAGAGGACCAGGTCACATTCTTCATGCTTTGGCACGAGAAGTCGAGAACATCATCCTCTGTGACCTCGCATTCATACTCATCAGGAACACCCCAGGGAACCAACTCTGCGTTTACATTCAAAAGATGATGAAGATCAATATTGTCAGTCTCTCTTCATTTTCACTCTCATGCATTCGCAGAATGAACAACCAGTAGTTTAACGATAACCATATTAGCCAGAGTTCGAGGAAATATTCTACTACAACGAAGTGGAGCTGCTTGTATTGCTAAGAACTGATAAGGGAAAAGCAAACTAAATGTGAAACATTTGATGATTTGATACCATCATCATGCGTATGATATGCTATTGCACGTCGAGGATGAAACAGCAAGGTTGTGCCACATCAACCAGGGAGTAGCACAAACCAACATAGACCCAGAGACAATCAGCATTTTATATATCAAATAACCAATCAACTGAATGACTAAAGCCATAGAGTTGTTCATCTTGTTACATTGTCTCCCTAGTACATTGTACATGACATAAACCAGATAGGACTCTAGAATCAAACACAAAACAGTCACAAACTCCAATTCAGGATTGTGAAAACATGAGAGCAATCCCAAAGTCCTAAACCAAAACTTTCAATAAGCGTTAGAAATTGTTATCATCCTCAAAATAAGACTACAAGAAAGTACAATAAAAGCTTTTAATCGAAGGTTTTATGTGTAGAAAACATATGACAGACAGCCATAGTACTTCATTTCGCCAGACATTTTCAGACAAATATTGGACGATGGTCTTCCCCTACAACTCACACACTGACTCCTACTCTAGCAGATTACAAACATCTTGAAAAAGCAAAGGAACTTCACTAGAAATCCAACCCCGTCCTCCAAAGTTCCAAACACATTATAATCTTTAGTAGGTCATGATAAAGCCATAGATATCTCAATTTAAGAGGCACCAATTTTAAATCCAATAACTAAATTCCGTCAACCATTTTCAGCGTAGCTGTGCTGTCAAATGAAGATGCTCCGTATTATAGACTTGACTATTCTATGGTGCTTAAGCAAAGCAATCATGCATTGGCGGCAGATAAAACTCAAATGAAGCATTCAACAAAAATCTTACTGACCGATCATTTTCACGATGTGCTTGAGCTCGTTCCTGCCATCCTCGACTTGGCTGTATCCGAGCCTCTTCTCGATTGCCTCCTGATCCTCCTCCTCATGGCAAACTTTCAGCCTGCGCTTAATCAAGCTACCCCCTGACCTCAAGCCTCCTCGTCGCATGATCACCTTGGGCATCAATGACCGAGCGATCAATCACAGGAACAGCAGATGATGCCTTTTCAGAGATTCAATAGCAACTTTTCTAGTTTTGAGTAGAATTCCTTCGTGGGAGTACCAGGTCGATGTAGGGGAACGTGCTTAGGCACTGGAGCATCATTCTCTATGACCTCACATTCATAGTCATCAGGAACATCCACTGCATCCCACTCTGCAAATACAGTCAAAAGATAATGAAGATCGTTACTGTTATCGCTCTCCATTTATTTCCATGCATTAGCAGAAAGAAAACCAATACTATAACACTAAGCATATCAGCGCGAGTTTGAGGAAATATTCAGCTGCAGCAAAATGGTGCTGCTTATGTTGCAAAGAACAGATAGGGAAAGAGAGGGGGAAACTAAACATTTGATGATATCATTCAATCATCGTGGATATTTTACGCTATTTGCTGTCAGGGATGAAACTATGGCCTTGCATCATTACGACAAGAGAATAGCATAGACCAACATAGACCAAGAGACAGGCAGCATGTTTATACGTCAGATCACTGATTAACTGAAATGGCTTGAGCCATATAATTTTGTTCATCTCAAGTGGTTACATAATCTCGTGGTACATTGTACATGATTTAAACCAGATAGTCTCCAGAATCAAATGCAAAACGAACACAACACCAGTTCAGGATTGTGCAAACACGAGAAAAATCCCAAAGCCTACACAAACTTTGAAACAACCCTTATATCATTAAAACTGAGTCTACTAAAAAGCACTCAAAGCTACTTTGCCAAAAAAAAAAAAAAGCACTCAAAGCTTTAAATCGAAGGCTTCATGGCCAGAAAGGCAGAAACCATACTACAGGTAAAGCCCACGTACCTCATTTCTACAGGCATTTTCAGACAAATATTAAGAAGATGGTCTTCTCCTCCAACTCAGACACTAACTTCAACTCTAGCAGATTACAAACATCTCAAACAAAGGAGCCTCATTACCAATCCAGCCCCGCCCTCCAAGGGCATTATAATATTTCTTAGGTCAAAATAGAGTCATGGATATATCAATTAAAGAGGCACCAGCCCAATTAGAAATCCCATACACTAAATTCCATCTACCAGTTTCAACGCAGCTCTCAAATGAAGATGCTCAGAATCTGAATTTCAGACTAGGCTATCTTTTGGCGCTTAATCAAAAGCAATCATATATTGGACGAACTGAAAAGCGAATCGAAGCATTCGTAAATCACACTAACCAATTAGCTCCTCGACATGACCGCAGCCAGCCTCTTCTCGACCGCCTACCAGTCCATCTCCTCCCTTCGTCGGGAGGGACCGCCTGAATCTCCTTTAGGGCTTTGGAGTAGAGGGAGATCGCCACTTCCCTGGCCTTGGGGAATACATCAAGACAAGCCCGACGATCCACGTCGTCTGTTTCACCTTGGCCATCAATGGCCGAACGATCGCTTGCAGGAAAATTACAAGATGGCATTAGAATTTTACCCTTGCACGTTCCAGCAGTGTGCTGCTACTCTGCCTTTGACTTGCCGGTGCTTCCTTAGGATTCAGTTGCAACTTGCAACTTTCCTACCGGCCAGTAGAATTCCTCGGGGGAGAGGACCAGGTCATTCTTCATGCTTTGGCACGAGAACATCATCCTCTGTGACCTCGCATTCATACTCATCAGGAACACCCCAGGGAACCCAACTCTGCGTTTACATTCAAAAGATGATGAAGATCAATATTGTCAGTCTCTCTTCATTTTCACGCTCATGCATTCGCAGAATGAACAACTAGTAGTTTAACGATAACCATATTAGCCAGAGTTTGAGGAAATCTTCTACTACAACAAAGTGGAGCTGCTTGTATTGCAAAGAACTGATAAGGGAAAAGCAAACTAAATGTGAAACATTTGATGATTTGATACCATCATCATGCATATGATAGGCTATTGCACGTCGAGGATGAAACAGCAAGGTTGTGCCACATCAACCAGGGAGTAGCACAAACCAACATAGACCCAGAGACAAGCAGCATTTTATATATCAAATAACCAATCAACTGAATGACTAAAGCCATAGAGTTGTTCATCTTGTTACATTGTCTCCCTAGTACATTGTACATGACATAAACCAGATAGGACTCTGGAATCAAACACAAAACAGTCACAAACTCCAATTCAGGATTGTGAAAACATGAGAGCAATCCCAAAGTCCTAAACCAAAACTTTCAATAAGCGTTAGAAATTGTTATCATCCTCAAAATAAGACTACAAGAAAGTACAATAAAAGCTTTTAATCGAAGGTTTTATGTGTAGAAAACATACTACAGACACAACCATAGTACTTCATTTCGACAGACATTTTCAGACAAATATTGGACGATGGTCTTCCCTACAACTCACACACTGACTCCTACTCTAGCAGATTACAAACATCTTGAAAAAGCAAAGGAACTTCACTAGAAATCCAACCCCGTCCTCCAAAGTTCCAAACACATTATAATCTTTAGTAGGTCATGATAAAGCCATAGATATCTCAATTTAAGAGGCACCAATTTTAAATCCAATAACTAAATTCCGTCAACCATTTTCAGCGTAGCTGTGCTGTCAAATGAAGATGCTCCGTATTATAGACTTGACTATTCTATGGTGCTTAAGCAAAGCAATCATGCATTGGCGGCAGATAAAACTCAAATGAAGCATTCAACAAAAATCTTGCTGACTGATCATTTTCTCGATGTGCTTGAGCTCGTTCCTGCCATCCTCGACCTGGCTGTATCCGATCCTCTTCTCGATTGCCTCCTGATCCTCCTCCTCATGGCAAACTTTCAGCCTGCGCCCCTCACCCCCCCCCCCCCCCCCCCCCCTCCAGTGGCCTTCTTCCAGACGGACCGCCTGAAACTCATTAAGGGATTTTGGGAGATCAACATTTCCATGGCGTTGGGGATGACCTCAAACCTCCTTGTCGCATGATCACCTTGGGCATCAATGACCGAGCGATCAATCACAGGAACAGCAGATGGTGCCTTTTCAGAGATTCAATAGCAACTTTTCTAGTTTTGAGTAGAATTCCTTCGTGAGAGAGTACCAGGTCGATGTAGGGGAACGTGCTTAGGCACTGGAGCATCATTCTCTATGACCTCACATTCATAGTCATCAGGAACATCTCATGCATCCCACTCTGCAAATGCAGTAAAAAGATAATGAAGATCATTACTGTTATCGCTCTCCATTTATTTCCATGCATTAGCAGAAAGAAAACCAGTACTATAACACTAAGCATATCAGCCGGAGTTTGATGAAATATTCTGCTGCAGCAAAATGGTGCTGCTCATGTTGCAAAGAACAGATAGGGAAAGAGAGGGGGAAAACTAAACATTTGATGATATCATACAATCATCGTGGATATTTTAGGCTATTCGCTGTCCGGGATGAAACTATGGCCTTGCATCATTACGACAAGAGAATAGCATAGACCAACATAGACCAAGAGACAGGTAGCAGGTTTATACATCAGATCACTGATTAACTGAAATGGCTTGAGCCATATAATTTTGTTCATCTCAAGTGGTTACATAATCCCGTGGTACATTGTACATGATTTAAACCAGATAGTCTCCAGAATCAAATGCAAAACGAACACAACACCAGTTCAGGATTGTGCAAACATGAGAAAAATCCCAAAGCCTACACAAACATTGAAACAACCCTTATATCATTAAATGTTGACCCCAGTTTTAGCTTGGAGCCTTAGATAGCCATCATTCTCAAACTGAGTCTACTAAAAAGCACTCAAAGCTTTAAATCGAAGGCTTCATGGCCAGAAACCATACTACAGGTAAAGCCCACGTACCTCATTTCTACAGGCATTTTCAGACAAATATTAGAAGATGATCTTCTCCTTTAACTCAGACACTAACTTCAACTCTAGCAGAATACAAACATCTCAAACAAAGGAGCCTCATTACCAATCCAACCCCGCCCTCCAAGGGCATTATAATCTTTCATAGGTCAAAATAGAGTCATGGATATCTCAATTAAAGAGGCACCAGCCCAATTAGAAATCCCATATACTAAATTCCATCTACCAGTTTCAACGCAGCTGTCTAATGAAGATGCTCAGAATTTCAGAATTCAGACTACGCTATCTTTTGGCGCTTAACCAAAAGCAATCATATATTGGCCGAACTGAAAAGCAAATCGAAGCATTCGATAAATCACACTAACCAATTAGCTCCTCGACATGACCGCAGCCAGCCTCTTCTCGATCGCCTACCAGTCCATCTCCTCCCTTCGTCGGGAGGGACCGCCTGAATCTCCTTTAGGGCTTTGGAGTAGAGGGAGATCGCCACTTCCCTGGCCTTGGGGAATACATCAAGACAAGCCCGACGATCCACGTCGTCTGTTTCACCTTGGCCATCAATGGCCGAACGATCGCTTGCAGGAACATCGCGAGATTCCGATTCCCGTACCAGTTCCAGATCAAAATGCTCCCTCGCCCGCTCCCTCTGCCCGTCTGCCGTTTAATCTCGCAGTTTCCAGTGGATTTGGTTTTAAATTTTAACGAAAACCCTCGGGGAAGTGGAAATCGTAACCATATCGCTTTCCCGCCGAACCCGACAATTACGAAATGGGCCCTGGAATTGCATGGACGTGGGCTGTTTGGTCTTGAGTAAGCCCAATATCTAAATATCTGGGCCAGGAAGACGGGATTCTTGAATTTCCTTCTGTTATGGATTGATTACTTCCGCTAGCCAAAACCAAACACAATTTGACAATCAATTTTAATGACTTTCAAGTTTTCCTTCCAAATGGATATGTTAGCTTATCTAAATTAATGAAAATTTTCATATACACCTTTTTCGCTTTGGTAAGAATATATTCATTCTATTTATTTAGCCATTAAACAATGAAGGATCATGATATGAGTGATTTCTTTGTTCCATACTAGTTGTGTGTAACCTCATTTGTACGACTCGTATAGTTAGTAAATACTCCGTTTAATATACGTTTATGTACATGTATGTATTTTATCCGTTCATAACTTACGTATGCATATTATTGTCAAGCCGTTTTATTTCTTTCCAACCATTTGAAGGATCCCGTATAAATCTCGTATAACACGTTTAATATTCATATTTAATGAATTAAATTGTTAAATTTGCTATTATTTATATATTTTAAAATAATTATTTTTTTATATTTATTAGAGGTGGCAATTCTCAATCCAATCCATGAATCCAATCCACCAACCCATTAAAAATATCCACCTAATCAAATCCATTTGATCCAAAGCCAATTGGATTGGTGGATTCATGGATTGATCCATGAATCCAAATGTCAAATTACGGTTTGATACCTATACTTTTATATTTTACATTTTGGTATCCAAAAATTAATTTTTTATACAAAAAATATCATTGGAAAATTACATTTTGGTACTTAAAATTTTTCATTACGACACTTTAGTACCTAAACTTTTCACATTTTACATATTGGTCCTTGATTGACGATGTCATTTGAATTCATGGATAATCCACCAATCCACTTGATCCAATCCATGAATCCACCAATCCATTGGATCAAATCCATTTGCCACCTCTAATATTTATTATTATTAACGTACTATTAAACGTAATATTAGTTTAGAGATGAAGTAAAATACACGTATGTATTTTATACGTAACTTTTTCATATTATATTTTACTAAGTATTGTTATGTGTACAATGTTAGACAAATACTTAAAAAAAACAATAAAATATCATCACAAGTATACACAAAATACGAGTGGTTTCCTGCCCAACATACCTTGTAATTTTATCAATTGTTAATATTGGAATTCGTGAAGATTCGAATATACGACCACTTGATCAAACCAGACTCTGATACCATATTATAAACTAATTTGTCCTAATAACTTGAGTTGTTACGAGAAGGTTTTTATTAATCTTATATCACTATCTTAGACTAACTCCAACCCATAAAGGGGAATTTAGCTCCCCAAATGGCCAAATATGGCTTTTTAGCTCCCCAAACCCACTTTTCACTCCAACCCTATAAAAAGCTAAATTTAGCTTCCCATTTCCATTTTTCAATTTATTTCAATAAACCATACTTATTTGACCTCTAATTTTTATATTTCACTTTAATTTTTTCATAACTCGTTATTAGTTTTGAATACAAATTTTTCAATGTAATTTTTTTTAAATTCCGAGATAATTTTTTTTTCAAAAATAAGTCGTTAAAATATGACCGTTTTTTATGGCCGTTAAAATATGACTGTTTTTTCGTCACTACATCAATTATTTCAAATTGAATCACAAACAACCAATGAGAATAGAGAAAAAAAATCCAAAACAAATTCCCTCACTACAAAAGTTAAAAAGAAAAAAAAAAAGTAACAGCACGTCAGCTGCGGAGAAGGGCGCCGGACGCGCGCCTGGGGCGCACGCGCGCGGAGGAAGACCGGGCGCACGCGCGCGGAGGAAGACCTTCCCCCGCGCGCGTGCGCCCCAGGCGCGCGTCCGGCGCCCTTCTCCGCATCTGACAAACAAACCCACTTTTTGGCAGCCAAATATCACTCCCCACCCCAAAACCCAGCCAAATTTCCCTTCCAAAATCCCAATACCCATTTTTTGCTTCCCATTTTTTTGTGGGTTGGAGCTTGAAAAAGAGCCAAATTTGACTTTTTAGCATTTTAGCTCCTTGGGTTGGAGCCAGCCTTACCGAATCAAATGGCGCTCAGAAGGAAGCAGCTGGCGACCCCTCCACCTTGTCCATGCGGCAGCAGAAGGCCGACAGAGAGGTGGAGAAGAGATGAGAAAGCGGTGGAGGGGGGAAGGAAAGGGCATTAACCCCCCGGAAATTCTTCCCGACGAGAGTTAAAGAGAGAACACTATTTTGATATAAAAAAAATAGGGTCTTTGACTTTTATTTTAATTGGTTTCTTATTAGTTTCATTCCCCTCAAATTTCAGAAAATTATGTAAATTATTATTTAATGACATGGCGACCATACATCAGCCACATCAACAGTACTTTTTTTTTTTAGTCATTAACAGTGAGAATGTTAACCGCTAGTATTGACGGTCAACCCAAACGTTGGGACAAATCTGTCCAATAATTTGAAAAGCAGGTCACAGCTGTCTTATGCAAAATTTCGGCTGAAAACTACACTTACGTCAAACTTCGAGTCAAACTAGGATATTAACCCTAATAATAATAACAAACAAACCTATAACGTGGGAATATTTCAACGTTTATTAAAAAAAACAGCCACATCAGCCGTTGTTATAAGAAAGTAACAGCAGTAAATAAATATATGGGCGTAGTTCATAGCCGCGTCAAATAGAGCACCAAAACTAAAACAAATTTGTACTTTTTTAAATTTTTTGAAATAACATATTTGTCAATATACGTGAGAGAGAATAAAAACGACCACAACATAATGAGTGCATTAAGATAAGATGGGAAGGTCAGAGCAAGTTGCAATTTTACACCACCACCACAACTATTGGAGTATATTGGACATCATGGGATTCTGGAGAACAACCAATGATAATGCGACGTCGCTAGCACCTCCTCTCCATGATGCTCCCATTAATTTCCTCCCACTTTTCCTAAAATGTTCAAACAAAACTATTCTTGTTCTCTTACTCCCATCAATTCTATATAAATAATAACAATAATAATAAACATGAAAATAGGTTCACAAGACTCGAGCCCAACATTTTACAATGACAACATTGTCATGATACTGTTAGTAGGGGCTTGCTATTTGGTACGGGTTTTTTGGTTTTATCCGAACCCGGACCGTATAATCCGGATCGAGATCGGACCGAGACCGGATAGTTAGGGATGGCAATTTTGACCTGACCCGTTTTACCCGACCTGTTTGACCTGTTTTGGGGCGGGTCCGACCCGCCCCGTAGGCGGGGCGGGGCGGGCATGGGTACTCTCATCGACCCGACCTGTCCTGACCCGCCCCATTCTCGACCCGTTCTTGCCTAAATTACACGTAATTTTAGTCAAATTACTTAGGATTTCTCTTTTATTACATCAAATCTTAGCTATAATAAAGACGTAAATTAGTGAAAACCTCAATTTCTCCAATAATTTAACTATATTTCTCATAATATTGTTTGTTTCCTTGGTCTTATAATAAAAACCACGAATATTTCTAATATTTTTCATATAAATTGCATACCCATTGGGTCGACCTGCCCCGACCCGTGACCCGTGATAAATTACCCGACCTGGACCCGACCTGCCACGGGGCGGGTCTGGGTACCAAGAAACCCGCCCCGGACCTGCCCCATTGCCATTCCTACGGATAGTAAACAATCCAATCTAATCTTTGGGCTTAGATTTGAGGTAAAAAAACCGTTCGGGATCGGATCAAAAACTGGATAAAGACCGGATAAGAGAGCTCAACACCCAAAGTTTAAGGGTAATTTGCATAAACGGTCACAAAACTTTGCACTTAGTACATAACTTAACCAAGTCCTCACCCTTTGAGGCCTTAAGCCACTCAAATCCCCACAAGCTCAATATAAAATTAATACCAAATTGGGACCGGACCGGATCAAGACCGAACTGTATCCAATCCAATCTTTGATCCTTATATTTTCAAAAAGACCGGACTGAACCTGATCAATTTGGGCCAATTTAACCGGACCGGACCGTATAGCCACCCCTAACTGTTAGACCATAAAGGCATAAACCTTTTGAGTATTGACAAGTTTAAAATGCGAGTCGTCATGATTAATGGGCAACACAAATGCTCTAAAACACGGCCAAACAACAACACAGTCATAGTCGTTAAACGGCTAATTTTATACGACCAACATTCAAACCCCCTTTCAGTTACACTTATACTGCGTAAATTTTACATGACATTTTCTCAGAGATAGTATTGATCTCAAGTTGCATACGTAATGGATGAAATTGTTACATATACTTTATTGCAGATAAGCCAACATCATCACAAATGACGTTTGCTAAATGCACTACAGAATTAAAGAATAAAAATTATACGACTGATCTGTTACCCATAAGTATTTTTCCTAATACACGTTACCACTTGGATTTGGCAGATCAGACAAAAGACAAAAAGAAGATAAGAAGAAGAGTCAATGAAATACAATGTATACCTGAATGTTTGACCGAGTCATCTTGGAAAAGGAATATAGATAAATATTTGACCGTGGCAATGGAAGCTGCGCGGCGCTGGTAGTTAGCCTCCCTACAAAGACAAAACTGGGAATCTCTCTCGTGAGAAGTCAAAGGCCTAACCTCAGCCAAGGATGTGGAGAGTCCTCAGAGTCGGTATCACGGTTTGCACTTGACTTATCCAGTTGCTTTCTCTAACAGTATAAAAAAAGAGGACTCCTTTGTATCCTAGCCCTAGGGCTGGACAATCCGTTAGCGGATCAGCGCGGTTAACAAACCGGTTACAATCGAAACAGGTTGGTAATTATTCACTAACCGATAATTAAAACTCGGTTGATGTTCGGAGGTTGGGTGAGATGGTTTGGTATTGGTGGTTGTTCGGTTAACCGAAGGCTTAATTAAGCCCTCTTTTCGGCCGGTGGTTGGTAGGGTTGGGAGGTGGTTTGGTTGACCGCGATAACCGGCCATTTTGTTATTGTTTATAACCGAACCGACCGGCCCTCCACCCCCTACTAGCCCCGCATATTTGGTGTTTAAATCAACTAATATTATCGAGAGTTATTTTAGGTTCGTATTTAACGAGTGAGTAGTGTTATAATTAAAGAGTTTGATTTATCACATTTTTATAGAAAAATATAATAACGACGATATATCAATGATGTGAATCATGTGCTTATTCGATCACTCTCTCTTTCTCCCCTCTAAACCCTGAAATTCTTCACTTCCATTTTAGGGTAATTATTTAGCCGTACTGATTATAACTTATTAATCATTGCGTAGTAAAGCACGCGGAAAAATGAGAGATCGATTTAAAAATGTTTTTCTCTTTATCGAGTACCAACCCAAGTTAATGTTCATAACTCGATATGCTAGAATGTAAATACAAGATATCTCGATCAATCGAGACGTTGATACCGTAACAAGAAACTCATTTCTTTGAAAATCTATATCCCAAACATTAGTCTGTTAATGTATCCTTCCATTACAGCTAGTTGGAATTCCCACCGGGCCACATAGGATACTGAATTGGAAGGTCATGAACAGGACATTCCACTCAAAGCTTCGAATAAACGCGCTAAAACGCAGAAACCCTAAATTGCCCACAAAGAAAGAACAGTGTGTGTGGACGAGAAACAATTTCTTAGAGCCAACCTCCGAAAGGACGAGACGCATAATTAGAGAGGCTGCACCCATTAAGGTTATTTCAATTCCCTTTTCATTCCCCACCTCTTTGATTGCTTTCATGTGACAGTGTACTGTTCTCAATTATTTCTGGTGGTAAATGAGCAAATGAGAGGTCTCTCTTGTTCATTGGGAACAAAGAAAGCTTTATGATGATATTAGGGAAAATGCCACATTTAGTTACTTTGGTTACTGAGATTACTAAATCGTGTCATTTTTAGTCACTAGAAAAATTTAATATCAATTTTGGTCACTCGAATTACTGAAACTGGTCACATTTAGTCACTCTCCCATTAGTTTGGAGTTGGACGGAAACTAACGGGAGAGTGGCAAATGTGACATGTTTTAGTAATTCGAGTGACTAAATGTGAGATGTTTCAATAATTCGAGTGACCAGAGTTGGTCAGAGGTTACAGGAGAGTGACCAAATGCGACCTGTTTCAGTAATTCGAGTGATCAAAATTGATATTAAAATTTTCTAGTGACTAAACATGACACGATTTAGTAATCTCAGTGACCAAATGTGGCATTTACCAAAAAAATTGTAAAATCATTTTGGTAGTGGTAAAAATTGGAAGACCATAGTATTATCAATTTTCCGTGATTTCATAATTCAATATATATGGTGTTACTCAAAGAAAAGTTTGTAAAAATTCTCGTTATTTTTAGGCAAAATACATCTGTGTAACCAAAAATTTCGTGTTTGTAATAAGAATAGCCACTTTTTGAGAAATACATAGAATAGTCATAATTTTGAAAGTTTCATGACAAATTTAGTCATTTCCGTTACAAAATTTAACGATGTTAGAGACTCCCTAAGTGAGATTAATGTTAGGTTGACTAGAATGTCAAATCATTGCACACGTCAGCGACAAGTCATCATATCATTGTCACGTCATTTTGATTTATAAAAAAAATTAATTATAAATTTGTTAAATATGTTTGATAATAAATTATTAATAAATCTATTTTATAATAATATAATGTACTTACTTTTCACTCAATTTTACCCGTATTTTTTTCATTCCAAATAATAATTTATCTCTTCACTTACACTCACACCAATTTACATCCACTACATTTCCCCCCTAAACTTACACACCTCAAATTTACACTTTTTTGTTGCCAAACATATTGACAGAGACACAAATTAAACACCATCGTGTTCAACCATCTTTATTCTTTCCCACAACACATTGTTTCGTTTACATTACAGAGATTTCCCATCAATTTCTTTTTGACATGGTTATAGGATTCAAATCAATCTTATCAAGATTTTGCGATAACCATCATTTGAGATTTTGAGTGCCATCATTTACTTTTTGCCCTTTTTCTGTACAATGAATGTCATAATTTGATAGTAAGTGCAAGGTCTTTTACTAATCTTCTCTTTCTCACCTCAACTTCAATGACTTTGTTCTCTGTTTTCTTTCGATTAAATTCAATGGCTCCATTTTAACATCCATTTGGCCATTTCAGCATTTGCTAAATCCGTATATTAACATGGAAAATGCAAAATGGTGTAGAACGTCTAAAGAGTTGGTACTTTTAGAGTCTGCAACCATGTGTTGTTGGATATTACCCAGTTGACATTTTTATAAATAACCTCATTGTGTTTCATAAATCAACTAGCCACAATAACTCGAATTGTTGGAACAGGATAATATATGTTATTTAATCACTTACTTACACGCCTTCTTAAATGAAAGCTAACTCATAGGCTTGAAGTTTGCTCAGGCCTGCCATACCATGTGCTTGAAATGCAACGGTTAATATTTCAGGCAGTGAGGACTTCAACACGTGACCTCAAGGAGAAACCAGCTCCGATACCATGTCATAAACCAACTGGTCCAAATAACTTTAATTGTTGGGGAGATGATCATGTATATGGTACTTAACCACTTCCTTACATTGTGTATATTCAATGATCGACATCACGAAACATGCAATTCAATAGTATCAGTTTGTATTGATTGATAGATGAAGGTTATCCATCACATATTTCAACATTCTAAATCTGTATAACATGCAATATAAAAGTGTCGACGTTAATACGAACTAGGTAATTTCAGATTGTGCAACTATGTGATAGAGAATATACTCGTCGACATTTTCTCAAATAACCGAAATAAAAAGACATGCAATTCGGCAGTATCAACCTGCCCCGGCTTCTACATCCACCAAGAGAATTTCTATATATGAAGAATCCATGTAACCACTAATTTTCCTACTATTGGGAAGTTTTAGTCCATGTAAACACTCTCCCTGATTTTTCCTGTAAAATGAAAGGCACCACGTCACTCCCCGTCACCCGTTTTAATCGGAGCACCATCCATTCTACATTCCTCCTCAAAGTTACTAAAATGATGACTGGACCCTAATTCACATATATTGCTCCAAAACAAAAGATCAAACGCCAAAAGGAAAGTTTTGAAAAGACCCAAAAAAAAATATATATGGGTGGATGGGTAAAGATTCTCTCTCGCCCTTTCTAATCTCTGCTTCCTTCTCAATCTACCAATGTGGCCACCAAACAGCAAAAAAGAAGATAAATAAAATTATGCTTTTATATTACATCTAATAAGTTCTTCCTCGTTTCTACCCTACAAATTAAAGAAAGAAAACAACAGAATTATATATATATATATATATATATTTATAGATATACATAATTATTACATGATAGTTAATATTCACTTACCTATCCGCCGCCGCCGGCAGAGGTACTACCGTAGATCCAAGAAGAGAAGTTATCCCCAAACGCCGCGCCATCACCACCACCACCGCCGAGCTCTTTCCAGCCCTTCATGAAGATATCCTCATCCACGTTGCTGTTATTATTCGGAATCAAAATGCTGTCGTCATCGTCGTCGTCATCATCGTCGCAGATATTGTCAAAATCGTCCACGTTCGCATCATCCTCACCGCTCTCGAATTCCGGCAGGCCGTCCACGTCATCGATGTCCGCGTTCGTCGGCATCATTTCCGCAACCGCCGCGTTTTTGTTGTTGTCGTGGTCCATCGTCGCCGAGAGCGGAGTGGTCGGGGAAAGACTCACCGCCGCCGCCGTGGCTTTCTCCTTGGTGGTCGGGGGCGGTGCGGGCTGTGCCGCCGCCTCGGACTCCTTCCCCTCCGCCGCACCCGCCTTCGCCGCCGGGAACTTCGTCCTCGTGCTGCCGGCGAGCGAGTTCCGGTGTGTGGGCTTGGGATGGGTGTGGTCGCCGGCGTAGCTGACGATGAACATGTTCGGATCCGTCGTGCTCTTCTCCACTTGCTTCCTCGCCGCGCAACCTTTTGAGCTGCTGCATCTGTAGTAGTTCCTGCCAAAAAGAAAATTTTAAAAATAATCACACTTAATTAACTCCCCGGAGTTAAATTCTCTACCTAAAAGCTCCCCCAACTTATTTTCTTCTATTAAAAAAAAAAAGTTTAGCGGAAAACACTAACCTTGGGTACGGGGAGCCCTTGATGGGCTTTTGCCCATACTTCCGCCAGGCCCAAACATCGTTCGACAGATTATCCGCCGTCACCTGGACAACCAGCCGCTTCTGGTTGTTCTTTCTGCACCAAACGGAGAGGAAAACGTTAATTTTTAGGACAGTCTAATTAACCCCTTTTTTTTTTTTTTTACTGCGGGGTAAGTAAATTTCAAATTTAACCTGAGGCTCACTTTTTCCTTGACCTGCCTGCGGGCTGCTGCGACGGCAAGGTCGCCGCCGTCCTCAACGCGGGATGGACTACAACGGAAGAAGGAGGGCCCAGGGTAATAATGGTGCTCTGCTGCCGTTGATTTCGATGACGACCGCCAAGATCCTGCGGCTGGCGTGGCTGCTGCTGCTGCTGGTGGGTCTTCGGATTGACTACCCGCGGGCTCACGGTTGATGCGGTGGTCCGCGGTTGACTCGGAGCTCCGAAATTGGAATTCGAAGTATTGTTGGGAGGAGGAGGGATGAGAACGCTCCGTTGACCGGCGGCGGCGGGAGGGGACAAGAACGGCTTGTACGAATCTTGAAGCAAATCAGGGAAGTTGTTGTAGCTGTAGCTTTTGTCTTCGGGTTGCACCGTTAGATCCGGGAAGGCGAACGGGTCGGGTTCGTCGTCGAAAGTCAACCCGGAGAGCGGGTTATTCTCGCGATGGAGATTGTTGCTGTTTGAGCAGGAGGCGGCGGAGTTGTCGGGCTGCGCCGCCGCGGCGGAGCTGCAGCTCCTGACGATCGCGTTGAGATCCCAGTCGTCGGCCATCGACGGAGGAGAGGAGAGGAGAAAGAGGCGGCGCTGACTTTTTTCTGGAGATTGGGAAGGAGACAGGAGAGAAGGGGAAGAAAAGAGTAAAGCAATAAAAAGAAATATATAAAAAAATGGAAAGAAGAGAGAGAGAGAGAGAGAGTTAGGAAAGGATCAAAAGAATGAGAGATGGTGGTGGTGGTGGAGCACTGACTTCTGGAAGAGAGGGAGGGGGTTGAAATGCTATTATTCGATTTATTTATACCGACAAAAGATAGAAAATTATATAGACAGGAAAAAGTCAATTAGGTCCACGGTTTTATATTGTTTGAAAGTTTAGGTTCCTGAACTTTCTTGATGGTGAATCTGATGAGTGATTTTGAGTGGTATGAGCATCGTTTCTTGGTGTTCACCAAGCCAATATGCTCCCTCCATTGGTGTTTCTTTGACCCCTTGTTCACTGTTCAAAGATGAGTGGTACGAGAATCACTGTTCGGAGAATATTCAAATTGTAAAATCACAAATATTATAGAGCAAAACTAGAATCAACACACCTCTCTATTTGGAGTAGGTTGAACGAAAAAGAATCATAAGCATTACGCACGGCTTCATGAAAGCAACCATTGAAAGTGTGAGTTGCATGATCGTTTTGTTAGTGAAGAAGCGATTGGGAGGGTGAATATGGTGTTCTTTCACAATTCGTGTGTAAAATATTCCAATTTTTTACAGAAATCCATGTGTCATCATGATGGTGGTTTAACGATCAATGTAAACACTTACGAACTTACGGACTTAAGTGTAAATCCATCCACATGAGGGGTTTTGATAAATTCATCTGCACCAAATGTACGGATTGAAGTGTTTAATACTTACAATGGTGTTTAAACACCAAGGTTGTCAGCCCGGTTTAGCCCGTTGGTCTGATCGAGCAAGTTGGTCGAGGGTTAATGATCCGATCGCTTTAGTTCGGTTTAGCCCGCACTATATTGTTGATGCATTTATAAATTATATCAAAATCTCATATAATATGTGAGTAATAACATATAACATTACACTAAAATAACATGTCGTACTTGGATCGAACATATAGTGAAAATTCACACACACTTATATATCATCAATATGCATATGTTCAATTTTAGAATTCCAAAGATAGGGTTATGCGAAGATAAAAATAAAAAATAGGCACATTTCGCAAACCAAAGAGAAAATGACATTGTGTGACCCCAACCCTGTAATCCTTAAACAGATACTCATTTTTCTCACCGGATTAAAATGGAGAAATCAGCGGGTCGAGCTGCAGGTTAACAATCTTGTGAAACACTCCACGAACCATTTAACCTCCAGCCGTTGTTGATGTTCTAAGGACTTGTGTGAATGAATAAGAATAGATTCGGTACCGGATTGACCTTTGCGAAAAGAAATCGTATCGAAGAAGCGAGAAAACAAGAAAGGAGAGATGCTTTTTCTTTGACTTTGGGCGAAATGTCAAAATGGGGCCCAAAACAGCGATGGTATAAATATTCGCGCGGGGAGTGCTGTACACTGGTGTGGTGTCTTCTGTGCCTCCCAAACTTCCCACACACGGCCTAACAAAAAAAGATGTGGGGGATAAATCTCACGCGCCTGCGGAGTTCGTGGGGATCACTCGGCCGACGTGCGCCATTACGCATTTGGCAATCGGGAGTTGTGGGATCTCCCGGTTTCGAAAGGCCCGGAGCGAGAGTGGGGGACGGGATTAAATATTGTTAACTTATTAACTAGTTATGGGCCCATCCCCCGGCCCGTTTATTACTGGATCCACTCGAACAAGGTGCTGATGCTCCACTACCGCACTTCGGGATGTTGTGCTGGGTGTAAAGTGTAAACACAATTGGGGTGATAAGTGAAGTAATGGTAAAAATATTATTCGTGTAGTAAATTGTGTTGTTCAGTTTATGTATAGGGTGAAACTGGTCGAGTTACTTCAGGTTGTGAGCATTTTGTTAGTGTTGGCTTTAGTTCGTTGGGGTGTGATTGAAAGCTTTGTACGGGCGGTTGCAAATAACGAGTTGATCTAGTAATTTTGTCGTTGGTGTTCAATTTGAAATATGTTGGTTCTAATTTAGTAAGTCACAACTAATAATAAAAAATAAACTGATATCACCCTCGTATTGATGCAATTAGGTTAATGTTTCATGTGCTTTAACATGTTATTATCTCTTTTTGTACTCGTAACAAAGGGAATTTAGAGATTGGGAATCCTACTAACCATAATAATAATTATCGGGTAAATGCCACATTTGATCACTGAGATTACTAAATTGTGTCATGTTTAGTCAATAGAAAAATTTAATATCAATTTTGGTCACTCGAATTACTTAAACAAGTCACATTTAGTCACTCTCTCGTTAGTTTCTGTCCATCTTCATTAATGGAGTTGTACGAAAACTAACAGGAGAACGACTAAATATGACATGTTTTAGTAATTCGAGTGACTAAATGTGACATGTTTCAATAATTCGAGTGACCGGAGTTGGTCGAAGGCTAACGAGAGAGTAGGGTTATTAATGAGCTGAGCTATTCGTGAGCGGCTCGATCTTGAACTCGATAAAAGCTCGTTCGATTAAAAAAAAGCTCGGCTCGTTAATAAACGAGTCGAGCTTGAGCTCTACCTTGTTCGGCTCGTGAAGCTCGTGAACTAGCTCGATTAGGTGGCTCATTTAATACAACTCATGAACTGTCTCGTTTTGATCTTATGAAATGTCCCAACATTGTGACTAGAGAGTTAACTCAACTACAACTCATGGGAAAATCAATCTATATTTTATGAGTTGGTTTGTTAATGATGCATATAATTATTAAATTGTAAATATCACCTCATATGGTGTTTAATACATTGAGTATATGTAAGCAAATACGTCTCATATATGACATAACATTAGGTAATCACTTGTATCACATATGACATATAAATATTAGGGTGTTTATATTATTATAAATTATCTTATAGTTGTGCTCGAGCCGAACTTTCGATCTTAATGATGTGTCAAGATTTAATAAATGAGCTGGCTCGTGTTCGACGACTCGACTCGTTTATAAACGAGTCGGGCTCGAGCTCGGCTCGTTTATAAACGAGCCGAACATGAACAAGGCAAAGCTCGACTCGGCTCGGCTCATTAATAGCCCTACGGGAGAGTGACTAAATGTGACATGTTTCGGTAATTCAAGTGACCAAAATTGATATTAAATATTTTCAGTGACTAAACATGACACGATTTAGTAGTCTCAGTGACCAAATGTGGCATTTACCCAATAATTATACTACTAAAATACTTTCGGTCTGGATTTATAAAATTATTAAATGTTGACCGGGCCAACCTTGGCCAACCCGGTAAGGTTAAATTTAGGCCCGGCCCCGTACCAACGCGTACGCTCCATTATGTGGGGCGTGGGAACCACGTCCGAGAGGAAACAACCAAACTTGCTGAAACATACGTGTCCACAAATCACTGCCACCGTCAGAGATACCCGCGAAATACGTGGGCGAGAGGCGGAGGTGACGACGATATCTAACTGGGCCGCGTTGTGGGCCTTTTGTCGGTGGATCAGTGAACTCTTAATTTGTTGGTCCCTCGTAGTTTAAACTATCTTTGATTCTTTCCTAACTTTGCCGGTCCTAGGCTAGATCTATATATTAAATTCCCATGAATGAACCAGATCAACAAATATAACGAGGATTATATTTAGGGTGTGCTTACGGTGACATGCATGTCACGGTGACTTGCAATTTCCGGTCGACCTCAGCTAGGATTAGGTCGACCTCATTTAGAATTCGGTCGACCTCATATAGGATCCGGTCGACCTAATCTGTTGTTTCAGTGTAAAAACAGTTCACGGTGCTTACTTTGGATATTCATATCATACAATTGGCTAGATGGAAATTGAAGACTAATGACTTGTTTTGAAGCTGGAGTGTCCCTCTACATATTGAAGTGATTGATAGCTCGATAGGAAGTCCAGAAGACCATTTTTGAACCTCATCAAAAGGCTATGCCAAAACTGGGAAACTGCCTAGAAATGGCTAAGTCTGGAAACGTGATTGTGAAGTCTATTTTTGAGCTCAATTCGAGAAGCATGAATGCGAGTCGAGTCCAGGAGCCTCTACCACGTTAAATTAGGTATGTTGTTATACAAATTCAAGGAATTGGATGAAAGAATGGATATCTTTAAGGCTTCAAACAAAAGGGTCGAAGTTGCTACGAAGGCTGTTTTTCTGGCAGACTTTGAGCACAAGCAAGCTGCCAGAAAAACAGCCTTCGTAGCAACTTCGAGCCTTTTGTTTGAAGCCTTAAAGATATTGAATCTTTCATCCAATGCCTTGCCTTTGTATAAATATATACGTAATTTAACGTGGTAGAGGCCCCTGGACTTGACTCGCATCCATGATTCTCAAAATGAGCTCCAAAGTAGGCTTGACAAACACGTTGCTAGACTTAGCCATTTTCAGGTAGTTTCCCAATTTTGGCATAGCCTTTTGGTCAGATTCAAAAAAGGTCTTCTGGACTTTCTATTGAGCTCCCAAGTACTTTAATGTGTAGATGGACACTTCAGCTTCAAAACAAGCCTTTAATCTCCAATTTCCATCTAGCCAATTGTAAGATATGAATCTCCAAAGTAGGCACCATGAAACTGTTTTTACACTGAAACAACTTATTAGGTCGACCTGATCCTATATGAGGTCGACCTAAAAGTGCATGTCACCGTGACATGCATGTCACCGTAGCAAAGTCCTTATATTTATATATTTCATTTCTTCCGAAAGTAACATAGTAACGACTAATAAAAGCCAAAAAGAAAGCCGGGGTAATCAATTATATGAAAACCTAACACTCGTACACAGTGGCGTAGCTAGGATTTAGTTTAAGGTGGGTCCACCTCGAAAAAAATAAATATGATGAAATAATTTTTTTTTGAATATAATCTTACGTTGAAATTTTTGATAAATTAAAATGCATTAGCAATCGAAAATATCAAGAATATCACTCTGCATATATACCAAACAATCATTGATTTAGTTAGTCGTAGTGTTTCAAATAGTGTTCTTTGTTAAGAACCGTTAGTGTCAATACCTCGAGTTGTTGATAGAGGTTTAATAATAAATCTTATACCAACCAATAATTCATGATTTACCTGGTCGTTCGCTTTCGAATGATCTTAAAAAAATATTTAGTATCAATAAACCGAGTTGTTGGAAGATTTCAATAATATATTATACCATTTACTACCATGCTCCCTTATAAGAAAGTCAACTTATACGAAATTGATGTTTGCACAAATCTGTATACCGTATGCTTAATAAATGAGGTCACCAAGATTCAAACATAAAACTTTTCGACCAACTATTCTCAACTAAACGCGAGCTAATTTTCGTTATCAATTAACTATCGTATCTAATTTAACCATTTTGCCCCGAACCAGGGTGGGTCCCAGAGCCCAACCTGTTAGCCTCTCCCTCCGCCACATGCTAGTGCACAATTCCAATTAGTTGATCTATCACAAAATCCTGTCTTCATTATAATCATAGATAACGAAGCAACTTTTTTTTTTTTTTATGAATGTGAGTTCATTCGATGAATGGAGAAAGCTACTATGAAGGAAAGGGTAATATTGTGCGATAAATTAAAGATATGTATACAATCTGCCTACAAAAGTCATCTTATTAAAACGAATTTCAGTTTCATTATTAAAAAATCAATGGGATGAGTCATTCCATCGTTTTTTCAAGTATTGGTATTTCGAAATACAAATTGAACTTATATCATAACGTTAAATATATAAGTTAAGTTTGTATCATGAGAAAACTCGTACATTTATCTTAGGGTTAGTTGCAAGGTTGGTCACTGAGATTACAAAAAAACGTTCATGTTTGGTCACTGAAAATATTTAAATCCAATTTTAGTCACTAAGTTTACTAAAACATGTCATGTTTGGTCACTCTCCGTTAGCTTCCGTCAACGATTTTAGTTTTTTGTTTACGTGGCTAACAGAATCATCCAATCAGCCTATTTTAACCCAAAAAACTTTATACCCGACCAGCCACATCATCAAAATTCCAATCCAGCTCATTAACCAACCCAAATTAAACCTATACACAACCTGTATTCTGATTCTGGCCGCCTCCACCCTCTCTCTTTCCGCTCCGCCTGTCCCTCTCTCCACTATGCATCTCTCTCTCCTCTATTCCCAACCAATCTATGATTATGACGAAACAGGCAATGATGAATGACGAAGGCAGGACAGGGCAGATCTGGATCTCGCTGTCGACCGGCAAGGATGAGGAAGACTGTCGACCCATCACATCCTTCATCCTCTACTCCACCTCCCCGAATGCAGGTCGTTTAGGTCCAAACCCCAGGTCGTTTAGGTCGGTCCTAATTCAGAGTGGATCCGACATCCTCGTCCCCGAATCCGACCCTACCACAGGGAGCATCAGCTGGCAAAGATCGACTTATGGTGAGGAAAAAATTTGGAGCTCCAGATCTAATTAGTCTGAATCTCATTTTCTTCTCCTCTTTCCATCTGTTCACTCTCCAATAGCGCGTCGCTCGCACTATCTTTCGCTATGGTTCTTCGATTTGATACAGCGTGGAGTGTGGGCTGCCGCCGCTGCTACTTGGTTGGCGAGGAACATAGTCGTATTGCAGCTAGCTCGTCGGGGTTGGTGTGGTTCGCTAGTTCGGCGGCTGGGCTTTCAATTTCGAATTTTGTTTTCTTGGTGTTCGGAAAGGTGGGGGGTTTAGAGTTCGATTTGACGGGTAGGGGTTGCTCTTGAAGTTCTTGGGGAGGATATCACTAGCGAAGATGGTGGGGGTTCCAAGCGATGAAGTTGGATCCGTAGTTGATTGCCAGATTGTGAGCTGCTGACCGAGGAAGAGGAAGCAGAAATCAAGTTTCACGAGGAGGAAGACGAAACGCAGATAGATACAGATAGAGGGGAAGAGAGAGGGGGTTGGTTCATAGGTTGCTTTATGGGTTTGGTTGTGGTTATACGACGTGAAATTTTTTAATGACATGGCGGGTTGAATTTTAATTTTTTCGGATTAAAATTGGGTGACTAGGCATTTCTGTTAGCCACGCCAGCAAAAAATTGACGGCGTTAACGGAGATTGACGGAAGGTAACAAAAAGGGATTAAACTTGAACCATTTAACTAATTTGAGTGACCAAGATTTGATTTAAATATTTTCAGTGACCAAACATAACATTTTTTGTAATCTCAGTGACCAACCATGCAATTAACCTCTTTATCTTTTGTAAAAAAAAAACCATTTATCTCATGACACAAGTTGAATTTGTATCTTATATAAAGGGTAATGACTATTTATTAGCCAAACCTTTTTTGAATTCTTTTTTATTAACCAAACCTATTGAAATACTAAGAATTAGCCAAATGTTAAATTTCAGTTAGCAATTTTGTTAGTAATATTGACTTGACAACATGATATTGACTTGGAAGAGGCACATGAATGTCAACATTCCAAAATTTTAGTATTTTAACTAATAAAAGAGTTACAAAATTATTAACGATAACGTAAAAATGACTAATATTTTGATGCATTATGAAAAATTTGGTTAATTAATAGCATTTTAATAGGTTTGGATAATATAAAAGAATTTGAAAAAATTTTGGATAAAAAATAGACATTACCCTTATATAAATATACAAATTCAGTTTGTACCATGAAGGAATTTGTACATTTATATCATGACACAAGTTCGATTTGTGCAATAACATAAAAGTACAAAGTTAGCTTATACCATAAAAGAATTTTTACAAAAAAATATAAATACAAATTGAATTTATACTATGACGTTAAAGTTGCAAATTCCATTTATACTAATTTTTTTTTAAGTTAAAACACCAATACCATAAATCATTAAAAATTCCTCCATTCGAATTACACCTTCCAATAATTTACATGCTAGGTAAAGTGTTATTCATCCAACTTTCAATATGGTACTATAGACAATCAATACATGTGATTAGGGTTATTAATCGAAAATCGATTAAGCTCCAAAATCACTCTAGAACTCTCTCTCTTTCTCTATAACTCCTGTTTGGTGTTTTGGGTCGAAACTCTTGAGAGAGAACCAAGTTATTCTCCAGAAAACCGCTCTCTTTCTCTCTCCCAACTGCTGCATTTTTATAAGCCCCGAGAGTCAATGTCACGGTATGGATATCACGATCGTGGCATTGAAATCCTGGTTGTGATCTCGTCCAAAAATCCAAGTGTTTGCTACCGTTTTGGTCCAATGTCACGGTCAGCTGCAAATTGTTACGGTTTGGTGACCGTGACAGTTGATGTGTCCGTGAGATGTGCAAACTTTTGCGATCCTTGAAATTGTCACGCCCTAGGCTCATTTGTCATGGGCCAGAGGTCGCGATGATTACCGCCAAACCGTGATAATGACATTTTCTTCACTTTTTGGCACTTTTTGAACTCCAATCGTCCCAAAACTCGTCGTCGACCTTCCCACACAAACTAGGACATGAAATATAATAAAAGAAGCACAACCTAGAGTAAAATAGGTTGAGAGATGATGATTACCAAGTCAAAAGAAGCACATATGTGTAATTTTGCCCGAATCGGGTTTCTTTATAATATTTGTGATTTTTTGCGCGGTCGTTTCTAGTGTTTGTGATTTGTCTTTGGTGGTCCGCCACCCCTTCCCAATCAACGCACTCCTTCCCCAAATTAAAAGCACATGACACACGTGTTTCTCCCCATTTTTAATTAATGATCAACGTGCTCCTAAGTGGCATTGCCCCTCATCAATTATGGTCTACCCATTTAAATTAAAAATATCAAAACGAAATATTTCTATTGGATGAATCTAATGTTAGCATCATGCTTACGATAAAGTGTTAGCACCCTAACCAATTCCTTGTTAGAGAGGATTAAAAGCGTCACAACTTATTTAATTTTATAGATGAAGGCGTCTAAGAGACTATAAAACTTAAAAGTGTTAGTAACAACTCTTATATTTAGGTATTAGGTATTTCTTTTCATTGTATTTATCACCTCAATTTAGAAAAACAACATTGAATTTAGCGTTTTGGTTATAAGGTTTAGGGTATTTTCAATTATATTTATTGGTTATTCATATATATATGTTCTTTAATACAAAAAAATTTACATGACTAAAGTCCTGTAAGTTGCCACTTAAAATTTGTTTTCTAGTAATAGCTTACAACCCACAAATCTAGAATTAGTTCATATAGTTAGATAAATCTCTAGTACTCTCGTTACATTGAAATACACAAAATATAATTAAGATAGGATGTCAATTTCTCAAGGTTAAACTGACTCAAAATGACCATGAGTGCATCATATACCATTGTTGGTATATTAGTTCATAGAGGTGGCAATTGGATCAGATTCGTGGATTGGATTGGTGGATCCATGGATCAAATGGATTGGTGGATTCATGGATTGGTGGATTGATCCATGAATCCAAATGACATCAAAAGCTTGGAGCAAAATGTAAAATTTGAAAAGTTTTGGTACTAAAATGTCATAATGAAAAAATTTAGGTACCAAAATGTAATTTTCAATGTAATTTTTCGTATAAAAATATAAATTTCAGGTACCAAAATGTAAAATATAAAAAATATAGGTACCGAATCATAATTTGCCATTTGGATCCATGGATTGATCCATGAATCCGCCAATCCAATTGGATTTGGATCAAATGGATTGGATTAGGTGGATAATTTGGTGGATGAATTGGATTGGATTCATGGATTTGAATCCTAATTGCCACCTGTATTAGTTCATATACAAAATTGATTCATATGCAATATGGTAAATCATAGCACAACTTTTGAACAAATACAATAACAAATTTTACAAGCTATTCTATAAGGCTAACCGCAACCCGCAACCCGTAACCAAAAAATAGAGGGTTAAAGGGCCAAAATGGTCTTTTAGCCCCCTCAAAAACCAAAACAGCTACAACCCTAAGGACTAATTTTTGTTGTTTGTTTCGTATGTAGTAATCTTAACTTATAAATAGTTAAACTTAAAATTTTAATTTAAAAATTATATATTCATTCATGTTAATTCGTTACGAACATTTTGATAAAGTTTGAACAATTTTTTAGATACCTTTTGTTTTTAGTTGAAATGGAAGAAGTTACACCGAAATGAGTTTCGTTCATCAAAATTTTCAAGATTTTGAACAATTTTCGAGATACTTTTGTTTTTAGTTGAAATGGGCGAACGTTCCAAATTTTTAATATAATTTTTTGTCTTGAAATAACAATCGAAAGGTCGAAAGTTACAACTAAAAGAGTTTCGTTGATCTAAAAAAAAGTTGATCTAAAAAACACACACAACAACACATGTACATTCAATTTAATTACTAAAATAAAGAATAGCTATAGTAGTCCCCCTCTTAAATACCCCTCCAAAAGTAGAGCTAAAATAGCCCCTAAAATTTCATTTAGCCCTTTAATCACTCTTTTAGCTTGGGTTGAACATCATTTTTTATGACTAAAAGGCCATTTTAACCTTTTAGCCAACGATTTGTGGATAGCTAATACACCTTATGAAAAAAGTAAAAAACAACCTTATAATATTTAACTTTCTTATTTAACCCTCTTCCAGAGAAATTAAACAATGTAATCATGTCACCCTCTTCTTTCGGTCGAGTATATTGCATAACCTCTCCCCGAATTCAACCCCAATTTACTACATAAATATTTGGTGATTGGTGGATCATAAAATTTTCCTCATTGAAGTAAAAGTAAAAAAGCTAATGAAGTTTTCTCTCTCCTATTACCATGTTTAAACTTTAAAGTTTAAGCGACGTAATTGAGATTAGATGGTAATTTCTCAAACTTATGGCAATGCATGTATCATATAACATTATTGAAAAATTAGTTGATATAACAAACTTATTCTTATGCCAAATTAAGCAAGCCCTTACCACTAAATGCTTAACTCCCAAACCATAATCATTAAATATTGGGGTCATCAAATTAGTTAAGTAATTAAGTATATCAACTCTAATATAAAATACCTCACGTTATGTGAGCTTTTACGAATCTTCTCACAAGAGAACTCTTGTTATGCTAAGTTAATATTTTGATAATGTCATTTGAACATTCAGTTTAAAACATAATTAAGCTTTATTATCATAGTATTTTATGTGTATTAAATAGCCATATACAGTTCTATAAATAACAATTCCTTGTTTGCACAATTGTGATTTATTTGAGAGGTATTCGTTTAAATTGCGGTGAGCCATATATAAAATATACTTTTGTTATTGAAGACAATTCTTTTTAATTTTAGTCAAGTACTAAATAAGGTTCGGAAAAAACACAACTTTCATATTAGTGAACTAGAATTTTGAAGGTGAATTGCATAATGTCCTTTTATATACACACATTGAGCTTGGTCTTATATATTTATTCTTCTTTTTTACTTCTCATTTATGGTAACAAGATCAAAACATGAAATAAAATATGAAAAGAAACATCCCAATATAGTGTGGTCCTTTTCAACATTAAATTTCTCCTACCGAACACAACACAAAAACTTAGAAAGTAGTTGCCACGTTATAACATTTGATATGAGATACATTTTGCTGATTATTTATTAAAGTAAGTATCTTCCAATTGTCGTGCGAGCGCAAACTAGCAGATAATTTTAAGAATATATATAACGAGTTTCAACGACCCATAGTTTATTTAAACCAATGCCCTAAGTATATACATGCAAACTACTACACATAGAGATGCAAAATCCTTCTACTAATTTTCTCTGTATCATTTCAAATTTATCTAATTATTGTTCAGAATGTGCAAATACTAGGTCGACTCCTCTTTTACACATTGAATGGCGATCCACTCCTCTTTTGCGGCCTTTTTAACCTGATTCCCCAAAACCTTGTTTTCCTCCCTGTATTCTTGATTTACCTCGGGGTCCTCAAGCCCGTTTGTTGTCAAACAAAAAACAGATACCGCAACCAAGTATAAAAGAATAACAAAGTCATGAAAAGTTTATTGGAAAAAATAGACAACCATGTAAAACTTGATTTAACTTATAACACAACATCCCAATTCTAACACCTGGTGTATCATTAAGATAAGTGTTCCCATTTTTCTTCTCAATAATATTGCTATAGGCCTTAGCAAATAATTTCTCTGATCTCCCCAGCAAGGCATACAAACTTCCTTTGCCGATATTAAATCCTTGTAGGCTTGACCTGTAAAATCAAACATTTCCAAGTCTGGTTCACCTGAAAAAATACAATCATCAATGCATGTTCTCATCAATCAAACACGTGGATGAAAATATAACGACTAGAAAAGTAGCATTACCCTTTTTTCTAGTAGCACAAGCGGTTATCATAGTCTCGAGAATCTTTTTATCTGGAAATATATCACCAACATTCTGTAGCTCAATCCTCATAACAGCTTAGCCGCTTGTATTTCGTGAGTATGTCACTACAACAAAAAAATTGTATTGATTACCCTTTAGCAATATATGCCATGAACAATGTTGGATAGAGAGTAATGGCTCTATCAGTATCTACAAAACTACCTGCATACCAACACACTCATCAGTAGACAAATTTACTCAAATGTTTTCAACTCATAACCATTTTCATAAACAAAAAAGTTAGGGTTCAAGCTCTACAAACAAACATTTACTCTTTGTCGGTGATGAGAATTCTTTGATACTATTTTGCTTTGTTTAACCAGTATTGCTAGTAGTTTTTATTAGCATTTGAAATGAAAAGAAATTAGGTATGAATGGCTTCGCTTTTCCAATAAGTCTTAGATATTGGTTTGCTTCAATTTGATCATTATAGTTAGATGTGATTGTGAATTGAAAAGAACTTATTATCCAAGTTGGTCTATGTTAGGGATGGATGACAAAAATAAAGCATTTATGAGTTGTAAGATCCATTCAACCGGAGGAAAATGAATGACCTTATTGTATTCATATTTCTACAGCACGAGAAAATATTATATTAACTTATTCTCCAAATTGTTTTATGTTAGGGATGGATGACAAAAATAAGGCGTTTAATATTTCTATTTTTTATGATGTAAGATCCATTCAACTTGAAAAAATAAATGACCTTATTGTATGCATATTTCTGATTGATTCTTCCTATTTCATTTATTTATAGCATGAGGCTTAGCATTTCTCAATATCATACTTTATCCTACTCACCTTTCCTGCTTTAGAAGAACCTCTAGTTGTCATAGTTGAAGGTTTCTTTTGAGTAACACCAGTTTAAATCCATCAACTAAACATTAAGTCACCCCTTCGACTACATCAATCAAACATAAAGGTTACCTAAAAAAACAAAGAAAGTTCCGAAAGTGTCTTCTATACTGCATAGTTTTTTCTGTGATATAATCCTAAAATTTATGATGTTCTAATCTAACTATAGTTCCTTTTATCCCTGGGAGACAATACTCTAAGGTTGAAAGTAGATAAATTTTCTATAGGGGTACCCCAATGATTGTGAACTACCATTCATACTCATAAACCATCATATTGCTAATCATATATATTTCAAATTACAATGCATGGAACAAAAAGAACATATGTCTAATAACAACAAATGACATTGGTTAATTATCCAAAGACATGATCTTGTTTCGTTGATCAATTTTGCTTACATCTGTTCTCGGTTTTGTTTTTACTGCAGCAAATCATCAATGATCAAACACATGGTGATACCCATTCTGCAACTCGGCGCATTTAAAATTGGGACTAATGAATCATCTACTTCATTGTATAGCTATCTCTAAATGATAATGACATAAATTATGCATTGTGGTTATAAATTCGGAGTGATATTCAATAAAAATGGTCTATTTTCCTTAATTCATAAACTATTGTTCAGAACTCATTCATCATGCATTACTAATCAATACCAACATGATAAATCACAAACCATTTCATCATACTTATTTTTCTTCATTGAATTCATCTTCGATCGCTTTGTCATCAATTCCATCCATCGGTACTTTGAAACCTAAAAACACTTGCAACCTATTACAACCTCTAAGTTTCATCGCATGGATTAAAGACCTTTTAGCTGAGGTTCTACATCAAAAAGCAGCTTCCCTGTACAAACCATTTCACATTATGTTGAATTCTAACATCACACCTCAATCTAAGGGAGCTTATACCTTTACCAAGAATAAAAAGCAAGCCCCCTTTTTTGACGCTAAATATGTTATTTCAAAAATAGTAAGCATTAATTAACAAACTCTGTCATCTCTTGATAATAGCTAATGTATTGAAACTATTCCTTCATACCTAACATTAGCATCTCATCTCTCACTCTCAGATGAAGAAATTAAACACTTCAATTAGCTTACTTGATTTAAGGAGGGTCGGAGACGGAGTCAAGCCCTATTTTCCATCGCTAGGAGAAAACCAAACCCTTAAATCTCATTATGAAAACATTTAGGATTTATTTGTTAGGATTAATTTCACTATGAAGCCCAAACTATCCTAAAAGTGTCATTTGTGTCCTAAACCATTCAATATGACAAATATGGCAGAAACTATATGTGTTTCGTGACATTTGTGTCCTAAACTATTAAATTATGACAAATCTTACATAAACCACATAGACATTGACTAGATTTTCTGTTAAATACTAACATTCAATGTCGGTCAAGTGGTCAACATCAACGAAAAATAGTTCGTGCCAGATTTGCCATATTGAATAGTTTAGGACACAAATGACATTAATTGAATAGTTTGGGCTTCTTAGTGGAATTAGCCCTATTTGTTATTAGCCTAGCTGATTAAATTGGTTAAGAGAGGGAGATTGCTAGTGACTGCTGGAAGACTGAAACACACCTTAGCAAGAGTCAACAACATCCTTGCCCAAGCCTCGATGCATGTTTCATTTAGCATAAAAACTCGCCTCCAATTCAACAGTGTAAAACACAAACGAAACCCCAATTCAACCAAAGTGCAAAAGATCTACATCGAGAAGGCAAAATTAGCAGGTCGAGGTGCAACTCACCGTTGAAACCTTTCTCCTTCTGCGTGAGGCTTCCCTCTCTATGTTCGACTCATATCCGATGCAATTGGTGGAACTAATCACTCTTTGCTGAATGTGAGAGTAGTGATACATACTTGGGGTCTAGGATTTAATGGAACAAGATTCAGAAAAAACCCCTTTCAATTGATTAGGAGAATGAAATCAAGACGAATAGTTCTCAGAAATCCAACATAGACTTTAACCCTATTGATTGGAAGAGGAGGGAAGGAATATGAAACTAAACCTAAAAATTCAAGTTCGTCTTCACCGGAGAAGAAGAAGGGAAGAAAGAAAAGATGGGGGGTAGAGAGCCGAGCGGAGGTCACTTGGATACAAATCGAAAACTAGGTTGGGCAAACATATCAAAGCCTCCATTCTCCACTACAGTAGCTACGCGCTGATGAAACACTCATAGGTCAGCAAAATTAGATGCGAATAGTGCAATTTAGAGAAACCCTTATACAAACAGTAAACTACTTATCAAACAATTATTATATATGGAGGTTCTCCTCCAAAACCACTTCAATTGCACTTTTCCTCTCTCGTGCGCATAGGACATAGGGGCCATTTGGTATTAAAAAATTAGTTCATATGAGCGGGCAATAGAGCACATGCGAGACGATGGATGTGCCATGGAGCAAAGACCAACTTTTACTTATATGGGCCTTTACTTATGTTGCAGCTTCTTGCTTTTTCCAGTTCCAGGAAGTATCTATCATTATTAGACTCATATATTACTTCTCATGATTCCAATCACGTCTGGCTTATGGGTTATTCTCTTAATATTGCTTTGTTAATGGTATAAGCGATGGAGATAAGAGAAAGTAAGTTTATGTTATCTTTTTCAAGGATTGAAAAACTTTAACGTACTGGTGGTGTGATCAGAAAAACATCTTATTATAGGCTAAACAGTTAGACGATATTTAATGGTATGAAATGGTCAAATTATAATTAAACCATAGTTTCAAAATAAAATATCCTCATGCCGACTCTTCCGTCGAATATGGCGATAAAGGTAGGTACGAAACTTGAATTATCTGTTGCTTTAACTGCTTTCCTTTGGAGGGTACCAGTAGTATTGTATTTAGGCAACTATCATCCATATTAGAAACCATAAATTAGATTTAAGTAATTAATTTATGTTTTCATGTTCATGTTAGAGCCCTATCATTAGAAACTATTTTGTTTATATTATTTATATTGCTAGCGCTAAAGATACGAACTTGAATTAACAGCTTTGGTAGGTATCATTTGAAGTGTATCTAGGCAAATGTCATTTATATTAGAAATCATAAACCAGATTTAAGTAATTATTTTACGCTTCCATATCATGTTAGAACCCCTCCATCATCTATTATTTTGCTTATATTATTTAGACTAATATTTTTGGTGACTAATTATTTGCACTTCTATGCCTCAAGAAATATTTCTCGTGGAGAATCATCCAAATAACCAAATATTGCTTTCATTTTATCGTTAAAAATTAATGTAAGTACAAATATTTTTACTAGTATAATTATATATATTGCAATTTAACATGTGTCCATATCACGTGTATTAAGGAAAAAAGAGAGTTTTTTTTATACCACCAGAAGGTGTGGTGGATTCTGATCGATCTCCATTTAAAGTGCAAAATAAGTTTTCTCATAGTATGTACATCGATAAATTATCAATTGATTATAATCTCTCTAACTATTCCACACAGCTTGATCTTACAAAATTGTTACTCCCCATCGATACATATTCAAAAATTGTTACTCCCCGGCAGTTCATTGATTTCATAGTTTTTTTCGATTTATATGATTTTAAAATTTTATGTTATCAATTCTATGTTGGCTCCTAGAATGGCTTTTCCCCTCGATTTATATGACTTTAAAATGAGATTAATAACCTACAAAATAAGATAAATATATTGTTGAGGTCCATCAAACTTGTCGAAATTCATTATAATCATCTTCGGGTGATGCGTTCTGGAGACATTCCCGGTTTATTGATATTATTGGTATTTCATATTCCTTCATTTATTAGAATTTTTATCAAATGTATATCTTATATTGTAGTTTTATTTTTATTGCAATTGTTGAAGTATTTGACATTGCAAACTCATCATATAAATATGAATATTGTGGAGCGATGATGTACAAGTAGGGCTGCAAACGAGTCGAGTCGAGTTTTTGCTTAGCTTGAGCTTGGCTCGTTTATTAATTTTTTAGCTCAAGCTCGGCTCGAACTCGAATTTTGATAATCTAGCTCGAGTTCGAGCTCGGCTTGAATAAAAACAATATAGCTCGAGCTCGACTCGGTAGAGCTAGATAAATGCTCATTAACATAGCTTGTCAAGCTGAGTACAAGCTCGGCTGAAGATGAGCTTGATTTAAAATCATTCTTGCTGAAAAAATGTGTAAACATAAGAATTTAAATCATAGAAAGAACACTAAAAACTATAAATAACATCTAAATCTCATACACATTTGTATTAACAAGAAAATGTTCATGTTTAAAAGAGTAATTCATCCTTCCACAAGCTCTAAACAAAGCAACTAGCGAGTTTAGCTCAACAAGCCACCGAATCAAGCTAGCTCGCGAGCTTATCAAGCTGAGCATGGTCTAGCTCAAGCTTGGCTCGTTAACTAACGAGTTGGCTCGCGAGCCGGCTTGTTAAATAACGAGTCGAGTGTCGAACGAGTTTTTTCCGATTCGAACGCCGAGTTGCTCACGAGCGGCTTGACTCATTTGCATCCCTATGTACAAGGGAGAAAGTACCAAACCCATAATAAATTACAATCAACCAAAATTTCATTGTGATGCGGATAAAGTAAATTGAATCTCATTCCTCGAATGCAACTTGGAGAGGTTTCGAATATGCTATTGCAAGCAAATACTACAATGGGACGTCACTTTTTGGAACATATCCAAGGATATAATAAGGTTTTCACATTAATTTATGTTGGAGGTAAACCGAACCAGTTTATAAATGATGGACGAGGAGTATACGTTTATTTGATTGGAGGTCAAATATATCATCGAATTGGAGGTCAAAAAATTTCTCAATTCTACATCTAAGACACTGGCAATGAACTCCTTTGCGCGATTCAATTATTTAAAAAGTGCAAGAGATGTTAGATTAAAATAATTTCTTAGTAATGACATTTTGCTCTACAAGGGGATAATTGCATGACACCACTATTCCATATGTTGAAATTAAGTTGCTTGCTAAAAGAGAAGTGGATGTGAGAGATTATGATTTGATATCAGAAAATGAGTGGTTGCTTGAACCGTTGATGATACTTGGGAACAAACATTTCTCATTATATTGTTGTCGAGTATCAAAGTTATGAACTGAAACAAATTAGTATATATCATTCAACTTTAATGTGTTTACAATATCTCTTATTATTCCCACATGGTCAGGATGGTTGACACCCCAATATTCCATACTCTTATGGTGAGAATGAGATGGATACAATGAGCGGAATGTTATGCGATGTGATTTTACATTTATAGACTCCAAACAAAACAGAAACAAACACATTATTATTGTGTGGAAAGTTGTTCCAATAATAAGTGAATGACAATCAATCCCAACACATATTATTCTTTGTCTCGATATTATAGTTATTGGCTCAAAGACAAACTAACTAGAACCATGCAAATTCAAACTCTATGATTAAAGTTTCAAAATTTTATAAATATACATATAGTACTTTTTCATGGTAATGATATTTTGGGTTCAAATAAAAATAACTACATGGAAAATCAAGGACGTTCAGCCACTGTTCCGTGACCAGAGTCAACACCATCAAGAACTTCAAGGTTATTTGGACAACATGAGATTACAGACCAATTACAAACAAATTGTTCATCAAGTTTGAATTAAATAATAGGGCTAATACCACTACAACACCCAAACTATCCGGAAAATGCCACTTGTGTCCTATTGTTTCCAATATTTCATCTATGTCCTAAACTATTATACTTTATGCCATTTGTATACTGACAATTTCGTTGACTGTTAAAGATAACAGTTGACAAAACGGTGGTCAACTTAATATTGACTTTCGCTGACGTGGCAATGCCAAGTCATTGACACCTCAAATTTTTAATTTAAATTAAATAACAAAAGAAATTAAAAATTAAAAAATATATAATTTCAATAATAATAAAAAAAATCCTCGTAAAATGGTCCTCCACCTGCTCTTCGTCTTCTTCCGGCGCCGGCCAGCTGAGGTGATCACCCCTTCATCGCCGGTTTCGCCACCACCCCTAGCACCGATTCATCGCCTCTTTCTTGTCTCACCTCTAAACCGAATCTGACATAGGCGAATCAGTGGACAATCGCTTGGATGGGGCAAGCCTTGGAGAGTCGACCTCAATCCAACGACGGTGAATTTGCCACGGATGGGAGAGGAATAGACGTTGAGCAGGGAAAAGGAGAGAGGGTTGAAAGTGCGGCGACATCTTCTTCCTCCTTCACAAAGTACTTTGACTAAGCCATCTCATCTTCTTTACTTCCCTGAACCCTAAAATTAGATGAGATCCACAAAATGGCTACAATCAAATCTAGGGCTGGATTTTCGGTTATAACCGATAACCGAAATGTCGGTTACCGGTTAACCGCGACGCCACTAATGGTTACCGCCAACCGCCCGACGGAAGCCATCGGTTAGCCGGCAACCGACCGGTCGGTTACCGGTTAGTTACTCGGTTAACCGAAGTAACCGCGAGGCGCAATGAACACCGGTTTAGCCGAGCAGAGAAGGACGAGGCGAGGCGAGGTCGCTTAGCCGGTTGGGGGCTAGCCGTGCTCGATCTGGGCGGAGGAGGAAGAAGGCGCAGAGCACGACAAGATTGAAGACGAGAGCACTAGTAGGAATGAGATTCCTCTCCTCCGTGGGAAATCCTTGACCTCCTAGTTCTCGATTCCGTCTGAAACGAGAAACCCCTACGGTAACGCGTCTGTGGCTAGCGGCAGTTGATTGGTGATCTGAACGGCGACGATGATGTATATGATGGGTCGCGGTGGAGCTTCTCGTCGGCGACTGGCGGAGGAGCAGGCGCCGTCGCTCGGCGAGATGCCTCTGCCGGGATTGCGAGCGGCGGGGTGCAGGCTCCGATTGCGGTCGGGGTTTGGATTAGAGGTATGGCGACGACTACCGGCGGTGACCAGACCTTCGCGACGATGACGCTGAGGGAGCAGGAACAGCGGGAAGAGAAGAAGCAGCCGCAGATGGCATCTGGCGGCGGCGGCAGGATGAATGGCGATGGAGACCAGGAGAAGTGGGGATGGAATTGAGTGGAAGTGGAATTCCTTCATGGTCAGTAGTAATTGCCATTCTCAATTGGTATATTGGATATGTTTTCTTCGATTCTGTCTATTGATCTTTGATTTCTGATTTCTGAATAAATCTTGGGTTTGTTTGTTTTTTTTGGGGAAAAAGCCATGGGAGATGGACAAAGCAGATGCATCGCCTACTGGACTGTCAAGTCCCTCCGCTGGCCGACCGAAATGTCGGTTAGCCGGTTAACCGGCACGGCTAGCTCCTCTACCGCCAATCGCCCGAGACCCTATTTTTCGGTTATCCGGTAACCGCCGGTTATCGGTTTAACCGGCCGGTTAACCGGCAACCGATAACCGAATGGCCAGCCCTAATCAACCACCAGAGGGCTTTAATAAGGACTGATGCAATTCGGTGGGAGAGAGACAAGGGAGTTGGGGAGAGAGGTCAGAGAGGTGGTGGAGCCATGTCGTGAAGGGGTCGATGACGAGGACGACAACATGAAGACGACGAAAGTGGAGGATTCATAGACGGAGATGTGGAGCGATGGCAGGATGTCTGCCTAGGAAGCGACGAAAGGTGGAGGTCGGCGAGGTCACTGCTGCTGAATCGCCGAGCGGAGGAGCTGCGGCGGTAGAGGAGACGTGCAACGGCGAGGTAGAGGAGATGTGCCTCCCATCGCATCTCTAATTCATCGACGAACAGCTGAAATTAGAGGAATTGGTAAAGCTCGACGCTTCCCCCCGCCTCCACTAGCAAGCCCGCCCAACACAATTTTCTTCCCTACTTCTCCGATTCTGCAAAGCAAAACCTCCCACCAGTCCACTTGTTCTAATTTCTAGGGTACCAGCTATGCGCCTCCCCTACTCATATTCCTCACTACTGCTGCCGGCGTTGGTTCCCGGAATCCCTCTACTGTGGAGGTAACGAGGGATCCCCTGTTTTCATTGGTGATGGTGATTCTCTTCCTTCGTTTGAAATCGACGAGGACGACAAGGTAGAGGAGCTCGACGAACGGAGGGATTACGAAGATTTGGGGGGTTTTCATAATTTTTATTTTTTTCCTTATTTTAATTATTTTAGATGGAAAAATAAATGAAAATTCCACATCAGCCACATCAACACTGACTGGATTTTCTGTTAAATACTAACGGTCAACGCCGGTCAACACTAACGGAATAATAGTTCAGGACATAGATGGAATATTGGAAACAATAGGACACAAGTGGCATTTTCCGGATAGTTCGGGTGTTGTAGTGGTATTAGCCCTAAATAATAAGACCATAACATGCAACGATATTCCGGCCCTACCAGCTTACAAGTTTTAATTTCATTAAACAAGACGAGACTGACAAGAAGTTCAACCAAATGAAATTTCTTTCAAGTTCGAATTACTATTTTCAATTTAAATTTGCTCTGCATATTGAACCAAACATTCACTTTCTAATTTTTCATTCCAAAGATGTTGTTGGCCATCTTATTGAGTATTTAGTTTTATTGACATCTACTAGACTTACTGGAAAAGTTACCCACAAAGAGTTCCAACAAAAACTTTCAGATTGTATAAATTCTTTTAACTTTCAAATTGTACATGAGATTGGTTGTGAGGTAACTCTCTTGACTCTTCGGTAGGATAGCTACACAATTAAATTTCATCCTTGCAAATACGTGTGATTGCCCTCTCATCCAGGTCCACAAGGGGGGGCGCGCCTAGAAAGCACGTGTGTGGGGAGGAAGCCTCCTCTCGCTCGCATGCGTCTTCGGCACACTTACAGAGAACCCACCATCTTTCCAACCACATTTTTGTCCGTCAGCCATACCAAAAGCCATAATTCCACTTTTAATGTCCTTCTCCTTTTTTGGAGGGCCATTAGAGGATGGGTTGGAGAAGAAAAAATGGATTGGAAACTCTTTTTTTTTTCTTTCAAGTTTGAGCGCTAGGTTGGCGCTAGTCTTAGATAAGAAAATGGAGATATGCATTCCAACTGAGGATACGTTTATCTTTTACTCACATTTGGTTTGCATAGGACAAAAAATGAGGTGATTGCTTCATTAGCGTGGCCTTCCCTCTTTATTTTCTTTATTTTCACATTTGGTTTGCATAGGACAAAATCTCGCTCAAACCCGCCCATTGCCAACCATCACAAAAATGAGGTGATTATTTGACAATGGAGATGAGGATGGTTTAGAAGCTGTTGGGTACCCACAGTTGCGGGTTTGATTGCCATCCCTACTTTTCACCTACTTTACTTCGCGATACTATTTTTATATTATTAATTGAATAATCTTTAGGTTTTTCCTTAACCAACTAAAAGTTAACATACTTCATACAATTTTTACTATTATTTATGAGATTTCCATCATTATACAGATTCAGGATCCACCTTCAAGTTGTGGACAAACAGTTAAGTCTTTGTTGTTATCGATCGAGTGAGCGATTGATTTTTCAAAATGTCGGTTGTCAGACTCAAACTACTCCAAGACAGCGATAGAATAAGAGGACTACCACGTGCTCATCTCCTACAATTGAGGGAATGATGTTGACGTTCAATATTAACCTCACAGATTACATCTCTAACCCAACAAGTGAGTTCACAATGTCCAAAACAGGGAAGGATGAGGCAGAGCATCACTCGGTGGAATTGAATGAAACAACGAAAGGGTTATTGAAATGCAAGGGAAGGAAGAATCAATTGATATCAGAGATAAATGTGTCAGTTGTCACTAATGGAGATGAATACATTATTACTCGCGGGGATGAAGATGTTGCTCATGGCGTAGAAAATGCAAAAAATCCAAAAAGAAAACGTACAATAATCTCTGATGATTAGGAGTAACCGAGTAAATAGTAGGGTTCTCCGAAAAAAATGAGGAGTCGGTTCCCTAGCACGTGGTCTTTCTTTCATTTTTTTGTGAAAAGGATTTTAGTCGATGTGTTAGTTACAATGTCGGAAAACACTATGATGTTGGTCCTTTTGAATGATTGAAGTATTTTAATAATTTAAATTTTTTTTAATGCTGCCAATTAATTTGGATACTCACTAATTTGAAAATTTTAGTTTTTCTTATACGTACTCGGTACTACCAAAGAAATGTGTATATCACATATAAATTGCTACTGTTGTTGAGTGATTGGCCAGTGAATCCGGCCAACTGGCCGGGCTAACTTTAATAATATTCATTGGCTCTATTTCTTTTATCGACTTATATATATTTTTTGGGTTAATGCCACATTTGGTCACTGTGATTACTAAATTGTGTCATGTTTAGTCACTAGAAAACATTAATATCAAATTTGGTCACTGTAATTACTGAAAGAGGTCACATTTAGTCACTCTCCGTTAGTCTCCGTCCAACTCCGTTAATGGAGTTCGTTATGTGCTGACGTGGTTAACGGGAACGCCTAGTCAACACCATTTTGGACCGAAAATGGTCAAACCCGACCTGCCACGTCACTAAACCCGCCATGTCATACACCCAACCCAACCCATTAACCCAACTTGACCCATAACCAAACCCTAGCCCACTTAACAAAACAAAATTGGAAAATCGATCGGGTTAGTGGCCATTTCATACCAAAACCCTTTCTCCTTCCTCGCCAAGCTGCGTTCCTTTCTCGAATCAATTCCCCCACAAAAAAATCCCCAAATTAGTCGAAACCCGGAATCCCTAGATTGCGAAGCCACTCACATCCTCGCGATCCTCCTCTTCCTCGCTCTCGCGCCGCCGCGCTGCTCGGCGGGTGGCGCCCGATCGACCCGAGGGCCTCAAGGATCCGGACGTGATGGATGCCACGAAGTTCACCGTCGAGCAGCACAACGAGAAGGAGGGGGAGAAGCTGAAGTTGATGAGGGTGGAGTCCAACGCGTACCAGGTCTCCGGCGCCGTAGACGCCAACGGATTGTCCTAGTACGAGGCGATCGTCTGGGTGCAGCCCAGCGCTGTGAAGAGGCTCACGTCGTTCAAGAAGGTGACGTGAGCTAGCATGCTCGAATCTCGATCGATCTCCCTGGATTTCTCTAGATTTTCGTGTTCGGATGATGCGATTGTATATTAATTTAATGGGAAAGGAATTGTGATGTGGTGGTTATGTGAGATGTATCTGTGTGCGTGTTTGCATTACCGGAAATAAGAAGGGAAGAAAAAAGCTCTATTGTTGTTGGTGCTATTCGACATCTGTTTATTCTCCGGAAAAACTGGTTTTTGGAACTTTCTCGAGAAAGGGTTTTGGGCTGAAATGACGACTGACCGATCGATTTTTCAATTTTATTTTATTAAGTGTTCTAGGTTGAGTTGGGTTAATGGGTTGGGTTTGGTGTATGACATGGCGGGTTTAGTGACGTGGCGGGTTGGGTTTGACCATTTTCGATCCAAAATGATGCTGACTAGGCATTCCCGTTAGCCATGTAAGTACATAACAGACTCCATTAACGGAGTTGGACGAAGACTAATGGAGAGTGACTAAATGTGACCTGTTTCAATAATTACAGTGACCAAATTTGATATTAATTTTTTCTAATGACCAAACATGATACAATTTAGTAATCACAATGATCAAATGTAGCATTAACCTATATTTTTACGAATTCACTTCTTATATCAAACAAAAGGTAAAAGTAAAACGGAAAAAATGGGATGAAAACAGTTTTTAACAAACAGAGCGGCCCATGGATGGATTGGGTCGGGTTGCAAATGTTAAAATGGGGCATTGGCTAAACGGCTCTTCAGTACTCACCTCCCTCCAAATATTCTCAGTTTCTCACATCTGTGCTATACCGCCTACCGCTGACATCTATCGCCTCAGCTCAAAAAAATCCCGTCGGCCGACCTCCAAAAATTAGTTGGCGTCGATGGCCTCCTCGTCGGAACTGCCGCAGCACCAGCGTCATCTGTTTCCCAATTTCTTCCACTCAACTACCTCCGCCGTCCTCTCTCTTCTTCCCAATCCCCGGCCATCAGCTTCTCCGGTCGCCTCTCCGGCTTCTTCGCCTCCCAAAGTCTGCTTACCCTTTCAGTTCGTCGATTCGTGTCATCCACAGTCATTCCGTTACCCTCACGAGTCCCCTCATCCCGACTCGGTGTCATCGAAATCGGCGACGGTCAAGGGCTTATCCTCTGCCGAGTCCAATTCGGGATTTCCGTCCACGGTCAGAATTTCCGGTCTGAGTTCCGACGGCAAGGGCGGCGGGCCTGCTTTTGTAGGACAGGTTTTCAGTATGTGCGATCTTTCCGGGACTGGATTGATGGCCGTCTCTACTCACTTCGATATCCCATTCCTCTCTAAAAGGTTAACTCTGCTTTGTATCTTTGCTTGTTATTCAACGAATTAGTTCTTGGTGCTAAGAATCACTAGAGAGTTTCGAATTACTCATGGCTGCCACGTTTTTATGCTATTCAGAACGCCCGAGTGGTTGAAGAAGGTTTTTGCCACTGTGACCAAGAGCGAGAGAAATGGTCCCGTGTTTAGATTCTTCATGGATTTAGGCGATGCAGGTTTGATTTCAGTGCTGAACTTTGCATGTAACGTTTTCCATTTCTGACGGTGCTAGGGATTTCAGTGCATAATTTATCGGCAAATATTGGTTTTAATCTTGCTGAACTGTGGAAGAGTAGCTCTAGCCTCTAGGAGTAATGCTCATATGAGGGATGTCAGTTAACAAAGGGTGTCATCTAGGTTCACTCGGTCTATATTCTTGTACTGAGTCTTCGGTCCACCAGCTGGTTGTGAGGCTGGTTAAGCTGTTATTTCACTTTAACCATTTGCTAGATCGCCAAGTACGACCGTTCTTAATTGGCAGAAGTAGTGTCTAACTTGATATTTTGTTACTTAATTGTTTAGTTTCGTACGTGAAACAACTGAACATCCCCAGTGGCATTGTGGGTGCTTGCCGCCTTGATCTGGCATATGAACATTTCAAGGTATTGCTTACTTTGTCGAATTTGATTTTCATTATGGTTGCACTAGAGTTATGTTTCTTGGTTTTCAACCATGCTTGACTCCCTATTCAATTTCTGGCACTTGTATGTTCAAGATTGGGCTAATTCTTGTTGCTTCTTTGTGCAGGAAAAGCCTCATCTCTTTCAGTTTGTTCCAAATGAAAAACAGGTAGTGTATGTCAAGATGATGTAATAGTAATGGCTGTGAGATTGATGGATCATGTCAACTTTTATAGGCATCATAATTCCATTCTTAATCTTCTGCTCTTATAGGTCAAGGCAGCAAACCAGCTCCTGAAGACAATGCAGCAAAGTGAAGGGAAGAGAAAGGTGGACGGGGTTCCTGTGTTTACTGCTCAGAACCTGGATATCGCCATAGCTACCTCAGAAGGAATTAAGTGGTAATCATTAGCTTCTGAATTCTGATGCAGTAATTTATGCGTGAATTTGAGGTTTGAAATCTTTGTTTACAAGACTAGAATTTTTCTTTAGTGCTCACTTCACTTGAATGAATGTTAGTATGGGGTTTGTCTTTGGGAATTTGTATGATAGAGAACTTTATGTTATTAGCACCTCATCCTAGTCAGGTCCACTAATTTTTTTTTTTGTATACATTAGGGAACTATCAATTGAATGAAACACTCCTAATCTGCATCTTTCTTTTCCATTAGAAGTTCGCTTTGTTGATATTTGAACTTATGTGGTGAAATTTCTAATTGCTTCACTTGGACATTGAGGGGTTACCCCTGCAATGTTGAGATCCTTTTTTTGTTATTTTATGAAGTTGACACTTGACAGTGTTAATATCCTTGTCTACTGCTTATGCCAATGGTTTGTACTGTTAGGTATACTCCGTACTTCTTCGATAAAGGCATGCTAGATGGTATTATTGAAGAGTCAGTTGACCAGCATTTCCACACTTTAATACAAACTCGGCACATGCAGCGTCGACGAGATATAGTTGACGACAACCTGGCTGCAGAAGTGATTGAAGAAATGGCAGAAAGCCTAAATGAGCCACCTGAGGTAAAGAGTTACTATTGACTGTTTCAGTTAATATTGGATGCAGTGAGCATGTTCAATGAGAGAAACATACAAAGAAATAACTGAAGTATATGCACTGTTGTATTTTAATAGTAATGATATCATACTGTTATTACTACAAAAACTATACAGATTTTTATATGTAGAGAATAGTAATTTTTTCTGGTTGACAGGTTCAGGAAATGATGGACGAGATAGGAAATCCTGGTATACCTCTAAGTGTCATCTCGAAAGCTGCTGAAATCCAGCTTTCTTATGTTGTTGATAAGTTACTCCTGGGTAACCGTTGGTTGAGGAAGGCCACTGGGATTCAACCAAGGTTCCCCTACGTCGTTGATTCGTTTGAGAGAAGGTACATAGATACTATCTCTTCAGCCCTCAGCTATCGTCTTCTAAATTTTAGTGTGTAAAATACAAATACATGTATTTCTTATATTTGAACAGTTAGTCAGTTGGGAATCACTAGACTGATAGAGCTTGGATATGTTACATTGACCTACCTTGCCCATCTTTATTAGTTTTGTCAAGCCCATAGGCAAAGATTAGCATTCCACCACAGCACCACCTTATTACACTGTTCAAAAGAAGATACCCTTCAAGTTGACACCATTGACATTTATTTGGTTCTTAGCCCTATGTTGTCAGAGAGGCGGATGATTGTTGGATGGAGGGTCAATGTTAGGAGGGGTCAATATTTGAACATTGCTGCTTCCACCTACAAGTTTCACCCTCCTCTATTTCCACTTCTGTAGAACATATTAGTTCTATTTAGTATTTTGTGTTCCACATGGTGAATGGATGTGATTACTGTTTCCGAGTTCTGTAGAGAGATTTCCTTTTGGCTATTCCTGAATTCTGTTGTGAGGATGTTGCAGGAGTGCCTGTTCCTTAAGGCGAGCATCGAAGTCAACCAGCTTACTTGACATTTCACAAGCCGGTGATAGAAATTCTGAAATTGAAGTAGAAGAAAATGCTCAAGTGAGTTACGAAGAGCGACCAGATTTACGACTACCCTTTGGAAATTGGCTCAGTGTCCCATGGTTGAAAAATCAATCCAAACCGGCCGGAGGGTCAGAAACAAGGTGCGGAAATTATATTCTCTTTCTGCCTCCTACTTCAGCACCATCATTAACCATGACTCTTCATGACAATTCTCAGTCTGAACTTGTTATTATTCCTTTACAGAGTGGATGGTTCATCAAAGGAATGGATGGAGCAAAAGTTGGATGACAATCCTCTTCTTCCGAAAATCACCATGGTAGGCATATCTACTGGGGAGGCTGGACAAATGAGCAAAGCTAGTTTGAAGAAGACGATGGACACTCTGACTAAAGAGCTGGAGCAGACTGATCACAGTAAAACCTCTGGCAATAGCGATTTCAAATTCACGGATAGGGATCCGTTGTTCGTGGCAAACGTGGGGGATTACTTCTCGGCCATGTCGAAGGCGAATTCATCGCGATGGGTCCGTCGGGGAATGAGTTGAGTAGAGTGAAATCGAAGTAGCTTCCCTAGTGCGTGACTAAATGATTTTTGAGTCGAAAGAAGCATGATTACTGGAATAGGTGGATAAAGATCGAAGTTGGTAGACGAAATTGTTGTACAAATTGTATCCAGATCCGTCGAGATTGTGAGAAACTATTCGAGTTTCGACTTGGATAATGTACGACATTGTAAAATGTACATTACCTAGTTTTCTTGTTCAGCTGATCTGTTGTTAGAACTGGAGAATGCTTTTAGTTGCCTGACCTTACAAAGAAAGATCAATATGGATTTGGATGAAGCAACATTATCTATGGGCACACTCCAGAAAGATCAATATGGATTTGGATGAAGCAACATTATCTATGGACACACTCCAGAGAAAGGAATTTTTTTATAAGATAATTGAGAAACTAATGCTCTGTTCATTTCCCATTTCGTTTTCTATTTTTTGTTTAAAAAATAAAAAACAAGAAACAAATGACAAAAAACGTGTTCACTTGTCCATCTCGTTTTCGTTGGAAAAAATCAATTGTTACAAATGGGAAAGCTGTGGATAAACAATAAATAGTCGTTTTCTATAAGTAAGGGGACGGGTTATTCCCCCGTTTCCCAGCGGAAATCGCGCTATTAATGAGAGCCCGCGTTCGAATCACCGCAACCACATTTTTTTTCTTCTTTTTCCTCCTTGATCCTACGACGCCGTTTTTTACCCAACTCTTTCACCCATAACCTAGAAGAACTCCTCGCTCGACCTCACTCGACTCCTCGCAGCCCAGCCGACATCTCCCTCTCCCTCCAACAGACCCGTCGGCCGCCACTTCCTTCTCCACCCAAACCACCACCAGCCCCATCGTCTTCCTCCGCCAGCCCCACGCCTCGCCAACCCCGCGTTCGAGCTTTCCCCTTCTCGGTTTCTCCTCCAGCAGAGAAGCTCCAGCCGCACATTTTCCTGGGTGGAGTCGCCAGCCCCACGCCGCCATCATCTGCGAGACGGAATCTTCCCCGACGCGAGAAGCTCCAGCCGGCGGAAATGGCACCTGCAGGCGACTCATCCCAGTAGAAGCAGCACCGAAAAGGAGCTTTCCCTTCTCGATTCATCCTCCATTCCTCCAGCAGACACCCTCCAAGATTCTTATATCCATCATACTACAGGGGAAACTTTCTGGTCATCATTCGACAATTATACAGTGGGTTGGTGGCAGTTCTCTACTAGTTAGTCATACCAGTGACGTGAGCCTTTCACATTTCTCTTTAATTTGCCAATTGTTGAAGTAACCTTGGACTTGTAACACAGACTGCAACACAAGGACTAAGATGTGGATACAGAACTCGGAACACAAAAGACAATGAATGAATGAGGATTGGAAATGTAAAGTTGTGTTCTTGATCTTCAATCCATCGATCATGTTGTATATGATAGAACGAAAGAGAATGCAAGTATATGAAGACCGGAGACAAGTTTAGTAAAAAAATTCTTTCCAATGATATCAAGATTTGTCTCAAATGAGTGATATTATTAGGTAGATCGTTGAATGGTTTACGATTCCATAGGAAAGCGATACTTTCAATGAGTTTGGTGAGATTTTTAACTTTCCATGACATGCTATGCTAGATTGCTAGGCCACATTACACATCAACCACACTCATGAAACTTCACCTTGCAAATCAAGCATATGGAAACCTTTTTTCTTAATTGAAGCATCGAAGGTGGCTAGAGATATATAGCTGCTGATTGAGGTCAACGGTAGTCGGTAGCGATATATAGCACTTAATTAACATAAGATGTTTTACTTGTATTGTGTTTATTTGTAGTTTAAAACTATTTAATTCGAATTAAAAATTATAATCATGGTTAGGGTTGTATGATAATAAAAAATCAGAAAAAAGAATGAAGCAACTAAACAGGTTTTTATTTTCAGAACTCAGTTTCAGAACCCATCAAAATTCTTAGCTAAACAAGGTTTTTTCAGGTTTTGTTTTCCAGAAAATGACAGCTTCGTTTTCATTTTAATTTTGTTTTCTGTTGTGACAGCTAACAGAAATGGAATGGCAAGTAAACGGGCCATAAGGTAACAGACAGCGAGAAAGGGGCATAATAGTAAAATCAGGGGGCCAAAACCTGTTGCCGGGGTTACGTTACTTTCTTGGATCTAGGGAGAAAAAAAATCACAAAAACCCCAAAGCGCATTAGCTATCTTTCCGTCGCCCCCATTTCTCCCCCTCTGTTCATATTCGCATCGGCCGCACCGGCGCTCCGGAGTTTCAGATCTCGATCTCGTTTCCCTCCGTCTCTTCCCGGTATTTCAACTATCTCATCGATTTCTCCATATTTGCATCTCTGGATTTCCGGCGTTCGAATTCATTCGTTTTTAAGCTCGTTGTGTAATCGGGACGCTCCACCGGAGTGTTTCGGGACTTCCGCCGCCCCGATTCAATTGTTTAGTCTAGCTTGACGCAGTACCAGATTTCCTTGCCAGTAATCGAATAGTCTCAGTGATAGCTCTGTTTGATCTCATGAGTTCATTTTGTACTATTTTTTTGTCCGTGCGTTGATATCTCAATTTGAGCGGATTCTTCTCCGCCTCTCGCTTGAACTGGACTGTTGCTTAGTTAGTTGCTCTGAGCTCAAGGTCAATGAATTTGTTATTTTCTGATTGTTCCCCGTGGTTCTAAGTTCTTGAGAATCTCACCTCGGATTCTTCTCGATTTAGACGCTTGCATTTGAGTATTTTGGAGTGATTACTAGTCCGAAATTTGGTTCCAGGTGACAGGAGGTCAACATGGCGGCTTCTGAAGAGAATAGTGCGTTGTTCCCAATTTTTATTCTGACAATAATGGCACTGCCCCTGGTGCCTTACACAATAATGAAGTTGTGCCGTGCTGCCTCAACGAAAACAAAGACCATCCACTGTAAATGTTCCGAGTGTACCCGTTCGGGGAAGTACCGGAAATCTCTATTTAAGCGGGTTAGTCTCCTTAGGACTCATTTCAGTGTGACATTGTGTTATGAGCTCTTTGATTGGATTCTTTGGTAAGTGATTGAGTATCTAAATTCTTTTCCCTGTCGCAGATTTCAAACTTCTCGACATGCAGTAACTTGACGGTGATACTACTCTGGGTCATTATGATATTCCTAGTTAGTTACATAAAGAACATGAGCCGAGAGGTAAATTTGTGGTTCTTTTATGGTGCCTTAGTTGATTGCAATACCTACTTCGACTAGTTTGTTGTTTGAGGAGTTCAATTTGTTACTTCCGTTGTTTTGCCACTTTCACTTGTCCTGGAAACACTTTCTTCTGTTACTTATGATTTATTTGTTTTAAACAGGCTCAACCTTTTGATCCATACGCCATACTTGGATTGAAACCTGGAGCCTCAGAGACAGAAATTAAAAAGAGTTACCGGAAGCTTTCTGTTCAGTACCATCCTGACAAAAATCCAGATCCAGGTTGGAGGTGTTATTTTTCTTTGGCTATTTCTTATTTGTAATGCCTGATCAATTTTAAATATGCGGAGTCTTTTCTTCTACCTTCTGTATCATCTAGTTATCAAATGAATGCCTTATGTTTCCATTTGTTTTCCCGCAGAGGCTCACACGTACTTTGTGGAGTTTATAACAAAGGCATATCAAGCGCTGACAGATCCAATATCTCGTGAGAACTATGAGAAATATGGCCATCCAGATGGTAGACAGGTGATTGCTTTTGTATTAGGACTGGCACTCAGTTACTGACATTTCTGTACTTCTATTTCAAAGCAAAACTGAATAGTTGATTCTTGGCAGGGATTTAAAATGGGAATTGCTCTTCCTCAATTTCTCCTTGACATTGATGGTTCATCGGGTGGAATTCTTTTACTTTGGATCGTTGGTATTTGTATTCTCTTGCCATTGGTGATTGCTGCTATATATCTTTCAAGATCTGCAAAATATACCGGGAATTATGTCATGCACCAAACTCTCTCAGCATACTACTATTTTATGAAACCATCACTAGCCCCAAGGTAAATTTTCTTTCAGTGGCTTTGGTTATCCTAAATCTTGGTCATCATGTAAATTCTTTCAGCAACCAAGTAGTTGCATCATAGTGACACTGGCTTCTAAAAAGATTGTGAAGAACATACTCATGTTACTTGAGTAGTACGGTGCTTCTATTTGGTCTAAATGTAAACATGAAAGTTAGTTGCCATATAATTATCATGCCATATCATCCCTTAAGATAGATTGAGTTGATCTTTCAACAGGAATGAAATTGTTATCTGTTGCTAGATAATGCTTGCTGGTCTGTCATCTATGTTCACTTAGTTTTATCATCGTTCCATGATTAGTGGATTTCTTAGTGAAGTACATTCTGCAGGCTAAGCTATTCTTTGAATTCCATAGAAATGTGTATTTTCTCTGCTTTTAAATGCCTGATGGTACGCCATTTGGAGAGTTTGTGTATTGGTCACCAGTATTTTCATTTTGCCTAGTTTCCACTTATCTTCTGCAGTAGTGGTTTTGATGGCATATTGTTGAAGTCTAGAATTATTCTCTAACGTGTTTGTTCCTTTTCTCCAACAATGTAGCAAAGTGATGGAGGTTTTCACAAAGGCTGCTGAATATATGGAAATTCCTGTTCGGAGAACTGATGATGAGCCTCTTCAGAAGCTCTTTATGTCTGTTAGAAGCGAGTTGAATCTGGACCTCAAGAACATAAAGCAAGAACAGGCTAAATTTTGGAAGCAGCACCCTGCTGTAGTTAAGGTACTTTCTTGGAAAGTTTGAATAGACTTCCTTTTTTTTTTTTTTTTTGTTATGGTGGCTCAACCTGTCATCATTCAATATGCAGACAGAATTGTTGATTCAAGCTCAGTTGACTCGGGAATCGGCAGCCCTGCCCCCAGCCTTGCAAGGTGATTTCAAACGTGTGCTAGAACTTGCTCCTCGTCTTCTTGAAGAACTGATGAAGGTATTGTTGCATCCTATGGCATATTGAACTAAAGAGATTGCACTATCATGGTATACACATTAGTAGAAAGCTAGTATGTGGCGATAGGGTTCCTTTGTAAGGTGAACATGGCTGAACCGATTGGTGTCCACTGCATTAGAAAGTTGATCATCTTTGAATCCGGGGTTCTATGGTAACTGAACTTGAGAACTAAAAGAGGATTTCTTGATGTGCTAGCAGAATAAGCTTAAAAAACTATAAGACGACAGAGGGATTTGGGCTTGCATCTGTCTTTGGGGCAACTGGTGGCCTGTTTAGGCGATCAAATGCTAACTATATTGCCCGAGATATATCGCATTCAGATAAGGAAGACAACTTGTAACCATCTGAGTTCTTCCGATCAGAAAGATCCCTTAGGATTTTGGGTTTTACTCGGCCAAATTATGGTCATATTCAACAACTTCTGAGAAAGATGGAAGTGTGATGAACTTCTATTTTTTGTACTGCACAGATAACTAATCAGACGGAAACTTCTCATTTATCATCATCTTGCTATATGACGTATCCTTATATGTTGGAGAGAAGATCCCTTTGCTGCAGACTTTACGTTTCTAATTTTTACTTTTTGTATGCAGATGGCACTTATACCGCGCAATGCTCAGATGCACGGATGGTTGAGGCCTGCTATAGGGGTTGTTGAGCTCTCTCAATGCATAACTCAGGTGTGTATTAACATGTTCCTTTATATTTAGTGTTCACCGAGATTTTATTGCTTTTTCCTTCCAACTCAAATTGTCGTTTCTCTTTGGCTATGCATTATAGGAGAGTGTCGAATCTCTTAATCGTCCATAATTTTTTCCTCTCTTAGACCTGTTTGAGTTGCGATTATGTTCTGTGTTCTTGTCGTGCTTTCTTTCATGAATGAACTGTTCCTAATTTAATGTTTCAGTTCCTAATTATTTTCCAGTATGGAAATATTCATGTTTGCTTTTGTTTCACCAATGTAGGCTGTTCCACTCAGTGCGAGGAAGTCCACAGGAGGTTCGGCCGAAGGGGTTGCTCCATTTTTGCAGCTGCCACATTTCAGTGACTCTGTTATCAAGAAGATAGCTCGCAAGGTATATCCAAAATGCGATGAACTATTACTCACAAAATAATGATGAACTATCTTTCTGAGTGTTGTAGATCCAGCATATGTATAAGTTAGGAATTGAAAGTATCTTCCGTTTCATTAAGTGTCTTTTTTTCTTTACTTGCAGAAGGTAAGAACATTCCAGGACTTCTCTGAGATGTCCCCAGAAGACCGAGCAGAGCTTCTCACTCAAGTAGCAGGATTCAGCTCATCGGAGGTGCAGGATGTGGAAACGGTACTTTCAATGATGCCATCAGTAACAACTGAAGTCAGATGTGAGACTGAGGGCGAAGAAGGCATACAAGAGGGTGACATCGTCACAGTCCAAGCCTGGATCACCGTGAAACGACCCAATGGCCTCCCTGTTGGACTCCCACATTCTCCATACTACCCTTTCCACAAGGAAGAGAACTACTGGTTCCTCCTCGCAGACCCCGTCTCAAACAACGTGTGGTTCTCCCAGAAGGTCAACTTCATGGACGAGGCAGCCGCCATCACCGGTGCTTCCAAGGCAATCGAAGACACGATGGAGGGATCAGGAGCGAGTGTGAAGGAGATCAGTACAGCTGTCAGGGAAGCGGTGGAGAAGGTCCGCAGTGGGTCCCGCCTCGTGATGGGGAAATTCCCTGCCCCAGCGGAGGGGAGCTATAATTTGACTTGCTTCTGCATGTGCGACGCTTGGATAGGGTGTGACAAGAAGACGAGCTTGAAGGTCAAGATTCTGAAGCGAACCAGGGCTGGCACACGTGGCGGGTTCGCGAATGAGGATGGACTTGTTGCCGAGGATGGGATCGAGGAGGAAGAAGAGAACGAGGAAGAGGAGTATGATGATGATTACGAGAGCGAGTACAGCGAGGACGAAGAAGAAGAGAAGGATACAAAGAGGAAAGGTGCGGCGAATGGGACTGTCCGTAGAAAGGAGTCGAGTTCTGAGGATGAGGGTGAAGATGAAGAGTGAAACAAAATGATCAGTTTTGGGGGGTTTGTGTCAACAAGGGAATAGAGGCGTATGGATTGGACTCTAGTTTTTCGTCGAAAATTTGATCGCAGCTTCTTTGCTTTTGTTGAATTGAATGTACTCTTGGGAAATGTCGATTTTACAGCCATCATAGTTAGACTACAGTTACAGTTATTTGTCTGCAGACTCAGAAATACAGTTTTAGTGCTTCTTAGTCATGTTTAGGTTCTTTCCAGTTGGAGCCAGCCAAATGACTAGGATTCCAACCGGTTTATTATGTGCGAAACCTCGGCAATCTCACTGCCACCACCCCCTCTCTTGTCGCAGCAAATTGTCGTCGGTTCTTCCTTGCTGCCACCATCCCCTCTTTGTAGAAGCACACTGCCGACTGTTTGTCGATCATCGATCGCTGTATCTGATGGGAAGCATGCTGGGCGGATTCATCTCCACGCACTGGTTTGAGGTTGGAAGAACTATTTCCACACCATTTGTTAATGACAAGATCGGAGAAGATGGCCAACGAGGATTCTAATTATCTATCACATGCATGGTGCTTCTAATATTTTAACTGTACAAGGGGAAGAAACGAATCTTCCATCTTCGTAGTTGGTGGGGTGCATATCTGTCAACAAAGTTGTGCTTGTCTCGTTGTTATATGTTATGTATGTGTTCATCGCCATCCATAATTCATTCTCACAACACAAGAACAGAAAATGAGGAAACTGATGAAGAGGAAGAAGAAGAAGAATAGCCAGAAAAGCGGCAGTACCATGTTCCAAGAAAATGTCAGGAGAAAGGAAACGGGGGAGGAGGAATCGGCGGCAGCAGCGGCGGCGATGTGGGATTTGGGGAGCCCGCTGTTTGATTCCCACGAAGTGGTGTCGGTCAGCCATTTGATCGACCGCCACCTGATGGCTCTGCCGTCGTCATTGGGCAGCGGCGGATCGAAACAGCTCAGTAGAAAGTTCTCCTCGTCGACGTCGGGTGGTCGCAGTAAGGCTGTAGTTGTCCCGGCTCCTCCATCTCCAACTCGCTCCACCGGAGGGCGGGACAATAATGATGAAGCTATTGCCGCCATTGGAGGTGGCAGTGGTTCTTCTGATGCTCGTCGGTGGAAGGTGGGTGGGATGTTGGGTTTCGTGGGCAAGAAGCTAAGGAAAATTAATGAGGAGGAGGAGAAGAAGAAGATTAGTAGGAGCGGGAAGCAGCAGCGGTCGGCCAAGGGCAAAAAATCAGTAATCATTGCTTGCTTTGGGCGCAAGAAATCCTGATCCTGGGACTAGAATTTGTAATCTTCTATCTCCATTCTCCACCCACTGAAATTGGAAGTGTAATACAATTTCACGTGGAACTCTTTTCTGTAGTCGTAGACAAGAACTGTAATTTGGCAGTGACAAATAAAGGGTGACTACGCTATTCAGTGGTAAAACATGGCTTCTGTTGCCTTACCCTCGTCAAAAGGTTCCTATGCTTCTATCAAAACTATGACCTCTGTTTTGCATCTCACTATGAGCGCCCAGCAGCCCAGCACAATGATGACATGAACAGGTTTGAATTCGGTTGCCACCTCTTAAGAGTTTCTTTGCCGACCAGATTTCCTCTCGTGCTGGCATTCTGCAAGTGCGAACGAATCAACTCTTGGCCCTCGCCTCAAGAAGTTACCGACTTCAACTGGCATCGTCAAGTTCCATGGACTGCTGATATGATGCAAAGGCTGCCTCATCGCTACTCCTGCTCAAACCTTCGTTTCCATTGCTACTATTGGTGTCTCTACTCAGTTGATTGTCGAGCTCATCGTCAAACTCATCCGAGCTGAGACTAGTCTCTTCCTCATTGCTGCTTTCGTCTGGGTTCTCATCATCGTCCATTTCGCTTGAGCCATCAAGACTTGCATCCGCTTTATTCGCCCCTCCCTTCTCATTCTCATATTCACGGTAATGCTTGGCTCGAATCCTCACACGCTTCCCCTTGATGTACCTGAACTCCCATTTCGGCGGAGGGTACTTGGCTTTCAGCTTCTCGTACTTGTCCACCATGCCTCGATGCTGGAACACGGTCCCGATCATGTTGACTATCGAAACACTCGGCTGGACCCCCAGTTCCTCCATGTCAGCAAATATCTACAAAGAAAGAGCAGTCATTTTAAGTAAACCATACATGAAAAACAGTTTGTACAGCTGTTTCGGAGAGTTACCTCAAACATCTTGTCGTGCATATCCCTCTTGTAATAGATGGACATCATCTTATCGAAGAACTTACGAGGCATGCCTTCCAGGTACCGCATGAACAGCTTATTCCATAGCTCTTCAGCTTCGTCGAGCCTTTCATCCTCGGCCAATGCACTCAGTAAGATGAAATATGTTCCCATCGTCCTCCCTTGCCCTTTGTTCAGCATCCACTTAGAGACCTACAAATCCCCCATTTCTTGTTTCTTTAATCAAAAGCTTTCAAGCTTAATCAGTAAAAAAAGAGGAAAGATGCCGTTGAACCCCCCAGTACCTGAATTACTCTTTTCCATTCTTGTTGATGCTCTAGAGTCCTCAATGCTTTCTTTACAGTGATCAGAGGGAACTCCAAGTCCCAAGCGACAAAAGAATCAAGTGCACCATACACTTCCTCCTTCACATTCGACAATCCCTTTACCTACATGACCACCACACAAACCAGAAGTACATCATAAATCACATTCCAGAGCTCAAGAACCAATTCACCCCCAACAACCCGAGTTGTAGCAAAAGACCCAAGAACCACATCTTATACACAGTGCATTTCTTCCAGTTGTGAAATTACTGAACAAAACCCACATCAAATTCTTCGTAGAGAAGCAGAATGCAAGGGGAGGAGAGATACTTACACAGTCAACCAGCTTGGCTGCCTTGGAGACGGTTCCGATTCTCGTTTTCGTTTTCCAGACTCGAGGATACCTTGGCCGCGGCCCTTTCTGCTCGCATATCTACATCAAGCATCCGCCATTCGGTAAGAATTCTGCCTCATATCGAACCACGAGATTGTATAATCAAACTTGGAGGAAAACTTACAATATAGCTCCTCGGGCACTTCTTCTTCGATGCTTGAATTGATTCCAATCTTGTCGGAATAAGCGGCAGACAGTATCGTAAAGAAAGCATTCCGGGAAGAAGGTAAAAACTGAAGAAGAAGAAGAAGAAGAAGAAGAAGAAGAAGTTCTGGTTCGCTACACTTTCTCAGGAGTGAGGTGTTTTCTTCGCGTTTTCCTCTCTAATTTTCTTGCGTTTTCTTGCCAAAACCCTCCATCCAAACAGCAGATATTTTGATTTCCCGTTCCTTTCCTATCCTTGAATGATTCCGCTTCTGGTCAAAACGGCGCGCTTCTCTTTTTCACTCGGTTTAACAAGGGGCTTCTTCTAATTCTTCGGATCAAACCGGTTTCAACCATTAGACTGGCCAAACAAATGGGTCTTGGGTGGACAGAGAGAATCGGGTTGGTTAGGTTGTGCAACAGACTGGTCCTTGCCAGACCAAATCAATGTTTGAACCGAACCATACCGAACTAAATATAATATGGGTCGGTTCTTGGTCCCATGAATTTTATAAATAAAGAAGAAAAATAGACCGAATTGATATTTGGACCCACCAAACAAGCCAAAGCACTGTTGATCTGGTAATTGTCCTAAGATGTGTTTTACTATTAGACGGCGGTATCTCTGAGTTTGTCTGGTTTGGACAAGACCGATTCGTTGCACATCCCTAATTGCAGTTGGCTGATTGGCGGATTGATAGACAATTTCGAGCGTTTAGTGCGAGGATTTCTTGTCGGCAATGCGTTTATTTGGAGCTGGCAAAGGACGATATGTGGATGCTGGTAGGCGGATTTGTGGCTGGCACGTGTGAGTGATGAGAAGAAGAAGGATGAAGTGACGACTAACGATTAACCGAACAATTTAGTTTTGCATTGAATCGGGTGCTCGGTCAAACCAGGCTTTGTGGGTTTGACTGGGCACCGGTTTTTAGTGAAACCGCTGGTGCGGGTTGATTGGATTCCCAACCAGGCTGTACGTTTGTTTCGATGCTACTGCATGCAGGAGATCGATCCTCCACAACTAGCAGCGGCCTCATCCAATAATCTCTGAAATTAAAATGGCTCCGCCTCTACGGTTCAAAAGAGAGCGCTGGGTTTCATTTCATCGTGTCGACACAAGAAGTTGCTTCTCTACTGTTAATGGTGGAAAGTAGGAAGCAGCAAGCCGAGAAATTATGTTGGTGATGATGATTGAACCAGCGACGGCCACCCGCTTCGCCGCCGGCGCTAATTTCTGCTCGGCCGCCACCTTATCCCGTAAGTTCCTCCCGCTGTCCTATCTAGCTACTTTCCTGCCTGTTGTGTTCTTCACCTACTAAATTGTTTCCCGCCATTGGAGCTCTGGAAGAAGCTCGAAAGCTTCAGTTGCTTCAATGTCTCAACTGACGCTCCTGAAGCGATACTGCCTTTCGAAGTTTTCATTCACTTTCCGTTATTAGCTTAAGTTTCACGCATGAGCAGTTTTCTTGATTTTTGAATCGGAGAATGAGGCCTTTCTCTTTGTTGCTGTGATCTGGAATCTCCGATTGTAGATTATCGCGGAGCGGCCAACTTGGAGGAACATAGCAGAGCAAGCGGCATCACTCGCCGGCAGCTGCGCACGGCCAGCTTCGACCTACCGTGGTACTGTTTGCGTTTTCTTCTTGTTACAGCTACTTCAGTTCTAGAGTCATATTCGAAGATGAAATTGAAGTTCATTTCTGAGAAATTTTAATTATAAGTTCCGTTACTGAACTCAAGGATTTCATGAGTGCTTAATCGGAGTTCTGAATGCTTGTAGAATGTCTTAGAGTTCCTACAACGGACATGTGTGAATTTTTTTTTCTGGATCGTTCCCTTTCATCTTGTCTATGGAGTTCTATTTCATAAGGATCGTTTCATACGATTATCATCACCACAGGAAGAAATCTCAGCGATCAAGAGCTGGTTCTGTACCAAAGAGTACGATTCGAGCATCTCAAGGACAATTGGCATCCGGCTCGGATTCCTCTGAGCAGAATGACAAAGTGCAGTATCATCCGTTTGAGGGGATTGCCGATTCGGCCTCCAAAGGTAGTGGAGATGCTAGGCTTACAGCTGAAGAGACTTGCAGGACTATTGTCGAGGTATCATATTTTGAATGGAAGACATGATTGGATATTTTCAAAGAATCGGAGTGGTACTTTTGCATGGCTAACGCTGTCTGTAGTGAGTCATATTCAGGTGAACAGCAGAGCTACTGTGATGCTGACCAACTTGTTCAATGAGGAAATTCATGAGAATATCGTGTGGTCAGACATGCCATATGTGACTGATGAATATGGAAGTAAGTCATGCTTCATTTTGTATGCTGAAATCTGCAACAACTTGCTTTATGGTTTTAGGAGTCAGAGTTGTTGAAGAATTTTGTATGCTGAAATCTGCAACAACTTGTTGCAGATGTCTATTTTCAAGTGAAGAATGATGAAGACATACTGAAGACGCTTACGTCGGAGAACAACTATGTGGTACACATTTCCCTGCTACTGCTAGTTACCCTAGTTGTAGTTTATTTATTCCAGGCACAAGTGGCACATAAAATTGTTGGTCAAGTGTTTACTTTGTCCATAACAACACTGCATAGAAGCAATACAAAAGCTGTCTGGCCAGTAACCTGTAGAGGGAGATACATAGTACAAGCATTTTCTAATGGCTAGCAATTCTTCTATTATTTCAATGTCTCTTATTTTCTCATGCAAGTTCTTATATTTGGAAGGTTTCTTCTGTTCATACAGCAAGCTATTATAGGCTTTGATGCAGACGACATGATCAGTGAGATGGAGCTGCTGAATAATTCTGACATTGACTTTGAGGGAATTGACGATGAAGATAGTGATGGCGAAGAAGATGATGATGATGATGACTATGACGAGGTTTGATATGATATTTCTTACTCTTCTTATTTTTCTCGCGTTCGGTTCAACTTGTAACTTGCATAACTGATTGTATTTTCTTGAGACCAATTCCATTGAGCATTCTCTCATTGTTTGTATAGGAAATAGTAGCTGTCCTCGAAGATGAAGGCGATGAGGATAGTGATGACGATGGTGATGATGAAGACTGGGAAGACGGGGATTCTTCTCATCCAATGTATTTTGCCAAAAGGCTGACTCAGGTAATTTTATGGGAGACTCTGGAAGTCTTTACTGAAAGATGGTGTAAGCACTTGTAGTTGTTGAGCTAAGAAGATGACTTTCTTCCTTCTTTTTCTGTCGTAGATTGCTTCAGATGATCCTGTAGATTGGATGAAGCAACCACCAACTGGTCTGGCCATACAAGGGCTTCTCAGACCTGCATTTGACGAGGAACATACCGACATCCGGAGGCATATGTCTGACAATAAACTCCGTCACGAAGATCAAGCTGGGAAAGAGAAAGCAGAAAGCAAAACAGATGATCTTGGTGCAATCAATGGTCAGGAAACCAAGCCTGCATCATCTGAAGATGTTTCAGTCCGTGCAGAGAAAGATGTGGCTGCCCCAGCGACTGGGACTTCATTTTACAAGCTTGAACCGATAAAGATCCAGCTTATTTCAGCTGATGGACATCAAGTAGGTTCTTATGTTCACATAATGCAGATTATGTCCCCATCGGTAATTGATATAACAATTGTTTCTTCGGCTTTGTGACTCTTTATGAGCAGTCTTTGAGTCAGCACGAATTATGTCAGCTCATGTGATTTTCCGGTGCAGACTTCAGTTGAACCAGAAGATTTTAGGAATGCCAAGCCTGATGCCATTGCTCACTCAGCAGCCAAGATCATATCCCGTCTCAAAGACGGTGGTGAAGAGGTCACGGAAGCCCTGATATCACTGTGTTGGAGATGTAAAGGCATCCAAGTTGAGGTAATATGCTCAAACCTTTTTTATTTGGGAAATTTATACAAGTCAGTTGTTTGGATCATGGATTTGCCTCAAGAATTTGAGCACAGAGAGTTAATCAAGAAACCCTTGTTTGATGGATAAATTTTTTGCCACAACCATTACATTTCTAAATCCATGCAAATACGTGGATCCATGGATTTCATGAGGGTTTGTAGAATCCAATTCTACATTTCCATGGGTTTGATGGGTGAAACTAGTAACTCACTTCTGTGATCCTTCATTTTGCACAATCCATCGATTTTCAGATAATAAGACTGACTGCAACACTGCATACATTACTAATTAGCCTGTTGGAGATCTGCAGGAAGCAACCGTTACAGGCATGGATTCTCTGGGTTTTGATTTGAGGGTTTGCTCTGGAACTCAAGTCCAGACATTGCGATTTGGATTCAACTCACGGGTAACAAACTGCACTATGAATCAAATCACATCATCTTTTCAGTACCAAAAGTCTGCCTATTCCTAAAGATTCACTCATTTCCTTCCAATTACTTGCAGGCAACTTCGGAATACAGCGCAGAGAGACAACTTAACGATTTACTATACCCGAGGACCATCCAGATGCCCCTGAAACAGAAAGAGCCTCAGCAAAATGAACATCAGTAGCGCTCTCTCCTCTCTCTCTCTCTCTCTCTCTCTCCAATCTTCTCTATCAAAATAACTCTTTTGCGGCACAATCAATTATTCAAATGCTGGTAATATTTTTGGAATCCCATTCTTTTCTCCCTCCCTGGCTCGTTACCTTTTACAGCTTCAACACCTGCTATACAGTGATTTGGCGAGAATAGATTGCTGAAATATTTCGACAATGCTTTCTCGAGAACATCCATTACAGGGCAGCCAAAGAGATCGAGAAAGCCGAATGTAAGCATAGAAAGAAAGGCTCGAATCACCAAAAAAATTCTGCTTCATTCTCCATACTCATTTCTCTCCAGGTACAAGCTCTGTATATCCACTTCACTCCACTCTTCCTCTCTACCTTACTTCTTAGCTCGAGCTGCTTCTGTGCACGAATTGCGCCACGAGCATGTCCAAAACCGCTTAACCAACAGATTTGAACACAGTAATCTCATCACAGCCCTTCCTCCCAACCCTCTCCCCTCTCATCAACTCCACCAGCAGCCAAACTTCCTCTTGAACCCACCCACCAGCTCCCCTGCCTCGACTAAAGCCGCCTCATTATCCGCGAACACCGCCCCTGCCCTCTTCAACGCAACGTCGTCGCGCTCCCTCGTGTTCTCTCCTTGAACGACCCAACCAAATCCAAATGCGGCCCTGACTTCAGCTTCTCCCCCTTCACCAACGCCGGGGCGCCCACGCCGACCATGACGAGGACTCAACTGTCGGTCCGAGAGGAGCTTCGAGGCGAGCCCCGAGAGGCAAGAGGCAGGAGCCAGGAGGTCCAGTAGAGGACCTTGCAGTCGCAGCCTCGCAGGTACCAAAATAAGCAGCGACTTGGTCAACGCCAAACGGTAGTGGCGACGACTGTTCAGTCAAAGCCATGGTCAAGAGTAGGGGTGAACAAACATACCCGCAAACCGACCCATCCGTCCAAACCGACCCAACCCACCCGTATTTATCGCTAAAACAAAGATTTTGGGTTGGGTGAGGGTTTTGTTTTGTACAACCCGCCTCTTTTGAGTTGGGTTCGGATTTTGGATTACACAACCCGTAGAACCCGACCCAACCCGTGTTCCAACTATTAGTATGAGTTCGTAGCTAAAAAATATTTATGTCGTATATAGCCATACTTATGAGAAAATTAAGATATTTCGCCATGTTTTTCTCTCATGGTCTTCCTAATCTAATGCATTATTCGACTTAAAGTTTAAACATAAATTGAACTTTATGTTTGACTCGCCTGCAAGTTGGGCCTGTAAAATTAACTCGAGATGATCTAATTGGGCCTCGACCCGGCAGACCTGAAGCCCAATTCCCAACTTTTCTTCACCCTCTAAAACCGAAGATTTCAACGTGGTTGAATCTTCTGTTGCTCCTGCCTCGTGCAATACGATTGGAACGTAGTTGGCACTAGCTTGCTGCGAGATCCGTATTTTTCAGAGTGGTAATTTGCACTGAAGTGGAGGAACTCTACGAAGCTCGGTATCTTTCAAAATTTTGGCAATATCAGATTCCTAGAAGTCTAGAACATACCCATAAAACGATCACCAAAAGGAAATGCCGAAACGTAGAAATGTTAGATGATTTAACACAAACTAGAACAAACAAGCACAAGCATTACCGTGCAAACTGGGGTAGTAGATTGGCTTATTCATTGCTTATTTGTTATTAGTTAGACTTTAGATTCTGAAAATAAGTTTCATGACTACTAAATATTGAGTGCACTAATATCGGTTAAATTCATTTGAGATAAAAATGAACCAATACGACATTTGGTTGTACTTGTAAGTTCGCAACACAAAGATTAACCCCCACTTATAACTAGGTGACCCAACCATGGCGCTTAGCTATGTACATGGAGGCTTACTTGGCGCCTTAGTCTTGCCTCCTGCGTGTTGCTTATTTGTACAAGAACCTAAATCCGAACAACGGAGACAATCAAGTCGCCCTAAGTACATTGTTCAGACGGTTTCCCTAGCGGAATTCTGCCATCATACCCAACTTGAATATCCAAGCCAAGGAAGAAGCCATACCTGACATGTGACATCTCTTCATGCTCAGGGTTCTACTACTGGCATCCCATGGTCGATTGATTTCAAGTGCATTAATTCGGCCTGAGTTGCAGTTCTTTCAACAGCCATCCACCATGTCTCATCATCGTCACTAATGTTCTCCTCCTGCTTCCACAACATTTCGAAAGACATAAATAAACGGTCGAGAAGGAAACGTGGCAAACAAGGTTCTAAGAGGGTAAACAAATTTCTGGTTTTTATCGATCAGTCAGACCAGATTAACCATCTGACTAGGCTCCATGGGATTCCTCTTTGTCTCTATATCTTCTGCAACTTTCATGGCTTCAAGCCACCAAGAGTCTTTACCAGAGCTGCCTGTGGCTGAATTGCTTCCATTCCAAGGCACGGCTCCATTGTAATTACTGTTAACCAACTGGTACTCGAGACAGTCGTTTGTTAACGCTGCCTGACTCAATGTCTGTCCAGAGTCGCGGGGAAATGACCGGTTTGGAATCATGTCGATTGGTACTGGACGGAAGGGAGATTTGTAACCTGGTAGTGTTGTTCCCTCAATTTGGTCAGATATAAATGATCGCTGACGCAAAAGGTAGCATGCCAAAGGGAAAAAAGCACAGTATTGGCTGATGGACAATGTACCTTGACAATCTGGATCGTGGCATTTTTGGTAATAGACTCCCCATCTTAAGTCAATGACATATATAACTGTACCAGGGGAATAAGAAGGAGATGAGGGTTTCAAAATCGCTGGAAGTTCAGCATTATAATTCATCAGATGAGTTAGGGAGCTCTTATTAAGATGAGAAGCTACCATGATTGCTTTTATGCTCCCTGCCAATTCGTTCACAATATCTATTTCTTGCCATGCTGTAGACCATCAGTCCATACTCGGAGAACCAGTACCAGCTTCGGATTTTGCCTAAATTTAGCACATTGTTAATAAGGGAATCAGATAGAGGAGCAAATAGTAAAGGAATTGAAGAGATTCTGCTGCGACCATTCTTGTATCACAAGAGAGCGTAAAGCCGAAAAATGAGATCACCTGATGTACTTCCCGTAGAGGCAATGGATTCCACAAATTTGTCCAAAGCAGGGAATGGCGAGTTCCCGTCCATGGATGTCACTGGAGCGCCTCCAGTACTTCCATTTGTTGACAGTTCTCGACGAGAGCTGAATCTTGTTGCACTGTAATTTACCTTGAGAAGAACAAATTTCCCAGTTTAAATAGAACATACACCGAAAACTAAGGCCCTGTTCACTTCCATTTTCGTTTCCTGTTTTCTGTTTTCATGTGATAAATTTGGCAACCGAAATGAGAAAACTTGTTTACTTTTCATTCTGTTTTCTATTCGTTTCCAACTATGAAAACAGAAAGTGGCAACTTCCTGCTGTTTTCGGAAACGACAAAATGTTGTTTTCACCTGTTTTCAACATCTGTTTTCTCAAAAACAGGAAACAGAAATGAAAGTAAACAGGCCCTAAGGGTTGTGTTTGATGGTCTGTACTATATGAAAATATGAAGCAATAAGTAGCTTTACCTCTGTATCAAAATGCAGCTTTTTGACACAATCCAAATCCATTTTGCAGACCAGCAGCCTGTCACAGTCACTATCTATATTGCAGATCAAGGAAGCCATGAACATGTCTTCTTCACACTGTTCAAAAAGAAAAGATCGCAAACACAAGTGAAGAAGCACGATAATCGAAGGAGTTTCGCGAGAAGATAGCATCTCGTTTCATGAATATTGTTAACTAGGATAAAGACTGCATACCATGCTTTTACATTTGAAGCGCCCTGTTGGTAGAAGTAAAGAAGTTTTCCCGGCCTTTGATGAGAGAGCCAAGCGAAAGCAACGATTTCTGGTATAAACACCACTATCTATAAATAGCTGATTTGGAGGTCCAGCAGATTTCGACTCTTTTCTTATAAATAAGTTGTTGTATCTCTCATCCTTCTCCTTTAAACTTGAAATCCGGGAACATACCTGAAAACAAGTTAGTAGCGATAGTGAAAATCGATTATATTCCTGCCACAAAGAAAGAAATAAACTAGCTCTATAATATTTTCTCACAACATTCAGTCACAAAACAACCATCTCTTGAATACTTAACATATGTTAAAGACGACAGGGCACTTAGGACGAGGCATCGGATTGATATCATTATGGTATACCTCTGACACAACTGCGCCAACGTGGGAATTGTCCTTAAAAGCAGCCTTTGGTATGCGGATAACTAGATGGCGTGAGAACTTCTCTGCAGAGCAGTCAGACAAGGCTAATTAATTGTGATAAGCAAAGGCTAACTAGTTCTCTATAAAATCTCGAATACATTGGTTCTCCAGTTTGCTGTTTCCCTAGTTCTCATGCTTTGAAGGTAAAGCAAAAACCACAGATAATAGAACAAGGGGCTGTAAATAAAGTATCACCCAGTACACACCTGCAGTGGAAGAATCAAGCTCTACTATCCAATCTCCACTTCCTTCAATTGAATACTTTTCATTCAAGAGCTCAAGAACGACTGATATCAAGAGATCGACCATTTCATCCACATTTTTCTCTACGTTGTCTTTCTTATTGAATTCCAAATCAAAGTATAGGTGACATGGTAATCCCTGGAGATCCAAGAGAATGAATGTACACCAAGTGAATGAGAGGCTTGCAGGTTTATCACTTAAAAATGGCAACATAGACAGATAATTACCTCCTGAATCACTTCATAATGGTGTCGAAATTTGGATTCCATGTTTTTGTACCTGAAATTGAGAAAATTGAATGGTATCAACACCTCCACAGAGCATCCCCATAGCAGAATGGATTCATTAATTGAATAAAGGAACAACTGAAGGACCTTTTCCAAAACTCATGGTATGTCGAAACGAGGAACCTTCTTTGCCCGTGAATATGATCTTGATAACTGAAAATACGGACATTATGATGCTCTTTTGCAAAGTTCATAGCTTCATTCTGTCTAGGAAATGTAGCCCACACCTCCTTCCTAAGTACAAACCAAACTCATATCAGGATGTCATGCGGCATTAGCATATATAAACAACATAAACTAATACCTCATAGCTGAAGAAAAAACAAAGGCTCATAAAAACACCAGGGGTACCTCAAGTCCTCTTTTCCTTGTTCCGAAAGATCAACACGTATCTCGCGCAACAATCGTAGCAAACTGATTGGTCTCTTGGGAGGCACTCCATTAGGGGAACCATAGAATACAACAGGAGAAATCTGCTTGCCGCACCTTAAGCCCTTTGATTTAGATGTTGAAGCAACCTGAAGAGAATTGCAGGAGCATAATTAGTTAACATCAGGCATCAGTGAAGCGAAACCCTAACACAGCAATTTATGATATAAGCATTAAGGAAGGCATCAAAGCTGATCACGCGGGGAGAACTACGTACATTCTCTTTGAGGACTAGTGCATCAGTAGCAGTCTTCTTCCGCGGCTCAGCTGAGCTTGGAGACGGAGTGCCACTAATTGCATGGATCCCACTCCCTTGCTTCGATTTGCTCTTGCTTCTTTTCCTCTCTCTTACAGCCGATTCTGACAAAACACCATGGACGGCCAATTCGAGCTTAGGCGAATAACATCAAATGAAGAAACTGAATTACGAAATCGATCCTGAGAGTAGATCGGAAGTCCAGTTGAGAAGAGCAGAAGAGGCGCCCAGCCATATGGCAAACCGCTCAATCAGCCAAGCAGAAAGTGAGGTCTAAATGAATGGATCCTTGAAAATCACCGGTGAAACGAACAACGGAAGTGAATGAATCGCTAAAATCTACGATGAATCGAGCACCGGAAGTGAATGAATCGCTTAGATGAAATCTCCGATGAAACACGAATCGCTTAAATCTCTGGTGAATCGAACACCGCAAACAGCGAATTGAGATTTCGGAGAGAACTTACGAGGAGGAGAAACTCCGCACTTGAAGCACTGGAACAGACGATCGACGTCATCCATGGCGTCCTGCGGCATCTTCTTCTCCACACTTTTTCCCGAGCTCAATCTCGTGGCTGCTTCTCCTTGCTGTGCTCTTCTTCTTCGCCCTCATCCACCCGATTCCTTCCCCGCGACGGCTCTCGTCTTCCCGTTGGTACTTGCTAAATAAGCGGGAAATTGATTTGCTAAAACTGGAGGCTGGCGGTTGATTTGAAATATGAAATATCTATTGGCTGGTTCTCACACCAAAAAGGAAGACCGTGGAAAAGGAAACTCGCCTCGCCTGCGACCTCTGTTTGCCAATACTCCTTGGGCCTTCAACCAGGTATAGGTGTTTCATTCGACTGTTTTGGGCTCAAGGTTTTTGTTGGGCCGATATAACACTATTAAAAACAAAAAATACAAAAATAGCACTCAATTTCAATTTTTTTGAAAAATAGCATAATTTCTCAAAAACTACTAGGTAGGGGCGCAGTTTTGGACCAAAACCACTTGAGTTGTGTTATCAATGCATTCATCTCATAATTATCATTTCAAAACAAACGACTCATTTTAAAACAACGTCAATAATCACTTGTAATATGATGAAGAAAAAAAAACACATGAAATTGCACAAATATAGTTCAAGAATTATTTTGATTTGAAGGTTTTAGAGTTTAGTAATTTAGCGTTAGGATTAGGATTTTAACGTGGACAGATTTTAACGTTTTGTACTGGATATTTTAAAAGAAAAGGTATTTTACCACAACATTGTCACCATGACACCATCCACAGTATATCTTATACTTATATGTCATTTGCAACTTGTACTGGCCTAAGTAAAAATTAATATGTTCATCAATCAAATACATCATGATCTACCGGTGCCCAGTATATACCCTTAAAGCAAATTATGTTCTTCCTGCATTTCGTTTTTTAATGCTATTTTCAGCTTTAATAGGTTCAGTGTAATAAAAAAAAGTCAAAGGACAAAACAATTTTAATATGTTAATGGATCATTTATCTCCATAACCTTGTGTATAGTAACTTTTCATTAAGTTTTAATGTATAGGTGTCAAAACATAGCCCGACCCGATTAACCTGCCCAATCAACCTGACCCGCAACCCGACCGCAACCCGAATTGATCAAAAGTCAACAACCCGTAGCCCGCCCGACCCGCAACCCGATTGACCCGCAACCCAACTAACCCGCAACCCGACTAACCCGCAACCCGATTAACCCGAACCCGATTGACCCGAATCCGACTAACCCGTAACCCGACCGACTCAACCCGAATTTCATCTAATCCACTTGAATAATTATAAAAATATACAATACATAGTGTTTCAAAATAAATCTTTTCATTCTAAACTTAAGTAAAATTATTTTTTCATTTCGTATAAGAAATTTTAAAAATATGAAACTCACTTGATATTACGTATTTTAAGAAAGTTACAAAAATTGAAACATGAAGGTCACTTGAGATCATGACAATATTAATATAGTATATAAATTAAAATTTTGGTCAATTTAACTATTCAATAAAATTATCAATTAAATATAAATAAAGTAAAGTAATGTATTTGGTAATTTGATGTTTTAAAAATAAGAGGAAAATTTTGGTGTATTCAAGTTTTTGGGAAGAGAAAGAAGAGGGAAATTTGGTTCTTTGAATTTTTTAGAAAAGAAGCAAGTGGAATTTTGGTGGTTTTCATATGTGGGAAGAGAAAGAAGTGAGAAAGTTTGATTCTTTTGATTATGAAAGAGAAATAAGGAGGGAAATTTTTGCCTTTTCAACTTTTTGTAGAAGGAAATAAGAGGGTAATTTGGTTCTTTCAATTTTATGGAAGAGAAAGAGGAGGGAAAATTGAGTTTTTCTAATGTATGGAAAGAGAAAGAAGGAGGGAAATTTTAGTATTTTTGTGAAAAGAAAGAAGAAAACAAATTTGGTGTTTTCAATTTTTTGGTTTTTCATAATTTTAGCTTTTGAAATATGAATCTTTAACTTTTATATGGAGGGCATGACTAGTTAAAATTATTCTTATATGCTTTGAAGGCTAATATGTATATATGTATGTAATTTTTTATGGGCTAATAAATAAATTAACTATTAGTTACAACAATTTATACTAAACTTGATAAGTAATCTTTGACGGTTCATTGTTTAGGATATAAAGTATATGGTTAGGGTATAAGGTATAAGGTACATATGGTTTAGGGTGTATATGGTTAGGGTATAAGATATTGATGGTGTTGACGGTTCTAAGTTTTTTATTAACATATGTTCACTTGAAGTCATTTGAAGTCTTTAACGGCAGGAGATCCATTTTTAATTTATGTTTATGGTACGTGGTTAGGGTACAAGGTATGTGGTGTAAAGTATAGGATATATGGTTAGGGTATAACAATTAGCAAATATCACTTTTTATTTATGTTTTGAAAATCAAAGTATGAATTTCACTTTTAAATTAACTATACTAGCAAAATCACAACTCAAGGACATATGGTTAGGGTATAGGTTATGTGGTTAGTGTATAATGTATTGATGGTTTAGGGTATACAATCAACAACATATACTAACTTAATATTGTTGATTGAGGATAAAGCTAAGTGTATAGGATATATGCTATTGAGTAAGTTATGATTGAAGTCACAATAATTTTACTAAATTTGATAGCTAATCTTTAATGGTTCAATTTTTAGGATAATTCGAACAATTTTACAAATAACTCGTTTGGCAACAGTTTACTAAAGTTATTTGGGCAATGAGTTATTTTAAAATAACTCCTTTTATCACTATGCTTTTGCCAAATACCACACGCCAAATACCAGATTTGCATGGTTATACTAAACAAGATACTTTAATCCAATTACTACTGAATTAATACTAAAATATCAAATAAACAATTAACGGTGTCTTTTGGTTGCAAATATTGATATCACCATTACTATTAGCTATAATACTTTACCAATTATGATTAATTACATAACAAGTTTGCAAGTCATACAAATTGATTTAACATTTTGACTAGTTTTTTTCAAAAAAATAAAGTATATATATATACGAGGTAGAAATAAATTGGTTAAAAGTTGAGAAAATATTTTAAATTAGTGTAATAAAATGTGTAAGTTGGTAATGAGTAATGAGTTAAGTTACTTGATGTGCTGGCCCGAACAACCCGAAACCCGACCCGACCCGCCCGCAACCCGCCCGACCCAAAACCCGATGAACCCGCAACCCGATTGAATCCGAACCCGATGAACCCGCAACCCGACTAACCCGCAACCCGTTTGAACCCGAACCCGATTGAACCCCGCCCGAACCCGCCCGATTGACACCTATATTTTAATGGATGATATACCATTATTTGTTTCATTATGAACATGTCTATTTTAATTTAATATATATTGAAACAATTCAAATTATGCTCTTTTATCAAGTGTTACGCCTCCGTAGTCACATGCGGAAGTTCGATAGAGAGGTGCCGCGTCCAAAGACCACACTTAGAAAATGTATACACATGAAAAAAAAATTGAATTTTCAAGGAGGATTTAGATAAATATCGAACTATGGACACCCTCTTCCCAAGCCAATAGCTTTGCCATAGAATACACACTGCATTTTGATTATCTTTGGATCCCACTAATTTATATTCCTTGGCTACGCAAATGCTTGTGTTCCTACATATTGAAACGATCAGAATATAATGGTTGTGAACTTGTTTATAACTTTTGGGTTATGCATCTCCAACCCTGTACTCACTATATGATTTAAAACTCAGTCTAGTTTTCGATTTCACATTAACAATTCTCCCTTTTTGTAAAAATGCACACACAAAAGAGCGCTTTAATTCGTTTTATGATACATTTGAAATTTCAAAACTCACAATAGTTTCTCGATATAGCCAAGAAGCCAACATAAACACTCTATGCCATCACTACCAGTACCCTAAACAGAGAGATCAAATGTCCCTTACTCGCTAGACGGATCAAATGCCCCTTTTTCTGTTCATGATCAACTTATCCCCACTTTTTTTTTATCAGTTGGTTCTTTACCAAATCCACTACGCATATGGACCTGGCCGACCTTGGTTTTAAATCTCAACATGCTTTCCTTTTTCTTAATGGTGAACCTTTTACAGCCATACGCAGGAAAAATCCAACCAGAAGCATACCAAAGTGGCAATAATGGCTGAGAATTCATGCTGCTTATCATTTCCCAACTGCTCCGTTTTTCTATATATGCTTTGCAGTACGGTCACTTTGGAACATTCGTGGAGAAAACAGACAATAATTAGCAGTTTGATGTACGAGAAAGAAAAAAAAATGAAGGGTAGAACCAACAAACACAATGCAATTGTAAAATTGAAATCGGACTAACCATACCAGAAACACTTTCGATTCGATTCTGGAGCTTGCATTTCTTTTCGACTAAATTCGAGGCAAATTCGGCAGAAAGCTGATGTCAGGAACAAAAATTGTGTATTGCTAGGAACCTGCGTGTGGGTGGATATTGAATATTTAGAGCAAAACCACGCTGACGATGGAGGAGGTTCAGCAGCTTCTACAATATATTAATTTCATTGTCCATTCATCAGTAAAGACAGAACCTAACAGTCTACTGACTTCATCAGTAACAGTCTAACAGAGATTTAACCCTTTTTCCCTATATAACTAACACCCTGCACTATGAACCTGAGCATCTCTAACTACCACAAGCTTTACTTACTAGTTCCGTTTAGCCTAATTTTCTTCTTGTCTGTTCGTCGCTATTGATCGTCTAGCAGCACAAAATGTCAGACGATGTGCCCTGCTGTGAGCCTATGTTCTGGGGATACCTTGTTGCCTGTGTGGTTCTGGTTGCCTTTGCAGGTCTAATGTCTGGCCTCACCTTAGGCCTGATGTCCCTCAGCTTGGTTGATCTTGAAGTCCTCATTAAGGCTGGTCAGCCCGATGACCGGAGAAATGCAGGTTAGAGTACCCTGCAAACAATAAAAAAACATGGTTATAGGATTAATTTGTGCCCTTAATCAGACAGCTGATTCCGTTTCCTTTGCCTTCGCTTTCAGCAAAGATACTGCCAATCGTGAAGAGACAGCATTTACTGCTGTGCACCCTTCTCATAGGAAATGCAATGGCAATGGAGGTAAAGGGAGTTTCTTTTCAGACACAAATGCTACTCTGAGTTGAATGCTAATTCTGAAGCTACGACACTTACTGTCTGATGAGTTTGAATCTAAAATAGGCACTGCCCATCTTCCTTGATTCCATCCTTCCTCCTTGGGCAGCTGTTCTCATATCAGTCACTCTCATTCTTGCCTTTGGCGAGGTAAGATGACTAATCACGTTACCTTGGAGTAAATCTTGCGATCCACTACTGGTAAAATAATGTGCTGATAAAGTTCAAAGTCTTTGTGTGATGCAGATTATACCGCAAGCAATTTGTTCCAGATATGGTCTACGTGTTGGTGCCAAGCTGTCTCCTATAGTAAAAGTGATAGTCATCATCCTCTTCCCAGTTGCATATCCCATAAGTAAGGTAAGAATCAGAGAATCTGCTTCAACATTTTGGTTTCCAATCCCTGAAATTTTGATTATCAAAGAGCCTCTGAAGCCCCCTATACTTCCATATCCTCAGCTACTTGATTGGGTTCTGGGGAAGAAGCATTCTGCACTCCTGAGGCGAGCAGAGCTGAAGACATTAGTGGACTTGCATGGGAACAAGGTCACCGCTCCAAAATTTTCTTCTTCTTTTCTGACTAAGTGATATAAGTATGCAGCCTAATGAGCAACTGAGAGTTGAAAATTATGGGATCATGAGCAAAGTGTCTGATGTTTTCTCTCTTCTATTTCAGGCCGGGAAAGGTGGAGAGCTGACACATGATGAGACCACTATTATAACTGGAGCTTTGGATATGACCTTGAAAAAAGCTAAAGATGCTATGACTCCCATCTCTAAAATATTCTCACTTGATATCAACTCTAGGCTTGATGAGTAAGCTCCTTCCATTCCCGATCCCATACTGAGCTCCCATTTCCCCTCGTTTCTCACCTGAAATTTCTTTCCCTTAGGAAAACAATGGAAGTGATAATTGGCCAAGGGCATAGCCGCGTACCCATCCACATGAGCAGGCCAGAGAACATTGTTGGCTTGATTTTGGTAAAAGCATGTTAAACCCTTTCTAGCAAACTGGTGAAGTTGATGCCAGATTGAACAAAAAACAAAATTGCTTTAGTTGATTCTGGTGATGATGTACTCTTCATAGGTGAAGAATTTGATCAAGTGCAGTCCTGAAAACGAAACTCCTATAAGAGAGCTAACAATCAGAAAAATCCCTAGGTATTTGACCAGTAGCTGTCACATTTTATCAACATAAGTGACAATCAATCAGAAGAAGAAAAAAAAAATAACCATGAAGTTACTGAATCGTTTCGGCAGGGTAAATGATCAGCTTCCTCTATATGACATACTGAACCTATTCCAGAAGGGTCACAGCCACATGGCTGTAGTTGTGAAGTACAAGGATGATGCTAATAAGGCGAATGCAGAAAACACTAGAGCCGAACGTGAGGTTGTAGAGATCAACATCGATCCAAATTCGGAACCAATAGAGGCAGAGAGGAAAGGTAGTAGTAATCACATGCACAGTATGCTTACTGAATGGTATCAGGGAAGTTTAATTTACCTCAAAATTGGGTGTTCATCAGGAATTCATCATCAACTCAGCTGGACTGAGCGAATGTTGATGAGCGCACCATCATACTCCAGTGAGAAGGAATTCCTGGAATTCCAAGAAAGAACCCTTTCTAGTGAGGAACTGGAAACAATTTCATTCCCTTCTGGAGAAGAGGTCATCGGCATAATAACGCTGGAGGACGTCATCGAGGAATTGCTCCAGGAAGAGATTCTGGACGAGACAGACGGCTATATGGAAGTTCACAACAGGTAACTTTCAAATTACGGTGTCTTATTTTCTTCGAATCGAGATTTCCCCCAATTTTTTTTAGGGTTTCGGAAGCAAACCTATAGAAATCCAATTGTGAATCTGCTTCATTTCCGTCAGGATAAAGATAAACATGCTGCCTTCTCAACGATCGCCCGTGAGATCGCCTGGAACGCCGTCAGCATCTCAGTTCCAACGGCGATACTCTCCGTCGCCGTCCCCGGTTTCTCCATATCACCGGAGCCCGCTGTCGACGCATAGCGTCCTGCGTTCGCCGATTCCGCCGTACGTTCGCTCTCCGGTGATGAAACCTTCTATTTCCAATTCTCCCGGGAAGTCCATTCCAACTTCCCCGGCTGCCGTGACTGGTTCTCCTGATCGCCGTTCGCCTTCATCGCACCGGGTAAATTTTGCTGATTTGATGGAATCAGATTTTCGTATTTGGGGGGTTTCTGACTTCTGAATTTGGTTGCAGGTTTCGAGGAAACCGTACGAGAAGCTGAGGAAACCTGACGACGTCGGTGACTCGCTTTAGAAGGCGACTAAAGTGCTAAACAGGCCAGGCCGACGGCCGTGCATCGTTAGGAGGCCCAATGAGAAGCCCATTTCGTAATTGGATCAACGCCTTTGCATCTGAATATGGGCTTAGAAAGTAATACCCGGGATGGTAGTGCAAAATGTTAGATTCATCGACATCTATGTTTGATCTCTGTTTTGTTTGTTGTGCAGTTGTGCTTAATAATAGAGTGTCTCATATGGTAGTCTATAAAGTTTTGTTTTTGTTGCCTTAGAGCTTTGGGATGTTCGGCTTCGTTTGTTAGTTATGTTCGCAAATAAAAGATATATTGTGGTCAAATTAGATCAAATTAAAAAAAAAATTCTTTTTTCAAATTGATATGAATGCACCCTATTATGGTTCAAAAACTAATTGAGAATCAGAAAGCTCATCACAATTATAAAATTTCTTCTCTAACGAATTTTCCAATAAAACGCTCAACTTAAGGTAAGTTACGGTTGGTCCATGGTGCAACCGCAACTCACTTGCGGTTGGTCCATGGTGCAACCGCAAGTGAGCTGCGGTTGGCCCATGGTGGAACCGCAAGTGAGCTGCGGTTCCCCTTTTTTTGTTTTTTTCCAATTTTTTTAGTGAACTTTACCGATTCAGAGTCGCTAGTCATGATCCAGATATCATATCGATGATTCCGACTCCAGAATGACGATGATGAATTCTCTCTTTTGAATAATGTTTTATTTTCTTTACTAAGTGGTGTTTGTTTGCTAAAGGAAGAGTAAAGAAGCTAAAAGGTTAAATTTGTAATTTTGATGTTTTTTAGGGCGACATTTAGCAATTTTAAGGGCGACCTTTAGCAACTCCCAAAAATTAATATCAATTTTGGTCACTCAAATTACCGAAATAGGTCACATTTAGTCACTCTCCGTTAGTCTCCGTCCAACTCCGTCAAAAGAGTCTGTCATGTGCTAACATGGCCAACGGGAGCGTCTAGTCAGCATCGTTTTGGGCCAGAAATAGTGATATCCGACCCACCACGTCACTGAACTCGCCATGTTCATATGGTAGTCTATAAAGTTTTGTTATTAAATGTCAATCCGCTCGACCCTTAACTTGCCTCAGACCAGACCTCCATTCCTCTGCTATGATCCATTCGTCATTTCCTCTGCTACTCTGTTTTGTACTTATGCTCGACTTTTTCTGCCCGATTGACATTTTTTCTGAAATTCTGACAGGGAGAAGCAAGGAGCAATGAAAAAACAAAGGAAAAGGCAATTTCAGCTCCTGCCGCCAAGACCAAGAAGAGACGTAGATTGGATGGTTATTTGGATACATGTGAGTCTAGTTTGCATTTTTTTTTGTCTGTTGTGAAATGATCAGCTATTAGAAGTAATTGTTGTTTCTTATGCAGATGTAGGGGGTTGGCGGAAGTGTAAAATTCCACACAGTAGCTGCTGTTTTTTATGGTTTTCGAGTGTTTTCGGTTAGTTTTGCGGTTAGTAGAGTAATTCGGTTATTTGTTGTTCAATGCGGTTCGGTTGTCTGCGGGTTTTTGTTTAACCACGATTGGTCACACAGATGAGGTTAAATCGGTTGTTACCTCCAGTAACCGCGTTTTGCGATTAGCGGTTAACCGCGTACCGTACCAGGTGCGGTTGCGGTTGGTTAATATGAGTACTTTGCGGTGGCGGTTAACCGCAAATAGCGGTGCAGTTAACAGCAACCACACCGTTTCCTACCCTAATCTAACCCAATCCCAAAGCACGGAAAAAGCATCTTTGATCATCAAACTTGCTCTATCAATTCAGTTTACCACTAGATTTATTTTTAGGTCAACTAAACCACTAAATTTGATGTAAAAGATCACCATCCATCACTTCCGTTTCAACCTTGTGGATTATTTTAACGATGCTGACAAAGCGTTAACAGTGATGACGTGGCCATGGGAGATCTTGCATAGAAAGGCTTTGGCAAACATTCGACAATGGATTGACGGAAGCATCTTTCATCATGTTGTAAACGATACAAGAGAGAATGAATTGTGGCAGAAATTAGAGTCTATGTATGAGCGCCAATCGACTCAAAACAAAGCCTCACTCATTCGAAGAATTGTGAATTTGAAGTACAAGAATGGTCTTGCTAAACATCATAAAGGCGTTGGATGAGCGAAATGAAACTTCCTAGACATCAAACGAGCAGCCTGAAGATCGTATAGACGCTGCCTTGTTTACTTGCACTGGAATGAAACTAGGTATTGTATGGATATATGGGTTTAGTCGGCTAAGACAAAGTGCAATTACTATAGTTAACTCCAACGCAGATCTCAAATCCTGAGGTCCACCGAACGAGGGTCCGCCAAACTGACCTCCAGTCCCCGAATCCGAACCACAAAGTGCAATTACTATCGTTAACTCCAGATAGTTCATTCTTCGAATCAAACTCTGATACCAATTGTCGAAACCGGGGTGCTCAATTAGTACGATATTGTCCGCTTTGAGCCAAGCCCGCACGGTTTTACTCTTGGGTGTCCTCCCCAAAAGACCTCGTACTAATGAGCTTGGTAGACTCTTATTTACAAGAATCCCTTCCCTTGCATTACCGATGTGGTACTTGGATTGTCCCATAACACCACCAAACACCGCTACTGTGATTGTTTTTACTCTGCCCAAACAAGGAATCTCTCGTTTGATGCCACATCTTGAACCCATTCGCCAAGAATTTGCAAAGAAAGGGAATGTAGTAAAGCCAGTTCCCCTCTCCACCAGGAAACTACCCGGAAACAAGTAGACAACAACTGGCTTTCTTTCTCCCCCTTTTGAGTTCTTAGTTCCTCTCTCAATCTCTGTGTCTGTTACTAATAGTACAATTGTTAGGTCTCCATTTCCTCTTCCCTGACTATACATCCTGTTACAGGTCAACAAGAAAACCGCAAGAATCGAATTCAAAGTTAGATCTTTGTTATATAACCTTTTTACTCTCCCTTTTTTTTTACACCAATCTGATCTTGAATGGTGAAGAGAAGATCATCATCATCTCGCAATTTGATGCCCTTTGCTACAACATTGATCTCTAGCCCTTGCCCCGCGGGACGATTCTGCTGCAAAATCTCCTGGTACCACCATTGCTCTGGCCTCGACCCCTGACCCAAAATTGTAGCTGAAAGGTACAATTTTTTTTTTCCTCGCTTTACTTTGGTTGTATGATGGAGGAGCTGAAGAGGAACGTGAAGGAGAGGGTGATGGCTGGAGAAAGAAAGCATCTGAACAGGTTGCTGGGTAATGTTAGCGAATGTAGTAATAGGAGGAAGAACAACAGCAGGTTCTTGATTAGCGTCACGGTCCCTGGTAGCTTCGGGCCGATACGGTTTCTTGCGAACCACGACGACACCGTGCTGGCCGTAATCCGCGGCGCCCTGAAGCGTTACGCTCGAGAAGGCCGGTTCCCTGCCATTGGTTCCAACGCCCATGACTTCCTTCTCTACCGCGCCTACACTGGTTTCGATGGTACGTAAGATATCGAATTATCGATTCGATCGATCGATTTAATTGAATTGAATTGATTTGTCTTTTCTGTTCTAGGCTGATAAGTTGGTTGCTTGTGCAGCACTGAATCCGGGGGAAGATATCGGAGAGTGTGGGGGGTGGGATTTCTTGCTGTGCAAGAAACAGTGGCCGGAGATGGGGAAGGTTGAAATAGTTGGTGAAGGCAGGGGAGGAGGTAGTAATTGTTGTAAGGAGTGGATGTTTCATTCGTTGATTAGGAAGATCTGGAAGGTTCCGACCGCGACGAGCCGCGTCGGGATGCAGGAGGAGGAAGCTGTTGCTGCTGGTGGTGGTGGTGGTTCGACAGCTTTGCTGATGAAGATGGTGACTGATCCTGCAGCCTGGATCCAGGCTAATGGAGTTGATCAGAAGCACTGCAATTCCCCTGCCCAAGTTTGGTCCTAGATTGCTGAGGGTTGTGTCTTAGGTCACAGCTTAAACATTAATTGATTCATGTATTATTTTATATCCATTAAGGGTTCTCGTTATGTGACAGTAGTGTGCATAACCTGAATGCATTCTTTCCTAATGCCCACTGGGTTTAGGTTTACTGATCTTATTAACTTGATCAATCGGAGATTACTTATTCATTGTAGCTATACCAATAATACCAATAAATAATTTGTATTATTAATACTTCCCCCAACGCTGTTTAGAGAATAGAAAGGACAGGATTAGCTATGAACATGAAAACATTACCTAGCAGGTAAAATCAATTTTGCATATTCCTTCAATCTGTTCGTATATATTGATAGCTTTAATATTTGATTAAACTAGCACAAAAGCTCACGCTGCGCGCGGAGGGAACCGATAAGGTCAGTAACTCTATGATTAGTAACCATGGGTACCCTGTCCATATCAGCATGACATTAGTATTCTCTATCTCCTGAAAAGTATTTTATCTTTTCTCATTTAATTTTTAACGGACGATTTCTCTCTCGTTTTAAGTCGAAATTTAATTTTTTTTCACAGATAAATCAGATTAAATGTGCTCTTTAAAATGATATCCACTTTGATATATTTTTAGTACAAAAAAATTGAATAATTTTTTACCAGTCACTACCATATGGTATGCTCCTATTTAATACCATATGGTAAGAAAGCGTACCATGATGGTATGAGCATACCAATATGGTAAGAAGGTTGAATACATGATAGTAGGAGTATACTAACTATCATTTACGACTTTCATCATTGTTTACTACAAGTTACCACCCACACACCATAGTGGATAAGTATGGTAATTTTTTATCCACTATTTTTTTCACCCAGAAATTTATAGATTCAATAGATCATAATGAACTCGTTCCTTTTGAGCAAACGTTTTCAAAAACGACTTAAAAACGAAGAAGTTATTATATGGTATGTAGTTGGTAAAAAGAAAGTTTCTCGAAATATATTGAAAATTGATCTCATTTTGTAGAGCACAACGAACTCGTTCCATCTGTGCAAAAAAATTTGAAATCCGAGTTAGAACGAAGAAGATAAGAGTCGATTAAGAAAACTAGGGAAAAATAAAATATCTTTAATTGACAACCCTTAGATCTGAATTTTCTGGACCCACTAAGATCTAAAGGTACATATTTAGTTACTCATAGGTCAGTAACCACCCTATCCTAAGCCGCGCACGGCAGGTCGTAAATTTTAGTGATTCGAGATTATAAATAGATAGTTAACCTTATAAAGAGTGACATTATCGATTTTTCACGTAATAGTTTAAAACACTCTTTGTTATGTCATCTCACAATAAAAATATGTTTTCAAAAGGTATAGAGAGTAAGTTTTTTTTTTGACAAGTTATACCATGAACTTGACATTGTTTTTTTAACAAAATTCACACCCGATCCTACCACCAATCACAAAAGTTGGTAAAATTCGCTCTCAACCCAAAACTAATCAATTCTACCCGCTTTGACCAAATTTGATTTGGTTGTGTCTATTTAAATTATATATTACCATAAAGACTTATAATATACATATATTTCTAATAATTAGTGTTTACCCAAATAAATATATCTTTGTAAAATCACATTGTTTTGTTCTTTGGGTGCGGGTCGAATGGAAAACGGGTCGAGGTTTAACAAAATCAGCACCTTAGCCAACCTGCCAAATACAAAAGCAGTTAACACTAGGTCTTGACCCAAAACACATCAACATCATATTCAACCCGCTTTGTTCGGTTTGATTTTTGTGTGTGTCAGATGGAAAGCTGGTCGAGTTTTAAGAAATTCACACCCGACTCAACCCACCAACTACAAATCAAAAGTATATAAAACTCGCTTTAGTAGCTCTTAAGTGGATGGCGGATGACTCAACCCTCGTAGCTCTTAAGTGGTACATTGGCCCTGCTTTGACCTGAAAATGCACAAAACACTGCTAGAAGCATAGTTTGATAACAAAAACAATCTGAAACACGCTTTGAGCATTCACATATAGCAAATCCAAAGTATATAATGCTAAAGATGGGAAATCAATGCACTAGAATGGCAAAGCCCATCATCTATCTCAGCACGTTGGCTCACATTGCCTTTTGATCATAATACGAGGATATAAAATACCGTATTTCACGTGTTATTAACCAGGTTCAACTTGCTTTGATTGGGTTGAATTGATTTTGTAACAAATTCACATTCGGCAAAGCCCATCATCTATCTCAGCACGTTGGCTCACATTGCCTTTTGATCATAATACGAGGATATAAAATACCGTATTTCACGTGTTATTAACCAGGTTCAACTTGCTTTGATTGGGTTGAATTGATTTTGTAACAAATTCACATTCGACCCAACGTGCCAATTAGAAAAGCAGATAAAACTTGCTCCAACCCAAAACTCGTCAATATTTAGTTCAAGTCGTTTTGATCAGGTTGAATTAGGTTGGATACCTATTGGCAAAAATCCACTTCTTTATTAGGTTTTTCTCGTCTAACAACCGATAATTTATTGTTTTCAAGAATAAATCTACCATATCTTTCTTATTTTTTTATAGTGTATTTTTAACAAAAACAATACAATTCTCAATCATGTTTTTCTTCACATGTACAATAGTTTGTCCATAGTTTTATGTGAGGTGCTATATACAGCCTGCTCGGTCAGATTACTTGGCATGGTGACATATTATGCACACCTTCATATAGATAAATCTACATGTTAACTATAGATAATGCTATTATCGCTCCAACTAACTAAAATGAATATCACGATCACAGTTTCGAAACAACACTACACTCTATTTTACTCAACTTCAACCACTCTTCTCTACATATCATAATTGCACTTTTAACTAACCAACATGTTTAAAAACAAAAAAAAAACATGTCTCTCTCATCCCTCTTTCTAACGGAACTTTTCTCTGAACCCAACGGTTCCTTTTCCGTCCCCAGTGCTGGGACTTTTCCAGCTCTTACTGAGAGCAAACAGAAGATCAATAAAGCAAATGGGAAAGATCATCCTAGCATTAATGGAGTACAAGCAGAAGGAATAGACAGAAGTGCAGCAGGAAAAAAGAGACTGAAGAAGAGTGGACAAGGCAGGGGAAGCTTTGCAATAACTATAAGGAAAGGATGGATTTGGAAGCCACCAGACTGGAGATTGGCTCTTCCGAGTCAGATCGAACAGAGGGGAAGGGAGGTACGAACGAACAGGAGAGTGAGGAGGGTACAGCCTGTAACCTACAAAACCGATTTGGGACAGAGTGAAGAGAACATTGAGCCAAGAGCTGCTGTTGGGGAAGACAGAACAGGGGAAGATTTAGTCAACAGAGGCTTTATGAAGCTCTTGAAAAGAAGGATTGCTACCCAGATTCGGGGGGAGTAAATGCTACCACACTTAGAGGAAGAGCTTATAAGAAGGAAGAAAGCAGAAAGAAGGAAATCCCTACCCCTGTTCCTGCAGAAAGAAAGCCTCTCCTCCTCTTACAAACTCTGCTCACCCCCAAAAATCTCCCAACTTCTAGAATCCACAAAAAACAGGGCAAAAGAATCAGGATGGACATCAATGACCTGACCGAGAGGGCTGGCCGTCTGAGCACCGAACGCAGCAGCTCCTTTGCAACAGGAGGAAGAGGCTCTCGCCCACAACTCACTACAAACAATGGCAGGGGAATTTCAATGCTTCTGGGGAGGATGCTCACTGAGAACAAGGTAGCACTGGCAAAAGCTTCAGGGGCGGCTAGATATGCCTGGGGGAAATTCGGGGAAGTGGGAGTGCAGCCAACTCAAGCACAAAATCTGTTCATCTTTACCTTCAAATATGCCAAGATCCGGGAGAAAATCTGGCTGGAAAGACCATGGAGTCTATCCCACACTATGACGGCTTTGTCAAAGTATGAGGGCAGAGGAGATCCGGAAGCAGTGCCCATGAACAAACTTGCGGTTTGGGTGCAGATTCATGGTCTCCACCAGAGTCAGAGAAGTGAGCAGAATGTAATCTCAATAGGGACTTTCTACTTCAGCAAGTTCATTGACATGGATAGAGCCAGCCTCCATTTCCACGGCTACATAAGATTCATCCGGATGCTGGTCGAGCTCGAGGTTAGTGAACCAGTCCCGACGGGCTTCGACTTTCCCTCCACGGATGAAGTAACTGGTCGAGAATACTGTGAAGTGATCACGTTTAAATATGAGAGACTTGTCGAACTTTGCTATTTCTGTGGGAGAATCGGTCACAACTGGCCGACATGTGCAAGAATGAAAGAAGAGAGGAAGAAGGGAGGTCAGGTCAAGCTCTCGGACGTCTACACCTCTGAGCTGAAGGCAGGGATCGAATCCCCCTACAAATCAAGTGGTAGCAGAAGCAGGATTGAAGAAGAGCCTTGGTGTTCATCCACCGACCCTGAAGCTTGGAGGGACCATTACAGCTCGGGGGGATTAATCGATGGCAGAGAGACAATGGTGGCGGCAGATTTCACTTCGGCAAGACGAGAAGAAGAAGTGCATCCCCAAGTCCCACCGGGATTCACTGTTAGCCGGCTGGAGGAGGAAGCAAGGGCGGAGGAAGGGAATAATAGGTGGAGGATGAAGGGGAAATATAGGGAGGAAATGGGGGCAAGGAATTTGGAACTGGATTTGGAGGAGGCATCGGCGGCAATGCAGGGGAGCCTTTGTCTCGACGGAGGGGAGGAGATGCAGCGGCAGGCAGGAGGATAATGATGGGAGCCCAGCTGTCACTTGGGCCGGGAAACCCTAACCCACAGGCCGGCCCACGATCTGACCTGGAGCCCAGGCCAATCAGCACTCAGGCCCAGAGCCTATACTAGCACATTCAAGGGGAGCTGGAAGGAGATATGGGCCGAAATTATAAAAAAAGAAAGGGCCAATCTGTTCAAAGCCCAGGAGAAACGGGCCAGAGGGTTAATGAAGGGTCTGGTTTTAATTTGAGCCCATCTAGCTTTATTTTTGCAGGAGGAGTGAAAGGAAGGAGTAAGAAGAAGAAGCACCAAAGAAACAAGGCTCAATAGACAAGTGAAGACATAGGGGAGGGAGAGGAAAGCGACACAAGGGCAGCGGTGGTTCGCCAAAAGCCACCTCACGATCCATGAGTATTGTTAGTTGGAATTGTAGGGGATTTGGCCAATCCCTTACGAGAAGTTATGCTAAGCGTCTTATTCGACGTCATGGCCCTTCTATTGTCTTCCTTATGGAAACCAGCAACAACGTAGAATTCATGGAAGAACATAGGAGAAGTCTTAGGGTTTTCCCCAATAAAGAGTATGTCGAACCGATCAACTCTTCTAGGGGCTTCGCTTTATGGTGGAAGGAAGGGATTAGTATTAATGTAATCAGTAGTGATAAGTATTATATGGATGTTAGCATCGACATGGGGAAGAAATTCTTCTGTACTTTTGTCCATGCCCCGACTACGGTTGTTGGTAGAAGGGAGTTTTGGGAGCACTTAAGCTCTCTTCGGAGTAGTAGAGATGATAGTTGGGTCATCGTAGGGGATTTTAATGCTGCTATTTATGAATATGAAAAAGAAGGGAGGTGCCCGCTTAGGTACGAGAATGTGGAACCTTTCAAAAGGTTCATTTTTGACAATGCCCTCATTGACATTGGTTTTAAAGGCAACCCTTTCACCTGGTCCAATAAACGCTCTAGCCCAAATCTGGTTAGAGTTAGATTGGACTGAGTGCTGTGCTCGCCATCTTGGAGAGTGATGTTTGGAGAAGCGGTTGTATTCCATGAAAAGATGGTGGCCTCTGACCATAGCCCAATCAGAATTGAATTCCACTATCAAGGTAACAGAAGAAGAAGAACACCGTTCAGAGTGGACGAGAGATGGCTGGAAAAGAGGAATGCAAAGAGATTGTCTTTAGGGAGTGGGATCCAGGAGGGCCATCTAGTAATCAGTTAGACAAATGCGAGAGAGAACTGAAGGCATGGGCGAAAGATTTCCATAAGAATAGTATTCTTAGGGAGAGTGAAATCGGGTCCAGACTTGAGATTCTCCAGCAACCACCGCGTACAACAGAAAATGTGGAGGAGGAGAAGATCCTTACGGCAGAATTGACCAGAATTTGGCTTGAGGAGGAAGCATTTTGGAGTCAGTGCTCTAGAGTTTTTTGGCTTCAAAAAGGGGATCAAAACACGTCCTTCTTCCATTCTAGAACTATTCACAGAAAGCATAGAAACAGAATCCTTCGCCTTAAAGATGAGGTGGGAAATTGGATAGAGGATGAGACAGGGCTGAAGGGTTTGTCGGTTGGGTTCTTCAAAGAACTTTTCAAGGCTAGAGATACCACTGAGTTTACCCATCTCCTTCAGGGATTCCCAGCGATGGTAACAGGAGAAATGAATGAGGGCCTTTGTGCTGCGGTGACTAGGGAAGAGATTAGGAGAGCAGTGTTCTCTCTTGGAGCGAGAAAGGCACCGGGCCCAGATGGGTTTTCGGGTAAATTCTACAGAAGATATTGGGATAAGGTGGGTGAAACCCTCTGTAGAGAAGTTGAGGATTTCTTTGAATCAGCTAGCATGCCTGAAGGGTGGAATGATACGCACATCGTGATGGTACCAAAGGTGGACCACCCAGAGACAATTGGCCAGTTTCGACCCATCAGCTGCTGTAACTTCAGGTACAAAATCATCTCTAAGATTATGGCTACTCGACTGAAGAAATGGACACCCGTATTGGTCTCTGAGCTCCAGACAGCATTCATTGGCGGTCGCCTCATCCAAGATAATATCATTATCGTTCATGAAGCTCTTCACCATTTCAAGAATCATAAGCTCGGCAATAGAAGAGATATGATGATGAAGTTGGATATGAAAAAGGCTTATGACATGGTGGAGTGGGAATGTCTGGAGACCCTCCTTAGGCGATATGGGTTCGAGGAGAGATGGTGCAAATGGGTCAGCGCTTGTATTCGTACTGTTAGATTCTCGGTTCTGTTCAATGGAGAAGCCTCAGAGAGCTTCAGTCCCTCGAGAGGCATTAGACAAGGAGACCCTCTTTCCCCTTTCCTCTTCATCCTTATGTCTAATGCCCTCACGTTCCTGGTTGATAAAGCAGTAATGGAAGAACGAATCAAGGGAATTAAACTCAACGCGAGATGCCCTACTCTCACTCACTGTCTTTTTGCAGATGACACGGTCATATTTGGGAAAGCTAACACACAGGAGGCTGGAAAAATTTTGGAGGTCATCAACGACTATGGGGCAGTGACAGGTCAAGAAGTCAACGTACATAAATCCTCTATTTTCTTCAGCGCGAATGTTCCAGCGGGAGAGAAGAATGATATCATCAATCACATTGGATTTGCATCCTCCAACTGCCATTCTAAGTATCTTGGAGTTCCAACAGAATGGGGAAATTCAAAGAAGGAAACATTCTACTTCCTTATCCAAAGGATGGAAAAGATGGGGGGAGCATGGAAGAGCCTACTTCTTTCACATGGAGGAAAGGAAGTCCTGCTAAAGTCGGTTATCCAGGCCATCCCTACCTTCATCATGTGCCTATTCCTTCTACCAGTTTCCCTGACGAAGAAGATGGATTCTCTCCTTAGCAATTTTTTCTGGTCAGGGTCGATGCAGAAAAGCAACCTCCACTGGTGCAGGAAGGAGGTTCTGTGTTCCCCAAAATCAGAGGGAGGCTTGGGATTCAGAAGCTTCAGAGATTTCAATCTGGCCCTGCTGGCCAAACAAGCCTGGAGGCTTATGAACAACACTGATACACTCTGGAGCCGACTCATCAAAGGACTTTATTTCCCTAGAGGCAATTTTCTATCGGCTAAAAAAGGAAGCAAACCATCTTGGATCTGGGCGAGTCTTTGGGAGTCTAAAAAGGTCATTGATCTAGGAGCCATTAAAGTTATTGGATCCGGTGATGATACATGGATTGATCAAGATCCGTGGGTTCCATTCCTTCCCAGAGCATGCATCCAGAGTGGTCCACAAAATCATGCAAGAGTGAGTACCTGGATTGATCCTGAAAGCAGAAAATGGAAGGATGAGTTTATTCAGGGACATGTCTCCCCTTCAGAAAGAGATGCTATTTTGAGAGTTCCGATTGGGGAGGAGGAAGCTAAGGATTTCTGGGCGTGGAGATTTAATGAAGATGGAAAGTTTACGGTCAAGACAGCGTATCATGCGGTTCACTCGTCAGTAACGGATCCCCATACGATGGACAATGTGGAGAAATGGAAATGGGTGTGGAGTCTGAATATCCCGCCTAAGCTCAAATTCTTTGTCTGGAGATGTGCTAGGAACGGACTGGCAACAAAAGAGAGACTCATGCATAGGAAATGCTCCCCAAACGCCACTTGCCAGGTGTGCCAATGGCCGATTGAGTCCCTTTTCCACTGCCTCTTTCAATGTCCCCATGCGAGGGAATCATGGGAAGTTATCTTCCCAAACATCCCGCTGCCAACTCAGTATACTGCTTTCCTTGACTGGTTGTACCTCCTCAAGGGCTCTATCCAACCAGGAGCCCTCACTCATGTTATTTTCCTCTGCTGGAATATCTGGAAGGCTAGGAATGAGTGTGTGTTCAAGAATCGGATCCCTTGGCATCCGAACGTTATTTTGCGAACTTACAAGGAATTCACGGAATGGACTAATTGCCCGAGGAGTCCCCCCAATGACTCTCCTTCTACTCAGCTCAGGGGAGCCCAATCACTCAATTCTCCACCGCAAGCAATCACAATTTTGTGATTCACTGTGATGGGTCGTTTTTAAACGACTCCCAGCCGGCGGCATATGGTGTTGTGGTCACTAACCACCATGGACAAGTGTGTGATGGGCGAGCTGACATTCTCCTTTGTTCCACCCCACTCGAAGCCGAAGCAAAAGCACTTCTGGAAGGTCTCAAATTAGCCCAAGAATATGGATCTGAATGTATTGTCCAGTCAGACTGCCAGCTGATTGTCAAAGCTCTCTCGGAGGAGCCAAGAAATTGGCCTTGGCGAGGTGCGGCATGGATTGGATCAATGGTCTCAATCCTAAGAACGAATCCTCAAGTGAAGGTCAAGGCAGTTTCACGAGCTTGTAATGTTAGAGCTGATTGGGTTGCACGATCACTTGCTAGATCCTCCCTACCTGATGACTGGATTAGTATTCTTGACCTAATTTCGGATTTCCTTTGATTAAGTGTAATCTCGCTTTTTTCGAGTTGGAAGTGGAATAAAAGGTGAAAGTTTATTGTCAAAAAAAAAACTAACCAACATGATAACAAACAGAAGAAGAAGAAGAAAAAAAATTGATAGCATAGAGAAGCTAAAACCTTCTTCACCAAGTAACGTGTGAACTTGGCATTCAAAACAAAGCCCCCACACACACACAAACAGTCGGATTGCTGCAGTTGGGAATTGAAAGATTGGACAACGTCTTCTGAAATGGGCCACAGACATCGATACACAACAACGTCGATTGATTTCTTATTAAAAAGCTTTTTTTCTCCTTTGGAAGCTTCAAATTTGGCCATATTCTTGCCAATTCGGACTTGAATTGTTCGAAAGAGACATCCCCCCCTCTATTCCCTGCCCGCATACAACCTCTCAGATAACTTCAAAGCCAGCCACCTTTGTCCATTAGCTGGGAGATTGAGCACCAAAAGACGCTATCAAAAACCGGCAACAATATAATCTGCCGCCTGCAGGAGATCCAAAGCCTTCATATATTCTTCGCATGATGTCATGGCGAGAAAACGAGAAACCCAAAGCTCCAAAAAGAAGCGAGAGCAAAGACGGCCAATAATTTGGCACCTCTCTCCTCAGTCGTCGATTTTACCGATTCTGCAATTGCAATCTCTCACACGGTTCTTAAGCTGATTGGCCCATCCCCAAGCTTTTGCATTTTCGTCCCTGCACTTGGTCCAAGGCTCCTAGGCCCTAGCCGACTCTTTCCAATATCATTTCCATCCCTACATTTGGTCAAGAGAGTAAGCAAGTGCAAAAGGTTTTCTTGGCTTCCCTTTTTAAGGTAAATGACTAAGTATAGGAATTCTAACGGATCATCAATTTGATCCTATTGTTTTATTTTGAAATAATTTGATCAAATTTGATCCGTTTGACGGTATAAATTTTAGATGAAGCAATTTTATTTGGAAATTTTTATATTGATTCGTTTTGAGGCAATTACAATTGTCTGGGGTGGGAGCATACAATTCAAATTGACTCGTTTTAAATGACTCGTTTTGCAAAATCAGACACTTGGTCAGATTATCTCGTTTTTCCAATTGATCCATCCAAACGACCACTTTATGCAATGTTTTCCTGGATAACTCAAAGCTAAGTGATCATTTACGAGTAGTACTAGCTGCTAATGATGTTCGTGGTAGCATTTGAGATAAGTAAGTGGGGTTCATTTCAGCCAGTTCACGATGATTTACATGTTTTATATTGTCGTATTGTAAGATATCGTCATTCGTAGATATAAAAACTACAATACGTACATTTTTTTAGAAAGCGAATGTTTATTTTTTTTACACGAGTCGAAGCCTAGAAAAGTATAAAATCTCCTTGTACAAGTTGCGTGAACCAAAACACAAATTAACCGAATAGAGTGGTTAATCGTACCTTCCTATCAAAATTACGAAAAAAATATACGTAAAATTATCCTACAACAAATCTCTCGCATTGATCAGAAAAATTAGAGCCCTAAATCATTACATAGACCTCCAATGCATTATTCAGTCTCATGTAAATTACATCACAACCATCAAAATACTATTAAAAAAGGTCCTAGCAACAACTATTAAGCTGGCCAAAAAATCCAGCTAGCATCAAGAACAGAACAAGCTCTCACAGTCTCACAAGTCACAACCCAAGCCTGACATTCTGTACAAGCACTAGACATTCGTCTTTAAAACGATTCTTCATGTAAGCTAAAACTCGCCGGGAAAACTCGCTTCCCCGCCGGTGAAACGACGTCACGAGATGACGCAAGAGTTGGGGTCTTCCTCCGCAGGCCGGGCGTAGTAATAAGTTGTCATGGGCGGCGGAGGGTAGTATTCGTTTCTGTAGGCATGATAGTTCACCATCCCGTAGGGAATCTCCCTGACCGCCGGCGGGGGCGGGGCCTCTTTGGAATTCCCGCCGCCGGACGGCGGCCCATCTTTCTTCTTCCCCTGATCGGCAGCATCTTTCTTCGGCTGCTGCTGCTGCTGCTGATTGTCGCCCTTGCCCTTACCCTGGTCGTCTTTCTTCTGCTGCCCGCCTCCCCCGCCGCCGCCTTCTCCCTGCGGCTTCTTCTCCGGTGGTTTCGGCTCCGTCGCCGGCCCCACGGTGACGATCTCCGTCCGGCGGAACGACTTCCTCAGCTTGCTCACCACGTTGACCGGGTCAATGTCCCCTGTTACCGTCAGCTTCCTCTCCTTCATGTCCGTCACGATTGAGTCCACCCCTGCAATAATCAATCACTGATCCAAATTAATTATCACACCCATAATTATTGTCTTCAAAACTAATTACCATATCTGATCCAGACTGATGCTTAAATAATACCCGCCTCTTGATATGACTTAACTCTAATCATATGCATACTTTTGTATGCGATCAAATTATCGATGAAAGAGTCTCTAATGTCACTATATGAACAACTCTGAAAAAATTTCAAGAAACACAACAAATGTTATGACGACTCTAATAATGAAAAATGACACGATAAATATTCAAAAAAAAAAAACATAAAAGGAAAACAACCTCTTCTATGATCGCTCCAGCCAGCGAAAAAAATTAACTAGTATGGATCAGATTCGAATTTCGGACTAATGACTATCTAAAAAATAAAAGAAATTTGAAATTGACATCGCGCGATCCTGAAATTTCTATCATAATAAACAAGGAATTTGGGATTGATCTGTACCTGAAAGGCTAGAGACGATCTTCATGGCCTTCTGCTTGTCCTTGTCGTCGTGCATATCCAATTTCAACACTAATTTCTGAAACAGAGTCGAGATCGTGTTAAAAAAGAAAGTACAGAAACTGAAAGGGGAAACCCACAAATTTGATCACAGCCATGGATTTGCTTTAGCAATCAGCCAGCTTTGAAAAGGGAATATTCAAGCCTAGAAAGAGTGGAAATTGAAAGAGTAGCTAGAGAGTAATTAAAGAACACCCGACCTTCATAATTCTGAACTGCTATCTGGATCTGAAGGGAAGGGAATTAAAATTGACGGCAGATCGAGGGCACAATATTCTTGCAGATTTATGTCAGAAACTGTTGCAAATTGAAGAGATGTATGGAGAGATTTATAGAGAGAGAAAGAGAAGCAGAAGAGAGATGGGAAAAGGGTCAACTCAACTCCTCAAGGTTAATGGAATATATCGTCAAGAGGGGAGAAGGGGCGGGCGGTTGACGACAAACACACAACATTATCATCCCATCGCCATTTCCAACCTGTGTTAATCTCTTTGAAAACAACGTTTTACCACTATTTTAATTGCGGGGATTTTCACATTGCGTATTGGGGAAATAATCAAGGATTAAGGTGCGGTTAAACTCGGATCTTCAGCAGAGGAGGCTGTTTTGGGGGGTTTTTCCTTTTTGTCCCTTTGCTCTAGTCGTCTTTTTACAGAGGTTAAAAGCTAGCTTAGATGTACACTATAACTATAGTACTACTGTTCGTTAACACGTGGTAACTTGGTTTCATCACATTCTCTTATAATTGCGTACATCAATATATAAAAGTGGTTAATTTTTGAACTTTGATGCTAGTGGTCGGGCACTATCCTTAAGCAAGATGGCTTGCCTGCTTGTATCTTGTGGTTCATGTTTCATCTAGTTGGCCTTTTGGGTTTGGACTTCATTCACAGGGTGTTGTGAGGTTCGCGGAAGATTCAAATTGTTGTTTTAAGTTTTAACGGTTATTTGTATCGTCATTTTGATTTTATTATTGTTTATTTTAGATCGACAAAGGGTTGTTGGTGAAGAGTGATTTTGGTGCATGTATTTAACCGTCATCTCAATATTTATGAATAGTTGAATACACAACAAATTTATGAGGTGAACTATTTGGGGTAATAGAAAAAAACTTTATTTTTCGTCACTCAAGAGATTCGAACCTGGACCTAATAGGAAACGAGCTAAGAATTTAAGTGTCATCGTTTCGTTCAAGACTAAAAGGGATTCATGCATCATGTGTACTCCACGTGTCACATAGCTCTACCAATATAGAAGTCTTTATTTATTTCACAATAAAATAAATTAACCTGAGCTCTGTATATTGTTGTAATGTTCTCTCATGTTAATTTCTGTTGTAACCACATATGATATGAGAGTTTAATTTTGAGAGCAACCAACACTTTATTAATACAAATCCAAAGTCATTCATAAAAGAGTCAATAAAATAAATTTGGGACCTCCTACGGTAACTTGGGTATAATTTCAAGTTAGGTAACTTGTATAGATCTAAACCGTTAAAATCGATCAAACTTAATGTAAATCATTGATTAAAGAAATAAAAAAATAAGTAAATAATTAATGGCAACAAGGGTTGCCCGTCACCACATTCTCAATTTACCTATTTTATTTTTTTCTTCCTTTTTCACATTTAGTTGGGTTTCTTATTTTATCTTTTCCTTTTTTTTTAATTCTTATGGAATTAGAAGCGTTACGTAAGGCTTCCGTAATAACTTAGCTCTTTACGTAACACAACGTTAATACTCATTACGTAAAATGGCCTTTCATTATGTAAAGCTTCCGAAATGACATTTTACAACAGTTACGTAAATACACATTCATTACGTAAAGGTTACGATACCATAGTTATTTCTTACGTAACAGTTAAATCGAAAGCGTTACGTAAGGGTTTCTTAATGACTTAGTACTTTACGTAACGCGAGATTAATACTCATTACGTAAAAAGACCTTCAATTACGTAAAGGTTACGAAACGACAGCTATTTCTTACTTAACAGTTAAATCAGTAGCGTTACGTAAGGCTTCCGTAATGACTTAGCATTTTACGTAATGCGAGGTTAATGCTCATTACGTAAAGACGCTTTCTATTACGTAAGACTTCCGTAATGATATTTTACAACTGTTACGTAAGATTACCATATGTTACATAACCATTACGTAATGCTTATTGTATTTTACGTAATGCGACCTGTGAAACCTGCTATAGCAGGTAAAAAATTCAAGTTACCTTACTTCAAGTTACTGTCGGAAATCCCAATAAATTGATGTCACCATTATCAAAAACACATCCATAGTTTAGAGAAAATGTACTAACGATAAAAGTATGATTAGCTTCTATGTAATTATAATTAGTTAGGTACCACAATTTAGTTAATTCCATTGGAAACCCCCATTTACTGTTACTTATTTGCCGTCTTTAAGGTCACAATCTGTTTGTGCTTGGATTGTTCCAAGCGGTTTGTGAGACTCTACTCGCCTTGGGCGGCTTTGATGGTCGGGGGCGGTCTCCGAACCCTGCAGAAAGGTCCTCAGGGGGATCCTGGGACCTCCTCCGATGCTTAAGTTAGAGAGAGAAGTGAAGTGAAAGTAAATAAGAGAGAGAAAGGAGTTGGTTGAAGTTACCATAAATGTGACCCTATGAGGGGTATTTATACTAGTTTAGAGTGAGTTATGTGCATTTAATGTCGTGTCGGGCGGTCTATGGCGCCTCTGGCTTTTCCAACGTCCCTCGTCAGACTTCGTACGATAAAGCCAGATTGTCGGGCGGCCCTTTACCTGAGGCAAGGTTCCCTGTCGGGCGGTCTTCTCGCAACGTGATGATCAGGACCGCCCTTGGCTGTTTTCTTCTGTTTTGGGCCTTTCCGGTTCCTACGTGGACTTTGAATGCAATTGGGCCTTCGGGCCTTGTGGCTTAGTGCCCGGCCTAACACAATCAATACCTTCCATTAAAAACAAAGTCACAATCAGCAGTGCACCACTCTATTTCTACTTTTAATAATCCCAAAGTTGATTTATTTGTGTAGGAAAACATTTTTGCACCACGCTTGACAAAAAAAAGAGTCATTATTTGCATGTTAAAAAACACATTAAATCTGCACTGCATTCTTATAATTAAAAAGATATAAATATGTATGGAAATTGAACTATTTGAAACGTTGTCTTATATAGATCATAATCACGGAACCAAAAAAATATATAGATCATAATCACGTACAAGAAAGTGCAACCTTTTGATATTGGGTTTGGGCCATCACTCATCAGTCATCAAGCACTGAATGACTGTTTTGTTGCCCCCCAGAAGGCAGCAACACGACGCAAGCTGCTAGGTAGTGTGAGTTGGGCATTTCAAATACGACGTCGTCTCGTGTCCTTAATTTCCTCACGCACTTTTCCAGCAGTGGCACTTGCCCTTTTTGCCTGGACAAAGAAAAGGCAACAAAAAAGGTTACTTCCACTTTCCTGGAAACAGCACGGCAGCAAGTCGTATTTTTATGGTGGGTTGGCCACTTTAACTCTTGGCCTCTTGTTGCCTTGCGTACTACTACGTAGTTATGTCAATAGTTTTATAGCCCCATTGGTCAAGCTGTTGAATCGCTCATCACTACGAAAGTGGCCAACTCATCTCGAAAACCGTGGATTCGTCCACCTTTTGATTATTCTAGTCTTGCCGTCCCCATGTTCACGTGGCGAGATGCGAGATATCTCCTCGCATTGCAACCTGTGACAGAAAGGTAAAAAAAAAAAATAGTAAAACTCTCACGGAAGATTGAGAATCTGCGGCTTTGAAATCCACTCTCTATGGAAAATGGAAACAAGCAAAACGGAAATTGAGAGCTCCTGGCTCGTGTTTCGGTGTTTTTCTGCGGCCGATTCTCCATCGGCTACGGCGGAGCTGCGTTGTCGCCGGCATATGGAAGCGCGGATGGAGACCGACGAAAGGCGTCGGCACTCTGAACCAGGAAAAGTACAAAATAAAACTGAAAATACAAAGGACGAAACCGGGGCTAATCTCGTAATTCCATCGTTCGGACGGAAACCCGTCTAAATCTAGTCTTTTATACTTCAGTTGGGCTGCCCCTTTTATATAGGCCCATGGGCCGTTTTAGAGGTAACCCATAAAGGGGGGAAAAACTAAAATCCAACGCGAGAAAAAATGACGATAAAGTAAATTTCAATATAATTCGTGATAAGTAAAAGTATGGCGGTAATATTGCGATATTGCCGTGATATTTCCAGTGTTACGGAAATGACAAAATAATCCACAAAAACAAAATGCACCAATTTTTTTTTTAATATAAGAAATTAAATCTGAGGTCATCGTCGCTTCGCTAACGGAGAAACTAAAAAAAAAAAGAAATAAAATACTGTAATTCCGGTAACTATCAGTTTAGTTACAGCCTCCACACCCGGAAAAGCCACCATTATTTACATAACCTTTGGCAGCCCTTCCAAGATCAGACTCTGCGCTTACGTAATTGAACTCCAACCCAATTTAACAAATGACGCAAGAATTTGGATCGTCGCCGACGACTTGCGCGGCGCCGCCGTACTGGTGGTAAGGGTAATTGCCGTACCCCTTTTGCTGTTGATAAGGGTAATGATTGTAATAGTAACCGCCGTTGACTTGGGGAGGGTAGTAGGAGATGACAGGAGGTGGAGGCGCCTCAGGGTTCTTTTTGTCTTTTCCGTCGTCTGCTTTCTTTGCCGCCGGCGCCGGCTCTTCCTTCTTCTTCTCCGGCTGCTTCGGCGGTCCCACCGACACCACCTCCGTCGGGAACAGCTTCCTCAGCTTGCTCACGATTTCCACCGGATCCACGTTTCCCACCACCGTCATCTTCATGTCTTTCATGTCCATCGACACCGAGTCGACCCCGGAAATCCCGGTGACTCTCTTCATCGCTCTCTGCTTGTCTCTGTCGTCGTGCAGATCCAGTTTAAGAACCACAACCTGTTCAAACAAGTAGGTCTTGATCAGAAAACATCAATTAAGCACTCATTAATTATCTACAGCATAATTAATCTAAGACAGAAACAGGGTAATTAACAGTACCTTCATTTTTTCCCGTTTTGCCGGAAAACAGAGGAGTGAGCTTCAGAGGAGGGATGGAATCGAGCTAGGCGAGATGTGGAGAAGTTTGAGAGATTGGTGTCAACTGTTAAGAGCTTGAATGACAGGTTTGATGGGTGAAGCTTCTGGTGTGCTGGTTTTTATAAGGGGGGGAATGGGTTGCGATAAGTCAATGGAAGTCATTGCCATGGCTTCCTGGCGGCTGCATCAGTCCGTGGACAATAAGGAATATACAGTGATGACTGATGATTAATTAAAAAGGGAAAGAAGGTTAGAGCCTAGAGGTGGGTGGTGCGTCCTTTGGCCTGTTTGAAAAATACGACGCGTTTTCTACGCTCAACTAGTGGAGCTAAGCTATTTCGCGACTTCTACACTATGTTTTCGAAGGAAAGGAGGAAAAAGAGGGGAGGTGAAGGAAAATTAGGAGGGGAGGGGAGATTTGGAGGTGAAGGAAATTGAAAGGAAAATGTTGTTTTATGGAGGAAAGTGGGAAAGAAAGTGTGTATTGAAAAGTGTGATGAATATATTATTTTATTGGTTATGTAAATGTAAAGAAAAAGAAAAATTGAGATGAAAAAAAGTATATTGAGAAATATGATAAGTATGTTATTGTATTGTGTAATGTAATACTAAAATAATATAATTGTGTGTTTTATTATTTCAAATAATTATCGATTATTAATTAAATTTGTTATTAATACTTGCTAATTTGTTCACCATTACAAATCTAAAATAGATCGCTTGACAAAACTTGTCAATCCATTACTAAAATTTTGTTCACTATTTTATTGATTCGTCAACATAACATCTAAACTTAAGTGTACATAAATATATGCAGATCGCACTTGTGTCCGAATTCAATTGACATCCCTACTTGATAACATCATTTATAATATAATTATATAAGATATTATTGAGATAACATATTATATATATACCTTATTTTATTATTGAGATAACTAATTACCTAATGATATTAGTTATATGGTTACCTAATGAATTGATTCATTAAACATAATTGATGAACAAATACCGAAACAAGCTAAATCAATTAAAATCTATTACACTCTCAACACTCTCAATTAAATCTATTACATGTTATTAGTGCCTGGGTTAGAGATAATAATATGTGTGAGTACAAAAGCAAATTGAATATATTTTCCCCATTCCACTGGATGCTGGATCTCTTTCTCATGTATCACTTTTGTCCAGAGGAACATTCTTGAAAAGAAAAGAAAAAAATGCCAATCCCCCACTAGCGCAGACTCTCGTTCCCCCGATTAGCCGTCGGTGAGGTTAATTGTAGGTTAATGGTGGCGCTGCTGGCTTCCAGCTCTCAGCCGCTCTCCGATTCTTCGGCCATCAACTCCCAGTTCCCAGAGTTCGCCAGGTCGGATTCTTCACCCCGAACGCCCAGCCCGGCCCGATCTGATCCCAATTGCGCTAGCCCGATTCCAACTATCTGTCGCTCTACGATTCTCCGACCTACAATTTTAATCTCCCTGTTTCTAACCCCCCCCACCCCCCCCCCCCCCCCCCCCTTCTGCCGCCGTGTGCTCACGCCGGCGCCAACAACAACGCTCCCCTAGTCGGCAGCTGCAATCCGACCGAGACTATTCCGACGAAGCAAATCTGCCAAGCTGACTTCCAGTTTGTCTATCTCTGTTTCTAGTTTGGGTTCGCATTTGAGGGAGAACGAAGAAGAAGAAAAAGCAAGGAGCGAGGAGAGGGGTAGCAAATAAAAAAGGGAAAGTGAACGATTAATTAACCTGGCAAATAAAAAGATGAAAGAGAAAGAGTTAGTGGAGCGTTTTCTCTCCGATTTGGGGGAGAGGGTTCCACAGTGAAACTTCCCCCCCCCCCCCCTTTTCTTCACCCGATTACTGTGCTCACCTTTGAAAACAGGGGAAAGTTTATCGAAAATTGCACTTTCCTTCCTATTCTTTCCTTCCCCATGTTTTCCGCTCTAAAAAAACATAGTGCTAGAGTCTAGACTTCTTCCTCTGAGCTCCTTTCTTGGACCTCCTCTCTGGTCTCTACAATCAGTTCACTAGTTACTGATTAGCTTTTAGGGCGGGCTATTTGGTTCGGGTTTTTTGGTTTTATCCGAAACCGGATCTTATAATCCAGATCGAAACCGGATCGGGACCGAATAGTAAACAATCCAATCCAATATTTGGGCATAGATTTGAGGTGAAAAACTATTCAGGACCGGATCGAAAACTGGATAAAGACCAGATAAGAGAGCTCAACACTCAAAACTTAAGGGTAATTTGCATAAACAGTCACAAACCTTTGCACTTAGTACGAAACTTAACCAACTCATTACCCTTTCAAGCCTTAGGCCACTCAAGTCCCCACAAGCTCAATATAAAATCAAGACCGAATTGGGACCGGACCGGATCAAGACCGGACTGTATCCAATCCAATCTTTGATCCTTATATTTTCAAAAAGACCGAACTGGACCGGATTAATTTGGTCCAATTTAACCAGATCGGAAAGTATAGCCACTCCTATTAGCTTTGGTCGAACAGAGAGCTTTACTTTTCTTGGGGGAGGTTAACTATTTGGGCCCGTGATTTGGAAGCTCTTCTTCTCTCGTATTGGGCCTCATAACGGGAACAAGAATTGACACAGTTTTGATTCCATGGGTTGACATTTTGGGCTTCCGGTTACTTTAATCTTGTCTCGTTTCGAGTGGATTCAGGGATGGCAAGATCCATGCCTTCTTGTATCATGTGACTTGTGATTCAATTTTCATTTATTTGGCAAATGAGTTCGTGGTCAAGACTAAAGTGATCGTACAATAGGTTTTCAATTTGGAGGCGTTAGTTTTGAATTTCAGGGATAATCCTTGTTTCTCTCTTGTCCTTATCCTTTCAGTAGCACACAGGTTCGATAAAAAAAAAATCTTTTATTTGATCTTTTGATTTTAGGCTTTGTGCCCTTTATCTTACTGGGTACTGTTTTGCTCGACTTCACTTCTTACGCAAGTGTCTGTTGATTAGGGATGATAAAAATGTCCGAAATCGTGAATATCCGTCTAATGGAAGCACCTATTAAGCCAAGGATAGTTTAGTATTTTGATAGGCTTAAGTTGTTTAGGGTTTCACCTAAGAGTCTATATAACGTACGTTAATTACTTTTCTCAGAATTATCAATCAAGATTATAATCAAAGAATAGTTTATCGTATCTCCCAACCCCAATTTCCTCTCCTCTTCCTAAATCAGCCGTCGGTTAGTTCTTTCTCTTCTTCTCCCCAAATCTTCGTCTAATCTCTCCTTATTTATGTTCCTAATCACATTCTATCACGATAATCTTGGGTGTCAAGATCCGTGCATTCATCACCGTCTGAATCCGATCTAATCAGATAGGGTAAAACGCGAACCCGAAGAATTTTTGGCGGGTACTAGTAAAACCCGAACCCGGATATTGCAGGTAATGGGTGAGCATGGTTTTCTCACTATACAACCCGAACTCGCCTGATGATCACATGCATATGTATTGTGTCTAGAAATTATCATTATTTTTCTCAACATATTTTATATATAGCATACAAGTATAATATTTTCATGACATTGTGTTGTTTTTAAATAATTTTATTCATTCAAGTTTTTCTATTTAACACATTGGTTGTAGCTATAAAGAGAAATTATTACTATGAATAATGTAATAATGAAGGAACCATTGATTTTCACAACATGACATTGGCAGTTGTATTACATAAAAAAATTATTGATTTTTCATAAAACTCAGCAAAAGATATTTCAACCCCAATGCATCTGTCAAATGACCAATCCGGTCTTTAACTGAACATGCTAAACACATAAAATGGATTGTCATGTTGTTCATAAGATATTGAAATCATGACTCTAGCTTCTTCATGCTAACACAGAATAACAACTACCAAATATTTTCACATAACTTTTTTTTTATCAGTTGATCAATTTATTAATGATTTGTTATCCAAGTGCACAACATGTGTTTGCTAGCTTATGGAGGCGTGTGAAGAAAATGTATGCAGCGCTAGCCGCTAGGGGTGATAAACCGTAATTTTGTTAACAGTTTAATCATTAATCGCAAAGGAGAATGTGTGTCATTTAATGGAAGCTCAAAATTCTTTATCGGGTTACCAAGTCATAAATGGTTAATAACCGACAGTTAGAGGTTAACTGATTAGTAACCGATAAGGGAGGTTAAGTTAACCACTCAAAATAGACAAAACATCACACTCGATGAAGGAAACAACTCCCCCCCACCCCCCCACACACACCACTAAACACTCACCAGCTACAATCTTCTCGTCTTCTCGGTTCAAACGAAGCACATCAAATGGCAGAAGAGACTATTTTGTGAACAATGAATCTTTGGTCGTTCGTGCTAAGGATCCTATATGGTGGCTTCCCCATTAGATCGATGGGAGGATGATTAAAAGAGAAGCATCGTTGGTCGGCATCGATGTTGCCGCCATCTCAACCCCTCCCCATCTATTTTAGTTGGACGGAAAAGAGCTGAGAAGAGGTGGTGGCTAGGGTTCGAGAGTGAAGGAAAATAGAGACTGTGTTTTCTTTAGGGATGGCAATTTGAACCCACCCCGCTGGGTAATACCCGACCTGACCCACGATGGGGCAGGTATTACCCGACCTGCATTAGCGTGGGGCAACGCATGGGTATCAACTTCCGACCCGCCCTGTCCTGCCCCGCGCCGCCCAATTCTTAACCCGTTCTAGGTCAATTTTTTACCCCATCCACTCATATATCTCCTAATTTGGCTTTTATTCAACTAGTTAGACTTGATATTTCAACTAAATAGACTCAATTACTTATTATATTATCACTATTATTCATTCATCAAGTCTTTTCCCCTTCGTTTTATCATAAAAAGTAAAATTGTGTGTGTATTTTTCTCAAATAACATGTAAGAATGAGTCGACCCGCCCCACCTCGTACCCGCGCAGGTGTTACTCGCCCGACCCATACTAGCGTGGGACGTGGCATGAGTATTGAGGTACCCGCCCAACCCATTGTCATCACTGGTTTTCTTCTATTCGCTGATTCCCAGAGGGTGTGTGTTCAGTTTTTTTATCTGCAAAGAAAAAAGAGATAGGCGAGAAGAAGTACGGGAAAGAAAGAAGGGAGTGTGCGGCTAGGGTTTCTTCCCCATTACTATCCTTTTATACATTCTAAAAAGATAATTATGCCCCCTTTTTTTTTTAAAGATATCATGTATTGATCGAAAAAATAGACAGTTACACCCTGGAAGCCAGCCAGGTCTGGAAATCAAAGAAGCGACTCATAGTCGGATACAAAGAGAGGGCTTTCCTAGCTACCAAATGAGCTACCCTATTGTTCTCCCGGCCTACAAAACGCAAACTAAAACCAGGCTGAGTACGAAAATAATGAGCAATCTCTTCCAGAACCGCACCCAACCGGCTATCTCTTGTTTCGGCTTGATTAATTTTGTCAATAATCACCTTTGCATCGCCCTCAAATCAGACCTCCGAAAAACCTTGCTCCAAACACCAAATAATAGCTTCCCTAAGCACAAGCAGTTCCACCACTACAGGATCATCCATTTGAGAAAACTTGACCTCTCTAGCCAGAAGGAGTGTCCGCATTGGGTAAAAGAAAACCATCCCACCAGTCGAGTGTGACCCACCCTTAGTAGCTCCGTCCCACATGCAAACCAAATGGGAATCACTCACATTTGTTGTAGAGTGCATTATCGGGATTGGAGTCCTAGGCGCCTGGTCCGTTGGTAGACCCACCCATTCCTCATATTGTTGGTTAAACTGTCGCATGAGCGTCGGGATCCCAAATTGTTTGCCTTCAAAGACTACCCAATTCCGAGATCGCCAGATCCTCCAAAGGATGGCAACAACAGCCATAACCACAGACGGTTGATTGATCAATCCCAACAAACGTTTGAGAAACAAAGGAAAAGTATGTCTAGGCAAACCCTCCCCCAAGTAATCCAGCCCAGAATAATCCCAGAGGGCCTGTGCAACCGGACAATAAAGGAACAGGTGTTCCATTGTCTCCAGGCCATCCCAACAAACTGGACACCGAGGTAACACCTGGACCTGTTTCTCAATAAGCGCCTCCGTAGTCGGCAGAGCCCGATTAGGAATTTGCCAAACAAAAACCTTCAACTTTGGAGGGATCTTCGCCTCACAAACTCTAATCCAACTCAGCTTATCCATCCAGGTAACCGAGGACCGCCACCCACTCCTCGTCCTGTCCAAATCGACAGCCAAATGATAGGCCGACTTGACCGAGAAGACCCCGTCATCCGTAAAATGCCAGATAAGCTTATCAGGCATGTCCCAACGTGGGAGAGTAATAGCTTTAATAGCCTTACAAGTGGGCGGGTCGAACCATTGACTGAGCTTCTCATCCGACCAACTCCCTCCCCCCTCACAAATAACCTCCGCCACCAAAGGATTACCCCCCCCCCCCCCCCCTCAGGCAAGAGCCGCGGATTATAGCTTGGGGGATCAAGTTGGTACCTAGAAATCCAGTTAGAATGAAGGAGGGAGATCGATTGGCCATCACCAACCTGCCATCTCAAACCCCTCTCCAATAACTGACGCCCATGAAGGATACTTTGCCACCTCCAAGAGGGACGAGACCTAGCAGTCGCAGTCAGGAAGGACCCTTGAGTGAAATACTTGCCTTTATAGACTTGGGCAATAAGTGATTGAGGTTCATTGAGAATACATCAGCCTATCTTAGCCAACAGATAATTATGCCCCTTGTCTTTTGCCAAATCGACAAATCTACCGCCATTCTCTTTTTCAGCCAAACAGACAATTGACCGATAAAATCATCTCTAACCACGCTGACAAATAACGGTTCACCACAATTGGAAGGGAAGCTCGAGAAAATTTGAGTATGAAGGCTAACCGATTTAAGCTTCCTTTCGCTTCATTTCAAAGAAATTAAATTTCGGCTCATCACCGATAACCAAAAAAAGGGTAAAAATTTACTGTAGTCCCCGTAACTATCAGCTTAGTTACAGCCTCCTCCACACCCCGAATAACCATCAATATATACATAATTGATCTCCAATTGGGGCGGCCCTTACTCTTCGCGTACGCAATTGATCTCCAATCTAACAAATGACGCAAGAATTCGGATCGTCGCCGACGACTTGCGCGCCGCCGCCGTACTGGTGGTAAGGGTAATTCCCGTACCCTTTCTGCTGCTGATAAGGGTATTGATTGTAGTAGTAACCACCGTTGACCTGAGGAGGGTAGTAGGAGATAACGGGAGGAGGAGGCGCCTCGGGGTTCTTCTTGTCTTTTCCTTCCTCTGCTTTCTTCGCCGCCGCCGGCGGCTCTTCCTTCTTCTTCTCCGGCTGCTTCGGCGGTCCCACCGACACCACCTCCGTCGGGAACAGCTTCCTCAGCTTGCTCACGATTTCCACCGGATCCACGTTTCCCACCACCGTCATCTTCATGTCTTTCATGTCCATCGACACCGAGTCGACCCCGGAAATCCCGGTGACTCTCTTCATCGCTCTCTGCTTGTCTCTGTCGTCGTGCAGATCCAGTTTAAGAACCACAACCTGTTCAAACAAGAAGATCGAAAATCAGAAATTAGTAATCGAATAATCAGTAATTACTAATTATCTACAGCATAATGAATCCAAGACAGAAACAGGGTAATTAACAGTACCTTCATTTTTGGACGAGAAGGGAGGGGGGAAAACAGAGGAGTGAGCTTCGGAGTAGGAGTGGAATCGAACAAGGGGAGATTGTTGGGAAGTTTTGAGAGATGGGAGTTAAGAGCTTGAATGATAGGTTTGGTGGGTGAAGCTTTTTTTGGTGTGCGGGTTTTTATAAGGGGGGAAATGGTTGCGATAAGTCAATGGAAGTCATTGCCATGGCTTCCTTCCTGGCGGCTGCATCAGCCTGTGGTCAGGAAAGAATACAGTGATTAATTAAAAAAAGGGAAAGAGGGGGTTTCCGTGCGGCGTGCGAAGGAAGGGTGATGCGTCCTTTGGCCTGTTGAAAGAGACGACGCGTTTTCTACGCCCAACTAGCTATTTCGCGATTTCTAGAATTCGTTTTCTCTGAGCTTCTTTCTTGGACCTCCTCTCTACTATCAGTTCACTAATTAGCTTGGTCAAAACTCAAAATAGTGAGCTTTTACTTTTCTTGGGGTGATTAACTAGCTATTTCGCGATTTATAGAATTCGTTTGGACGTTGAAGTGGTCGTCGTCCAATCCGGCCGGACTCAACATCTTCGTCTCTCCGAGCGAGTTCCAGATCCAAGTCTCGCCTGTGCGAAAGCAGGAAGGGGAAGCGGTGGAGCCGGGAATATCGATGTCAATTCTGCCGCTACGAGAAGCCCATTCTCTCGTCCCTCTACCTCGCCGCCGTCGCGCTACATCGATGTCGATTTCGCAACGAGTCTGCGGCTCCGTAGCGACGCCGATGAACGCGGCAATGTCTCTCAACTGGCTTGATTTTACGTTGTTAATCTAATGGCTGATTATGCCGCAACGACGTCGACGCCGATGCCGCCAGAATTATATATAGCAGTAATATTCAGATCTGGAGGAATTTTACAGATTGTGGTGATTATTCTCTACGGGTTTGATTTTATGTTTCTAATAGGGTTTAGTTTTAGATTAGTAGTAATTTGAATGTAGTAGTAATTTATTTGTAGGGATCATGATTAAATTTTATGTTTCTAATAGGGTTTAGTTTTAGATTAGTAGTAATTTGAATATAGTAGTAATTTATTTGTAGGGATTATGATTAAATGTGTAGTGATTTTGATCAAGGTTTTCATAGTTATGGTAGCATATTTTTTCATTCGGAGTATTTTTTATATTTTGTGGTAGTGATTCTCATTAAAAATTATCAACCGCTACAAATTAAAAAATGTTAAAACACTACTATTTATTTCAAAACCACTACGACCCTCCAAAACACACTACAATGAGCCTCCATAATAATTCTTCCTTATTAATTAAAAATCCTAAAATCACTATTATCGGCCAAAATGACTACTAATCTAAGTAGTGGTAAATTTATTAGTAATTTTTTCGATATAAAATGCTAATAAATAGATGAGAGAGAAAATGACATTTTAGTTTTTAATTAGTTTATTATTTTAATTTTGTGAAATTCCAAACAAACCCTTCATTATTATCCACCGTCAGATTCAACTTAAAAGAATGTATGATGATTAGAGTAGTTAGCACTCTAACCACTCCCCTGGCAAGATCCATGCCTTCCACCAAGTGGTTAGTTTACTATTAGTTTTCAGGCAATATTAATTAGCAAGAAGGCTTGGCTGCTTTTATCTTGTGACTTGTGATTCTGTTTTCATTTATTTGGTCTTTCGGTTTTAGACTATGTGTCGTTTATTTTACTGGCTAAAGTTTTTTTTTTTGGTCATGTGATTGATGGGATATAGTCTGGGCTTAGTATGTTTACCTATTTTTTTTTTTTTCCAAATGTTTACCTATTATTCATTGTTGTTGGGTTAGTATGTTTATTCGTGGGTTAGTTGTAATAGAGTTACGTATTCGTGTGTTAGTTTGCATGGGCCGAATGGTAGAGCAAGGTTAGTGGGCAATTAAGGTTAATCGTCCAGTAGGCCTCCTTGCCAATGAACCTTAAACCACCCCTCACACCACCTTCAAGCAATAGAATGGAAACTAATTCAGTCCGGATGATGTCCATGAGATGAGACAGTTGTCAATTAATTGTCTTGGCAATTGGCATCACCTTGAATGGAAACTGGCTAAAGTTTTCTCCAGCTTCAATTCTTACACAGGTGCCCGTCCATATGAAATGAAAGTATTGCCCCAAGTGACCAACTCATCTTGGGCCTGACACTCGCTGGGCATTTAAACCCAACAAGGTTTCGTGACAAAAGCCCGACGGAAAAGAGTCAAAGAAACTGGGTTGACATTTGGGCTTCTGCGCCAATTGAGAAGCTGATCTTCCACGAATATAATGATTTTATTTAATGATTTTATAATGATTTCATACAAACACCTTTAGTATCATACTATTATGATTTATGACACAAATGTACCGATATGTTTTCATAATATTTTTTGTCATATAAATTTTTTAAGGGTTTTTATGAAACAAATTGAACATGTACTTTAAATGATATTGTACGAACTTAGTTTGTACCTATACTTTTCCATACAAATTTATTTATGGTACAAACCGAGCTTGTATCTTTAAAATTTTAATTTGTATCTATATATTTTTCTAATATTATTTTTCAAAATTTTATTTTATCATACAAATTGAAAAGGTACATTTAATGTCTACGAATTTATTTTGTACCTATACTTTTTCACACAAATTTATTTAGCTTGTATCTTTAACATTATGATAAAAATCCAATTTGTACCTATAAATTTTCACACAAATTTGTCTATGTTACAAATTAAACCAGCATCAGTATTTTAATATTTTGAAGTATAGTAGTTGGACCCTTTTACAGTAGCCTAAACTCTTTTGGGGTTGCTATACTAAAAGTCCAAGATAGTCATTGAAGAGTGTGATAGTTTGAGTTTTACAATTGTTTCACCTCATGTCGATCTCACATGTTTCTGTAAAATTATAGTATTGTCTCTCTGAACCCTCATACAGTTATCACCAAGTGCCAACTCTCTTTTGTTTTAATCGCCTGATTAGTATCATCATCGAATGATATATACGACTTGAGTAACCTAACTAGTAAATCGAATTGACGAGACTAATATTTAGAAATACGGAAATATCAAATTCCTAGCAAAAATATATTGTGTATGCATATACCAAAGTAATGTGAGGCTCAAGAAAGAGCATCAACAGAAACAATTCCACATGACATTCCCCCACAAAAACATAAAGCTATAGAACCCAAGGGTGTGAAGGAAAGTGATAAATGAAAAGCCAAAAGTTAGGTCTCGTGGCACACCACTCATTTCCCTTATCGAACATTAAGCCAAACCGAGTTAGGCCATCCGACGGTAAACACGTTACTTTCCCCCAAACCGAGCAAATGTAAAAAGAGAGAAGAAAGAAACCTTGGATCAGCAAAGCTTTAGCTGGATCCAAGCAATAACTCTTGTTTACTTCCAATATGGAACAAAATTACACCATCTAGCATCATAGCCCACAACCTCAGTACAGCCATGTTGTGAAGGAAGGTGATCGAGCAGCAGCAATGGAGGGACTTCGTCTATGTACAGAATAAACAGAGCACTGGTTTGGGCTTCCTTTAACCCAAACCAGAGGAAGAAGATGAAGTAGCTGCTACGGCGTCGTGTTTGCTTGTTGTCTTCACACAAGTGAATGCGACGCCGTTCTGCCAAGTGACGTTGAGTGAGCAACGATTAAGAAGACAGGATTTACACTTGGCGCCTCTCCATTGGTTGATTTCAACAATTAGTTTGTTACCGTTAGCTGAACAGTGTATAGATTAGCTTTGTACAGTTTGGTTTACTCTGCAGTTTTACCCCTTTCACTCTTGTATATATATGAATGAAAGATCGAAAATGGAGGCAAATTCGGCATTTCCACAAACACAGCCGCTCTCATTGTTTATCCTTTCTCTTCTACCTCATTCTGTAACCCTAATTCCACCTAGGGTTTATAGTTTTCTCATGGTATCAGAGCCTGGTTAGGCTTCTGATCCTTCATCCTTTCTCATTCTCTAAACGCATAGCTCTTCTACAACAATGGCAGACGATGAATCTCAAGCATCTGAATCAAACAGAAACACTCAAACCCTCATCAATCGATATGAAGACCCTTATTCAAACCCACTGTACTTGGCAACCAGTGACAATTCCTTCCTTCCAGTCATCGGATTCAAGCTCAACGATGACAATTACCTCTTATGGAGCGAGTCCATGGAGGTTGCTCTTCGCACCAAGAACAAGTGGGGTTTCATCAATGGAACAGTACAGGTACCACCCATCACTGATCCTTCTTACAGCACTTGGGATAGATGCAATGGAACTGTCCTGTGTTGGATCAGGAATTCTGTCTCTGAGGATATTGTTCCAAGCCTGAGAAATATCAGGTCAGCAGCTGAGGCTTGGGCTTATCTCAGATCTAAGTTCAGTCAAGGCGATTCCGTGAGAATTGCAAACTTGCAGGAGAAGGTTGATCTTACCAAGCAGGGTAATCAAACCGTTAGACAATATCACACCAACCTGAAGGTGTTGTGGGATGAACAGGCTAGCTATGAACCGATCCCGATTTGTGAATGTGCTGCTAAAACTCATGAAACTGTTATTATGTACCAAGACAGAAGGAAAGTTATCAGGTTCTTGCTAGGTCTGAATGAAACATACCAACAAGCAAAAACCCAGATGCTCATGCTTGACCCTCTCCCAGACATTGATACTGTTTACAGAGCTGTGATTCAACTTGAAAGACAGATGAACACAGGAAAAGGGAAGTCCACCCAAGATTCCATTGCACTTGCAGCTGCAACTGGAAACCTTAACCAGCGAAGAGAAGATAAGAGAGATGCTGGGAGAGAAGGAAAGAAAGGGCAGGAGCTGTTTTGCAGGTATTGCAAGAAAGACAATCATGTGATTGAGGACTGTTACAGATTAAAGAACAAAAGGAAATTAGAGGGAGGAAACAGGAACTTTGCTGGTTCAGTTGAGGTAAACTCTGGTGATGGAAACAATTCTGCTGGAAGCAACACTCAAAGTCCAACAAGTCCAGTTTCTGAGAACAGAAACAGCCAGGAAGGACAATCTATCTGGTTCACTTCTGATGAGATTAGCAAGCTGAGGAATCTGCTCCAGCATCAATCAGCCACACCACAGTTTGCTCAATCCAACTCAGTCACTACTCGATCCAGTGCTCCTGTTCCTCCTAGGCATTCCATTACAGGTAAAGTTTGTCTCTCGACAACTTTAGAAAATCACATATCTGCAGTGTGGGTGCTTGATACAGGAGCTAGTGACCATATTGTGTGCAATGTGAATTTGATGCTTAGATGCAAAGAGGTGTCTGACATGTATGTCACTCTACCAAATGGACAAAGTGCCAAAGTTTCACACATAGGAATAGCTAAGATTCCTTGTGGTATTCTTATCACCAATGTCCTGTTAGTTCCATCCTTTACTTACAACCTTATCTCAGTTAGTCAGTTGACCAAGAAAACCCCAGTCTCACTATTGTTTGAATCCAACTTCTGTTGTATCCAGGACCTAATCTCACAACAGAAGATTGGTTCAATCCAAGTAGATAGAGGGCTATATCTGCTGGGGAGTGGAGCTGGAGGAAACCAAAGAAACAAGCACCAAGCCTATGGAGTTAATACCAATCATGAGTCTGATTTATGGCATTTAAGACTAGGGCATTTGTCTCTCCCTAGACTCCAAACCATACAGAAACAGAATAGTTCAATTACCTTTCCTTCTTCTTCTCATTGTGAGATATGCAATTTGTCCAAACAAAAGAGATTACCATTTCCCAGAAGCAATTCAGTTTGTAAGGAACCATTTGACATGATCCATGTAGACATATGGGGGCCAGTTAATGTGGTTTCTCATGATGGTTTTAAGTACTTTATGACTGTTGTTGATGATCATAGTAGATCCACCTGGTTATTCCTGATGAGTAGCAAGTCTGAGGCAAGAGGATTTCTACAATCCTTCTGTGCAATGGTTCAAACACAGTTTGATAAGACCATTAGAGTAGTCAGATCAGACCAGGGACAAGAATTCAACATGCCTGATTTTTACAATCAACATGGCATGATCCACCAGCTGAGCTGTGTTAGAACAGCACAACAAAATGGTAGGGTTGAGAGGAAACATCAGCATCTGCTGAATGTTGCTAGATCTCTCAAAATTCAATCTGGAATGCCTGTCAGTTTTTGGAGCCATTTTGTGTTACATGCTGCATACCTTATCAACAGGATCCCTACTCCAATCCTGTCCAACAAATCACCCTTTGAATGTTTGTATGGCATACCCCCAGATTACAGTAATTTGAAGGTGTTTGGATGCATGGCATATGCCACTGATTTGAATGAACACAAAGGAAAACTTGATCCTAGAGCCAAAAGGGCAGCATTTCTAGGATATCCATACAACATCAAAGGGTATAGGCTGTTTGATCTGGAAACTTTACAAGTATTTGACAGCAGAGATGTTGTCTTCAATGAAAGCTGCTTTCCTTTCAAGCTCTCCCAACAAACCTCACCTAATCCCTCCACTCAAACCTCTTCCTCTATTCCCACACCTAATGACTTCTATGAAGAACCATCTACACTTCCTATACTGCCCACAGATCATAATGTACATGAGACTGTGGATCCAGATTATGACCCTTCTTATGCTTCAGATTCAGATAACTCTGATGAAACACCATTACCTTCACCTATTCCCACTTCACCTGACCCATCTCCACCATTACCTCAACCTGCCAGTACACTTGATGTTCCTATAGCACTCAGAAAAGCCACTAGAGAAACCAAAAGACCCAGCCACCTTTCTGACTATCATGTCAGCTTACTCACTCACTCCACTCCTGAACATGATACTACCCTTCTATACCCTCTTAGCCAAAGTGTCAGCTATGACCATCTTTCCCCATCTCACAAACATTTTTCCCTTTCCATTTCTGTGGTGCCTGAACCACAGTCATACAGCCAAGCCATTAAAGACCCACGTTGGGAGAGAGCTATCATTGAAGAATTGAGAGCCTTGATTGATAATCAAACCTGGGTTATTGTTGAACTTCCATCTGGACACACAGCTGTTGGTTGCAAATGGTTGTTCAAAACCAAGTATCTTGCAGATGGCACAGTGGATAGATTTAAAGCTCGTTTAGTCGCCAAAGGGTACACTCAGATACCTGGCATTGATTTTGTGGATACATACTCACCTGTAGCCAAGATGAACTCAGTTAAACTGCTTCTAGCAGTTGCAGCCATTAAGGGCCGGTATTTGCACCAGTTAGATGTAAGTAATGCATTCTTACATGGTGATCTCGAAGAGGATGTTTATATGGAACTACCTGAAGGTATGAAGGATCAGCCTGGCATGAAGGGAAAGGTACTAAAATTGCAGAAATCCCTTTATGGATTAAAACAGGCAAGCAGACAATGGTACATTAAGCTTAGTGCTTGTTTACAGAACTTGGGTTTTGAGCTGTCTTTTGATGACTATTCAGTTTTCAAACTACATTCAAAGGGGGCAACAGTGATTGTCATCATCTATGTAGATGACATTATTGTTGCAGGAGATGACCTTGATCTCATTCAGCAGACCAAACAGCAATTACAGCAAGCCTTCAAAGTTAAAGACTTAGGCAATTTGAAGTACTTTCTTGGAATTGAAATTGCCAGATCAGCTGCTGGGATTTCTCTATGTCAACGTAAATTCTGTCTTGAACTGCTCTCAGAATCTGGTTTTCTTGAGTCCAAACCTGCCAAGACACCCCTGAGTATGAAAACCACTCTCTCAGCTTCTGATGGTATCCCATTAACAGATGGAACAGAGTATCGCCATCTGTTGGGCCAACTCCAGTACCTCACTACAACCAGACCAGACATCTGCTTCCCAGTACAGCAGCTCTGTCAATTTCAGGGGGCCCCTACTACAGTCCATCTTTCTGCTCTTCATCGAGTTTTAAGGTATCTGAAGAGCTGTCCCGCTCAAGGTCTCTGGTTTTCTTCAAGTTCATCTACTCTGATTCGAGGATATTGTGACTCAGATTGGGCCACATGTCCTGACTCTCGCAGATCAGTCACAGGGTATTGTACCTTTCTTGGGGACTCCCTTGTGACATGGAAAAGTAAAAAACAGACCACTGTCTCACGCTCCTCCTCTGAAGCAGAATACAGGGCATTGGCTCAATTATCTTGTGAGGTTCAGTGGTTGAAATCTCTATTGCATTTCTTTGGTCAAGAACATCCTGATCCAATCAAGGTGTTCTGTGACAACTCTTCTGCCATTCATATTGCAGAGAATCCAATCTTTCACGAGCGTACAAAGCATATTGAAGTTGATTGCCATGTGACTCGTGAAAGATTGAAGTCAGGTCTCCTCACCCTACACCATATTCGAACAGATAATCAGCTGGCAGATTTTTTCACAAAGGGGTTGTCAACTGATCGTTTTGCTTCTCTACTTTGCAAGCTGGGAGTTCATGATATGTACTCCGCAGCTTGAGGGGGCCTGTGAAGGAAGGTGATCGAGCAGCAGCAATGGAGGGACTTCGTCTATGTACAGAATAAACAGAGCACTGGTTTGGGCTTCCTTTAACCCAAACCAGAGGAAGAAGATGAAGTAGCTGCTACGGCGTCGTGTTTGCTTGTTGTCTTCACACAAGTGAATGCGACGCCGTTCTGCCAAGTGACGTTGAGTGAGCAACGATTAAGAAGACAGGATTTACACTTGGCGCCTCTCCATTGGTTGATTTCAACAATTAGTTTGTTACCGTTAGCTGAACAGTGTATAGATTAGCTTTGTACAGTTTGGTTTACTCTGCAGTTTTACCCCTTTCACTCTTGTATATATATGAATGAAAGATCGAAAATGGAGGCAAATTCGGCATTTCCACAAACACAGCCGCTCTCATTGTTTATCCTTTCTCTTCTACCTCATTCTGTAACCCTAATTCCACCTAGGGTTTATAGTTTTCTCACATGTCGATCCGAGCAGAGCGAGTCGGTGAGTGACGCTTTCATATTGGCAAACCTAGGAGAGGCATTCTCGAGTCACGATCCGGTACTCATCTGGGTCCCAAATTAATACAACATTTATAACTTTTTTAAATTTTATATATTCGATCCAGTACTTATCAGGTCACGATCCAATCCTCTGTGCCTCTTTTCGAATTCGACTTAATATTTTTTTTTTTAAGAGATATCATATATTAATCCAATCAAAAAGATAGTTACATCCTGGAAAGCAGCCAGGCCCTGAAATCAAACAAACGATACGCAATCGGGTACAAAGAGAGGGCTTTTCTAGCTACCGAATGAGCTACCCTATTGTTTTCCCGACCTACAAACCGCACACTAAACTTCGGATGAGCATCAAAATACTGACAAATCTCTTTCATAATTGCCCCCAAGTGATTGTCACGCGAATCGACTTGATATTCCTATTATGTCTTGAATCAATAATTGGGCTTTCATATGGATGCAAATGGAGCAGCAAATGGGTCTCGCATCAGAAAATAAATATCTTCCCCTTCATATCTCAGTGAGTGCTGCTGCTGTGCATCGTGTTGGATCATGTGGCCTTGGTTATTGGCCACACAATCAATCAAGAGGCTGCTCAGAAAACCACTGTGCGAGTATCAATGCCGCGCCACGTGTCCATCGTCCCGGCGGGCCAAAGGTTTCATGGAATATCTGTTTTAGGACCTTTGGGCCGCGGCCTTTATTCCTTTTCCCCGGCGCCGGAGAGCGTTGGACGGTGACGAGATAGAAAGAAAAGGGTCCGATCAGGTGGGCAATGGTCCACCCTAAGCAATTCGGGGTGGATTAAATGAACAATTGGTTTGGTGAAAAACCACAATCATGCAACACTGCATTAATTGATCATGGGTTGGTTGAAGTTAAGGGGTTGACCAAATGAGTCACATTATCACAAAATATAAACCGTTGAAAACCGTCTATTGATTTAAACTTCTGTAAGAAAAGAAAAAAAAAGTTCGGTCGAACCGCTAATATGGTACTGTTTCACAAGCATCGATGTTAAGAATTAGGGCCAAACTATTTTTAGCCAGTTGGGGTCCAGATATATAAAGTGTAGTTCACATGTGTTTGATTTAAATTCGTTTATTTCCAACCCACCACACTTCTTATTTAAGACTTTAACACGTAACCTCAATGACAAACCAGTTATGATACGATATCATAAACTAACTGGGTCCAATAAACCGATTTGTTGAAAAATGACCATATACGATATTTAGCCACTTACTTACAATAGAGATTGGGGATTTGACCACCCATTAAAATCAACTGCGAGATGAAAATTCTCAAAATATCGCGCTAAGAAAATATCACAAGACATAAAAAGTCACAATTAAGCTAAAAATTATCATACTAAAATCTCTAACTAACAGAATTTTCGTTAATTATGTTGACTCATAATAACTATGAAAGTACGACCTCTACAATTTTCCCACCTTATATAAATACAGAAATTAAACTTGAGTGACCTCTCTAATATGAAGAACTGAGCTAAAATATTCAATTTTTCTACTTATGTACTTCATCGTCAAGCGACTTTATCGGGACAGTCTATAGTCCATCACTTAATTAATGAAAATACCCAGTTAATCACTGGTGCGGGGTCCACACTTAACAGTTACGCTTGAGGACCCGGCCCACCAAGGCAACGTGGCGCTTGCTAATTCGTTGTGCGGAACATTGGACTCGAGAGAGCTCGAGAGCAGGCGATTATACCCCGGCGCCTCATATAAAGACCAGCCTCGCTGTCTCAAGGAAAGCCGCATTTCTCCGTCACTACTAAAGCTAGAAACCCGAAATTCCTTTTTTTCTTCTCCGACCCTCCTCTCTCACAGCGCCAGAAAATGGTGTCGAAGAACCCGAACCCGGCCGAAGGATTCTACCTGGATCCTAACGGAATGGCGCTCCCGGGGCTCGGCCCTTTCGCCAACTCTAGCGCGGCGGCCTCCAACCCGCCGGCGAGTTCCGCCGTCGAGGATCCGAGCAAGAAGGTCCGGAAGCCGTACACCATCACCAAGTCGAGGGAGAACTGGACCGAGCCGGAGCACGATAAGTTCCTCGAAGCTCTCCAGCTGTAAGTTTCCTTCTCTGGTGTAATTTTGATTCGCTGGAGGTAGTTCGAGTTCGTTCTTGCTTCAATTTAGGGTTGTCGTGCGAAATGGAGCTCGAAGGTTGAATTTAGGCCGACGAGTAGCGAATTATGCTATGGTTGGTGGCCTGGAGAGTTCAGGTTCAGTGAATTTGGTTGTATCGGAGAGCTGGAGGTTGAATTTAGGCTGACGAGTAGCGAATTAGGCTATGGTTGGTGGCCTGGAGAGTTCAGGTTCAGTGAATTTGGTTGTATCGGAGAGCTGGAGGTTTTACTTTTGACGATTATGGTATGGATACGGCGGATTCTGAGCTTTTTTTAGCCAAATGAATCTGAGATGGAGACGCTAGTTCGCATTTCATTTTCGGATTTTGGTATTCTGGTGCATTTTGCCTCCCTTTGAAGTGTGTAATCTCAGACTTTCACTAGCGGGGGAAGAAATGTGTCCATAGGTAGATGATGACTGTTTCTGGAAGCTACGTAAGGAAATAAGGAATTGTGTAAGGTTTATCGAACTGATGATGTAGGTAGACGATGACTGTTTTATGGAAGCTACTTTAAGAATTCTTTAAGGTTTATCGAGCTACTGGTATAGGTAGATGGTGGCTGTTGCTCAAACCTCAATACAGATCTCTTTTAAGGGTTGTCCAGCTCGTGATGTTGATGTCAATGGACTATAAACAATGGTAAGAAACATCTGAATGCGAGATGTAATTGTGAATTTTCAGAACCTTAGAAGTGCTTCAGTGAGAATCCAATAGGTTGTCTTAGTCTCCTACGGTCGGCGGGGATGTGATTTAGCAGTTAGATCTGGATTACTGTTACCGGCGCTTAAGTGTCAGCAGAATGAACTCCTATGGCATTTATGTCAGCAGAATGAACTCCTTGATTTTGACTTTATTTTATGGCAGTGTGGTTTTTAGTATGCTATGGTTTTTGCTATTGGTGGGTAACTTATAGGGCACACTCCTTTGTTCTTTTGCTCCTTGTAGTTTTGACCGAGATTGGAAAAAGATTGAAGCATTTATTGGATCCAAGACTGTTATTCAGGTATGCTACTGCTGTTTCTTGGTTTTGTGGGAAGTAGTCTCATAATATGTATTCAAGGGATGGAGATGTATCCTTTTTACTTCCAAGTTTTCAGAACTGCTGATGTTGTTAATTTTAAGCAAGTCAGCTTTCATTATGAAGTGTCATTGTTTCATTGGCAACTGAAGGAGTGATGAGATTACTTGAACTATGTACCAATTTTTGGATATTGTCCCTTCAGTTTTGGAACTTAATGTTGTACATACATTATGTCACATTCATGCAAGATTATGTTTAGTGCTGTTTGTATCAGCATAATGAAATTTAGAATGTACCTTTTGCAGATACGTAGTCATGCTCAGAAATACTTCTTAAAGGTTCAGAAAAGTGGAACGGGTGAACATCTGCCTCCTCCCCGGCCTAAAAGGAAAGCTGCTCATCCATACCCTCAAAAGGCCTCAAAAAATGGTAAGATGTGTTGACATTCTGTATGATTATTAAGTAGCTCGGAAATGTGTTGCTGATATGAATTGTATTCTCTCGGGTTGTGTCTTTAAATAACAGCGGTTGCAGCGCTTCCGCAGTCTTCTGGATCTATCCAGTCATCATCTGCTCTTCTTGAGCCCAGTGTTCCACCCGACTCCCCGTCAATGCCATTGAACCCTATTACAAGTGCAGCTGCAGTATCCTGGAAAAACAATGTCCCTGCAGTCTCTTTGTCGAACCAAGGAAAAGGTTTGTAAAACCAAAGCTTATTCATGTATTTTTGCTGGTTTTTTAGTAGTAGGCTTTAGCTTTGGCTTCAGTTAGCACTTCAAAGAATGGGAAACTTTGGTCACCATGTTCCTTGTCTTTTTCTGTCCTGTAGCTCCATCTTTGTCAAATAATTGTTGTAGCAGCACTGAGAGTACTCCAAGAACAAAACAAGTTGTTGATGTGGCCGAGCAAGCAAATCCATTAAGAGGTACATAATCAATGACAATTATTTGTACTGTGGACTACCTAATGTTATCAAGTTGGGACTGTATTCATCTCTTAGCTTAGTAGTTATGGAAGAGTCTTTATGTAGTAGCCGTTGCAGCATGGTTATTTGATCTTACTGAATTCTCTATGCCATTTTATGGCGAATGAGTGCTTGACCGTCTTTCCATATATTTATAAGTGACATTCGTGCCTTTCTGTCTTTCCATGACTAGTGAGATGTCCTCTAGCTAACATGGTGACTTGATTTTTCTTAGTTTGCTTCAGCCTTTAGAGGAGATAGAATGATAGGGTGTTTGCTTGTCTTTCCTAGAGAGCATCCCATTATAGTATTTAGGATTAGCTGTATACCTGGTTGGTGTTTGTTACCATTCCCCCATTATATATTGGACATGGTCCAAGTTTTAACCGGGACATGTTTAATATTTTTCATCCCTTACCGCTACTAGGTACGTGTTACTACATTTTCTTCTTTGTACTTCTATTCCAAGCTTAGATAACACGGCACTTACCATGACATATACTTAACGCTTGTTTGATTGTCTTGATTGAAACATGATTGTTTACTGTGAGTTGTATTCGCTTTATCATAGTTGATAGTTTCTCGAACTTCGGAGTTCATGCTACTAACTATGCCTATGTGATCACACAGTTGCTTTCCTCAATTCCTTGCCATTAAAATGTTTGTTCTAATGTGACTAAATTATTTCTGTGTGCCCTGCGGTTTTGTTTGATTGCAGTTCTGCCAGACTTTTCGCAAGTCTACACATTCATTGGCAGTGTCTTCGATCCAAATGCTGGTGACCATTTGCAGAAGCTTAAGAAAATGGACCCTATAGATGTTGACACGGTATGAATATGAGAATCCTCTTTTTACAACGCATTTTTATAATCTTTCTAGAATGCGCTTCATTGTCAATATTTATTGAAGTTCTTTTTGTGTATGTGATGTTTCAGTGTGAAGTTATTGGTTAGCAGATTGGTTTTCATAGCGTGACTTTTTCCCTATCTTTTCCTTTTCAGACGCTGTTGCTGATGAGAAACCTGTCCATTAATTTAACCAGTCCTGATTTTGAGGATCATGTAAGTGCCTTTTCTACTTTACCTCACTCTCCTCCATGCACTAGTTACTTATGAGTAGTTCATCTCGTTCTGGTTGTGTGCATAATCATCTGTGTGTCTTTTCAGCTAGTGCACTACGCAAGCTGCCGTTATTAAATATCTGGTCTCCTCTCCCTTTCAGTTGCCTATAGTCTACTCATCTAATGAAGCTTTACTATAATTCTTCATGTAGTTTCAGTTAGACAGAGGATTCATTAGGTCCCTAAATTGTGTGTTTTAGCGGATGAAGTGCAGTGTTACATTGTTGTTTATTCCATAGAAATGCTACAGGTTGGGGGTGTAAACATATCACATATGCATAGCTGACTTCATCTAGTGAAATTCCCTATTATACACTTCATAGCAGTTCCATTCATCTTCGCATTACGCCCAAATTTTGAGTCTCAGTTAGGCATGAATTATAAAAGATTTATAAGTGCATCAAGCAATGTTTAATTGATTGAACTCATTACTATTTGGAACCTCCATTTCTGTCCATTTTCTGTAATTGGTAATAATTTACGGTCTCGTGACATGCTGTACTTTTGCATGACAGAGAAGGCTGCTTGCTTCCTACGACACGGATGCAAACAGGATATGAACTGTTGCTTGATCCGGGCGAGGTAAATTGGCCGGACGGGAAGATCAGCAAACGCTTCCACCGCCAACAATTAAAGGTGCACAACGCGCTCTGTACAGCTCACCAGTTCCCCTCTTTGGCCAGTCCTTCGGCTTTGTTGTAATCTTACAGGTAGTGTGTATATGGGATTTGAAGAAGAGGAGAAACAATAACTAGTACTAGCAGCAGCTGCTGCTGCTCCAGAGAGCGGGTGTATAGTTGGTGGTTCCCGGTAAAGGCCTTGCTGTACAGCACCTCCTGCGACGGAGGAAAGAAGGAATTCACGCACCTAATTAGTGAGAGTATGTAATTAAAGTTTTGATCACAAGCTTGTTCAGCCGTTGTTAAGTGTAATTAATGCAGCCTCCACAATCACCTTTGACGCCTTCCTATGTGAAACCTGGGGCGTCGGTCTGAGTTTTTGCGACCCGGTTCTTCGGTGTAGCACCGTTAAGAATTGAGTGTAACATAAGCCTTTTGAGAGCTCATTCTACCTTTGAGCCAGGCCTTGGTTGTAAGTTGTAACCTTACCTAGAGACACATCTAAATACTGGTGACTCATTTCTGAGGCCTCTGCTTTTTGATTCCACGAAATTATTCGAGCAGCAGAGTTGGCACATTAACAGAACTTGATAGATTATTTAGCGCCTTGGCCTAGCGAGTGAAACAGATCTGCAAAATGTCGTACTGCAAGACCGAAAGTGTTTAACCGTGCTGAACCGCATGCATATTCTGAAAATTCGCGCAGCTGAATTGTGTTTTTTTTTTTTTCCGGAATGGAAACATAACCGACTTGGTACAGGTTCCACGAACATTTTGCAAATATGATTTTTTCAATTTTCGACCAGATGCCACGAAAGAAGAAAAATGAACAAATTCGACTAAGCCCCACTGGAGTTGTTAAAAGTATACTGTTTCAAAGGTCTGTGCTCCTTTGAACATCACTACCATAGGCTACTATCCCCGCTTCACATGCTTTCTTTGTTTCTTTCCAGAGTTGGGAAATTTCTAATCCTCCACTAATTCAACTAGGACGCTAATTTTGTTGCTACTAATCACCATTTGGAATCTAGTTGAAAAGACCACCTCTAACCAGAAGTGTCTGCTTTCTAAAAGCAAATCGTGACTGCAATTAGGTCTAGAAGGCGGTAACTAAACCTGCTGCTCACCTTCCCAGTCAGATCTAAGCGTTGCCGAACCAAGGCCACCCCAAGTTCTGATCTGTAAACGAAGAAAAAAAAAATTAACTAACCATTTTGCTTAGATATAGTCAAATAAACGAGCTGGAGGAATCAATCACTCGAGGCAAAACATATGAAGTCAAGTTTTTACTCTACTTTTTTTCATTTTACCTGGACTGGCCAATAGGTTCGTATAGATGTGGACCTGATTACCAAAGGGGGAACACATGCCAGGAGGATAGAGCGCCATAGGATGCGGAGGAGGAAGGACAGGGAGCCATGGCACCATACCAGGAGGAGGTGGAGGATGAGGAGAACATATCATTGGTCCCATAGGCTGCTGTGTAACATACACACATTTTTTGGGCTTCATCTTCTTCTCTGGTTTCCTCCGAGAGCCAAGCAACTGTGGGCAGGAGGAGGACTGCTTCTTACTCAGTTCGCCGCCGCGGGCGGTTTCATCCACTGGACATACGAAGTCGTCGATAGTAATCAGACTGTCTTCCTCCGGCCAGCAGATTTCATCACTTGTATGAGGCTTCTCATGGAAGTCAGCTGCAGCCAAGTCTGGTGAAGTTTCCTGTTTAGTTCGGACTTCAGCAGCAGCACGCTCGTCGCCCTTGAGGACATTTCCGCTGCAGCTTGAAGCATCGACTTCGGCTGGAAGAACAATGTCGTTATCACCAGAGGCCAGAATTGGTCTCTGTCCTCCAAGGTCGAACTCGGAGAAGCCCAGCATCGAGAGGTCCTGGCTACGCCGGAGCTCGGTAGACTGGCACGTGGTTTCTTCCTCTAGTAAAGCAACGAGGTCCTGATAGTCGGCATCATCGATCTCTGGATTGTCTTGCGTAGGTTCAGTGGTTTGAGGGGAAGGGTTAGGACAAGTAGTTGCTTTGTTGACCCATTCGTGCAGTTGTTGGTGAAAGACTTCCTTGGTGGCTGAAGGAGAAGTAGATGGGTGGGACTGGCTTGTAGCTTTGTTACTTTCTGAATGAATACTTGTCAATGGTTGCTCGTTCAGCTTTGTGGCGTGATCCATAGGTGCTTGTCCTGTTCCACGTTTGCCATCGGTGTTGGACATGCTATTGCCAGTTGGCTTAACCCAAGATAGGAAGTAAGGACAGGACATGGTGGTCTGGCCGGTCTTACTCTGCAAATACAGCATACAGAATGTCACCTTACGTTACAACTTAATAAACCCTACAACTTCCAACTTAATAACAGAAGATGCTGTAAATAAACTGGCAACATAATGCACTGGTTCCTGGAAGACTTCTACATTTGCAGGTAGGAGAGCTATAAACTGCAACATAATGCACTGGTTCCTGAGAGACTTCTACATTTGCAGGAAGGAGAGCTAACCAAAGTATTTCCCTCAATTTCTCACTAGTACTTGATTTAGTTAACCATCATATATAGACTAAGCCAAACGTTAAGTTCACTAATGGTTTGAAAGCGTGTCTATCTCCATCATACTTGATTTTGTTAAGTTCATTAAGCCAAAGTTAAGCTTAGGGGTAGGAAGAACTTTATGGGATCAAATACCTCCCGTTTCTCGGATGTCCAACTTCCTTCAACTCCATACTTCTGGGAATCTGCCGGGTCTGTGGCATTACTTGGGTCCTGGTTTTCTTTCTGATCATCTGAAATGTTCTTCTGAGTCTCCTGAGTTACTTGAAGATCACTCCATAATGATTCAGATGTTTCTGATGATATTCGTAAAATAGAAGAATGTTTAAGACAATTGTAGGCTGTATGCAGAAAAATGCAGGAACTTGCAAAACAATATAGCTCGACCTGAGAAGCTTACCTCTCTGTTTTTCCACTTCAGTCCTCCGCAGTCTCAAGGAATCAAATGTTTTCTCGCTGCCAATATCCACTTTCTCTGTTCCAGAATGGAGATCCATCTGAAAGACATAAGACCAAAAGTATCTTAAGAGATCAGGATGTCAACTTCACGCGTATCTTTCAAATTCCTAGGCTTACCCTGTACAGATGCGGAGGCCGATATGGTGTAGCACTTCGGGTTAGCAGATGACAGGTGCTAACCTCGTGAATCTTTGGAGCAGAATCAACAGCCATAGGTTCAGGTGCTGGCAGGAGAGCACCCTTCCCTAAAATTCCACTTTCAGGATTGTTCTTCCCTAGAGTTCCACTTTCAGAAGTATTCTTCCCCAAAATTACACCGTCATGATGATTCTTCCCTAAAATTCCACTTTCAGGATTGTTCTTCCCTAGAACCCCACTTTCAGGATTGTTCTTCCCTAGAATCCCACTTTCAAAAGTATTCTTCCCTAAACTTACATTTTCAGGAAGATTCTTCAGTAAAATTCCACTTTCAGGACTAACTCTCCAACTAGTTGATAGAATGTTGCCATCCCATCTCGCCAACTCTGCATTTCAACAAAGAAGTTGAGTATTACACAAGGCCAGCTGGATCTCATACATAAACATCGAAGAGGGTAGACACAACAAGGGGAAAGCAACTAGGCATGGCGAGCATTAAAATGATGCGGTTACAGAACATCAGACTATCACAGAACCAACCACTAACACCATTCCCATCTTCTCTGGAGCTAAGTTAGTGAACAAATTACTGGCTAGATCGTTAAGATTTGGAACATCCACATTGGTAGTCTGAATGAGATAGAACTACCCCTTCTATTGGAGTTCAGAATAATAATTCAGTTTTCCTTCGAAGGCTTTCGCCTTTTCGTGGAAGGCGTAAACCATCTCGACCGAGGAAGGGCAGATCAGCTACGCACAACCTAAACTATACACTAAAACGTAGTAGTTAGCCAAGTGAAAGAAGAGGTCTTATGAATTCCCTATCTATTTACTTCCGTTAAACAACCAATTCCAAACTAGCTAGACTGATTTTCATTGTTCAATCTATGCATCATCCCAGGCTACAAGTCACAAATCACTGTAGGACTGGTTCCAAGTTAGATGGTTGCACATGCTTGTCAACTCAAATTCACGATACTAGTAGCTAGAGCCTTCACATAACTAAAACCTCAGAGATCCGAACAAGAGGAGAGATCAAGCCAAATGAAAAGCTACGCCGTGGATCGTACCAGAACCAGTCTTCGGCTGCCACCGAACTTTAGGGCGATCGTCAAGCTCACTGTCCAGAGATTGTAACGAATTAAACAACGGTGATAAAGCAACTTTTATATACACTTCCAAGATAACGCCAACAGATAGATCGTAATCGTACCGCAATACATCGCAATCGAAGTTGCAAGGCAACCTCTGGCATATATCCAAAACAGCCATGGACAAGAGAAAATCCGTCGAGTACGCAAACTTCGAGCCCCTGTAAGCGAACGAGAGAGAAAGTGTAAACGGATGTTACTTTTTGAAGGAAAGAAACAAAGGCGGTTAGAACTGAAAAACAGTAGGCGGTGTTTGTTTGCCGAGAAAATCCGTTTACCGTTCGTCGCGTCAACTTTCCTCTCATCGACAAACCAAAAAAAAAAAAAAACGCTAAATCAACAGAGAAGCTTGACGATTGATAGAAAAACAGAGTCGAAATTTTACCTGCGGAACGATGACGCAGGGACGCCATCGTCTGCTCTTGATTCCACCAGCAAGCCTTCAGACGGAGCTCCGGCGCTCATTTTTCTTGAATGCTCCAAAACAGTACCAGAGAGAGAGAGAGAGACGGACGACTTCGTCGCTGTGAAGTCTACTGAGAATCAAAAATCCCGGCGCTGAACGATCTAAGACCTCCAATACAAAATGTAGCTAACTAACCCTAGCTCCGAAAACCTCTACGCCGGAAATCGCTGGTTTACGACTCTACTGGCCGATCAAATGAAACGGAAATGGCGAGAGAACTAGAATCGGAGTGCGAGGAATCAACCGGCGGGAGTTCGTTTTTTCAGCAACGAGACAAAAGAAAAATGAAAAGGCTCCATGAGCGAGCTCTATAAGAATGCTAGAAAATGTGTTTTTGGCGAGAGAGAAAGGGAGGGAGAATTAGCGTGATGGAGAGAGGAGAATAACTCGGGGGCTCTGGCGCTCTATAGACTGGTTAGAAAAAGGAGGTCTGGAGCTGGCAGTAGCAGTACCTGCGTTTCTTGCCATTTTCACAGATTAAGCCACTGGCGAGTTGTACGTTGTTGCTCGGCCTATAGACGTAGGGCCCCGCTTTTAGGAATTGGAGTTGGCTGTGATCCGCTGTGGACGGTCTCACTAGGGAAAAGGGCGATCAACGGTGGATAATAGAGCAGATTGTCATTGCATGTAGGGATGGCAATTTCGACCTGACCCGTTTTACCCTACCTGTTTAACCTGTTTTGGGACGAGTCCGACCTGCCCCGTAGGCGGGGCGGGGCGGGCATGAGTAGTCTCATCGACCCGACCTGCCATGACCCGCCCCATTCTCGACCCATTCTTGTTTAAAGTACATGTAATCTTAGTCAAATTACTTAGAATTTTCCTTTTATTGCATCATATTTTTAGCTATAAGAAAGTTGTAAATTAGTGAAAACCTCAATTTTTTCAATAATTTAACTACAATTGTCATAATATTGTTTGTTTTCTTAGTCTTATAATAAAAATAACGAAATATTGCTAATGTTTTTAATATAAATTGCATACCCATTGAGTCGACCTGCCCTGACCCACGACCCATGATCAATTACCCGACCTGCCACGAGCGGATCTGGGTACCAAGAAACCCGCCCCGGACCTGCCCATTGTCATTCCTAATTGCATGGTGATGTGGACGGTCTGCAATGGATTCAAACTTTGCTCGTATGCTTTCACGGATATGGAGCAGATGATTAGCTCCAATAGATTTGACTTGTAGCCGAAGCAGGCGCCGGAGAGGAAATTTGACACGGAGTCACATAACTAACAACGTTACAACAAATATATGCTTTGACTATTGTGAGATTAGAGAATGGGTGATTTCTTTGGGCCCAAGTTGTGTTAACAAAAATATTCACACACTTTATGTTTTTTTTTTTGCATGTAAGTTTATTAATAATTCGCTTGTATTCATAGAAATAATCTATTTTTCTTGAAATTTTGCAAATCTCTCAACTAAATTTTTATGCATTCTCATCGACCATAAAATCTCATAATCACCGAGTAATAATAAATGACTACACGAGAGTCTGTGTTCAGATAGATCTCACAAAGTCTCAAATCTCTCAATTCCGTATCAATTACATAAAGTATTTTCATTCACTATGAAAGTCTCGACAAGATAATGCTTCCAATGTAGGACATACTATGCGCGAGCTCGGTGCCACTGTGTGATCTGCAAGGAGCAACAAATCAGCCTGAGTTGAAAGTCAATCAAGCTTCAAAGAAGCTGATTCGTGGAAATAAAAAGCGACAGGTCCTTGTGTCGATGTGTTGACAATAGACTAGGTTGTGGTTGGCTCTCCTTTTTCAGAAGATGAGCTTGTGACAGTAATGACCGAGACAACCACAACAATTACAAATGCCACCAAACCTCACAGTAAGAGAAGAGAAGAGAAGCACGGGCGCGCGACGATAACGGTAATGGAAACCACTAAAAAGGCTTTTGTAAAACTTGGGGAGAAAAGAAGTTATAAAAATAGTATTGAAGTTTTCCGGATGAGATTTGCACAAAATGCATAGGGAAAATATGTAAACAGTGGGTCAAATAATATTTGGTTATTTTAGCTATAGACAGTGGGCCAACATTCGATATATGATCTCACAAGAAACAACTTTAGGAGACAAGGAGGAAGCTACTCGCAGTGATTTCAAATATTTTAGCTAGTTCCCATTGTGTTGCCAACTCCTGTTGCCACAACAGTATATATGAAAACAAAAGAAAACATGTTTTCAATGTCAGTTTTCAGTTCACTAGTGAAAATAGAAAACACAAACTAGGAATGATACGAAACAGAGCCATAGATTTTGTAAACCCACTCTCTAAATGACTCCTATCAATCCAGGAAGAAGATGATTGATTTCCAACAGGCATCTGCAGAAGGCGGGAGCTTGAAGATTGAAGAAGAAACGGACCAGGCAGAAACGAAACGTTTCTGCCTTCCCCTCCATCTGATGTTTAAAGCGAAGACCAAAGCGACGTCGTGGAGGTTTTCTCAGTGAACGTTAGGTGGAGCAACGAAGGGCCAATCACACGATGACAAGTGGCGTGTTTATTTACTGCATTTTGTATTTCTGTTTTAACGGACTGGTTCCATTTTTACTGTACTGAACTTTACCTTTCTCTTTGGTATAAATACCAAACAGCAGAGGAGAATCACCTCTTGCGGGTTCCCTCATTTCTGTGCCGCCTTATTCTCTTCTTCTTCATCTACAAACCCTAAGCTCATTGAGCTTTTCTATATGGTATCAGAGCTGGAACAGTTCCAGTGATTTGCAATGGCGAATACACCTCGTCCAGACACTCCTGGTGGCACTCCACTCAACCCTGGAGCAATTCCCTTTGGCAGCTTCGATGGTCAGACGAGTGGAGGAAGTAACAACACCGGGACAACCAACAACAACAACGCCAACAATGGACGAGTAGATCTACTGTTTGGTAACCCATTTTACATAAACCCAAATGAAAACATCTCACAGTCGATTGTTTCTGAAAATCTGGATGGTTCAAACTACCAAATGTGGCAACGAGCAATTCTTATGGCTTTGAAAACTAAACACAAGATAGGATTCATAGATGGTACGATTGCCATGCCACCTGTTGACGATCCTGCTTTTGGGTTATGGGATGCCTCAAATACTTTGGTTCTATGCTGGATTCTCAATTCAATTGAAAAGAAAATCAGAAGAAGTGTATTGCAGCATGAGAATGCCCAGGTTCTCTGGGAAGAGTTGAAAAGGAGATTTGGACTCCCAAATGCCATTAAATTGGCTAACCTTCAGGATCAGATCATTGCTTGTAAGCAAGGATCCATGAATATCACACAGTATTACACAGCATTCAAGGGTCTATGGGAAGAATACTCACAGTTTAACCCCATTGTTGAATGTGATTGTGTAGCACAACGTTCTCGACCTTGTGCAGCTGTAGAGGCTTTTAAGCAGAAGCAGGAAGTGGAATACCTCATCCGCTTTCTGAAAGGGTTAAGGTCTAAGTATGAGATTGTGCATACACAGCTATTGATGATGAAGCCACTTCCTACAGTGGACAGTGCTGTAAACGACTTACTACAGCATGAACAGAAGATTAAAGGAGACAAGGCTGGAGGGACTAAGGGAGTTCAAACTGTAGCACTTGCTGTCACAGGAAATTCAAGTAATCAACAGAAGGGTATGGACATTACTCCTGATGGAAAGAAGTTTTGCAGGTACTGCAAGAAAGAAAACCATACCATTGATGAATGCTACAGTCTTAAACGTAAGAAGGCAAGAATGGCAAGAGGAAATGTGGCTGCAGCTGTTTCTCAAAGTGACTCTTCCACTGACAGTGACACTGCTAGTTCAGAATCCAAACTAAGCATTGACACTAGACCCTCCAGTGGCAACTTTGGCTTGTCTTCTGAGGAATTAAACAAGTTGAGGTTCCTCCTGAACTCAGTCCCACCTTCACCAAGCCCATTTCCACCAGCCTCTCCCTCCATTAATCATCATGCTTTCTCAGTGGCTCAGCACATACCTCACTTCCCAAATCATGCTGGTAAATACATTCTCTCTTCTTATCTTCCACAACAATCGAATGGGTTGCTTGGTATATGGATACTCGATATTGGTGCTTCTGACCATATAGCCTGCAGCCTAGATCTCTTCTTTGAGTCTCACCCTGTTCAAAACCAGTTTGTTTTCTTACCTACTGGAACCAAAGTCTCTGTAAGTCATATAGGGAGAGTTAAGCTTCCTTCGGGACTAGTACTTGACAATGTCCTTCTAGTGCCCAGTTTCTCATTCAATCTAGTTTCTGTGAGTAAACTTACAAATGACTTACCAATATCCTTACACTTTGAATCTGACTCTTGCCAAATTCAGGACCTAATGACCCTCACCAGGACTGGTTTGGCAAAGCAGATTAGAGGCCTGTATCAACTAAACTTCAAGACTATCCCATCTTCTTCACCACCTCAATCACAACATCAGGCAGCAGTCATCTACAACTTTTCCCCTCAAACATTTGACCTGTGGCATTGGAGACTTGGACATGTTCACAGAGAGAAAGAGAAACTATTAGTTCCATGTAATAGGGTCTCTAGTTTACACTGTGAAACCTGTCATTTTGCCAAACACAAAAGGCTCCCCTTTCCTGTTAGTTCCTCTCGTGCACAGGATGCTTTTTCCCTTATTCATGTGGACATCTGGGGTCCATTGGCTGTTAAATCACATGATGGTTACTCCTATTTTCTAACAATTGTTGATGATTACTCAAGAGGTGTCTGGACTTACTTGATGAAATATAAATCTGAAGCTAGCAAACTGTTAGAGTCATTCTGTGTAATGGTGTCTAAGCAGTATTCAAAACATGTTAAGGTTGTCAGAAGTGATCAGGGAGGTGAGTTCCACATGGCAGAATTTTATGCTGCTAATGGGATTGAGCATCAACTTTCTTGTGTTGAGACTCCTGAACAAAATGCCAGAGTTGAAAGGAAACATCAGCATATACTGAATGTTGCCAGATCATTGAGGTTTCAATCTGGAGTTCCCCTTCAATTCTGGAGTGACTGTGTGTTGCATGCTGTGTATCTCATTAACAGAATCCCCACTTCTGCCCTGAACAACACTTCCCCCTATGAACTCCTCTACCATAAACCTCCTAGCCTTTCTGGTTTAAGAGTTTTTGGTTGTTTATGCTATGCTGCCACCTTGCACAGGGATAGGACCAAATTTGATTCTCGTGCAGGGCAATGCATCTTCCTTGGCTTCCCTTCTGGGATTAAAGGCTTTAAACTTTATGACCTAAATTCCCACAGTTTCTTTGTCTCTAGAGATGTTAAATTCTATGAGACGATTCTACCTTTCCACATCACTTCCTCCTCTTCTAATACCCCTACTCTCCTTTCAGATCCTATTCTTCCTACCTTGTCACCTCTAGCTTCTTCCTCTTCATCACCTACCACATCCACTTCCCAGAATGCCCCCAGTTCATCTCATTCACACACTTCCTTTCCATCTCCAACTTCTTCCTTTACTCCTTCTTCTTCTAAACACACTTCCTGTTCAGAGTCTCCTGGTTTGCATTCTGGTGGGGGGGAGGTTGAAATTGAAGTTTTCCCTGATGATGATGATTCCAATGAGGCTGAACTCCTCAGGAAGTCCACTAGAACCAAAAATGTCCCAGCATGGCACAAAGACTATGACATATATATTTCTGCATCATGTTCCAAACATCACATCTGGAAGACCTTCTCTTATGAAAACCTCACTCCTGCACAGAGATCCTTTGCATTCAGTGTCATGATGGAAGTGGAACCTACTTCATATGCTGAAGCCTGCAAAGATCCCAGATGGAACCAGGCTTGTAATGAAGAGTTGGCAGCATTGGAAGAGAACCAGACTTGGGAAGTTGTGAAGTTACCTCAGGGTAAGAAAGCTGTAGGTTCAAAATGGGTGTTCAAGATTAAACACAAATCAGATGGGACTATTGAGAGATTTAAGTCCAGAGTTGTTGCCAAGGGTTACACACAGATTTATGGAATTGACTTCCTTGACACATACTCACCTGTTGCCAAGATTAATTCTGTCAAAACCTTGTTGGCAGTGGCAGCTTCAAAGGACTGGCATATCCATCAAATGGATGTCTCCAATGCATTTCTGCATGGAGACTTAGAAGAAGAGGTTTATCTCAAAATACCTCCTGGAGCTAATGTTCCTAGAGGTCAAGGCCTTGTTTATAGACTTAAGAAGTCTCTTTATGGGCTCAAGCAGGCTAGTAGGCAGTGGTTTGCCAAACTAACTACTGCATTGATGAAGAATGGGTATTCTCAAACATCTTCAGACTACTCTATGTTTGTGAGATGGATTCAGGGCAGAATTGTTGTGGTCCTTGTGTATGTTGATGATATCTTAATTGCAGGCAGTTATTTGGGTGACATTGAGCAGTTGAAACTGTTTCTTGGGAAGGAATTCAAGGTCAAGGACCTTGGTCAAATGAGTTACTTTATGGGCTTGGAAGTTCTGAGAGATCATAAAGGGATCTCTTTGAGTCAAAAGAAATACTGTCTGGAATTAATTACTGATGCAGGGTACATTGAAGCAAAAGGATGTTTGTCTCCTGTTGATTGTAACTTGAAGTTGACAGCTACACAAGGAGAGGCTTTGCCTGATCCTACTGTTTACAGGAGATTGATTGGTAAACTCCACTATTTGACTATCACCAGGCCTGATATCACCTATGCTGTTCAGCAGTTGGCCCAATTTCAAGGCACACCAACTGTTGAACACCTTCAAGCTGCTCATAGGGTTATCAGGTATTTGAAGCACACACCAGGGCAAGGTCTGATTTTCAGGTCTGATTCGAAATTGGAGTTGTCAGGGTTTTGTGATGCAGATTGGGCCAGCTGCCCTGATTCAAGAAGATCTCTGACTGGTTATTGCACTTTCCTGGGAATATCTCTTATCACCTGGAAGACAAAGAAACAAACAACTGTGTCACGTTCTTCTTCTGAAGCCGAGTATAGAGCTCTGGCACAAGTTGTTTGTGAAGTTCAGTGGCTCAGGAATTTGCTACTGGAAATGGGAGTATAGGTGCCTCTTCCAATCCCTCTTTATTGTGATAACAAGTCAGCTCTACATATTGCAGAAAACCCAGTTTTCCATGAGAGAACTAAGCATATCGAGATCGATTGCCATGTTACAAGGGAGAGATTGAAGTCTGGGTTGATTAAACTAAGCCACGTGAGAACTGATGATCAAATTGCTGACATCTTCACCAAGGGAGTGACTCATTATCGTTTGAATTTCCTCTTGAACAAGCTGGGAGTCTTCAATGCATACTCGCCAGCTTGCGGGGGGGTATCAATCCAGGAAGAAGATGATTGATCTCCAACGGTCATCTGCAGAAGGCGGGAGCTTGAAGATTGAAGAAGAAACGGACCAGGCAGAAACGAAACGTTTCTGCCTTCCCCTCCATCTGATGTTTAAAGCGAAGTCCAAAGCGACGTCGTGGAGGTTTTCTCAGTGAACGTTAGGTGAAGCAACGAAGGGCCAATCACACGATGACAAGTGGCGTGTTTATTTACTGCATTTTGTATTTCTGTTTTAACGGATTGGTTCCATTTTTACTGTACTGAACTTTACCTTTCTCTTTGGTATAAATACCAAACAGCAGAAGAGAATCACCTCTTGCGGGTTCCCTCATTTCTGTGCCGCCTTATTCTCTTCTTCTTCATCTACAAACCCTAAGCTCATTGAGCTTTTCTATAACTCCTAAGTTGATTTTCTACTCTGAATCAAATCATTGCAGCTTCCATTATACATGCCGAGCAATTTCTCATAGCTGGGAATTGGTGTAGAAAAACAAGCTGCAAGACCATCCACCGACCAAGAAAAGTAAACCGTCTCTCATCGGCAACAAGCTCCAGTTTCCCCGTCGCCAGATTGCACGAGAAAACAGCAGTCTCTTTGACCTCATCGGAAGTCGTCGGATCGAAATAAATTTCCGTATTTTTGAATTTCGGATCGCGGCGACATTCCAAGAACAAAATTTCCGGCCGCTCCGAATGCTGAGCGAACACAGAGACGACTTCCAGCTTCTCAACTTCCGGCCCGCTGTTACGTTTTAGCTCCTCGAACGACACTTCGTAGCATAGATTCCATGTCATGCGGCCTTCTTCCCACCTCCGAACCATGAAAACATCTGGGTCAGGCCGAAGAGATCCCGATCGATCATGTAGACCAGAACGCCAAAGTAATTCTCACTGCGTCTGCCTGCAGTGGTTGGATGCATATTTGGGTGAAAAGGATCAAACCTCAGAATTTCACTATCCACCCAATACAACTTCCCATCATCCAAAGATGTTGCATTAGGTGCAAGAGGACGCATCCATTATGGTCGACCATTTTCGGGACTCGAAGCAAAACACCTGTAGTTCTGAAATCCATGGCGACCAAGCATATCTATCCACTCCATATCGAACCAGAACGCGAAAGCGATAGTCGGGGTACAAAAATACCCGGCCATCACCCAGATCCAAATCATTAGCATTACCAACTTCTCGACCGATCAATTTCACTTCCTTCGTTCCGTAAGTCCTGCACGAGGACGTTTCAGGCGCCAAGGGAAGGGCGACCCACTGCTCTGTAAAGGGATTGCAGATCAAGAGCGATCTGGCCCTTTCGTGATTGTCGTCCGACGCCGAATGCTGAAACCCGCACAGAAGCAAGTCCTTGAAGGAATCCCAAATCACGAAGTTGGATCGGAATTCGTCGGGCACGGGGAGGAAGCTCAGGAGCGACGGCAGTTGCAAGGGGTCGTCCTTCGGGAGAAAAAGCAGAGGTGGTAATTGGCCTAATTCGTTCCTGCTACGGCGGTGAGAAACGAAACGGCGGTTGAAACGGGAGCGAGAGATCAAGGAGTTCCATCGCTTGCAGACTGATTTGCTACGGCAGGCGGATCTGGGATTCGGGAAGCTGCGGACGAGAATTTCTTCGAGGAGATCGTCCCCCAGTTTGCTGATGGGAGCGTCTGCCGCCAGCCCGCCATTGATACTTTGATCCGCCTCCTGATGGAAAGTATCTATTGCTGCGGCCTTGGGAGATTCTAACCCTAAACCCTATTTAACATAAGCTTTCTTTTTCCCAAACCAATTAATGCGCCTAAATATTGAGTCGCAGTATTGCTTAAATTACTTATGAGAAAATGGAGACCAAATATGAAAATTGTTAATCCATTCTAGAGAAGAAGCTCATATTCGTATCAATTTGTATCTGGGTATATGTTTGTCTTCGTGTCTCGTGATTATCAAGTCCAATGCGAATTTATTGGGCCACGATTGCGATTCATAATTGGGGCCTTCGTAATCCACGAACGACCCACTACTTCGCAGTTACGTGCTCGCTACCGCGGAAGAACCGAAATAGCCTATGTTTTCACGCTGAGTTGAAGTCTAAAGCACAAATCTAGTTTCATACTATTCAGCTAGGCAACAACTTTGTAAGTCCGTGGTGAAGGAGAAGAGCATCACGGTAGACGAGGGACTCCACACATTTAGACGTATCAGCTGACAACCACCACCTACGAACTGGATATGTCGTAACATTGATGGATCGGTTACTCATTCGTCTTCGAGCACGGGGCTGGCGACATCGTGAGGGGAGGCAATGATCATTTTATTAGAGTCTACGCAATGAACCTAGAAGGGGTTTGATTACCCGTGCAGAGCAAACTGGAATTGTGCATAGACTGAAACTTACTTAGGAATCAGGAGATGAGAAAGTTCTTCTACGGGCCAACTCTATCACAGCCAAATCTCTTATCGAGTCGGCTACATCTCATCATCCGCACAACTATACATGCATTGTGAAGATCCGTCGATGGCTTTATGCAAGACTGACATGTTATGGTCGAACATGTTTACAAATAGGTCATTTGTTTCTCATTCACATTTTTATTTTCTTGCTTATTGGTTGTACTATGACTTTCTTTGAGTTGAATCGAAATAAGTCCTATTTAATAAGTTATATTTTAGTCTGATGACTCAGATTAATTTCTTTTAAATTATATATTTTTGTAGTTTCTCTTACCAATTGGTTGAGCTGACCCTAAATATACAATCCCTCTGTTAATTTTAATCCTTAACAGGTAAAATGTTTTTTTCTCTCGATATTTGCAAAATGGTCTCCCCCTCCAAACTCCATAGAACAGGCAAAAACAAAATGGTAAGGAAGATAGCAGAGCAGGGAATTGACCTTGAGTTACTGGGCCCAAACTTAATCACTATAGGCCCATGACATTGAGGGCAACTCAATAAGGGCCACACCAGCCCATCTAATACGAATATATAAACCTCGGCCCCGTTTCTTTAGGGTTTCAATCGCCGTCTGTGTAAACCCTCGCGAAGGAAGAGCTCCTCTGCATAACCTGCAAGCCGCGCAAAGGGTGCCTCTTTTCTTCTTCATCTTCCATCTGCAACCATGGTAATTAGCTGAGGCTCTGTAACTTCTATCTCCCGTTGCTTAGTTTACTCCATGAACATGCCCCTCACTTCGTTTTCGATGTTGCTTTCAGATTATCTCAGAGAAGAACAGGAGAGAAATCTCCAAGTACCTCTTTCAAGGTTCGTCCCGTATACTCACTCTGTCCGTTTTAATTCATTTGCTAGAAGGGGTTAGGAGGATTGAACTAATGGTTTTATTTGGCGGGGAAATTGAATGGGCAATTGGGATCTAGTGAAACAGGGAAATGGGGTACATTGATTATAGTTAGGGTATGGATTGTCTTTAATGTATCCTGTTTGTGCATGAACAAAGATTAGTTGGGATGCTTTGTGCCTTCTGGAGTCTGATTACTGATTAAAAGCTTGTTGATTGTTGTTTTTGATGACCATTCAGAGGGAGTGTGCTTTGCCAAGAAGGACTTCAACCTTGCCAAGCACCCTGAGATCGATGTTCCCAATCTCCAGGTGATTAAGCTGATGCAGAGCTTCAAATCGAAGGAGTATGTCCGCGAGACCTTCGCCTGGATGCACTACTACTGGTACCTTACCAATGAAGGGATTGAGTTCTTGAGGACTTACCTCAATCTTCCATCTGAGATTGTGCCTGCGACTTTGAAGAAGTCTGCTAAGCCTCTTGGCAGGCCCATGGGAGGTCCACCTGGTGACCGCCCGAGGTAATATCCCAGTGTTTGCTTTGCTGTTTGCATGGATTGTGTGTTCCGAGATTCCAGTTGTTTCTGAATTCCCTCTTGAAGCTTATTGATTCGTGTTTGTTCGTATAATAACTTGTAGGGGTCCCCGTTTTGAGGGAGACCGTCCAAGGTTTGGTGATCGTGATGGGTACCGTGGTGGTCCTCGTGGAGGGGGTGACTTTGCTGGTGGTGAGAAGGGAGGTGCTCCAGCTGACTTCCAGCCCTCATTCAGGGTAATGTAACTTTCTCTATGAATTCATATGAAGAAGAATGCTCCGTGGTTGACCTGATTGTTTATATGTTCATATATCTGGGTGGCAACTGTAGTTAAATGCATCTATCTTTAACAGTAGATGTGTCTGCGGTCAACAGTTGTCTTTTCTCTACTTAATTCCTTTTGTATTTGTACTCTTTGGTGCCGCTGTCAATGGTTTAATTCTCATCATTTGTTTTCTTGTGGTTTTCAGGGCTCTGGTGGAAGGCCTGGATTTGGTCGTGGTGGTGGCGGTTATGGCAGTGGTGCACCACCAGCTCCAAGCAGTTCCGGTGGATTTGCTTAAGAATGTGCTTGTAACTTTAATTTTTGGGCGTCGCATGGATGTTTGCATATGTAGCCTTTGAAAGTTACGAACATTTTTTGGTATTCCGTTGCAGTAGTCTGTTATTGTAAGGGATTGACAACGATGAAAACTCTTCTTTTACGATGATGTTGTCGAGTATTTTGTTCGTTACGATTGGCTCACTTTTCCCAGTTTCAATTTACCCTCAATCGTACGAAATAGCAAGTTCATGATATTAGTATTACTGATGTTGCTCTGAATGGGATACTAGGAAAGTAGTTGTCCCTAGTCTTTCTACAGATGTTAGATATCTGCTGCTGGGCTATGATATTGCTCTGTTATTACTTGTCACAGAAGTTATGCCGGGGTTGACGAACCATATTCGAGTACTGAGCGATGAATGGATCGCATACAATTTCTGTAGCCTTGATATGCTGTAAGCCCTTCTATTCATCTCTTTCACGATATAGGAGAACCAAAGCACACAATATTATACTTGTTGAGCTGAACAACTTGTCCAGCTGAACAACTTGTTGAGCCATCATTCTCAGTCAATAGATCGAAGTACACCAACACATAATCAAGGAACTTCAAGGATAGTTAATAGTACAAATTCGTGCGAGAATGGAGGAGTGCTCGAACGGATAGCAGCGGAATCAACTGCTGAGGATGCCTGGGCTTGCTGAGCGATCATTCCCCGTCAAGAGAATATGATCGAAGAACACCAACACATAATCGAGGAACTTCGAGTAGAATAAACAGTACGCACCAAATGCTAGTTCCATATCTCCAAGCAGTTGAAACCAGTTCCATCTTTATGGGTGCAGTTTTAAGTTAGAACACCCATCCACTTAATTCTTAAATGTGTATACAGCTAATTGCTTACGTAAGTGAAGGAATGGCGACATCACTGTGAGCAAGAACAAAGTAAAAAGAGCGACGGAAAACGCAAAAACCATTACGTTGACGAAGAACTCAAGATAACATAAATCTCCGCTTGGTAAAAGAAGAAAATGACAGTAGTTTAGAAGGGCTAGAGTACCAGCACAAAAACAAAAATAACCACAAAAGGATAGCGAAGAAAGTCTGCAGAGGAAAAACCAATAGACACAGAACTAAAGAGCTCCACTGTTCTAAAAAACTAAAAGATAAAAAACTTAGTCGACTTCCTCCATCTTGCTCTCCTCGGCACCATCATCCTCAAGAGGAGGCATCTCCGACTCATCACCAGCGGCCAGGTCGTCCTCGTCAATGCTCAGCCCAAGCTTCAACATCCTGTGAATCCTGGTCGCGAAGGTGTTGGGGTCCTCGAGACTGAACCCGGAGTTCAGCAACGCGGTGTCGAACAGCAGCAGCACAAGATCCTTGACAGATTTGTCGTTCTTATCGGCATCAGCCCTCTTCCTAAGCTCGTCCATGATGCCATTGTCGGGGTTGATCTCCATGGTCTTCTTGCTAGACATGTAGGATCCCATGCTGCTGTCCCTCAAAGCTTGAGCCTTCATGATCCTCTCCATGTTGGCGCTCCAACCATACTCGCCGGTCACCAAACAGCAAGGGGAGTCGACGATCCTGTCGGAGACGATCACCTTCTCCACCTTGTCGCCCAAGATGTCCTTGATCGTCTTGCAGAGCTCCTCGAACGACTTCTTCTTCTCTTCCTTCTTCTGCTTCTCTTCCTCGGTCTCATCATCAAGCTTCAACCCTTCCTTTGTTGCAGAGACAAGCTTCTTTCCATCATACTCCTTCAGCTGCCCGATGGCATACTCATCAATGGCGTCAACCATGTACAGGACTTCGTATCCCTTCTTCTTCAGCCTCTCCAAGAAGGGAGAGTTCTCCACTGCCTTCTTGCTCTCTCCAGTGATGTAGAAGATGTCGGTCTGACCTTCCTTCATTCTGGTCACATAGTCCTTCAAGCTGGTCAACTCCTCGCCGCTCTTGGTGGAGTGGTACCTCAAAAGGTCAGCAAGCTTGGAACGGTTGGTGCTGTCCTCGTGGATACCAAGCTTCAAGTTCTTTGAGAAGGACTCGTAGAACTTGTTGTAGTCCTCCTTGTTCTCAGCAATCTCGTTGAACATCTCAATGCACTTCTTGACGAGGTTCTTTCGGATGACCTTAAGGATCTTGTTCTGCTGGAGCATCTCACGGGAGATGTTGAGCGGCAGGTCGTCAGAGTCAACCACACCTTTCACGAAGGAGAGGAACTCAGGGATGAGCTCATCACAGTTGTCCATGATGAAGACACGCCTGACATACAGCTTGATGTTGTTGGCCTTCTTGCGAGTGTCAAAGAGGTCGAATGGAGCCCTTTTAGGAACAAACAGGACTGCCTTGAACTCAAGCTGGCCCTCAACGGAGAAGTGCTTCACAGCCAGGTGGTCCTCCCAGTCATTGGTCAGGCTCTTGTAGAATGAAGCATACTCCTCCTTGGTGATGTCTTCTGGCTTGCGGAGCCAGATGGGTTTCTGCTTGTTGATGAGCTCCCACTCATGAGAGACTTCCTTGATCTTCTTCTTCTTCTTGGATTCAGTCTCTTTCTCTTCATCAACCTCCTCAACTTCGCCTTCCTTTTTGGGCTCCTCTTCATCTTCGTCATCACTGATCTCCTTCTCGGTGGTTTTCTCGGTCCAGAGGTAGATCGGGTAGCTAATGAACTCAGAGTGCTTCTTCACAAGGTCCTTGATCCTCCTCTCCTCGAGGTATTCCAACTATGGAAAGAGATACATCAACACGTGTCAACCATCTCACCAAACACATGTCCCAATCTAATAATTAGACACTATCCAACCCATTCTGAATTCAGAAAAGAGTACACACTCATTCAAATTCAAGATACAAACATGGCCACTTCTACCCAAGACTTCAAACCAACATAAGTAGAAAGTTCAGAAATAGGATACACTAACTGAGCAGGCAAAGAGCGCAAGATTCGTTCTCCTATTCACGAGGCTAAACAGCAATTGCACTTAACTAAATCAATCTAATCAGAGTCGCATTGGGCAAATTTTACCTGGTCTTCCTTGAGGTGGAGGACCATCTTGGTGCCTCTGCCGAGCTGCTCACCGGAGGTGTCCCTTGTAACGGTGAATGAACCACCGGCCTGTGACTCCCACACATACTGCTCGTCATCGTTGTGCTTGGTGGTCACGATGACCTTCTCGGAGACAAGGTAAGCGGAGTAGAACCCGACACCGAACTGGCCAATCATGCTAACATCAGCACCAGCCTGCAAGGCTTCCATGAACTCCTTGGTTCCAGACCTCGCAATCGTTCCCAAATTGTTCACCAAATCTTCACAAACAAAAAACGAAACCACTCTACCTCAGTAACCATCATTCTAACCGCTCAATAACCACCATACCAAACGCATACACATATTCAAACTAGGGCAAACGAGAGAAAACATCAAATTCAAGGGCAATGGAACTCACCAGCTTTGGTCATGCCGATGCCGGAGTCGATGATGGTAAGGGTGTTGTTGGCCTTATCGGGGATCAGCCTGATGAAGAACTCCGGCTGTCCATCGAGCTTGCTCTTGTCGGTCAGGCTCTCGAATCTAATCTTGTCCAAAGCCTAAAAACAGCAACAACCACAACACAGCCATAGCAGCCAGAAATCAGGACTCAATCTACAAGCCTGACGAAAAAAATTTGAAAAGGAATTCGGATCGAAAGCGGGGCTCACATCGGACGAGTTGCTGATGAGCTCGCGGAGGAAGATCTCCTTGTTGCTGTAGAAGGTGTTGATGATCAAACTCAGGAGCTGGTTGATTTCGGCCTGGAAGGCGAATGTCTCGGCGTCCGCCATTGTTAGAACACCCTCGGAATGACGAAGCGAAGAGCGCTGGATCTGGAAGAGCGTTTTGAGGGAAGAGGAAAATCGAGACGGGGGCGAAAGAGGGTTTGAGCAATGGGAAGCGGAGAGCGTGTTTAAATAGTGCAGTGAGGGTTTCAGCCTTCAGGGAGGTTTTGCTTTGCTAGGGCAACAAGGTCAAGGATGCAGGAAATTCTAGATCCTTCTCTGGATGGGCCCCCGGCCTCCTACTGAATTCGTAGCTTCAGATTGCGACTTTGCACTTTGCAGGGCCTTACTCTTCGAAATCGGTAGATGAGCGTGTTAATTCGGAGGCAAAGTTGCAAGAGACGTCGTCGTTTAGAACAGGCAGTCTCCCTTTTTCTCCCTTTCGAACTACTGGGATTCTTATTTTCCTTTTTACCTTTTGTGATTCTTCTTCGTTTGGGGAGTAAAGTGGGATTCTTCCCTAACAAATGAGGAAGCCAATAATTATGAAAAAATATTTTAAATTATAATATAATCTAGTTTCTAGTCCGGTTTGTTGGTCGGATTGCTTTAACTTACCCGTGGAGTGGAAGTACGAGCGAGACCGAGAGAACGTCTATTTCATAATAATTAAACATTCAAAAAATTAATAAAACTTTATTATTAAATACTTTAATTAGCATTTATCAACTATCCTATCATATTTTAGACGAAATACTACCACGCCTCTTCATTTTATAATTAAATATATATTTAGATCGAGAATGATATGACGAAATTTAATAGCTCATTCGAACGCATTAGTTATCAATTTAATGCCTAAATTACTTAAATTTGCTTTGTGTCTTAAACTTTATTCACTGAATAAAGAATAAAAGTACATGTATTCCCTTCTCAACAACCACCAATGTTTCTCTAAATGGCACTCCAATACTCCACCCTCACGGTATTACTGTTTTCATCATCTTCCAATTTTTTCCATGCATCGTTAACCCTTCATTCTCTTCCTTCTGTCTTCTCCAACATTCCAAGATTATAACATAGAAAACTTTTCATACCAGTCCAAATTATCTTAGATTAGTGGTCACGTAAATAATTTAAATGAAAAATCTCTTCCAATCGAGTCCTGACTTAATCCAGTTGAGATCACAAAGAGCTCAGATACTATAGGAATCTTTGGTGATTGATTGACATGGAATTTCTATGTAATCCATTACGAGTACTCCACTCGGGTTTAGTATGGAGCCTTTGGCTTTTTCTTCTACTCTTTTATCAAAAGTTGCGATTGCTAATGTGTTTTTTTGTGCTCGTGAATTTGAATGTCGAGATGTTCTATTGCTTATGATTTCAACTAGTTTTACTTCTCAATCTTGTTGCATAACCCATGACACATTGTACACAAATGGGATGCGGAAACTAAATGGTGTGAACATCGGGGAGCTACATAAGCTCGAAAGGAAGTTGAAATCTGTGACCATCTTCTTTATCATTAAACAACCATTGTGTATGTAATATATGTTTAAAGTCCGAGCTTTGGTCTGTGCTGCTTGTGGTTATCCGCCCAGATTTGAGATACCAATGATGTTTTTTCTCCAATGGTTGTCCCCTTCAGTTTCACTAGCGTATCTTCTTGGGTCGTCTCGTTGACAATATGTGAATTTCTGAATTTTTGTAAATCTCATATCGATTAATTTTCTTAATTTTGTGCTATTAAATCCGCTATATAGAGCGCAACATCAATGACGTTTCAATTTTCATTTGTTTTAATCTTGATCTAGTGTTGTTCCTTTTTTTTTTTAAGAAAACATTCATTCATTCATTAATTCCCTTAAAAGTGTTGTTTCTCTATTTTTTTTTTTGCATTCACAATATAGTTAATGGAGTAACTCACAACCCCAAGCATCTCATACCCTTTTCTAGGGTTTATTGTCAATAGAGGTGAGAAATTGATTGGATTGGTGGATTGGATTGATAGATCCATGAATGTTTCTCTATTGTTTTTTTATTTTTTGCATTCACAATATAGTCAATGGAATAACTCACAACCCCAAGCATCTCATACCTTTTTCTAGGGTTATTGTCAATAGAGGTGGCAAATGGATTGGATTGGTAGATTCATGGATCAAATAATTTGCATCCAATGGATTGGTGAATTCATGAATTGGATGAAGTCGATTGGTGGATTATCCATGAATCCAAATGACATCCTCAACCTTGGACCAATATGTAAAATGTGAAAAGTTTAGGTACTAAAATATCATAATGAAAATTTTAGGCACCAAAGTGTAAAATATAAAAATTACAGGTACTAAACTATAATTTGCCAATGAATACACCAATCCAATTGGATTTTCATAAAATGAAAATATTTTTTTGTGTTGTTCATAACCTGCTTATTGAACTAACCAACTAGAAAAGCTTAAGTCTTGCTCCTCATGGTATTCTGTTTTTTGCTCATCTCATCTGCTACATGAAATGATGAAGAAATCTTTTAAGACCTATCATCATATATTTGAATTCATAGACCAAGTGGGTCAAGCTTGCATCTTTACATGGTTGATCAACTTTTGGGTAGCCCGTCAAGTTGACCATTTGATAGGGTCTTGGATCAAGCTAATGATATTATGAATGGTCTTTTGCCATCGCTTGATAAATTTAGACTTTTAGAAGACAAGCTTTAGTTGTGACTTAAGATGGATGGATATTAGAAAAACCGGAAGATATTCTTCAGTTGGTATTTGATTCATTTATCATATGGTTATGCAATTATTCCATAACCTTTCGTTGCCTATTCCAATGGCCTTTCTTAGAGCATTGTGCAAGTTCTCTCCTTTTCGGCCGGTGACAATTTGATTTCATATACTCGTATCGTATGCAAACACACATGTATCACAAAGCGCAGCGAGCGAGTCCTATCTAGTTGTGACTTGTGATAGATATAAGGATGAATGGGCTTGCCCTAATGAAAATGATCCATCCGAGGTGGTCAAACATAGAAGTAGGAGAACCTTATCTTAATACAACAGAAATAAAGGGACTAAATGAGTAAATGTCTAAAACAAGGCCGACTAAGAAACGGAAAAGTTTACTTCCCCTAAACGCAGTCCGACTAGGAATCGGAAAACCTTCGCCGGTATTTATTTACAACGAAGCCTCCTCTCACTTCAAACAACAGAGCTTCTTTAGGAAACATGGCCGCAAAAATTTGCTCCGATGCGCAAGAAGCAGCGTTGAGTCTTATCTCAGAAATCAAGCGTCGGGTTACCGGCGAGAAGTACGTCCGGTTCATAAACGCGTTGCAGCGGCACCGCCCCGGCGGCGGCCGCCAGCCGGAGTCACTGACGGAAACGATGATGATAGTGGAGGATATTCTGGAAGGGCAGGGAGACTTGATGCAGAAGTTTTACCGGGTGGTTTATGGCTCTCCGATTGACGTCGAAAGGGAGGAAGGATGCAAGGCGGCCGTCGATTTTATCAACCGGATTGGGACGCGCAACCGAGGGTTGCAGAAAACGGTGCTCAAGCTCTTCGATTCGTACAACAGAAACTCGATCGGGGAAGACGACCTCCGCCTCGAAGTGGTGGAGTTGCTGAAACGGAACCCGGATGTGCTCGACGGGATCGGTAGGTTTCTCCCCGTCACCGAAGCTGCGCCGATCTCCGTCGTCGTCCCGCAAGGAGAAAAACCCTATTCGAGGAAGATTGGGGATCGCGGCGATCAGGAGGCGACGGTGGAAGAACATAGGGTTTCAAAGAGGGCTAAACCCGTAAACGGAAATAGTCTCCAGAGGGAAGAAATCTCCGAATTAATTTTTGAAAATCGGGAGAAGTTCCCGCCGTCGACCTTGTACCGCTACAGCACCGGCGGCGACGATTTTCGCGAGGAAATCAGTAGGTCGCTGTCCCAATTGATTCCGCCGGCTGCTGCCGCCGCCGTCGTGGAAGAGAAAGAAGAACGACGAGTTGCCAACAGAGAAAGGGAAAAGGAATGGGCGAAATCCCTAATCTCTAGATCCAAGAGGCTGACCCCGAGCTACCTGCCGCTGCCACCGGAGACAAAATCGAAATCGAAATCATCGTCGCCGTCGATTCTGAACACCAGCTGCGTGTCGGCGGCGGCGGAGGAGTGCGATTTCGCAGTGGGAGCAGAGAGGAGGCGGCGGCTGAGGGTGGATCTGAGGGAGGAGAAGCTGAACAGGATGGAAGACGACCTGTACGAGGCGGATATGGCGAAGAGGTATCTGATGTCCATGGTGGAGTACGTGGAGGAGAGCGAGAGAGGGGATGAGAGGAAGGAGTTCCGCTTCAAGAACTGCGTGGAAGCGATGTACGGCGGAGCCGTGGAGCTGCCGAAGAGGAAGGAGGATCGGGAGTCGTTGGATCGGGCCGTGAAGACCCGGTTGTATCAGAAGATTGGCGAGTTGAGCGTGCAACGGTTGAAGATGACTGCTAAAGCATATCTCTAGCTCGCTTCTGTGTGTGTAGTAGTTTCTTCTGAGACTTGTGTATTCGATTGCAATGGCAAAGTAGAAATTCAGTTTGGACGAGGAATTCCAATGGAACAATCTGAAACAATTGTCTCGTTTTGAGTCAATTGTGCTAGATTGATTCATTTGAGAGCAGAAAATTTGAATGAAGCAATTTGAGCTGGGGAATTCTGAATGAGTCAATTACAATTGTATGAGGTGGGGGCAAGTAATATGAATTGACTCGTTTTAAATGACCCTTTTTGTAAAATGAAATAATTGATCTGAATTGACTCGTTTTAAATGACCCTTTTTGTAAAATGAAATAATTGTCAAAATTGTCTCGTTTTACAATTGAAGCTTATTGTTCTTGAAGTCAAGTGTGGATTTGAGATGAGTTTTAACAAATTTCAACCACTCTCTATTTCAGTATTGGTTGTCTCATTGTAGAGAATCGTGCAAGCATTTCCAGGGAACTATTAAAACCTTTCTCTACACCACAAACGATGACATGTCCCCAAAATACATGACGAACAGATAGAACAGAAGAAAGCACGAAAACCAGAAAGAAAGATAACACTAGCACACACAAAAAGACATGAAACTTCACATACTTCTCTGTAAAATTTGTCAACCCATCCCACCATTTCTCTCTTCCACAACTCGAAGGCCACTTGACAGACTTCAGTCGACTTCCTCCATCTTGCTCTCCTCAGCACCTTCCTCCTCCAGGGCCGGCATCTCAGAATCATCACCACCCGCCGCATCGTCATCCTCAATGCTCAGCCCAAGCTTCAGCATCCTGTGAATCCTCGCTGCAAAAGTGTTGGGATCGTCGAGACTGAACCCAGAAGTCAGCAGCGCGGTCTCGAACAGCAGCAGCACCAAATCCTTCACCGACTTGTCGTTCTTGTCGGCCTCAGCTCTCTTCCTCAGCTCCTCCATGATCCCATTGTCAGGATTGATCTCCATCGTCTTCTTGCTCGACATGTAGGAGCTCATGCTGCTGTCCCTCAGAGCCTGCGCCTTCATGATCCTCTCCATGTTGGCAGTCCAGCCGTATTCTCCAGTCACCAAGCAGCATGGAGAGTCCACAATCCTGTCAGATACCACAACTTTCTCCACCCTGTCTCCCAGGATGTCCTTGATCACCTTGCAGAGGTTCTCGAAGGACTTCTTTTTCTCCTCCTTGGCCTTCTTCTCTTCCTCCGTCTCGTCGTCCAGCTTCAAGCCTTCCTTGGTGGCAGAGACGAGTTTCTTGCCATCGTACTCCTTCAACTGCCCAACAGCATACTCGTCGATGGCATCCACCATGAAGAGAACCTCGTACCCCTTCTTCTTGAGCCGCTCCAGGAAAGGAGAGTTCTCCACTGCCTTCTTGCTTTCTCCTGTGATGTAGTAGATGTCCTTCTGTCCTTCCTTCATCCTCGTGACATAGTCCTTCAAGCTCGTCAGCTCTTCACCACTCTTGGTGGAGTGGTACCTCAGGAGATCAGCCAGCTTGGTCCTGTTCTGGCTGTCTTCGTGGATGCCCAGCTTCAGGTTCTTCGAGAAGGCCTCGTAAAACTTGGTGTAGTCCTCCTTGTTCTCGGCAATCTCGTTGAACATCTCGATGCATTTCTTCACCAGGTTCTTCCTGATCACCTTCAGGATCTTGTTCTGCTGAAGCATCTCTCGGGAGATGTTGAGTGGCAGATCATCAGAATCTACCACACCTTTAACAAACCCGAGGTACTCGGGCATTAGCTCCTCGCAGTTGTCCATGATGAACACCCTCCTTACATACAGCTTGATGTTGTTCATCTTCTTCCGGGTGTCAAAGAGGTCGAAAGGAGCACGTTTAGGTACGAACAAGATGGCCTTGAACTCGAGCTGTCCCTCAACAGAGAAGTGCTTGACAGCAAGGTGGTCCTCCCAGTCGTTTGTCAAGCTCTTGTAGAAGGAGGCGTACTCATCCTTCGTGATCTCTTCTGGCTTACGCAGCCAGATGGGTTTCTGCTTGTTGATGAGTTCCCACTCGTGAGAAACCTCCTTAATCTTCTTCTTCTTCTTGGAGCTGCTCTCTTTCTCCTCATCAATCTCCTCGACGTCCCCTTCCTCTTCCTTCTCCTTCTTGGGTTCGTCGTCTTCATCATCGCTGATCTCCTTCTCGGTTGTCTTCTCGGTCCAGAGGTAGATTGGATAGCTGATGAACTCCGAATGCTTCTTCACCAAGTCCTTAATTCTCCTCTCCTCCAAGTACTCCATCTGGCAACAACAATTCGCAGTAAACATGACCATTAACAACCCTGAAAATGATTCAATTCCAAAACCAAATCGAATATGTAGAGAACCGATTCATACCTGATCTTCCTTGAGGAAGAGGGTAATTTTCGTTCCCCTTCCGAGTTGTTCCCCATTAACATCCCTCGTCACAGTGAACGAGCCTCCAGCCTGGGATTCCCAAACGTACTGTTCATCATCGTTGTGCTTGGTTGTGACGACAACCTTCTCAGCAACGAGATAGGCGGAGTAGAACCCCACACCAAATTGACCAATCATGCTCACGTCTGCACCGGCCTGGAGCGCCTCCATGAATTCCTTAGTTCCGGATCTCGCAATTGTTCCCAAATTGTTCACCAAATCTACGCAGATTACACCACCACCAACAGTTCTCAATATCCATGATCAAATCAATCCCTAACCACCAATAATGCTTCCACTATTCAAACTATAATTTCAGATAACAGATTAATCCACATAATCGAATCAATTGACGCAACATATTGGATATTGCGAAACATCCCTAACTAATTACCTGCTTTCGTCATGCCAACACCGCTGTCGATGATGGAGAGAGTCTTGTTGGCTTTGTCAGGGACGAGCCGGATGAACAGCTCCGGCTGGGCATCAAGCTTGCTCTTGTCCGTCAAGCTCTCGAATCGAATCTTATCCAACGCCTGCAGCCAAACAGAAAACCATTCAATCCACCGAATCGACATTGACATAACCTTTCGCAGGTAGAATTCAAAGAAACCCGTAGATACATACATCGGACGAGTTGCTGATGAGCTCGCGGAGGAAAATCTCCTTGTTGCTGTAAAAAGTGTTGATGATCAGGCTGAGGAGTTGGTTGATCTCGGCCTGGAAGGCAAAGGTCTCGGCATCGGCCATCTGAACGTCCGCCATTGCTGCTTTGCTTCACAAGAAAGCAGACTGAATCAGATTAATGAACGCTGCAGAGAGAAAACTGAGAATGGAGCTTGTTTGGCTGTGCAGAGAGAATGCAGAGCGATTTTTCGACTTCTGATGAGGGCGACGGAGGTGCTTGCTTGGGAATATAAACGATGGCAGAGAAGGCTCTGGAGAGTTTCTAGTCTCTTCTTCGAAAATATTTTGCCGCGGGGGGGAAACGAAATACAGGGAAAGAGGATTTCTGGATCCTTCTATCGGTAACTGGAGCGCAACAGATGGATGAGGGTGTCGTTTTGAGGTTTGGAACGTGGCGTTTCGCTTGAGCTGGATTTTTTTTTTTTTTTTTTTTTGCCTTCGAGAGAGTTCGCCCAGCCAGGTAGGATGATGGCCAGTCAGTTCTGGAGGAAAAAACTGTGGACCAGTAATCATATATTGGGCTTTATTTAGGAGTTTTTCCGGTAATGAAACGATCTATTGAATTAGTTGTGCTACTGGTATTGGGCCTGAAATTTATGGCTTGTTCCTCAACGGAAAAATGTTGTATCTGATTAAAAATTTAATCAGATCCATAATTTTTTTCTTTATATATCCAATTTCGTTTTCTGAATTTCTCTTTTTCATAACCCTATTTATGTATTTCTAAGTTGAACATTTAAATATTGATGCCGTATGAGTATTGATGCCGTATGAGTGTGTTTGAATTTTCATTACATATTAGATCCAAGTATGAATTATTATTTTGGTGCATTGTTATATGCCATTACTCATATGTTGGATGGAATTTTATATAATTTATAAATATACGAACAATATAATGATTTTTTTTATATATCTTGGGTAAATCGGGCTAAATGATCAGATCTCTGACCCTTAACCCACTTACTCGACCTGACCAGCGGGTTAAACCAAGTTGACAATCTTGCACTACATGTTGGATCCAAGTATGAATTGTTATTTTGGTGCAATGTTATATGTTATTACACATATGTTAGATGAGATTTAATATAATTTATAAATGTATGAACAATATAATTACTTTTGCCATATATTTATGTTAGATGAGATTTAATATAATTTATAAATGTATGAACAATATAATTACTTTTGCCATATATTCAAGCTAAATTGGGCTAAAGAATCGGACGGTTGACCCTCAACCCACTTGTTCGACCAGACCAACGGACTAAACCTAGTTGACAACCTTAATATAGATAGACTTTTCTAATTTTTTACTTGCAGACAAATTTTAGGTTGCATGTACTATATAGTACCAACTAGCTCCGCACGAGTTATGAAAGCCATGGTTGTCACATTGGTGGAATTTTGATCGGGAACTAGGTACAACCGTTGTCGGCCATAAAATCAGTTCGAATGTCACATGTATGACTAGTATGATCGATTTTCGATTTCTAAACAAAATAACATCGTTTTTAGTGAATTTAATAAATTACTTTATGATTTATTTCATGAATTTGAAAGTTAAATGTTGATGTTATTTATTGGATTCAAATATAAACATTTGAGTGTTTATGTTAAATGTTGCATTTAAATATGAGTATTTGTTATTTTATTTGTAATGTTATATTTTATTTAAATATGAATGTAGATTATATTCAAATATGATGTATATATGGTTAAATTCATCTGATGTCAATAATTTTTCATATTCTTACAGACTTTATTAAACCAATATGAATCGATTATACCACCGATTAAACCATACCACTTACTAAACCAACACATCTCTATAACCCTTTTTTACAGAAAACAAACAAAATTTGGATATGATAAGGGGAGTCTCCTCAAACGCTTAACCAACTCGAAGCTTTTACCATATTTTCTTCTTACTAATTGAGAAACCAAGACTGAGTGAGAGCACTATTGTGTCGAAGGAAATTACTAATAAGCAAGGTTGTCAACCTGCTGGTTGACCCACTTTGATCCTGACCGTTGAGAAAAATGGGCCGCACGCACTCGCCGGGTCGACCGCTATAAGGTACCGGATTGGAGGTCAAATTGTGCCTTTTTTTTTTGTTTTGCGAAATGCACCTATTTTCCGATTTTTCTTTTCGCCTAACTCAATCTTTGGAATCCTAAGTGTGTGTGAATTTTCACTATATGTTGAATCTAAGTATGAAATGTTATTTTGGTGTAATATTATATGTTACTAACTCATATGTTAGATGAGATTTGATATAATTTATCAGGATAAGTACAATATAATGACGCTTTCCATATTTCTGGACTAAATCGGGCTAAAACGGGTGAACCATTAACCCTTGATCCACTAGCGCAACCGAGTCCGAATCAACCCCAGGTTGACAACCTTGCTAATAAGACAACAGAACACAACTACAAAAGAAAGAAAAGTCACCGCAGAGAATTGAACCGAGAGCCAAGTCAGCAAATTTAGCCGTCCAAAACCAAACGAACCTCGCCTGAGTTGGGCGTTTCTCTTTGGTTGGTCGCCCCCGTCGAGCACTGAACGAACGCGCTTTCTCTCCGTACCTCAATTATCGCAGATGAGTCTCAATGGGAGCCAGATCGCTTAAGAAGATTAAGCGATCCTCCACCAATTCCAAACCCACCAGCAGCAATCCCATGCCACCTTCGCAAACTCGGGGTTTCAGCTGGAACAGAGGCCCCGTGTTCGTGTCCGTAGCCATGGTCTTCGGGGTTGTTTTTCTCTTGGGCATTTCGTCGATCATTTGGAACAGTTTCGCCGGCGTTGATGCTACCCCCAAAATCTATGCAATTCAGGTGGTCAACGAGTACCCTCACGACCCAGATGCCTTCACCCAGGTAAAAAAGTTTCGACATTTCCAATCCGATGGATGGATTGCTTTCTTTTTTGGGGGGGAATTCTGATCGTCGATAAAGCTACTTTGATTTTGGTTTTCAGGGTCTTCTTTATGCCGGAAATGATACTTTCTTTGAGTCAACTGGGCTTTACGACATGGTGAGTTTTGGTTTCCTCATCTATGGAATGCATTGCTTCTTTCGCTTAATCTCAATGAGTGAGTTCTATTATTTCCTTTCGCTGTGAATACTTTTTATCGACAGTATTCGCTGTGGATATTTGTTGTGCACCATTGTTAACATTTTGATTGTTTATACTGTGGCAGTCATCAGTTCGGAAAGTGAATCTGCAGACGGGGAAGGTAAATGTTGTCCCTTCGCTGACGAATTTTCACTCGATTGAAATGTACAATTACACTCAGTTGCCTGCTGAATTGCGCTAGACAAGTAGTCTGATACTCGGAGCAACTCACACTACCGATGAGAATATTTGGAAGTTAAGTCTGTCTTTGGTCTGCCATTTTGCAGGTTGAGGATATCCAGCAAATGGATGGACAATATTTCGGGGAAGGATTAACTCTTCTCGGCGAAAGGTCTTTGGCTTGCTCTCTTCTTTCTCCCCCTATTCGTTTAAGACGTCGAACATTTGTTGCTCATGTAATTTATGAGGCAGAAGTTCTCAATTTGAATCTTCTACAAGCATTATCTGATCTTTCTGAACCTTCTTTGAGTTTGAAGGAAACAACACATGGTTTTTTATGTCATGTTGATTTATTTATTAACTTTAGGGGTGCAACACAAGACGTGTCATGTCGATTAATGCAGTAGATGTAGCTGGTAGTAAAACACAGTTTATGACTTCTCCTCCATGATCTCAAAAGCTAGCTACTTTCACAAGCAATTAATGCAATTAGGATGTTTTGTGCAGCTTATTTTGCCGAGTGGTTAGCTTTGCAGACAGTATGCTGATCTGATAACTTCTATGTCCTTTTTCAGGCTGTTCCAAGTAACCTGGTTGACAAGTACTGGTTTCATCTACGACCGTATTAATTTGAACAAAGTTTGTGCTTCCTTGTTCTTCCTCGTTCTTCCTCTGATATGTTTGCATATGCATGTACACTACTATACTTTACTTAGTTCTGGCTGTATGCTTTCTCCTCTGTGTCACGGTGTTGGTTCTACAAGAACTTTTTTCCTGCAACATTTTAGGTTTTACACGAACATAGTGTCTATTGTCATATTGGAGTTGTGCTTCTGTAGATTTCGCAGTAGCGTTATTCTTGGTCTTTGACCTTTCTGTAATCATTTTATGTCATGGAGCACTTGCTCACTCAGTTAGTTTTGGACGGTTTCATGATATGAATTGTACCCAATTATTTACAGATTGGGGAATTCACTCATCAAATGCAAGATGGATGGGGACTGGCAACTGATGGCAAAGTCTTGTTTGGTAGTGATGGGACTTCATCATTGTATCAACTTGACCCTCTTACATTAAAAGGTCTGTTAGATTCTTGTTTTTTCTTGCTTATGAGATATTAAATTTGCTAAACCTTGCATCATGTACTGCTACTTTCTTTCATTCCCTGGATAGTTCCTTCTTCTTTTTCCCCCACTTCTGATGATTGCTGCTTACTTGCTTTGGTAATGCAGTCATCAAAGAACAAAGAGTCAAATACAATGACCTTGAAGTACGCTACATCAATGAACTTGAGTTTATTAATGGTGAGATCTGGGCGAATGTTTGGCAGGTACCCTTTGTTTTAACCCTGTTACTTCATACTTCTATTTTTCCTGACAACATTTGCTGAGCTATTCTGCTATTGAGTGTCCAGTTGAGTTCAGTTTTCTGGGACATTATTTTGTTTCCGAAAAAAAGAAGAAAGAAACCGAAAAACAGAGGATTTTCTTAATATTGTAGTGCCGCCTGTGCAGACTGATTGTATTGCAAGAATCTCTCCTCAAGATGGTACTGTCACCGGCTGGATTCTTCTTCCGCAATTAAGGTTCGTACCATTTGCTCTTTTTCTTATGTTCTTCATAGCTCTATGCCGCATTGCTGCTCAAAATCTGTTTGTTGAAGTTTGCTGAGCAGTTGTTTTATATTTACAGCAAGGGACTGAGAGCATCTGGACACAGAGTAAGACCTCCATCAACATTATTGCGTCTCTGTTGGAAAACTAAGTTTCACTTAGGCTGTAGACTTCTTAGCTATCTACGCCTTTCTCTGTCTTGCAAAGCTTCTCTAATTAACTTTTTTGCACTAAACTGTAGGGCATCGATGTTCTAAATGGCATAGCATGGGATAGTGAAGGGAAACGTCTTTTTGGTAAGCTGCTGCAGTAACATGTTTCTAGCTAATTATCACCAAGTTGAACGTCATGAATCATGATCTTTTGGCGAATCCATATTCCTAGTACCCCTTGTAGGATCAGTTTGACTGAATGTTATTCTACTTGTTTGCTATGTCTGATCATAAAATTCACGGTTCCATAAGTTTCGCTCTTTGTAAATCCCGGAGCTTTTGTTTTGAGTATCAACTTATCGTTGCACTTGGATTTTCTTTTTTCTTGCAGTCACGGGAAAGCTATGGCCGAAACTGTATGAAATCAAGTTGCATCCAGTGAAGAAACCGATTGGCAGAGGAAACATTGAGCAGCTTTGCATCCCGTAGTCAAACTGAATCGTTGCAGAACTTGCAACAAACCGGGAGCTCAGGGATTCATATGCTGATCAAAGGTGTATATTCTTCGTAATGCTGATTGGTTTATACCTCAACATGCATCTGAAGCATAGCGACTATTCCCATCGAATGTTGTATGATCACTCTAGTCTAGCATTTGACGTTGAGCACTGCTAGCAATAGTCAGCATCCCAGGTTGTTGGCTGCTGCATACAATTTGTAAAGAAAGAGACCATTTCCCCTTTTCTTCCTATAGTTAAAATAGTAACTTCATTATGTTTTCCATTCTTATTTCTAGTTTGTTTATCATATAAACAAGAAAATTACAATTTTTTTATTTTCAAGGCTGCAACAATGAATTTCTTCCTGCAATTGCTATTTGCTGGTTTAATTCTTCAATGCTTTTACTAGAAGAGTTGAACACCCTGCAAGACCTTTCTCTCCAAAGGAGAGCAATATACCAGCTCCATAAACCTCCCACAATACTGCTATTCACTGTCCCCTGCTGCTGCACCAGGCTGCAAATTGTCTCCAGCATGCCTCTCCATTCTCCGATCCTCGGGGCCAAATCGCAGCTAGAAACAAATAATGCAGTACAGCACATGAGTAAAAACACTTACAAAATAGGTGATCTCTGGTTTCAGCTTCTTGCTTACACAGTAAACATTCATCTTCAATAAATCCATAATTCTTCAGCTTCTCTCTTGTTTTGATCCTGTCCATTATTACTAATCATGCGAGGAATCCTGTGACTGGGTATGATATAACTTCCCCTTCGTCTGAGCTTTCAGATTCTTGATCTTCCTGCAAAAACAAGATTGATCTGCAAACAAGACTGCGCTATCCTACTAACAATAAATTTTAATAAAGTGATGAATGTTCAAATGTCCACAAGTACACACCCAAACCTTAAACTTACAAAATCAACAACCAAATCCATAATACCATAAATGTTTTAAGATAACACGGAATCTATCTTATAGTTTTTCAATCAATATCATCCAATATAGTATTGTCTTACCTGTTATAAACTTCACACTATAATAAATCTAAGCATGGTAGCAAGACCGAGATATTTCTCGTGATGATCCACAACTTTCATTCCTAGGATAGAGGCTAATTGTTCCCGTGTCTCTCCTCTAATATTAGGGTTGAAAGATAGCTCTGATTTCTCCAAGTTCACCTTTTGTCCTGACTCTGCCTCGTAGAGGCTTAGAATTTGCTTCAGTTTCTCGCACTCCTGTCTAGTGGCCTTAGTGAATAAGATGCTATCATCAGCAAATAGAAGATGAGAGACCACAGGTGCTGCTCGTCTCGCCTTTATACCACTGATGTGGTTTTCCCTTTCGTTGCTGAGCAGCTTTTAGTCTTAGCTAGTTAGATGTGTTTGTACTTTGTACTTGATTATATTTGAACATTCATAATTAGTTAGATGTGTTCCTTAGTTCTTCAGATGTGTTCCTAAGTTTGGTTCATTTGAGTCCCTCTCTGTCTCACTCACTTCCCCTTTCGGTTTTTTACATTGCATGTAAATCCAGCAGTGAAGTTTGGTTCAATTGGAATCCAACTTTCCCGCTACTTCCCGTTGGGTTGTTGTTGCCGTATGGTTTAGCAAAGCAAAAAATCTCAACAAATAAGATCTTCCCTTATCCAAAAAAAAGTTCTCAACTTTACAAAAAGACCCAAAATCCGAAACCTTAACCACATTTCCCCTGTAGAATTGACATCACAGATCTTCAATCGATTATGAATTCCGATCTTGCGCTGCCGTCTTTCTTCATAAAGATGTCCTTCTTTGGAATCAAGTTATGGGTTCTGATCCTCGCTCTCGCTTCACTCCTCACTTGCCTGATCCTCGCCGCCGCGCTCCTCTGCATCTTCCAACTCCGCCGCCGCCGCCGAAATTCCAAACTTAAGAAACTCAACCCCTGTTTCAGTTCACAACAACACCTGATTTCCTGGGGCGGCGGCGCTGCCTCGTCGCTGGACAGGAGGCTTCTGTCGCAGCGCATTATTCCGGACGTTGAGATGCAGACCGATCCTCGTCAGGATTGTGCGATTTCGATCCCAGGCGTCCTGGAATCAGATTCCAGGCCGCCCCGGCGGCGTAATGCTCGGAAAGAAGGAGGTGGGTTCCTTCTGCGTTGGTCGGAGATCGAAACGGCCACCGGCGGTTTCGCCGATCACAACATAGTCGGAGATCAAGACGGGGTGATTGTTTATCTTGGGTTGCTGAAAAATGCCAGAGTGGCAATAGTTCAGCTACCCTCGAAAAGGTAATTAAAATTAGCAACTTGGAATTTGAATGGCAGAGAAATGAAAAGCTATAGATTGACACAAATTTGGTTTCTTTTGCGGGTTGGTGGTGTGATTGATGCGCAGCTGCCAGGCTGAGAAATTCATGGCGGAAATGGATGCGATTGGGCAGATTAGGCACAAGAATCTTGTCCATTTGCTTGGATACTGCGTTGAAGGAGATCACAGGTAGACACACACACACTCCTTGCTTTGCAACTCATAATTTGTGTAATTGGCACCACAATTTGTGATGAAAATCTACTGGCTTATGGATTTCGTACATTAAGAACAACAATGGCTAGAAAGGAATTGAGTTGCTGCAAAACGTTGATGCTGCAAGCGATCATGGACATGCTAATGAATTATGACGCGATGCAACTTGCGAATGATGTCATTTCATGCATTTCTCTGTTAAGTTTTGACTGAAATGTTTCGTTACTCACACTTGTTAGAGCGATTGTAATGGAATACGTGGCGAATGGGAATCTGCATCAATGGCTTCATGAATGCCCTAAAGAAGCCAGCTCTTTGAGCTGGGACCAAAGGATGAATATACTCCAGGGAGTAGCAAAAGGGTGAGTTGGTCCCAAACTTCCCTAACCAGAATTCTCCTCTTCTATGCTTCATTACCCAAGTTCTGCATTAATCTACAGATTGGCATACCTACACGAGGGTGTCGAACCACGGATCATCCACGGACACCTGAAATCCACCAGCATACTGCTCGATCGCCAATGGAATGCCAAGATCTCCGACCTCTGCATCTCTAAGCTTCTGAGCCAAGAATCGCATTCGATTGCACTGTCAGGGTACGATTTGTGCAACATACAAAAAAAACCATAGCGAAGTAACTAAATGACTTTAACTTAATGTGCACTTCTTTTACAGATACCTGACTCCAGAATTTGATTCAACCTGCGTTATGATGAATGAGCAGAGTGATGTTTATAGCTTCGGGGTTCTTGTTACGGAGATCATTTGTGGTCGAAATCCTGCTCTGGGAAGCTCGATCGAGTGGCTGAAATCCATGATAGCAGATGGGAAGACAATGTCTGTCTTGGATCCAAAACTGCCTCAGATGCCCTCTTCCATAGCTCTGAAACGGATGCTTTTGGTGGCTCTTAGATGTGTGGATCCTGAGATCTGTCACAGGCCAAGTATGGGTGAAGTGATCCATATGCTTGAGACCAGTGACTTGCTGCTTGTTCGTGTAAGAGCCACACTTTGCTTCTGTAGACAAATAATGCGATGTTCAAAGCTAAAAGCTTGGCCCTGGCTTTTGCCTAACTAACTAATTAGGACCTTTGATCAATGTTTTTCAGGAGCGCCAGATTGTTGAGAGTGTTGAAAGCTTGGATGAAGAGCAAAGAGGTAGTGTTTCGGAAAGCTCTGCAGGAGGATAATGACGTCTATTTTGCTGGTTGATGCAATTTCAGGGTGGAGTTTAACCCCATGGTTTTTTTTCTTCTTCATGGGCTAACCCTGTCAATATATGCAAGAAGAATATTCTTCTTTGAGTAATATAGATGAAAATATTTGACAGAAAGTAAAACAACAATTCAACAAATGTGTAGGGATGACAATGTACAAAATTATTTTTATTTCGAAATAGCCGACATACCTTCAATAATTATAGCCGACACATCTTCATTATAGTCGAAGAACTTATTATCCAAATAAATCAATCTTAATCATAATACATTTTAATTTTGTTTAAAATAACTCATAAATCATAATCCTATCACTTCCTATTAAAAAAAAAAACAGACTCTCAGCCCTTACAATATATATGTGTGATGTGTGTTGGGTCTGGGCCTATAATTAAAAGAGGGAAAAAAACCACAGGCCAAATGGCTAATAGTCCAGGCGGACACTATATATCCTTTAGTTTACTTGCTGTTGAAGGTGGTGTTGACTTTACCTGTTGCAAGTACAAGCTACGAAAGAGCATTTTCAGCTATGAAGATAATCAAGAACGATCTTCGAAATCGGTTGAGTGACCAATTTATGAATGATTGTTTAGGTGTGTATATTGAAAAAGATTTGCTTTGTAGCATAAGTGATGAATGTATTTTAGAGAAATTTCAATAGATGAAAAGTCGTCGCGGTTCGTTGTAAATATGACATTGTGAACTTTATGAATTAATTTCTTTTAATTTGTACTTAATTTTTTATTTAATCTAATTTAATTATTATTGGATTTTATCGGCGACATACCTCTCCGGCAATCCTGGGTCCACCACTGTGTGTGTGGTTTTCTGAAATCTAACAAAGAGGTAACGAGTTCGGTACGACTTCGGTATTTTAAGTATTTACGCAAAACTCGATAGAATATGTATTTCAAACTCATTCACTTCAACACTTCGACCATCCATATCTTTCAAATATTATAATTCTCTCCTAGATGCAACTTTTACTTGTTTTCCTTTAGCAGTCATTTTGTTTCGTGGATTTAAAAAAATGAAAATTTTGGTTAAAACTTGGATTTTGTAAAACTATGAATTTTACATGGAATTGGCCCATTATGGATTTTGGACTCAACCATTGTTTGCTTGTTAGATTTCATGATGGATTTTGTTCGGTAAATTACAAGGTTGGTCACGAACATTACTAAAAAAATTCGAATTTGATCACTAAAAATATTTCATTTCATTCCGTGATCACCAAAATTAGTTTAATATTTCATATTTGTTCACTCTCCACCAATCTTCATTAACCACATCAGTGTTTAACTTTTTTATCTACTAGGAAAGGGCTTGATTACGAGCTATATTGCTTTCCACATCAGTTTTTGTATATATAAAACTTTTAATAGTGGTAGAAACACAATGAAATCAAGTCAAAGTATCCTTTGACTTAGATCTTGACGGGCCAACCGAACCCGAAAAGAAAAGAAGTCGGACCAACCGAAAGAAAAGTAGTTAGTTGGGCCTTCTGGACTGACTTCATACGAGAACCCCATGCAGAGTCTACAGTGACCCAAACTATTCAGAAGAGAAGGCCCAAAAACAGTTTCTTGGATAACAAGTAAGTAGCCCTCACACAACTCGTCTTTTTTTGTAATAGTTAGAAACTCTACCTTATCGGTTGTCCGGATAAGAAATATCATATGCTGAACTCAAGTGATATGAGATTTTAGCGGTACAAAATGGTTGAACCACGGTTTAATCATGATTTTAGTATAAAACACTTTGTCACTAATTTTTCTAATATCTTTATGTACGATTTCACAATTATTGGTTTCCCCCTCTTTCTGAGGTACCTTAAACACGATTAAACCCATGTATAACTAGCTTATAATATATTGGGTAGTTTAACTAATTAAAGATGCAGAGACTCCGAACTACGTTGCTTAAGCTAACACTCAATAGTGATTAGTGAGAATGTCTCTTAATGATTTGACTATACTTTTGGTTTAACTAGACGTAAATTTAATCGAGTTATTGTGATATTCTACATTAAACACAAAAATACCAAATTTCCAAGCACTTTGTTCACTATCTCCTCTTTCCCTCTTCTATTGGAGCACCCATCAAAGCAAAAAACATGCTTAGAGCAAAAAAAAAATCAAAATCAAAATCGTAGATTAGGATTTTCACCTGGAGTCCCTCCCTGGTTTGGTCAACTCATGGCACCGCGTTTGTGCATTATTGTTGGGAGTCAATATATATCGTTATCCCTTTGCTAAAGGAAGGCTGACTGTGGAGTTCGATGTGTCCATGTCCATTAACAGTCCACGTCGCCCTTTTTCTGGTAGACTTTGTAATAAAAGAGAGGATTATTTATCGTGCACTCTACAATTAGGTTTAATTAGGGTGTCATTTGACTAACTGCATGCCGCCAGAAATCCCTGTCGTGTTGGGAACCTATACTAATCAATTATAGGAATTTTGGGCGTTTGGACTTTGGAGAGAGGGATTTGGCTATTTAGGGATGATTTGGAAGTTGCGATCTATTTTGTTGAGATTGTCATTATGCATGTATTGTTTACAATACATCGTTTTTTTTTAGCAGAAATAATACATGGATTGTTTCTGTGATGAGACAGAAACTATCACTCATTTTGAGTGATTGTTATATCTCAACTTTTAGTTGTGGTTGTTGAGATAGTTGAGTTGAGATTGTTTTGTCTCAGCTTTTAGCTGATGCGACATACACAATCACACATACCAAACGTTGTATTCTACAATGCATCAAATTCGACAATACATGTATGATATTATACATGCATTCTCAACAATACATCTATTTAACAATCGCAACTTCCAAACGACCCCTTATATCATGTATCTTAACTTCAAAGACTTCAAATCTCCAAAATTTAGTGATATCAAATCTCTCAAGATTCTTTTTTTTTTTTTGTCAAAAGATATCATGTATTGATCGAAAAAATAGACAGTTTACACTCTGGAAACCAGCCAGGTCGGGAAATCAAATAAGTGACTCATAGTCGGATACAAAGAGATGGCTTTCCTAGCTACCAAATGAGCTACCCTATTGTTCTCCCGACCTACAAAACGCACACTAAAGCCAGGCTGAGTACGAAAATAATGACCAATCTCTAACAGAACAGCACCCAACCGTCTATCTCTTGTGTCGGCTTGATTAATTTTGTCAATAATCACCTTCACATCGCCCTCAAATCGGACCTCCGACAAACCTTGCTCCACACACCAAATAATAGCTTCCCTGAGCACAAGCAATTCCACCACTACAGGATCATCCATTTGAGAAAACTGGACCCTTTTAGCCAGAAGGAGAGTATGCGCTGGGTCAAAAAGAACAATCCCACCAGCCGAATGTTACCCACCCTTAGTAGCCCCGTCCCACATGCAAACCAAATGGGAATCACCCACTTGTGTTGTAGATTGCATTGTCGGGACTTCTACCCTAGGCGCCTGGTCCGCTGGTAGACCCACCCATTCCTCATACTGTTGGTTAAACTGTCGCATGAGCGCTGGGATCCCAAATTGTTTGCCTTCAAAGACTACCCAATTCCAAGATCGCCAGATCCTCCAAAGGATGACAACAACAACCATAACCACTAACGGGTGATGGATCAATGCCAACAGACGTTTGAGAAACAAAGGAAAAGTATGCCGAGACAAACCCTCCCCCAAGTATCCCAAGCCATAATAATCCCAGAGAGCCCGCGCAACCGGATAATAAAGGAACATGTGATTTTTAACTTCGAGATTCTATATTTTAACTTGTGATTTTTTTTAATATTTTTTATCCCTTCGTTTCTTTTATCCAGTTAAATACTATGACCAATAAATTATCAATATTTCTCGTCGCACTCTTAGTTGTTTTTATTGAAATTAAAACATATTATTTAATATATCATTAGAATTTATATTTTCATTGAATATTAAACATGTCATTTTACAGACATCGTTGCTTACGATAAGCAAACTAACAATACACACTCCATCTTTGTATACGGTCCAACCAATCGGCAATCACAAGCCATTAAAGTGTTGACAAAAAACTCATTTTCCGCACGTAATGATGTCTACACTTATATTTATCTATCTAATTAAGCATATACGTCTAATTAACGAACAATTAATTATCTTTCTAAAAGGTGTATTTCCAACACAAGCCAAGCTTTTTGGCCTTTTTCCCCCCCTGTAGCAAACAAATATAATCTATTAACTAAGTGGACACCCTTTCTCCCTGTATTTGACGGGTAAGGTTGAAGATTAATAATATGCGATATTGCAACATTAAAATCATATAAAGATTAATCAGCATAGCCTTGGTGGGATTGGTGCAACCTAGCCTATCACTAAGTGCTTTGACTAAAAAATATGTTACATCCCTAGTTTGGTCCGTCTGGCAGGAATGTTACCTTGTTTTTAAATTTAGCTTGTTTTATGGAGAGTCAAATAACTTCAGATCATTCCCCGTGTCAAGAACCAGTTGATCCCAATAACTCAAGTTGTTGGGAGAGGTTCAATTGGGGATCATATACCACAACACTAACACGCTCCCTCAAACGAAAGTCACTCACAAGGGCTTGAAGTTTGCACAGGTCTGAAGACAAGAATACCATGTGCTTAACAAATGAGGGTCACCGGGAATCGAACACAAGACCTCTCGGTCACAGAAGGCTCTGATACCATGTCAAGAACCAGTTGATTCCAATAACTCGAGTTGTTGGGAGAGATTCAATCGTGGATCATATACCACAACACTAACAGGATTCATTTCGCCATGAGGAAAAACAACCACATGCTGATTAGTTAATTAAGCATTATTGTTCTGATTAGTGGAGTAGTGTCACGGTCCAAATTAGGGATTAAGTAAAGGAGGGTGTGAATGGGAGATCAATGAATGGGTAACTTTGCAAAACTTTCTCTGTTGGTGATTGGATGGAAAGTTGGAGTGGATAATATAATTGGGGAGAGGTAATTGAGGGCTAGATGGAAGCTTATGAGAGGCACCACGTAGCATTAGTATGGTCGAATGAAAGTGTTTCTTGATACTACTATTGGGTTGTGTCATCATCCCCACCGAGATGAAGACTTTGGTGTTGCTTTTGTGAACAATAAAAGATTTGTTAATAGGAGAGGGAAGACGTGCATGCTATTTTGGGACATTTTTTGGTCGTGACCCACATGAAATATGGTGGTTTTAGGGCACTATTTTTGGGCAATAGGGGTGGGCGCAAAGGGCAAATAATTCATGAGGAAATTGTCCCATCCCACAACTACCTAACTTTTCCCATCCTCCAACACCCTCCAATCCTAATGTTCCGTCCAAGTACACACAACTTCCATTGGTGGAATTGCCACCAACAATAGATATGGGTCAATTGCATAAACAGTCACTCGAGTTTCGAGTCACCGACGAATTGGTCACTAAGACTTGGTTTGGTAGTAATCAATGTATTCGGGTATTAGGTTTTTTTGGATGGCCTAAGAAGGGGGTCAATCCAAGATTGTATGATTCCTCTACAAAGACAAAAGACGCTCTCAAAGGCTAGGCACCATTATCTTTTCTGAGTGATTTCAGCTTTTTATGATTCTGTGTTGTGGTGTTTACAGGGAGAGAGTCAGAATGATGGTTGATCAGTTAGTCGTTCCGAACTTTGGTGACGAGTTTGTTAGAATCCGAAGTCTCTGGGGACCGATTCGTGTGACCCAGAAATTCAGTGACCATTTATGTGTGAATCGTATTTTCTTTCTTGTATGATTTTTGTGGAAGGGAAGTGTGCCACGACGACCCAACCCATTCGTAAGAATGAATAGTGCAGTGTTTAGTACTATAGTGCAAGCCTTTAGATGGAAGGGTATCCCAACTATCTATAGGGATGAAACCTATGACAGTTTTGTGATTGGATTGGAGGTTGCATATGCTTATGAACATCTCCAAGCTTCATGTGTAATGTGTTAGGCTTAGGCGTCCAGAATTTGAAATTGCTCTTTTTTTACGGGTAATTCCCTCAAGAGGTCCCATCTCAGTATAACTCTTAATGCTTATCTTCGTAAAATTTCAATCATCATGTGTCGACAGTATATTCAAAATTCTATCACAATAATGTATTTTTAGTGTATCGTCCATAATTACTTTTATAGTGTGTCGACTATATATTGAATGATAAAAGTTAGTCAGAGCATCTCATCATGTTCTTGTTGTTATTGTTTAACATACTAAGATTAGAAATATGTGGTATTGTTTGTGAAGTACCATGAATGGAGAAAAAAAGCCAAATTGAAGGTCAGTGTTTCACTTCATATGTGATGTAAGATGGCCTGCCATTAGGTCTCATATATAAGCTTCCTAGTTGGCTTAGGTGTGTCACCCTCATTTATATTCTATATATCTAAAGAACTTAAATAAAAAAGAAAACAAGTTAGGTTTCCACTGTATTGAAGGCTTGTATATTTCAGTCAAAAAAAGGCTTGTATATTATATCTTTGTAATTTTTCTTTAATGTCGTACAAAATCGCTAGTTATAGTGTGCCGATTGTACTATATGATAAGAAAAATCAGAATATATTACGCCGGATTATTATAATTGTCGATGACATACATGCTTGTAATTATTTCTGCGCCGAAATATCGTGAATGAAGAAGGAAAAACAAAGTTTTGTGTTACATTTCGTATGTCACGTATTTAGTTATATCATATTGATTGTCGTATGTAGATATGCTTGCTAACTAGTTGCGCGGCACGATGAAGACAATAAAAATTGGCTTATCAATTTTTTTTTTGTGTTTTCACCCGTTTATGTGTATTCTATTCAGAGCACATCACGAGATCATATAGTTTCTTGTGTATGAAATAGAATCATCAAAATCATAATACCAACCGATACATACATATGATGTTCAATCAATTCGACCGGTCTATACAGTAAGTATGTGTATGATGGCTCCACAGACTATACATGAAGTATTATGTTCAATCAATAATTATATGCTAGGATTAAGAATGAAGGAGAGGACTCCTAATTTTTGAGCGTGCCAGTAGTTAGGTCTTCTGCACGTGGAAGTTGGATCAATTACAAAACAAGAAAGAGAGCCCAATTGCCTAATCCAACTCATCAACATTCACATTTGCATATGGACATGTTTTTAGCTCCTAGAGAGTAATCTTCTTTGTCAAAATGACTCAATTTTTTTAGAATCTCTTACGTACACATACAATGATACAAATCGAATTCGTTACAATAATTATTCGTATTTGGATGGATCATTGGAAATTGAGATGCCACACAAATCACCGACTAATTGAAAATCTTACGTGGTTGAACAATATCATTCACAATAGAAGAGCTTCTGTATGCAAATAAAAATTTGGTCTAGAGATAATAACACTAGTCATGAACCTGGATAGCATCTACATATAATATATTTTTTTTTCCTTTCTTACAAACACGGATTGTTTCACATAGACACCCAACTACTACATAACCACAAGAACTAAAGTCATTGAGCGTATCGAATTGAGAATTTACATGACTGTAGCTTTAATTAGCTACATATTCCTATGATCTGATTTTCATTCATTTTCCATTTTTTTTCTTTCTCGATAAACAATTCTCCAGTAGTACTAATTAATCCAAAATTTGAGGCAGGAGACCCCGTAAAAGAAGAGGGGGAAAAAAAAGTCAAGAACCCTTGTAAGCTTTGATTCTCCTAGCAATCTCCTTCTCCAATTCTTCAAGTCCTCCAACTTCCTCTAGTTCCTGTAATATTAAACAAAGGCAGCCTCTCAGCTTACTAACTGTCCACTGGAGCGTTTGGAAAACCATTAAAAATCGAAATCCGAACTAAGTAATTGTCCAAAATACGAACTAAGAGAAAACCAATAAATCCTTAACAGATTCGTTTTCAATCAAAATAAACAAAGAATCGGAAAAACGAACTTCTGACTGCCTTAAGACTTATTGGGTTTTTATCAGTTCAGTTACATTTTGCTATTTCAACTGAAACCATCAGAAACTTATCGTCCGCTAAGAAAACCCGATAAACTTATAAAACTTGTTTGGTTTAAATCAGAAAACCGAAACCGAACCATCACCCCCTAAACTCACATGGTGGCCATGTCAAGTGTTGACTATATATAAGTAAATAAATATTATTATTATTATTATTATTATCAGCGGCGGATCCAGGACACAGCGTAGCACTGGGCCGCATTTCTTTAGAAAATTAGATATCGTAAAAAAATCATAGTTTTTTTTTTACAATATCAATTGTAAACGTCAATCTTTTAAATTTTAATATAGTGAATTTATCAATAATAGAGTTTACATCCACTTCAATAGCATACTCTCTTTAAGATAATATAGTTAACCAATTGGAGAGAAATTCATCGTTCATTTTGTTGCGCAAATGTCAAAACAATCGACTAATCAATTTCTATTTTCAACAACTGCTCAAGTAATTTCTTAAGAGAATAAACCTCATATTTCTTTTAGTCTTTTACGTTTTAGAATTTTAGGTTTCATTGTTTACTTTTCTTTATATGAGAATTATTGGAGCTAGAATTTTCAGGCTAAATCTAGAGTTGTGATTTGAATATGTTCATCTTACCCATTTTTCAAATTACAAACAATTTTATTATAAAATAACACTGGGCCAAATGGTTAAATCGATAAACTCATAAGAGCTATACTAGTTCCGGATCCAGAGGAGGGCTGGGCCGTGACTCGGGGTGGCCACCCCTGGATCCGCCACTGATTATTATTCACACAAATAATAAATAAGCAGAAGAAAACAAACTAACCTTGGGTCCAAGGAACAGCCCATATGGGACTCCTTCGAACTTCTCCGTATGGTGAAGCTGATTTGATCCCGACATCAACCAACCAATTATCAGTATTGGAATCCAAAAGAAAGCATAGTAAAAAAGTAGTTTTTAACCTTTCATCCCATCATCTCGGTAAAAACACACAAAAAAAATCAGCCCTATACTGATAATTAAGCTCAGTAAAACCTAGTGAAAGCTCACTTGTGAATTTTTTACCTGGTGGGCGGCAGCAACCTTGCGGAAGTAAGGCACGTTGGCGATGGGACCCACGGGGAATCGCTTGTGTACGAGACCATCGTGGACGAACATGTAGGCCATCCCAAACACCGTAATTCCCAGTCCCTGTATTTGTATGGTTGTACATAATTAATCCTCCAAAGTCAAAATTCGTCAGAAAAAAAATTATAGTCCCCATAAGACTACATTAATCAACTATTATTATTATAAGACTGGTTTACTATAATATTAATCCCACAATCAACTGCTAATCAGGCAGTTAGGTGACAACATACATCTCGATCTCGTTCATTCAGTCGAGGAAGATATTATTCTGACACAGAGAGAGAGAGAGAGCGCGAGGGAGAGACTTACAGCTCCAAAACAGAGGCCCGGAATTAGGCCTTTGTTGAAGAAGCCGTAGGAGAGGAGGGCGATAGCTGGAACGGCGTTTATTATTGCGAACACGTCGTTTAGCTCGAACGGCCCTTCCCTCGGTCGATGGTGGGACTGCCCCAGAAAACGACGCCGCATGAATCAGTTGTTTGTTCAGTTTTCACATCAACGAAACCAAATTCCCGTGGGAACGGGGGAATTAAAGAAGCCCAAATTACGGGAATTACCTCGTGCATCTCCCACAAAGAGGCGTGCCATAGCGCCTTGTGCGCCCATCTCGCCCAGAATTCCATTCCCACCTAATGCCAGCCAAACAAGCAGAGAGGTTCTCAGTATTCTAATTACGCCGCCGGCGGAATTTTCTTGTTGAGAGACGGTAAAGGAAGGAATTAGGAATGTGACTTACGGCGGCGCCGACCGAGAGAGCGAATGTGCCGAACATTTCCGATAACGGCACCTCTCCTCCCTGCTCCGGGGGAAAAGAAAAACGGAATCAAAACGAAATTCAATTTTCAGTTTCAGTCTATCGGTTTGAAAAATCAGATTTGAGATGGAGGAGGAGGAGGAGGAGGAGGAGGAGGAGGAGGAAGGAAGGAAAGTTTTAATTGAATACCTCCATTTGCCAGTGGAAGCGGTAGTAAACGGCCATGACGGCCATGGAAGTGATGCCTAAAGTCGACATGACGGCGGCCACGAGATAAGTAGTCCTCTCCGATTTCTTCCGGGCCAGCCTCTCCAGGACGCGAGGCGGCAGGATCTGCGGCGTCGGCGCCGTCGCGGTCGTCGTCGTCGTCTCCTCCGCCTCCTCAATCATCGGCTCTTCCTCCGCGGCGGTCGGATTCTCGATCTGGCGGTCGTCAATAACGCGGACGCTCTGCTTCGTCTCCTCCAGCACGAAACAGACGGCGAAGCTCGTCTTCCTCGTCCGGCCTCGTCGGAAGAAATCGGTACTGTTATTAGTGGTATCGGTTCTGTACCGAATCGAAGGAGGGAAGGGGAGTAGGGGGCGAGCGGCGCCGTGGAATTGGCGGAGAGGTTTGAAAACCACGGCGGCGGCGGCGGAGGAGGAGAGTCCTGCCGCCATGGTAGTTGGGGGTGGGGAAAGGAAAGGCGGATTGGACGGTGAGGAGACTGGAGAGGAAGGATAACGAGGAGAGGGGAAAGGGTAGAGGGAGGTGGGGAGTTTTTTGAGGGCCTGGCGTTTGGATGGACCTCTGGTTAAATGCACGAAGACCACATCTTCTTCCCTGTGACTGTGAGTGGGCTTTTCGGTTACGGGGAAAAGAATAAAGAAATTAAATGTATTTATTGGTACTAAAATATGTTTGGCCCATGAGAGACGAGAGACGAGAGACTCGAACGATCAGCTAACTAGCGTCGTCCAGAAACTGCCACTGATGTTTGGTATTTATTGCAGTTTTACCACTGTTAAGTGTTAACTCAGTTCTACACTCCAATGCGTTAAAAGTTAAAACTTGAAATATATTTAAAAAAAAAAAAAACCAGAATGGCAATCCATTTGCTTAAAGTTTAGGATGGCAAAATTTGAATTGCGAGAGATGGGTATGCATGGTTTGTCAACATATTTGACATTTATCATTTTATTACTAATTCTATTCATTCATTGTTTTAAATTTTCACTTATGTAATGTCAGTATGTGTAAAAAAAATTGTTAACATGTTGGTTGAAATCATAAAGACAAATTATTATCCATAGTTAATCGTGGAACCCAAACCCAATAGGATATGACTCATATGAGTATAGTTTTGATATTCTACTCGATTCTTGTATGGGGTACTGATATGGGTAAAACCAAAACTATCGGTGGTCAAAGACGGGTCAACAGCAAAACCCTATTAAACGGCACAATGAAACTAAACAATAGCGGACGGTCAGAAGTGGTTCTTCGTATTGAGTAGTAGATATGCACTATCTATACCCGACTCAACTCGTTGAGCCATCCCCAGAAAAAGTTAACTTCATAGTTGATCGCATTCACTCTATGTGCTCTCATTTTGGGATAATAGGATAGATGTTAATATCATGATTATATTTAACGATAATACGATAATCATAATTGTTTTAATAAAATTGTTATTATACATGTATCGTTTAAGACGCTGACGAAGAAAAATCATAATTCAAGGAAGGAACAGCGGCAAAGATTTGGTTAGTTGAGAAACTTATGTGTGGTAATTAACAGGGAATAGGGAGCTAGAGACAAGTAGTACAGTGGCACCAACCGTCATAAAGCAAAAGGACGAGATGAAAAATTGTGGGCCGGGCCGGGCCGGATCCCCTTTTTTACCGGGTTGGAGATCTCACAGACAAAACGACAACGTTTAGCAATTTGCAGCAGTACCCACTTGCCACGAGAATCCGCCTTTTCAATTCTGGACGAGAGAAAGGATACGGTTTGGAATGTTGCTTCATGGATTGCCAGCTTCTCCATCGCGCCACGTAGCCTCGACTATTATCACTAAACCTATCACTACCTTTTTAGCCAACTGTACGGGCCCCTGCCATTTGTCGTCTCGTGATTCGTTAAATGCTTGGTCGTAGACCGCCTCCCACTCCCCGGCCTACGCTGGACACGTGGGGCCCGTTCATCTTTGGGCCCATCTGGGAGGCAGCAATGGATACTTTTTGTTTCCTTCTATTTTAACTTTTTTCTTCTTCCAAATATAGGAATGGAGGCCCAAATGGGAGACGTATTAATTGTGATTCCTAGGATGCAACTGGCCCATTTATTTACCGGGTATGGGCTGACTTAGCCGAAAGAAAGGGTTAGGACTAGTAATTTGTTTCAATGTATTTGAAAAATATGGGTTTGGTAAAACTTAGAATTTTGACAATTTCTAAATTTATTATTTATGACGGATTTGTTATTATTATGGATTTGAAAGAGCTTACAAGGTTGCTTGGCGAAGCTCCGTTGGCGTCGAAATTGATTGCAGGTGGCCCCCAAGTTTAGTAGGATCCGCTGTCACAAAGTGGCACGTGGGGCTGAGGTTCCTGGGTAATAAAAAAATCTTATTGTTTGCTTGTTGAATTTTGTCATTAATTTTACTTTATTAATTATGTTGGCATGATGAATTTTTAGCCTTCGCTCAAATCTCACCTTTAATCATGGAATTTACAAGTCTGTCGGGTCCACGGAGTTGTACCCTTAAAGTATGTAGACTCATGGATTGAATTTTCTTTTTGTAAAAAATTTACGATACAAACTAATTTTGTAACTTTACGCTATGGTATTGGTACATACGTAACTTGTATCATAACATAAAGGTTCTAATTCTTTTATGATTCAAAAAGAAGTTGTGCTTTTAATGTTGTGGTACAATTTCAATTTATATATATCCAAACGCCAATACTTTAGAGTACAGTAGAAGAGCTTTCTTAAATTTATTTAACCAAAATTAGTTTTCTACATGAGATCTCAATCTTCTGAGAAATCTTTCATTCAAATTTTTTATTACTTAAATAGGAATAGTTCTTCTACTAAACTTAACTGTTGTTAGGTTGTTGTGAACATGTGTAGCATGTGTATCTCCGTTATTGTTTATGGTTTCCGTTATCTGCATCCTTGTTCGATGAAACTATAGCCGTGATTTATATGAAAAACGATCCAGTGCATGACATATGAAATTAAACACCAAACTTTGGCCTTTTCTTCTTCATTCGGCATACTTCAATGCAAGTGGTGGTAAACATTTTATAGCGTGATACATTGAACAATAACGGTAGTAGTCCGTCAACACACAATATAAATAATAATTATGCACGATACATTGAGGAAATACGACACAGTATAAATAATTCCATCCGTTCATTCATTAGATGTTCCATCCAAATTCGTCCATGATAAATGGGTGATTAGTTTTGAAATTGACCCATTCATATTTCTCATGGCAATTCCAATCCAACCAATGGGAACTTGTGTCTACTTGGAGTTGGACGAAGCTTTTTTTTTTTTTTTTGTTGTTGTTGCCGTTGACGATAATAACCTATTACACGGTGTTACCAGCCTACTAGCGGGCAAAGGAAAAGTGACATCACTGGAAATCAAACACACGATTTTACAATGGAAAGTGTGTCGACTCACCAGTTAAGCTGACCCTCGCGTTCGCTACTTGGACGGAGCTTTAGGATTGGAGGGGTTGGAGGATGGGGAAAGTTTTGGTAGTTGTGGCCTTGTGGGACAATTTCTTCATGAATTATTTTCCTTTGCCCACCCCCTACGGCTCAAAACAGTGCCCTAAAAAATCACCATATTTTCATGTGGGTCACGACCAACAGATGTCCCAAAATATCATACACGTCTTCCCTCCTGTTAACAAATCTTTATTCATAAAGCAATACCAAAGTTTTCTTCTTCTTCTTCCTCCTCTTGGTGGGATGACACAACCCAATAAGTGTCAAAAACACTTTTATTCGACCATATTAATGCTACGTGGTACCTCTCATAAACCTCCATCTAACCCTCAAAAGCAGTGTTATTAAAGTCGAGCCGAGCCGCTCGGCCCGACCGGTAAAACCTCCACTCGATCACAAAATCGACTCGGAACAGTCTAAAAGCCGCTCCGGTTTTATGTAGCGGTTGGCGAGCGGCCGAGGCGGTTAACCGTTCGAGCCGATCGAGCCGCTTGTCCGGTTTTTGTCATTCAGCCACTAAATTTAATTAAAAAAATTGTAGAAAATTGAAAATTGAAATAAACCAAAAATGTCGGGCTCTCAAATTGAATCCTTATTTCCATTTCACAATTTCGAAGGAAAGAGATGAGCTCTGGTTAAGAAATGTCCACTATTTATACTGATAATGTTTATTAGATACCGGTTCTCTAACGGTTGTTAAACGGTCTAATGCCAGTTGGACCATTAAAGTGCGAGCCATTCGCATTACCGGGTCATGCTCCGGTTCGGTTCTGACAACATTGCTCAAAAGCTCAAACTCACCAATTATAATATCCACTCCACCTTTCTCTCCAATCACCAACATAGAAAGTTTGCAACTTTTTTTTTTTATCCCAGTGTTCTAGAATACTATTGTCTACCTTTTTGTCATTAATCCGGATTGTGACACCTCACTAATCAGGCTACTCATGGCAAAGACTAGTTTTTCAATGTCTCGCGAGTTTCTCGAAAAACAACACAATCATCTAAAGTAAATTCGAATCTTTATCATTATTAAGCGAAACAAGTATATAAGGTCATTTGAGAACGAGAGTAGATGTTATTTACGTATGGCAATGGGTCGGGTTTTACCAAACCCAAACCCATAGGTTTATCCGTGAAAAAACCCACTGGGTTTGAAAAACTCAAACCCAACCCAACCCGCTGGGTATCCGCGGGTTCATGGGTACCCACGGGTTTTTGTCGTAAAAAATTTACAATAACAAGTTCCTATCAAAATTAAAGTCAAATATCAATCTCTCAATACAAATTATCCATATTTAAAACACCAATCTAGAAAATTCAAGCAAATCACAAATTAACTATACAAATTGTTCAACACCAATCTAGAAAACTCAAGAAAATTGAAGTAAATCATAAATTATCCATAAATAACATATTAATTGAAGGCTTCTTCCTTTCAATTAAGTTTCTTCACTCTCCACTCGATAACACAAACTTCATTCTACACAATTAGAAAGAAAAAATTAGACATGTCTCCACAAACATAAATAAGATTAGTTGTTTAAAATATTAAATATACCGAGAAAATTAATTATATGTGTGGGAGGGTACCCACGAGTCGGGTTTACCTAAACCCAAACCCAACCCAACCCGATGAATAGTGAACAGGTTTAAACCCAAACCCGACCCAAAACCCGTCAACACGGATTTTACCCGCGTTGACCGGGTTGGGTCGGGTGGGTACTCGTGGGTTCGGGTTTGGTTGCCCACCTCACTAATCAGACAATCCTACTCATGGCAAAGACTAGTTTTTCATGTCTCGCGAGTTTCTCAAAAAACAACGCAATCATCTAAAGTAAATTCGAATATTTATTATTATTAAGCGAAACAAGTATATAAGGTCATTTGAGAACGAGAGTAGATGTTATTTAGGGATGGCAATGGGTCGGGTTTTGCCAAACCCAAACCCAAACCTATGGGTTTATCCGTGAAAAAAAATGGGGTAAAAGTAAAACCAACTGGGTTTGAAAAACTCAAACCCAACCCAACCCGTTGGGTTTCCGCGGGTTCATGGGTACCCACGGGTTTTGCTCATAAAAAATTTACAATAACAAGTTCCTATCAAAATTAAAGTCAAATATCAATCTCTCAATAGAAAATATCCATATATAAAACACCATTCTAGAAAATTCAAGCAAATCACAAATTAACTATATAAATTGTTCAACACCAATTTAGAAAACTCAAGAAAATTGAAGCAAATCACAAATTATCCATAAATAACATGATTAATTGAAAGCTTCTTCCTTTCAATTAAGTTTCTTCACTCTCCACTCGATAACATCAACTTCATTCTACACAATCAGAAAGAAAAAATTAGACATGTCTCCACAAATATAAATAAGATTAGTTGTTTAGAATATTAAATATATCGAAGAAATTAATTATATGGGTGTAGGCGGGTACCCATGGGTCGGGTTTACCTAAACCCAAACCCAACTCGGTTAATAGTGAACTGGTTTAAACCCAAACCCGGCCCAAAACCCGTCAACACGAATTATACCAACATTGACCGAATTGGGTCGGGTGGGTACCCGTGGGTTCGGTTTTTGTAGCCAGCCCTGATGTTATTTGCTTCAACTCAATATGTAGACATGTAATAGACTCACTTCCAATGATGAGCTCAATATGTAGAAATAGTTGACATCCCACGATTCATGGGATTTTGGTCTATGATTGAATTAGAGGGTGTCAGATAAAATGGACAGATTAGATATTTTAGATGTAGCCACCGCCAATTGAATGCTCAGTTGCCACCTCCATGGATGCACTTTTCAAGTGTCACTTCCCAGTTATGTCCCAGGCTAAATACTAATTGCCTGAATGTTTTCTGAGGCCTTCTACTTGTTATCCAAGTAATTGGATTACAAATGATAGCAAATGATAGGATTACAAATGATAGCAATGAGTCAAATACTAACTAATTGAACATGAGGAACCAAAGGCACATAGAATGAAACTCACAACTTCAACGATGAATCTTAAAATTAAGTCTAACTAAAACCCAGTTGCAAAGTGTAAAAGTAACCTTTTATCCCTAAATTGTGAGAGACGGGGCTCGGTCTATGTTTGATGGAGAGAGCCAGCTAAGTGTTGTTTTTTTGGAGAGAAGAGAAAAAGATGGAGTAAGTGTTGATTAGCTTTGTGATGGAGAGGAAAACTGTGTACAGGAGAGATGGCAAAAAAAATAAAGACTCTTTGAATGCCATCATTAGAAGAGAAGGCAACAAATGAATTTCACTGCTTCACTGTACACAGATTTTGCTACTCTTACAAACCTGGAGGAGGATAACAAAGCTCTGCTGTTTCGTGGAGAAGTGCCTGCTTCAATTCGGAAGTCTGTCCGTCAAGAGTGGCCATATGAGCTCTAAATCATTCAAATCAGTTTCCAGTACATCCCATTCATTGTAAAAAAATTTTGTAGAACGAGGCTGCTGCCCTTCTCCTATAACATCCTTGTCGATTTCCTTCTTACTCTACTGAATGATTTCAGCCAGCATGTTCAGACTTCAGAGTTTCCTCTGCAGTGACATGTTCTACATTATCCTTGGAGAAGACCGATTTCAGAACATGATCAATCCAGAAAACAGGAAACAAATACATGACATTAAGTCAGCAAAACCTCTAGAGGACTAACAGACATACCAGGCTGCAGCGAATGAACAGACAGCTACCAGTCGGAGCAACTATACCAGCCACAACAGAAATGAGATGAACTATAAGAACAGAAACCAGAAAATAGAGAGGGAGTCATTGCTCAGAACCCAATAGCTACCTTGCAACCCTTTTACCTTGGAATTGGAGTAGCCCTAGCCCAGCAAGAAACCCTTGGCTGGAACACCTGAAGGTGATGGGACATCAGGCTGCCATTTGAGTTTTACCGAAGAACTAGCTCTTCCCTTCTCAAATAGCAGCAGAATATGGCATACATATATGTAACGAGCAACCGGACTGAAGTAGACAATTTCCGGGCTATGTGGGTACAGAAAAAGGCTCATAACAGCCCTCAACTTCATAGTTGCAACAAATTCATATATTGTTCACCAACCCCTCACATTGTTTCCTCCAAGATTCACGGGTCTTCTTCCAGTCTCCAGACGCTTGAACGAACCGGTACAGTTTCACTTTCTTGTGCAATTATGTGCACTGCACCTTGTGAGCAGTAAATATACCACTTTGGTTTCACACGAAATGCAAAAGCATCGATAGAAGTGGGAGGGTAGAACCATGCACACTCTGTAGCTTGTTCAATGAATTTTGCCTTCAGAAGCAAGCAATTACCCATGTGTTAAACCTTAAAAGGCTTGCAATATAAAGCCAGAGGGTACTCCATGTTCTCAAGGTAATCCTACTCCATGAACTTAAATAAGAAGGCAAGCTTTAACTCAATCACATTGATAACATGATCCACTTTCATTATCCAGAACAAAAGAAAGAGTTCCTGCCACTTCGCTAAAAAAAGAATAATAACCACAATCAGCTACCAAAAGAACAACCAAAACGTGGAAGGCTGCAGTTTTAGCAGCACCACACTCCAACACTACAAACAATGGAAATAACTACGACGGAAGTAAAAGAAAAAAAAAAGCAAAAAATGAACATCACTGCTACCCTGTACACTGCTTCTCCTTGAATCCCATCAATGATCACCCACCTAGCTTTCCATCCCCAACTCCATAGCCATCTCATTACCGGAACCACATGCCATTAGAAAACTCATTACTACCCACCAAAGAAGGAGAACAACCCTCTTCTCTTGGGCTCTTCCTCCACCAAAACAGCCTGCATACTATCCTGCTCAACAAGCCTCCAAGCCGCCTGCTCGAATGCCAATCCGGCCATAGTTGGAGGCTTGTTCAACACCAGAGGGTACCCTCGATTGGTGCTCCTGATCACCTCCGAGTCCTCGGGTATGGCTCCCAACAATGCCAACCCCAGCATTTCCTGAACGTCCAGAACAGACATCATATCCTCTCCCTTTATCATATCAGTCCTAACCCTGTTCACAATCATCTTTATATCCCTAATCCCATCGCATTCCAGCAAGCCGGTCACCCGATCTGCATCGCGCAGGCTCGTGATGTCCGGAGTCGTCACCAGCACGGCCTCGTTTGCTGGCGTGATGGCAGTAATGAACCCGGCGTCAATTCCGGCGGGGCAGTCAATGAGGATGAATTGTGGGGAGCCTTCGGGTCTTTGTTTGAGGGAGTCGACGAGCCAGACCAGGGCTTTGCCGCCGAATCCGAGGGGAAGCTTGGATCGAGGCTTGGAAATGCAGAGGAGCTCGAAATTGGACCAGCGCTTGTCGCGGACCAGGGCTTGGTCCAGTCGGCAGTCGCCATTGAGGACCTCGACTAAGGTGTAGTTGACGCGATTCTCGAGCCCCAGGAGGAGGTCGAGGTTGCGGAGGCCGACGTCGCAGTCGACGGCGACGACGGAGAACCCTAGACGGGCGAGGGAGATGCCGATGTTGGCGGTGGTGGTTGTCTTCCCGACGCCACCCTTTCCCGAGGTAATGACGACCACGCGCGGGGTCTCTCCGGCTAGCTCGGGCTTCCTGTTCCACTGGAGCGCCGATTGGATCGCCGACGGCGGCGAGGCGTGCTTCGAGGGTTTTAGGGTTTGGGTTCTGGGGAAGGGCGGAGTGAATGGGGTTAAGGAATGAAGGAGTGAAGGGTTGTGGTTCGGCGGGAGCGGTTTGAGAGACAGCATTGCTGGTGAAGCTTGGGAGGGTGAAACGGTTGAGAATGGAGAAAATCAATGGCGGATTGATTGAATTTTCAGAGTGGAAGGAAGGAAGAAGAAGAGCTCAGCAGATTTCATTTCGACAATTCGACTTTTTCCATTTCCGAATGGATGAGAGTGAGAGGGGAAGAAATTGCAGGGGAATCTTTTCGAGCGAAATGGGAGAATCCTTCGTTTCGCGAAAGCTGGGCTTCTTTTAGGCCATTTTGGGCCCGGTTCGTGAACTCAATATGCGGGCTGAACATTGGGCCTGTTTTAACGCTCAATTAGATTAGCTGAGGCTTTGAATTGATTGGGCTATCGATGAAATCTCTGTTTATCGCTTTGTTTTTATTTTTATTTTTATTTTTTGGACAAGAGGTCTACCAAAGTACCAAGGGGAAGTATACTTTGAGATCCAAACATGGTTGAAAATGAAAAGAAGCGATAGTATCGCTACACCAAAGATTATCTGCACCCATAGTTTGTTCGAATACTTTAGAATGATAAGCCCCCTACCTCCGCATCAGTCTGAGTAAGCACTAAGCAAGGCATCAACTCGCACGATACAAACAGGACCATGGCCATTGAACATGCAACTAGGGCTGCAAATGAGCCAAGCCGTTCGCGAGCAACTCGGCGTTCGAATCGTAAAAAACTCGTTCGACACTCGACTCGTTATTTAACAAGCCGGCTCGCGAGCCAACTCGTTAGTTAACGAGCCAAGCTTGAGCTAGACCATGCTCAGCTTGATAAGCTCGCGAGCTAGCTTGATTCGGTGGCTTGGTGAGCTAAGCTCGCGAGCTGCCTTGTTTAGAGCTTGTGGAAGGATGAATTACTCTTTTAAACATGAACATTGTCTTGTTAATACAAATGTGTATGAAATTTAGATGTTATTTATAGTTTTTAGTGTTCTTTCTATCATTTAAATTCTTATGTTTACACATTTTTCAAGCAAGAATGATTTTAAATCAAGCTCATCTTCAGCCGAGCTTGTACTTAGCTTGACAAGCTAAGTTAATGAGCATTTATCGAGCTCTACCGAGTCGAGCTCGAGCTAGATTATTTTTATTCAAGCCGAGCTCGAGCTCGAGCTAGATTATTAAAATTCGAGTTCGAGCCGAGCTCGAGCTAAAAAATTAATAAACGAGCCGAGGTCAAACTAAACAAAAACTCGACTCGACTCGGCTCGTTTGCAGCCCTACATGCAACATCATAAGCCACCACTTAGAGTGCACTCAGAAACGACCCATCGTAGTGAATCTCATGAGGGGGATTACTAGACGGTGGACAGGAGTAAAATCAGAATGCTATGAGTTGAACAAGGTCGAGGGAGCCAAAGAAAAGGCGAACCAGGACTCGGATAAACGAAGAAACACCTTCAAAATCTCCCAAAAACCGCAGAATAACACCCAACGTCAAGCAAAAAAGACACCATCACCCACTTCATTCGCCTGAAAAAAGGAAGCACACAAGCGTACCAAAGAAAGACAAAAGGGGAAAATAGCGAATATACTTACTAGAAAATATAAATCCACCAACAACGAATAGAACCCCCAACTTAAGATCTCAAATAAAGGCACTCCAACCTGCAACTTTCGAACCCATATAAAGCAAGGTCAAACAGGATTTAGAACCCTAGATCAGACACAAAGTGGAGGAAAACCACTAAGTAGATATGGAAAAGTTAGCAAATGCCCTTTATCTCTTCACAATTCTATCTCAATTCTTTGTGAACTCATACTCGATTCAATCTTTATCTCTTCTCAATTTTCTTTCTAATCAACCGTTATACTTGACTCTTCTCTTAGTCTAGTAGGCCTCCTCACTGGTTGAAATGATCACAATATCTTAAAATGAAATCCTGACACGATCAATTCATCGACTAATCAGAAATCGTAAAACAATTATCATAGATTTTATCGAATAAATTTATAATAGGGTATTTTTATTTTATGTATAACTCGTAACGGTTGAACCATTCATACTTGTAAAATCGCCTAATGAATTGGGTTCGGCTTAATTCCATTTGGTCACTGGAATTACTTAAAATTTTCATATTTGCCACTAGAATTACTTTATTCTATCCGTAGTCACTTAAATTAGTTCATCAGTTCAAGTTTGGTCACTCTCCGTTAGTCTCTGTTAACTTTGACTGACGTTTAGCGGTTAACTACATGCGTCGTTTTCCTTTGGCATGTACTGTCTCGTGATCTTGTTTAGTCACGAGTCTGCAATAGTCCTGGAAGTTGGGCTAGAAATACATTTATGGTTTAACCGATAACCTCATCAAAACTCACAGTTAGCGGTTAACTACAAATCGAAAAACATACTACTTTGTGGGAGCGATTAGTAATATTGCTTGTTTTACAGTTTGCGGTTTGCGGTTTAAGCGGCCGTTCGCAGTAATAACCGAATAAGCCCCAGTCCATACCACTAAATCAAGCGCCCAACTCCTATGCTATTCAGGCTTGTGAATTTGGCTTTGGCCCTTCGGATCCCTACCCAAAATTTGGCTCCATATGAAAGCTCGTTGTTTTGCAATCTAACGCTTTATTGATTGACAAACAGAGAGCATTAAATCTGGTATGATGGCTGTAGAATACAAAAGACTCCCAATTAGTCTTTTATACTCAATAGGATCAACTAAGACACCATCTCCTGCCTTGGTGAGCTTTACTCCTGGATCCATAGGATTTTTCACAATATTACAATCAGCCAAATTGAACCTTGTCAACAAGTCTTTTATGTATTTCTGTTGGCAAAGAAAGATTCCACCCTCATTTTGAATGATCTCTACCCCCAGAAAATACACCATCTTGCCTAGATCAGACATCTCAAACTCGGCCTGCATAGTAGCCTTGAAGACTGCAATCATTTCAGGACTATTGCTAGTATACAAACTCACTTTGAATGATCTCTACCCCCCCCCCCCCCCCCCCCCCCAAAATACCTCATCTTGCCTAGATCAGACATCTCAAACTCAGACTTCATAGTAGCCTTGAAGTCTGCAATCATTTCAAGGCTATTGCTAGTATACAATAAATCATCCACGTATAAGCTAACAATCAAAATGAAGTCTTCAGTCTTCTTAATGGACAGGGTGTGTTCATATGTACTCCTTTCAAAATCAGACTTAAGAAAGAAAGTCTTTATCCTGCTGTACCAACCCCTGGGGGCTTGCTTCAGTCCGTAGAGTGCTTTTTGTAACTTGTAGACCTTAGATTCCTCTCCAGCAACCACAAAACCTTGTGGTTGCTCTACATAGATATCTTCAGTTAATTCTCTATAAAAAATAACACTCTTGACATCTAACTAATAAACCACCAAACCATGAAATGTAGCAAATGTGAAGATAGTCCTGATAGTGTCCCAACGAGCCACATGAGCAAATACCTCTGTGCAGTCAATTCCATGTCTTTAAGTGAAGCCCTTGGCCACTAGTAGATCTTAGTAAGCATAGTTGTACTTCTGAGTTCCAAGACCACTCTTGAGATTCATCAAATATAACATCTCGACTGATAATTACTTTCCTAGTAGCTGGATTGTACAACTTGTAGGCTTTGGACTCCATGGAGACACCCAAAAATTGACACCTTACACTCTTGTAGTCCAATTTCTTCCTCTGTTGATCTGGAATATGAACATGGGCCACACAACCAAACACCCTTAAGCGAGCTACTGATGGAGGATGCCCTGTCCAAAGTTCTTGTGTTGTATTTTCTTTATTGGCTGCTGTGGGACTCCTGTTTAGAACATGAGTTGCCCATGCTACAGCTTCAGGCAAGAAAAATGTTGGAACCTTGCAGTATTCTAAGATACACCTCACCATATTCATAACGGTTTGGTCCTTCCTCTCAGCTACCCCATTCTGTTGAGGAGTGAGGGAAGCTGTGAGCTGTCTTTTGATACCTGTCTCATCACACAATCCTCTAAATTCTTGTAGCATGAACTCAACACCCCTGTCTATTCTAAGACATTTTATACTAGTACCAGTTTCATTCTCCACGTAGCTTTTGAACTTCTTAAACCCATCTAATGTATCTGATTTTGTAGAGAAGAAATAAACCCATAATTTTCTGCTGAAATCATCAATCAACGTGAGAATATATCTTTTCCCTCCATTGGAAACATGAGTGATAGGGCCACACATATCAACATGGAGAAGATGTAGCTTTTTTGTGGCTCTCAAGTTGCTCTTCATTGGAAATGGAAGCCTGTGTTGCTTTCCTGCTAGAAAAGTCTGACAAATGCCCACGTCTCCTTTCATAATTGGTAAATCTCTTACTAGTTACTTCTTTTGAAGATTCTGCAGCCCTTGGATATGAAGATGCCCAAAACTCATGTGTTATAGTTCAAGAGATGAGTCTCTAGAACATCAATTTGCAAGCACTGGTAGTCTCCATTCTTCTCCTGATTTGCCTAAAGTACAAACATTCTGATTGTCTTCATTTGGGTCTGCAGCAGCAGTCCCCTTTCTTCATGAAAGAGCTTGCAAGAGCCTTCTTTGATAAAAAAGAAATACCTCTTTCCTGTAATTGTCCTATACTCAGAAGGTTAGTTTTGAGTCTAGGAACAAAGAACACTTGTTGAATGACAAAAACAACCTGGTTCACCAAAAACTTGATTGTTCCTTTGCCTACAACCTCCAGCATGGAATCATTTTCCAATCTCACACTGCATTTGAAAGTTGTATCAAGATCAGTGAACCAAATTCTGTCACCACTCATGTGGTTGCTGCATCCAGAATCCAAAAACCACCATGCTGCATTATTGGGCTGATCTGTCCTAGCAGATTTGCTATCCTCCACATAAGCCATTAACAACACATCATCCTTCATATCCTGTTGTGTCCTGTCCTGAGAATAGCTGTAGTAAGCCTGTTGTCTTTACCATTCAGGGCACTCATACTTGAAATGCCCTAACTTGTGGCATTTGTAGCATTCCACTTATTCTTTGCTCCATCCTCGTCCTCCTCTTCCTCTACCCCTTCTAGGATAGTCTCTTCCTCCAAATCCACGACCTCCCTTTCCTCCATACTCATGGAAAGTTCGTAGGACCTGATCCACCTCACCACTGTTCTTCCTTTGAAACTTTTGCTCATGCACAATTAAGGAACTTTTGAGAGCATCAACAGTTAATAACTCTATATCCTTAGATTCCTCAATTGAGCATACCACGAAATTAAACTTTCCAGTCATTGTTCTGAGAATCTTCTCAACAATATGAACATCAGTCAACATTTCACCACAATTCTTCATAGCATTAACTATAACCATAACTCGACTAAAATAATCAGTAATGGTTTCACCTCCCTTCATTTCCAAAAGCTCTAAATTCCTCTGTAATCCCTGCAATTGAGCCTTCTGCACTCTCTTGGTCCTTCACTAGCATTGAATCCCACAACTCCTTGGATGTTCCTTTCTTGTTGATTGTCTTCAGGATGACCTTGTCGATGGAACTAAACATATAATTTTTGGCCTTCAAATCCTTGAGCCTAAGTTCATCAAGCCTATTAGATTGTGCTTTTGTTAGCTCCTCCCCTTCTCCTGACTCCTTGAATCCATCCTTCAGCACTCCCCAGTACTCCTTGGATCAGAGAAGATTCTCCATCAGCAGGCTCCAATGGTCGAAATCTCCATCGAACTTTAGAATGTACACTTGTGCAAAGCTACTGTTTTCTCCCATGAACCAAAATCACAGATCAATGCTTCTCTCACCCTTAAAACAACATTCATCCACATTCTTGAGTCCTCTCCTCCGTCTATGAGAGCCGGCGAGCGAGTGACAGCCAGAGCTTCCCTGAGTGGTCTCCTCCGTCGTTGACTTTGGGATCCTCCAAAGTCGGCGAATCCCAGTCCCTGAGCTTCCCCCGCCTTCCCTTCCATATTCCTCTTCCAGACTTTCTCAACTCATTCAACATCATGAGTGCATGACAACCCAGATTCTTCAGCTCGTCGCAAGGCATCAACTTCAACAACTCCAGTTAGCAATTTATCGCAATTTGTAGTGCGGTTGTTGTTGGCGAATATGATCTTGTTTCGATTGCGGTTAACAACAACCACATCATTTCCCAGCTCTACCTGGAAGGAGCACGTAAGCTTAGAGAGAAGGGATAGGGCAATTCAAAACAAAGTAAGAAAGAGAGGGTATAACTATAATTTTAGGAGCGCGATCCTATAAACACTTGATGGTGTTATTTTCCCAACTAAAAAAACAATCAATTGAATATACCTCTATAATCCCTCATAAGTTATAATTGACTTCACCACTATATATGATCTCATCCAATGCAGTTAAAAGCGTGATTCTATGTAAAAGCATTTTAGTGATCTAGAAACGTAAAAGTGTAAACTCTCAAGCTTTAAAGCACGATTTATTTTGACTATATTAGTAAGAGCAAAATATTATTCTACATAGACGCGTTTTGATTACCTATAAATATTAAAGTGTAAACTTTAAACCGCTATTTTTACTGCATTCATCCAATCGAACTAAGACCACAAAACAATGTCATACATCTCGTGAGTGTGATTTGGGAGAACTTTAAACATAATCATTTTGGTATTATTATGAAGTTTAGAATTGCTAGAAATGATGATTTAATGATTTAGCTTCGAATCAAAGACGCCAAAACAAAACTTGTCTCTTCAATTGGGTAAAAAAGAAAGTTGGTTGGAGACGAGGGCCCAATCCAAATTCCCAAGTCGCCAATCCATTCATCAAAATCCAATTTGGCTTCTGCTTCTCCCAACCCACGTACCCGATTGGGTTTGTGATAAGATACAACTTCATACAAGAAATCACCAGCCGTACACGTAATTCGTCCAAAACAAGAAGCCTTAAAATCGAAGGGCCAGGATTCATTCCTTCCCGGGGGTCGGGTCCCACGTGTCCAATAGCGCTGAAAAAGCTGAAAGGAGCGGTCACTGAACTTTATTTTTTAATACGGAAATGGTCAGCAAACTTTTGGGGTATCTAAAAACCGGTCACCACGCTCTCATAATTGTAGGTATAACATACTTATCTATTAAGTTTGAAAGAGTTGTCAAGAAAAAAAAGTTAAGTTTGAAAGAGGTTACAATGATAGTCACTTTTTTTTTTCCTCTGAGAAATGTCAAGAAAGAAACAACAATTCGAAGAAACACAAAAATCCAACTAGGCCTATTACAAAAACAAACAGAGGCAAAAAGTTAAAAGACACCAACTCTAACAAAGACAAGGTAAGGTCTCGACGTGCCATTCTATGAGCAACCCAATTGAAAACTCTAGCAGTCGTTTTAAACTCTACACCATAGGGCATGGCAGAGAATCGCTGGAGACAAACACGGAACATAGACCCATCTAGGACATCCCACTGGAATCTCGAATAGCAACTTCGTAATAGGAAGCATCCTGTCGAACCGCCACATCAAACTTATATTTTAGAACGTCTGAAGGGGAGAAGGTTTTTTTTTTTGTGAATTAGGTTGTGAATATGCGATTAGTTCGTGAATTATTGTATAGTAGGATATACAAATTTGTTGAGCAGTGTAGATACAAAGTCTATATTATATTCTTTTGTCGGAATACGAAAGAACGTTGGAACCTTTTGTTAAAATTTGTACAAGTCGAATATTTTCCGATTTATTACTTATTTAATTTAATTTTGAATAATGACACCCTTATAAAAATGTTTGGATCCGCCACTACCTACAATCCTACATGAGGTTAATAGTATTCAAATATCAAAGTGTTCCGAAATAAATGATAGTCGCTTTTGTCTATTAGCATGTGAGCTCCTCAATATATATGTAAAATCTAATCTTCTTAGCTAAAACTAGAGAAATCACTTTATACCAATTACCGACCAATATCATATGAAATTTTTTGTCTCATTAGACGAATTAATCACTTCATTCGTAATTTTACGATGTAATATCATCTTTCTTAAGGGGTCGTTTGGATGTGGAAATGTAATGCAGTAATTGGACCAAATTACTACATAATGCAGTAATTGGGTTAAAAATCCACGTTTGGGAAAGCAAAAATTGTATGGAAATCGGACCATGGAAATCGGCTTCAATTACCACATTCATGGTAATTGATAATACTATACCTCCCCCTAGTAATTTGATATTACCACGTTTTCTTACTTCTTTTTACAAATTCCACACCATCAATTCCCATAAAACTAAACCTTATCCATACGTGAATTTTTTTTCAATTTCCACAACTAAATTCTTTAGTTTTGTAAAACATTGGAAACTCGGACAAATTTCTAACGTTTTAAAATTTCCACATCCAAAAGATAGGATTCGAAGTTCAGTGACCAATTTGTTGTGACATCAGAGTCTAGTGACTGCCAAAAAGGTGAATGGAAAAAATCGAACTTCTAGGTTTAACTTTAACCCCACGCTTCCCACGCACGACGACACAGCACGCAAAGCACAGACGGACACGTGGCCGGTTACCATTCGCAACCGGCACGATAGCATTTCCCCTCTTACCTTTTCGTTTTTGTCTTTTTTTTTTTCTTCCTCTTTTGTTTTTTTTTTTTTTTTGCGCGCATTTTTCTTTCTTCATTCCGTCCGTCCGTCACTCAGCCAATCTCTCATCTCATGTGATCAGTTATTTTCTCTCTCTTCGATTTCGTGCTGCTTCTTCTCCTCCTTTTCCTTTTTTCTCTATCTATCTATCTGTCTGTTTGTCTGTCTACTTTCTCTAGATCCAAACACCCTCTCCTTCTTTCCTTCCTTCCTTCGTACCCTTTCTCCGCAGTTCCGAGTTTCTCCGTGTGCGTTGCTTCTCTCTCTCTCTCTCTCTCTCTCCTCGGCGCGTCCGTTTTCCCGATCCGAGGAGGAGTTTCTTTCTCGCGCTTTTCTTCGTCTTCCAACCCATTGGAAACCAAAGGTTCGTCTTTCCTCCCCGCTGTTTGATTGATCCATTTACTGTTCCATCTCCTGATTGTGGTAGTCATTCGGCGGATTAGGGTACCTGGTGCAGAATTGGTCTGATGAGGGTAGGATTGTTCTTTGAATCGACGGATCTGTGAGTTCTGAATTGGGGTTAGTTGGATCTGATTGATTGCCTGCTTGTAGAATGGTTGGATCATCGTTTGTAGGTTTGTTTGAATATCAGAAGCAATCAGTATGTATCGGAAAAAAGGAATTCTGGGTAGACGTAGATTTTGTATTATTTGATCTGAATCTGAGGTAATTTGATCATGTGATGGAAATGGATCTCGGGATTTGAAGTATTGTTCTGTCGAGTATTTGATCTGATGGCAGTTTGACAGTCTAGTACGTTTACCTGCTGAATTGGATGTCTTAGGTCGGTGAGGGTGTGAAAATTGAGCTCTATTACGAATGCTTTGAAGTCGTAAGAGAGCTAGGGTTTGTTGCTATGGTTGATGTCTGAGCTATATAAATCAGGAGACCAACAATTAGCCTTTTTTTTAATCTTCTTGGGTTATCTTCATGTGAGGATTTCGTCAATTTTTGTTGTATGATATGGTGTGATTGCCTGATTGGCCCTTTTTAATATGTCTTGCATTTGTTTGCATAGGTGATGTTTGATTGGCGTGTTTACTGGGTTCTTTTCGTGGTGTAGGGAAGGCAATGTGAGCAGTTTGTCCCATATTCGTGATTGTTGCTTCATTCCCCGGCATTCTGGATTTAGTTTTCAGGCTGTTCTGTCTCGGTGTATGCAAAGATGGGCAAATGCAGCGGTTATGCAAAGCTTGGAGGATTGGTGTCCAGGGATCAATCCGTTAGTGGCTACCATTTTGCCATTCTCTTGTCTCCCGTTCTCTCCTTCTGGGATTGCATCGTTCGGAAAATGAGGTACTCCTACAGACCTGAGTGGGTGTAGCTCTCAGCCACTTGTAGCTCCTGTTCCATAATCGATACTGAAAATTAGGGTAGTAAACCACTTTTAGCAATATAGGGGAACATGTACACTGTTTAGAGGAGGATTTCGGAGTTCTCACTAGGATTACGTTATAGATTGAGCAAAAATAGAACTTCATTCTTCATAGAGTTTGGAACAGTTTTAATTTTAAATAAATGGATAGCATAGCGGGTAAACCCGTAGTGAGGAAAGTGAAGAAGAAGCAGGTGAAAGGTGAGATGGACCGCCTCAAACAGGCTGAGAAGAAGAAGAGGCGCCTGGAGAAAGCATTGGCTACTTCAGCTGCCATTAGGTCCGAACTAGAGAAGAAGAAGCAGAAGAAGATAGAAGAACAACAGAGGCTCGATGAAGAGGGTGCTGCAATAGCAGAGGCAGTAGCGCTGCACGTTCTGCTTGGCGAGGACTCCACTGATGATTCCTGTCAGATTGTACTACAAAAAGAAGAAGGGTTCGAGTTCAACCCGTGGGATTGTGCCCCTGAAAATCTCAATATCTACATGGACAAGAGTGGAGCATCATTCCTCCCACATCATTACTGTGCCGGCGGGGATGGTGAATGGTCGTCGTTCTCTTATGGCTCCCTTGGTGGAATGGATGTACGAGGATCGTACTTTGGTGATGAACGTAGCTGGGGAGCTGCAGCGGAGTTCTCGGCTGGTCTTATTGCGGCTCAGGCTGTTTCATCTCTACAGATTGGGGAGGATGATGCTGTCGACACATTCGTCTTGGACGGAATGCTGAGGGGGTAGATAGATAACATTCACATTGGAGCAGTGATTCTCTGGTTTGCCTCTCAATGGAGTCAAAAGGTCATTTAGTCCATCGCTTCAGAATAAATGCTTTGTTGTGTGTATATATAGTTCTCGAGTGTCTTGCCCTCTTGTGTGTCCAGATGTTCTGGGCTGAACTCCAACAGTTGTTGCACCATAACACTCAACTGTTTTTATTATAGTTTTCTTTGATCTTTTCTCTCTTTTTTTGGATATTCGAGGATTTAGTTTCTCATGCTTGTTGTTTCTTGAGATGTAACAATTATGCAATTTGGCCTTTGGGTTTCTTCTCAATGTTGATTTTGGTGTATTCGAATGTTGATTTTGGTGTATTCGAATTCTTATATCGTAACACGGATGTCAATTTAGCCCCGGAAAATAGAATGAATTGGTTGCCTGGATATTAATGGCTGCAAAATAATGTGTCGCTGCTAGCATATGCGTAAGAAATATGGACTGAGATAACCAGTCATCAACCTGCACAAGCTAAACGTTCGTGTGCTAACTACCATGTATCAAGAGCTCGATGCGAGGCTCTGTGAGCAATCAGAAAGCAAGCCAGGCAAAAAATTTGCAAGAGAGAAAGAAGCACTAAACAGATCACATCAACGAATATCATGGTACGTTCTCCAACATTCTGTTTTACAGGCACCTCAAACGAAACTTTGTGTCAGAAAGCAAATGAAACATTTTACAGAGGTAGACGATGAACGGCTTTCCATTCAAACTGTAGGGCGTGAAATCCTCTATGGGACAACAAACGCATGCTTCTGACTCAAAGAGAGAGACACATCAGATCTCGTCGTGCCTCGAGTTGTGTCTCAGCAGCCTATCAGACTCATCTCGATGTCCATTCTGCATTGGTGTTACTACTGCATCTTCTTGTCGCGACTTCTGCTGTCGAGTCAGTGGTGGAACTGGTGTGAGCTGTTGCGGAGAGACCAGATCCACCTGATTGTCAGCTTCAGTACTGGTTGACGGTTTTGCCCCGGTGGTGACGAGGTTCTTGAACCAAGTTGCTTGAACCCTAGGAGATCCTCCATTCGAGTTTCCAGGGGATTCAGGAGTAGAACCATTGTTGGATCCCACGCCTAGAAGGAAACGATAAGCTACCTTGCTAGCTGATACAATCTCTGTTTTAGCTTGTCTGAACTGCAAGCAACAGAGGCGCAAACATACAATTGTCAATCAATAGCCCTATATTGTAAAAATATTAGACCCACATTTGTTAGTAATGAGAGGATGAACAATACGAGCCATGTTACAGGGATAAAGCAGCCCATATGCAGTCCGCATGCATGTGAAAACACAGAGGTCAATTGATCAAAGACTAGACATTACATATGATGGGTTGAACTCTGAATATGATAGAATGAATCGAAGTACCGAATCTGCACTGTAAGCTACTTCCATGTCCAAGAAAAATAAGCTGGATAAGTAACATAAATATGCAGAACTCCAAGGACAGAGAAGAGGGAACTGCAAAATGGGATCTTACTCGTAAGGCTGTGGTTCCAGCTATTTCAACAGCAGCATCCCCAGCATTGGCAAATCGGTTCACCCAACCTGTGAATAAGGTGGAGAACATAAAGAATGTCAGATTTGCATGAACTGACTCCTGGATGGTTGAGAAGGACAAACATAAGACAAACTAGGTTCATGATCGTAAACAAAAGTCAATTCCTTCTTAACATTTCTTAACCCCATCCATATTTACTTGAGATCTAGTTACAACACAATTCAAATTTATATTTTCAGGGCAGGCGTTAGTGGACTCCACCAATAATCTTTAAAACACACACTATTCAAAGGAACCCAAAAAGATAAATACATTACATCTAAACAACAGAAGACAAGGGCACAGGGAACTTTCCAGTGAACAGAAAGGTCCAGTGGTTTCTTAACCTATCTTAAACAGCCACCAAAGCTAAATAACTGTGCACCCATCATAACTACATGTTTCAGTGAAACAGACATGAAATGTATGGTAGCCACCGACAATATCAAGCTTTTAAAGGAAGGATAGTAGTAGCAAGTATAAAAATCATTACCTGGAAGCTTTGGAACTCCTAACTTCTCACAGAACTCATCACAGAAGTGATTACAGTTCTTGGCCAACAAATCATAAGAGCTTCCAGGCCACTCCCTACTAAGTTCACGAAGGATCTGATTCACTTTATAGATTGAGAAATTGGTTCTTCCAAGTATAATGCTTTCACGGTAAGTATACATTGGGTTCTTTCCCGAAGGGCAACTAAAAACTCCCGTGCCTTGTTCACAAAAGCCAAACGACCATTCATCTTCTCCATATACCTGTCACCAGGGGGGAACAACTCAATAATCCATAAGCAATTCAACATCAGTGCAAAGAGAAGCAACAGTTGATCATGGAAAGAAGTCACTTAAACAGAGACCTTCATCATTGCACAAGGGTCTTGCATATACAACTTACAAGAATACGTCAAGCACTGAATTGCACTACAGTATTATGTTAGGAACTCTCTGAATTGATTATTATATTGGTCTTATTCATTGGTTGATGCATTTAACTAACAGCTCCTTTTCTCGCACTCTTCTAGTAAGTTGAATTTCTAATATGTTAGACCTTCTGTTGCGGTAAGATAAGTTTAATTTGGAGATCCATATAATAGGGACGGACATCATACTCATTCTAGCCTAAATCCATAATCCACAGTGCCTGTCTATAACTTCTTTGCTGCCTTAACCGTAATTCCGTACAAAGTTTAGGAAAACCCCAGACGACACGGAGGGAAACAACGGTAATTTCCCCCACGGTTTTTTCTTCTCTCCTTCTTTCCCCCACGGTTTGAAAGAGAGTGGTGAAAAGTACGAACGACTTAACAATCTCAACAGACCTCATTGTTCTATCCATTCTAGTCCTTAACAATCTCATCACTACTGACTTTCACTTACAAATCTAAGCAGGTGAGGGAAGACCTCTCACCAACCACAAACTATTCCGCAGCATAACCATGCAGCCCAGCAGCTACCGGAACCATTAACCAACTGTCATCAATGAGTATCATCAACACACTCACTAGCTTCCAATGTCATCAAATTCAGCAACAAGACCAAAGCAAAAACCTGAATCCGCATTCAATTATCTTTAATAACAATGTCGGCCATTACATCTACCAAAATTCATTGTGTAATTTGACTCCAGAATCTACTCAGGAAGTCTCCAAGACATTAAGCACCAAATGGCCAGTCCAGTTTACAGAACACCTCAAGAGCAATTTGAGTAAGAGTCCAGGCACAGCTTAGTAGCGGTTCGCCATAGAAAATATAACGACACGATTCTTACACCCACAAAGCAAAGCCCAAAGTCTCACATGCAAGGTAAGAAGAACACTCCAACTAGTACACATACTGCAAGTAAAGAGAAGATCACTTTTTCTAAGTTCCTTTTTCCCCCTCAGAGACCTAGATCTTGTCCAGAACAACTCTCTCGCAGAATTCGAGCAATAGAAATCAACAGATACACTCTCACCAGCACACCGCAAGGTTACGAAGACAGTACATTAAACTTCACAAAGAAGCGAACAAGAGAGAGAGAAATTCGCGAAGAAGGAAAACCTGAACAGCACTGTGAAAGATGCCGCCGATGCCAATACCGTCCTTGAAGATCTTATTGATCTGCATGATTGTGGTGTTCGTCTTCTCCGATCCACTGTTGGTCACATCGTATATGTGCAATATCACATCCGTCATCGTTTCTTCTCCACAAATCGACAATCGGTAACCCTAACCGTCGAGCTGCAGAAACCTCCACCTTTGTTTCTCTCCTATCCCGGCGGAAGCTCCTCCGCCTTCCGCTTCCGGATTCCGGCGCTGCTTCTTGCTCCGGCGTCCCTCTTCTGCTCCCGTGCTCCGTATTCTTCTTCCTCGCCCAACTCTACCTCTACCAAGAAATGATTCGCTCTTGGGGTTTTTTCTCCCTTTTTTTTTCAATTTGCTGGCGCGCAGCTAATTTTTTTCACTTTCCTTTTCTCGTTTAAAACCTTTTTTTTTTCTTTTTCCTTTATTTTGATTTTTTGTCGACTCGTCCGCTTCCGCAGTTTGGAGGAGTGGGCGGTGTGGATGACGTACTTCGAAGTTTGAACCTATCTGGATCTTCTTTTTTCGGTTTTGGTGTTCTTTGCTTGGGAAACTGTAGATTATAAAGCTAAAACGTCACCGTAAACTGGTGGAAATTGAAGTTCACCGTCAGTTAAATATCATACGTAAATAATTAATTAAGGGGTCGTTTGAATGAGTTAATTGTCTTTTTTTTGAATAATCATACTTTCATTCATTCCAACCCAAGTGAAACTCGGCAGTTACAACAAGTCAGATAATACAATGAGAACAAAAAGCCAATCCGGGTGAAGGGAATTCATTCTACAATTGCGTGCAACCCAATCGGCTTTCTTGTTGTTTTGGCGACCAGTAAAGGAAAGGTGGATCCAAGGAGAGCATCGCAGAATCTTGGTGATAGAGGTCAGTGACGCAAAACATCGCCAAGGCCACAAAGAAGGGTCACTGTGAACAGCGTCCACCAAAACCTTGCTGTCAGAAAGGATCGTTGAAGGGACATGGTCATCCGCTGCCACCTGGCAAGCTGCGAGGATAGCAAGCGCCTCAGCTTCAATTGGGGAAGAACAAAGAATCTTTCCAGCCTTTCCGTCGCACATCTGCCCTTCAGAGTTGGTAATAACCACTCCAAAAGCCGCCTCTTGTGAAACGCTATCAAATGATCCGTCACAGTTAATCCTACGAAGATTGATTGGCGGTGGACAAGATTGAGAGGGAATGACCCCAGGCTGGGGTGAAGGAGAGATAGGTGGAGAGTAGTGAGGTTCCGCCGCATCACGGAAAGCGCAGATCGAGGTTGCCGTTGGGGAGATGACGACACCTCTAAAAATACACTCGTTGCGGGCCTTCCAAATGTTCCAAGCACAGAAAATCTTTTGCCGGATAGAGAGATGGGAATCTTGATCACGCATGGAGAAGATCCATTGGGAAAAGTTCTGCGGAGAGGTGAGAGATGGGATGACTTTTTCCCATGTAGTCAATGCATGGGGGCAAAGAAAAAGGCAATGAATCAAGGATTCTTCCTCCGCGTTGCATAATTGGCATCTCGGACTAGGAGAACACCTCCGTTTGAAGAGGTTGAGGCAGGTAGCAAGGGCATTGAGGATACCTCTCCACATGAAAAAGCGGATCTTTGGAGGGAGCTTCAGGGACCAAAGCCATTTCCAATTATCCTCCGAGGCAGGCATGTTGAGATCATGATGTTGCAGGTGATTTGACTGTTCCCTTCGATGCATCTGTATCCCGTGATAAGCAGAACGAACAGAGAATGACCCATCTGGGGTGAATTTCCATGCCCACTTGTCGTCTGTACCTTCCGGGCCAATATGGATACGTGAAATGGCCTCAGTTTCTTCCATTGTGCAGTGCCTCCGAAGAAGATTGAAGTCCCAACTTCTGCAGTCTTCATTCATCCAATCACAAACACGAGATGGAGGGTCCAAACGAGAAGAGATCTTGTGTCCCTGGCCGTGGAGAGGATGGACCCATGGATCACTATGGAACCACGTGGTTTCCCCTGTTCCAATTACCCAAATGATGCCTAGATCAAGAGCTTTCCTGGCGTCACAGAAACTGGCCCAGATCCAAGATGGGGAGCTGCCTTTGGTTGCTGAGTAGAAGGTACCGTTTGGTAGGGCTGGGAATTTAGACCAAACTGTATGAAAAACCGCGGATTAGACCGTACCGTACGGTTTGGTCCGGACCGTTAGACCATGAATACAATTTGGTCTGGTCCATGGTTTGCCTCTTTCACTTGCGGTCTGGAACGATTTGGTCTGGTCTAGACCGTGGTTAACCGTCCAGACCGTGGCCAAAATTAAGTATGGGCTGAGCCCAACTAGGCAGCTCCAAACCTCCATATTTCAATGGGCCAAGCCCAATTTCTTCTCTCACTCGGTTGTTGCGTGCTTCCCCATCGACCGTTCCTAATCGCATTGGACGCTGAAAGTCTGCAATGCTGGGAGAGGCGAGAAGGAAAACCTACATATTCGTTGTCGTTGTTGCCTTCAGCCATCGACCTCCACCATCTTTGTTGCCTCGCCTCGCCTCGCCTTCAGTCATCCAGCAGCTCCGTCGCAACTCACACGACTTCCACCATCGAACTCCACCATCGCCATCGACCTCCGCCATCAACGTCCGCCATCAACCTCGACCTTTGCCTGCCTGCCATCGACTCTGTCATTGCCGACTGACCCCTGCAACCGAGAATCCCCCATTCACGACCAGCTTCCCCTGTCTTTGTTCTCAATGGTAATGTTGGCAGATGGCTCGTTGGTAGTAGTGTTATAGTTTGTTAGTTGTTGCTTGAAGCTAGAAACATGGGATATAGGATTGTTTGTTGTGCCGAAACATGGGGTAAAAGGAATTAGGGTTTGTTGTGCTCTGCCATTCAAATCGTACAGCCAACATTTCCTAAAACTTTGATTTTGCATTGTATACAAGGTTATGTTATGTTGTTGATTATTAATGTCATGTTATGTAGGGTTGTAGATTTGAAATTGTTGGTGTTATGTTGATATTTAACAATATTGGATAATACAGGTTTTGTTGAACATGGTCTACTCGGTCCAGACCATACCGGACCGCACCGCACAGGCGTGGTCTGGTCTGGACCGTATAGGTTATGGTCTGGTCCATGGTCTCTGTTCTACCCTCTCGGTCTGGACCACAGACCGTGTATATGGTCTGGTCTGGACCAGACCGCACCGTTTCCCAGCCCTACCGTTTGGGAAGTAAAGACCACGCATCAAACGTGCCCAAAGGGACTGTGGCTCGTTGATCAGTCTCCATCCCTGTTTGGCCAACAAAGATAAATTAAAGTCTCGGAAATTTCGAAAACCCAACCCACCATTCATTTTAGAGTCATTGAGCACTTCCCCTTTTCGCCAAGGAATGGATCGCTTTTTCATAGAGCCGGACCAAAAAAATCTGTGAAGAAAGGAATCCATTTTCTTGGTGAGGGAAGTAGGAAGGAGGAAGACGCTCATGATGAAGGTTGGGATTGCTTGAATAACGGCCTTGAGCAAGGTTTCCTTTCCTCCGTGAGAAAGGGTGAGACTTTTCCAAGAATCTCCTTTCTTTTCCATTCTCTCAATGAGAAAAGCAAAGGTCTCCTTCTTTGATCTTCCCTATTCCGTCGGGACTCCCAGATATTTGTCATGACAAATGGCCGAGGGGAAGCCGATTCGATTAGTGATGTTGTTTCTGAGATCATCCGGGGAGTTTTTGCTGAAGAAGACTGGGGATTTCTCGATGTTGACCTCTTGGCCGGTTAAGGATTTGTATGTGTTAATGATCTTCATTATCTCTTCAGCCTCCTCCATAGATGCTCTCCCAAAAATAACAGTATCATCTGCAAACAAGCAGTGAGAAATCCGTGGACAATTAGGCTTGATCTTGATACCATGGATGGTCCCTTGGGAGACACCCTTATCAAGCAAAAAGGAGAGGGCATTCGACATAAGAATGAATAAGAAAGGTGAGAGAGGGTCTCCCTGTCGTATGCCTCTTGATGGAGAGAAGAACTCGGTCGGGCTCCCATTGACCAAGATGGAGAATCGAACAGTTCGGACACATTCTTTAATCCATTTGCACCACGAGTGGTTGAACCCATAGGCAATGAGCAAAGGATCAAGGCAGTTCCAATCCACCAAGTCGAAGGCCTTTCTCATGTCCATTTTGAGCATCAAGTCAAATCTCTTCCCTTGACGTCGGTTCTTAAAATGATGTAGAACCTCATGCACTATAGTGATATTGTCCTGAATCAAACGGCCACCGGTGAATGCTGCTTGCATTTCCGAGACAAGGCAAGGCATGAATTTCTTGATCCTGGTCGACATGATTTTAGAAACCACCTTGTACTTGAAGTTACAACAGCTGATAGGTCTGAATTGGCTAGCTTTCTCCGGAGATGGAATCTTTGGGATAAGGGCAATGTGTGTATCATTCCATCCCTGAGGGAGGGTAGCCGTGGAAAAGAAAGATTGCACCTCCTTACAAAGATCTTCTCCAACCGTACTCCAATACTTCCTGAAAAAGACACCCGTGAAGCCGTCTGGTCCGGGAGATTTGTGAGGCCCCAAAGAGAAGACAGCTTGTTTAACTTCTTCCCTTGTAACAGGTTTAGTGAGCTCCAAGTTCATGCTATCTGTTACAAGTCGGGGGAAATCAGCTAGAATATCATTATCAAACTCGATCTCCTTTGCTGTGAAAAGATCCTTGTAAAAGTCATTGATGTGAGCTGCAAGTAGAGTCGGTTGTTTGATCCAGCTTCCATCTTGACCTTTCAATCCGAGGATACGATTGTAATGTCTTCTAAAAACCGTCGAGTTATGGAAGAAGTTGGTGTTCCGATCACCTTTGGCCAGCCACTGAATTCTGGACAGTTGCTGCCACTTAACTTCTTCATCCCTCTAGATACAATCCAGCTCTTCTAAAAGTTTGGTTTCTTCTTCATGAACCTCCTCTATTCGAATGGCTTGGGCAAGAAAATCCAGTCGGATTTTGATTTCCCTTTCCTTCTTATATTGGGCTTCATTCGTTTCCTTGGCCCAAGTTTTTAAATGCTCTTCACATCATTTTAACCGCTGGTCATGGGATCCCCCTGCAGACCAAGCATTTAAAATAACTTGATCACAATCTTCCTTACCAATCCATCTGTCATCGAATCGAAAAGGTCTTTTGCTCCAAGACCCTGGTGAGTGAAGCTCTAGACGGAGAGCTCGATGGTCCGAACCAACATCGCTCTCATGGAAGAGAGTACTTTCTTCAAAAAGTCCTCGCCAAGAGGGGGAGCAAAGGGCTCAATCAAGACGGCCTTTAATGTTCCGGTCACCTCTTCTTTTGTTTGTCCAAGTAAAGTGTGGTCCCTTGAATCCCATATCAATGAGTCCATTGTTGAAAATGAAGTTCTTGAAGGGATCAACGGATTCTCGTCGCAATGGGCCTCCTCCACACTTTTCATAGTCAAATAACATTGCATTAAGATCACCAATAACAACCCATGGCACATTGACATTATTTCTAAAACTAGAAAGCCTATCCCAAAACGCCCTCCTCTCACTAGGAACGGAGGGGGCGTGAACAAGAGTCATGAAGAACCCCCCACCATAATTAATAAAAACATCAAAAAAATTCCGTCCCCGATCCAAAATTTGGATAGGGAAGCCTGCTGTCCACCAGAGAGCTAATCCACCGGTTGTCCCTTCCGGGTTGACATATTCACCCTTGAAAAAGTTGTTGCTGATCCTTTTTTGCTCCATAGTCTCTTCAGTATTCATAGTTTCCATAAGAAAAACTAAAGAGGGGCGACACCTCCTTACCATCCGTCGAAGGTGATTTTCTGTCCGGGTTTGCCCAATTCCCCGGCAGTTCCAGCTTATGTAACTCATTTCTCTCTTGGTGGCTTAGAGCTGGCCACCTTCGCTTCAGAGTTAGAATGCATCAGCTGCTCCCCCTGCTCTTTCTCTTCATGACATTCTTCTTTTCCATCTCCAGCAATTGACTTCATTTTGCGACCCTTCACTTTTATTCTAGCATTTCTCGGCCTGCTTGAATCATCGCCAGGAGAGAAATAAGGTCCACCAAAGTCCAAGGGTTGGCCATGCTTTCTTTTTTTAAGTTCAGCCTGGCCTTCCTCTGTCAGATCGGTTGGGAGAGGGAACCCAAAATCATTGGGCCTTCTGTTAAGGTCCATTTTCTTTCCCAAATCCTCCACCATCTGAGAGACGTTTGGATGGTTGCTTTGAGCTTGTTGGGCTTGGAGGTGGAGTTGTGATTGATAAATGGAGGATTGCATTTGGGCCTGGTGAGTTTGATATGGCCCATTCAGAAAATCAGCTTGATGAGGAAACATGTGGGCCCACGCAGCAGCAGCTTCCATTTCAGGTGTGAGGTTTCTCGCAATAGTAGGCGAATGAGAGTGGAATTTGACAGAAGGAGAGAAAAATGGTACTGTCCCATAGGCCCTCAAATTAGGTTCAGGACTAGGGGAAAAGAACCGTTGGCTAGCACTCCCTGTAGTGGATCTTGGGCTTGACGCAAAGTGGCCTGATGGAAAAGGGTGGGGCGTGAAGCCCGGGGGTCCTCGAATTCCGAGCTCCATGTCTCCATCGGAAGGATTTGCCGGCGATCTGGAGTTGGAGGAGCCTGCCGTCGGAGAGGGTTTTCCTGGAATCCACAGCTGATTCTGGATGAAACCTGGTGACCCCGAGCTAGATCCGGCATCACCCGGGGAACTGTAAACAACTCTTCCTCTTGGGGGAGGAGGAGGGCGAACAGCCCTGGTCCCTGCCTTCATCCAGGGGGTAAATCTTCCTTCTGGTGGGCCTGCAATTCTCAGTTCAGCATCAGACTTCATCTTCAAGCACTCTTGTTTGGTATGACCCTGCCTTCCACAGTAGTAGCAGAGGATGTACAACTTCTCATACCTGAACCCCAACCATTCTCTTGTCCCATCCACAGTGTAATACGAGCCAGGGGGAAGGGGACGGGTCAGATCAGCTTGAACAAAGACGCGGATGAACTCCATGTACTTGTCTGGATTGAGCCCTCTCATATCTGTGCCATGAATTTTTGGGAACATAGCCACCGCAGATTCCACATTAGAGACAGTTCTTTTGTGGTCTGGGATGCCGTGGACTTGAACCCAGTAGTCAGCTAGGTCGAAATTGACATTTTGGGGGCGAACAGATTCCTCCCATTGCTTCAGCTGTAGGGTGTTGCCTGAGATTTGCCAAGGCCTTCCTTCCCAAGCGCGATCCATCTCTCCTTTGTGATTGAAAAGAAAGATGAAGGTATTTCTGGTTTTGTGGATCTTCTGGACCGATGGCTCACAAAAGTGTGACCATGCCCTGTTAATCATGCCCACCATCGCTTGCTTGCTTATTTCCCTATCACCGAACATTCTCCCAACTAGCCTCAGTCGAGATCCTCCTTGGGGTCTTGGTGCTTCATCGTTGAAAACCACCTCATGGTCTTCATCTTCCCAGGTCGCCTCTTGGTTGACAAGATTGCTCATCTTCTTCTTTTGCAAGGATTTTGAGTGGGTTAATATGGGACTGAAGTGGGGTTGATAGAGGACGGATGGGGGTGTTGGTGTCCAATAACTCATTTATAGTGTCCATGTGGTATTTCATTAATTGTCAATGTGGTATTTGTAGTGTCCAATAACTCATTTATTGCTCATGTGGTATTTCAGTGTTATTTTAGTGGTAATTGAAATAAAGTATCTCGTTTGGTTGAACCATCCAAATGTGGTATTTGACATGTGGTATTTGGTAAAAGCATAGTGATAAAACGAGTTATTTCGAAATAACACATGAGTATAAGTTATTTCAAATAACTCGTTTTGAGTTATTTGTAAATAACTCACTATCCAAATAACTCATTTCGCTAAAACGCTGCCAAACGAGTTATTTGCATCCAAATAACTCATTGTGAGTTATTTGAACCCAAATAACTCATACAAATACTCCATCCAAACGACTCCTAAGATTCTACGACTTCGGGTTTTACTTTCATTTCTGTTTCCTGTTTTTGAGAAAACAGATGTTGAAAACAGGTGAAAACAACATTTTGTCATTTCCGAAAACAGCAGGAAGTTGCCACTTTCTGTTTTCATAATTGGAAACGAATAGAAAACAGAATGAAAAATAAACAAGTTTTCTCATTTCGGTTGCCAAATTTATTACATGAAAACAGAAACAGGAAACAAAAATGGAAGTGAACAGTAAGTAAGAGTTTAAATCAAGGAAGTGATATTTTAACTGTGTAACGATGTTAATAAAAAATTAAAACAATTAAAGTGTTGCGGGGATGGGTGGTCTTCCAGCTGTATCACTATGGTTTTTCAAATTTTTTTAGCGTGGTTGCTGGTTATAGGATCAGACCCACTGGGATACGGACAACCTGAGAGCGACGGCCCATGTCGGCCGGCCCATCACGCATGTTTTCAATCAATTATTATTCCAAGCAAACTGCCACGTCAAATTGGGTAGGGTGATAACCGGTTTGGTTTGATATTAATTTTTGGGTTTGGTTTGATTCTCACGCATCTACTAACTCACCATAACTCAACCCATGGTGATCCAACAAGTCATGGGCCCTAGTCATGGCCTACCAAGTCCCGACCCGCGACCCGTAATAAATTACCCAATCTGAACCCAACCTGCCATAGAATGGGTCTGGGTACCAAAAAACCCGTCCCGGACCTGCCTATTGCCATTCCTAAGGCCAATTCATTATGACCCGATCCACCACCCACCATAGCCCACACCATTGTGACCCGACCCGATCCATTTAGCTATATATAATCCGGCTACTGGATTGGAAATCTCTATGAGATGATACTCTGGATATCCGGCATGAAGCCCTGCTGCTGCAATTTAATATTTCAGTGAACCGAAACTTCGATCCTTCTGATAAAGTTCCATTTACAATTTCACTGTGTACATCAATCAAACTCACAATACAATACTCACTCAAGCCTAACTAAGTGTGAAATCCTACAACAAACCCATTGAGCTCCTCATGGCACAGAAACAAACCTCTCGAAAAATAAAAATTCCCAAATCACAAACACTACCTGCCTTCATTAGTCACGAGCTGGGAGAAAACCAGAGCTGTGGATGCTTCAGAGCTGCAATTCTCTTCACTCCTATCACCATTCCCCACCACCATTACCGGGTCGCCGTTTGCGTTACTATCTTCACGCAAAGATCCAGACTCCTGAACCTGAAGCGCGTACTCCAGGTTCCACAGCACATCTCCCATGCTGGGGCGATCCACTCCATACTCCGCCAAGCACTTCTCCGCGGTCTCCACGAACTTCTCGAGCGAGCGGTGCTTGATCTGCCCTCGAAGTTTGGGGTCGATGATCTGGTCGAGCCTGCCGCTCTGCTTCCACTGCAACGCCCACTCGGCCAGGTTCACTTGCTCCCTCGCTAGCAAAGGGTCGATGGCTGGCCTGGCGCAGAGAACTTCCAACATCACAACACCGAAGGAGTAAACATCAGACTTGTCAGTCAGCTGCTGTCGTCTGAAGTATTCGGGGTCTAGATACCCGAAGCTGCCCTTCACCCCGGTGCTCACGTGGGTCTCGTCCAGGCACGGCCCTGCCCTCGAGAGCCCAAAGTCCGCGACTTTAGCCTCGTGGTTCTCGTCCAACAGGATGTTCGTCGACTTGATGTCTCGATGGATGATCCCCGGGATGAACCCCGTGTGAAGGTAATGTATCCCCCTCGCTGCACCGATACATATCTCCAGCCTTTGCTTCCACGTCAAGGTAGCTTGGCCCTGACCGTACAAATGGCTCTTCAAGGGTCCATTCTCCATGTACTCATACACCAGAATCATCTCTGACTGTTCTTCACAATAACCCACGAGGGAAACAAGATGTCTGTGGCGAATCCTGGATAAGACGGTGATTTCGGTTTGGAACTCGGGGAGTCCCTGGCGATGCCCCGGGACACCTCTTTTGACTGCAACCTTAATGTTTGCATCTTTGAGTACACCTTTGTACACCATTCCGAATCCTCCCATTCCGATGATCAAGTTCTTGTCGAAATTGTTGGTCGCGGATTGGACTTCCGCGAAAGGGATTCTCAAGTTGTGGTAGCCATTTCCGGCTGGGGAACCTGTAATTGTGAGCTCCGTCATTCTGCTGCGCGAGCTACCTTGGACCCCACGCAGTGTAGTCCAAGCTGAGCTTTCCGTTCGTCTCGATCGAGGGTTCTTCATTTGCTTCTTCTTCCTGCATCTGCAAGCTAAAAGGACCATCAATCCAGCCAAAAGGAGTAACCCAAACCCTCCTCCCAAAATCGAACCCACTATAATCCAAGTTCTTCTCTTCTTCTTTTCGCTAGACACGCTTCCTGAAGCGGCCAGATTCACCATCTTCATAATCTCAACCCCATTCAAGATCGCATTTACATGTGTCGAAGTGCTGAGATCAGAAGGTCCAACGCTGACCCTCATCTTCCCCAGATCGTCAGAGTCAGCGACGAAATCCACGTACATTGGAGAGCCCAGCTCGTGGAAAGTGAGCGACGACAGGTCCATATCTTTGTAAGCTTCGAGATCGTTCAAATAGACATTAAAATACAACAAGTTGAGACCTGTACTGACGATATCGCAGAAATGGAGACGGACCAGGTGCTGGACGCCGCTCGAGCCCACCGGGAAATTCCAGCTGATGTTGAACTTGGCACCTAGAATTGCGTTTCCCCTGTTCATCGATTGCGCGGTCATGTACACGTGATCCGGCGCCGTTTCCCTCGTGGCTCCGCCGGCCTGGTAATTCGGCGGGTGCGTCGACACGACCTTCTTCGCCGCCGGTTTCAGGACGAGGAATCCCTCGTCGGGGACCCAAGTCCGCCAGAGGGTGTCGTTAAACGGCGTCATTTTCGACCCTCCGACGTTGATTCGATGAATCATCTCCAGAATCCTCGACGACATGCCGTCGAATTCACCGATGGCGTTAGGGCTCACGATTCGAGCTCCGCGGTCGATTATGAGGTCCTTGGGAGCGGAGAAAACCTCGATTGCGTTAACGAACCCGAAATTGGACCCGCCGGCAGCGGGCCGGAGCAGGATTTCCAGCTCCTCGCCGTCGATTCCAAACAAATACTCCTTGATTACGAGCACCTCGGTGCTGAAATCTCTCAGCACGGAGTTGCCGTTGAGCAGGAGAGTGAACTTGGCGGCGGAGAGGTTGAAATTTGGAGAAGGGAACGGGGAGAAATGGAGGCGTACCAAGTGGGTCCCGTTCTGCCTGATGTTGAGCTTGTACCCCGAAGCGGAAGTGAAAACCCTAGCTGTAGCGTAGAGTTCCGGCGAACTGGGTGATGGGTTTTGGTTTGCGAGAGGAGTGGAGCGGTCGGCGGCGAGGAAAGCCGAATCGGCGGCGAAGACCCTGTCGTCGAGGGTTGCATTGGCGGTGGAGCCGCAGTTGAGGAGGTAGTTGTCCGTCGGGACGAAGGCCGAGGACGGAGTGAAAATAGAGAGTAGAAGAAGAAGGAGAGCTGTGAACTCCATAATAGAAAAGGGGGGGAAGGTTTGTTTCCCTCTACTGCTTTCAAATTTGAGCTTGAGCAGCCATGGCAGAAGGAATGACTGGAAAAGGGGATGGTGGTGGAGAAGATAATAAGAGAGGGGATTCCGCGTGCGGTGGTGGCGGCGACTTTCTAGTATGCGGAGACGGAGAAGCGATCGGTGGAGGTGCCATGATTGGATTGGATTATCACTGTTTCTGGTGATTTGGATTGGGGATTTTTCTGCTCTGGTTAAGTAGGGAGAAATTTCAACGATTCGTTTGACGTTTTTTGGAGCGGGACGACGGTGAGTGGGGCTGTGGCCCAGTGTCGGTTTTTCAGGTCTAGGCTGGCTTTACTGTAAACAGCAACAGAGAGATAATGACATGCCACTTTATCATCGAGCCGTGAATTAGATAACTAACAGTCCAACAAATTAGTGATGACAATTCGATAGGTAACTCAATAACCCATGGAGGGGACTTGGGTGGTTAATCCGTGGATTGATATCTGTTCATCTGTAAATTAGTTGAATCATAATTATTGGGCGATTGATGTGGATGAACTGAGAATTGATAAATCTTCTACCAACACTTATGTGAGTGGGTGGATTGCGGGTCATCCGAATGATCCGCACTGTATTATCACATGACAAATGTTGTTTCTTATGCTATCGAATATTCATCATATATTTTAACTGCACTGCACACTGATCATCTACTTCTAAAAATGGAGAATGAAGAATATTTTGGACTACTATCATTGGTTATTGTGTTGCGTGATATCAATTAGATATTGGATGCAAATCATAATTTTTTGTTGTTGTTGTTAAAGTCACAAAATGCCAATATTACAATTGGAGATCGCTACATAATTGGTTGATGGAGTATTGAATTTTTTTATGCAAATACTACATTGATTCACATGAGACAAAGTGATAAGTGTCTAGATTGATACAATCTTACAAATATACAAGAAACTTTCTTAATGACCAATTGGAGAATTGCTTTTGCTTGTTAATTACTCACCACCCAACCACACTCATCCACCGCCTACCCAACCCAACTCGCATAAGAATGTGGGTACATAGCGTGTCACAATACCAACTCGCTAGTAAGCGGGTGGGTCGATTTGAGACCGAACCCCACCCAACTCACCCCATGGCCCACCCCTACCCATATCCGCTCTACACTAAGTAAATGTCAGGTCGAGTAATGTTCGAATGAGTATGTATCGGGACAGAATGACACATTCTTATATATAATTTGAACAATGTTTTATTTTCAACGATAAAAATAAAGAGAACGTTGTTCATACATGAGCGTTAGAGATAATATGTAGATTAATTGAGTGAAATTAGTTGAAAGATGAAGCATTTCACTTATCTTAAATATCATTGGGTAAAAATATGATTTAAGATAAGTAAATATAGGAGAAATACAATTGAATATTGAGATAAATCAAGATAAAATGGAGAGGATTAGACGAGACAAGTCAGAACTAGTACCTGTGATCAGTTGCACACTACCATCAATCGAGTATTACCCGTCCGACACGAGTCAGGTATTACCCACTCCAACACAGATTAGGTCAAATTCAAATTACCATTATTACCCATCTCAACAAAAATTAGGTCGAGTTCAATGAGAAACCAATCATACAATGAACTATCTCGTTAGTAATGGTCACATGGGGGTGTAGGTTTGATTGCTCTTTATGTCCTGTTTTCTTCCAAAACCAAAAAATATTATGTTAGCTAGATCGTCATCTTATGCATTTAATGGTCTTGATTGCTAGTTCAATCAAACTCCATCATGCCGAGCTAACTACCTCCATTTAGCTTGTGTAATGCAATGCTTTGAATAGACACATCTTCTCGGAAACAAAATAAAAACTTGTTTGTATGTACCACATAATTTTTCTAGCAAGAATTCATACATTATACTTCTTTCTCGTATTTCGGTATCCTTGATGAAGATAGGTTGAATAAACAACTAAAAGATAAATGAAATCGATCCATTTCTAGTGAGAATGACATTGAGTCAAGAACATATCAAACAATACTATGTCTGTCCGACTCGCAACACTCGTCATGCTACGAACATGATTAGTACGAGCGCGTTAACGAAACTCTCGTTATTGGGTTAGTCATACACTGTACTTGTTTCTAGCGATTCACATGATACAAGTCTTGGATAAGAATCTACAACTCACTAGAACACTCTTGTTGACGATCTTTTACTCCGACAACATTTAGAGTTCCTCAAACAATGTGATATCTGCCCCAACACACATATAGGTCGAGTCGAATTGGGTCGGATATTTTGCTCGAATGCTTTGTCTTGTGAAGAAACAAATGAACTCGACGCTCCTCGCAGTATTTTAGCAGGCAGTGGAATGGAGGGGAATCTGCCGCCTTTTTTCCTCCAATGCCTTAACCCCGTATTGGACGATATTGATTATCATATTGTAATAGTATGGCAATTGTCTTACAGCCATACACCCACTAACACACATTAATATTACACGATGTCTCTCTCTCATTCCCAATTTTGACCACTTGGAAATTGGGAATCGTCGGTGCTCTAAACCCACCGAACTAAACCAATGCGAAACAAATGCTTAAACCGGGATTAATCACAATTAAGGCCGACTAAGTTCGATTAAGTGAGTACTTAGCATTTTGTTTGTTTGGTGATGTGAACTGGCCCATTTAATACTATTGCTTCTTCTTTTAGGGTTTAGGACTTTAGACAGGTGGACTCGAAATTAACGGCAAATACGGCTGGATCCCATCATTTTGGTTCTGAGCTGGAATCTGACGTAAGCCTCGCATCATCCTTACAGTAATTTGTTAATTTTTTCGCGCCGATTTCTTTTGGGCTGAAGCTGTGTCATTACCATTGGGCTTTTGGCGCTATTGGACTTGATAATTTGGGCTGACAGCCCCTGGTGAGTTGGGCTTTTGTCTTGACGATCCTTTTCCGGTTTTTATATTGTCTGGGACGGGACTACCAGACTCGGGGAGGAATACGGCGAGTAGCTTTCATAGGAAGGAAAATCCGTTGCTTCGTGTTCCCTCGATAGTCTTCCTTGCCTGCTCAACCTTTCCTCTCTGGGTCGCCGGCGGCCGGATCCTTGCACCGGCGGGCCATATAGGAGAGCGTTGAGCCGGTCTCTTTTTCCTGTTGTCGTTTCGGTAAGCGATCGGAGCTCTGTGTTTCCACCAAGTTCAGTTTCGTAAGTTCTTATTTTTTGAATCGAATTTCTAGGGTTCAATTGGGGGCAATTTGCTAAGGGTTCAGGAATTGCCAGACGGGGCCGTGGTTTCAGTGTATATGTGATCAGTCTGTGCTGGGTGGTGTTGAAGTTTGGGTAGAAATGATTGCTTCCACGTTAGGGAACTTCTGCCTGGAAAAGTTTCATCTGAATTTGGCCTATTAGTGTAGAATCGACGCAAGAGGACTTGGCATTTTAGCTGAATTTCTTAGTTAGTTGTGCTTAGACATAGTAACCCCGGTTGCCGCTATTGCGTCAATTGTATTGTGTGATAGGAAAGTGGTTGTTTGGCAAGGTATTTGATTCTGTGCTGGTCCAGTGGACAGTCGGAGTTAGTTTGATCTAGCCTTCCGTGCTTTGAAATCGTTGCTCTAAAATGATGAACTTAGTGTTGACTGTTGAGATGTGAAAAGAAGTCAAATCTGTGGCGGTATCTGATTCGCTAAAGCTCTCGACTTTGTGATTCATTTTGCAGTTGTTGATGCTCATGAGGTCTGCGGTTTCTGCTCAACTTGCCCCCCTAAACAGCAATATGGTAAGGCCTATGATCTTTGAGTACCATCACCCCAGATATAAATGATACCATTGAGTATGGGCACTTGAAGTACCAGTTTAGTGATTGGATGAGAATGTTTAGCTGCATTTTCCTACAATCTTGGGGTCAATTTTAGCCATCAGGAGGGAATTTTCTCTATCAAGATTCAAGCATCGGAAATTTATAAGCTTGATGAAAAATTGTTACTATGGGGGCTTCTGAGTAGAGTTTGGTTGTAGCATTGATGCTGGTGCATCTTTCATTGACTGGTTAGTTGTGTCTGCAGGATCTTAATGGTTTCAGTGGCGACAAAGCAGAAAGTAGACTTTACGTTGGTAACCTCGACCTGAGAATAACAGAGTAAAGAAGTTCCTTAAGTTCTTTCAGTTTTGAAGGAAGCAGATGTAGTTCTTGTCCTATCTTTGATGTTGATTACCGTATCCTTTTTTTCATCAGGGCCACTCTGATTAAAATGTTTTCTCCGTATGGAAAGATCATATCTGAGGACTTCTTGTGGCATACCCGTGGCCCTAGACGTGGAGAGCCACGTGGCTTTGCATTCATCCAGTTCAGCTCCAAAGAGGTAAGCTGTCTGGTTTTCTTTAGCTTATTCTGGTTTCTAGGCAAAATTTCCTGATTCCCACATTTAAAGTGAGTATGCAGGAAGCTAAATTAGCCAAGGAGAAGATGCACGGGAGATTAGCTTGTGGCCGGCCACTGGTTGTCCGTATTTCAAGTGACAGAAGCTTGGAGGAAGCGGCTGCACAGAGTTCTTCAAGAACAGCAGCAAGTGCACCCAGAAAACCAGGCCTTCCTTCGCAACCCACTGGGCAGACGAATAAGAGCGCCAAGATAGCTGCGATAAAGAACAAACTGAGAGCCTTGGAAGAAGAGACGACTAGCGTCAAGAAACAGAAGCTGGCCAGTGATAGCATCACATCTAAGTGAGCCTCAATGTTTTTGTAGGCCGATGATAGACGACTCGAGTCTGATATCGAAACCCAGATACTCATACCATACTAGAACAACGTTGAGGACGGAATGGGGTGGTTCCCTGTGTTGTAATTTGTTACAATGGATGAAATATGGAATGAATGATGCTGAACTGCTTTATATGGTTCAGAGCTTTTATAATCTGTACTTATGGGATAACAATCTGGAATTTGTTGTTTGTAGCTGTTCCAAACAAAAGGTCACTCAAACGTGCTTTTAACACCAACTCTGAGGTACAATATAGAAAATCTGCATCAGCTGATTTTTTTGTTATGTGGCGAAGTGAACAAACAATTTCTCATTTTGGCGGCGTCGAACTGTGAAAGCACCACTGTGCTCCCAACTGAAACGTCTCTCCCTTTCTCCCAAGCTCGACGATAATGGCGTCAAAGCTTCTCATTTCCCACATTAGCCGGACGCCGGCGCCGATTTCAGAGATTCCACGCTCGGGTTGCTGTTTTCCCAGCCAAAAGTTCACTGCATCCTCATCGTTAATCTCTTCGGAGACCAAATGTAGTCGCCCCTCAGTTTCATCGCCGCCGCCGTTCCAATTCCCCGGAGAAAAAAGCCAGATCTTTCTATCTCCTAGCTGGCTTCCGAGGCAACCCAGTTCGATCCGATCTGTAACGGTCAGATCCAACTTGAGCTTCCCTCTAATTTCTCCGGACGACAAATGGGGCATCTGGACCGCCCTCTTCGCCGCCGGCGCTTTCGGCATCTGGTAAAAAAACCCCACTAAATTCGACATCTTTTCAACACGTTATGCAGAACCCAGAACCGCATTAAGCATTTTTTTCTTCTTGTTCATCTGATTTTGGAGATACATGAAGGTCGGAGAAGACCCAAATTGGAAGCGCACTGAGCGGCGCTCTAGTGAGCACTTTGGTCGGGCTGGCGGCCAGTAATCTAGGACTCATTTCTTGCGAATCGCCAGCTTACTCAATTGTTCTGAACTTTCTCCTCCCACTGGCAGTCCCTTTGCTGCTGTTCAGAGCCGACTTGCGCCGCGTGATTCAGTCCACTGGAAAACTACTCCTGGCTTTCCTAATTGGATCGGGTATAAGATTGCACATAGCAGAGTTCTTGTTAAGAGCTTTTTCTTCTTGACAAGTGAATTTTGGGTTGGTTTTGTATGAGCAGTTGCAACGACGATTGGAACAGTGGTGGCTTATCTACTGGTGCCGATGAAATCACTTGGCCAAGACAGTTGGAAGATTGCAGCTGCTCTCATGGGAAGACATATTGGTGGAGGTAATGACTTAATTATATGTATTCTGCTTGAATGATCTGGTTACATCTCTTAAGCATCCTTCTTGAGTCAAATTTTGGTTTGTGTTGCAGCTGTGAATTATGTCGCCATTGCAGATGCTCTTGGAGTTTCTCCATCAGTTCTTGCAGCTGGACTTGCTGCAGACAATGTAATCTGTGCTGTGTATTTCACCACGCTGTTCGCTCTTGCAGCTCGAGTGCCTCCAGAATCTGCAACCTCTTCGAATGGTAACCACCACAAATCCGCGAACTCAAATCTTTTGTGTCGGTTTGAACAATCTGTTTGCCATCATTCAAAGGATGATAGAGTTTGTTGAAATCGGTACATTCAACTAGTGGATATTAGTAGGAAGTTTAGTCCCCTTCATTTTGGGCTGCTGAACCAGCACGCAGCTGTGGCAGCAGCAGCTTATTCCCTTAATCAGAATTGAACACTGATTAGACATAAGGCAGTCCTGTCAAGTAGTCTACATTTGGATGTATGTTTCACAAAGTTCACCAGTAAAGTCCGATTCCAATTTTACCATGATTATCAGTTCTATGTACCATCTAATGGTTTTGAGTTAATTTGATTCCACCAGATGATGCCTCAGCTAATGGTGGCACCGAGCCTGGCGACAAGCCGCTTCCCGTCTTGCAAGCAGCCACAGCTCTTGCAGTATCTTTCGCCATTTGCAAGGCAGGTTCTTACGCCACAAAGTCCCTTGGCTTTCCAGGAGGCAGCTTGCCGGCCATAACTGCCATCGTCGTGGTCTTGGCAACTGCATTCCCTTCCCAATTCAACTACCTCGCCCCATCCGGCGAAACCATGGCCATGATTCTCATGCAGGTGAGGAAAGACTCCCAACTTCCCACAGCTCGTCCTTCCAATTAGTCAAGTACCAAGTCTTACAACAACTCCGATTATTATTGACGGAAACCTAGTCTTGAATCTTGATTAACCTCCAGGTGTTCTTCGCGGTGGTTGGTGCGAGTGGCAACGTGTGGTCCGTTATCCAGACAGCTCCGAGCATATTCATGTTCGCGCTCGTCCAGATATCGGTCCATCTGGCGGTAATCCTCGCTGTGGGAAGGCTGCTGTTCAGGCTCGATTTGAAGCTGCTGCTTCTGGCGTCAAATGCTAACGTCGGCGGCCCTACCACTGCCTGCGGGATGGCTACTGCTAAAGGGTGGAGCTCCATGGTTGTTCCCGCCATTCTCTCGGGTATTTTCGGAATCGCCATTGCCACTTTTCTTGGCATCGCTTTTGGCTCCATGGTTCTGAAATTCATGTAACTCCTCTGTATGCCGCTCCTTTTTGTTAATTCATCTTACATGAAAATTGAAAACTGAGAGACACAAGTTCATAGAACAGTTTCAATAAGATTCACACCCCTAGCAAAAAGATCGACAAAAATTCAGGCCAAATTTAGGCCGGGTACAAATGTGATTATAACTACATATATGATCATCAAAAGCACCCATAAAATGCACAGGAAAGTAACCATGTAATTAGAATTCTGATAGGTTATCCGCTTGATCGTTCCCCGTTGCTCCGTCGCCATTAAAACCCCTCCCCTGCTGCTACCTTCCTCCAACTGCAGTTCCTTCATCGCCGGCGTAACATCCTTCTCCACCGCAACCAGCCGGAAACTCCTACCTCCTCCTTCTCCCCCTCGCTCCCAACTCACCGCCACCGACTCTTCATCCCCAGCCGCCGCCACGACACACAGATTTTCCCGCAGGCGGAGCTCCCCTGCCAGCAGGGGAGTCCCCGCCGCCACCAGCATCCTGCTCTTGCTGCAGGCTCCGAAGATCAAAACGTCTCCTGTGTCGAACAGGAGAAAGAATCTTCCTCCCCTGAATCCGATTCCCTCGCAAACTCTCTTGCCCTCTTCCCCCTCCCGGCAGTAAGTGTAGCTCTCCCACCACAGACGGCCGCGGCGGAACGTGCTGAAACTGCGGTGGCTGTTCACGATCAAGACGGTCCAGTCCGGACCCGTCGGTGGGGCCGAGAACGCGGCTTTGATCGGCGGCTGCGGGAAGGGATCGCGATTCAGCGGACGGAGTCTCAGTATGGGAAGGCGGAAGTAGCAAAACGGCCATGGAAGCAGGGGATTGAAGCATCCGAAGATTGAATCAGGTATGCTTTCGTATCCCACAAGCCACCACCCGCTCGCCCAATTGTAGAACACGCGTAAGTAGGGCGAGCTCAATAGCTCCCGAAATCCGCCGGGGACATCCTCGCCGACGTGCGATCCGACGTCGATAGGGTGACCACGCTTGCCGGAGACAGGAGTCGTCGGCGGCGGGGCTGCGGCGACGGCGGAAGCGTGAATGTGATGGCAGCTCTTGCACACGCATCCGAAATCGGCGCGGTCGGGGGGAAGGAGCTTGATGTAGATTGAATTCAAGAGATCCCGGCACAGCTCATCCCACCGTCGTCGACGAGGAGGCATCTTTGACGTTCCTACTTCGCCGGCGGCGATGGTCGCCTGGCGTCTAGTGGCAGACTTGTAAATTTTTGGCGGGCAAAGTGGTGCCCATACCGGAATCGCCACCATTAATTCTCCACTCCTAACTCTCTCCCTAATTGTTGCATAATTAAAAGCTATATTGGAATCGACAAGCTATATATAATATAGATTTCAGTTCCGGCTGCCGGAGTATAAGAGAGAGTTGTTATCCTAGAAAATATCTTTTTAGAAATATTTTATATTTTTTAGAATTGAAGTTAGACATACAACTTAAATTTGAATAAAATATCTATTAAAGTTTCTAAAGGGTGCATATGTTTAGTTTTCCATCAAACTCAAAATTTTAATTATTTTTTTTGGTATCCAAAACTTTTAAAAACACTCAAACCTATAAGATAACAAATAAATATACTATAAGATAACAATAAATATTTAAAGAAGGATAAATAAGATAGATAAATTATTAAAAATGATAAACGGATAAAATAAAATAGATAAATTAGTAAAAATGATAAACGGATATCAAGAAGAATAATAAATATACTATAAGATAACAATAAATATTTAAAATCTATATTAGAAGATCTATTTAAACTCCTAATTCAATTAGAAGGACCAGTAAAAATAGTTAAAGTAGAACATAATCGATCATCAATACAACAAGATCAAAAAAGGATAAATAGACACAATCAAAAAGAATTATACATATTCCAGTAATAGGAAAAAAATAAAACGGAAAGTAACTTAGTAATAAATAAACAGTAAAAGCTACACCATTCAGTAATAAATATAGAAAAGAAAATATGACTATAGAAAGAGAATTAGAATTGATAAATTTAACTAATATGGAACATCTCTACAATATAATATTAGAGAGTTAAAAGGAGATTTAACATGGAAAATTAGACAACATCAGCATGAGATGTAAGAGAACTAAATATAACATTCTCAAATTATTTATATCGAGATTGAATTCATTGGAAATATTTGCTTTAGGGTATTATTCAATTATTAGAACACATAATGATAATTGATTCTAAAAATTCTCATTCAAAAATTGATTTGATATAAGATGTCTTCAAAAGATGATTCCAAATATCCAACTAACCAAAATTCATAGGATATATTTGCTTCATAGAATAATTTAACTATTAGAACACAATGATAATTGAAAATACTTATAATGATAATTGATTCTAAATTTTCTATTAAAAATTGGTTTAGTATCAAGTCGGATTCCAACTAAACAATAAAAAAATATTTTTCATAAGTCCAAATAACTTTTTTACAATAAGAAAAATATTGATTAATTGTAAAAAAAGGAAAGTAACTCGTCTGTATACCGCTCCTTTTTCAATTCATCATAATCTTAATAGTAAAACAAGGTTGTCAAGCCGCGGGTCGACCTGTTACTTTGGTGTAATGTTATTACTCATATGTTAGATGAGATTTGATATAATTTATTAGGATAAGTACAATATAAAGACTCTTTCCATATTTCCAGTCTAAAACAAGCTAAAAACGAGTGACTCATTAACACTTGACCCACTAGCTCGATCGGGTCTGGTTCACAACCTTTGAGTAAAAGTAAAAACCGAGAGACACAAGTTCATAGAACAGTTTCAATAAAGATTCACACCCTAGCAAAAAGATCGACAAAAATTCAGAATGGTTACGAATGTGATTATAACCACATATATCATTATCAAAAGGATCCCTAAATTGCTCAGCAAAAAACACATGTAATCAGAATTCTGATAGGTTATCCGCTTGATCGTTCCCCGTTGCTCCGTCGCCATTAAAATCAATATAACACCACATTATCATTAAGTGGAAAAAATTTCAGTTAGTGTATCAGTTTGCAACTTATAAAATAAATGACACATAACAATCAACACATCATTATATTTAAGTCTCAACGTAAAACCATGCAATGTTGGGAGGAGATTGAAGTCAACTTCTCTAAGTGCCCTGGTAACAACAATAAAAAAAAATTGTATTATATAACCATGCAGGGATACTGTCAGGTTGCAGAGCTTTGGACGTAGGGGTGATGGCTTGTGGGCCGAGATCATTGCGACATAAACTATCCCAGGTCTGTTCGTCTGGCTCGGCCCAAAATATGCACTTTGAGTCCATTAGTTTTAACTGGTGATCCACTGTCTTTCCAAAATTATCTCAGTTTTGGTGCCAATATGGATCTGGATTGCACCCAGTGTGGACTATGAACTGTGATGTGAAAGACAATAATGTGCTCACAAGTTTGAAAAGGGTAAATCCTTTGTGTACTGAATTGACAAAAAATAAGAGAATAAGAACTTAATTTTGTGTACAATATTGTCTTAATTCATATTTGATGCCGATAAATTATGTCCTGGCTAACATAATGTGGCTAGATTTTGGTGATTTAGCCAAGTGGAAGCGACCACAATCATATATCCTAGCTTGCAACCTGAGACGATTGTTACTTTCTAGATAGACTTAAGCAATGTAACATGTATATTTTGGGATATATGAACTATGTGAAATAAACATACATTATCAGAATCATCACGATGACCCGACCTCACGTTCACATGAAAGGAAAAAATTCGCAACAATGATCTTTGTATCATCATCCTCGTCAACCTATAATAATCTAACACGCAATGTCATGTCATTCCATATCATCGCTAGACTAATCTTCGCTCCTAAATCGTTATGACATGGTCCAAACATACGTGTTCGGTCTGAATTCCGGTCCTAAATCCTTAAAACTTAAGGAGAATCCCCCCCGACCCGATATCCCGACCTAAAACGATCTTACACCCCTAATATCCTTTTACTCTACACCACCATAACCGAACTCACCCCGGACCATGAATTATAATTATATCCCAAATCACACAATTCATATATAACTTATAACATCCATAATTAAACCTCTTTCAACAACCGAAATGTCTTCCCATTTGAATCCCCCCGACAGCCTCATTTATTATACTTCCCTTCTATAAGAACTTAACCGTATCCCCCTAAAATCCTAGGAAAATAACAAACAAACACCACCAAATTAACCAGTCAGTTTTCTGTGAGGAGGAAAGCAAAAGAAGAATATCTAAACCCGACAAACACATGGGTCCAGGCTTCCTCGTGGGAATCTATAAAAAATAAAAATTGCGGTACAGAACGTCAAATATGAATGAACCCAAGCCAGCCATCGTCTTATCTTTCTTTCTTTCTCCTCTAGTGGAAGACTTTTACTTTCAGTGGTGCTGCAGCCATATATAGCGTCCGATATTGATTATCATAATCACTACGAAAGATCCTAAAAAAAAAAAAAAAGAGAGAGAGATGAGAAACTTGATGATGAGCATATTCTTGCTGGTTGCCTTGGTGGGATGGCTGCTGAATTGGGTTTTGCTGCCCACCAAGGTTTACAAGGATTCATGGAGGCCAAGGCTTTCTTCCACCAACTTCAACTCAGCTTATTTCGAAGGACAAGGTATATATATATATATATATATAATTGGGTTTTCTTTGATTGCCTTAAATCTTCTGTAGTTAATTACCGTTTCTATACTATATCATGTGTGTTATTGGGTTTTTATAGGGACGAACCTTCTGCTCTTCTCTTTCCCTGTCATGTTCATGGCCGCTTTGGGATGTGTCTATCTCCATTTCCACACCAATAAGCTCGAGAAGAAGGAGAAAACACTCTCCTCATCATCTTCCAAAAGGTTACTACATTTACCAGTACACCCTTTTGCTCTCTCTCTCTCTCTCGTTTGATAGCGAGAAATTGAAAATTTTCGATATGGTACGGTTTTGCAAACATTGATTTATGGTCGAGTTTTCTCAGCTCTTGTTGACGAAATCAATTCGTTGCATAATGCAGAGCGGTTATGGGTAAATTCTTTCCCTTGTCGAGGAGGCCACGTGTAATTTCGCCGTTGGGTATAGTCACAGGAGTGGAGCTCGCTTTCCTGGCAATGTTTGTGGCGCTTCTCGTCTGGTCGCTCGCAAACTACTTGCACAGGAGTTTTGGCCACTCCCACAAGCTCAAGCACGGCATAAAACCGTACGGTTTCCCAAAACTTCCCCGTTTCATTTGAACTTTCCCAACGACTCGAATTATTGTGATCAATTAGTTTGTGACGTGCGTTTTCTTTCCCTTGACGCAGTTGGCAGGTCAAGTTTCGAATCGTAGCACTGATGCTCGGCTACGTTGGGAACATATGTTGGGCGTTTCTCTTCTTCCCCGTGGCTAGAGGATCTTCGTTGTTGCCGCTCATAGGGCTAACCTCAGAGTCCAGCATCAAGTACCACATCTGGCTAGGGCACATCTCCAATACCCTCTTCACCTTACACGGAATTGGCTACATCGTGTATTGGCCAATGACCAACAAATTGTCCGAGGTATAGTATACTTCCGTCGAATTAGTATACTTTTTCGTCATCGTAAGTCTTTTCTCGATATCCAGTTTAAACATAAGATACGCTTGATGATGTCTACTTCGTTTTCACAACACAACGACGAAAAAATAAGTTGACGTAGGGAACCAGTGGCGGAGCAACATGGAGATGGTGGAGGCCCCATGCACCACCTCAAATATGAAATACCCACCTAAAAAGTATTAAAGATTTGTAAAATCCTATCCAAAGTTGTACTTGAAAATTCGTCTATTAGGGTATTTTGTGCTGAAATTTGTGGTTTAACATTTTCATCATTTCGTTATAACTTTCTACCGGCTTGGGCTTCGATAGGTGATTTTTTTTTCATTCTGGGCGGTACAGTACGATTTTGCGAATACTGGAAAATACATTACCAATGGTTTGCTTATAAAGAGAGACGAACAACTTCTTCACAACCGCTAACCTATCCACGATTTCATGGTTCACATTATCATTTCGTTCCTCGCGCGATTTAATTCTCTTGCGGATTGGGTCGCTAGGAATGCACGACTTGATCTCTTACCACAGGATTGGATTGTCATTGCAAATTTGATTTTCGCCCCTATTGTAAACGTTTGTTTCTGCTGGTCTGGTTTGGTATAAAATAAAAAATTCTATGACATGATTTAATGTTCCATAATGACATCTTTGATATTTTGGACGATGAATATATTTTTAAATACTATTCATAATATGAAAACCCATCATGTTGTAAAACATTAATATATGATTTATTAATGTTGGACCTACCTCAACTAAATTTCTGACTACACTACGCACTGCCGTTTCTGAACATTGGTGAAAATTTTGTAGATGTTGGAATGGAGCAGGACCTGGGTGTCGAATGTCGCCGGAGAGATCGCACTGGTGATGGCTTTGGCGATGTGGGCGACGAGCTTTGCTCCGATCAGGAGGAAGACGTTTGAAGTCTTCTACTACGCTCACCATTTATACGTTTTGTTCATATTCTTCTACGTGTTGCATGTTGGTGTCGATTTCATGTGCACGGTTCTTCCTGGGATTTTTTTGTTCTTGATCGACCGGTACTTGAGGTTCTTGCAGTCGCAGAGGAAAGCCAGGTTGGTCTCGGCTCGGCTGTTGCCTTGTGGCAGCGTCGAGCTCAACTTCTCCAAGTGCCCAGGTACGAATAGTACCGTTTCTTTTGGTGGATATATATATGACATAAAATTAGTGATATGACATAAAATAAAATTAGTGGGAGAGCTTAATTCAAAGTATTCGTATATGGATGTGTGATTAGGGATGGCAATGGGTCGGGTTGGAGCGGGTTTTGTTAAACCTAAACCCAAACTCATGGGTTTATCCGCAAAAAATACCCGGGGTAAAACCCGTTGGGTTTGAAAAATTCAAAACCAACTCAACCCGCTGGGTATCCGCGGGTTCATGGGTGCCCGTGGGTTTTTGTGGTAAAAAATTTACAATAACAAATTTCTTTCAAAATAAAAGTTTAACATCAATTTTCTCATACAAATTATTCATACAAAAAACACCATTCTAGAACATAAAAACAAACCGCAAATAATCAATACAAATTGTTCAAAATTAAAGATAAACAACAAGATTAATTGAAATCTTCTTCCTCGTCAAATAAGTTTCTTCACTCTCCACTCCATAATATCAATTTCATTCTAAACAATTAGAAAGAACAAATTATACATGTCTCCACAAACATAAACAATATTAGTTGTTTAAAGAAGATATATTATTCAGAATATTAAATATACCGGGAAAGTAATTATATGTGTGGGCGGGTACCCATGGGGCGGGTTTACCCAAACCCAAACCAACCCGGTGAATAGTGTAGCGGGTTTAAACCCGAACCCGGCCCAAACCCGTCAACACGGGTTTTACCAGCGTTGACCGGATTGGGTCGGGTGGGTACCCGTGGGTTCGGGTTTTGTTGCCATCCCTATGTGTGATTATACCGGGAGTGAGCAACAACTGGTTTTATGTGTATTTCGGTGGATTTGGACCCACTTACTACGTGGTAGATGAAAGAGAAAGTAACTCACGTTTGTGAAGAATGGATTGGATTAGGTGAATTCATTGTGTTTAGAACATAAATTTCATAATGTTACATAGTTTAAATTGTTTTAACCTTCAAACCACTATCACTCACCAAACACTCATGAAATAAATAATAAATAAGTCAAATTAATATACAAGCAAGAAAATTTTAAAAGGAATTATATAAAACAACAAACATATGATATTGAATTCTAGTTACTGAAATAAGTGACTTTGCAATAATTATACTCAATAATAATTATTATTTTGAGAATATATTATTTCAAAATTGGGAAGTAATAATAACTATAGATTTGGCAATCTTTCGATCAAAGTTGGGGAATTATTTTATTTTATTTTATTTTGAGGATTTCATTTCAGGTAAAGCTATAAGTGAGATATTCACATAATTAATGTTAAAAAGTTGTCTGGATCGTCGGTTAACTACACTTTACCTGCAATTGCTCAATCGATAGTGAATGGCTTATTTTGACACCTATGCTCACATACATGAACCACCCACAATATAATTGATTGATCCATTACAATTGAATTTGTGAACTCAATTAACAAATGCTCACCCCTAATTTAATTTTATGAATATTAAGTGGGTTAGTTACACCCTCATCATGTCTTTGATGCATATGTACACAACAATAACTAGTGGGAGGAGTACCTCTCATCTCGACAGTCGACACCACTTAGTATAATAGCATTCCCTCAATATAAAATTTCATAATCTTCACACGAATTAGTGGGTTAATTACACACACTCAACTTTAAGCCACTGAGCTTTAAAATGGAAACAAGTGCGAAATACTATATAGGTCATGATCTAGTTAAATGGGTGTTACTGTCAACCTATCATTCATCAGCAATCTAATCAAAATCATTTAAAGAGTTTACACTTCTAAAATAGAAGATTTTCTTAGGTGTGTTTGACATATAAATTATATCCGGTTTGTATTAAATTTAGAGATTTATATGGTTTACTAACACGATGTGTATTAGTTACATCTACGAACAGGAAAGGGTAGTTTCAGTATAATTGAGAAAAACGGAACACTAATCCCATTTGATAAAGAATCGAGTTTTGACTATGTCCGGCAAGATCCCGTGATTTCCAGTTTGATGCGGCCATATAATAATATCAACCGTAATAAATGTCTACTTGTGTGATTCTTTCTGCAGGGTTGCAATATAGTCCAACGAGCATCATGTTCATAAATGTGCCAACAATTTCCAAGCTGCAATGGCATCCTTTCACCGTTATCTCAAACAGCAACTTGGAGCCCGACGATCTCAGCTTGGTCGTAAAATGTCTTGGAAGCTGGTCACAGAAACTTTCTCACCAAATTTCCACCTCAACGGATCACCGTCTCGAAGTCTCTGTTGAAGGCCCCTATGGACCCGTTTCATCCCATTTCCTCAGGTATTGGATTAAAACTCAAGAGTTATGATCCGTCACTAAATGCAACAAAGTGGTCACTAAAACAAAAAGGTAGAGTTGGACTGGGATTTGGTGGTTAATGTTTCTGTTTCCCTCTTAATCTTCATAGGCACGAGGCGCTGGTGCTGATCAGCGGAGGCAGCGGAATCACTCCATTCATATCCATAATCCGCGAAATCATCTTCCAGGGCTCATCAAACCCTAATTCTCAAATCCCATCCCAAATCCTTCTGATCTGCGCTTTCAAAAACACCGCGGATCTCGCCATGCTCGACCTCCTGCTCCCCGCCGGCGGCACCCATCACCCGATCCCCGAACTGAACCTCCAGATCGAAGCCTACATCACCAGAGAGACCGAACCGCCGCCGGCCGCGACGCCGCCGCCGGCAGCTCGAATCCGAATCAAGAGGTTCAACCCGACCCGGTCCGACCTCCCCGTCGCATCGAACCTCGGGCCGAACCCCTGGCTCTGGCTCGGCGCGATCGTCGTTTCGTCCTTCTCCATCTTCATCGTCCTGCTCGCGACGCTCACCCGCCTCTACATCTACCCGATCGACCGGGACGCCCGCGACGGCAGCTTCCACTACTCGTTCTTCGTCTTGTTTGACGTCTTCCTCGCCTGCACCAGCGTTCTCACCGTCTCCTCCGCGGTGTTCATCCTCCGCAAGAAGCAGAGGGGCTCCGGCGGTGAAGGCGGGAAAGTGAAGAGCCTGGAAGTGGAAATGGAAGCCTCCCCGTCTCCGCCGCGGCCGGCGGGAAGTTTCGTCGGAGGAGGAGAGGTGGAAAGCGCTCCTGCTCGGCAAGTTGCTGAAGCTACCAAGGTGCATTATGGGCGGAGGCCCGATCTCGAGGGTAAGAAACCAACCTGTCTGTATAAGCTTCAATTCCCGCCATTGCCATTAGCGATCTTTATTTGAGAGAACAATTTGGGGATTTTTTTTTTTTTTTTTTTGCAGGGATTTTGCTTGGATGCCAAGCATCGGAAGTTGGGGTGATGGCTTGTGGGCCAAGATCGTTGAGACATGAAGTGGCCAGGATCTGTTCGTCCGGCTCGGCCCAAAACCTGCATTTTGAGTCCATCAGCTTTAATTGGTGATTAGCCCAGAACTGATAACTGTATACAAGGTTCTGGTTCTGAGAGGGTATAAATAATAAATCAAGAATGAATATATCTAAACGTAAAAGGGTAAATGTATATAACTTCAAATAAATTAGGGGGTCATTAATTCTCCCATCTTGGCTTAAATGGGTTTACAAGCCTTCATTTGGGAATATAAAATCATGACCATAGATGAATAAAACAAGGATGAGATGTAACCGAAGTTTGGGTAACTCAAAAAAGTATAATGCCGTCGTTGACCTAACCATATAACAGATGATTCAATGCACAGAGTTTTATCCATGGAAGAATACAAAAGCAAAACATTTACTCAAACAGAGAAGGACAATTGCATTGTTAACCTGCTGATCAGTAATTGCTACTGCTTTACCATGGGTTAATTAAAGGGTACAATTAACGAAACCCACCCTTTTTTACCATTCCTCACTAAACAAGAAACATGAAACCTCATCTTACCCTTACCTGACAAAAGTTAAAAAAGAAAGGCAATGCGTGACACAAAGAAAAAAGAAAATAGTTTGTAATAAATATGAATTACAATTATGAATTATGTATGTTCAGTTTACCTTTTATGTAAACTAAGTTGAAACTTGAAGCGTCCAGTTGTGTGAAAGGAGAGTAGAAAAAGAGAACAAATTGGGATTATCAGAAGATTGGTTTGGCAGAAACAATGAGAACAGACTAGGAGAAATGAGCAAGTCAAAAGAGATCCTTCCGCCGTTACCCTGGACTAATAATTCGTCTAACCATAAGACTTTCCTAAACCCATTAAGCCATTCCATTCAAAGCTTCAATTTTAACATTGACATATCCTGACAATTGTCATTTCAACACTGTTCTTTAGCTCTATACTACATATATATATCACTCTGTATTCCGTAACCATAGGACACAGTAAAAAAAGTTTGAGATCCACAATCAGAGAGTGAGAGGGAGAGATGGCTTCAGTTACCAGAAGTGAAGAAGGTGCTTCAGTGAAAGCGATCATGGCGATGAGAGCGGCCATAGAGCTGCTTCTGGGAATCGTCTTCCTCGGTTACATCATGGTTTGGCTAATGTCATCCACAAACATCTTCTATCTTCACTGGATGCCAAGGGTTCATGCAGAAACAAACTTCACCTTCATTGGAGCTCAAGGTTTTTTTCAGCCTTCTCCATTCCCCGTTCTGCCTCTTGGCTCTGTGCATGCCTGCCTTTCACTAACTGCAAATAACCAATAAATCACTCATTCACTGTTTGTAGGTCAAAACACTCTGATATTCACACTTCCAATCATCTTCATTGCCGTCATGGCCTGCCTCTACCTCCATTTGGGGAAGAAACTCGGCGATCACGGCATCAGGTAAAAAAAAAACTAGTTTTACCATAGATGTTTTCATGTGTGTGTGCGCAAAACCATAAAGCCAATGGCTGAATCAGACTGGGTGTGTGATTTTTGCAGCAAGGGGGGATCTATGTTCGACATATGGAAGCGACCCGTGTTGATAAAAGGGGCACTAGGGATAGTTACATGGACAGAGCTAACCTTCTTGCTCATGTTCATAGCTCTGTTATGTTGGTCCATCTATTCCTACTTGCACGCCATGTTTGCGCCTATCCGCCAGGAAGCTGCAGCCGAAGGATTGAAAGTGTAAAAAATCTCTCCTCTGTCTATCCCTTGCTTTCAAAATCATTAGAGGTTTGATTGATTGTCTTAGTAATTGGAAGCATTTGAAACAAACAGATGGGAAGTGAAGTTGTCAAGCTTGGGACTTACATTAGGGCTGGTTGGGAATATCTGCCTTGCATTCATCTTCTTCCCGGTTACCAGAGGATCTTCAGTGCTTCAGCTGGTTGGCCTCACTTCAGAGTCAAGCATCAAGTACCATATGTGGTTGGGACACATGGCGATGACCCTTTTCACGCTCCACGGCCTATGCTTCATCACCTTTTGGACCGAGACAAAACAACTATCCAAGGTAAGAAGCTCACATTTGTAAATGTTCATGTTCAGTAGCTAAGACTTGAGAATTACTTACCAATTTTGTTACATTGTGATGATGAGAAGATGCTGAAATGGGACGATCTCTTAGTATCCAATGTGGCTGGAGAAATAGCTCTAACTGCTGGATTGGTCATGTGGGCATCAAGCTTTACTTGCATCAGAAGGAAGACGTTCGAGCTCTTCTTCTACACACACTATCTCTACATCGTCTTTGTTGTGTTCTATGTGTTCCATGTCGGCTTCTCTTCCGCCTGCACAATCCTTCCTGGTTTCTACCTCTTCGCCATTGATCGGTTCCTGAGATTGCTTCAATCCCAGCAGAAGGTTTGCTTGGTTTCAGCTCGAGTCTTGCCCTGTCGAGCAGTGGAGTTGAATTTCTCCAAGAGCCCAGGTCAGTACTCAAATAGTCTAATCTAAAGCCCCACCGTTGTTCCCTGCAAGCAAGCAATCACACTTTCAAACCCGTGATTTTCCTGAAACTGTTTTGTTTCCAGGACTGAAGTATAATCCAACAAGCAGCATGTTCATAAACATCCCAAGCATTTCAAAGCTGCAATGGCATCCATTCTCAGTTACATCAAGCAGCAAACTCGAACCAGACAGGATAAGCGTGATGATCAAAGGCGACGGGCATTGGACGAACAAACTGCATCAGAAACTGGCATCCACTTCACCAAGAACAACTCACTTAAAAGCCTCCATCGAAGGACCTTACGGGCCAGCTTCACCCGATTTCATGAGGTAGTGTATATAATATATAGTAATTTACTCAAAACATAACCAAAAACCAGAACTCAATGCAATGAAATTTTCATACCCAACAATCTGATCAACCATACACATCTCTTACCAGGCACGATACGCTGGTAATGGTGAGCGGAGGCAGTGGAATCACGCCGTTCATCTCAATCATCCGAGAAATCCTCAGCCAATCCAACACGAAGACCGTCAAAACTCCGAAACTGCTATTGATCTGCGCTTTCAAGCACTGCATCGATCTCACGATCCTAGACCTAATCCTCCCGGTACCGGAATCAGCAAACGCAGCCCCTCTAGACTTCTCCGGCGCGGAGCTGCGGATCGAAGCGTTCGTCACCAGGGACAAGGAAATCAAACCTGAGGAAGAATCCTCGAGCCAGATCCAAACCCTCTGGTTCCGTCAAAACGGCACCGATTCCCCCGTCGCCGCAGCGCTGGGCTCCAACAGCTGGATCTGGCTGGGAGCCATCATCTCCGGCTCGTTCGTCATCTACCTGGTGCTGATCGGGCTCGCCACGCAGTACTACATATACCCGATCGACGGCAACACGAACATGCGATTCTCCACTCCGGCCAAGGCAGCGCTGAACATCCTGTCCATCTGCGTCGCCGTCGTCGTCACCGCGACGGTCGGCTTCCTGTGGAACAACAGACGAAGCAGCAGCCAAACGACTCCCGTTCTCAACAGAGCGATCCCCGCGCCAACAACGACATCCCCGGCGACGCTGCTGAGCGGCGGAGAATCGGAGTCGGCGGAGGAGGTAGAGAGCCAGCCGCGGAATGCAATCCGGCAAGCCACTACAGTGCATCTCGGGAAACGGCCAAACATGAATAGTGAGTAGTAAAACATACATTCCCAATTTTCCGATCCTTTCATTTTTTTTCACCACCGCTCGTTTTTTCATCTCACCGAGCTGCTGCTGTTTGGTTCTCAGGGATACTGCTGGAAGTGGAAGGAGAGAGCGTGGGAGTGCTCGCCAGCGGGCCGAAGAAGATGAGGCAACGAGTGGCCAACTACTGTCAGTCGAGCATCGCCGATAATCTCCACTTCCACTCCATTAGCTTCGCCTGGTGACATGTTTTGGCCGGGAAAGCTTTCTATAATGCTGGAATCATACGAAATTTCGATCGAATCGCCAGTTTGCTACATCCAATTGATACATCCAACCACACCCTATTGTTTCCCAAAGTAATTTGTTCCTCAGAAAGTGATCAATAAAAGTTGCACATTGTATAGAAAAAGTCATGCCGAAATCGCGATTTATCTATGATCCATCTATTTCACACTCTACAAATCGCCTGAGATTCAACTCCGGTATGAAGTTCTCCTATCAGACCACCAACACAATACCACAGACACGCAGATGAATTCAACGAGAGAGAAAAAGGAATTGAAGCGGCCGACAACAAGAAGATTGAGACTATAGGGATAAAATTAACGAGAGAGAGAGAGATGGGGGAAATTAATTAATTAACGAAAAGGGAAGAAATAAAGAAAATGGTGGACTGCCAAAATCTAGAAGCACCCACCATCCTGGAGAGAGAAAAACAAAGGAATTGAGATGCTTCCTGCCCAAAACTGGCCCCTTTGAAAATAAGACTAACAAGAAGAAAATAGAAATAGAAAAAAAAAACGACATTTTCAAGGAAAATAAAAAGGGGGAAAAAACTCCTATGTTCTAAACTAAAAAGGAATGTTACCGAACCCAATGGGACGATGATATAGCAGAAACAAGTTGCTCCCGCGACCTTCAGCCAAACTCCACCAGCTCCCTCTCCTCCTCCCGCCATTCCTCCATTTTATAAAAAAGTTGCAGATTCCTTAAGTTTTATGCTCCGACACGACGGCTGCCCGCTGCCTACTACTCTTCCACCGCTGCTGCCGCCGCTGCTCTCCTAATTACATCATTATTATTATCATTCCCCCGGCTGTCGACGTTGTTGCCGCCTCCATTGTCGAAGTTGGAAGAAGAACCGTTGGCAGCCTCGAGCAAATCGTCACCGGTGGCATTCCATCTGAACGGCCTCATTGGGCGAGCGCCTTCCTCCGTATCATACCGTCTTGGCCGAGACATCTCGAATCTGTGATTCCTCTTGCTCCTTTCGTCGTCACTCCCCTCGTACTCGGCAGCAGCACCGCCGTTCACCCTGTTCGAATCTACCCCGTCACGGAACTTCCTAGCAGGTCTGAAATCGAAGGAGCGCTGGGGATCGAACCGGTTGTTCCCTTGCTGCTGCTGCTGCGGCCTGTACATCCTCGCCGGTGGCAATTTCCTTCCACCACCTCCCCTGAACCCGTCCACGCCCCGGTCATCGAACGACCTCACGTCGCAGCGGTTAGAGAAGTGGTTTCGCGTCGGGGAGGTGAACCGGTCTTCGTACTTGGCTGGAAAACGCTTCTGGAACGGCAGTCTCGCTCTCATCCCATCGGGGGACCTACTGCGCAGCACTGAACCACCACCATCATTGCGTTGTTGCTCCCTTCGCTGCATATAGATTGGAGGGGATCGTGACCTGGATCTCGACCGCGAAGGTCTCCTGTACGGCATTGCCATGTGTGGCCGTCGAGAGAGGTGTCGGGGGAGTGGAGAAATGCCTCTATCCCTCTTCAACGACGGACGATGTTGTCCGATGCGGTTAGGATACTCTGCAGAATCCTCGGGCAAGGGCCTCCTGAACTCATCCCTGATGCCTCCTCCCCTACCTCCACCTGGAGTGAACCTCCGAAACCTGTCCCTTGCAGGACTCATATCTCTCATAGGCAGCATCCTCGCGTTCATATAAGCAGAGTCATGTCTGTTGCTCGGTGATCTCCTCCTCATGATGCGTTGTTCATAGACACCATTTGGGGGAGAGTTCACGAACTGCCTGTTGAGACGATTGTCAAAGTAACCCCCTCCGTCGGAATCCATGTTCCTGTCCGATGACATCATATATCTGCGGCCATCAATGTTGTTTCTAGGACGACCAGGCAAATACGAAGGACGAGTTGGTGAGTAGCGCCGTTCGAAATTCCAGGAACTGGTTGACGGATTTCCAGCACAACGGCCAGGACTTCTGCCACGCATGTGCATGCCAACTCTTTCCCTCCCCATGTATCTTCTTGGTCCACCCATATTATCCCTCTCGTCTCTAGGGAATACGTTGCGACAATTCTCCGACCTGAAACATGTGGATAGAGAATTGAATATGTAAGCAACCTGCTTCAGAAATGAAACAGGAAAACAAAGAAAAAAACTAACAGTAAAAGGTTGTTGAAAAACTAACCTGCTCCTGGAGTAAGGATTTTTCCTAGCATCTGGCCCCTCAGCACATGATGCAAAATGACCCTGGAGTGTTCTTGTTGCAGCAAGTCCAGTGGCTAAACTTTTCTCAAGAGGCACATCCAAGACTCTGCTTTTCGGGCTCACAGAATCATCATGAGTAATATCTGCTTTCCTACTACAATCGACTTTTCTATCATAAGAACCTGGGGTGGATCCTCCTCTCACGAATTCCACCTCTTTCTCATGCATCGATCCGAGCATCTCCTCGTCGCCACACTCAGAACCATAGTCCACATGCTCAACCTCTCCATCCTCACCTTCGTTGTTCTCATCCCAGTAGTAACGGGCGTCAGATTCTCTCAATTCCCCGTCCTCAAACTGAGAATCATAACCAGCCTGAAGCTCATTGTTGCTTCCAGCACCACCCATCTCAACCTTTTCTGTTTGATAGACATCAGAGCCATAACTGTCATCATAACCAGCCGCCTCATTGCTAACGGAAATCCCAGCCCCAGTATCTTGCCCATCTTCAATGAAACCTGCATCACTCTCATGAGCAGGCTTCTCTAGATCAAGAGAACCTGGAGAGGTGGAAGCATCGCCATCCTTCCCAGAACTCTTAACAGTATCCAAATACCCAAGAGAACTGATCACCTCAGAGATCTTAGAGGACCCTTTAACATCTGCAACTTCATAAACCAAGTGCTCATTAACAGCTGAAACAGAAATCTGCCCTTTGCTATTTTCATCAAGCTCAACACAGCTTTTGAAACCATTCTGTCCACTACTAGCTTCAAGATGGCAAAGAGGCAGCTCTTCCTTGGCATCTTCTGTAACATGTTTCGCAAAAGAGTGTATATTATCCTTGGATTCAACCGTGAACTCAGAATTTTTCGCAAGACTCTCGATAGTAGAGGCATCACAAGGTTTTTCCCAGGCATCTTCAGGAACGTTCAAGTCCCAATGCAGTCTATCATCACGTGCTGATCCAGATCCCTCCACAACTTCGATTTCTTTGGTGATGTGAGGTCTCTGCAAAACACCTTCTGAATTACCCAAAAGAGATGATTCCATATCTGTTTCATCACATGCTGTATCTGTAGAAGATGAAACATTTTTAACAGCTGGTGCTTCCGAAGCGCACAAGGCAGTTCCATCTTGTGTTAAACTTTCCAAGAGTGACCTATCTGTATCAAGATCAACATCTCCAATCATGCTGTTACTACAAGCCACAGCTGCAAGTATCTCCATGCCTGAGAAGTCTTCACCCAAATCAAAGGCAGTCTCCTTCACTTTAGTACTCTTCCTTTCAGGACCACCCCTGTTACCATCAACAGTTGCTCTGACTCTCCTCTTTCCATTAGCAGGTAATTCAAAAGGTGATCTAGGAGGTGGTGTGTTAGATCGATGCATAAACCTCCTCTTCTTCAATGGAATATTCTCTATTTTGTCACTAAAGCGTCGCCCAAGAATAGCCACTCCGTGCTGCACCAAGAAGAATACACATTAGCATACATTTTAGTGATAGTAATTCAGGAAAACCAATGAAGCAAGGGATCCAACACCTACCTTCTCAGTATCTGAAGCTGTTCCTTCATCAACTTTTCTTAATCCCTGATGTACTAGTTCCTCCCCAACAGCAAAGTTTCTGAGAACATTTTTCCTAGTCCGTCTTGAGGAGCTCCTATATCCTTTAGCTACTGTCTTCCAAGTTAAATCAGGGTTTATATAGTTCATGAGTTCCAAGCCAATTGTACTCATCGCGCTTGGAGATCTTATAATCCCTGTTCCATCAACAGATGCTATCCCGGTGGAATCCTTGCAAGATGCAGGTGCTCCTTGCTTAGAACTTGACACCAGAGGAGACGGCTTAGCCCCGGTGCAAGTGGAGAACCGAGTCTACAAAGAAACAAAAGGAAAATCCATTAAGCAAGAGATTACTACATCCACCAAGACATAAACACAAGCTTCCAGACTACTGAAGAAACACCAAAATACCAAAAGCTCACCTTCAATTTAATTCCCCCTATCTTGTCAAAGTTTGGACTCTTCAGAGGGGATGAATTGCTAGGGAGATCAAGCAGATCAGCTGGTACAGCCACCACCCTGCTCTCTGCAAAGGAAACGAACAGCTCAGTTACAGAACCAACATGGGGTAAAAGATGCAGAGATACAGATGGCACAAACAGACGTGGGGATAGAAGCTATACAAGAAAGCAAAGCTCCATTTGAATCACATAAACAAAAAACCAACGTAGTTAAAACCCAAAACCAAGCTGCCTTGGCATCAACCTTCCGCAACAGAACTCATTTCAGTGAAAAAACAACGAGGGTCAATACCAAACAGCTTCAACAAACATAGATCTTAGATCTGAATGTAAGAAGGTGACCAGACACTGCCAGAAAAGGCCTTAGGGATGCTCCACAGGAAGCAATTTGCCTGCACCATCCGTCCACACTTTCCAACTGGAATCCCCAGCCAAAGGTGGAGCCATCAATCAAGAAACTTCCATGCAAGGTACCGTACCACACACCAGCAATTAAGGCCCAGCTATGTTTGTCCTAACAGGATTCTTTGAAGAGAAGGGTCACAAATCGGGTGCATCTAAATACTATTCAGAAGAAGAAGAAGAAAAATCCCCAGGAGCTCTTCAGAGATGAAAGCCAGGAAACGAAATCAGAAGTTCCAAAACTCGTGTATTCCTGTACCGATGTGGAATCAAGCCGCCTGGGAAAAATAAGTCGCAACAAGGCGGCGGGTTTCAAAAACGAGCCTGGCGTGAATCAACCCTAGAAGTCTCCGACTCCAAACAGTAAAAAGTCTCCGGTGGAACAAAGATCCAAAGAAACCAACCAAAGCTTCCAAGGAATTCCGAGGAACATGAAGAACAAGCGATCAACGCTCGGATAGCCTCACGGGTAAACCCAAACAATCACTAGACGAAGATTTTTCCAAACAATAGATCGACCGCTCCGACGAGAAACGGCTTTGCGCCCATCCGTCAAAATCCACAAATCTCGTTTGAAATAGCGCAGACATGTCACCGACAGTAGATCTGGCCATCTGGGCAGTTCACACGAAGGATCTTAGGCGCGTCTGACATCCGATTTCACCAACCCTCGAGACGATTCACCGTCTCCAGCTTCCAAAACGGTAGACAAAATCGGAGGAGAGATGGATGCAGGCAAATCTTCAAAAACAAGACTCAGAAACAAAGCGCAGAGAAAATCAAAAACTAGGGTTTTCTATACCTGTAATCGTCTCCGTTTTTTTTTTCCACCCCACAAAATCCACCAAAATCGCCGCCCCGGTCCTCCGCTCTAGATTGTTCGCCGAATCAATTACTCTTCAATGGACTACGCCTCCCCCGCCAATAAAACGCCCACTTCGAATCAAATCCTCGATATAAACAGAACCACGCGCGCGGCGAAGATTCTTTCCTTCCTCTTTCCGCCTTCCTTCTCTTCTCGTCGTTGCCTTTTTCTCCACCTAAGACTACCACAAGCTCCGTTTAACGACGATCAAAACGGGGACCTCAAAGTCACAGATGTGTCGGCCGTCGGATTCGTCGCCGGTCAGTGGAAGGCTCGTCGCTCCGAGCTTATAATCGCCGGTCTTCCTTTATTGTCGTCCCCCACCACCTCCGTCGCCTCTCTCTCTCTCTCTCTCTCCAAGCCAATCTGATACACCGGGGACTAAAAGCTGTGTTTGGATCAACGCCACGAAAGCCCTATCGCGATTATTTATTGAGGGATTGGAAATATAAACACCCACGAATATAACAGTAATTACGAAGAATGCCCTTCCACATGGCCGCCTCCTTGTCCCGAAGGAGGTAGGACTGTTATTTCGTTTCTAAAAAAGAAAAAGAAAAAAAAATAATAATATATTTGTTATATATTTCTGAGAAGTCCGATCTGGGGCTGTAAAGTCAAATAGTCAAACAGTGAGGCACGGGCGATCGAGGGAGGGCAAAATTGACTTTGCCGATTTTGTGCACACATTGGATTGGATCGGAACGTATTTGGTTTTTCTTCTTCTTTCTTTTTTTTTTTTTTTTTTTTTGCTAGGGTAATTTTTATTTTCTTTCTATTTTTTTTCCTTTTTTTTTAGCCAAATTCTATTTTTCCTTTAATGGCAAAATTAATAGTATCAGTTTTGGAAATTTTGAAATTTCAAATATTTTTCTCTGGTGAAATTTTCCTTATAGGTTCCCGAATATTTGGTTATTGATGGTATATAAATCTCTTAATTTAGTGAAATATGGCTAATAAGATCAAATAATATCGTATGGGTTTTAGAACCATTCCTTTTTGAATTTGTTTTCCTTTTTTCATGATGATAAGGTTTGTTTTACCTTGTCAAAAAAAAAATTCTATCGATTTTTTGTTATTTTGTTCAAATACGTTGAGTGATAAAAAGAACTCAAATTTAAATAAATAAAATTTTTTTACGTTGGATTTTTTCATATGATCTTCATTTGGTAATTGAGGAGGTAACTAGTTTATAAGATGAGCATATACAAAACATAGTTTTATAGGATGAACATTTACAAGCATATAACTATGTGTTTGTATATGTAGCAAAATATATAATTTTTTCCTATAATAATTCAAGTAGAGTAATAGACCGTCATAAAAAAAAATTAACATTTATACAATGAGAAATTGTAGTGGATCATAAAATTATGACAGTTATACAATGACAAATAGTAGTGGATCATAAAATAGATTTAGCCAAGGCTTATGACAGGATCAACTGGAGTTTCATAAGATCTACTCTGGAAGGTGCGGGCTTCCCCCAGGATTTTATCTCTCTAGTCATGGCCTGCATTACGACTTCCAGCCTCCAGGTCCTTTGGAATGGGAACTGCACCGACGAATTCAAACCCACGCGCGGTCTTCGACAGGGATGTCCTCTTTCTCCGTATCTTTTCACTTTATGCATGGAACGCTTAAATCATAATATCAAAAAATTTGTTAAGAATGGAGATTGGAAACCGATTTGTCTCTCTAAGAATGGCCCACAGTTAACACACTTGTTTTTTGCAGACGATCTCGTGCTCCTAGCAGAGGCAGATGTCAGTCAAGCTAAGACAGTGATGGAGTGCCTGGACCAATTCTGCTCAGCTTCTGGAGAAAAAATCAACAAAGATAAGTCGCGAGTTTTTTTCTCGAGGAATACTAAGGATAGAAATAAGAATAGGCTGAGTGGTATAATGGGTATCCCAAGTACAACCAATCTTGGTAAATACTTGGGGGTTCCTGTTATCCACGGACGAGTCACAAAGGAAACTTATAAGTATATCCTCGAGAACATAGACAAACGGCTTACGAACTGGAAAACTAAGAGCCTCTCGCTTGCAGGAAGGGTCACTTTGGCTACCTCCGTTCTCAATGCGCTCCCAAACTATGCTATGCAAACTGCCGTCTTGCCCTGCAATGTCTGCGACTTGATCGACAAGAAGATCAGAGGGTTTGTTTGGGGTGGGGACAACAGCAAGGCTAAGCCACACCTTGTTACTTGGGAAACCATCTGTAAACCCAAGGAGGAGGGTGGTCTTGGTCTCCGGTCGGCTAGAGCGCTGAATCTCGCCTATTTGATGAAGCTAGGCTGGTTGTTTCTAAACAACGAAGATGATCTCTGGGTTAGGGTTCTTCAGGGGAAATACATTAAGCAAAATGAGGATGGCAGTGTGTCTTTTAGTCAAAATAGGGTGTCAAGGCTTTGGAAGGGGATTAGGGAGGCGCTGCCCCTAGTGAAGCAAAATACCATCTGGGACATTAGGGATGGTAAAAGTGTTAAATTCTGGACAGACAAATGGATTGCAACTGACATAGCTTTGAAGGATCATGTTAGATATGATGGGCAGGACATTCAGTGGGACATTTCAGTTGCTGACATGGTGGATACCTCAGGTGAGTGGAATTGGAAAAGGATCGAATTATACCTCCCTGATTCAATGATATCTCTGCTTGCAGGTATAGATACACCTCTTCAAGAAGCGGGGGAGGACACCACTATATGGGGATTGGAAAGCGATGGACGATTTCGTCTCGGAAGTGCTTATAGGGCTGCAGTAGAATGGACTCAAGGAGATGAAGAGGAGGAGGTCGACGCGAACAATCATCCCAAGTGGAGGAGTGTTTGGAAATGGCCAGGACCTAACCGCATACGATACTTCCTCTGGCTATCGTTGCACGATCGCCTCATGACCAACAGTGAAAGGAAGAGGAGGAAACTTTGTGACAATGATGTGTGCGAATTATGCAAACAACAACCTGAGACGGCAGAGCACGTCATTCGAACATGCCCCTTAGCTAAACAGGTATGGTACTCCCTCGGCATAAGTGAGTCCTCTCTCACACATGGTTTGAACTTCGCAGGTTGGATGGCGACTAACATGAAGAGTGAAGAGACGGGCTTGCTGTTTGGAGTCGCTGCTTGGTACCTGTGGCGAAGAAGAAATGATTGGATTTTCGAGCAGAAGTTCCAGGAGGCGGACACGCTTGCGAGTCGGATTCAAAGCTGGATCTCAACGATCAAGCATGCACAAGACAACAACAAGAAGCTCTTTACCATGACGACGAACACTAAAACCAGACAAGATCTTTCATGGCAGCCTCCCCCTACAGACTGGATCGTAGTCAACTCGGACGGATCTGTTTTGCAGCATAATTCGGCAGCGGCAGCAGGTGGGTTGCTACGTGACCACCTTGGCAGATGTGTAGGAGCCTTTGCTGCAAACTTAGGCTGCTGCTCCATTACCAGGGCAGAGATGATCGGGGCACTTACAGGGCTACAAATGGCTTGGGATCAGGGTCACAGGAAAGTTCTCCTCCGCCTAGATTCCACTGCGGCTATGGCCATCTTAGCAGCTAAAGACAACGGAAACGGGCGCTACCACAACCTTACTCGGCGATTTCAGGATCTTCTACAACGTAATTGGGAGGTGCAGATCTCCCATTCCTACCGCGAGTGCAACAAAGCGGCTGACTATTTGGCCAATAAGGCCCATGGTTTCAGTTTAGGCACTCATTTGTTTGACATTTCGGATTCGGGTCTTAATTTCTGGATCATGTATGACAGCATGGGTACTACCCAAGATCGTTTAATATAAGTTTCAGGCAGGGGCGCCCTTTTAGCGTCCCATTTTCTACCAAAAAAAAATAAAATTATGAAAAATGAAGATGATAGAGAGGGATTATATGATTGAGGTATGAGGAGGGTTAATGGTGATATATGATAACTTATCTAATGGAATTTAGATTGAACAAGAATGGACGTAATTTGAAATCTCAATAATTTATGATGATGGAGTTTGTTTTTTCTTTTATATAACAAGATGTTCGATTACAAGCTATTTACCCATAAAAATATCATCGTCGGAAAACACAATTATTAAAGGGTAGTTTTTGAAAAATCCCATCCTCCTAATAGCTCTTTAAAGTCCATCATTTATTAAAAACGCATCGATCATGTCAAACCAAAACTGAAACACATTAAGCAGGTCTAGTCTTTCTTATAAATCATAAGCAACCAACCCATGAAAAACAACTCAATGCATGGAAAACTAAATCAGCCGATAGGTTAACTTGCTTCTAGCATTTCCGTTCTATATACATGAATTATTATGTTAAGTATGTAAAAAGGTAAGTTATTCGAAAATCCTTGATGCGAATTATGTTTGGATTTGTTATACAGATAAGTAGTCATTGAGATATGTACGATAAGCACAGCAGTCTCACATACGCATTTATTTTATATGTCCTTTCAAATTCGGTGTCCGAATTCGCCACTCTAAGCAACAAAATGGAAATCGTCAACTTTTCAAGTTCATTCTTTTCGTCGCTCGTATATGCTAAATAGTAAATATACAATGTAAATTCGATTGCTTACTATAGGTGCAGTGGCGGATCCAGGGGGTGGCCACCCCGGGCCCCGGCCCAGCCCTCCTCTAGATCCATAGTTAGTATAGGTCTTATGAATTTTTCGATTTTAGATATTCGGGTCGTTGTTATTTTAAAATAAGATTGGGTATAATTAGAAAAATAATTCAGATGAACATATTCAGAATCACTACTCTAAATTTAGCTTATAATTCTAACCCCAAAGGTTATTTGTCTAAAAAAACAATGAAACCTAAAAATTCAAAAAGTTTAAAACGTAAAAGACTAAAACATATATGAGGTTTGTTACCTTGGAAACTTTACTACAGCAGCTGGTGGATATAGGGATGGAAACACAATTCAAATAGATTAGTAGATTGATTTGTCTAGTGTTGATGCTGCTCGTTTCAACAGTTAATACGAATAGAACCTTTTCAACAATGAAACATGTGAAAATTGATTTGCGCAACAAAATGAGCTATGGATTTCTAGTCGATTGCTCAAGTATTTTATTTGAAACAGTGTACTATTGGTATGGATGTAGACTCCATTATTAATGCATTCGCTAAATTAAAATACCGTCGTGTACAATTTTACATTGTAAAAAAATTATAATCATTATATTTTTTTATTATTCTAATTTTCTAATAAAATACGGCCCAGTGTACTTCTGTGTTCTGGATCCGCCGATGTATAGGTGGTAATATATTCATAAATGTGTAGGGATGTTTGCTGAGAAATCTCCAATCCTCTGCCAACCAAGAAAGGGAGAGAACTCAGAAAACCCTGTCCTGAATTCTATCACCCCATAATAAGGGACGAAGCTACCTACCAACTTAACCTTGAGTTGCTCCGTCATCAGCCATTCTACAACTAATTTACACCATCAAAGATTCTTGCTTCTTGGTGGTCGGCTGTGACTTACTTTTGATCACATATTACATAACTCTCAACTGTTTTGATTAGGGTGCACGATAACAATATAACAAGGACGATAGTCGGTCCGTTTTGATTTCTGACGCCTTTTTTTCTCTCGATAGGTGTCACACGTTTAATGCTTCCTATATATTGTGGCGTCGAAGCCTGTTTGAAGTGTTCCGTTAGTGAGTTGGTGCGGAAGTGAGTAGATCTCGTCTTTAATTTCCGGTGCTTGTGTTGTTCCAATCATGCGGTGAATTAGTTTACAGAAAATAGAAGATCATTCATTTACAGGGATAGGTAAGCGTTCCCATCTGGACTCCGATGAACATATATCAAATTTATAAGATAAAGAGAATGATAAGAAATATAAGAGAAGTATCAACCCGTCTCAAATGATATTCTGATCATGTATAAATCTCGACTCTGATTAATATATATATATATATATATATATATATATATATATATATATATATATATGGCGAGTTCTACGGTACCCTGGGTGAAATTCGGGGTACCGCATACCTTGAGTATGAAAACACTATCTAGACCTTGAATTGACCGATCTTTCGGACATGATACTATACTCTAACACTTAAAGATCAAAATCTAGGTGTTAACTCTCCCAATCTTATACTCTAAGATCAATTTAATTAGAAACAATAATCGACGGTTATTATTCATCCAAATATAGGCACAAAAAGGAATGCACCATCTTAGGGTTTATAGATTATGATTTAGATAATTATGACCTAAGGGTCACTCATTAAGGGTTAGGGTATAATATCAGACACAAAAATCCTGGTAATTCAAGGTCTAGATAGAGTTTCCATACTCGAGGTATGCGGTACCCCGGATTTCACCCGGGGTACCATAGAAGCCACCATATATATATATATATATGGTTATGTCTTTGGTGCACTCACTTTTTTGGGTGCATTTAATGCACCCGCCTCATAATCGTCATTCTAAGCAGACGATTCATGTGAAAACGATGTTAATCGTCCCTTGTAGTATGATGAACAAGAACCACATGAATTTGTACAAAAATCATTCAAGATTCACTTTAATTTGAATGATTCAGGGTTTAGGAATTTAGGGTTAGTGTTAGGGTTTACAATTTGAGATTTTGGGTTTAGATTCCAAATTGAATGTTAATAGGTTAGGGTAGTGGGTTGATTAGTTGTGATTCTGTGTTATATCATCATATGAGACTAATGCTACCCATTAAATTTCAAAATTTGATGTATTACGACCACTTTTAGAGGTGGGTGCACTGAATGCATCCAAAAAAGTAAGTGCACTAAAGTAGCCACCTCTATATATATATATATAAAGCATAATCAAAATCCTCACCACCAAAGTAGTGGCGAATGTAGGAGGTGGCCTCCTTCGGCCACAATCCAGCCCTCATCTGAAGTCTGGAGCTAGTATAGCAAACGAGACTCGATTACTTCTAGCTATCTCTGTTTGTCTTTCGGTCCAATGTTAGTTACTATCTAATTTTTCTATTCAAATACGACATAATGCCCTACTATGTTGTTCAACATTCTCCAAAGGACGGCTACGAAACTCGGCCACAAAAACGGATCGTCCAAAGTCCGGCGCATTCACCAACGCAGCCATCGATTGGTGGCTCGATCTGTAGCCATTAAAAAGTTCCGGCTGACGTTGCTTTAATCATTTGTTAATGGACAAATTAGAGTCATATTTCCACCTAACACAGGAAAAGTATTATTGGTGTCAAACAGATCCAAAAACCCAGATACCTAACACACAGCATCAGTAAGCAATAAATATTCTCGCCAGAGTTTAAGAAAAGGAAAAAGAGACACTGTCTTTGCATTTATTTAACCAAATTTGGGGTTTACTTGTGAGAATGTTCGAGTCTCCACATACGACGAGCAACAGCTTAAAACTCAAGAGCCTGACTATCAAAAGCTTCGAGAACCTGTTTAAGTTATATGGGCAGGTCTATGGTTACACTTCTAAGTCACTTTAAGTCAACGTGACTTGAACAAACGGTCGACCTTTTTCGACAGAGGCTCGATCGTTTATAAACATTCTATCGAATGACATACTTATTTTCTATCTACGTAATAATGGATAACAAAAGGTCTACAATACGTAATTGTTTTGTAATAGTACAATATCATGTCTCCTGTGGACAATCAAATATCTACGAAGGTTATAGGCATAGGTAAACTTTCTAACATTTATGGAATAAGAACCTACGGAAGCAAGATGACACTCTTCTCCCTAAGGACAACCATATGATAACGTTCGGGCTCATATATTCTAAACTTTCGATCGAATTGAGGGCTTTCGGCGCCTTGAATTCATTCTTTGTCGGTCTTGCGAGTGGTCCAAGCTATGCCCGAAAAGGGTGCTTCCGGTGTCAATATGTGATATCATAGACAGTAAGATAAAGAGGATTCTTATGAGGAGCTTAAGTTGGCAAGCCCAAAACTCATCTTGCAAACGCATCCATCCCGATTTCAACATAGAAAGCATGGATTCGCATCGCCTACTTGCCGAAAACAAAAAATGGAATGGAATTCTATGATAAAAATAAAGACTTCCTTCTTGCTCGAGCTATGGCTACTGTTAGGAGCTCGTGTGTCATTTTTTTCATGATTGATTCTCTGGCTGTCTGAGCAGTTCGGTTGCGCCTTTCCTCTTTCTGTGAACTTTCGCTCCTGCTCACTTCATTCGAGACTTCTAACCTTTCCTTTTAGGCTCACTACTTCATCATGGACGTTGAAGATCAAACAATGTTATAACAATGATACCAGTTTTAAGTCTATTGGTAGCAACAATAGCAAGAAAAATGCTCCATCCTAAGACAATTATAGAATTATAAACACAAGTGAAAATAGAATTTGAAGGAAAGATGAAAGTTTGTATAAAGGAAGTCAAATCTTAGATACAAAACTGCATATTCCATATCTGCAAGAGAACAATCACCTTAAAACTTCTCACGTATGGTCCAAGTTTTGTACTTACTTCAGCTCACTTACCAGCAAACATATCCATTAACATTGGAGGTTTGTAACCAAATACGTCGATTTTATCAACAATAGTTCAATAGGTCGACCTTTTTTTCCAAATCACAGTAACTTGTAAGTCACTATAGCAAAGTTTTCATAAGATCCTCTTACAACAAAAGTTCAATCTCATTTTGAACCCACCAAACCGCATACTCAAACTATGTAGTTCTTTCAATTTAGTGAAGCTTTTAGAATTAAGTTGGATAATGTCTATTTGTTATCCAAACCTTTTTCAATTCTTTTATATTATCCAAACCTATTAAAATTCTATTAATTATCCAAATCTTTCATAATGCATCAAATATTAGTCATTTTTACGTTATCGTTAATAATTGTGTAACTCTTTTCTCAGTTAAATACTAAAATTGTGGAATGTTGACCTTCATATGTCTCTTCCAGGTCAGTATCACGTTGCCTATTCAATATTACTAACAAAATTGCTAACTGGAAGTTAACATTTGCCTAATTCTTAGTATTTTGATAGATTTGGATAATATAAAAGAATATGAAAAAGATTTGGATAAAAATAGACATTAACCAATGAAGTTTTACTTAGAACTTTTCTTTGAAGATTTAAGCGAGTTTGAGAATTATTAAAATTCATACGATCCTCTGTTTCTTCTTGTTAGACGAAAAAGACAATACGAACAATAAGAATTAAAGATTGATCCTCAAAGAAAAATCAAAACTAATGACAATATATCACTTAAAATCAAAGATAGGTTTAGAAGAATAGCCTTAAAAAAAAAAAGACTCCCAAGCGATGGAAAGATTTGACATAGGAGTTAGAATATCAAGAAGGGTTAATACCTTATTTTGGCTCGAACTATGATCATATAATCAACTTTGGCCCGTGGTTTCAGAAATTAACATCCTGATCTCAACTATGCAGCATATAGACTCAATTGGCCCGACATATAGTTTGACTGTCAATTTGGACGGTCAACTTCGTTGACCGTTAGTCAACACGCCATGTCATTGCCTAGTCAACCTAAAAATCATTAAAAAAATTATTTATTATCAAATTAACCAAAAATAAATTATAAAAAACAAAAAATAAATTTATTTATTTTTATTTTTTGGATAATTTGAAAATGATAAATTTTATAAATTAACCAAAACTTATCAAATTATTTTTTATTTTTAAAACTTCCCAAAAAAATATAATTTATATCATAATTTTTAAATTATAAAATTTAATTTGATAATTTTGGTTAATTTATAAAATTTATCATTTTCAAATATCCAAAAAATAATATTTTATATTTTTAGAATTTTATTTTTTGGTTAATTGGAAAATGATAAATAATAGAAATTAGGAAAATAATTTGAATTTGAATTTTTTTAATGATTTTTATGCTGACTAGGCAATGACATGGCATGTTGACTAACGGTCAACGGAGTTGACCGTCCAAATTGACGGTCAAACTATGTGTCGGGCCAATTGAGTCTATATGTTGTATAGTTGAGGCCATGATGTTAATTTCTGAAACCACGGGCCAAAGTTGATTGTATGGTTATAGTTCGGGCCAAAATAAGGTATTAACCCTATCAAGAATGTGAATCATGTTAGAGGACAAACTCCCTTCAATGACAACTATTACCATCCGATAAATTATATTATGGGGTCGTTTGGAAGTTGCGATTGTTAAATAGATTTATTGTTGAGAATGCATGTATAATATTATACATGTATTGTCGAATTTGATGCATTGTAGAATACAACGTTTGGTATGTGTGATTGTGTATGTCGCATCAGCTAAAAGCTGAGACAAAACAATCTCAACTCAACTATCTCAACTAGGGATGACAATCAAACCCATGACCGCGGGTATCCGACCGCCCCCGACCCAGTCAACGCGGGGAATCCCCGCTTTGACCGGGTATGGGGCGGGTATGGGTAAAACCCGCAAAAAGTTTGATGGGTATGGGGCGGGTATGGTTTTAGCCTCCCCCGCCCCATACCCGCCCCACCGAGATAATTTCTTCATATATAAAAAAAAATATGTGCATCAAATTATAATCTATCAATGATGATGAGGATAACTTGAGAAAATAAATAGTAGAAATGCAATTGATTGACCACCTTAATCAAAATCTAATTCATTTCTCTCAATTCTCATTTCACTCTTTCACTTTCCCCCTTGTCAACAAGATTATGTTAGTTAATTGTTATTTAGTAGATATATCAGAGTTAGAACATAATTTGAAAAATATTATACTCTATATTATGCATTAATGGTGATTTTAGGATCATAATCTTTGAACCATATTAATAAATGACCGTGTTTTATTGACTTCATGATATAATATGTTCGTTTAGAATTATAATTAGAACTTTTCTTGTAAGTTTTAGGTATAATAATGTTGGATGTATGGGTATGGGTATTACCTATGGGTACCCGAAACCCACGGGTATGGGGATGGGTTTGCAAAACATTCCCCCGCATGGGTATGGGGCGGGTATGGGTTTGGGTATTTGAAGATGGGTATGGGGATGGTTTAAGCAAACCCGCCCCAAACCCGCTCCATTGCCATCTCTAATCTCAACAATCACAACTAAAAGTTGAGATATAACAATCACTCAAAATGAGTGATAGTTTCTGTCACATCACAGTCCTAAAAAAAAACAAAAAACGATACATTGTAAACAATACATGCATAATGACAATCTCAACAAAACTATCACAACTTCCAAACGACCCCATATTTCCATTAGGAAAAGAAACTCAACCCTTGCTATATGGAGGTGTAAATTCTTCTCACCAAAACCAAACACTGCTAATAACACGGTTGGGCAAGAGTTTTGTTTGAGGTATCACTATGAATTTCTAAAGAGAAATCTTTCAGCGTGTCACACAATTAATATTTCACAAACCTTGTGAGATCCCTTGAGTGGGGATGGGATACAAATACCATTTACTTAAACAAAGATATGACAAGAGGATTTCCCGATAACTTAGAGACTTCTTCTCATAAGACCAACCCCTGCTCCATTTGAAACGCTTTCGAATGCTCTCTCAACATATCAGGAGATCAAGGGTCGTCTATGTCGAGCACGAGACACAATTTTCATTAAACGAGCTGAACAACTCAAATCAACACTCAACTCCGCTTATTCGGAGTTCTAATTTGCCTTATGGTTGGAATTTCATCCTCGTACCACTCCCTTTCTTTCACCTTCCTTCTCTAGCAACACATACAATCGCCAATATTTGATCCTTTTTTTTCCCCCCCCATTTTTACATAGTGAAATACAGTTTTGTTTCTTTCCATTGCTGGGGCGGGGGAACAAGATTGGGCCCACGCGTTACCGCGTGACTTTTATTCCACGCCAGACTGCTGGCTGAGGGAAGGAGAGAGAAAGAAAGAAATGAAAGGACCCCACCACCAGCAATTGAGAGCTAGTCCGGTCCTCCATTTTATGTAAATATACCAAAACCAGTCTCTGAAAATTTGTTTTCTTCCTTTCGAGTCCTTGTACTATGCATTATTCTTCTTCAAAAAACCATTTTGCCTAGTTTTCCTTTTCCGCTACATAACATTGAACATAAGACATAGTCATGGAAATGTGGGGAAGTCACGGGACAAGCCACAAGATAGCATGATAACACTTATACGACATTAAAAACAATAGGAGAATAGAAATTAATGGGAGAAAATTGATCAAACCAATTTTTTTTCTTAAAAAAAAAAAATACAAGACTACCTATCTCATGCCTCCTATATGCTTCAGTATGAAAACAACACCCTGGAGTTCTTATTGTAGCGTTTCCCTTAATTCGCCTTTACCCATCCCGTGGCAGGTCATTACCAATTTGGATATTGTGTATTCTTGAAACACGTACCGAGGCTTCATACCTATTCAAATATGCGTTTTCATTAGAAAAAAGAAAAGAAAAAACAAACAAGTACATTTTAAAACCAGAGATAACGACATGATTAATGAAATCAAATAGCTTGGAGAAATTGAAAATCTCACATATGAATAACTGAAACACGTTCTGAAGCTTCATACCTATTCAAATATGCATTTTCATTAGAAAAAGAAAAGAAAAAACAAACAAGTACTTTTTAGAACCAGAGATAACAACATGATTAATGAAATCAAATAGCTTGGAGAAATTGAAAATCTCACATATGAATTGACTACATTCGACTCCGAATATGATATTATATAACTAAATATAAACAATTTGACTAAATACTAAATCAAAGATAAACTCAACGAGTCAGGAATGACGAGTTAGGCTGGGACAAGGACCAGAGCCACACCACACACCAGCCCCCCCCCCCCCCCCCCCCCCCCCCCCCATTACTCACCCAAAATATCGTTGAAACAAATCGAATAATGTACACACTAGGTCGAAATTGTCATCCTATCCCCCTAAAACTTTTGCCCTTAGTTTCACCTTCTAAACAAAGGATTTAAAAGAAAATAAACATATCGCCAAAGCATCTACGAGGGCCAAAAATGCAATAACCCCCAAAAATGAATTCAATAATAAACAAAAATAAAAGAAGAAAAAAGATAGAAGCAAAGAGATAATGGAAGCGGATCCCACCCACCACTAGCTCTGAGAAGAAAAGAAGGCGGAAATCAGGGGAGAATTCAGAGGAAGGACGAAAACGAAAAAAAGTCAAGAAAAAGATTCCTTTTCCTCTCCGCCTTCTCCCATCTACATCCTAACTGCCCTGCAACCTCATTTGCCACCTCTCCCATCCCTTTCCCTGTCACACATACTACGAATTACGATCCTCTTATTCTACAACCACAGCCCCCGTTTCTGATTCCTGGCCTTTTCTTTTTGTAATCGTCCAAAAGCTCACCAGAGAGAGAGAGAGAGAGAGAGAGAGAGAGAGATGAACCTTCCTGAAGGTGTAAGAATCAAGCTACAACAGGCATGTTCACGTCCTATGTAATCAAACTCAGAATCGCTTTAAACGTATATTTTGCTTTGGCCAATTTGGGTAATGAGTAGATGTGGTCTGGGAACAGGAAAAGGTGTTACCTTTACCGCAGCTAGTAGGACTTGGCAAAAATGGCGACTTCGTCGGCTGGTTGGCCAGTCATCAAGCATGTCTTGGTTCCTGCGGGCTGTTCGAATGGGAAGCATCGGATGGTTGCTCCGGTTTCTTCTTTCACTCTTGCTTCGTCTTTGTCGCTGCGCGACGAGGGAGTAACCAATTTGAGGGGAAAGGGGAACTGAAAAGGAGAATGACTGAAGGAAGATGAGATTAATACGAGTACCTTGCGGACCAAGGACCCCTTGCCCATTTGCCCTGGGATATAGCTTCTTTAAGTTCGTCATACGAGCTCACGTCGACAATGTTACTGCGAACGAGTGAGACGAAGGCAACGGTGTAATTTGATTTCTTGAGTGAAAAGCAATGAATGAAAAAGTAAAAAAAAAAAAATCTTATATTTCCAGTGTTTAATCAGAAGGAATAACAAAGAGCTATCATGTAGATGATACTAGGACGAAAATATACCTATCTCGGAATGATGTGGCTTTAGCCAGCAGGGATGCTTGGATCTCGTCCAGCTTGTCTTTCACATAACCTACTAAAGTTGAAGGCTCCATTGATATTTCAAAAACTTTTCCTTGCTTTCCAGGAACATCTCTCCTTGATATCACAACACTTCCGCTTGCAACATCTCGAGGACCAATCTCAATCCTAATAGGGACTCCCTGCAAAAACCCAAGCCAACTATTTTACTTGATGGATTCGGAGTAGGGGGACAAACAATTGTGTGTATAGCTTAGGTTTAGAAGAGCTACCTTCATCTCCCAGAAATTGAACTTCCATCCAGGGGTTCTCATGTCCGAGTCATCGAGTTTGACTTTCACACCAGCGGAGTGCAGTGCTTCTTTTACAGAGGACGCAGCATTCAGAACCCCAGCCTTTTCATCATCCTTTTTCCATATGGGCACAATCACTACCTGTAATGCAAATCCATATATCAGGACAAGGCAATTGCAGCACAAATTCCCTTTTCCGATTTAATACGAGTAACGGCGAGAAGGATTTTGAACAAACAAGTTCTTATGTATTAACAGGAAAATATATGGTGCTATTGGGTATCCTTCCCTTAGGTGAAAATATATCAGGGCTGGAATGTTTTCATATCCAAGATCCTTGAAAAGAGCAAATCTGAGTGTCCCGGCAGAGTGAAGCACAAGTACCTGAACTGGTGCAAGTTTGGGAGGAAGCATTAGGCCAGCATCATCTCCATGTGTCATGATAATCCCACCAACAAAACGTGTACTCACAGCCCATGATGTTTGCCATACATGTTGCCTCTGCCCATTCTCATCAGTAAACTGAACAAAGAGAAAAGAACATAAGTGAACTACTTGGAATATAACCTTTTATTTCCTAAGTGAGATATTCAGAATCACCATTTAACAAAGTAGCCAAGCCAGAAATAATGCAGTAGTCTCAAACTGGTCCCGGAAGGATTCAGAACATCGATTATCGCATAACAAAGGAAGCTCCTTGGTATTCAGACTGTAACCACGAGCCCTACTCGGTTGACGAGACAGTAAAATGGAGACACTCGGATTGGCAAAATTGGCAGTGATCCTTGCAAGACATCAAACCAGCCTTAGGCATGTTGCCTATGGTGTTGCATACATATTAAGAGTTATAGAAAGGCAGTATCAAAAGTTACACTGTCACACCAGTGGGAATACAACCAAACAACATCAGGATACGGTACTGAAAATCAAGCTAAGTTACTTGCCACAGTAATTCATGCAGTATTAACTTAAGTCTCCGCCAACTAAAACCCATCACAAAAAACTGCCTCGAAAACTCAAGTACTGGGACTATGTAGACATATATCGAAGGATAAGGACAGAATACAAAACACCAAGACTCAAAGCAAGAAGTACTTTCTTATGAGCATATATTGTATCTACCATCCAACTATTCCCACGCTAGTTTGTATTTTAATCCAGTTACAGTTTAACAAAGTTGAGCAGCAAGCTATGGTGGATGACATGGTTACAGACAGGTCATATAGGATCATAACAAAGTGATGGATTGTATTTGAAGAAACCAATTCAAAAATTGAAAAAGCTATCCAATTCACGATATAACTGTCAAATTAAAGATCTTACACTAAACATCAAGAAATTACCTGCGTTTCAAAAGCCCGAGAAAAGTTCTGCCCGAGGTTATGGCTGGTTCCGGCCTGCAAAGCCTTTCTATCACCCATCATAGCCTCTATTGTATACGTTCTAACAGCTCCAGCAAATGTTTCTTCTCTGGATTTTCTACCTACAACCACTGGTATTGCAGCCTCCTCGTAAGCAAACTTTGTATAGACATCAATCATTTTCAGAGCCTGCAGTTCAGTAGTAGCAAGTCCATAAGCAAGATACAACCTTTGCACACAACTACACATCTTCATAAATAAATGAGATGTACTATGTTTGCATACAACTGCACATCCTTGTCAATAAATGAGATGCAAACCTCTTCTTCCGCCTCTTCTGGAGTTGCATGAGCCGTATGACCCTCCTGCCACAGGAACTCGAGAGTCCTCACAAACGGTTTGGTGCGCATTTCCCATCTAGTGACATTTGCCCACTGAGGTAGCAGATCAATACTTCAAATAATTACACGCGAACAATGCACCCTTCACATAAAAAAAATGTTTTACTCTCACCTGGTTGATCAAAAGAGGCAGATCACGATAACTATGAATCCACTGAGTAAACATGTGACTAACTATGGTTTCGCTAGTGGGTCTCACCTGCCACAACCTCAACGAGTGAAGAAATCAAAAGACCAAAACTCAGACCACCGTTGTTGTTAACAAACTTAACAAACATTCACATCTCTCAACAATGTAAAACACTAGAACACTACATTCTGAAGCAAGAAAGGACAAGGTTCAATCTACGTACCACGAGCTTTTCTTCGAGTTCTTTTCCGCCTCCAATAGTTACAACAGCCAGTTCAGGACTGAATCCCTCAACATGACTAGCTTCTTTCTCAATAAACGAATACGGTATAAACTGCAGCCGCAATTGAACCACACGATTACTTGATTGCTGACTAGCACAAATGGCTTATCTGACACTTACAAGCTGTTTCGAATTAGGAAAAGAAAAGACACCATTACCTGTGGGAAATACATGTTGCTATGCCCGGTCTCCTTGAATTTGACATTCAAATAGTCCTGAATCAAGAGCAAAACCAATTCAAATTAAGCTAATTGTAGCAGAAAAAAAAAAGCCATAGGAGCAATCTTCATACCAGCTCTTATCCGCACCTGAATTGCCTCCCAGATGGCGTAGCCGTATGGGCGAATGACCATAGTTCCCCGAACGGGGCCATAATCAGCGAGCTCGGCATTAGCAATCACATCGAGGTACCAAGCGTTGAAATCCTGCGAACGAGGCGTGATGACTCGGTCCTGGTTCACCTTATTACTATTACTACTCTTCTTCTGGTTCGCAGCTAGCTCCTCGGTGGTCTCCGGCAGACTAGACGCAGCACTCTGGGCCGAAAACCTCGCCGCGGCGAGGTAAGGCTGCCGCCGGCGGAATAGAGCAGCCGGAGCTCGATGAGTTGACCGAGAAGAGGCGAAGAAGAGGGAGGTGAGAGACGGCAGCCGGAGAGACGATACTATCACCATTTCTCGGGGAGCGGAGTATCCGGGGAAGTTTTTTTCCCGTCGGAAAGAAGGATGAGGCTTTTGCTAAGAAGCGCCGCGTAGAGAGAGAGAAACAAATAGCAGCTTAGCCAGCTTATTCACAACTGATTGGGCTTGGTCTGGTTTCAAGGAGTCCATAATACGAGTTGTTGGATCAAAGCTCCAAAAAGATTTGTTTCCAGCTGGGCCTACTGGCCCAAGAACTGAGAAGCTATAGCAAATCCACAACAGACAACATTTATGCTTTAGTCAATGACACTGGAAGAAAGAAGAAAGAGGTCTACATTACTAGCTTTAGTTCAGCAGCTAAGCACGATTTGATCAATGAACAAAAGTCGAAAGACACTGATCAATGAGAACCTAGAGAGATGCCAAACAGAATTGGCATCATTCAGTAGTTTTCAACAACAAAATTCACATCTAATGCTTCAGGAAGATTAGATCCCAATATGCTTGAGTTTGATCAGCAGCAGTTAAGGAGAAGCGATCAGCTGGAAGTTGACGAAGTCGTGGTCACAATCTAACCAGCTTGAATCGGATTTGGGCGATGTTGGACTCGAACAGGGGGGAGAATGGAGATTGCGCATTGTGGGAAACTCAAAGTCCCAACTTTCCTCTTCTTCCATGAGCTCGTAGTGCAGCTTAGGACTGTCAGGCTGAAACATAAGGAAAAAATGGACCAAACTGGTTAACATGGTTAGATGAAGGTTTGCTTCAATTGAGTAGCTATGGAGATTCCTCCAACTGACCTCTACTTGAGCTCGCCGGTTCTCGAAGTGCTCAGAACAATCTGGGGGAAAAGAAAAAAAACAAAGGGTGTTCAATGAAAACTTAACATGGTAGATAACCAACAAACAGTTATCAATAGATTTACCTTTGTCTAAACCAAGGATCTTCAAGAACTCATCCAAATCCATCTGTCTATTCTGAGCCTTGATGCATTCATCATGATTGTGCAGAAACCCTTCCTCAGAGAACGCACATGGATGCATTGGGTCTTCCTCCTGCACAACACTCAGTCTCTTGCTGTTCTTCGCCGGCTTCTTCTGCGATATATCACTTCCCGATGGCACATTGGACGAGTTTGAGATATCAGAAAGGACCTTCCTATTCCCAGAAGCTTTAACACTCGTTTTACCACTTGCAGCATTGGCTCCTCCACCGAAAGCAGAACTCTTCTTTTCCCCATTCAATCCTGCAATTCCTGAACCAGTATGCTGCTGTTTCTTGGATGTTTTGTTCAGAGAAGAAGAGTTCTTCAATGCGTTTGACAAATCACCCAGCGGTGTCCTCCCACCTAACCCTCCTCCTTTCTTGGATGGCTTGGAGACATCTGTATTCAGCCAATCTGCAAGTAAAATTGGATGAGTGGAAAATCTAGCCAGTTGCCAATAAGTAGACACACATGGTGCAGTATGATGAAAATTACGAAATTAAGTCAATTACCTTTGTAGTCAACATTGCGAACCTGAGCAACACCACCTCCAACTCTTGATGCCATTTTCGTAAGATTCTGAAGGGTTGTTTAATTTTCCTGCAAACACAGTGAAGGAACGCCGTTAATTGTACTTCCAAGGGATATAGGGATCAAAACACTCTAAAAGGATTCGAAGTGGGCACGATCTATGTTAAAACCCTAAAATCAGAAGAACCCAGAACTTGAACCTTGAATCTATAGAATCAGAAGAACCCAGAACTCGAATCCCCATAATCAGGAGAACCCAAAACCAGAACCATAAAATCAGAAAAGCCCAACACTAGAATCCCTAAAACCAGAAGAACCCAAAACTTGAATCCCTAAAATCAGCAAGAAATACAGGGGGTTTCTCACAAGAAAGAGACTTGCAGAGATTGATCACCCTTTTCTGAAACTTGCTTCGAAACTCTGAGAACTGGGGTTAATTTTTAATTATCCGATAGATTCATCTAATCAATCGATTCTCTAAGTGGGTTCCAAGGCGGAAAGAAACTTTGCTACTATAACTCCCTGAACTTAGAGACCCCAGAACTCGAATCCCTAAAAGCAGCGACAGCAACGAACAGAAATCTCAAAGAGGAAGAAGAAAACTTACGGATACAAGTGCGATTGATCTTTCTGGAACTGCTTGAGACTCTGAGAACTCTGGTTGCTTTCTTGAGAGAAATGAGAAATCGGGGGGAAGACTATTGGAGAACTGAAAAAATGACCTTTGTTCTTCTTCCAACGGCTCCTTTCTTGAATATATACGCCGAGACTGGGGGAAGTGGGAAAAGGCGGTATGTCTAACGGCAAATTTTCTAACCTTTGGGCCGGACGGCCCAATATATGCATTTTGGCGACCTGGGGTTTCGTATTTAATTGCAGGCTTGCTACAGCACCATTAAGAGCTAAAGGTGATTTCTAGAACAAGACAAACGGCCCGACGGTTACTGAGCAGATCATCCTCCATAACTTGGGCCAGGCCCAGATGAAATATTAAACTGCTTCTTGCTGTTCTTCTTTATACACGCAACAACGGTTCGATCCGGTCCGGACCGAACCAAACTTATGAGAACCGTGATCCATTAGTAAAAGACATCTTAAAAGCAATGACCGGACCATCATTTCATTTGGTCAATTTGGTCTAGTTCGATTGATAATTTCTTCCGTAATTGTAAAATTCACGAGGAGCAAAGACCGAATCACATTATACTCGGTCTGATATGATCCAATCTAAACCTTGGTTTCGTCTGGTGTGATCCGGTACGAACTAGACCATTTCTGATTTCACACCCTTACTCGGAACAATGAAATTGTTCACGTGGTACCACTTGTGAAAGTAGCTTTTGTCTTTGGTTATTGGTACATCAATCAATTAGTTGACTATGTTGTGGCACAATAAATTACCATGACATCTTACTGATGTGTTATTTTTCCCTAACGTGATCGATATAAAATATGAGGTACAAAATTATTTGTGAATAATAATTCGATAACTAAAAATCCAAAATTAGCTTATATCAAGCTCAAACACTGTTGGAAAGGTATAATTTGATTAATTTGAGCAATATATATTTATTACATCAAGTTGTGTGAGAATGGTGCCAACTTTCAAACGATATGTCCCATTGAAAGAATGAGATTGATTGGAGTGAAAACCTAAAGCTATTAATGGCCGAAATGGGCCATAGCCTGGCCCAAACTTTTTTCCCAGCTGGATGAATACTGCTAGCTAAAGCATATTAAACGCTACTCTATTCGAATCGAGTTAACATAGAAAGTAGAAACTCGTATTAAAAGCTAAACGATACGAATTAGGATTATATTTAGAGATTGACAAAAAGGGCTCAAATATTTGGATATTGTAAAATTGATTTTAGGGTTAATATTTTCGTATTGCTTGAACTTTGACCAAAATAAACATCTTGGCCAATCTTTTCGATCTATAACATCCTGGCCTGAACTATACACTAAAATAAACAATTTGGCCAAACCCGATGTTTGACCGTTAACTTGGACGGTCAACGCGCCACGTCACTGCCAAGTCAGAAGATCTGATAAATATTTATTTTTTTTGTTTTTTATTTTTGGTTTAACTAAGGTATTAGATGATTTTTTTAATTTATAATAATTTAAAATTAGGGAATGTGTTGAAATTGTGAATTATTTTAAATACTTTATGTTGACTTGGCAATGACATGGCGCGTTGACTAACGGTCAACGCGTTTGACCGTCCAAGTTAACGGTCAAAAGTCGGATCTGGCCAAATTGTTTATTTTGGTGTATAGTTCGGGTCAGGATGTTATAGATCGAAAAGATTGGCCAGAATGTTTATTTTGGTCAAAGTTCAGGGCATACAAAAATATTAACTCTTGATTTTAATTAGTATAAATTATGTTTGCGTAACTTTGCTTTTGGGAATTACTCATACTCAATTTTTATTTTGAGTCTAAATTGGTAACATAGTATTGGCCTATTACGTGTCCAATATTAAAATGGATACCTGATTATAAGGAATTTTGTCTAAGTTTTTGTTGCGAAACAAATAGAAAGGTGAAAACACCAGTACTATCGATGTAATTGAGTTGAATGTAATTAATGAGATGATTGATATTGTTTTTTTTATGTGTACAATTTTCTTAATCCAAGTAGACTCATTTGGGTAGGAGCCCAACGAATTGACCAAATCAGATCCATTTAAACCCCAACCAAAACAACCCATACCCAAAACCATTAAAAATGCATATGAGTTCATTTAGGTTCGATTCAATATCATATGGGTCATGACAATTGGGTTAAATTGTCCAACGAGTTCACCCATTATCATTCCTAGTTAGATCAAAACAATTTTTTATTCGATTTGGATAACTTTTTAAATTGGGTTAAAATGTTATGACTAACGAGTCCACCCATTATCATTCGACGTTAGTCATAACATTTTTTCATGCATTTCACCTGCAAATTACACATATGGTTGAAATTCATGTAACCTGCATTCAGAGGCGGATCCAAGTGGTTCAATGGATTGTCAATTCATAAACCTTGAATCAAAATTTTGGACAATAAATTTGTACAAAATTTTATTTTAGTGGTGGTAGTATTTGAAGAGGAAGGGAAAACAAATTTTCACCCAGTAGCTTGGAATCAGATGACGCTACCCAGGAACCAAGGGGGTTGGCATTCGGCCTACCCGGTTGGCTAACCAGGCAATGCAGGCAAAGATCCCCCGGGGACTTTGAGGACTATTCTCAGGGAAGACGTTATAGGAGTTAGTTTACCTCGTATAATGATTATATAAGAGTGCCAAGAGCCTATGTTTTCTCTCTTGCAAAGTTCTGATATCCTGTTTCGGTTGGTTCCCAACCTCCATTCAATCAAAAAAAATTGAATGTGGGACTACGTAGAGATTTTGGTTTATCGTTGACTACTCTTTATAAAAATTTTGAGTCCGCCACTCACTACATTACTTCACATCCCAAATAGCATGACCAAATTGTTGTACACCACTAATTGGAGGTGATAATTTTGTATAAATCCACCAAAACAATCCAATCCATCCACTAAAATGTATATTTAATCCAATCCACTGGGATTGGTTGATTCATGGATATTTGATAAATTATAGTTTCGTACCTATATTTTTATATTTTACATTTTGATAACTAAAATCTAATTTAATGTAAAATGTCATTGAAAATTAGGTTTTGGTACCTTGATTCTTTATTATAATGTTTTAGTTCCTTAAAATTTTAAAGCTTACATATTAATCCAATGTTTGAATACCACTTGGATCCCCAATGCAGTCCATCAATTCATTTGATCTAACCCATCAATTCGCTAACTCATTTGATCAATGGAAACACCAATCTATAATCCAATCCATTTATCCATCTCCATAAATAACTACACCAATCCATAAATTCAACTCTCAAACTACATGAAAACTAACCTGCAAAAGGATGGAAAAGAAAGCTCCGAGCGATAAAAACACGTTGAGAAATCCGGTGGATACATTTATGTGCCAAAGCTTTGACTTTGATGCGCTACGTTATGCCCTGTTATTAGCCAGCCAGCACAGTTGGTTTGGTCCTTTGTATCTATCATCGTAAACGAATCAAACAGCGGCCCTGTTTTTCTTCTTTCTTTTGTGGGGCGACAGATTCGTGGGCGTGGCAGCACTCTGTCCATGAGAGCTTCGATCCATCCATAGAAAATCCAACGTACGACACTTGCCGGGGTTCTCAACACTGTTGCGTCGAAGGCTGAGAGTTAACAATTGGGTGAAGAAGAAGCTGTTTTGGTAAGTTTTAACCTTGGGTCATTCCAGAGAAGAAATACAGTAGTGTTAAGAAATTGATGTGCAATGCATCCAATGTCAAACATCCATCGGCCGGGTCCCGTTCACACACAAACATGGGAGAGAAACCAATATTGGAATCCAATGTTTGGTAGAACAATCCATGTCAAAAGATAAACCCAAAAAGCGAGCGAGAGAGACTCTTTGATCGAACCCAACAGAAAGAAACTGTTACAGGAAGAAAAAAACAAAGTGTAATCAGAACGCTCTCGGCTTCCATAACCATCGGCACCACACAAGCAAGGCTTCAGCTCGCTCGTAAAACATACAATACCATTGAGCTTATAACGCCATAACCTACCACATGGGGATCGTTCGGAGACGACCCATCACACCGAATTACAGGACAAGCGATTACTCGGTGGTGGACAGAGCTGAAATCGGGATGCTCGCGGAGCTGAACAAGCGCGAGGAAGTTGGAGACAGGTTGGATTTGGCACATGGAGAGCCAAGGAAAATCCATTCATTGTCTCCAAAGAACCACGAAACAGCCGACTACGTACGAGAGTCGACAACGACATCGATACCCACCACAACAGTCGATCGAAAAGAAGGAAGATGTGCACACCAACAGTGAGCATGAGCATTAAGGGAAAATACTGATCGAGTCATCGACATAGATTAACTTCATTGTGTATACTACGAGTAGCAAGAACCATATCAACAATGTAATAAGAAGTTATCGTTACACATTAGAACACAGTTGTTACTGCTAGATACTTTGACTTCACAAAATGATGGGAAACCAACCATATGTTACACTTTATGCAATTGCCTTTGACCTCTAGTGAACTAGTGGTCACTTAATCTCTCTTTTTACTCCAAGTTGATTAATAAAGAGATCAATAATGGCAACAACTTACCTCTGGACCAACATGCACAATGGGGGACCCGACCCGACCCTATACCCACTCTCCCAAAGTCGAACCCTAGAAGAAGAAGAAGAAGAAGAAGAAGAAGAGTTGTAAGTAGGCATTAGGTGGAGACCGGTGGCCAATGAAGTTGCATTTAGTTCAACTTAAACCATTCATCACTTATATTCAGTAATTTCAGTCTGGAAGAAGAAGAAAAAATTGCCTTATTTGATCTCACTAATAGATGTGAGCATATGGTATGGAATCTTGAAACTCATCATCGATTCGGGTATTTTTCATTCATCGAGAAGGTTCGAGTTCGAATTGTTACAATTACAGTGTTATCAATTCATTTAAAAGTATAATATGATCCAGCTGCCCGACAGAATGCATTTGTTTCAATCTCAGGTTGTGGTATTGGTTTGATCTGCATTGTTCTGAACAATTTTTATTTCTGAAGAAATAATATAAAGGAACAATAGTAAAACACAAGGTTTATGTGGTTTGATCTTATGGCATTGTATGTCTCTTAAATATGCATGCACAAACAAAACTGTACCATGTTCATCTAGCCAAAAGATCTTCAATACCAAACAATGCCCTTCTCTTCTTGCATTATTTATTCTTTTTTTGCTTGTTTATCTTTTCATTGATGTCGTTGTGACAACCGAATGGAATATCCAAATAAATAAAATGAACTATTTAAGAGTATCTTATTTTTATAGGTTATTTGAGAGTATCTCTCATCCAATTGCTAATGAAAAAGAAAGAAAATGACCTACTTAAATTCATTGGAAATCCTACTCAACTTCTAAAGTTTACCCTTCTCATTGAAAGCAATCCGGTTTATAGTGCTGATATAATGCAGTTAGGTGCCTCGCACCCATATCCTCGCCCACACACGAGGCAACAATAGCAACAATGCTAATCAGCAGATCCCGCAACTGTCATCAATACTAGTCCCAACACTTGGATCGATCGATGGAACTTTTGATCCCCACGAGCACGTACTTCGTACATCCATCCATCCATCCAAGAATCGGTACTACGTTTAAACCTTCTCATATACAATAACAACCTAGAAAACAATTCATCACAATCAATCATATCAACACCTCCGAGCTTAAAATATAAATGACTCATTGACAATCTTTCAATTGCCATAATAAATCTACCAATTGAAAGATTGAGCCTTACTTACAACTTACCAGGCCACCAGCCCACCACCATAAACTTTGTTGAAATAAATAAATGTGTATATAAATTATATACCTTTCATGGTACTTCACCATCAAAGTACCATATAGCTCTGTGGATCCCATCTCTCCCCAAACAATAGAAAATCCCAACACCATACTCTCCCCCACAATTTGGAAAAAATAATTTCTTCACAAAGTGGATCCCTCTCTCTCTCTCACAAAGCCTATTTCATTCCCCCAATTGGAGAAGGAAAAATACTCAAGCCAACCATACTATCTCTTTAACCATACCCAATTGCCCACCAACCTTACACCAAACCCTAACCCATTATTTTCCTCCCCTTTTTCCCCCAACTCTCTCTCTCTCTCTTTCTCTTTGTTTCATTCACACATACACATACTTCCAATCCACTCCCAAACAAAACACAAAATTCTCCAACCCTAAACCAAACTCAATTATCAAAACAAACAAACGCCACTAAACAAACCCAATATCTCTGCCACATAGATTTGGGAAATTATCGCCCTCTCAAACACTTAGTAATCTGCACTGCAAATAGGACATCACAATAAATTTTAAGCCTTTTGATAGTATAAACACTGGAAAGAGACACAAACCGCGATACAAAAGGGAACGTAAAACAAAATGGATGTCCCTATGATCGAATTACTTGTGGACGTTGTGATGCGCTCCCCCATTTAGTTTCCAATAGTTGAAGCTAGATTGAATTGAGGAATTGTATCAAGTTTCCAATTGGCACAAAACCATAGTCTTTTCCTCCAATGAAGACAACACTTTTATTGCTCCCCTCCTTTCCCCTCTTTGCATTTTCCACATTGGTAGGAAACTTCGAGAAATTACCGCTAGTATGACAATTAGTAGTAGTACTAGTAACAATACGAGGGGTGGTGGTGAAAATGAGCAAAAAACCAACAAAAAGAAGAAAAAAGGGCGAGTGAGTGAAGTTAACGCCAAGCGGAAGCGACGGTGAGAGATTTCCCCATCCAACCGAAACAAGCCCCGCCGTTATCTTCCTTGACGGTGAACCCCGGGTTGGCCCGGTTCGTCGAGTTCAGTCTCGCCCGCATCGACTCGGTCACGGCCCGACTCAGCGGCTTCGCCCGAAAACCGGCCATCCCCATCCGGGCCCGCCACTTCCCGAAAACCTCGCACCGCTCGACCCGGTCCCTTCCCTCGCAGGCCACCGCGTTCGCCAGCTTCCTCCCCACGCCTTCCTCCACGCGCCCACGCTCCGCCTCCCCCTGCACCACCGTCGCCTCGATCGACTCCAGCACGGCGCCGTAGTACCCGCTCGCCTCGTTCACGCGCGCCAGGAACGGCGCCGTGTTCCCGCTCATCTCCTGCTCCACCACCGTCACCACCCGCGGCTCCATCGCCCTCACGCGCCGCAGCAGCTCGTCCCGCGGGTTCTCCGTCGTCACGCTCTCGTCCGGCATCCTGTACAGCTTGAACGCGAAGTTCACCGCCAGGGGTTCCTCCGCCTCGCAGCCCAGCGACTCCCGGTTCAGATCGCCGAGTTTACAACAGCTCGCCGCCGCGACGTTGAAGTGGAGCGCGATCCCGAGCCCCTCCGCCAGCTGGCGGAGGGATTTCCCGACTGAATTCAGCCTCTCCCTTTCTTCCTCTCCTCCGCTGCCGTCAGGCACCGCCGTGATCTTCACCACCGCGGGGCTCCCGTTCAGACGCTCGGCCAGCGCGTAGAGGAGGTTCATGTACTGCCCGCCCTGCCCGATGTCGAAATCCACGACGTGGAAACCGTTGTTACTCTTCTTCTTCTTCATCTTCGTAGTATTCCCCTGTTCTTGTTCTTCTTCTACCTCCTCCTCCAGAGTGGATTCGAGAATCGCGAGATTCGCGGCCATGAACCCGAGCTTGAAACACGGGGAGAGCTCGTACAGCAGCTGAGTCGACGCGGCGTGCTCTTTGCCGTACAGCTCCGCCACAGGCGGCGGATTCTCCGCCGGATTCACTCTCGATTTCAGCGCCGAGTATAAATAATCCATCAGCCTCTGCTCCGAATTCCCCTTTCCTCCGCTAGAAACCACACGAGACAGGATCTCCGCCGCGGAGTCGGTCTTCCCTTCGTAAATCGCCGCCGCTGCCTCCATTAAAACCGGCCTCGTGCAAATCGCGGCGGAGGTCGTCGTGGAAGAAGTAGTGGAAGACGACGAGGACGGGCTGGGCGAAGGAGAAATCTGATTGTTGTTGTTGTTGTTGGCGGTGGTGGGGCTGGAGGAAGAGGAAGGAGAGATGAGATTCTGAATCGTCTCCGACCACTCGCTGTTGGTGTTGGTGATAACGGAAACAGCGTCCCCGCCGGATCCTTCCTCGTCTTCGTTGTCGTCATCGTCCAGAAGTTGCTTCTCCAACTCCTGAAGCCGATTCATCATCTTCTTCTCCGACTCCTCTGCCGGCGGGGCAGCAGCAGATGTAAAACCAATTCCCCTGTTATTCTGACTCATCTGAACAGGCTGAGTCGACTGGACCGAGTTCGCAAACGGAACTCCCTGCAGAGTTTGAAATTGGGGATTATTGCTGTGGCTCCCTGTATTTATAGGCTGAGGCCTCAATTGCTGAAGCAGCGGGAACCCATAGCGTTGTTGCTGCTGCTGATGAAGTTGAGAGACCGCCGGCAATTCAGGCGAGAAGTTGTTGGCGGAGAATTCTATGGGTGAATGAGTCGAAATCGGAGAAGTAGTTGTGGTGGTGGTATTACTGTTCTGGTAAATCCTCGGCTTGACGGAGCGAGCCAGGAGGGCGTTGAAAGGATTCAGGCCACCACTACTCTGGCTTTGCTGCTGTTGGTAAAGATGGTGCTGAGAAGAAGTCTGGTAATCGGACAGGGTTCTCTTCCCGAAGTAACTCGCCACCGGCGATTGGTGGAACCGCTGCTGCTGCTGGGCGATCTGGGAAGAAGAGTCGAGGAACATTTGGGAGAGCTGGGTTCGGTAAGGGTTGTTTGTCTGCGAGTTGGGATTCATCGATCTGCCGGACAAGAAATCTGAACCGCCGCCGATTCCTCCTCCGCCGGGGAACCCAGAAGCCATTTTTTATCCTCTTTTTTTCTCTCTGTTTCCGGAGGGGATTGGGGGAAGGCTACAAGAAGAGTTGGTGATTGAGGAAACGCATGAGATGAGGGAAGATAATAACAGTAAATGAAGGAAATTGAATGAAAGGAGAGAGAGAGAGAGAGAGAGAGAGAGAGACAGAGACAGAGAGGAGAAGGAAAGGCGGAAACAGAGAGCGTTTTTCTTTCTCTAATGGCGTTGAAATGATTCCGATGAATAAGGGGAAAGAAAACTTCCGTAGGAGGGAGAGAGAGGAGAGAGAAGGGGGGCTTTTTATAAATTAAATTCCCAACTAGCCTTTATGTTTTTATTTATTATTTTATTGTTCTGAAAAATTGTGATATTTGGTGATGGACTTTTTCGTACGTATATTTGTTTTTTTACATTTTTTAATTTCTCAGAATAAACAGATAAGTAACCTTTTGAGGTATTTATGAAATACGGTGGAGTTGGACGTACCTTTGCGCTAAAAATAGTAGAATAATGAGAATATTTTTTTAGTTGTACCAACTTGAAAACAACAAAATATAATACCTAAGTTCTAAAATTTTAGTATTTCAGCTAAATTATGTGAATAGTCCACTCGATATATTTAGTTTGGATCATTGGTGGTCAACTATTTAAAAAGATCCAACTATCGACTTAACTCGATCATAAATTGGATCAGTCCGCGAAAGTCATTTGCGTATTTCTCTTGCATAATTTAAAAATCATTTTCTTTGCATAACTATGTCATTTTCTACATATACTTTCTCGTTACAGTTTTTTCTGAACAGGCTGTCGTAAAACTGAATCGATTGTTGGAGTGAATGTTAGGAATAGAACATTGTTTCTTTCAAAATCTTGCAGCATATCCATTGAGTAATTGTTCTCGGTCCAAATTAACATGGTAGAAGCATTTTGCATAATTAACATTTCATTATTTTTATGGTTTAAGTTAAATGAGTTTCATTTTGGTAGTGGATCATCGTAGAAAACAATTTTATTTTTCATGGGGAAAAGAGAAAAGAAGCGAGTGGGATTGACGTAAGAGTTTTAACCGTCAGATTTATCGGGTTGATTGACTCCTTCCTTCCTGCGCAATAGATCGGCGAGTTTCTATTCCCTCAAGCATACAAAACGATGTCGTATGGCTCTCGTTCACGGTTCCCGCAATTAATATCTCCCACGCTTTCCCCATGGCGCGTAGGCTATCAAAGCCAACCGGGGGAAAAAAAAGATACGGGAAGAACGGGCCCACGAGGGCGCAGGAGCGTGGATGCACGCGTGAAGTTAGGGCTTGATTTTTTTTTTTAAACAGAAAAATTAACGAAGGGGAAGGAAGTGTTCACCTGACAGGACAGTTACGAGAAACACTTCTGAAAAAGCTAGCGACAATAACCCCAATCCATAAGGGCAAAGCGAAAGCGACCCATCTGACACGTGTAGCAACGAGGGGCGAGCTTTCAGCTAACTACAGGTAACAGCGCCGTTAGATTCGAATTGCTTTTTGCTTCCCGGCCCAGGCCCACTCCAGCTGGCTCGCTCTTTTGATTCGAAATTCTCCCCGCACCCGGGCTTTGGCCCGGCTCCGCCGGTTCCCGGTGGGATTCAGGTGGGCTCTGTGTACACGTGTCGGTGGCGATCATGGCTGGCCGGCTGGCTGAGAATTTAATAGCGGAGGAAATTTTTGCCCTATTGTATTAGAAAGAAAGTTGTGGACGTTGGCCTATCCACGATCATTTAAATATTAGTCTCCTCACACCAACACACATATACAAACCGTTAAGTTGGATGGGTTACTCTTATGAGTTATTTGGTATCGAATAATTCGTTTGTGTACAAAAAGTTGTGTTGGGTTATTATCGCTAGCTTTTTCAGAAGGGTTTCAAATATCAAAGGTTATTTGACGAATATAAGAGGGTGAAGATTGATATTCTCCAAATAAAATGTAATTGTATCTTTTTTATTTTTCAATTGCCCACGTTCATTTTTTAAAATCTCAAACTACCCTCTCCTTTTAAATCCCATTTTTTTATACATTTCTCCAATTATCCCCATAAATATTATTTGGTTTCCACTATTATGTTTAATACTAACAAAGACTCAATATGTCTTAACACACTACTCTATTAAAAAAAATGTATAAAACTTCGTACATATTAATACCTTTTTAATTTTAAATATTTTATAACTGACGTGAATCTTTTGAACGAATTATTGTATTAAAACGACGTATAAAACTCAGAAATGTGAATGTAGTCGTATATCTTCTCATAATACTGAGCAATGTGTAATTTACACTATCCTGATCAAAATAGTAAAATCAATCATCCCCAGGTTTTGATGGTATGTAGCACATATTGTGTAGTGAGTTGTGACCATAAATTATGCAAATACATTTGTTGTTTAATTACTCGTTTATCGACAGTCTATCCATTTTAATAATTAAAAATGTCGTCTACGATAAGTATCGATTGAACTGCGATTGTACTCCTAAATCACCCTAAAAAATAATTGAGTTGAGGATCATAATAGACGGAAGTTTGCCTTAGATTCTACAAAAATATCCTTGGCGCAGAAAAAAGGAAGACAAAATAGGGGCCATGTTGTGCGAATTTGTGCATGCTTTCCCAATCTGCATTTCAGCCATTGGTGGAGAAAGAGAGAAACTTTTATTCAGTAGAAAAAGAAAGAGAATTTTGAAATTTGCCACAAATACCCGGAAATTGTTTGGTGGGTCACTAATCACTATCAATTTTGTTGAAAACAAACGGTTTAGGTTATGATTCAAATAATACAAAATCTATAAATACATGTGCATTATTATCTTGATAAATTGTATCAATGTGGTATGATTTGTATCAGCGATAGTAAGATACAATAAAATTGCGTACTCTATTCTTTTCTATAAATGAACACTATTTTATTCTTGCAAAATTTGTAGGAATAAAAGAAGAATCCAAGAAAACCAATGGCTCCTCCTTTCACCATTTAAAAAAATGAAAATACCTATGAATTATTATTATTATGATTAATTACAAGACGAGAGTGAGCCAGCTGCTCATAAACAGCTTTGTGAAATGGGTATTTATGGAACAATTAGGAGTATTAGATCATAGCCGTTGGACTGATAATTAACACAATATTTCATTATTTCTAGCTCAAAAGAGTATGAATTAATTATGGAACCAGAGCGATAAAATCAATTAAACTCCTTAATTAACACTGAAATTCTAGCTGTACACATTAGATACTTGCTTGTTGCACAAATTTAGCTGATTAATTAACTAATAAATTATGTCATGTTCCTTAGCCATTTCCTGTATGAACAGCATATTGTCTTCATACTCAAGAGTTCCAAATGATTCAATTACAATAGGAAACAAAATGGATGTCAAAAGTCAAAGTAAGGAAGGAATCCTTTTTCGGGATTGTCTGAATGATATTGGATACAAAAATGGATTAGTTTTAGATATCAATATTTTTTTTTTTGGTCAAGATATAGACCTCTTTTTGTCTCTTAAAACTTAGAGAAAATGGTTAAACTAGAGTCAAACAGTTTCATCCTTGATTTAACAACCCTTAGTCTATAACAACCCATCAACTTACAATTTTGGAGCCATCCTATATTATGAATGCATTCAAACATTCATTTACCTTACGGGGCATAATCAACGATTGCTCGCAACTCTGAGTTGTTTGGTTATCATTTCGCTGCATCTAACATATATATACACTACACAATGTCTTACTCATAAGATGGAGTCTTAATCCATCCAAATTTTCTTTCTACTCCACTTTCACATAAGAAACACATACACAAAGCTACATATCATTCCACCACATTTATCATGAACTATTCATTGGTTTCTTAGATGTGACAAGTCACAAACCCTCTCTCAATTTGACCAACATTTTTATAGTCCATTGGAATTGAGGTGCTCTGAAAAACAAATAACTATTATTATCACTAGTTGATAGCTAGGCATTTGAAAGAATATTAGCGGAGATTCACAAAATACCTAGCTATAAAGGTACACATGTTTTTCATCCACCAGAAAGAAAATGTTTTAGACTCTACAACAACAACAACCATCGTCATGGGCTCTGCTTGTGCAACATATTGGATTATTTCTCAGCTGTAATTGAGAAGTTGTGATCTTTCAAGTGTTTAGAGAGAGTAATTCTGCTGATGATTTCTTGACATGTACGAATCATGATGCCCATTTTGACACTCATTTGTTTGAGCTGTGCGACCCAAACCTTAGACATTGGCTCTTGTTTGATATTATGGTTACTCTAACATCGGTCTTCTACCAGAAAAAAACGAAAGAGTGTTTCAATAGAAGCTAAAAGAGGACAGTGGAAACATTATTAGGGCACCAACAAAAACCCTTCTCCACTGCACTTTTTACCCCCGACCACTCTCAGGAAAATGTAAAATGCCTTTAATGGCGGCAAAAAGTACCACTCACTGTGCATTAACCAGTGACTGGCCTGGGGCAGTGGTAGAACCGTAGAAGTAGAAGAACACAGTTTAATGGAACGAATGTGCCCATCTGAATTTTCCACATAAAAATTTTCCCACTATTTTTCTAAATTTTAATCTTTGTCGTCGGCTCGTTGCATTCTTCAGGGCTCGATTTTTGTTACAGTGGTTGTCGTCCTCAGGTTTTCATTGATTAATGAATGAATATTAATCGAAGGGTTGAAAAACCATATGAGACTTGAGAGTACCGGAAAAGTTAGTGTTAGAGCATTTTATGTCAAAATCGTGTTTTAATTGTGGATGTTAAATATTGTCTATTGATTTTGCTTCTGGTAGGAGATTTTTCTGGTTGAACCACCAATATAATACGGTTTTTCAATGTTTGATATTAACAAGAAAGAAAAAGTGGTAGTGGGTGACAGGAGAAAGCAGAAAAGGAAGAAGAATCGTTTTTCTCCTGGGCACGGGGTTGCTTCCTATCTAATCGAATGAGACGTACAGAGAAAATTTATGGACTAATTAATATCTAGAATGTGCAGCTGAAGAATCCAATCCTTTATCACCATAAACATTATATAAAAGAAAGAAAAAACGGATGATGGATCATGGATGGGCTTAGGATACAAAGTTTTTTGTTACGTAGATGTGCCGTATGGGCGGAATTCTACGTACTGGATCTTTACTTCTCCGGACTTTTGGATACGTTGCTCGACGCTCTCGAGTAGAGGACCTCTTTAATGGCGAGAACAACCCCAAAATAACTACGAAACTACTAAACTGAACGAAAGAAATAATCAAAGCAAACAAACATAAATTAGGTTCCAATCTTCTCATCATTAACCGAACGAAACAAGTACATATTTATAGGCACAAAGCCTCTACCTTTACCTATCTAGATTATGACCCCTAAACCTCTAAGGATATTACCAACAAATAACCAAATCCTATACGAACAAGGAAAACAATAATAAAGACAATAATAATAAAAGCCCAATAATGTACTAATACTAAAGATACGCAAGCCCAGTCTCCTACGAAATGCTACGATGGCCCGATCTCGTAACATTTTTTAGGTTATGATTCGAAGATTTGGCTCAAATACACTTGCAACATATTTTCCTGAAAAGAAGAAAAGAATTGTGGAGAAATGGAAAATTTTGATATTTGAATTTAATTGGCCCCTTATTTTCATTTTTATTAATTTCAGAGATACATATTCCTTTGAAAACATTCGATAAAATTAGAGCAACATAGACACGGTGATAGTATTCAAAGTATAGTATAGTCTAGTCGGGGTGTAGATTATGTTTTGGGCTTTGACGGATTAGAATCAATGCTTAGGTACATGGTATAGACGTATAGTATATTAGTGTTACATTCGAAATTAGGGTTTGAGGTTTAGTTATTTAAATCTAGGGTATAGTATAATATTCAAAATTCTAGTTGATTTGATGCTATAAATAGCGTTGCCTTGCTAAAAAAATATGAGGCACTTCAAAAATCACTAAGATGCTATAAAAGTACACTTAAAAATAAAATGTGTGCTTCTTTCTTGTTTTCCTTTCTGAAAATAAATCAAAATATCAAATTGAAATGTTAAGGGAGAACATTTTTGTTTATGAACAATTGTTTGTTCTTCAATGCATGTATATGTGTATTGCAGCACCTAAAGATCGTACTAGTACGAATATAAATTTAAAATTGGATGAAACAAAAAACTTCATTGAAATGACTCGAACATATCATATACACTACACGTGAATCATATATGTACTACGAAAGTGTTTGTGAGTTTATCGACAACAACGTTTGATTGGGGGCATATTCACCTTTATTTCTGTTTTCTGTTTCTTGTCCTTTTCATAAATCTGGCAACGAAAACGAGAAAACAAGTTTACTTTTCATTATGTTTTCTATTCATTTCTAACTCTCGAAACAAAAGATGGTAGCTTCCTTTTCTTTTCGAAAACAACAATAAGTTGTTTCCGCCAGTTCCCAACTTTGTTTTCTTATATTTTAAATGAAAAAACTTCTTTATTCTTATCGATTAGGTGAAATATTTGAATGACGTTTGAAAATGAATTACTATATTTGGAATGTTATACAAATCTGTACAAATTAATTGAATTGAACTCTTAAGTCACGTTTGTAACACATTTATAATTGAAAACTTTCCAAAATTACCCTTAATTTATTAACTAAATTACCAAGAACATGACGTGTATTCAAAATTAATCATTGAAAGCGTGTACCTGCTATATGAAATGGAGTTCGAAAAGTAAAAATGCTACCACTACTCGGGGTATTCAAAATTTATCATTGAAAATAAATTCATTTGTATTTCGAACATAAATCATTTAATTTCAAAACAAATACTGAACACTAATGAAATTTATTTATATTTAATAATATGTTTGATTTGATTTTAAAAAAAAAGTCACTAAACAACTTATATTCATATATGGTTTCTTCTCTACTACAATAAAATTTTCTTCTTATTTTTGTATTTAATACTTTTTCTTTGTGTTTTATTAGTTAATCATTCAAAATTTTCTTACTTTGATTTCAAACAATCTACCATCATTTAGGTTTCTCTTTCATAATTAAGCAAATTTTTTTATTTAAACAGATTTCATTTTTAGGTTTTGTTTGTTCATTGAAAAATGACAACTTTGTTTCCATCAAGTTCTATTTTCTGTTGCTACAATGTCAGAAAATGAAAATAAACATCCTTAAATTCCCTTGTTTATCAAGAATGAAAATGGCCAGCTGGCATTCATGCGTCTGCTTTCCCGGCAGTTTGCCGTCGCGGAGCCTTCCAATTACGATGATTTGGAGTTTTGCCGGGGATTGACTTCCTTTTGACCATTTGAACTATTCTTCATCAAAACAAAAGTTAAGAGAGACTTAAGAGGTGGACCAAATGGGTAAAAGCAACCAAGTAATAATCTCCATTTCAATGAGGTATAAAAAAAAAAAAAAAGACTAGTACACTTATATTGAACGCACTTTCTTGGATTTTGATTAACTCTTAAGAAAAACATAGAGAGACTATTATAAAAGAAGGAAAAAGTGAAAAGAGGCGTATACTCACTGCAATAAGAGTTTATCAACTTATATAGTCGATGGTCCAAGCAGGTTATGACAGTTTGAGATAACTGAAGTTTGCATATTTCAATAAGAAACTCGAAATTCACTGATTCGTGACCGGGGCAATTCGGGGAGGGAAGAAAAAAGAGAAGCGTAGGAGAGTCGAGTTCTTAACCTAACGTATCAACCTCAACCGATCGAGATAGGTTGACTAACTACTTTAAATCCAACCCGATTTTAGTTCTAATAATAACGATTCGATTTCTTGATAATCTGCAATGAATCTCCTTATCAAACACATTTGATTAAAGCATTAGACGTACATAATAGCTGTACCGAATTTAAATACACAATTCCATAAATATTCTATAGAAAAAATACTCTAAAGAAAATTAGATTTGATAGAAATTGCGAATGTAATTGCATGGTGGAGCCATACCCATATTACTAAGAGGTTGTTTCGATGGAGTATTTGAGTGAGTTATTTGGATTCAAATAACTCATATAATGTGTTTGACAATATTTTACTGAAATTTGTTATTTGGATAGTGATTTATTTACAAATAAGTGAATAACTAAAAAACAAGTTATTCGAAATAACTCGTACCCTGTGTTATTTCGAAATAACTTGTTTTACCATTTTGATCTTACTAAATATTACAGGCAAAATATCACATTTGCATGGTTCTACCAAATAAGATACTAAAATTCAATAATCACTGAAACATCACATAAATAATTAATAACCAATAAAATAATTATTGGTGAAACATCACATAAATAATTAATAACCAATAAAATAATTATTGGTTGCCGGCAAAGTTGCGGGTGGGACCCGACCGTGGGTTAAGTCCCGCGTGGAATTTAATATATTGAGGTAACCGGAGATAGCCGGTCCCTATTCACTAAACGCCGACTGTCAAGTGATATCGATATTTAATTATTTTATATTTCTTTTTCTTGTTTTGTACTTTGTGGAAACTGGAATGCAATTAGGCTACGCGCCTTTCCCCTTTCCACCTCGCTACACGCGCCGCCGTGAGGAATATAATATGATTGGCACACGCAACCCACACTCGCTCTCCCGCCCCCACACGCACCCACAGCATGTGTCCACATCTCATTCTATCCTTCCCAGTGGGTCCCATTTTCACCTCTCATTTTCCGTATGAATTAATATTTTTAATACGAATCTTCGAGTTTGCGGATTAACTTTTCCCTCCAACATCAAGCTGCACATTGCACACATATTAGATCATGTTGTCGTGATAAATTCCAAATCTGATATATATCAAACGAGAAACCTTTATTACTTATGGACCAATGGAATTTATTATTTACAATGTCCTTTTTCGTTTTTGAATTTAGAAAATAATATTTTACGTTGGTTCAACGTGTAAGGACTGTCGATATTGTGACATATATATTTTTTTTCTTCAAGCCATTAGTCTAAATGAATTTACATGTCGCGCGACTAGCCGACTAGAGTATCCGGTGAGCGAAATTACCTTACTTGAAAATGACGCTCATGATAGTCTAATATGATCATATTACTAATACTCTTGGTTATAGATATACCTCAAATGTCACTAAATTATCTGTTTTTTTTTTTTTGCTTGTGTGGATTAACGCTTGGGAAATTCTAATAAACTAAGGAAATTTATGTTGCGAAAAGGTGTATTAGTTTAGATTTCATTAACAATCACTTGTGTGGAAACTGGGAATTAGTTGGCTGGATGATGCTTTATTTTATATACAAAATAAAAAGCTATTGATTTGGGTCAGGGAGGCTGTATATGTGAAGTGTGAACAATGGGAAAGCCACGAGTTGAAGCAATGTTGCAATGAATTTCTTTGTAACTTAGTGACCCTCAACATTTGTATTCAGTCGCGGAGCTACGTTGAGTACAAGGGCTACAAACCTTCAAAGTTTCAAGTGTATGAATAGGTCCAATTTCAAATTTGATGGTCGGTGCAGTAATAGGGTCCGTTTCGAGTCTTTCGACAATTTCCTTCCTCCTCGTTGCTAACACTCAGCAATACTGGTAAGGGGAGCACAAAGAATGTCGTTGTGTGGGGGTGCAATTCTTCAAGCTGGGAGAAAACGAAGTCGTCTAGCTCTATCGAAGTATCAAAGGCTTTCGAGAAACGAAGTCATTCGACTGAGTTGGTGATATTATGAAGAACTCGCACGACCTATGTAAAATTTGCAACAAATTCTGAAAATAGACGGGTTGGTAAGACATTAGGTCGTCGATGGAGGAAGAGGAGGAGGGGTTGAGCGAGATTATTGAGCTGCCGAGTCTAAGCGATTTTGGGGGCGGGTGGATGTACCCTACGATGTGGTTGCCGGACGACGGTGGTTGCGGTGGTGGTGGGACGGCGGGTAGGTATGTTAGTGGTGGTGACGAGTTTAGTTCTAGGTTGGGTTGGGTGTATGATGTGCCAGGTTTAGTGACGTGGCGGGTTAGGTTTGACCATTTTCAGCCCAGAACGACACTGACTAGGCGCTCCCGTTTGCCACGTCAGCACATAACAGACTCCATTAACGGAGTTGGACGGAGACTAACGGAGAGTGACTAAACATGACCTGTTTTAGTAATTCGAGTGACCAAATTTGATATTTTTTTTTAGTGACTAAACATGATCACATGATTTAGTAATCCCAGTGACCAAATGTGGCATTACCCCAAAATAAAAGGCACTTAATTTGGGTCAGGGTGGCTATATGTATATGTGAAATGTGAACAATGGAAACCCACGAACCGAAGGAGTGTTGCTATGAATTTCTTTATAACTCGTTTGTTTTGCGGATTTGAAAAATGAAGATTTTTTTATAATTTGGATTTTGAAAATTCATGGATATATGAGGGTTCTGGGTGCATTATGGATTTGATAAACACTATTGTTTGTTTGATGGATTTCAGGATGGATTTTGTTAATTAAATTTGTATGTATGAAGTGTAACTTACCTTTATTGTCATCAATAAAAGAAAATATGAGGGGTAGGTTTGGTAAAAAAATGTGCTTCAAAGTCCATCATCAATTCCCTCCTAAAGGTGTGGGATTTTCAAGTTCGTGGGGCCCACGGATTTGGACCCTCTAAATACTTGAAGCAAACAATGGATTTTGGACAAATTCCATCATGGATCAAAATCCATCAAGCAAACATAGTGAGTGACCCTCAACATTTGTATTCAGCCGCGGAGCTACGTTGAGTACAAACAAGGGCTGTAAAGTATAAATCTTTAATTTTTCAAGTGTAGGAAGAGGTCCAATTTCAAATTCGATAGTCAGTGCAGTAATAGGCTTCGCTTCTACGATTGCCTTCCTCGTCGTTGCAAACACTAAACAAGACTGGTAATTAAGGGGCGCACAAAGAATGTCGTTGAGTAGGGGGTGCAATTCGTCAAGCTGGGAGCAAACAAGGTTGTCTAGCCCTACCGAAGTACCAAAAGCTTTCGAGGAACGAAGTCATTCGACTAAGTTAGAGAGGTTACGAAGACCCCACACGATTTTTGTAAATTTTGTAACAAATTCCGAAAAAATAAACTAGTTAGTAAGGCATTATGTCCACCTCTAAAATAACCATGGTTCAAATCCTTTAAATGTAAATCTTTTATCCTTCCTCGTTCAGATTTCGGACTCCTCCATTATTTTTAGTCGTCCCTGTGCTATTGCTAGCTAGACATATACATACTACACAAACAAAGTTCCCAACCCTAATTGTCTTACTGTATTTGTCAATACTTGGAAAAACCTTGCTTGATCCGTGATCCAGGGCTATTACGAATAATTGCAAATTTAGTAACAACCATGAATTCGAGTTGGATCTAATTCACCAAGTCATGAAAAGGATGACAACAAAAATGTTTTTTTCCTCTCTCTCCAATTAGTTAATCCATTAATGAGGCTCTAATGAGATAAAGTTTGGATTAGATGGTGGTGTGAATAGTCTCCACTTAACTTATGAGTTTGGCATTGCCCATCAAGTCTTCTCCGCATTCATATATGTGCAATCCGGTTTGAAAATAGTGACAAATGCACAAAATAATAGCGGTTCTAAGCACATATAGGACAGGAAATGAACCACTTTGATGCAGTTTGTGTTTACAGGGTGCATGCGTCGAGCTCTAATTACCATAGTTAATTGTATACTATGTGAAGCTAAAATTGGATATTGTAGGAGATGAAGGAAGTCGAGACCAAGAGGTTACAGATTGATCGTATATTGTCCATCAATTAATATACATATGAAATCTTAAAAGGATTTGGACCCAACATATATGAATGTTTTAGAATCCATGTCGATTTTGTAATCCTTCCATAATTTTACTAAAATCCAATGTCTAAATCACCATAAAATTGTCATGATCAACCACGCCTCAAATGATTGTTTTTCTCGAAGGAAAAGATTTGCATCTGTTACCGAATGGGGTTAGGGTTCACCGGAAACAGCTAGATACCGTCTTAACATTTACAATGGAAATAGCAACGGATATCAATATCACACTATTAGATATTTGTAGTGATATAAACCATTGCAAACTATATACCATACCGTCGATCAGAAGGGAAAAAAAATCACCAATGAAACAATTAAATCACAGTTCAGTTACAATTTCAATATAAAATACTTTATTATTGATTTTCCCCATATAACCTCTAATATAGTTTTAGAATCCTACGTCTAAACACGGTTTGAAAGGGAAATCCAATCAAACACCATTTAAGAGCGTGGGTTTCTTTTTTGTTTTTGTTTTTGTTTGTGCCACCTGATGACATCCACAATGACGTTCCAACTATAAGCCATGAATTACGTACGGAACTGTTGTTTCATTATCAAAATCATACTTATGAACCGCATAATCATCATCATTAGCCCTACGGAACTGTTGTTCCATTATCATCATACATTGGAGCTTAATTAGGGTTTGAAACTTAAGAAAAGTAAAAGGTACCGATGCAGGACAATAATAAAAACCAAATTTACAGTTGCATATAACCTGCTGTAATTAAGGATGCACATGGATTGGTTGGGTAAGTTTTGAGCATTTTAATAATCCAACCAATGAGTTATGAGTTAAATTATAGCAAACCCAAAGGCCAAAACTATCATTAATTTCAAGACCCTAATTATTTTTTTTTTTTTAGTCACGATCTGGATCAGAGTTGGATGAAAATCCAATCCATAATTAGTGAATAAATTTGTAAATTTTAATAATTCAATATAATAATACAATATGATATTATACGAAACAACAATTAAAAAATTATCATAGTAAAATGTGCATTCGTTCTAGACAAATACACGAACTAATAATAAGGACGATATTTAGCTCCAACCTAGATTGGAGGAACTGGCTACAACCACTTACGTGACTGGTGAGGATTGGGTCATAATTCATTAATATGTATCCAATTTTAACTTGTAGACAGAAAGCAAACGGAAATTCGTTTTTTTTTTTCCTTTTGAGGAAAAACCATCCCCACAATATATAAGGAAGAAAAAAAAATGATATTTAAATATTAAATTAATTAAAAATTAGAATATAGTATAATACTTTAATTTTATTGTATGAATTCTAAGTTCTAGTTATCTAAACTCCGAAACCTAAACTAGTTTACTAAGGGATCATTTGGAAGATGCAATTGTTTTTATGAGATTGTTATCATAATTGTATTATTTAGAATGCATTTTTTTTACAGACACAATACATAGATTGTTTCTATAATATAACAGAAACTATCACTCAAAATGAGTGATTGTTAAATCTCAGCTTTTAACTAAGATTGTTCAGATAGTTGAGTTGAGATTGTTTTATATAAGCATTTAGCTGGTTTGACATACACAATCACACATATCAAACGTTGTATTTTACAATGCATCAATACAAATATAGTATCATACATGTATTCACAATTGTTTGAACCTAACTGAGTGTAGGAGTGAGGTTCAGGGGAATGGGTCGAGAAGAGTAAGCAATGAGAATCCGCTATTGGTTGAAGAACAAAGGAATGGGAGAATGTGATTGAGAGAGTGATATCTTAGAGAGAGAAGTAGGTAGTTTATAGAGATAGAGTCTGAAAAATTCGATCCCCTCACCCACCAGAGTAAATGTCATAATTATAGGCTACATGGTGGTGGGTGAGTTATCCAATGTGACATGACTACTGACATGTCAGAAGTTCAGGCCACACCTCTACCTAGGACTAGAAGATTTGTCCATGATTAAAACCTAGGACTATGATGTGACCACTCTTCGGGGAATGCGGCGTCGTTTTCTGGTTTCTTGGTCTGGTCAACGCTTGATTGAAACGTCGTCGTTCGGCATCTGGGATCTTTGTCCGCGAGTGTGGGCTTCGCCGCGCCCGAGACCCTCGCGCGGGCGCGGCTTGGTTGCGATGGTACTTACGCGCCTGGATCTTCTGGGGCAGTGCTGGGATGCTTCCTTGGCGCGGCTAGACCCGAGCCATATACCCAACAACAATAATACATCTATTTTAACCATCGCAACTTCCAAACATTACCTAAAATACAATAATCAATTAGATTCGTGGAAGGAAAGCAGAGTTAATCCAATAATCATATGATATATGTATACGAGCTAGATGTGTACGGAAAAGCTAGTGCAATGTAGTGTATTATTTGTTATCAAATTGATATTTCAGTTTTAACGAATACAATCTTAGAGTTTGTATAATAAAAATGGAACAAATAGGGTACAAAACCTCGACTTGCAAAACCCGACAAAACTCGATCGTATTATTTATTACGATATGACATATGGTGGTGGAGTCGGCCGGCTTGCTGCGGCGGGTTGCTGTGGAGGGGAGGCAATATACAAGACGAAATGCAGAGTTGGAGAAGGAGACGACGGAGGAAGAGGGGGATTCCAATGGAGGCGGTTGGTTTTGGTTCACGGGTTGGGTTGAGTTGTATTTGAAGACATAACGAGTTTGATGACATGAAAGATCGGGTTTAGTGATGTGGCGGATTAAGATAGGATGGGTCGGTATTTCTGTTAGCCTAAAATTTGGTGTGCAGTGGTAAGTCGGTGTCCTGATTGAACAGCAGAGAGGAGGAAAGCAGAAGAAAGGCTGAGATTTTGATTGAGTATACGTCTCTTAAACTCGCGTTTTTTCTTTCTTCCCCTTTTCCAATTTCATTTTTCGTATAAATAAATAATAAATAAAATACAATTTGGAACAGTTACGCGCCGATGGAAACTACGCGCGGAAGAGAGGAGCGTGGGTGTACAGCACAGAGACACGACCCCTAAAATATTGCGTAATTTATGAAGGAAACGGCACCGATTGATAAAGATCAAATGAACCTGGAAATTGGAATTTTGTGGAAAACAAGCAACCGCGGCGGCGGCCTCACTTCACATGGCTTGCCATGACGGCGGCGGTCGCGCCGTCGTTTGGTCTAGAACCACCGCAACTATGCAGATAGCTTTTTTGTAACCCTACCTAGAAACTGGGAAAAGGACAAAGTTGTATATATATATTTGTAATGTGTAGCTGGTTTCATTCACCCATGGATTTAAAGCGGACACATAGCTAGCCTAGCCATGTGGTTAGGGACAGGGGTGGACAACGGGCGGATCGGGTGGATTTTGACTATAAAAGTAATTCATTCACTTATGAACGGATTGACAATTTTCGATCGGTCACCCACCCACACTTACTATTGGATTGGGTCGGACGGATAGCTGATTATGTGATTGGATTGTCGGATTCACCCAAGTAATAAAAAAATTGTAATATCTGTACAAAATTAAATAACAGCAGTGGCATAAACTAGTTATAAATGACTGCAAAGCTACTAGTAAATACTTCTGAAAATTGAAAAAACGCAATTGTACTAATAAAAATGGAATCTGTAAAATTGAAAACGAGTCTCAATCCAGGATATGACTCATCAACCAGCTAAATAATATATAGTAAAAGAAAACAAATTGTATTCATATTTCAGGAACATAGATGAAATTCAAGTAAATTATCAATTAACAAAGATTAACGTCATTGATTAATGAAAGTGGCGATTCCTTAACCAGCACATCCATTCAACAACCTCTATATATAATAACGTATATATAATAGTAAATGTATATATAGAATATGATAAGAAGTTGATTGTTTTGGGTGGGGAAGTAAGGAAAGAAGACGAGACATAACCGACAGACGGCAGTAGTGTTGTGATGTGCGATGGGTTTCGGTTCAGGTATACTCGTACCATGAATATCCGCCCACACCCATACCCCTAAGTTCGTAATGCTAAATTCTTGGCCTAAACTAAAATTCCCCTGTGTACTATCGTTCCACAACTCTCCCCACCCCAAGTTTCCAACTCGGTCATACGACAGAGAGCCACCAACAGGTACCAATAAATCCGCTAGAGTACCCAGTAGGTTGGGTTGGGTTGGGTTAAGGTTTACGATTTCATAACCTATTAAGTAATTTTCCATATTTTTTTAGTGGATACATCCGTTGGGTTGGATTTGGGTTTACATTTGGTAAACCCCGATCTAGCCCGATTCCTTGTCATCCCATCCCTACATGTGGTCAGCTAGAATGTGAAATAATGATTTTTTTTTACTAGGTCGGATCAAACCCATATCCATAAGCCATTGATTTAAGCTGACCGGATCGAACCGATCAATAAAATGCATTTTTTTATTACTTTCATATATCTCAATTCTCATCTATAGGATTTCATACCGCCTGGAACCATGATCGCACCAAAATGCGGCAGCCAGCCGATGAATCCAAATCGTTGGATTCGGTCTATGAGATTCGAGCAGCAGGCTAGATACGTAACGTGTCGGTTTCCCATTGGATCAGAGGCTAACCACACGTGATTCTATTTTCTACGTACTCAGATTTTAGGAGAGAAAAACAGGAAAATCAAAATCAAGACAGTCGAAGCCAGCCGTGAGGATTTGTGCATATAAATTTGCAAATAAAATAATAATAATAATAATAATCAATTTCCCTTTCTTCTTTCTGACGATGATTGAGTATCGTCTTACCATCCACGATTCGTATAGTTAATTCATTACTTTTTGGGTTTAATTATTGTGATTTTCGTTGGCCAGTGTTGAGATTGTAGCTTTATATCTCCAATACTTCAATACACTTTTCCTGTCTACCCACCAACTCTTTAATTTAGAACAGTTTGCCAGGCAATACTCGTTATTTTATTATTTTACATTAAGAGCGTTTGTTATGAACTGTTTTTAATGAAAATAATAATTGAAAGTAGGGATGATGGAGACGTAATATGAGTATATGACATACCAAAAACTTAATTCTATACAAAAATCTATTTTTATGCAGCGAGACACTGTGACTTCCCGTCGTAGTCAAATAGTCCAATTCAATTCATATCAACATACATACTATACATCGCGTTCAAAATTTTCAAATAAAAGAACTTCTGGCAATCCAGAGCACGTGTATAACTTCTTCATTTCGCGAGTCCAGGTTATAATAAAATGAGCTAAATTAGGAGTATGCATTTCTGATGATCACAATTCACATGATTCAATATTTACGAATAATGATGACAGCAAATAACATTTTTCGCGTGGCATCCTGAACATGTATAAATAAATAAATATATATTGCATTTGAGAGCTCTAGTTTGAATTAAACACATGCTTCGTAAGAAATAATGTAATCAAAAGTCTTTTGATCACAGAAACATTACATCTTAGATGATGGCCATGATCTGCTTCTTTTTTCCCATCACACACATATTGTATCTAATATTATCCCTTGCATCCAAATCATAACATATTAAAAGGCTGACACCTTTTTTTTTCCTGGAAAGTTGGCCAAATTGAAAGTTGTTACCCTTTTCCGTTGATTAATGATGTAATTTTTTTATGAATTTAATGATGGAAATTTCTACATGATTCATATGCTAATTATTTAATGGAGGCTGACGGAGACTAACGGAGAGTGCCCAAATTTGGAATGTTTAGCTAATCCTAGTGATCATGAATGAAATTAAATATTTTTAGTGACCAAACATGAACTTTTTTTAGTAATTTCAGTGACCAACTTTGTAATTTACCCTTTTTCATAATAATATCCATTCCCCAAATTACAAGAATATATAATCCTACTAGTCTATGCTACACGCTATAGCCCACACCTAATTGTAATTTATAACAAGAATAACCATACTATAGCAAATCCCATGAAATCTCTAAATAATTAAGTAATAAAAAACTAAACCAAATAAATAATTCAACAGTTAATATTTAACAATAATAATTTGTGCCATATATAAGATTATTACTCCAAAAAGAGACAACAATTCACTTTTTCCAAGCTTGTAAGCTAAGACAAGAAGGTCGGTTTCAACCGCCGTCAACATCCCACCCGCCCGGCCGCTTCTATAAATTCCAACGATAACAGAACTGAGTATTGGTTTAACGAAGACAAGGAGAAAAATATACAAAGAAGAAAATAATACAGCCATCAAAATGGGAAAAAGGAAAAAAAAAAAAAAGAGGAGTCAAACATGACTGAAAACTAGAATACATAAGTAGTATAAAACTGACGAGCTATAATGAAAAATCTACTGTTGCATCATATGCAATCTCAATATATTAGAAAACTTTCGGTTCGTATTAGATTGCAAAAGAGTGGTATAAGATAACATAATTAAATTCATTTCAATAACTCGAGTTATAGAAATCAATTTATTAATAACAATGTAGAATCTCTATGATCCTTATATTAACAATTGATCTAAACATTATAATTAGGAATGACAATTTCGACCTGACCCGTTTTACCTGACCTGTTTGGTCTGTTTTGGGGCAGGTCCGACCTGCCCCGACCCAGGACCCGTGATAAATTACCCGACCTGGACCCGACCTGCCACGGGACGAGTCTGCATACCAAGAAACCCACTATGGACCTGCCCTATTGCCATTCCTAATTATAATAGGCTTGCGCAAACTTCAAGCTCATGAGTCGCCTTTCGTTCGTCAAAGTTTCGACAGGGCAGCAGACGTCGAGAATTATTCCGCTGGAAAAAAATGGGTCTGAATTATTTTCTGAACGTTCATATATATTATTGAATGGCATCGATTAGACCAAATTGCTTTGCTTGCACACATAAATACGCATATATAATAATCAAAATCGGCTACAGGGGAATTTTTGGGGTCGGCTGCGGCTGACTAACTTTTTATCTTCCACCCCGACTGGTTCTTCCTTTTCCTTCTCATTTTCTGCAGATTTCCCCATTAAAAAATCGAAGCAGCTGGGGAAAAAAAGTGACCCTTGAATGGAATGTGATGCTTTCTAGTAGGCGCAATAGCTAAGATTCAGACAATTTGAATTAGAAGTATTATCAAATTAAGGGTAAAGAGAGACTTGGTATTCATTTCTAGAAGAGAGGGAGGAAACAAATCATGTTGTCAATTGCCATGGAAGTTGTACAGGTTGAAGTATGTTGGTGGTTGCGTCATAGACACACTAGTAATTGATCACCTTGTAGTATTTTTTGTGGCCGTATCGTTAAACGGAATCGAATAGTAGAATAAAACTTTCTTGAACCAGTTGTGCTCCTAATTTTTTTTATAAATATTTGTTAGTGTATACAATATCATATTGGATGGAACCATACTTTCTGTCTATGCCGATTCACACAATATTTGAAAGGGCAAAATGATCTGTCAATACAAGTCATTATGAGTGAACAAAGAGAGATAAAAAAAAAAAAAAACTGAAACATGACTCAACCACCCAATTCAAACCTATCAAGGATACGAAGGACCAATTTGTAGTAGATTCAAATGTATAGGATTAGTCTTGTATGTAATTAGATAGATTAGGTACTAATATGTAATTTAGCTAGTTAGTTAGGACTCGTAACTGTTTTTTTTTCTTCCTCCTTTTCTCTCTCCTCTCCGGCTTTGTAAACAGAGTATAAATCTAGTTGTCTTAGCCGGGTAATGTATGTTTTCCGACTACTAATCGAGAAATCAAGTTTCCTTTCCGTAAACTAGCAAAACTGACCCATCCAAATCATTTGAGAAAAGCCAAAATATGGCGTAATAAAAGTAAAATACCAATTAATGTAGTTAAATTATTCAAGAAATTGAGATTTTCATCTATTTACAACTTTATTGTACTAAAATATGCTATAGTAAAATTAAAACACTACTTAATTTGTGTACAATTAGATATAATTGACACAGTTGAGAACGAGACATATCGGGGAGGATGACATCGAAAATATTATCCATATCCGCTCCGCCTACAAATTTGATATTACCTAACCCAAAACATATCAAACAGGTCGAATAGAACGGTTATATCAAAATTGTATACCTTTTAACATAAAAATAAATGGTCACATCAATAAGCCATTGAGATGGTTACTTAGATCGGCAGCCGTTGATGGGCGAAACACAGCGGGCCGATTAAAGACCACTTGCAGGGAAATAGCCTCTTGGGCCAAGTATGCCGAGGAATTCGAGCCTTCGGCAGCTTCAAAAATAGAACTGGGCTTATTGGGCCGGCCAACTTCGCCCATGTGTGTTACTGAACCTCGTCCTTCTTTTTTCGGTTTTTTTTTCCACTGGTGGGTTGAGCCTGCCGACGTGGAGGAATGTAGACCGGTTGTCCTACCAACCAACCCCAAGTTTGTATCCAACGGTCTGGCAGCCGCAAATTAAACCAACCACCAGGCAGGCGGCGGAGAAGGGAGTGGCAGTGGTTGGTTGGTAATAGTACTCTCCTCCTAACATGCAAAGGAAATGTTAATACATAATTTGGAAAAATCCATTTTCTCATTATGCGGCCAAATTCACCTGTATAGTCAAAACTTTGACGGTTTTGCCAAATATAACCACATTTGGAGAAATACCAGAAATAGCCACTTCCGTCCAATTGTTTGACGGTGTTAGTTAACGTGCTGACTGAACAAACGACAACGATTGACGTGGCATATTTTATTAAAAAATAATGTAAGTGGAAAATAAACAAAATTCTATCTTTTTACAATTAAATAAAAAATTATAAAAAACAAAATTATCTTTCCATCACCAACACCGCCTGTTCACCTCCCCTTCGTCTCGCTCTTCTTCACGCTGAATTTCCCGCTTTCCCGACCTCTTCCAGCCTCAAAATCAGGCTGCTCGCCGATCGAGTCGTGGCGAATCTCAGCTCTTCCTTCTCCATCCTCTTCTTCTCCTCGAACAGCGGCGAGAGATCGAACCCTTCGGACAGAGAAATGATGTGGAACACGTTCAGGGTCTCCTTCGAATTCTCCGATTTCGCTTCGTCTTCTTCGCAATTGAACGCGTCGAATTTGATCTCCTCCTTGTTGTGTACGGTTTTGGGGATGGGTTTTCTGAACCAGGACGACTCCATGACCTTCGAGATGGTGATTCGGCTCGCCGGATTGGGGTCGAGGAGCTTGGTGACGAGGCAGCGAGACTCGGAGGAAAACCACGACGGACATTTGAAGTCTCCCCTGTAGATTTTTCTATACATGGCGACCAGATTGTCGTCTTGAAAGGGGAGGAGGAGGAGGTTCTCTGGGTTCAGATCTAGGTGGTAGATCAATTGCTGGAAGTAAACCCTAGCGGCGTCTTCCCTCAGCCGGCCTCTGGCGACCTTGGAGAAGAGCTCGCCGCCGCGGACGAGCTCCATGGCGATGTATCTTGGACTTGCTCGCACCTGACGTGGTAGTGTTCGATCCCAGCCTCTCGATCTTCCCAAACTTACTCCAATCCACAATTCGAGCCGCCGCCGTCGCCTAACTCTTCTTCTCATCTGATTTCGAGTTGCCGCTTCGGCAGAAGAAGAAGAGGCGCTCCAACTGCCGCTGTAACTCCCGTTAGAGATTCTTCCAGATCTTGAAACTCTTGCCCGCCTCTCCGATTTCGAGGGCATCATCCTCCCCGGGTAAACATATCGCCGCCATCGAATTCGGCGCCGCTCCGGTTCATCTCCTTGTCCAACATCTTCACCACTCGTCCGATGGAAATGGAAATGGAAATGGATTGGGCGAGGAATAGAGAGAAGAAGTGTGTAGGCTTTGAAATTGGCTTCTGGGTAGGATGAAGATGATGACGGGATCGCGGCGGCAGGGAGATGTGTCGTAGTGATGGTGGTGATTAGGTAGTGATTTATTTATTGTTTTATTTATTAATTGTTTTATGGTAATTTTTTTACCCATTAAAAATGACGTGGCATCCCACCTGTCAATGGTATGCTGAGGTGGGAAGGAAAGACACGGTGAGGTGGCAGCCACATCAACTGTCTGTTAATTAGACTAACGGTGTCATTGACGCCGTCAAACTATGTAACGGAAATGGCTATATTTGTCATCGAACTTTCAAAAAGCTGGCTATTTCTGGTATTTCTCCAAAATTGGCTATATTTGTCACAACTGTCAAAGTTTTGGCTATGCAAGTGAATTTGGCCTAAAAAGAACTTAAAAAAAAAGAACTTTCAACTTATGATGTGCCGGATGTTTCTACTTCGATTATATTATCGGTAAATCAATTTTATAGAAATTTACCGTAGATCATACGAGTGAACCCTACAAACCACCCGAAACAGAAGACAAGTAAGTAAGCTGAGACTTTTATGAGGTTTAGATTCTCGAGTCTAACACATTTTGCGAAAAGAACAATGGAGAACCATTGCAAAATATAAAATTTAAGGTAAATACTAATTACTAGTAAAATCTTTCCCGTATTAAAAAAAAATATTATCTTACCCTTTCGAAATACCAAATATTAGCTAAACGTTCACTTCTCCAATCACTAGTTTTGTTAGTAATATTGACTCAGAAGAGACACATGAAGATCAATATTGCAAAACTTTAGTATTTTAACTACGAAAAGAGTTACAAAATTATTAACGGTAACAGAAAAATAGCTAATATTTTGATGCGTTACCAGTTCATGTTTTCGGGTTCAACGAATCGGTACAGTAACGTTTCCCAAAACATCGATTTTAAGTCGACACCGATTTCCCAAAACTCCGCCACTCCCTATAGTAAGTCGACACGTTAAAAACACTATGTATTAATGCTAGAAAAGACACGTAGTTCTTATTAATCTCTTATAATTGTAATAAGTAGGGATGACAATTTCGACCTGACCCGTTTGACCTGTTTTGGGGGGCATGGGTACCTCCCACCGACCTGACCTGCCCCGACCCGCCTCATTCTTGACCCGTTCTTGTCTAAATTACATATAATCTTAGTCAAATTATTTAGGATTTTCCTCTCATTACCTCATATTTTAGCTATAATAAACTTGTAAATAAGTGAAAACCTTAATTTCTCCAATAATTTAACTACACTTCATCATATTATGGTTTCTTTCTTGGTCTTTTAATTAAAATGACGAATATTTCTAATGTTTTCACATATATTATATACCCATTGGATCGACCTGCGCCGACCTGATAAATTAGCCAATCTGGACCCGACCTGCCACAAGGCGGGTATGGGTATCGAGATACCCGCCCATTCCTAATAATAAGTGACTCCTAAAATGACACGTAGTTTGAGTGAGCAGATTGTCAATCCCTGTCTACGTAGTTGTACTTGTAGTATTTGAGTTTGGAATTCCAATCCAAACGCCACCCACCTTGTGCCAACCCTCCTTTCCTCGGCTCATCCTCCATTATTATTATTATTATTATTATTATTATTATTATTATTATTATTATTATTATTATTTCCACAGAGAGAATGAGGATCGGAAAATTACTGTGCATTTCTTGCCAGCAGGAAAACAACATTGATCAATAAATGCGAAACTTTCTAAGTACTAAGAGGACAAAGCTAGTAATGAATGAATGCGCTGCGTTTTCCCTTCTTCTGAATTCTGGTGATGAAGTCAAGTACTCAAGTTGCCCCACCACTCTTTGGTAATAGCTAGTATGTAAATTGGTTGAATATCTTTTTCAAAAAAAAAAAAAAAAATAAATAAATAAATCAAAAGTCAGCTAATGTATGTATATACTACGAAGTGCTCGTTTCCTCTTGCGCTACGAAAATCAGAAGAGCATCAATGCGTGCGTGACAGTCCGCCTCGTAATGATTATCCTCCGGGATTCTTATACTTTAGAGGTTATGAGATCATTCATATGTGTGGAGAGAGACAAACAATTTTGATCTGAACCCGCGTAGCTGGATACATAAAGGATTCACATTTAGTTATAATTCATATGATTAATGAATCGATGTTTGAAAGGGTTTTTTTATCCTCCTCACATTGACACATTTCTAGTACTATAAAAATCGCCTTAGTTCTTATGGTCACAAAGAAAAGGAGAGAGATGGAGGAAGAAAAGAGAGAATTGATGAGTTTGTTAGTTGTTACAAAAATGTTCCAACGTGTGGAATCAAACTTGATGTAAGAAGATCCCTAAGTTTGTTTTCGTGCAATCTTCTCATGCGTCCAAAATCGGAACAAACTGCCCATATGATCCGATGATGAAGTTATTAGCTAATAGCTCTAGCTAGCTAGCCATTTCATATTTTTACTCATAATTTGTTTTCAAATAATTCATTAATTTTACGTAAACAACCCATATAATTTGTTTTCAAATAATTCATTAAAACAAAAAGAAGAAGAAGAAAAAAAAATTAGCGAGAATATATGGCGTCAGTTGGAGTTCACAAAATCAAAAACAAAAAATTCACAACAGTCTTTGTACCTCTTTATAACTAAACACCAAATCCGCTATTTCAAAGCCTGGCTTCCGGGCGCTCAGCAAAGCAGCAGCTTTACCATTTCTTTGCTCTTCTAATTTCCTTAATCCCCCGCCGCCATGGAGACGCCGCTGCTCACCCACTCCGGCGCCGGCGGCGACGACTACGCCCCGGTCAAGTCCCTGCCGGCGCTCCGGTCGGTGTTCCGCACCGAGACCGTGAAGCTGTGGAGGATCGCCGGGCCGATTGCATTCAACACGGTGTGCCAGTACGGGCTCAACTCCGTCACCAACATGTTCGTCGGACACATCGGCGGGCTGGAGCTCTCCGCCGTCGCCATTGCACTCTCCGTCATCAGCAACTTCTCCTTCGGATTCTTGGTTAGTGGGATTTTTCCTTTTCACCCTCATCTTTTTTTTTTTTTTCTCGGCTTGGAAATTTCCGGCGGTGTTTGAATTAGATTTCAGAAATTTGTAGTGGTAGTTACAGATATTTTGAGTTACACCCGCGTGTGTCACTTCGTTTTTTAGATTTGGAAGAATTTTCAATTCGGCCATGAGTAAAAATCACTTCAACTTCGTACTCAATACTTATAAAAGTTACCATGTTGTAAATGATTTGCAGTTTTGGAATGAAGAGTATTTTGAGTAGTTGAGAGTCGGGTCATTTCATTTGATCCTTTTCTTCACATAGCAAAGGTTTTTGGGACCGAAAATCTCTCGATGTGTTTGAATTAGAGCTTAGAGACGTAGTTGAGTGGTTATGACTTATGAGCTAGATCATCTTATGTATTGTTATAGATATTTTTGAGTTACGTGCACGTCATTCTTAATTAGTAGTTTACCAGTAGCGGAAAGTTCTACAAACACAAGTTAGATTTGAACACTTTTCAAATTTGGGGCACGGCAGTATAACTTCAAGTTCCTACTCAATGCTCCAACATTATCTTGTTGTAACTAATTTGAAATGCAAAGTATTATCTGGTTCAAGGTCGGGTCATTTCGAACTGCCGAGCTACTACAAAGTTAAATATTTTGAGTTGCAGTTCATAATAAAAATCGAATCATTCTTCTCCGGTGGTTCGCTAATGATTGAAAACTAGCTAGATTCATACAATTTCCAATTGGGTCATTGGTTTTTGTCCCTTCCAAGTTCCTACTCAATACTTCCAAGTTATAACTAACCACTCTGAGCTACACAATTCCACAATCAAATACTAAAGATGTTAGTTAAGTAACATGGTGTAACAAAATTTGTGCAGCTAGGAATGGGGAGTGCACTGGAAACCCTCTGCGGCCAAGCTTTTGGAGCAGGACAGGTCCACATGCTAGGAATCTACATGCAAAGATCATGGATCATCCTCTTGGTCTCCTGTCTCTTCCTCCTCCCTCTCTACATCTTCGCCACTCCAATCCTCAAGCTCTTAGGCCAGGAAGAACAGATAGCCAATCTAGCAGGCCAATTCACCGTCCTCATAATCCCACAGCTCTTCTCCCTGGGAGTGACTTTCCCAACCCAGAAGTTCCTCCAGGCGCAGAGCAAGGTCACTGCTCTGGCCTGGATCTCGCTCGCTGCGCTGATGGTGCAGATCCCTCTGCTGTGGCTCTTCATCTTCTGGTTCGATTGGGGCACGACCGGTGCAGCTCTGGCTTATGACATGACAAGCTGGGGTGTGGCTATAGCTCAGGTTGTTTATGTGATCGGTTGGTGCAAGGAAGGTTGGACCGGACTGTCGTGGCTCGCGTTTAAGGACATTTGGGGGTTCGTCAGGCTGTCGTTGGCGTCTGCTGTCATGCTTGCTCTTGAGATTTGGTACTTCATGAGTGTCATTGTGATTACTGGTCATCTTGATAATGCTGTCACGGCGGTTGGATCACTTTCGATATGGTGAGCTTGACCCAATTTGTTTGATTACTTGGTGCACAAGTTTGTTATGTTCTTTCTTTCTTTCACTAACAATCTTTTTCCCCCCTTTGTTCAACTTTTGCAGTATGAATTTCAATGGATGGGAAGCGATGGTGTTCATTGGGATCAACATAGCTATAAGGTAAGATTTCTGCTTAGCGTGGTTACAATGTTTGATCATGATTCTGTGGTTGGGTTTTACCTATTGATTGATTGGTTTTTTGCAGCGTTCGAGTATCGAATGAGCTAGGAGCAGGGCATCCTAGAGCAGCGAAATACGCGGTCTACATCGTCGTGTTTCAGTCGTTCCTAATCGGGCTGTTGTGCATGGTGGCCGTGCTGATATCGAAGAACTACTTCTCGATAATCTTCACCAATGACAAAGACCTGCAGGTAGCTGTGTCTAAGCTGGCGTTCCTGTTGGGGATAACCATGGTTCTCAACAGTGTGCAGCCAGTCATTTCAGGTAGGGTAAAAAACACCATTGAACTATCTCAATTCCTTGTACAGAAAGGCAGAGTACTCTGTTCTTAGAAACCCTCTTGCTATAATCTGATCAGGTGTGGCTATTGGTGCTGGGTGGCAAGGGCTGGTGGCTTACATCAACATATTCTGCTACTATGTATTCGGGCTGCCACTAGGGTTTCTTCTCGGCTACAAATTTAACTTGGGTGTCACGGTATCATCAACAAAACCTATCCTTCTTTTTGTTTGCCATATTCGACACCCTCGAGCTTTCGTGCTCTGATTTGATCAACGATTTGTTTGAATGTTGTGCATGGAACAGGGGATTTGGGGTGGAATGATTGCAGGGACGGCATTGCAGACTCTGATACTCTTGATCATCCTCTACAAAACCAACTGGAACAAAGAGGTGAGAAAAGCGAAAACTAATTGGTTTAACTTTTCATCTCTCACATTGTTTCATCTCTCGTTGAATGTAAAGGTGAAATCTTTTATGGGAAATGCAGGTGGAGCAAACAACAGAGAGAATGAAGAAATGGGGTGGCCATGAGATCAATGGTGATAATCAGAGGAAGATCAATGGAGCTTGAAAACAGGGGAGAAAGGAAATGAAAAGCTTTGAGGATGATGAGTTTGTGGTTTTGGGAAAATGATTAATGTAAAGCAATGAACTAGAGAGGACATCCCCAATTGAAACTTGGAAAACCCCATATTCTAGTTAGCATTTTAGAGTTTTTCCTCCTTTTTGAGTAAGCCTAGTCTTAATCTATGGGCAGTTCTCCTGGTTCCTTAACTCTCTGATTACTGTTGTATTATGAAAAAGTTATTATTGCCATGGCTGGCTAGGGCTGTTAGTTTGGTTTGGTTAACAAACCATTAAGCATGAAAAAATCAAATCAGACAAATTCTCAAAAATAAAAATAAAATTTGGATGATATGTTTTTTGGAAGTTCTTTTATGCCTTCTTGATATGTTTTTGTGCTTTTCAAGGTAAAATACTACCTAGGAGAATTTGGATCAAACATTGGATGATTCTGGAGGACCAAACGAACTAAAGAGAGAAGAATATGAAGTTTTAACAAGGTTCAATAACGGAGAAACCTACTAGGAACCACGAGTAAAGCCCAAGAGGAGTCCAATGGAGGAAAACTCGGCCCAAACCAAAGCAAGAACCAGTGTTCCCAGTATGATTCTTGTTTATCTTTATAATTATTTGTGCTATTATTTCATATGATGCTTGTATTTATGCTATTGAATTTCAATGCTTATCATGGGTGTATGTATGCTTTTAGTTTCGATGCATATGCGATGGGAATGTTTATCCAGTATGAATGCTTTCTTATCATCGATACTTATGATTATATAGTATACCACAATATGCATTGTGCTTAGTATCATCTAGGTTGTTAAAAAATTACCCTATAGTGATACCTCATTGATGCTACACGAGTAGAGATAGAATGATCAACCATATATATCTCGAGTAGTATCAACGATTGTTTGTTAGATCATCGATGTTATAGATCATCAATTGTGCCTCAAGAGGCTCACACTAATCATGTGCTATCTTCACTTTTTTGTTCTTCATTGATTAGGTGATGACATGAAGTGAAAACACACATTAGCTACTCAAGTTCCTATTGCAGGTGGCGAAAGCTCGAGTAGGATTAGGGATGGTGATTTGAACCCGCCCCATCAAGTATTACTTAACCTGTCCCGTGATGGAGTAGGTATTATCCGACCCGCAGTAGGGTGGAGTGGGGCATGTGAATCTACTTTCGACCCGTCCCACCTCACCCCGTTATTAGCTCATTCTATCTCAATTCATACAATATATATTATATTCCTCCTATTTTGGCTTTATTTCAACTAGTTATACTTGACTTTCAGCTATTTAGACTCAATTATTCATTCTATTATCACTATTTTTCATTCATACAGTGTTTTCCCTTTGTTTTATCGTAAAAAGTAAAATTTTGTGTATATTTTCCAAATAAGTTGTAAAGAGTGGGTCGACCCACCTCGCTCCTTGTAACACCCTACCTTATACGTTTTTCCTAATCATATTGTTCATACAATTGCAGCGGAATTAATCTCGGGTGTTACATTAATTATAAAAAATTACCCAAATAAAATTTCGACATGAATTACTCACGTAATGGGCTAACAGTTCTTACAACTTATCATGCAAAATAACTCATCACAAACATATATACTCACAACCATATGCATTGGCTTTTCTTAGCCATAGTCACACTTTTCATACTCCACAACTGCATACCATACTTATACATACCATAATCGTCACAACTTACACAGTTACACAACATATACACATATCATCAACTTTCCACACCTGTGGATATCTCACACTACATCAGAAGCTATTATGCACATGAAAAACGTTCTCAAAACATTTTTACAAAAATGTGTAGATCACTGGCCAAAATCCCGAGTAGTCATCCAAGCACAGAATAGTTGAAGACCATACCTCATCCTGGCTTCAACTCTAGCTCCTCTCCCACCTAACACTTATCTACTGCTGCTGATGATCTGCTTACACATAGCATAAGCAGAGAAGAAGAATAAAAGAGGGTCAGCTCATAGCTGAGTGAGATAATCATAGCATCGTGAGTTCATAACAGAGCATACCCCTATCATAAATCTAACAATTAAGCCAAAACACTAGGATCGGACTTCATCCATCCTCATATTCCAATAGGCAAAAGACTCAACCACCTTGACTTATGCATATGCATCTTATCATGTTTTAATCATAGGCGCCTGGCTACTCCCATGCTAATTACTCTCCTGGGCATACGGACCAAACATCTCGTGGATGTGGTCATATCGTACCCACCACTGCCGGTGTAGTCATATCGGACCTGACACCACGCTGGGTGTGGTTATATCGGACTCAACACCACTCTGGGTGTGGTCATATCTCATGATGAATCAACGGTCAACACCACATCAGGGGTGTGACATAACATATCATAACGGAGTAATAGCATGAGGAGCCCTAATTACTATATAACTGACCATGAGACCAAATCACTCTTATTTGGTAATCTTATACATGATTCATATCTCATCTTGCTTAATCATAATTCGTTACTTTCACATGTACTAGACCTGGCCATACTTGGCTCAACATAGGTAAAACAAGAGTCGTATAATTGCACTTCCTCAGGATGAACTCTCGTGCAAGTCATCCTCCTTAAACATCATAATATCACCCTGGGAAGTTTATTTCCCCTAAGTGTGAATCCAAATACAACCACAATATCACATCATGTCAAAACACCTGATCGAACAACCATGAAGTCATATCAACAGTTTAGCCACAAATGGCAACATGTATGCAATCATCAGCATAAACAAGGTCTATATCGATTAGGGCAAGTCAATAATATCATACAGCAGTCCAGGGTTCAACATATAGCACAAAAGTTCATACTCCCCTAATCATGCCATTCTAGTTCACTTAGGTCAATTCTAAGCATCAATATAATTATCGTGATACGACAAACCCGGTATGTCGTGCTAATCCCTCACCAGTTCTGGTCGTTCAAACACCGGTTTAACCTTCCCGTACTAAAACGTCAATTTCACGAACGAACCCCGAATTAAAATCCGAGACCGTCCTAATATCCCCTGTAGTATCCCCGTCAATTTAGTTCTAGACTCCGGGTCAAATTCTCGATAAAAACACATCAAACCCTGGCCGGAGCTAAATTCAGCGATTTGGACCCAACCTAAATAATTGCCGAAATTCAGGGATTAGAACTAGAGGATTGATTACCTCGCTGCAGGAAGCTCGTATATGAAATCTGGGCTTAATCCGACTTCCGGATACTCCGAAACCCTAATTTGGCTTATCGGGAATTCAAGAAATTCCTGAACCAAAAACTCGTTTTAAAGCTCTAAATCAATAAATCACGATGTATAGATAAATTAGGCATTACTTACGGGATTTTTGGATCACTAGAGCTCAAGATTTGAGCTTTGGAATTCTTGGCCGAGCGCTTTGTTTCTTTACAGGAAAGTGGTGCATGACGAGGGAGAATTCGGGGTTGGGGAGGTCGTGTATGTGAAGCAGAAGGGAGGACATGAGATCTAGGAGTTAGAGGAATGCAGAATGTGTTTCGATACGGGTAAGGCTATCATGATTGAATGCGATTCTTTTGTTAGTAGATACTGATAGGGTTGGATGGAGGCCCACGTGGAGGCAGCTCAGATCCAAGGGATGCAAATGGAAGGCTTATTTAAGTGACTTCTTGTGGGCTTTTTAGCCTAGCCGAGTAAAGGGGGGAGCCGATGAGTTTGGCTTGGTACAAGCCAATGTTTTGGGAGGGAGAAAGGGAAAAAGAGGGCCCGACGGATGATTAAAAGGGGAGAGAAGCTGATAAAGTGGCTTCTGCGGGTCCATCAAGAAAAAAGTAGGAAAAAAAGAGAATTAATTGGAGAGATGAGAGAAGTGACGAAAAAATATAAAGAAAAGTGAGAAATAATTGGAGAGAGGAGGGAAGTGACAAAAAATAAAAAGGAAAAAGTAATTGCAAGGAAGAGAGAAGTGACGAAAAAGTGGGGGGAAAAAGAGAGTGATTGGGGGAATTTATTTTTGGACCACTTCTTTTCACTCTCAACCTCTCTCATTCTTTTTTGTGTGGATATTTATCCATGGGCGGAAAGATTTCAAGTTTATGTGGTCAGATATTAGTCTGGGCGGTATGGATATTTATCTTTGCATGAACTGATATTATATGCAGTGGATATTAGTTTGTGAAGTAATGAATATTGTGTCTTCCATCAAAATTAAACACACTATCAAGTCCTAACACATAAGGCTTGCAACCTTAGTTAGGGCTGCCCGCCGAGGGCCCATGGGCCGAAGGCCAATGAAACAATAATAGTAAGAGAGTGAGGGTTTAAGGTTTATGATTTAGTGATTAGTTTTGTAGTCGGATATTAAACTCGGTGGTATTTGTATTTGTTTTTGCAAAGAATGTTTATTAGTTTAGGTGGTTCGGATATTAGCTTTGGTTTGAATTGATATTAGTTCATGTTTTCAACTATTTGTGTGGGATGTTTGGATATTTGTTTTCTCGTTAACTGATATTAGTCTGTTGATATTAGTTCATTAGCCAATTTAATTACTTTTGGTATTAGTTTGCGATTGTTAGATATTAGTCTATGTGTGGTGAGTATTAGTCTGCGATTGTCAGATATTAGTCTGTGTGTGGTGGGTATTAGTCTGTATGGTGAGGATATTATTTACGATTTGAATGTATATTGGTCTTAGGAGATGAGATATTAGTTCGGGTGTTGTGGATATTTGTTATGGTAAACGGATATTATTCTGGGTGGTTTGGATTTGTTTTGTGTGGATGTGTATCTAAGTTTGTTTTGAAATTTAGTTTAATTAGCGATTAAGGTTTAGATTTTATGTGTAATTGGTATTATTTTGTGATGTTCAGATATTAATATGTGTGTGGTGGGTATTAGTTTACGATGGTAAGATATTAATCTGTGTGTGGTGGGTATTAGTCTGCTACGGTCCGATAATAGTCTTGGTGGTTTGGATATTTGTTGTATATGCTTATATCAATTTAGGGTGGTGTAAGGGTTTAGGGTTTAGAATTAGGGGGCTACAGTTTAGAGTTTGGAGTTTAGGATTCGCCTTTGGGGTTTAGGATTTAGGTTTAGGGGGTTGGGGGTCAGGGTTTGGGGTTGAGGTTTAGAGTTTAGGGTTCAGGATTCAAGCTTTGTGTTTAGTGTTTAGGGTTAGGGTTTCAGGTACAGGGTTCAAGTTTCTGTTTCGGGTTTAGAAGACGATATTGTGGAAATGGTTTTGAACATTATGTAGGGTGGTTCGATTTTTGTCTGTGGTGATAAGATATTATTATGTGATTGGAGGATATTAGTATGAGATGTGTGGATATGTTGGATGTGTAGTCGGATATTAGTCTAAGACAGTCAGAAATTAGTCTCTGAGCTGTGGATATTAGTTTGTGTAAGTGAGGATATTTATTATGCGAGGAACGAATATTGGTCTTAGTGGTGTACGTATATTGGTCTGCTATGGTTTTCGAGTACGCAAAACTAGTGAGAACACTCGATACAATTAGTAGTCAAAGCTATTCCGACATGGCGATTATAACATTCCAAACAAAAAATAGTACTTAAGAAAATTCTTAGTTCAAGTATGGGCTTGCTGCTCCAAAATGTCGATCATCTTTTGGAGTTTTTCCCGCCTCGATAATAGCTTGATCTCACAGGGATTAAATGTGTTTAATTGATGACTAAAGGGAAAAATAAACCGAAGAATCGTGAAGAGGCAAAGAGACTGAGGATATTAGTCTGGGCTTTCAAGATATACTTTGGCACACAAAAAATATTAGTCTGAGCTTTAAGGATATTATTCTACATAAAGACGGATATTTTTCTGGGAGGTTACGATATATTTTTGAATAAGAACTTATGTTGGTAATTATATCCAACATTTGGCAAAATATTATCCATCATGCTACAAACCAACATCCTTCCCTAAATATTATATAACCATAAGTTCAGTTTTACAAACCAATATCACACTACACAAATCTAAAATCAACTTTTCTTCCTTTTCCCTCATCGTCTTGGTCACCACTTTCTTCATCCTCAATTTCTTGGTCCTCATTTTGTTGTTGTTGTTTGGCACATTTAGGCCTAAAGGTTTCGCCTTCTGATGTGGTCCTCATTACAGCTGATTTAGTTCTTGTCATTGTGATTACCATGCCCAGTAGAATATCCTGACATTAGCTAACCAATATTTGGACTTCACATAACGAATACCCCAACGATCAGAAGTAATATCAAACAAATCATATCCAAATATATCAAACAACTATCCAGGCAATTCACAAATGATATCATGGTCGACCAAAACTAATATCAATGTAGGAATATCCAGATATATCAAACAACTATCAAGGCAATTAAAAACTGATATCCTGCCCGAACAGAACTAATATCGGAACAACACACAAAACATATCCACAAAACTCAGAAAACAAAGCAACCCAGATCCAATCAAATTCGCAAAATCCACAAACAAATCAACCCAGACTCAGATCCAGTCACATCCACAAACCCAGAAAACTTATCCACATAACCCACAAAAGAAAGAAACCCAGATCTAGTCAAATCTAAGTTACCAGAAAACAAATCCATCAAACTCATACAAAAAAACGTAGGAAAAGGAAAACCCAGATCTAGTCGAATCCATGAAACCCTAACTTTAAACACTACTTATTTCTTTGAAACACAAAATCAGAATCCAAGAAACAAAATCAAAAGAAAAATGGAACCCTTAAAATCGAATCCCCTCGTGATATTCGAACGAGGACGGTGTGGATATGCAAATATGTCATATCTCCCTCGCCTTAGAAGCTTCTTCCCTTTGTTCCTAAATGAAAATAGAACAATCGCTTTCAAAAACTCGATTGAATCACAATAAGCAAGGTGAAGAATGAAATAGAGATGAGAGAGAGAGAGAGAGAGAGAGAGAGAGAGAGAGAGGAAAAAGCAAGGTTACCGTCGTCTTCTTCCTTCAAGCACAACTACCGTCGCCGACAACTTCTTCCTTGTCGCGATACCGTCGTTGCCGTCGTTCTCACTGTCGTCGTCGCCTGCTTCGTTAGAGTCAGAGAGTGTTTCTGGTGATTATTGGGAGAAAAAGGGAGGAGGAAACTGTCGCAACCGCCCCTCCGAGATCTGGGTACCCGTCGCGAACGATCGGAGTCGCCATCGACCGCGCTTTGGGGTGGGTCGAACACCCATTTACGGTTTTGTTACTTAGGTTAAAACCAGAAATCTGGTTGGGTCTTGACCTTAGGGTCAAAATCGGGATTTGGTCTTCGAATTTTATAGAATTTGGGTTCAGGAGTACTGTTACGTGTGGGGAAGTGTATTCACACCCCACAACGCCCATAATTGGTACTACTATGTTTCTCTCTTTCCCTCCGTTCCTGGTTATGACGGGAAGAAAGGAAACGCTGACGATTGAGGACAGCGGCGATGACCAAGGTCTGAGGTAGGTGTTTTCGGGTTTGCATGTCATCTTCTCAAGTATTTTTTGTCGATTTAGAGTTCTGATTGTCTATTTCTTCGATTTTTCTAGGTTTTTGGCCAATGCGCGAACCATGGGAAAATGGAGGTGGTTCGCTAGGCGAAGGGAGTCTCCGGCGGCGGCAGGCGGCGGAGGAGCAGAGAGAAGGAAGGTCGGCGACTGACGGTCTATTGACAGGTGAGGGTTTTGATTTTTATGTCTTGGGTTATTTGGTTTCTTGGGCTTCTGTTCAGTTCTGATTTTTTCTTTATTTTGGTTTTTCTGGTTCGATCTGGTGGAGGACGGGAGAGATGGAAGCAGTCGGATCCGAGTGGGATGAGAGCTCGCCGCGGCGAATACAGGCGGTGTCGCGGGCGGCTTTTACCGCAGAGGAAGTTTTGACTTCATGTGAGATTTGTGGGGTTTCTGATTTTTGGGGGTTTGGCGATTTTGGGTTTGTATGGGTTTTACTGTGATGGTGAGGGATTTTGTTTGGGAAATCTGTGTTGATTGGTTTGGTTTTGCAAGTTTCTGTTTATAATTGGGTGTTTGTGCGATGATGGTAATGGGATTTGCTCTTTGATTCTGGCTGTGCTAAGTCGAATGGGTGAGATGATTTGTTGTTTGATTTGAAGGTGACAGTGGTGTGTTCGTTTGCTGTATTATGTGTTTTTATGGCTGGTCTGATCATATGAATAGATTTGTGGTGATTTTGATGGTTTCTGGTAGGGTTGGGAAATGGTGCGGTCTGGTCCAGACCAGACCATCTATACGGTCTGTGGTCCAGACCGAGAGGCTAAAGTATAGACCACGGACCAGACCACAGACTATATGGTTCGGTCCAGACCACGCCTATGCGGTCTGGTTTGGTCTGGTCCAGATAGACCATACTCAACGAAAAATGAATAATTTGTTTAGTCAACTACACAAAAAATTGAACCAATAACCAGGGAAAATAATTGTTATTTTCCTTAAATCATTAATCCTAACATGCATGAATAATTTTGATACTCTAAATCTTAGTACATACCAAAGATACAAAGTAAAAGCATCCCAACTTGCACCATAATGTCATAAACATTAACATAATGTCATATGGAGACACGATTATCTCTACTCTCTAGTTAAATGTGGTTGTGAATTAAGGAGGGACAAGATTCACAAAACTAAGGTTGAGACTTGGGTGTCGTTTTGGGAGTTGGGAGAGTGGTCGAATGGGCTGTTAACACGTATTTACAAGTCAGTTGGGTCCACGTTTGGCCCGGTAAACCGCGGTCTAGACCAAACCAGACCAAGAGATCAAAATATAAAATAGTACTGACCATGGACCAGACCATACTTAACAGTCTACGGTCCGGCCAAACTGTACGGTACGGTTTGGACCACAGTTTTTCTAACGGCCTGGTCTATTTTCCCAGCCCTAGTTTCTGGTTAAGAAATTGTATTAGCCAAATCTGTTTTTGATTGCTTTTGAATCCGATTTTAGCTTAGTTACGTATGTAGTGGAGCATACCCGATAAAAATAAAGTGATCAAGACAAGAACATGAAAGAAACGAACCCGGTTTTCTGTTTTTATTATGGAGTTCTAGCTTAAAAGAAGATAACATAGTAGAAGTTTAATCAAGATCCTATATGAAACGTATCGTTATGCATCTATTAGCATATTAGTAATTGTAGAAATAATATACTTAACTATAAGTCAGTTATCTCAACAGAAAGATAGCTAACTTGAATGAAAGTACATGTATGCTATTTAGTTTATAGAGAGATAATTTAGGAGAAAAATAGGTACAATAATGATGATTATAGTAAGTAGTTGAATTGCAATGATGTCAAGTACTTGAAAGGAAAATAGATTTAGATTTTATCCCTTTTAAGGTGTTTAGATCGACTTGATTTAAGGCAAGGTGGTGGCTTTGTATTCTTGAAATTGGGTGTTCATGGAGGGTGCGATTATGGAAACTTTCGGGTGACCGGGACATGAACTTATGAACCTGAGTTTTGAGATTTTCTTGAAATTTGGTGGGGTTTATGGTGTAACGGGTTTTGGAAATAGTGTTGTGTTTATGGTTTGAAGTTTTGTTTAGAGTTTTCCAATTGAAACTGGATTTTGGTGTGGTATTATGGTGGATTTGATTTGGGGTACTCATGGTGATTGATTAAAAATGAGTTAAATATGATTAGATTAGGGTATGTTTCAATTTTTGAACCTAAAATTTTGGAGGGGTTGTAAACTAACAAACTGAGTCTGAAATGGTTTTGAGACCATTCTTTGAATTTAAAGTCTAGATTGTGAAAATATGCGGGTTTTGGTGCTGTTTTTGATTGCTTATGGTTTGGACAATAGCGTGGTGTATGTGTTTTTTAGTATACTAAATGAAGCAAAGCAAGTAACATAAGACAAAGAAAGTAAACAAATATAGTTTTACTCGTGATATGCTTAAATGATGAGAACCGAACGACATTTAAATTGAAATACTGAAGTAAATGACAAAGGCTGAAATAGATGTGAAAATAAATATGATGAACTTATAAAGAGAGCAACTAAATCTGTTTAATTGATGAGGAATTTTACAATGATATATAGCATTGGTGCTATAGGTTTTTGCCTTTATGGTACAATTTCTTTAACGTTATGGTACAACTTTAGATTGTACCTATACTTTTTGTACAAATTCTTTTATGGTACAACTTGAACTTATACTTTTATGTGATGGTACAACTTCAAGTTGTAAAGTTGTACCATAACATAATGGTACAAATTCTTTTATGGTACAATCTAAACTTATACATTTAATGTTATGGTACAACTTCAAGTTGTACATTAAAGCACCGATACTATATAGCATAGTAGAAGTGCTCTGAATTGATTTATTTTCCTATTATGATGGGATTAGCCACCTTGTAATTTGCTTGAAGTTCATTAGAGTTTGATTTATTTTGGAGTTTACAGGTCAAAGTTGTAATTTGATTGAGGTTGATTGAGTTTTGGTTTTGAAAAGAACTTAGTAAGATGATTTAAGATGATGAATGATAAAGATGATCGTTTGAATTTAGTTTGGTACCAACCGTTACACTTGTTGTTTGATGATGTTTCTGACCTCCTTTGATGTTTCCTACGTTTTTTTTGTTGATATTGGCGGCAGTGGTAGGATGCTTGTGGCGAGGTGGCACCATATAAGGGATGGCAACAAATTCGAGGTGGCACCCATGGGTTCGGGTTTTGTTGCCAAAGACGGTTCTGATAGAAAAGTGTAGATGCTAAGAGTGATGAATATTGAAATTCGTCCAAAGACGGTTCTGATTATGAAGATGACATGGAGTATGAAGCTTTATCTGATAAATGTTTGCCAAATAGAACCTCTTCAGCAACTGCATTGGCTGCAGTACATACAATTTTGCTATAATATCGATTTTTCGTTTCACCTCAGTGTTTATGTGGTTGTTACAGAACTCAAAGAAAAGGGCATTTTTTTCCGGCCTTCAGAAGATAGGAAAAGAGGATACCAGAACACGTAAGGTGCCACAAACAAACTGAACTGAAAAGAGCAAAAGCAACACTGTCGTTGGCAACATTGTCCATGTCTCTTCCTTGACGTGTTTGACAATCAAGCTGCAGAGTTCGCCTCAAGGAAGGTCAGTTCATGTGATCTCGTCTGTAATTTGAATCACAACTCTACTGCCAGTAAATGAACTTAAACCACTCTGGACTTATTGCTTTTTTTTCTTCCTGATGCATCCTAGGTGACACTTGAATGCATCCTAGGTGACGGCCATAACCGGAGATATACCTCGCGCTCTAGAGATATGCAGGCGTGCAGCTGAAGGTGCTGATGATCATATCAAATTGTTGAGTTAAACAACCACAGGTATGTATATAGTCTTGAGTGAAGAGAGAAGCATTCACTTCAAAGTTACTGTAACAACCAGTTGAGTGAAAGCAAAATAAATGTATTGCCAAACAGGAGCTAGGCACAAGCTGCAGATATTGCAGCTCAACTTTCCAAGATTTGCTTGCTTCCTTTGCACATATCTCAAGTATAAAAATAAACCTTGCTTTCCTAGTTGTACCACATAATGAAATCATCTAGTATCCAACTACCATCAACCGCGGGATGGGAAACCGAAACGCTACGATCTTTGAAATCAAATGCGTACAAGTTTTGTTCTTCATGTTCTAAGAAGTAAATCGTGTTCTTCTTGAACCCGGATTTAGTAGCACAACATTGATAACAACCTGCATCGCCCCAGAAAAATGTTCGATCACCCAGATCTTCGACCTTTTGCCATCCCATCATCTCCAAATTCAACTTGAATGCTTGTATATCCAAAACAACACCAAATCTGCCTGGGGCGTCGAACTTGGCGATAAGAAATAGCTCGCTGCCAGACGCTACCAGCGCTTTTCGTATCTGCCCTGATCCGTTTGGAGAATTCCGGAAAGGAAACCCAACTCTTGGTATAGGTTTGGTAGTGTACCTATCCTGCCCTAGCTCGATCGAGACGAGATTGAACTTCTTTTTGGGGAATCCATAAATCTTGCCTTGGTGAATGGCAACTACTTCGTTGGGCTCTGATCCTTTCTCTGTATGTGTGTGAATCGTCCATTCAGTGTCACCATGTCGCCAAAGCATTGCAAAGGCAACGACATACTTGTTCACCTCCCTTTGATCTTCATCCTCCCCACTCCATTCATCACTTTCTAATTCCCGATCCCTCTCAATTTCACCAAAGACCATCACCGAAAATTGGGAGTCGCTCTCAGAGGAATGAAGCACAACGGCCAAGCAGGTGAAGCTTCTTTCCCAAGTCGGCAGCAGGGTTTCATTCATCGATACCGGGTCCAATAGAGAACACCTACGAGCCTCGACGTCCATCAATACTAACATACCGTAAATACTGCTGTATACTTTCTTCCCTCTGGTTCTTGCAGCTAGCTCAACCTTGATCGAATGGTTGGCTGTTGGCCACTCAGCTAAGTCGACCAACATTTCTTCCCCTTGTTGGTTAGACATAGCCAGAAATGGTTGTGCTTCTCGATGATTCTTCTTCTCAACATCATCTAATTTCATCTCCTTGTGCCCCCCCGATGCATCACTTGACAATAAGACGGTCAAGCTCCGAATTACGTAATGTGGATGGATAATACGATGATGCTGGTCTGCTTCTACATCTCCTCTGTTCTTCTTCTTCGGCTTCTTGTTGAGTTTCGAAGACCAACGTAGCTGTGGGCGAGAAAGAAACTGGAAATTCGGGATCATCCAAGCACGATTCAGCATGAGCTTCGTGTTGTACAAGTCGATGGATGGATGCCCCGGTTCGAAAGAGTGGAACTGTTGAGTTGCCATGGAGTAAAACACGTGGTGTCGGCGGCTTCCACACAACATTGGGAAGTGAATTGTGTTCTCCAGTCCTTTGTGGTGTGCCTCGTCACAAGTTACTGCTAGGCACCCCGTGACACCGACGAAAATCGCCTGATCTTTAAGATCGTAAACAATCCGCCATCGTCTAGTGGGTTTGTAGAACCTAAAGATCCTCACGAATTCTCCCATCGAATCGACCACGATCGATATCAGTTCTCCCCTGCATTCCACTAGATAAGGCATGTTGCGCGGGTCGTCCATGAAAAAATTGAGACTAGTAGGCCTCGTATCGAGGAGCCTCCACATCTTGTTTCGCCTCTTCTCCTTGAGATCGAGAACTCCCAGCCTTCCATTCTGGGCCAAACAGTAGAAAGCACCGTTGTGAAAAACAGGGGCAGAATTCGAATTGGGCCACCAAAAGTTCCCCACCGAGGGGAACTTTTGCATATTCACTTGGCAGGGATCGGATTTAACCCTACTCGTCCTCCCGTTTTTGCTTGCGACTAACTTGTCGGCACGATCATTGTTCCATCTCATCATGTTTCCAACACCGACGCAGAGGTCCCAAGAACGTTGCCCTCGTCGGATCAATGCGAAATTGACCTTCTTAGTGGAGAGCACATCTTCGAGGCAGAACACCACGCACTCCGAGGACGTAGGTGGAGCCGAGAAACCCATTCGTCTGAACCGAAGCTTCGATCCGGTAGCTGGCAGGTCGATGGTTTCGTCTGTGGATGGATGGTAGAAGAACATGGGGCCGCCGCCGCCGCCTCTGGACAAGAGCAGCCATCCGTAGTTGGAGCAGTGGACTTGGGCGCCGAGGAGTTCGGATCTAGCAGATACGTAGTATGAAGTGTTGTAAGCGGGAGAGTAAGCTTCGCAGCAGCCGCTTCTGGAGAAACCCAATAAGAATGGGGAATCGACTTTCTTGTAGATGGCGGCATCGAAAACAGCTCTGAAATTCCAGCTGCGACAAGTGGCTCTGAAGTTGGAATAATCCCTCTTGAAAAGCTTCTGCCGTATCAGATTCAAAACCTCCTCAGGGAGTTCAGCCCACGATGTTGAACTTGAACAGCTCATCTTCTTCCCTTATATCTCAACAAAAATGGAGGAGGGCTTGGTGGTAATGATAAGAACAATATGTAAAAGGCCTTCAGGTATCTAATCTTGTGGCTTAGGAGGACAACTTATATATATCCCGGCTCCTTGTCTGCTTCGGAAAAGAAAAAGGTTAGTTAAAGGAGAAAGTCAGGGCGGGAAAGGTTGACTCTGGCTCTCGACTCCCACTGAGTCTTTTCCGTTTTCCTTGCGAGAGGTGAAGATATAATAATGGTTGGGTTGGGTTGGGTTGGGTTACTTGGGTTACTTGTACGACAAGGAAATGGATTTATTATGCCCTAATGAGAGGGAGAACGAAAGTCAACTCAAGTTCGCACATACTTGTCATAGTTTGTGTACTGTTAACACACGACTATTAGGAAAAATAAGTTCTGATACAATGTTAAGGACCAGTTGATTTGAATAACTCAATTTATTGGGAGAGGTACAGTTAATATACCAAATCAGAATGTGCAATTTAATTTTGGAAATTTCAAATTGATCCATTCTGAAGTAATGGTAATTGTCAAGGGGAGATAATTCCGACGGCCTAATTTCTAAGTTGCTCCATTTAGACGACCTCTTAGTAAGTACAAAAAATGTGTAATGGTCAAATCCGAACCAAACCATGATAGGCGTAGTCAAATAGTAAAAGAATTTTGAGGATGATAACTGGTCATCACTGCATTCAGTCTGGTTGGACATGTGCATCTAGTATTGTGAAGATTTCAAATTCATATATGGTGGTTTTATTTTTTGACGGATGTAATAAGCTGTATATGATCTATAATTCAACATCTTCGAACAAATCAAGTTATTTAATATAAAATTCACAAGGAGATATTTAATTTGTGAAAAATTTCGAGTTGCTCCGTTTTGAAGGTATGGTAATTGTATGTGGGTGATAATTTCAATTGGGCGATAAATCCAATAGTCTAATTTCTAAATTGCTCTAAACGAACCCTTAGTAAGTACAAAAATATGCAATGGCGTTCAATCAGGTACATACCGATAATTACAACCCAATAGTAAAAAACATTTGCGGATAATAATTTGATCATCACTGCATTCGGTTTGGTTGGTCGGATTCAAGTATCAATTCAATCTATCTTTTCAATATTTATAAAAATTTATAGTATCAAAGAGCATATATCGAATTATAATTCGATTTGGTATATATTCCAGACCATATTATTGCATGGCTCTAACAATGAGATTATTGCTTCATTTCTAAATTAAACTTGTCTCATTTTCAGGTACAGTAAACTAACAAAACCAAGAAAATAAAGTCCGCATTAAATCCGGTCCAAGAAATGCAAATGCAAAATTACCGAATGCACACATAAAGCAATTTACCGGACCTCTTGTACATCATAATAAGTCATAACAAGTGAAGCCACAATTCAGTTCCCCATCGCGTCCTGATTTAACTTTCCCCAAGTCTCCAGCAGAACAATCCTCAAGCTCACAGCCATGGCGCCGAAGCAAGTTAAATCAGCAGCCGTGGCGCCGAAGCAAGCCAAACCGCAGAAGGAAGGACAGAAGGAAGACTGCCGCCCTCCTAAGAAGTACGGACGGGAAGCTATGGAAGCCAACAAGAAGAAGGCTAGTCACGCCACGAAGAATAAGAACAACGAGAAGAAGCCAATCACTCTCAGGCGTACCGAGAAAGGGACCTCCGGAAATGCGACGCCTTCTGAAGACGGGTAAGAAATGATGAGATTGTGCATTTTTTTACTTTGACTCGAGTGGTTGGTAGCACTGTAGCATCTCTGTTTTTTGCTCGTCCCTTTCTGCTTTGCATGTTTCTCATTTGCTTGGGAGTTATTTGATCGATCACACACCATGCACACAAAGTGTTTGGTGAAAAGCTCAAGTGAAAATAACTTAGTAAATGAAGGTCTTAATTACAAATTTGGCATCTGACCATTGCTTGTCTAATGTAAATGGTTTGAATTTACTTATTTGCTTGGGGATTACTTATCATCACACACCATGCGCACAAGGTGTTTGTTAAAAAGTTCCAATGAAAACCAACTTAGCAAATGAATCTGAGTATTGCTTGTCTAGGTTTAAATTTTTACTTAATTGCATGCATACCAAGTGTTTGTGAGAAAGCGCCCATGAACTTATAGTTTCCAATTTATTGTTATATATAGGGAAGTGGCAGAGCTCGAAGAAGCAAATTAACAGCAACGAACTTGAATGGAAACTATAATGGGTAAGTATATATTAATGTAATCTTATATTCTTCTTCCTCGTTACCTGGATTCCATTTTCATGTATATTTTGTGGTTGGATTATATTTTCTAACACAGGTGTTGAGCTCGCTGGATGGGGGGACCAAAGGAACAGAAATTTGTGGTTTCGTTTTTTTGTTGGACACTTAATATGACACTTAATTTTTGGGTTGGGTGAATATGATTTGTGGGGGTTAATCGAATGTTTAATCTTTTGATACAATTTAGTCGTCAAAGCTAGATCTAAACATAGAACAAGACCCGACATGTTTAATTTTTTGATCTACTAGAAATAACCCATACAAAATACATGTCAAAGCTAGATCTAAACATAGAACAAGACCCGACATGTTTAATTTTTTGATCTACAAGAAATAATCCATACAAAATACGCGTCAAAGCTAGACCTAAACATAGAACAATCATCTATACACCTATCTATCTCTATGTCGTTCCAATTTAATCGAAGGTCCCCAAAGAGGCTAGATCTAACTATCTATTTCGAATAAAAACCCTAAATACATGTTGCATACCCTTTCCTTTACAAACTTGAGCAGTGTTTTAAAATGAAATAACAACAAGAAAACTCCATTATAATCGTACAACAATTTAACCAACCTTCAAATTCATACAACAGAAGCGGAGGCGGCCGGGAAGAGGAGGGCGGACCTGTTCGTGTTTCCGACCACATAGATCAAAGCGGGGGAGATCGAGAAGCAATATATTGGGTTCCCGACGATCATATGTGACAAAAGGAGAGGGGCGGACTGCGGCGGTGTGAGGGTACCGGCTGGCGGCTGCGTCACAGGAGAATGGAAATTGATGACAGAGTCACAGAGAAGAGCCGAATGTAGAGAGCGAGAGAGAGATAGGGTTTTTTTTTTTTTTTTTTAGGTTTAACTATTAGGTTTAGAATCTGTTAGGGGTGCTGAGTAGAATTGTAGGTTTAACTTATTTATTTCCATAGATGAGATAGGTTTAGGATTATAGAGAAAGGAAGACAATAGTTGAGCGGCCATTTAATAGAATCGCTGGACGAGTTGATATCTTTTACCCCATCCGCGAAACCAGGAAAAGTATTTATTGTTAATATACGTTTAATATTTTAACGGTTTACTTCTTTCCATACCTATTTGCATAGATTTGGATTTGGACCCACACCTATTTGCAAATTACAGGTTGGTACCTAATCTTAAATAGATGTCTAGAATTAATATCTAAATTTATTATTTTTTTGCATATAAATCCTCAAAATATTTATGAAAAAATACATTTTAACACCTAAAATTTTGTGTATTAGAGGGAGTTCCTCCAACCAGCTAGCGGTATTACGTAGAAAAACGCGGCCGTCCAGAATAATGTGCTTGATTTTCTTACAATAAACGCAAAGATATTACGTACTCGGAAATCCTATTGAAGATGTCTTTTCGCGTTATAATGATAACATATCCAAAGAATTGGCTTCAGACTTGTACCATTGGGAACACCAAGAAGGTCTTTGTCTTCTACTCAAACTCTGGAGCCAAAACTCCCAAGAGAGTATAATTCTTCGTATTGAGGTGAACGGAAAGCCTCTTAGATTCTACGGATATAAGCTCTGATACCATGTCAAGAACCATTACGTCTCAATAACTCGAGTTATTAGAAGATGTTCAACTATAAATCATGTATCACTTATTAACACACCCTCTCAAACGAAATTAACTCAAAATAATTTGAAATTTGCACATAAATCAAAATAGCATATATGCTTAAAACATTTAGTCTTTAGCTTTTACCCAAAATTTACCAAACGAGTTCAAATCCTAGTCGGGTTCGGTATGTGCAATGCAAGCAACTCTTAGCAAGGTTCTGTTTTGTTTTGTTTTTGTTTTTGTCTTTTTTGGTGAAAATAGGGCAAGGTTTTGTGTACATACGAATTACGAACAGTTAACTTCTTATTTATACTAGCGCACGCAAATTAATCGACTCAGCGTGGGAGCTACGAATCGTCTCTCTCGACCGAATGGCAGCTACCACCACCACATCATCATCGCCGGCGGCGGAGGAGACGGCAGCAAGAGAGTGGGCGTGGCTCCCCTGCAACGTCCTCGACTCTGTACTTTCCCACCTCATCTCCTTACAAGACTACCTCCGATTCACCTCCGTGTGCCAGCCGTGGAATTCAACAGCCCAAGCCCAAATACGACGCCGCATCGCCACCAGCCAGAACCAACCTCCCCTGTTATTGGTCCCGACACAGAACCGCAGCTGCCGGCGGCGAATTCTATACAGCGTCACGGCAAACAAGCTCCTAATTAACCACACCCTCCAAATCCCTTACCACAGAAGGTGCTGTGGTTCCTCCCACGGCTGGCTCGCCTTCTTGGGGAAGGACTATTTCGTCACCCTCTACAACCCTTTCACCAAAGCTCGAATCTTTCTCCCCCAAATTCTCCCGTCCCCTGACTGCATCAAAACGTCCGCCGATCGCGCCAAGTACGATCGGCGTCAGGAAATTGATCCTATCGGCCGACCCTTCCATATCCCCCGACGGCGATTTCATCGTCGCCGCTGTTCTCGGCGAGTTTGGAACTCTGGCCGTGATGGGAGCAGGGGAGAAAGAATGGAAGCACGTTAAAAAGGACAAAATGTACCCTGTGACGGGCGGCGGGGGGCTAAAAGACATCGTATTTCGCGGTGATCACGGCACTACAACTTGGGTTTACGGGTCCGGGTCTAGCGGATCGATTGTGCGGGTGAATGTGACGAAATCCGGTTAGGAACAACAACTTCGACCGGAGTTGGTGGCTCCGCCGTGGGTTGAATCTCGAGCGTGCGTGTACAAATACTTGGTGGAATCGTCGGACGGTCGAGATCTGCTCATGGTTTTCCGATTCTACGAGGAGATGGAAGGGTACGAGCTTTCCATGGCCACCAGGAGCTTCAAGGTATTCAAGCTTCGAGACGACGAGGAGGGAGATCGCGGGGTGAGTTCGCGGTTTGTGGAGGTGAAGGATTTGAATGGGGATGCGGTGTTTGTTGGGGGATAATTACTCGACTGCGGTTCGAGCCCGAGAAATTCGAGGGTGTTCGGTCTGATTCGGTTTATTACACGGACGATTTTTCGGAGTTTAATTTCCCTGATGTTAATTTAGGACCGCATGATGTAGGAGTGTTCAATGTGAAGGAGAAGAAATTTGGTTCATTTTATGTTCCTACTCCGACTCAGAACCGAGACATGCCGCCTCCAATTTGGATTTTTCCTGCCATAGCTCCGGACATGGATTAGTTTAATTAGCAAAACAGAGCATTGATAGTTAGATTAGCATTAAAAAACAAAACATCGTTTTATGTATGTATCCTTAGTTTATTGTGCATTTTGATTTTGCAATATTCTTAGTCGCACTAATTTGGATTCGAGAATAATACCATATGATAGAAGCACTATTTCTTCAATCAATTTTTCACTTCTTTCAATTCGATCAACTCGTGCATAAGAATATAAGATGATATATATGCTTTGGAGTAGAGTTGTGGCTTCAAGATCATGATCATAGTCGATCCTCTTGTCCTTAATTAAAAACAATATATATCTCCTTATATTTTTCATGCACAAGATGGACTTGTGTTTCTTTGCTTCACTTCAAGCAATATAACAAATTAGATAACCCGACCCACATATGTTAGGGGTGGATTTCGATTACCAGTTACCAGTCAACCGACCGGTTAAACCAATAACCGGCCGGTTATCCACTAACCGGTAATCGATATAGTCGAAATTCGGTCGGTTATCAGAGGCTGGTCGAGATGGTTTAATCTTGGAGGTGGTACAGTTATCCGATAACCGAAGCCTATTTCGGTCGATTGTCGGTTGGGGGCGCGGCCTTTCGCTTAACTGATCGATCGGTTACCGGTTACAACCGAAAGTAACCGACCGCCACCCTTAACATATGCTATATGTGTTCTAAAACCCATAAGCAATCCTTTGAACCAAAAAACTACTACTACGATATAAATCACACACATAGGACAACCATGTAGACACCCAAAGCCAATACCACTTATGAATGAGGCTTCTTTCTGGAAATTTTTGCTATAAAACACTAGACTAAAACAAGCCATTCAAAGTTACCAACAAGTGAGTTAGCTCATGTCTAATCCTAGTATTATATATTACAAGGTTGTTGAAAGGAACCTACGATTACCTTAAATCTGCACCAACAATTGGTGTTTTCTTTCATGCCAATGGTACTCTTCAACTCAGAGCCTTTAGCCATTCACTGATTCTGATTGGACAGCTTGTGTTGCCACCAGACGTTCTATGTCTGGGTATTGTGTCTATCTTCAAGACTCCATTATCTCTTGGAAAAGCAAAAGGCGGAAAATTGTCAGTCGTTCTTCCTATGAAGTAGAGTACATAGCTCTTGCTTTCAGAGCCTGTGAGCTACTACAATGGCTCATGTTTCTACTTAATGATTTCAAGGTCACCCACTCTCAACCAGCTACTCTCTATTGTGGTAATCAAAGTGCTATATATATTGCAGAGAACCTCACCTTCCATGAACGCACGAAGCATATCAAACTCGACTGCTATCTCGTTCATGAAAAACTGCAAGCCAAAGTAATCAAGCTGCTCCATGTCTCCTCTTCTCATCAATTGGGCGATTTGTTCACCAAACCTATCTCCTGTCCCAATTTTGCTACCTCTTCTCCAAACTTGGTGTGCACAATTTCTGCTCACCAACTACGGGGAGGGCAAATGGGCAACAGAACAAAGCGAATCGAAATTCAAATTTGCAAAGTTACAATCGACTGTTTGTATCGAACCCTCGATGATTGAAAGTGAAGACGAAGAAATGATCACTTGTTGATACACACCGTTTTGCTGTGCGATGTCGTTTTGTTCTATTTTAAGTCGTGGTTTGCTTTTCCGTGCTTCATGCTTCATGCTAAGTTTGTAATGCTTCATGCTTCGGCCAAGTTTGTAATGCTTTATGCTTCATGTTAAAGAAAGAACACTACAAAAAGGGCTGCTGGCCATGGTTGTCATGTAGTGGTTCAGTTGCATATATATATACTAAGAGATTAATGAGAAAAGATCAGACCTCAAGGTTTCACAACAATTAAAATTTGTTACTCCGTCTTAAATCTAATTTATTTTCCGTGCCACTAACTGATTCTTGACACAAACATCGCAAGTGTAGTCATTCTCATTCTACATCAATCATACCTAAGGAGAATCGTCAATCTTCATTTCAGTTTCTACTTTGCCCATTTGATAAATGTAAAAAGTCAATTACTGGAGGAAAAGGCAATTAGCTAAAGGCAAACATCGGCCGGAATCGAGAACAATCGGCGAGCAAACATAACAAGGTAGAACAAGTAAAACCAACGCAAGCTCCGGCCCCACACATCCCCTTTTATCCAGAAAAAAAAAAATTAGAAATCGTCGTCGTCGTATCCCAAGTCATCCTCCACCTTCTCCGCCGCGTCGTCGGCGATCTTATCCTCCAAAGCATCGAACCCTTCCACCAATGCGATTCCACCCAGAGCTCCCGCCACCGCGCCCACAGCCAATCCTGCCCCCATCCCGCCGAACTTACCTTTCTTCTTCTCCTCCTGCACATACCCCGTTTGATTCTGCCCGTACCCACTTCCGTAGCTCGGCTGCCCGTACGCCGCAGTCGGCGGAGGAGCACCGTACCCGCCGCCGCTTCCGTACGCCGCCAGGTACCCGCTTGGCGGTGGAGCCGCGGCGGCGTAGTAAGGCTGGGGAACCGGTGCCCCGTACCCGTAATTAGGCGGTCCCCCGTATGGCGCCCCGTAACCCGCTGGAGGACCCGGCGCGTAAGGATCACGCGAACCGGGATGACCAGGAGCGTAAGGGTCACGCGACCCGGGAACTCCGTATCCATAAGGGGGCGCGTAGCGCGCGTCGGGCGCCTGGTAAATCGGCTCCCTCACCGCGACCTTCACCTCCACTTTCCCCTGGGGCCTGCCGGAAGGGCGCTTGAGGGTCAACGATCGCTTGACCCGCTCCCCGCTGACACCGCCGGCCTCGTCGATGACGTCACGGAGCGGGAGCTTGGCCGATCCGATGAGCGGCTTGGTGTCCTCCTCCCGACCGGCGTGGACGACGTCGATGTGGAGCGTGAGCGCGTCGATCGGGCCCGGCGGGAGCGGGATGACGAGGGTGTGGTCCCACAGGGGGGAATTGTCGCCTTCCTCGTCGACCCGGGTGGACGATTTCTGGTTCGGGTCGACCCAGACGACGGCGTAAGGGCGGAGCTGGCCGTGGCGCCAGTTGATGTTCTTGAGGTCTTTCGCCGATGAGATCACCACTTCGGCTTCGTAACGGGAACCCATGTTTTTTTTTTTTTAATTTGTGAGAGAGATGATTGGAGAAGGCGAGGAAATGGCGATGGAATTGGTGGGATTTGCTGTGATCTAATGTCACGGCTCTGGTTTTTTTCCTGCTCAGCAATTCGCCGGGGTTTTTATATGGCAAGGAAACGATGGTGAATTACTTGAATACCCGTAGGGTTGGATTCAATTTCTTCCCCGCTTCCGCAGTTCCGCCAATCTACAAGTTGGAAAAAAAAGGGATAATTAGTGCCCTAACGGCTCTCCCAATGGATAGTTACTTACTAGTTAGTGCCCTAGTCGCTCTAAATACGTATTATTCTATATTATGGAGATTATAATTGAATTTTGTTAATTGATATTATAAATTACGAGATTAAGATTGTTGTATACCGGAAGATTGAGAAATACAAAATATTAGAGATTGGAATTGGGATACCGAATTTATCTTGGGATAGCACTATTTGATATCGTGATTTCGATATTTGGTACTGGGATATTGATGTCGTATCGATTTCTACCCCTACTCACTACATACGGAACGACTAGGGGATATTTTAGCAAGCACGTTATTTATCCAACAAAAATTCAATATATGTTTATCTACATTATATTGTATTTCTCGATTTATTTGATTATAAAGAATACGTGCATTTTGTAACTTATGTAAATTCATAATACATGCTAATCTATATTGTTTAATGTTTTGAAGCATGTGTGAGGAACTGGTAGGAAAGAATCGATTGAAGGCGTGATAATATCACTCTCCTTAGAGTGTTATTTGCATGGTAAAGGAAACCGTACCGGAAGTCATATCGGCTCCGCTAGTGGTAGGGTATTTTGTGGTACTACCGTGGTTCAACCGTTGTGTACCGGCAAAATACCGTTTTTGTAATTAAATAATATTTTTTTTGTTAAAAAACCGTACCGGCAGATTTGTGATACCATTTCGGAATATTACCGGAATATACCGGATAACAAACCTGAATAAACTAAATAAGCATATGTAATATAAAATTCAACAAACTGCAACATTATTGAATTAACTACATAATCGTTCAAATGCTGTTGACTGCAACATTACTGAATTAACTACATATTCAGAGCGTAGAGAGAGCGTCATTATTATATTATAATTAATTTTTTATTTTAATATAACTATAAAATATTATGCAATATAATAATTAAAATACACGAATATAATGTAATGACTAAGAAATTTGATGACTGATTTATAATCTAATTTTTAAGTAACATATTAGTAATTACATTTAAGATAAATATATATTTAGCATTAAATAAATTCCTAAACCTAAATCACCATTCCCCACCACACGTGAACCCCCATTTTCCCTTTTGTTTCTTCCGGGCCGCTACTCTCTCTCTCTCTCTCTCTCTCATCAATAACCAGAAGAAATCGTTCCCCCTCTCTGGGCTTGGGGGAGCTTGTAGCTGCATGCGATTGATCGAAGCTTTAGCCTTCCCGGTACCCATATCCAAAGTCGAGCTTTATCCTCTTCTTCTCTATTGTGATTGTGAATTGGAAATTCTTTCAATCCAATTCCAAACCCACTTGTGAATCCCCCTTCACTTTCTTCGTTTTATCTGCTTCCCAAATCGATGGTCCTGGTTTCGCTTTCGATCACCCCGAAGAAATTGCTCAACAGGAAATCATCATCAACAACAACTGGTAGCTTCACAGATCCCGTCGACCTCCTTTGCGTCTCCGCCGATCTCCCCTGTTTCCACCAGCCAGTTGAAGTCTCCGACCTATAGCTTCTCGATCGCCGCTCAACTCTTCCCAGCAGCTTACCCCCGGTTAGACCAAAACCGGGCGGTTTTTTGAATTAAACCGGTTTTACCGGAAAAACCTCCCGGAACGGCTCCTTTACTACAAAACGGCTACCGTATCGGCCAGGCGCCGGTTTCCGGTTTTACCGGTTCAACCGGCCGGTATGATCCGGTTTCCTTTACCATGGTTATTTGCCCCCACTACAAATTTGCCCTTCAATTCTAAGTCTGGAAGCAGCAATCTTGCAGACTTCTATGTTTATGAATTAGAGAAGGAAAACGGGAAGAAGAAGAATTCTCTCATCACTAAAAGAGTTATGACAATCATCTATTTATATTTGTGAAAACTGGAAGCTACCTTCCGAAGAGTCACATCCTTTCACATAAAAAAGGGAGTTATCTTTCTGGAAGGACACTTTTTTTCACAGTATTCAAACGTTAATTAATTAATATAAAATTAATTCATTAATTAAACTGCCAAAAAACTTCATATTTATACTATCTCCCGCCAATGTCGTATTACAACTCTATTGACTAATTCTAACAGTATCATCAGTTCGTCCAATTATTTATGAAATTACAACCAATATTAACAATCTCATATATAAAATACACCAAAATCTTGAATTTCCTTTACTCTAATATCAAATAGCTGATGCGTGGAACTCGGCGAGGGTTAGTTCGGGAAGGTTTGAGGAAGGCCTGATAATGGGCGTGGAACTTGGTGGAAAATGGATTGCTTAAGCACGAACAAGAGTCAGCGAGTGACCGACACGTGGCGGTGGTGGCGGGGAAAATGCGATTTGCGCCGGTGGCCGGAACACGAGAGTGATGACATGATAGATAGGAGTTTCCAAAAGGCAGCGAATATTATTTATTATGCTGCAGGAAAATAAGATGCCTACGCGGTCTAAACGCTGAATAATTTATTAGTAATTAATTAATATATGTAAAAATTATAGTTTGCATCTCCCTAGAGAATGCCTTCCCCGGCGATGCACTGCCCAGTTGTCACGAGGTCTGACCAGAGCTTTGTTTTTTTTGTTGTCCAAGTGTGTAAGTTTTCCAAAATGGTTGGTCTGTTCACTCTGTTGTTGAGAAAAATGGGAGCTTGAACATTAACTTTTTTTTTCCCCTACGTAAGTATTGGTTCAGTTTTTTTGGTAAGAAGATGGGTGCTAAAAGGGCACTCCTGCCTGGCACGTTAAATTAATCTGGTTTAGGCGATGCCTATACAATTATACAGGACCCAAAATGAGAGGCTCGAATCCGAAACACTAAAATCATGAACTCCTAATCTAAGCTCATGGCCACGATTTGCAAGATAGTCAGCCGCCTTGTTGCATTCCCTATAGACACGAGAGATTTTCACTTCCCAATTCCGATTCAAGAGCCTCTGGAATTGTTTGGTGAGAATGAGATACCTTTGGTCCTCTTGATCAGTGGTGGTGAGCAGTTGGAGCGTAGTTGTCGAGCCAATTACCACCATTACTTTTCTGTAGCCATAGTCCCAAGCTCGGTTAAGTCCTTCTTTTAGCCCCTTTATCTCTGCTCTAGTAACAGTACATGCTCCAAGATTTCATGAGAAAGCAACCAGACATCTTCCCATGTGATCTCGAATCAGACCTCCAGTCGCCGCCAAAGCACCAGGCTGTCGAACAGAGCTGTCCGATTGAAGGCTGACCCATCATGACTGCGGTGGTTCCCATGCCAAACTGGTGACTTCTTTCGGTGTTGATTCATCATTTGTGAGTCTATCACTTTCCTGGCTTGTTTCACGATCTTAGTCCAGCTTTTTATTCGTTGAGCGAGGACTCCGACATCGAACGTCTTGTGTTGGAATATGGATTCGTTCCTCTGCTTCCATAATTAAGAAGTATTTTTTTTATCACCTTTGTTACATCATTAATAAATGGAAGGATGAGGACTTACCATTAACTACATTGACAGCAAGGTTGTAATGCAAGTGATTAATGTGTGTAGAAGTCATATTGATATAAGAAACATATAGTGTTCAGATCTAAACGACCCAGCATTGGAGTATATTCTCTAAGTATGGGTACAAGTAAGAGAAAAGTTACAACTAACTTGATGCCCGAGACATCTAATCATAATATATATATATATTGAAATCGCAATGCCTTCTTCTGCATTTTTTTTTACATAATAAGAACATAGATGAAGAATACGGTTGAGTCTGAAATTAATATTAAACAACGATGTTCAATACTTTAAGGACACTCGTGGGATTGGTGGTCCTTCATCAATTATAATGGGATAAATTGTTGAAAATTGATCTGCGTGCCAATCGTGGAATATGTTGCTCTGTTGAATTTTGACATTTCCCTTTTTGCATCTTCTTTTGCTCCATTATTCGTATTCTGTTCTTTTCCCCGTGAAAATGTGACAAAGTTGATGGCTTGAAGGAAGATGCAATCCTACCGCACTGCGGATTTGAATTAAAGCAAGACGGTGACGTTTAAAGAAGGAGAAAGAAGAAGAATGAAGTCGTGAGATAAGAGGAAAACGACAGCGTTGTGTTTATTGTTGTTAGCCGTTAATTTTACTGTTTATTTAAATTTTTATCCAATCATGTAAGGACACGTATTGTAGTTCGTTAATTGAAATGGTAGCTATATAAGCTACAGAGGACTCAGATTACAGCTGAGTTTCCTCTCCCAAAATATCAATTTCTACGAAAGTTGTCAAAACGAAAGAAAAGAACAAGGCATGATGTATAGTGGACTGGATCCTAGTTCGAAGAAGCCCGTTCTCAGCCCAATGTGGACAGCGGGCCGAGCCTGCCAATACAAATCAAGGCCCAGCCAGAGCCCGAAATCTCCTGAACCGTTTTTCCCCCAACTAAAACCCTGCCAAAAAAAATCCGAGCTTCCTTTCCTGCCTTCTACTCTCTGACTCTCTCCGATCGTCTTCCACGATGCTGTCTCTAGTAGGGCTGGGAATCCAGACCAAACCGTATGGGAAACCGCGGTCTAGACCGTATCTTATGGTTTGGTCTGGACCGTGAGATCAGGACTATGGTCTGGTCTGGTTTGCGGTCTCTTCCTTTAGTGCGTGGTCTGAAGTGGTCTGGACCGCGGTCTACCGCAGTAAACCGTAACAGACCGCGACACACTACCTACTACCTTGGACAAAAATAACACTAAATTGAACCTCCATATGTGTATTTGAAGAACAAAATTAGTTGATTCTTCATCTAGTTGAGAGCCAACAAATTGCAAAATGATCGCTTATATGTTATCTCCTTATCAAAGTACCACACAAAAATTAGAAAGACTCATAAATAATATTCACAGATAATGTCTAGACTATGGAGTCGATAAAAATTAAACACTACAAAAAAATTCGTTCACCTTGATGAGATAAGGAAAATTATTGAGAGATATGCGACCATCTTAGTGGTTCGAAATTACCTCGACGTCATCAAAAAGGTTATCAACTAGGAGAACCTTTAGATCACTCGAGAGAGGAGAGAAGCGGTAGCACAAAGAGGAATAGGGAAATAAGGCTATTTGAAAATTGAAAAACCTACTTCTATCCTCATATTTCTTCTCATTTAATACGATCACAATTTTTTTGTTTCACTAGCATATTGGTCACTAGATTTTTTTATAGATACAGTTGAAGGGTTGGAAGGCGAACAAGAGTTAATTTTTTTTAACATGGTCTGTCTGGTCCAGACCATACCGGACCGCACCGCACAGGTGTGGTCTGGACCGTACAGTATATGGTCTGGTCCATGGTCTGTGTTCCAACCTCTCGATCTGGACCACAGACCGTATCTATGTTCTGGTCTGGACCGGACCGCACCGTTTCCCACCCCTAGTCTCTAGGGGTGAACAAACACACCCGCAAATCGACCCACCCGTCCAACCCGACCCAACCCACCCGTATTTGTCGCTAAATCGAAGGTTTTGGGTTGGGTGAGGGTTTCCTTTTGTACAACCCGCCTCATTTGGGTTGGGTTTGGATTTTAGATTACACAACCCGTAGAACCCGACCCAACCCGTGTTCCAATTATTGGTATGAGTTCGTATCCAAAAAAATATTTATGTCGTATATAGTCATACTTATGAGAAAATTAAGATATTTCGCCATGTTTTTCTATTAAAGTCTCACTAATCTAATGCATTCTTCGACTTAAAGTTTAGACATATATTTAATATAGCTATGATTCACGTATTTTTTTTTCTTGTGTACAATTTTAAAAGAATATCATATTATGGATGCGTTCATTTGTAACCTTTTTAGCCTATTTCAACAAATGGCATGAAAAAAACTAGACATAAGTTGAAGTAAATCAAGTTTTATTAAAATTCAAATAATATTTGTGAATTTTGATACCTTTCACCTCGGTTTATTCGTTTGAATTTTTAATTTTTTATAAAATATTTTTATGATGTAGAATAATTACATATTTTGTGTTGGGTTGGGTTTTTACTTAAAAATATCGCCGACCCTACCCAACCCAATTAGAAACAAACCGTAGGGTTTAGATTTTTTTGGGTGGGTTTGGGTTTAATATTTCCCAAACCGTAGTGCATGGGTCGGGTGATTAAAATGCCTAAACCCGGACCACCCGACCCATGTACACCCCTAGCTGTCTCGACTCCTTCCTAAACCCTCACAGCTCCGGCGTCTCACCAATCTCTACCCAAAACCCCAATCCTCTTCTCCTCTCCCGCCTCGCCCTCCTACTTCCAGCTTCACTACATTCTTCCGCCCTCTTTCCACCGGCGGCAACAATGACAACGACGGCACCGGCAAGGGCGGCAGCTCCGCCTCCGACCTCTGGAAGCTTTCGTCAGACACCAGCGGCGGGTTCTCCGATCCGTTCTTCAGCGAATATACCGGCGGAGACGGAGGCGACTTGCAGGGGATATCAGACGCTCCGGAACCGAAGGCGGCAGCTGTCGAGAAGTGGGCAATCGTGGATGGGGAAGGCGTGAGTGCCGGTGGGGACGTTTTCGGGCAAATTGAGAGCGATGCGGGCTCGGCAGCTGGGGCGAACAATTGGGGGCCGTCAAAGGATTTCATGCCGTGGTACTTGAAGAACGCTGCGGGAGAGGAGAAGAGCGAGATATTTGATCCGGGCTCGGTGTTTGGGGCTGAGAGCAGGACGGGTATTAGTTTGAAAGAGGAGATTGAGAAGAGAGAGGAAGAGATGAAGAAGCTGGAATTGGAAGAGGAGAACCTCACCACCATTTTGAAAAAAGGCAAGCTTTAGGATAAATTTCGTTGTGCTTTAGTCGCCATTTCTGTAGGGTTTGGTAATAGCAAATGTTGTACTTGCTGCAGGTCCGAATCGTGCATTTGGTGATCTCATTGCGGAATCTGGAATCACGGATGAAATGTTGGACAGTTTGATTGCACTGAAGGACTTCGAAGGGGTTGAAGGGTTGCCCACATTGGGGGAGATAGAGGATATTCGATATGAAAAGAGTAGGAGGAAATCCACGAGAGCTGAAATGGAAAGGCAGAAGCAGGAGGAAATTACCAAGGCGAGGGTGAGACAAGTGGACGACAAAGGGAGAGCTTATGGAACAGGGAGAAGGAAATGCAGCATTGCCCGTGTATGGATCCAGCCCGGGGAGGGGAACTTCAGTGTGAATGAGAAACAATTCGATGTCTATTTCCCGATGCTCGATCATCGTGCTGCACTTCTGCGGCCTTTCTCGGAGACAAAGACTCTGGGTATTTGGGACATCGACTGTACTGTCAAAGGAGGTGGTGTTTCAGGTGAGTTCAAAGGTTTTCTCAACCTGTATGGATATGAAAAGTTGTATGGTCTTGATTGCTAAACATGATGGCATGCTATGTTTTCTATCTGATTCCATAATCACTATCTCTAGTTACTTGGTTTCTTCCTATGTCAAGAAACATTTAAACTCGGTTTGCACATTTTTGGTGTCTAGAAAATTGAAGGAGATTGCCTCATAGTATTGTTCAATCACCCACTTTATCACATAGGTTGAGATCAGAAGGACAGGCCTCATGTCTTTTTCGATCAATATAAGCTTGTGAGTTGTGGTGAGTGCTAGGGAATAGATTTCATTACTTCTCAGGAAGTGTCTACAAGTCGTTGAGACTTGAGAGCATCATTCAGGTGGTAGTAGGAGTTGTATCGTTGATGTTTTCCGCCCCAAGCGTTTAAGCTGATCAATTTATGCTCACCTTGTCATATCGACTAAAACACAGGTCAAGTTGGAGCTATTCAGTTGGGTATAAGCCGAGCATTGCAAAACTGGGAACCTGACTATCGGCCTCCACTCAGAAATGGTATGTTGTCTATGCAAGTTTCACTATGTTCTTTACTCAAATGAATTTATCCCATCTCCCGCATGATGCAAATTATTAGGTACCATTCTATCTACAGTTAGGATATGGGGATTAACACGAGTACACGACTTGAATACGAAAAGTATAATATCCACTCTTATCTACTACTACCAGTCCCCATCTTGATTCCTTCTTTATGGTGATGTTTGGCAGCCGGTTTCTTGACAAGGGACTCACGTGTGGTTGAAAGAAAGAAACCTGGCAAAGCAAAAGCAAGGAAGAGCTTCCAATGGGTCAAGCGTTGATGGGTTGTTTCCAAGCTTTGCTGTTTTTGGTTAAATTGCAGACAAGCTCAAGCCTTTAGAAGCTGAGGAAGCCGCAATTTGATGGTGCTCAACTGTCTATGAGAACAAGCTTCTAGCAGTCGTTCAGTCGAAAGCTTTTAGTTGCAATTGCTTGAAACGTCCAGGGATAAAACGTCAGAATGAACGCCTGGGGAAAAAAAAGCAGATGTCATTTTGTTTTATCCATATTTGTAGTGTGATTGTTGGGAGATCCCTTCATTATTTCCTCGTAGGAGTTGAGATAGAAAAGAGTTGTAATTTACTTCCAGAATTCCAGGTTTTGCTCAATTGCTGACCAATAATATACTGCTTGCTTGTTTGTGTCATTTCAGCAGCCACAATTAACGAGGTTGCTTACAGCCTTGCGCTATGGATGGATGATCCTTTCTCTAACATGGTGAATTTCCTCCCTTTAGATTCAATCAAGTTTGGGTTTGCTACGGGTGAAAGAAGAAGGTTTCAAATTGATTAATGTGTAAAAATGGAGGTCCAGAATGGGTATATTACCTAACCTAGGTAAGTGGGCCGAGATGGAACCTCCTTCTGATCGTTATGGGCTTTACCTGCGTGGGCCGCTTCTGTAACAGAGTCGAAGCCCAAGTAGTCCACGACCTGCAATGCAAGACAAAAAAACCGCGGATAAACGCAACTTGCTTCTTTGCTCTCCGCCATTTAAACCCTAGAAACTAAAACCCTAAATATTCCATCAGCTATAAGAGCCTCGTCCGCCACATAATTCACAAGCTCACGAAACTACGCCTCAATTTCCCACCTTAACTGTTCTTAGTCGAGCTGCAATGGCGCCTCCAAGAGGTAAAGTTCTCGTTTTTTCTATGGTTTCATCATCTTCCCGCTATTTAGTTGAGTTCAGCTCTTTACCGAGCTCAGTTCGTGGTTTCCTTGTTTTGAATTGGAGGGAAATTAAGTTTTCTTTTTCTCGTTTTCTAACAACCAGGAAGATCTGGTGGGTTTAGAGGAGGAAGGGGCGGTGATAGTGGAGGCCGAGGAAGGGGCGGCGGCGGCCGTGGCGGCGGCAGATTCGGCGACCGTGGTGGGAGCGGGATGAAGCCCCGTGGCGGAGGTCGCGGCGGTTTCGGAGGCCGTGGTGGTGGAAGGGGTCGCGGCGGCGGCCGCGGCGGAGGCGGAATGAAAGGTGGGAGCAAAGTTGTGGTTGAGCCTCATAGACATGAAGGAGTTTTTATTGCCAAGGGAAAAGAAGATGCCCTTGTGACAAAGAATCTTGTTCCTGGCGAGGCTGTCTACAATGAGAAGAGGGTCTCGGTGCAGGTCAGTTTCTAAGTCTTTTCCAACTTACTTATAATTATTTGACCAAATTGTTAGTTTTTGTTCTAAAGGTTCGATCTTTTATGTTTTTTTTTTACCACAGAATGAAGATGGAACTAAGGTTGAGTACAGGGTCTGGAACCCCTTCAGGTCGAAGTTGGCAGCTGCAATCCTTGGTGGTGTTGATAATATCTGGATTGTAAGCAACTGTTTACTGCTTCTATTTGATTTGATTATCCATTTTGATCTGGGTTGCTTATGAACCGGTACTGATTTAAGCTGGTGTTGTTTAATGATGGCAGAAACCAGGTGCCAAGGTTCTGTACCTTGGAGCTGCATCAGGAACTACCGTTTCTCACGTGTCTGATCTTGTTGGCCCCGTAAGACTTTTTATTGAACGGGTTTCTAGTATCAATAGCTCATTTATCACTTAGTTTGCTTATGAAATGTGTGGTTTTCTGCAGACTGGGGTGGTTTATGCAGTGGAGTTTTCTCACAGAAGTGGTAGGGATTTAGTGAACATGGCTAAAAAGCGCACAAATGTTATCCCCATCATTGAAGATGCTAGGCATCCAGCCAAGTACCGTATGCTAGTAGGAATGGTTGATGTCATATTTTCTGATGTTGCTCAGCCTGATCAGGTTTGCCTTTCTTTTTCGTGTGTTTCAATATCTACATGGTTCACGTTTGGGAACCATTTGAGAGACCTTTTATATGACTTTACATATTTCTATGTCGGCTGTTTTATGCTTCAAGTGTCCTGGTGTTTGCTGTTCTTATTTGGCATATCTTGGCTCAGATGTTTTTTTAAAAACCAAGTCTTTCTTTTGGTTTTCGGTCTGTGAGGTATTTTCTACTTGCATATGAAGAGACTTCACTCGGATTCCCCTTCACGACTTTTGGAGTGATGAAAACACGAGTTTCTGATGCTATCTCAGTAGTTATATCTATTCTATTTGACAATCCATTTTCTATGTTGTCTATGTTTCCAATGACTGTAATGTTGTGAACTTGTAATCCTGCATATGACGAAGGACTCGGATTCCCCTTCTGTACATCTTAAGTGATGCAAGGTCCGAGTTTCTGATGCTGAAAAGGGATCGTTCTATTACAAAGTCAGTTCTTTATGATCAGCAACTTCTTTACTGTTTATAGATACATTTGTTTTTTTTTCTCTGCTATAAGTTTGTATCCCCATTTGCTAGCTTACACATCTATGCTGGTAGCCCAACTTTTGTAAATGTTGGTTGCTACAAGGTAATACTTGTCTCGGCCTACTTCATGTTTTGAATCTTCTACAAATGTTTATAACACTTTGCTGTCTCGTGGGGGTGCTAGTATATGGTGTGCTCTCACCGAGACAAATTTCTACTGATAAAGGTAGTTTAAGCCTTGTAGATTTATTGTTTCATGGTCTATTTAATTTGAATATGCAGGCTAGGATTCTAGCACTGAATGCATCCTACTTCTTGAAGGCTGGTGGTCACTTTGTCATCTCTATCAAGGTTAGTTCTGATGACGATAAGTCTTTTCCTGCCAGCTCGAATACCCTACAACTAATCATGCACATGAACTGACAATAATGTAACCTTTCATTGTTGATTCAGGCAAACTGTATCGACTCCACCGTGCCAGCTGAGGCTGTGTTTGAGAGCGAAGTGAAGAAGATGACGCAGGAGCAGTTCAAGCCTGCCGAGCAGGTGACACTGGAGCCATTTGAGAGAGACCATGCTTGTGTCATTGGTGCCTACCGAGTGCCCAAAAAGCAGAAGGCTTGAAGTGTTTTTGGTTCAACTGTGCCCTATTTTAATATTGGGGGATTGTTTTGAGGACATTGTAGCTTAGGTATTAGCTTGGATTCCCCCCTTGTTGGTTGGGGGCTTGTATCTGTATAACTCATTGCTCTTTTAATGCGAGTCATAATTTTTCTGGGATGAAATGCTGCTCTGCCGGTATGCTGCTTTGCTCTAATGTGAAAATATGATTCAAGGAAAGTGAAACAGATGCAACTGACCTGGTATGAAGATGTTGAATCAATTGAACCCGAGTGTGAAGATAACTAGAATCCACTTCATCAACTGCGAAACTGTTGGAAGCTTCTCTTCTCCCATCCTATCTATACCTCCTTTGCGTGCGCCTCGTCGAATTCTTACTAGTCACCAACTTTTGCATTTGATTTCGATCTGTTCATTGCAGTATCGGCATGTAAACCACCCAATTCATTGATTTCTAACCATCCATGGCTTTGCTGCAGCCTGCAAGGCATCTTCAAACTGGACAAGAACTCCACTAGGACAGGAGTAATTAATAGAGACACGAGAAGTACACCAGAGTCTGTAATACTGTAAACACTATCATTCCTTCCCGAAACCACCCAATTCATTGATTTCTAACCATCCATGGCTTTGCTGCAGCCTGCAAGGCATCTTCAAACTGGACAAGAACTCCACTAGGACAGGAGTAATTGATAGAGACACGAGAAGTACACCAAAGTCTGTAATACTGTAAACGCTATCATTCCTTCCCGAAACCACCCAATTCATTGATTTCTAACCATCCATGGCTTTGCTGCAGCCTGCAAGGCATCTTCAAACTGGACAAGAACTCCACTAGGACAGGAGTAATTGATAGAGACAAGAAAAGTACACCAGAATCTTTAATAATGTAAACACTATCATTCCTTCCCGAATGCCCCGACAGATCAACAATCAGACCAGCATAAGTCAAATAAAAAATGGATTTTGTTACTAACCCAAATACATTGTAACCAAACTCTTGCCACCCAACACCAATAGCCACACTTGAACAAAGCCTGCAGAAAGGAAAAACATTGAAAGTGGAAAATAGGAAAAGATTGTCAGAAGTGGGATTTGAACCCACGCCCTCTCTCGAAGACCAGAACTTGAGTCTGGCGCCTTAGACCACTCGGCCATCCTGACATTGATGTCCAATAGTTTTTCAAAAGTGCATAATATCAATTATCTATCAAGCCTGATCAAGAGCACACAGTCGAGCAAAACTAGGACCAGCTACTCGCTGCTCACCCCTTGCACACAAAAACAATTGGGCACTACCCACTAGACTGTTTCCCCAAGCATCTAAACGTTGAAGGCAACAGCTTTAAGCTGCAGCAACAATAAAAGAGAAGGAAACTGCAGATATGACAAATCAAAATCTGACTTTCATGTTTCAATGAGTATTCAGTCTCTTTTTCCAGTTCATCACTCTCACATTCGTCTCTTCTCTTGAACTCATGATCTTCACACAGCTCCAGTGATCTTCCCCTGACCACCACCACTGATTTCCTGCCCACCCCACTTCTTCATTCTTTCTGTTGATTGCTCCACCTGCAAACCACCCAAGTATTTTTTTTTTACCATTACATTCAACAAGGGTAAGAAATTCGTTTCACTTTCTCTTTACCTCTTTGTTCCAGTTGGTTTTGTAGAGGATGAACAAGAGTATCAGTGTCTGCAGCACTGCCCCTGCTATCATTCCTCCCCAAATCCCCTGCATCGATAATCAATCAGCACAAAAAACCCACCAGAACAATGGAAATCAAGATGCCAAATGGAAGAGGTTTCTTTGGTCAGTACCGCTACTCCCAAGTCGAATTTGTAGCCAAGCAGAAACCCTAGTGGCACTCCAAATACATAGTAACAGAATACGTTGATGTAGGCCACCAGACCTTGCCAACCAGCACCAATTGCCACACCTGAAGAAACACAGAACTTCTAAGAAAAACAGAGTACTCTGCCCCCTTTTTGTTAGAAGGAACTTGAGTGAGATTTTGGTGTTTGTTTACCCCTTACCTGAAATCACAGGCTGAACACTATTGAGAACCATGGTGATGCCTAGGAGGAACGCCAGCTTAGACACCGCTCTCTGCAGGTCTCGGCTGTTGGTGAAAATTATCGCGAAATGGTCCTTCGACATCAGCACTGCTACCATGCACAACAACCCGATCACGAACGACTGGAAGACGACGATGTAGACCGCGTATTTCGCTGCCCTGGGACGCCCTGCTCCAAGCTCGTTCGAGACACGAACGCTGGAATAAAATTCATTACCGAACCTCCCAACAACGCGAATCATTGGAATCAAACGATTTCTTGATCAACCAACATATATTTTGTTACCTTATAGCCATGGTTATACCAACGAACAGCATTGCTTCCCAACCATCGATATTTGTACTGCCAAATGAACAGAGTTATATAAGGAACTAGTAATCGTGCCCGGCCCGTTGGCCGGGGAGGTTTCTATTTCTTCTTGAAGGAAAGATTGAATTTGTGAAATATCAATAGAATATGTGAAACAAAATTTTAACTAAGTTTTGTCATATATTCTTTTCAACTTCAACAATACCAAATTTATCATGACAGAAGTAAAGTGTGTATATAAAATTAAAGAAGTTGACAATTGCGAACGAATTGGATAAACCAACTTCATGTTACAAAGTTACACATTGAAACTCCAATTGATCACCTTGCAAAATGGTAAGCATTAAGCAAACCGCAAATCAGAAACAATTCCCATACATGAAAATTGACCTGCTAAATATTGACCGTATATATAAGTTTGCTTGGATTGGTCTAAAAAATTTGAGGGCAACAAATAGATGAGGTTCGTTCTTTATTGAAATAATATCGTTTGTTTGTAGACTTTCGATCTCTATCCATAAAAGGCTTTCACAACAACCAGTTGACATCTTTTCGTTATTAGTCTCTAACAATATACATTTGAATAGTTTATCCTCGAATTTAGGGATGCAAATTTTGTAATGTATGATCATTATTGCACTTATCACTATTTGTGGAAACCTTGGTAAGCTTTTCTTGTCTTGGTAAGCATGAGATTACATTGTATATCCACGGTCCACAAATTGGAGCACATATTTTTGTTTAAATTGGGTTAAATCTATTGCTTTGGTATATAATTGGTGTTAATCTATGAAGAGGCCAAGTTAGAATTTATCTGGCAATAATATCCCTAACCCAAAGTAGAAGGGGGACAATATAGTATCAAAAGTTAAGGAATCACCTAAAATTGGACCGATGTGGAATTTGGTTATTGGAATTGCATGAAACTTGTTCATGTATAATAGTTAATTGAATTCATATTTGGCAAAGCATTAGACAAATCGATAGACATACAGTTGTAGGAAGTTAAAGCTGGAGTTTAGGACTTTGCCAAATACTACTCGCGGAACTGCAATCTCAGGTACAATTCTTTTTTTGAGGCGGGTAATCATCAAGTCTACATCGAAGTAAATTGTACTGAATCGATATCTAGACTAAATTGAATAAGATTGAGTATATTTTGATTATTGATCCTACAAATTATCTTATTATGTAACACTCCAACATTTAAGGTTCAGGTTCAACAATAATTAATAAATGGACGGTTGGATGGACGGTTACGTGCGACAACCGTGGATTAAGAATAATAATAGGGTTAATATTTTCGTATGGCCTGAACTTTGACCAAAATAAACATCCTGGCCAATCTTTTCGATCTATAATATCCTGGCCCGACTTATACACCAAAATAAACAATTTGGCCAAACCCGATGTTTGACCGTTAACTTGGACGGTCAAACGCGTTGACTAACGGTCAACCCGCCACGTCACTGCCAAGTCAGAAGATCTGATAAATATTTAATTTTTTTTTATTTTTTTATTTTTGGTTTTAATAAGGTATTAGATGATTTTTTAATTTATAATAATTTAAAATTGGGAAATGTGTGGAAATTGTGAATTATTTTGAATATTTTATGCTGACTTGGCAGTGACATGGCGCGTTGACTAACGGTCAACGCGTTTGACCGTCCAAGTTAACGGTCAAAAGTCGGATCTGGCCAAATTGTTTATTTTGGTGTATAGTTCGGGCCAGGATGTTATAGATCGAAAAGATTGGCCAGGATATTTATTTTGGTCAAAGTTGAGGCCATACGAAAATATTAACCCATAATAATAATATTGATTATATTATTATTGTTATTATTATATAATAAAAAAAAGAAGAGAATTAACCCCACTCCCCACCCGTTACACTTACACCCTAAACCCTACCCCACCAATTAACCCTCCTGTAACGTCCTTTTTTTCCCATCCACCTCCTAATTATTAAAACTAATTAACGTACGGGTTGAGTAATTACAGGGGTGTCCTCCCTAACAATGCAGGTTGCGCAGGAAGAGCTTATGTGGCAAAGGCTCTTTATTGACATCCGCTTATAGTATTTTGTAGATGTTGCTACTCCTGTTAGAACACAACAAATCTTGTACAACTAGCAAAAAAAAAAAAAAAATGTCACATGGCCAAATAAGCTCACCATATAGAAAGCGAACCAACGGCAATGACGGCATTGTCGAGATGACCAGTAAGAATGGTGACACTCATGAAGTACCAAAGCTCGAGGCAGAGCATGACGGCAGAGGCGATCGACAGCCTGACGAACCCCCAAATGTCCTTAAACGCCAACCACGACAGCCCGGTCCAACCGTCGTTGCACCGGGCGATCACATAAACCAATTGGGCTACTGCAACCCCACAGCTGGTCACATTGTAGGCCACGGCGGCGCCCGTCGTGCCCCATTCGAGCCCGAAAACGAGGAGCCAGAGCAAGGGGACGTGGACGATCAGGGCGGCGAGGGCGATCCAGGCCAGAGCGGTGACTTTGCTCTGTGATTGGAGGAACTTCTGGGTCGGGAAGTAGATTGCGAGGGAGAAGAGCTCGGGGATTGTTAGCAATGTGAATTTCCCGGCTATGTTGGCTATGTGTTCTTCTTGGCCTAGGAGGATGAGAATTGGAGTGGAGAAGATGAGGATTGGGAGGAGGAAGAAGGAGGAGACTAGGAGGATGATCCATGATCTTTGCATGTAGATTCCTAGCATGTGGACTTGTCCTGCCCCGTAAGCTTGACCGCAGAGCGTCTCGAGCGCGCTCGCCATGCCTAGCTGCGAATTTCGATACATCGTGTTAGATTGACCAGGAATAGAGGCGCGATAAATTGACTGGATTCGTGGATCTTTATTCGTGGCCGGGTTTATGGACTTATGGATTGGATTGATGGATTCGTTTGTTCATAGATTAGAATTTGCAGACCATTTTGCAAAACTTAAAAAGTGTAGGTACTGCATTGCCTATATTAAAAGCTTTAGGTACTAAATGTAGTTGAAGCAGAATTTTTTGGTGAAATCGAATAAGATTTTGGTCTAGCAGTTTTTATCACTTAAATAACATGTAATAATAATATAACTAAGAACCAATGTTACCCTCAATTAGAATTCTAGAAATCCTTTAATCAATCAATAGCTAGACCGTTGCATTTTGACAAAAATGAATTTAAGTTTGATGAATATATATTATATAATGGATGAATTATATTTGATGTTGTTATAATCCACCCATAACCGACTAATCATTGCCACTTTGATAAAATTCTCAACTTTGAGACAACTTCAATTTATGAATCAAAAGTTGTTTAAAACGGTGAAAACTCAGAGTGTAGGTTTTGTAATGAAAATTAAAAAAAAACTAGAGGTACTGAACTGTAGGTACTGAAAACTCACAAATATAAAGCTGATTTGTGAGTGAAAATTAACTATTGTCTGTCCGAAGCTTCAACTAACCATGAACCCGAAGGTGAAAGTGCCGATGACGGAGAGGGAAACGGACACGCCGGAGAGCTCGACGTCGCCGATGTGGCCGGCGAACATGACCGTGACGGAGTTGAGCCCGAACTGGCACACCATGTTGAAGGCGATCGGCCCGGCAATCTTCCACAGCTTCGCCGTCTCCGTCCGGAACACCGATCGCAGCTCCGGCCATGTCCTGACCGCGGCGTAGTCGCCGTCCTCGTCGGCGGCGGAGAGGGTGTCGGCGGTGAGCAGCGGCGCCTCCATGACGGGAGCGGCGGGAAAGCTAGACAGATAATGAGTGCTAAGAATTGGCCCTATATAGCCAATTGTTGGTTATAAATAGCAAAGGGATCGGAGACGCAAAAATTGGAAAGAAAAAAAAAATCCTTGGGGATAATAGCAATGGCGATGGGACGGCGGGTAGCTCGGCATTTATACGTGCCTCATGTCAAGTTAGCGAACAGAGCAGTTAGTTAATTTTGGTGCACATCATTCCAATGTGTACTATCGGAAACTTGGTCATTGCTTCGCCACGATATCATAGGTATTTTCAATGATCGTTTGATTATTAATACGAATTAGACACTCGAAGGTCGATTTTTCTACCAAAATAAAAAAAAAATTCATATATAAAACTAGTTTGATGCACGGCCCATTGGTGAGGTGATATTAGTCAATGATTGATGAGTTCGAGTGTGTTTTTCGTAATTTTTTGATTTATATATTAAATAATTATCCCGTGAACCTTGAATTAATAGGAATATAAGATATTTGATTTGAAGCATCTAATGGTCTAAATCAAAAGAGGCCTTCTCTGTTTTCCGGAGGTGTATAAATGAGATTTTACGTTGGTCGAAAGAATGAGATGATTAAATGTAATTCATGCAAACTTAATGGAAAATAATTGTCCCCAAAATTATTGGGTGTACATTTGAGTTAACCCTATCTTATATAATTGACTCAACGGCAACCAAATTTTGATACGTGCAAAAAATATATAATTGGCTCAACTCAATTGTCAGGGTATAGCTAGGTTGGATTGGATCAATTGGTATGTAGGACCATTTATGGTTTGCACACATAGACTACTTAGATTAATTCAACATTTTGATCATTCTGGCTATAATTTTGGAGTTCCAAGTTCCCTTACAAGATACACTTGTTTTGTTAACATAATGATAATAGTATTACACTAATCAAATGGATTTTTGTGATTATTACTCATACAATTTTCAGAATGTATATTTCTTATTGATATAATCAACTGGCCGGAGTTTGAGATTATTACTCATGTATACGATTTTCAGAATGTACATTTCTAATCGAGATAACCTTTGACTGTATTTGATTTTACTGGTAAATTCATTTCTTCAAATTTTAGTTAGAAAGTACTTATGTTTGATGATGATGCAATTCATGTGAGTGATAATTTTTTTAGCTAGATGCTCAAAGGGGTCGTATTTCACAAGGGGTTTTAATATATAACTACTCACACCATATTATCTGTGTTCGAAAAAATAACGGTAAAGACTTTTAGGGTATTTTCGAATAAGCATTGTTATAAATGCGTTGTTACGGATCGGGAAATCGCCGGAATAGAGAAATCAATAATATGAAAGCGAGAATCAAAAACACGACACAGGATTTCCGTGATTCACTAACACGATGTGTGTTAGCTAGTCCATGGGCAAAAAAGAGCTAGTTTCACTATATCGAGGAGATTACAGATTACAGAGGAGATGTGAAGTATTTATACTTTTCCATGTGGGTCTAAACCTAATCCAATATGGCAAATGAAATGGTTACAGACCATGCCCAGAACCGGAACTAGATGACATTGAGCCCATACACCGCGGGCCGGGGCGTTGCCCCTGGACCCCACTCGCTGACCTCTGACTATTCCAGTCGTAGCGGCTGATAGTCCGATTCAAGTCACATAAACAAGCATCAAAGTAAAACAAGAAAAGTATAAGATGTTTAGAGGTTTCTTAAATTATATAGATGCATAAAATAAAGATATGTTATTGAATAGAAAAGCATACTCGGATCGTATCATACACATCAAAACTCATCCATATCTTTCATCAATGGTTCATGTATAACATTATTTTTTCTCTTCCACCAAGGCCATCCTACTAAGTGATGGCAAACGGGTGGGGCGGGTATTTAAATATCCATGTCTGCCCCTCACCAAGTGTGAGTAGGAGTGTAACATCTCGTTCCGGCAAAACCCATATTTCGATCGCTAGAAAGTTCGTGATTTAAAATCGAGCGTTTTGTTAGTATTTCGGCGAAAATCGGATTATCGATCGATCAGATAAGTATACGTATTAATTATATATATATAGGTTAGGCGATTCGTAACATAGAGAGTAACACATAACACCTTAAGTTCCCATGTTTAGGTTTCAAAAACCTATACTGGGCTATCACAACAAAAGCACATCAACAAATTCAAAACATAACTTATTAAGCAAGATTGTTAACCTGCAAAGTATGTCGTTACCAACTCAGTGTACTTCTCTCGCATACTTGCTTCAGTCTCCCAGGTAGTACTCTCACTTTCTTGATTCCTCCACACAACCTTCAACATTGGAATTTCCTTCCAACGAAGAGTCTTAATCTGAAAATCAACAATCTCAATTGGAAGAGCATTTGAAATGGTAGATGGCATGTTGAAGATGAATGACTTTATGTATGATAGACCATGTTAAGGGTAAGTAAGAGGAGTTAGAGTATGACTCAAGGATAGATTTCGGGGCGAAATCTTTTAAGGAGGGGAGAATTGTAACATCTCATTTCGGCAAAATCCATATTTTGATCGCTAGAAAGTTCGCGATTTAAAATCGAGCGTTTTGATAGTATTTCGGCGAAAATCGGATTGTCGATCGATTGGATAAGTATACATATTAATTAATTATATATATATATATATATAAATATATTTTATGGATACGACTCATATGCTCCTAACACATACGATGCGCCAGGTCTTTGCACCGTTGATCTAATCTAACAGTCATTATTAATTATGATAAAATTAATAATAATAATTACTAATTACACATCTTAAATAATTATACGTGCTATGAGGCCCCAATAATATTCAGACCAAATTAATTTTAGGTGTCAACACCCTCATTTACAACAATTATGTTCTTCAATTGCTAACAATGGTGGCGGTTTGGATTGCAATCAAATGATAGAGACGGGAAAGAGCACGGGAATATGCAAGTGGTTGTCAGTTCGATTTGCATGTGTTTTCTCTGTTCTTGAGTGTTGTTTCTGTTCTTCGAGTTCTTATATGTAGGTAGGGGACACTTTGATTCAAAAGAAGAACATAAGACAACGAAGCTTTTGTTTGGGTTAAACAGTTAGGGTTATATGGTTACGTAATTGGACTTTGCAGTATTCGTTTGCTTGGGTCATGAAGTGGCATTGTATAAAGAAAATGGGCCAGCTTGTTTTTGTGTGGATCAAATCGTGATATTTGTGGGCTTTTATAGTTACTACAGCCAATCCACCTATACGTGCTTCAGAAAACATTCTTTGTCCAAGGAATTTAACCTTCACTCTAGAACACTTGGAAGTAGAGATGGTAATAGGCGGGTTTGTCTAAACGATTTCATTTTCGTTTCCAAATATTCAAATTAATACCCGTCTCATACCCATGTAAGAGAATTTTTGCAAGCCCATCCTCATATCCATGGATTTCGGGTACTCATGGATAATACATGCCCCGTACATTCAACACTATTATACCTAAAACTTGACAAGAAATTTTTTAATACTAACCATAAAGGAACCTACTATATCATGAAGTCAACAAAACACAAAATCATTTGTTTAATACGCTTCAAAGAATATGATCCAAAGACATCCATTAATACATAATATAGAGTACAATATTTTTCAAATTATAATGCTCTAACTCTTATACATCTACTAAATTATAATTAACTAACATAATCTTGTTGACAATTGGGAAAGTGAAAGAGTGAAGGGAGAATTGAGGGAAATGAATTAGGTTTTGATTAGGGTGGCTACTCAATTGCATTTCTACTATTTATTTCTCGAGTTGCCTTCATTGTCATCGGTAGGTTATAATATGATCCACATGTTTTTTTATATTTGAAGAAATTCTCTTGGTGGGGCGGGTATGAGTATGGGGTTGGGGAGGCTAAAACCATACACGCCGCATACTCATCAAACTTTTTTGCGGCTTTTACACATGCCCGCCTTGACCCAGTTAAATCGGGGATTCCGCGCGTTGACTGGGTTGAGGGAAGTCGGTTTACCCGCGGTCATGAATTTGATGTTTACGAAAAACTTCAGCTTTTTAACAATAAAAAATTTAGAGGTGTTTGACTTCGCTTCAACTTTTGTAACATAAAACTTTTGAAATCGGGTCAAACATAGTTGTACTCTTTTGATTTTTTTTAGTTTGAGGTAATCGTGGTTTTATTTTATGCACTATTTCCACATTTTAACCAAAACCATAATTTTTCTTCCTCTTCTCTACTACCAACTTTCTTTCATCTTACCACGAGAACTGCCTTCTGTTGGGTTCAGCACCGCAATATCATCTCAGCAATCAACTCTAACGGGAAGCAATCCTGCCAAATCAATTAATTGGTTCTCAAAGATGAAAGGTGGCAAATTCAAAAGGAAACCAAAGAAGGAAGGTTCAAACGGCTACTTCCAGAAGGAGTGTTTATATAGAGCCAAGATCAGGAGGAATATGCAGACTTTTGGACTACAACGAATTGAGAGCACTAAAAGGGTTGTGCGAGTTGTTTGTGAGTGAAAAGTCAGCACAAAAACAAGTGAGGTTTTCTAGGTTCTGGTATAGGGATTATATCAGGGTGATTCTATTGGCAGGTTAGGCCAAGTCCAACGGGGGCGCTATAAATGGGGAAGTCTTGCTCCAACGCGGGAGCAATAATGGCGATCGACGCTATTTTTGGAGGCGATCGGCATCTCATGCGGCAAATTTGGGGTTGGGTGTGTCAATTTCCCCATTTATGTAGACTGGAAAAAGTTGTGGCGGACAACTGCCAGCCCCGGGCGGGAGAGAGGCTCTTCCGCGCGCGTGCGGCGCACTGCCAGGGGCTGGCGGTTGTCTCGCCACCACTTTTTTTTCTAATTTAATTAATGTATTGATTGGGGTTTACATTGTGGTTTAATTATGTAATTGGTTAGGGATTTAGTTAGGTTTAATTAGAACGTTTATGAATGTTTTAATTTAGTTAGGTTTAAACCCAAATTAGGTCAATCATTTTTTGCCAAAAAAATTTGGTCTCGGAATTTAAAAAAATTCTATCATAAAAATTGTATTTAAAAAATGATGACGAACTATATCAAAATTAACATGAAAAAATTATATTAAAAATTCAATAAGTACAATTTTAAGTAAATGAAAAACTGGAAAAAAGTAGATATGTAGCCTTAGCTGATAGGGGTTAACAAGGCCGGGTTCGTCGATCAAGCCAAGAGGCTGAACGAAGGGTCGTGTTTATTTCGTGTAAGAGCTTCAAGAACAAATCACTAGTGGATCGTCAGAGATCGCAAGAGAGCGATACTCTGACCGTGGATTAGTCGGTGTTAGGCTTGTTAATCACCTAGCACCAGATACCACGTAAAAATTCGGTGTCTGTGTTTATCTCTTTTCTTGCTATGTTTAGTTTTGCTTCTGTGTTCCTGGTGTGCTCTTCGTTTTGGGTGTGTGTTTATATTGCAGGGCTTGTTTGATCCGGGAAACAAGAAAGAAGGAGTGGAATGAGTAAGTGAAACGCGGCGTAGAAAGGAAGAGAAGTGGGCTGAGTGTGATATATATATATTTTTTGGTAAAAGACAGACACCTAAGGCGTCTTAGCTCGAATTAATAATTAAGCGTTCATGGGTGATTTCCATAGCATCGTACAAGATCCAGTAATTCAGACCTGGATCGCACTCATCGATGAGATGTGTGCCAAAATCATAGCAGTGACCCTTACAAGCAAGGAAATCCGCCGCAAAATTACATTCTCTGAAAATATGGGATATTGAAACTTCTCAGTCAAGCTTAAGCAGTCTATTAATCTCCAGTGAGGTATTCCCATGTCTGTGATTAGTATCATGTCTGTTAGCAATGATACTAATGGCAGTAGTAGAGTCCGTGCCGAGTTGGACTTTCCTGTAGCCGAGATCCCAGGCCATCTGAAGTCCAGTTTGGATATCCTTCAACTCCGCTCTCGTGATAGAACAGGTCCCAAGGTTGATGGAGAATGCTTTGTGGCATCTCCCAAGGTGATCTCTTATCAGTCCACCCCCTGCCGCCTTGCTTCCAGCAATCACCGAGCCATCAGTGTTGATCATCATCCACCCTTCACGTGGTGGTTTCCACCCCAAATTGCATGGTTCCCTTGACTGCTGCTGTCCAGTGTCAATCTTCCTATCAAACAGGGTAGCATTCCACACTATGTTGAAGAAAACCATGATCTTTTGGAGGAGTCCCTGTTCGCTGTACTGCTTTCCTTCCAAAGCTTCTTCGTTCCTTTGTTTCCAGATGTTCCAAAGGATGATGCCAAAATCCACCCCTCTGTAAGTGTCTTTGGTATTTCTAATCAGCCAGTCTTTGAAGCTGGTAGCATGGTTCTGATCCGTCACTGAGTGTCTCAATCTCTTCCACAGTCCCTTAGTCTTCTTACATTTTCGAAGAATGTGCTTCGTCGTTTCCTCACAGTCGTTGCAATGCTTGCAGCTACCATCATCAGTCAACTTTCTTCGAAATCTCTCCTGGTTGGTCATCAGCCTGTCATGGAAAGTTAGCCATAGGAAGTGTTTTATTCGATTAGGCCCCTTCCATTTTCAGACGTGTTTCCACTCCTCATTGCTTGCCATATCCAATTCGTCGGCCACCAGCTTGTACGCGGACTTCAGTCTGAAATGCCCATCAGGTTCAACTCCCCAGATCATGGTATCCTCCCCCAAATGTTTCTTTGGAGTTTCAGTACCTGCCAGAAGAGACAAGATCTCATCAGGGAGCATATTCTCCAAGCGGTTCCAATCCCATTCCCCTGAAGGGGTCACCCAATTGCACACAGGTTCCTCCCTTTCGTTGTCTGGAATGCTGACAAGGAGTGAATCTTCCAGCACGATCTCTTCATTGATCCAAGGGTGGCACCAAAAGCTAGTCGATCTCCCATCCCCGACCTCTAGCAGGTGCCAGACTTCATGATTGGCATTGCCTTAAGTATCCCTTTCCAAAGAGGCGAGTGGTTACTTGTTTTCATCGTTGTGATATTGCTGCCACTGTGTCTGAAATACTTCTTCTGGATGACTTGCACCCAGAGAGCATTCTCATTGTTAAGGAGCTGCCAAGCCAGCTTAACAAGGAAAGCCATGTTAAGATTTCTGGAAGATCTAATTCCCAGACCACCTTGGTCTTTTGGTTTACATATTGTATCCCATTGGACAAGGTGGATCTTCCTTTTTCCATCTTTGTAACCCCAAATAAAGCCCCTTATTTTTTTTATCAATCTCATCGCACACAGACATGGGTAGAACAGACGTTTGCATTGCATAAACAGGGATGACATTAAGCACTGCACTAGCCAGAGTCACTCTTCCAGCTAATGACAGGTTCCTGGCTTTCCAAGAGCTAAGTTTACGATCAATGTTCTCGAGAATGTATCTATAGGTGTTCCTGTTCACTCTACCATGGAGGACAGGGACCCCCAAATACTTCCCAAGGTCAGAAGTGCACTGAATTTGAAGCCTATTACGGATACTAGTTCTCTCCCTACTCTTAAAATTCTTAGAGAAAAAAGCTCTCGACTTTTCTTTGCTTATGAGCTCGCCTGAGGCGTCGCAAAACTGCTGGATGCAGTTCATAACGACCTCAGCTTGAGGCTGACCTCAGCAAAGATGACAAGATCATCAGCAAAGAAAAGGTATGAGAGATCAGGCCCATCACGAGAGAGCTTAACAGGTTTCCATCTACCTTCCCTAACTTCTCTAAGAATACAATGAGCTAACTGTTCAATGCATAAAGTAAAGAGATAGGGAGATAGGCTTTTGCCAGGTCGATCTTCACAAGCATGGCACCCTTCTTCCCAGTTTTCTTCGACATTGAGTGCACAGTTTCCTGCAAAATCAGGATATTGTCAGTTATGTGTCTAGTGGGCACAAAACTTGACTGTTTAGGCTTAACAAGGCGGTTCATAAGGGGTTTGAGTCGATCTGCAAGGCACTTAGCCACCACTTTGTAGGAGACATTGCAAAGGCTGATAGGCCTAAACTGGCTCATTGAGCAAGGAGCTTCCACTTTGGGGATCAGGGTCAACAGGGTGTTGTTGATGTATCTGATCTGCTCTGGATTGATGAAGCATGAAGCCACGAAGCCAGTAAAGTCCGCTCCAATCACATCCCAACACTTCTGGTAAAATATGGCATGGTAGACATCTTTTCCAGGGCCCTTAAGTCCCCCCATTCTTGACACAATACTTTTCACTTCCATCAGACAAGGGGTTCGTGTGAATCCAGACATAGCATCCTTCCCCAGGTCTGGAAAGTCAGCAGTGATAGCATGTTGTCCCCCCTCGCTCTGCTTGGTGTAGAGCTTCACATAGAAACCTTTAGCCATCTCCCGGAGAGTGGTTGGATCCACAATCCATTGGTTGAGGTCATCCTTCAATCCCTTGACTTTGTTCCTTCTCTTTCTAGAAAGAGTGCTTGAGTGGAAGAATCTCGTGTTCTGATCTCCTTGCTTGATGACTTGTGCTCTGGACTTATGTAGCCAGAGCACTTCCTCTTGCCAAAGTGTATTTTCCAATTCCTCTCTAACATGTTGTTCAGTAACCAGGGATTGGTGTGTGGGGTTTCTATCATTCATCCACTCCAGTGTGTTCAGCTTGTTAGTAAGCATCTTATTCCTTCTGAAAATATTCCCCAAGACCTCCTTGTTCCATGTGTTCAGCTTCTCTGTGATATCCTGCAAAGCAGACAGAAAACCATGACCATTCCCCATGAGGAAGAAACAAAAGGAAAGAACTCCTCATGGACAAGCCAAGAGGCTAAGAACTGGAATCTCCTCACCAATTTGTTCTTTTCCACAGGGCCCTCGCTGCAAATGAGGATAGGTCTGTGGTCAGATCTCATCTTGGTGAGATTAAGGTTGGTGGTCTCAGGAAACTTTGTTGCCAAGCTTCATTAAAGAGACTCCTGTCCAGTCTCTCTTTCAGAGTGGATCTGCTATTAAACCAAGTGAAACTCGGTCCAGAGAAACCCACATCCAAAAGCTCACTTTCCTCAATACAGTTATTGAAAGCTCTAGCTTTTGCAGGGCTAAAGGTAGCACCTCCTTGCTTTTTTGAAGACTTCGTGATTGAATTAATGTCTCCAAAAAGCAGCCACGACATAGCTATCTGTCTACTAATTTTATTTATACCTTCCCAAAGTTTAGTCCTTTCAAACTCGTTTGGGCTGGCATAAACAGCAGTGAGGTAGCAGACAGGGTTCCCTTCAACGGAGCACTTCAGGTGAATGAATTGCCTTTGTGTATCAACTGCTACCAGGTGAAAATTCTCCTTATTATAGAGGATCCAGATTCAACCACTGAAGCCAACCGAATCCGAAACTTCCCAAGAGTCGTAACCGAGCGTTTTGATGACATCAATGGCATCCTTCCCACTGATCCTTGGTTCCACAATACACACAATATTCGGACTGTGTGTTGCCCTATAAAACTCGAAAGAAGATATAAACTTGGGGTGTTTTGCTCCCCTGCAATTTCAGGAAAAGACCTTAATCATCATATGATCTGAAGGCTTCCCTGTACCCACATAGACGAGGAAACAAATCAGGCAGAGTCGACGACCATAGTCGTCTTCTCCATCTCATTTTCTGCTCTGCCATCAATCTCAGCTGACAGTTGGACATTTTCTAGTCCACAAGGAGCACCTTCCATGCCTTCATCGAAATCGATCTTTTTGGCGTGTAGCTCTCCCTTGTCAGGAGACTTGATCCAAGCTTCTTTCACCACTTCCTTCCCTTTTCTAGACGTTGTTGCAGTGGTTGCGGGAGTGGTTGGCTTTCCCTTGCCAATGACATTAATCTCCTTCTCCCCATTTACTTTGCCCCCTTTGTTTCTTGAGGCCAGCTTCTCCTTGCTTATTGGAGATTCCTTCCCTGTCACCTTCTTCTGATTTGCCTCCTTGGAGGTCTGTTGGAAGCTTGGTGAGGCAGTGGCAGACTTGGCTTTCTGTTTAGGGTTGGCTAGGGGATTCTCTGGCTGTCCTGCTTGCTCGGTTTGGCATCTTTCTTCTATTCCAAGGTCTGTGACATACTGCCGCTAGTCTGGTCAACTTTCTTCCCTACCTTCTCAGTTGGATCTTCCTTCTGGATTGTCTCTCGTGTACTCTCATCCTTTTCTTTTTCTTCCTGTTGACATGATTGATCTTGCTCCATCAATATCTCCTCTTCTTCCTCCTCATTTTCCCCCAAGGACTTCAAATCGTGAGCCATTGCTGGGATTTTGTACAGTACTCTCCTTCTTGGCCTCCATCTATTTTTGCCCCGTTTTCTTCCTATTTTGGGGAGCTCTCCTGGTGGGTCTGGATGAAATCATCCATGGTCCGAAATCTTCCACCACCTCAGGCCTGATTTCATGGACTCTCCCTCGATTTTGGTTATCAACACTGCCATTTCCAGCCACAACACCCTCGACATTGTTACCCTTTGCCCTGTCTGGGCAGGTTTCTTGGAGATGTCCATACTTGCCACAATCAAAGCAGATCTCAAACAATCCTTCATACTCCACTCTCCTCACTCTTCTCTTAAGTCTGTACTTAGAGATGAGGCGTTTGCGAACATCAATTTCAATACACAGTCTCGCATAGTTCCCCCTAAATCCATTCTCCGTGTTGTAATCAATCTTTTCAATCCTTCCCAGCTTATTGCCTATATCGGTAAGAATATCTTCGTCAAAGTAGGCAAGGGGAAGTCTGGTAAGTCTTGCCCACACACTCAATCTATTGATTGTCATAGTCCGGGTCAAAGTCCAGCCGCCATGGCTCCGAGAAGATGTAATGCTCGTCAATCGTCCACGGGCCCCCATACAAGGCTCGGTCGTGGTCCAGCTGGGTGTCGAAGATCACCTGGTAGAACCCATTGCCAATGTCCCCAATTCTCACACCTCCAGTCTTCGCCCACATGTTTCGCACTCTTCTATGGACATAGGGGAAGGAGAACTGCTTTCCCAGAACTTTGAAAGTAATAGCCCTTTGCCATCTCTGTCGGATTCGGGCATCCGTCTTCTTCTTTACCCTAATCGTAGGACAATCTGGATCATCTTCTGCTTCCTCTCCCTCAGATTCGTCTGACATTAGATCGTCTCCGTCAGGGAGCTCCGGCACAGGGGTATTCCCCATGACAGAGTCCTTGTAGGATATACGGGTGCCCCACAACTGTGGTTTCTCAGTAACCCCTTTCAGACTCCCCGTCGCCATTTCCACATCTTCCTCCTGGTTGAGGGAATCTCTGGACGTCGTGACCGCGAATGAAACGCTTCCCTCTCCTGTGAACCCTTCGCTAGAGGAGCACTTAGAATTTCTTGCTTGGTTGGACCGGCGTTTCGGCCGGTGATCCGTTCGGCGGCTTCAGATTATGGCAAATTGGGTCTGCCGGCGGCTCCTGGGAGCTCATTTTACCGTTGGAGTCGAGACTTTTGAGGAGAGAGGGCAGAGAACACTCTCTCTCTTGTTTCTCTGTCGTCTCTAGTGTGATATTATTTCAGCAGCAAGTTGAGCCCAATTCACAACCAAACCAAAACGCCTCTAAATTGCTGCCGTATTGCAAACACAAGAAGGAAGCCATTTTCCTTGCTCTTTCAATCAATCTCTGCTTTTCCTCTATCGTTCTCACCTGTTCTTGTCAAAAGTTGCAATTAGGGTTGTGCAGGTGATCAATTGATTGATTAAAGAAAGTGATAAAGCCGAAAACGTCTCGTGCTCGACGCATTCTACACCTTCCTTCTCAATTCAAGGGTGACTGCAATTGGTAATATGAACTTTGATTTTGTTTTATGATCTAGGGGTGAAAATCACCACTCACCACTCAACTCACTTTATTAATTTAAGTTTACCACTGAACTTCATTTTAGTTCAGCTAAATCACTAAACTTAATGTATAAGAACACCATCCATCATTTCCATCCAAACATGATAGATGTCATCTTATCAGTGATGACAAAGCACTAATGATGCTGACATGGCAACGCTAACCAATATTATTTCAAATGAACATCTATATATCACAATCACTCATGGATTAACTTAACTAATTAAGTCCTCCTCTCTCTGCAGAAAATTTTCCAACCCTAATTACTTTCCCCTTTCCAATTGACGTCCATATCCTTCGTATCCTAAATCCTTCTGATCTTCCGTTAAAGAAAATTTCTGCTCTTCTAAGCGATGCCGCCTGAGAAGTCCTCTCAATACTAAGCTACACAAAACCAAAGATGTCCATCAAAATCACCAACCTCGTCGTCTACCTACCGATCTATGCCCACGACTACTTCACCGGAGCTCGACGCCTCAACGATCACCTTCGCCAACAATTACAACGTCGCGGATTTCAACATCCGACAATTCAAGACAATCATTATCGTCGACAGCCTGGTGATGGAGGGGCCCGCAAATGGAATCGAAGGAAATCGATTGAGCTGGGAGCGCACTGGAGTTCCAACTTCCATGCATGGGTCATATATATTTTTCAGTGACGGAAAAGGAGTTTAGGATATTATATCACAGATGAGGGTTTTGATCAGGTTTGTGAAAGGTGTGGGATTAGGTTACAATTAATACTCATTGTCGTGGGTAAATTTCAGAGCCATGCATTATAGAGCTTAGGGAATGGGAGTTAACTATATACTAGCGTGGGCCCAGGCCAGTTGGCCGGAGGAAAGTGAGATATAAAATTTGAGAATGTAGTGGGGTGTATAGCTTATTGTTGTGTAGTTTTTTTTTTGGGAAACACATGATAAAAATTGTGAATTTTAGCAGGAAAGAGGCATGGATGATGCAACAAATCAAAAATCAGCCTTATGAACCAAGTTTTTTTTTTTACGAATGATGATACGAAACTTTTATTGCAAAAATGAATGGAGACTTGCCAAAATATGGCAAAGAAAATGACAGACAAAGACAAAGGAAAAAAAAGGAAGGGTGTCCAACGTGAGAACAATAAAAAGAAATGAAAACAAAACCCAAAATCAAAACACACAAAACGAGTAAATCCAAACAAGTCTCGAGAAAAAAAAGGAAAAGAAAAACACGAAGAAGCAAAAGAAAAAGAACAAACTGTTAGCTAGCTCCAATCCTCGCCCATTCCTGAAAGAGCTCATCTGAGATAAGGTTGAAAGCTCGAAGCCATCTCCCAATCGCATGACGAATCTTGTGGCAAACCTCAACTGGGGATGATTCGGTATTCCTAAAAATTCGATTGTTTCTCTCTGTCCAAATATACGAAAACACCGCATGAGGTAGAACTTTCATACAATCACTAAGCTTTGTGTCATACCCTAATCCTCTCCAAGCCGGAAGAAATGATGGTATCGTTGATGGGAGAGGGCCATGTAGCTGGAGAGATGATGTGAATCTTGCCCAAACGTCTTTTGAAAATGAACATGTGAACATGAGATGACAAATCGTCTCTTCTTGGCACTTGCAAAGAGAACACCAATTTGTGATGATCATGTCTCTTTTTCTTAAGTTATCAATAGTAGAGATCTTTGCTAAATAGGCCATCCAAAGGAAGCAACATATCTTCGAAGGCACATGCGAGATCCAAACAAGCTTGAAGGGGAAGGAAACGTCACCCGCAAAGGTAGTATCGATGAGGTTAGATGTGAAGGAGTGCACAGAGAAAATCGAGGAGGACTCCAAAGGCCAAACAAGATGAGCAGTGAAACAGTATTATTTATGGTAATATAATGAGGTGGAGTAAATTTTATAGAAATAGAATTCCAGAAAATTGAGTAAAAATTCCCCTATAAAATACACTATAATTTAATCATTAGGATATCAAATAATTACATAATATATATTTGAAATTACAAAAATTGGACTAATCAGGTTGGTCGAGGTCGAACCATTTAATAACTTTAAAATACATTATATTTTAGCCACTAAGATATAAAATAATAGAATAATATATGTTATGCTAGAGAAAATAGCATGTTTTAGGATGACAAACCGATGATGTTCATTTGTTTTACTTGAAACTTGATGGTCAAATCCCGTATGAGTCAGGCCCATTCAACTCTTTTATTCTATGGTTAGCGGTTAGCCCATTAGAATCCATGCATTAGTTTATTGTTAAATTTTTTCTTTTTAGCAATAAAAAATGAGTATCGTTTTGCCCTTTCATATATATCTTACCAACACTGAGAAATCAAAGGGCTTAACGAAAACCCTATATCCCCTAGAAAACGCTGCCCAGTGCTCACCGGCTCATGGTTCACTTCTCTCTCTCTCTCTATCTCAATTATATCGCCGTCGGTAGCCACTTCTCCCCATCCCTGTTTTCTTGTCCTTAATTTTAGCTTTGCCAACCTTTTTCCTGCATGTCATCCTCCCCCGAACGTCAATTCCCCCCCCCTCTCGGTCTCTCTTTTTCATTTCTTAATCTTCCATTCTCTTATCACTTGTTTAACCCCCCCCTTTTGTATATCTTCGACGCTAGTTTAACGAAGAAGAAGAGAAAGCCACCAATCTTCAATAATACTGTATTGTTACAGTGAAGCGATATTGTGGATTTCTTTGTCACTTATATGTTAGAGCTTACAAATGATAGAAAAGGGGGTGGTTGATTATGATTTGATTAAATGACTCAATCTTTAAATTTTACTTGCATGCAATTTATCACCCTTCTTCATGAGCATGACTGGATCTTTTTAGTATTCTTGGATTTCTTTTCATAGGGAAGGGATTAGGCGATTAGCACACGGAAGAAGGATTGGGGAAATTATTTTGTAAACAATTATGAAGCTCTCTTTCTATAATTATCTCATTTATTCTCGGTGTTGGTGGAGTCCAAATCCAGCATCGGAACAATCCAAGACTCGGTTACGGTGATTGCTATGGAGGCATGAAACAGATGCGGCCGTGGCTGAAACTGTTATGTTTTTGTGGGTCGCAATAATCCCTGGGCCTGTTCAAGTCCGCACGTGTACGGTAAGTTGGCTCGTTCCACAGAGGAAGAGAAAAAAATTGACGCTCCCTATTATACTCTTCCTACAAACGCTCATGGAGTAGGAAATTTGAAATGAGGGAATGATTTTTTCCTTCATGCTATTATATTATGTGTAGATTGTAGTAATTAGAACCCCACTTTTATATCTGGAAGCAAGTAAACACTATCACAAAACATCATATTGTAAAAACTTATCTGCAATCATGAGGTTGTTTCACTCAAAATAAACTATGTTTTATATGTTGAAGATCAACATTATAGCTTGATTATTTCAATTCGACAATGATCTCAGCTCTTGCATATAAATTTTGTGTAAAAGTGGTATGATTGAAGTTATTCCCTATGTTAACACTAATCGGAATAGTCTTTGTTTACTGGAAACTAACCACCAAAACATTTCAAATCAGGAAAATGATGATACTGAAAAGGAGTATCATAACAAAAGCAACACAAAGTATAAATTATTTATCTTCAATCAACTAAAAAGTCAACCTAGAAGATCAAACAAATGAACAGCTGTTAAGAGATCATACATTACTATCAAAGGAGCTAAATAACACATCACTCAGCTCTCCGAGCAAGAACACTCAAGCTTTACATATATATCCCGCCGAAAATTGCTTTGTGTAACAATATAGGTGGAGGAGGATAGGCGGTTGTCGAGTCCGATGGGAAGGTTTGGAGAGACGGTGATGGTTGAGCCTTTAGTAGGAGGGGAGCCAGGGACACTTTTTATCTTTAATAAACTCAAAAAGTCAACCTAGAAGATCAACCAAATGAGCTGATGTTAAGAGATCACACATTACTGTCAAAGAAACTATATAACCCACCAGTCAGCTCTCCAATCAAGAACACTTAATCTTTCCATATATACCCCTCCGAAAATTGCTTTGCTTAACAATATAGGTGGAGGAGGTTAGGCGGTTGTCGAGTCCGATGGGAAGGTTTGGAGAGACGACGATGGTTGATCGTTCAGTACGTAGGTCGGGACACCATTTAGTCCTATTTATATTAGTTGCGGCTTTTCAATCCGCATTCGACAAACCAACATCACTTAACCTTTTCATATTTACCCCTCTCTTAAAGACACATGTGCCACATATTCACTCAAAACTTCTATGTTAAAAAATATTGTTTCTTTTTGGTAGTTATATTATTTAAGTCTGATGTGCAATATTTGCACCAATGACATTAGGCTTGCGATTTTAAAATTATTCTCCTTTTATAAGATAAAGAGAAATAGAATTAATTGTTAAACTCGAATTAAAATAATCAAAGTATGAAAATAGAAGTATCAAATACCAAAAAAAAAAATTAGGGGAGAGTTAGTGGCTTAGCTAACTGTGATGTAAAATTCCAATGATTTTTCAGATTTAAGCTTACTGTATGTTTTTTAAAATATTTAAACAAATTTGTTTAGTGTAACTGGTTATGTTTCTTGTCTTTTCTCAAAGAGACAAAATTCAAATCCGATCACTTATTTATTTTTCCCGTAATTAAGAAAATAATAAATGACTGTGAAGACGAATCTACCCTTCCTACTTTTGCTATGGATGCAGGGATTTTGTAATGGGGGAAGCACATTTCCCATTTCACTCTTATATTAGGTGCAGCGAAAGTAACCTAGTGGTTGAGTGTTTAGTGGGTCGGAAACTATTTGGGCATGTTTACATTAGCAGCACATTTTCCATTTGCGTTGGGCAAACCAATCTTTCCATATTTACCCCTCCAAAAATTGCTCTGGCTTAATAATAGAGGTAGAGGAGGTTAGCCGGTTGTTGAGTCTGATGAGAAGTTTGGAGAGACGGCGATGGTTGAGCGTTTAGTGGGTTGGGGCACTATTTGGACCCGTTTACATTAGTAGTGTCTTTTCCATCCGCGTTTGGCAACCCAACATCACTCAACCTTTCCATATTTACCCCTCTCTTAAAGACACATGTGCCTCATATTCACTCAAAAGTTATGTGTTTAAAAATATCGTTACTTTATGATAGTTATAACAATTAAGTCTATGTTAAGAATTCTACATCGCTTCTACACGTTCAAGAGTGCAATTCAATATATGCAATATTTGAATCAATGACATTTCGGTTGCTAACCGTGGTGGAAAAGTCTTATATTTTTCAGATTTAAGCTTTTGTATGTTTTTATTTGAAAAATATCACACAAATGTGTTTATTGTAACTAGTTATGTTTCTTATCTTTGTTCGAAGAGACCACGGTTCAAATCTCATTATTGATTTATTTTTAATGTAAATAAGAAAATAAGAAGTGATTGTGAAGACGAATTTACCCTTCCTACTTTCACTCTGGATGCAGTAAATTTGAAACGGGGCTTCAAGTTTTCTCATTTGGCTTTTATTTATTGTGTAGATGTATTTTCTGGGGACTTTAATAGATCATGTGATCTTGAACGTACAGTTGAACGTACATGGAGAGTGGTGACGTGGTTCGATTAGGTGGAGTACTTGACAGATCATATAAATAGTACGTTGCCACATCAGCACTTTTTTTTTACAAAGATTACCGACTTTTATTCCACCAAACAAATGAAAGACGAGAAACTTGGTTACAATCTTTAAAGAAGATCAGAAATGAGATCAAGAATATTAATCCAATCATCAGGAAGCGATGCTCGAGCTTTTGATCGTGCAATCCAATCTGCTCTAACATTAAGTGTTCTGGGCACTTCTTTGATTTTGATGAGAAGGTTTGATCGGAGGATAGAAACAATCGATCCGATCCATGCTGCACACCTCCATGGCCATCGAGAGCGATCATTATCCAAAGCTTTCACCAGCACCTGACAGTCGGATTGAACCGTACACTCTGATCCATATTCTTGAGCTAATTTCACTCTTTCTAGAAGGGCCTTAGTTTCCGCTTCAATCGGGGTGGAACAAAGAAGATTCTCAGCTCTTCCATCACACACTTGTCCATGGTGGTTAACAACCACAACACCATATGTCGCCGACTGGGAGTCGCTAATGAACGACCCATCACAGTGAATCACCAAAGATTGATTACTTGGCGGTGGATTCGTATGAGACTGGGTTCCCCTAAGCTGAGTGGGAAGGGAGGGACTGTTAGTGCATGTTTTTGTCATCACCGTTAGGATAGGATAGCATCTATGAGGTTTGGATGGAAATGATGGATGATGTTCTTTTATAGTAAGTTTAGTGTTTTAGTTGAACTAAAATGAAGTTCAGTGGTAACACCACTTAAATTAATAAAGTGAGTTGAGTGACGGGTGGTGACTTTCACCCTATGATCTAGACTTATTATATTGCATATTTATTTATTACTAAATATAAATAAATAAATAGCGCCTAATTGCTTAAGAGGTATATGATCCACGATTGACTTTCGTTTGAGGGGCGTGTTAGTGTTGTGGTATATGATCCACGATTGAACCTCTCCCAACAACTCGAGTTATTGGGATCAACTGGTTCATGACATACCCCTCTCATGTAAAGATTTGTACAGGACTTCATTCTTATTAGTATATATTATCAGCACTTACTTGCAACTTAGTAATTGGATTTTAGTCCCGGGTCGGCATCATAAGCTCTATTTGAGTTATGGATATTGAGCAGGCTTGAATTTATGTTGACCATTAGTTTGTGTTTGTGCTTTCAATTGTTTATGAATCGATCCAAGCTCTGAAAATAAGATTCCACCAGACAGATAGTTCAATGCTAGAATTCAAGGTGGTTGCTTAGCATCTGTGTTTTAGTTGAATTGTTTTTAAGTACTTGAAAGGTGATTAATACTGAATGCATTCTTGGACAACAACTGCCATGAGTATATTTTGAGACTCTTGAATGTTTGTTTCTATGTTACTTTGTATCTTCATCTGTGTGCCTTAAGTTGTATGTAGTCACTTTTTTCTTCTGATCTGTCATATCTTCTGATTTTGTCTTGTCATAAGCTTTCGTTAGCTCTGCAGTAAGAATAGAGTAGAGAACCCAATTGGTCGCGTTATTTGTCTATCACTTTCCTCTGCTTGGCTCTTTAAAAATCAATCCTGTATAAAAGTCTTTTTTTTTGGGGGGGATTGACCAATGGTATCTAATGTTAGTGATACCTATTACCTATATGCATATGCTTCCAGTTCTCCTGCTCGGATACCAAAATTCAAAACTAATATGCCAATGTATAACGGTATGTTGTAAAAGGTAATAGTGTTTAGTTTAACACCTTATGCACAATTTCATTCTCCAAAACGTTTCTTTTAACTTCTTGGGTAGATATATGGTTAATTGATGATAAGTTGATAACAATGGACCCATCTCAATGGGTGAGAATAATATAGTACTTTTAGATATGTCAGAATTATGTGTTAGAAAGTACACTAGATGGTAGAGTTTTATGTTTGGGCAATGTTCAAGAAGACGCTAGGAGCTATCTAGGCGAGGAGGCACCGCCCAGCGCCCAGGCCGATTAGTCGTTGCCTAGACGAGATTAAACTTTAAAAAAAAAATGATAGATAAGCCATATTCCACCAAAACCCAAGTCTCCATATCCATTCATATACACATACAACCCTTTTCCACAATACCAAACATTCCAAGTAGCCAACCATGAGGAGGGATCTCACTGTTAGTCGATGAGGGGGAGCGGCTAGTCAAATGGAAATGGGAAATAGAATAGGGTTTGGGATTTTCACAAAAAAAAAAAAAACTACACTTTCCCGCTTTATTAGTTGTTCTGGGCGTCGCCCACCAGAGTGAAAACGCGCCTCCGAGTGCCTAGGTGCCTAGATCAATCGCCCAGGGCTAGACGGAGCGATTTCCTCCTGCCCAGCTATTAATCGCGCCTAGGCGAGAGATTAATCGCGTCTTCTTGAACACTGTGTTTGGGATGCTATGGATTACAAAGAGGTGAACACTATGGTTGTAGACTCTCTTGTACCAAATGAAAAACTCTATATTTTCAAATGTGAATGCAAGTGCCCAAACAAGTCGTTTGAGATCATAATTGGAGAAATTTTCAAAAATCAATGACAATGTTAGAATATGAATGCATTTTTGTTTCCAAGAACAACACTTTTCTTTTTGGTATACTGATAAATGAACACACAACACTCTTCACTTTTAATGGTTTGTGTGTTTCTCTTAGATCTATGAGATACTTTAGCCCAATCTTCAGCACTTGCTATAGCGTTGTCTCTATTATCTTTTGCTTTTTGGTTGTGAAAGACGGTTCAAAATTGATATAGTAATTCTCATTAGTCTTGAAAGAAAATAAATGAAGTATTACGAGTTTTATCAATTTTTTTGTATTGTGAAGAGAATTATATAAAAGTTCATAATTTATCTTATTGTTCCCGCCGCAAATCGCGAGCCAATTGACTAGTTAATTCATATATGACTCCAATAATATGATCGATATTTATGTCTAGCTAGGTGGCTAATCCGTATATAAGTTTGGAACACGAATCACAGAAGTTCGGCCTGCAAAGTGTGCCCCCTTTAATTTGTTGTCATGTTTCACTTTACTTGTTCTTCTGTACTTTTTCATTTACCAAATTTAATATATATCATCCTCAACAAAAAAAAATGTAGACTATAGTGTGTACGCAAAAATTTTCATGGCCTCGTAAATAGGGTTAATAGCATTTTGTACTCCTTTATTATGGTAAATTAACAAACGTACTCCTTTACTAAATTATTGCACAAACATGCTCTTCTAATATTGAAACATGCTCTTCCCGTTGTGCCTCTCGCCGTCGCAGCTGCCGATGTGGCTTCCTAAATCCACCGCCTCAATGAGCAGGGGCTACCGCCATACCAAAAGCCGCACGATCTCAAGAAGAGATCCAGCAACTGTAGCTAAAATGGAGCTTCTCATAATTTTAGGAACTTACACAAAGCAGAAAGGCAGAAGCTTCCCCTTCCCCAATATAAAACGCTACAAAAATAAATATATTACACAGGTTTTCATTCTAAATTTAAAGCCAACAAAACATATACAGAGACGCTCAAATCTTCAATTGGAACCTCCTCGTTCAGCCGCGATTTGGGGAAAAATCGAGCTGCTCTGTTGCGAGCTCCAGGAGCTTCAATCTCGATCGTTAATCTCGCTGTCGTAATAGATTGTCGGGGAACGGAACGCACAGACCTTCCTCTGCGTGCTGTAGGCAGAATGTGATTCCTTCGCTATCAGAGTCTGTTGAGAAGGAGAAAAAAGAGATTCAGATAACAAAATGAACTGAATTAGCACTAGAATGTCCTGCGACAAGCTCTCAAGAATAGACTTCTCCTCTGGCTGCTGCTCGTCCATCTCCGCCATCACTGCGTCAAACCGCTTGCTGCAGAGCCTCTTCAATGGAGTCCGAGGACTCATCTCCAAATCCCAGAAGCAGTTCAGGTTCTGAGAGACGACGATGTTGGACCTGGTTTGGAAGCTAGAAGAGGAAGTAATCCGAATCCCTTGCGAAGAAGGATTGGAGCGGCTCTTTATGAAGACTGAAGTTTAGTGAAACTGCAGCGTTTGGATAGTTGTGTTTTGGTACTTGTTTTATTTAGTTATGTCAGTTTGGTCAGTATCCGTTGTGAACAACAGATCGAGCAAACAGAGTGTTGATCTTCAGCTGTTGCTTGGTTTAGTGGTTGCTGATTGTTAGGAGAGTAGTTTGGGTAGTTGTTTCTTGGCCGATTTATATGGCTGAACCTCTTGTATTTATTCTCTCTTCATTTCAATAAACAAATTGTCAGATTGCAACCAGATTTAGGCTTTCATTGTGGTATCAGAGCCGATCTGCAAGCTGTAACCAGAGAGTGAGTGAAATCTGCCATCAATTGCAGAGTGGGTATTTGGGAAACACGAGAGATTAACGTGAGGAATCAAGAAAGAAATTTGGGTGTGAGAAACATGAGTGAAGGAAAGCAGCAGTTATGCACAGGTGTGCATACCCAGATTCGATGGAGATTTTGATCACTGGAGCCTGTTAATGGAAAATCTCCTTCGATCAAAAGAGTACTGGAGGTGGTGAGTGAAGGTTTCAAGGAGCCTACAAATGGAGAAGTCTTATCTGAGGCTCAGTCCAAAAAGCTCGAAGAACTCAGGCTCAAGGATCTGAAAGCCAAGAATTACCTTTTCAGTTCCATTGATAAGGTGATCTTGAAAACCATCACAAATAAGAGGACTGCTAAGGAACTATGGGATTCCATGAAGATCAAGTACCAGGGAAGTGCAAGGGTGCAGAAAGCTCAGCTGCAAGGTCTAAGAAGAAGTTTTGAGCTGCTGGAAATGAAAGAAGGTGAAACTATAACTGAGTATTTCAGTAGAGTAATGGTTATTGCAAATTCGATGAGGAACTGTGGTGAGAACTTAACTGATGTGAACATTGTTGAGAAGATTCTGCGAACTTTGAATGAAAAGTTCAACTTTGTGGTCTGCTCAATTGAGGAGTCAAAGGATATAGAAACCTTGACTGTTGATGCTCTCCAAAGCTCCCTGATTGTGCATGAACAAAAGATTCAAAGGAAGAATGCTGGTGAGGAAGATCAGGCTCTGAAGGCATCACATGAGTATGCTGGAAGAGGTGGTAGAGGCTATGGAGGCAGAAACTATCAAGGAAGAGGCCGAGGAAGAGGATGAAGAGGCTGGAACAAGGAGTCTGTGGAATGTTTCAAATGTCACAGACTGGGGCACTACAAGTATGAGTGTTCAGAGTGGGGAAAAAACCAGCAATCCTACTATGCTAGCTATCAAGGAAGGAGCCAGGGAGATCTAAAAGATGACATGCTGCTTATGGCCTATCTGGATACTGAGCAGAACTCCAAAGAAGTCCTTCACAGCAATGAAACCTGGTGGTTCTGGACTCTGGTTGCTCCAATCACATGAGTGGTGACAGGAGCTGGTTTACTGAACTAGACACCAAGTTCCATTGCACTGTCAGGCTTGGTAATGACACCAGGCTGAATGTTGAGGGAAAAGGTACTGTCAAACTGTTGGTGAATCAGACATCTTTTCTGGTACAGGAAGTGTTTTTTGTGCCTGAACTCAAGTCCAATCTGCTAAGTGTGGGCCAACTACAAAAAAAGGGTCTCTCTTTTCTCATCAAAGGAGGAGTGTGCAAACTGTTTCATGAAGAAAGAGGTCTGCTGTTGCAAACAGAATTGAAATCCAACCGAATGTTTGTCCTACAAGCTGAATCAAGAAGAGAAAGAGAGGGCCAATGTTTGCAAGTGGATCAGTCAAAGGAAGACTCCCTGGAATTGTGGCACAGAAGATTTGGGCATATAAGTGTTCAAGGGTTGCTGGATGTTCAAAAGAAAAACCTGGTTCAAGACCTGCCAAGTCTGAAAGGGGAAACAGGAGTTTGTCAGACTTGTATGATGGGGAAGCAACATAGACTTCCCTTTCCTAAGAAGAGAAACTGGAGAGCCACACAAAAACTCCAACTTCTTCATGCTGATTTGTGTGGACCTATAACTCCAACTTCAAATGGTGGCAAGAGGTACATCCTGACTTTAACTGATGATTTCAGTAGGAAACTCTGGATGTATTTTATGTCAGCCAAATCTGATACCCTGGAACACTTCAAGAAGTTTAAGAGTTACATAGAGAAGGAAACTGGAAACAGTATTCTGTGTTTGAGAACTGACAGAGGAGGAGAATTTTTGCTGCATGAGTTTAAAGATTTGTGTGATGAGGCTGGAATAAAAAGACAGCTTACTGCTGCTCTTACACCTGAGCAAAATGGGGTGGCTGAGAGGAAGAACAGGACTGTGATGAATATGGTAAGGTGTGTTCTGGAGGATTGCAAGGTTCCTGCTTCCTTCTGGCCAGAAGCAGTAGCATGGGCTACTCACGTACTCAACAGGAGTCCCACTGCAGCTAATCAAGGAAGAACAGCTCAGGAGCTATGGACAGCGCATCCTCCATCAGTCTCACACCTAAGGGTGTTTGGATGTGTGGCCTATGTCCATGTACCTGACCAGAAGAGAAAGAAGTTAGACAACAAAAGTGTGAGATGCCAATTCCTGGGTATCTCAGTGGAATCCAAAGCATACAAGCTGTTCAATCCAACCACTAGGAAGGTGATAATTAGCAGGGACGTGGTATTTGATGAGCAAAAGGGTTGGGATTGGGAGACTGAAACAAAACCAGTACCCACACAGATCCACTGGGAAGGGAGTGATGATGATTGGCTGGATTCAGACACTGAAGGAGAAGAACCTGCTGAAGGATCAAACAGTAATCCTGCAACAAATCAGTCATCACCACCAGCAAGTCCTGCACAAGTTACTCCTAACACAAACCAGAAAGAAGAGGAAGAAGAAGGTTTTGGCTCTCCTACTGATGTTCTTGGCCTGCCTGCCACTGAACTTGGACCTCGAGTAAGACATCCTCCCAGCTATTTATCAAACTATGATTGTGGATTTGCTGATACAGAATGGAGAGCTATGGTAGCTGTGTCAGATGATCCTGTCACATTTGAAGAAGCAGTGGCTGATCCTAAGTGGAGAAAAGCAATGAATGAGGAAATAGCTTCCATATTAAAGAACAAGACATGGATGCTAACAAAGATTCCAGAAGGAGTAGTTCCAATTGGCCTCAAATGGATATTCAAAACCAAGTATAAGTAAGATGGGACAGTTGATAAATACAAAGCCAGACTGGTGGTGAAGGGATTCACACAAAAGCAAGGCATAGACTACAATGAGGTATTTGCTCCTGTTGCTAGATGGGATACTATAAGGATTCTGTTAGCTTTTGCAGCATTTCATAGACTACAATGAAACTCATTTCCTGAAGTCTGGATTTGAGAGAAGTCCATATGAACATACACTGTTCACTAGGAAAGAGGGGGAGAAGATCTTAGTTGTTAGCCTGTATGTGGATGATTTGTTATACACAGGAAACAGTTCCAGGCTAATGAATGAATTCAAAGAATCCATGAAGGCTGAGTTTGAGATGACTGATCTCGGGAAAATGAGGTTTTTTCTGGGGGTTGAAGTTATTCAGAATGATGCTGGGATCTTCATTTGCCAGCAAAAGTACATTAAAGATGTACTGAGCAACTTCAAACGGGAAGCCTGCAACTCTGTATTGAATCCCCTAGCACCAGGAATGAAGATGACCAGAGCAGGAGATGGATTTCCAGTCAATCCTACTGAGTACAAAAGGCTGATTGGCAGCCTGCTGTATGCCACAGCAACCAGGCCTGATCTTATGTATGTGGTTTGTCTTCTTAGCAGGTATATGGAAACTCCTACTAGGCAGCATATGTTGGCTGCCAAGATGGTGATTTGATATCTCAAAGGAACCTTAAGCATGGGGGTCTGGTACAAGAGAAGAAGTGAAGAGGCTCAGCTACTTGGCTTCACTGATAGTGATTATGCAGGTGATGTTGATGACAGGAAAAGCACTAGTGGATACACCTTTTTCCTTGCAGGTGGAGTGGTGTCATGGGCCTCCAAGAAGCAACCTGTGGTTACTTTGTCAACCACAGAGGCAGAATTTGTAGCAGCCTCATTTTGTGCAGCTCAATGTGTGTGGATGAGAAGGATTCTGGAGCAAATTGGATGGAAGGAAAGTGTCACTGGAGCCACGAAGATTATGTGTGACAACAGCTCTGCCATCAAGCTTTCCAAAAATCCTGTGCTTCATGGCAGAAGCAAGCACATCGACATTCGATTCCACTTTCTCAGAGAGTTGGCTGCTGAAGGAATTGTGGAGCTGGAACACTGCAGAACCCATGAGCAGATTGCAGATATCATGACTAAGGGGCTTAAGACTGAGACCTATCAACTGCTAAGAACTGAACTTGGAATGGTGGATCTGTCATAGTTCGAAGCTGCAAGCAAAGAGGTGAACTGAAGCAAACAAACCTGCTTCAGTTCAGGGGAGGATCTGTTGGACCTGGTTTGGAAGCTAGAAGAGGAAGTAATCCGAATCCCTTGCGGAGAAGGATTGGAGCGGCTCTTTATGAAGACTGAAGTTTAGTGAAACTGCAGCGTTTGGATAGTTGTGTTTTGGTACTTGTTTTATTTAGTTATGTCAGTTTGGTCAGTATCCGTTGTGAACAACCTATCGAGCAAACAGAGTGCTGATCTTCAGCTGTTGCTTGGTTTAGTGGTTGCTGATTGTTAGGAGAGTAGTTTGGGTAGTTGTTTCTTGGCCGATTTCTATGGTTGAACCTCTTGTATTTATTCTCTCTTCATTTCAATAAACAAATTGTCAGATTGCAACCAGATTTAGGCTTTCAGACGATCTTTTTCCTTCCGAATGACCTCACCCTTGCGAACTCGAACGACGGGCACTTCTCGCTGCCGCCGCCGCCGCAGTAGCTCGACGACGACTACCAGTTCATCGAGCTGCATCTCCTTCCTAGTGGAAATGGTAAGTGATTGAATCTCTTCTCCGTGTTGCTTTTAAAAGTGAACGGAGGTTTTGTGGAGTTTATCTTTAAAAACAAAATTTGTTATTATTGTTGTGTTGTTTTTCTATTTATGCTGAAAATAATTAATAAGTGAAAAGGAAGGGGCAAAATAGTCACTTCACACTCCCTTTAACGGTCAATGGATGGAGAAATTAACAGAAGGTTAAGCTTGTTACGTTTTGATAATAGAAGGGTATGTTTGTGCGAAAAAAATAATAAAAGGGCACGTTTGTTACCTTGCAATAGTAGAGGGGCATAAAATGCTATTAACCGTACCTTTTGATTTCAATTATTTTATATCTCAATTATTTTAACTGCGACCTCGACAATGTTGCAAGAGGAGAGAAACGACACAGTTCAGTGACAAACAATGTCTCGAGGGACTTAATGTTTGATGAAATTGATGACTGGGTTAGAGGGTCGAGTGATTCGACATCACCGTGAAGTTGCGAAGTTGACGCAAAAATCAAACCGTGTCATAGAATAAAAAATCAAACAGTTGCGAGGTTGACCGTGTTATGGGTTGGGTTCACGTGTTGGGTTAGGCGAATCTGACGTGGCAGGTAAAATTGACTTGGTGGGTCGGGTCTCTTTTTTTTTTGTTAAATAAAGCTGATTGGGCGACATTGTTAGCCATGTCAGCAGATAACAGACTTTGCTATTAACGGAGACGGACGGAGACTAACGGAGAGTTACCAACCGGGAAATGTTAACACTTTCGGTGACTATGAATGGAAAAAAATTCTTTTAGTGACCAAACGTGAATATTTTAGTACTTCCAGTGACCAACCTATTATTTCATATAATTCACTTTCTTATAGCAAACGAAAAAGATTTCGGGCCCCGAATCTCAAATACTGGCTTCGCCCCTGCACACAATGGATCGTTCCTAATTATGTGAAAAACGCGTATGACGTAGTTACTCACCCCCACCATTGTATACGTAGATTTCCCGGTTGACACCTACGCACGCGATCTTTCGATACGTTTCTCGACGCTCTCGAGTAGAGGATCTCCTTGATGGCGCGAGATCTACTCCAAACTACGTTATAACTATTCGTAAAAAATACGAAAAGTTAAACTGGAATATTCTTCTTCATATAGTGAATAGAATAAACTTCGTAAATGCATATTTATTTATAGGGCAGGGCTTAAACCCTGAACTAAACCTAACCCTATTCGGCTACTCCCACTTGCCGCCGCCTACTCCAAGACTAATCAATCCTAATAATACATGACAAATACCCCTACGGGCTACGGACTAATCCAATCCTATCCCAATTATGAATGATAATGAGAATAATTAATCAATAAGGAAGAAAGAATATACGTAACGTAACAACCATGCATCCGCCGATTATTATTTTATATATTATTACTGATGGGCCCGGCCCGGCCCGCCCGGAGCCGAATTCGAGTCGGGTTTGGTGAATTGCGGTTTATCTCTACGTACGTACGTTACGTATATAAATAGTTAGAAGTTGGTGATCGAGGGGGTCTGACCGCATAGAATTAGAATAGGAGAATCCAATCCATCGGAATGACGTCGGAGGAAGCAACAAGAAGGGACTGGGCCGGGCTGCCGTGGAACGTCCTCTACTCGGTGCTAACTCGCGTGCCCTCTCTACAAGACTACCTCCGATTCAGCTCCGTGTGCAAGCCGTGGAAGTCGGCAGCTGAGTCGGACAATCGAGGCCGCATCGCCACGGGCCACAACCAGCCGCCGCTCCTCCTGGTCCCGACCCAAGACCGCAGCCGCGAGAGCCGAGCTCTGTACAGCGCTGCCGCCGCCGCGGGAAACAAGCTCATCGTCCCCAACCTCAACCTGCCCGTCCCTCACCACCACAGGATCAGCTGCTGTGGCTCCTCCCACGGCTGGCTCGCCTTCACGGAACTGGACTACAGCGTCACGCTCTACAACCCTTTCACCCGCGCCCAAATCCGCCTCCCTCGATTCAAGACCATGCCCGAGTTCGTCGCCGACCCCGCCGTAATCCATCCTCGAATCCGGAACCTGCCCGAGTTCCCCGCCGACCCGTGCTTCCCGTACTACATGGTCAAGAAGGTGGTGCTATCCGCCGATCCTTCCGTCTTCCCCGACGATTACGTGGCCGCCGCGCTTGTCGGCGGGAATGGGTCTTTGGCCGTGGTCAGAGCCGGGGAGAAAGAATGGAGACACGTTACGGCTTGGGCTGCCGATCATTGTTGCCGTGACAACAACCCTTACAGAGACGCAATGTACCTCTTGATGTTCGGACTGCTACGCGACGTCGTATTCCACGGAGGAGGAGGAGGCTCGATGATCTACACCACCGGGGATAGCGGGCTGCTTGCACGTGTCAACCTCGCCCTCCTGGAACTGGAGCTGGAGTTGGTGGTCCCGCCTTGGTTTCCGGATCGCCTTCTCAACCGCGTCGACGCGTACAGATACTTGGTGGAGTCATCCGACGGCCGGGATCTCTTCATGGTTGTGCGGCTGGACGAGAGGATGATGGGATTAGGCGACAGGTCTTGCATCACCACCAAAGACTTCAAGGTGTTCAAGCTTCATCAAGAGACGACGAGCAGGCTGCTGCGGTTTGTGGAGGTGGCGGATTTGCAAGGGGACGCCGTGTTTGTCGGGGATAATAATCACTCGACGGCGGTCCTGGCATCGGCGGCCGGTGGTGGCGGTTGTAAGCCCGATTCAATATATTACACCTACGACTTCACTTGGGTTTTTCCCCTGGGGCTGGGACGTCATGATATGGGAGTGTTCAGCGTCAAGGATAAAGAAATTAGCTCTCATTATGTCCCCACGCCGGCGCAAAACCTAGGCATGCCACCGCCGATTTGGATCCTGCCTACGGTGCCTCCGCAACTGGAATTTAATTAGGCTAGCTACTTCTATAGCAACTATATATATACATTACATTGCATTACATGCATAATAAGAGACGACTCTGTGATTTGATTTGCTACTTGCATTGCTAAACTATGGGAAATACAGAACAGAAAAGCAATACATAATAAATTAAAAACATGGAATGAATGACAAGCTACAGAATAGTAAATTAGTTAAGGCTAACAACCCGTCCGGACAACCTAACTTGGCTGGCCCACTAGCTAGCTAATTGCGACGAACAACTACTACGCTGTGACGGCGAATCATGTGCTGCGCCGCGTCCTCAAACCTACGAAAGCGGCGCTGACAGGGGCAGAGTAAGCTAGCCTCGGCGAGGTGGCAGTGGTGTTGGTGCGCAATCACCCCGGACAGATCGCTGAAAATCTCCCCGCAGATGTTACACCAAACATTGGAATCGTAGTACCCCTGATGGTGATCATCCCGCTCGTGCATAGCGCGGTCCCATGCATTATCGAATTCCCGAGGGCACGCTGCACACCGGAACACTAGTTGTGGAGGAGCAGCGCCGGCTTTTTTGGCAGCGGCGTCGGCACTATTGCCGTTGTTGACAGCATCGCCACTGTTGGCGTTCTCGGCAGCCATGATTGATCTCTCTTTGAGATGGTGTAAGATCAAATCTTGACATATTTGCATGCTTATATTGGCCTTAGTCATGCAAATTTGCATGCTCTTTTTTTTGTTTGGTAGTTAGAATGCATAATTTAAACTTCTAGCAGTCAGAGATCACCACAATTATGTGATGTTGTCGATATATCTATGTGGCCATATAAACGGGGTAGTTTAAGTGCATAATGTTGAGATTGAGTTATACAGAGAAGTAGTTCAGAGTTTTAATGAGAAGTTACAGGAAGTGGAGGAGTGGTTATACATGTGTGGGGAAATAATAAAATAAAGAGAATAAATTTTATTCTTGTTTTCCGGCGAGGAAAAACTTGTGTTTGAATGCAATGAATGCACCTTGATTTCTCGAATAACGATAAATAACACGGTTCACTCCTCTCCGAACAATGTTCGAACGAGGGTGTTTGATGTTTTTGATGGTTTTTTGGAAACAAGCTAAGTTAATTACATTTACTCCTATGGAGGTTCAGTGAGAGCTCCGAAAACTAAGGCTAGGGCTAATTTGCAGAAAAAAGATAAAAGTTTGACATAGTGTGTCAAATGTTTGGTTGTGGAACCCTTTTCCCGTCTTCGTTTCTCCTATTTATAGCCATTAGGAGTAACTGCCTTGGTAACCGCCTTGGTAACTGCTAGTCGTCTTGTTGCTCCAACCACCTTAGGGGCCGCTTGTCGCTGCCTTGGTGACTAGTTGGTAACCGTCGCTTTGGGGGTCTCATCCCGTCTTGGGGCTGGTTGGTACTTGATGGTCTCGATGTTGGGCCGGGTTGGTGTTAAGCCTTGTCGCCCTGTCATGACTGGATGGGGTTGAGGTTATTTTCCTTAGCCTCCATGATGAAGTCTTGATCGCACCCTCAGCTGCTTGATGGCTCCCCACTCTTGTCGTCTTGAGACCGCTAACATCTCATGACACCAAGTCCTCCTCATTAACTTGTTGGTTGTTACCAAGCCGTCTCATCTGCTTGATACCTTCCGGCATGCCACCAAGCCCATGTAATCAACTTGACACCCCTTGCTACCAAGCCAGTCCTGGTGCCTTGGTCTCCATACTTAGTTTTTGTAGCCTCGTCAAGTGGTAAGTTGCACCCTGCCGGTTTGGTACCCCGTGAAGGTGCTACCAAGCCCGTCTTTGGACTTTGTCTCCCCCTTGGGGTCCTGGTACCCTGTCGCCTTGCTTGGCTGCCAAGCCTGTCATGTCGGCTTGGTACCTTGTAGGGGTCTTGGTATCGAGGTCGCCTTGCTTGGCTGCCAAGCCTGTCATGCCGGCTTGGTACCTTGTAGGGGTCTTGGTACTCGCCTGGTACCCCCTTAGCTCCATACTTAGCCAATTTTTATATCTTTTGGTATCAAGCCTACCTTGTCGGCTTGATACCCCTTTTGCTTCAAACTTAGCCAAATTTCTTACTTGGGTCTCAGGACTGCCTTGTCGGCTTGATACCCTCTTGTTTGGCCCCCTTATTTGGTACCAGACTTGGTACCCAGCCGTTTGGCACCCCGTTGTGTCGCCTTGTTTCCAAGGCTTTGGTACCCGGCCGTTTGACACCCCATTGTGTTGCCTTGTTTCCAAGACTTAGTTTTTGGATGGCCTCCTATTTGGTACACGGCTTGGTACCCGACCGTTTGGCACCCCGTTGTGTCGCCTTGTTTGGAGGCCAAATTTCCTACCAAGGGGTGAAACGGATCGTCCGGCTATGGGGCCAAGGAGACGGGTCGGCTATCATGTAGGGAAGAAAGGGCTTGGCCACTTAGGCCCAAAAATCCAACCCAACAAGGCCCAACTTGCTCTTTTAATTATTAATGTTGAGCTGGCCTTATAAATCCATTAATCCCCTTGTAATTAATCGATGTGGTACAAGCTGATTTTTTTATGGGTAAACAATTCTTTATCTCTAATACGCCCCCGCAAGATGGAGGTCGTGTCAACGACTCCAATCTTGGACCGAAGAAGGAGAAAGCGCGGTGCAGCCAGTGGCTTAGTGAGCACATCAGCGAGTTGCTGAGCGGTGGGAATGTAGCGAACGATGAGGCGGCCATCTTGAACCAGTTGACGAACGAAGTGAAAATCAAGTGCCAAATGCTTCATCCGAGAATGAAACACTGGGTTGGAACTAAAGCTCGTGGCGCCAAGATTGTCGGAGAAGAGCGTAGGCGAGGAAGATAAGGGTTGATGAAGCTCTGTCAAAAGATTGTGCACCCATTCCACTTCAGCAGCAGCATGAGCAATAGCACGATATTCAGCCTCAGTGCTAGAGCGAGCAACAGTGCGTTGTTTTTGAGACCTCAAAGAGATAAGGGTGGAGCCCAAGTATAAGAGATACGCAGAAGTGGAAGTCCGATCATCCAAATTACCCGCCCAATCAGAGTCGGCAAAGGCGGTGAGCCGTAATGGGATACTCGTGTGGCTGATGGCAAGGCCAAAAGAGAGCGTGCCAAATACATACCGAAGAAGTCATTTAAGACACTGCCAATGATAGGAGCTAGGGGCATGCATGTACTGTGAGAGCTTATTCACGGAGAAGGCGATGTCAGGGCGAGTATACACAAGATAATGCAATGCGCCTAAAACCTGGTGATAGCGAGTAGAATCAGTGGGAGAGGTACAATCCTGTAGAGTCAAAGTGGCAGAAGAGGCGAGCGGAGTAGAGACTGGTGTGGCATCAAGCATATGAAACCGAGTGAGGAGATCAATCATATACTTGTGTTGAGATAAAACATATCCTGTGGTCGTGGGGATCACCTCAATGCCCAAGAAGTAATCAACATCACCCAGTTCTTTCAGCGAAAAACGGCTGGCAAGGGCATGCTGAAATGTGGCAATGGTAGAGGCATCATTAGCAGTGAGTAGCAAGTCATCAACATAGACCAAAAAATAGAGAATAACACCGGAGTGGTGATACACAAATAATGAGGCGCCAGACTGCGTCTTCTGAAAGCCAAACTCAAGCAGGAAGGTGCTGAGAGCAGTGTACCAAGCACGAGGAGCTTGGCGAAGACCATATATCGCACGACGAAGTCGGCAAACATGGGTAGGATGCTGAGGATCAACAAACCCAGGGGGTTGGGCCATGTATACGTCTTCAGTAAGAGGGCCTTGAAGAAAGGCATTATTAACATCAAACTGCTTGATCGGCCAACCCTGAGTGAGTGCAATGGTGAAGACAGTACGGACGGTAACAGGTTTGACAACAGGACTGAAAGTATCCTGAAAGTCAACCCCTGGACGTTGATGAAATCCTTTGGCCACAAGACGAGTCTTATAGAGATTAATGGACCCATCAGAGTGATGCTTGATGTGATAAACCCAGCGATTACCGAGGACATTAATATGGGGCTGGCGCGGAATTAGATCCCATGTATGGTTCTGAAGCAAAGCTGTATGTTCCCTGCGCAGAGCGACATCCCATTCAGGATAGCGCATTGTTTCCTGGACGGACCGATGCTCAAGAGGAATGGGTTGAGACAAGGAGGTGTGGAGGGCAGGGAATAGCCTTTTGGGCCGATGGATCCCTGCCTGAGCCCGTGTAGTCATCCGATGCGGACGGAGAACCGGGGGAGGCACAACAGGTTGTGTGGTGGTGGGCCGGGGCGAGGAGATCTCAAGCCCTGTGGTAGACAGCCCATCAGGCCTAGTCGCCGTAGCAGGACGGGGCGTAGGCTCAATAGTGGAGGCATGCCCAGCAGACCTATGCGCGGAAGACAGTAGAGGCGAAGGCCCAGCTGGGCATCAGGAGAAGGCCGACCCAGCTGCTGATTGAGAGGCTGTGGCAGAATCATCACACCGAGGCCCAGTAGCTGATGAAGGGGAAGCAGATGGAGAGAGCCCATTGAGTGGAAGATGAACAATGGTCGGGCCCAAGTCGTGTAACCATGAGTCCACTGATGGGGAATCTGCAGATTGGTTAGCCAAAAAACCAGGGAAGGAATGCTCAACAAAGTGGACATGACGGGAGAGAAAAATATGACGAGTAGTAGGATCAAGGCATTTATAGGCACTGCGTTGAGGGCAGTACCCAATAAAATTGCACGGACGAGAACGAGGGTCCAATTTGTGAGCAGAGTAGGGACGTAACCAAGGATAACAAAGGCAACCAAACACACGTAATTTATGATAATTAGGAGCAAGGTTGATCAAAGTTGTGTAAGGAATTTGGCCACGCAATGCAGAGGATGGGAAGCGATTAATTAAGTAGGCAGCGGCGGAAAAAGCAAAAGACCAAAACATGGTAGGAAGATTAGCATGATGCAGAAGAGTTATACCAGTTTCGACAAGGTGACGATGCTTCCGCTCGGCCAGACCATTATGCTCAGGGGTATGCAGAGGGGTGAGAAGATGAGTAATGCCATGATGAACAAGGGTAGAGCATAATTTCTGAAACTCACCACCACCATTAGAATAAAAATGACGTATGGTGGTGGAAAAATAATTTTCTACCATCTTACGGAAATCAAGAAACACAGAGAGCACATAAGATTTATTTTTCAAGGGATAATACCACGTATAACGGGAAAAATGATCAACGATTATTAGATAATAACGAAAATCAACAAAAGAGGTAACCGGAGCCGGGCCCCAAACATCCGTATACAATAAATCAAATGGTCTGGTACTAGTCAAAGAAGACATGCAAAGGGTAGTTTGTGACTTTTATTAGACAGACAGGAATGACAATGACTACTGACAATGGAGGACGATACTGGCAAGGATTGGGAACGAAGAAGACTGTGGAGAGTTTGAGTGGATGGATGACCAAGACATGCATGCCAGGACGCATAAGTTGTACGAGTAGCTACAAGAGCAAGACGAACATTGTCCACATCACTGGGCAGCTCATAAACATCGCCATTATTTGCCCCTTTCAGCAGCGGCGCCCCCGTGCGAAGATCCTTCACAACAAAACAATCAGCAAAAAATTCCACCGAAATGGGATTAGTACGACAAAGTTTGGCAATAGAAATGAGTTTGCGCTTGATGGCAGGTGCACATAAAACATCGTGAAAATGAAAGGAAGATGACGAGGAATGCAGTTTAGTGGAACCAATATGTGTGATTTGCAAACCTGTTCCATCGCCAACTAGAATCTCATCCAGACCAGTGTAATAAGAATAGAGTGACAAGTTGCCTAAATCAGGCGTGACATGATGAGAGGCCGCCGAATCAAGTAACCATGGGCTAGAGGAAGCAGTCGGACCAGCAATAGTGTGATTGGCCTGAGACTGACGAGCCTGATAATCCTGGCGGGCCTGAGGAAAAAGTTTAAAACACTGACGAACCGATGGCCCGGTCGCTCACAAAATTGGCAGATAATGGGCTGCCTGCATGGAGAGCCTGCTGATTGAGGCCCATTATAAAGAGAGGGCCGCTGTAGGCTTTGGGCTTGGAGAGAAAAACCACCTGAATAGTCGGCCCGCTGGGTCGAGGTCCGGATCTGTGGGCGTGAGGGATTTGGAGAGCCCTGAAACCCTCGCTGAGAGCGAGAATGAGAAGAGGCGCCGCCGTGCGAGCGCTGCTGATGATGAGTGAAGAAGGCCGTCGGCACAGAGGTGCGAACTTGCTCCTTGAGGTCGGATTCGAACTCGACGAGGAAATCCACCAAATCCTCTAGCGTAAGTCCCCATCCACGAGCACGAACACCAGCGGCAAAGGCGTTATACTCCTCGCCTAGACCACGGAGACAGAGGACCACCATGTCCATATCAGAAACCGGCGCACCCACAAGCGCGAGTTCAGCAGCAACGCATTTCAGATCATTCACAAAGGTCAAAACATCATTTTCGCCCTTGGTGATTTTGGCCAGCTGAGTTTTCAAGTGAAGAACACGAGATTGGGCGTTACCGGCGTACAACTTTTCAAGAACTAGCCACGCCTCGCGTGACGTTGACGCCGCAGACACAAAAGAGTAAATAGACTCAGAGATTGATCAACGCAGGGCGTGCAAAATGAGCTTATCTTGGCGAAACCAATATTGGATGGCTGGATTGGGTTGCGAGGCAGCCTCCACAGTGATCGTGCGGGGAGGTGCAACAGAGGTTCCATCGATGAAGCCGAACAGGTCAAGCCCCATGAGTAATGTTTCGAGCTGAGATCTCCATGAGGCAAAATTAGTGGGAGTGAGCTTGAGGGGAAGCTGAGCCGTTGGATTGAACGCGACAATGACAGGGAGAGCAGCAGAGGCAGCGGTGTCGTGGACGGTTGAAGTGCCGGACATTGTGTCAAGAACAAAGAATAATCAAAGAACAGAGAGTGGCCGAAGATGCCAGAAAAAGAAGGAGGTTGAAATTGGATCGATACTAGCTGACTGTTGCTAGCTCCGATACCATGTTGAGATTGAGTGTTTTGGATAGAAGGAATTGATAGCGATTGAATCATAATTTGCATTATGGTATTCTGTTCTCTATATACACGTTTACAAGGAAGTAGTTCAGAGTTTTAAGGAGAAGTTACAGGAAGTGGAGGAGTGGTTATACAGGTGTGGGGAAATAATAAAATAAAGAGAATAAAGAATTTTATTCTTTATCTCTAATACATAAGTCCCCCAAAATTTTGGATCATACAATTCCAACATTGTTTTATGCCAAAATACACTTTTTATAATCATAACTATTTGCCTTGTGATAATAATAGTCACTTTTTAAAAAAATACACAGATATAGCCACATTTTTTAAACTAGTTTGACAAATATAGTCATTTTCGTTAAGAGCTTTTACACCATTAAAAAAAATGGCCAATATCATTAACAAAATGCTGATGTGGATGCCACCTCATCTCCCACAATGACTCCAACACATCATTTAATAACACTTATCCGTTGGATTCATCTCCGTCGTTTTTTCCCCGACAAATCACCAAGCAAATACTTTGTTCTAGTTTCTTTTAGGCCCATCGATTCAGAAACCCTACTTCTTGGACTTTTTCTTCTTGGAAGCGATGGGCTGTGGCCTCCAGGCATCCAACCAGCAGATCAGAGGGTGCCGATTTAAGCAAGCCCTCGAGTTGACTTCTAGGGATAGCCAAAGGGTGATTATTTTGGTTCATATAATTATAATAAGAAAAATCATTTTTCATATGGCATAGTTTAAAAAAAAATCACATCAGTAAAAATTGTTAGTACAATCAGCATTTTTTTATAATTCTGTTAACATTTTGGACGGAATGACTATTTTAGTGTATTTTTCAAAAAGTTATTATTATTGTCACAACGCGAATAGTTATGACTATAAAAGTGTATTTTGCCTTATTTTATAAGTGATGATGTATATTACAGATGCACAATTGTGTCCCTCAATGTGTTACATATAAATAGAAGGCAAAGAGTCTAAAGGAGCAGTATTAAGAGTTTGAGAATACAACATAAGCTCATTGACAGAACAATTTCATAATTCCATCAACTGTATTTTAGCCTTTTAGGTATCCACAATATCTCTTTATTTATTTTTATTTATAGGGTGATATAAGTTTATTTTTATTTTTGTAATTAAGTACTACTTAAGAAATTTGAACCTCACTGTAGATTTAAGGTTAGTAGTATTATCACTAGACCATAAAAGAGGCTCTCTTTTGACACTTTTCATGAACTGTCAAGTGTCAACCACTCAGCAATCATAGACCACTCTTCTAATAACTCCATCTTGATTGCATTCTGACTTCTTCGAAAATCCTTTTGTGTTGTTACGTTGATGCCAAACACACGACAAAATGCCATGTAATAAGGTACTCTTAAATGGATGAAGAGTTTTGAAAAGATCCATGACTGCCTAGGAGTAGGAGACCATTAGGCTGAAAATTCCATTGGAAATAGGTCCAATAATATTGAGGATGGAGCGAAAGAATATCCGAACCTTATCAGTGAAATTGTAGTCGAAAAATATGTGATTGATTGATTATGTTGCTCATTAGCACAATACACATCTATTTGGAATTTCCATTCCCCAGTGATGCCCTTTTAGGCAGATTTCAGCCAAAACAGAAGGGGATTCGAGTTTTAGAGAGACAGAGCGATCCCTAGAGAGATAAAGCGACGAACAAGAGTCTCCAAGTGCCCTAGCTTGATCTTCATCACCATTGGAGCTCGGCTTGAGCTTGGAGAAGTGCCGAACAACATCCAGAAGCAGGAATCCATCCTTCACAGTATGAATTCCGCGTCTGATTCTGCTTTTGCTTCTTTCTCCATGGAGTAGTTCTCCCATTCATCTGGGTATGGAGAACCCTAGATTTGTATGTTAGGTTTGATTGTATGAACCCAAGTACTGATTCTATGATTTGATTATATTCAATTGAGGTTTGAATGATTGAATGGCATGAATCCTGATCAAATTCCTGTTGTTTCTGCTTTAACCTAGAATGAGAATATCTGCCTAGGTTGATAGAGCATCCTTGATTGAAGGTAGGGAGTTGGTGACTTTAGTCGAGGAGCCAACTCACTATTCTGTACGGAATTCACTTCGCTAGTGGAGGTTTTGTTCGTTAGGGCCTCAATCTGTTTACTCCGGTGGAGGTTAGTCGCCCGCTAGAGACTCAGATTGAGAGGGTCTGAAGACCTTTAGTCGAGACTTCAGGCTGTTTAAGAACCTTCCGCAGTATAACTATCATAGAAACTGAAATTGGTAATTGCAATCCGGCTTGACTGCAGTCTAGGGGGAACCATATCCGGGTGACCTCTCTTAACCTGAAAACAACAATTTACTTGCTTTGTTTGTTTGTTAGTTTAGACTTGCATTAAAGTTTCATTGCTAGATAACAAGAATTCACCGAGTAGTCATCAAATCTAGGACCCGGGTTGACATTAAAACCCAAACCCGCTATACTACGCTTTAGGAAGTGGTTACACTTGGCCAATTTCTAGAGTGACAGTAGGAGTGAGTCAAGTTTTTGGCGCCGTTGCCGGGGACGGCTAGGTTGTTGAAGAAAAGTGATTTCTGTTAATTTAGCTTTTCTTTTCGCATTGTTTGCTTTGTCCCACTTGTGCCTTCACGGGTTTGCTTGCTTGAGTGTGTGCAGGTAGTGCATGACCTGTAGCCAGTCGGGAGGTTTACTGCCGTTGAATCTAGAGATTGAACGCACCTGTCACCAACTCAGGAGACAACAGCGAGCTAGACTGGCTACGGAAGAGCGCATAGACGGCCACCTGAGCAGCGATTCTGAGGAAGAGTACGGGATGGACGGAGATTACAATCCACACCAGGGGAATCCTCAGCAGGCTCCCCCGGTGAATCAGGTCCTGGGGAACAACCCCATACCCCAGGCTGATGGGGTTCATCATCATCCACCGCCGCCGGGTCCTACCTTGGAGTACTACTACACTCCACGGATTGCTGACATCTGCCCGGTCATCCTCTACCCGCCTATTCCAGCAAATAACTTCGAGATCAAGCCATGCTGGATTCAGCTCATTACATCCTCTATCCAGTTCCATGGCTTGAAGGATGAGGAGGCCAAGGTGCATCTTTCCCCTTTTCTGCAGCTGACGAACGGGTTCAAGCTGATTGGTGTCCCTGATGATGCAATCCGCCTTCATCTCTTCCCCCATTCTCTGGCGGGGAATGCTAAGAGGTGGTTCGAGACCCAGCCCCCATTGTCCATCACCTCCTGGGACGATCTGACTGACAAATTCGTGCACAGGTACTATCCGGCATCGAAGACTACAGAGATCCAGCGGGAGATCACTCACTTCCGCCAAGAGCCAGATGAGTCACTTCGTGATGCTTGGGAGCGGTACATGGGATATTTCTGGCAGTGTCCCCATCATGGCTTCAGTGATGCATTCACAGTGGGGAACTTCTACAGTGCTCTCTCTCCGGACAGCCAGAGGGTGATTGAGTCTCTATGCCCAGGAGGGGATATTCTTACTAAGACTCCACCCGAGCTGAACCAGACGATCAATACCTTGGCTGCCAAAGATCAATCTTGGGGGCAGAGCAGCAGAGGCAGACATTCCCGGGACCGTGGTGTGCACGCCATGGAGACCAGATCCGGGCTCGAGCAGCAGGTAGCCGAGTTAGTGCAGACATTGAAGCAGCCCAACAGTCTTATTCCGGGCAGAGGTTTGGCTACACCTCCAGTAGCTCAATGTCAGTGGTGTGAGAGCTCAAATCACTTAGTGGAAGACTGCCAGGCTATGAGGGAGTCTCCTACTCCCCAAGAGCAGTTGGACTTCATCGCCAATGCTCGGCGCCTCGACCCGTACAGCAATACATATAATGAGGGGTGGCGCCAGCACCCCAATTTCGCTTGTAGCAGCAACACCACTAAACCACCTGGTTTCCCAGCACCAGCTGTTGGTTTTCAGCAGAGGCAGCCATTCCAGGCTCGACAGGGGCCAGTCCCACAGTAGCAGCCCTACCAGCCTAGGCAGGGGCAACCATTCCAGCAGCCCCAACGTCAGTTTGCCAAGCCACCAGCAGCTCCTGCCCCAGATGATCGGATGAAAAAGGTGGAAAATATTCTATCTTCATTCATGACTAGCACTCAAGCAACTATCACGTGGTTGGACCAGAGCATAGCCTCACTTGAGGCAGGTCAGAGGAACCAAGGTGCCATTTTGCAAGATCTGCAGACCCAGGTGGGTATCTTGGCCCGCCAAAACACTACCAGGGCACCGGGGACTCTGCCTGCCACCACTATTTCGAATCCTCGTGATCCTCACCAGCATCAGCAGCTGGATGCCATTTTTACCATGAGCGGTAAGACCATATCTGCTGATCCTGTCCCTGCCAAGTAGGAGGAACCACTACCTGCTTCAGCACTTCCAGCCGACGATGCAGCAGTGCGGGTGGAGAAGGAAGCCCCCGCTCCCAAGCCACAACCAGTGGTTAAGGAGCATGTACCCCAGCTTCCCTTCCCCACTCGCCTACACAAAGACAAGTTGGAGACAAAGTTTGCCAATTTTATGGTAATGTTGAAGCAGCTCAACATCAGCATACCGTTTGTGGAGGCACTGTCAAAGATGTCCAAGTACGCGAAGTTCATGAAAGATATCCTCACCAACAAGAAGAAACTTGGGGGATCTCTCGACAGTGTTGCTGAGCGAGGAGTGTTCTGCTATCCTGCAGAACAAGCTGCCCAAAAAGTGCAAGGACCCAGAGAGTTTTTCTATCCCTCTTACCATTGGAAGCATGCATGTAGGCAAGTCCTTGGCGGACCTAGGCGCTAGCATAAATGTCATGCCCTATAAGTTGTATAAACAGCTAGACCTAGGTGAACTTAGCCCTACTAGGATGAGCATTCAGCTAGCTGATCGTTCCATTGTGCATCCTAGGGGAATCATAGAGGATCTGCTGGTTAATGTAGGTGCATTCACATATCCTGTTCATTTTGTTATTCTTGATATACATGAGGATGTGGACGTCCCTTTGATTCTAGGTAGACCATTTCTTGCCACCGCCAAGGCACTAATTGATGTGCATGATGGTAAACTGATCCTGTGTGCCGGGAATAAACAGGCTACTTTTTCTGTGACTGAATTCGATCACTGTGCTATGATTGCTGTCACACCTGTGCATGCCATTTCTGATCAGGTACACGAGCCTGTCGTGTATCCTTCTGCACCTCTCATTTTGCAGGACCCTCCTATCAGTCCTTCGCCGCCACTCCATCCAGGCTCACCTCCGAACAAAAAGATCAAGGAGGAGTGGCGGCCGAAGCAGCCGGTTGCTAAGCCTGCACGGAAGAAGGGTGGAGACCACTACGAGCTGGTTCCACCCCCTACACCACGACAACCCTGGCCATCCGAGTACTCACTCGCCTGCATCTTGCCGGATGGCCAGGTCGAGCTGACCAATGCTAGTGGTTGCACCCATTGGGTACATGGCCACAACCTGAAGCTGTACCTCAAGGGCGACGTGGATCTGCTCTTGGAGGCACCTGTTCCTGCACCTCCCTGAGTATCCACCATGGGCGTCCAGCTAAAAGACGGTAAAGAAGCGCTTGTGGGGAGGCAACCCCACCACGGTTTGCATTTCTACCCTTTGTTTTTATTTATTTATTTCATTTTTGTCGGTTTTTGAGTCTTTGAGTCTGTCTGGAAAGTTTTTCGTGCCTTGGGCGGTTCTTTTTAATGTGTGATTGGGTAAATTTTAGAGCCGGGGCACGAATGAGTCTTGGTGGTTTGAGATTGAAATTTTGAAAAAAGGCATTTTGGGCTTGGCAGTAAAAACACGGGCACCAGGGGTCCAAAACACGGCCGTGTTTTGCCACTGCCCGCCCGTGTTTTGCAATTTGGCCGCGGCATAAAAAACACGGGCGCGGGCCTTTTGAAAACACGGCCGTATTTTGGCCCGAGCCCGCCCGTGTTTTCAAAGGTGAGCATTTCGCCCTCGGCAGTAAAAACACGGGCGCGGAACAGGCCGAACACGACCGTGATCCAGCCCGCCCGTGTTTCGCTTCCCCCCCTATAAAATTGTTTTTTCCGCCCCAAAACCCTCCAGCCTCATTTTTTTCAAAAAATCCCAGCCCCCTCTCGCCGGAAACTCGGCCCTTTCACCTTCTCATTCGATTTTCCGGCCATAACTCCCTCTCCCGACCTCCAAATCACAAACCGCGAGCGCCCCCACGCTCCTGGCGTCAAGGAGCACATTCCCCAAAGAGTTGGGCTGGTTTGGCCGAGGTTGGGTCGCCGGCGGTGAGTTTTCCGGCGAGTCTCCGGTGTGTTTTCCGACGAGTCTCCGGTGTGTTTTCCGGCGACTTTGGGTGCCTTTTTCCACTTTCTTCACCTCTCTCGTGGTCTCTCCTTGCGTCTCTAGGTGTGTTCTCCTCGTATTTTCTTTTATTTATGGAGAATCGATACCTAGAGTTAGGTGAAGAACTTCTGATTGTGGAATGGTTTGGGGATATTTGGGTTTGGGGATGATTGGGATGATTGCATGTTGCATGGTATGCGTGCTGTGTGGTTGGTGTGTGATGCCTCGGATGGTGCTATTTAGTACAGTTTTGGTATGCTTGTTTCACCGGGGGCCTAGTCCACTGTCCGAATCGCTCGATTTGAGGGTACCCGGTGTATTTTGCTGTGTCATTCTTGTGTGATGGGTATGCTTGTTTCGCCGGGATTCTAGTCCACTTTCCATATCTTTCGATGTGAGGGCTCCCGGTGTGGTTTTGGCCTAACATTGACCCCGTTTGCTTGTGTACCCTTTGTACTTCCTTGGGTTTTGCAGGATCATGGAGGTTTATCTCGACCAGATGAACATCACCCAGCGCCATATGCTGCGGAACCTCCGTAACTGCACCATCGCCGAGCACCTGCACCTCGATTGGGAGGTGTTCGAGGCGCTTCATGCCAGGCCACAGATGGAGGCCGTGGTCCGCTCCTATGGTTGGCGGCGTCTTCTCACCCTCGCCGAGCCGACCTACAAGGAGCTAGTCTGGGAGTTCTACGTCACCTTCCACCACAACTCGAAGGGGAACTCCGACCATGCTGATGCAGTCCAGTTCACACTCGGCGGGGTGGAGCACTCCCTCAGTTACTGGGAGTTCGCCAATGCACTTCGTCTCAATTCCCGGGCGTCCGGCGGGCCGCCCCTACGCCTGGACCTCTCTGATCCCACCGACTTCGCGTCCCAGGCGTACTTTCAGCGCATTTGCCTGCCGAACAGTGTGGATGAAGAGTACGTGGCCAGCCAGACGCGGGCCGCTCTCCTCCGTCCGGAGTGGAGGATCCTCAACCATTTGCTCTGCACTTCCTACACACCCAACAAAGGTTCATCCAACCGGGTCACACTCCGGACACTCTGGTTCATGGATGCGATGGGTCGTTCTGAGGACACCATCCAGCTGGGCTCTGTGCTCGCCCGCACTTTCACTATAGCCGCCAGCAGCCTGACTCGCAGCCTTGTATGTAGCCCGGTGATCACCGCCTTGGCCCGCCACTTCGGGGTTGACTACACTGGGATGACCTTTGTCCGCGGACCCACCCCGCTCAGCGAGGCCTCCCTCCGCCACCAGCACCTGGTTGCTCACCACGGGCGTGTGCACTGGATTGCGGGCCTTCCTCAGCCACCTCTACCTGCAGCGGGCGACCAACCCGAGTCGAGTGCCGCTGGTGGGCGCCGCGTTCCCCGTCGCGCTGTCCGTCGTGACCAGGCTCCCGCGAGCCCCTCTCCTGCTCCACGGTCTCCTTCTCCAGGGTCTCCTCCTCTAGTGGTGGTGCCCATTTCCGACCAGTTGGCGGCGATCGCTCAGCAGAACGAGCGCATCTTGGACGGCCAGGAGCGCATCCACACCCGCCTTGATCGTGAGCGGGACCGAGGGCGTCGTCTCATGTCGGGCCAGCACTACATTATGTCCTACTTGGGTTTGGACCCGAACGCGGTCCACTACCCGTTCATGCAGTCCCTAGGGTTTGAGGATGAGTACCCTCCGCCCACTGGCGATGGTGGTGATGCCTTCTAGAGCTGATTCTGTGCTTTATTTGTGTTCCAGACTGAGACTCCATGTTTAGTGGTTTCTTTTTGTTTTGTTTTGTTTTTTTATCTTGGATTGTAGACTTGGTACTCTGATTTCTATCCCCAGTGTGCGTGTCTTTTGTTGTCTCTAGCTCGGTGCCCGTTGGACTTGTCCTTGTCCAGTTCTCTGCTTTTGACTGGTCCGCCATCCAGTCAACGTTCCTGACCACTGTTTCACGGTAACATCGTTCCCCTTCCCTCTTCTCCATTGAGGACATTGTCGCGTTTAAGTGTGGGGGGGTTCTTTGTATGAATTGGAACGTATATATGTGTGCTTGGAGCCTAGTCCACTGTCCAAATCTCGAGATTTGAGGGCTCCAAGCACGGCTGTTTGCTTGATGTTTGATCGTATTGGCACTGTGGACGTGATTAGTGAATTGAATGGCTTTTGACTTGATACATGATAACTTGAGTGTGACTAAGAAAACTTATTGTGATGAATGATATGTGCAGTAGAATTGTGTAGGGGTTCAGTTTTTCAACTGTTTGCTTACCAAATGTGACTTGGTTTGATCACTTGCTTTTGACAGTCATTTATGCATCTAGTTCAGGGAATCAGAACGAGAGATAGAGCATATAGGTAGCCATGTGAGACTTGAGCATGCTCGTTTCTTTCTTGTGCGATAGTTTCCTCTTTCATGATGTGCAGCATTCACGTTGTCATTAGCTAAGATGATGGAGGCATAGGATTAGCCCACGACCAAATTGACTGTCCTGGTGTGTCATACCCCTAGTCAGCCCCTTTGAGCCGTGTGTTTTCCTTTCTTTCGGTCTTCAGTGAAAAGTCACCCTTTTGCATCTTTTATAAGGTTCCACAGAGTGATTTTTACATGTTTTCTGCTGTTTCTGCTAAACGAAATGTGAGGGTTGGAGGTAGTGCTTAAAAGTTGGGCAGGTGTTTGAAAATGTGCAGAGGTGGTGGTTCTCTTAAGAAATGAAAAATAATGAAAGAAAAACAAAGAAAAAAATGAAAGCAAAAGAAAGCCACCACCAAAAATCTGAGTAATGCCCAGTAAGTAGTGTTTCTTAGCAGTCTGGCTTAGAAATACTAGCATTTATGTAACCTCCTTCGCTCGTATGCTCTGAAGAATTTGAGTAATGCAGAATAGCAGAAAGAAAGTTATTGGTTTGTTTGACTGCGAGTTTGTTGGGTTTGGAAATGTGGAACCTTGTGCTGTATGAATACTTCCACCACCTAAAAGGCCTTTTCCCCATGTCCAAGACCCTAGCCAGTCATCTGAACCTGTGTCTAAGACCTCCGGATTAGTTAGTGGTGACACCCCATATGTGAACTCTAGCACTTAGAGGCTGCATTCATGATGAAGAGATGTTAGGGATTGAGAGATTAAGCATGCACATTTTTCGCATCAATTGTCCTGACCCCACTGGTCGAGAGTGAGCGATTCATTTTCTCTTATTCCCTATACTCTTTACCCCGGTGAGGACCTAGATTGCTTGGTCTTAATTCTGATATCTTGAGCTTTGTGCATGAAGTGACTGTTTTGAATAAGTGGTTGAGTCAAGTCTATGTTGGTTGGTGAACAGAAGGGAGACTCTTCCTTTGCTCGATTTTACTGCATTCGAATGTCATCTGTGGTGGTTTTCTAGGTTGTCATTGAGGTTGTCCATGTGTTAATGATCGATAGCCAGTATGATCCACGTGTTTTTGTGCCACTATGATTTGCCCTTAAGCATGCTTGATTGAAACGTTTTGAGCTTACCTTGTGTCGGACTTGGTTTGCTTGGGGACAAGCAAACGGTTAAGTGTGGGGGAATTTGATAACGATGAAATTGCACGTATTTGCACCCCTAGTTCTTATCCGTTTGAGGGGCATAGTCGTGTATTTTTGGCCTATTTTACGCCGGGTTGTGCTACTTTGTCATATTTCAGGTCCCAGGCGTCAAAGGAAAGGCTAAGCACGAGTTTCGGGGCATTTGGAAGTCATTCGGTGGAGCTGGAGCCAAAACACGGGCACACCTTAATCAGAACACGGCCGTGTTCCTAGGCCGTGCTTTTACTGCCGAGACTTGAATTGAGTTTGGCAAACACTGGCTGAAAACACGGGCGGGGCTGAGACAAAACACGGTCGTGCCCACCAAAAGCACTCCCGTGCTTTCACCAACAGGCTGGCCGTGTAATTAACCCTTGGCAAAACACGGCGGGCTGAAGCTGAACACGGCCGTGCCCTCGACCATGTTTTGCCCAGTGATGCCCTTTTAGGCAGATTTCAGCCAAAACAGAAGGGGATTTGAGTTTTAGAGAGACATAGCGATCCCTAGAGAGAGAAAGCGACGAACAAGAGTCTCCAAGTGCCCTAGATTGATCTTCATCACCATTGGAGCTCGGCTTGAGCTTGGAGAAGTGTCGATCAACGTCCAGAAGTAGGAATCCATCCTTCACAGTATGAATTCCACGTCTAATTCTGCTTTTGCTTCTTTCTCCATGGAGTAGTTCTTCCATTCATCTGGGTATGGAGAACCCTAGATTTGTATGTTAGGTTTGATTGTATGAACCCAAGTACTGATTCTATGATTTGATTATATTCAATTGAGGTTTGAATGATTGAATTGCATGAATCCTGATCAAATTCCTGTTGTTTCTGCTTTAACCTAGAATGAGAATATCTGCCTAGGTTGATAGAGCATCCTTGATTGAAGGTAGGGAGTTGGTGACTTTAGTCGAGGAGCCAACTCACTATTCTGTACCGAATTCACTTCGGTAGTGGAGGTTTTGTTCGTTAGGGCCTCAATCTGTTTACTCCGGTGGAGGTTAGTCGCCCGCTAGAGACTCAGATTGAGAGGGTATGAAGACCTTTAGTCGAGACTTCAGGCTGTTTAAGAACCTTCCGTAGTATAACTATCATAGAAACTGAACTTGGTAATTGTAATCCGGCTTAACTGCAGTCTAGGGGGAACCATATCCGGGTGACCTCTCTTAACCTGAAAACAACAGTTTACTTGCTTTGTTTGTTTGTTAGTTTAGACTTGCATTAAAGTTTCATTGCTAGATAACAAGAATTCACCGAGTAGTCATCAAATCTAGGACCCGGGTTGACATTAAAACCCAAACCCGCTATACTACAATTTAGGAAGTGGTTACACTTGGCCCATTTCTAGAGTGACAGTAGGAGTGAGTCAGTCCTCCCATGACACACCAACCACACAAAGCACTTAACCTTTGTGAGGATTTTAGGCTTCCACAGGAATAATGTTGAAGGGAATGGAGGAATACGTGGGATTTTTTTTTCTTGCACCAAGTACTTGTTCTTTCTCAAGGAGTGCGAATCAGGTGGGATTAGTACGACAAAGTTTGGCAACAGAAATGAGTTTGCGCTTGATGGCAGGTGCTCATAAAACATCGTGAAAATGAAAGGAAGATGACGAGGAATGCAGTTTAGTGGATCCAATATGTGTGATTTGCAAACCTATTCCATCGCCAACTAGAATCTCATCCGGACCAGTGTAATAAGAATAGAGTGACAAGTTGCCTAAATAACCCGTGACATGATGAGAGGCCGCCGAATCAAGTAACCATGGGCTAGAGGAAGCAGCCAGACCAGCAATAGTGTGATTGGCCTGAGACTGACGAGCCTGATAATCCTGGCGGGACTGAGGAAAAAGTTTAAAACACTAACGAACCGAATGGCCCGGTCGCTCACAAAATTGGCAGATAATGGCCTGCCTGCATGGAGAGCCTGCTGATTGAGGCCCATTATAAAGAGAGGGCCGCTGCGGGCTTTGGATCCGGAGAGAAGCACCACCTGAATAGTCGGCCCGCTGGGTGGAGGCCCGGATCTGTGGGCGTGAGGGATTTGGAGAGCCCTGAAACCCTCGCTGAGAGCGAGAATGAGAAGAGGCGCCACCGTGCGGGCGCTGATGATGAGTGAAGAAGGCCGTCGGCACAGAGGTGCGAACTTGCACCTTGAGTTCGGATTCGAACTCGACGAGGAAATCCACCAAATCCTCCAGCGTAAGTCCCCATCCACGAGCACGAACAGCAGCGGCAAAGGCGTTATACTCCTCGCACAGACCACGGAGACAGAGGACCACCATGTCCATATCAGAAACCGGCGCACCCACAAGCGCGAGTTCAGAAGCAACACATTTCAGATCATTCACAAAGGTCAAAACATCATTTTCGCCCTTGGTGATTTTGGCCAGCTGAGTTTTCAAGTGAAGAACACGAGATTGGGCATTACCGGCGTACAACTAGTCCGATATTTTTTTATTTATGAATTTTTTTTTTAGAGAACACCCCTGTTAAAAATTTCTAGATCCGCCACTGCCCTAAACCTCCTTTTTTGTAGCGATTGGAGTTTCAATTGGCCAATTTGTTTACATAGGCATTTTCTATAAGTAGTCAATGGTTCCTCGCTTGCAAATTGATGATGCGAGACTTCTGATCTTTGCTTTTTTTATGTACGGAAATGTATGCGGAATTTATAACAGAAACACAACGACAGTATTATTTCTTATTGGTTGATTGGCAACTGAACATGGGTAGGCACCAATTCAAATACACAACAACAACAACATAACACAGACACGTACCGGTGTACGTACATGCATGCATGCATGGAACACGTGCATGGAGGAAAACAGAATAGATAACGGTAAGAACGGGTAAATAGAAATCTCAATGGACCGGTGCATGGACGGAATGAGGTACGTACTCAGCAAAGGAAAAGGGTTGAGACCACGTAGAGTACGTAGTTACAAGCATTACAAAATAAACCGACAAATAGTACAAACCATACTAACCGTACAAAATACCACTACTTATAATACAAATCGATAAATTGGAATTACAAACCAATAAATACAAAGTATACAAAACAAATAAACAAACATTACAAATTACAATATATACAAATTAGTCATGTAAACATTACAAACACAACAGACTAAAATAACAAAATAGAATGATAAACGATACAAACCGAATTGGTATAAACAATACAAACTGAATTTATAAACATTACAATATAGGTCGACAAACATCACCAATTCAAATACACAACAACAACATAACACAGACACGTACCGGTGTACGTACATGCATGCATGCATGGAACACGTGCATGGAGGAAAACAGAATAGATAACGGTAAGAACGGGGAAATAGAAATCTCAATGGACCGGTGCATGGACGGAATGAGGTACGTACTCAGCAAAGGAAAAGGGTTGAGACCACGTAGAGTACGTAGTTACAAACATTATAAAATAAACCGACAAATAGTACAAACCATACTAACCGTACAAAATACCACTACTTATAATACAAATCGATAAACTGGAATTACAAACCAATAAATACAAAGTATACAAAACAAATAAACAAACATTACAAATTACAATATATACAAATTAGTCATGTAAACATTACAAACTAAAATAACAAAATAGAATGATAAACGATACAAACCGAATTGGTATAAACAATACAAACTGAATTTATAAACATTACAATATAGGTCGACAAACATCACGAATTCAGCACTGTTGCCGGAAAATCATCCACCACCGTCTCTGGTCGCCGAAAAAGTTGACATCTCCCTCCCTCCCTCCCTCTGGGACGCACCAAAAATGGAAATGGTGCCTCTCTGAGACTAAAAATGGATGGAATGCAGAAAAGGTGCCTCCGGAAAATCATGGACGGCGGGGAGGACGGTCGGCTGCGGCGGGCACCTGGACGGCGGGAAATTTCTGTGGCGGGGAGTACAAGGCCGACCTTCGGAGTTTTTCTAATTATTAATTATTAAAAAATTAAATAACAATGAACCATTCAATTACTACATTACCCTTCATTAAATTGAATTAATTGGAGTCATTGAATTTTAATGAGTTTGAATGGCTGAGATCGACTTAGTCAAGTGACTAAGGGACCCCTGTACTTGTTCTTTCTCAAGTGGCCAGACCACATATGGCGCGCGATCCTTCTGCGATCCAATTATCTGGGAGTGTAGAAAGATGTCGAAGGAGATCTTGATGCTCCACCTCAGCTCCTCTTCACAATTGTATCACCATTGGGACTTTCCAAGACCTGTCATTAATTGTAAAAAAAACATCAAGGGTAATTCGTCTGATAGGTCTCGCCACTGATGCAACGTACCACAGGTGAACTGAGAGGCTAGTAAAGCCACCAAATCTCCAAAATACTTTGCTTTGTTTCACAATATGTCTCCATAAGAACGTCCCACCTCTTTCTCTTTCCAATGAGCTCGCCAATCTGAAATCTTTGAGCCACATTTGGTCTGAATTAAACTACATCACCAAGATCCCCTTATTTTTGGCAAAATGCCAAGGGCCATTGCCAACAATGCCATATCCCATGTTCATAATGTGAAGATCAAGAAATCCCAGGCCACCTAACTTGATAGGTGTCTTTACCCAATCTCAATGTATGAGGTGCATACGTTGCGCATCACCATATATGGACCAAAGGAACTACCTTTCTATCATTTCCAACAACATACATCATACATGCTTTAGTATTAACTCTAATTCCAAGTGAGGAACACATAATTTAGCATACATCATACACCAGGGTGGACGCACGGGGCTTTAGGGGTGTCCCGGGACACCCATAAATTTTGGAAAAACGATTATTCAACCCACGGTGGTAATTTACGTATGGATAAAAAAATATAATTGATAGTGAGGGACACACCTGAAATTTGAAAAAAATGATTATTTTAATGTCTTTTTTAATTTTGTGTATGGGAATATAAGTGGTAGGTTGGGTAATTCAAACCTATATCACTATTATTATTAATACACTTAATTTCATTAAACTACAACTCATTTGTTGTTTGATTTTGAACACTGCATTCCCTATCTCTAATTATTTTCAAAACCTAGCAATTAAACTAATTTCAACCCACCCTTAATTTGTATTGATTTTGTAGTTGTACGACAAGTGTTGAAAGAGTCTTTTAGCTTTGGGTTACATCAACAACAAGTTTACAAATCGAATATGCGATAAGTTTGTGAATGATTATCTATAGAGACAATTTTTTTTAACATTGTAGACACCAAGTGTATTCTACAATTATTTGAGAATATGAAAACACATAATGGACTTAACATGTACGAGTAAGGTATCTTCTTATTTATATATTTTTTTTATTAAAGTTATTTTTAAAAGAGGACACTCCTATGAAAAATTCAGGGATCCGCCTCTAATCATACATACTTTAGAATCATCTGCATAATATAGGTGGGTCACCTCTCCTTAGCTTCTTCTTCGTTTAGGTTTGAATCAATTAATTCGTTGGGTCGTGCTTCTTTGAGGATGCATTCCCAATATGATTGGAAGCCATTTCGATATTGAGTTTAAATACCAAACCTGAGCGACCACTCTCTACCTTGAATCAACTAATTCAACTATAAAAGAAAATACATATAGTAGGGGTTTTTTAGCTTTAGCGACGGGAAAAACCGTCGTTAACATTCCCGACCGCGGTTTTAGTAACCACAGCAAAACCGCCGCAAGCTTATGGCAGAGGATAGCCTAACCGCTGGTGAATGTTTTTGTGACGGTTTTTGCGACGATTTCTATGGTCGCTATCGGTACTTTTTGTACTCTCGAATATGAATTTTTACAGCGGTGGCGGATGCTTTTGCGATGGTTTTTGAACCTATGCGACAGGCCACTCTTGTCCAACTTTTTACAGTACCTCACTTTTAGCGACCATTTTTAGCGACGTCACTAAAACATTCATTACTATAACCTGCTGCAACATAAAAAAAATTCCAGAAATTTCAACAACCCCTGCAACCTGATACAACATTTCAATTCTTCAAGACATCTATCAGTACCTTCAAAGTGTACATTACTCAGTTATCCAATATGCTAGAGCTGTTGTTTCCTTCCACCGATCAAATCTCAAAGCTAGCCCGACAAAGCCTGTTATAAATGGAAGGAAATAGAGTAACATGAAAGAGGAACAACACTGAACTTGTACACAATAACAGCAATGCACATACATCATGACTTCAACGAGAGAACAATCACAAAATACACTCAGTTATGAAGGAAAAGACATAAACTCAAACTTATTCTTGCTTTTCTAAATAAAATATTAAAATCCCAGGCATGGAAATTCATTTGTAGGCAATGCTTTAGGCCACCATGACATCAAAAGGTTCCACAGAAACAGAAAGTCATTTAGGAAAATAAAAAGAATCAGGACTGCTTTTTTTAAGCTCAACCATGACCATTTAAACTAATCAGGATTGGGATATCACTTGGATGTTCCCAGATTCAAATTGGATCTATAGAGAATTGGGATCAAGGATTCAAAAAAGTTTTTTTTGGCAATAATCAAGGATTCAAACTTAGTTGCTAAATACAAATATTTATTTACTTACTTTGGTCAACCCCGTGTAACACTTTGGCTTGATGAAGATAGTGCACGGAATGAACCCTCAATTGGCCCATTCTCCCTACGAAGATGTTGCAAGAACAATGCCTTAAGTATGTCTACTTCCATTTGCAGCTGTTCCATCCCACTTCCCAACCGACCCACTTCGCTTTTCAATTCTACAACCTCACTTTTCAGTTCCACCACTTCACTTCTCAGCTCAACCTCAGTAGAGCACGATGTAGTGGTAGAATTTGTTGAAGCTGAGGAAGAAGACGACACAAAATAGGTCGATGGGGTTGGTCCCAAGCCAGCACAACGAACCCTCCCAGGATGCTCTGGACCATGTAGCTTCTGAAAGATTTGTTCATTATCAGCAGACCCTTCATGTCGAAGAGTATGCGCCTTTTCCTACACAAAATTAGTAATAAAGTATAAGCCATATAAGATTGTAAGATTACATTTGCTGGTTGAAGCTCTACATATATTCTAATTCATGCATGAAATCATAATTCAACAATTGTAAGAGTATAACAAGAATAAACTTAGAAGATTAGTTTTATAACTTGACATCTCGGCTTCTCTCCTATGAGGAATAAGAAAAGTAAATGACAGCAGAGGAGCAAAATAAATGACAGCAGTGAAAGTAGCACAAGTGCATAGCACATCTTTTCTGTATACATAGAGGACACATAAGTAGTAGGGCTGCAACAGATTAAGTATCCTCCAATTTTTTTATGCAAACTGAATTCAGTAGGGTCTTGATCAAGTAAAGTAGTAAGAAAATCTTACAATAAGGTTTGTTGCATACTCATTCACATATGTCCCATTCTTTCTTGTATGTGTATCCTCAAAAGTTTTCAGCCTATCAGATTCCTTTCCAGTTTGCTTAGTCTAAAAAACATGGAGATAAAAGTATTACGATTTCTTATTTGTCACATTTAAGTTTTTAAAGCAAATCAAACAAGACATACCAAGTAAAACACATACTTTTATAGCCATCCACCTCGCAAAGCTCATCCTCCCACATGTATGTGGAGTCTTCATGTTGCTAGCATTTTCCGCGTTTATCTTACTTAGTCTCTACTAATAATGCATTCATAAGTTTAAGATGTTAAAATTAAAATAAATATAACGACAAAAAACTGAATAAAGTAAATTTGGTCATACCTGAAAGTCTTCAGTATACCAACGCTGACCAAAGTTTGCCAATGAGTATCAATAACGCCTGCAGGCTTCGGTTGTGCAAGAACTTTTCAACAGACAGGTTAGGGTCATAATAAAGACTCTTGAGTTTTGTCTTGTAGTCACTCCACCCTCTATTCACGTTTGTGAGAATCCATTTGCTGGTAGTAGGTGGATATCAGAACTTTGCCTGGTCAAAATCAGAAACAAGGTCCAATCAGAAACAAGGTCTAATCAGAATAATGCAATTAATACTAATGTCTCAATGCCAATAGATCCACCACACAACACCTATAAAATTGACCGTAAAACATATCAATATAGCTAGGGAAAGATTCAGAGGTGTAAACATACGTGAACAATATCCAGTATCTTTGCTTTATAAGGACGCAACTCAACCTTTCTCCAATTAAGTTCCAAGGGTGTAAACAGTCCATTTCTAGCTACAACTCCAAGGAAAAATGCAAATAAACCTTATTCAGGACCACATGGAGCTCCGTGTTTATTCACCTCAACATCAATTCTTTCATTTGGATCCATGTTCCATAAATCGGCTAGGACTGTTGGTCCTCTCCTTCTGAATCTTTTCAGATAATCACACATGTTCTTCTCTATATGCATCACATCCAAATTGTGACGCAATAAATTATTTTCCCAATAAGGCAGATAAAAGAATATACTTCTCTTTTTAAACCAATCTGCCCACTCACTCGAATTATCAATGGAACTCGAATCACCTTCACCCTCCCTCCTCTTCATCTTCCTCATTTTTCTCTTCACTTCCTTTTTCCCATAACAGAATTGTCTCCCTTCTAACATTCATGAAATTTCACTTCCACTGAGTTGTTTAGGGGCTTTTCTTTGCTCATTTGTGCCATCAAAATAAGAGCATTGAGAGAGAAAAGGATGATCTTCTGGTAACCACCGACGATGCTCCATATAACAGAACTTCCCTCCATGTTCCAACCACTTCGAACAAGTGGATTCACCACAAATTGGGAAAGCAAATTCCCCATATGTACAGTATCTAGATATAATTCCATAGGCAGGAAAATTATTTATCGCACATTAAGGTAGCACGCATGCAAAAGGTTTCTTTAATGGAAGCATCGTACGTGGTGACACCCTCCCATAGTTTCAACAAATTAGCAATCATAGGTTGTAAGTATATATCAATGTCTTGACCAGGACCCTTAGGTCTAGGAATGATCATTGACAAGATAAAAGAAGATTGCTTCAAATACATCCACGGAGGCAGATTGTAAGGAATCAATACCACCGGCCATATACTATAGTTGGTAGTCATTGTTCTATTGGGACTAAAGCCATCACTACTAAGAGCTAATCTAATATTGCGAGAATCAGAGGCAAAACTAGGATACCGAGAATCAAAAGCCTTCCATGCTTCGCCATCGGCTGGATGTCGCAGTAACCCATCTTTCCTACTACTTTCATCATGCCACCGCATGTGCTTCGCTGTCTTCTCCGAAGCGAACAACCTTTGCAGCCTTGGAATTAGAGGAAAATAGCGTAATACTTTTGTTTATTTCCTACGTTTTCCATTCACATAATATCTTTTTTTATGGCAAACCGCACGAGAAAGTGCATCTTTATTAGTACCCAGTACAAGGTACAATCACTTTCGCATGCTTCTATGTTTTCATAGTCTAAACCTAACCCTTGAACTATCCTCTTAGCTGCACCTTGTGACTTGGGTAAAGAAACTCCTTCCGGGAAGGCATCTAGTAAAAGCTCAAGCAATTTTGGAAAAGACTTTGCTGTCCACCCATTGAGAACTTTCAGATGATATAAATGTAATAAGAAAGATAGTTTTGAGAATGATTTGCACCCAGAATAGAGTTCTTCTTCTACATCTTGAATCAATTGTGCTACTTCTGGGGTATCCTCCTCAAAAACTTCATCTAAATCATCCATTTCAAGGTTCTCCCCCATATTTTCCCCATCTTCATGGGTAGAATCTCCATGGAAAGGATGATCATTGTTTACTTGGCCTTCGTCAATGAAGGCATCTCTAATTAGTCCAATCAAGTCAACCCCAATTCGCGGACTCGATTGAGTGGGGGCAGGATCTTGTCCATGATTCGTCATAAACGAAGATGAAGGACAAGGTTGTGAACTAGAAAAGGTAGGTATGCTAGTTCTAGATGTCTCTCCATGAAAAATACAACACGAATATCCTCGTAAAAATCCATAACAAATGAGGTGAACTCGAGCATTCTCACGCGTTTGAAAATTAACGTTTGCACAACGAATGCATGGACACAAGATTTTTCCTTCTGGATATGCATTTTGGAATGCAAAATCAAGGAAGTATTCTATCCCTTCTTTGTATTCACGACTAACCCTAGACTTGTTCATCCAACTCTTGTCCATTAGGCTGAACATAAACTGCAATCCAGCATATACCTAAAGTGGGGGGGGGGGGGGGGGAAATCACCGGAATGAATTTATCATGAGAATAATGTTTATATTTTGTGACCTTGTTAATTAATTCAAATGTTATTGGGTGGAAATGGAGTTTATTTCGTTTTCCCAAGTGGACAAGGGAAATTTGGGGAAGAAAGAAAGAGTTTAAGTAGTAAATGATACAGAGCTCAAATAGATGGCAGAGGAACTGATATCTAACTTGAATTCAACTAATGAGAGACACACAAACATGCACATGGCTAGGAACAACACATAGCATCACTCGAACAAAATGTAAATAGAACCCTGAAATTAGTAGTGTACCTTGTATTCATGTGGAAATTGATTAGCAAAGAGCGTGTGCAAAACTTAAAGCAACAGGAAGCCCCTCAAGCAAGGAAGTTGTGCTTTGGACATTCTTCCTTCGAAAACTATATATTATATAACAATCTGCAAGTAAGGCTTAATTGCAAGTTTGGTCACTCGAATTGCTACAAAATTTCACGTTTGCCACTCAAATTAATTTATTTCATTTATAGTCACTTAAATTAGATTAACAGTCCAAGTTTGGTCACTGGCCGTTAGTCTCCGTTAACTTTTGCTGATGTGGCGGTCAACTCTTATAGTTGACCGTTAAATGCATGACGTGGCAATCAAAAAATTTAAAAATTATAATTTCCAGCTCAACTATTAAAAAATAATAAAAATAATAAAAACCATTTCTAATCTAACCTCGGCTGGGAATTCCTTCTCAATCAACTGAGGGCTCCCATCCCATGAACTGATATCAACTTAAGGCTTCGTTGGGTCCTCTTCCGATTACCCTCTTCTCCCTTCTTCTCTTCGTCTTGATCTCCAACGTTCGGCGCCTCCGCTCGGCGACTCTCATCCGTTGTACAACAAACACCACTGCTAGAATTTGTTGCCAGTATGATGACACTGGCAGGAAACCAGTTCGGCCCAGGCTACAGAAGCGATCTGCCCCTGTTTCCAAAGATATATTGCAGGAGCGATATATCGGCCCAGGCTTCCTCTACCATTACCATGACACCGGCAGGAAACCATCTTTGAGAACACTGCAATTGCATCCCGTGCGAAACCATGTATTGCTAAGCCATTGATCATTGAGTTCCAAATCGAAACATCATCCCGCTGAACCCTCTGGAATATACTTTTTGCAGCTTCTATTCCACCACATTTGGAATACATATCGATCATAGCTGCAACCAGGATGTAATTAACTTCAATTCTCATATTGATCATCAGCTGATGCAGCCACTGAGCCAAGGGAAAACTACCAAGCTTTGCACAACCAGGCATAACAGATGCAAAAGTGAACTTGTCCGGAACAACATTTGAAGTAAGCATCATTGTGAAGAGCCTCAAGGCTTCCTCAAAACGCCCATTATCAACGTAACCTCCAATCATGGAGTTCCAAGTCACCACATCTCGGTCAGGCATTTTATCGAACTCCTTTCTGGCCAACTCTGAATCTCTGAATTTAATGAAGCTGTGAAGGGTCTTATTCAGAGCAACTAGATTCACAGTCCAATTAAAGACTTGGTCAACAACTTTATAAGCTAAATTGAGGCGGTCACAGTGGGCATACGCAGAAATCAATGAAGCCACGAGAGACGGGTCACAGTGGCCGTCCTCGGCAGAAGCGATTCCGCCTTCGTCGTAGCCATCGTAGATGGGGCGGAGATGGATGTCGCTCCGGGCGGTGCGGGTGAGGGTGGCGGTGTTGGCGATGAATCGGGTCGGGGCGATGGTGATCCATATTTGTTTGGGGATTAAGCGCTTCGAGAATTGGAGGACTGGGCTGATGTGGAAATTTTAAATTTTATTTATTTTTAATTTTTGATTGCCACGTCATGCATTTAACGGTCAACTATAAGAGTTGACCGCCACATCAGCAAAAGTTAACGGAGACTAACGGCCAGTGACCAAACTTGAACTGTTAACCTAATTCAAGTGACTATAAATGGAATAAATTAATTTGAGTGGCAAACGAGAAATTTTGTAGCAATTCGAGTGACCAAACTTGCAATTAAGCCCTGCAAGTAATGTTTGGATAACAGTTAGAATATGATCTTCTTAAGGGAAAACAACTGCAGATAACTGAGAGGACTACATCCATCTAGATTCTCATTTTGGTGTCTCCTATGAAACCACAGGGGAAGAAACCGAGCAATGGGTCGTGGGAGTTGTTATAAGGTAGGGAAAGGCAGTAACAATACCACCATATATACAGTTTAAGGGGAAACAACTGCATATATATATATATATTCAGCACTGGGTTACTACTCACCATTCCTACAATACCTAGTAGTTTATATTACAAAAGGAAAAAGGGACATTATTATATAACAGACCACCAACTCATAATTGCCTTAATCTTCTCCTGCTCTTCCTCTCTCTCTATATATATATAGCAAAGGCTATCTTATGTCAGTCGTACGCTATATGCCTGTGTTCACACCTATTTTTTGTACATGGATAATTCTGACAAATCAGTTGGTTTTCATTTTGAGATTAAATGAATATTATGGTTTGGGTTAGAGAATTGAGGACTGGGGTTCACCCATTAGAGGTTAGGGTATAGTATCATGCCCCAAACCCCAAACTCTGGTTAATTCATGGTCTAACTAACAAAATTCAACGGGCGTACGGTAAAGTCACTACAACAAATTCGGCCTGTTATGACGGGGATATTTCGTCATATTATATTCCTGTTTTGTCATAGTTGACCTAATATGACAAAATGGTTTGTCACACACTTTTGTCATTTTATCGCCGTCAGGATAGGTCAAATATGACAAATTTTTGAAACACATTTGTCACAAATACTTCCGTTACATATAAGGTTCTGGTTAGTCTATTGTGACAAACAAAGATAATATGACGAAACCTGTTTGTCATTAATGTTGTCATATATTGATACTTGTGAGAAATATGTTGGTCATATTAGACGATCATAGTTTGTCATAACAGTATATTGTGACGAATAATATTTGTCATGAGAGGTTCATAATTTGTCAGAATCCTAATATGACAAATCAGGTGTTTGTCAGGACATGTTTATAATGTGACAAATTGAAAAGTTTGTCTACATGTTTTGTCATAAATTGAAGGCATATTCCTGGGTTTATACTCTTCCATCACATTGTTGTGACTAAATTATTTTGTCATAAATTATGTTGTGACGAATATCCTTTGTCATATTTTCCTATTATGACGAATATATGTTGCCATTCCAGTGTATTATGACGAACGCATTTTCTCATAACTTATAATTGTGACTTGGCCCTTTTGTCGTAATCCTTATTATGACGAGTATATTTTGTCATTTTTTCCTATTATGACGAATTTAGCTCGTCATGGATTTGTCATAATATGTGAACTTTCCATTGTTGTCACATTTGATCTGCTTAACAAATTCTATAATGCGAAATTTAATCCGCAAACTGAACATGGAGATATAATTGAAAACATCTACCATATTACATCCATGACCATTCCCATGTCCCACTAAGGCCTTGTTCACCATAAACAAACATTCAAAGTAGTCCAACATCACACAACCATGAAACTCCTTGTTCACCACAACACAAAGCATGATAACTTTGTTCACAAAAGCATAAACTAACATACTTAAAACATCAAACACCTAGCCTGCATTCTCATCTGCCTCTGCAAACTAAGGCAGTGTTGTTACCTTGGACTTAGGAGTTCATTTGCGGGGTAATTGGCGAGCAATGACTAGCACTTGACGTTGTAGCTTGTCATGTGCGTCTTTCATCTGGTTCATCGCCTCTGCTTGAGTATCAAACCTCTCCTCCTGGCTCTTTAACTTGTCTTCCTGAAGTTGTATCTTCTCAGCCTGGCTTTTTAGCTGCTCCTCCTGACTCTGTATCTTCTCAGCAAACTCCTTGGCTTTTCTTTCCGCTTCAGCCCTTGTTGCCTCCAATTCTTCTTGGAGTTGAAGCTCCTTTGCTGATCTTGGGTTCTCCTTCGGTCCATACTTCACCTTTTTCTTGAGGACCTTCTCAACAATGTCACGGCCTGATATAGGCTTCCCCTCTGCCTTTGCCTCTATCCACATGGACTGCATCTCCAACTAGGATTGAAAGCAACACACGGGTAATGATATATGTCACATGGTTTGGTATGAACTCAGTGAAAATCAAACAAGGCACAAAAGGATGAACTCACATAGTTCTTCTGCGGTTCCTCCGATACCCAACTACCGTCAGCCCGCTGATACCTCTTCGCATACAATAGGAGATCTATTGGCTCCTCCTCTACGCTATCAGCATCCTCCATATCAGTTTCCCGCTCTTCTTGAGTAGGCTGCTGCTCCTGCTGCTTTTGCTTCTTTTTCTTCTCCTACACGAAACAAGGAAAGTTACACAATCAGGCAGAGATAAATTAGTCTTTAAATTCGAGAACACGTACCAACTCATATATTCTTTCAATGTATAAATTAGTCTTTGAATTCGAGAACACTTACCAACTCATATATTCTTTGATCAAGCGATTTTGCACCAGAAGTGTGTGCATACACTTGCTTACTCTTGTTGGCTTTATTTATTTGGCTTCGCTTCTGCATATGACAAATACAAGTCATTAGCAACCATTTATTGTAAGGCAAGGTTACACATGCTTGAATTGATGATGAAACAGAAGGTGTTACTTACTATAAAGTTTTCACTCTCAAAGTGATCACACAGCATATGCCAATCCTCTATGTTCATGTCCACTGGAGGGTCTGTCCTGGCTGTCTGAGGGTCTTTCAGGTAGTGAGCGTGCATCGCATACTTGTAATTGATGAACCGCTTCTTCATTCTCTTCTCCATAATCTTCCTTGCATCTGCTCCTGCCGTGTCTATGTCAAATTCATCCTACATAAACAACAAGTATATACTTCATTTACCAACAGATAGTGAAGTTTCCCAAGTCAAGTAAAACAAACAAACAGCAGCAAAAAAATGTCCAGATTAGCCTACTTCATGCCAAACTAGGAGTTTTCGGAAATTACCTCTAGCTTCTTGAATAATGGGTGCTTGTCTGCTTCAGTCAACTTGGACCAGTAGTACTTCCGTATCGGGGCCATCAGGCGTGTAACGACGCCCAACTCTGTCTTCAACAAGCTCTCATTAGGCCCTACGAATGACTGCCCATTCTCCATTACGTAGATTCCATCTATCTTTCCTCCAGTTCCGGTTCTCTTCATTATCTCGTACCCTTTGGACAGTCCCCTCTTTTTAGCCACAGGTGCTTCCAATCCAGTTGGATTACTACCTTCTCCGGTCTCATGATTGGATGCTTCTGCCTCGGAATCATCATTGCCATTGGGTTCGTCTGGATGCACAGTGTCTGTGCGTTGAGTATCCTCATTCACTGAGGCTCCAGCTGGACGTCTACTCCCCCCGCTTACAGATTCGGTGGACCGAGCAGGTTCTTGTCGCACCCTCCCTGATCTTGTCGCCCGGTAAAAATCCGGGATCGGCACTGCCTTGTCAGTAGCAGCCTTCTTCTTCTTCAGTGGCGGCATACCTACAACATAGGGGCAGGTTTAATGGTCAAAAAGCAACACACAGTAGGTGCTGACCTCAATTGAAGGCAAAAAAAGATTAATTGCAAAGACCAACAAAGCAAAACCACAGCCATCAATCCACATATTACTATGGCAAAGCAGATTTCAATAAGTGGACTAAAAAGTCTATAAGCACTCTGTTATGCAAACTTAAGAATCGCCTTAACTCCTCTAAACCACAACAACATCAAAATTAATAGGAGCATTATATGGGACCTAACTAATAGTTTACATTTGATCAAATCTGGAAACTAGAAAGCATACACCCCCACTGAAATATGGATGGAAAGAGGAAAAGCTAATAAGATGATGCATGCAATTGGATAATGTTCAAACGGTGAATTAGTAATCCCAACCCAAACTAAGATACAAGAGATGTAGTGTAGTGCAACAGGCAATAAATCAGAAGATACAGTGTTGCCAAGTACAAGAGTTTATGGCTGCAAACATGGGTGTTCCTTAATCTGGAGCAACAAGCAATGAGGGACATCGAGAATCGAGGGAATCAACATAAACAGAGCATGAACATAAACACAAACAAATCGACAAACCCTAATCGACAAACCAAATCACAAACAAATCGACAAACCAAATCACAAACCCCAGCAGTATGCAGAGGGACCTCGAGAGGAGAGGAGAGGAGGTCAAGGGTGCAACGCCGATTATCGAGGGAATCGGAAAATCGACAAACACAACAACTCGGAGAATCGGAAAATCGAGGGAATCATTAGAAATCCAAACCCTAATCCACATACCAAATCACAAAAGAAGAAGAAATCGGAGAAGAAATCGAATCATGCATGTCGCGGCAAACACAACATAGCAAACGGAGAAGAAATCGAATCATGCATGTCGCGGCAAACAGAGCATAGCAAACGAAAAAGAAATCGAATCATGCAAGTCGCGGCAAACCTGAATGGCGATTCTGAAACCAGCGCTTGACTGTCAAACAACTTCCCACAACTAGAACGACGAGAAGACACTACACAGCAATGATGAGTCTCAATTTCGCGGGGAAGGTTCAGAGAGAAATCGCCATAGGAGAGGTAGCGGCTGTCGGCAGATTCGAAGAAGAGGGACCTAGGGTTCTCCTTTCGGCAGATACAAAGAAGAGGGGAAAGGGCTTGGCTTACCTAATTTAAAATGGGCCCGACTAAAAGAATGAAAGAGCTTTGATCCCTTTAATCATTGGGCTCAGAAGACAGCCAATATAAACCATTTTTGAACTAAACCCAGTCTCCCTCCTACACAAACACTACAAATCTGCACCAGAAACCTAATCAAACATGAAAATTCATTGAACCAGAGACGATCTGGGTTTATGTTTTGCCTGGGTTCATATACGAAAACATAAACCCCATTTTCAGACTCAAGTAACATCGATAAAACTTGAACGCTATATTCAATATTCTTCATATAATCAACCCAAAAATCTGTAAAAATGAAACTAAGGCCCAAAAAAATTGGTTAAAAACAACTATGGCCCCCAAAAAATCTTTACATATCTATGTAAAAAAATAATCTGTAAACATATAAAGGGCGCCTTGGTTTAATGTACTGTTATGCTTCTTCCTCGTCACTAAAGGATGGATCATTCCCATCTGGGTGTTCAGTTTCATTCGTGGTGAAATGATGGTCATCTAAAGTGTCGTCCTCTATCTCCTCATCACTTGCTTCCATTGCTGCAGCTCGTCCATCAATGGCTCGTATGACTGGCTCAGTAACGATTGTTGGTGCCTCGTCATCACGACTCAAATCCGCTAAGTCGCTTTCACTTACATTAAAATCAGAAATGTCCACATCTTGTTGGTATGGCTGATTTTCATACACTGGATCCCCATGTCCCGCTTCCTCCTTCTCGGGAACATCGTACAAACTTCTTGGACATACCTTGTGGACGATATGCCATGCACCACCATTCTTAATATCTGCAATGTAGAACACTTGGTTAGCCTGACTGGCCAATACATATGGGTCCTCCGTACACCATTTTCTATCCATGTTTATGCTCGTCAAGTGTCCATCCATCCTTATTCCATTCTTCTTGTCCCCCACATTGAACCACTCGCACTTGAATACAAACACCCGATGCCCTCCAGAATATTGAAGCTTAATAATGTCTACCAGAACCCCGTAATAATCTATAGTCTCGCCATTGTGGTCAGCCCGAACAACGACACCACTATTCTGAGTTCGATGCCCTTGATCAGCCATTATTATTTGGTGTCGAACCCCGTTAATGATGAGTCCAGGATATCTAGTAATACGTTCATCAGCCCCTAATCCTAGGACATATAAATGGTCAGTCTCTTTAAGCCTGCCAGCCAAAAACTGTTCAGACACCTAAAACATAATACACGGCTGCTGTGAGTTAGAGAAGAGAAACAAATGGAAATATAAAAAAAGGGGGCTTCCAAAAGTTGACAGACTGAGATGGGTAGCTAGCTGCAATCAATAGATTGTGGTCTTGTGATTAAGAAAAGAGAAAAAGGGGGGATTTGGGCTTACAAAGGTTTTAAACCAGTATGGGAAGTTTTCAACAATGGTTGTTGGGGTACTGTTTGGATAATTCAGCATTCTCTGTTCCGTATGCATACTGTAACCGCAATTGTTAAGAACAAAAGGTATGAAAAAATAATAAATGGGGTTCAGAGTATACAAAGGAAGAAGAACTTACTTCAATTGTTCTTCAATTTCATCACAATTGGTGAAGACATACCATTGAATCTTATGGAACTCAGCCTGCCCTATAGGGTCGTAGTTTGCAGCACCTATAGATCTACCTTGCTGGCGGAACAAATCAAACCCCTTGTAGTTCAAATCATCTAACCCATCATCATTTCTGTCTAGCCTACCTGCTCGGGTTTCAACACCTTTAAGATATTTAGAACAGAAATCTGAACATTCTTTCGCTATATACCTTTCGGCAATCGATCCCTCCGCACGGGCCTTATTAGAAACATAAGATTTAAGAGTTCCTAAAAACCTAGTTAAATCAAAACCAAGAAAACGTCATAATACCAAAGTTAGCTACGTTATATAAAAAGTCGGAGAAAAAAATTAATGTGCGTGACTCAGGGTGTACCTCTCCATTGGGTACATCCAGCAATACTGCACCGGTCCCTCGAGCTCAATTTCGCGGGGAAGGTGAATAGGCAGATGCATCATCACGACGAAGAAAGCTGGTGGATACAACATTTCCAGGTTGCAAAGTATAACTGGAATGTTATCACTGAGTTTCCTGACAGTGGACTTCGATATCGTTCTTGAACACAACTCACGAAAGAATTCACTAAGTTGAGACAATATATTATATACTTCTTTGCTCAGGAACCCTTGTGCAACAACAGGCAGAAGGCGTTGAATGAAGACATAGTGATCATGGCTTTTCATGCCAGTGATTGACCGACCATCAGTAGTCACACACCGGGATATATTAGATGCATAAGCATCTGGGAATTTGATCGACCTCAACCAGTCACAAAATGGCCTTCGTTGTGCGGTTTTTATGGTGTATAAAGCGGGAGGCATTTTATACTTATCACCGTCTCTCACCAGATGTAGCTCTTTCCTAATACGCATATCTTCCAAATCCCGTCTAGCATTGGCTGTATCTTTGGTCTTACCCTCGATATTTAGTAGTGTAGCTATCACATTCTCACTAATGTTTTTTTCAACATGCATAACATCTAAATTATGCCTCAACTCTATAGTTTTCCAATATGTCAAACTCCAAAATGAAGCTTTGATTTTCCAGTTATGTGGAATATCATCAGAACCTCCCCTTTTCCTTTTCCCACAATCATTCACGACCACATCAGAGAGAAAGGCCTTATCTATTTGCTGCAAAAGTTGATCCCCAGACAACACTCTTGGTTTGCCTCTAAGTTCATGCTTCCCATCAAATTTCCGACTTTTTCTCCACCTATGGTCACTTGGCAGCCATCTTCGATGCCCCATGTAACACTCTTTATGACTAAAATCCAAACGTTCATAGCATGTCTCACTATTACATACAGGACAGGCTAATCTCCCCTTCGTACTCCAGCCCGATAGCATGCCATATGCGGGGAAATCGTTTATTGTCCATAACAACGCAGCATGTAAACGAAATGTTTCGTTTGAGTGTGCGTCATACGTACTGACCCCATCCTCCCATAACTCTCTCAACATTTCTATTAGGGGCTCTAAGTACACATGTATGTTATTACCGGGCGATTTCTCTCCAGGAATAAGGACAGCAAGAATAAAATAAGGTTCTGTCATACATTTCCAAGGCGGGAGATTGTACGGTGTTAACACGACAGGCCACATGCTATAGCTATTGCTCATGTTCCCAAAAGGATTGAACCCATCACTTAGAAGAGCAAGGCAAACATTCCTAGGGTCTGCTGAAAACCAATTATGTTCCTCATCGAATCGTTTCCAAGTTTTTCCATCTGCCGGATGCCTTAACGTATCATCATCGACACGCAAGTCCTTGTGCCACCTCATGTCTTTAGCATCCTCCTTAGTCATGTACAATCTTTGCAGCCTATCTTTTAGTGGGAAATACCTAGCTTTCTTTTGGGCTACATTATTTTGTTTCCCAGGTATGTATCTAGACTCATTGCATTTGGGACATGACTTGGCAGATTCTAGAGGACCTCTATAGAGTACACAATGATTTGGACATGCATCTATAGTGGTGTAACCAAACCCAAGATCTTCCATGTACCGCTTAACTTCATAGAAGGAAGAAGGAAGCGTCTCACCAACAGGTAAAGCTTTCTTGACTAGGTCCAGATTCATGTTGAAGGCTTTATCAGTACTATTGGTTACCAGTTTATTGTTCAGCAATTTCATAACAAATGATAATCTAGAAAAGTCTTTGCATCCAGGGTATAATGGCAAATTGGCATCACGGATTAGCCGAGCCAATTTATCATTGAGGTCTGTTATATTAGAATAATTAGGTGTTGTTGACCCCTCAATGGCAGGAGCATTTCCAGAAGAAGCACGCAGCATATCCCCTAACATATCTGCCATGTCATCCTCTAAACCCTCAGTCTCAGGCGCAACTATAGGTTGCCTAGGATGATGTCTAGTACTCCCAAAGTCAAACGACTCACCATGATGGATCCATGTAGTATACGTCTCCACCATGCCATTCCTGGTTATATCATCTGCGACAATCTCCAACTTCTTGAAGTTTCGATTATTGCACCTTTTACAAGGGCATCTAGTTCTACCTAGCGTATCAACATGTTTGCTGGCAGCCCCTATGAACTCAGAAACCCCCTTTTGATATTCATCACAAAACCTATCCTTAAGCTTAATCCAATTTCTACTCATTCAATCTGTGCGTAAAGAAACTGACCTTCCCTTTATAGGCAGTTGGTCAAGAAGGAAGCACAGCGTGAGATGAACTAGAAAAGGATCTGCAGAGGGTATATGACAAACCATTAGGAACCAGTTGACTTACACAATTTATCTGAATGTCAGAAAAATTGAAGACATAAATCGAATCTTACCTTTGCTTAGTGCTTGGGCCGCCTTCTCTCTATTCTAATTAGCACAACTGGATGGTTGAAGGATCGAAGATATAAGCAGCACCTGCCACCGAGTCAATGACAAGGAAACACAAGAGCTCATTCAGATAGATAACCCACCAGAATAGTCTTAAGCTAAATTAGCATTACATAGTAGCCACGGGAGAGAAGGACGACGCTTACCTATTTCTGAGACCAGCGAGTTTGCTATGGGAAACGAGGGAGGGAGAAAGACCAGCGAGTTTGCTCTCCAATCCGTAAAGAAATTTAGGTTTCGGAGATAGGGGATATTTGAACTGCGGTGGTGACGAGGAGATTGGTGGAACAGCTACGATGACGGAAATCCCGCCGGAGAGTGGCCGGCCCGATTGGTGGAGGACGGGTAAAGGATTTTGATGTCGGATTCCTTTGGATTTTTTTTTGGTAAGAGGTTCCTTTGGATTTTGATAGACTGCGAAATTTCAAGAGCCAAGGAAAAAGGAGTATAATTGTTCTCCCGATCGAGGAAAAGAGGTTGCAGACTAAAAACACCAAGTATGACAAAATGCCATTGTCACATATCGAGACCACTATATTAAGACCAACATTACATTTCGTCAGATCGGCGAGGGCTTATGGTGCTCTATTGTGACAAACCAATTTGTCGTCTAAAGAATTCATCAAGACATAATATGACAAACTATACTTTGACGATCACATTTTGTCACTTTATGTCTCTTACAACCCGATGTGGGTTACCTATTTTGACGAACCATATAGTGACACACAAACTTGGTCACTTTATAAACTTTAACTGACAAAGTATTCTGACAAACTGATATTTTGTCACATTAGGAGTACCAAATGTGATATTTACAATTTTTGTCATATTATAGTACCTATTATGACAAAAGTAAAATGACAAAAAAAAAATTTTGTCCTAATAGGCCGAATTTGTTGTAGTGAGTAAGCGTACGACTGACGTACACTAGGCTGAACCATATATATATATATAAATTTATGTGGCTTGGCCTATTCTTATTTTATCTTTCGCACTACGAACAAAACTTTACTTTGTGTTGACAATGACCATTAAATTGAATCGCATGAAAGTCTCAGTAGATAAGTAGAAATTCTAGGAGGGTTATTAACATATATATATTAATCACCAGTTAAACGGAGAATGATAAAAAGCAAGATTCAACATATATATTTCCAATATAGCATCATGCCTGTAAATGTGGAGGTCGGCACAAGTGAGGGCGGGCAGAGACGATGCGGCAGGTTAAAATTATAAAAAATTGATTTAAACAAATTTTAATTTAAACAAGAAGTTAAAATTATAACAACTTGATTTCACGGACTAGGTGGCTTCTGTGATAGTCTTTCGAATTCAAGATCCTCGGCTCAAAGCTTACTAGAAGCATTTTTTTCACTTTTGTTTAACTGAGTTTTAAAATAAAAATATATCTTGTAACTAATGGTTCACAACTTAGAAAGATCATCCTTAAAATTTATTTTATGAAACACAAAACCTAAAACTAACTTAATTGAACTTGGTTTCAACTTACAACATGTACTTATAAATAATAATCATTGAGACACTTATATCAAAATCTAAAATGATTTTGGGTTAGGAAGCTTAGAATTAGGACTTATGTTCTTCACAATAATATAAAATTTAAAATTGACTTAACCTACGTTCTTCACATAACCTAAGTTCTACCAACAATTTCATGACATGTAACTAGAGTTCAAGGTTTAAGGTTAATGCATAGGGGATTACAATCATAAACACTATGTTTGGCAACAAGGGAGGTGTAAATTCGAGGTGTGGAAGGGGGAGGGGGGGGGGAGGGGGTGAATTGCAAGAGGGTGCAAGCGGAGGGGTAAATTGTTGTTTAGATAAAAAAGTAGGGTCTAAAAGTGAGTAATTATATTATTATAAAATAGATTTATCATAGTTATAAAATATTATCAAAAAATAAAAGAATAGATAATAATAAATATAATTTAATAAAATATTAATTATATAATAATAATAATAATCAAATACTAATTAATTATAACAATTGTAATAATCACTGATCGAGCGATCTCGAAGCTCGGAGTCCAACTCGTAACTTGTCATCCTACATGATTCTCATATATAATTTAACTTTAAATTGAATATGGTCGAACTTAGTCAAACACGTTCGAATATGTAAGTTTTAACTATATAATCAAGTAAACTAAATCAACCAAACTGTTCATCTCTACCTTTTCCATGAGCACTTCTTATCTCTAAATTCCAATGCAAATTTGACTAGACGAACATTGATAAACTTACTCTCAGAGTCAAATGGTCAACCCCGAACATATCTACATAAAAACAGAAATTGATAATATTAATTTAATAATATTAAAAAATAATTTCCCTCCTCTCTTCCCCCTTCTTCCTTCCTTCCCTTGCACCACAATTCGGGGTAGGCCAAAACAGTAATTCTGCACCCCCATTCTGCACCCACTACTATTACAAATTATTCAAACGGGTGCAAATGTCTTGAAAACTGTGTTAACTCTCTCATTTGCACCCTCCTCCCATTTGCACCTCTTCCCAAACATAGTGTTTTAGAGTTAGAAAGATTAGGACGTATGTTCTTCACAATAACCAAATATAAAATTGACTTAACTTATATTTTTCACATAACATACGTTCTACCAATAATTTCATAACATATACCTACAATTCATGGTTTAAGGTCAGTGTATAGGGTATAGGGTCATGGTTTAGATAACATATAGCTACATTCTTCATGGTTATGCTTTATGATTTAGTGGTGTATGGTTTATGATTAAGGAGTAATGGATATCTGATGAAAAACTCCATTGACCATAAAGAAATTGTAATGGTAGAATGGGTGGTCGTTTTTTAACATTTCAAATTTCATCTAATGAATTTTATGTATCTTTTTAAACTAAAAACATTCAGAAACTTAAAATCTTAAAAGCATATGACTTTCCAATAAGATTAAGTAACCCACTAACTCTTCCATTTGTATTTCTTTGCTGATAGATATTTTGGTTTTATATTTTTATTATTTAATTTGTGTTTAACAATTAATTTAACTATTGGGTAGAAATACACATTTCCTATATTTGGAAAACTTGAGAATGTATATCGTAAATATATCATATTCAAATGACATTACGACCAACGGATTAGATAACAAACTATCGGTGTAAGATTTATCATCTATTGAAGGCAAAGGGTTCATACAACAAGACCACACGACCACACTGCACGGCCATGTAACTTCCATGTCTGGCCATGTAAAACCTTAAACTTCTCCTCGATCGTCCTAACTTCGATCAATTGACCCTGAATTCATGTCCAAACCTCCATTCACGTACTAGGACCTGAAATATCACCAACAAGAACAACCTAGCGTGAAATCGGTTTAAAACATGAGAAACGAGCTTCAAACAGTATAAGAATGGTGGTTACAAATGTGTGTAAATATCGAGTTATCACAACCCGATCAACCCACAAGTCATTTGAACCCGAACAGAACCCGCCCAAAACCGCCCGATTGACACCTATAGCTTCAATTGATGATTCACCATGTGGAGATCATAACTTTTGTCCAACAATTGACCCAAAATCAAGATGTTACTAGTCATATTCGGGACATAATAAACATCAACGATATAGACCTGGCAAATAAGGACCCGACCCTACCCGTTGATCCAACTCGAACCTGTTCGAAAAATAGAACATGGGTTGAGATTATTATAACCCGAAATTCAAATGACCCGAACCTGATTAACCCGTAGTTTTTGGGTCGAGTTGAATGGTTTGTGGGTCGACCCTCTAGACCCGTTCCATTGCATATGTCACTCTCAAAATGATACATCATTCATAAATTAGTGAGATGTTTAAAGAAATTCATAAGGATTTGAAATACAAGTTTGGTATATTGTAATGGTATTAATTTCTTGATTCTTTTTTGCCGATTTGTGCGTTCATATTTCTTTTCATTAGTATTAAAGGAGTTGAGCATTTGTTAATTGACATGTGCTAGGTAAACTACTGCCACAAGCATGTAAAAAATTGTATTCCTTAAGAATTTATGAAGTTACCTCAGCCTCATCCTCTATTTTGACATCCTCCTCGGGTAGTTTCTTTCTCTTAAGTTGTAGCTTTCGTGGCTAACACTTGCCCTGATCATTCTCCATTTCCATTATCTAGCCTTTCCTCCCGTGCTTGTAGTGCGTCGATTTGCTTCTTTCATGGTTTTTGTTTTGGGAGAAGGGTATCGATCGACAAAGAGTTGGGAAGAGTAGGGACTTTTAGTTTTTCTTATTCTTTGTTTTGCTTGTCTGATATTTTCATGTTAGGCCTTTTCTTCTATTAATTATGTATGTATTAATTTTCTCTAACATGCTGATGCATGAGATAGGTTTTGTGTTTTAAAAAAGGTATTCTGGTAGCTAGGACAAGGTATCAGACCCATGAACTGTATGAAGTTTTTCATGCTATTCCTCTTTTTTACAACCCATTTAAGATAATGAAGAGAGGTGCATGCTTCTGGACGGAACAAGTTAAATGGTGATAGGAGAAGGAGAAGGAGGAGAAGGAGAAGAAGGCTCGTTCTCGATCGGGTGTTGAATTAAATGATGATAGGATCGGTCAAGAACAAATTAATTATATATATATGGTTCAGGCTAGCGTACGTCAGTCGTACATTGTACGCCCGTTGAGTTTTACTATTTATAACAGGAATTAACCGAAATTTTGGGCATGATACTATACCCTAACCTCTAATGGATAAACCCCAGTCCCTAATTCTCTAACCCAAGCCACGAGATTCATTTAATCTAAAAAATAGTAACCGACGGTTCTGATTCTACGAAATATATTGAAATGCAAAAACCAAGTGTGAACACAGGCGTACAACGTACGACTGACGTACGCTAGCCTTTGCCATATATATATATATATATCATACTCAGTTTATGTCATCCTTGGTCACTTGCCTTTTAGAATAGTTCAGTCTGTCCTACTTGGTCGTCAATAGTTATGCTTGACTATTAAAATGGTGATGTGATAATTAAAAAAAATAAATAATACTTATGTTTGACAATCAGTGACGTGGCAGCAACCTAAAGATCCTCACCACAGAGGCCCGCCGCCATTAAACCCCAAAATAGATCCTCCTCACCGAGTGTTGCGCCAGATATGACCCAACCACATTTTGGTTTAACATCAACGGTAACCGACCGGAGATTGAACAGATCGAGGAGGTCGAAAGGGAGGCTAAGACGTACAGAGGATGAGACGTAGAGAGGCTGTCAAAATCGTGGGTTCTTATCGGCGGATTCAAAGCTGGAGAAGAGTTAGACGGCCCAACAAGCCAGACACCGGTGTAGAAATGTCATATAAATTACTCAGACAAGCTAGGGTAGTTGAAGTGCACAAGTCCCTCAAATTTTGAATCACGTCCTCGAATTAGCAAGACTTTTAGGCCCGATACTATACCCTGACCCTTAATGAGTGAACCCTAGGTCCTAATCATACAAATCATAAACTATAGACACTAAGATGGTGCATTCATTTTTTGCCTATATTTGGAGAAATATCTGTCAATTTACGGTCTGGAAAGCATTTTCATACTCAAGATATGCGGTACCTCGAATTTCATCTTGAGTACCGTAGAATTAACCGGGTTAAATGCTGACGTATATATAACTCAGACTAGCTAGGATAGTTGAAGTGCACAATTAAGAGCCCACGTACTTGTTACTAGTTCGCCATTGATGAATCCATGTCGGTGGTTAGTTACTACTTACTAGTTAGGATGACGTAGGGGAATGTTTGATCATCATATATGTACAATGAAATCTCATATTTATGGATTTGTTCTCAGACTGCCCTAGTTATTAAATAAAAGGTTTCGAAAATTCAAGATTGTCGTTTATTTCCCGGAATGCCCAACTTTGGCATAAAACGTCCAAAAGCGCAGCGTTTTAGATAAAAAGTTGAGATGGGAACCGATGTATGTTAAACAGGTATGGAAGTTTGGTACCGGTATTTGGGTTATATCGAATACCGTACCGAATTTATCACTATTTAGTATTACCACCGGTTTATTTTGAGGAATTGAGATTGTGATTCATTTTTTAGTGCTATTCGGTATTCGAGATTACGAGATTGAGATAAGTATATACCGAAATACCGAGAAACAACAAAAATTAAAAATTAATGAAATATGGCACACAATTCATCGAATTATAAATTATCAATGATAAGAACTTGAGTTGCCACCTCTCCTCCCTTCTCCCTATTCATGTCCTAGCTCTAGGCATACTCAAGACTCTTTGCTTAGTCACTTAGCCGTAAATTAAACAATCAAATATAATGGCTAAATTACACGTTTGATCACCCAAAATTACATAAATATTTCACGTTTGCCACTCGAATTACTTTTCTCTCTTGTTCGCCACTAATTTTACGAATCATTTCATCGTTAGTCACCGGCCGTTAGTCTCCGTTAGATTCCGTCAACTCCGTTAATTTTTTGATGATGTGGCAAACAAAACTGTTGACTGGACCGTTAACTTAATGACATGTAAATTTTAAAAAAAAATCAAGCAGAGGAGTGGCCCACCTTCCCCCTCCCTCATCTTCTTCGCCTTCCCCTTTGAAACCCTCGTCCCAAGCCCGCCCACAGGTCGCCGCCACCGCCAACGCTTACACCCCGGTTAATCCTCCTGGCGACTCGTCGCCGAATCCGGAGCCAGACAGATAACGATGTCGACTGCAACGACAAGGAAGTCACGATAAGCAGTTGAAGGCGGGGAGTAGGAGATCTTCTCCGGCGGGGAAGATATATGCGGCATCGACGGACAACAAATCAATTTCTTTTTCTAACTCAATCTTGACCCCAATCTCTCTTCCATCACTTTGTCTTTCAATTCAATTCCTTGCAATGATGTCACCTGGTACGACTGTTCAAGAAGAAGAGGAAAGTTTAAATTCAATGAAAGACCATACAGATCTCGATTCCCACATGGCAATGAACGTTCTTGATGCAGAGGTCTTCAAAATGACAAAAAACAAAGAAACATTTTGCTCCAATCTTTCTCTTTCCCATTTTTTGCAATCTGATCGGTCCCCGGCGAAAAGGAACCGTCCCGCATCCGGCGGCAGTAGGCAGGCTAGGATGATGGTTCGGCAGAGTAGGGAGTCGGGTGCTAATCCGGCTGCGAGAAGCGTTGAGACCCGGCCCGAACAAGAGAGACACTTCAAACTTGTTACATCTCTACAAGAGCGACACCGTATCGTTAGGTTGATAATATTTATTTTTAATATTTTCTGTTTAAATTGACATGTCATTAATTTAACAGTCCAGTCAGCAGTTTCGTTTGCCACATCATCAAAAAACTAACGGAGTTAATAGAGACTAACGGTGAAATGATTTGTAAAGTTAGTGGCGAATAAGAAAGAAAAGTAATTTGGGTGGTAAATATGAAAGGTTTTTGTAATGTAAGTGACCAAACATGTAATTTAGCCCAAATATAATTTATATATTTAATTATTAATTGCAAAGGTAATTAATTTTGTATTTCAGTAATATCGATTGGGATACCGAAATACCTATTGGAATACCAAAATATTTAGAGATTAGAATACCGAAATTATTTAAGAATTGAAATTCGAGATTTCGGTATTTAGTATTGGGATACCGACCACACCGATTTCCACCCGTAATGTTAAATACTGAAAGCCAGAGCTCTTTAACCATAAAACGCTAGCAAAAGCAGCTTAACATAAAAGCTAAAAGCTGCAACATTTAAAAGAACATAAAGCACTTCAAATCATTTTCACTGTGTTTGGCAATTAGGGGGAAAATTCGAGGGGTACAAGTTGAGGGGTAAATTGCTGGGGGTGCAAGTTGTTGGGGGTGTAAGTGGAGGGGTAAATTGTTGTTTGGATGAAAAAGTAGGGGTGCAAATTAGTGAAAAGTAAGTAAATTATATTATTATAAAATAGATATATCAAATTTGTAAGATTGTTATAAAATATTCACACATAAGTAAATATGAAATAAAAAATATAATATTTATAAATATTAAAAAATATAATTTAATAAAATAATATTAAAATATTAATTCTCAAGGAGTAATTAATTATAAATATTCATAAATAAAATTGTTGGGTCCATAATAATAATAATTGGTTGAGCGACCTCGAATGACTATGCTTGAAGCTCAATCCGTGGCCAAGACATATAACTAGCTCATGTCTCCCACCCGGGCGTTGATTTATCAAAATGATGGTTAAATCGGTGTGAAACGGACATTATCAAATCGATTTTATCCATAAATGACCATCCTATCTCGTTTCGACTTTACGAATCTTGACTCACTTGTTTGATCGAGTCAAACAGTTGAAGCCAATTTAACAAACTTTCTCATCGTATATCAAATGATGTCTCTCGGAATCAATGTAAAAATCATAATAATTATTATTTAATCATTATAATAATTATTCTTAGTATCATAATAATAATAAGTATTATTGTAGAATAATGATTACATGACATTTTTAGTCAAAACAATTATAAAGCATAATCATACATATAAAACATAACAATATAACAATATATATATTAGTTTGATCTTTTATCCATCCTTCCACTCTTTCTCTTTCCATTTGTACCCCAAATTGGGGGTTAATGAGAATAGTGAATTTGTACCCTAGGTGCACCCCATACACTATTCATAATTATCCAAACGGGGGAAAATGCATTGGAAAATGCATTTACCCCAAACTTGTCCCCCTCCCATTAACCCCCTTTCCAAACATAGTGTTTATCTAAAAATTTGTCCAACTCAGCAATCTATGTACTTCACTATGATTGGTCCTATTTTTTGCACGTGGATCGCTGCAGGGTGGAGCACTTTAAGTGATGTGGCCAAAAGCACACTACATTATAGGGATGGCAATAGGCCGGGTCGGGTCGGTCGGGGGCGGATAGTGTATATTCGTTACCCTATTCAAAGTAGTTCGAGTTTTACTCATACTCATTCCCACATAATAAACAGGTAGAAAATCCAAACCATGCACATACCCGTTCGAATTTCGGGTACTGATGAAGAAGATGGTATAGTTGTAGATTTTAGACAAGAAGGTAGCAGAAGATGAGTAATATGAGCCCAAACTAATGAGTTGGTGTAATTAATTGTTATATTAATGTAACTAAACAAAAGGAGAAAAAATGAGCTATAAACAGTCATTCTTGAGATCGAATTGGGTGTATACAGAAAGATACCCATCAAAACAAAGGAAAGGAAAACAACTTGAATAATTCCCTTCTGTCCATCTCTCACTCAAACTTTCCTTTTACACAGCAAAACCAAATACCATGTTTTAGGCCCGGCCCAGACCCTGTGCTGGCCTGACCCACAACACAGGGCCTTAACAACATTTAGGGCCTCAACTTGGCCCATACACTAATACATATATTAAAAAAATTTGAAACTGATACCCGTCGGCCCAAGAACCAACCATGCCTTATACACATTTCCTTGTACGTGGATGATGGATTCTAGGCCCACTTATGGTCAAACGAGAGTCAACCTATCAAATCCTATCGGGCCCCAGAAAATAATGAATTTTCATTGCTGAGTTTTTTCTTTGTTGATGTATATTATGGAATAATCTAATCAAACATTCTTGCTTCCTTCTTTCATGGAAATATTCACATCAATACATCATTGTATTATGTTCCAACACATTTCATTTAAATTATTGTGTATGTGTGTGTAAATCAACAATATCATCATACATCTACCAAACCAAACGCATCAATGATCTTTGACGGGAGCATCAGAGCTCGAATGTCGGGATGGGAGAATCAAGGCCATGAACGACTTGATAACCCATGCGATCCAGCACATTCCTGTAAGGATCGCTTTCTCTCGCTTTCTCTCTTCTCTTTCAAGCAATCTTTGCTTACCTTGTATCTCTTTAGTATTATTTAATAATTTTTTTAATAAATTTGCGAGAAAAAAATTGGGGGCCAAATTTTCAATTTTCGAACAGGGCCTCCGAATATTATGGGACGGCCCTGCCAAGTTTTCTCAATCACTGCAAGAAAGTCGACCAAAAAATCCAACTTGTAGCAGCAACACCACTAAACCACCTGGTTTCCCAGCACCAGCTGGTGGTTTTCAGCAGAAGCAGCCCTTCCAGGCTCGACAGGGGCCAGTCCCACAGCAGTAGCCCTACCAGCCTAGGCAGGGGCAACCATTCCAGCAGCCCAAGCGTCAGTTTGCCGAGCCAGCAGCAGCTCCTGCCCCAGATGATCGGATGACAAAGCTGGAAAATATTCTAGCTTCATTCATGACTAGCACTCAAGCAACTATCACGAGGTTGGACCAGAGCATAGCCTCACTTGAGGCAGGTCAGAGGAACCAAGGTGCCATTTTGCAAGATCTGCAGACCCAGGTGGGTATCTTGGCCCGCCAAAACACTACCAGGGCACCGGGGACTCTGCCTGCCACCACTATTCCGAATCCTCGTGATCCTCACCAGCATCAGCAGCTGGATGCCATTTTTACCATGAGCGGTAAGACCATATCTGCTGATCCTGTCCCTGCCAGGCAGGAGGAACCACTACCTGCTTCAGCACTTCCAGCCGACGATGCAGCAGTGCGGGTGGAGAAGGAAGCCCCCGCTCCCAAGCCACAACCAGTGGTTAAGGAGCATGTACCCCAGCTTCCCTTCCCCACTCGCCTACACAAAGACAAGTTGGAGACTGAGTTTGCCAATTTTATGGCAATGTTGAAGCAGCTCAACATCAGCATACCGTTTGTGGAGGCACTGTCGAAGATGCCCAATTACGCGAAGTTCATGAAAGATCTCCTCCCAACAAGAAGAAACTTGGGGATCTCTCGACAGTGTTGCTGAGCGAGGAGTGTTCTGCTATCTTGCAGAACAAGCTGCCCGAAAAGCGCAAGGACCCAGGGAGTTTTACTATCCCTCTTCCCATTGGCAGCATGCATGTAGGCAAGTCCTTGGCGGAACTAGGCGCTAGCATAAATGTCATGCCCTATAAGTTGTATAAACAACTAGACCTAGGTGAACTTAGCCCTACTAGGATGAGCATTCAGCTAGCTGATCGTTCCATTGTGCATCCTAGGGGAATCATAGAGGATCTGCTGGTTAATGTAGGTACATTCACATATCCTGTTGATTTTGTTATTCTTGATATACATGAGGATGTGGACGTGCCTTTGATTCTAGGTAGACCATTTCTTGCCACCGCCAAGGCACTAATTGATGTGCATGATGGTAAACTGATCCTGCGTGCCGGGAATAAACAGGCTACTTTTTATGTGACTGAATTCGATCACTGTGCTATGATTGCTGTCACACCTATGCATGCCATTTCTGATCAGGTACACGAGCCTGTCGTGCATCCTTCTGCGCCTCTCATTTTGCAGGACCCTCCTATCAGTCCTTCACCGCCACTCCATCCAGGCTCACCTCCGAACAAAAAGATCAAGGAGGAGTGGCGGCCGAAGCAGCCGGTTGCTAAGCCTGCACGAAAGAAGGGTGGAGACCACTACGAGTGGTTCCACCCCCTACACCACGACCACCCTGGCCATCCGAGTACTCACTCGCCTGCATCTTGCCGGATGGCCAGGTCGAGCTGACCAATGCTGGTGGTTGCACCCGTCGGGTACATGGCCACAACCTGAAGCTGTACCTCAAGGGCGACGTGGATCCGCTCTTGGAGGCACCTGTTCCTGCACCTCCCTGAGTATCCACCATGGGCGTCCAGCTAAAAGACGGTAAAGAAGCGCTTGTGGGGAGGCAACCCCACCACGGTTTGCATTTCTACCCTTTGTTTTTATTTATTTATTTCATTTTTGTCGGTTTTTAGTCTTTGAGTCTGTCTGGAGTCAGTCTGGAAAGTTTTTCGTGCCTCGGGCGGTTCTTTTTAATGTGTGATTGGGTAAATTTTAGAGCCGGGGTACGAATGAGTCTAGGGGGTTTGAGATTGAAATTTTGAAAAAAGGCATTTTGGGCTCGACAGTAAAAACACGGGCACCAGGGGACCAAAACACGGCCATGTTTTGCCCCTGCCCGCCCGTGTTTTGCAATTTGGCCGCGGCATAAAAAACACGGGCGCGGGCCTTTTGAAAACACGGCCGTGTTTTGGCCCGAGCCCGCCCGTGTTTTCAAAGGTGAGCATTTCGCCCTCGGCAGTAAAAACACGGGCACGGAACAGGCCTAACACGACCGTTTCCAGCCCGCCCGTGTTTCGCTGCCCCCCCTATAAAATCGTTTTTTCCGCCCCAAAACCCTCCAGCCTCATTTTTTTCAGAAAATCCCAGCCCCCTCTTGCCGGAAACTCGGCCCTTTCACCTTCTCATTCGATTTTCCGGCCATAACTCCCTCTCCCGACCTCCAAATCACAAACCGCGAGCGCCCCCACACTCCTGGTGTCGAGAAGCACATTCCCCAAAGATTTGGGCTGGTTTGGCCGAGGTTGGGTCGCCGGCGGTGAGTTTTCCGGCGAGTCTCCGGTGTGTTTCCGGCGACTTTGGGTGCCTTTTTCCACTTTCTTCACCTCTCTCGTGGTCTCTCCTTGCGTCTCCAGGTGTGTTCTCCTCGTCTTTTATTTTATTTATGGAGAATCGATACCTAGAGTTAGGTGAAGAACTTCTGATTGTGGAATGGTTTGGGGATGATTGGGATGATTGCATGTTGCATTGTATGCGTGTTGTGTGGTTGGTGTGTGATGCCTCAGATGGTGCTATTTAGTACAGTTTCGGTATGCTTGTTTTACCGGGGGCCTAGTCCACTGTCCTAATCGCTCGATTTGAGGGTCCCCGGTGTATTTTGCTGTGTCATTCTTGTGAGATGGGTATGCTTGTTTCGCCGGGAGTCTAGTCCACTGTCCATATCTTTCGATGTGAGGGCTCCCGGTGTGGTTTTGGCCTAACATTGACCCCGTTTGCTTGTGTACCCTTTGTACTTCCTTGGGTTTTGCAGGATCATGGAGGTTTATCTCGACCAGATGAACATGACCCAACGCCATATGCTGCGGAACCTCCGTAACCGCACCATCGCCGAGCACCTACACCTCGATTGGGAGGTGTTCGAGGCGCTTCATGCCAGGCCACAAATGGAGGCCGTGGTCCGCTCCTATGGTTGGCGACGTCTTCTCACCCTCGCCGAGCCGACCTACAAGGAGCTAGTCTGGGAGTTCTACGCCACCTTCCACCACAACTCGAAGGGGAACTCCGACCATGCTGATGCAGCCAGTTCACACTCGGCGGAGTGGACCACTCCCTCAGTTACTGGGAGTTCGCCAATGCACTTCGTCTCAATTCCCGGGCGTCCGGCGGGCCGCCCCTACGCCTGGACCTCTCTTATCCCACCGACTTCGCGTCCCAGGCGTACTTTCAGCGCATTTGCCTGCCGAACAGTGTGGATGAAGAGTACGTGGCCAGCCCGAAGCGGGCCGCTCTCCTTTGTCCGGAATGGAGGATCCTCAACCATTTGCTCTGCACTTCCTACACACCCAGCAAACGTTCATCCAACCGGGTCACACTCCGGACACTCTGGTTCATGGATGCGATGGGTCGTTCTGAGGACACCATCCAGCTGGGCTCTGTGCTCGCCCACACGTTCACTAAAGCCGCCAGCAGCCTGACTCGCAGCCTTGTATGTAGCCCGGTGATCACCGCCTTGGCCCGCCACTTCGGGGTTGACTACACGGGGATGACCTTGGTCCGCGGACCCACCCCGCTCAGCGAGGCCTCCCTCCGCTACCAGCACCTGGTAGCTCGCCAAGGGCGTGTGCCCTGGATTGCGGGCCTTCCTCAGCCACCTCTACCTGCACCGGGCGACCAACCCGAGTCGAGTGCTGCTGGTGGGCGCCGCATTCCCCGTCGCGCTATCCGTCGTGACCAGGCTACTGCGAGCCCCTCTCCTGCTCCACGGTCTCCTTCTCTAGGGTCTCCTCCTCAGTGGTGGTGCCCATTTCCGACAAGTTGGCGGCGATCGCTCAGCAGAACGAGCGCATCCTGGCCGGCCAGGAGAGTATCCACACCCGCCTTGATCGTGAGCGGGACCGAGGGCGTCGTCTCATGTCAGGCCAGCACTACATTATGTCCTACTTGGGCTTGGACCCGAACGCGGTCCACTACCCGTTCATGCAGTCCCTAGGGTTTGAGGATGAGTACCCTCCGCCCACTGGCGATGGTGGTGATGCCTTCTAGAGCTGATTCTGTGCTTTATTTGTCTTCCAGACTGAGACTCCATGTTTAGTGGTTTCGTTTCGTTTTTTTTTTTTATCTTGGATTGTAGACTTGGTACTCTGATTTCTATCCCCAGTGTGTGTGTCTTTTGTTGTCTCTAGCTCGGTGCCCGTTGGACTGGTCCTTGTCCAGTTCTCTGCTTTTGACTGGTCCGCCATCCAGTCAACGTTCCTGACCACTGTTTCACAGTAACATCGTTCCCTTCCCTCTGCTCCATTGAGGACATTGTCGCGTTTAAGTGTGTGTGGGGGGGGGGGGGTTCTTTGTATGAATTGGAACGTATATATGTGTGCTTGGAGCCTAGTCCACTGTCCAAATCTCGAGATTTGGGGCTCCAAGCACGGCTGTTTGCTTGATATTTGATCGTATTGGCACTGTGGACGTGATTAGTGAATTGAATGACTTATTGTGATGACTGATATGTGCAGTAGAATTGTGTAGGGGTTCAGTTTTTCAACTGTTTGCTTACCAAATGTGACTTGGTTTGATCACTTGCTTTTGACAGTCATTTATGCATCTATTTCAGGGAATAAGAACGAGAGATAGAGCATATAGGTAGCCATGTGAGACTTGAGCATGCTCGTTTCTTTCTTGTGCGATAGTTTCCTCTTCCATGATGTTCAACATTCACGTTGTCATTAGCTAAGATGATGGAGGCATAGGATTAGCCCACGACCAAATTGACTGTCCTGGTGTGTCATACCCCTAGTCAGCCCCTTTGAGCCGTGTGTTTTCCTTTCTTTCGGTCTTAAGTGAAAAGTCACCCTTTTGCATCTTTTAGAAGGTTCCACAGAGTGATTTTTACATGTTTTCTGCTGTTTCTGCTAAACGAAATGTGAGGGTTGGAGGTAGTGCTTAAAAGTTGGGCAGGTGTTTGAAAATGTGCAGAGGTGGTGGTTCTCTTAAGAAATGAAAAATAATGAAAGAAAAACAAAGAAAAAAATGAAAGCAAAAGAAAGCCACCACCAAAAATCTGAGTAATGCCTAGTAAGTAGTGTTTCTTAGCAGTCTGGCTTAGAAATACTAGCATTTATGTAACCTCCTTCGCTCGTATGCTCTGAAGAATTTGAGTAATGCAGAAAAGCAGAAAGAAAGTTATTGGTTTGTTTGACTGCGAGTTTGTTGGGTTTGGAAATGTGGAACCTTGTGCTGTATGAATACTTCCACCACCTAAAAGGCCTTTTCCCCATGTCCAAGACCCTAGCCAGTCATCTGAACCTGTGTCTAAGACCTCCGGATTAGTTAGTGGTGACACCTCATATGTGAACTCTAGCACTTAGAGGCTGCATTCATGATGAAGAGATGTTAGGGATTGAGAGATTAAGCATGCGCATTTTTCGCATCAATTGTCCTGACCCCACTGGTCGAGAGTGAGCGATTCATTTTCTCTTATTCCCTATACTCTTTACCCCGGTGAGGACCTAGATTGCTTGGTCTTAATTCTGATATCTTGAGCTTTGTGCATGAAGTGACTGTTTTGAATAAGTGGTTGAGTCAAGTCTATGTTGGTTGGTGAACAGAAGGGAGACTCTTCCTTTGCTCGATTTTACTGCATTCGAATGTCATCTGTGGTGGTTGTCTAGGTTGTCATTGAGGTTGTCCATGTGTTAATGATCGATAGCCAGTAACAATCTGCAAGTAATGTTTGGATAACAGTTAGAATATGATCTTCTTAAGGGAAAACAACTGCAGATAACTGAGAGGACTACATCCATCTAGATTCTCATTTTGGTGTCTCCTATGAAACCACAGGGGAAGAAACCGAGCAATGGGTCGTGGGAGTTGTTATAAGGTAGGGAAAGGCAGTAACAATACCACCATATATACAGTTTAAGGGGAAACAACTGCATATATATATATATTCAGCACTGGGTTACTACTCACCATTCCTACAATACCTAGTAGTTTATATTACAAAAGGAAAAAGGGACATTATTATATAACAGACCACCAACTCATAATTGCCTTAATCTTCTCCTGCTCTTCCTCTCTCTCTATATATATATAGCAAAGGCTATCTTATGTCAGTCGTACGCTATATGCCTGCGTTCACACCTATTTTTTGTACATGGATAATTCTGACAAATCAGTTGGTTTTCATTTTGAGATTAAATGAATATTATGGTTTGGGTTAGAGAATTGGGGACTGGGGTTCACCCATTAGAGGTTAGGGTATAGTATCATGCCCCAAACTCTGGTTAATTCATGGTCTAACTAACAAAATTTAACGGGCGTACGGTAAAGTAAGCGTACGACTGACGTACACTAGGCTGAACCATATATATATATATATAAATTTATGTGGCTTGGCCTATTCTTATTTTATCTTTCGCACTACGAACAAAACTTTACTTTGTGTTGACAATGACCATTAAATTGAATCACATAAAAGTCTCAGTAGATAAGTAGAAATTCTACGAGGGTTAATAACATATATATTAATCAAGAAGTTAAAATTATAAAAAAATTGATTTAAACAAATTTTAATTTAAACAAGAAATTAAAATTATAACAACTTGATTTCACGGACTAGGTGGCTTCTGTGATAGTCTTTCGAATTCAAGATCCTCGGCTCAAAGCTTACTAGAAGCATTTTTTTCACTTTTGTTTAACTGAATTTTAAAATAAAAATATATCTTATAACTAATGGTTCACAACTTAGAAAGATCATCCTTAAAATTTATTTTCTGAAACACAAAACCTAAAACTAACTTAGTTGAACTTGGTTGCAACTTACAACATGTACTTATAAATAATAATCATTGAGACACTTATATCAAAATCTAAAATGATTTTAGGTTAGGAAGTTTAGGATTAGGACTTATGTTCTTCACAATAATATAAAATTTAAAATTGACTTAACCTACGTTCTTCACATAACCTAAGTTCTACCAACAATTTCATGACATGTAATTAGAGTTCAGGGTTTAAGGTTAATGCATAGGGGATTACAATCATAAACACTATGTTTGGCAACAAGAGAGGTGTAAATTCGAGGTGTGGAGGGGGGGGGGGGTGAATTACAAGAGGGTGCAAGTTGAGGGAGGGTGCAAGCGGAGGGGTAAATTGTTGTTTAGATAAAAAAGTAGGGGCTAAAAGTGAGTAATTATATTATTATAAAATAGATTTATCACAGTTATAAAATATTATCACAAAATAAAAGAATAGATAATAATAAATATAATTTAATAAAATATTTATTATATAATAATAATCAAGTACTAATTAATTATAACAATTGTAATAATCACTGATCGAGCGATCTCGAAGCTCGGAGTCCAACTCGTAACTTGTCATCCTACATGATTCTCATATATAATTTAACTTTAAATTGAATATGGCCGAACTTAGTCAAACACGTTCGAATATGTAAGTTTTAACTATATAATCAAGTAAACTAAATCAACCAAACTGTTCATTGCTACCTTTTCCATGAGCACTTCTTATCTCTAAATTCCAATGCAAATTTGACTAGACGAACATTGATAAACTTACTCTCAGAGTCAAATGGTCAACCCCGAACATATCTACATAAAAACAGAAATTGATAATATTAATTTAATAATATTCAAAAATAATTTCCCTCCTCTCTTCCCCCTTCTTCCTTCCTTCCCTTGCACCACAATTCGGGGTAGGCCGAAACAGTAATTCTGCACCCCCATTCTGCACCCACTACTATTACAAATTATTCAAACGGGTGCAAATGTCTTGAAAACTGTGTTAACTCTCTCATTTGCACCCTCCTCCCATTTGCACCTCTTCCCAAACATAGTGTTTTAGAGTTAGAAAGATTAGGACGTATGTTCTTCACAATAACCAAATATAAAATTGACTTAACTTATATTTTTCACATAACATACGTTCTACCAATAATTTCATAACATATACCTACAATTCATGGTTTAAGGTCAGTGTATAGGGTATAGGGTCATGGTTTAGATAACATATAGCTACATTCTTCATGTTTATGCTTTACGATTTAGTGGTGTATGGTTTATGATTAAGGAGTAGTGGATATTTGATGAAAAACTCCATTGACCATAAAGAAATATGTAATGGTAGAATGGGTGGTCGTTTTTAACATTTCAAATTTCATCTAATGAATTTTATGTATCTTTTTAAACTAAAAACATTCAGAAACTTAAAATCTTAAAAGCATATGACTTTCCAATAAGATTAAGTAACCCACTAACTCTTCCATTTGTATTTCTTTGCTGATAGATATTTTGGTTTTATATTTTTATTATTTAATTTGTGTTTAACAATTAATTTAACTATTGGGTAGAAATACACATTTCCTATATTTGGAAAACTTGAGAATGTATATCGTAAATATATCATATTCAAATGACATTACGACCAACGGATTAGATAACAAACTATCGGTGTAAGATTTATCATCTATTGAAGGCAAAGGGTTCATACAACAAGACCACACGACCACACTGCACGGCCATGTAACTTCCATGTCTGGCCATGTAAAACCTTAAACTTCTCCTCGATCGTCCTAACTTCGTCCAATTGACCCTGAATTCATGTCCAAACCTCCATTCACGTAATAGGACCTGAAATATCACCAACAAGAACAACCTAGCGTGAAATCGGTTTAAAACATGAGAAACGAGCTTCAAACAGTATAAGAATGGTGGTTACAAATGTGTGTAAATATCGAGTTATCACAACCCGATCAACCCACAAGTCATTTGAACCCGAACAGAACCCGCCCAAAACCGCCCGATTGACACCTATAGCTTCAATTGACGATTCACCATGTGGGAGATCATAACTTTTGTCCAACAATTGACCCAAAATCAAGATGTTACTAGTCATATTCGGGACATAATAAACATCAACGATATAGACCTTGCAAATCAGGACCCGACCCTACCCGTTGAGATTATTATAACCCGAAATTCAAATGACCCGAACCTGATTAACCCGTAGTTTTTGGGTCGAGTTGAATGGTTTGTGGGTCGACCCTCTAGACCCGTTCCATTGCATATGTCACTCTCAAAATGATACATCATTCATAAATTAGTGAGATGTTTAAAGAAATTCATAAGGATTTGAAATACAAGTTTGGTATATTGTAATGGTATTAATTTCGTGATTCTTTTTTGCCGATTTGTGCGTTCATATTTCTTTTCATTAGTATTAAAGGAGTTGAGCATTTGTTAATTGACATGTGCTAGGTAAACTACTGCCACAAGCATGTAAAAAATTGTATTCCTTAAGAATTTATGAAGTTACCTCAGCCTCATCCTCTATTTTGACATCCTCCTCGGGTAGTTTCTTTCTCTTAAGTTGTAGCTTTCGTGGCTAACACTTGCCCTGATCATTCTCCATTTCCATTATCTAGCCTTTCCTCCCGTGCTTGTAGTGCGTCGATTTGCTTCTTTCATGGTTTTTGTTTTGGGAGAAGGGTATCGATCGACAAAGAGTTGGGAAGAGTAGGGACTTTTAGTTTTTCTTATTCTTTGTTTTGCTTCTCTGATATTTTCATGTTAGGCCTTTTCTTCTATTAATTATGTATGTATTAATTTTCTCTAACATGCTGATGCATGAGATAGGTTTTGTGTTTTAAAAAAGGTATTCTGGTAGCTAGGACAAGGTATCAGACCCATGAACTGTATGAAGTTTTTCATGCTATTCCTCTTTTTTACAACCCATTTAAGATAATGAAGAGAGGTGCATGCTTCTGGACGGAACAAGTTAAATGGTGATAGGAGAAGGAGAAGGAGAAGGAGAAGGAGAAGGAGGAGAATGCTCGTTCTCGATCGGGTGTTGAATTAAATGATGATAGGATCGGTCAAGACCAAATTAATTTTATATATATATATATCATACTCAACAAGTAGAACCGCCACATCATACCAAAATACTAATACATATGAATTGAACCGCCACATCATACCAAAATACTACTACAACCGCCACATCATACCAAAATACTAATAGAACCGCCACATCATACCGAAATACTACTACATATGAATTGAGCCGCCACATCATACCAAAATACTACTAGAACCGCCTAGCGTACTGCCAGGCGTGACGGCGACGATAATGTTCATTCAACTTGTCCATGACACAAAAGGCACGCTTGCAATAGACACAGGTGAAGTTCGCGTTGTACTTCTTTTGGCAGCTGGTGTCGCCATTTTGTTGGTGGGAAACAACCCCGTGGTCATCCTCAATAACAATGCCGCACAAGTTGCACCAAGGCGACACATCATAGAATCCTTGATGGTGGTCGTCCCTCTCGTGCATCATACGGTCCCAAGCAGTAGGAAACTCCCTAGGGCAGCCACCGCACCGAAACACTTCTGGAGGAGGAGGAGGAGGAGCAGCGTCGGCGTCGGCGTTGTTCGCAGCCATTGCGGATCTTCAACTCTTCAAAATTTTCAAAATGGTGTTAGCTCAAAGTCTTGTTAATTATGTGTCATGCACTTATATATATTCAAATTCCTCATGCAGCTCATATTTATTTGGGTAGTTGGATTGCACAAATTCAACGGTGGTGGATTGCATGTGAGAATTTTACCCCCTAGCTAATATGTACTCACATGAATGGTGTTGATGTGAGATCTCTGTCTTGCCATTTTTATATAGTTTTAGTTTAAATTATACGGGAATTGCTACTTTGCTCACCTATATTGCCTATTTGTAATACGTTAGTCACTCGAATCACTTTCCCTCCAATTTAGCCACTGATGATACAAGTTTATGTCATCCTTGGTCACTTGCCTTCTAGAATAGTTCAGTCTGTCCTACTTGGTCGTCAATAGTTATGCTTGACTATTAAAATGGTGATGTGATAATTAAAATAAATAAATAAATAAATAATACTTATGTTTGACAATCAGTGACGTGGCAGCAACCTAAAGATCCTCACCACAGAGGCCCGCCGCCATTAAACCCCAAAATAGATCCTCCTCACCGAGTGTTGCGCCAGATATGACCCAACCACTTTTTGGTTCAACATCAACGGTAACCGACCGGAGATTGAACAGATCGAGGAGGTTGAAAGGGAGGCTAAGACGTACAGAGGCTGAGACGTAGAGAGGCTGTCAAAATCGTGGGTTCTTATCGGCGGATTCAAAGCTGGAGAAGAGTTAGACGGCCCAACAAGCCAGGCACTGGTGTAGAAATGTCATATAAATTACTCAGACAAGCTAGGGTAGTTGAAGTGCACAAGTCCCTCAAATTTTGAATCACGTCCTCGAATTAGCAAGACTTTTAGGCCCGATACTATACCCTGACCCTTAATGAGTGAACCCTAGGTCCTAATCATACAAATCATAAACTATAAACACTAATGATATGATCCTAATAGGGTCAATCATTGATCGAAAATTACTTACCAAAGAAGCTATCAAGGTTGGAAAGAAGAAGGGCAGAATTTGGTTAAGTATACAGACAGTTTCAATGTACCAACTTTGGAGGTATGGTTCTCTTAATTGGCTCAATGAAAATTGGTGTTTGATAGCTTGTTTTGAACATAAACACTTTATCTATAAGTTGGTATGCTTAGTGGCTCAATAGGAAGTCCAGAAGGTCATTTTCCAGACTTGTAAAAATGCTATGAAGAATTCTGGAAACTGCCAAGATTTGACTAAGGCTGAAAACTGTGTTGAGATACCAACTTTGAAGGCCTATATCTGGAGTTTGGAACATGATCTCAGTCTGATTCAAGTTGGAGGTGAAACAGGAAGTTTTATTCTACAAAGGAGAGGAATTGGTTGAATTCGAATCAACCTAGAAGACCATTTTCTAAGGGCTCAAAGATGCTATGAAGCCTGTTTTCCTAGGCAGACTTGCTTGCGTTTTAAGTCAGTTTCTTGGCCAGCAAGTTACCTTGTTTTGAACGAATTATTTAGCCTTTTTCTGTTCTAATTAGTTTCCTAGTTCTATTAGGTTTGTATTAGGTTTGTATTGTCTTTAAATAGCATTCAATTTCACGTTGTAAAGAATCCAAGTTTTAGTTGAATAAAAATCACTCCTACGTGAGTTTGAGTTCTTTGAGTTGTGTCTCAAGAATCAAATCCTTGAGTTAGTTTTGTGAGGATTCCATTGCTAATTCGAGAACCCTTGTGAGGCTTTTCTGTGAGGATTCCAGATTCGTTTTACAAGTTTCTTATCAATCAAGTAATCACCTTGATTGTGGCGAAATTCTACCTATCCGTTTTATCTTTCTTTGAAGAGTTTTGAGCTGCGTATTCTGATAAAACAAACCACCCCCTGGTGCTTTATCAAGTGGTATCAGAGCTTCCGGTTCAAGTCAGTGGCAAGAAGAACTGAAGCCTGAGTTTCGTACTATGGATACCGAGGAGCCGCCCCTACGCCTGGACCTCTCTGATCCCACCGACTTCGCATCCCAGGCGTACTTTCAGCGCATTTGCCTGCCGAACAGTGTGGATGAAGAGTACGTGGCCAGCCAGACGTGGGCCGCTCTCCTCCGTCCGGAGTGGAGGATCCTCAACCATTTGCTCTGCACTTCCTACACACCCAACAAAGGTTCATCCAACCGGGTCACACTCCGGACACTCTGGTTCATGGATGCGATGGGTCGTTCTGAGGACACCATCCAGCTGGGCTCTGTGCTCGCCCGCACGTTCACTAAAGCCGCCAACAGCCTGACTCGCAGCCTTGTATGTAGCCTGGTGATCACCGCCTTGGCCCCCCACTTCGGGGTTGACTACACGGGGATGACCTTGGTCCGCGGACCCCCCCGCTCAGCGAGGCCTCCCTCCGCCACCAGCACCTGGTTGCTCGCCACGGGCGTGTGCACTGGATTGCGGGCCTTCCTCAGCCACCTCTACCTGCAGCGGGCGACCAACCCGAGTCGAGTGCCGCTGGTGGGCGCCGCGTTCCACGTCGCGCAGTCCGTCGTGACCAGGCTCCCGCGAGCCCCTCTCCTGCTCCACGGTCTCCTTCTCTAGGGTCTCCTCCTCCAGTGGTGGTGCCCATTTCCGACCAGTTGGCGGCGATCGCTCAGCAGAACGAGCGCATCTTGGCCGGCCAGGAGCGCATCCACACCCGCCTTGATCGTGAGCGGGACCGAGGGCGTCGTCTCATGTCGGGCCAGCACTACATTATGTCCTACTTGGGCTTGGACCCAAACGCGGTCCACTACCCGTTCATGCAGTCCCTAGGGTTTGAGGATGAGTACCCTCCGCCCACTGGTGATGGTGGTGATGCCTTCTAGAGCTGATTCTGTGCTTTATTTGTGTTCCAGACTAAGACTCCATGTTTAGTGGTTTCGTTTTGTTTTGTTTTGTTTTTTTTATCTTGGATTGTAGACTTGGTACTCTGATTTTTATCCCCAGTGTGTGTGTCTTTTGTTGTCTCTAGCTCGGTGCCCGTTGGACTGGTCCTTGTCCAGTTCTCTGCTTTTGACTGGTCCGCCATCCAGTCAACGTTCCTGACCACTGTTTCACGGTAACATCGTTCCCCTTCCCTCTGCTCCATTGAGGACATTGTCGCGTTTAAGTGTGGGGGGGTTCTTTGTATGAATTGGAACGTATATATGTGTGCTTGGAGCCTAGTCCACTGTCCAAATCTCGAGATTTGAGGGCTCCAAGCACGGCTGTTTGCTTGATGTTTGATCGTATTGGCACTGTGGACGTGATTAGTGAATTGAATGGCTTTTGACTTGATACATGACAACTTGAGTGTGACTAAGACAACTTATTGTGATGAATGATATGTGCAGTAGAATTGTGTAGGGTTCAGTTTTTCAACTGTTTGCTTACCAAATGTGACTTGGTTTGATCACTTGCTTTTGAGATTCATTTATGCATCTAGTTCAGGGAATCAGAACGAGAGATAGAGCATATAGGTAGCCATGTGAGACTTGAGCATGCTCGTTTCTTTCTTGTGCGATAGTTTCCTCTTTCATGATGTGCAGCATTCACGTTGTCATTAGCTAAGATGATGGAGGCATAGGATTAGCCCACGACCAAATTGACTGTCCTGGTGTGTCATACCCCTAGTCAGCCCCTTTGAGCCGTGTGTTTTCCTTTCTTTCGGTCTTCAGTGAAAAGTCACCCTTTTGCATCTTTTAGAAGGTTCCACAGAGTGATTTTTACATGTTTTCTGCTGTTTCTGCTAAACGAAATGTGAGGGTTGGAGGTAGTGCTTAAAAGTTGGGCAGGTGTTTGAAAATGTGCAGAGGTGGTGGTTCTCTTAAGAAATGAAAAATAATGAAAGAAAAACAAAGAAAAAAATGAAAGCAAAAGAAAGCCACCACAAAAAATCTTAGTAATGCCCAGTAAGTAGTGTTTCTTAGCAGTCTGGCTTAGAAATACTAGCATTTATGTAACCTCCTTCGCTCGTATGCTCTGAAGAATTTGAGTAATGCAGAATAGCAGAAAGAAAGTTATTGGTTTGTTTGACTGCGAGTTTGTTGGGTTTGGAAATGTGGAACCTTGTGCTGTATGAACCCAAGTACTGATTCTATGATTTGATTATATTCAATTGAGGTTTGAATGATTGAATGGCATGAATCCTGATCAAATTCCTGTTGTTTCTGCTTTAACCTAGAATGAGGATATCTGCCTAGGTTGATAGAGCATCCTTGATTGAAGGTAGGGAGTTGGTGACTTTAGTCGAGGAGCCAACTCACTATTCTGTACCGAATTCACTTCGGTAGTGGATGTTTTGTTCATTAGGGCCTCAATCTGTTTACTCCGGTGGAGGTTAGTCGCCCGCTAGAGACTCAGATTGAGAGGGTCTGAAGACCTTTAGTCGAGACTTCAGGCTGTTTAAGAACCTTCCGCAGTATAACTATCATAGAAACTGAACTTGGTAATTGTAATCCGGCTTAACTGCAGTCTAGGGGGAACCATATCCGGGTGACCTCTCTTAACCTGAAAACAACAGTTTACTTGCTTTGTTTGTTTGTTAGTTTAGACTTGCATTAAAGTTTCATTGCTAGATAACAAGAATTCACCGAGTAGTCATCAAATCTAGGACCCGGGTTGACATTAAAACCCAAACCCGCTATACTACGATTTAGGAAGTGGTTACACTTGGCCCATTTCTAGAGTGACAGTAGGAGTGAGTTAGTCCTCCCATGACACACCAACCACACAAAGCACTTAACCTTTGTGAGGATTTTAGGCTTCCACAGGAATAATGTTGAAGGGAATGGAGGAATACGTGGGATTTTTTTTTCTTGCACCAAGTACTTGTTCTTTCTCAAGGAGTGCGAATCAGGTGGGATTAGTACGACAAAGTTTGGCAACAGAAATGAGTTCGCGCTTGGTGGCAGGTGCACATAAAACATCGTGAAAATGAAAGGAAGATGACGAGGAATGCAGTTTAGTGGATCCAATATGTGTGATTTGCAAACCTATTCCATCGCCAACTAGAATCTCATCCGGACCAGTGTAATAAGAATAGAGTGACAAGTTGCCTAAATAACCCGTGACATGATGAGAGGCCGCCGAATCAAGTAACCATGGGCTAGAGGAAGCAGCCAGACCAGCAATAGTGTGATTGGCCTGAGACTGACGAGCCTGATAATCCTGGCGGGATTGAGGAAAAAGTTTAAAACACTGACGAACCGAATGGCCCGGTCGCTCACAAAATTGGCAGATAATGGCCTGCCTGCATGGAGAGCCTGCTGATTGAGGCCCATTATAAAGAGAGGGCCGCTGCGGGCTTTGGATCCGAAGAGAAGCACCACCTGAATAGTCGGCCCGCTGGGTGGAGGCCCGGATCTGTGGGCGTGAGGGATTTGGAGAGCCCTGAAACCCTCGCTGAGAGCGAGAATGAGAAGAGGCGCCACCGTGCGGGCGCTGATGATGAGTGAAGAAGGCCGTCGGCAAAGAGGTGCGAACTTGCACCTTGAGGTCGGATTCGAACTCGACGAGGAAATCCACCAAATCCTCCAGCGTAAGTCCCCATCCTCGAGCACGAACAGCAGCGGCAAAGGCGTTATACTCCTCGCACAGACCACGGAGACAGAGGACCACCATGTCCATATCAGAAACCGGCGCACCCACAAGTGCGAGTTCAGCAGCAACACATTTCAGATTATTCACAAAGGTCAAAACATCATTTTCGCCCTTGGTGATTTTGGCCAGCTGAGTTTTCAAGTGAAGAACACGAGATTGGGCATTACCGGCGTACAACTAGTCCGATATTTTTTTATTTATGATTTTTTTTTTAGAGAACACCCCTGTTAAAAATTTCTAGATCCGCCACTGCCCTAAACCTCCTTTTTTGTAGCGATTGGAGTTTCAATTGGCCAATTTGTTTACATAGGCATTTTCTATAAGTAGTCAATGGTTCCTCGCTTGCAAATTGATGATGCGAGACTTCTGATCTTTGCTTTTTTTATGTACGGAAATGTATGCGGAATTTATAACAGAAACACAACGACAGTATTATTTCTTATTGGTTGATTGGCAACTGAACATGGGTAGGCACCAATTCAAATACACAACAACAACAACATAACACAGACACGTACCGGTGTACGTACATGCATGCATGCATGGAACACGTGCATGGAGGAAAACAGAATAGATAACGGTAAGAACGGGTAAATAGAAATCTCAATGGACCGGTGCATGGACGGAATGAGGTACGTACTCAGCAAAGGAAAAGGGTTGAGACCACGTAGAGTACGTAGTTACAAGCATTACAAAATAAACCGACAAATAGTACAAACCATACTAACCGTACAAAATACCACTACTTATAATACAAATCGATAAATTGGAATTACAAACCAATAAATACAAAGTATACAAAACAAATAAACAAACATTACAAATTACAATATATACAAATTAGTCATGTAAACATTACAAACACAACAGACTAAAATAACAAAATAGAATGATAAACGATACAAACCGAATTGGTATAAACAATACAAACTGAATTTATAAACATTACAATATAGGTCGACAAACATCACGAATTCAGCACTGTTGCCGGAAAATCATCCACCACCGTCTCTGGTCGCCGAAAAAGTTGACATCTCCCTCCCTCCCTCCCTCTGGGACGCACCAAAAATGGAAATGGTGTCTCTCTGAGACTAAAAATGGATGGAATGCAGAAAAGGTGCCTCCGGAAAATCATGGACGGCGGGGAGGACGGTCGGCTGCGGCGGGCATCCTGGACGGCGGGAAATTTCTGTGGCGGGGAGTACAAGGCCGACCTTCGGAGTTTTTTTAATTATTAATTATTAAAAAATAAAATAACAATGAACCATTCAATTACTACATTACCCTTCATTAAATTGAATTAATTGGAGTCATTGAATTTTAATGAGTTTGAATGGCTGAGATCGACTTAGTCAAGTGACAAAGGGACCCCTGTACTTGTTCTTTCTCAAGTGGCCAGACCACATATGGCGCGCGATCCTTCTGCGATCCAATTATTTGGGAGTGTAGAAAGATGTCGAAGGAGATCTTGATGTTCCACCTCAGCTCCTCTTCACAATTGTATCACCATTGGGACTTTCCAAGACCTGTCATTAATTGTAAAAAAAACATCAAGGGTAATTCGTCTGATAGGTCTCGCCACTGATGCAACGTACCACAGGTGAACTGAGAGGCTAGTAAAGCCCCCAAATCTCCAAAATACTTTGCTTTGTTTCACAATATGTCTCCATAAGAACGTCCCACCTCTTTCGCTTTCCAATGAGCTCGCCAACCTGAAATCTTTGAGCCACATTTGGTCTGAATTAAACTACATCACCAAGATCCCTTATTTTTGGCAAAATGCCAAGGGCCATTGCCAACAATGCCATATCCCATGTTCATAATGTGAAGATCAAGAAATCCCAGGCCACCTAACTTGATAGGTGTCTTTACCCAATCTCAATGTATGAGGTGCATACGTTGCGCATCACCATATATGGACCAAAGGAACTACCTTTCTATCATTTCCAACAACATACATCATACATGCTTTAGTATTAACTCTAATTCCAAGTGAGGAACACATAATTTAGCATACATCATACACCAGGGTGGACGCACGGGGCTTTAGGGGTGTCCCGGGACACCCATAAATTTTGGAAAAACGATTATTCAACCCACGGTGGTAATTTATGTATGGATAAAAAAATATAATTGATAGTGAGGGACACACCTGAAATTTGAAAAAAATGATTATTTTAATATCATTTTTTAATTTTGTGTATGGGAATATAAGTGGTAGGTTGGGTAATTCAAACCTATATCACTATTATTATTAATACACTTAATTTCATTAAACTACAACTCATTTGTTGTTTGATTTTGAACACTGCATTCCCTATCTCTAATTATTTTCAAAACCTAGCAATTAAACTAATTTCAACCCACCCTTAATTTGTATTGATTTTATAGTTGTACGACAAGTGTTGAAAGAGTCTTTTAGCTTTGGGTTACATCAACAACAAGTTTACAAATCGAATATGCGATAAGTTCGTGAATGATTATCTATAGAGACAATTTTTTTAACATTGTAGACACCAAGTGTATTCTACAATTATTTCAGAATATGAAAACACATAATGGACTTAACATGTACGAGTAAGGTATCTTCTTATTATTATTTTTTTTATTAAAGTTATTTTTAAAAGAGGACACTCCTATGAAAAATTCAGGGATCCGCCTCTAATCATACATTCTTTAGAATCATCTGCATAATATAGGTGGGTCACCTCTCCCTAGGCTTCTTCTTCGTTTAGGTTTGAATCAATTAATTCGTTGGGTCGTGCTTCTTTTAGGATGCATTCCCAATATGATTGGAAGCCATTTCGATATTGAGTTTAAATACCAAACCTGAGCGACCACTCTCTACCTTGAATCAACTAATTCAACTATATAAAAGAAAATACATATAGCAGGGGTTTTTTAGCTTTAGCGACGGGAAAAACCGTCGTTAACATTCCCGACAGCGGTTTTAGTAACCACAGCAAAACCGCCGCAAGCTTATGGCAGAGGATAGCCTAACCGCTGGTGAATGTTTTTGCGACGGTTTCTATGGTCTCTATCTGTACTTTTTGTACTCTCGAATATGATTTTTTACAGCGGTGGCGGATGCTTTTGCGATGGTTTTTGAACCTATGCTACATGCCACTCTAGTCCAACTTTTTACAGTACCTCACTTTTAGCGACCATTTTTAGCAACGTCACTAAAACATTCATTACTATAACCTGCTGCAACATAAAAAAATTCCAGAAATTTCAACAACCCCTACAACCTGATACAACATTTCAATTCTTCAAGACATCTATCAGTACCTTCAAAGTGTACATTACTCAGTTATCCATGACACAAATTGCTAACTTCCAAAGTACATATTACTTCTGGAATACAACCAACAGCTCAATCAAAGGATTAAACTCAAATTGAACTAAGATAAAGTTCCAATGAAATCGATAATATTGAACTTGTCCTGATACCAATCGAAAGATTATAGCAGAAGAAAGAAAGCAATTTGCATCCAATATGCTAGAGCTGTTGTTTCCTTCCACCGATCAAATCTCAAAGCTAGCCCGACAAAGCCTGTTATAAATGGAAGGAAATAGAGTAACATGAAAGAGGAACAACACTGAACTTGTACAAAATAACAGCAATGCACATACATCATGACTTCAACGAGAGAACAATCACAAAATACACTCAGTTATGAAGGAAAAGAGATAAACTCAAACTTATTCTTGCTTTTCTAAATAAAATATTAAAATCCCAGGCATGGAAATTCATTTGTAGGCAATGCTTTAGGCCACCATCAAAATAGAGAGACTCAGTGCAAAATCAAAAGCTCACAATAGATGCAAGTAAGCACGGTATCCAAACATGTCAAATGGTCAATGTTCTCCACCTAACTACTTCACCAAAAGTCATTACACTATCCTCAAAAAATAGAGTGTTTCTAAAAGAGCTTGCTTATTCAAAGCATTTCAAGTCAGTCAAAACATCAAACTCATTGTGAAGAACTATGCAATTCAACACTAGTGGGGGTGATTTTGATGATTTCCTTCAAGCACAAACTCATTTTACACGCATCATGCTCATTTACATCATGTTACCACAAGAGTACAAGGTTTTGTTTTAAAATTTTCTGATTTTTAGGTGTTTTATAGCCATTAGGTTAGCACAGGCAGACTGCACCAGCACAGGTAGACTGCATGCAGTTTGGCTGCGCACAACCCAAATAACAGTTTTTTTATTTTTTTTACCACATGCAATAGGGACAAACAAACACTAAGACTCACCACCCCACACTCAGGATGTAACAATGTCCCTAATGTTCACTCCTAATCTAAACATGCACGGGTTTGACACAACGAAAAAGAAAAATAAAGAAAATAAAACTTACCTTGGGTTGCCTCCCAAGAACCGCTTGTTTAACGTTCTCAGCCTGACGTTCATGGAGCTTTCAACCAATGGGTATGGAAAGGTATCCAGAATACCCTCCCGAGCAATGATAGAATGCATACTCTCCATCCAACATATGAGTCACCTCTGCAGGGCCAGGTGTGCGACAACTGGGTATGACCTTCTTAGTTGGCGTGTTGGATCCTTTAGTGAGGCGTAGGTGGTACTGCAACGCCTCAAGCAAGTACTCTTCCTGTTTCAATGTCAGTGAAGAAGGAATAATAACAGGAAGATTGAAATCCTTACCCAAATATCTATACTTGAGGTGACCTGGCAAGGATTTATGCCTTGCTTTGATTTCAGACTTTGAGCTGATAGGACATGTGATAGTTCTTCAAGTGGTACACTATCACAGGAAGAGAAAATTTTCTTTTCTCGAGCACCACTTTCAAAGTCATCAAATGCATCGTGATTATGATCAACTTGAAAGACATTAAAAACTTCCTCCTCCTTACCTACTCGGAATGTCAACTTGCCTCTCCCAACATCGATGAGTGCATCACCAGTGGCAAGAAAAGGTCTACCAAGAATGAGAGGCACTCCCCAATCTTCTTCCATCTCCAGAATCACAAAATCTGTTGTGAGAATAAACTTCCCCACCTTCACCAATACATTATCCACCACTCCCTTTGGAATTTACACTGATCGATCGGCCAATTGGAGAGTGATCCGAGTAGGCTTAAGAACATCTCCCAATCCCAATTTCTTGTAGACTGAGTATGACATCAAATTAATTCCTGCTCCAAGATCACAAAGTGATTTATCGGATTCTGTACCTCCAATGACACATGGAATGGTGAAACTGCCCGGATCATCCCTCTTTTCTGGTAATTTATTCTGAATCACAGCACTACATTCAGAAGTAAGGGTTACCTTCTCTAGATCAGCCCATTTACGCTTCTTTGTCAGCAACTCCCTTGAGAATTTAGCATATGTAGGCATCTGTTCAAGTGCCTCCACCAACGGTATGTTGATATGAAGTTGCTTGAAGATATTCACAAATTTTTTGAAGTTTGGATCTTCCATGGGCTTCATTAACCTCTGAGGGAATGGTGCGGGAGGTTCATAAGGTTTTACCTCTTCATTCTTGAATTTTTCCACTTTTGGAGATGCACCGGCAGAATGCTCATGCACAGGCAGATTGCATGCAGTTTGCCTGTGCAAGTCAGATTTTTCAGCTTTTGCACTTTCTTCATCCTCTACCTCTGCAACTCCTTCTTTTTCAGATTTTGTTGACTTCCTTGAACTCTCTGGATCCTCCAAGGCCTTTCCACTCCTCAATGTGACTGCTACGACCATGGCATCCTTTGGATTTCTCTCAGTGTTTGCTGGTAAAGTCCCTGGAATCCTACCTTGAATATCTGCCAAAGTTTGCGCCATCTGGCCTATTTTCCTCTCCATAGCTAGCATACTAGATTTCATATTATTGTTGATGGCTAGCTGTTGAGTGACAAATTGATCAAGACCCTTGAAATTATTGTCTGTTTTCTGCATATGAGCCAAAATCAACTCCTCCAGCTGGGGCTTCTTCTCTGGTTGAGGCTGCTGCTGTTGAAAACCAGGAGGTGGGATATTTCAAACACCAGCTGGATTATTGTTTGACCATGAAAAATTGGGGTGATGTCTCCATTGAGGGTTGTATGTATTTGAATACATACCATCCTGGCCTTGACTTCGTGGATTATTGATATATTGGACATCTTTCAACTGAGCAGCTCCCAGTGGACACATATCCCTATGATGAGCACCCTCGCATAGTTCACATAAAGCAACCTCTTCTTGTCTACCCAGAGCAATCTTGGCCAACCTTCATTCGAGTGCATCGAACTTAGAATCTAACTTGGCATCTATCTTGGCTTCTAGACCTGTAGCTCTGTCAACCTCATGCAAGCCTCCTCTTCTTCGAATACCGGTCTCACTACCCCATTCAGTGGCTTCTTAACAGATCTTCTCTACCATATCATATGCTGCTGGTGCCTCCATGCTTGTGAAACCATTTCGAGAAGCATTATTCAAGGCATCCTGGAACTCCCTTCTAATTCCATTGAAGAAAATAATGATCACGTTCCAATCCTCAAGACCATGACATGGACATCTCATTAACAGCCCCTTGTAGCGCTCCCATGCCTCAGTCAGACTCTCGTCTTCGGCTTGTTTAAAAGTAACAATTTCCTCTTGCCTCTTCATTGCCTTTGCAGGAGGAAAGTACTTGTCCATAAAGGTCTTCTCAAGCCGAGCCCATGTCGTGATAGAACGGTGTGTTAAGTTCTGGAACCAGTGTGATGCATTGCCTAACAAGGAGAATGAGAACATTCGAAGACGGATTGCATCATCAGACACAGTCGGGCTCTTCATCGTATCACATATGCTTGCGAACCGACGAAGGTGTTCGTGAGGATCATCAGTGCTAGCCCCGGAGAAAGTGTAACCATTGGTGATCATGTTGATGAATGGTGGGGCAATCTCCATAGTTGCATCCCCAGCCGGAATGAAAACACATGAAGCTCTGGCTCCAGTCCTTCGATTCAAGCGAGCCCTGATCGAACGATCCTGGTCTGCCATGATGACAGGCTCGATGTCGCGCGGTGGTGGTGGTGTCGGTGGTGTAGGGATGACAGGTGATGAAGCCCGCCCTCTCTAGGTTAGGGAAGGCCTAGGAGTTGTGGTTGGCTGCTTCCCTAACTTGACCTGCTTCTTGTTCTGACGGCATGTCTTCTCGATCTCTGGATCTAGTGGCAGTAAATTGCCATTTGTCCTCCTATGTATGCACGAGGAGGATAAACCTGAAAAGTATTCTGCACACTAACACCAAGATCAAAATAGTTCACTCAAAAAAATCAACAAAAATAAGGTATGGCAGTCCCCGGCAATGGCGCCAAACACTTGATAGGGCAAAAGCGCAATGCTTCAATTTCCTATCTCGTAGTAAACCGGAAGGTCGGGTATCGTCTCTCAGGGACTGGTACAACCTTATGATTTATCAATTCTGTGGATCAAACTATAGGTGAAACCAGTTTGGTTGATGAAATTATTATCTAATAGCAAAATAATTAAACAAAACAAGCAAATTAAAATGGTCGGGAGAAATTCAATGGAGAAAGCTCTGGGAGAAACACCGGAACTCACTACCTATCCTATCCAGATTAATTCACATATTCTAATCAGTTTAATCTAACTCTCTAGAGCCAGGATATCACGAATTTGCTAGCTATCCCTGTCGGGAATTACTACGTACTAAACAATTAAATCAAATCCTACTGTCGTAGCTCAATGACTTAATTATTTAGCCTGAAGATCGATATCCTATTTAAGACCGCATAGCACCTTATTTAATCCACTGTCGCTTCGATAAGTTACTATGTCACATGAAATATGTTCAGTTATTAGGGTTTCACTGTCGCTAATAACCTAATTAACAACAAATCAATGTATTGGTTTCCAGTCAACACAAAGCATTAAGCAATTTCATGCAATAGAGATTGGAAGAAAAGAAATACGAATTAATCGATCAAGTATAGAAAAAGCTCCATCCTATGGTGTTCCCCCATAATTGGGGTTTAATTCATGACGAAATCAAAAGATATAATCATATTCTTAATCATCATGAAACTAATAAAAAGAGAAGGAACAAAATACTCAAGAAATTCCCAATCAATGTTCGTTGTTTCCGTCTCTTCCGGCAGCTTGCGATGAGTGAGCTTTTCTGCTCTTGTCGATGTGCTCCGCTGTTCTCCAATCGCCCTTCTCGCTGCTCCAAAGAAATTCCGTTCCAAGTTGTCTCTCCCCGCTCTAATTACTCTCCCCATTTCGCCCTTTCTGTCCGGTCCAAGTATATATACATATAATGCTTTCCTTCACTCCATGACAAACGACATGGTCCAATAAATTGGCTTCCATTCCCCCAGAAAATGTGTACCATTAAATCCATCTCATTTTGGGCTTTTGGGCCCTTTCCACCCTTGCACCCTTGGTCACTTGCCTTCTAGAATAGTTCAGTTTGTCCTACTTGGCCGTCAACAGTTATGCTTGACTATTAAAATGGTGATGTGATAATTAAAAAAAAATAATACTTATGTTTGACAATCAGTGACGTGGCAGCAACCTAAAGATCCTCACCACAGAGACCCGCCACCATTAAACCCCAAAATAGATCCTCCTCACCGAGTGTTGCGCCAGATATGACCCAACCACTTTTTGGTTCAATATCAACGGTAACTGAAATATTTGTAAACACGAACACACAATTGCACAACACAGAGTTTATGTGGTTCTTCTCATTCGGTGTGAATGAGGTTACTCCACGGTGAAGTTACGCTATCTCAGCTTTCATTCATGGGTTGCAGCCGATACACTTACAAGACATATATATGTAACCATAATCAACACTAATTCTCCTAGGGTTACACTAAACCCGTTGGACTAGAGGGGAAAAGACAATAAACCCCTGTAGCCTTACACGACTGCGTATCATGCAAGAATAATAACCATTACACTTTCCCACAAGTTGAGGCATGCAGGTTACAAATGCCCAACTTGGATAGTAGCGAATGGAAACGATCACCACCTAGACCCTTCATGAAAAGATCAGCCAGTTGTAGGTCAGTATGAATCTTCCGAGGAAGGATCTCGCTAGAGGTAACACGATCACGAACAAAATAGCAATCAAGTTCAACATGCTTCGTGCGCTCGTGGAAGACTAGATTGGCAACTATGTGAAGTGCTGCCTGATTATCACAATAGAGAACTGTGGGACTGGAACAGGGAAAACCCATATCACGAAGGAGAGCACGAAGCCAGATGATCTCACTGACTGTGCTAGCCATGGCCCGATACTCAGCTTCGGCAGACGACCGGGCGACTACCTGCTACTTCTTGGTACGCCAGGAGACCGGGGCGCCACCCAAAGTGACAAAGTAGCCGGAAGTAGAAAGACGAGTGGACTGGCACCCTGCCCAGTCTGCGTCGCAATAAGCAGTCAAACGCAGTGAACCTCTGCGACGGTAACAGAATGCCCTGACCTGGTGCATTCTTAAGATAGCGAAGAACACGTTCAGCACCCGCTACGTGCTCTATAGTGGAGGCATGAACATAGCGACTGAGAATGTTGACATCATAAATAATATCGGGACGCGTAACAGTGAGGTACTGAAGTCGACCGACCAACAGATGATAGGTAGCGGCATCGTCAAGAGAGACTAGAACTGAATCGACATCGTGCCGTGTGAGCTGGTGATGGTGCTCGATGGGAAATTTGCTGGGACATCACCAGAGAGACCACTCTCACGCAGGAGATCCAAGGTGTATTTCCGTTGGCAGAAAGCAATACCAGCCTTGGATCGAGCTACTTCGATCCCGAGAAAGTACTTTAGAGGACCCAGATTCTTATTTCCAAACTGACTGTGTAGTGTATCCTTGACCTGCTGGATAAAGCCCAAATCATCACCCACCAGGATGATGTCATCCACGTAAATGAGGGCAACAACATGTGCGCCCAGACTGCGACGAACAAAGAGAGAATAATCCGCATGAGACCGACGAAACCCAAGACCAACAAGAGTAGACGCAAATTTATCATACTAGTTACGAGAGGCATGTTTAAGTCCGTAAATGGACTTATGTAGGCGACAAACACGGGAGTCACCAGGAGCTGCAAAACCTGGTGGAATCTGCATGTATACTTCCTCATGGAGATCGCCATGCAAGAAAGCATTATCGACGTCCAATTGGTATGCTACCCAACCACAAACAGCAGCAACTGCCAATAAACAACAAACACTGACCAGTTTCGCCACAGGAGCGAAAGTATCATGATAATCAATCCCTTCTGTTTTGTCTGAGTAAACCCTTTGGCAACCAAACGAGCTTTATATCGTTCAATGGAACCATCTGCATTGAACTTGATCTTGTACACCCACTTAGAAGCCACAACACGCTTGCCCGGAGGTAGACTAACAAGATTCCACATGCCATTGCCAACGAGTGCATCAATTTCTCGTTGCATGGCAACACGCCACTCCTCATAGCGCATGGCGTCCCGCCAATGATGTGGCTCATACTGACTAGAGACCGCGGCCAAAAAGCTCTTGTGTCGAGGGGAGAAAGCTCGATACCCTGCATAGTTGGACATCGGGTACTGGATATTGGATGGAGGCAACTCTGTTTCATAACCATCCAATCTTTGAGACACTTGCCGCACACGGTTGCTGCGACGAAGACCAACCGCAGAAGGCTCAGCTAAAGCCAATGGAGAGGGCTGACTTACCGGGACGGCAGTGGACGAGTCGGGTAACAAATCACCTGGCTCGACTGTTGTCGAGGGAGGAGAAGAGACCTCGGCCCGTGCATGGACCCGCACAGTGGGTGACATAGGCTCCTCTGCTTCGTCCACTATTGGAGGAGTGGCCAAGGGCAACTGCTGAGAAGAAGATGATGTCGTTTCCGAAAATGGGAACACATTTTCCACAAAAACTACATCCCTTGATGTATAGAACTTACGAGAGGATAGATCAAACAACCGATAGCCTTTCTAAAAATTTGGATATCCCACAAATACCGAGCGCTTTCCTCGTTCATCAAACTTAGGAACTCCTTTGTGATTATCCTTCCCATACGCCAAACACCCCAGGACACGCAGATGTGCATAAGAGGGAGGCTTCCCGAACATAACTTCATACGAAGAACGATCTTGTAGAACCTTGCAAGGCAGACGATTGATGAGGTAGGTGGCTGTCAATACACACTCTCCCCAAAACTTCAATAGAAAAATCGCCCGAAACCGCGGTGCTCGGGCCGTCTCGAGCAAATGACGGTGCTTACTTTCGACTACTCCATTCTGCTATGGAGTGTCGGTGAATGACGTTTGCAGAATAATGCCCCGCTCTTCGTAGAAAGCACGAAGACTACTAGTCTGGAATTCAAATCCATTATCCGCCTGTATCCTTGCTACCTGGCAATTGAACTGAGTTTCTGCCATGTTAATGAACATTTTCAAATAACTCTCAACTTTTGATTTGTAAGCCATCAAATACACCCATGTGGCTCTACTAAAATCGTCGAAAATTGTAAGAAAATAGCGAGCTCCATTGTGAGTGGGAACCTTGAAACTCCCCCAAATATCCACATGAATAAGCTCCAAACAACGACTAGTCTTTATTGAATGCTAAGGGAATGACAAACGTGTCTGTTTAACACGAATACAAGAATCACAACTCTCATTCTTGCACTTATTTTGAACCGAACGAAATAACAGAGGTGTCTTCTTGAGTGACGGGTGACCAAGACGGGAATGCCATAGCTCCCCCAGTCCTTCTTCACTGCGAGTAGCCAAGACCTGTGGTTCCTCAACACCAGGCAGACGAAGGAAATACATCCCATCACGAAGCTGCCCCATCCCAATCGTCTTCCTGGAGTGTAAGTCCTGGATGACGCAAAAGTCGCCCAAAAACGTTAAAGCCACATCAAAATCCTGGGTGAGTCTGCTGACTGACAGAAGGTTACACTTAAAAAACGGAAAACTGAGCACCCGGCTAAAATTCATCCCATTTGACAAACTGGCATCCCCAACATGTTTGACTGTAACGCTATCCCCATTCGGAATACTAACAGGTAAATGGCCCGATACCTCAGCAGAATTTTCTAGCAAGGACTCATTATTCGTAATATACTCATTGCATCCTGAATCAATGATCCACTCAGACTGTGCAAGAAAATTACCTGCCATGTTTACTTGAGGATCGAACGATGATGACAAGTTGGGTTGACCCCATTGTGATTAAGAAATTCTAGTAGTTGCTAGAGTTTCGCAATTCAGCCCAGGGATGCTGATGCCAACTCCACTTGAGGTTTGCACTGCACGAGGGTTATAAGGTCTCCCGGCACGCTCCCTCTCACGCTCTCCTGGACGAGATTCTCGATCACGATCAGCTTGACGGGGCTTCTGCTCCGGCCAGCCTATAATTTCATAATATTTTTCTTTCGTATGTCAAGGGCGCTGACAGTGGATGCATCACACGCGCTCTTTGCGATCAGCTCTACGAGGTCTCTCCTCGCGTCTACTAGCATCCGGAGCACCACGATCTTGGCGAACTTGGAAGGCAGCGGCGTCGACAGTTGGACGACGATTTGCTGCAATCTGCCTATGTTGTTCTTCCGTGGAAACCAGACGATATGCCTCTCCAAGACTCGGAGTGGGTTTCATTGACAAAATCTAAGTTTTCACTGTCCCAAAAGCATCACCTGAGCCCATAAGAAAATCGAACAGCCTGTCGTTTTCCATATTGCTCATTACCTTCTTGTCGATTTCACAAGTGCACTGACCGCAGGTGCAGCGCGGAATGGGGGTAATCGTCAGCATCTCTTCCCAAATTGCTCTCAACTTGGTGAAGAAGGTAGATACCATGAGTTTCTCTTGCCGCAGAGTGCTCATCATCGTGTGAATTTCATACGCTCTAGGCGCCGAACCACGACCAAAAGGTGCCTCAAGATCAGTCCACATCTCGCGGGCTGCCTTGGCGTAATGAATGGAGCTATGTACCTCCTTGTCCATGGTTGTCTTTAGCCATCCTTTGACGAGAGCATCACACTGAAGCCACGCTTCTTGTAGCTCGCCTGGAGTCGACGGCTTGACAACACTTCCATCAACGATACCGAGTTTGTTTTTGGCAATCAAGGCCTCGGTCATATTCGTGACTCACTCTCCATAGTTGGAGTCATTCAACAGTTCACCAACGAACAGCTGACCTGGGTTGTCTGATGCTTGAATATTCAACGCGACGGGGACGACTACGGGAGGTATTATGACATTGCCTCCATTGTCGCCACTGGTATCACCATCAGAACCCTTGCCGCTCATGACGATAACTTAGGGCTTAGAAAGTCAGCTTTGATACCATGAAATATTTGTAAACACAAACACACAATCGCACAAAACAGAGTTTACGTGGTTCTTCTCATTCGGTGTGAATGAGCTTACTCTACGAAGAAGTTATGCTATCTCAACTTTCATTCATGGGTTGCAGCCGATACACTTACAAGACATATATATGAAACCCTAATCAACACTAATTCTCCTATGGTTACACAAAACCCGTCGGCCTAGAGGGGAAAAGAAAATAAAACCATGTAGCCTTACACGACTGCGTACCATGCATGAATAATAACCATTACAGTAACTGACCGGAGATTGAACAGATCGAGGAGGTCGAAGGGGGAGGCTGAGACGTAGAGCAGTTGTCGAAATCGTGGGTTCTTATCGGCAGATTCAAAGCTGGAGAAGAGTTAGACGACCCAACAAGCCAGACACCGGTGTAGAAATCTCATATAAATTACTCAGACAAGCTAGCGTAGTTGAAGTGCACAAGTCCCTCAAATTTTGAATTACGTCCTCGAATTAGTAGGATTTTTGGGCCCGATACTATACCCTAACCCTTAATGATTGAACCCTAGGTCCTAATTATCCAAATCATAAACTACAAACACTAAGATGGTGCATTCATTTTTTTGCCTATATTTGGAGAAATCATAACCATCGATTATTATTTCTATTCTAACTTATCTTAGGGTATAAGATTTAGAGATTAAGACCTAGATTTTGATATTTAAGGGTTAGATTATTGGTCTAGTAGCCTAGAACCTGGAGGTCCCAGGTTTGAATCTCTTAAGTAGTACCTTAATGATAACAAAATGAAATTTATATCACCCTTATCCACACAAAAAAAAGGTTAGAGTATAGTATTATGTCTGAAATATCAGTCAATTCAAGATCTGGATAACATTTTCATACTCAAGATATGTGGTACTCCTAATTTCATCTTGAGTACTATAGAACTAACCCGGCTAAATGCTGACGTATATATAACTCAGACTAGCTAGGATAGTTGAAGTGCACACAATTAAGAGCCCACGTACTTGTTACTAGTTCGCCATTGATGAATCCATGTCGGTGGTTAGTTACTACTTACTAGTTAGGATGACGTAGGGGAATGTTTGATCATCATATATGTACAATGAAATCTCATATGTATGGATTTTTTTCTCAGACTGCCCTAGTTATTAAATAAAAAATTCAAGATTGTCGTTTATTTCCCGGAATGCCCAACTTTGGCATAAATCGTCCAAGAGCGCAGCGTTTTAGATAAAAGTTGAGATGAGAAGCGATGTATGTTAAATAGTTCTGGAAGTTGGTACAGGTATTTAGGATATATTGAATATCGTACCGAACTTATCACTATTTGGTAATATCACCGGTTTATTTTGAGGGATTGAGATTGGGATTCATTTTTTAGTGCTATTCGGTATTCGAGATTGGGATCGGTATATACCGAAATACCGAGAAACAAAAAAAATTAAAAATTAATGAAATATGGCACACAACTTTTGGTCATTTTCCACTCTTTCATAACTCACAAGTCCCCATCTAACTCAATTTTGGCTTTCCAGTTTAAGTCACTCTCGTCTCTCATCTAATATCTTGTAATTTCATAACATAAAAGGAAGTGCTAGCATAAGTCATCTCTCATCTCCCAATTCGTCGAATTATAAATTATCAATGACAAGAACTTGAGTTGCCACCTCTCCTACCTGAGTTGACCGTTAAATGAGTGACGTGTCAACTAAAAAATAATAAAGTAATAATATTTTATTTTTAATAATTTCCACATCAATACAATAAATTAAAAAATAATAAAAACAAAAAGATGTCGACCCCGGCTGCGTACTCCACTATTCTCGTCGGCGTCCCTTCCCCGTTGTTGCCCTTAAATATCGCCTCTTCCCGGATCAATGTACCCCCACCGTGTCGGCCAACATCGTTGACCGGTACTCCCTGTCCGGGTCGGGTCCCAGCAGCGACAACCCAAAATCCGATACCCGGGCCACCCAGTTCCCGTCTAGGAGAATATTTGACAATTTGATGTCCCGATGGATGATCGGTGGCGCCGATCTTGATCTCCGCTGCGAACCCGTGGTAGCGGTTGCGAGCTCTGAGAGAGTGAATTCCTCGGCATATCTTGTTGTTGATGGAAGAAAGAAAGATGCTTTGGAGATTAAAACAAGATCAAGGAAATAGGGGAAAGAGTAGAACACAGCAGCAACAGCCGGAGAAGATTATTATTATTATATTTACCCCATTATAATACTCGGCAAATCATTACGACCCAGATGATTAAGATGGATTACTTTTTTTGGTTTGGTTTTGTGATACGGTGGGAAATTGTATTGCGAGATATCTCCCTTTTCTTGGCAGGAGTGGGCCAGCATTCTACTTTCTTGGCTAGAACAACGAGAGATTTCTTTATTTGTGAAAATATGCTTGCATGTTATTCCATTTACTCCCGTTTAAACACATCAAGGAGGAAACTTAAAATCCTATTAAGGTGGAACTATCTTCCCCTCTCTAACTACTACCAAATCGTGCTCCACTTAAGGGGAGGACTGGCTTATTGACTCTCTAACCTCTTCACTTCCCTGAAAACTTTCATTTTTTTGAAGATTTGAATCTTTGGCAGAACAACATCCTGTGGAGCTTCGTCTCCTTTTATCCCCTCTAACTCTATTAGCCAGCTTCTTGGACTCTTTCTTACTCTTCTTCGATCGGTTGGGCCCTCTCTTTAATCCTACTCAACCTCTCCAAGCTCATATTCTTCTGATCATCGAAAACTGCATCCTCGAGCTCCTCGCCGTAAGCCTTCTTCGATAAAGTTCCATAATAGAACTTTTTGTGCAAAGACTTGACTGGGAGCACTTCTACACGTTCAACTTCTACCCTCTTGTCTTCCTCCTCGGTATCCTTATTCCTTCTCTTCCACCCATAAAGAAAGTAGTCATCAACTCCACATAGTCCTATTGACCACGTGAATTTCTTTCCATGTAGTTGATGCGGTCGGTTGCTAAACAATAGGGATTGTGGCTTCCTCTCATGATGCTTCTTTTTGCTAAGGCGTGCTGAAACAGAAGCAGACTTGGCTGATGATTCAAGGACCGACTCCAGCTCAAGGACGATAGATCACAGTTCTGGTGCGCCCTCAGGTGGGCAATCGATGATGCGGTGTGCTGTAGTGGAGCTAAGGTTGGAGTTGCGTGAAGTGCGTCCACCTTCACAGCAACAAAAGTTTCGACCTCTGATGGCGGTTTTGGTTTGGAGACTCTCGTCGGCACAGCAGGACGGACGACATTGGCGGTTCAGGCGGTGCGAAGTCAATGACATCAGCGTCTTCTTCCTTGTCCTTTATCGACTATGCTAGAGCTTCAGCTTGCGGTGGTGGTAGTGCGGTTGCTACAGGTAGGACGGAGATCTCCGCCTCTTCCATAGCGGCTAGGGTCTCGGCTTGCGGTGGTGGTGGTGTTGTTGATGGCTTGTATTTGTCATACGACACAATCATCATGCCGCAGGTAGCAATGACACGATCTAGCATTTGGATTGCCCGATTGATGAGTTCCTACTCCTTTGATGATCTCTCTGAGGGCATCGTGATCGGAACCCGGATCAACGGCTCTGATACCAAATGATACGGTGAGAAATTGTATTGCGAGATATCTCCCTTTTCTTGACAAGAGTGGGCCAGCGTACTGCCAAATTGTGCTCCACTTGGGAGGGGGGGGGGGGGGAGACTGGCTTATTGACTCAACTAATGACTGCTCCTAATTCAGTGGCAAGACTCATTCAACATAACAAACTCACATAACAAATCCCAGAAGCTACTCCTACGTCTACAACGGCAATCTTGGGCGATGGTTGGGCTACACCAATCCGGTAGCGTGAATTGGGGTTGTGGCTCTCGAACTGAACATTGATTGGGCCGAGTTGAGTGATTCGTGAGCTCATCATTTTGTTCTCTTGTGGCTGGAGATTGAAATTGGACCCAGGAAGAAATAGGGGTGAAGAAAAAAGGTGGGAGCTTTTTGTTTATGCATAAAGAAGTAATTTTGATTGTGCAGAGAAAGAGAGGGGGAGCAAAGGATGAAGGAGGGAGGAAGAAGATGGTGGAGATTCAGTAATGGAGTTGTCGATTTCCTTTTCTTTATATTCCTAATGTTGCTCATTCCGTCGTCCCATTGCGATGATGTTTCTGGTCTGTTGACTTTCAAGCAGAGCTCAAATGATTCTGATCCCAACAAAGTTTTGTCCAGCTGGAGTTCTAATTCCAACAGCGGTGGGGCTTGTTCCTAGAAATTATTAAAAAATCAAATTTTTATTTTTTTAATTGACACGTCACTCATTTAACGGTCAACTATAAGAGTTGACCACCACATCAGCAAAAGTTAACGGAGACTAACGGCCAGTGACTAAACTTGAACTGTTAACCTAATTTAAGTGACTATGGATGGAATAAAATAATTCTAGTGGCTAAAGTGAAATTTACTAGTAATTCAAGTGACCAAACTTGCAATTTAGCCTTTAAAGAACATAAAGCACTCCAAAGCACTTTATCTAAAAGGTTGTCCAACTCAGCGATTGATGTCCTTCGCTCTGATTGGTCATATTCTTTGCACAAGGATCGCTGCAGGGTGGTGCACTTTAACACTATGTTTGGCAACAAGGGGGGTGCAAGTTCGAGGGGGGTACAAGTTGAGGGGTAAATTGTTGGGGGGTGCAACTTGGTGGAGGGTGTAAGTGGAGGGGTAAATTGTTGTTTGGATGAAAAAGTAGGGGGGTGCAAATAGAGTAAAAAGTAAGTAATTATATTATTATAAAATAAATTTATCAATTTATAAAATATTATCACAAAATAATAACATGAAAATTCAATATATAATAATAAAAATAATTTTAATAAAAATAATTATTATATAATAATGCTCAAATATAATTATTTATAACAACAATAATAATCATTGGTCGAGCAACCTCGAAACTCGAAATCCAAATCGTAACTAGTCATCCTAACGGGGTTCTCATGCCTAACTTTAAATTGAATATGGTCAAACTTAGTCAAACACGTTCGAATCTGTAAGTTTTAACTACTTATTAAAGTAAATCGAGTTAACTAAACTGTTCCTCTCTATCTTTTCAACAAACGCTTCTTATCTCTAATTTTCAATGCAAATTCGGGTCAACTAAGAGATATCGATTTGACGAGGCGAACATTGACAAACTTGCTCTCTGAGTCAAACGGTCAACCCCAAACAACTTCTACACTAATATAGATATAAGAAAAAATTAATAATATTAATTATTATGTAATTATAATCTAATTAAAAATTCATAATTCCCCTCCTCCCCCTTCCCCCTCCCTTCCTTCCTTCCCTTGCACCCCAATTTGGGGGGTAAGCCGAAACAGTGAATTTACGCTCACGTTTTGCACCCTCCTACTGTTACAAAATAACCAAACGGGGGTAAACACCTTGGAACTTGTGTTTACCCCTCCAAACTTGCACCCCCTTCCATTTACACCCTTTCCCAAACATAGTGTAAGTGATGTGGCCAAAAGCACACTGTTGGATAGCGCTTTATGTAAAGCGCTCCCACCGTCATCGTTTTATGTGCAGGCCTCCACGTGTTCCGCCTTGGTTGGTTCGTTTTACTGGACGCAGATAGCTATTGGGTGGAGCATTTTGTTTGGAGTAAATAGTTTTATCTTGCAACGTTTTGCTACCGCCCCATTTCACAATAAATACCCCACCCCTCTCTTATTTCAACCCACACCACCATCTACTCTCTCTTTCCTCTCTTCTTCATCCATCCTCCACAAGTCAAGGATTCCTTATGTTGATATGACTTGAATCGGACTATCAGCCGCTACGACTGGTAATCGGGGGTCAGCGAGTGGGGTCCAGGGGCAACGCCCCCGCCCCACGGTGTATGGGCTCAATGTTATTTGGGTTCGGGTTCTGGGCCTGGTCTGTAACTGTTTCCTTTGCCAGATTGGATTAGGTTTAGACCCACATGGAGAAGTACTATAAATACTTCTCATACTCCTCTGTAATCTGTAATCTCCTTGATATAGTGAAACTGGCTCTCTCTCGCCCGTGGACGTAGCTAACACACATCGTGTTAGTGAACCACGTAAATCGTGTGTCGTGTTTTCGATTCTCGCTTTCGTATTCTTGCTTTGTCGATTCCTGCGATTTCCCGATACTTAGCAGCGCGATTTATAACAAGTGGTATCAGAGCCGCGGCTGGAAATCAGGCTAGGGTTTTTTTTTGATTCAGAAGAATGACGTCGGTGAACATGAAGATCGAAAAGTTCACGGGGAAGAACAGCTTCGCTATATGGCAGATCAAGATGCAGGCTTTATTGAAACAGCAAGGGCTGTGGAGGCCGCTGTCTGCGAAACAGAAGAAGGCAACGGTCGATGACGATGAGTGGAATACCCTGGAGGAGAAGGCCTACTCGACCATCATGCTATCGTTCTCTGATGACGTCATCATTGAAGTCGCTGCTGAGAAGACTGCCGCGGGCTTGTGGTTGAAACTAGAGAGTCTGTACATGACTAAGTCTCTAACCAACAAGCTGCATCTCAAGCAACGTTTGTTCAGCTTGAGGATGCAAGAAGGTACGCCTTTGAGGGAACATCTCGAACAGCTTAACTCTATTTTGCTGGATCTCCGTAATATAGATGTTCAAGTTGATGACGAGGATGCTGCCCTAATCCTACTGGTTTCTTTGCCGAGTTCATATGAGAATTTCGTTGATTCTTTTATTGCCGGTAAAGAAAGCGTGTCGTTGGAAGATGTCAGGTATGCTCTTCATACGAGAGAGATCAGACATAAGGCGTCCGGATCTGGTACAGGTGGTGAGGCATCGGGTTTGGCTGTTACAGGTGGAAAGGGAAAGAAGAAATCTGGAAAAGGGAATTCGAACAAGAATTCCAAGGGTCCCGGTCCACAGCCAGGTGATGCTTGTCACAACTGTAAGGAAGTGGGGCATTGGAAGTACAACTGTCCCAAGAGAAGAGGGCAACAGAAGAAACAAGGTTAAGTTGCCGTGGCAGAAGCGGACAATAGTTCTGAAGACGATCTCGCCTTGGCTGTAGATGAGAAGGCACATCGTGGGGATGTGTGGTTTCTGGATACTGCAGCCTCATACCATATGTCTCCGAACAGGGATTGCTTCACAACCTACGAGCAGATAGATGGTGGTAACGTGGTCATGGCAAATGGAGCTGTCTGCAAGGTTGTTGGAATCGGGTTCATAAAAGTTCGGACACATGATGGTTCGTTCTGTACCGTGAATGATGTCAGGCATGTTCCACGAATGACAAAGAACCTGATCTCCTTGAGTCTACTCGACAGCAAGGGTTTCAGTTTCAAAGGAAAAGGTGGAGTTGTGTATGTCTGCAAAGGTTCAAGGATGGTGCTGAAGGGCGTGAAGCGTGGGACCTTGTATGCATTACAAGGGTCTGTGTTGTCTGGTTCTGCTGCCGTTGCATCGTCTCATGTTCATCAGGAAGATATGACCACTCTCTGGCACATGAGACTGGGGCATATGAGTGAACGGGGGATGCAAGTTCTGTCGAAGAGGGATCTTCTTTGCGGGCACAGGATGCAGAATTTGGAATTCTGCGAGCATTGTGTGTTTGGGAAGCTACATCGCAGCAAGTTTCCCAAGAAGGGTATCCAACGGACGAAGGGGATACTGGATTACCTCCACTCCGACTGTTGGGGTCCTTCACGAGTTGAATCCATTGGAGGCAACAGGTATTTTCTGTCTATTATTGATGATTATTCGAGATTTACTTGCATTTTCATGATGAAGCAGAAAAGTGAGGCTTTCACGAAGTTCAAGCAGTGGAAGACATTGGTGGAGAATCAGACCGGGAAGAAGATCAAGAAGCTGCGAACGGACAATGGTCTAGAGTTCTGTAGTTCTGAGTTCAACAAATTCTGCAAGGATGAAGGGATTGCCCGTCATCGGACTGTGAGAGATACACCCCAGCAGAATGGCGTTGCAGAAAGGATGAACCAGACATTGTTGGAGAGAGCACGGTGCATGCTCTCTAATGCTGGACTAGAGAGAAGATTCTGGGCAGAAGCAGTGAACATGGCGTGTTTCCTGATCAACCGTGGACCTCATACAGGTATCGAGTTGAAGACTCCTTATGAGGTGTGGTATGGTAAGCCTGCAGATTACTCTTCACTGAAAGTTTTTGGGTGTCCTGTTTATTATCATGTGGATGAGGGTAAACTGAACCCAAGGGCAAAGAAGGGTGTATTTGTGGGTTACGGAGATGGAGTTAAGGGATTTCGAGTCTGGTCACCTTCTGAGCATCGAGTTAAACTTAGTAGAAATGTGATATATTATGAGAAGTCTATGTTTAACCCCATGTTGAAGGTTACTGTTGTTGAAGGTAGCAGGAATGTTGATAAGCAGGTGGAGCTGCAAACTCTCAATGAGAGTGAGTTTGAGCACCAAGGTGGAGAAGATCAACATGATGAGGATGTCTCTGCAGAGCCAGAAATTTCAGAGTCCAGTGCACGAGCTCAACAGTCTATTGCTTCCGGTAGACCGAAGAGAGCGACTGCAGGAGTACCTCCACAGAGGTATGGCTTCGAGGACATGGTGGCGTATTCATTTCAGGTTGTTGAAGAAGTGGATGCAGGAGAGTCACAGTCCTATAGAGAAGCAGTTTCGGGTGGTGAAGCTGATCAGTGGCTTGCCGCAATGGGAGATGAGATGGAATCCCATGACAGGAATCAGACTTGGGAGCTAGTCAAACGACCACAGGGAAGGAAGATTGTTACAAACAAGTGGATCTACAAGAAGAAGGAAGGAATCACTTCTAAAGAGGGCATGAAATTTAAAGCTCGGGTGGTTGCACGAGGCTTCTCGCAGAGGGAAGGAGTTGACTACAATGAGATTTTCTAACCAGTGGTCAGACATACTTCGATCAGAGTGCTACTAGCAATAGAGGCACATTATGACTTGGAGCTCGAGCAGCTAGACGTGAAGACAGCTTTCCTACATGGAGAGTTGGAGGAAGAAATTTACATGACTCAGCCAGAAGGATTCGAGGTTCCGGGAAAAGCAGACTATGTTTGTAAGCTGAAGAAGTCCTTGTATGGACTTAAGCAGTCTCCGAGGCAGTGGTACAAGAGATTTGACAGTTACATGCTTGAGTTGGGCTATAGCAGAAGTCCATATGATTGTTGTGTGTATCACAACAAGGCAGAGGATGGTTCGATGATATATCTAGTTCTGTATGTGGATAATATGCTCATAGCTGCAAGGTCGAAGTCTGATATCCAGAAGTTAAAGGGGCTTCTCAGTGCTGAGTTTGAGATGAAGGATTTGGGAGCTGCTCAGAAGATCTTGGGTATGGAGATTTACAGGGATAGGTCGAAGAAGAAGCTTTTTCTTGTCACAGAAGAGCTACATCCAGAAGATACTGTCGAGGTTTGGCATGTCTTCAGCAAAGCCCTTAAATACTCCTAGTGCTTCAAATGTTCATCTATCCTCAGCTTATGCACCGCAGTCAGAGGCTGAGAAGGAGTACATGTCGAGAGTCCCATATGCTAGTGCAGTAGGTAGCTTGATGTACGCTATGGTATGCACTAGACCTGATCTTGCACATGCTGTTAGTGTTGCCAGCAGGTTTATGATACAACCTGGGAAGGAGCATTGGCAGGCTGTGAAGAGGATCTTCCGGTACCTTAAGGGTACATGATGACTCGGTATTTGCACATGTTTTCCCCTTTGTTTCTTGATTGTTTGAGCTTGAATTATCGTGTCTTTGGCCTATTTTATGCTAGGTTGTGTTCCTTTGTCACATTTCAGGTCCTAGCACATAAAGTGAAGCATATGCGCAAGTTTCAAGTCAATCAGAGATCAATTGACGATTCGGGAGAAGAAACTTGGGTATGACCTGAAGAAGAATGGATTTCTACCTCACTTTATGGACAAAGAATCATGCAAGCTTGTAATGAAAAGAAAGAGGACGAGACTACGAGCGTCTGGGATCAAACGGCGACTGATTCGGAGTCCGGACGAGGGAGAAACGAAGCATTAAACAGAGGCTGAGCAAGCCACACGGGCACAACCCACACGGCCGTGTGACCTGGCCATGTGGCCGTGTGGAAATCACCGAGCCTTCACACGGGCTGATGGGAAAGCCACACGGCCGTGTGGCCTGGCCGCGTGAGTCGGGAATTGCTGTTTAAAACTCGATTTTCAGCAAAAGGAAAGGAGGAGAGCTGGGTTTTGGATCCCAAACACCCAAGGGACGAACCCTAGAGAGAGAGAGCGACTTGGGAACATTCTTGGAGCTACTTTGAAGGATTTCTTCGCCATTGGAGCTCGGGAATCAAGCTTGGAGATGGAGATTGAAGATCTAGATCAGATTTCTGCAGTCTCTCTCTTCTCTATGGAGTAACTTCCCTTCACTTAGGTTTTGAGGAACCCTAGTTCCATGAGTTAGAATCTTTCTTGTATGAAGTTTTGGATGCTATATTGTTTGATTATAATCGAATGATGCATGTTTATTGAGTCAATTGAAGTCTGATCAACTTTTCCTGATTTCTGCTGCAATCTGAGATAGATAGAATCTGATTAGGTTGCTAGAGTCTCATCATTCGATAGTAGGAGATTGGCTATACGAGAGTTAGCCAGTTTACTGCTTTGTACTAGAATCCAATTCCAATAGTGGAGTTATGTGCTTATTGCTTCAGCTTTCTATCCCGGTGAAGACTAGTCATCTGCCGGATAGTTAGACTGAGAGGGCTTGGTCAGCTTAAGAGATTCCAAGCTACTGTCGGATCTTCCGCAGTTTAGTCAACAGTAAATCAACCAAAAGGAATTACAACTTGGACCTAATTGAGGAGCTAGGGGGAATCATACCTAAGTGAGTTCCCAAACTGTAATTAGTAGTTTTACTTAGTTTAATTAGTAGGGTAGTTTAGTTAATCAATCTTGAATCTAGTTTGCTAGTTAATGAACTGAAGCTGAGTAATAGTAACTCTAGAGACCCGTGGATTCGATATTTATTACTTGTGCCACTATACTGCAGTCCCTTTCATTGGTTACACTTGGCCATTGTTAGGTGTTGTGTTTTAGAGCATCAGTACACCTGATGTGGGGATTAGCTTCGGAAGTGATATAGAGTGCTTGGTGTCTGGGTATTCTTACTCGGACTATGCTGGAGATGTTGACACGAGGAGGTCGATGACCGGTTATGTATTCACTCTTGGGAGTTCTGTAGTGAGCTGGAAGGCAACTTTGCAGTCGGCGGTGACATTGTCTACTACTGAGGCAGAGTATATGGCGTTGACAGAAGCTGCTAAGGAGGGAATATGGTTGAAGGGACTGGTTGGTGATCTGGGTCTACATCATGATCAGGCAGTGGTGTATTGCGACAGTTTGAGTGCAATATGCTTGGCCAAGGATCAAGTCCACCATGAGAGGACTAAGCACATCGATGTGAGGTATCATTTCTTGAGGACAGAGAAGAGGATTAAGGTGAAGAAGGTTGGCACCGCCGATAATCCTGCTGATATGTTCACGAAGCCGGTTCCACATGGCAAGTTCCAACACTACTTGGACTTGCTGAATGTCTTGAGTGGGTAACTCCGCCCTGCGGGGCATTGATGGCGGGAGAGAGATAGAAGGAGCAGAGTACATCAGAGATTTCAGAGGAAGAGGATTCAAGTCAAGGTGGAGATTTGTTGATATGACTTGAATCGGACTATCAGCCGCTACGACTGGTAATCGGGGGTCAGCGAGTGGGGTCCAGGGGCAACGCCCCGGTGGGGGTGCGGGGGCAACACCCCCGGCCCACGGTGTATGGGCTCAATGTTATTTGGGTTCGGGTTCTGGGCCTGGTCTGTAACTGTTTCCTTTGCCAGATTGGATTAGGTTTAGACCCACATGGAGAAGTACTATAAATACTTCTCATACTCCTCTGTAATCTGTAATCTCCTTGATATAGTGAAACTGGCTCTCTCTCGCCCGTGGACGTAGCTAACACACATCGTGTTAGTGAACCACGTAAATCGTGTGTCGTGTTTTCGTTTCTCGCTTTCGTATTCTTGCTTTGTCGATTCCTGCGATTTCCCGATACTTAGCAGCGCGATTTATAACTCCTTATTATGCTCTGCAGTTGCGGCCAATCCTGATCTTCCACATCAGAAACGCTATCATTTTCTTAATGTCCCTACAAGAATCAACGGAATGCTATAAGAAAAACATAATGTTTTAGTAGACAACATTGATTTCTCATTGAATATCATTGTTTTGTTGTAGCGATTGGAGTTTCCCTAAACCAGGGGCGGATACATGAGGGTTTAGGGGTGTCCCGGGACACCCCTAAAATTTGGGAATAAGATTATTCAACCCCGGTAATAGTTTTGTATGGATAAAAAAGATTATAATTAGTGATTCGGGACACCCCTACAACGATAATCCTATCCTCACTTGTAGTTTGCCTATACTTAAAAAAAATAAGCGATAGTCTGTGTTATTCAAACTTAGGATATACTATATTTTTTAAACATTGTCCTCCATTAAGTTGCAACTCATTTGTTGTTCTATTTTAAACACTACATAATAGTAAAAATTCATTCCTTATCCCCGACTATTTCTAAAACCTAACAATTAAACTAATTACGGGCTACCCTTAATCTGAATTGATTTTATGGTTACACAACAAGTGTTGAAAGAGTCTTTTCAACTTTGAGTTACATCAATAACAAGGTTAGAAATCCATATGCGATTAGTTCATGAACTATTGTCTAGTACGATATACAGATTTGTTGAGAAATTTACCAAGCCTATTTTTTATTCTTTTTCATAATACAAAAACAAGCCGTGGCCTTATGTTAAAATTACTAGTCTGATATTTCTGTATTTATGAATTTTTATTTTTTTTTATTTTTTTTTTTTTTTTGAAGAGAATACCCTTGTTAAAAATTTCTAGATCCGCCACTGGCCCAAACCTTCTTTTTTGTAGCGATTGGAGTTTCAATCGGCCAATTTGTTTACAAAGGCATTTTCTATAAGTAGTCAATGGTTCCTCGCTTGCAAAATTGATGATGCGAGACCTCTAATCTTTGCTCTTTTTATGTATGGAAATGTATGCGGAATTTATAACAGAAACACAACGTCAGTATTATTTCTTATTGGTTGATTGGCAACTGAACATGGGTAGGCACCAATTCAAATACACAACAACAACAACAACAACATAACACAGACACGTACCGATGTACGTATATGCATGCATGCATGGAACACGTGCATGGAAGAAAACAGAATAGATAACGGTAAGAACGGGGAAATAGAAATCTCAATGGACCAGTGCATGGACGGAATGAGGTACGTACGTAGCAAAGGAAAAGGGTTGAGACGACGTAGAGTACGTAGTTAGAAGCATTATGAATTTAGGTGAAGGCAGCGAGAGCGGCCCTGAGGTTGGCGATCTGTTTATCTTTCGCCGCGAGCTGGTCGTCCGTCTCCTTGGCTTGCTTCTTCATCTCCTCGCTCTTCTTCTTCGCCGCATCTGTTGAGTTATGCATTTTAGATATGGGCTTTAGCCCACTGTACATTGTAGACTAGTAGTCGTAGGCCTAGTATAGAGTAACCCTAAGCTGGCCGAGTCTCTTCTACCGCAGCTAGGGTTAGGATACATATATATATTGTACCTCGAACCTGCATTGAAGCTAATTTAATACGAGAGTTGATAGCTTTGGCCGTGGACTAGTCTTGATCATACCGATCAAGGAAACCACGTAAATACTTGTGTGATTTCGTTTCTAGCTTGATTAATCTTCGCTACGATAAGTTAACATGGTATCAGAGCTCACCAGTTCGGATTCTGATCGGATTTCTACTCGTCTCAACTCCACGAATTATTCATTATGGGAGTTTCAATTCCGCGTCTTCATCGAAGGCAAAGGGCTGTTCGGATTGCTTGATGGCAGCTCGGCCAAACCCACGGTTCCGCCCTCAACCAAAGCTAACGTGCTGAAGTGGCTTCAGAACGATGCTCGGGTATGCTCCATGATCATGAATTCATTCGATCCATCCATTATGCTGGGACTGCGTCTTCTTCCAACCGCTGCGGCCATGTGGAAATCACTTGCCGAGACTTATTCCACTACCAGCGCCAATCGGCAGTTCGAACTCGAGGTAGAGCTGGCCAACCTCCATCAGGGCGAGCTTGATGTGGCGTCGTACTTCAATGCGGCGCGTCTCCTTTCGACTGAGCAAGACCTGCTCACGGCATCCCTCCTGACGCAACCGATTCCGGCCGAGCTCCAGGCTGAGAAGACAAAGATCCGCTTGCTGCAATTTTTGATGAAACTCCGCCCCGAATTTGAGTCGCTGCGGGCAACCCTTTTGAATCGTGATTCTCTTCGGCTGGAAGGAATCCTGGCGGAATGGATCCGAGAAGAGACCAGGCTGCGCACGCAGGCAGCTCTCGATGCTCGACCAGGAAGGGCGGACGTCGCGGCGTTCAGTGTCCAACGCCCCGCGAACCAAACTGATGCTGCTCGTCCCAACTCTGCTGTCTCTCGCTCCCCAGCGCAGGCCCAGCAGTCCGCTCCAGCTGCTGATGACGAGCTGCATGACGCGGCGTACGCGGCGTACCGATCTGGACCTCCTCGACGTCCTCTCTCCGAGGTGGAATGCCACCATTGCCATGAGAAGGGGCATACCAAAAAGTTGTGCCGTAAGCGTAATTTTTGCATTTATTGCAAAAAACGTGGCCATATAATTTCCGATTGTGAGTTGCTGCAGGAAAGGATGGGTGATGTTGATAATCCGGGTTCTAGCGGTGGCCGTACTGGGCGCTATGATAATTCTCGTGGGTGATCTCGCCCAGCTTATGCCACTGCGCCAGCTCCCTCTACCGATGGAGTGCTTGTCACTCCTGCTGCTCTCGAGAATATGGTGAACAAGGCCATCTCCTCTGCTTTTGCCAGTCTTCAGGTCACAGGTAAATCTCGAAAATGGATTATTGACTCTGCGTGCTTTAATCACATGACCGGTGATCGTCGTATTGTTAAAGAGGTACAACCAGTTGATGGCCTTTTGTTACAAGTAGCTAATGGCAATAAACTTCAGATTTCTGGTGTTGGGTCCGTTAATGATGATCATGTTCGGCTACCTAATACTTTTCATGTTCCCAATTTGGTGCCTAATTTGATTCGGTGGGCCAACTTACTGAACAAGGTTGCCGGGTTACTTTTGCACCTTCTGGTTGTGTTGTGCAGGACATGAAGACGGGGAGGGAGCTCGGGAAGGGTAGCAAACATGGTCGGATCTTCTTGATGGATGAGCTCTTCACGTCATCTCCCTGTTCTTTGTCGCTTCTGATTCGGTGTCTAGGGTACCATCATTTCCTGTCTTTTCGAGTCTTAGTGATCAAAAATTTCAGTTGTGGCATGCTCGATTGGGACATCCCAATTCTGGTAGACTTGTAACCATGTTTCGTCAACAGCTATTTGGCTCAACTACTAAAATTGATCGGTTGTCGGATTTTACTTGTCAAAATTGTGTTCAAGCTAAAACCACCCGTATATCCTTCCCTTCGAGCACTACAGTTATTACCGAGCCTTTTCATCTTATACATACTGATCTTTGGGGACCTAGTCCGGTGACTTCTAGACATGGTTATAAGTACTTTGCATTGTTTATCGATCATGCCACTCGTTTTACATGGGTGTATTTTCTTCTTCTCAAATCCGATCTTTTGCCCATTGCTACTGAATTTTTGAAAATGATTAAGACTCAATTTGATAGAACTGTTCGTGTAGTCCGTTCTGATCATGGGGGTGAGTTTAGTTCCACAACTTTACTCAATCTCTATGCATCTCTAGGCATTCTTACTCATAAGTCTTGTCCAGGTATCTCTCAGCAAAACGGTCTGGTAGAACGCAAAAATAGACATGTTCTTGAGGTTACTCGTGCTCTTCTCCTCTCGTCCCATGTACCCTCTTTTTTCTGGCCTGAAACTGTTGCTACAGCTGTTCGGTTGATTAATTATCAGATTACTCCGGTTCTTGGTCAGTCGAGTCCCTATTTTAAGCTGTATGCTAAACATCCTCCATACTCCCGCCTTCGTGTTTTCGGTTGTATGTGTTTTGTGCTTCTTCCTCGTTCCGAGCGTACTAAGTTGACCTCTAAGACTGCTCGTTGTGCCTTCCTTGGTTATAGCGACATCTATAAGGGGTATCTGTGTTATGATCCTGATCTTCGTCGCATTCGTATCGCCTGTAATGTCGTCTTTCTAGAGAACCTCATGTTCTACTCTGCGTCGTCTACTACTACTCCCTTGTTTGATACATCCCTCGGACTCCCATCCTTCTCCGACACTGATGATGTTGATGACGCTCTCATTGATCTGGACCCGCACCCTGATGATAGCCCGCCTCCCTCCCCACCACCGACACCACCTTCGCCGCCGCCTCCGCCTTCACCACCTGCTCCGCCGGACTTGCCACCACTTCCTCGTCGCTCATCGCGTTCTACTCTTGGGGTACCTCCTCCTCGTCATAATGATTATGTTTCATATGGCATTGATGCTCTTGTTGTTCCCACTCGTTACTCACAGGCACATGGACATCCGGAGTTGGATAATGCTATGACTGACGAGATTGGAGCTCTCCTTGCTAATCAGACATGGGTTATTGTTCCTCGTCCTATTGATCATCCGGTGGTCGGGTCTCGCAGGGTATATGCTTTGAAATTTCTTCCCGATGGTACGTTAGAGCATCACAAAGCTCGTGTTGTTGCTCAGGGCCTCAGTCAAGAGTTTGGCATAGATTTTGATGAGACTTTTGCACCGGCGGCCAAGATGGTCTTTGTCCGGACTCTCCTCGCGGTGGCCTCAGTTCGGCGCTGGCCCCTATACCAGCTTGATGTCAAGAACCCCTTTCTGCATGGCGATCTCAAGGAGACGGTTTATATGGAGCTTCCTCTTGGCTATTTTCCGCAGACGGACATTCCTGATCCTGTCTGCCTTCTTCAGCGCTCACTTTATGGTCTTAAGCAGGCTCCGCGTGCATGGTTTGATAAGTTCCACTCTACTGTGTTGAGTCTTGGGTTTCGACAAAGCCAGAATGATCCCTCTTTGTTTACTCGACGCTCTGAGCGAGGTATTGTCCTTCTTCTTCTATATGTCGATGACATGATAGTTACTGGTGATGATGAAGTTGGGATCAAGGCTTTGACTAAAGGGCTCCATGAGTCCTTCACGTTGAAAGAGCTGGGGTCTCTCTCTTACTTCCTTGGACTTGAGGTCCAACGGTCTTCTGGTGGTATTCTTCTGGGCCAGAAGAAGTATATTGCGGATCTTCTTGACTCAACTTGGTTCTTAGACTGTGTCCCCATTTCTACACCTATGGAGCTTAATGTGAAGTTAGGGAGGGAGACATGGGATTTATTGCCTGATGGTGGTAAGCAGTATCGGAGTATTGTGGGTAGTCTTATCTACCTTACCACGACTCGTCCCGATATTGCTTATGCTGTCCAGATCGTTGCTCAGTTTATGTCAGCTCCCAGGACTGCTCACTTAGCTGTTGTTCATAGACTCCTTCGATATCTCCAGGGTACTCGAGATGTTGGGTTGTTTCTCCCTGCGACAGGTTCTCTGGTGTTACAGGCATTTTCTGATAGTGATTATGCTGGTTGCATTGATACACGTCGTTCTACAACGGGCTGGTGTGTTCGTCTTGGTGGATCGTTCATTTCTTGGAGATGCAAGAAGCAGGATCGGGTTTCTAAGTCATCCACGGAGGCAGAGTACAGAGCTATGTCAGATGAGGTATCTGAACTGGAATGGCTTCAGCGACTGCTTACAGATTTTGGTGTCACATGTGCAATTCCGATGGAGTTATATGTTGACAACACTAGTGCTATTCGGATTGCTACAAATCCAGTTATGCATGATCGTACGAAGCACATTGAGGTTCATGTGCATTATATTAGGGACTTGGTTCGAGATGGTATCATTCGCATTTTCTATGTGAAGTCAGAAGATCATATTGCAGACCTACTGACGAAGGCTTTCACTGCTAGTCGACATTCTTATCTCGTGAGCAAATTGATGTTGCCAGACCTCCATCAATTTGGGGGAGGCTGTTGAGTTATGCATTTTAGATATGGGCTTTAGCCCACTATACATTGTAGACTAGTAGTCGTAGGCCTAGTATAGAGTAACCCTAAGCTGGCCAAGTCTCTTCTACCGCAGCTAGGGTTAGGATACATATATATATTGTACCTCGAACCTGCATTGAAGCTAAGTTAATACGAGAGTTGATAGCTTCGGCCGTGGACTAGTCTTGATCATACCGATCAAGAAAACCACGTAAATACTTGTGTGATTTCGTTTCTAGCTTGATTAATCTTCGCTACGATAAGTTAACACTCCCTCGCTTGGGCCTGCTCTTTCAGCTCTTGGATCTCCTTCTGGGCCGCATATTCCCTCTCCTTGGCCTGCTTCTCCTTCTCCGCCGCCTCGGCCTGCAACCTCTTGTTCTCCTTCTCCTTCTCCTCCAACTCCTTTTTCACCTGGGCCGAACCATCACCGCCTCCCTCCATCAGCTTCCCGGTGGTCCGCTCGAACCGGTCCCACGATGTCCCGATCGGGAGCGGGACAGTGACCCCGTGGTTGGACCACTTGTAGAGATCGTTGAGGCGGTACAGGAGTGCACCCGGCTTGAACCGGCCGTTGTCGGTGCCGCGGTTGTGCCACGTGAACATGAATCCTTCTCGGTTGATGTTGAGCTGGCGGCCGTGGAGATTCTGCCAGAGCTGCTCCACCTTCTGCGGGTTCAGCGCCGCCCGGAAGACTTCCAGCTCACGGTGGCTGCAGTACTTGTTGTTCCCGATCCGGGCCACCATTGTCCATTTGGTCTCGTCATCGTTCAGATCCTGGGTGTTGATGTCAGGGGAAAACGGCCCAGTATTCACCCTGATCGTGTGGTCGACGAGTGCAAGCAGCCAGAGATTGTTGGAGTCCAGCACGAACCGAGACATCTTTTTTTTTTTTTTTTGCTCTCTTTCTCGACCACAGTATATAATTTACTTTAGAGAAATTTTACAATGCTATATAGTATTGGTGCTATAGGATTTTGCCTTTATGGTACAACTTAAAATTGTACATTTACGTTATGGTACAACTTTAGATTGTACCTATACTTTTTGTACAAATTCTTTTATGGTACAACTTGAACTTGTACTTTTATGTGATGGTACAACTTCAAGTTATAAAGTTGTACCATAACATAATGGTACAAATTGCTTTATGGTACAACCTAAACTTATACATTTAATGTTATGGTACAACTTTAAGTTGTACATTAAAGCACCAATACTATATAGCATAGTAGAAGTGCTCTTTACTTTAACTTGCGTGATTGAAGTGTTTGGATTTGAAGATTAGTGTCTCCTATTTATAGCCAAAAAACCATTGTGCTTCCCTTTCTTAGTAGTTTGCTTAATTTCCTTAGTGAGTAATTCATCGTAATCATAGGGGGATTTGCTTTTTTTTTTTGTTACATATATTCACGTGGTTAACAATATAATAACTACATATTACATCCTTGGGTACTGGACAAATAAAATGTTCCAGATTGAAAACAGATATGTTAAACGATCTCACGGTCGGTGAAGAGTTTAGCGGAAAATTTCTTTTATATTTAAAGTGTAGACTATTGAGACCATCAACTGCCGTTCATGTTCCCAACAATTATTTGAAAATATTGGCCAATGTTAACGTTGCGGGGAACTTGAATTGGGCAAAGTTCGTCTATGATGGTCTTTTAGAGGGATAAAAGATTATCAAAACCAATCGGATGGAGCATCAAGAGATCAACACGTGACTGGTTGTGTTTTATTACTTGAGGTATGTGAGTTCTATTTTTTTAAGTAAATTTTGTTAGTCAAAATATCGTAATGTTTACATTTTCAGACTATCAAATTGGATGTTACTCTCTTATTTTGTAGATATTTTACCTAGAGCACGTGAATATGCATAACTTGACTCGTCATTCAAACTCCTTACCACGCATACGACATTGGGATGAGAAGTCCATTTCGAAGATTTTTAACAAGGTTTCCAGTTTAGGCGGAGTTGATTGCATACAGGTAAATATTAATATTTTTGGTTAAATAATAGACTGTGACTAAAACTAATCATTCAATTTCTTTGTATGCAGGTGGGATTTGGCAGAGATGCTGGTAGTTGTTTCAAAATTGAGGTTAGATAGATTTTATTTATTTATTATGAGTGTATCTTATACTATCTCATATCTTAAATTGATGAAGTAATGCATTATTGATAGAATAATTTAATTTTTTATTTTATTCATGTTTGACACGGGATATTAAAGTAGAAATTGGTCTATTGAGAAATGAGTTCCAAAAAGATATGCATTCTACGAAGTCACAATTAGGTGAATTGAAAAAGGAGATATAGAGCTTTCAGATGATGCAAGCTCACCTCTACAATTATCAAAAGCTAAGAGAAACCACCTGGTAATTTTTTTAGTTTTAAAACCATTTTGAGTCTGCAAATTTAGTTTACAATTTTTTTTTATATATGATGATTTATTGAACTTGTTGGTTTAAGGGAAAGCAAGGAAACAAGACAACTGATGCAATTCCATCTCAAAATGAAAAGAAAAGAAAGGCAAATCAACATGTAAGTGTATGCGTGTTCATTCCCTATGTATTCTCTAATTATTAGTGCTTGTGGTTAGGTGATGGATAACATTATTGTTTCGTGGAGATTAATATGACCAGCTTCTATAATTATTTTAATTTCTTGTGGTAATCTTGTTTTCAAATGTGGCAGGAGGAAGATGAAACAGATTCATTTGAGAGACTTATGGCTGGAGTAGATCAAAAGATTCGATCAAGAGAGGATTCAAACATGGGACTTCGAAAGAAAGACGTACTCAAAGCCGGTCCACAATTTCAGTTTCCTTATGTGGCCGCCAAACCAGCGGTAAGAGGTCGGGGTAGACAACAAGGTCCTAAACAGCAAGGTACTAAAAAGGCGGTCGATAAAAAAAAAAAAAGGTGATGATTGGGAGAATAAGGTACAATAAACTTGGATATTGTTCGACTAGAGTTTTAATCATTTAATTATTTTTGTGTTTATAATAGTTTTAATCATTCAAAATCAAAGAAATTGACACAGATCCGGTAACTTTATTTGAGGTCACGAGTGCAGGACGTGATCCTCTCCCGCACGTGTTGTGCGTGTATGGCTGCATGGGCATGTTTGTCTTTTGCCTTTTATTTTTTGTGCCCTAGTTGTTAGATGACGGGCTTTGATTTGTAGCGTATATATATGTAGCTTTCTCCTGCCGAAAGCAAGAAGGTACGTACAACATAATACAAAACCCTAAAACCCCTGAGGACGGGTTAGTTTCTCCGTGGATTAGCGATGCTCACATCGAGTGGCGTGAACCACTTAAATCCTCGTGTCGTGTTACGAATTTATCATGGTATCAGAGCTGTAGATTCAGCGATTTCTTCCGCATACTAGCGACGCTCATCCCGCTGGTCCGAGTCTTCTTGTCTCAGCGACGCTCATTCCGCTGAAGTTTTTTTGATCAATGGATACCAAGGAAGATGAGAGTTTCGGCGGCAGTGCAATGGTAACCAGTGGTGAAAAGCCTCTTACTACTGATGTTAATTCCATATATTTCCTTCCACAGTCGGATCCACAGCATGTTGGGGATCTTCTAACTCCTAGCAACTATGGGGAATGGGTCCTCGATATGACGGACTCCCTTCTAGCGAAAAATAAATTAGGGTTTGTCAATGGAACCCTCATGAAACCGGCCACAGCTCGGGAAGCTGATGCTTGGACTCGGTGAGATGCCACCATAAAAGGCTGGCTCAAGGCGGCTATGTCTCCAGAGGTACGCCGCAGTGTTCACTTTGCAAAAACGGCGAAGCAGATTTGGGATGATCTCAAGTCCCGTCTCGGTCAAGGTAGTGCTCCGAGACACTACGAGATTCAAAGATCGATCAGCCTTCTCCCTCAAGAAAGGTTGAGCGTGTCCGCCTATTACACAGAGCTATGCACATTGTGGGAGGAGGCCCAACAGATTTCCCCAACGCCTACCTGCACGTGCGGACAATGCACTTGCAATTTGGAAAAGCGAACGCGCGACCGTGACGAGAGCATTCGCTTGTTTGACTTCTTGATGGGCTTGGACGATGCCTTTTCAACCGTAAAATCCCAAATACTCTCCATGAAGCCGACTCCTGATATTGGCGAGGCTTACAATATGATAGCCACGGATGAGCAACAGAAGCGCATATCCACAAATCGGAAACCTCGAGCAGAAGCGGCAGCTTTTGTTGCGGTTCAGGAGAACAATGGTAAAGAAGACCATGATGGGGACACCGGTGGTGACCCAGACACACGTCCCCGATACTCTCATTGCCTCAAGCTCGGCCATACAAAGGAACGGTGCTTTGAGTTTCTTGGTTATCCTTCCTTGTATACCGATCGAGGCGGCAACAAAGGGAATGGTGCTGGCCGTGGACGTCGCCCGGAGAATCGCGGGCGAGGAGGCGCTCCTAAGGCAGCTGCAGTTGGGACGGATGAAAGCCCTATCCCTGGCCTCACTAAAGCGCAAGTCGAGCAGCTGCGTCAGTTTCTTGGCACCGACCCCAAGGCCTCGAGTGACACCAAGGCTACAGGTAATTCTCTCAACTCGTGCAACTCATGGATTCTCGACTCGGGTTGCAATGAGCACATAGTCAAGGATGTATGTAGTTTGGATGATCAGTTTATGGAAATGAACTTGCATGTTAATGTGCCCAATGGAGCTTCTGTTGCCGTGCAAAGTATAGGCTCAGTTAAGCTTGCTAATGGGATGGTTTTGCCACGAGTACTCTTAGTTCCGGATTTTAAATGCAACCTACTATCCATCAGTCGTCTCACTGCAGATTTTCCCCTGGCCTTGATATTCTTGCACGACTTCTGTGTTATTCAGGACTTACACTCCAGGCGGATGATTGGGATGGGTAAGCAGCTTGATGGTCTATATTTCTTGCGCTTGTTCGATGAGTTCCGAGATGCTATGGTTCACGCAGCACAAGGAGAGAGTAGTTGTTCCTCGGAAACATGGCATGTCAGGATGGGTCATCCAGCAATTGCAAAATTATCTTTGTTGCATTTAACTTCTAGTACTCGTCGGTTAGAAAATAAGCATTGCTCCGCCTGTTTGAGAGCAAAACAGTCTCGCAGTTCTTTTCAGTTGATTTCGATCAGTACATCTAAAGCTTTTGAGTTTGTTCATGTGGATATTTGGGGTGGTTATCACACTGCTTCTTTGAGTGGAGCGCACTATTTTTTTACTATTGTTGATGACTTTAGTCGTTGGGTGTGGATTTATCTTCTTCGTTTCAAATCAGAAGCTAGTCGCTACCTCAATATGTTCTGCCAACAGGTGGCTCGACAGTTTAATTGTGTGGTTAAGCGAATCCAAGCGGATAATGGGCTGGAATTTCAAACAAATGAGTTAGGTGATTACTATGATCACGAGGGCATTATTCTTCAAACCAGTTGTGTTAACACGCCACAACAGAACGGCGTTGTTGAAAGAAAACATCGCAGCTTGTTAGAGATGGCTAGAGCACTCCGCTTCCATGCCAATCTCCCGATCAAGTACTAGGGAGAATGTGTTCTGACGGCTGCCTATCTTCTCAACAGGTTACCTATAGTGGCTACTGGTAATGTCACGCCCTATGAACGGTTGTTTAACCGGCCTCCATCATACAATCACCTCCGTGTTTTCGGGTGCCTGGTTTATGCAAAAGACCCTTCTCATCACCTCGATAAGTTTGGCGAACGGGGACGAGCTTGTGTGTTTTTGGGTTACCCAGCTACACAGAAAGGATATCGCGTACTAAACCTAGAAACACACCAGCTGTTCACGTCGCGTGACGTGGTCTTTCATGAAGATCGCTTTCCTTTTCACGTCGCCAATGATCCCAGTTCAGGTCCATGTTCTTCTCCCAGCCGAGAGCTTTTTGATGAAGAGGAGCTGCTTGCCAGTGATCATGCTAATGTGCATGATAATGATACCCCCTCCCCGCCGGACATGCACACGTCCGCCAATCTTGGAGATTTGTCCCCTAGCTCCAACAAAATTTCTCCTCGGCCCCATGGAGCAAATAATGACCAATCCTCACCTGCTTCTCCAAATGCCGAGGAGGCCCTCCCTAGTGTTGCTCCAGCTCCCCTTCGTCGTAGCGACCGCAATCGCCATCCTCCAGGTCACCTCGTTCGAGATTATGATGTTGATCTTCCTTCTTTCCAATCTTGTTTTGCTAAAGCTGTCAATTACCCCTTAGCTGCCGTTGTTAATTATAGTCGCCAGTCTCCTGATCACCAGGCTTTTCTTGCAGCTATTTCCCGTACCACTGAGCCTCGGTTCTTCCATGAGGCAGTTCGCTATTTGTGGTGGCGAGAGGCGATGCAAAAGGAGGTGACCGCCCTTGAAGCAAATGGCACTTGGGAACTTACCATCTTACCTGCTGGCCGCAAGCTTATCGATTCCAAGTGGGTCTATAAGATTAAATACCATCCCGATGGCAGCATCGAGCGCTATAAAGCGCGCCTAGTCGCCAAAGGTTTTACGCAGATTGAAGGCGTTGACTTCCATGACACTTTTGCTCCCGTTGCCAAGTTGGTGACTGTTCGTTGTGTCATTGCTCTTGCTGCTCAACGTGGTTGGTTTTTACACCAGCTCGATGTCAACAACGCCTTCTTACACAGAGATTTGGAAGAGGAGGTCTATATGAAGGTTCCACAAGGTTTTAGCCAACCCGGAGACAATCGTGTATGCCATCTTCACAAGTCTATCTATGGTTTGAAGCAGACTTCTCGAAATTGGTATACCAAGTTCACATCTGCAATCCTCGAGTTTGGGTTCACTTTATCTAAGGCTGACCACTCGCTTTTCACTTATCGCCGTGGAGACGTGTTCCTCGTCCTCCTAATCTACGTCGATGATGTGATTCTGGGAGGCAACTCATTGGTTGACATTCAGCGGGTCAAGGAATTCTTACATGCTCGTTTTAGTATCAAGGATCTGGGGATCTTGAAGTACTTCTTGGGCATTGAGGTTGCTCGGTCACGCAAGGGAATTGTTCTTACTCAGCGCAAATATGCGCTGGATATCCTTGTCGATGCCGGTGTCCAGGGTGCCCGACCATGTTCTTTTCCCATTGAGCAAAATCACCGGCTCACTTGTTTGGATGAGGGTGATGTGGCTCCCGACCCTGCTGCCTATCGTCGTCTGGTAGGTCGCCTGTTATATCTTATAGTGACTCGTCCGGATATTGTTTATGCAGTCAACATTTTAAGTCAGGCGGTGCATTCTCCGCGCCGTGCTCATGTTGATGCTGCCAATCGTGTTCTTCGTTATCTGAAGAGTGCACCTGGTAAAGGACTGTTTTTCTCCGCTTTTGGGGAACCTACTTTCACTGCTTACTGTGATGCTGGCTAGGGAGGCTGTCAGCAAACCCGACGCTCGACCACAGGTTATTTTATTACCCTTGGTGCCAGTCCCATTTCTTGGCGCACTAAGAAGCAAACTGTTGTTGCACGGTCCTCTGTAGAAGCCGAGTATCGTGCCATGGCCAGTACGGTTAGTGAGGTGGTCTGGTTGCATTGGTTACTTCATGAGCTGGGCGTATCCTTATCTGCTCCTACGTCGTTGTATTGTGACAACCAGGCGACTCTACACATAGCGGCCAATCCGGTCTTCCATGAGCGCACCAAGCACGTGGAAATGGATTTTCATTTCATTCGTGAACGTGTTGCCTCTTCCGAGATAGTGCCGCAAAAGATCTCTACAGCAGAGCAGACAGCGGATTTGTTCACTAAAGGCTTGGGCGCAGAGCGTTTTGCTTTCCTTTGTTCCAAGCTTGGCATGTATGATATTCATGCCTCCGCTTGAGGAGGCGTATTAGAGGTCACGAGTGCAGGACGTGATCCTCTCCCGCACGTGTTGTGCGTGTATGTCTGCATGGGCATGTTTGTCTTTTGCCTTTTATTTTTTGTGCCCTAGTTGTTAGATGACGGGCTTTGATTTGTAGGGTATATATATGTAGCTTTCTCCTGCTGAAAGCAAGAAGTTACGTACAACATAATACAAAACCCTAAAACCCCTGAGGACGGGTTAGTTTCTCCGTGGATTAGCGACGCTCACATCGAGTGGCGTGAACCACGTAAATCCTCGTGTCGTGTTACGAATTTATCACCGCTTCCAAATCCCGTTGAGAATTTATGGACCTTTCTATTTACTGAGAAGTTTCTATACAATACTCCAAGGTAAATTCTGAGGAATCGCATGCATTTCTCTTAATTTAATAACATTCAGAATATGCCGACATGGTATACCCATTGACTCAAACAGTGAACAAGAGCATGACTCATTCCTACTGTCACCCTAGAAATTGGCCAAGTGAAACCACTTCCTAAGGCGTAGTATAGCGGGTTTGGGTTTTAATGTCAACCCGGGTCCTAGATTTGATGACTACTCGGTGAATTCTTGTTATCTAGCAATGAAACTTTAGTGCAGGTCCAAATTAACTAACAAACAAAGCAAGTAAATGGTTGTTTTCAGGTTAAGAGAGGTCACCCGGATATGGTTCCCCCTAGACTGCAGTTAAGCCGGATTGCAATTACCAAGTTCAATTTCTATGATAGTTATACTGCGGAAGGTTCTTCAGCAGTCTGAAGTCTCGACTAAAGGTCTCCAGACCCTCTCAATCTGAGTCTCTAGTGGGCGACTAACCTCCACCGGAGTAAACAGATTGAGGCCCTAACGAACAAAACCCCCACTACCGAAGTGAATTCGGTACAGAATAGTGAGTTGGCTCCTCGACTAAAGTCACCAACTCCCTACCTTCAATCAAGGATGCTCTATCAACCTAGGCAGATATTCTCATTCTAGGTTAAAGCAGAAACAACAGGAATTTGATCAGGATTCATGTCATTCAATCATTCAAACCTCAATTGAATATAATCAAATCATAGAATCAGTACTTGGGTTCATACAATCAAACCTAACATACAAATCTAGGGTTCTCCATACCCAGACGAATGGGAGAACTACTCCATGGAGAAAGAAGCAAAAGCAGAATCAGACGCGGAAATCATACTGTGAAGGATGGATTTCTGTTCCTGGACGTTAATCGGCACTTCTCCAAGCTCAAGCTGGCCTCCAATGGTGATGAAGATCAAGCTAGGGCACTTGGGAACTCTTGCTTGTCGCTTTCTCTCTCTAGGAATCGCTCTATCTCTCTAAAACTTGAATCCCCCTCTCTTTTGGCTGAAATCAGCCTAAAAGGGCATCACTGGGCAAAACACGGTCGAGGGCACGGCCGTGCTTTGCTCCAGCCCGCCCGTGCTTTACCCCGTGTTAAAAACACGCCCGCGCGCGTTGGCCAAAAGACGGTCATGCCTAAATATGGGCACGGCCGTGTTTTGATTTAGGCGCACCCGTGTTTTTACTGCCGAACCTGTTCCCCTATATTCAATGCTTCGTTTCTCGCTCGTCCGGACTCCGAATCATTCGCCGTTCGATCCCAGACGCTCGTAGTCTCGTCCTCTTTCTTTTCATGACAAGCTTGCATGATTCTTTGTCCATAAAGGTGAGGTAGAAATCCATTCTTCTTCAGGTCATGCCCGAGTTTCTTCTTCCGAATCGCCAATTGATCTCTGATTGACTTGAAACTTGCGCCTATGCTTCACTTTATGTGCTAGGACCTTAAATGTGACAAAGGAATACAACCTAGCGTAAAATAGGCCAAAGACGCGATAATTAAAGCTCAAACGATCAAGAAACAAAGGGGAAAACATGTGCAAATATCGAGTCATCAAATCCCCCCACACTTAACTGTTTGCTTGTCCCCAAGCAAACCAAGTCAGACACAAGGTAAGCTCAAAACGTTTCAATCAAGCAGGCTTTAGGGCATATCATATCAGCACAAACACGTGGATCATATTGGCTTTCGATCATTAACACATGGACAACCTCAACGACAACCTAGACAACCACCACAGATGACATTCGAATGCAATAAAGTCGAGCAAAGGAAGAGTTCCCTTCTATTCACCAACCAACATAGACTTGACTCAACCACTTATTCAAAACAGTCACTTCATGCACAAAGCTCAAGATATCAGAATTAAGACCGAGCAATCTAGGTCCTCGCCGGGATAAAGAGTATAGATAATATGAGAAAATGAATCGCTCACTCTCGACCAGTGGGGTCAGGACAATTTGATGCGGAAAATGCGCATGCTTATTCTCTCAATCCCTAACGTCTCTTCACCATGAATGCAGCCTCTAAATGCTAGAGTTCACATACGGGGTGTCACCACTAACTAATCCGGAGGTCTTAGACACAGGTTCAGATGACTGGCTAGGGTCTTGGACATGGGGAAAAGGCCTTTTAGGTGGTGGAAGTATTCATAGCACAAGGTTCCACATTTCCAAACCCAACAAACTCACAGTCAATCAAACCAATAACTTTATTTCTGCTATTCTGCATTACTCAAATTCTTCAGAGCACAAGAGCGAAGGAGGTCACATAAATGCTAGTATTTCTAAGCCAGACTGCTAAGAAACACTACTTAATGGGCACTATTAAGATTTTTGGTGGTGGCTCTCTTTTGCTTTCATTTTTTTTCTTTGTTTTTCTTTCATTCATTTTGTTCCATTTCTTAAGAGAACCACCACCTCTGCACATTTTTCAAACACCTGCCCAACTTTTTAAGAACTACCTCCAACCCTCACATTATATTAAGCAGAAACAGCAGAGAACATGTAAAAACCACTCTGTGGAACCTTCTAAGAGATGCAAAAGGGTGATTTTTTCATATTGACCGAAAGAAAGGGTAACACACGGCTCAAAGGGGCTGACTAGGGGGTATGACACACCAGGACAGTCAATTTGGTCGTGGGCTAATCCTTTGCCTCCCTCATCTTAGCTAATGACAACGTGAATGCTGCACATCATGGAAGAGGGAACTATCGCACAAGAAAGAAACGAGCAGGCTCAAGTCTCACATGGATACCTATATGCTCTATCACTCGTTCTGATTCCCTAAACTAGATGCATAAATGACTGTCAAAAGCAAGTGATCAAACCAAGTCACATTTGGTAAGCAAACAGTTGAAAAACTGAACCCCTACACAATTCTACTGCTCATCTCAGTCATCATAATAAGCTGCCTTAGTCACACTCAAGTTGTCATGCATCAAGTCAAAAGCCATTCAATTCACTAATCACATCCATAGTGCCAATACGACCAAACATCAGGCAAACAGCAGTGCTTGGAGCCCTCAAATCTCGAGATTTGGACATTGGACTAGGCTCCAATCACACAAACAGATCTAACGCAGTCAAAAGAGAAACATCCCCCCCCCCACACTTAAGATCGACATTGCCCTCAATGGAGAAGAGGTAAGGATAAGGGGAACTATGTTACCGATGTTCACGGACTGCATGAGACTGGAAGCGCACCCGTCGAGTGAAGCGGACTGGAGAGGGACCAATCTGGAATAAAGCACAGCTAAAGGGGGACAGAAGAGCTAAAACACAACATGTTAGGTCCAATGGTTAGCCCAAAAAAACATCATCCAAAATAAAATAAAACAAACCAAAACCAAACCGGTTTACAATCCGACTCAAAACAAAAGAAAGTGATTAAAACCGTGGTGGGGTTGCCTCCCCACAAGCGCTTCTTTACCGTATTTTAGCTGGACGCCCATGGTGGATACTCAGGGAGGTGAAGGAACAGGTGCCTCCAAGAGCGGATCCACGTCGCTCTTGAGGTATAGCTTCAGGTTGTGGCCATGCACCCGACGGATGCGACCACCATCATCGGTCAGCTCGACCTGGCCATCCGGCAAGATGCAGGCGAGTGAGTACCCAGACGGCCAGGGTGGTCGTGGTGCAGGAGGTGGGACCAGCTCATAGTGGTCTCCACCTTTCTTCTGAACAGGCTTAGCCACCTGCGGCTTCGGCCGCCACTCCTCCTTGAGCTTTTTGTTCGGAGGCGAGGCTGGATGGAGTGGTGGCAAAGGAATGATAGGAGGGTCCTGCAAAATGAGAGGTGTAGAAGGATACACGACAGGCTCGTGTACCTTATCAGAAATGGCATGCACAGGTGTGACAGCAATCATAGCACAGTGATCGAATTCAGTCACAGAAAAAGTAGCATGTTCATTCCCAGCACGCAGGATCAGTTTACCATCATGCACATCAATAAGTGCCTTGGCGGTGGCAAGAAATGGTCTACCCAGAATCAAAGGCACATCCACATCCTCATGTATATCAAGAATAACAAAATCAACAAGATATGTGAATGCACCTACATTAACAAGCAGATCCTCTATAATCCCCCTAGGATGCACAATGGAACGATCAGCTAGCTGAATGCTCATCCTAGTAGGGCTAAGTTCACCTAGGTCTAGCTTTTTATACAACTTATATGGCATGACATTTATGCTAGCGCCTAGGTCCGCCAAGGACTTGCCTACATGCATGCTGCCAATAGTAAGAGGGATAGTAAAACTCTCTGGGTCCTGGCGCTTTTCGGGCAGCTTGTTCTGCAGGATAGCAGAACACTCCTCGCTCAGCAGCACTGTCGAGAGATCCCCAAGTTTCTTCTAGTTGGTGAGGAGATCTTTCATGAACTTCGCGTACTTGGGCATCTTCGACAGTGCCTCCACAAATGGTATGCTGACGTTGAGCTGCTTCAACATTGCCATAAAATTGGCAAACTCAGTCTCCAACTTGTCTTTGTGTAGGCGAGTGGGGAAGGGAAGCTGGGGTACATGCTCCTTAACCACTGGTTGTGGCTTGGGAGCAGGGGCTTCCTTCTCCACCCGCACTTCTGCATCGTCGGCTGGAAGTGCTGAAGCAGGTAGTGGCTCCTCCTGTCTGGCCAGGACAGGATCAGCAGATATGGTCTTACCGCTCCTGGTAAAAATGGCATCCAGCTGCTGGTGCGGCGCCCGTGGATTGGGGATGGTAGTAGCAGGGAGAGTTCCCGGGGCTCGGGTATTAATTTGGCGAGCCATGTCACCCATCTAGTTCTGCAAATCTTGCAAAATGGCACCCTGGTTCCTCTGCCCTGCCTTCAGTGAGGCTATGCTCTGGTCCAACCTCGTGACAGTTACCTGAGTGCTAGTCATGAATGAAGCTAGAATATTTTCCAGCTTCGTCATCTAATTATCTGGAGCCGGAGCTGCTGCTGGCTCGGCATACTGACGCTGGGGCTGCTGGAATGGTTGCCTCTACCTAGGCTGGTAGGGCTGCTGCTGTGGGGATGGCCCTTGTCTAGCCTGGAAGGGCTGCCTCTGCTGAAAGCCACCAGCTGGTGCTGGGAAACTAGGTGGTTTAGTGGTGTTGCTATTCCAAGAGAAGTTGGGATGCTGGCGCCACCCCTCATTGTATGTGTTACTGTATTGATCGAGGCGCCGCACATTGGCGATGAAGGCCAACTGCTCCTGGGGTGTAGAGGACTCCCGCATAGCCTGGTAGTCCTCCACCAGATGATTCGAGCTCTCACACCACTGACATTGAGCTACTTGAGGTGTATCCAAACCTCTGCCCGGAATAAGACTGTTGGGCTGCTTCAATGTCTGCACTAACTCAGCTACCTGCTGCTCCAGCCCGGATCTGGTCCCCATGGCGTGCACACCACGGTCCCGGGAATGTCTTCCTCTGCTGCTCTGCCCCCAGGAATGATCTCTGGCAGCCAAGGTATTGATCATCTGGTTCAGTTCGGGTGGAGTCTTAGTAAGAATATCCCCTCCTGGGCATAGAGACTCAATCACCCTCTAGCTGTCCGGAGAGAGAGCGCTGTAGAAGTTCCCCACTGTGAATGCATCACTGAAGCCATGATGGGGACACTGCCAGAAATATCCCATGTACCGCTCCCATGCATCACGAAGTGACTCGTCTGGCTCTTGGCGGAAGTGAGTGATCTCTCGCTGGATCTCTGTAGTCTTCGATGCTGGGTAGTACCTGTGCACGAACTTGTCAGCCAGATCATCCCAAGAAGTGATGGACAATGGGGGCTGGGTCTCCAACCACCTCTTGGCATTCCCCGCCAGAGAATGGGGGAAGAGGTGAAGGCGGATTGCATCATCAGGGACACCGTTCAGCTTGAACCCGTTCGTCAGCTGCAGAAAACGGGAAAGATGTACCCTTGCCTCCTCATCCTTCAAGCCATGGAACTGGATAGAGGATGTAATGAGTTGAATCCAGCATGGCTTGATCTCGAAGTTGTTCGCTGGAATAGGCGGTTAGAGGATGACCGGGCGGATGTCAGCAATCCGTGGAGTGTAGTAGTACTCCAAGGTGGGACCCGGTGGCGGTGGGTGATGAAGAACCCCATCTGCCTAGGGGATGGGGTTGTTCCCCAGGACCTGATTCACCGGGGGAGCCTGCTGAGGATTCCCCTTGTGTGGATTGTAATCTCCGTCAATCCCGTACTCTTCCTTAGAATCGCTGCTCAAGTGGCCGTCTATGCGTTCTTCCGTAGCCAGTCTAGCTCGCTGTTGTCTCCTGAGTTGGCGACAGGTGCGGTCAATCTCTGGATTCAACGGCAGTAAACCTCCCGACTGGCTACGGGTCATGCACTACCTGCACACACTCAAGCAAGCAAACCCGTGAAGGCACAAGTGGGACAAAGCAAACAGTGCGAAAAGAAAAGCTAAATTAACAGAAATCACTTTTCTTCAACAACCTAGCCGTCCCCGGCGACGGCGCCAAAAACTTGACTCACTCCTACTGTCACCCTAGAAATTGGCCAAGTGAAACCACTTCCTAAGGCGTAGTATAGCGGGTTTGGGTTTTAATGTCAACCCGGGTCCTAGATTTGATGACTACTCGGTGAATTCTTGTTATCTAGCAATGAAACTTTAGTGCAGGTCCAAATTAACTAACAAACAAAGCAAGTAAATGGTTGTTTTCAGGTTAAGAGAGGTCACCCGGATATGGTTCCCCCTAGACTGCAGTTAAGCCGGATTGCAATTACCAAGTTCAATTTCTATGATAGTTATACTGCGGAAGGTTCTTAAACAGTCTGAAATCTCGACTAAAGGTCTCCAGACCCTCTCAATCTGAGTCTCTAGTGGGCGACTAACCTCCACCAGAGTAAACAGATTGAGGCCCTAACGAACAAAACCTCTACTACCGAAGTGAATTCGGTATAGAATAGTGAGTTGGCTCCTCGACTAAAGTCACCAACTCCTTACCTTCAATCAAGGATGCTCTATCAACCTAGGCAGATATTCTCATTCTAGGTTAAAGCAGAAACAACAGGAATTTGATCAGGATTCATGCCATTCAATCATTCAAACCTCAATTGAATATAATCAAATCATAGAATCAGTACTTGGGTTCATACAATCAAACCTAACATACAAATCTAGGGTTCTCCATACCCAGATGAATGGGAGAACTACTCCATGGAGAAAGAAGCAAAAGCAGAATCAGACGCGGAAATCATACTGTGAAGGATGGATTTCTGCTCCTGGACGTTAATCAGCACTTCTCCAAGCTCAAGCTGGCCTCCAATGGTGATGAAGATCAAGCTAGGGCACTTGGGAACTCTTGTTCGTCACTTTCTCTCTCTAGGAATCGCTCTGTCTCTCTTAAACTCGAATCCCCCTCTCTTTTGGCTGAAATCTGCCTAAAAGAGCATCACTGGGCAAAACACGGTCGAGGGCACGGTCGTGCTTTGCTCCAGCCCGCCCGTGCTTTGCCCCGTGTTAAAAACACGCCCGCGCGCGTCGGCCAAAACACGGTCGTGCCTAAATATGGGCACGGCCGTGTTTTGATTTATGTGCGCCCGTGTTTTTACTGCCGAACATGTTCCCCTATATTCAATGCTTCGTTTCTCCCTCTTCCGGACTCCGAATCAGTCGCCGTTTGATCCCAGACGCTCGTAGTCTCGTCCTCTTTCTTTTCATGACAAGCTTGCATGATTCTTTGTCCATAAAGTGAGGTAGAAATCCATTCTTATTCAGGTCATGCCCTAGTTTCTTCTTCCGAATCGCCAATTGATCTCTGATTGACTTGAAACTTGCGCCTATGCTTCACTTTATGTGATAGGACCTGAAATGTGACAAAGGAACACAACCTAGCGTAAAATAGGCCAAAGACGCGATAATTAAAGCTCAAACGATCAAGAAACAAAGGGGAAAACATGTGCAAATATCGCGATCCAAGTTACTTGACAACCCATTTTCCAGTGTCGCGATCCAGATTTACACGAATCATCGCTTCACAACCTCCCCTAGTCAATCGCCGAGGCTTGCGTATACGAGCATCATAGTTTATCCATTTTTTCTGACGATAGCCCTCCTTTGAGCACACCCATGTCTGCATTAGCATTTGTCCACTACGTGACTGTCGCGAATCTCATTTGCGAATGCTAAAACCAATTTTTTTTGCCTAAGCATTGTAAAACAATTCAGCTCCTTCCAAGGTATCAAAAACCATGGCTAATATTGCTTCATCAGAAGGCATAGAGACAGCGGCCTTCGTACCTTCGTCTTTTTGTAGAGGATTCTCAACATCGGCTTTCTCTGATTCTGCCATCGGAGAGGTAGAGGGAAACCCAACGCAGTTGAGCTGAAGGAGAGGGTGGAGGTAATTGCTTGCTCGCCTTGTGGAGGCACGGATGATTGAGAATCGAACGATTGGAGCAAGGGCAGGCCGCGTCTTGTGGAGGAACGGACGTCTAAGCTAAATCGAACGACTGGATCAGGGCAGGCCGAGTCCAGTGGAGTTACGGGCGACTTCAATATCGTCGGGCGTCTTCAATCTCGCCGGTAGAGGGCAGTCTTCAATCTGCCAGTTGCCTTCAATCTCGCCGAATAGAGGGCAGTCTAGTGGAGTTCCTATGATTCTCGCCGGAAACCTAGAATTATTCTGGGGAGTACGAGAAAGACGAAGAAGAAAGATGGGAAGGGGAAAGGAAGCCCGACCCTCAACTTTCTTGTCTCGTATTTTTCCTTTTTTTCCAATTTTTTTATGCAAATAATTTTTTTTGCTGAAGATTATGATTATGAGAGACATACTTAGTAAAATACGGTACGACAAAGTTACGTATAAAATACATACGGATATTTTACTTCATTTCTAAGCTAATGTTACGTTTAATAGTTTGTTAATAGTCATAATTATATAAAACTAATTATTTTGAGAATACATAAATATATAAATAATGGTAAAGTTAATAATTTAATTCATTAAATACGGATATTAAATGTGCTATATAGGGTTTATACGTGCTTAATACGGGAGCTATCAAATGAACAAAAAAATAAAATTGTTTGACAATAATACGGATACAAAAGTTTTAAATGGTTACACATATGTGTATTTACCGGAGTATTTTCTAACTATGATGGAAGAAGAATAATAAATTCAAAACATTCCAATTAAATTTTTTATAAAAAAACTCTATAAAAAATTCACAAACAAACTTAAATGGTATGACCTCCTAAATTTAGTTATGACATGATGGGTCGAGCAAACTGATGAACTCGTAACACAAAATTGATTTCGCCATACACCATTGGATCAGGGGCCACGTTACGTCCCCAAGCACTCAAATCAGTCAGCGAAAACCTCGTAACTTCCAGTCGACGGGAATAAATGTTGTTTTTAGACATAGCAACAAAGTTAAATAGGAATAAGGATATCATACTATCATTCCATGGAAAACTTTCACTAAAAAACATGAACTATATGACCAACTAAATTTATTTGTGATTGTGTGGGTTGACCAAACTGATGAATTTGTAACTCAAAATCGATTAGGCCAAATAACCTTGGATCAGGGGCCACGTTGAGACCCAAACCAGATGCATCTTCCTTGGACCCCGATGTTTCTTTTGTCCCTTCCAGGCGATCGGAAAAGAAAGAAATAGTTAATATATTCAAGATGATTACGCATTTACTCAATTTCGGTCGTAATTTTCCATTTCAGTTGGAAAATGCAGTCAGATGTTTGGGGTAGTGTCAGTGATCAGGGGGTGGTAACTCATATCACGGGCGGAAACTTTGCACAGCAAAATATTTGTTATGCTTAAATTTTTTAGTTTGATTTATATCTGTCTTAATTCTGACCTTTTTTCAGGTAGTTTTTTCTTCACAAAATTGCCCGAAGCCTACGTACATTATACTTCATGTTACCTTTATTAATTATTAATATTCAAAAAAAAATGACAAGAAAGTTTGACCCCTCCCTCGAATTTATTTTGCAGGGCGGACGCTTTCAAAGCGGACTCCCCATTCATTAGATAGAGAAGATCAGGCTGTTAAAATCAGGTCTGCCTGTCTAGGACTCGATCTTGGTACTAGTCCGTAACGATCAAATTTGGGTAGAATCGCAAAACAAACAAAAAGTGATTCTATTTCTATTAGTCTTTAGTCTTCTGATATTACTATTATGATATTCGACCCATAACATCTATGTCAGCTTTTGTGTTTTACTACATTCAAAACAACGCGCTTTCTAGATGATCCCGTCGAAGCGATTGTACATACCATACTCATCCCACAATTTGATATGAATTGCTCGTGATTCACTCGGTTTCTGGACAGAAAATCATATTTCAATACATAGCAACAAAGTTAAATAGAAAAAGGGTATCATACTATATCCCGTATAAAAATTTCACTAAAAATATACATTTCATAATATTGAAAATAGATCGAATATAGTGATTAATATTGTTCATAAAATTATGTCTTGCTTAAATCATACTAAATATTAAAGATCACCAATTAATCGAATAAAGAAACAACAGAGAAATTGAATTGATTCATTGCAGTGGTTTACTTGTAATCCGACTAACTAAAAAGTCGATTAATTAGTGACACATAACCAATCACTCAAATTCAAAACACATTATGAACTGGCCATTACATAATGTTTCCATAATGACCTTTTAAGTAGGGCTGGCTATTTGGTCTGAGCTTTTGGGTTTTACCCGAAACTGGACCATATAACCCGGACTAGGATCGGACCCAGATAGCAAACAATCTAATCCTATTTTTGTACTTAGATTTGAAAAAAAAAAACTCGTTTGGGATCGGATTGAAAACCGGATAAGAGAGCCCAACACCCAAAACTTAACCAACAGAGGCCTTAGACCACTCAAATCTCCACAAGCTCAATCTAAAATCAAGACCGAATTGGAACCGGACCGGGTCAAAATCGGACCGGATCAATTCGAGCCAATTTAATCGACCTGGACCATATAACCACAAATAAAAAATTATATCAATATGAAATTGAGGAGCCAATTTAATCGGCCCGAACCATATAGCCACCCGTACTTTTAAGTAGCTAATATTTTCAAAAAAAATTATATCAATATGAAATTGAGTAATGTTTCCATATTGACCTTTTAAGTAGGGCTGGCTATTTGGTCTGAGCTTTTGGGTTTTACCCGAAACTGGACCATATAACCCGGACCAGGATCGGACCCAGATAGAAAACAATCTAATCCTATTTTTGGACTTAGATTTGGAAAAAAATAACCGTTTGGGATCGGTTTGAAAACCGGATAAGAGAGCCCAACACCCAAAACTTAACCAACAGAGGCCTTAGACCACTCAAATCTCCACAAGCTCAATCTAAAATCAAGACCGAATTGGAACCGGACCGGGTCAAAATCGGACCGGATCAATTCGAGCCAATTTAATCGACCCGAACTATATAACCACAAATAAAAAATTATATCAATATGAAATTGAGGAGCCAATTTAATCGGCCCGGACCATATAGCCATCCGTACTTTTAAGTAGCTAATATTTGCAAAAAAAAATTATATCAATATGAAATTGAGTAAAATATGCTTCAATTGGGAATTGAACCATGCCCAATTACCAATACTATTACAACTCATCCGCTAGTCTATATTAGTAGATTGATGCTAAACTGCACGCACTGTTTTATAGCTCTAGTTAATTTATAATAATTTCAGAAGCCTCAATAACGTAAAGCAATGCTAATATTCATTACGTAAAAGAAGTCTCAATTACGTAAGGATTCTGTAATGACATTTTAGAACTGTTACGTAAAATACACATCCATTACATAAGGCTTCCGTAATGACAGTTGTTTCTTACGTAACAGTTAAATCATAAGCGTTACGGAAGGCTTCCGTAATACCTTCACACTTTACGTAACGCAAGGTTCATATCCATTACGTAAAAGAAGCCCCAATTACGTAAGGCTTCCGTAATGACATTTTAGAACTGTTACGTAAAATACATATCCATTACGTAAGGCTTCCGTAATGACAGTTGTTTCTTACGTAACAGTTAAATCAGAAGCGTTACGGAAGACTTCCGTAATACCTTCACACTTTACGTAACGCAAGGTTAATATTCATTACGTAAAAGAAGCCCCAATTACATAAGGCTTCCGTAATGACATTTTAGAACTGTTACGTAAAATACATATACATTACGTAAGGCTTCCGTAATGACAGTTGTTTCTTACGTAACAGTTAAATCGGAAGCGTTACGTAAGGCTTCCGTAATACCTTCACACTTTACGTAACGCAAGGTTAATATTCATTACGTAAAAGAAGCCTCAATTACGTAAGGCTTCCGTAATGACAGTTGTTTCTTACGTAACAGTTAAATCAGAAGTGTTACGTAAGACTTCCGTAATACCTTCACACTTTGCGTAACGCAAGGTTAATATTCATTACGTAAAAGAAGCCTCCATTACGTAAGGCTTCCGTAATGAGATTTTACAACTGTTACGGAAGATGCACATACGTTACGTAATCATTACGTAACACATGTCGTGTTTTACGTAATGCAACCTGTGAAACCTGCTATAGCATGTAAAAAAATCAAGTTACCTTACTTTTCAAGGCATTGTAGGAATTCCCCATCTTCATAACAGAACCGTCTTTGGACGAATTTCAATCTTTATCACTCTTAGCATCTACATTTTTCTATCAGATACTCATTCAAAGACAAGTTGGCGCAAATTCAAAAGAGATCACAAAGCGGAATAAAGGCAGTTCGTGGTATCCTCTTTCTTTACCCCTTCGTCATTATCGTTTTCAGCTATGCGCTTCAATGAATTCCAACGTACCTCATACTCATATTTGCACATGAAAACCTCATCTCCTTCATTTTCTTTTGCCTACACTTTGGGAATCATGACCGAGCAATGCCTTATGACTGACTCCATCTGCAGCATTCAAAGATCAAACGAAGGAACAGGTTTTAGACTCCCCCTTTACATCTCACCAGCTAACTCTACTTCAAAACTTAACACCTCAGAGGAATTCATAGCTGAACATAAACTTCGGCCACTAAAAAAATTAAACTTCGCGTCAATACCAGAAAAATCATTTGTTCTATAAACTCAAAAACTTCCATGCACTGGAAAGAAGCTTCTCTCTCAAAGTTCTAGCTCGCTTCTCCCCAACAGGATGCCTATGCATCTCAATCACCTTCTCTGGTCGCTTCAAATCCAATCCCCATCAACAACACCTTTCAAAGGAGGCTTCAAGCAATCCAAATGAAACCGACCTAAGGAACAATCTAGTTATGCTCCTAACAGACCATTTTGTTAGGAGATACTGACAGGGCAGGATAGATGGTCACGTCACCGAGCCGGATCGGACGGTGGAGGAGGATTGGAACCGACTTGTGAGAGGAAGAGAGCCAAGTCCATCGGCTGTCCCAATTCCACTATCCAAAGGGGCCCACAAATTCAAAAAAATCAATGTCTTTTCTTAGTCTCCTTCTCTCTTCAAATTACTTCATTAGTTTCCTTTCTCTCTCCTCAAAATTTTTTGTTTCCTCCTCCCTTTTTCTCCCAATAATCACCAGAAACCCTCTCCAACTCTAACGAAGCAGGCGACGGCGACTGTGAGAACGACAGTGACGACGGTATCGCGACAAGGAAGAAGTTGTCGGCGACGGTAGTTGTGCTTGAAGGAAGAAGACGACGGTAACCGTGCTTTTTCCTCTCTCTCTCTTTTTCTCATATCTATTTCATTCTTCACCTTGCTTATTGTGATTCAATCGAGTTTTTGAAAGCGATTGTTCCATTTTCATTTAGGAGAAAAGGGAAGAAGCTTCGAAGGCGAGGGAGATATGACATATTTGCAAATCCACACCGTCCTCGTTGGAATATCACGAGGGGATTCGATTTTAAGGGTTCCATTTTTCTTTTGATTTTGTTTCTTGGATTCTGATTTTGTGTTTCAAAGAAATAAGTAGTGTTTGAAGTTAGGGTTTCATGGATTCGACTAGATCTGGGTTTTCCTTTTCCTACGTTTTTTTGTATGAGCTTGATGGATTTGTTTTCTGGTAACTTAGATTTGACTAGATCTGGGTTTCTTTCTTTTGTGGGTTATGTGGATAAGTTTTTTGGGTTTGTGGATGTGACTGGATCTGAGTCTGGGTTGATTTGTTTGTGGATTTTGCGGATTTGATTGGATTTGGGTTGCTTTGTCCGTTTGGAATTTGGTTTGTAACCTGTACTCTCCTCAAATTAGTGAAATTTCTCCCCTGCTCATGGATTAGCTAGCACACATTGTGTTAGTGAATCACGTTAAATTTGTGTTCGTTCGTGTTGGTTTGGATTAATGATTGCACGCTTCTGTTCTGACATGGTTAATAGCATTTTATGCCCCTCTACCGTTGCAAGTTAACAAATGTACCCCTCTACTATATTTTCGCACAAACATACCCTTCTATTATCGGAAGGTAAAAAATTTAACCTTCCGTTAATTTCTCCATCCACTGACCGTTAAAACGAACGGTAGTGACTAATTTGCCCCTCCAGCCCCAACCCTTGTTTCTTTCCCTTCAATCCCACTCTGCGACTTTCCTTTCCCTTCTCCAGCAGTCGACTTCCCGTTGTGCCTCTCGCCGTCGCAGCTGCCGATGTGGCTTTCTAAATCCACCGCCTCAATGAGCAGGGGCTACCGCCATACCAAAAGCCGCACGATCTCAAGAAGAGATCCAGCAACTGTAGCTAAAATGGAGCTTCTCGTAATTTTAGGAACTTACACAAAGCAGAAAGGCAGAAGCTTCCCCTTCCCCAATATAAAACGCTACAAAAATAAATATATTACACAGGTTTTCATTCTAAATTTAAAGCCAACAAAACATATACAGAGACGCTCAAATCTTCAATTGGAACCTCCTCGTTCAGCCGCGATTTGGGGAAAAATCGAGCTGCTCTGTTGCGAGCTCCAGGAGCTTCAATGTAACACACTACCCTATACGTTTTGCCTAATCATATTGTTTATACAATTGCAGCGGAATTAATCTCGGGCGTTACATTAATTATCAAAATTTACCTAAATAAAATTTCGACATGAATAACTCGCGTAATGGGCTAACAGTTCTTGCAACTTAACCTGCAAAATAATTCATCACAAACATATATACTCACAACCATATGCATTGGCTTTTCTTAGCCATAGTCACACTTTCATACTCCGCAACTGCATACCTTACTAATACATACCATAATCGTCACAACTTACACAGTTACACAACATATACACATATCATTAACTTTCCACACCTGTGGATATCTCACACTACATTCGAAGCTAGAATGCACATGAAAATGTTCTCAAAACATTTTTACAAAAAGGTGTGGATCACTGGCCAAAATCCCAAGTAGTAGTCCAAGCACAGAATAGTTGAAGACCATACCTCATCCTGGCTTCAACTCTAGCTCCTCTCCCACCTAACACTTATCTACTGCTGCTGCTGATGATCTGCTTACACATAGCATAAGCAGAGAAGAAGAATAAAAGAGGGTCAGCTCATAGCTGAGTGAGATAATCATAGCATCGTGAGTTCATAACAGAGCATACCCCTACCATACATCTAACAAACAAGCCAAAGCACTGGGATCAGATCTCAGCCCTCCAACATCCCAATAGGCAAAAGACTCAATCACCTTGACTTATGCATATGCATCTTATCATGTTTTAATCATAGGCGCCTGGCTACTCCCATGCTAATAACTCTCCCGGGAAACATACCCCACATCCCGTCGGATGTAGTCATACATACCCCAACATCCCGTCGGATGTGGTCATACATACCCCACACCACTATGGGTGTAGTCATACCCCAACACCGCTCTGGGTGTGGTCATATCTCGTAAGAATTCTTCAGTCACCACCACATGAGAGGTGTGACTATCATACATATCATAATAGAGTAATAGCATAGGGAGCCCTAATTACTATGTAGTTGACCGTGAGACCACAACACTCATATTTGGTATCCTTATACATGATTCATATATCATCTTGCTTAATCATAATTCGTTACTTGCACATGTACTTGACCTGCCCATAATTGGCTCAACATAGGTAAACCAGGAGTCGTATAATTGCACTTCCTCGGGATAAACCCTCGTGCAAGTCATCCTCCTTAAACATCATAATATCACCCTGGGAAGTTTATTCCCCCACTTATGGATCCAAATACAACCATAATATCACACCATGTCAAAACCCCTTATCGAACAACCATGAAGTCATATCAACAATTAAGCCACAAATGGCAACATGTATGCAATCATCAACATAAACAAGGTTCATATCGGCTAGGGCAAGTCAATAATATCATACAACAATCCATGGTTCATCATATAGCATAAAAGCTCATACACCCCTAATCATGTCATTCTAATTCACCTAGATCAATTCTAAGCATCAATATAATTATCGTGATACGACAAACCCGGTATGCCGTGCTAATCCCTCACCAGTTCTGGTCGTTCAAACACCGGTTCTAGCCTCCGGTACTAAAACATCAATTTCACGAACGAACCCCGAATTAAAATCCGAGACAGTCCTAATATCCCCTGCAGTATCCCCGTCAATATTAGTTCTGGGCTCCGGGTCAAATTCTCGATAAAAACACATCAAACCCTGGCCGGAGCTAAATTCAGCGGTTCCGGCTCCGACCTAAATAATAGCTAAAATTCAGGGATTAGAACTAGAGGATTGATTACCTCGCTGCAGGAAGCTCGTATATGAAATTTGGGCTCAATCCGGCTTCCGGATACTCCGAAACCCTAATTTGGCAGATCGGGAATTCAAGAAATTCCTGAACCAAAAACTCGTTTTAAAGCTCTAAATCGATAAAACACGATGAATAGATGAATTAGGCATTACTTACGGGATTTTTGGATCACTAGGGCTCAAGAATTTGAGCTTTGGAATTTTGGCCGAGCGCTCTGCGCGTGCTCTGCTCTCGGCTTTCTCTCCACCGAGATGAAAGAAGAAGAAGAAATGGCTCTGCTTCTATCGACCATTTACTAGTATATATATATATATATATATATATATATATATTATATAATTAATACGTATACTTATCCGATCGATCGATAATCCGATTTTCGCCGAAATACTGTTGAAATGCTCGATTTTAAATCGCGAACTTTCTAGCGATCGAAATATGAGTTTTGTCGGAACGAGATGTTACAATTCTCCCCTCCTTCAAAGATTTCGTCCCCGAAATCTAACCTTGAGTCGTACTCTAACTCCTCTTACTAACCCTTAACTTGGTCTATCACACATAAAGTCATTACCTAACTCTTAGGTCAGGCAATTCATAACATAGAAGGTAACACATAACACCTCAAGTTCCCATGTTTAGGTTTCAAAAACCTATACTGGGCTATCACAACAAAAACACGTCAGCAAGTTCAAAACATAACTTACTAAGCAAGATTGTTAACCTGCAAAGTAGGTTGCTACCAACTCAGGGTACTTCTCTCGCATACTTGCTTCAGTCTCCCAGGTAGCACTCTCACTATCTTGATTCCTCCACACAACCTTCAACATTGGAATTTCCTTTCTACGAAGAGTTTTAACCTGATGGTCAACAATCTGCACTGGGACTTCTTCAAATGTTAAATCTGTACCCAACTCGATCTCTTCTGGTTGTATGACATGGGAAGGATCCACTTTGTACCTCTTCAGCATACTAACATGAAATACATTGTGGATTTGGGATAACTCTGGAGGCAATGCTAGTTTATATGCCACGGGTCCAATCTTCTCTGTGATTTCATAGGGTCCAATATACCGAGGTGCAAGTTTCCCTTTCTTACCAAATCTCATCACCCCTTTCCATGGTGACACTTTGAGAAATACTTTCTCACCCACTTCGAAATTAACTTCACGCCTATTCGTGTCAACATAAACTTTCTGTCGATCTTGAGCCACCCTCAACCGCTCCCTGATTTCCTTGACCTTGTCAACGGTGATCTGAACTATCTCTGGCCCTGAGATTTGCCTTGCTCCTTCTACATCCCAACATAATGGTGTTCTACACTTCCTCCCATAAAGTGCTTCATATGGTGGGACACCCAAGCTACTATGGTACTGGTTGTTGTAAGCAAACTCAATTAAGGGCAAATGGTCAATCCATGATTCCTCCCATTGCATTACACATGATCGAAGTAATTCCTCCAAGGTTAGGATGGTTCGTTCACTCTGCCCATCTGTTTGAGGATGATAAGCTGAAGTAAAATTTCTGGGACATGTAATTTCTGGAAGAGGTGTCGAGGTGGATCCGAAAAAGGTGGAAGCAGTGGTGAGTTGGACTCCACCAAAAGATGTGTCGGAGTTGAGAAGTTTTCTTGGCATGGCTGGTTATTATCGGCGGTTTGTCGAAGGATTTTCTAAAATTGCTGCACCATTGACTAAACTGTTGAGGAAGAATACTAAGTATGTTTGGGATGAATCATGTCAAAAGAGTTTTGATGAACTGAAGAAGAGATTGACCACAGCACCAGTACTGGCTTTACCTTCAAACCATGGAGAGTTCGTGGTGTATAGTGATGCCTCGTATCAAGGATTGGGCTGTGTGTTAATGCAGGATGGAAGAGTTATCGCATATGCCTCTAGGCAATTGCGTCCTCATGAAGTAAATTATCCCACTCATGACTTAGAATTGGCAGCGGTGGTATTTGCTCTCAAGATTTGGCGACATTATTTGTATGGTGAGACTTTTAAAATTCTAACTGATCACAAAAGCTTGAAGTATATTATGGATCAGAAGGATTTAAATAGTCGCCAGAGGAGATGGATAGAGTTGTTGAAAGATTATGATTGTACCATTGATTACCATCCAGGTAAAGCTAATGTAGTTGCTGATGCTCTGAGCAGAAAGGGGAAGAAGAATATAAATGATCTGGTTGATTTGAGGGCAATGAATGTGGATTTGGAAGTGGATGGTGTAATAGGGTTACTAGCTCGGTTGAACATTCGACCTTTGTTGCATGACAAAATTCATGAGAAGCAGAAGGAGGACCCAGAGTTGGCAAAAATCATTCAAGACATTGAGGAAGGAAAAGAAAGCCCATTTGAAATGGTAGATGGCATGTTGAAGATTAATGGAAGAGCATGTGTTCCTAATGTTGATAACTTGAGGAAAGAGATCCTAGATGAAGCTCATTCTTCTGCTTATGCTATGCACCCAGGAGCAACTAAAATGTATCACACGATCAAACCATATTTTTGGTGGCGTGGGATGAAAAAGGAAGCGGCTGAACATGTTTTCACATGTCTAGTATGTCAGAAAGTTAAGGCAGAACATCAAGCTCCCGTAGGAAAACTGCAACCACTTCCAATTCCAGAATGGAAGTGGGAAAGAATCACAATGGATTTTGTATATGGTCTCCCGTCATCAAGGGGAAAAGATGCAGTATGGGTTATTGTGGACCGACTAACCAAATCGGCTCACTTTTTACCCATTAGATGGAAACCATCACTGGAGACTTTGTCTCAACTATATATTAAGGAGATCGTCAGATTGCATGGTGTGCCAATTTCTATTGTCTCTGATCGAGACCCGAGCTTCACATCTCGGTTTTGGCAAAGTTTACATGATGCCTTGGGAACTAAATTACATTTTACTTCAGCTTATCATCCTCAAACAGATGGGCAGAGTGAACGAACCATCCTAACCTTGGAGGAATTACTTCGATCATGTGTAATGCAATGGGAGGAATCATGGATTGACCATTTGCCCTTAATTGAGTTTGCTTACAACAACCAGTACCATAGTAGCTTGGGTGTCCCACCATATGAAGCACTTTATGGGAGGAAGTGTAGAACACCATTATGTTGGGATGTAGAAGGAGCAAGGCAAATCTCAGGGCCAGAGATAGTTCAGATCACCGTTGACAAGGTCAAGGAAATCAGGGAGCGGTTGAGGGTGGCTCAAGATCGACAGAAAGTTTATGTTGACACGAATAGGCGTGAAGTTAATTTCGAAGTGGGTGAGAAAGTATTTCTCAAAGTGTCACCATGGAAAGGGGTGATGAGATTTGGTAAGAAAGGGAAACTTGCACCTCGGTATATTGGACCCTATGAAATCACAGAGAAGATTGGACCCGTGGCATATAAACTAGCATTGCCTCCAGAGTTATCCCAAATCCACAATGTATTTCATGTTAGTATGCTGAAGAGGTACAAAGTGGATCCTTCCCATGTCATACAACCAGAAGAGATCGAGTTGGGTACAGATTTAACATTTGAAGAAGTCCCAGTGCAGATTGTTGACCATCAGGTTAAAACTCTTCGTAGAAAGGAAATTCCAATGTTGAAGGTTGTGTGGAGGAATCAAGATAGTGAGAGTGCTACCTGGGAGACTGAAGCAAGTATGCGAGAGAAGTACCCTGAGTTGGTAGCAACCTACTTTGCAGGTTAACAATCTTGCTTAGTAAGTTATGTTTTGAACTTGCTGACGTGTTTTTGTTGTGATAGCCCAGTATAGGTTTTTGAAACCTAAACATGGGAACTTGAGGTGTTATGTGTTACCTTCTATGTTATGAATTGCCTGACCTAAGAGTTAGGTAATGACTTTATGTGTGATAGACCAAGTTAAGGGTTAGTAAGAGGAGTTAGAGTACGACTCAAGGTTAGATTTCGGGGACGAAATCTTTGAAGGAGGGGAGAATTGTAACATCTCGTTCCGACAAAACTCATATTTCGATCGCTAGAAAGTTCGCGATTTAAAATCGAGCATTTCAACAGTATTTCGGCGAAAATCGGATTATCGATCGATCGGATAAGTATACGTATTAATTATATAATATCTCCTTAATATATAGTTGAGACAAAGTCTCCAGTGATGGTTTCCATCTAATGGGTAAAAAGTGAGCCGATTTGGTTAGTCGGTCCACAATAACCCATACTGCATCTTTTCCCCTTGATGACGGGAGACCATATACAAAATCCATTGTGATTCTTTCCCACTTCCATTCTGGAATTGGAAGTGGTTGCAGTTTTCCTACGGGAGCTTGATGTTCTGCCTTAACTTTCTGACATACTAGACATGTGAAAACATGTTCAGCCGCTTCCTTTTTCATCCCACGCCACCAAAAATATGGTTTGATCGTGTGATACATTTTAGTTGCTCCTGGGTGCATAGCATAAGCAGAAGAATGAGCTTCATCTAGGATCTCTTTCCTCAAGTTATCAACATTAGGAACACATGCTCTTCCATTAATCTTCAACATGCCATCTACCATTTCAAATGGGCTTTCTTTTCCTTCCTCAATGTCTTGAATGATTTTTGCCAACTCTGGGTCCTCCTTCTGCTTCTCATGAATTTTGTCATGCAACAAAGGTCGAATGTTCAACCGAGCTAGTAACCCTATTACACCATCCACTTCCAAATCCACATTCATTGCCCTCAAATCAACCAGATCATTTATATTCTTCTTCCCCTTTCTGCTCAGAGCATCAGCAACTACATTAGCTTTACCTGGATGGTAATCAATGGTACAATCATAATCTTTCAACAACTCTATCCATCTCCTCTGGCGACTATTTAAATCCTTCTGATCCATAATATACTTCAAGCTTTTGTGATCAGTTAGAATTTTAAAAGTCTCACCATACAAATAATGTCGCCAAATCTTGAGAGCAAATACCACCGCTGCCAATTCTAAGTCATGAGTGGGATAATTTACTTCATGAGGACGCAATTGCCTAGAGGCATATGCGATAACTCTTCCATCTTGCATTAACACACAGCCCAATCCTTGATACGAGGCATCACTATACACCACAAACTCTCCATGGTTTGAAGGTAAAGCCAGTACTGGTGCTGTGGTCAATCTCTTTTTCAGTTCATCAAAACTCTTTTGACATGATTCATCCCAAACATACTTAGTATTCTTCCTCAACAGTTTAGTCAATGGTGCAGCAATTTTAGAAAATCCTTCGACAAACCGCCGATAATAACCAGCCATGCCAAGAAAACTTCTCAACTCCGACACATCTTTTGGTGGAGTCCAACTCACCACTGCTTCCACCTTTTTCGGATCCACCTCGACACCTCTTCCAGAAATTACATGTCCCAGAAATATTACCTCCTTCAGCCAAAACTCACATTTTGAGAATTTTGCATATAATTGTTTCTCCCTTAGAATTTGCAACACAATTCTAAGGTGAGTTTTGTGCTCCTCCTCGCTTTTAGAATAGATGAGAATATCATCTATGAACACAATCACAAACTTATCAAGATATTCATGGAAAACTCTGTTCATAAGAGCCATAAATACCGCTGGTGCATTAGTGAGTCCAAAAGGCATTACCAGGAACTCATAATGCCCATATCTTGTTCTAAAAGCTGTCTTTGAGGTTGCTCCATCTGCCACTTTCAATTGATGGTATCCAGATCTCAAATCAATCTTAGAAAAGACTGATGCACCCTGCAATTGATCAAACAAATCATCTATTCTTGGAAGGGGATAACGATTCTTCACTGTCGCCTTATTCAACCTCCGGTAGTCAATGCACATTCTCATGGAGCCATCTTTCTTCTTGACAAACAAAACCGGTGCACCCCAAGGTGAGATGCTAGGTCGAATAAACCCCTTGTCTAACAATTCTTGCAATTGTTCTTTAAGCTCCTTCAGCTCAATTGGTGCCATTCTATATGGTGCCATTGAAATTGGTGTTGTGCCAGGTACCAATTCAATATCAAACTCTACTTCCCTTTCTGGTGGAAGGCCGGGAAGTTCTTCGGGGAATACATCAGGGAACTCCCTTACCACCTCTACATCCTCAACCTTCTTATCATTTACTATAGTAACTTGAGCAAGAAAGGCTTCACAACCTTCCTTCACTAATCGAAAAGCTTCCAAGGCAGAAAGAAAACCATGAGTCTCCTTTTTCTTAATGCCTCGGAATACAACAGGACCTTTATCTGGTGTGCTGAATAACACTTCTTTCTTTTGACAATCCACAACAGCTCCATGTGTTGCCAGAAAGTCCATTCCAAGGATGACATCGAATTCATCAAAAGGTAGCATAATTAAATTTGCTGCTAGGAAAGCTCCTTCCACACAAATGAAGGAACTTCTAATAACTGAGTCTACCTTCAAGGTATCTCCCACAGGTGTTTTAACACATAAGGTATAACCTAGCTTATCTGGAACTAAGCGTAGCATATGTGCAAACGTATATGACATGAATGAGTGAGAGGAACCAGTATCGATCAAAGCATATAATTGCTTGCCAAGGATAGAAAGCATACCAGTCACAACTTCTGGTGCCACTTCTGCCTCACCTCGAGTCATTGCATAAACCCTTGGTGCTCCCTGTGCTCTGGTACCCTGCGTACCACTTCCTGATGGCTGATTTCGACCACCACCTCTACCACCCTGTGAACCACCACGACCACTCTGAAATCCACTACGGCCTCCCTGGTAACCACCCCTGAATGGGGCTCTACTCATTTGCACTGAAGGCTCGGACTGTGTAGCTCTTACTTCTCTCGCATGCGGGCAATCCCTCATGATGTGCCCAGGTTGGCCACAGTGAAAGCATACACCAGAAAATCTCCTACACTCTCCAATATGCCTCTTCTGACAAACTTGACAAAATGGAAATTGTGTGGCTGAGGAAATTGGTGCCCTGTATGATGTTCCTGACATAGATTGACTCGGTGTTCTCCCAAAACTGCTAGGACCTCTCCTGGGTGGGTAACGAGGTCCAGCATAATTTACTCCAAACTTCCTCTTCTTCTCCTCTTCTTTAGCCTTGTGTTCCTCTCGGCTCTCAACTTCATAGGCTTCATACTTAAGTGCAGCCTCCTTGATTGTGGCCATGCTCTCTTCATCAACCCTGTGGATCTTTTCTTTCAATCCTATGCGCAGACCATGCAAGTATCTCATCTTCTTCTTTTGCTCAGTATCCGCCAACCCATCCTCAAAGTAAAGCAGTCGAACAAACTTGATGGTGTACTCAGTAACTGTCATATTCTCCTGCTTAAGGTTGGCAAATTCATTGTTCTTTGCCCTGATAAAAGCTTCGGGAAGAAACTCTGTCTTAAAGGCCTTCAGGAACTCCTCCCAGGTGAACTGAACTCGTTCACCATTAACTCTAGAGACTGAAGACCACCAGCTCCTCGCGTACCCCTTTAGGAGAAAAACAACATATTGCACTTTTTCCTCTGGGGTTGCATAAAGATATTCAAACACATCTTCCATCTCCCTCAACCACTCTACCACAGCATCCGGACTCACATCTCCTTTAAAGTCCCTACCACCCAAACTCTTCATCTTTGCATAATCTAATACTGGCGGTCTTGCATCAACCGCCCCCACTCCTCTCGACTGGTCAGTAGGAACATTTTCACAACTTCCGTGCGAACTACAAGGAAATATTGGCCTTAGATTGATCCACACAAAATTCATTCTTCACCAAATCTCTCACTTGGTTAAAACAAAAAATTTCCAAAATAATTACTTGAAAACAAATAAATTCGAAACTCAATTTTGAAAACCATGATGCAGGTAATGTCATCCAATATACCAATACACATAATCATGTCAAACTCAATTCCCAGTTTAAGTCATTATGGGGTACTCCCCTCCTTAGGAGTGTTTAAACTCCCATAGGGTATAGTACGCCATAACAGCAAAAAGAGGGAACCGGGCTCTGATACCAAACTGTAACACCCTACCCTATACGTTTTGCCTAATCATATTGTTTATACAATTGCAGCGGAATTAATCTCGGGCGTTACATTAATTATCAAAATTTACCTAAATAAAATTTCGACATGAATAACTCGCGTAATGGGCTAACAGTTCTTGCAACTTAACCTGCAAAATAATTCATCACAAACATATATACTCACAACCATATGCATTGGCTTTTCTTAGCCATAGTCACACTTTCATACTCCGCAACTGCATACCTTACTAATACATACCATAATCGTCACAACTTACACAGTTACACAACATATACACATATCATTAACTTTCCACACCTGTGGATATCTCACACTACATTCGAAGCTAGAATGCACATGAAAATGTTCTCAAAACATTTTTACAAAAAGGTGTGGATCACTGGCCAAAATCCCAAGTAGTAGTCCAAGCACAGAATAGTTGAAGACCATACCTCATCCTGGCTTCAACTCTAGCTCCTCTCCCACCTAACACTTATCTACTGCTGCTGCTGATGATCTGCTTACACATAGCATAAGCAGAGAAGAAGAATAAAAGAGGGTCAGCTCATAGCTGAGTGAGATAATCATAGCATCGTGAGTTCATAACAGAGCATACCCCTACCATACATCTAACAAACAAGCCAAAGCACTGGGATCAGATCTCAGCCCTCCAACATCCCAATAGGCAAAAGACTCAATCACCTTGACTTATGCATATGCATCTTATCATGTTTTAATCATAGGCGCCTGGCTACTCCCATGCTAATAACTCTCCCGGGAAACATACCCCACATCCCGTCGGATGTAGTCATACATACCCCAACATCCCGTCGGATGTGGTCATACATACCCCACACCACTATGGGTGTAGTCATACCCCAACACCGCTCTGGGTGTGGTCATATCTCGTAAGAATTCTTCAGTCACCACCACATGAGAGGTGTGACTATCATACATATCATAATAGAGTAATAGCATAGGGAGCCCTAATTACTATGTAGTTGACCGTGAGACCACAACACTCATATTTGGTATCCTTATACATGATTCATATATCATCTTGCTTAATCATAATTCGTTACTTGCACATGTACTTGACCTGCCCATAATTGGCTCAACATAGGTAAACCAGGAGTCGTATAATTGCACTTCCTCGGGATAAACCCTCGTGCAAGTCATCCTCCTTAAACATCATAATATCACCCTGGGAAGTTTATTCCCCCACTTATGGATCCAAATACAACCATAATATCACACCATGTCAAAACCCCTTATCGAACAACCATGAAGTCATATCAACAATTAAGCCACAAATGGCAACATGTATGCAATCATCAACATAAACAAGGTTCATATCGGCTAGGGCAAGTCAATAATATCATACAACAATCCATGGTTCATCATATAGCATAAAAGCTCATACACCCCTAATCATGTCATTCTAATTCACCTAGATCAATTCTAAGCATCAATATAATTATCGTGATACGACAAACCCGGTATGCCGTGCTAATCCCTCACCAGTTCTGGTCGTTCAAACACCGGTTCTAGCCTCCGGTACTAAAACATCAATTTCACGAACGAACCCCGAATTAAAATCCGAGACAGTCCTAATATCCCCTGCAGTATCCCCGTCAATATTAGTTCTGGGCTCCGGGTCAAATTCTCGATAAAAACACATCAAACCCTGGCCGGAGCTAAATTCAGCGGTTCCGGCTCCGACCTAAATAATAGCTAAAATTCAGGGATTAGAACTAGAGGATTGATTACCTCGCTGCAGGAAGCTCGTATATGAAATTTGGGCTCAATCCGGCTTCCGGATACTCCGAAACCCTAATTTGGCAGATCGGGAATTCAAGAAATTCCTGAACCAAAAACTCGTTTTAAAGCTCTAAATCGATAAAACACGATGAATAGATGAATTAGGCATTACTTACGGGATTTTTGGATCACTAGGGCTCAAGAATTTGAGCTTTGGAATTTTGGCCGAGCGCTCTGCGCGTGCTCTGCTCTCGGCTTTCTCTCCACCGAGATGAAAGAAGAAGAAGAAATGGCTCTGCTTCTATCGACCATTTACTAGTATATATATATATATATATATATATATATATATATATATATATATTATATAATTAATACGTATACTTATCCGATCGATCGATAATCCGATTTTCGCCGAAATACTGTTGAAATGCTCGATTTTAAATCGCGAACTTTCTAGCGATCGAAATATGAGTTTTGTCGGAACGAGATGTTACATTCAATCTCGATCGTTAATCTCGCTGTCGTAATAGATTGTCGGGGAACGGAACGCACAGAACTTCCTCTGCGTGCTGTAGGCAGAATGTGATTCCTTCGCTATCAGAGTCTGTTGAGGAGGAGAAAAAAGAGATTCAGATAACAAAATGAACTGAATTAGCACCAGAATGTCCTGCGACAAGCTCTCAAGAACAGACTTCTCCTCTGGCTGCTGCTCGTCCATCTCCGCCATCACTGCGTCCAACCGCTTGCTGCAGAGCCTCTTCAAAGGAGTCCGAGGACTCATCTCCAAATCCCAGAAGCAGTTCTGAGAGACGACGATGTTGGACCTGGTTTGGAAGCTAGAAGAAGAAGTAATCTGAATCCCTTGCGGAGAAGGATTGGAGCGGCTCTTTATGAAGACTGAAGTTTAGTGAAACTGCAGCGTTTGGATAGTTGTGTTTTGGTACTTGTTTTATTTAGTTATGTCAGTTTGGTCAGTATCCGTTGTGAACAACAGATCGAGCAAACAGAGTGTTGATCTTCAGCTGTTGCTTGGTTTAGAGGTTGCTGATTGTTAGGAGAGTGGTTTGGGTAGTTGTTTCTTGGCCGATTTATATGGCTGAACCTCTTGTATTTATTCTCTCTTCATTTCAATAAACAAATTGTCAGATTGCAACCAGATTTAGGCTTTCATTGTGGTATCAGAGCCGATCTGCAAGCTGTAACCAGAGAGTGAGTGAAATCTGCCATCAATTGCAGAGTGGGTATTTGGGAAACACGAGAGATTAACGTGAGGAATCAAGAAAGAAATTTGGGTGTTAGAAACATGAGTGAAGGAAGCAGCAGTTATGCACAGGTGTGCATACCCAGATTCGATGGAGATTTTGATCACTGGAGCCTGTTAATGGAAAATCTCCTTCGATCAAAAGAGTACTGGAGGTGGTGAGTGAAGGTTTCAAGGAGCCTACAAATGGAGAAGTCTTATCTGAGGCTCAGTCCAAAAAGCTCGAAGAACTCAGGCTCAAGGATCTGAAAGCCAAGAATTACCTTTTCAGTTCCATTGATAAGGTGATCTTGAAAACCATCACAAATAAGAGGACTGCTAAGGAACTATGGGATTCCATGAAGATCAAGTACCAGGGAAGTGCAAGGGTGCAGAAAGCTCAGCTGCAAGGTCTAAGAAGAAGTTTTGAGCTGCTGGAAATGAAAGAAGGTGAAACTATAACTGAGTATTTCAGTAGAGTAATGGTTATTGCAAATTCGATGAGGAACTGTGGTGAGAACTTAACTGATGTGAACATTGTTGAGAAGATTCTGCGAACTTTGAATGAAAAGTTCAACTTTGTGGTCTGCTCAATTGAGGAGTCAAAGGATATAGAAACCTTGACTGTTGATGCTCTCCAAAGCTCCCTGATTGTGCATGAACAAAAGATTCAAAGGAAGAATGCTGGTGAGGAAGATCAGGCTCTGAAGGCATCACATGAGTATGCTGGAAGAGGTGGTAGAGGCTATGGAGGCAGAAGCTATCAAGGAAGAGGCCGAGGAAGAGGATGAAGAGGCTGGAACAAGGAGTCTGTGGAATGTTTCAAATGTCACAGACTGGGGCACTACAAGTATGAGTGTCCAGAGTGGTAAAAAAACCAGCAATCCTACTATGCTAGCTATCAAGGAAGGAGCCAGGGAGATCTAAAAGATGACATGCTGCTTATGGCCTATCTGGATACTGAGCAGAACTCCAAAGAAGTCCTTCACAGCAATGAAACCTGGTGGTTTCTGGACTCTGGTTGCTCCAATCACATGAGTGGTGACAGGAGCTGGTTTACTGAACTAGACACCAAGTTCCATTGCACTGTCAGGCTAGGTAATGACACCAGGCTGAATGTTGAGGGAAAAGGTACTGTCAAAGTGCTGGTGAATCAGACATCTTTTCTGGTACAGGAAGTGTTTTTTGTGCCTGAACTCAAGTCCAATCTGCTAAGTGTGGGCCAACTACAAAAAAAGGGTCTCTCTTTTCTCATCAAAGGAGGAGTGTGCAAACTATTTCATGAAGAAAGAGGTCTGCTGTTGCAAACAGAAATGAAATCCAACCAAATGTTTGTCCTACAAACTGAATCAAGAAGAGAAAGAGAGGGCCAATGTTTGCAAGTGGATCAGTCAAAGGAAGACTCCCTGGAATTGTGGCACAGAAGATTTGGGCATATAAGTGTTCAAGGGTTGCTGGATGTTCAAAAGAAAAACCTGGTTCAAGACCTGCCAAGTCTGAAAGGGGAAACAGGAGTTTGTCAGACTTGTATGATGGGGAAGCAACATAGACTTCCCTTTCCTAAGAAGAGAAACTGGAGAGCCACACAAAAACTCCAACTTCTTCATGCTGATTTGTGTGGACCTATAACTCCAACTTCAAATGGTGGCAAGAGGTACATCCTGACTTTAACTGATGATTTCAGTAGGAAACTCTGGATGTATTTTATGCCAGCCAAATCTGATACCCTGTAACACTTCAAGAAGTTTAAGAGTTACATAGAGAAGGAAACTGGAAACAGTATTCTGTGTTTGAGAACTGACAGAGGAGGAGAATTTTTGCTGCATGAGTTTAAAGATTTGTGTGATGAGGCTGGAATAAAAAGACAGCTTACTGCTGCTCTTACACCTCAGCAAAATGGGGTGGCTGAGAGGAAGAACAGGACTGTGATGAATATGGTAAGGTGTGTTCTGGAGGATTGCAAGGTTCCTGCTTCCTTCTGGCCAGAAGCAGTAGCATGGGCTACTCATGTACTCAACAGGAGTCCCACTGCAGCTAATCAAGGAAGAACAGCTCAGGAGCTATGGACAGGGCATCCTCCATCAGTCTCACACCTAAGGGTGTTTGGATGTGTGGCATATGTCCATGTACCTGACCAGAAGAGAAAGAAGTTAGACAACAAAAGTGTGAGATGCCAATTCCTGGGTATCTTAGTAGAATCCAAAGCATACAAGCTGTTCAATCCAACCACTAGGAAGGTGATAATTAGCAGGGACATGGTATCTGATGAGCAAAAGGGTTGGGATTGGGAGACTGAAACAAAACCAGTACCCACACAGATCCACTGGGAAGGGAGTGATGATGATTGGCTGGATTCAGACACTGAAGGAGAAGAACCTGCTGAAGGATCAAACAGTAATCCTGCAACAAATCAGTCATCACCACCAGCAAGTCCTGCACCAGTTACTCCTAACACAAACCAGGAAGAAGAAGGTTTTGGCTCTCCTACTGATGTTCTTGGCCTGCCTGCCACTGAACTTGGACCTCGAGTAAGACATCCTCCCAGCTATTTATCAAACTATGATTGTGGATTTGCTGATACAGAATGGAGAGCTATGGTAGCTGTGTCAGATGATCCTGTCACATTTGAAGAAGCAGTGGCTGATCCTAAGTGGAGAAAAGCAATGAATGAGGAAATAGCTTCCATATTAAAGAACAAGACATGGATGCTAACAAAGATTCCAGAAGGAGTAGTTCCAATTGGCCTCAAATGGATATTCAAAACCAAGTATAAGTAAGATGGGACAGTTGATAAATACAAAGCCAGACTGGTGGTGAAGGGATTCACACAAAAGCAAGGCATAGACTACAATGAGGTATTTGCTCCTGTTGCTAGATGGGATACTATAAGGATTCTGTTAGCTTTTGCAGCATTTCATAGACTACAATGAAACTCATTTCCTGAAGTCTGGATTTGAGAGAAGTCCATATGAACATACACTGTTCATTAGGAAAGAGGGGGAGAAGATCTTAGTTGTTAGCCTGTATGTGGATGATTTGTTATACACAGGAAACAGTTCCAGGCTAATGAATGAATTCAAAGACTCCATGAAGGTTGAGTTTGAGATGACTGATCTCGGGAAAATGAGGTTCTTTCTGGGGGTTGAAGTTATTCAGAATGATGCTGGGATCTTTATTTGCCAGCAAAAGTACATTAAAGATGTACTGAGCAACTTCAAACTGGAAGCCTGCAACTCTGTATTGAATCCCCTAGCACCAGGAATGAAGATGACCAGAGCAAGAGATGGATTTCCAGTCAATCCTACTGAGTACAAAAGGCTGATTGGCAGCCTGCTATATGCCACAGCAACCAGGCCTGATCTTATGTATGTGGTTTGTCTTCTTAGCAGGTATATGGAAACTCCTACTAGGCAGCATATGTTGGCTGCCAAGATGGTGATTTGATATCTCAAAGGAACCTTAAGCATGGGGGTCTGGTACAAGAGAAGAAGTGAAGAGGCTCAGCTACTTGGCTTCACTGACAGTGATTATGCAGGTGATGTTGATGACAGGAAAAGCACTAGTGGATACACCTTTTTCCTTGCAGGTGGAGTGGTGTCATGGGCCTCCAAGAAGCAACCTGTGGTTACTTTGTCAACCACAGAGGCAGAATTTGTAGCAGCCTCATTTTGTGCAGCTCAATGTGTGTGGATGAGAAGGATTCTTGAGCAAATTGGATGGAAGGAAAGTGTCACTGGAGCCACGAAGATTATGTGTGACAACAGCTCTGCCATCAAGCTTTCCAAAAATCATGTGCTTCATGGCAGAAGCAAGCACATCGACATTCGATTCCACTTTCTCAGAGAGTTGGCTGCTGAAGGAATTGTGGAGCTGGAACACTGCAGAACCCATGAGCAGATTGCAGATATCATGACTAAGGGGCTTAAGACTGAGACCTATCAACTGCTAAGAACTGAACTTGGAATGGTGGATCTGTCAGAGTTCGAAGCTGCAAGCAAAGAGGTGAACTGAAGCAAACAAACCTGCTTCAGTTCAGGGGAGGATATGTTGGACTTGGTTTGGAAGCTAGAAGAGGAAGTAATCTGAATCCCTTGCGGAGAAGGATTGGAGCGGCTCTTTATGAAGACTGAAGTTTAGTGAAACTGCAGCGTTTGGATAGTTGTGTTTTGGTACTTGTTTTATTTAGTTATGTCAGTTTGGTCAGTATCCGTTGTGAACAACAGATCGAGCAAACAGAGTGCTGATCTTCAGCTGTTGCTTGGTTTAGTGGTTGCTGATTGTTAGGAGAGTAGTTTGGGTAGTTGTTTCTTGGCCGATTTCTATGGTTGAACCTCTTGTATTTATTCTCTCTTCATTTCAATAAACAAATTGTCAGATTGCAACCAGATTTAGGCTTTCAGACGATCCTTTTCCTTCCGAATGACCTCACCCTTGCGAACTCGAACGACGGGCACTTCTCGCTGCCGCCGCCGCCGCAGTAGCTCGACGACGACTACCAGTTCATCGAGCTGCATCTCCTTCCTAGTGGAAATGGTAAGTGATTAAATCTCTTCTCCGTGTTGCTTTTAAAAGTGAACGGAGGTTTTGTGGAGTTTATCTTTAAAAACAAAATTTGTTATTATTGTTGTGTTGTTTTTTCTATTTATGCTGAAAATAATTAATAAGTGAAAAGGAAGGGGCAAAATAGTCACTTCACACTCCCTTTAACGGTCAATGGATGGAGAAATTAACAGAAGGTTAAGTTTGTTACGTTTTGATAATAGAAGGGTATGTTTGTGTGGAAAAAATAATAAAAGGGCACGTTTGTTACCTTGCAATAGTAGAGGGGCATAAAATGCTATTAACCGTGCCTTTTGATTTCAATTATTTTATATCTCAATTATTTTAACTGCGACCTCGACAATGTTGCAAGAGGAGAGAAACGACACAGTTCAGTGACAAACAATGTCGCGAGGGACTTAATGTTTGATGAAATTGATGACTGGGTTAGAGGGTCGAGTGATTCGACATCACCGTGAAGTTGCGAAGTTGACGCAAAAATCAAACAGTGTCATAGAATAAAAAATCAAACAGTTGCGAGGTTGACCATGTTATGGGTTGGGTTCACGTGTTGGGTTAGGCGAATCTGACGTGGCGGGTAAAATTGACTTGGTGGGTCGGGTCTCTTTTTTTTTTTTTTTTTGTTAAATTAAGCTGATTGGGCGAAATTGTTAGCCACGTCAGCAGATAACAGACTTTGTTATTAACGGAGACGGACGGAGACTAACGGAGAGTTACCAACCGGGAAATGTTAACACTTTCGGTGACTATGAATGGAATAAAATTCTTTTAGTGACCAAACGTGAATATTTTATTACTTCCAGTGACCAACCTATTATTTCATATAATTCACTTTCTTATAGCAAACGAAAAAGATTTCGGGCCCCGAATCTCAAATACTGGCTTCGCCCCTGCACACAATGGATCGTTCCTAATTATGTGAAAAACGCGTATGACGTAGTTACTCACCCCCACCATTGTATACGTAGATTTCCCGGTTGACACCTACGCACGCGATCTTTCGATACGTTTCTCGACGCTCTCGAGTAGAGGATCTCCTTGATGGCGCGAGATCTACTCCAAACTACGTTATAACTATTCGTAAAAAATACGAAAAGTTAAACTGGAATATTCTTCTTCATATAGTGAATAGAATAAACTTCGTAAATGCATATTTATTTATAGGGCAGGGCTTAAACCCTGAACTAAACCTAACCCTATTCGGCTACTCCCACTTGCCGCCGCCTACTCCAAGACTAATCAATCCTAATAATACATGACAAATACCCCTACGGGCTACGGACTAATCCAATCCTATCCCAATTATGAATGATAATGAGAATAATTAATCAATAAGGAAGAAAGAATATACGTAACGTAACAACCATGCATCCGCCGATTATTATTTTATATATTATTACTGATGGGCCCGGCCCGGCCCGCCCGGAGCCGAATTCGAGTCGGGTTTGGTGAATTGCGGTTTATCTCTACGTACGTACGTTACGTATATAAATAGTTAGAAGTTGGTGATCGAGGGGGTCTGACCGCATAGAATTAGAATAGGAGAATCCAATCCATCGGAATGACGTCGGAGGAAGCAACAAGAAGGGACTGGGCCGGGCTGCCGTGGAACGTCCTCTACTCGGTGCTAACTCGCGTGCCCTCTCTACAAGACTACCTCCGATTCAGCTCCGTGTGCAAGCCGTGGAAGTCGGCAGCTGAGTCGGACAATCGAGGCCGCATCGCCACGGGCCACAACCAGCCGCCGCTCCTCCTGGTCCCGACCCAAGACCGCAGCCGCGAGAGCCGAGCTCTGTACAGCGCTGCCGCCGCCGCGGGAAACAAGCTCATCGTCCCCAACCTCAACCTGCCCGTCCCTCACCACCACAGGATCAGCTGCTGTGGCTCCTCCCACGGCTGGCTCGCCTTCACGGAACTGGACTACAGCGTCACGCTCTACAACCCTTTCACCCGCGCCCAAATCCGCCTCCCTCGATTCAAGACCATGCCCGAGTTCGTCGCCGACCCCGCCGTAATCCATCCTCGAATCCGGAACCTGCCCGAGTTCCCCGCCGACCCGTGCTTCCCGTACTACATGGTCAAGAAGGTGGTGCTATCCGCCGATCCTTCCGTCTTCCCCGACGATTACGTGGCCGCCGCGCTTGTCGGCGGGAATGGGTCTTTGGCCGTGGTCAGAGCCGGGGAGAAAGAATGGAGACACGTTACGGCTTGGGCTGCCGATCATTGTTGCCGTGACAACAACCCTTACAAAGACGCAATGTACCTCTTGATGTTCGGACTGCTACGCGACGTCGTATTCCACGGAGGAGGAGGAGGAGGCTCGATGATCTACACCACCGGGGATCGCGGGCTGCTTGCACGTGTCAACCTCGCCCTCCTGGAACTGGAGCTGGAGTTGGTGGTCCCGCCGTGGTTTCCGGATCGCCTTCTCGACCGCGTCGACGCGTACAGATACTTGGTGGAGTCATCCGACGGCCGAGATCTCTTCATGGTCGTGCGGCTGGACGAGAGGATGATGGGATTAGGCGACAGGTCTTGCATCACCACCAAAGACTTCAAGGTGTTCAAGCTTCATCAAGAGACGACGAGCAGGCGGCTGCGGTTTGTGGAGGTGGCGGATTTGCAAGGGGACGCCGTGTTTGTCGGGGATAATAATCACTCGACGGCGGTCCTGGCTTCGGCGGCCGGTGGTGGCGGTTGTAAGCCCGATTCAATATATTACACCTACGACTTCACTTGGGTTTTTCCCCTGGGGCTGGGACGTCATGATATGGGAGTGTTCAGCGTCAAGGATAAAGAAATTAGCTCTCATTATGTCCCCACGCCGGCGCAAAACCTAGGCATGCCACCGCCGATTTGGATCCTGCCTACGGTGCCTCCGCAACTCGAATTTAATTAGGCTAGCTACTTCTATATATAGCAACTATATATATATATACATTACATTGCATTACATGCATAATAAGAGACTCTGTGGTTTGATTTGCTACTTGCATTGCTACCAACTATATATGCATGTCTCTTTATCGTCAGAGTATGTATGTATGTATGTTACAGTTCGTTTAATTGCTAATAAAACGTGAACAATAACTACTTCCCGTCCATTTAATTGCTTTTGCATTTATGCTTTTTCAGTACTTCTGAACATGTAGACTCTGAACACTCTAATTAATCGACCGTGCCGCAGCAATAGTGCTGGCTATTTGGTCCGGATTGTTTGGTTTTACCCAAAACCGGACCGTATAACCCGGACCGGGACCAGACTGGGACCGGATAGCAAACAATCCAATCTCATATTCGGGCTTAGATTTGAGGTAAAACACCCGAATAAGAGACCCCCAACACCTAAAATAAAGATCAAATTGGGACCGGATCGAGTCAAAACCGGACTGTATCCAATCCAATCTTTGGTCCTTATATTCCCGAAAAGACCGGACTGGGACCGGATCAATTTGGTCCAATTTAACCGGACCGGACCGTATAGCCACCCTACAATGCATGGCCTTGGGAACAGTTTTAGTTATTTCATGACAGGCTAGGCTAACAAATCCGTTAACAATCAACTCAACTTCTTACGTTGTTGTTTAAACTTGTCCACTAAAGCACAAAAAGAGGAATTGGGCAGGCTCATAATGATTAATGCATGACTGGGAGCCCAATAGTTGGCACTCGATCGCTAAACTATGGGAAATACAGAACAGAAAACCAATACATAATAAATTAAAAACATTGAATAACAAGCTACAGAATAGTAAATTAGTTAAGGCTAACAACCCGGACAGACAACCTAACTTGGCTGGCACACTAGCTAGCTAATTGCGACGAACAACTACTACGACGCTAGCTGTGACGGCGAATCATGTGCTGCGCCGCGTCCTCAAACCTACGAAAGCGGCGCTGACAGGGGCAGAGTAAGCTAGCCTCGGCGAGGTGGCAGTGGTGTTGGTGCGCAATCACCCCGGACAGATCGCTGAAAATCTCCCCGCAGATGTTACACCAAACATCGGAATCGTAGTAACCCTGATGGTGATCATCCCGCTCGTGCATAGCGCGGTCCCATGCATTATCGAATTCCCGAGGGCACGCTGCACACCGGAACACTACTTGTGGAGCAGCAGCGCCGGCTTTTTTGGCAGCGGCGTCGGCACTATTGCCGTTGTTGACAGCATCGGCAGTACTGTTGGCGTTCTCGGCGGCCATGATTGATCTCTTTGTCAGAACAGAGAAGCGTGGCAACCGATAATCCAAACCAACACGAACGAACACAGATTTAACGTGGTTCACTAACACAATATGTGTGCTAGCTAATCCACAGGCGCAGGGGAGAACAAATTTCACCAATCGGAGAGTACAGGTTACAAAACAAATTACAAACGGACAAACCAAACCAGACTAACCTGACTGACCTTACTACAGACTAGGGTGACGAAGAGTATTTATAAAACTCTTCTCCTAATCCCAAACAGAAAACCAAACACCTTTTCCCAAACATACAAGGAAAAAGGTCAAACAAAGCCCAAACACAAACCCAAACAAAATAGGTCCAAACACAAAATAAACCTAAATCAAATTCAAGTCATATTCTAACACTCTCTTTGAGATGGTGTAAGATCAAATCTTGACATATAATTGCATGCTTATATTGGCATTAGTCATGCAAATTTGCACGTTTTTTTTTTTTAGTTAGAATGCATAATTTAAACTTCTAGCAGTCAGAGATCACCACAATTATGTGATGTTGTCGATATATCTATGTGGCCATTATAAACGGGGTAGTTTAAGTGCATTAGTACCCCCAAAATTTTGGATCATACAATTCCAACATTGTTTTATGTCAAAATACACTTTTATAATCATAACTATTTGCCTTGTGATAATAATAGTCACTTTTTAATAATCATAACTCGATGGGCTGTGGCCTCCAGGGCATCCAGCCAGCAGATCAGAGGGTGCCGATTGAAGCAAGGCCCTCGAGTTGACTTCTAGGGATAGCCAAAGGGTGATTATTTTGGTTCATGTAATTATAATAAGAAAAATCATTTTCCATATGGCATAGTTTTTTACAACAAAAAAAACCACATCAGCAAAAATTGCTAGTACAATCAGCATTTTTTATAATTATGTTAACATTTTGGATGGAATGGCTATTTTAGTGTATTATTCAAAAAGTTATTATTATTGTCACAACGCGAATAGTTATAACTATGAAAGTGTATTTTGGCTTATTTTATAAGTGATGATGTATATTAACAGGATGCACAATTGTGTCCCTCAATGTGTTACATATAAATAGAAGGCAAAGAGTCTAAAGGAGCAGTATTAAGAGTTTGAGAATACAACATAAGCTCATTGACAAAACAATTTCATAATTCCATCAACTGTGTTTTAGCCTTTTAGGTATCCACAATATCTCTTTATTTATTTTTATTTAGAGGGTGATATATGTTTATTTTTATTTTTGTAATTAAGTACTACTTAAGAAATTCGAACCTCGCTCTAGATTTAAGGTTAGTAGTATTATCACTAGACCATAAAAGAGGCTCTCTTTTGACACTTTTCATGATCTGTCAAGTGTCAACCACTCAGCAATCATAGGAAACAATTCAAATGTACCACTGTTTGAAAAAAGAATTCCAAAAATACCACCCAATCCCAAAAAATTCCAAAAATACCACCCTTTTTCAAAAACCGCCACCCCACCTTGCGGTTTACACGAAAACCGCTGTGCAGGGGCGCGGTTATATATGCAAACCGCGGGCCTAGGGGGCGGTTATAAAAAAAAAATTTGGACCAAACCGCTGGGTGGGGTGCATAGAAAACATCGCCCCCGCCCAGCGGTTTTCGTGTAAACCGCAGGGTGGGGTGGCGGTTTTTGAAAAAAGTGGTATTTTTGGAATTTTTTGGGGTTGGGTGGTATTTTTGGAATTCTTTTTTTAAACAGTGGTATTTCTGAAAAAAGTCCGCAATCATAGACCACTCTTGTAATAACTCCATCTTGATTGCATTCTGACTTCTTAGAAAATCCTTTTGTTTTGTTACGTTGATGCCAAACACACGACAAAATCATTTCACAACTTCTTTAACGCGGCCACTTAATAGATAATTAGATGGAAGATTAAACTATTTTTGTGCAAAATATTAATAGACATATACGTTTGTTAATTTTCCACAATAAATAAATACGAAATGCTATTAACCTAATAATTTAATAAATTTTACATAGCCATTTCCTCTTCACTGTAACCTAATCACTGGCGGATCCAGGGGGTGGCCACCCCAGGCCCCGGCCCAGCCCTCCTCAAGATCCGTAGTTACTATAGTCCTTATGAAATTTTTGATTTTAGACATTCAATCCAGTGTTATTCTATGATAAGATTGGGTTTAACTAGAAAAATTATCAAGTTAAACATATTCAAATCACTATTATAAATTTAGCATAGAAATTTTAGCCCCAAAGATTATGCGTCTTAAAAAAACAATGAAACCTAAAATTCTAAAAAGTTAAAAACGTAAAAGACTAAAAGAAATATGAGGTTTGTTCCCTTACAAATTTACTAAAGCAGGTGGTGTGCAGGGATGGACACACAATGTAAATTGATTAGTCAATTGATTTATCTAGTGTTGATGCTGCTCGTTTCAACAGCTACTACGAAGAGAACTTTTTTAACAATGAAACATGTGAGAACTGATTTGCTCAACAAAATGAGCGATGAATTTTTCGCCGATTGCTCAAGTATTTTATTTGAAACAATGTATACTATTGGTATGGATGTAGACTTCATTATTGATGCATTCCCTCAATTAAAATACAGTTGTGTACAATTTACATTGCAAAAAACTATAATCATTATATTTTTTTACAGTTCTAATTTTCTAATGAAATGCGGCCCAGTGCTTTTCTGTGTTCTGGATTCGCCGCTGAACCTAATGGAGGAACCCCACGTATGAGCATATGATCAATTTGACATACCCATCATAAAATGGCCTGCATAACACAAACAATAACCTAGCACTAAGTTGCCGTCTTTCCTGCTTCTCCGTCTCATGTCCCGTCCAAAATCAAAGTTGTTAAATGTCTCCATCCCGTCCAAATTTAATTAACATCTAATAATAAATTAATATAATTAAACCAATGAGATAAGGCCATGTGGCTGGGTAGCAGCGTTGGGCTGCAACCCAGACAGCAGCCAAATTTTGCCCTGCGGAATTTATAACAGAAACACAACGACAGTATTATTTCTTATTGGTTGATTGGCAACTGAACATGAGTAGGCACCAATTCAAATACACAACAACAACAACAACATAACACAGACACGTACCGGTGTACGTACATGCATGCATGCATGCATGGAACACGTGCATGGAAGAAAAGGAAAAGGGTTGAGACGACGTAGAGTTACGTAGTTAGAAGCATTATGAATTTAGGTGAAGGCAGCGAGAGCGGCCCTGAGGTTTGCGATCTGTTTATCTTTCGCCGCGAGCTGGTCGTCTTTCTCCTTGGCCTGCTTCTTCAGCTCGTCGCTCTCCTTCTTCGCCGCATCTTCCCTCGCTTGGGCCTGCTCTTTCAGCTCCTGGATCTCCTTCTGGGCCGCTTCTTCCCTCTCCTTGGCCCGCTTCTCCCGCTCCGCCGCCTCTTCCTGCAGCCTCTTGTTCTCCTTCTCCTTCTCCTCCAACTCCTTCTTCACCTGGGCCGAACCACCACCACCACCACCTCCGCCCTCCTCCATCAGCTTCCCCGTGATCCGCTCGAACCGGTCCCACCCGGTCCCAACCGGGACGGGGACGGTGACCCCGTGGTTGGACCACTCGTAGAGGTCGTTGAGCCGGTACAGGATCCCGCCCGGCTTGAACCGGCCGTTGTCGGTGCCGCGGTTGTGCCACGTGAACGTGAAGCCTTCTCGGTTGATGCTGAGCTGGCGGCCGTAGAGGTTCTGCCAGAGCTGCTCCACCTTCTGCGGGTTGAGCGCGGAACCGAAGACTTCCAGCTCGCGGTGGCTGCAGTACTGGTTGCTACCGATCCGAGCCACTGGCGTCCAGGCGGCCACGTCGTCGGGGAGATTGTGGGTGTTGAGGTCCGGGGAAAACGGCCCCGTATTGACCCTGATCGTGTGGTCGACGAGTGCAAGCAGCCAGAGATTGTTGGAGTCCATCACGAAGCGAGACATTTTTTTTTTTGCTCTCTTTCTCGACCACAGTATCTAATTTACTTTAACTTGCGTGATTGATGTGTTTGGATTTGAAGATTAGTGTCTCCTATTTATAGCCAAAAAACCATTGTGCTTCCCTTTCTTAGTAGTTTGCTTAATTTCCTTAGTGAGTAATTCATCGTAATCATAGGGGGGATTTGCTTTTTTTTTTTTTTTGTTACATATATTCACGTGGTTAACAATATAATAATTACATATTACATCCTTTTTCTACTTTATAATGATATGATAAGTTTTAACTAACAACTAGTGTGCATGTGATCCAGCTTGTCCTGGGATCGCGTACTTAATAGAGTTTGGCGTCGTGATACATGTGCATAAAATTAGTTTGCAAATCTGACTCAAAAAAGGTAGAATACGAAATGAAAAGATGCTTCTACTTCTAGAGCTGCACAACACTTAATTACTATGATAAGGAACATAATAATTAGTACCAGCTGGTGGTTAGTGAATTATGATTTATGATGCATTTGCCCATCTCTAATATGATAATGGCATACGGGTTCAAGAACTTTTTAGGCTAATACTTTAAAATTTCGAGTTAAAACTGATAAGATATTACTATAAAAGATACCTTTGACAATGATTTTGTAGCAGAGCTCAAAACCACCCTTTTATAGCAATTTCCCAAATTACCGTTTTGGCGGTATATATGTTTCATGCATGGACTCAGAAAACCACTGCCACGGAGTTAATTATTAGTCGATTTTAGTATTCACACAGTTCGTCGCTTTTCCATTCTATTCCTCACAAATTTCACCATAAGTCATTCATAATTTACTTTTTATTTGAAGAATTCAGAATTTAGAGACTTAGGATTAGCGTTTAGTTTATAGTTTGGGGGTTTATGGTTAGAGTTTAGAATCGAAGGTAGAGTGCTTAGGCAATGTATTTGTTAGTTGTGATGCTATACTACATCATCATATTATACAAATGTTTTCAATTAAAATACAAAATTTAAAGTCTTAAAGCTTATTTTCTTAGTTGGTGTATAGTACGCATTCATTTTGATGAGTATACCGTGCGGCCAACTACATAGTTTCATGTATTCACGTGGTTAACAATATAATAATTTCATCCTTTTATCTTCTTTCCAAGGATCTTGATTATAAGCTATAACTAATAACTAGTGCATGTGTCCCAGCTTGTCCTCGGGTCGCGTGCATAATCGCTTGTTATTATAGATTCACGTGGTTAACAATACATTATTTACATCTTTTTTTCTTTTTTCCTAATGATCGGTGTCAACATTATGAGTTGCATTGTAGTTATGATCATTGGCGGATCCAGGGGTGGCCACCCAGGCCCCGGCTCAGTCCTCCTCTGGATCCGTAGTTACTATAGTCTTTATGAAATTTTTGATTTTAGACATTCAATCCAGTGTTATTCTATGATAAGATTGGGTTTAACTAGAAAAATTATCAAGTTGAACCTATTCAAATCACTATTCTAAATTTAGCCTAGAAATTTTAGCCCCAAAGATTATGCGTCTTTAAAAAACAATGAAATCTAAAATTCTAAAAAGTTAAAAACGTAAAAGACTAAAAGAAATATGAGGTTTGTTCCCTTACAAATTTACTAAAGCAGCTGGTGTGCAGAGATGGACACACAATGTAAATTGATTAGTCGATTGATTTATCTAGTGTTGATGCTGCTCGTTTCAACAGCTACTACGAAGAGAACCTTTTTAACAATGAAACATGTGAGAACTGATTTGCTCAACAAAATGAGCAATGAATTTCTCGCCGATTGTTCAAGTATTTTATTTGAAACAGTGTATACTATTGGTATGGATGTAGACTTCATTATTGATGCATTCCCTAAATTAAAATACAGTTGTGTACAATTTACATTGCAAAAAACTATAATCATTATATTTTTTACGGTTCTAATTTTCTAATGAAATGCGGCCCAGTACTCTTCTGTGTTCTGGATCCGCCCCTGGTTATGATTATAGTTATTGATATACTTGGCCAGGTAGAGGCGCAGAATATAAAGTGAGAAATGCTCCAAAGTCTCAAATATCTTCACTTTCTCTCTAATATTGAGACAGATGTCTCTAATATAAAATATGAAAGAATCCTTTTAGCATATTCATAATGATAATTGAATAAACGAATGAAATATTCACGTGATCAACTAACCAAGAATCGGATCGTGATATCACCCTTATTATTATTATAATTAAACAAATTACACATTTTCACGTGGTTAACAAACATAATAATTTATATTCGAAAAGGTAATAATAATAGTAATAATAACAACGATAAAGGAAAATGACAACTGGCGCGGGTGTGATTTTGGGTGGAGTGTTTCTTTCTAGTTCTACTATAAATAGGACTCGCAGTCGGGCCTTCAAAACCAGACGCACAAGCAAAGCAAAAACAAAAAAAACAATGACGTCGTCTGAGGCTGGCTTCGTGTTGGACTCCAACAACTTGTGGGTGGTCGGCAGCTACGACGGCACGATTGCCGTGCTCGGCGGGCCGGACGTGGCGTACCCGAACACCCGCGACGTCACCGGCGACGTGAGGAAGTGGGCGGAGACGGCCCGGATCGGGACCATCCCGCCGTCCACCCACCGTTCACTGGAACTCTTCGGCGTCGTGTTCAGCGGCCAGAAGCTGGAGGAGCTGCGGAAGAATTTGTACGACCACCAAGTGGCGGTCAACAGGGAAGGATTCACGGTCCAGTGGCTCAACCTCGGCGGCGATAGTAAGGAGCCCAACGAGGGCAGCCTCTACCGCCGCCTCAACGACCTCTTCGACTGGTCCAGCCACGGCGTGAAGGTGCCCGCTCCGGTCCAGACGGAGTGGGACCGGTACCAGCTCGGCAGCGGGGAGCTGATGGCGGAGCTGTCGGGGCTGGCCCAGCTGCCGGTTGTCGTGGCGGAGCTGGAGGAAGAGAACCAGACGCTTCGGGACGAGAAGGACGTGGAGATCCGAGAGCTGAAGAAAGGCGGCGGCGGCGGCCAGGAGCAGTCCGCCGCCAAAGATAAGATGATCGCTGCACTCAGGGATGCTCTCAAGCTCTTCCTCTAAATCGATGGAACTGCATGCTGTGTTGGGATGAATAGCTTTGAAAAGCTATAATAAAATTCCTAATTAATTATCCATCTTAATTTCGTATTAAGATGCTATCAATAATAGAACACATAAGATGCTGTCGTTCCGGTTTCATCCCTATCCCATGCTTGCTGAATCTATCTATCTGTGTGTGTAATGTGTTGTGTATTTAATTGGTAGCATGCATTGCTGAGTTGCCAATTGATTAATAAAAAGTTACAAGTGTCGTTTTGTTAGTCTCTGGGACCGTTATAAGCAATCGGATCGGATTACCGACAAAAGAGTATGGTTTTCCAGGATAATAGAAGGTACTTTTTCGGCTAAATCCTAAAATACCCAAGTTACAAAAATCAATTCTCACAATACATCATTTCAAAAAATAATTCTCAAAATACCTAAGTTTCCCAGAAGCAAAGCCTAGAGACGACCTAAAATGACCCTGGACGAGATGCAACATGATGGTGATGAGCTGGATCTTGCATACAGTGGATGAGTTGATTTGCAAAAGTGTAAGAAGCCTCAAAACTAAAGCAGAGGTATGGAAAACTCTCAAATTAAGATATGGTCACGGGGATTTGATTAGGATAGTTGAACTCGAAGAACAACTATGCAATTTGAATCAAGTTTCTAGTTGTGATGTAGGCCACTTTGCTAGGCAAAAAAGATTGACACTTCCTTCCAGCAATTCAATCACAACAAACCATTTGAACTCAAACACATGAATATTTGGGGTCCCAATTCCAGCAATTCTCATGATGGTTTTCGGAATTTTCTGACAAAAAAAAATGAAAATGAAAATTGTTTCTACTTCTAGAGCTGTGCACAAGACACCAGCTCTATTTAAGTTTGAGCCTCTTGATAAGGGTCATTGTTACTGACGATGGATGTCTAGTTAAACTCCTAAAACATTAATCTTTCCTACATAAATTGCCTACAATGTTACTGATCTTTTCTTTTATATATGGAAATGTATGCGGAATTTATAACAGAAACACACAACCACAGTTTTATTTCTTATTGGTTGATTGGCAACTGATCATCGGTAGCCACCAATCAAAATACACAACAACGACATAACACAGACACCTTCAGGTGTGTACGTACATGCATGCATGAGATACGTGCATGAAAACAAGTACGTAGAGGAAAACAGAATACATAACAATAAGAACAGGAAATAGAAATCTCAAAGGAACGGTGTGCATGAACGGAATGATAACTACGTAGTTAGAAGCATTATGAATTTAGGTGAAGGCAGCGAGAGCTGCCCTGAGGTTTGCGATCTGTTTGTCCTTGGCGGCCAGCTGATCGTCTTTCTCCTTGGCCTGCTTCTTCAGCTCGTCGCTCTCCTTCTTGGCCGCATCCTCCCTCGCTTGGGCCTGCTCTTTCAGCTCCTGGATCTCCTTCTGGGCCGCTTCTTCCCTCTCCTTGGCCCGCTTCTCCCGCTCCGCAGCCTCTTCCTGCAGCCTCTTGTTCTCCTTCTCCTTCTCCTCCAACTCCTTCTTCACCTGGGCCGAACCACCACCACCGGCCCCCTCCATCAGCTTCCCCGTGGTCCGCTCGAACCGGTCCCACGATGTCCCGACCGGGAGCGGGACGGTGACCCCGTGGTTGGACCACTCGTAGAGATCGTTGAGGCGGTACAGGAGTGCACCCGGCTTGAACCGGCCGTTGTCGGTGCCGCGGTTGTGCCACGTGAACATGAATCCTTCTCGGTTGATGTTGAGCTGGCGGCCGTAGAGGTTCTGCCAGAGCTGCTCCACCTTCTGCGGGTTCAGCGCCGCCCCGAAGACTTCCAGCTCGCGGTGGCTGCAGTACTTGTTGTTCCCGATCCGGGCCACCATTGTCCATTTGGTCTCGTTGTCGTTCAGATCCTGGGTGTTGATGTCCGGGGAAAACGGCCCCGTATTCACCCTGATCGTGTGGTCGACCAGACCCAGCAGCCACAGATTGTTGGAGTCCATCACGAACCGAGACATCTTTTTCTTTTCTCTCTTTCTTTCTCGACGAAACTACTAAGTAATTGATGCTAGTGAATTGTTAGCTTGTGAGAACGATGATCTGTGAGAATTTGAAGAATCATTAGTGCCTCCTATTTATAGCGATCCAAAACATTACCCTCCCCCTTCTTTGTAGTTAATTTGCGTAATTTCATTAGCGAACACATTGCTTGACTTTTTTATGAACCCGGCCATGATAATCGAGTCCATAACGTACGTACTCTTCTTCACGGTGCCCACCGTTTGCTTATTAATTTATATGGTTCAATATATTCACGTGGTTATAACTAATAACTAGTGTCTAGTGTGCATGTGCATAAAAGTTTGCAATTCTGATTGGGTGCTGACTATTACTCATACGCAGTGACCCCAAAAAAACGCAGAATATGAAATGAAAAATGCTTCAAAGTACTTCTAGAGCTGCACAATAACTAAGGTTTCATCTCAGACGTAGCAAAGAATTCATCTTAGGTTTCACTAATAACTAAGGTTTCATCTTAGACGTAGGAGATTCGCTATTTCTCTCCACCATTGAAATTTATATCTACATCATGAACAATCTCTTCCTTTTACCCAAATCACAATTATCTCCATCATCAAATCCACCCAAGCCTAAGGAAAAATTCAATGACAATAAATTTCCAATTGTGAAGCACCATTTTTAAGAAGTTAAATTTACCTCGTCCGTGTCGTCAACATCTTTTGAGGTTACTCTTCTTCATCGTTCCATACCTTGAAAACCATTCACTTATGGGGTTCGACAAATTATAATCTGTGAGTTTGATGTTAAACTTCAAATTTCTCTCAAGTCGCAGAAGATAAAGTGGTGGAGATCCTCCTATTCCATCACTATCTTGGAATAGCTTCTCAATAGGCATCCCAAAAATCTAGCTCCTTCGATAAAGTCAATTCATCAGTTTTGTCGACATAATTAGGAGCTAGTAAGTTTCTAGACTATTAGGGAAAACTTAATTCTAAGGCTGTCAGACTATATTTGGATATATCAAGAAATTCATTTTTCAGAGGAATTTGTAGTTCATATTCACGTCTGCATAGCACAAATACGAACCGCGACAAATTGTCGGATGAAAGTTTGGAAAAATTCATTTATTGAGAATGCTTGAAAAATATATTACCCAAATTAAAATAAATGAGATATGATGTGTTGAACGCTAATAATTTACACATTAGAATTATATATTTAATATGATTATAAACGAACATGGCTTACTATAATAATATATAGTCTGCGCAGAAGCCACGAAAAATTGAATGAGGTGGGTTGTGAAATGGAATCTCCATATATTGTTTGGAGGAAGGAGGAGGATAGCGATCGAAAACACTACCCTTCCCCTACCTTAGTAGTTTGCGTAATTTCATTAGCGAACACATTGCTTGACTTTTTTTTATGATAATCGAGTCCCTAGCGAACACATTGCTTGACTTTTTTTTATGATAATCGAGTCCCTAAAGGTAAAGTACGTACTCTCCACGGTGCCCACCGTTTGCTTATTATATAGTATAGCTAGTTACCTACATATATTCACGTGGTTATAACTAATAACTAATAAGTAGTGTGAATGTGCATCAAAGTGTGCAATTCTGACTGGATGCTGACTATTACTCATACGCAGCTTCTTAGAAAGATACAAGGATTGCTGCGTCTGCTTAGGAGTGGATTTCCTCCAGTAGAGCTTGCTATTTCAGAGGATTATGTAAATAGTATAGTGTAGTTTGGTAGCCTGGTTTTTACTCTCTTTTTGGTTTGTTCTGTTGATCTTTTGTCTCTTCCTTTGCAATCGGGTTACTTGGGTTCCAGTTAGGGGGATTTGTCATAAAATTCCTCTTCCTTGATGAATAAAGCTGCTTATTCATAAAAAAAACGCAGAATATGAAATGAAAAATGCTTCATCGTACTTCTAGAGCTTCACAATAACTAAGGTTTCATCTCAGACGTAGCAAAGAATTCATCTAAGGTTTCACTAATCACTACAAGAAACTGCTGGTTTAGCGACGGTTATTTTGGCCTTTAGTGACGGTCACAAACGTCGCTAAAAACTTTAGTGACGGCCAGCTAACCGTCACTGACCCAGCAGTCCTTAAATTATTTAGCGACACTTTTGGTCGACCGTCGAAAGGAACGTCGGCATATGTTAGTGACGGTTCCAACCGTTGCTATTTCAATTAAACCCGTCACTATATTAGCAGTTGTAAGATACGTCAGATCATTTTGCAACGGTCAACAACCGTCGCAAAGTGTGAGTACCGTCACTAAATACATCTCTTTTCAGATACCTGCTGTGATAGGCCACGAAACCAACCCTGAAGTAATTTTTCCAAAAACCAACCCAGCATGATTAACTAAGAAGCAGAATCACAACAATCTTATTTAGAAAAAGCATCGATAGCAACAAAGTTATCAATCTTCAACACTAAAAATCCCAGTAACATAAATCCTTAACACCAAAAGTTAATGTCATGTATGGAAGGGTGCATTTCACCAAATCTCCAACCTTAAAGATACATGTAGGGTGCTTGACGGCATGAGATAAAAATAAACAACAGCATCCATGAGTAGCTCCTTGCTAGACTCCAGTCCACTGGGGAAATCTGAAAAAACCATAGCAAGATAGTGAAAATTAATTAACAACCTTGGATTATCTAATGGAATATGCTTCCTGACTACAAGTGATACGAAGACTTAACTGAAATTCACAACCACTAGACCCAGAGCACTCACAAGGCTATAGGGGTAGTAAAATTTCAATAGTTGACTGGAATTCCTTGTAAAGAAGCGGGAGTCCTTCAATCTGGAATATTCATCGTGATATTCATCTAGTACACTTAGAATTTGGGCATTGCAGTACAAAGGAGAACCATAAAATAAGAAATACCTGCTCGTGACGATCATGTATCCCTCTATATCTTACAGGAGTTATTTTGGAGCTGCGATTCCTTGTACTGATATCTGAACTTGGACTTGCTATTGATTCATGTTCCATCTGAACTTCGACTTCCCTCTTTGATGAGCTCTACAGAAGCCATATGAACAAAAGGGTGACCAAACAGCTAATTGTAACTCTAGAACATTCAAGAGTTGATAAACAAGATGGTTTCATTGCTTCCTATATAAGAATAAACAAACATATAATTGCAAGACATCATGCCACTCTATGGAACAATGTTCACATAGCAGAAAGACAGAAACCATAAACTTAATGAGACCCCATTCTAATGTTATGTAGTAAAAATCAGGCTGGTAGGTTCCTGGATCATGATACAACTAGGTCAACCATCCAACTCGATCCTGGTCCAGGATAGTTTTCATAAAATGCACCAAGAAAAGAGAGGGATATATAAATCTAACCAACCTTGTTTAATGCAACGAGACTCAGAACCTTGACTCCTCCAAGTATACGCGCTTTGAAAACCTAGTTGGCGGAGGTGGGTTAGCAGGAGTTGCTCCCCCAGCATTCCTAGTACTCCTCTATTTCCTCTGCATGCATAGAACACGTTAGACTAGATGAGTTTTCTTTTCAAGAACAAAAAAGGAACACATTGGATAGCGAAAAGCTTTAAGATCATTCTACGGGATAATAGAGCCTACGGGTTTAGCCTAGTAACTCAAACTGTCATTCTACCAAGAGGCAGTGAGATATTTCAACCAGCTGATTCTCGCTCAAATCCCTACAAACAAAGGACAACAATCAGAAGACAGCGTTTAATATATACAGTAGTTTCAAAATCATAGAGCATTAAGAGCTTGATGAGAATGAACTAGCACCCACCCCATCCAAGCATCTCAGTAGTCTACCTTATTCATATTCTTCTTCTTGTCTTTGTCCGTTCTTTTGGATATTCCTAAAAAGCAACAAGTTGGAAAACCTTTTAATGAGTTCCAAGAAACTTTCCAAACCACGAAAAGTGGTTCAACTTTATTTTAGTTCACAATTTGAAAACTGGAACAGCAGAGACAATCAATGATCAATTATGTGCTCATAATTTGTTCTTTCAAGTCAGCAATTTATAGCAGAGTATGAGGTAAGAGATTAAGCTTACCTTAGTAACAGCAAAAGGAGAGGAATTTATAGCAGAGTATGAGGTAAGAGATTAAGCTTACCTTAGTAACAGCAAAAGGAGAGGAAGGAGCAGCAACAAAAGGAGAGGAAGGAGCAGCAACGGAAGAAAAGCTTATTACTATGCTGCTCATTTCCATCCAGTCAAAGTGTGGAAGTAGCTTCCAAAACCATACCATCCAGTCAAGATGACCCTGCAACACATGCACAAAGGAAATTAGTTAGCAGTCGAATCAACTTATCAATAACAGAGGGATTGCCTCATTGACATTCCAATCCAAAGATGAATACGTGACTCTATTACAGATAATGGAGAGAAAATAGATGCTCTCCAATACTAAGCACCAGGACATCCACCCCAATGATGGTTGCTTTGGATAACAGTGGCAGCCAGGAAGTCAGCATCTCCAATTTCGTACAACACCACTGCACCTTCTTGCTACCCATAATCTTGTATACCCCTAAGGCTTTCGCATGCTTGAACAAGAATGCTGCTAGTCAAGCAAAAACAACAAGAACTAGCATCAGGGGCAGCGCTCATCCATACTCAAGTATTTTTGAACAACCTCTAGCTAGCACTACCAAAGCTTCTTCTTCTAAGTCACATATTCTTTCTATAACGTAAAGTTACAATGATACGCACAAAATTGGACTTATGAATGGTCGAGTTTGAGAAATTGGGGTTACCTCAGACTTTAACCAACGACCCTATAGTCAAGGTTCAGCCGATAAGGCCAGACAAGAGACCTTGAAAGCTATTGCCCAGCTCCAAACGGCCTCCTTCACGCACCCACAAGCCGCTACCTGCTGAACTAGCCAGAGGAGCTCACCAGCTAGTTCTCGATAGAACAAGCTCCCATCCCCAACCGAACAAACCACTTTCACCGCTCGTTTCAATTTTTACAGGACAGCCTGGCCAGCTCTGCCGTTTCTGCTCCTATCCAGCCCTTATTGACTAATGGCAGCTCCAAACTGGGTGAGGAACCTCAAAACGCCACTGAAAGAACCGTACTGTTGGTCTCGTGGAGAGCTTCGACGTTCACGGTGATTGTCATCAATCATCTTCTCCGCCAGAGACCATTCCTTTTCGTACGTCCGTGAGCTCACCGTAATCGTACGCGATAGCTGTGACAACGCCCAAACGATGCTCGAATCGCAACCTACGGGGACAGAAGGTGTAAGCACGTGTGGTAATTGGAAATCTCCATCAGCGGTGCCTTCAGCCGGTGAGCTTTGGAGAAAGAAATGTGTGAATCGAGAGAAGGAAACAGCGAGGGAATCAAGCGGAGTAAGAAGGTTAGATTGAGAAATTGAAATTAGGGTTTGAAAAAAATCCTAAAATGAGGGAACTAGATAGATCGAACTCCTCCAGATCTTACCTCGGTTCAGATTTTGGGAGGAAGGTGGTTGCAGCTAAGGTCCCTATGGAAGAGATTGATGACAATGGAGAGGTAGCTCAGATCTCCTTCGCAGGCGTCGTCAATGGCAAGTCGGAGAAATTCATCGTCTCCTCTGGAAATCACTCGCACTTGCTATGAAATCTGTAAATTAGATATCTGGGCATTCTTCAATCTCTCTCTCCCTTTTTATGATTCTCTCTCTACGTTTCTCTCTCTCCAGAGGAATCACGAAAATAATCAAAACAAAATAAAGAAAAAAGCTCAAATTAATTGTGGGCCCTTTATGGGTGAGGAAAAAATAAGATTTCATTTCCCCACGGTCAAACTGGCTGTCCATCTCGCCGTCCGAAATGTGTATATACCGACGGTCGGGGTCAGCTGTCATTAGGTCACCGTCACTATTACTTAATTTTCTTGTAGTGAATAACCAGTGCATGTGATCGGCTGGCGTGATTAAACGCTTGCTTTTTATTAGGTTTAATACGCTTGTATATCCAAAAATTTCACGGTTGTGCCAATAATATCCAAATTTCCTGAAATATCACTTATATCCATGTTTTAAAGTTGTTCTTTGCCAAGATTCGCGACAAGATTTCACATTGTGAACACATTCTAAAACACATTCCTTGTCCAAACTAGCACATGAATCCTGTTGAGAAGAAGCAAATAAACATATAGATACATTTTGTGCAAATTTGATTTCATCATTTTTTTTCACTAGCTCATCAATTTCTTACGAGTATTTGAACCTAGTATATATCTAAGGTTATAAATATAAGTTCAACTAATGAGCACACTCAGATGCTAACACAATTATGCCATTGGTGATTTGAACGACAATGAATGCAACGCTAAAAGGAATTTAAATGCAATCAATTATATAATTGAGATTTGGGGCTGGGCAAATTAAAGATATGGCGCAACTCATTTCCCCTTTTTGTTCTAACTCGAGGCTCTGCTAATCCTATATTCCTATTGGATGGGCAAATGAGTATTGCCTTTAAACTTACCCATCCTATTGGAAAATATATTCTACCCATCCAAGTGATAACACAGCTCAGCCACTGGTTACATATAATGATCACTTCTTGCTTCTATTGATGGCATAACTTATGACTAGTAACATGTGATCCAGCCTATCTTTGGACCTGTAAGGACCTGGGTTGAGATTATCTGGTGAAGAGAAGAGAAAGAAGGTAGAAGACGGAGTTTAGGGGAATGAGAGCTCTAGCTTTATTGATTTTTAACCAAAAGAGTAAAGTAGTTATAGGTAATCTGTTCTTCCAAAAAGATCGCCAAATACAGATAACTCTTCCTATTTATACTTGGTTCCACTTTACACGTCACTTCCTTATGCCGGTTGTACAGGTTTGTTGCAAACCCGCTCTCTTCAGAAACAACTTGTCCTCAAGCTGAACATCATCAAGACGGAAACGATGGAAACTGAAGCTTGAAGGTCTGCATGCAAGTCTTCCCATGTAGCTTCTTCAGGCATCTGATACGTCCATTGAACCAGAATTTGTGTAACAGTCAGGTTGTTCTGATTAACAAACCTCCTTGCAAGTATCTGGGCTGGTGCAAGCTTAAGAATCCCCCTGGAATCAGTCTCTGGAAGATGGAAAGCAGTTGGAGGTACTATGGTCCTGCACAACTTCAGTTGTGACACTTGAAAGACTGGATGTACTTTCGAATCCTCTGGTAATGCCAATCTGTAAGCAACATTGCCAACCCGAGAAAGGACTCGATAAGGACCAAAGTAACGAGGTCCTAGCTTATTGCCTTGTCTACCCACCACCGAACCTTGACGATAGAGTTGCAAACGTCACCCAATCGCCAACCTGAAGTATCCGCTTAGATCTTCTCCTATCAGCGTACTGTTTCTGATGATTTTGTGCCTGAGTAATGTTGTGAGTCAACAACTGAACAAGCTGTTGTTGCTGAGTAACACGCTCCTTGACTGCACCCATTGAAGAAGAGAGATGATCTGCAAGCCCAAAGAAAGCTGGAGGGAAACCATACAACGCTTCAAATGGAGACATTAACAGGCTACTGTGAAAGTGGGTATTGTAGCACCATTCTGCAAGGGTAAGCCATTCAGCCCAGTCTTGAGGCATGTGGAAAGTCATACAACGCAAATAATCCTCCAGACATCGATTAACTCGTTCCGTCTGGGCGTCAGTTTGTGGGTGGTAAGCGGTAGAGTAATGAATATCAGTATGTTGAAGGTGAAAGAACTCAGTCCAGAATTACTTGTGAAGGTTGCATTGCGATCACAAACTATGATAGAAGGCATCCCATGGTACTTGAAGACGCCGTCGAATAAGATTTGAGCGACCTCTGTAGCTGTGTATGGGTGCTTCAGTCCGAAGAAATGTGATGACTTTGTAAACCGATCGACCACCATCAAGAGTATTTATTTACCATGAGAAAGTGGCAAACCCTCCACGAAATCCATGCTCGCGTCCTTCCAAGCTCATGACGGAACAGGGAGTGGATGTAGCAACCCAGGAGATGCCACGGTTTCTGCCTTACATCGTTGGCACACATCACACAACCCAGGAGATGCCACGCCTTCAGACCCGACCAGTAGAAGTAAGACTTAATACGTTGATAGGTGACATGTGCTCCTGAATGCCCCCCAACTGGGGAGGAGTGGAAAAGATGTAGTAGTTTGGGACGCATAGCTCCCGAAGACCCCACTACAATAGCGCCCCTGTAGCGCAGTATACCAGATGAAAAAGACCAAAGTGAGGGCCCTTGAGATGGAACAACAGTTGCAGCTATTAAATTTTTCACTTCATTATCATCAATATAAGTTTTTTCGATTTCAATCAACCATTCTGGAAGCACTGAAGTCAGGGCTCCACACTTCCCTTCTTCTAATTCGTCGTCAAACACTCGGGAGAGAGCATCCGTTGCACCATTATATTTACCTTTCCTGTATTTGATCTGGAAATCAAGACCCATCAACTTGACCAAACCTTTCTTCTGTATATCATGCACCTTTTGTCCCATTAAGAACTTTAAATTAAACTCTCGTGGGTTGTAAGTATAGTGAATGGCCTTCCTTCTAAGTAATGATGCCAGTGATCTACTGCCATTAACACCGCCAAATATTCTTTTCATATGTACTAAGACATTGATTCTTAACACATAACGCTTAACTGAAATAAGCCAAGGGTATGCCCCCTTGTGAAAGGATGGCTCCCACACCCACTCCACAAGCATTAGTCTCCAATGTAAACTGCCGAGTAAAATCTGGCAGAGCAAGGACAGGGGCTGTAGTCATAGCAGTTTTCAGGGCAACAAATGCCTCCTCTGCAACTTCATTCCAGGTGAAACCATTCTTGCGTAGGAGATCAGTCAATGGTCGACTAATAGAACCATAATGCTTGACAAACTTGCGATAATAACCTGTCAAGCCCAGAAAACCTCGCAACCCTTTAATAGACTGAGGTCGTGGCCAATCCTTCATCGCATCAATTTTACTCGGGTCAGTAGAGACACCCTCGCCACTGATTATATGGCCTAAATATTCCACCTGAGGTTGACCAAAAGAACACATCGACTCCTTAGCATACAACTGATGTTGACGCAACAATTGCAGAGTAATAGTAAGGTGTTTTTCATGATCTTCTGCTGTCTTGCTATAGACAAAAATATCATCGAAGAATACCCGAATAAACTTGTGCAAATACTGCCCAAACACATGATTCATTAAATCTTGAAACGAAGCAGGGGCGTTAGTTAAGCCAAACGGCATAACTCAAAACTCATAATGGCCCTAATGCGTACGAAATGCAGTCTTATACTGATTCTCTGGCCGCATTATGATATGATGGTAACCGGCATGCAGGTCCAATTTTGAGAAGATAACGGTACCATGAAGCTCATCCAGCAAATCCTCAATATGGGGAGTAGGAAACTTATCTTTTATGATAGCAATGTTGAGCTCCCTATAATCCACACAGAACCGCCAATTCCATCTTTTCCCCCAATAAGCAGAACAGGTGACGCGTAGGGACTATGACTCTCTTGGATGAATTCTGATTGTAACATCTCCCCCACTAATTTCTCAGCTACTGCCTTCTGATGGTGGGGAAAACGGTATGGTCTGATGTTTATAGTCTTAGTGTTAGGCAGTAAGGAAATGGAGTGGTCAAAAGCTTGAGAAGGAGGCAAGGATGTAGGAGCAGCAAAGACATCTGGAAATTGAGACAATATAGGCTCCAAGAAGACAGGAGTAGGAGTTGGATTTTACCAAAGCACAATTCACTAGCCAAACGCTCGATGAACAAGGAGAAAAATCAATAAACTTCAAAAGTCTCCACAAAACTCGAGTCTAAGCCTTTAAATAGGACATGAAAACTAAAACTAATAAAAAAACTAGAAAAGGAAAAGAACCCTAAACACAAAAGGTACGTTGAACTTGTCAGTGCCCGATTCTCGATCGCACACCTTAAGATCCCCGATCGCGGATTAAGATCCGCCGGACTGGGGGCTCTTCTGTTCCATTCCTCGGTCGCTTCCTTATGATCCCTGGTCGGAGAATTTGGTCCTTTCTAGTCGGGGGGAATCACATATGCTTCTTAATATCCGGGGGAAATGTTGACCTCAGTGAGTCATCTCAATGAGTAAGCCATAATCTAATATCAAAACTAATATAATCACGGTACTATATGCCATTACGACCTTCGCTTTACATTCCATCATTCATATATGTACACACACATTGCATCAAATATAATAACAATGTGATGAACTCATGTCGCACAACATTGGAGCCTCGTACCGCTCAACGTTGAGGCCTCTTGCCAGCAACCAATGTGGCATCTTACTACCATCTCTACTCCTCTACTCCCCCTTTGGTGCATAATTGACCATTATATATTAATAACAAATAGACTTGCACATATATAACATTATTATACACACACATCACGTTATTCGTATCACTATCAATCTCATTTCTCAACATCCTCATTACAACATTAAGGAGGCGCTTCATGCTTCCCAATTCATGCTCTCAGATAAACATCCACATAATCATGATCACAGATTTTGTTTGGGGTAGGATCTCATTCCTGGCGTTATAAAACGCGCCGGTACGGATCGGAAAATTGCCAGAATCGAGAAAGCAAGAATACGAAAGCGAGAATAAAAAACACGACACACGATTTACGTGGTTCACTAACACGATGTGTGTTAGCTAGCTAGTCCACGGGCGAGAGGAGATGATAAGTATTTACACTTCTCCATGTAGGTCTAAATCTAATCCAATTTGACAAAGAAAATGGTTACAGACCAGACCCAGAACCCGAACCCCCCAATTATTCCAATCGTAGCGACTGATTGTCCGATTCAAGTCACATCAACCCCCTCATATTTTACGTCTCAACTCTCATGCACGAGAACCTTAGAAGAAGGAAGACTCTCAGCACTTAACCTACGGTACATGGGCCATAACCAATCAGCTAACCGAAGTTGGACTAATAAACAATCGGTGGGCTTCGTATTCTTATAACTCATTTCTCAACACCAAACTGTATCATGAGTTGAGCGGAAAATCATGATCGAGTCCGTAACGTGCTCTTCACGGTTGCCCACCATTTGCTTAATTATAATAATAATAATTATTATTATTATTATTATTATTATTATATAGGGACATATATTCACGTGGTTATAACTAATTAGTGTGCATGTGCATAAAAGTTTGCAATTCTGATTGGATGCTGACTTTACTGATACGCAGTCCCCCCACAAAAAAAAAAAAAAAAGATTGCAGAATATGAAATGGAAAATAAAATTCTTCTATAAAATGGGACTCGCAGTACGGGGTTCAAAAACCACACACTAAAATTCAATTCATCACACAAGCAAAGCAAATAAATAATTATAAAAAAAACACACACACAATGACTTCGTCTCAGGCCCGCTTCGTGTTGGACTCCAACAACTCGTGGTTGGTCGGCAACTCCGACGGCACGATCGCCGTGCTCGGCGGCCCCGACGTGGCGTATCCGAGCACCGGCGACGACGTGAGCAAGTGGGCAGAGACGGCTCGCATCGGGACCAGCCAGGCATCAACCCACCTGGAGCTGGAACTCTTCGGGGTCGTGTTGGGCGGCCAGAAGCTGGAGGAGGTGCGGAAGAATTTCTACGACCACCAAGTGGCGGTCAACAGGGAAGGATTCATGGTCCAGTGGCTCAACCTCAGCGGCGGCGACGACAAGGCGCCCAAGGAAGGCAGCCTCTACCGCCGCCTCAACGACCTCTTCGACTGGTTCGTCCACGGCGTGAAGGTCCCCTCTCCGGTGCAGACGGCGTGGGACCGGTACCAGCTCGGGACCGGGGAGCTGATGGCGGAGCTGTCGGGGCTGGCCCAGCTGCGGGGAGCGATGGAGGAGCTGGAGATGGAGAACCAGACGCTTTGGGACGTAAAAGACATGGAGATCCGAGAGCTGATGATGAAGAAGCAGGTCGAGGAGATAGGCGGCGGTAAGCTGTCGTCTGCCGCCAAAGATACGGATCAGCTTGCTGCCAAAGACAAGATGATTGCTGCTCTCAAGGATGCTCTCAAGCTCTTGCTCTGAATTCAATTCAATGGAACTGCATGCATGCTGCTGCTCCGTTTCGGCCGTCCTCCACCACCTCGCTAGCTCCTCCTATCCGCCTACAGTATTAGTCATAATAATAATAATAGATTGGACTTTTTAATATTTTCTTAAGCTGTCTGTAATGTATCGATCCCATGCGTGATGCTTAATTGTGGTGATCTATCTCCCTGTGTTTGTTTGTTTGTGTGTATTTAATTGGTAGCATGCTGAGCTGCCAATTACATTAATAAAATTCCAACTGCCGTTTTGTTAATCTCCAACAATTGTATAGACCACAAGCAAAAAAGTTATGCATTAGACATCATCTCATAGGCATCACAAAGAGTAATGAGTTCAACAAACTTCGAATGAGATTTGCAAAAGTATTTTAATCGTGCCTGAAAATCATATTCCACCTCGAAAATATTCATCGGCTATCCTCAAAGTCATTTTCCTCCTCGATGCAGTGGTTAATTTTTCCCTTGAAATCTCGTTTAGCGGATCATGTAACTAAGGGCTTGTTCACTTTCATATTCATGTCCTGTTTCCTGTTTTCATTTCATAAATTTGGCAAAAGAAATGAGAAAACCTGTTAACTCGTTCGTTTCCAACTTTGTAAACGGAAAGTGATAAATTCCTGTTGTTTTCGAAAACGACAAAATGTTATTTTCACCTATTTCCAAAATCCGTTTCCTCATACTTTCAACGAAAAAACTTTTTTCAATGATGTGCAATATTTGAATGACATTACTCACAATTGATTTTTAATCCTTTTTTCTCTTTTGCCTAAATTTTTTCTTTTTATCAGATATAATTTGTATCTTATCCACTATTCGAATCCAGATGAATCAATGGTTCATTTCAATTGGAAATGAATTACTGTGTGAAATTCATTTTCAAATGAATTTCTATATTTGGAATATTGTCTCAAATTATGATTGGAACACATTTATAATTGAATTAAATGAAACCTTCCAAAATGTACTCTAACTTAATAACTAAATTACAAAATAATATGTATTCAAAATCAATCATTGAAAGCATGCACCAAGACATGGAGTTTGGAAAGTAATGACGTTACCATTACTTAGCTTATTCAAAATAATCATTGAAAAAGAGTTCCTTGGTATTTCAAATAAAAAAATTTCATTTTAATATCAGATTTTAAAGAAATTGAAGTTTTCAAATTCACTAAAAATCCTACATAAATAGGTTTTCAGTGTCAGATTTTAAGGAATCATTCCTAGAAAATTACAACTTTTCTTTTCCCTAGATTTCATTTTATGTTTCCAAAATCACAAAATACGGAATGGGAATTATTGAACGAGTCCTACACTTTGACATGGCTCCAGTGGATCCAGAGGGCCGCCCACAGGCCACCGCCAAGCCCTCCTTTGGATCTAAAGCTAATATAACACTTGTAAATTTTTTATTTTAGGCATTCTTTCAGTACTCGTCGAGCTACGACCCAATCATTTATGCCTCTTTTCAAATACGACTCAGTGGTCTATGCTGTTCTGGATCGGTCATTGTATGGCTCCCAGAGATATCAAATGACCGTCTGACGGCCAAATCCATTTTGGTAAATTTCCACTTGCAAACAGAAAGATTAATTATAATTTTGGATTAAAAGTTTCTGAACCACACATGCTATGCTATTATAGGTCACATTAATCAAGGGATATTTACTTATACCACCATGGTACTATGGTTAGTTTTGAAACATTAGAGATAAGTAAAGTGCAGGTGCAGCATATCATAATTCACTAAAAAACCTTGGTCTAGTGTACTAATACTGATTTTGAGTCGTATCAAATTGAAAAGCTAGAAGCATTTTTCATTTTATATTCCGCTTTTTCTGGTCACTTGCCTATCAATCATAGTTAGCATCCAATCAGAATCGCAAAATCTATATATGCACATGCATGTATCACATGCATATCAATAACTATAGTCATTATATTGTTAACCACGTGAATATATATGTACTATACAGTAATAAAATAAAAAGTAATTAAGTGTTTAATCACGCCATCCAAGGACAAGCTGATCACATGCACTAGTTAATAGTTATTAGTGATGAATTCTTTGGTACGTATATATGAAGCATATTTCATTTTATATTCTAGGGTTTTCACTGGGTTTTCCCACGGAGGCTTCTGGGTCACTGGGTTTTCACTAGTGGACCATGATACCTTGAATATGATATGTATGCTATATCTCTTAAATGGGCGCCTCGTATTCGAGTGGAGCAGCCTCATTCTGAATTCAATGAATTTGATAGTGCGGAAAAGAACACGACAATGATTTTACGTGGTTTCCCTGTTCGGTGTGAACATGACTATTCCACGATGAGCTCGAAGAGAGCTCACGACTGATTCTTTATTAGGTTTTCTTAATTATGGCCGATGGCCTTACACTGATACTTATACCCTTCATCAATTGTCACTAGGGTATAATTACAAGGGCAATCAAACAGTGTGCAAACATGAGACGCGGAAGGTTTCGAGTGTGAGGCGTCACTGGGGGTCCTTCTGTTGTCGATGGGCTTGCTGGCCCATATCCAATAGAATTCTCTATCTGAGTAAGGATTCATGATCTTCCTTTAGAATACCGCGAATGAACAATCATATGCACTAGAAAACACCGACGAAAGAGTGCAGCGTAAACAAATGCAAAATCATATATATGAGTACTATATATTAATATAAATAATAAGAGGTTAAGCACGCGATCCGAAGACAGGTTGGAATAGTTGGATCACATGTTACTAATTATAAGTTATAACATCCTTAGAAGTATTTGGTGATTCTATGTAACCATATGATAATAAGTGATTATATACCACGTGAAATTATGTAATATATATACAATAATATAATAAAACGTAAGAGTTTAATCACGCAAAGGTCAAGCTGATCACATGCAAAAGTTATTAGTGAAACCTAAGATGAATTCTTTGCTACGTCTGAGATGAAACCTTAGTTATTGTGCAGCTCTAGAAGTACTTTGAAGCATTTTTCATTTCATATTCTGCGTTTTTTTGGGGTCACTGCGTATGAGTAATAGTCAGCACCCAATCAGAATTGCAAACTTTTATGCACATGCACACTAGACACTAGTTATTAGTTATAACCACGTGAATATATTGAACCATATAAATTAATAAGCAAACGGTGGGCACCGTGAAGAAGAGTACGTACGTTATGGACTCGATTATCATGGCCGGGTTCATAAAAAAGTCAAGCAATGTGTTCGCTAATGAAATTACGCAAATTAACTACAAAGAAGGGGGAGGGTAATGTTTTGGATCGCTATAAATAGGAGGCACTAATGATTCTTCAAATTCTCACAGATCATCGTTCTCACAAGCTAACAATTCACTAGCATCAATTACTTAGTAGTTTCGTCGAGAAAGAAAGAGAGAAAAGAAAAAGATGTCTCGGTTCGTGATGGACTCCAACAATCTGTGGCTGCTGGGTCTGGTCGACCACACGATCAGGGTGAATACGGGGCCGTTTTCCCCGGACATCAACACCCAGGATCTGAACGACAACGAGACCAAATGGACAATGGTGGCCCGGATCGGGAACAACAAGTACTGCAGCCACCGCGAGCTGGAAGTCTTCGGGGCGGCGCTGAACCCGCAGAAGGTGGAGCAGCTCTGGCAGAACCTCTACGGCCGCCAGCTCAACATCAACCGAGAAGGATTCATGTTCACGTGGCACAACCGCGGCACCGACAACGGCCGGTTCAAGCCGGGTGCACTCCTGTACCGCCTCAACGATCTCTACGAGTGGTCCAACCACGGGGTCACCGTCCCGCTCCCGGTCGGGACATCGTGGGACCGGTTCGAGCGGACCACGGGGAAGCTGATGGAGGGGGCCGGTGGTGGTGGTTCGGCCCAGGTGAAGAAGGAGTTGGAGGAGAAGGAGAAGGAGAACAAGAGGCTGCAGGAAGAGGCTGCGGAGCGGGAGAAGCGGGCCAAGGAGAGGGAAGAAGCGGCCCAGAAGGAGATCCAGGAGCTGAAAGAGCAGGCCCAAGCGAGGGAGGATGCGGCCAAGAAGGAGAGCGACGAGCTGAAGAAGCAGGCCAAGGAGAAAGACGATCAGCTGGCCGCCAAGGACAAACAGATCGCAAACCTCAGGGCAGCTCTCGCTGCCTTCACCTAAATTCATAATGCTTCTAACTACGTAGTTATCATTCCGTTCATGCACACCGTTCCTTTGAGATTTCTATTTCCTGTTCTTATTGTTATGTATTCTGTTTTCCTCTACGTACTTGTTTTCATGCACGTATCTCATGCATGCATGTACGTACACACCTGAAGGTGTCTGTGTTATGTCGTTGTTGTGTATTTTGATTGGTGGCTACCGATGATCAGTTGCCAATCAACCAATAAGAAATAAAACTGTGGTTGTGTGTTTCTGTTATAAATTCCGCATACATTTCCATATATAAAAGAAAAGATCAGTAACATTGTAGGCAATTTATGTAGGAAAGATTAATGTTTTAGGAGTTTAACTAGACATCCATCGTCAGTAACAATGACCCTTATCAAGAGGCTCAAACTTAAATAGAGCTGGTGTCTTGTGCACAGCTCTAGAAGTAGAAACAATTTTCATTTTCATTTTTTTTTGTCAGAAAATTCCGAAAACCATCATGAGAATTGCTGGAATTGGGACCCCAAATATTCATGTGTTTGAGTTCAAATGGTTTGTTGTGATTGAATTGCTGGAAGGAAGTGTCAATCTTTTTTGCCTAGCAAAGTGGCCTACATCACAACTAGAAACTTGATTCAAATTGCATAGTTGTTCTTCGAGTTCAACTATCCTAATCAAATCCCCGTGACCATATCTTAATTTGAGAGTTTTCCATACCTCTGCTTTAGTTTTGAGGCTTCTTACACTTTTGCAAATCAACTCATCCACTGTATGCAAGATCCAGCTCATCACCATCATGTTGCATCTCGTCCAGGGTCATTTTAGGTCGTCTCTAGGCTTTGCTTCTGGGAAACTTAGGTATTTTGAGAATTATTTTTTGAAATGATGTATTGTGAGAATTGATTTTTGTAACTTGGGTATTTTAGGATTTAGCCGAAAAAGTACCTTCTATTATCCTGGAAAACCATACTCTTTTGTCGGTAATCCGATCCGATTGCTTATAACGGTCCCAGAGACTAACAAAACGACACTTGTAACTTTTTATTAATCAATTGGCAACTCAGCAATGCATGCTACCAATTAAATACACAACACATTACACACACAGATAGATAGATTCAGCAAGCATGGGATAGGGATGAAACCGGAACGACAGCATCTTATGTGTTCTATTATTGATAGCATCTTAATACGAAATTAAGATGGATAATTAATTAGGAATTTTATTATAGCTTTTCAAAGCTATTCATCCCAACACAGCATGCAGTTCCATCGATTTAGAGGAAGAGCTTGAGAGCATCCCTGAGTGCAGCGATCATCTTATCTTTGGCGGCGGACTGCTCCTGGCCGCCGCCGCCGCCTTTCTTCAGCTCACGGATCTCCACGTCCTTCTCGTCCCGAAGCGTCTGGTTCTCTTCCTCCAGCTCCACCACGACAACCGGCAGCTGGGCCAGCCCCGACACCTCCGCCATCAGCTCCCCGCTGCCGAGCTGGTACCGGTCCCACTCCGTCTGGACCGGAGCGGGGACCTTCACGGCGTGGCTGGACCAGTCGAAGAGGTCGTTCAGGCGGCGGTAGAGGCTGCCCTCGTTGGGCTCCTTATTATCGCCGCCGCCGCCGCTGAGGTTGAGCCACTGGACCATGAATCCTTCCCTGTTGACCGTCACCTGGTGGTCGTACAGATTCTTCCGCAGCTCCTCCAGCTTCTGCCCGCTGAATACGACGCCGAAGAGTTCCAGTGAACGGTGGGTGGTGGCGGGGCCGATGCGAGCCGCCTCCGCCCACTTGCTGACGTCGCCGGTGACGTCGCGGGTGTTGAGGTACGCTACGTCGGGGCCGCCGAGCACGGCGATCGTGCCGTCGGGGCTGCCGACCAGCCACAGGTTGTTGGAGTCCAGCACGAAGGGAGCGTCAGGCGACGTCATTATTGTTTTTTTTTTTTTATCAGCTTTGGTTGTGGGTGAAGAATTAACTGTTAATGTTTGGTTTTGAAGCACCGCTTGCTGTGAGTCCAATTTATAGTAGGATGATCACACCCGCGCCAGCTGGCAGTTTCCTTATCGTTGTTGTTGTTATTATTAATTATTAACCATTTGGCAGGGGAATGTAATCATGTAAATCATTGTGTTGTTAACCACGTGAAATGTGCATATCAATAACTATAATCATAACTATCATGCACAATCAAGTACTTGTGGAACTGATAATGTTGACAGTTGACACCTTTCCTAGTGATTATTAGGAAAAAAGAAGAAAAAAAGGATGTAATCATGTAAATAATGTATTGTTATCCACGTGAATATATAATAATAAGTGATTACGCACGGGACCCGAGGAGAACTAGTTATAGCTCATAATCAAAATCCTTGGAAAAAGAAGAAAAAAGATGTAATTTTTATATTGTTAACCACGTGAATATATGAAAGTATGCATGTGGTGTGCGGTATATACACCAACTCAAAAATAATGTTTAAGACTTAGAGTTTTGTATTTTAATTGAAAAACATTTGTATAATACGATGATATAGTTTAGTATCACCAACTAATAAATACATTGCCTAAGCCCTATTCCTTCAATTCTATACCCTAACCATGAACTCCAAACTGTAAACTAAACACTAATTCTAAATCTCTAAATCCTCACTTCTCCAAAATAAAAATAAAAAAAGAGTAAATTTTGAATGATTTTTGGTGCAATTTATGAGGAATAGAATGAAAGAGCGACGAGCTGTGTGAATACAAAAATCGGTTAATAATTATTAACTCCATGGCAGTGGTATCGGAATCCATGAAACATACCGTCAAAACGATGATTTGGGAAATGGCTACAAAGGGCAGTTTGAGCTATGCTACAAAATCCTTGCCAAATGTATCTTTTATAGTATTATCTTATTTGTTTTAACTCTGAAATTTTAAAATATTAGCCTAAAAATGTTTTTGAACCCATATGTCATTATCATATTAGAGATGGGCAAAGTGCCATGATAATTAGGACAGGTGCATCACATATATATCATAATTCACCAACCACTTACCACTGGTAGTAATTATTATGTTCCTTATCATATATAGCTCGTGTTGTGCAGCTCTAGAAGTAGAAGCCGCTTTTCATTTCGTATCCTGCCTTTTTTGGTCTCCGCATATCAGTTATCATCAACATCCAGTCAGATTTGCAAACTTTTATACACATGTATCACGACGCCAACTCTATTAAGTACGCGACAAGCTGGATCACATGCACACTAGTTATTAGTCGTAACTAAGCAAACTACTAAGAAAGGGAAGCGCAATGTTTTTTTTTTTTTTTTTTTTTTGCTATAAATAGGAGGCACTAATCTTCAACTCCAAACACACATCAATTACTACTCTGGTCGAGAAAGAAATAAAGAGAGCAAAAAAAAAAATTTAAAATGTCTCGGTTCGTGATGGACTCCAACAATCTGTGGCTGCTGGGTCTGGTCGACCACACGATCAGGGTGAATACGGGACCGTTTTCCCCGGACATCAACACCCAGGATCTGAACGACAACAAGACCAAATGGACAATGGTGGCCCGGATCGGGAACAACAAGTACTGCAGCCACCGCGAGCTGGAAGTCTTCGGGGCGGCGCTGAACCCGCAGAAGGTGGAGCAGCTCTGGCAGAACCTCTACGGCCGCCAGCTCAACATCAACCGAGAAGGATTCATGTTCACGTGGCACAACCGCGGCACCGACAACGGCCGGTTCAAGCCGGGTGCACTCCTGTACCGCCTCAACGATCTCTACGAGTGGTCCAACCACGGGGTCACCGTCCCGCTCCCGGTCGGGACATCGTGGGACCGGTTCGAGCGGACCACGGGGAAGCTGATGGAGGGGGCCGGTGGTGGTGGTTCGGCCCAGGTGAAGAAGGAGTTGGAGGAGAAGGAGAAGGAGAACAAGAGGCTGCAGGAAGAGGCTGCGGAGAAGGAGAAGCGGGCCAAGGAGAGGGAAGAAGCGGCCCAGAAGGAGATCCAGGAGCTGAAAGAGCAGGCCCAAGCGAGGGAAGATGCGGCGAAGAAGGAGAGCGACGAGCTGAAGAAGCAGGCCAAGGAGAAAGACGACCAGCTCGCGGCGAAAGATAAACAGATCGCCAACCTCAGGGCCGCTCTCGCTGCCTTCACCTAAGCATCATACTAAGCCCTTCCTTTTCCATAGCTGCCGTTGCCGTACGTCATTCCGTTCTGTTTGATCTTCTGCTTGTTTCCATGCACGTACGTATGCCATGCATGCATGTACGTACATCTGCCTGTGTTATGTTGTTGTTGTTGTTGTGTATTTCATTGGTACCTACCAATTAACCAATAAGAAATAAAACTGTGCCTGCATGTGTTTCTGTTATCAATTATGCAACTACTTAATTAATCTATGGAGACAGTTTTATGAATTTGTCCCCGAAATTACTTATTATAGTTTTGTCGGAGACAAAATAATATAAGTGTCTCCTATATTTGCCCCAATTGTTGCATTCACAGTTTTTCATAGGGATCAGAACGCTCACTCTAAGAACTGTGTGATGACATTGAGAGTGGAGCACTTCTACTATGCTATATAGTACTGGTGCTTTAATGTACAACTCAAAGTTGTACCATAACATTAAATGTATAAGTTTAGGTTGTACCATAAAGCAATTTATATCATTATGTTATGGTACAACTTTACAACTTGAAGTTGTATCATCACATAAAGGTACAAGTTCAAGTTGTACCATAAAAGAATTTGTACAAAAAGTATAGGTACAATCTAAAGTTGTACCATAACGTAAATTACAATTTTAAATTGTACCATAAAGGCAAAAACCTATAGCACCAATACTATATAGCATTGTAAAATTTCTCCCATAGTAAGATTATAATTTATAACAATCTACAAATATATAATGGCAGAGTTGGTGACAGTTTTTGAGCATTTCAAATTTTCTCTAACGAGAGCGAAAATAGTAATGGTATATTTTTCTCTACACTTATTTCTCATTAATGTGAAAAAATACACCAGTCCTGATATTTGAAACATGATCTCTTTTAACAAATACATGAATCATTATCAATTACACCAAAATAATTTAATGTATCTTTGTAAACAAAAAACGTACAAAAACATAAAATCTAAAAAACATATGACTTTTCCACTACGGTTAATTAGTCCACTAACTATTCCGTAAGTATTTCTTTGGTGTTTGATATATTGATTTTTCATATTTTTATTAATTATTTTGGTTTTAACAATTAAAAACACATAGAGATGGCTTTCATAAAAAGAAAAGGAGAGAGAGAAAGAAATAGAGATGGGCTGGGCTGGGCTGACACACTATATGTCTCTATTTGTATTGGGCTTTCGAATAGTAATTATTATGAGGCCCAAATCTACCCAATCGTTTTGTCTACCTGAGTGGACAAGTTTTCTTTAGGGTTTCAAAATCAAAGCCGAAGTTTCTCTCAACAACAAAAAGTCCAAAATTGTATTTATTAGACTTCACAGCTAATTATAGTTTTTCTAGCCAGCAGCCATCCATGTCATAGCATAAGGATGATCCCAAATCACTAAAGTGAGAGTAGATAAGTAGGTAAACTTTGTTGAGAAGGATTTCAAACATGCAAATGTGCATGTAGGGTTTCAGTACAATCATAGAGCAAGCTCAAGTCTTGGATAAGAATTTACAACGCACTAGAACGTCTTTGTTGACGATCCTTTGCTCCGACAACATTTAGGGTCCCTCGAACAATGTGTGTGTGGGATAGACTAATCACCAGATTGCTCTGAAATGGTTGATCGCTGGAAACAAGAACAATAGATGGCGTTTCGAGAGCATGCCTTACTACTAGAATAGGGGGCTCGGTTTTGAAAAAGACTTCTCATGTCATTCCCATTTAGGTAAGAAGAGTTCATTAGGAGATGTGCTGAGGTTATTTTACATTTGGGCTCGTGGGTATTTTTGGATTGGGCTTTGGTGTTTTTCCTTTTCGTTTAAGTTTTCCTTTTGTGTTTGGGGAAGGGGTAGCCGAATAGGAGTGGATATTCGGGTAGGATTAGGTTACATATTAGGCTTTTCTCAGCCTATAAATATGTAAGTTCGGCATTAGTTTCGTATCCAATTAAAAAGTTAAAATTTTATAGACACCAACGTCTTTTTCTCGCTTGTGAGTTACAAGCAAAACCCTTGAGTTGTGGGTAACAATTCATCAAGATGTTGATCCCAAAATTCTCGAGAGGGATAGTGCTTTTATTTTTGTGCTAAGGGAGGAAACGTATTTCTGGATCTTGCTTTACCCATTTGAAATCAAATAGTGGTGATATGGTTACATATATCATACTGTGGCACGTACTTTATCAACTCTAATGTTAACTAGTATCTGCTTTATTTGAGTTTCAAAAAACTTTCGAAGAAGCTGAATTTCTTATTGGGTTTTGAAACGAAAGAGGAATGAAAGTCCGGTTTACAGGTTGCTTATGCAACAATACACTACGAGATCAGCTAACAAGTAACACCAATGAAGAACTTTTTTCTATGTACTTTTTGCTTGACTGAGTTCCACAAAGTGACGCACCATGAGTTGGCTCGTCGTCAAAATCGGTTAAGAGTTGGACCAACCAACCAATTTGAGGTTAGGCCGACCAAATCAAGTATTCTAAATTTCATGAAGGGACACATTCATTTGTTTTAGTGGCGGTTGTATTTTCACAGATAAGGACAAACTTTCATTAAAAAAAATGCATAGATTCAGCACTATAAATAGATGTGTGAGGCACATGACGCAACAGACAATCAAACTATAATTCTTCTTCTTGCGAAAAACTTCTAAGTTTGTTTTAGCGTTATTAAACCTACAACCTAAGTAATTATAGTTTTATCATAAGAAATTCTCTACAACTCAATACTTTGTGAAGAGTGTGAATCAAATGACTCTATTACAATTTGAGTGTCCTAGTTTCAGACTTATCATACATACATGTACCTTCGTCTACACAGACCAACCGTTATTCATCAAACATAACATTATTCCACTTTAGTATTGTCCAAAATTGAAAACTTATTTGACCTTTTGGTTAATCAAGTGGTAAACAAAATCACATCCAAATTGATTGGACCACCTCGTTATTGAGTCGAATTGAAGAAATGTTTTTCATATATGACATATCTTCTAAGCATATGTCTTCATCAGTCCGCCGCAAATTCATTACTTTCTTTTCTCTTTTCCAAATTCTTACAAGCAAAGTGATCCGTCGTCCCTCCCAAGCATATGCTTATATATATATATATCCTTTCCTTTCCACTTGAATTTTACAGTATAAAAACATCCCCATGCCCTCCCTTCTTCCTCCCTCGAAATCATTTTCCCGCCGGCCCTTCAACAATCAGGTAATTGCATGTACAGAAACTTATTTACATGAATTCTCGCTTCTTCATTTCCACTTCCAGTTGTCGTTTCGATCATTTCGATACCTTACAACACGTCGTTTTTGGCTGCCTGCTAACAGATCATATTCATAGGTTCGCAATGAAACAAAAACACAGTTCCCGCTTGACCAACTTCTTTTCGCTCGACGGTAAATCTCGGTTTCCACCCCAAAAAAATGTTCCAAATTATATCAAACACTGCTAGTGCTAGAAATATTTTTGATCCGATTTATTTACAGCATTTGGAGTTGGACGGCCACCCAACCGGCCGGCGGCGGCGGCTTCCGACGTCGACGTCCGCGAAGAATACGCCAACGCCTTTCGAACAGAATCCTACCTCGAGTTCTGGACGCGTGTCTTCACAGTCTCCGAAGGCGGCGGCGGACCCGTCGACTCCACCTCCACCGCCGCAGCTCGGCTTTCTTCCTACAGGCTTTTCGTCGAACACCTGTTGGACCCGGACCAGCCCACGGTCACTCGGGTCCTCACCTCGGCCCAAATCCCCTCCTCGGCGCAATCACTCCTGGCCCAATTCTTCGCCGAGACGGCCGATGCCTCACGCGCTTGCGGGTCGCTGCTCAAGGACATCAACCGGGTGCGAACCAGGATTCGGACCCTGAGATCCGCTCTCAATCAGACCGGTTCGACCTACCCGCCCGAGAAGCAGTTTCGGGTGATGCTGACCCAACTGACCGAATTCGTCGGCTCCGGAAACCCTTTCGACCGGTCCGCCCCATCCTCGACCCGGGTCCGGACCGCTCGGGCCAACTGTTCGGAGCTTCTCAAGCCGATCGAGTCGATTCGCGATAGGGCTCAAACCAGCCTGCGGCTTCGATCCAGGCTGAAGCACGGGTCGGCCATGTTCCTCGTGGCTCTCACGGCTTCGCTGACGGTCATAGTGGCCACCCACGCGCTCGCTCTGCTCGTGGCCGCTCCGAGCCTCGTGGTCGCCACCGCCTCGATCGAGCTGGTCTCGACCGGGAAGCTCGACAAGGTGGCGTCCCAGCTGGACGTGGCTGCGAAGGGGACATACATATTGAGCCGGGATCTGGAGACCATAAGCCAGCTCGTCGCTCGTCTGAGCGACGAGCTGGAGCACATGCACGGGACGGTGGAGTTCTGGCTCGAGCGAGGAGGAGAGACCTGGGTTCGAGCCGCCAAGGGGGAGGTGTGGCGGGAGCTCAAGAAGAGCGAGTGTGGTTTCAGCCAGCAGCTTGATGAGCTAGAGGAGCATTTGTATCTGTGCTTCATGACTATAAACCGAGCTAGAAACCTTGTTGTGAAGGAGATTTTGGGTCCGGTTCAACCCAACCGATCATCAGCACCGAACATTCTAACAAAGTAGTGCTTTTTTTTCTTCTTTTTACCTTCTTCTTTTGCTATAAACATAAATAAATACATGTACCTTCTCTCGACATTTCAAAGCAGCGACATCAGTAATAAAGCTTAAAGAGAGTCGATTAGATCCTATACCATTTGTCCTCTCTATAGAGAACAGTTTAGTGTTCATAGGGATTAGGGATACTAGAATTGTAATCTCTAGTTTCTCGATAATGAAAGATGAAATTGGTGTTTCTCAACAAAAAAAAAAAATGAAATTGGTTGTTTATAGGGTTGGCGTTGCTCCATAGAGCTTTGATGAGTTGTTGGGCCTGGAAGCAAGCCCATTCCAAAATCCAACAATGTCTAACATGCTTATTTCAATTATAAGGCAATAATGTGGTGATTGATTGCATCATCTTCTTATTATGAAAAATCAGTAAATTGATCTCTATGAATCATGAAAATGAAAGTTTATTGTGTGACTATTTAGCTATTATTTTGTAAGATCGATTGTGATGAGGTGCTAATCACTAATATCGACGATAGTTAAAACACCCAAAAAAAGTATTTAGTATGCAGATGGCCTACATGCGCGTGGGGATGGCAAAAGTATTCATACCCGTGGATATATTTTCCTGAATCAGACCTAATCAGGTAAGTTGAAACTCGAATTCGAAAGATTTTTAGTGAGTACGGGTAAAACTCAAATCCTAATATTGGGTGTAATTGATTGGTATGATTTTTTTACTATCCAACTCGAACCCACCCGATTATACATATGTGTATGTGGTGGCATAGCCAGACTTTGAATTGAGTGGGGTCCTTAAAATTTCCGAAACCTAAAGTCTGGGTATCTAATGAACTTTGAGTTGACTGGTGTCAGCTAACATCCACGAGAGTATGTGGACCTAAATTCGAAGGATCATATATACTAAACCTTATACATATCTAAAAGATTTGGATGCCCTATTTTTTCTCAAGTGGGGTCCTAGGACCCCTCTCCTCTGCCACTTTGTGTATGTATCTCATCTAGAAATTGTCTTTATTTTCTCATCATATTTGATATTTTCTATACATATTTAACATTTTCATGAAATTATGTTATTTTCAACTAATTTAGGGATTTATTGTTGTATTTTCACTCATATAATGCAATATACATGTAATTGTTAACATGTTTGTTGAAGTTACGGAAAAAAAATCATGAATGCCCGAAACCCGAACGAGTATTAGCATGATTTCGATTTCATACTCAAATCTTGTATAGATATGAATGTGGGTACGTAAAATCTTAACTAATTTTGATAGTGTAATGGATATGCACTATTCGCGCACAACCCGATCCATTGCATCACTACGATTGAGTGGAAGTGAGAGGGTTTCTTTTCTTTCGGGTTCCAACCACAAATCGGGACTTTAATTTTGGGTCAATTTGTTGTCCATTGAGATTAATTATTACAACGCTATTACACTGCTCTTGAACTACTGAGTGCGGACAATTCAACCAATTTGGTAACCAGGCAGCGAGTACAATAAATGGCGGGCGCAATTAATTTGAGGGAACAACCCCACTCCATAATTCACAGCGCTTGAATTATTATTTGCTTTGGGGTCGTCTCAGGGCTTATCTTCTGCACTGCTTATGGTGGCAAATTGTCAACCTTTTTCAATGTGGTATGTTCTTCGATCTGGTCTATCTTACCCGAAATTAGGCGCAAACTACATGGTCTGTTCTTTTTTACCCCCCTTGGTTTTTACCATATTATCTGTTTTTTTATCAAGATGGACGACATATCATAGACGTTATGTGGTTATCATCGACGAGCATTTATCGGTCGATTAAGATCGTAGTATTAGCCACAAGCATCTTTGCCTAACATTTTTTTTTTTTTTTTGGAAGTCTTTGCCTAACAAATTTTTACTCCACGGTACAGAGAATTGAAGGACCAGCAATATTTGCCGCACATAAGACATTAACTGAAAAGGGTTGCTTTGGTCCGTTGGGAAAACAAACACTACTTTTGAGGTGATTTATGGGGCATTGCATTTACTTCGCCAGCTCAAAATCTGAACCGGCAGCAGCTAGCTTAGGTGAGTAATTTCCTCCCCCTGGATGGATGGATGAATGATGCCGCTGCTCAGGTAAAATTGGGCTTTGATTGAAAGATGTAAAATATAGGAGGCTCAACCAAATGATAATAATGGTATAAGATTTGGGTCTAATTGGGTATGAGTTATTGAGATGAGCTAGTTTTTCTTTTTTCCCCTTTTTTTTTCCCGATATGGTATGGGATTGGGAGGTCATGATTGAAATTCTTGCATTCAAATCTTCACCGTTTAAAGTTCGGAACAATGATAGATCTATATATCTCCCAATAGTTCTAATTATCGAGATGAACTTATTATTCTTGAGCGAATTTGAAAATCTGTTCGGAACAAAAAGATATAACACAACCCAATCACATGAAACTATGTGTTAGAACGGATTGGAAAATCGACAATGCGCGAAAGTAAAGAACACAGAGGCTGACGTGTAATTCACTAACATAATATGTATTAACTAGTCCACGGCATGAGAGAGTAATTTTCACTATACTTAAGGAGATACATATATTACCTTCTCAATCTCTCTGTAATATGTATCTCCATATATATATATATAGTCCATTTTCCGGATGGGTTTATCTAATCCAACTTGAAAAAAAAAGTTTACAGACTAGGCGCAAAACAGACAAACAAACGTACAATATAAAGTCCATACACCGTGAATCTGAGACAATTCAGCCGTTTCGCTCCCGAAACCCGACTCGCTGATCAGAAACCAAGACCACATTACTTTCACTTGATTGGCATAATAATATGTCTACAAGTGATAGCAACAATATATTAAACCGTTTTGTTCCGGTAATTTAAACCCAATTTTCAATTCCGAAAGAATATACATAGAATTTGTATACTTACGTCTATAATCTATTTCGAACTCTAAACATAAAATTCTTCCCAACTTCTCAATGAATCAAAACAATGACTGGAAATAATTTCTAGTTTTTTTTTTTAATTGTTGACCAGGAGAAATGAAAGAAACTCCCAAGGAAAAAAAAGAAGTTCCTTTTTATTTTGTTTTGGCGTGAAAAAGGAAAAAAAGAAGTTAATCGTAACCGCCCAAAATGCTCTCTCTTCCTTCCTCGCCAGCTTCCCCTCAAAATCTCAATCACTCAATGAAGGAAAAAACCAGACATTAATGGCTCTCACAACCGCTCTCATGAAAACCATAAATGCCCAACTCCTCCTCTCAATCCCCTCAACCACATCTTCCCTCCATTCCCAACTATAAAAAGCACCCCTTCTTATCACTGTTCTAGCTTCCAAACACACACTTCACTATACCACCGCCATACCTACTCCATTTCCCCCTTTCTCCGTTTCCCACCCTATTCACTAGCCAAACATGGCCGCCGTCAAGATCTCCTCCAAAACCCTAGTCAAGCCGGCCAAGAAAATCGGGAGGACCGAGTGCCAGCTGGTCACCTTCGACCTCCCTTACCTCGCCTTCTACTACAACCAGAAGCTCCTCATCTACCAATCCGACGCCGTTTTCGCCGACGCGGCCGCCAAGCTCAAGGACGGCCTCGCCACCGTCCTCGACGACTTCTACCAGCTCGCCGGCCGCCTGGGGAAGGACGACGAAGGTGTCTTCAGGGTCGAGTACGACGACGACATGGAAGGCGCCGGCGTGGAATTCTCCGAGGCCGCCGCCGACGGGATCTCCGTCGCCGACCTTATCGCCGACGACGGTACCTCGTCGTTCAAGGACTTGATTCCGTACACCGGCGTCCTCAACGTCGAAGGCCTCCACCGCCCCTTGCTCGCCGTCCAGGTAAAAAAAACAATGTTTTAGAAACTGTATCCTACCACGTCGGATCGGAAAATTGAATAATGGTTGAATTTATAGTATAAAATATCGTAGGCAAAAAATAAAAAGAATTACCGTGTGTTTGACTGACTTGAATTAACTCTGAATTTTGACCGCCGATCTGTGGTAAATGTGGAAACTCTCTGCATGGGTCGTATTCCGTCATTACTGTCTCATTTAATCACCCGTTTGGTGGACCCACCGGGACTCTGATTGGTAGTAAATTGTGTGGGGCCCATTTCCGGTGCAATAAAATTTACCCTCTCTTTTTTTTTGTCGTGCAGCTGACGAAGCTGAGCGATGGGCTGGCGATGGGCCTGGCGTTCAACCACGCGATCCTGGACGGGACATCGACATGGCACTTCATGGGCTCATGGGCCGAGATCTGCAACGGGTCCAGCTCCATCTCCATCCCGCCGTTCCTGGAGCGGACCAAGGCCCGCAACACCCGGGTCAAGCTGGACCTCTCCCCGCCGGACCCGCTCACCAAGCCCAACATCGATTCCGGAGCTCCGGCCAAGATCCTCAGAGAGAAGGTGTTCAAATTCCCGGAATCAGCCATCGCCAAGATCAAGTCAACGGTCAACTCGACCCCGCAACCGGACGGCGGAGGATCGAAGCCGTTCTCGACTTTCCAGTCGCTGGGGGTCCACATCTGGCGCCACGTCAGCCGGGCGAGGGATCTGAAACCCGAGGACTACACGGTGTTCACGATCTTCGTCGACTGCAGGAAGCGGGTCGACCCGGCGATGCCCGACAGCTACTTCGGGAACCTGATCCAGGCGATCTTCACGGTCTTGCCGGCGGGGATGCTGTCGGGCAACCCGCCGGAGTTCGGGGCGGCGATGATCCAGGGGGCGATCGAGAAGCACGACGCCAAGGCGATCGACGGGAGGAACGAGGAGTGGGAGGCGGCGCCGAAGGTGTTCCAGTACAAGGACGCCGGGGTGAACTGCGTGGCCGTCGGGAGCTCGCCGCGGTTCCGGGTCTACGACGTGGATTTCGGGTTCGGGAAGCCCGAGAGCGTGCGGAGCGGGTCGAATAACCGGTTCGACGGGATGGTGTTTCTGTACCGCGGGAAGGAAGGCGGGATTGACGTGGAGATTAGCTTGGAGAGTGGGGCCATGGAGAAGCTGGAGAAGGACGGGGAGTTTCTAATCGAGGAGGGGATTGCCGTTAATGGTAATTAATTAATGATTAATGGACTGATGATCGCGAGGTGCTGATTACCGTTGGTTGATTAAGCCTTGGTTGTGTGTTTAGTACTTGGATAACGCGGGTATAATTTGTGACACTTATTTATTATACCATTTTATCCAGGGGACTGAAGTGTACCAAAAATAAGTTTGAGGAGTGAGTCTTTCAAAAAAGAAAGTTGGGGGAGGAGTGAGAGAGAATCTGTGTGTCTTTTTTCTTTTCTTTCCTTTTGGTAATGTTCAAGCTTTTATTTTGGTTTCTTTTCTTTCTTTCTAGTTCGTCTTTGGTAATGGTAATGTTTATGTCGTATGACAAACTCTGTAACTTTAATAATCCTATAAATAAAATTGGTAGTTTGTGAGAGATGGTTGATTAGGGTGAACTTTTGTTGATAGTGTAACATCGTGGATATATTTTGGACAATGCACAAAAAAAATGTTTAAAAATCGTGTTCTTCGCAAGTTTTGACAAGTGAAAGGATACTTTTCAACAAAATTCAAATTGAAAGGATGAATGGTAAGCAAAGACTTCACAAAGACAAATCTTTGTGAATTAATTGTACTACAATCTAATTCATAAAAGGACTATAAATTAGACGAGACCTTGTCTCTGTCATGGTTAACAATTAAAGGAGAATATATGAAAGGAGCATATATGCATTGATTTTGAGAAGAAGAAGAAGCAAGTATATGGAGGCAAGGGACTTCCGACAAAGACATATCGGTTACTAGCGACTATTATAACAGGATCGGGTCTGTTTGAGCACTAACGACACGATTGTTCGTTCCCCTTCAAGCACAACATATGGTGGCATTGTGAGTGGAGACAATGACTGCTTTCTCGAAATATTTTTTCATGAATCTTGAGGTTTGAGTTTCTATCACTCGTGGAGAGCTTTATGGGATTGTGCATGGTTTGAAACCACTCGGGAAACACACTTGCAACGACTCTCGTCGAGGTAAACCACTATAGATATGTGGCGAAGATCAGGCGCTGTTTAGCAAAGCCTTGGCAAGTTGGAATGAAAATATCTATCGTGAGGCAAACTATGTTACAAATTCTATTGCGTTTTTAGACCACTCTCTTTCTATTGGAGCCCATGTTTTTCCCGAACCTCAGAATAAATTGTTGTATTTGTTTGTATTTTGACATTATTAGAATCCACACCCCTCATTTATTAAAAAAATTGAAACCCCTAATCGAATATTGGGGAAAAAAACGAATATATTTTCTTTGATGATACAATTTATTCACTGTTTTAGTGTTTTTATTTTGAGTTTCGACTTTCGAAAAAAAAAAATCTATTTTTCGTCGCCCGTCGGCGAGACAATAAACGAAGGAAGAAAAAACAATTTCCCGAGAGCGAGACAATCTCCCATCTCCCCGTTGGCTGTTGGGAGAGCAAGAAAAACTCTGCAAACTTGCTATAGACCTGCTGAATAAGCCCTCTGCTTCGGCGCCTACTCTAGGGTTTCTCCACTTCCCTCCTTCTTCTCCGATTCGCATATCTCAGGTACGCTTCCCCTCTATAACTTCATCTATCTCCACTTCCCAGACTTCCATTCGGTCTCCCAATGAATCTCTCGCCGTGTAGCCATCCTTCTCCTTGTTCGATTGTAGCTTCCTTCATTGAAGCCGTCAGAAGTAAGTAGGGGCTAGGGCTGTGGAGCTTTCTATCAGTCAATCTGCATCCTCGCGTAGTTGGGATTCACTAGCGGTGCTCATTCCTGTTTCGCGAGAATGCAATCTTGGAATTTTCTATAGTTATTCAACATTTTTTCATAATGGTGTGTAGATGCAGGGTAAGAATTAGAAGTGCTTGATCCTAGTGGGTTTTCTTTAGGTTAAAGGGTAGCAATTTCTATAATATTATTGACTTTCTAGATGCCAGTGAACAGTTAAAGGTTGTTGATTTCGATTAAGATCTCGTTGTATACGGAGTTGCACTCTTGAATAGGGATATATTAATTGAAAGTCGGAAGGGTGTATGTATGTTGTTTCTACTGAAAGTAGTGGTGCAGCTATTTGCAGGATTTGATGGATTCACCTGAACGTGGCAGAAGGGATTCGAAGCGAGATGTAGGTGATAGTTCGGACATAAAGAGTGATAGGGCAGGAGATGATGAAGATATGGAGGGAAGTGATAAAAGGAAGCATAGGTCAAGTAAGTCTAGAAAGTTGAGCAATGGGGATGAAGGTGATGGATTGGATGGCAGTGGGAGGCGGAGAAGTGGTGGTGGGGACAGAAGCGAGAGCCGTAAGAGGTCAGGTGGTGGCAGCTCTAGCAAGGTTGAGAGTGATGAGGATGATTACGAGGCTCGGAAAGAGTCGAGGGCAAAACAAGCAAAGAGGAAACAAGAAGAGAGTAGCTTGGAGAAGTTGAGTAGCTGGTACCAAGATGGAGAGTTAGAAACTAGGGGAGATAAGTCTGGAGGTAAAGCACACGGGCTTCGTCCTGATGAGAGCGATAGAAGGAAGTCGACTTCAAAGGTTTCTGAACATGAAAGTTCTAAGGGTGGAAGTAAAAGCAAAGATGAAAGATTGGTGGATGGAGAACATGAGAAGGCACTGGATAAAGAAGCAAAGCATTCTGAGAGGAGAGAGAGCAGTCGAGAGAAGGGTCACGGCTCTTCTGAACAGGGGAAAACCTCAAGGAAGAAATTGGATGAATCAGATCCTGATAGGAAAGCTGAAGATAATGAAAATGCTGACACGAGAGTGGGCAAGTCTTCTGATTCTAAGCATGAGAACCCCAAAGAGAAAAGTGTTTCTGTGAAAGCTGAACAAAGTGAAACCAAAGGCAGAAATGTGGATGTGAGCAGCGAGAAAAGTTTGAAAAGCATCAGCAAAGATGATAAAAGAGTTGATGCTGAAAGAAGTAAGAGCAAAAACAGATCAGAAGCTGTAGAGGAAGATAATAAAAGTAGTCCTGCCAGTCGTGAGGACAGGTTGGGTCGTGAGAAAACTGAGAAGCATAGGCAGCAGAGGTCTTCTTCTGGTAAGGATGTTACTGAAAACCGTGAGAGATCCTCCCATTTAGAGGAAGATGGAAATGTATGGACAAGAGAGAAGGGTTCAAGAGAAGTACCCCGTTCTAACAGGTCTAGGACGCCTGAGAGGAATGAAAGAAATGCTGATGCCAGACGACGAGACAATGAGAAAGATAATCACAGGGATGATAGAACAAAAACCAGGGATGACAACTGGAGTGACCGGAATAGAGATCGGGAATCTTCTAAAGATAACTGGAAAAGAAGGCAACCAATTAGTAATGACAGAGATTCAAAAGATGGAGATGTTATGTATGATCGTGGGAGAGACTGGGAGCAGCCAAGACATGGTCGGGAAAGGATTGACAATGAGAGGCCCCATGGTCGAAACAGAGGTGAAGCTGTAAAAACCTCATCGAATTTTGGCATCTCAAACGAGAATTATGATGTTATAGAGATCCAAACCAAGCCTCTCGATTATGGACGGCCAGATTCTGCTTCCAACTTTGCTAGGAGGAGTGAGACTAGTCATGACACAAAACCAGCAACCAATTTTGAGGGTAGAAGGCATGATTCATATGGGTCTGGATCTGCAGCTGAGGATTCTAGAGAGAGATATGGGGATGATCCTACATCAATGCAGGATGCTACTTCATGGAGAGACGACAATGAAGGCCAAGGAGGAAAAGGAAGAGGCCAGAAGGCCACTTTCTCTGGTCGTGGTGGTTCACAACCTCCATATGGAAACCAGGATCATGGTTCCTTTGGCAGAGCTCTTCCACAGGGTGTAAAAGGAAATAGGCTGGGCAGAGGAGGAAGAGGGAGACCCGGTGGGAGAGACAATCAACAGGTTGGACTTCCATTGCCCATAATGGCATCTCCTTTTGGACTTGGGCCTCCTCCTCCTGGTGCATTACAGCCGCTTGGGCCTGGTATGTCACCAGCTCCAGGTGCTCCGATCCCCCCTGGAGTTTTTATCCCATCATTTTCACCACCTCTTGTTTGGCCAGGTTCTCGTGGAGTTGACATGAATTTGCTTGTTGCTCCACCTTCTTTAACTCCTATCCCTCCTGGACCTTCAGGCCCTAGATTCCACCCTAATTTAGGGACTCCAGCATCAAACCCTGCTATGTTTTTCAATCAGGCAGGAGCTGGAAGAGGAGTTGTGCCTGGTAATATGCCTGGTCCTGCCTTTAATGCTTCAGGGCCAGCAGAACGGGGGGCTCCACCAGATAAAACCCCTGGGGGCTGGGCACCTTCTAGAGGTGGTGGGCCTCTTGGTAAGGCTCCTTCGAGGGGTGAGCAAAATGACTACTCCCAGAATTTTGTTGATACTGGTATGCGACCTCAGAATTTTATTAGGGAGCTGGAGCTAACTAATGTTGTGGAGGATTATCCAAAACTCAGAGAGCTTATACAGAAGAAGGATGAGATTGTGGCTAAAGCTGCATCTGCTCCCATGTATTTACAAGGCGATCTTCGTGAAATTGAGCTCTCCCCTGAGTTGTTTGGGACCAAGTTTGATGTTATTTTGGTAGACCCGCCATGGGAGGAGTATGTTCATCGTGCTCCTGGTGTTGCTGATCATATGGAGTATTGGACATTTGAAGAAATTTTGAATCTTAAGATAGAGGTATTGGCATCACATGTCTCTATCGTCTTAGTATCTCATGGTGATTATAGTTGATAAATGCTGCTATCTCATCTCAAATATTTGTCTTCCATTGTATAGGCGATTGCAGATACACCGTCTTTCCTCTTCCTTTGGGTGGGGGATGGTGTGGGTCTTGAACAAGGTCGTCAATGTTTGAAAAAGGTACTAGCTCAGAGATTTGAATCAATAGAATATGTTGAACTGTTACATCTCTATAGCTGATAGCGGGTTTCTCACCATTGTGCTTTAGTGGGGGTTCCGAAGATGTGAGGATATTTGTTGGGTGAAAACCAACAAAAGTAATGCAGCACCAGGATTGCGACATGATTCTCATACCCTATTTCAGCACTCAAAGGTTAGTAACAATGTCATGCTTTGCCTTTTTGTAGATAACTGTCCCTTTACCTTTGCTAAAACTTGAGTCCTTTCGCACTGATAAATCCAGGAACATTGCTTGATGGGGATTAAAGGAACAGTTCGCCGAAGTACTGATGGCCATATAATACACGCCAACATTGATACCGATGTAATCATTGCTGAAGAACCCCAATACGGTTAGTTGCCCCTGCAACTTCATGCCCTCCAAAATTTGGAGAATCTGCATAGAAAAGTGGAAACTGCTTTCTTTTGTGATTGAGTGCCCTTCTTTTGCATAGCTGCTGAAGAGGAGAATTGAAAAGCACTGTAATATTAAAGTTGTATCATGAAATTGGATGATTTTGATTAAATTCAAGTTATGATTCTCACCTAATTTTAGATCGTGAAAAGTAGTTAGATTTTACTAGTAAGAGTTGTGGACTCATGTAATCGAACAAGGCTTGCCGTCTAGAATCTTAAAACTCATAAGAGTTATGGACTCATGTTGCCTTAACAAGTAGTTTTAGTGAGGATTTTTAACGACATGACGCCTTAACGAGTATTTTTCCACTCAAGTTGTAGGTTCAACTCAGAAGCCTGAAGATATGTATCGAATCATAGAGCACTTCTCCCTCGGCCGAAGAAGGCTGGAACTCTTCGGTGAGGATCATAACATCAGAGCTGGCTGGTTGACAGTTGGTAAAGAACTATCATCATCAAATTTCAGTGCTGAGGTACAAACACCATTCATCATAACACTTGATGTTCCAATCTTCTATTATCGTTCACCCTTAAACAAGAAATCTGTTTTACCCTTTCTCAGACGTATGTGAAGAACTTTGCCGACAAGGACGGAAAAGTCTGGCAAGGAGGTGGTGGCCGGAACCCTCCCCCAGAGGCACCGCATTTGGTAGTAACCACGCCAGATATAGAGTCGCTTCGGCCAAAGTCGCCAATGAAGAACCAGCAGCAGCAATCAGCCTCGATTTCTCTAACAGCTGCTAATTCGTCCAGCAGGCGACCACCTGTTGCCAACTCGCTGCAGAATCCAGTGGGATTTGCGATGAACCAAGAGGCGCCTAGTTCGAACCCTTCGACACCAGCTCCATGGGCAGGACCACCTCCCTTGGAAGGAGGGTTTCGAGGGGGAGAAGGTATGAATATGGCGCCTCCGGATGAGAAGATTTTTGAAATGTATGGATTTAGTGGCCCTCCTAATGGAGAGTACCTAGATTTTGACACTCACAGACCGATGAATTTGTTGTAACAAAAACGCCAGGCTTTTGTTGTAATTGTAACTTTTCTGTGCAATTCTTTCTCCAAGTTAGAAATATAAATGAAAGAGAGCAAGCAGAATGTGTATCAGCATGGCACGGTAGAAGCCAAATTGACGCCTAGATCGTAACAAATTTGCACCGAAGGTACTTCAAGTTCGTTCTGATCAATAATTGACGTCCAGATCGATTCAGATTGGACCAAAAGGTAGTTCAATTTGGTCAGATTCCGAAAGTTCGGATTGTATCGAATCAGATCAAATATGTTTACAAACAGATGCCGATCCTTATTGAGTTGATTCGAGATGCCTGTATGCAGTCTTGGATCAATTTGGGATGATTTGGTATGTTGAAATGGATAGAAAAGAGACAAAAATAACACTGGCCCTCAAGAACAAGGTACTACACCTTGCAACAAGTCCACTTTTCCTACAACAAAATTGTAATTTACATCTTCAGCAGACTTAAGGAAGATTTTTCACTGGCTGCATATATCTCTTCTCTATCCTAACTACAAGACCAGATACCAAGCAGGGCATCATTTCCTCTAGGACTTCGTGGTGACCTGGCTACGAGCATTGTCATCAATTCCAAGAGGATTCTTATGTCTCGCTTTCAGGCTTTGCTGAGCCGGGCGACAAGGCAGCTGCAGTTTCTTTGACTGTCAGGTAATAGAACAAGATTGTGAGCAAATGGGAAAAGAGCCATAGAGTGATTTTGTCATGCACTACTACTGACCTGTGGGTTGAGCTTGAGCTTCTTCTACTTGGCTCTCTGGCGTGGAAGGCGTCGACTTTTGTTGTTTTTGTTGTTGAGCAACAGATGCTTCTGGCTGCTCTTCTGCGACTTTAGCTTCTGGCTGGCTATCAAGGGCAGGTGTTTCCGATTGCTGCTGGCTAGCAGATGCCTTGAGCTGTTCTTCTGTGACTTTTAACAAGTCATCGCTGGTATATGCATTGCTTGGGGCTGGAGAACCATCTGTAATTTTCAGGGATGTACAACCACTGCTGAGATTATATAGATCAGAACTACTAGCAAAGACGAGAACCATGATTTTACATCGCTCTCTCTCTCTCTCTCTCTCTCTCTCTCTCTCTCTCTCTCTCTCTCTCTCTCTTGCTTAAGATGTCAATATCATTATATCAATGATACCATTTGCTTTTCTATCCAACCAAGGAAGTATTCGGCAGAAAGTCTCCAGAAAGTACTGGCAGATTCTGACCAGTCGACTCACTCAATCAAGGTAGTGCTAAATTTCGAACCCATTGGTTTGACAATGGCAAAGTAGAAAACAGGTGCAAGCTTATGCTCTTGTAATGATAACAGAAATGCGAAAAATGGATGATGAAGAGTTACGAGGGCGAACTTACTGGGTTCGGCTTGAGCTGTAGAATCTGCAGCGCTGGTAACTGATGAAGAGGGTGGTGAAGCAGCAGGAGGAGGAGCACTAGGTGTTTTGTTTGAGAAATTCGTGGTTTGTGTAACATTTTTTATCTCGTCAAGACCAATCTCCTTCTCAAGGGTGCTTTTGAACTCTCTAGAAACATCCTACATTAGTAGATGTAAGTGATTCCACTATAGTATATCTAACACAACAGCAGTGAAGAAAACACTATACTGGTAAAACCACAGAGGTTAATCACTATCTACCTGGAGTTCTCTAATGGTAGGTTGAAATTCCCGCAAAGTCTTGCCCAAGTTGCGGGCAACCTGCGTAATAAGAAGCTCGAAAGTAAGGATACCAGAACCATTTTCCTTTCTTCTCTATTTCCATAATGTAAACTATAGCTGCTATATCCCACATTCTTTCCTCCTACTTTGAACTAAGGCGACAATTACGTTTGATGATTCCCTAGACTTACAAAGAAGCTTCATTAACTCATTCGTTTTCCAGTTCAAACTTGCAGCTAGAGAATAACAAAAGAGGAATTCAACAGTAACTAACCTCGGCAAGACCTTTGGGACCAAACACCAGTAAAGCCACCACTCCAATGACCAAAGCTTCCGGAGCTCCAACTCCGAACAAAGAAGCACGAACTACCCTGCCATTACACCTCCCTTTCCTTTCTGAAAACCCCACATTTCAAAAGCATCATTTCCCAATCACTACGAAGCTAAAATGGAAAGTAAAAGCACACCCAACTTAAGAAACACTCTACTACTTGCTACCTTTATGCAGAGACTTTGGAGTAATTGAGATGCCGAGCTGCTTCAATCCACTCCATTGAGACAAATTCCACGAACCCAGTTGGGGTACCTTGGTAGAAAGGCCAAAGTTGGGAGCTTTGCAGCAGGAAATCGGAGAACAAGGGTGGAGAAGAGATCTTGCTCTTGTGGAAGTAGAAAATGAAGTGGTTGGAGTTGAAATCAGAGTCGCCATCGCCATTACAACGAACTATTCCGGTGGGATTATGATGTCGAGTAAGGAGTGGGAGATGGGAACAATGGGATATTCGAAACGGTGGGATTCATCAACTGCTGCTTGGTAATGAGAAGAACGGAGACCGGGACTGGAGATTGGAGAAAGATGAAATGAAATGAAGCCACTCTCTGCTCCAGAATCGGATCAGCTATGTTCGTCTCCCATTTTTCGTATCGGGCTTTAGGCCCAGTGAAAAGTTGTACTCGGGCAGTCCTTTGGGCCGGGCCGTAAACAATGAGTGATGAGCATTGGGCCGGACCATACACAATAAGGTGATTTAATGCTTGTAAACGAAGTAGGCATTATTGTTGAAAGTTGTAGATCTAATTTCAGAATAATCCACAAACTCCCACTTGATAGGTAGATTTGTTTGATTTTTCTATTCATTCTTTTAAACTGTGTTGTTGGCGATGATGAATTGTAGTGGATCGATTTATCTGATTTATCCTATTTTGGTGCAATGGGATCAAATTGTCGTGTCAGTCAGTAGAAAATTTAAATGATTTAGTTTTGCTTTGAAATTTCAAATTGACCAACCGATGTTTTTCATTGAACAATGGTCGTGCAAGGATGATTGGAACACAAATAATTCTCTTTGAGAGTAAAATTGTGCTTAGTTTTCGACGGATTGAATAGCTCATCGCATGAGGGGGGGAAAGGGTATGGATTATTAAAGCTCAATCATAGTAAAAGGGTTTTAAGAGAGAAAGAAAAAGGTTTAGAGGAGGTTAAAGTTGGAGTGAGTACTGAGTAGTAGTGTTTCAATCAACGAAAAGGCTCCCTTTTTCAAGTGGTTCAATTCGTTTCACCACAAAACAGAGCAAATGGATAACATGGTGACGAAGAAGAAGGAGAAGGAGAAAGGGAATCCACTCGTGCAAACTGCAAAGTTTCTCTTTTCTGTAAAAGGAATAGAAAAGAAGAAAGAAGAAAAAAAAAGGTTTTTTATTCATTCATATTTCATACAGAAAACGAAAGGGAAAGTAAGAGGAGAGGAAGTCTTTTTTTATATTTATTTATTTAATTAATTTGGTTGATACTGCCTGCCTGGCTTCCACACGTGCGCACACTTTTACACGACGCTCGAAAAGATGCCATAAAAGGAGGGGAATTAACGCCACAATTGCGATTTTGGTTTTTTTGCTAATTACAAGAAAAAAAAACATTACTAACCAGAAAAGCATAAATAACAACAACAAAAAAGATGTGCTGTAAGCCATTTTTGCTTCACAGTCCGAGGCTGAATTTCTGCAAGCATCCAAGCTGCTGCTTCCGGGCAAGGAAGCCGAATCTCCTCCCCAAATACGTGCAAACCATCAATCATGACATGATTGAAGAGAAGAGTGCAGTCTCCAACTATTTCTGAACATATTATAGTTGGAAATTGTTCATTGAGAGATGCGAATGATCTGAGTATTAAGCATAATATAATGTAAAAGAGATACAGTTTAGAGAGAATAGTTGATCTCGTGTTATAAACATGTCCAAGAATGATTAGAAAAGAAGGATAGGGTATGTCTTTCTTGCTGACCACCCGTACCCGACATGCTTGCTTTTCTCTCCCTTCTATTGTCTCTCACCTTTCTCGCTATTGAATCGAAAGGCTCAACTTTCGTGCATATGACACACAACTGACTGGCGCGAGGGCATCATAACACTTATACGAGTCGTTTGGTATCAAATGACTCAATTGAGTCATTTAACTCGTTTGCTGACGAAAAAAACTAGTCATTAGGTTGCATGGAAAAACTCAAATGCCGCATTTTTTATCGCAACTTATTAATTTTAGCCATCTTTTTTTTCCAGACACCTAATATTGACCATTCTCCATTTGTCTATAAATCCACTATTTTGTAACTTGACCCGTTATAATTTGTAAAGAAAGTTAAGGTAAATTATCATTAAAGAATATAAAGAAGTACTATATACGAATAACACCCAAATAATATGTGATATGATGGTTGCAAAATAAATTTATTCAACAAAAAAAAAGATTTTATTTTCACGATTGACTTTAATAAGATAGAAACACAACAAACAAAAAAAACATATTACATATAAGAGAAAATAAAATAATAACATTATAAAAAAATTAATAAACAATACATTTGATAATATTTACATCAGCAAATATCTATATTTACATAAACAACCCAAAGTTTTACAATTATGCTAACGTATAAGAAGAAACGTTAACGGAGAGAAAAATTGGCCAACTAATAAAAAATTGTTACTCTACCTGTCTGGTCCTTTCTACTAAAGTAAGTATAATAAGGTGAAAATTGGTATGGTATCAGTATTCTAATACCAAATATTGAAATCTTGAATACCGAATTACATCTTTAAATCAATCACAATCTCATCCCTAACTAGTTTCGGTATCCCAATCTCAATCTCTAAATATTTTGGTATCTCAATCGGTACTATCGAATACGAAATTAATCACCTTTGCGATTAATAATTAATTATATTAACGAGATTTCATTGTTTAATTTAAGACAAAGAGACTAAGCAAAGAGTCTTGAGTTTCCCTAGAGTTAGGATATGGATAAAGAGAATGGAGGAGAGGTGACATCTCAAATTCTTGTCATTGGTAACCTTTAATTTGACGAATTGGAAGCTGAGAGACGACTAATACTAGTGTTTGCTTTTTGGTGTTATGAAAATAACAAGAGATTATGTGAGGGACGAGAGTGACTTAATCTGGAAAGTGAAAATCGAGTTGGATGGGGGCTTCTAAGTTGTGAAAGAGTAAGGAATGACCAAAAGTTGTGTATTGTATTTCATTTTAATTTTAATTTTCGGTAACTCTCGGTATTCCGGTATATACCGATCTTAATCCCATAATCCCGAATACCCAAGAGCACTGCAAAATGAATCTCAATCTCAATCCCTAAAAAATAAGCTGATATTCGATAATACCAAATAATGATAAATTCAATACGATATTCGATATATTCCAAATAACGGCACCAAACTTTCAGCCCCACTAACAATACTTTGTGTCATCATCCTAACTTTTCCTGCAACCGGTCCCAGAGACAACAAATACATCCTTGCATGCCATATGACTTCTCTCTATTCTCTAATAGAATTATCCATAACATTTTCATAATTAACATGAATTTTGAGATCATCTCTTCAGAATATCAAAATCATCACTGCCCAAACACAAGAGTTGCCAATGGTAAGACAGGCTAGCAATGCTGCCGTGGGGTAGGTCGTCCTGGGATGTATGAGACCTTGAATTTGATGCGACTCGAAGCCCCATATAGTGTTCCCGAGACATTTGGCTACTCGGGGCGAGCCCCATTGGCACATAAAATTGCAACAAGTGACCCCCAAGTTCGATCTGATTCCCACATCACAAAATGTGGTGTGTGCGTAGGATTTTCTAGATAATAAAAAAAAACAAGAGTTACAAAATTATAAAACAAAAAAAATAAAACAAAAGTTATAAATAAAAAAAATGGCAAAAACAATAGGCAGCAGTATTTGGAAATTAGCTAGTAATTAATTAATTTTGCGCCCGCATATTTCCATTTGGCTAAAGCTGACACCTCCGCCGCCCGATCTAGCGCTTCCCATTCTACCGCTCCTTATGTTTGGTCCGACTTTTAGAAGTGTTTTTTGGGTTCAAAAGTTGAGGCAGAGCCAAACACCTGTAAAAGCTCGGTTTTTGAAAAGCCGAAAAGCGTTTTTATAAAATAAAAGCAGAAGCTCCGATTTGGAGTTTCTGCGAAAAGGTGTTTTGAAAATACAAGATTATCCTTACCATATTTTAATTTTATTTCAGAAAATATAATTTCCTTCATTTATATCATTTTAAAAATTAAACAAATTATAAAATCATATTATTTAATATAAAAGAAATCTAACAAGATCCATTTTGACTACTTTTTATTGTTTAAAATTTTTATTCATATTCTATATTATAAGTCCTTTATAGTCATTTTACACAACCTCTTATATTAAAAAACACTTCTAATAGTTTTACAGCCAAACGCTCAACTGCTTTTTTTTTAAAAGTACATATCTAAAAGTTCCAGCCAGAAATTATTGCTGCAAAAGCTACAACAGAGCCAAACTAAACTACTATTCACCTCCATTCCGTCGGAAAGTCAACCACTTGAACGGTCGTGATTTCCCCGCTTAGATATTTACATCACCACAGATCTTCCCATCCTTTTCTATTTGTCTCAAAAACTAATCAATGGTGGTGAGCAGCAGAGCAAGGAAGGAATGAGCAGGGTCACGAGTCCCACGCGCTCCCCTCCCTCCCCAATCCCATCACCTTCTGTCTGCCCTTTCCTTTTTTTTTTTTGCCCCCCGGTTAGGTTCAGCGTACCGAAAGCAACTCGCTACCCGCAACAACTGCAGCAATCTCACGATCAAACCACACGAGTTTCTCACCCCCTCAATTACTCAACTCAAAACGAGATAATTATATCAAATTTATCAAATTTGCTCCCAAAATAAAAACTAAATTCGTGGACCCCACGGATTTAGCATCCTTCAACAAACAATGGACTTATGTTAAATCCATCAAACTTGGGATTTGAATACCAAATCCATGACCCAAATTCAACAAGCAAACGAACTCTTAATCCGGACTATGACGGACGGGATTAATAATAATTTATTTATTTTACTTTATTGGAAAATGCTGTCACAAAAGCGCGCATACCGCATACGCGAAGAAATGTGGTGGTGGTGGGGTCCATGTCATCTCCTTCCTCATATCGCGTGACGTGGCAATTATTAATCTCACGAAATGGACGGCCGCTGCAAGATAAGGACCGGAGAGGCGACGGCCAGAGAGAGAAAAGAAAGAACGGAAGAAAGAAGCGAGCTGTAACGTAAACTCAACCAACAGCAACAAACGAACTTCATTACACAGGCTGAGAGAGAGCATTTCCGATTTGATCTCTCCGTGTTTATGCTATAGCTCACAGTTCCTTCTTCTTCTTCTTGCTCTTCAATCTTCGCTCTGGTTTCCATCTGGTGCGGATTCGGATTCGGATTCGGTTTCGTCGGTCTGCGGCTTTCCATTTCCCCAGATCGAATCGCGGGAGAGCATGATACGCCATCTTCGCAGCCCGTCTTTCTGAATCCCGAGATGAGAGGCGCTACGACCACCACCACCACCATCGACACCGTCAACGCCGCCGCCACCGCCATCGTCTCCGCGGAGTCCCGCGTCCAGCCGCCATCCGTTCCGGTAATATTTGATTAAGCTTGCCTCTCACTTTTTTTCTCCTTCACGGCCACTGTAGTGATTTCTTGCAATGATTATCGGGAAAAAAATTTGACGAGGAAATTTGGTCTTTGCTTTTACCTTTTTTCTGTCTTGGTAATTCCGATTAGTCTCTCTGTTTGGGAAAGTCAAAAGCTAAAGCTGGAAAGGAGATAGAGGGAGCAACTACCTGCTTTGCTGAATTAGTGATTTTCCTTTTTTTCTTCACTTCACCGGGAGTAGCTCTTAATACTGTTTGGGATGCAGTTCTTCACTGCTGTTTGGCTGCTTCTTTCTTCTTTGACCGGATCGTTTTTCTGTTTGATAGCTGAGAGTGAAAATTCCGGATCTGTATTGGATTTATTAAGCTTCCCGAGCTTAACGATTTCGATTTGATAGTTTAGATTTAGAGCTTGCTCATCGAACGATTATCTTCCTTCTGAAATTTTGGCCTCAAGTTGCGGATTCGCTTTGGTTTAGCCTTAACTCGCATGGTATTGCCCCGAAATAGGTTGAAATGAAGAGACCAGTGATGTTGGCTTTCATTAGCTAGTGAAATTCAGAAGCTAATACAGATGATTTACGGTTTTTATTCTTACAGAAGTTGTTTTTAATGGAGTTAGAAAGCTATCGTAATCAAAATCCTTTGGATGACAGCATGTTGCCCATGTCGTTATAACTGCTCTAACCGATTGAAATTGGACCTAATTCCCTTTCCTTTTTCGTTGCTTTCTTGTTTGTGTTCGAGACATAGGAATAGCAGATACGTCTGCTTTCTATTTCAAGAGTGGATATGGGGATTGAAATGAGAATGGATAAGTACTAACATTGCCTTTTTGTTCTATCCATATGCCATCTTTGGTACAGAAAAGAAGATGGAAAGGCTGTTGGAGTATGTATTGGTGCTTTGGTTCCCAGAAAGTTAACAAGCGCATCGGTCATGCGGTCCTTGTACCCGAGCCAGAAGCATCAAGAGTAGCACAACCTTCTTCCACCGAGACTCAAATTCAAACTCACTCAACCACAGTTGTCCATCCCTTTATAGCTCCTCCTTCCTCCCCTGCTTCATTCCTTCAATCCGAGCCTCCTTCCGTCACTCAGTCACCAGGAGGGCTATTGTCTTTGAAATCCCTTCCTGCCGATGCCTATTCCCCTCGTGGACCTCCGTCCATGTTTGCTATAGGCCCTTATGCACATGAGACTCAGCTCGTCACTCCACCTGTGTTCTCTGCCTTCACCACTGAACCATCCACTGCTCCTTTCACCCCACCACCTGAATCAGTTCAATTCACCACGCCTTCTTCACCCGAGGTGCCATTTGCCCAGCTTCTGACATCTTCTCTTGAACGCGCTCGAAGAAACAGCGGGGGAACCACTTCAAAGTTTGGATTCTACAACTATGAATTCCCTCAAGTATACTCCGGAAGCCCCAGTGGTCAACTCATCTCGCCAGGGTCAGTGATCTCGAACTCGGGGACTTGTTCTCCTTTCCCTGATAGGCACCCGGTTCATGAGTTCCGTACTGGGGATGCTACTAAGCTCATTGGGTTCGAGCATTTCAATACTCGCAAATGGGGTTCAAGATTGGGTTCCGGAACTGTGACCCCTGATGGGGTGGGTCGTGGTTCGAGGTTTGCTTCAGGAACTGCAACTCCAGATGGGGTGGGTTTGGGTTCAAGGCTGGGATCAGGAACTGTGACTCCAGATGGCGTGGGTTTGGGTTCCAGGCTAGGGTCAGGAACCAACACTCCAGATGGGATGTGGGTAGTGGGTCCAACTCTTGGTTCAGGAACTGCTACTCCGGATGGCGTTGGGTTGGGTTCGAGGCTAGGGTCTGGAACAGCGACTCCGGATGGGATGTGGGTAGTAGGTGGTTCGAGACTTGATTCGGGAACTGCTACTCCAGACGGTGGTGGTCTGTATTCAACACTGGGCTCAGGACCTCTTCCACCAATTTCTGTGGTTCCTGAGAACATGGTTACAGAAGTCGCACATCTTCCCCTCTTGGGAAATGGTGCTAGAACCAACGAGACCATAGTCGATCACCGAGTCTCATTTGAGCTGAGTGGCGAAGACGTTGCACGCTGCCTGCAAAGCAAGTCGATGGCATCAAACAGAACTTTCCTAGACCATTCCGAGGAAAGCCACTTCGACAGTGGTGAAGTCTCTTTGAGAGTTGGGGAAACCTTCAACGAGACACCTGGCAAATCGTCGGCGGGAGCAGAAGAGGAGCCCAGCTACAGAAGGCAGCGTTCGGTCACTCTCGGACCGATCAAAGAGTTCAACTTTGATAGCTCGAAGGGTGATGAAGCCCTCGATAACAAGCCCGCTGTCAGCTCGGAGTGGTGGGCCAACGAGACAATCGCTGGGAAGGACTCCAAACCTGCCGCCGATGGCTGGACATTCTTCCCGATCCTACAGCCAGAGGTCAGTTAACAGTTCCCAATTCTGCTGCCCCTATACATGAATGAAGAGCTATATTTCAGCTGTACTTTTGACTACAACCTGTCAGATGCAAGTCTGAAAGGCAAACCGTGTCAATTCAGATATACATGCTTTGCACAGATCAAAATACTTGCAAATGCCTTCAAGGAACCTGTTTTGTAGGGTACGATTATTAATTAAAAGCGTGGGAGGTAATAGAGCAAATTCATTTCATTTTTTCTTCTGTCTCTCTCTCTCCCCAATCTCATTTTTAGAACTATGTATACAGATTTAGAACTTCGGTACAGAGACCAGAGTATATTATTGATCATTCTGGATAAGTATCCATTTATTATGTGTAATAATCAAAATGAATGGTTTTTCGGCTTCCCTGGTCTACCGCGTCGCATGGAAGCTGTGCTCTCTCAGTTTAAGAGTCATCCTTCCTGTATTTGAATCCTTTTTCCTGAAGAACCGACAGGCGTGAAATCCATCTTCATGGGCCTCGGAACCGTGGGCTGGTATCACTTTAAGCCAGCAAGGGGTGGGGGAAAGTCGAGGCCCGATCACGATGCAGTGTGGGTAGGACTGTTAACGAGACAAGCCGAATTGAGTTTTGTCTTGTTCATGTTCGACTCGTTTATAAACAAGCCGAGTCGAGTCGAGTCGAACACGAGCCAGCTCATTTATTAAATCTTGACATATCATTAAGATCGAAAATTCGGCTCGAGCTCAACTCTAAAATAATTTATAATATAAATACCCTAATATTTATATGTCATATGTGATGGCTAAATTACACGTTTGGTCACTCAAATTACATAAATTTTTCTCGCTTGCCACCCAAATTAATTTTATTTCTTGTTCGCCACTAACTTTACGAATTCTTTCACTGTTAGTCATCGGCCGTAAGTTTCTGTTAGACCCCGTTAAATCCATAAGTTTTTTTGATGACGTGGCAAACAGTTTTGTTAACTTTATGAGGGAGGCGCGAGATTAGATCGGGGTAAGGGTTTCGGAAATGGGAATTCGGCATCTCTTCACGGATGAAAACGACGGCCAATGCGCTCTGGTAGACGTTACCGGATCCGTGGAATCCAAAGACGGTAGCATAATATGAGTTTGTGCCCATTCTTGGAGCGACAGCGAGGGAGGGGATCCGCCGAACTTGTGGAATGATGGTGGCGGTGGTGGTTTCGGGGGTGTTTACGAAGAGGATGGGTTGGGGTGTTTATTTTTTATTTTTTTAATTCACATGTCATTGAGTTAACGGAGTCTGACGATCGGTGACTAATAGTGAAACGATTCGTAAAATTAGTGGCGAATAAGAAAGAAAAGTCATTTGGGTGGCAAACATGAAAAATTTATGTAATTTAAGTGACCAAACATATAATTTAGCCCATATGTGATACATGTGATCACCCAATGTTATGTCATATATGAGACACATGAGACGTATTTGTTTACATATACTCAATGTATTAAACACTATATGAGGTGATATATACAATTTAATAATTATATGCATCATTAACAAACTAACTCATAAAATATAAATTGATTTTCTCATAAGCTGTAGTCGAGTTGGCTCTCTAGTCACAATGTTGGGACATCTCGTAAGCTCAAAACGAGACAGTTCATGAGTTGTACTCAATGAGCCACCTAATCGAGCTAGTTCACGAGCTCCAAGAGTCGAACAAGGTAGAGCTCAAGCTCGGCTCGTTTATTAACAAGCCGACCCCTTTTTTTCAATCGAACGAGCTTTTATCAAGTTTAATACCGAGCCACTTACGAATAGTTCGACTCATTAACAGCCCTAAGTGTTTGGTACAGACGATGGACGATTCCTATGGATCCCCAAACCTGCTTCAAACCAACTTTGTCTTCTGGCAATGCTGAACCGATCAGAGTCGGAACTTATTTAAATAAATAAATCAGTATCATGTGCATAACTATAAGACACAATTAAAAACAAAAGTAGGGTTATTATTCGGAACATCATCTGCAAATCCAGTCTCTTCTCTGCTGCTGCTTTCCTCTGTTAATACCTGCTATGACATTTGCAATTTTCCACTCCGTAAGCAACTACGAATGCAATCTCCTTTTTGCTTACCACTAATCTAGAAAGACTTTCATAGTTCCATTATTCCATATTACTTATTAGCAAGGTTGTCAACCCGCGGGTTGACCCGGACCCGGTTGAGCCAGTGGGTAAAGGGTTAATGGGTCACCCGTTTTAGCCCGGTTTAACCCGGAAATATGGAAAACGTCATTATATTGTACTTATCCTTATAAATTATATCAAATCTCATCTAACATATGAGTTATAACATATAATATTACACCAAAATAACATTTCGTACTTAGATTCAACATATAGTGAAAATTCACACACACTTAGAATTCCAAAGATTGAGTTAGGCGAAAAGAAAAATCGGAAAATAGGCGCATTTCGCAAAACAAAGAAAAAAATGACACAATTTGACCTTCAACCCGGTACCTTATAGCGGTCAACCCGGCGGGTAAGTGCGGCCCGTTTTTCTCACCGGGTCAGGATCAAAGTGAGTCGACCCGCGGGTTGACAACCTTGTTTACTAGTCATTATATTTTTGTTTCTTATATATTATTGGGTCCCCGACGATGATGAAATGAGATGGATTTCTGATGTGTTGTTGGCGGTAGGCCGGTTGCAGGAATCGACGGATACAAACACTTACTACTTTTATCTTTTATCACATTAAGATATACATACACTAGCTTCATAAGCTCGATTCGACTCATATTTTAGTTAGGAGGCAATGCAGTCGGATAATCACCTACATATCAAGTATTACTGTATTAGCTCAATTTTCTTAACATCCACTTTTACACAAGATCCGGTTGTACAAATTATAACAGTAAGATTTAAAAAAAAAATGTACACAACATTGAAAATTTAAACACACTATCTTGAATATCTTTCGAAACCGCTTGTCTAGAAACCTTCCACCCAATAAAAACAGGGATATTATACTTTTATAATAGTAATAATAATAATAATAATAATAATAATAATAATAATAATAATAATAATAATAGTAGGCATAGGGCTAGGAATTAGGTTTATTCCCCCACAATCAAATTTAAATTGTGTGCAAAATAAGAAACTGATGCTAGCCTCTTGGGTAGACCTGTAAAATTACAATCTGACCCGATCCGAAATCGTCTGAAAAGTAGAAATTTTTATAACTCGAAATCCGAATGACTCGGACTCGATAATTCGTGATTTTTTGGGTCGGGTTGGGTGGATTAGTGAGCCTACCCGTTAGACCCGTTTTATTACTCCCAAAATGATAAAATCACTCACAAATTGGTGAGATGTTAAAAGAAAATCACTAGGATTTGAATGACATGTTTGTAGTTTAATGATAATCAAATATAATGTGTTTCTTGTTGTAGTATTACTCTTGTGATTGTTTTTGACGATTTGTGCAATTTGTATTTCATTTTATTAACATGGGAGGATTTGAGAATATGTTAATTGACATGTGTTAGGTAAATTATTGTCATGCATATGTGAAGATTTGTGTTCTTTAAGAAAATATGAAGCATGTTTGATATTGTTTCTGAGAGCGCTCATAACCCGAAATTACTTGTAACCCAACCCGAAACTGAATGGGTTGGGTCAATATTTGACCCGAAATCAGCCAACCAAACATGACCCGACCCGTAACCGGGGTCCCCAACCCAAAATTACCCAACCCGACCCGATTGCGAGTTCTAGTCTAGAGGGTATACTATTTAATCGAGTTGTTTATTAGTTTACATGCAAACTTTTCTACTTTTTACACCCTTTCCCCTCCCTTTTAGTGGATTTGATACTTTCATGCACAAATTGACGCCGCCAATCCATTCGTCACCAGGTATCCATCAGGGACCTTCATTTTGTCCCCTTCTACAAATGGTGACTTGAAAATTTCTATTCACCCTAAAATTAGTGCAACACCATTAACCCTTGCTTCGTGACTGTTCAAATTCTAGACTTCTAACTAAAAATTAAGAAAGAAATGGATCAGAACTTATAAACATAAGTGGCATCTATCGGTAGAACAAATCTCCCTTGTGGATAGTACAGTACAGGCTTACAGCTATACCCGTGAAGATTAATATTATAGCTGACGGGAAGACGGCGACTGCTTGCTGGCTGAGCTGCGGCGACGTGTCACGACGAGGCTCGTGTTTTCTGGGCTTCCGTCAGGCGTCAGCTCCGCCGACCATTGATCTTCAGCTTATTATATGAACTCCAACTCAGTCCATCAATCATTTTGCCTCGAAGGTGGAAAAAGCGAACTCGAACTTTTCCCTAATTGGATCTCCAGATTCTCTGCCCTCCCTCCTTCATGCAGATTCAAGTAAGTAACACCAAAGGCAAGAGACTTTTCTTCTGTTGCCCACTTTTTCTTGTGTGGTTGAACTTAACCTTGACTCGATCCCCGTTTTGGGTTGCTCCAATTTGGCTTTACTTTCAACAATTTCACGACTGTATGATCAATTTTCCAGATGGGTTTTGCTTTATATGCAGGTTTGATTCAGAAAGTGCCGTTCTTTTTTTCATTGTCTCGTTGAGCTGATTCTCTCGCCTTCTTGGCAATGGCGATGGCACCAACGGTCAAAGTGGTTCTAGGCTCAACAGCCTTCGCAATCTTCTGGGTACTTGCAGTTTTCCCAGCTGTGCCTTTCCTCCCAATAGGAAGGACAGCAGGCTCGCTTCTAGGAGCAATGCTAATGGTCATATTCAGAGTCATAACCCCTGACCAAGCATATGCCGCCATCGATCTCCCCATCCTCGGCCTCCTCTTCGGCACCATGGTAGTCAGCGTATACCTGGAGAGAGCAGACATGTTCAAGTACCTAGGCAAATTGCTGTCCTACAAGAGCCAAGGTCCTAAAGACTTGCTCTTCAGGATTTGCCTAATCTCAGCTCTATCAAGTGCATTCTTCACCAATGACACATCTTGTGTCGTTTTGACCGAGTTCGTGCTCAAAGTAGCCAGGCAGCACAATTTGCCGCCTCACCCTTTCCTCCTGGCGCTGGCTTCGAGTGCCAACATTGGTTCAGCAGCCACCCCTATTGGGAATCCTCAGAATCTGGTCATAGCTGTTCAGAGTAAGATTACTTTTGGAGAGTTTGTTTTGGGGATTCTTCCTGCCATGGTGGTGGGAGTGGTTGTCAATGCCATAATCTTGATGTGTATGTATTGGAAGTTGCTGTCCTCTGCTCCCAAGGATTTGGAGGATGCGAGTGAGGAGGTTATTGACGACGAGGATGTCATTTCGCATCGGTTTTCCCCAGCTACGATGTCACATCACTCCGCACAGAACTCTCAGGATTTGAGCTCTAGATTGGAACTACAAGGCTCTCCTCCCTTGGGTGTGAATGGTCATGTGGAGACCTTGAGGAATAGGATCCCTAGTTCGTCTATAGAGAGTGATATTCGCAGTGGTGGGTTGAGCGGGAGGCATCTCGAGTCTGGGAGGATCTCGAATGCATCGAGTGACCCTGCAGCAGCCAGTGGAGCTGCTGCAGATGATGGAACTACTTCTCAAAAGAAGGAAGAGAATGGATGTTCTTCTCCTGTTGTGGTGTTGGAAGAAAGGGATGGTGATCCTTTCGACAGCAAGTGGAAGAGGATACTGTGGAAGTCAGGTGTTTACATCATCACAATTGGGATGTTGGTGGCTTTGCTACTTGGTTTGAACATGTCTTGGTCTGCAATCACAGCTGCACTTGCTCTTGTGGTACTCGATTTCAAAGATGCCCGACCTAGCCTCGAAAAGGTACAACCCTTTATGACCTGCTAAATCCCATTTTACTTGAAGTCTCTCCATCCATCCTAAACATAGGGTTTAGCTGTTAAAGGGCCAGTGTATACTATGAGGTTTGCTATTGAACAGTATCCCGAATAGCCTCACCTATCACCAGCTTATTTCAAGCTTATTTGGCATGTCGACTCTACTGAACTAATCACTGATTAGATGTGACAAACATCAATGTCCCTGACCATTCATTTTCACTAGCATTTCTTTAAGGTTTTCAGTCTATTCACCATTTTTGTTACTTAACTCCAAACATCTGATGAACTACTAACATACATCTTACTTGATTGACCAGGTTTCATACTCCCTCCTGATCTTCTTCTGCGGGATGTTCATAACAGTCGACGGCTTCAACAAAACCGGAATCCCAAGCACCCTTTGGGAACTAATGGAACCCTATGCGAAAATCGATCACCCACTTGGCATACTGGTCCTAGCACTCGTCATACTTGGTCTCTCAAACTTGGCTTCAAACGTCCCCACAGGTATACATAATATGAACATCCTTTATACCCTTTTCCCACGCCATCATGATCTGGTTACTGTGATTTTCATGGTGCTGCTTGCTTGCAGTTCTGTTGCTGGGAGGCAGAGTGGCTGCATCGGCCGCCGAGATATCAGCAGCAGATGAGAAGAAGGCGTGGCTGCTACTGGCTTGGGTGAGCACTGTGGCGGGGAACTTGTCGCTGCTAGGATCAGCTGCCAACTTGATAGTGTGTGAACAAGCTCGGCGAGCTCCGCATTTCGGGTACAATCTGTCGTTCTTGAAACACCTCAAGTTCGGTGTGCCGTCTACCCTTGTAATCACTGCTGTTGGTTTGCTGCTTATAAGATGATGATCGACGATGATCTTTCTTCCCCTCTTGTGTATTTTGATGTATAGTGTATGATTCTACTTTGTTTTCCTAAAATGTAAATTGCTGTTCCTTTTGTTACCATCATTGCAATTTGCCTACACGTGGAGAAGCCCACTTTAACTTTGACGTTTCTAACGGCCCACATGAAGCCCAAGCCATGAGCCTGGCCCTCTACTTTTTTAGTGAGGGTTATCGGTGTGGGCCTTCTGGTTTTAGCCTGCATTTACTTGCCGATAATAAGGATCTATTTTATTTGCTAATTTTTTTTTTTAAATCCCCACTTGAACATCCATTCAAGCTTAGCCAGCTAAAGAATATGTGTGAAAATGTGAAAACCCTCCATTTTGTACCAGTTCATAATAAGGATTAATGAGATAGAAAGGCATCCTCTAAAGAATAAAAAGTTAAAAGCTATAGAAATCATCAAAATTAAACCAAAATAGTAAATGTCAACTTGCATGAACAAACCAACATTTTTATTATTGTTTTCCCCACTTTTGTGGTTAAAGGACTCTATGGCCTTATTAAAAGTCAATGAAAGTATATTATATATTATTTTTTTGGGTAAATGATAATATTGTTGGTCAAACATATTTGGTATATTTGTCTATGAATTCACATTAGTAAAATAATCACAAAGATAAACCATTCGGGGTCTCCATATAACATCATATCAAAAGGATGGAAGTAACGAGATGGAGTAGCATATTCGATGCTGATACATGGTTGGCAAAAACAATATTCAATCACGTACGATATTATGTTTGTTGTGTTGGTGAAGAAACTTTGTATAAAACCTACATATAGCTCAAGAGAAACTACAACCCTCCCGAATACAAAGATTATAACTTGTACAACAATATAGGTGAGAAAATATGAGAAAGTGTCAAGGTGAGAGCTATAAACTCCTCCGAAATCTGATTTCGATCTCGAAAAAGTCGATGCAAGTTAATATGAATTGCTGCAATTTCTTATTTCTATACCACATATTTTGACTATGTCTCACCCTCCCATAGATAGTTGTGTCTTGTGACGTTTACGATTTCAACTAAAACATTCCCAAAACTATTGAAAATTTGGATATATGTGGCGAACATTAATACCAAACGTGTTCTTTTTTTTCGTGTACATGATATATTTTATTAAAAAGGGTCGAGCAAATTGATAAGAAAAAGGTAGGGGTTTCTACTACAAGAGTAACTTGATTAGCAAAATCTCTTAAAATAATAGTGGGAAAATCTTTGAAATATTTTCTTCCACCATAGTCTTTCTCAATTGAATAATGGCGTTAGCATTAAAACAATATGCGTTCATATTAGTGGTTATAAAATGAATTTTCTCGAATATTTTAACATTGGAATAAGGAAAATAGTACTTCATTTATCAAAAGGGTAATATCTATTTTTTATTCAAACCTTTTTTCAGATTTTTTTATATTATTCAAACCTATCAAAATACTAAGAATTAACCAAATGTTAACTTGGTAACATGATACTGACTTGAAAAAGACATATGAATTATGAAGGTCAACATTGTATAATTTAATATATTTTAACTAAGAAAAAAGTTACAAAATTATTAACGATAACGTAAAAATGACTAATATTTTGATACATTACGAAAGATTTGATTAATTAATAGCATTTTAATAGGTTTGGATAATATAAAACAATCTAAAAAAAGTTTGGATAAAAAATAGACATTACCCAAATCGTTTTTAGGTTGTCATCTCATGAAAAGGAAACAATACTTTTGGGTCGTTTATACTATTTGTTTGAGTGCTATGTTGTTGGAATAATTTTGTGAAGTTTGGTTTGGATTAGTTCATTAGTATTAAAAATCACGTCTGAAAAGTGAACATTGTATACATGAGACACAATATATGTTGTAACAATTACTCAAATATCTATTAACTTATACTACCTCGTTTCTTTTCATTTATCGTGCAATTGTATATAAAATTATCAAGTCGCGTGCGACAAAAATATTTCTTAGGTTCGATCTTGTTAAGTAAAATTCAGGGCATTAATAGATCAAAGACAAGCATAAACTAACTTCTCGACATGAATTGGTCTTTTTTAAGACATTTCTTTTATAGAATTCGTGGTCCAACCTTTCTATGCACTAATATAAGGAAAACACGTAAAGACTCATTTCTTTATTTACCATTAACTGTTGAGGGATCTTAGTTGGAGCCACCTTGATCGTAGGAGAGGCTATAGACCTCTCAACTCCCAAAATCATGAAAAATTACATGTAAATTCTGTAAGAAATTTCAAAGATATAGTATCAAGTTAAATTTTAGCACCGATTGTCATGTCAAATTCTCTGAGTGTAAACTTTTACCCCGTCTTATATATTTCTATCTCCATCACCATATCTTAAAAATCATAATCAATCGACTCTAAACCAACAATTCAACTTGATGCCACCCAAGTAGTTTGGCTTTGGCTTTTGCATTAATAAATTAGGGATCGAATTTGGAAAACAATTGTAAAGAGAATAAAAGGGAAGTGGAAAACGATCAATCGAGCAAAAAGTTTACAGAAAAAAACCCCAAGAAACAGAACCAAAAAAAGAAAAAAAAAATGAAGGAAAATATAAATCAATAATGAACTTTGTGTATTTATTTCTCTACTTTCTCTCATCAAATCCCACCTCTGCACCTCTTCTCTTCTCCTCCTTCCCTTCCGCAATCTTTTTCACAAACTCCCATCAATTCACAGCGATCCCGGCAGCTCCTTCTTCCACAAATGCTTCTTCTCGACCCCATTCTTCTCTAATTTCTGGAGTTACCCTGCAACTGTCAACGAAAGATTTGCATTGCCTTTCCCTCTTCCCACCTCCAGTTTCGCGCTCTGATCGATCACTCAGTGGAGGGGTTGAGGTTCACAGCTTCAGGCATGTGGAAATGAGTTTAAATTCCCTTTCTCCGCTTTTCCCGGTTCTGTTTTGGTGGGTTCTGCTTACAGTGCCTTGGTTCAGTTCATTTCGGGGGTGTTTGGCGATCGTCTGTGATTCTTTTGCACCTTGTTGTGCTTCTCAATTTCTGGGGTTTAGATCTGTTTCTGATGAGGTGGTTGTGCTTTTCCTGTTTAGGTTGGTTGCGATAGTGATGGGTTATTTGGCTTCAGAGGGGAGGGTGGAAATAACAGGATGACTGAGTGAAGCCAATTGCTTCGGATGAGGGCTGGATTTTAAGGGTATGTGCTGGTTTTGATCACTTGTTGAGATGGAGGCGAAGTTATTGTAGTCAAATGCTAGCAATGGGGTTTTTGCTTCGCTATAGTGTTGTGGCTACTGGAATTATGAACGCTATCTAGGACTTCCCTTTTTCTCTTTCCGGATTGAGGGCTGTTTGATAGTTTGGCTGTTGGGTGTATTTGGAGCTTCAGTTCGGTATCTGAGAGTATTAAAGAGGTATTTTTTTTCCTAGCTGCACAATTCTGTTTCTGCCTTGGGTGGAAGCCATATGGAAATGCTTCTAGGATGAGATGCTTATGCTGAACATGCCCTGCTACCTCTCTCTTTGGAGGTTCATCGGTTCTGATGAATGTTGGGTTCTTGGTTAACATTTGCAGTGAACTTGAATCATTTTCTTTTCTCCCTTGAGTTTTGTAATCATTGGTGGGTGTGGATTTCCTTAAACTAGTGGTGAATGTGATTAGACTAGGACCATTAATCTGAGTGATAGCTTAGGTTCCTGGAAGTGGGGAAACATGCGTCCGTGGTGGGGGAAGTCGTCATCTAAAGAAGTGAAGAAGAAAGGGAGCAAGGAAAGTTTCATTGATACATTGCACCGGAGATTCAAGAGTCCATCAGATGGTAAATTAAGCAGTAGATCAGGAGGTTCCAGGAGACATTTAAATGACACCGTGTCAGAGATGGGAGCACAATCTCGGCCGGAGTCCAGATCACCGTCTCCTCCTTCCAAACATGTGTCTAGATGTCAAAGTTTTGCCGACAGGCTTAGTGCCCAACCGCTTCCTCGTCCTGGAGTTCATTCTGCAGCTGTGGGGCGTGCAGATTCTGAGCTTGGTGTAACCACTAAACCGAGGTTGGAGAAAGGCCCTAAGTCGTTTTTGCCTCTACCTAGACCTGCATGCATCAGGAATAGACCCAATCAGGCGGATTTAGATGGAGATTTGGTCACTGCTTCAGTCTCAAGTGCAAGTTCAACTGATATTGATGATCCTGTTGATCTTAATCAACCTAGTCCTCGGGCAACTGACTGTGACCTTGGGACTAGAACAACCGTCAGCAGCCCTTCAAGGTGAGGCCAAGTGTTATTTCCATGCGAGAATATTGTAAATGTGTTAACATTGTTTGTAGTAAATTTATTCCTTTTCTTATCTGTTACAAAAATTTCCCCTTTTCATCCTGAAGTGGGGTGCTCAAGGATCACACCTCTACTGCATCAACTATGAAGCCAAGAGAGGTGAAGAAACCAGCAAAGCTCTCTTTGTGTACTTCTACCACTCCCACATCACCCAAGAGGAGACCTCTACGAGGTCATGTGCCAAATCTGCAGGTTCCGCATCATGGTGCTTTCTGCAGTGCTCCTGACAGTTCACGGTCAAGTCCTTCAAGAAGTCCGTTGAGAGGTTTTGGAACCGATCATGCTGCTAATTCTGCTCTGTGGGCTGGGAGGCCTTATACCGACGTCACATTGCTTGGATCTGGCCATTGTTCGAGCCCTGGATCCGGTTACAACTCTGGACAAAATTCAATGGGAGGAGACATGACAGGCCAATTATTCTGGTACCAAACCAGAGGTAGCCCTGAATGTTCTCCGATACCGAGTCCTCGAATGGCTAGCCCGGGACCCAGTTCCAGAGTCCAAAGTGGTGCTGTGACACCTATACATCCCAGAGCAGGAGGTAGCGGCACTATTGAGTCGCAGACAAGCTGGCCTGAGGATGGAAAACAACAAACTCATCGGTTACCACTTCCTCCTGTTACCATTTCCAATTCGTCTCCTTTCTCTCATCCCCACTCAACTGCCACATCTCCATCTGTGCCAAGAAGTCCAGGAAGGGCGGAAAATCCAACAAGTCCTGGATCACGCTGGAAGAAAGGGAAACTACTAGGTAGAGGGACATTCGGCCATGTTTATGTTGGCTTTAACAGGTATGATGCTAAAAAATCATATCTATAATTTTACTTCAAAGAATCAGATTGAGGGCTAGCTCTTAGTCATAATTTGATATGTTGCATGAAAGATGTGAACTTTTGAATTTTTTCAGCATAAAGAACGCTAGAATTTCCAGCTGAGGTTGCAAAACCATTAAATTGATATCTGATTCTATGCCTTTGAATTGCTTAGTGAAAGTGGTGAAATGTGTGCAATGAAGGAAGTGACCTTATTTTCCGATGATGCTAAGTCACGCGAGAGTGCCAAACAATTAATGCAGGTAAGTTGAACTCTGTGATCTTTCTTTGGTAGATTACGCCTTCACCCCTCTCATCTGGAATAGCTTAGAGGGAAGTTCTTACTGTTGAGCTTTGTAACAGGAAATTGCTTTGTTGAGCCGGTTACGACATCCAAACATTGTGCAATATTATGGGTCAGAGCAAGTCGATGACAAACTATACATATATCTGGAGTATGTATCTGGTGGGTCTATCTATAAAATTCTCCAGGACTATGGTCAGTTGGGTGAGCTGGCAATTCGTAGCTACACCCAGCAAATCTTGTCTGGCCTGGCATTTTTACATTCCAAAAGCACTGTACATAGGTGAACCAAGTTACAAGTTCAATCTATTAGCCTGCTACAGTCAGTTTCCCTGAGCTTCGACATTGCTCACTCCCCCTTGGCATTTGGTTTGCAGAGACATTAAAGGAGCAAACATTCTTGTGGATCCAAATGGCCGTGTTAAACTAGCTGATTTTGGGATGGCAAAGCATGTAAGAAAAGAACAAACATTGATATAGGATGGATGGCATACTGTTTGTGTATTGGATTCATGCCTTCTAGACTTACCTGGTTTGTTTTGCAGATCACTGGGCAGTCATGTCCCTTATCTTTTAAGGGAAGCCCTTATTGGATGGCACCTGAGGTCAGCATTTTTCTTCTGTTTTTCGAAGTTCTATGCCCTTGACAGATCGTGCTCATTATTCATATCCCTCTTCTCTCACAGGTTATAAAAAACTCAAGTGGCTGCAACCTTGCCGTGGACATATGGAGTCTTGGATGTACTGTTCTGGAAATGGCTACAAGTAAACCACCATGGAGCCAGTTCGAAGGGGTAAGTAGTCTGTGGATCATGATTCTGAAAATCCTAATAGGACGCAAGCCTTTTATTCTACTTGGTGTGCCTTGAAACACAGAAGTAGTGGAATCTGATTTACTCCGTTGTTTTCATCTTCTTGATAATGGAATCATTGCTGTTTGTTAAGGTCGCTGCAATGTTTAAGATTGGAAATAGTAAAGATCTCCCTGCAATCCCGGATACACTCTCGGATGACGGAAAGGATTTTGTCAGGCAATGCTTGCAAAGGAACCCATCACATCGTCCTACTGCTGCACAACTTTTGGACCATCCATTTGTCAGATCTGCTACACCTTCGGAAAGATCTCTAGCTAGCCCTGAATCTACAGATCCACCCCCTGCTTTGACCAACGGGGTGAAATCTCTGGTAAATGTTCATAAACTTGTCCTGGTTTAAATTTTCAATACTTCGCGTCTGTGAGATTTGACTGAAAAACAGATTGCCAAGTCCTTTTTCTTGAATCGTGGGATCTAATGATGTTTCAGGGAATTAGTCAAGCTAGAAATTTCCCTACCTTGGATACAGAGAGACTTGCTGTTCATTCATCTAGAGTCTCCAGAAGTGGCCTTCATGCCAGGTCTCTCTCTCTCTCTCTCTTACTCCCTCACACCAACACTAACAAGGCACCGGCACACATTTCTTCTCAGAACTAAGCTTTTGACATGATTTAAGCTTTTGAATTTTGTAGTGATATCCATATCCCAAGGAACATATCATGCCCAGTCTCGCCCATTGGTAGTCCTCTTCTGCATTCGAGGTCTCCACAACATTTCAATGGAAGAATGTCCCCTTCGCCAATATCTAGTCCCAGAACAACCTCAGGCTCTTCTACACGACTTACAGGTGGCACCGGTGCTATTCCTTTCAATCACATGAAGCACTCGGTTTACTTCCAAGACGGCACTTATGCAAACATATCAAAGCCATCATCAAATGGTATGTACTCAAATGGCTCATCATATCATGATACCGATATTTTCAGAGGAATGCAGCAGCCTGGGAATGGGCCTAACATATTGTCCGAGCTGGGGCCGCGACTAGTTCTAGGGGAAACTTATGATGGCCAGTCAGTGTTGGCTGATCGGGTTTCTCGCCAGCTCTTGAAGGATCATTCAAAGTTGAATACACCCCTGGACCTTAGCCCTAAGTCGCCTTTGCCCAGCCGGACCACCGACGGTATCTAACTTACATTCATCATTTTTTGGCAGTCCTACTACCCTATGGGAGTAACTTAACTTCTAAGTTAGCCTCTCCAGGACGGTATTGTTTTATTCTTTTTATCCAACTTTTGGGATTCTTTTTTCTATCCAAGGATGCTAATGTAAACAATAAGGTCACGCGAGGATGGAAATGAGGAATAAGGTTGGTTGGTTCAGTCTTCAGAGAGGGAGAGCGAGAGAGAGAACAATGCTAAGCTGGCCGATGCTAGGCACTTCTGGTAATGTATTCAACTTTGACCAGTAACTGGAACTAGTTTCCCTCAGCAAGTACCACAGTGCACTTCGTGCAGGCTATTTTGGGTCGATTTACTAGGGGCAGCTTGTGGCTGCATTGTTCCCGTGCAAGGCAGTTGGTCCTTGGAATACAAGGCAGGTATATTCTGTTAGAAGATCGCTGTGAGAATAGAACATGGAGAAGCGAATTTGGCGCCTTTGTTAGATTTTGTTCAGGCTGATGTACAGAAGGTGGATAAAGTGAAGTGAATGTGGGATTTGGAGCTGAGGAATTTGTTTGGGAAATGGAGTCTTGTGCATATCTGTCTCTTGCCGGCTTCTTATAGTTTTGGTACAACCGAACTCTGTTTTCTGTTGGAAACTGAATTTGTTGTTGTATGTACACACCAATTTTAGTATAATGAAGATGCAAAGTGGTCGATTCTGCAATTGTTTCTGCTATTTTCTTTCAATCTACAGGCAGTTGAGATAGATCATTGTGGACTAGAACAAAGGTGTTTCTTGGGTCTCAAGTATCACAGCACAAGGCCACTACATAAGCTAGACCAATACCGGGAATCCAACTACATAAATCATTACATTTACACGACCTTGAGATGTTCAATAAATTCATGAACACCTACAAACACCTGTCCACTTAAAAATCTTGACTTTTTACTCGTAAGCCAGCAACTTCCATTACCATATACATTTGGAACTGTAGAGGTCAGCTGAAAGTCTCTGGTGCTTCGAGACATTTACTTCACTAGTCGTTTCTATCTTTCATGCTTTTCTATAAAATAAAGATAAACAAGGGAGAGATTGGATATAAATAATTGTCGTGAAATACAATTTTATTTTTTGAAGGGTCCTGTAACAATCTGTGGCTTTTTCATGGATGATTACTTGACTGACTCCATGCTGAAGTCCCACAGCTTCTTTCCCAAGGCAGCATCCTGCCCCAAGGAAGTTGGTTTCGACAAATTACAGTCTGAGAAATACTTGCCGCTTATCCCTTTCACCTGTGGGTGCAATGCGACATAGCAGGTTGTAGCTGCGCCCTGCAGATAACGAATCAACCATTTTGAATACCAAGACAGTTCGGGTTAATGGGGGTTCAAACTTAACCAATGAGGATCAATGATGGCTCACCTGCTCCACATTCTTGAATGCAAGCTTACCAACTGCTTCGATTATGCCTGAAAGCATAGGAACTGTAGGTACTTTATGATTTTTAAGAGACCATGTAATGAAAGGAATCTGTAAGAGATTACTCGTATTAAGGCAATTACCAGAGATGAGAGTCATGTGGCGGAAAAGATTGGTGGCAATTACTCCTGGATGAACAGAATTTGCAGTTACATTTGCACCTTCTTCCTGTTAATTAAGACAACTGGTGATCATTCTTGATATGATTTCAATTGAACAGGGATTCGATTGCAGAGCAATTCACAGCAATTTGTGGAAAGATGGTACTAACAAGCTTGTACCTTTAAACGTCTGGAAAGCTCATTTGCGTGCAATATATTAGCAAGCTTTGATTGCCCGTATGCAAGGTAAGAAAAATATCTGTACACAGGTAATAGAACAATGACTTCTTTTCACTCTGTCAATATATTGAACTGTGCATGAAAAATGATGCACTAGATTCGGAATGTTAAGCAAAATGACCAAAGTCTTCACTGTCCCTATGGCTGTTTGGAAACTTATTTGCATAAAAGCTAAGAATCTACAGCCCATGAAGCTTAATTTAGAATAGAATTCCATCTAATTGCAGCCAAACGGCCAAAAATCATGAGTAGTTGGACGGATATACACTATATAACTTAAAGTGCATTCCAGAATCCAAAGCTGACTGAGAAAATTATTACAAGATGGTCAGTACACATCTTATGCACAAACTGGAACTAAATTGAACAAAACAATTAGACAATAAAATTGCATAACACCTGGTGAGAGATGAACAATGGAAAACTGATGCAGTTGAGTGACAGAATAATTACCCTGACTTGTCATTAATTTTATCGAAACGAATGCCATTAGGATATGTAACGCGGTGAGCCTCTGACGCGACCACTACAATCCTTCCTTCCTTCTTACTTTCGACAGCAGTTTTTTTCATATTCTCCAACAGTAGATTGGTGAGGAGAAAATGACCTGCAGTGTGAGGCATCTTTACTACAGAAAGCCCCCAGAAACTAACCACTAGACTAGATTATGAACCAAAAGCATACCCAAATGATTAGTTGCGAACTGGAGCTCGGTGTTGTCTTTGGAAAGTGTGAAGGGGGTCGCCATGACGCCTGCATTGTTACTTTCAAGTAAACCAAAATGGAGAGTTCAGTAATCCATCTACAACAAAAGGGAAATGAGGTAACATCTTTTTAACACTAGTGATGCTTCACATACATAAGAAGATTGAGACGACGACCAGAGGAGTTGAAAGCTGAGGCAAATTTCCGGACGGAGGCCAAAGAGCTGAGGTCCAATTCCATGGCATCAACTTTGGCGGAGGGAGCTTGTTTAACAATTTCTTCTTTCATTTTTTTACCTGAATCCATATTCCTTACCGCCATGATCACATTAACTCCCCTCACTGCCAGAACACGAGCTGTTTCAGCACCAATCCCACTGGATGCACCTATATATTAACCAACATGAGAACAAACGAAATCGATAGTCAGCACAAACAAACTCATAATTTCCTTATCAGCACATGAGAGAATTAAAAGGCTCCAAGTCAACTGTGCTGAGTTTCCACTGTTGTTTTCCATCAAAATCGTACTACCAGCAAGCAGTGATAGTCAGAAGAGGAAAGAACCAAAAAAACCCTGAATGCTAGATTCCAAAAAGGCAAAAACCAACCAGCAACCTGAAAAGTGGACTTTTTATAGACAGAGTATAACCCAGAGTAGGAGATCTCTTTGCCAGCAACATTCATACATACTTCTACCCATAACTTCAGATGGGGAGGTGTCAGCCCAGAAATGATGCTGGATTTCCAGAAATGGGCAGGCAACAATTCCAAAAGAAGGGGAATAACTTTCCACCATGAACATAGCAACAGAACCATGCCAGCAGAAACCGAACCCACAAGAGGCCCCATTACCCATTCCCCCTCACAACCTGATGAATCTACCACGAGAAACATCGAACACGACAAACCCCTTTACCCAATTCGTATTTCCTTCCTTCTATTACTAGAGTTCGAATATGCAAACACACCTGGGAAATGAAAAGAAACGGGGAACAACAAAAAAGAACCTGTAACAATGGCGGTGAGGGAAGAGGCATCAATCCCAAAAGTGACTTGCTCGGCAGTGGAAGAAGAAGAGAACCCAGAAGGCCCATTCTTCTTAAACAGCCACATCCCGCTTCCCTCCCTCCCCCTCGCCCCGACGAAGTCTCCTCCGTTCAATCAGTCAAGCAAACTGTAAAAGAATAGTGGGAAGAAGAAGAAAAAGTAGAGCGTTGAATATTTATGTGTCAGGGGCCAGCCAGGCAGGCTGGCTTTGCTTTCTTCTGGTACAACTCCCAGCAGTAAGAGTAGTGAAGGCCCTCCGTCGTTTCCCAACTGGCAACCCCCAAATCCCCAACCCTAATTCTATTAAAAACATCGAGACCCCAAATTTTGGGACCATGCCCCCCCATCTTCGTAGGACCTTCTTCCTCTGTTCCTGCGCACAGCCACATCTTCCCCCTCCCTCCCTCTCTTAATCACGCCATTAAAGTGTTTTTGCCCTTACCCACTAATGCTTCGTCAACTGTCTCCTGACCTTTTTAATGCGCTGGGTTGTTCAGACCACGCTCGTCGATCACAGGAGCTCAGTCATGCTCTGGCGTAAACATCATCATCAATCCTCGTCGCCAACCTTTATAGGCAGGGTGCAGGGGCTCACTCACTCCACTTAGACTGAAGAGTTGTTTCGTTGAGCGTCGTCTCGTCCCTCACTCCGTAATTTATTACTTAACAACCTTCAAAAGTGGCGGGGACTTATCCTGACGCGACATGGATTGTGAGAGTTCTAGACCGTATATTACGCCGGGAAAATACTCTTTCCTTTTTTTTTTCTTCTTTCTGGGCATTTCTCTTTTGGGCTTTCCATTGAAAATAGCCCATAAAAGACGGTCTCAGCCTGTTTGTAAGTTACAGTAAACCATAATGGGCCCGGGGAAGATCATTTGAAGAGTCAAGCCCAGGGTCACTATGGGGGCACTTGGTTAGGGACATCTAGGGTGTTCAAATGGTTATTATGTGTATACTAGTGTGAAGCTCGCTCGATGGGCGGGTTAATTTGTGAGTTAAGGTTATTGATGCAAATGACTTCTCTTTACAAAGTCAATTGATTTTTCTTATGAATTGTTTGTATTTTGTTATTTTGGTTACAAATAACAGTGGAGTATGAGTCCAGGGAGAGAAAGAGAAGTGGCTTACGTGGACACCTTCGCGTTTCAGTGCGGGGTACGTGGCATGGGGGTCGAATCTTAAATGCCTTTAACATTTTTAAAGATAAATAGTGACAGACCCATGGATTTTAAATAAGCATGTTCTCTTTCTAAAATTATAATTAAATAATTTAAATTTAAATACTTCACTAATGAAAACTATCCCACTAGTGCAAGTAATAACAAAAGCACATGATGTGTTTCATATTCTTGAAAATTTTAAAATACTCTCGATGTTTACACTACTCAACATATCTCTTAAAATATAACCTATTAGATAATTGTTGACGAATTGTTTACCTATTCAATTCCGAAATTTGTTTTTTTATGTAACCCAAATTGAAAAAAAATATTGTTTCAACACTTGTAGTTGCAACCGATAAATTAATACTACTTTGAGAAGCAAATATACCTATTGATATAATAATTAGGCCCTGTTCGAGAACCGAACTCAACGGCTCATCTTCAGGCCATCAGCTCAAAAGCAATATCATAATGTGACTATTTGCAACACTGGTCAATGTAGAACGGAAAATTCTTAGCTCCAATCTTGGTTGGACGCGGAAGTTCCAATCAACCACTTGTTAGTTTTCAATTGGTGATTTCATATTTTTTAATATTTTAATTCTTGATTTACTTCGCATAATTGAATATTAAAAAAAGGAAGGTAAATCCATCAATAACAAACTGACACCTTAGATAGTGAGAGCTGTCTAACCAAAGTTGGAGCTAAGAATTGTCTAATGGAGAACAAATGATTTGTATTTTCGGTAGTTTTTTTTAACACAATTAGTGTTTCATTCCATCACAGTTCACACTACAGAGAGTAATTTGCTTTCTTCCCCTGTTTTTCTCTAAGCAGAGGAGGAGCAGTAATACTTCCTGAAAGCTCTAGGAAGATAAACAGGCAACAAGAACCCAAACAGATTATACACCCAAAACCCTAAATTCGCCGCGGCCAGCATTCTCCCCACAATCACCAACCCTTCCACCTTCGCGAACTCGAATTGAATCCAACCCCAGATGCTGAAAATCCTCCTCGAGTTGTAGAACACCGGAATGAAAGCCCGGACCGGGATCGAGAACCCGCCGGCAAACGAAACCCCTTCCATGAACACCTGGCTGGACAGCAGGAAGAGATGCGGCGCCGCCGCCCTCACCGCTTCGTGGCCGCCGTCCGGGAGGAGGAGGAGGAGGGCGTGGAGGATGTACGCGACGGGGAGGAAGAGGCCGACGACGCCGCCGGTGAGGACGTAATTCGCCAGGATCTTGTTGTTCCGGTCGAAGACGGATTCCGTCGGGGTGTTCCCCGCCGGGAAGGAGAATCGGGAGAGGAAGTACATGTAGATTGCGGAGAAGAGGACGAATCCGACGTGTTCGAGCGGCACCAGGCCGGTTCCGGCGAGGAGGACTGCGACGAGGAGGCAGAATAGTTGGATTGGGTTGAGGAGGACGGAGGTTCGCCGGCGGGGTGGGTTACCCTTGTTGTCGTCCGACATGGTTTCTTCACTTGGAGTGAATTTGCCGGAGACGGGCAGAAAAAAATTGGGTGAATAGAGGTTAGGTAAAGGATCATCTGTTGATCACAATCTCTCAATTTATCTCCTGCGTTACGTTTTCCACCTAAATTTTGTGGCCGGCATCTCTCGACCAGAGATCTTATCCATTGATATCTCCGTCAACTTTCATTTTACCATTTTGCCCAATTGGCTGCATTTGTGTCCATACTCCATAGTTTCAAACCGTTCGTCATCCTCATTGTAGCTAGGTAGTGAAAAATTGGATTTATATTGCTAAAATTCATGGCAAAAGAAGTAAAGGACCATTCCCATTGAAATTTGGCCAGCTCCAAATCTCCGTCAGCAATATTTTGATCGAAATATATCGTCATAACTTTGCACTTTATGACAACAACAAACCAACTTTTGATAACTACATTGATATAGCTAGATTCAACTTGGTCATCTGACAATGTTAAAAAAATTAAGAAGTTGATCTCTGTTAGAAACATTTTTCTCTTTTCAATCATGTTAATATAACGGTAAGGTGGATACCACCCCAATTCTCACACCAGTTCCACTTCCAACACACTCATAATGTGGATACCACCTCAGTTCTCACATCAGTTCCGGTTCTCACATAATTTCCAGCTCCAACCCGTTCGTTCGTAAAGCTATTTATTCGATCACAGAAGTTTCCGAAACATCTCTAACAGAGGGGACAAATAGTTAATTCTGAAAGAACTTATTGTCAACTTTTTTCGGATATCAATCTATCTGATTGATCATATTTTGATTTTAGAATTGAACATTTGATTAGAAATCAGGCAAGTATCAGACTAATAACACCTTCAAACATCTGCACCAACCAATCCATCCCTTTGAAATCAACATTGTGAAACTAAATTTTAACAATACTAACATGGGTGATCTCAGAACAGGGCATGAGAATGAGATAAAGCGAGTCAGCGACGTGAAAGCAGAGAGATCCCTTTAGCGGGCAGAAGAAGAAGCTGCTTATAACAAATGGTGTCTCTCCTAATCAAAAGCCCAAAACAGGAACAGACATTTCTGCTGCACTCACCGAAACGTTTCTTTCATTCATTTCCTCTCGTTTCGTTCCTGCTCTAGCTTTGTCAGTCTTTGGAGACTTTGTTCCCAGAAGCGGCGTAGTACTTCTTGAGACAAATCGGGACGGCGACAGGCAACAGAAGCCCAAACAGATTGAACCCCCAGAACGCCATGTTCGCCACCGCCAGAGCCCTCCCGAAATACACCCTCCTACCGCCGCCGCCGCCGGACTCCGCGAACTCGCAGCTGAGCCAGTCGGCGAGGGTGAAGATGCGGCGGGAGTTGTAGAACACGGGGACGAAGATCCCGACGGGGAGCGAGAATCGGCCGGAGCCTAAGGCGACGCCTTCCATGAACAGCTGGCTCGCGAGCAAGAAAACGTGGGACGCCGCGGCGGCATTGATCCCGTCCTTGTTGTCGCCGTTGAGTAACCCCTCGCAGATGTAGGCGACGGGGAGGAAGATGCCGAGGAGGGCGCTGACGAAGACGTAGAGGCGGAGGGTTTTGGATTTGGTGTCGAGGATCTTGTTGTCGCCGTCGTCCGGCTTTTGCGGCGGCGGCGGCAGGGGGAGCGGGGGGAAGGCGAATCGGGAGAGGAGGAAGATGTATGCGAGGGAGAAGGCGACGAAGGCGAGGTCGGAGAGGCCCACGAGGCCGCTGGCGGCGAGGATGATGATGGCGGCGAGGGAGTTGAGCTGGTAGAAGCTGAGGAGGGATGCTCTGTTTCTTGGAGCAGCGGCGGTGGAATTCGGGGTCTTTTTTTGGTCCTCGACGAGCTTTTGGCCTTGCTCTTCCTCTTGTTGATCCTTGGGTAGGGTTATGTCTGCGCTCGGCCCGACCCCTCCTGACATTTTCTTCTTCTTCTTTCTTCTTTCTCTGGTTTGCTTGTGGCTCTGTTTTCTGTGGTTTTCGGGATTCGGATGGGGAAGAAGACCTTGGTGAGTGAGTGAGTGAGTGAGTGTTATCTTTTGTTTGTTTTTGTTTTGAGGAGAGAGGGGACACGTGGAGGGGAAAGTGGGAGGACACCTGTTTCAGGGGTCTTATCGGCGTTCTGAGGGAGAAGTGAGTGGAGGAGGAAGTCCGGTCAATTTGGGTTAATGTTCCGGTTCCCGGCGAGTCGGAGTTCCTATCCGCCGGTGTAGGAATGAGTGAATGTGCTGGAGAAATCGTACTCAGGCAGGCGAGAATAAGAAGGTGAATTAAGAGGAAATGGAGTGTGTTGAAATAGAATTAGGGATTAGAATATGAGAAATATAACACAAAGATAGAGAATTTGGAGAAGTATAACAAAGAATACGATTAGTTTGGATATTCGACGTAATGAGTTAAATAATGTAACATACTATATAGTATGGTTCAAAAAGGTACCTTTAATCTTACGCTTATGCACGCCTAGGCACAAGGCAACGGCAAACCGCCTCGCCTAGGGGTTTCATGCGTAATTAGATATTGAATCACGTCAATGGAGTTGGGCGACATATAAGTATCTCCTAAACATTAATAGATGGAGCTAGGGAAGTCAATACAGAAGGAGACAATTACGTTAATTATGAAATCAATTCTCTACATCAATATTTTGAATAGTTGAAGAACTTCGTGAGCTATTGAGCTATGATTCTATGATTTCGTGAGCTATGATTCTATGATTAAGTGTTGAGTAAGTTATTAATCATTTTAACTTAAGTAAGGAAGTGTTGTAGATTATTATTTCATTCATCATGATGTCCGAATAACTATTTTTCTTCCACCGCCTATGCTCGCTTAGTCTACGCCTATGCGAGCTAGGCGCTAGGCAAAGCCTCAACGCTCGCGCTAGCACCTTTTTAACCTTGATATATAGTGGAAAGTAGTAACTTAGATGAATAGGATAAGGATAAAAACCAATAGTAGGTCGTACCGCAGTAGTACTATTAGACCAAACTCTAATTAGCAAATATGAGATTATAATCAATATTACTAAATTCGAATACTAGGTGGTTATATAATCGATTACCGATAGACTACAGAAGAATTGGTCAAACACAAAAGTTCCTGCTTAAACATGCTTGGTGCACCATCTATTTGTTTAGCTTGTCATAAACTAGTTATGTGCAACTTTGAGAAATAGGAAGGTAGGAGAATGGAAAGGTGAGCTTTGCCATTTTATGTGTGGCATGTCAATCAGGAAAAAAAAGCTTACAAGAGATACCAAAACTTTATTATTACAGGGAAAACAATTGAGACTATGAAGCAAACAAAGACCCACCCAACCCCAAAATTGAACCAAAAAAAGGAGGATAGCCTACTATATGCTCTGCCTCTGCTAAATAATAATACCAACCAAACCTCCTGATGTTGCTACTGACACTCTGTTGTAAAATAAATAAAAAAGGGACGATACTGAAAAATGGCTTCCTGCAAAAAACCCTTTTCTTTTCCAGATCACTCTCGATTTCTTTTCTTTCAATTTTCTTGTCCTGACAGTAAAACTGGAACAATCTGCTAAGAATGAGAAAAATCAGAAGCTGTGCACATTTGTATAAGAGAAACCCCCCAAAAACGATGTAAAAAAGATTCTGCTCCTCCTTCCTTCCCTCTTCTTTGGTTTATTAGCTCAACGTTCTTTGTTTCGGTATGTACTTTAGCTTGACGCCTTTCTCAGGTTTTGATCTGAACTTGGCCTTCACACCACCACCTGCTTCAACCACCATCTCTTCCTCCGATCCTCTAGTACCGAGCTCCGGACCCCTACGAACATCCGATGACTCAGATGTTACGGCGGAACAGCCATTTTGTTGTACACCGTTGCTGGCTTTGAGTGATTCTGGTGCCAGAACCAATTTCACATGCTCGGTTGCCATGGCCTCCTTCCACCCTGCATTTGACACTCATGGTTATTTCTCAGACATGTGGAAGAAAAAAAACAGGTACAGACATGTAGTAAACTAACTAGTCCAGCTTACTCTCTGCAAGAAAAGCTTTAGCCGCCTGGCTCGAGAACTGAAACCTCCCAGGAGGAGGCAGGCTCTCGTATGGGGATTCTCGAGAGACGCTTTCGTCTGGTGGTTGGCCTTTGTTGCCATTCCGGCTCACAGGCCTCCACTGCTGCTTCACTGTCGGACGATTCGAGTGTTTGTCCTGAATATTATTGCTCTTCTTTGGTGCTTGCTGTTGGTCTGCTTGACAATCCTGTTGACTAGAATTCCCAAGTGCAACAGAGATGGAGCCAATCAGAACTTCGCGTTTCTTGGCATGATGGTCTGGCTGCTGGCTTGTTATAGCTACTTCCCTTTCGATTCTGGGTTTCAAGGTCTCCCCGGTGGCATATTCTACTCTAGGTTTCCTGCTCCACTTTCTGTTCCCATTAACCATTGGGATTTGTTTCGGTTCCCTGTAAGTTCCGTGATAACCATTAGGAATATGATTCCACTGGGATTTCGGAGGCATGTGCCACCGACCTACGTGCCTATTACGGTTGCTTCCCTGTAGTGTCGTGTGCCTTTCGACAAAATAATCTCTGCCAGGATCACAAGCAGCTCCAGCATCGTATAGAATCTGACTCTCCAGATCAAACAACTCTTCGTCTTGAAATGCGAGTTGGAGAGGCTCGGAAGAAGACGGAAAGGGATCTGGCTGAATGTCGACATCATGCGAGTTAGAACTACATGCAGTTGAGCAGGGTAGTTCAGCTGAGGGCTCCTCCAACGTCTCATCACTGTGCTCCTCGATGTCGGGTTTCTCCTCCAGCCTCTGATCCTTAGCTCTCTGTTCTTTCTGCCTGAGTTTCTTCTGCCTTTTCCGCTCCACCAGTTCCGCTTGCCTATAAGCATTCACGATACATGTTGGGATTAAACACAAATGGTACTCAAAGCATAGTATGAAAAGTCTATTTCGAAATTTAGGTTGGCAGGCACCTTCTCTGAGCAGCTTCTTCCTCCTCGAAAAGCAATTTCTGGCATCTCAGGGCTTCAGCATCCTTGTCTGCAAGCCATGCCTTAATCTGAATGGAGAGTAACCAAGATGCATCACAAGAATGAGAAATAAGAACACAAACTTCTGCTAAATCATACACCAATTCATTTGATAGTTACAATTAGCAAAACTAACCAATTTCTGTTCCACCAAGAAGCTGGTGCATGCAACTATGTTCTTTGTTTCGAGACCAGTTTTCGCAGCTTCCCCGTCAAAAATATACTTCTGCATTGAGATTGCTGCTCCACATAGAAATGTCTTTTCACTGGCATCATCAAGAATGCTAAACAATTCCTCTGAAGATAAAGGATACCTAAATCTCCCCTGGATAATATCCTGCACAGAAGTCACAGATCACATTAGCTTAATCATAGAGCAGGAACTGAATCAAGCAGTAATCTTGAAAAATAAAATAATTGTGTCTCACCAGAAGAGCAGTACCAGCCCTCAAACAGTACTGTGGAAGTGGAGAAAATCCCTGTTTCCGGTTAAGAGCCATCAACGACTTTATAATTGAAGATCCCGACACTTCCTGGTGATTTACAGGGAAATGAGACATGCATTGAAAACAAATCATTATTACGACACAACAAGAAATTGGAGAAAATGGGGAGAGCTGTGGGAAAGTGAATGGCTCCTAAGTCCTAACAGCATTGATTTTAAAGGCAGATCAAACAAATGACCAACACAAGTCTGCAAGCAGTGACATCCTCACAAGAAATAGCAAACAACATACCTCTAACGCCACATCCTTGAATGACAAAATCTCCTTTGCTTCATCTTCAGAGAGCTGCAAAATACACTTATCGATCAGCATAGAGACAAAGCCACAGCAATCACAACCTCTTCAGACAGACACTTTACCTTCTCCCAAAAGGCTCCCAACAGATTCCTGTTTTTTGTGGTATCCTGACCAAGGGAAAAAAGCTTTTTCAGAATACTTCCAATCAACATAAGTGACATGACATAGAAAGGGCCAAAAGGGAAGTTTCGAACATTTACACTTATAACAGTTGAGCGAACAACGACAAAGAAATTTGAATATTGAAGGAAAAGATACCTTGTCAAGCTTTTTCAGTCGATGGTGAACACGTATGTGCCTCCTATAGTTTATGGAGGAACAAAACTCTCGTGAACACTTGTCACATTTTTGCATCTGAACCTTCAAAGGGGTCAGTAAAGGCCACCCTGGTCCATCTGCAACAATCAACAACACATAATCTCAGAACAAAATGCAATTACAGCAACAAATGCAGACAATGTAGCCACATAATTAAATGTCCGATGAAAGAACATCTAGTAGTACCTTGCTGGTCCAGAGCTTGAAGCAGTTGGATCCACTGTACGGGGCTATCGTTAGTCCTAGGGAAGGAAAGCAGAGGCTCCTTCCCCATTGCTTGCCTGATGAACGTGTCTAGGGAATCATTCCCATCTTCCGATTTCATCACATCTGTAGTGTTGGACCCTTTGAGTTTCGCAACTGGCATTTATGAACACAGGATCGATCCAGGATATAATGAACCCGCCAAAAACGGCACTGCACAAAGAAGAACAATGTCAAGAGAGAATCGTCAGACGAATCGGCTAGCAATCTCAGTTCCAAAGACAATAATAAATGTGCCATTAATTATGCATAATAGGAATCATCTGAATCGCCTCCACTCCACATTGTGGTTATTAACGAGCAAAATAAACAACCCATTGCTCCCAAAAACACCAACTTAGTAAGTTAGTCAGATAACTGGTATTTTCATTCGCTAGATACCACCTACAACAAATTACAGTTTCGAATCTCCCATTCCCCCCATTGACCATTCCCATCGCTAACCAAAAGAACTTCCCCATACCCTGCATAATTTCAACCGACCTAATTCAATTAAGTCGAGATTGCAACCCTAACCAATTCAAAAAAACGAGACAAAATCTCTCCGCATCAGGACCCTCGTGTTCTTTCTCACCTCCACCAATCGAAAGAGAAAATCAACGCAGTGCCGCGAAATCAATGGCGAAAAACCTCGAGGAAGAATGCTAATGAAAAAAAAAAAAGGAAATGAGAAAATCGTTCGGTATCGTGCCGGTGACGTGATCTACGAAAAGGCTAGACTGGATTGAAGGAACGTATACGCCTGAGCCTTTTTAAGGATGAAAAGGGAAAAGCACGAGCAGTAAGTGAAGTGATCGGTGATACGTACCAGTTGGAAAAAGTGAGAGGCGCGGAGGGAGTAGAGATCGGTAGAGAGGAGAAAAGAACAATCTCCGGCGATCGGAGGGATTGAGGGAGTAGGGGGCTGGCCGATGAGGGGAAGAAGCGGAGTGTTTGAAAGGAGCGAAAATCGGGAGAGAAAGTGCGAGAAAGGTGATCGGCCGAGAACTAGTAGAGGAAGAAAAAGAGAGGAAAAAAAAGAAAAAAAAGAGAGTTTCGAGGTAAAAAAAAATCAGAAGGGTTGGAGCCAAAAAAGAAGGGAAAAAAACATATAAACAAAAATTCGAGGGAAATTGGGGAAAATCCTCTTTTAGCAACGCGAAAATGAAATCAAGTGAATTGGGGAGCAAGAAAAAAAAAATGGAGGTTGGGGGAGAAAAATAAGAACAGTATTTATTTATTATTTTATTGGTCGAAAATATATTACTTCTCCAGTTCTCTTGCAGAGTCAGAGTTTCAGGGACATATAGCATGAAGTTTTGTCGCACGCACGGGTTTAGGGCAACCTGGACTTCCTAACGTGGACGCCCTGTATTGGGCCCTTGGTAGACCTGCCTACCCAAGAATTGTCATTGGGCCGAGGTTTATGGCGCCACCGCACGCACGCGGGCCTGCCATTATGGTTTCTCTAAAGTTTCGAGTTACCGGAAGCGATCAGTCTAGTTCAGGGATGGCAACAAAACCCGAACTCACGGGTACTCTATCCGATTCAATCCGGTTAATACGGGTAAAACTCTTGTTGAGGAGTTTTGGATCGAGTTCGAGTTTAAACTCGTTATACTTTCACTGGATTGGGTTGGATTTGGGTTTAGGGATACTCGACCCTTGGATACTCACTCATACTTATTCCGTCGCCTACTCTCTTCAAATTCTACCATAATTCTAATTTCTCACAATCTAATTTACATTTTGAGTGGATAATTTGTGATTTGTTTGAATTTTCTAGACTTGTTTTTTATTTTTTTGTATGGATAATTTGTATGGAGATATAGATGTTTGACTTTTGTTTTGATAGGAACTTGTTATATTTAACCACAAAAACCACTGGGTATCCATGAACCCGCCGATACCCAACGGGGTGGGTTTGAGTTTTCCAAACCCATTGAATTTTACCCTGGTTTTTGTAAAGGATAAACCTATGAATTTGGGTTTGGCAAAACCCAACCTAAACCTAACCATTGTCATCCCTAGCTGTCACATCGATTAGGTTTCTAGCAGATTGTTGTGTTTAACGGAATTCTGAATGGAACTAGTTGGACTGATATATAGTTTTGAACTGTAATAGCACAACTGATTTCTTGGCCAATAAGGACTATAACTTGTATTTTGGTGCATATCCTATCTGTGTACGATCCATGTCTTAGTTACTGGATCCATTTTAATGTCATGGGTATTTCTAAAAAACATTTAAAAACTAATACGAATTAAGAGATTGTAGGTATCTGACTTTTTATTGGAAAAAATGTTGAAACTTGTAAAATATGATTTCAAAATTTTATCTGACGATAATGACAATTTTTTTTTTAAATACATTGTATATTGTATTTGACATTTCAGCCAACGTTATCATATTAAACAAATATTAGCAATTAAAGTTAATTCTTTTTGTAAAAATTAAATTTGAAATTCGATTGTACTATATATACTCACAATATATTGTGAAAAGCTATGTACAAACAAGATGCAAAGTAAAAGGATATACATATGACATGAGTTGCTTAAGTTGGGTTTCAGTTCACCATTGTTGTTCGCGCCACTCTTGAATTGCCTGATACAGAGCATGATTAGGCAGCAGATCACAGTGTTCCATCTTCAGATTAGTCATGGGTGAAGTGTTGTGCCCACTCTTCAGCCAGCCTTTAATCGCGTCGCCTTCGTACGTGAAACCATCTGCAGCTATCTGCGGATCCTTCATCACTTCCTGTACGAGCCGAACATTATCAGATCAACTGATCAAGCTTCAAGGATAATGTAGAAACAACTTAGGTGACCAAACCCAGCATACAGCTTTAGGTGGTACCTGGAAAATGGGGCATACAAAATGGGATGGAACTCGGCGAGGTTCCTTGGCATCCAAGCATGATGATGGTGGCTGTGAATCAGTTGAAGAAGGTAGCACTAGCATCTGATCCAAAACAGGATAGATTTCTGACAAAAGGTCCGCCCGGATCAATCTGTCGCCGTTGCAGCATTTCAACGCCATGTTAGCCAGCAGTTTGGCCAGTTCATCTGGCCATTTCCCAGCACTGTGATCCAGAACGGCTTCCAACTTATTGTTCTCTAATGCACATTTCACATCTTTCAATATTCCCGAAACCGGTCTAGCAGTAAGCAGAAGGAGAAGAATGATCCCAAAAGAGTCGACATCCGACTCCGGAGTGAGATTACCAGTTTTGCCTTGTGGGATCAAGTGAGACATGCCGAAATCATATAACTTGCAGACGAGGTTTGAATCAAGGAGGACTTTAGACGGTTTTAAGTTTCCATGGATGACACATGGCTTGTTGGAGTGAATGAAGATGAGAGCAGAGCATATCTCAGAAGCAATTCTCAACCGAGTCTGCCAAGTAAGTGGGCGCGATTTACCTTTACAGGCAAGACGATCTTCCAGGCTTCCGTTTTTAGCATACTCAAGGACAAGAGATCTGGCTTCTGGGCAAATTCCAATCATTGTTACCAGATTTGGATGCCTCACCTTGCTCAAAATCTTCACCTGGGTTCCATAGTAAGTGATAGATGATCAAGCAATCAGTTTAGTAAGCTAACCAATCAATCAAGAGGCATATAGGGTCTTTTTGGTGATTTTTTTATGCAGACTGAAAATTTTGTATGGAGTTCGAGAAATGCTGTACCCCGTTCTGAAATTCGAGTTGAGAGCCATAGGAGGGTAACATCTTTATGGTTACAAGGAGATGGCGAAGGAGACCTTTGTATATAGTTCCATATCTTCCTTCTTGAATCTTCCTAGCTGGATCAAATTCACTAGTTGCCTCTATGATCTCCTCAAAAGAGAATTCAAGAATTTCTGACCCGTGAAAGCTTGTAGCGCCAAGTTTCCCCAACTCTTGTAGCCTTTTCACTTCCCTCACAGCATTTTCACATTCCACCTTGGCATCATCCCTCTGTCTCCTGAAACTAATCAGAAGTTCAACGGCTGCAACGATCTTCTCCTCCAGTTCCTGTACCACACGATTTGCATCCCCAATCTGCTTTTCGAGTACAGCCTTCTGCTCCTTGACCTGCTTTAGTTCTTGGTAGAGTTCATCATGTTGGTTCCCCATCCTTTCTACCGAGTCCCTCTCTCTAGCCAAAACTTCCTCCATCTCTTTTCTCAGGCTAATCTCTTTGATGCACAAGCTTTCTAGTGCTTTAGCCTGTGAAAGAAACAATTTCACATTACAGAATAGTTGACGCAGGATGATCAGTTATTTTGGTTATTATATTTTCCAAATAGTACAATATGAAATGTCTGAAATCATGGGCTCCAACAATCAACACTGACAAAGCAAACTCCTCAAATTGCCCAGTCAAACAAAAACGTGCCTTGCATTTTGCTTCTATAGCATTCTCTTCCTCTTTCCATCGCTTAACTACCTCTTCAAACGCCTTTTTGCTTAGATCGCTAGCATCCACAGCAGATCCTTCCAAGCTACTCGTACTCGATGCATCTGTTTGCTCCTTCACTTCCACGGCCTGCAAAAAGTTACACTCCAGTATGGACATCAGAAATCTAATGCGGAAATTCTATGTGCAAGTGGTAATTGAAGAGCTTCGTGCACTGAAATCTTGAATAAAAAATAATTCTTTAATGGGAGATTCAGTTCTTCTGACCTTATGTTCAAGCAGTGGCATCGCTGTTTCAATGGATTCTCTGGCGTCCAAGCTACTATCATTATCGAACTTCGTCAACAAAGCTTCAAATCCATCAGCATTGTCAACTGCATCTGCACAACTCTGTAACACTGTCAATCTACCAAGCTTTTCTTACAAGATTTGGATGAATGTTGCATAAATATCATGTTGTTACCTGGAGAAACATCAAATGCAGCAAAACCTGATTGCAAATCCTCTGGTTTCTCAGATACTGAATCTGAATAAGTCAGGAGCAACGGGAGATCATCAATTTCCGATTCACATATGTCATCTCTACCTTCCCTGTTTCAATACTTGAATAAGCAAACGAATTTTGAATTCTTTGAAGGCATAAATAACAGCTCAGTGAACAAGAAACTGCTAATTACTGATCGGGGATCATGGCAGAAGAGGCAAACGGAAGCCTGAAACTGTACCTAGTGTAGATAAGGCGACCATTGCAAAGAAACCAGATATGGCAAGACATAGCTGCATGTTGCCATACAAATGCTGCTTTCTTGGACTTAATCTCTGCTAATTTCCTGTAATAACCAGATACAGGGACACAAAATAAAGCATCTTGCCAATCAAAACTATGAAACGTCTCAAACAAGATAATTCATTTATACACTTCTCACTTTGAGTAGTGCTTATCAGCTGCTGCACCCATGACCAGCCACTTCACATAGTACCGATCAACAATCTCGACAATCCCCTCCTCGATGCTCATCGCCTCAATCCACACTTCATAAGGTTTAACCTATGGAATTGAGTTAACTACAGAGTGTTAATCACACACATCATCATCAGGTAATGTTGAATACTAGACTGATCCCAAATGATGTTTGGCAAAGAAACACTACCCCTTCTTGCCCAAGAATGAGGAAGTACTGAGTCAAAATATCAGCCACCTTTCTCCTCTCCAACTCTTCAAATCCCTCGGCAGCAACTTTCTTCGCTTTGTTGGCAGCAAGGAGCCTGTCTTCTGCGCAGAATACAAACAAAAGCCATAGCCATTAGAGCTAAAATTGAAGTCAAATCCCTCGGACAAATTCAATATTGATCCAAAAAGCCCTGATCAGAAAACACCAGCGACTACAGGACAACCGACAAACTGTAAATAATTGAACTCCGCAGATATAACGCCATCAAAGACGACACACAAGAAACGACGGCTGAAACTCCAATTTCCCTCGTTTCCCCGACGACCAAACAAAGCGTAATCAGGTAAAAGACGAAGACCAAAAGAAGAACAATCGGAGAGGAAGGAAACTCACTGAACGGAACGACGACATTTGAAGCAGGCTGGTGGACGTGGAGGAGGCAAATCTTCATCCCCGAGAAGTTGCGGACCGCCCAGAGCAGCGCCGTCTTGCTTTCCTCGACGTTCCTCCCCACGGCGACGAAGATGGTCTCCTCCACATCGAAGCCTGATTCCGCCTCAACACTGCTACTCCCCATGCTCCAGCTCCGCGAATCAGCGACCAATTCGGCAATCAGCATTCGAAATTCTCAGTCTTCCCAGCTGAAGCTCAGTTGCTCCGACTCAGCAGAGAGAGAGAGAGAGAGAGAGAGAGAGAGAGGATGGCCTACTTTTTTGAAAAGGGGAAAAGGAGAAGGGGGAATCTTTAGCTCTTTTGCATCAGAGTTTGTGCGCCTGTGGAAAGTAATGGAAACGGCTTTCCTTCCCTGTCTTTCTCCGATGTTATTTCAGAAGAGGAAAAAACCTTCGTTTACAAGCTATCTCTATCCTTTACCAAAGCTGGCGCTTCGTGGCGGAGAATAAGGAAGGAAATGGAATTGGGAAGTATGAAGGAGGAAGGAGGAGCGACTTAGCTAGGTCGTTGAACGTTTGATTGACTTTTGCTTCCCGTCCTTAAGTCCTAACAACATTCCTCGTATACGCCAGCGTTTTGGTAGGAAACCGCGAACAAAGTCAACGAGTCCTTTTCTAATTATGCATTGAGCATAAATCAACGGCTTATTATTATTAAGCTCTTGCCTCTTGGTCCATCTTTTTAATTATTCAATGCTGGGCCCGGGCCCGGGCCCAATATGTATAACAGCCCAAAACACTATAAAATGCTATAATATATATTCCAACGAGGAGAAGGCCCAAGAAAAAACAGGCTTAAGCTATTGATTATTATTAGTGGATTGTGTGCCTCACTCTGTCATTCGCCTCTTCTGTTTTTATTTTCTCCCAATCAAGAGCTCGCCGGCGGCAGCCAGCCATGGCGATCGAGGGCTACTCCATCGGCAGACTGGGAGACGACGATCTCCTCGAAGAAATCCTTATCCGCCTTCCGATGCAAATCCATCTTCAAGCGATGGAACTCAATCGTATCTGCTCCCTACTTCTCCCGCCGTCTCCTTTCACACCACCGGGCCCTGTCCGCCGCCGCAGCAGAACCGCCTCTTCTGATTTACCTAGAAGAACAGCGATCTACGATCTGTAGCGTCCTGCCCATGCCCAGCGACGAAACCCGATCCCATTGCCGCGTTTTCGATTGCTTCAAGGACTTGCTCTTGGTGGGATTCGAGGACTGCAGCGACTACGAACTCCACGGGACATTCTTCGTCTGCAACCCGTTCACGAATCAGTGGGTTTGCCTCCCTTTAGCGCCCAAAAGGTTTGGGGATTGGTATTGTTGTCTCACGAGGCTAGTGTGCCAGCCCTGCAGCTCTGTTTCTCTGGATTTGGGCGACGGCGGAGAAGAAGAAGAAGAAGAAGAAGAAGAGGAGCATTCACTTATCACCGATTTCGCGTGGTGCGTTTGTACAGCGATCGGGTGGATGTGTTCTGTTCGGAATCTGGAATCTGGACCTCGACGCCTACTGAACGGTTTGGCCGATTCCCGCCTAGGGACGAAGCTGTAGCTTCGCACAACGGGAGGTTGTACTGGAAGAATTGGGACGGGAAATTGGTCGAGTGGAATCCCTTCGGCCCATCACTGGATGACGCAAACACTGCTTTGATTGATGCTCCTGAGGCCGGCTCTTACCACCGCTCGTCAATTTACACCTCTCAGGGTTGCTTGCACATGATCTCCTCGGATTCCCCGGATGCATTCAGCGTTTGGAGATGGGAGGAAGAAGAAGAAGGAGAAGAAGGAGACCGGAACAGGGGTTGGCGGAGAAGTTACAGAGCGTTGTTGGGTGAGTTAAAGGATCGCGAAACGAATGGCTCGGAGTTTAGAAAACTTAGTGTGGTTGGCCGGCATCCATGGAAATCGGAAGTTGTGTTCCTGCTGGGCTTTCGTCGTCGTGGTCGTGGCCGCGGCGGGTCTGCTCTTTCCGTTGCTCTCTTCACTTGTAATTTGAGAAGCAAAGAAACGGAGTTCTTTGCTTATACAAGACGAAGAGGGATTATCGCAGGGCAGAGTGTGTTCCAGCCTAGGGTTATTCTATGGCCTACTCGAATTCCAAGCTTCGAAAAGTTGCGCGGTTACTACCTGCGATGGAAGGTTCAGTTGTTGGAACCAATTGACTGGTTAAATTAACACATGTCAAAATGCTGCATTTTTTTTTACTCTAAAACATGCAATTTCAACTCAATTTTTCGTTGGAGTGACTGAGAGTTTTTAGGGTTTTTAATTTAAAACAAGCATCGATGATCAGTACTTTTGATAGTTTTTTTTTGGTGGGGGGGGGGGGGGGGGATACGCTCAACATTTGAGCGACTAATAAGTTTATGTGGACCACTTTTAGGAATCTCATAAATTTGTTTATCCATGAGTAAACAATTGTGTATGTGACGATCATATTCATAAATTCATCAACTAAGCAATAAGATCCATACTTAATTAAGTATTTCTAAACAATTCAGGTTATTGAAACTAAATTGTTCATAACTTTTATATCACGATATCAAGAAGTTTTGTATTTGAATATTCACAACCCCTACATTTGTTCTTCGAGATACCAATACCAATTCTTTTCCATGCCGTGTTTGAATTCTTTCGCAACCCCAATGTTCGTTCGAGGGACCAATACCGATTCTTTTTTCATGTCAATTCGATTGAGAAAGTTCGTCACGGAAGTTAAACCTTTCCTCTTAAATGCCATATTTGAATTCTTTCGCAACCCCAATATTTGTTCGAGGCACCAATACCGATTCTTTTTTCATGCCAATTCGATTGAGAAAGTTCGTCAGGGAAGTTAAACCTTTCCTCTAAATTTGGCCTTGGATTCATTTCATTGAGACGAGTAAGTCAACAAACTCACTCAGTAAAAAAGAGAATTAACATTTCTTCTCCCCCTTCTTATTCACCACATGAGTTCTCTCTCCTATCCTCCCACCTCATAGTACCAAGGAAATTGGGTACTTATCACCTCCCACACTCAAGAAATGAGTACCTTCTTCCATCATCAGCTCACCATCTTCATTAGCTCTGCTGAAATGCTCACAAGGGCTCACCTCGAATTCGACCTCCGCCTTCTCTCCCGCGCTGAGCACCACGCTCTTGAACCCCACCAGCTGTTTTCTGGGCCTTCCATCTCCATGCCTCGACTGCCTAGCAAACAGCAGCACGGGATGCTTGCCAGCCATCTCACCATGGTTCTCCACCCCAACTCTGGTCTGGAACTTGCTTTGCTCGCAGAAGTCTGCTCCAACGCTGGAAACCAGTGTCGAACGAACTGAACCTGACTCGTCGATTGCTGCTTGCTTTGTTGAGGTGGACTGGTTCAGGAAGAGCTTGTCCTGCGAGACGTGCTTCAGCTCGTAGGAATACTTGGAGAAGCTGAGGCCATGACCGAACTCAAACACGCTGTGGCCTTTGTAGAACCTGTAGGTTCGGCCAGGGTAGCTCGAAGATGATTCAGGACGCATTCGCATGTCTGTCATTGGTACATTCACAAACTCTTGTGGGTACCAAGTAACTGGCAGCCTCCCTCCTGCATAGCAACAAACCCGATACATAAAACGTCAGAATCAGATTGAAGTTAACACATTAGGATCGGATTGAAAGGGATGAGTCGCGATCGATTCACCTGGATTGTGATCACCAAATATGATTTCAGCAAGTGCAGTCCCGCCAGCTTCACCAGGGTAACCACCCCACAGAATGCTTCCTATCTTCTTATCATACTTGGCAAATGAAACATCGACTGGACCTCCAGAGAGAAGCACGAGGACGATTGGATTCTTTGCAGCTCTCGCCACCTTGGTGACGAGTTCTTGTTGCCTCCCAGGAAGCACCAGGTCCACGCGATCGAGCTCTTCCCTCTCTACCGATTGATCTAACCCCATCACCAGCACCACATGATCAACACCTTTGGCTACCTCCACGGCTCGATCAACTTCAGCTGACGAGCATCGAACACTATCACAGCCCTGGACATAAGTTGTGTCCTTAACATAGCCCTGAAGTCCCTGCAACGGGGTAACCAACTTGCACGGTGGTCCAGCGTAGTTTCCAAGCAAGGTTTGCCCCGAGTTGGCATTTGGGCCGATCACTGCGAGAGACTTGATCTGGGATTTCCGGAGAGGGAGGAGTCTAGCTGAGTTCTTGAGGAGAACAATGCCATTACGTGCGGCTTCAAGTGCTAGCATCTGATGCTCTTGTGAACAGACTTGGTCCGGACCAATGTTGCCGAAAAGCTGTTCCTTTGGGTCGCCATTGAAGAGGCCGAGCCTCATTCTTAAGGCAAAGAGGTTATGAAGTGCTCTGTCTATTTGGGATACAGGTAATTTCCCCTGCTCTACTGCGCTTTTACTGTGCTGCTGCAAGTATAATCCACAGTCCAAGTCCATCCCTGCATTTTGCTGGCTATGTTAGAGAAATCCAATACCATATTCTATTTACCATTAAAGGTAATAAAGGTATCATTCTTAAACAACCAATGGAAGGCAACAATATTTAAGTGGTAAAGAGGACAAAACATTGCATGCATCAAACTTGGGGAACGCAACAAGAAGCAAGCCATCATCAACGGGACTGGCTTTGCCAATTGGGTTTAGCCATTGATTGGATTTCGAAGGGAAAACGCCCATGAGAAGAGGGCTCCACTGGGTAGGTGGGACAAAGAAGAGACCAAAATGGCGTTGATGCCATACTGATAAGGTTCGGTGAAAAGAAACAAATGGACAAATGCAATAAGTCCATCTGCACAAGCTAGGACAGACAAGGGTTTATGGTGGGAAATGGACATCTGAATGTACCAGCTTTAAGAACGTCGGCAACAGCATCCTCTGGTTGCTTAGCGTAACCTTGAGCATCATGGATGATGGAAACAGCATCACAGTCTGATGTTATGTACCTGAAATGATTTCAGTGGAAGTAGGTAGATAGGTTCAAATGTTAGGGAAGCAACAAGCATTGTCTGAAAATCTCTTTCCAGGTTATATTAGAGGAATGGTTAATCAGTGCATTACCCATGAAATCCCCATTGGCCTCTTGCAGTTTTGGAAAGGAGATTGTAATCTGCACAGCTCGGAACCCCATTGACTCTGTTGTAAGCACACATTATCCCGCTGGCTTTCCCTTCTTCAACGCAGCTCTGGAATGGTGGTTGATATGTGTCGGCTAAATCTTGTTTAGTCACCTGGAATCAAATCCAAAAAGAGAAAAGGATATCATTATTATCAGATTCAGAACATCCCATCAGCCCATGAAATGAACACAATAATGCATCATGGACAATAAAAAGAAACTTAGAAAAAGCTCCCCTTTCAGTCATTTTCACACGGGACATGCAAGGGAAATAGTATAGATCAAGAGCATTTGTATCTGTTCTGTGTCTTAACCTTCTACAGTCTCTGGTTATTAATGATTCGGTTAAGACGAATCTGTGCAGACTTCAAATTTGAGTTTCATTTAAGGGACATTTCATAAAGGAATAGTATGTAATGAAATAGTGCTCGATGAGACGCACTAGACCAGAAAAGTAGCTTTACTCAGTCTCGAATTATTCAATGACACACCAGAAAACCCTCAACCAATGCAGCTCAAAACCAGGGAAACCGGTTCAAGACCAGTAAAGCACATAAGAACAAGGGAGAAGAGTGAGTGAGTCAACTTTTTTTCTTGTTGTGTTGCAGAGGAAAAAGTGGCACACAAAATCAGAAGGCTTATGAAAAAAGCAACTAAAAAAAGGAAGCGACTCTGTAAAGTTTGCCAAAAAAAACTTACACGAGCATCAAACACAAAGCGATTGACGCCCTTCCAGTTATCCAAATCATAGGCAGTGAAATGCTTGCAGCAAGCGGAAGCCTGCAGATGCCCAGTAAGCTTCCCGCCATGGAAGCTATCCCCTTGAACCCCTCTCACATACGAGACGGCATACTTCCCAGTAACCAGAGGATCCTCCCCTGGGGTTTCCTGGCCTCTCCCCCACCTTGGGTCCCTAAAAATGTTGATGTTTGGAGCCCAAAACGTGAGCCCTGAAGCCTGCCCGCCATTGTAAAGTGCTCTCGCCTCTTTCCCAATCACCTAAATAAACAACTCCCACTTTCCCAATTAGTCAATCAATCAAAACCCAATCGAGCTTCGATGATGTTAAATTGAAGTTACCTGGCCAATGCGGTACCACTGGTAGGCATCGAAAGAGGCGGCGGTGAGGATGACTTGAGGGAAGCTGGTGGCTTTGGAAATGGTGCCGTTGAAGTGGATCCCTTTGCCAACCCATCCGACGCCGTGTAGGGCCTCCGACCACCACTCGTAGGCCGGAATGCCGAGCCGCGGGACGGCAGGGGCGGTGTTCACGAGCTGGGAGATCTTCTCGTCGAGGGTCAGCCTGGAGACGAGGTCTTTGGCTCTTTGGGTTATGGGTAGCTTGGTGTTGCAGAAGGGTAAGGAGGTTGTGGTGCTTGATTGTGCGCCGCAGGAGAATGGAGGTTGTTGTTGTTGCTGGTGCGTGGGGGCGGCGGGGAGGAGGAGGATAAGGAAGAAGAGCAAGGTGAAGGTGGAGAAGGAATCCATGGGAGAGAGCTTTGGTAAAAGCAAGTAGCGAGCTTAAGCTTGTTTAGCTGGTAGTGAAGTAGAGTGAGTGAGTGGGGTTTTGAACCTTTAATAGAACCCGCTTCAACACTTGTGCAACCGTTTTTGGTTACTGGTTCGGCCTACTGGCCGATTCGGTCCGTTTATAATTTAATAATTGGCTATTTGAGAAACGAATTTTTGTAGGGTTCGTTTGGATATTAATAATTGTTAAATCAGACAATTAGGTATATTGATCCTTTTCAGAGATGGCTTATTTTAGCTGTGACTGATTTTGATGAAATTACTTCATTTGGATCTACCTTACCTTTGGTATGAGTCAATTCACATTTGTCCTTTGTGTGAAGTTAATGGTAAACTACTAAAATGTCAAACTTATTACATTTTATGAGATAAATTGCAAGTTTGGTCACTGCAATTATTGGAAAAATTCACATATAGTCACTTTTTTGTAGGGTAATGTCTATTTTTTATCCAAATCTTTTTCAGATTTTTTTATATTATCCAAACCTAATAAAATTTCATTAATTATCCAAATCTTTCATAATGCAACAAAATATTAGCCATTTTATGTTATCGTTAATAATTTTGTAACTTTTTTCTTAGTTAAAATATTAAAATTTTGGAATGTTGACCTTCATGAGTCTCTTCCAAATCAATATCATGTTGCCAAGTCAATATTACTAACAAAATTGCTAACTGGAAGTTAACATTTGGCTAATTCTTAATATATCGATAAGTTTGGATAATATAAAAGAATCTAAAAAAGGTTTGGATAAAAAATAGACATTGCACTTTTTTTTATTTCATTGAGGGTCACTAGGTAATTAAATGTTTCAAATTTGGTCACTTTTCATTAGTTTTCGTCAACCTCCGTTAAAATCATCACTGTTTTACTTATACGGCTAACCGAAACGCTGATTTCACCGAATTTTGACCCGCCACGTTATAAAATCCGACCTTCTAAAGTATAGGGTTTAGTCGCATAAAAAACGATGACGACACGTGGTCTCAGAGATCATACGGTTGACAAATGTTGATTACCAAATAATTAATCTAAGGATACCAAACATTCTTTAGTTCGCGAGCTTTCCCTCCATTTCTCTTGACGGGCAGGTACTATGGAACAGGAGCAATTTTCCTGCTATAATCTTCCGCAGAGGAAAAAGAACTACCTGCCGATTCCCTTATGGACAATGGAAGCCGCCGGCGGAATCACTTCCCCGCCACCTGATGCCGATTCAGCAACAAGGAAATCCGATGAGAATGTCGTCGTCATCCTCCAAGAGCTGCGATCTCTGCGCCGCTCCCACGAGGCGCTTCAGTACCAATATTCGGCCGCGGAGAAAAGCCTCGCGACTGTGCAGAAACAGAGAGACGAGGCACTGGAGCAGAATTGCAATCTAGAGATGGCCGTTTGCGAGACCACACTCGAACTGGACCTCCTTCGCGAGCTCATCGGGCAGCTGGAGGTGTTCTGCCGCGAGAAACAGAGCGAAATTGAGCGAGGCGAAATTTCGAGGAGAACAGAGCTCGAAACCGAATTGGAAATATGTAGGGCAAGGATCAAGGAGTTAGAATTCAATATCAAACAATCTGAAGATAAGAATGAGGTCCTGTTAAAATCTCTGGTCTCGCTGCTCCCGGCGGCGAAGAACCATCTACTCAAGATAATACGCTGTCACGACGACGGGAAGACCGTTGATTCACAGCTCGAGAAGGAATCGGAGGGAATCGGAGAAGCAGAGGATGAACTGAAACGAGCACTGCGGGAGCTCTCGAAGATCACGAGACTGGCAAGCGAGGCAGAATCTGTGACGAAAGAGTTCGAGGAGAGGAAGAAGAAGGAGAAGAAGATGCTGGAGGACAGCATCGTGAGCTTGACGGAAGAGAATCGCGACCTGAACACCTTTCTCAGGGTCGCGTTAATGGAGAAGGAGGCCGCGGAGAGGAATCTGAACAAGCTGAAAGGCAGCAGCACCGAGCATAAGAAGGCAGCTCTGTTCCAGATCGCCGAACGGGGTTTGCAGAGGGTGGGGTTTGGTTTCATCATCGGCAGCAGCAACAGCGATGAAAAGACAGCAGAGGAGGAATCTGGATCTGAAGTCAACAGAAGATCAGACGACGGCGATGGTGACGAAGAAGAGAGCGTTAGTTTGGTATGTATGAAGTCACAAAAAAAAAAAAAAACACACTCTGTTTTCGCTGTCCAGCTTGAGATTTGACTGATAATGATCCATTTCTCAGGCTTCGACTGTTGAAAGAGTGATGAAGAACTTGCGGCTGGAGATCGCGGAGCTTAGAAGATCACTGGAGGATTCTAGGTAAAGCTGAGAAAGCGAAGTAATCTTCATCAAGCTAGACAATGTGCTTTTGGCTTGATTGCTGGTTTTGCTATCCCACACTGTCAGATCAGACTGCGAGCAGCTGCAGAGCTTGGTGGAGAGACAAGCTCAGAGCATTGCCGAAAACGCGGTGTACGTACAAGAGCTGGAGGATAGGGGCAGGGTTTCAGCACATAATGTAATGGACAATCCTACTAAGAAATGATGCGACAAAAAGATATGATCTTTTCTATGGGGGGCTGACTTAATAATTGTTTCAGATAGACAAACTGATGGCAGAAATCAGAGAAGCAGAGGCAGAGGCAGGGAGATGGATGGAAGCTTGTGAGTTGGAAGTGGAAGCTGGGAAGAAAGAGGTTGCAGAACGGGATAAAGTGGTGAACCATTTTCCTAACTTGCTCTACAGAAATGAATGTACTTAACCCTGAGTGAGACAGATACTTACCTCGGATTATTCTATGCTTGAATTCCTGCAGATTGCGATCATGAAGCTAGAATTGGAGAAGACAAGGGCTGCTCTGCAGATATCTGATGGCAAGTTGAAGATGAAAGAGGAGCTTGCAGGTGCAGCAATGGCGGCCCAAGCAGCAGCCGAGCAGTCTTTGCAGCTAGCTGATAGCAGGGCGAACCAATTCCGTAGCAGGATGGAAGAGCTAAGCAGACAGCTAGAAGCAGCAGAAAGCAGAGATCGAGTTCGTCATAAGGCGAGGCATAGGTGTTGTTGGCCATGGAGTGGTCTGAGAGATGGCTCAAACAATAACGGTAGACGCAGGAGGCTCCCAGAAATGCAACCCTTGCTCTCTTAAGGCTTCTCATTCTCTCTGTGTTTCTTAAAGAAATGCACACAAACTTGTTTCTATGATTGGACGACAAATACGGGTAGAAGCACTTCCATGATTGGAAATGAGAAATGACATTCAGACAATATTGATGCTTATGGGCAGAAGTAGTTCCATTTGTTTCAAGCAACATAAACTAGAATGGGCAACTTTATGCATTGCCAATAAAAACTACAACAGATATGAGTAACTTAGCCAACAGTTTAGTGAAACAGCCCTCCCAATACGTCCTTGCTCACCATGTCCTTGATCTGCATTCCATACAAGAAAGAGGAAAAAAGAAGAGGATGAATCGAAATATCCGAGTTAATGTGGTCATTTTCCATTCAAACGAAGTAGATATGGTCATTACCTGCTTAGCTGAGAGGCCAGCTACATCTTTTAACTCGTCAAGCTGTTGAACAAACATGTTAGATTGATTATGAGTACATCTGATAGTGAGCATTTATGTCAAGAACCAACGTCGACATAACGGTGTTAACTTACATCCTTAAAAGGCGATTCCTCACGAAATTCCATAATGTATGTTGCACGTTTTTCTCCGATCCCCTGCACCGAGGGATCGATGTTAGTTACAAATTTTAAGGTACCCATACAAGAAGTAGAAAATTTGACACCATTGAAGCCATTAGTTACCTTTAGTTTCTTCAGATCTTCCCTGTTAATGACAAAAGAAACAGCCACAAATCAGTCCACCTTGTCAAGTACATTTACGGACCGAGAAAGATGCTCACGATTGATTTAACACTTACTTGTTCGCTGTGTTGAAAAATTTAAGGTATTCCGTAAGAACCGAGTTCTGAAATTGAACAATGATATGTAAGCACCAGATCGCAGTCTTATGCTATGTTGGAATGGAGGAGAAAGGTGTTGGGACCAACCTTCACTCCGCAATTGCTTCTATTCAACTTCTCCCAGGGGCTGCATAAGCTTGCAATGTCCAAGTTCTTATTCACTTCTCTTATATTGCATTCAGGGGTCATTGGCTCCGCGGAAGCAGCTGTAAACTGATCTTGGAGAGGAATATCATTGGTTGGGGGCATCACCGTGCACAATGGGGTTGACGTATAGAGCTGCTTTGGGGTTGAAGTGTAGAGCTGCTTCAAATTGTTTGAGATCTCCTTCAGCCGCAAGCTGATTGGCGGAGAACCCCCTTCGTTAGCAAGAGATATGTCATTCTCCTTGTCTAGACTTTGGCCTATTAATACAGAGAAACAAGTTAAAAGATTAAACAAAAGTGGGAAGACAAGATGCAAAGAAAAATTAGATCCTAATAAGGTCACCTATCTTTCATACCTTCATCAACCACTGATAACGTCGTAGTGGCTGGTGTTATATTGTCTAGACTTTGACCTACTAATAGAGAGAAACAGGTTAACATATTCATGAAAGACAACAAAAAGTGAGAAGCCAAGATGTTAAGCAAAATTAGACCCTAATAACGTTCACTATCTTTCGTACCTTCATCAACCACAGGCAATGTCGTAGTGCCCGGGGTTATCATGTTCACATGCTCGTCTTCTTCGGCAAGCTCCATTGATACCTAAGACACCATGGAGTTATGTTCTTGTTAAGCAACCCCGTTCAAAGACTACAAAACCAACTATAGAAGCATCATTGGTTCTAAAATAAGAGGTTCGTTTGTTCCATTGCTGTCTTGGACTACATTTTTTCTGCTGATTTTCCAATCAAAATAACTAGCACTAGCCATTCTGCATGGAAAAAAAATTCCCTATTCACACACGTATGTACCTCAAGGGAAGCAAGAGCATCTTCCAACGGAACAGGAGTATTCTCTAGTTCTAATGATGAAGCTTCCTGTAAACCATATCAAAGTCTCAGACATCTGCCATAGTATAATGCAAACACAAAGCAAGGAGAGGAAGGATAAACCACAAACCAGAACCACATTATCCTTGATGGAATTCGAAGTGTGCTCTTCCTAAAGAGATAATAGACAGAGTTAGTGAGTTACAGAAGATACATTTATTCAGATTACTGAAAGTTCCAGTAAGACTTAAATACTGATAAAGTAGTTTATAAGCGAGTAGCGTATTTAAATATGAAAAGCTTACCTCTTCTTGTGCAGAAATCCCAGTGTTCAAGCCAATGGAAGAACTTGTCTGGGATTCAATTCAGACTATAGTTAGGAAATTCCTGAAGGTCCAGAGCTCTATCTGAACAATAGGCTTTGAGATACAGCAAAACTTCAGAGAGACTTACCTCTTCTGGCAGAGAAGAACCAGTTCTTGAAACAGTTGCAGAGGCATTTACCTGCACAGCATATGAGTCATTGGTCTTCCGTCTTTAAGATGAACTAAATAAGTATTCTCTCTCTTCCTGTTGTTGGTTTACATTATACTAATAAGCTTCTAATTCATAATCTATCTTTCTTTTGGTCAAAGAAAACAAGTACCTTATTAGGTTTCTCATGACCTTTGTCAGCAAACAATTTCCTGAGAACAGGAAAATCAAGAACCTTAGACAGAGAGAGGAAGAATATAAAGTACCTCTATATAGAATCAGTGGCATCTAATAATTACCTTGCTTTCAGTGCAGAAGCATTTCCACTGGTTTTCTTACCAGGAGTAGGAAAATGGGAGGGAGTTGGCTGCTTCCTCATAGAGGAAGCACTCCCAGGTAGCCTGCTTCTATGTGAAGCAAACACCTTGGATCTTGCCGTGCTGTCTGTTTTTCTTGCAGAATCCACCACAATCCTGGTAGTATTACTTTGGGAGCAACGAGAAGCTAACTTTAACATGTTCATCGAGTCTTGGCAGGAGAAGGGGTTCTGCGATTCAATAAAAGTAAATTATTAAACAACCTTTTACAAGAATTAGTAAGGAATGTACTGAGATATAGAACCGAGAAACCAACCAAGCATGTTAAGATCAGAATGCTACTCTTCCCTCCAAGTGAATCTTCCAACATCCGACTAAGCTTACTCTCTCGATATGGCACATGAATTTCATTGACATGTAATGAATACGCCACTTTGATGAATGCGTGGATGGACTTGTTAATCTGCGCATTCTCCCCGAAGTTACTCACGTCACTTTTTCTTTTTGCATCCTCATAACCTGATAGAACAAAATGCAATCAGGAATTAGGGAACTAAATGTGATGATAGTGGTAAACAAGAAACACTTGGTTTGTAGCTAAGGTCTTCAACCTGCTAACTCCACAAAATTGATCTTGCCAACAGGAGCACTGGCCAACTTATCGGCTTCTGATGATATGTAAAAGATCAACCCTTTTGTGCTTCTTGGAGGGAGTAACTGAGTTATCTTTTGATTTGGTTTACGCATGGTCTTGCTTTGCCTACGATATAGTTTTTGAAATTCAGACAACGACTTCACTTGGACCTGAAAAGATAGAACCAATAACAAGATTAGGACAAACACTTCATTACCTTCCATCAAATCCACTGGAAACTAAAGATTGAAACACATACACAAGATAGTCCTTTGAGTTGCACTCGTCCTTGGCCATCTTTCAACACTGATACTACCTGCGGTTTTTGTTCCAACAGATCATAAGCATGCTCTTGAACGATTTCGTAGCATGACATCCCGACGAACTTGTTACTTTCCTCAGCCATTCGTAGTATTTCGGCCATAGATAAGGCTGCCAAACCCAAATCCCCTTCAGTGCCCTGTGAGGAAAATAAAAGACCATTCGAACTCATCAGTCTCTCTCTCTCCTATACACACAGATTCCGAACAAATACAACACGCAAATGATGCAAACCAAGCAGAGCTAGCCTTGACCTGAATGACATGAGTCTTTCCAGAACCTCTAGCTCCGCAAGCCACAACAGTGACACTGCGACCGTTGAACACTTCGGATAATAGACACTGCACCTCTCTTCTAAACATTTCTTCATTGCCTTCAGTCTCTTGATAGCAGTAACCAATCTCGTAACACTCTCTAGAACTGCCAAACATAATCATAATCTCTCAGAACAGTTGGAATACATTGAACATTTGCTTTCAATTCACACATTTCCAGCTTCAAAACTAGTTAAGCAACATCCACATTTAGGTATAGTGCTCTGGATTCAGATTCAACGAGTCACATATGAAGCCAAAATTGCAACCCCAGAAATTTAACGAAGAAGAGTAACAGCACAATATCTTATATAGCCAGTAGAACCAATTCAAGTGAAATTGACATATGGAAGATCGACGGAAGTGAAAATTCACAGAACTTAGTGTGCTCACCTGCCAGATTGCTCTCCCAAGGTCACAGACACGCGGGTAGAATCATCTCCATTAGGCTTGTTGACTGAAATCCACGGCGCCGGAGCATTCATCCCAGGCAAGACCTCATAATCCGTTGAATTCCGGATTTTGGCCACTACACGAACCTTCCCGCTCAACGACGGGACCGTCCTCGCCGCGGATCTATCGAGATGGTCTGGAGTCGGAGCAGCCATGGAAGATTGAAGATGTACAGAGATTTTCAACGGTGAAAATGCTTGTGAGTGAGGGAAGCGGATTTGGAAGGAAGTTTGGGATTTGCTCGTTTGTTTTATGGAAAGGAAGGAATGAGACGTTTGGCTGCGGTTTTTCAAATTACGAAGTGTCTGGCGCTCCTCTGGTGGTAGAATTGTCTTCTACCTGCCACATTAGAGGGCATTATCGTCATTAGACGAAGTGTGTCGAGTACGAAGAGTGTAGAGCACACTTCTAGGCTAAACGACGCCGTTTGCATCTCTCGAGTCGTTCTTTCTTTCTCCTTCTCGCAAATCGGTTACAGGAAAACAAAATCGGCGGGAGGAAGAAGAGGGCGGGGAGAGAGAGAGAGAGAGAGAGAGAGGCTAGCATGGATGAAAAGTCGGCGGGAAGGGACGGCGCCGACGCCGGGAAGAAGAAGATTTCTCCGGCGTGCGATGTGGAAGCGTTGAAGAAGTGCTTGGAGGAGAACAAGGGGAACTACGCCAAATGTCAATCGCAGATCGAAGCTTTCAAGTCGTCGTGCTCCGTCAAGAAACCAACTCCGTCGTCGTGAAACCTGCAGCCACCGTGTAGAACGGTCAGAGCCGCTCTATTTCTCCGTCCTTCTGGTGTTGAATTCAATCAACAAGAATCCAATAAGAAGAATCGATAGGAATTTTCTTTTTCCTTGTTTTGGCACTCGTACTAGAAATTATGCAGTGAAATTTTCAGTCGCTGAACTATTTTAATGGCAATTTGATCTCTTTGCTTGATTCGCTACTTCTGAAAAGCTCGAATTGCCAATGATATATATATCTAATTCAAGTCTTTCCCAAAAAGCTCGAGAACAGTCGAGCATTCGACAATTAGATTGGTAGGAAAATCTAGCTTACCATCAAACTGGCGATAGATTAATGTTCAGCAGACTTTACAACTCTTCCGACAAGTTCCAAAGTAGTCATCAGAACCAATCATGTAAATCGGATTCTTCTCGCATTCTCCTGAAGCAGCCCATGATTGGCAGTTGTCGTCCTCGTCGGAGCATTCATCGCTGCTGCTATCCAATTGATGAGGCGGAGGGTTCCCGGCAATGGTGGGCCTAAGGAAGAACAGTTTGGTGGCGACCCACATTTCAGGGTCCTGGACTGGGCACCTAGAGTGGGAGCTGCTCGGGTCAGGGGAAGTGTTGAGGTGAAGATTGAAGAACAGTATCGCATTCCCTTTTATCGGTCGTAGAATCTCGCTGCTCTTTGTGCAATCGGTCCAAATCTTGTTCTTCTCCTGTCAAAAGTCGGTTTTCCATGAGCTCGAAAGATAAACCAAGGGAGGCAAGGAAGCGTGTGAGGTTTCGGGATGTTATCAAAGCTAACCTCTGAATTAGGGAAGAGAATTTGCCCGCCGTGAGTCACATTTGAGAGATAGAATACAAGAGTGGCTACCAGAGGCTCCTTTGAGGTTGATAAGGATTGGTTGCTGAAGTAACTAAGGTTCTGGGCGGTGGCCTCTTCGACCCCAGAATGTGTGACCTGTAATGACTGCCCGTTATCTGAAATAAGGAAAAGTGAGATCGATCACTGAACCGGGTTGTAACTGGTAAAACAAAGGACAAGTGACAGTAGGATGAAGCCGGGTAAGAGGCAAGCACCAGTAGGTAGCAAAGTCCAGGCTGCAACTCTTTCCTCAATCCTTGTTATAACATTGTCCTGCAAAACAGAAAGGGCATGTAGCATTGACTGAGCTTCTACATAGCAAACTGAACAGCGATCTGCACGGTAGAGACTAGAGAGTAAGCAAAATTACTGACATTGTGAAAAGGGGACTTACATCCGTATCTGGAAGAAGCTTTGTACTAGCTAACATCCTCTTCTTCACTGTCTGCCTGGAATTATCACCATTTCCCACAATGGCCTCTTGAGGATCTTGTGCCTAAATCCCATTACAAGCATTTTGAAATCATCTGGTTCCACAAATGAAGACTAAATGGGAGTCAAAGGAGAAGAATGTGTACCAAAGAAATAAGGTGATCACATTCCTCGTCTGTCAGAAATCCTTGATATAGGAACACCCTGACCCAGCAACACAAAACCAACAAAAGCACATCAACATCCCAAGCAGACAAGGATCAACATTCACAACTCATCAATTGTTAACGAAACAAGACATTTGCAGTTAAATCAAGTACCTGACCTTGGTCGCCAAGAGAGCGAGATAACGCGTGATGGGTCAACCCTATTCAATGGCGTGGAGCTTCTTAATTGAATGACAGTTTCATGGTTGAAATCCACCTTACCCCTCAACTCCTTCCGGCTGAACCAAGCAAAACCCAGCAGATGAAACTATGGTACGAGATACCGAACAGACAGAATTGACATAAGGCTACCAAAATTTACTACCTACAGCATATGTTATTGCTAACAAAAACTAATCTTTGAGATGGCAACAGAGTGTGGAAGTTCCCACAAGCACTATTCAGTAGAAGACAGTTAACCAACATAGCTGGAAGAAGCAACCAATTCAGCAAGAAAAAAGAAAGAAAAGGATATCAGCCGACAAGAAGAGAAAATTCTCTCAGCAATTGAACCCCCTAACCTTACTACCGTAGTGGCATGGTCAAGAAATCGCCGAGTTTCAGAGATGGACATTGTTTCTTAGCATAAAAAACAGATCAAATTCGAGAGCGTATTCTCCAATGACAAACACAAAACCTAACGAGACCTAAGAAATCGAGGGAAGCGATCACAGGAAAAGAAGCTGGAACTTATAGCGAGATCGAAATGAGGTTCCGTATTTACCTCTCGGCGAAAGAGTTGAACTGCTGACCGATGACGGCAATGAAAAGGAGGAAGCGTAGCAAGTCCGCCATTGATGAATTGAGAAGGTGATGCCCGCTGCTTAAGAATCAAACTGGAAGCCAACAATGTCTGAAGATCGAAGAACTAGGAGAAGAATTATGCCACCGATTCGACATCGATCGATTCCATACTCTTCAATAGTGTTCCATAAAATGGAGGCAAATTCCGATCAACGAAGAACGAACTTAGTAAGAGCAACTTAATCGGTTAATGGACGAGAGGATGGTCAGCAGTCAGCGGGCTGAGACTGAGATGATGGGCTGATGCTTTGCTCCTCGTTCAATAAAAGCCCAATTGTACTGGGCCTGAACTTTAGTGGAGTTGTTATCCTCTCTCAGCAAATTACCATTTTGTATATACTTTTTTTTTATTTGAAACATTTATCATTTTTATATACAATCATGCAAATGAACCAATTTTACAGTTTTATTTTATACATAATCATGTAAATGGAGATATATATTGAAGGACATGCGATTTGCATGAAGTTTGTTATTATAAGGAAGTAAGAAAGTGATTAAATATCATACATGGACTTCTTCTAACAATTTAAATTATTGGGACTAATTGGTTTATCATATGATATCAGAGCCTTCAAACCTAACGGACAAACTTTTTTTCTTCTTTTTACCTCCTTCGCTTCTCCTTCTTCTTCTTATCATGTCAACCACTATTTTTTCTTATTCCTTGCTTCCACTTCTCTCATTGAATCCACAACTCCCGAACTCCACTGCTCCAAACCCTATCCCCTTCAATCTCTCGCTTCTTATTTATTCTTCTCCTACTCCGCATACTATGAGGCAAAATTATTTCTTTCTTCCTCTCTTTTGAGATTTTGTTTTTTCACAAAACTCAAACGCCCTCGTAAGCTTGGAATCTTTCTCTCCCCCCCCCCCCCCAATCCACTTTCCTTCTTGCCTGTTCCTCATTTTTAACTCTCCACCAAAAACAGAGTGCATGCTTTCTCCTTCGAATTTATCGTGCTTTAATAAGAGAGCACGCTTTTAAAGAAAGTTTCACAAATTTCCATTAATGGCTCGGATAATTTCTCCCCCTTTCATGGCTTCCCATTAGGAGTGAGCAATGGGTGGATATTGGGTTGTGAGTGAACCCACAAAACAATTCTCCAACTAGGTATAAAGAAACTTGACCAATATTTATAGTAAGTTTCTCACAAATTTAGCAAGACTATCAATTTAGACACTTTCTCACATTGTATCCAGTGGATACGTGTAGTATTTGGCAACAAATTTTTGCATTACTCCATCAACCAATTGTGTAGCGAAAATTGACATGCTTTGCGACTTTGATACAATTAATAGTTTATAATGTGCATCCCAAAATCTAATGGACATTACACAACATGGTACCAATAATAATAGTCCAAAAATATTCTTTATTCTCCACCTTTAGAAATCGATGATCAATATATAGTGTGATTAGGAAATATGATGACTATTTGATAGTATAAACAAGAAACAACTTTTTGTCATATGAAATATGGTGTAAATCACTTCGGGTGACCCACAATCCACACCACCCACCCGAATAAATGCGGGTAGGAGATTTTATTAATCGAGATCCACTCAAAACAATCACACACCCATTACGATTTGAGTTATTTGCGGTGGATTGATATCAGACCACGGATTAACCACCCAGATGACACTCCTACTTCCCGTTGAAACCCTTTTCTTCTTCCCCTTTATTCTTTCCCCTCTTCCTATCTTGATTTCCAGTCCTTTACCCTCTCATATTTCCTCAAACTGGTTATGGTACCAATAAATTGTATTGTTCACAATTGTATCCCCTTATTTATCATATTATAAAAAAAAGGCTTGAGAACACACTGACGAAGTGCAACCAATCAAGATTTATCTATGCAAATTTTGTTTTGAAAAGCTCTTGGATGCGGAGTAGAAAGTGAATCATCAAACGAATTACCAATGAGGATTATGACAGAGCGAAGGCCATTCTTATCCACCAAAGCAATCCAAACCAATCACTTTTTAGAAGGGCTACCATTACTAGTTTGATTTCGTAACAATAATCAAATCTTGCAATGTTTGCCCTTTTCTAGATGGTCATGAATCATGATTGGTAATGATGGATAAGAATAGTTTTCTCGCTTTACCATAACTTGTTTTGCAAAATTTGCACCAAATTCCCATGTCATAAGAAAAATATCGATGATGGTGGAATTCTTGATTCACTTTCTCCGTTTCGATTTGGAGCTCTTGACAGCAAAATATGTATGGATTAAATCCTTAGGTGAGCTTGTAAGAAAAATCTTTGGTAACCAAAACTTTATTCCTTCCTCATAATTTGTTCAACAGTAGGAAACCAATCTTCTTATTAATATGCTAATAAACCATCCATACTATTACAAGCTAGCGTATCAATTTCCTCTAACAATATGACCTTTTATGGACCGTCAATGTCAAGCTTGTAGACTTGTAGTCCTAGCTAGAATACAGACCTCTCTCAGCCTACAAAGTAAAGCCTTGCTCAAATACAGAAGTTCACAAAACCAATTTACAGCCAAACTCAATACATATATCACAAGAAAATAATTACAAATTTGAATGAAGAAATCCTAACTCTTCCCCCAACCAAAGGGGGTAAATGTGACTTGGTTGCAAGCTATACGCGTGAATCTGTGTTTTGGTTCTCCTTTCATATGATTCTCAGTTCATCAAACAGTTGTACGTGATCTCTTGAGCACAGCCTGCCTAGATGATCCATCCTTTTCACAGAGACGTTCGATCAATTCATTCCACCTGATGGCTGGGCTTTTATCACCAGAAGATTGTCCACTTGAACTTGATCTATGGGAGTCTTCATCATCATCTTCTTCTTCTTCCCCTTCATCAACATGCTCATCAAACGTGCCATACTGAGATGGGAAACGGGCATGGGGCACGGCTAGTGTCACAGCCCTCTGCAATGCAGCCTTGTGCTCTTCACTATGCTCCCGAGCTAATGTCTCTTGTCGTTCCATCTTCTGCTTTTCTGGGATCTCCATGATTCCATCATTCTCCAACATAAGCTGATTATTTTTCAGAAGCAGCAAATATTAAGAGACAGGTTTTTTGCATTATAAACAAATGGGATGGGAAAAGAGCTGAATCAGTTACACTCAGAGCTCTCGTGGCTTCCTTTTCAATCCATATGATGGCGTGATCTGAAGTCGCGTTACAGGAAAGAACTATGTGCTCGAACCTCCCATCCACCGGCACTGCCGTCCTGACAACCGGTGGGAACCTCCCCATTCTGCATAAAGTTGTACACATATATGACTGGTATAAGATTCACTTATAAGAACTAGTACTCAACGTGATATCATAAACTTAAATCTAAGAGGTTTGTGTTTGATTCGGGATAAGTCTCAATATTTAGCATTTAAGGATACATTATATCGGGTTCATATTCGTTCGTGGGAGAAGTAAGAAAATGGGATTAAGAGTTATTGAAACTCTCCCAACAACTCGAATCACTAGGACGAACCCCTATCTACATCTATGACAAACTCCTAACATTTCTACCACATCAATGGACCACCAACTCCTTAGGAACCTACGAAAGACTATGTTGGGTAGTATATGTTTGGTAGCTAAGTCTGAATAGAGGATATATTATACCTGAAAGGCTTCCTTTCGACAATGTGATAGAGGCGACCAGGTGCGTAAAGCCTCCTTGGATCTTTGATCATCTGATCTTCTGATATACAGGTATCCCTCATGCACCTTAGACATAGCAGGCATGGCAAGCTGCAACATCAAAACATAATAGCAACCCCATTTCAGTCCAAGCTTGCAAACAACAGACACGGCAAAGGTGATGGGAAAGGTATACAAACTTGTACCAGAAAAGTGAAGTGAAGATGTCTTCCAACGGTGTCGCCGTCCGGGGCAAGAAATCATCCTGTGTTCATTCAAACATCTGGAAATGGGATTAGTCAAGCAAATCCGAATACAATTCAGTTTCCTACACATGTATCATTCATCAACTTAATCTGATACCATCTGAGCTGTAAGCTCATCATCACTTGCCTGAAGAACAACAGAGTTGATCACATCAGCATATCTAACAGCCAAGTTCAACGACATACATCTAGCAGGAGCAATAGCAAAGCACCTGACCCTCTTCCTCTCCACATTCCCCAACTTCCCACTATTCAGAACCACCACCAACGCCAGCATCGCAGCCACACCGGAACCAAGCGAATGCCCGGAGAAAGTGAGGCTATAACTCGGATACTTCTCCACCAACTCCTTCAAAACCCCACACTCCGAATCAAGAACCCAACCAGCAGCTTTCAGCAGCCCATTGTGAACATACCCACCATCAATCTTCCTCTTCCCCAGTTTGTTATCCAACAGCAACTTGTAATCACACTCCTTCGCCAGATTCAAGCCGCGGACGGCGAGAACTATGTCGGAGTGGTCGTGATCGAGGTAGAGCAAGTAAGGAGGCGCCCTGCCCTGAGTGTCATTGTAAGTCCTCTTCAGCTTGACCCAGTCTGGGTTTATCCCGTACCCACCTGGCGGCTCCCACTGAGGGTTCCTCAGATCGTCCTCGTAGACTGCTAGGATGTAGCGGCAGAGGCGCGGGACGGGCTCGAATTCGTCGGCGGTGGCGACCCCCCACGTCTCGCTGTCGTGCCCGGCTGTGTGGAGACAGCGCTTCCATGCCCATCGGGCGCAGGCTAGGCAGTAGACGCACTCGAGCAGTGGGATCCCGCATAGTATTGACATTAATACGAAGTTAGGACGGGATCGAAGCTTGAATTAGCTGCTGAATCGCACAGCAAACAATCAAATCCCGTTTTGCTCGGTTACCTGTTGACGGATGGAGACGACTACCGACGAAGAAGCGAAATGAGGGGTAGTTTAAAAATCAAACTTGAAAAGGCGGAATTAGTTTTGAGCTGGATTGGAATAGAGCATTTTGGAGAAGAAACGATGGAGAAATGGCGGGGGGGCTCAGGTGAACCGGCGAGTCAAAGCTGCAGGAAGAAGAAACGACTTGCCGTTCAGTCGCCGGGCCGGTGGAAGCAGATAATAATGGAATTCATTTATAAATTATTGTGGGGTCCGTTCGTCGTGGCGAAGTTTCATTGGCTGTGGAATAATTTTTGTGTGTGAAATGAAATGTGAATATGTTACTGAAGGTTGATTGGGCTTTTCTCTCGGTGGTATTGTTGGGCCTGATCCTGATAGTGTGGAGGAAGTTTGGGGTGGAAACTGACCAACGGCTTCAAGTTCACACATATACTCTTCCGTTTCTCCCGCTTTCTTTATCGGATATATGCAATAAATTAGCCATTTTTTTTAATTTTAAATAAAACAACAGTCATATCTCGGCTGCCCACTAATTTTTTGTAAACCTTTGTTTATTGTCCTTCCACTCATAATAACAATAATAAGAGTAAATACAATTTATTAGACAAAAAATAATAATAATACCATTAACTTTTCATGCGGTCAAATATTAATTGACTCTAACATAAAAATTTAATTGTTGGTTTCCTCAACAAAAATCGTTGAAAATAGTCCACGCCACAAATGCAGAAGTCTTCCATTATAACTTATAAGTACCTCAACAAAAATCGTTTCCTCCAGGACCGGCCTTCTTCTCCTTCTCTTTCTTCTAGTCTTCAAAGGCTCATACCTTCCGGTTTCTTCCAATCAGACTTGAGAATCATGTGCAGAGCACCTTGGGAGCCCGTGAGAAAGTAGGACCCCGAATAGGGATAGGGGGCATCATCCATGGTAGTCCGACGAGCCGGATCCTGGAGGCAGAAAGGATTTCACTCAACAACTTGCGTTGGCTTGTTCGTCCAATACAATTTCCCATTTAGGGAAACATCAAAATTCCGGTGCGGTCTGAATTCGCTGAAAATATCAAACGGAGTCACTCTTGTCCACTCTCCGGATTCGGAACAGAAGACGTCCAATATTGAATTGGATGATGTCTGCCGATAATCTCTGAGACACACCACGCGGAACCGAAGGTCGGAGTGATGGGTAAATGCTTCTCCGTTGTCGTCGGAATGCAGGGCAATCAAGTTACAGGGCTCACGCACCAACTTTGCGTACAACCAAATCGGCGAGCTTTGAACTGGTAAAGGAGGTAGGGGCGACCCATTGTTTTACAAACGGATTGCATACCAAGAAAGTTCGACATAGTTAGTCGGCGACGGCGGTCCATCGGAACCAGAGCAAGAGCAAGTCCTCGAAGCAATCGAGAACGGAGAGACGGGATCAGTCAACGATGGGCAGGGGGGGGGGAAAGGTGAGGATCCATTCGCGGAGCTTGGAGGGAGTTAGAAATGGCGGATCGGGTTCGCCGCCGCCACCGGGACCGATCTTGCGGTGGTGCGAAACGAAACGGCGAGAGAAGCAGGGAGATGAGATGAGGGAGTTCTGTTAGAGAGTGGTATAAGATCCAGCATAACCTTCTCCCAACAACTCGAGTTATTGGGACCAACCGGTTCATGACATGGTTAGAGAGCTGGTTTGACCAAGTGGTCGTGTGTTCGAATCTCCACGACCCCCAATATTAACAGTTGTCTTCAAGCACATGGTATGGCGGGCCTGTGCAAACTTCAAGCCCATGAGTCAGCTTTCGTTTGAGGGGGCGTGTTAGAGAGTGGTATAAGATCCAGCATAACCTTCTCCCAACAACTCGAATTATTGGGACCAACTAGTTTAATGACAAGTTCCATAGCTTCCTGACAGATTTGCTTCGGAAGGCTGATCTAGGGTCCGGAAGGCAGATAAGTGTTAGAGAGTGGTATAAGATCCAGCATAACCTTCTCCCAACAACTCGAATTATTGGGACCAACTAGTTTAATGACAAGTTCCATAGCTTCCTGACAGATTTGCTTCGGAAGGCTGATCTAGGGTCCGGAAGGCAGATAAGAACAAGTTCCATGCGCTCTGTTTCTCACCAAAAAAAAAAAAAAGACTAACATTAATGTGTTTTTTTCTTGGGTCATTGAGTTGAAAGTTAGAGGATAAAGGCTAAATATTCATTTTGCTGTAGTTTTCTATGACGTAATTGTATGATTCATTTTGTTCGGTATAATTGTATGTCGGCGAGGATCTTGTAGGAGCTGTAGCTGATGGTGTTGTCGGGTTCTTTGGCTTTTGCTTTCAGGGCGTTGAGCTGGTCTCTTATGAGCTTGAAGATTGAGTTGACGGTGGTCGGTGGCCGATTCGGAAGAGGAGGCGGCGGCGTGGTTGCCGGTTGTGGTGGAGGGGGTTTTCATTGCCGGCGGAGGAGGTACTCGATGTGATGAAGGGTGGGAGGGTGAGGTCGAGGCCAATCCCTAATTAAACTTCAAAGTCATTTTTTTTTTTTTTTTACAAAATATAATCATATATTGATTCAACAAAAAGATAGCTACACCCTGGAACTCAGCCAGGCAAGAAAATCAAAAGATCGGCTTATAGCCGGGTACAAAGAGAGGGCCTTTCTAGCCACTACATGGGCTACCCTATTGTGTTCCCGACCTACAAACCGAATACTAAATCCCGTGTGGGCTCTAAAATACTGCACTATCTCCACCAGAACAGCACCCAACCTGTTGTCCCTTGTGTCCGCCGAATTAATTTTGTCAATAATGACCTTGGCATCTCCCTCAAAACTAACGTTGAAGAAGCCCAGCTCCAGACACCAGACAACAGCTTCCCTGAGCACGAGCAGTTCCGCGACCATGGGATCATCAACAGCTTGAAACTGAACCCCTCTCGCCAAGAGGCACTCCCTAGCATGATTTGCCAGAATCAGTCCTCCCGCCGAATGTGATCCCCTTCTCGTGGCCCCATCCCACATACAGACCATCCGCCCCACCCCCACCGGACCCAGCTGTCGTGGTGTTGGTGGCATAACCTGGGGAGCCCGACACCTCTCCAACCCAACCCACTCCTCAAAGTCGATTTAGTGCAGAAGACTGTAATTTATAATTTTGTGGGTTAATCTTTTATAATTTCCTCTCAATTTTAATAATTTATAATTTTGTTTTTATCTTTTTAATAGTTAGAAATGAGGTGGAAATTATAAAAGATTAATTTTTATTATTTTATTAATTTTTTAATTGACACATCACTCACTTAACGATCAACTTTAAAAGTTGACTGCCACGTAAGCAAAAATTAACGGAGTTGGACGGAGAGTGACCAAACGTAAACGGTTTCAGTAATTTTTTATAATCTCAGTGACTAACCATGCAATTAACCCTTTTATAAGGTTTAGAGATTAGACCGCAAAACATGTTCACACATTCAACCAATGTGTTCGACGTTCGAACCAACTCACACAAAAAAGTACAATTGTTCATGTTCGAATGATACAGATGTCAACTCAAATGTCAATAAGATGATCGAATCACATTTATAATAAGATTCATTACACGATGAAAAGCGATACAAAATGTACTTCGCATAAAAAAAAAAGGTCCTTACTTATCCTTGTCTATATATAAGTTTTTATTGGTTGCTAGGTTCAAACCCAAAAACAATAGCTTCCATTGTGAGCACATAGTGATGATCTTTCACTACAAATTCGAGTCGTCCAAAGATGTACCTTGGGCTGATGGAATATCGTCGGATCGCACAGGAGCTCATGGTGATAAAATAAGAACTCGGCCTCCTCCGTCCTCAAATTGCATGAAAATACATAGAAACGCAGAGAACTTTTATGATGACAACTTAAAAAGACGATTTCAGATTTTTGTTGATGGTGACCAACTACATCACACGCCTCAAACTGCAACGTATATTTGGAAGCGTTATACCTAGTGCTATGCATAAATTTCTCCAACGATACTTCGTAAAGTTTCTTCCAGCAGCTGCCTTCTTCTTCTTCTTCTTCAAGCCTCCAAACGATCAGAACTTTCCTGAGTCTCGAAAACGCTCGAAGAAGAACGATGTGCAGAACACCTTGCGAGGACGAGATTAAGAACGAATCTTGCCACGACGAGATTAAGAGCGATCTACTGATCTCAATGGCATCAGTACTTGAACTGCAACGCATTTGATCATACGGGCGGAAAGGATTCCACTCAACAACTTGATTTAGCCCATTCATCCAATACAGTTTCCCATTGAGGGGAACCGCAAAACAGAGTAGGTCCACGTGCGGTCCAAATTGGCCGTGAAGATCAAGAGCCACTCTCGTCCATTCTCCAGACTCCGAACAGAAGACGTCCAATATTGGACACGTTGTTGAATGCTGAGCTGTGTTTTTACACATACGCACCACGCGAAATCGATAAGTGAACGATGTTTCTTCGTCGTTGCTACACACTAATCTTGCGAAGGAGGCAGTAGTAGTGCCAGAACTTCTCGGCCGACTCTGAGCGGCTAGAGGGAGGGCGATCCATTGCTTTGTAAACGGGTTGCAGACCAAGAACGTTCGTTCCAGCTCGTCGTTATCATCGGACGATCGAAACCCTAGCAAGAGCAAGTCCTTGAAGCAATCCAAGACGGTGAAACGGGATAGGCCGACGATAGGCAGGGGGGAGAAAGGTCAAGATCGATTCCCGCAGGTTGGAGGGGTTTGGAAGCGGCGGTTCGGGTTCGGGTTCGGATTCGGGTTCGGCCGCTGAGCCGATTTGGCGGTGGTGGGCGACGAAACGGTGGGAGAAGCAGGGAGTTGAGATGAATGCGTTCCATCGCTTGCAGACGGCTCTGCTTCTGAAGGCGGATCTGGGGCCCGGAAGACGAGTGAGAATTTCTGCGAGGACATCGTCTCCGAGTTTGGCGATGGAGGAATTGTTCGTCGCCATGGCTGCGGGAGACAAAGAAGTTTGAAGCTCGGGATTGGAATGAAAAGAGAGAGACCCAGAACGTACTGAGAAAGCGAGAAACAGAGCCCTGCTTTTATACGGAGACGAGAGACTCTAGTCTTTTCCCTTCTACTGGTCGGATTTGGATTGGAGATTGGGCCTGGGCCTGGGCCTTGCAATTTTATATTAAGAGAAATCACGATACACATGCAAATTTATATTATTTCAACTCATCAAACTAACAAACTGAAAAAAAATTAGATAGTTGATAAAACACAAGATTGATCTTAGGGATGGTGTAGTCAGAATTCCGTTTAAGGTGAGTCCAACTCAAAAAAATAAATATGATAAAATAGTTTTTTTTTAATATAATTTTACATTGAAAACTTTTGATAAACTAAAATGCATTTGCAGTCGAAAATATCAAGAATATCACTTTGCATATATACCAAACAATCATTGATTTAGTTAATCGTAGTCTCGTAGACTCGTAGTGCTTCAAATGGTGTTCTTTGTTGAGAATCGTTAGTATCAATACTTCGAGTTGTTGATAAAGGTTTAATAATAAATTTATAGCAACCAATAATTCATGATTCACCTAGTCGTTCGCTTTCGAATGATGTTCTTACAAAAAAAATATTCAGTATCAATAAATCGAGTTTTTGGAAGATTTCAATAATATATTATACAATTTACTACCATGATCCCTTATAAGAAAGTCAACTTATACGAAATTGATGTTTGCACAAATCTGTATACCGCATGCTTAAGAAATGAGGTCGCCAAGATTCAAACACAAAACTTTTCGACCAACTATTCTCAATTAAACGCGACCTAGTTTTCGATATCAATTAATTATCGTACCTAATTTAACCATTTCCCCCGAACCAGGGTAGGTCCCGGGACCCACCCTGTTACCCTCTCCCTCCGCCACTGATGACAATGGGGCGGGTTTGCCTAAACTATACCAATCCCGTTTTCAAATATCCAAACTCATACCCGTCTCGTACCATGCAAGGAACGTTTCGAAAATCCATCCCCATACTCGTAGGTTTCGGGTACTCATGGAAAATAACCGGCCCGTACATCCAACATTATTATACATAAGATTTTACACAATTATTTACATAATTATAATGCTAAACGGAGCTACTATATCATGAAGTCAATAAAATACAATCATTTTCTTAATACGGTTCAAAGAGTATGATCCAAAAATATTCATTAATACATAATATAGAATACAATATTTTCCAAATTATTATGCTCTAACTCTCACACATGTACTAAGTAATAATTAACTAACATAATCTTGTTGACAAAATTGAAGGAGTGAATGGAGAATTGAGGGAAATGAATTATGTTTTGATTAGAATGATCACTTTTTTGAGAATGATTAGGGTGGTCACTCAATTGCATTTCTACTATTTATTTTCATGAGTTACCTGCATTATCAATGATAGGTTATAATTTGATCCACATATTTTTTTATATCGAAGAAATTCTCTTGGTGGGATGATTATGGGTATGAGTATGGGACGAGTGAGGCTGAATCCATACCCGCCCCATACCCATCAAATTTTTTACGAGTTTTACCTATATCCACCTCATATCCAGTCAAAACGGGAATTTCCCGCGCGTTGACTAGGTCGAGAGCTGTAGGATACCCGCAACAATAGATTTGATTGCCATCACTAAAAATATGTAGGTGTGAATGATAAACATCGACTATAAAACATAATAAAACAAGTTATTAGAAATGACTTTCACGTTTCCTCGCATCTGAGATTCAGGCATTTACTCCATCGACTTCTTGATTGAGGCGTCCAAAAATGGACCCTGGGCTGTAATATCATCGAATCATACTGAAACTCTCCTTCGTCAAATAAAAACCCTATCTCTTCCGTCCTAAGGTTGCAAGAGACGACAGAAGCAGAGCCATAACATCTTAAAAAGACGATCTCCGACTTCTCTGTGTGGTGTCCAACTACGCTACAAACCCCACCAGCCTCCAAATCGCCTCTTTCGAAACGACATTTGCTACTGGCAGCATTGCCCAGTAATTTCTTCCATGAAACTCGATAAAGTTCCCTCCAACGGTTCCCTCCTCCTCCTCCTTCTTCTTCTTCTTCTTCGAGCCTCCAAACACTTACTTCGTCCGACGTTCTTAAGATGGGCACGAGAATCATGTGCAGAGCACCTTGCGAGAACGAGAGAAGGGATCCCAAGTTGAACCTACGGGGAAGATACGCAATCGAACGCGGTGGATCGTACGGACGGAATGGATTCCACCCAACAATCGTCCTCTCCGAATTCTTCCAATACAACTTCCCATGGACGGAAACCACACAGCTGCTAGGCAGCAATTTCGTATCTAGACTAAATTGGTCCCCAAGTTCGAGACCCACGTTCATCCATTCACCAGATTCCGAGCAGAACACGTCCAGTATTGTGTCTTCAGGCGAATACAGACGCACCACGCGGAATCGATACTCGCAATAATGATGATGCGTGAATGATGCCGCCGCTTCTTCTTCGTCGTCGCTGTTCGGATCCGGCAGGGCGATCGGTTTACAGGGCTCGCATACTAATCTTGCCAAGGAGCGATCGTCGCCTGCCGGCCAGCTTTGAACGGGAAGGACGAGCCCCTGCTCTGTGAACGGATTGCAGACCAATAGCGTCGAGTCCAATTGCCTCCCGCCGCCGGTCGTGAACCCGAGTAAGAGCAACTCCTTGCAGCAGTCCAGAATGGAGAGATGGTCTCGGCCGGAGTCGGTCAAGGGGAGGAAGTCCACGAGCGATTCCCGGAGCTTGGAGGCAGTCAGAATCGGCTGTTCGGGTTCGCCGCCGTGACCGAACCGGTGGAGGCGAGAATCGAAATGGCGGGAGAAGAAGGGAATTGAGATGAGTGAGTTCCATCGCTTGGAGACGGATCTGCATCGGAATGCTGATCTGGCGCTCGGAAGGCGAGTGAGGATTTCTGCGAGGAGATCGTCTCCGAGTTTGCCGATGGAGGAATCGTTGTTCGTCGCCATATATATATGGCAGCGGGAGGCAGAGGAGTTTCAAAGCTAGGGATTGGATCGAAAAGTGCGAGACCGAGAACGTACTGGGAAAGAAACAGAGTCCTGCTTTATTTATACTGGGATCGAAAAGTGCGATTTTCCCTTCTACTTGTCGGATTTGGATTAGCGATTGGGCTTGGGCCTGGGCCTGGGCCTCGCCGGCAAAATTTCTGGCCGTGTATGTAACTGCACAGTTGTTTGCAACACAACGACGACAAGAGAATGTTCTATCAAAATTTCTGATCTAACAACAACAGTTGCTAGGGTTTAGATTACGTGCATGGCAATGACAAGAATTACAAGTCGACCCCTTTCAATGTAAAATTTGAACAACTAAGGCAAATCACATCAAAACGACGACGTAACACAACCAAAATAATACAGGCTTAAACCGAAATTTCCTTTTCCGTTTTCCAGCCGGACAAGGAAAGAAAGCACTCAAAGCAGGCCTTACATAACTATCAATTGCAGAATGCAGATTGATGACTAGAAGCAGGGGGGAAAAAACTGAATCAAGAGTTAGGGATTTCGGCCCCTTTATCAAGGCGTCGACGGCCAGCGATGTCGCCATGTCGGTCGAGAACAACTGCAACCCGGCTGCAAATGGACGCGTGAAACGAAGAGTTAGGTCCCCGGCCTTCATCGACAACCTCGCGCATCACTAGTAATTACCTCTATATATATATATATATATATATATATATATATATATATGGGTCAGACTCGTATGCTCCAGGCGCATAGTATGCTCTAAGTTTTTTAAACCGTTGATCTAATCTAACGACTATTATTAATAATAATTAACTAATTTATTAATTTCAATTCAAAGATGACTAATTAGGCCACTTACATTTATAGACGTGCTTTTTTGTCCCCAAAAATAATTTTTTCGCATCTCTACCTAATTTCTTCTAATCCTGAATTAAACACCCAAAAATTACAAGATCTCGGGTGACATTACTCCTCTTTTACCTTTTTGTTGTTGTTTCTTTCCACATTATTTATCCAACCCGATAACATTTCACTCGTCAAATTGACGATCGCTCTCCTCTCCACCTTGAACATCATCAAATTTGTCTAGTCGTTGCCCATTGACTATAATTCAATTTTTCCCACATGCAGCCGCTCTCTTCGACGTTGAAAGTCTGCTGGCAAATTAAGAGATTAATTTATTACCGTATCTTTCAGCTCTTGGATTAAGGAAGTGAACTTTGCGTACTCGAGAGCTGGAGGGAAGGGCCGTGTTGGCGACGAAACTCTATGCTCAAAAAGTCTGAAGATGAAATCAATGGCGATGGCGATAGGAAATATGAAGATGGAGAAATTAAATTGGTAGCCAGTTCTGCCACCACGACACCACTGATGATGATTTTGTTGTTTTGCATCAGATCCGTGACTTTGGAGTCCATCGGTGGGAATATTTCCCGGCTTTATGCTTATGAGAACCGATGGTTTGTCTCCATCTGCGCGACACCATCGTTTGGGAGAAACACTGGTGGGCTTTCGGATTCATCTGCTTGGGATTTCTGGGTTTTGGCAATGAATTGAGGAGATCCGTCAGTCAATCGATTACGCTTTCCAGGCAGTCCATTTGGGATTTCTGGGTTTTGACTGATAACAAGGCCTCACCGATGCTTCGGGGGGGGGGGGGGGGGGAAGAAAAGGGAAGATTGTCTGGAAGAAGCATAGTCGTCGCACCTGAATCGAGAGGAAACAAGGGGGAGGAGGTGGTGCCACCATTGTTGTTGCTGATGGTTGCTGGAAGTTTTTCGAACGAGGATATCTGGGTTTAGGGTATATGTGTTTGATTCGACCAAGATGGAATTCAATGCATGTTTGAAATAGGGATTAGGGTTCTTTTCAGTTCCTTTGGTATTGTGTTGTTATTTATTCAATTTGAACGAGGGAAGAAGAGGAAGCTTGTTGTTTGTTCGCAAGAGCTTGAGATTCAATTCAATTCCACTTATGTTTGTGTTAATGTTTCTTCGATTTGCCGGAACTTGACTTAAACTCTGCATATTAAAAACCCAGATGGAATTGGAGATGCTGATGTGTTTTGGCTTTTGGGAATAATCGAAAACAGTTCCAATGGACAAACTTAAACAAAATATGGGTACTTAAATAATCTACTTAGGTACGAAAGAAGGTACTTAATAGTAAAATTAATGATTAAAATTGTTCAAGGACAATAATGTATGTATAATTATTTAATGGTACTAATACTAATTAATAATTAATTAATTAAATCAGATTTAATAAAAAGCGTTAGATCAGATCCATGGTGCAAAGCCTTGGAGTATACTATGCGTCTGGAGCATACAAGTCGTATCCATATATATTTGTTCCTAGCGCCTAGGAAGGGGAAAAACATATATTTTGCTGGAGGACTTCTGTTGTCCAGCGACGACACTAACCGACTAAGATGGTTGGGTTTCTGATTTATTGGGTAGCTTTGATTTAGTTATTTAATTAATAAAACATAAGGAAATAAAAAAGTAAAAAAAAAAAAACGCAGCACAGTCGTTTCCCTTTCAGTCGTTGTCCTTCCATGGTAAACCAAAGGCAACACTTTCGTCGCAGCAACCCACCACCTCGTTGTTGTCGGCGATCGACATCACCACCAAAATTCCAACTTCGTCGGCCAAAATAACCACCGTCATCAGGCCGTAGCCGCCTTCTGATCATCGCCAGCCGTGACAATCCACAATCACCATCGTCGTTGTCGCCGATCGGCCAGAACCACCCTGATCCCAAACCTCCGACAGTCGATTCCACCACCGCCATCAACCCAGTTCTTGCAGCCCGGTCATCCCATCATCGTCTCTGTTGTGCCAATCAACCACCATCGTCGTTGTTGTCGCTGGTCGGTTATCACTACTCAGATCCTGACAGAATTGAAGAAGTGCAGAAGGAAAGCAGAAGAGAAGCTGGAGATGCTGCAGAAGAGTTGCTGCAGAATTGCTAATCCAGATTGGGGAAGGATTCGTGACTCAAAGGAAAAGAAGAGAAGAAACGGCAACGTGTTGGAGAGACGACATTGTTTTGTTAGTTTCCATTTGCCGTTAAATTTACTATTTAAGTTTAATTTGGACCAATCGTGTAAGGACAACTGTCAAGCTTTGGTTAATCAATTTCCAGCTATAAAAGCTTAAGGAAGACTCAGAGATTGCTGAGCTTCTTCTCCACATTTTCATTTGCAAATTGTTATGGTATCAGAGCTTAACGAGCTCTAGGGTTTTCTGCCGCCTACGACACAATGTCGGGGACTCAGACTCCACCCAACACGCCGTCTAACAACGACACCGGTGGCAGTACCTCATCAACGACTATAGGTGAAGCAGGTTTCCGATTTGGAACTTTCAACCAAAACCAGCTGCAATCGGAGACAGTTGTCTTTGGTAATCCATACTATCTCAATCCCAATGAAAATATGTCTCAATCTCTGGTTGCTGAGTCTTTTGACAGAACAAACTATGTGATGTGGAGTAGATCTATACAAGTAGCCCTGAAAACGAAGAACAAAGTGGGTTTTATAGATGGGTCAATTCCAATTCCTCCTCGAGATGCAGATCTGTTTAGTCTGTGGGATGCCTGTAATACAATGATTATTTATTGGTTACAGAACTCGATGATTAAGGAAATTAGGAGGTCTGTGCTGAATCATACTAATGCAAAGGCATTATGGGATGAATTGAAAAAACGTTTTGGCCAACCCAATGCTCTTAGGATTTTGAACTTGGAAGATGAGATTCAGGCATGTAAGAAGGGTACCAGATCTATTAGTCAGTACTATACAGCCATAAAGGGTCTTTGGGACGAATATGTGGAGTTCAGTCCGATTGTTCCATGTGTTTGTGCACCTGGAAATCCCATACCCTGTGCATCTGTAGCTGCTTTTATATAGAAGCAGGAGACAAACTATCTGGTGAGGTTCCTAAGGGGGCTGAACCCTGAGTATGAAGTGATTAAAACCCAGCTTCTCATGCAAAAGCCACTGCCTACTGTGTCAACAACAGTGGATGATTTGCTTCAACATGAGCAGAAGTTGAAAGCAGACAATACCAGGGGAGGAAAGAAGGGCCAAAGCCTGGCTTTGGCAGTTGGTGACAGTACAAGAGAGACTGGTGAAGCAAGAGGTAGGAATTTTTGTTGCTTTTGCAAAATGAACAATCACAACATAGAAGACTGTTGGAAGCTAAAGAGGAAACAAGAAAGAGATGGTCATGGAAATGGGGGTTCTTCCAGTTCAGGTTCAAGCTCCAGCACCCCCAAGGTTTGCTGGTTCTATCTCACAGGGCAGTGGGAATGAGAGTGCATCAGAAGGCAGTGTTGTCATTGAGAGTAAGTCTTCAGCTCCCCTTGGTTTTACTCCTGAAGAAATGAATCGCCTCAGGTATCTGCTGCAAACTGGTGCTAACACTCAACCTTCCCCACCTACTTCCCCATCCATTAATCATCAAGCCTATTCAGCTTCCCAATTCCCCACTTCCTTCCCTTCCTTCTCAGGTAAACATGTTTTATCCTCTTCTCAAAACTGTAAAACACAAAACCTTGCTCTATGGATAGTGGACACAGGAGCATCAGATCATATAGCCTGTAGTCTCACACTATTCTCTAGTTATAGAACTGTCCAGGATGCCTTTGTTTACCTTCCAAATAGCACAAAAGTCACTGTCACTTGCATAGGGACAATGAACCTGGATTGTGGTTTGACATTACATGATGTACTCCTAGTGCCACAATTTTCTTTTAATCTCATTTCAGTCAGTAAGCATACCCTTGATAATCCTTATTCCTTACACTTCCATTCTGACAAATGTGTTCATAGGGATTCCTACTGGACTCAAGGGTTATAAAGTTCTGGATATTCACACCAAGCAGGTGTTTTTCTCCAGAAATGTTTCCTTCTATGAAACCATTCTTCCCTTCAAATCTCATGATCCATCAATTCCTCCACCCAATTCTAGTCCCACTACTTCACCTCCCAATACTGCCCCATCTCTTACAATCCCATTTTCCCTTACTCCTGATCAATCTCCTCCTCAGTCTAGTTCATCCATAGATGAAAGGGGGAACTCTGAGCATGAGATCTCATCTGTGCCAAGTAATGCAGAAAGGAATGATCATTATACCTATTTTGATTCTGATGAGCAGGAACTTCATCCTCAAGCTGATGTAGATCCTGATGACCCTAGCACAGAAGTTAACAGAAGGCCTCCAAGGCACATAAAACTGCCAACTAAATATGGTGACTATGAATTGGACTCTTCCTTGAAGTTTGGAGCATTTGGTGGTGCTAATTCTTGCACTAGGTATCCAGTCTGTTTGAATGTGAATACCTTGAGCAAAGAAGATCGATGTTATGCACTGAATGTTACCAATCTGGTGGAGCCTAAATCTTATTATGAAGCAGTGAAATCTGATGTTTGGAATAGAGCCATGAAAGAGGAAATGCATGCTTTAGAAGAGAATCAGACGTGGGACATAGTACCACTACCCCCAGGAGTAAAGGAAATAGGGAACAAGTGGGTTTACAAGATAAAACTTCACCAGGATGGGTCATTGGAAAGAAGTAAAGTCAGGTTAGTGGCTAAGGGGTATATACAGGTCTATGGAATTGATTTCCTAGACACTTACTCACTAGTAGCCAAGATCAATACTGTAAAGACTTTCTTGGCAGTTGCAAGTGTGAAGCATTGGGTGCTGGAGCAGTTGGATGTTTCCAATGCTTTCTTACATGGAGATTTAGAGGAAGTAGTTTACATGAAGCTGCCTCTGGGATTGGAAGTGCAATCAGAGGGGAATTAGAGAATGACTTGTAGATTGAAGAAGTCATTATATGGCCTGAAACAGGCATCAAGGCAGGGGTTTGCCAAATTGACAGGTTTCCTACTGAAGTTTGGATTCTCACAATCTGCATCAGATTACTCACTCTTTATTAAGTGGACTCATGGTAAGATTACAGTGCTGCTAGTTTATGTTGATGATATCATATTGGGTGGTGATTCAAGGAAAGATATAGAACAAGTGAAAGCAGCCTTGAGTAGAGAGTTTAAAATTAAACTTCTAGGACCACTCAAATACTTTTTGGGACTAGAAGTAAGCAGAACTGAGAATGGCCTGGATGTATGTCAGAGGAAATACTGTATTGACTTGTTGAAGGATACAGGTTACCTGGAATCCAAAGGGTGCAAGATACCAATAGACACCAAAGTGAAATTGTCATCTCAGGGCACATTGCTTGAGGATCCAGAAGGTTACAGACGTCTGGTTGGGAGATTGCATTACTTAACCATTACCAGACCTGACATAGCATTTGCTGTGTAGCAGCTGTGTCAGTATCAGAAGGCACCTTGTGCAGAACATATGCAAGCAGCCTATAGAGTTCTCAGGTACTTGAAGTCTTCTCCTGACCAAGGAATTCATTTTAGCAATGAGGCTGAGTTGAGGTTAACTGGATATAGTGATTCAGACTGGGCAAGCTGCCTTGATACTAGAAGATCCATTACTGGATACTGCACTATGCTTGGTTCTTCCTTGGTGACTTGGAAAACTAAGAAACAAACTACTATCTCAAGGTCTTCCTCTGAGGCAGAGTACAGAGCACTGGCTCACCTTGTTTGTGAGGTTGAAGAGATTTTTGAGTGAATTGGTAGTGGAGGTACCTTTGCCTATAACAGTCTATTGTGATAATAGGTCTGCTATACATATAGCAGAGAATCTTGTCTTCCATGAGAGGACAAAGCATATCGAAATTGATATGCATGTGACAAGGGAAAGGATCAAAGTTGGTTTGATTGTTCTGAAGTATCTTAACACTGCAGAGCAGCTTGCAGATCTATTCACTAAGGGGCTGGATCGATACAGGGTGAAAGAATTGCTTGTCAAGTTGGGGATCAAGCTGATGCCTCCAACTTGAGCCTTGAGGGGGGCTGACAGAATTGAAGAAGTGCAGAAGGAAAGCAGAAGAGAAGCTGGAGATGTTGCAGAAGAGTTGCTGCAAAATTGCTAATCCAGATTGGGGAAGGATTCGTGACTCAAAGGAAAAGAAGAGAAGAAACGGCAACGTATTGGAGAGACGACAATGTTTTGTTTAGTTTTCATTAGCCGTTAAATTTACTGTTTAAGTTTAATTTGGACCAATTGTGTAAGGACAACTGTCAAGCTTTGGTTAATCAATTTCCAGTTATAAAAGCTGAAGGAAGACTGAGAGATTGCTGAGCTTCTTCTCTACATTTTCATTTGCAAATTGTTAGATCCCGACGCACTCAAAATCACCACCGTCAGCAAGGCTCATCCCCTCTCTAATTCGGGCTCCTATCCCCTCGTTTAAACCGTCGCCGATTCAGTTTACCCTTCCATTTCAATGTTCGCCATCTGAATGGCCAGAAGATGGGGAAAATGATAAGCTCTTCGAAAATGGTGTTGGAAACGCTCTTCGTAATTCATCCTTTATGGCTACTACTTTTTTGCATTGGAATATAGAGTTTAGGAATGAGAAGCTGAAGTGGTTTAAGTTAATGGTTTCACAACCATTGCTTTTGTATTCATGTCCCCTTTAGATATGGGTTTCACTTAGGTGGTCTTCGCGTTGGCTCACATCAACTTCATGGTCATAGTAATGGTTTCTGCACTGCATAGTTTATCAGAAATGTTGGTATCAATTTGTTTTGGTTTGTGATGATGGTCCTCGTTTTTGCAGGTTCTTGAAAAATCTTCGAAAATGATTCCAGGCGGGACTTCTTTCTTACCAAGTGAAGTTTTCTGTTATGTCTGCTCTGGTTTCAGGCTTTCCTGGCCTTTCCAAATGAATCTGTACTCGTGTTGGGGTTTAACATTTGGGGGTCTTTTACTATTTGTCTAGTTATTTTTTCGCGTGAAGGTGATGGTGATCTTCTTACCTTTCAACTTATATGCCAGAATTGCACTTCTCCTACTTGGGAGGCATTGAGTTCAATACACCCTGTTTAGTGGAAAGAAAGATATTCCTTGCTCATTATCAGACAATCACTTATTCACAAACCTCGTGGGGGCGAATAGTTTTCATTTCCCTAATATAGTGGTTATGCTATAGTGGAAAACTAAAAGATGTGTTGCTTCTCTCGTCTTCTCATACTGGTTGCTGCATCTTTTTCTATCTCATAGTAGCTCAAAAACCATTAGCAAACTAGCTCATCCTAATGCACCTCTTGGGTACGGACTTTGCTTCTTGAACCTTGCATTTGATGGATTCACAATGCTACACAGGATTCGCTTACAGTAAGGTACCATTAAATGCTTTGCAAAGACAAACACACAAATGTCATGTTGATTGCTTCCATATCGTTCACAATTAAATGCTCTGTTTTGATAGCCTGTTGGTAGTAGTTTTGATATATGGCGAATATGTTTTTCACCATCTACAGTTAAAAAAAGGCCGTAGAAAGAAACCAGTTTTGGGTCAACCAGTTTTCACCATCTACAATTAAATGCTCTGCTTCATACTTTCCTTCCAGTCTTGGGTCAACCAGTTTTGCCTCTGCATCTACCATTCAAGAGCTGCTAAGTCCTTCTATTAGATCATAACTAGCAGAGACCTGCTCGCTACGCTTCGCGCATAAGCAAAACCATAACGCTTTGCGCATAAACGAAACCATAATATCATTTTGTATGAAGCATAATATAAGTTTCAATTGAATAACACTAATTCATTGTATTTCTAATGTAAGTAGGACATACGTAATTAATCAAAGCATTAAATGGCATAAAAAGTTAATAAAGGAGTCTGTGAATAGATTCGTTTGTCATGCCAGGATTGTTGTCTATAAAAGCATATTACAAAATACATTACAGACTGTGCCCACATGTTGGCTTCCACGTTGTGTGTGTTCTCACAATTAAAGAGCAAAGGGCCAAGCAAACCTGTGAATAGTAGTACATGACTCAGATTGAAAGGGAAAGGAAGGAGAATAAGGTTTGTAGGCGAAGTACCAGGTCAATAATTATGCAAATTGGCAGTAGCCTGGAACTCCATAACCGACAATGAGTATTTTTCATAATGGGAAGGCTCCCAACAAAACATAGTCTAGCAATTAACAGATGACTCGAACACCTACTATACAATCTACAGGTATGCAGGTTCGAGCTTCAAAAAGGCAGCGATCATATAAGTTCTGGAACTGCCTGGGGATCATAATGCGGCAGCTTAGGATCGAAGAGCAAGAACAGCTGGCACTCAGAATACAGCAAGAAGAAGGTCGATTCTAGACTAACTTTGCAGTTAAAACATGCACAATAGGAACCGGTGTTAAGGGTAGCAGGTTCTGCAGGTAAAAAAGTATGGGCATGATTGAAAACAAATTGCATTAGTGAGGATATTAAAAGAACCAATCTTTTGCCATCCAATCTGTTGACATTGTGAAAACTTGCACTATTTTAACGTGACCTTTCTGCAACAGGGCATCACGTCAAAGCAAGATAGCCTCCAAATCCCATGTTGGTATCCATATAAAAAACTAATATAAGCTGCAAATGAACATAAAACAGATGGAAATGGTCACTAAAGATGTACCTTATCAAATGCGAAAATGAGCTTAAGTATCTATAAAATAACAATGCAGGTCCTAGATAATAAAAACACAAGCATGTGGAACATGTTCTTTATTACGCAATAGTTTTGCTTCCAAGTAAAGAAATTGCCTAAATTGAAATGGGAGAACTGCAAGCAAATCTGGAAGAGTTCTACAGGTAACTCATAGTTAATAATGAGAGCAGGACCTAGAGAAGAATTCTCACCTCCCAGCAATCTATAACTTTTCACACACCAGAGGCGAATTCAAACATCATTTTACACAAAAGACTAAATGAAATTTGCAAGTAGAAGACCCTTAAAAGCTCATATCCTAAACATCTGAAGCAACCAGGCCAAGCAAATCTAAAGTACTTCTAATTATTTATAAATTTACTACTTTAGTTTGGAACTTGATCATGAACATGAGAAACAACTAAAAAGAACCAGCAACACTGAAATAATCAAGCGCTTCGATCCAAGAGTTGAAACACTTACTAAGGTTGTAACAGAAAACAACAAAGATATTGTTTCCCTCGATCAGTATCAGACAGTGAATATGAGCACTTCCTTGATAACTTCAAGAGCTGAAAAAGATGGGATTGTACAGTCAACTACAGTAAGAATGTGATTTGATGAGAACTAATAATCTGTAAGCAAAGGTAAATGATCAAGCATTTCAAACTGTTGGTTCCTTAATAAATATGGCATCAACATTTCACAACTACTAAAGGTATATACGAACTCATGAGTCAATGAGAAGAAAATCAAAACTAACCTTGTCACCTAACCAAAAAGCATTACTATAAAGTAAGGAAATCGAAAGTGTAAAAATGACTACTTTCCTGAAAAGAGTCGCAAAATAGAAGTGGATGCAAGTGCTGCTTGGTGTGATTCTCCTTTGCTGTGTTGGCGTCCACACAGTCCAGAAGCAATAAATCTTGAACCTAGAAATAAGCAAGAGCATAGAGAGGCAACAAAGCTAGTAAGTAAAACACAGTAGTGGCCAAGGTATTAAGAGTTGCCAAATCAAGAAACTAAAAACACAACCATGCTTGAGAATGGACAGAAAGGAGATATGAAAACAGAATAGCAGCTGAGAGTACCAATAGGCATCAAAGCAAGAATGGCCAAGAAGTTTGGTTGAGAAGCAGAAAGGAGATGCGAAAAATGAATGGCAGCTTAGAGTCCAAACCAACCCTAGGTTCCAAAAGAAACCATTTGTTCTCTGAGCGGTCAAGTAAGCGAAAAAGAATAGGAAATTGGCTCTAGAAGCATGAAACTAATTGGATCGCCAAATTGGATTTAAACCCCAAAACAAAAGGCTATTTTGTGGTAATATAGATCTCTCCAACGCAATCATCTTCTCAAACGCAATAGAAGCATTGACATTTCTGAGCAGTAGAAAAAGGCAAAGATAAAACTGAAATAAAATCCAAATAAGTAATGGTGAGAAATTCCAAATAATTACCTGCCGCTATCGAGTTCCACGAGCATCATCTCTGGTTTTTCTTTCCTTCTTTTTCTTTTTTGTTCCCCCACGCAAGGTGAAGGCTTTTAACAAACTCACATCATGGCCATCATTACCCTGGCTTCACCTAATTGATTCGATTGTAAGCAACACCTGAGAAAGGGGGAAACAATCGTCGTGTGAAAGCTGGCCTGGCAGGCACGAAGAAAGAAGAGACAGCGAACAAAGAGAGAAGGTCACCTTGGTGTAAGAGGGGAGATCTGTAAAGCTTGAATCAGATCCGGGAGGAGGCTGGTGAAGTTGGGAGGCTGAGGCGGTCGTTCTGGGGCTTTTGGAGCTTGGATTCAGCCGAGTCGCAGCGGAATTGCTGGGTTTCGAGTGCTGAGTGCTGGGTTTCTGCTCAGGTCGCTCCAATCGCTTCAACCTTTCCATTAATATCCATCGAAGACAACACGGGTAGGGGCAGAATTCACTCCTCCAGAGGCATCCCTGGACTCTGTTGGTTCCCTTATTCAGACGCTCCCAACGTATCCAAAACTTCCTCGGCGGAATTCAAAGTCCCCGAGTCCTTGCTCATTGAGATTCCAGATCATGTACACCTTATCGAGAACTTGGCCACCATGGTGGATTACGCGGCATCGTTGGAACGCTTAAAAAGTGGGTAACAACTGATAATATAATGGAGGTGGCGGAGGGATGGTGGAGAAGGGGAAGGCTACATGGAGCAGTCCGGCGAAGCTGGGATTCCGCCGAGGTATGATCGACAGCCCAGAGATGGACGGGACAATGAGAGGAGGTATGTGAAAGATAGGAGTCTTTTCTGTGAGATGAAAATTGGTATTCCATCGAGAGGGGGAGAGGGATGGCGTGCTCCGTGCAAGAAGAAAGAAGATGAAGCAGAGTGATAGTGAAGGTTGCGTATGGAAAGGAGAAGCAAAAGTGAGTGGGGAGTGCAGAGGTACATAGTAGCATCCGATGGACAAAGAGTAAATACCAAGGTTTTTGGACGGCGAGTGGGGTAATAGGGATTGGAGGGTTTTTGTGTGAGAGGAGAAGCAGATCACGTGGACAAATGAAGGGCAAACGTTTGGGCCTCCACCAGTCGCAGAGGAGAGAGTAGGGGCCACTAATGAACAGTAATGGCAACCGAGGCTTTTATATACCAATGTCATAAAGAAGAGGAATGCCAAACCAATGTCTTTCAGTTACCTGGAAAAACACAAGCAATGTTATTACTACGCAAAATGGAAAATAGCTTTCACGTTATTAAAATCTCCAATTTCAAACCAACCTCTTGTTGTTGCAGCGAAATCCATGTGTGTTATTACCATTGTAGCTGCCAATGTAGTTGCAATCCCGGAGGAAGTTTGACTTCACTTTACCCTGCTAATTACCCCCAGAATTGGCCAGAACAGCTGCAAATAGGCCTGTCAATCCGGTTTCAGATTCTCGGGTTAACCCGAACCGGTTTTTTCATTCTCGGTTTCGGTTTTTTCGGGTCCAACCCGATATCAATTGTGTCGGTTTCGGGTTACTGAAACCCGCAAAACCGAAACGCAACCCGCAAGTAGATACTCGGCCAGACTGGGACTTACGCTGTCGTTTTTGGGAAGGAGAGTCTTCCTCAGGCTGCCCTAGCTCTGTAACAGAGCCTCTGTTTTCGTCTTCGCCAAACAAAGCAGCCGCAGTCTTCTGTTCCTCTTCACTACCACCACTCTGCTTCACAATCCTCTGCTTCTGCTGCTGGAAGTTGAATTCTGCCATCGAGAATCGACCCAGCTCCTGAATTTCTCTGTTGGTCCTCACGTCTTTGACCTCGCTCCTCGCCCCGACCAAAATCCCCCTGTGCCAACCGAAAACCGTCGGTTTCTTACGGTTTGCGGTTGCGGTTGGCTGGCACCAGCCGTGGGGCAAATCTAGCGGTTAGCGGTTAAAAACCGAAACCATAAACATTAACCGCAAAAACCGACCACACTTAACAACGTCGTCGTTTGGCTTTGGCCTCTCCCCAGTCCCCTCCTCCCCTGACCTAAATGGCGAAATCGCATTTTTGATTTTGTTCCGCCTCTCCCCAGTCCCATCTCACCCGCCGCTCCTCTCCTCGACTCCTCCCCATTTCTGACCTAATCTGGTCGCCTCGTCCGGTCGTCCCCTCGCCGCCAGTCGCCTCGTCCGGTCGTCCCCGTCGAGCTCGTCGGCCGTCAGCCCGTCAGCCGTCGCAGCGCCGTCCACTCCTCTCGCTCCCAGCTTTCGTCTCATCGTCGCCGTCCCGCTCCCAGCCTTCGAGTCGCCGTTGTCCTCCAACAGAAGTCGTCGTCGCCGCCGTCTTCTGCCCCGGAATCCCGCCGTCTTCTGCCCTGTTCTCCCGCCGTCTTCTGCCCTGTTCTATCACCGATTCACCATCACCAATGTAAGTCTCCAACAGAACAAAAACATTAGTAGGGATTTGTGGGTTTTTCCTTAGCTGTTACCTTGGAACAAGGAGTAGTAGTAATAGTAGTGAAGGAAGGAAGGGAGGGAAGTTGAGTGAATGGTCAGAGTTCCATTAATGAAGGGAGTCAAGAACGCACCATACAATACAAACAATGGTGTCTTTTTCTTTTGCTTGCTGGAAGGAGGGCAGGGGGATGGGAGTCTCTTTCACTGCCAGCAGCAAGAAGAAGAGAGACCCAAAGAAATTTGTGTGGTTCGGGTATTGACTTCTTCTGGTCAGATTGTGAACTCTTTTTTTCTTTTGTCTTTGGGATTTTGTATGTTCTTGTCAATGAATCAATTCACCATTTGACTTTTTCCTGCTTCTCCCCTCTTTAAACCAAACTTTGTCTCTGCTCGTTTTTTTCTTCTTCTTTCTCTTCCCCTTTAATTAGTACTCAATCCTGCTTGAGTTTAAGCTGTTGCTAATTGTTGATGTTACATGATGCTAATTGTTCTATTTACTTGTTTTTATTGATTAAAACAGGGATAGAGGTGGATGTGGTAAGAAACCACGTGGTCGTGGTCGTGGAAGAGGAGAACAAGGAGCAAGAGATGCTACCCCCATGGTTGATGGACTTGATGATGTTGCTAAATATGATTCCGATGTCAATCCTCATGACGAGAATGAAGATCTTGGAGTAAATGATGACATTGGGCTAGACGATTTGGAGCGAGATCCCTGAATTTAGGTTGATGATTTGGAGAATGAACTTGTTATTTGTGGCTTGTTGTGATTTGTGAACTTGTGACTTGATGAATTATTGGCATGTAAAAGATTTATGGTGTGTGATGAATGATGATTTGACTTGTGGTTTAATTGTGGTTGGTTTAGACTTTATGTTCTGATTTGATAATAGAGCAGCAGGTTTTTAGAAAAAAGGCAGCAGCAGGTTTTTAGAAAAAAAGGCAGCAGGTGTGCTGGGTGCAATTCACGGAAATCGGTTTTATTGGTCGGTTATTGGCGGTTTCTGACCGAAAACCGAAAACCGGACCGAGTCTCTGGCGGTTTCGGCTAACCGTCCTCTCAAACCGAAACCGGCGGTTACGGTTGGCGGTTAACCGAGGCTGCATTCGGTGTCGGCTTCGGTTGAGGAAATGGTCTGGTTTTCGGTCTCGGCTAACCGACGGTGCGGTTCGGTTAAACTGAAACCGCACCGACTAACAGCCCTAGTCACAGGCTCACGGCTGATCCTAGCGAGCCACCACGGACATTAGTCAGCTCCACTATCTTCCAACGTTGGCGATTTTTTTTTTTTTTTTTTTTGCGACGAAGGCTCTGCCAACCCAGCCATCGTCTACCACCTTACTATCAAAGCAGACTACATTTTGTAGACAGACATTCCCGTAAACCATCAATCAAACACTTTTATTCGAACTTTGTTTGAACCGTTGTGCTTAGAAATTGTTGTGCAAAATAATCTGGGTGCAATCCATTATATATTTATATCAATACAAGAAGATCAAGCACATGAACTTCTTCATCGATACTTTATAATGTCTCTTCCAATTATTTTCTTCTAGTCGCCAAACACTAAAGATATCCCCCATGAGAAAAATAATCATGTGCAGAAGCTTAGAACCCAGAAGTATCCATTATAGTTGCCCACTAAAGATATCCTCTCTGAACTACTATGAACAACAAAAAATGACAGGACTGAAGCCACTAAAAAGAAAAAGAGACCTGTAGGCCTGAAAACCAATGAAAAACCGAATGTGTACAGTAGCAGCATATCATTCTTCAGCCAGCATCTGTGTACGGTCGGAGCCAACAGCGGTAGCTTCCATCGTAATCGCCAAGTAAACTTGGAACCCGGGTAGGCCAGAGATGAATTCGAGGCCGGAATACCCAAACCACGGCCGGAAATTCGACCTTAGGAGCATCCATCGAAGTCCGAGGTGCAACCGCGCTGCAGAAGGGATCCCATTCAACAACTTGACCACCACAACCCTTCCAGTACAGCTTCCCGTTGTTGTGGGAAACCACATGATTACCTAGAGTAGTCCGCCTCAAATCGCCATCAAGATTGAGCCCCAATTTCGTCCATTCCCCAGTTTCCGAGCAGAACACGTCGACCTGAGGATCGGGGACGCGTGCGTACATACGAACCACGCGGAATCGGTACTCCCAAGTAAATACTACCGCTTCTTCTTCTTCTTCTTCTTCTTGGCCATGATTCAAACAGGGTTTGCGGACAAATTTTGCAATCAATGTGTCGTACCTGAACCACCTCCGAGGGGCTAAAGGCAGGGCGACCCATCGCTTGGTGAATGGATTGCAGAGGAATAACGTTCGCCCCAGCTCGCTGCTGTTGTCGCTCCGGCTCGCGTTGAACCCGAGTAAGAGCAGGTCCCTGAAGCAATCAAGAACGTCGAAACGGAAACGGGCCTCGGCGGTAGGCAGGGGAAGAAAAGTCGAGACCAGATCCGGGATGTTTGAGGGAGCCGGAAGCGCGACGGGTTCGGATTCGCCGGCGATGTGGTGAGAAACGAAACGGCGAGCGAAGTAGGGATTGCTTGCAGACGGGTTTGGATCGGAAGGCGGATTTTGTGTCCGGGAGACGAATGAGGAGTTCGATCAGGAGATCGTCTCCGATTTTGCTGATTGGAGATGGGGAGGGGGAGAGAATTCGTGTTTTTTCGGCGGTAATTTTTGGTCGCCATTTTTGCATTGGACGAGAGCTTTGGGGGGAACTGGAACTCTGGATGTCAGCCGGCTGCCTGAGGCACCGAAAAGTCACTGAGAAGACCCAAACGGGCCTTCAAAATCGGCCCAGGAAGACTACCACCCTCCGAACTCTATATTTGATTGGGCCACTACCAATGGTAAATGCAAACAGTCCATTAAGCTGGGCCCAACATAGCAGCAATGAGAAGCCGTGAATTGTATTTTCCAGAATTAAAATTCGTGGTAAGACGACTATAGTTTGTTGCAATTTGAGGGACAAGAATTTAGGGGTTGGCAACCGGAAGGGATTGTTTCAGTCCTATTTGGAGAAAGAAAATATATTTTATATTTTAAATTCGTATAGGTTAATGGATACTCATTATGTAAACTTTTGTAAAAGGACAAGCGAAATGGAGAGGAAAGCTCAGCTGTGTATTGAGTCTCCAGTAGCTATTATAGCTACAAAATTGATTAACAAAAATAATCCACATGTTCTTAAATTATAGGGTATTTGTTTAAACAAACAGTCTAAATTAACGGCTAACTAAATAAATGGTATGCTGCCGTTTTTACTTCAACCAGACTCCTTCTTCTTCATCCAAACGCCACCGTTCTTTAGTCCTTAATCCTTCTAGATTCCATCATCTGCAACTCAATTTTGCCACATTATCCGTACGAGACGGAAAACAGATACCCATGGATAATCCATATAAAATCCTTAAAAAAAAGTTGTTTTCCAAAAACCAAAACCAGTTTCCCTACCTCTTACTGCCAGGAGAAGATGAACTTCCCTATCTATCCGAGACAGTGCTGCAGTGAATCTTTAACATAATATTCTTCACCAAACAAAACTCTAGGAGCAACATTCATGAAACCCCACAATGAATCTTTAACATAATACAAGAACAGAACAGACCGAAGGGAACACCGAACACATAACTGCTAAAACACGATGTATATTACAAGAACAAAGCAGCTTAGTCAGGGAGAAGTCGAGAGGGATCAGTTCACACTGCCCTCTGTTTCCGCAAAATTTCTTACGGTGAAGGAGAGAGCTGACGGTGAAGGATGGAAGGGGATGTGCGTCGGCATTGTCGTATAAGCTGAGGATGATTTCGTGGGTGTGTTTACACCCTAAAAATAATTTGGTTTTAGATATCGCCGACGTCGCGAGATTAACGACACCGGTGATAATTAATTTCAGCGGCGTTGATACCTAAAAATAATTTGGTTTTAGATATCGCCGACGTCGCGAGATTAACGACGCCCAGGTGATAATAAATTTCAGCGGTGGTATTTGGTTTTCGCGTCGAAATAATTTGGCACACCCGGTGGGACGCGTGTGTTTGATGTGAATACGGCTCCGCGTCGAGGAAAACAAGATCGTGATCTTCCACACGCACCTGTGGAGAAGGAGGCACCCGACATTGAAGTTGGTCACGCGAACGAGGCAGATAGACGTCGCGAGATTGATTATCACGATCTTGTTTAGTGGTGGTGTTTGTTTGAGTTAAAATTTGAAATTTAATTTTGGACAATTACGATAAATTGTGTATTAAACATTTAAACTTGTAGGACAACAAATAATAATTTTATGACAACAAATAATAATGTGATGATTGTACCTATAGTTTTTGTACAAATTCTTTTATGGTACAAGTTGAACTTGTACCTTTATGTGAAGTTGTACCATAACATAATTGTACAAATTGCTTTATGGTACAACCTGAACTTATACATTTAACGTTATAGTACAATTTTAAGTTGTACATTAAAACACCAATACTTTATAGTATACTAGAATTGCTGGTGATTTTGCTATTACAATTACGAGAAAAAGGCAAACCAAAAATTATTTTAAGGATTAGGGTTTGTTTTGCGTCTTGCTCCCCGGCTCTCTCCTTTTGGTGTCCCCAAAGTTCTTTTGCCAACAGCAGCAATGGCGACCAGGATTTTCCGCTGGACAGACCTCATTATTACAAGGCCACCGCCGTCCCCTTCCCCAATCAGCAAACTGCTGGGAGGCGAAGATCTCCTGATAGAAATTCTTAGCCGCCTCGGCGACACAAGATCTGTATGGCGATGCAAATCCGTCTGCAAGCGATGGAACTCACTCATCTCCGCTCCCTACTTCTCTCGCCGTTTCGTTTCCCGGAGCCGGTCCGTCAATGCGGAGCCGCCTCTTCTGATCCCCTCGGGCGTCCGGGGACCGATCTGGAGCTTCCTCCCGGTCCCCGAAGAAATTCCCTTCGGAGCCATCGTTCTAGATTGCGCCGAGGACCTGCTCCTGCTCACGTTCGAGGATTGGAGCGGGAAGAACCATCTCGAATTGCGAAGGTCGTACTTGGTCTGCAATCCGTTTACGCAGCAGTGGGTCGCCCTGCCTCTAGCCCCCGAGAGGTCGGCTAAATCGATTGCGAGAATATTAGTTCGCGATCGGCAGCCTGCCTCTAATTCGAGGAGGATTCTGAACTTGGACGACGGAAAAGAAGTAGCATCTCCTGATCATTGCGGCTACGAATTCTGCGTCGTGATCATGTCCGACTTGTATTCGGAGCTGGACGTGTTCTATTCGAGATCTCGGAGCTGGAGCAAATCACCTGTCGAGGGATCGTTGATTTCGTCGTCATGGGACATTGCGGTTTCTTGGAATGGGAAGTTGTATTGGAAGAATCGTCACAGAGGATTGCTTGTTGGGTGGAATCCTTTCGGCCTATTCGACGACGAAGATGATGATGATGATATTCGTCATATATCATTACCCCCAGCTTTAATTAGTGCGAATCATTTGGAATCTTCATCCACCGTTTGGGTCTCGCAAGGTGTTCTGCACATGATTCTGCGGGAAAAGATGTACAAAGAAGATGATTATTTGAGCGTGTGGAGATTAGATGAAGGAGGAGTGGGTTGGAGGAGAAGGTACAGTAGAGTGTCGTTGAAGAAGTTAATTTGTGATAGTCGTGTGTTTAGAGGGTCGAAGCTCGACATATATAGCCCGGTCGCCATTCATATAGAGAAGCCGGAAGTTGTGTTTCTGCTGAGTTCTGTTCGTGGGAAGACGGCTATCATTTCCTGCAACTTGAAGAAGAAAGAGCTGGGGTTATTCGCTTATCAAAGAGATTGTGCGCTGGACTACCATGTGTTCCAGCCTAGGGTTACTGTCTGGCCTACTCCGATTCCAAATTACGAGGAATTGCGAGGTGCCTATAATGGAAGCTTCAGTTGTTGGATTCAACCGAGCGAACAATCAACATCGTAAGAAAATGAGGAATCGTTACAGCGAAGTTTTGTACATACATTCAAGTGAATTTTTGTTTATCTTATGGAAGATTTATATTATAAATATAAGTTCTATATAAAAAGACGTATCAGTTCCAGCTGCGAGTGGAAGCTGGGAATTTGTTTGCTATATATTTCACTAAACAGCTTTAGCTAGTAGTCTCCCAAGTATTATAGTTGGTTAATCAAATGTGATGTAAACATGTGTCCATACTTTTCCAATAAGTTTGGATTAAATGTTCCACCAACAAGATATTTCAGTAGACTAAAAAAACTTTAAGTGTTCCCATTAATGTATCAGCTTATGAAATTGACATTGTTGCTACTTGTACTGACTGCCCGACAAACCGAGCCGGTTCGATGCCATGGTTGTGGATTGCTTCAGGGACTTGCTCTTGCTCAAACTAACAAGGTAGACTCGTGATGATGATGAATTGGACAGGACGTACTTGGTGTGCAATCCGTTTACGCAGCAGTGGGTCGCCCTTCCTTTAGCCCCTAGGTTTAAGAAGTGCACTTGAACAAGTTGATTCGTAATGGTGGTGAATTCGATGATGGGATGATCCTGTCCATTAACGGAGTACTTGGTGTTCATTCAGAGAAGTTCTGAAATGGTGTTTTTGAGAAGTTATTCCGGTGGGGAGTGGGTTAGGATTCTTTGTTGCAATATGAGAATGGATGAGACAGAGGTGCTCACCGAACACATACCGGTTTACGACGTATTTCAGCCAAAGGTTACTCTTTGGCCTACTCCGATTCCGGACTACGAGAAATTGCTTGGAACATACAACGGAAGCTATGATCATTGGTTCCAGCCGAGCAAACAATCGACCTCGTAAAAATAGGGAAGCACTAGTATTACAGCGAGATTTTATTTTTATTTTTTTCGGTTTTTTTCTATTTTATTTGAAGGTTTTTCTTATATAAGTAAAGTTATATTTTATAGTTATACATTCAGCAAAATATATGTTTTTTTTTTCTTCCCAGGAACAAATATAAGATCATTTTAGAAGCAGAACAGATAATTTAATTACTGTTTACTATGGTGATTAGCAAGAACAGAAGGTGGTGTAATGCATGGATCCTGCTTTTCCTTGTCATGAGAAGTGCAAGTTGTCAAAGACAAAGAGTTCAGCTGATGCGTCATGAGAAGTGAAAGTTAGCAGCAACAATGAAGCTGATCGCTAATGCAAATTGCAGGAGTCAGCCGAGCACATCATACACGCTCCTGTAACCTACGGCTCGTCCCAAATTTTAAAACCCACCGCGTAGACTTTCCCTTCTACTTATGCTATTTTAATGCACACAGTTTAACTTAACAATCAATATATAAACGAATCAGAGATAATAATAAAAAATATATATTTACTACACAAAATATTAGAGACAGAAAAATATTGCATTGCATTTAGTTTCAAGTTTTACATGAAGGTACGAGATAAAAAGAAAACAAGAAATTCACAAGCTGACCGACTCTTTTACGGTCAGTAGTTTCTCGTAGTTTGGAATCGCGGTAGGCCAGAGATCGATCCTTGGGCTGAACACCCTTTCGATGATACATCTCTTCTCGATAAGCCAAGAATTCCATCTCATTCGTTCTCAGATTACGCGACAGGATAATGTAACGATAACGAGAATGGCAAAATAAACCTTCCAAATAGACAACTTCCGGCTTCTGCGAATCCACACCGACTACTACGTAGAGCCTCGCAAAATCCGAGCACCCAATTTCGCTACCGCTTTCATCTGTAGCATCACCAAACATCAACTATCCCCTTAAGGGACTCCACAATGTTTCCTCCAGCATCCATCTTCCCGATCCCGTCTCCAAACACCCAAGCCCTCTCTTTTGGGCTCCACATTAATCATGTACAAGGAACCCTGCGAGCCCCAAATGGAGGTGCAGCAATGATACAATGAACAATAGTTCATTGAAATCGAAGGACTTTAATTACCATTCCGTATACTGAAAGGATTCCACTGAACAATTCGAGCCTGTCGGGTCTTCCAGTTTAACTTCCCATCGACAGAGACTACAGTGTTGCGGTGGACAGAGCACGAAAGACTTGGGATGTAACGATGATCAAGAACCACTTTCGTCCATTCAGCCGAATTCGAGCAGAACAGTTCCAGAATCATGTCTTCCGATTCATACATACGCACCACGCGGAATCGATATTCGTGAGTGATGATTGTTTTCTCTTCTCCGTCTCCCAAATCCAATGTGACGGAATTACAGGGCTCACACACTAATCTTGCACTCTCTATCTCCTTCTCCCGAGGAGGAGGCGCTAAAGGAAGGACGACCCATTGCTTCGTAAACGGATTGCAGACCAGCAGGTTTCTGCTCAATTCGTCGTCGTTGGTCTTCTTGAACCCGACTAGAAGCAAGTCTTTGAAGCAATCCAGAATGAGGGGATGGGCTCTGGTGTGGCTAGACACGGGTAGAAAGCTAGAGATCAATTCACGGGAGTCGATCGGAGAGAAGTAGGAGAGGCGGTTTACCAGCGGAGATAGTAGGGGCGGTGAGAAACGAAACGGCGAGAGAAGTAAGCAGCGGAGATGATGGATTCCATCGCTTGCAGACGGATTTGCATCGGAAGGCGGTTCTAGGGTTTGGAAGGCGAATAAGAACAGCTAGTAGTAAATCATCGCCGAGGTCGCCGATGGAGGCCGCGGACGTGAGTACTCGTCGTTTCCGGCGTCCGTTTGCAGCACGGCTGCAGTTGTTCTTGGCCGGCATCGCTGGCCGTCGACACGGAGCTCGGGAGAAAAGCAGACAGAGAGCCGGCTTGCTCCGTTGAAATTTTTTTTTGCTGGAATTCTTCTATTTATTTATAGAAACAGCTTGCTCCGTTTTCCTAGTCCGAATGAAAAAGGAAAAAAAAGGAAATGTGAATGCGAAGCGACGTCGTGGACAGTGAAAGCGACGACGTTAGCAGCCTATTTGCCTGACTAATTATCATAACTCTATTAATTTGTTTTCCTAAAAAAAGAAAAACTATTAATTTGACAAGTAAAAAGTGAAGTTTATTGTATGAGCATTGAACATGAAGCTCTACAGTTCTGCACTCTCTGTTTTGGTTGCCATGTTAACAAACCACCACCCTGGGTGAGATGATGATCATTATCAATGATGGTACAGACAATTATACAGTTCCGGCCGATTCCTCAGCAGCCGAGGAGAAAGCTTTATTCTCTAGCTAGTCAAAATATGGGGTAAATGGTGGAGAAACATGGCGATACCTGTGGAGTTATGTATGTTTCACGATGACTTCACGAACCTCTGTGTCAGCTTCTCTACTCCTTCCTTGCAGTCGCCGGCTACTCGTTTCGCCCCTTCCTTCACCGTCGATCCAAACTCTGCAGTGCCTTGCTGCATCTCCTCGAGGGAGCCAGCTGCCTTTTCCTTCACTGTAGTGCTGAACTCTGTTACCTTCGAGACAGCATCTTCTTTAGCTTGTTCGGCTCGAGCTCCAGTCTTCGAAGCCCACTCTCTGAGAGCTGAAATGAAGGCCAGGATCTTCTGCACGATGTTGTTGATGATTTCTTTTGATTTTCCGGTCACTCTAACGGACAGGAGCTTCAGCTTGTCGGTCAATGTTTCTGCTCGGGCGACTGTTTCTTCGACGGAGAATTGCTCAGAGGCGGATACCCATGTTCCAGCAGGAGAGGTCTCTTCTTCCTGAAGGTCGCTGTCGACGACTACTTTGATCCCTTGTTTCTCCCACCGGTCACGGGCTTCTTCGAGGGCTTTTGCTTGGTCCCTTGCTCGCTTAGCCTCGTCCTCTGCCCAAGCCCTGAAATGTTAGACAAGAGGATGGTATCAATTTGACTGTTAGAATGTGTGTTTTGAGAATGAGTTGATTATTACAAATCAGTGTGTTTTCAGAAAGAAATAAAGTTGTGCATTGACACGATGCATTCTCGTAAATGCAAGTATTTCTCGAGCATATATTTTTCATAGGGGATAGTCATTAGTCATCCGATATGGACTTTTAAGCAGAGAAATCTGGAAGCATTACCTAGCCATGGATAAGGCTTTCCGCTCAACCTCCAACTCATACTGGAGACGGGAAACCTCCTGCTTTTCCTCCTCTGCCTGTTTCTGAAGCTTGCTGATCCTTTCCTTTTCATACGATATCTCCACCTTATCCGTCAAAAGGTTTTCCAATTGCTCCTCCATCTCACGCCTGATTCTTGTTAGAACCTCCATTTCCGATTCGATAGCAGCACGTTCCTTTATTAGAGAAATATTGTCTTCCTCCCTCTGAGCCTTTAGCTTAGCTAATTCACTCTTTGCCACTTCAGCCATTCTCTCCACAGCATTAATCTTTTCCCTCTCTATGGAAAGCTCCTTCTCAAAGCTAGCATTGATGTCCTGTTCGACTTCAGCTACTATGGCATTATGGACAGACACTGCATTTTCTGCCATGGATTCTGCTTCAATGCGAGCGAGCTCCTCGCTAACTATGTCGGAAGCTTCACCGAGTGCGAGAGCTATGGCAGCTTGAGCCTTTGTAACAGGTTTATCTGGTTGAAAGAGCCTTGTGCAACCTTTGAAGAACAAGAGAGAGGGGAAGGTCGTGATGATTTATTCAGGAATAACAAGGGGGAGAGAGAGAGAGAGATGGAAGGTGATGATGATTCATCCAGGACGAACAAGAGAGAGATGTACAAGAAGGGAGATGGAAGATGAAGACTGACCAAAAGCAAGAGAGATTATTCCTTGGTCTCCGGCTGATAAGTCGGCTACTAGTGCCGGCCATGCATCTGGATGAATTCTATCTATGTCTCTGAAACCAGAGACTTGATACAAGATCTGCACATGACAATGTATCAGACTCACTCCAAAAAAAGACAATGCATCAGACAAAAAGATTTACGAGACTCGTTCCCTGAAGTGCATCAGAAGTCAAAAGAGGCGAAATTTTAACGTCAGACAACCTTTTTATCAGCTTCTGGTAGTTGTCTCTTCTCCAAGGCCACCTTCCAACTTACAAGATCCTGACGTGATAAAGGGCTGCATTATAAGCGCTAATGAGCATACACTAGTAGAGGAAAACTGCTTTACTGAAAAATTAAATACTCATGATAAGTTCCCACAAAAGGCTCAGACAATCACCTTTCAGGAGAGAAATAAGATGGCTCTTCTTCCTCTTCCACTGAGGCAGACTTCAAATCACGGCTTGACAGCTTGCTTGAGATAAGTCCTGCTTCAGCCAAACCTGAAATACTTAACTTATTTAGGGACCACAAGGCGAAAGAGCTTCATCAATCATATTTACAGGGAAAAAAATCCGGGATTACAGTTCACTCACCTTGAATGGATGCAAAGTCGGGATCATCAGGAGTAACATCATCAAATGCCAGTTCAGTAACTTTCTCTATGTACATGGCGGGATATACTTTTGATACAGGGTTTCTTCAACAACGAGTAAAAAAAAGTCAATCCTGATATTCTAAAGTTTCGATAGGAGCCATATTCCATTAACAAGAAAAACAATTCACCTTGAAAGACCACTTGCAGAAATCAACCAGCGAGCATATTCACGGCGTGAGCATAAATCACCAGGTTGAGCATCAGCCTCAATAACCTGGAACAAAAAGCTTCAATAAACAGTCTGTCTTGCTTGCATAGTCTGTATAGTCAAGCTTCATGATATAGACACAAAAACCTACAACAAAGTGGTACCTTCAGAACTTGCAGGGCTGCAAGTGCTTGACCCTGACCTTGATCAATAGCAGCAGGAACCAGAAGCTTGCCAGGTGGCACCCGGAGAGCCTCAGAAACTGCAGATGGAGCTGGTATGCCCACAGAGGAGAAAGAACTCAAGGGAACTTGTGATTCACTAAACAATCTACTTTCATCTGGCTCAGTTAAAATTCTCTCTAGCTCATTTGTGGAAGGAGATGATGAAGGCAAAGACGTTTCAGGAGACAAGTTTTCTTGCAAGTAATTCACATCTACAGTTGAAGTAGAATTCTCCGAAGGTACAGTTTCACTCTGGTCAAGGTTCTCACTTGGTGAACTGTCAGAAACAAGTGCAGCATTAGGCTCCACAACTTCATCAACCACAGATCGAGAGGAAGTCAAGGAAATGGAATTTTCTTCAAACTTCAAGGGAGACAAATCCATAACTTCATCAATGTTACTGTTCAGTAAATCAGGTTCAGCGCCAGGCTTATCTACTACCAAGGTTTCTTCAACCACAGCAACAGACTGCATAGCGCTTGAGATGCTTCTTCCGCTTTCAATCTCAGTATTCACCTCATTCTGGGAAGAGTAGGAATGCATCTCGCGCTCAACCGAATCCTCATCAATAGACAATGCAGTTTCTAACTCTTGATTCGCAGAAACATGAATAGCTGCAACAGCCGAGCCAATAGACACTTCACCATTTCCCCCTGGAGGAAGCTGATAATCATTACCAAGCTTATTTTCACTTGGCATTTCGTCAAGTTCAGGCGATGAAGCTATATCTTCCTTAGTCTCAAGGCCACTCACATCCGTCTTCCCATGATCTTCTGTAGTTTTATCATCCAAAGCTCCATCATCGTCCCTCTCAGATGACAAAAATGCTTCCTGCTGAGGCGTTAATGGCTCCATCTGTTGTTCGGGTCCTGTTAATTGCAACATAAAATTAATCATACACTAACAGTTGACATCAAATCTTACCACTGAGACCTCAAAAATGGAGGAAATTATCAAAAATAAACTATCCAAATTTTATACTCGAGCAAACCATTTCCGAATTTCACAAGCAGCAAGTCAACAACTTACTTGATGTGCTCCGTTTGTTAAGGGCTAAGCCGGCCAATGTAACGCCAGCGACCAAGACGAGCCCAGCTGCTCCGGCGGTCACATTCCCTGAAAGCAAGCTATTCTCAACTTGTTATTCTAGTCCACAATATGGAAGAACGATCGATTAACTAGTAAAAACGCACACGAGCATAAATTTTCTCAGACACCAAACAGGTCTCCTGCTCGTACCTCCAAACCAATTCTTCCCCTCAGACTTGGACTGATCTTCTCCATTGGCGGAATCAGACCATCCAGCGAAGTTATCCTTGGTGGAAGAGGAGGAGGAAACAGCCCAGGAGCTCCAGTTGCGAGACCGTCCCGTTCCACTCTGAGCCACACAGAGCAGGCGAACGTTACGATTGAGCTTCCTAGGACGAGCTCGCACCAGAAGCGAAGGACTCGATGCTCCTCGACATTTCCCAGAGTTGAAGGCTAATCGAAGCTGGGGACAGCTCGGCGAGCTGGTCGCGGAAGTGGACGCCATAGAATATCGCAGAAGCGTTCAGCAATCAATGACACGCAAGGAGCTGGGTAATCGGATTGGGAAGGGGGTGATTTCTAGGGTTCTTCGTTTCTCAGTGAGCGTCCGGTGTGCTGAGTGGGGAAGACGGAGATATCCGATAAGAGGGATTTTTTTACGAGGATTGCAGAATCTCACGTTTTATCCGTATTCTAGACACACGGTGGTTATGGGGACGGACGGCGAAACCGTTTCAGGCCAATCCCCGTCGGCCGGCCGTCATTTTCAGTTGGGAAATTTTACGACAACGACAAAATGAGGCAGTAACGGTGCCGTTTTCCACGACGCTGCGCCTATCCCGCGCCTACCCGCTGGGAAGTAAGAAAGGAAGTTGGATTGTACTCAGATTGTTGCGAAACTGAATGGGCACGAGGTTAAATTGGGCTTAGATTTTGAGCCCAGCCGAGTTGGATGGGTAACTCCAGCAACAAAAACATCGGCCCAAAAGTATCACAATTAGTTTGATTTTTTGACCTTTAGCAACCACTTTTCGATCACTATAAAAAATCTTATCAAGTATCAACCACCCCGAATACTAATAGTCACTGAAAATAATTTTCTTTCATAAACACTTTCCAAACAAACGAAACGATACCTTTATTTATTTTTGCTCCTTTACATTTAAACCATGTCAAGGAGCCTCGACAAAAATCTACACTAAATTTATTTGATACCATAGGGAAAAAAATAACCACTAGCTAGCTAACCTAATTCTCAACATCAATCGCCCAAGGGCTCAAACAATAGTGACTCCCACCTCGTCCCCGGGTACATAAACACAAACGTGTGGTACCTTTTCGCCACGTGCACTCCGTTGGAGACAGTAAGGTAAAGATGGTAGACCGTGCCTCCGACAGTCAGAACCTCACCTTCGTCCACGCTCAACAGCTTCAGCGGCGCTCCCGAGAACCAGTTATTGCCGTTGTACGTCGCCACCGCGAAACTTGCAATGTCCTGGACCTTCTGGTCTCTCAACATCGACCCATTGATCGGATGCCACGAGTGATCGGGCTTGGTCGGAAACCGCCATATGTAGGACGAGACGGGCCCGGACGACGGCGGCTCTGCTGCGTCTACAGTGAAGACGAGTGCTACTACTAGAAGGGCCACGGCTGGTTGCGTTGATATCGTCGCCATTGTTGATTCGCACTCTTTGTGATTTTTGGTTTTGTTGTTGAGATAGTTTTACCCAAATTTGTGTGTGAATTGATTGAGTTTGGATGCAGGATTTTATAGTTCCAATCCAAATAGTTAGTTACTGCATCACCTTATATATAGCACTTATTGATAAGAAGATGACCTAGATTTACGTAAATAAAATAAATAGTCGTATTACCAAGCCCTTGAAAAATGGGAAGAATTAATTACACGACCTTGTCTTAAAGCTAAAAGAATAATATATATGTACTAGAAATAACTTTTTCAACCTCCAAATCCACAGAGTTCATTCAAATTATACGAACCCTGAAATTTGAATCTTGATATCAAGCATGATATGAGCATATTAGGTGCATGAGATGAGGAGATCATGTGAAAAACCCTGATATGCACATGTACTTGGGCATCAGGTCAGGTCGCTCCCCGTTTAGCACCACACGTTATAGTTAGGAGAAGACACAAATGGTTCAACATATATGTTTTCTTGCCTGATTTGAATCGAACTGGCGGTTGAATTCCAGTTTTATCGGTCCAACAGGTTCGTCTTTATGTGATAGCACTGGTATATTCATCTAAAAGGAAACGCTAGTAGTTCACTGAACGAGACCTACTAAAGCAAAAGGGATCAAGTGGTGTACAAGTTGTTGATCAACATCCTTAGTATCATACATTGCAGCTAATCTGGGATTACATGCGGTAGTACCCTCAGATTCTATATTTGAGACATCCTACATCCATAGCCTGTAACCACCTGCTGACCTACTGCACTCCTCAATAGCTTTTCCTTGAGGTAAAATTGACCATGTAAAATCCATACTAATTTTAGATGCAATGAAAGTAACACATAGAATATGAATTATACATTTCCTTTCATGAGTCCCCCAGATACCTCATAAACTAAATGTAGTTTAATATTTTTTTCATCCACATATATATTAGATGCAAGAAATACTGCCTAAAGTAGAGAGAAACCATTTGAGATAAAACTTAGCACGTCGCCGTTATAAGAAAGCCTCGCAAGCTAGTCCTACAACTACTCCTGCTAACTTTTATGGATCATCCACATCAATATGTAGCTATTGCTTTGTAGTTTGATTTACCAAAAGATATCTAGTGTATTCTTGCTAGCAGTTCTCATAAGTCATTACACCACTTACACCCTTGTTTCTTTTGCCACTTGCAATTATCGTGACAAGGACCAAATACCCATTAGACATTACCAACATAATTTCATGAAACACCACTTTTCGACTTCTCTAAACGTAGACCAACTACTCTACTTATGAGCGGTTAGTCTACTCTACTTATGAGCGGATATGAGTGAGTTCCATCCTTTATAGAAGAATATGTATCGCAAGGCATATCGTCAGCTCCTTAGTCGCCATTATTGCAATTGGCATGAGAGCTCGAGAACAAAAACATAAATTCACTAATTGTTTGAGTTATTTGAGGTGAAGGGTGTACATTTATGCATTTTTTCAAAAAAAAAAAACCTTTGCCAATCAATAGAATGAGAGATTGTGGGAAAGCTAATTAAATGGTCACGACGCCTCATGAAAATGCCAAACCTTTTCCCATTTGTTTGTAATGTTTATGATATGAACAAAAAAACAAGGGCAATATGTACTAATAAGTATAATGTTGCCACAAGGACAATAATAATAAACGGGAAAATTCCATTTAAATTTTAATATAACATATATAAGTTATCAATTCTTTGTTCTCCTTTTGAAAGTAACATTTAGCAACATATATTAGAACCTGAGGAACAAAGGATTTCACGTTTGATGAAAAAGATCAAAGGAAACTAGAACAAAAGAAAGGGCGTAGAAAATCTAACTCATATTTGCACATTAATTAATATTTATATTGTTTTTCATTGTTGTTAACTTAATTGATTAATTAGAGTGACAAACTTGAAAGATTTATGTAATTCAGTGATCATACGTGTAATTTAGCCTTTTTTTAAGGGAACATGGATCACCCTCCACAGTCACCACTTAAGCGATGTCGGAGTCGGGCCAACTTACAGGACATACATTCCGTTTGTGCGGTCGTAGCCGATCCTGTCTACCTCCGTAAACCCCCAGAAGGTGAAACGGTGATTCAAAATCGTGACCCTGTCGACCGTCATCACAATCCAAACCTCATCCCTACCAACTGGGCTATCTGACCTTTGGTGATTTTTAATCTTTAGCAACCACTGTTCGGTCAATATAAAAAATCTTATCAACCACGCCGAATAGTCACTAAAAATAATTTTCGTCATAAAACACTTTCCAAACAAACGAACGATACCTTTATTTATTCTGCTCCTTTACATTAAAACCATGTCAAGGAGCCTCGACAAAAATCTACACTGAATTTATTTGAAACCATGGGGTAAAATAACCACTAGCTAGCTAACCTAATTCTCAACATCACTCGCTCAAGAGTTCAAACAACAGTGACTCCCATCTCGTCCCCGGGTACATAAACACAAATGTGTGGTACCTTTTTGCCACGTGCACTCCGTTGGAGACTGTTAGGTAAAGATGGTACACGATGCCTCCGACGGCCAGAACCTCACCTTCGTCCACGCTCAACAGCTTCAGCGGCGCTCCCGAGAACCAGCTATCGCCGTTGTACGTCGCCACCGCGAAACTTGCAATGTCCTGGACGTTCTGGTCTCTCAACATCGACCCATTGATCGGATGCCACGAGTGATCGGGCTTGGTCGGAAACTGCCATATGTAGGATGAGACGGGCCCAGACGACGGCGGCTCTGCTGCGTCTACAGCGAAGACGAGTGCTACTACTAGAAAGGCCACAGCTAGTTGTGTTGATATCGTCGCCATTGTTGATTCACACTCTTTGTGATTTTTGGTTTTGTTGTTGAGATAGTTTTACCCAAATTTGTGTGTGAATTGATTGAGTTTGGATGCAGGATTTTATAGTTCCAATCCAAATAGTTAGTTACTGCATCACCTTATATATAACACTTATTGTTTAGAAGATGGCCTAGATTTACGTCAATAAAATAAATAGTCGTATTACCAAGCCCTTGAAAAATGGGAAGAATTAATTACACGACCTTGTCTTAAAGCTAAAAGCATAATATATATGTACTAGAAATAACTTTTTCAACCCTCCAAATTCGCAGAGTTCATTCAAATTATACGAACCTGAAATTTGAATCTTGATATCAAGCATGATATGAGCATATTTGGGGTAATATCCTCACTGTTTACCCATAAAAAATCAGTTTGTACCACATCGATTAACTGCAAGAGACTTAATGGATTTATAAGGCCAGATCAACATTAATAATTAAAAGAGCTAGCTGGGCATTGTTAGGTTGGGTTTTTGGGCCTAAGTGGCCAAACCCCTTCTGCCCTATACGATGGCCGACCCGTCACCTTGGCCCCCATAGACGGACGCTGCCTCCACCTCTTGGTATGAAATTTGGCTCCCGAAAACTAAGTCTGGAAATAAGCTGGCACAACGGGGTGCCAAACGACCGGGTACCAAGCCGGGTGCAAGGTAGGGCTTGGTACCAAGACATGAAAAAACATGAATTTGGCTAAGTATGAACCCAACTGGGTATCAAGCTGACAAGGCAGGCTTGATACCAAAAAGAAGGAAAAATTCGCTAAGTATAGAGCCAAGAGAGTATCAAGCCGACAAGACAGGCTTGGTAGCCAGGCAATAGGGTACCAGGCAGGTAAAACAACCTTGGTACTACTACATGAAATTTGGCTAAGTATAAAGCCAAAGGGGGTACCAAGCCGGCAAGTGAGGGCTTGGTACCAAGACATGAAAAAACATGAATTTGGCTAAGTACGGAGCTAAGAGGGGGTACCATGTCGGCAAGGCAACCTCGGTACCAAGACCCCCTACATGGTACCATGACCCCAAGGGGGTATCAAGCCGCCAAGACTGACTTGGTGGCCAGGCAACAGGGGGCCAAGCTAGGTACCAACTAAGAGAGTCATACAAAAACTAAGTCTGGATATCAAGCCGACAAGACGGACTTGATAGCCAGATAGGGATGGCAATGGGGCGGGTTTGCTTAAACCATCCCCATACCCATCTTCAAATACCCAAACCCATACCCGCCCCATACCCATGTGGGGGAATGTTTTGCAAACCCATCCCCATACCCGTGGGTTTCGGGTACCCATGGGTAATACCCATGCCCGTACATCCAACATTATTATACCTAAAACTTACAAGAAAAGTTCTAATTATAACTCTAAACGAACATATTATATCATGAAGTCAACAAAACACAGTCATTTTTTTAATATGGTTCAAAGATTATGATCCTAAAATATTCATTAATACATAATATAGAGTACAATATTTTTCAAATTATTATGTTCTAACTCTGATTCATCTACTAAATAATAATTAACTAACATAATCTTGTTGACAAGGGGGAAAGTGAAAGAGTGAAATGAGAATTGAGAGAAATGAATTAGATTTTGATTAAGGTGGTCACTCAATTGCATTTCTACTATTTATTTTCTCAAGTTATCCTCATCATCATTGATAGATTATAATTTGATGCACATATTTTTTTTTTATATATGAAGAAATTATCTTGGTGGGGCGGGTATGAGGTTGGGTATGGGGCGGGGGAGGCTAAAACCATACCCTCCCCATACCCATCAAACTTTTTGCGGGTTTTACCCATACCCGTCCCATACCCGGTCAAAGCGGGGATTCCCCGCGTTGACTGGGTCGGGGGCGGTCGGATACCCGCGACCATGGGTTTAATTGCCATCCCTATAGCCAGACATCAGGGTATCAAGCCAACAAGACAAGAAATTTGACTAAGGCATGGTGGCTAGCTGAGGTGGCCACCCGACTAGGTACCAAACAGCCGTGGATGGCCCTTATGGGGCCATATGGAGACAAAGTCCCAATACGGGCTTGGTAGCAACTTAACGGGGTACCCAACCGACAGGGTGCAACTTACCAGCTTGACGAGGCTACAAAAACTAAGTATGAAGACCAAGCCACCAGGGCTGGCTTGGTAGCAATGGGTGTCAAGTTGATTACATGGGCTTGGTGGCATGCCAGAAGGTATCAAGGCGATGAGATGGCTTGGCAACAACCAACAAGTTAATGAGGAGGACTTGGTGTCATGAGGTGGTAGCGATCTCAGGAGCGGGGAGTCATCAAGCAGTTGAGGGTGAGATCAAGACCTCATCATGGTTCATAGAGGCTAAGGCAAGAGCCTCAACCCCATCCAGTCATGACTGGGTGACAAGGCTCAACACCAACCTGACCCGACATCGAGGCCATCAAGTACCCACTAGCCCCAAGATGGGACAAGGACCCCAAGGCAACGATTACCAACTAGTCACCAAGGAGGGACAAGCGACCTCGAGGCGGTTTGGTGCAAGAGGCTAGCTAGTAGTTACTACGGCGGTTACCAAGACAGTTACACCCAGTGGCTATAAATTGGAGAAACGAAGACGGGAAAAGGGTTCCACAACCAACCATTTGATGCACAATGTCAGACTTTATCCTTTTCTCTGCAAATTAGCCATAGCCTTAGTTTTCGGAGCTCTCACTGAACCTCTATAGGAGTAGGAGTAATTAACGTAGCTTGTTCCCAAAAAACCATCAATAACATCAAACACCCTCGTTCGAACATTATTTGAAGAGGAGTGAACCGTGTAATTATCGTTCTTGAAGAAGTCAAAGGTGCATTCATTGTGTTCAAACACCAGATTTTCCTCGCCGGAAAACACTCACAAAAGGAGTGAAAGCGCTATTTGGGGAAAGAGCTTTACACGCCTTCATCATCTCTCAAATACAACGTAGCAGAGGGATAATAATATTGAGTCTGCTCCATAATTTATGTGCAAACTCACAAGCCCTATGATTTGGCATGACATTCCTCTGTGTTGAAAACTATGGATGGAATCTATTGCCTCCAATGACGCTTTCCAAATGAAACAACTTATCTTGGTTGACACCTATGGTACCGGATTGTCATAGCAGGGAAGTCTTCCATATTGTGATACTTGTCATTGATAAGTATCAACCAATGGAGATTTACATCAGTTGACCAAGACCAATGAATTCTTCATCATAAGCCCCTAACACTTAGCAGAACTTATGAGTCCCTATACTCTCATAAATTGGCATGTAGCATTTTACCCATGCCTAATGACCGAATCTGATCTCACTGCTTCGTTTTAGATTGCATCAGGGACTTGCTCTTAGTCGGCTTCAAGAATAGGAAAGACGACAACAAATTGGACTAAATATTCTTCGTCTGCAACCCGTTACTTAGTAGTGGATTTTCCTTCCTTCATAGGGCTTCAAAGGTCGACGACACGATATATTTTAGTTGATGTTTCAAAGCCGAATTTCGACTCATCTATTTGGGCTTCATGAGGTGCTTTGTAGACTGAAAAAAGAACACTGATGTACATATTTCAAGTAGGAGGAGAATATCTCATGCAATTGATCTACATGTTGAAAAGTCAGATATTCCCTTTCTGGAATACATCCTTATTCCTTCACGAGAGAAGAGCTAGAGTTGTTTCTTAATGCAAAAGAGCTACTGATGTTCCAACCTAGAATTACTCTTTGATCTATCAACATTTGTTGGTCTCAACCAAACAATCAATCCACCTCTTAAATCCGAGTTCATAGCAAAAATTCAATATGTAAAATCCATACTAATTTTAGATGCAATGAAAGTAACACATAGAATATGAATTATACATTTCCTTCATGAGTCCCCCCAGATACCTCATAAACTAAATGTAGTCTAATATTTTTCTCATCCACAAATATATTAGATGCAAGAAATACTGCCTAAAGTAGAGAGAAACCATTTGAGATAAAACTTAGCACGTCGCCGTTATTATGAGAAAGCCTCGCAAGCTAGTCCTACGGCTACTCCTGCTAACTTGTATGGATCATCCACATCAATATGTAGCTTTGATGTAGCTATTGCTTTGTAGTTTGATTTACCAATAGATATATTCTTGCTAGCAGTTCTCATTAGTCATTACACCACTTACACCCTTGTTTCTTTTGCCACTTGCAATTATCGTGACAAGGACCAAATACCCATTAGACATTACCAACATAATTTCTTGAAACACCACTTTTCGACTTCTCTAAACGTAGACCAACTACTCTACTTATGAGCGGTTAGTCTACTCTACTTATGAGCGGATATGAGTGAGTTCCATCCTTTATAGAAGAATATGTATCGCAAGGCATATCGACGGCTCCTTAGTCGCCATTGTTGCAGTTGGAATGAGAGCTCGAGAACCAAAACATAAATTCACTAATCGTTTGAGTTATTTGAGACGAAGGGTGTACATTTACGCATTTTGTCAAAAAAAAACATTTTGCCAATCAATAGAATGAGAGATTGTGGGAAAGCTAATTAATCGGTCACGACTCATGAAAATGCCAAACCTTTTCCCATTTGTTTGTAATGTTTATGATATGAACAAAAAAAATAAGGGCAATACGTACTAATAAGTATAATGTTGCCACAAGGACAATAATAATAAACGGGAAAATTCCATTTAAATTTTAACATAACATATATAAATTATCAATTCTTTGTCCTCCTTTTGAAAATAACATTTAACAACATATATTAGAACCTGAAGAACAAAGCATTTCAAGTTCGATGAAAAAGGTCAAAGGAAACTAGAACAAAAGAAAGGGCATAGAAAATCAAACTCATATTTGAACATTAATTAAATATTTATATTGTTTTTTGTTGTTGTTAACTTAATTGATTAATCCGAGTGACAAACTTAAAAGATTTATGTAATTCAGTGATCATACATGTAATTTAGCCTTTTTTTTTTAGGGAACATGGATCACCCTCCCCGGTCATCACTTAAGTGATATCGGAGTCAGGCCAACTTACAGGACGGACATTCCGCTTGTGCGGTCGTAGTCGATCCTGTCTACCTCCGTAAACCCCCAGAAGGTGGAACGATGATTCAAAATCGTGACCCCATCGACCGTCATCACAATCCAAACCTCATCCCTACCAATTGGGCTATCTGACCTTTGGCAATTTTTAATCTTTAGCAACCACTATTCAATCCATATAAAAAATCTTATCAACCATGCCGAATAGACACCTTTATTTATTCTGCTCCTTTACATTTAAACCATGTCAAGGAGCCTAGACAAAAAGCTACACTGAATTATTTGGAACCATGGGGAAAATAACCACTACTAGCTAGCTAACCTAATCACAATATCACTCGCTCAAGAGTTCAAAAAACAGTGACTCCCACCTCGTCCCCGGGTACATAAGCACAAATGTGTGGTACCTTTTTGCCACGTGCACTCCGTTGGAGACCGTTAGGTAAAGATGGTACACGGTGCCTCCGACAGTCAGAACCTCGCCTTCGTCCACGCTCAACAGCTTCAGCGGCGCTCCCGATAACCAGTTATCGCCGTTGTACGTCGCCACCGCGAAACTTGCAATGTCCTGGACCTTCTGGTCTCTCAACATCGACCCATTGATCGGATGCCACGAGTGATCGGGCTTGGTCGGAAACCGCCATATGTAGGATGAGACGGGCCCGGACGACGGCGGCTCTGCTGCGTCTACGGCGAAGACGAGTGCTACTACTAGAAGGGCCACAACTAGTTGTGCTGATATCGTCGCCATTGTTGATTCAAACGCTTTGTGGTTTTTTGGTGTTGTTGAGATAGTTTTGGTCAAGTTCGATCCTGATGCTTTGTGAAGTGATTGAGCTTTGAAGACTTGAAATTTATAATGGTAATTCGAGCAGTCAGTTACAAGTTACACCTGCATCACCTTAGAAATAGCACTTATTGATTAGAAGATGGCCTAGATTTACGTAAATCAAACAAATAGTCGTACTGCCAAGCCCTTGAAATATGGGGAGAATTTTAATTACACGACATTGTCTTAAAACCTTAATATATATATATATATATATATATATATATAAAACTTTTTCAACCCTCCGCATAACGTTCATTGTAATTCAAATTATACAAAACTAGAAATTCAAATATCGAAATTGTTATCAAGCATGACATGAGCAGATCAGACGCAAAAACCTTATATCCATCGGGTCGCGTCGCTTGAAGGCTAGTACGACACGACATAATTAGGTCACGACATGAGTGGTTCAACATAAGCGTTTTCTTGCATGATTCAATTCGAAATTGTGTGCGGGTATCGATTTTAACAGTCCGACTGGCTATGTAACACTGGTATATTCGTCTGAAAAGAAAAGCTATAGTAGTTCATGCATGAGAACTACTAAAGCAAAAAAGGAAGCAAGTTGTGTACAAGTTGTTGATCAGCATCCCGAGTAACATGCATTGCAGCTAATCTAGGATTGCATGCGGTAGTACTCTCACATTCTATATTTAGGACATCATACATCATAGCTTGCAACCACCTATTCCATTGCTCACCCAATTAATCTCATCGCCTACAGCCCGCCTCATCGGTTGCGGCTGCTACTACTCTAAGTATGTAACCCAACAGGATTTTAACCTCCAGCAACAGCAGCATCCAGAGGAACATTCTGCGCCACAGTTGGATCCCCAACTCCAGCAGCAGCTGCATCCAGAAGACCATTCTGTGGCACAATCAACTCTGTAGCAGCACCTGGACCAATTACACAAAGGCATGAAATTAGACCAATACATGAAGCTTTTTATCAAAACATAATGCAACACTAAACATCATGCATCATTCACATTGAGCATCGGCAGCATCATTAAGAACAACATTGTGGTGGAGTGTAATTGGCCGAGTAAGTGTGCCTAAAAAAACCTACATTTAGGACTCTACTAAACAAGAGTTATAAGTGCATTCAATTGCATGAACAAAACAGGGGTAAGCTATTTACCTCGAGTGGTCTGTGCAACACTTCCACTTATTAGTTGCTTATCACTTGCCCTGACTTCAGTTTTAAATCCTCCCAATCCTTGCATCAAGAATACGCGATACACAGTCATTGCTCTATAGGTCACGTCCTCGCGATGAGAATGTGTTAGAAACTGAACTACCTCGTTGCACTCGGAATTAATAGCACCTACATTAACAAGAACCACTAAATAATCAAACAAACAAAAAAAAAAAAAACTATAGCACAAAAGAGACCAGACTTATTCAGGAGTTCCATTTAGCAAACACCCAAACAAAATAACACACCTTTCGGATCAACTCCAGGAAAAAAGGGCAGCCAGTTGAACATCATTGGCCATAGTTACAGAATCAACAAATAGAAAGCTTTTGTAGCAGCTGTCGGTGATAGAAAAACAATGCACGCTGGATGAGAGGAGGACCATGTGGAAGTTGGAGGAGTGGCTCTAAAATTGCATCCACCTCAGCCATAATCTCAGACTTGAGAACAGGAGTAGCACCTGGCACCTCATCAACTTTTCCAGATGCCACTATGAAATCTGAAATGGTATGACAAGTACACGAGGAAATCTGTCATTAACAAAATGATCACAAAAATGTAAGAAATCAATTACATTAGTGATTAGTGATTGCCAGTTGTGAAACCGGTTTATGCCAGTGTGCGGGTTTAGCAAGTGGAATGGTTCGACCGGTGGCACATACCGGTTTGTGCCGGTTCATGCCGGTTAATATTACAAATAAAATTATAAATACTCATTTTAAACATGACATTTAACGTCAATACCTAAACATTTATACTTGAATCCAACAATTAACATCAATATTTAACATTTATACTCATAAAATAAATAATAAAATAATTTTTAACAATTAAAATCACTAAAATAAGATTATTTTACTTAAAGATTCGTATATCGATCATGTCGGTCATACCGGTGGTGTCACGCCGATTTTATGACCGATACAGGTTGATCCAGGTACAACCGGTGGCACGCCGGCCGGCGTGACAACCCTCATTGCCACTTTCCAGGATAGCACTAATAGGGTACAAATCCTATCTACCCAACAAACGGGCGACGGTCGTGGGCCAGTCAGCGTTAGGTTTTAAAAGCTTGGGCTGGGCTCTTTACGGATGATCCAATTTTCTCGAAAAACGGAAAGGTTACAGCCCAGCCCATCAATATCATATATTGGTGTGTGGTCTGTGCCTCTGTGTAACCCTGAAAGTTTGTTTCTTGTTAAAAATGATAGCCTTTTACATTAGGGATTTGGATTGGCAAACAAACATTTTACGGGATGTTGACCTCTTCTCTAGTATCCCGTCGTCTGCTGCGCGATTCGTCTGCTGCGCTTCTGTTCCAGATTATCCATGGCGGCGAACAACAGCACCTCGGCTTCTGATCGGCAGCTAAGCTCGTGGTTTTTGCCGTGCAGCTCCAGTAAACGACGGCGGATACAATCAACAGAAGTAAACTCTCCTCCTCCTCCTCCGACGACAATCGTTCAATTGGGAGACGATCTCCTCGCAGAAATCCTGATTCGCCTCCCGAACCCCAAATCCGCCCGTCGCTGCAAAGCCGTCTGCAAGCGATGGAAGTCCCTTATCTCCGATCCAGTCCGCTTCAATCGCCGTTTCGTTTCCCACCACCATAGCAGGAACTGGCAACCTCCTCTCCTTCTACACTCAGACGACCCGCAATCGATCATCACGAGCTTCATCCCCATGGATACTACATTTGCCCAAGACTCCTTCGCAGTAATGGATGCTTACAGGGACTTGGTTCTGTGCGGGTTTGCGGATGCGGGTCCCGTCAGCGACGTCTACGGCAAACTGGTCACCGAATTGTACAGATCCTACTTCCTCTGCAATCCGTTTACCAAGCAATGGGTCGCCCTCCCTTTGGCGCCCGAATTGCCCACGGGGTGTGGGTACTACTTTGCAAGGTTAGTTTGTGAACCCCGTATTTTGAATAGTCTCGATCTAGGAGGTGACCGAGGCTTCTTTCATTCTGAGTATCGATTCCGAGTGGTGTGTCTATACCGGGATAAGGACTCTACAAAGTTAGACATGTTCTGTTCGGATGCTGGGGAATGGACGAAGGACATTCTTGTTCTTCATCGGTATCGCCAATTCATGGCCAGAAATATAGTTTCCTGCAATGGGGAGTTGTTTTGGAGTTATGGTGTTCGAAGCCAAGATCCTGGTGATGTGCACCCGATAAAGCCTTTCGTTGCTGCTTTTAATCCTTTCCGTCCTGATTCACCTCCCACTGCCATTGAAACTCCATTAGTCTATGGGAAAGGGGGGTGGGATATTGGTGTCTCGCAAGGCGCCCTGCACGCGATTGTATTCGAAGATCGAATTGAACCTGGTCGTACGCAGATCGCGTTGAGCTTGTGGAGACTAGAAGAGGACCGTAGATCCTGGAGGAGACTACGTGACGGGTTGATGAAGGGATCAATGTTGCGTGAACTCCGCACCTATGTTCGACCTTGTTTTCATCCAGAGAAGCCGGAAGTTTTCTTCCTCCGTCATTGTGATGGTACTGGTGATGGTGAAATTGCTGCTTTGTCCTGTGATTTGGGGGCGGGGGGAGAGCTGGAGCTCTATGCTAAAGGAAGACCATTCTTAAGTTATTGGAAGTTGTTCCAAGCTGAGTTCTCTTGCTGGCCGACTTCGATTCCAAGGTACGAGGAATTGCGAGTTATATATGATGGAAGCCACAGCTGTTGGGTTCAGAGCCAGAATGAGCCAACTACAAATCCTTCAATAGCTGGTACTTCTGCTTGTGAGTCTCTGCTAGGTTAGTTATGCTTGAGGATTATAGCGAAGGGGCTCAAACTTTTTTACCCGCCCCGTCCCGTAGTAGCGTGGGGTGGGACATGGGAATTGAGGTACCCGCCCCGCCCCATTGCCATCACTAAGGATTACTTATAGTATATTTAAATTTGAAAAAAACAAGTAATTAATGTGAGGTATTTAATTTTCAATGTGTATCTAAATTCTAACGTGAGTGTTAAATTTCCGTCTGGTGAACTATGATCAGTTCTGGCCGTTACCCAAGTTAGGAATTGCAGTGCGATCTAGCGGTCCAAATTGAACGAAAAGCGATATCAGGGCTGAGCTTAATCAAGCAGCTGCGCCTATTGTGCGTCTTCCTCCTGATGATTGTCTGGTCACTCGTGCTGCTGCATTTTATCGTCGACTGCTATTGCTAAAGGTGAAGTATCTTGACTCAGTAATTGTGGATGATGAAGACCAAATGGACGATCTTGAAATTGAGAATCTTGCTGATATTCTGGTTGTTCCTATGCCAGAGCTTGATAATCTCGAAGGTGACTTTTCATCTTGTGGGTGCAAACTGTTACTTTTGAATTGTTATTTTTACTTGCATTGGTACTGTTTAATTGAGTTACTTCTGTGGTCTTATTGATGTAGGAGTCGCATTGCTTAATGCTGAGAAATTTGCTGTAGAGGCTGAGTGTGAAGAGGCTGATACTTATCTAATGCATCCTGGTCCCCCTAATGTGGAATTTAGGGCTGTTACTTCATATCATGTGTACTTGATGCGAAGAGTTGATCAATTGGAAACTGAGATTAGGTTGATGGACATCTCGCTAGGTAAATTTTTCGCACTCGTTGAATTTTTGTCTTGGTTTTGGTGCTACTGCAGTTGCATCTGCTGGAAGTAAAAGCTTATGTGAAATCTATCGTGATATTATTTTTATAATCCTCCATTTTCATTAGACGAGAACCAGCTAATGATACAAATAATTGTTTACCGTCATTTAATTTTCAAACTTGAAATCTTTCTTAAATAATCCTTATTGCACAGGTGGCAACCCACTGCTTGTTGGTCCTCTGAATGCTCCTCAATTTTAATTATGTATCTGGTTTGGTAGGTTTCTATTCTTATTTCTCTTTGTTGTTTTAGGTGGTGGTGCACAATCAATTCCTTCGGTGAATGGCCCGCTGAATGCTTCGTTTAATTCTAATTCTGTTTGAGGTGCTGGAGGTAGAAGGCTTAGGATCTGAACAACTTAATGATATTATTTGATGTAGTAGTCCTTTTTGGTTGGCTTCCATTCTTATTTCTATTTTTCTTTAGTTGGTGATGCTGAGTCTGTTCCTTCCGTGAATGGTCCTATAAATGCCCGTCTTGAAGTTCTTCCAGATGAAGTTCCTGTTGGTGTTGAGATACTTAACCAGAATATTCAAGCCCATTCTGCACACTCTGCTGTTTATGGTCAAGGTATTTTTGTTGCGCTAACTGTTATGTTTTGTTTAAGTATCAGCGCAACATCAAACAAATAAATAAACAAAACATAACAGTCAGCGCAACAAAAATACCTGGACCATAAACAGCAGAGTGTGTAGAATGGGCTTCAATATTCTGGTTAAGTATCTCAACACCAACAGGAACTTCATCTGGAAGAACTTCAAGATGGGCATTTATAGGACCATTCACGGAAGGAACAAACCGAGCATCACCAACTAAAGAAAAATAGAAATAAGAATGGAAGCCAACCAAAAAAGGACTACTACATCAAATAATATCATTAAGTTGTTCAGATCCTAAGCCTTCTACCTCCAGCAGAATTAGAATTAAAGGAAGCATTCAGCGGGCCATTCACCGAAGGAATTGATTGTGCACCACCACCTAAAACAACAAAGAGAATAAGAATAGAAACCTACCAAACTAGATACAGAATTAAAATTGAGGAGCATTCAGAGGACCAACAAGCAGTGGGTTGCCACCTATGCAATAAGGATTATTTAAGAAAGATTTCAAGTTTGAAAATTAAATGACGGTAAACAATTATTTGTATCATTAGCTGGTTCTCGTCTAATGAAAATGGAGGATTATAAAAATAATACCACGATAGATTTCACATAAGCTTTTACTTCCAGCAGATGCAACTGCAGTAGCACCAAAACCAAGAAAAAAATTCAACGAGTGCGAAAAATTTACCTAGCGGGATGTCCATCAACCTAATCTCAGTTTCCAATCAACTCTTCGCATCAAGTACACATGATATGAAGTAACAGCCCTAAATTCCACATTAGGGGGACCAGGATGCATTAGATAAGTATCAGCCTCTACAGCAAATTTCTCAGCATTAAGCAATGCGACTCCTACATCAATAAGACCACAGAAGTAACTCAATTAAACAGTACCAATGCAAGTAAAAATAACAATTCAAAAGTAACAGTTTGCACCCACAAGATGAAAAGTCACCTTCGAGATTATCAAGCTCTGGCATAGGAACAACCAGAATATCAGCAAGATTCTCAATTTCAAGATCGTCCATTTGGTCTTCATCATCCACAATTACTGAGTCAAGACACTTCACCTTTAGCAATAGCAGTCGACGATAAAATGCAGCAGCACGAGTGACCAGACAATCATCAGGAGGAAGACGCACAATAGGCGCAGCTGCTTGATTAAGCTCAGCCCTGATATCGCTTTTCGTTCAATTTGGACCGCTAGATCGCACTGCAATTCCTAACTTGGGTAATAGCCAGAACTGTTCATAGTTCACCAGACGGAAATTTAACACTCACATTAGAATTTAGATACACATTGAAAATTAAATACCTCACATTAATTACTTGTTTTTTTGAAATTTAAATATACTATAAGTAATCCTTAGTGATGGCAATGGGGCGGGGCGGGTACCTCAATTCCCATGTCCCACCCCACGCTACTACGGGGCGGGTAAAACCCGCGCGGGTACAGGGGGGACGGGTCGACCCACTTTTACATGTTGTTCAAAAAAAATACAAGTAAATTTTAATTTTTACAATAAAACGTAGGGAAAAACACTTTAAGAATGAAAAAATATTGATAATAGAATTGGTTGGCGTATCCTTAGCGAACCTCACTCCCTGCTTACCCAAGTCTATCAAGGTAAATATTTCCCTAATGGACATTTCCTAACTGCTAAAGCTCGGTCTAGACCATCGTGGGGCTGGCAGAGTATTCTGTTTGGTCGGTAGCTATTAGATATGGGTTTACGATGGCAGATTGGGAATGGGCGCTCGACATCCATGCTTCACTCTACCTGGGTCCCTGAGTTCCAGTTTGAGCCCCTTCGCTATAATCCTCAGGTTCTACGGGACGGTGGTGACCCTCTGGTGGAGGACCTAATTTGTCAAGGGGAGGGGCGTTGGTGTGATCAAAAACTTAATCAATGGTTTGATCCTGCAATGTGCCGTATTATAAAAGTCATCCCTCTCCCGCGGGAAAATGTGGAGGATAGGCTCATTTGGCATGATACAGCGGTTGGGGAGTTCTCGGTTAAATCGGCATACCATCTGGCTGTCTCTTTGGAGAAAAGGAGGGACCGTTGGAAGGCGACGGTGGATAGGATGGATAGGGCAAGTTGGATACGGCTATGAGATGCCAACATTTCGCCTAAGTTAAAGGTGTTTGTTTGGCAGATTTTCAGTCGGATCTTGCCTACCACTGAAGCACTCATTAGTCGCCATATCCCGGTCCTCTCTCGGTGTCCGGTCTGTTGGGAAGGTCCTGAAACCATGGAGCATTTATTTTTGGATTGTCCGGTGGTGCGTGCCCTATGGGGGGCTGCAGGATTGGAACACCTTGAGGAGGGCTTGCCACGGCATACATTTCCTCTGTTCCTTAAGAAGCTGTTGGCTCTAGTTCAACAGCCATTGTTGCGGTCCTATGGTGGATTTGGAAGTCCCGCAACTGGGTGGTGTTTGAGGGCAAATAGTATGGACTTCCGGATCTGATGCGGCAATTTACACAGCAATATGAGGAATGAGCGCGACTCCCAGTGGAGGACACTCAACTGGCCCCGGTGGTAGGGAACCAGGATTCTGGTTCGGTGGGGTCTTTTGAGTTTGTCTGTGGGTGGGATGGTGCCACGAGGAGGGGGCCGCATTCAGCTGGTGGGCTAGTACTTATGACCCCTTCTCGAGTCGTCCTAAGGGCCATAGGGGTCCAATTTCCTGTCCTGGATGATCCTACGGTGGTGGAGCTGCTTGCCTTACGTGAGGCGATTCTCTGGTGTCTGGGGCAAGGCTTAGCCTTTGTTAGGTTTGAAGGGGATGCTAAATTGGTCATTGACAAAATCAGGCGCGCGGATACAGGAGATAGCAGGATGGGTGTTGTACTGGAGGAAGTGGTGAACCATTTTGACAGCAACCCTGGGTTCAGTGTTCGTTTCGTAGGTCGGCGTAACAATAGGGTAGCCTATTTGGTGGCTAGGAAAGCCCTCTCCGTGTACCCGACTATGAGTCGTGCTTTTAATTTTCAGGCCTGGCTGATATCCAGGATGTAACTATCTTTTTTTGGAATCAATATAAGATTATCTTTTGTCAAAAAAAATTTGAGTCTAACAAGTTGAAAGATCGACTCTAACTAGTTGAAGAAAAGTCAAAATAGGAGAAATATGTATAGATATTGTAAGAAATTGAGATAAAATGAGTCTAGAAAAGGACGGGTCGGAAGTAGATACCCATGCCTTGCCCCACGCTACTGCGGGTCGGGTAATACCCGCCCCATCACGGGTCAGGTCGGGTAATACCCGCCGGGCGGGTTGAAATTGCCATCAATAGTAATCCTTCTTCTCTCCTCCCTCTACCACCGTTATGATTTTTTTATTTCTGATTTTTCAGATTTGGCTTTTTAAATTGCAGTTGTGGTTTTTATACCATTGCACTGATATTTGTACCACTGCACTTAAACTTAGATATGATATTTTGTACTAGTGCACTGGTAGCGTTACCAATGCCATAACTTTGTGCTCCAAAATCCGAATGTCGTGAATTTTTTTTCTCCATTTCGCCTAACTTTTTAAGTCTTACAACTTTTATCATAGAGATAATTTTGTAATGTACGTGGATTTGTGAAAATAGAAGGTAAAGTTATTCCCAAAACCCGATATATCCAAAAATAATTTCTGTTTTGAAAATCCATTCCTAGTAAAAATTATAGTCCTTAAAAACTTATGTGAAATGAAAAAAATTCATGACATTCGAATTTTGGAGCCCAAAGTTATAGCTGTTCAAAGTTATTGGGGGGTTTTTAGCGTTAAAGGAGTAAATTTTTGTCAATGTGTAATTATTTCAACAAAAGAGTTGTAGTTTGGTGGTGTAAATGTTGTGTTAAATTTAGTTAACTATTTATTATCTGAGTTTGAACCACCACCTCCACAACATGTGGCTTTTTTTAATCTCTACTAAATAAAAAGATTGAATATGGTATGATGGTGTTTCAAACCTAGGACCTGTTGCACACAATAAATAACTAAACTACTTGTGCCAAAACCACTTATGACATCTACGTTGGAAAAAAATTATAAACCGCCAGGTGGGGTGCAGTTTGCAACCAAACCGCCCCCAGTCCCATGCAGTGAGCAAAACCGCCCTCTACCCGTGCGGTTTTCGTCAAAAATCATGCCTCCACCCAGCGTTTTTTGTGATTGGGTTCTATTTTTGTATAAAAAAAAATATTATTCCTGGGGAAAATCTCTACTCTTGCTTATGCCAATTTCGATGGCTTTCTCAAAATGTACATCAATCTCGTGTCTCAGATTGCTGTAATCTGATTCACCAGCTTTCGTAATATAGCGTAGTTGCAAAATTTAGAATAGTCCAGTTGTCTTGATATCCCCTTAGTTAGCATTACAGAAGTAATTGGGTGGTTTGGCAAACATGTAATTAAAATATATGAGTATAAAGATATAAAGTATTTTGTAGGGTAGAACTGTAAAACATTACGTAATGTCATAATACTGTTTTTATTTACACAAATTATTATATGAGCTATGATGAGCATCATCCAATGGTCTCAATGGATCATAGTAACTTAGTAAGCCTCAATTAACCAAGATTTAGAATTTTGATAACTAACACAGTGAACTCTTCATCATAAGCCTCAGAGTAGCTCTCGACCTTTCTTGCTTCCTTTCCACTTAAATCATCACTACTTAAGTCTTTTACATGAGGCCGCTCAAAGTTTGAACAACATAAATATTCATTCATTCACTTCTATCCATATTCCATACTGAGTGTTTTTTCAAAGGATAGAATCTGAAACTGAATTTGCATCATTTGCAACTTCACTCCCCCCAGCAAGAAGCATACAGCAAGCGCCTGGTTTGTTCAGCTTGATATCAAGCTTCTATTTGGCGAGCTTTATCAGTAGAATTAGAAACAGTTCCTTCCCATAACTCGTCTAGTTCTCTCCTGATCCAGGAGATAAGAACCACAGGTCCCAGTGTAGAAGGAACCTGCATTAGTCAAAATACATTTGAGGATATGAAGTTACCAGACAAAACCTGCATTAATCAAATCGATGGCTAATCTCGAATCTAATATGTACCAGGTAAAGAAGAGCAGGTTGGGGAGACTGAGTCAAGACGCCAGCTGCTAATGCAGTTATTAGACCAATGGCGTATCCTGGGAGAGCATACCAGATGTATTTATGGCCCTTGGAAGAATGTAGTTCCAGAAGAGATACTGTATCTCTGCTCTTTCTATGATCAAAGCAAAGGACTAGCGCCAGAAGCATAGCTGGTATAGCCTGCAAGAGACAAATGAAGCATGTGGACATAAAGAAAAAAATTCTTCTCCGTGGATCAAACACTCTCAGATACAAGTTGCATAAGTTGTCCATAGTGCTTGTGACCTACATTTAACATGATGCATGAATGGATATGATATGCTGATAACTTCTTAATCGTTGAAGCTAATCATCGTGTATTCATTACTTGCATTTGTATTGCCTATGGTCATCCTAGAGATGCTATGAGATAGTACACAACTACACCGATCTACAGAATCAAGCAAAAAAGTATAGTATGCATAAAGAGAAGATGCTGCTTATGATTTACTGATAGACAAATCAAGGAATGACCTCACTAGTATGCATGACAGCAGGGAAACAACAGATATTTTAACATAAGCTGCAACAACCCAACAGTCATAATCTCTCTAGGAATGACATAAAACCTTTCTTCTTCATTTTTCTAACCAAGAAATAGAATGGAAGAAAGGAAGCTAAACTATATATACATTAACTATAGCACTGCTGTTTCGGAAAGACTAAAAAATTGAGCCTGCAGTACCATTGAGAGCTTCAGAGAAGATTATTCAAGCAGAAAAATTATTCAACGAGATGCTGTATTATCAGGGAAAGCTCACCATATCTCCGAGTCCAAGCATCATGAAGTCAGAAGCAGTTCCTCCATAAAATGTGCTACCCAACAAGTTCCTCGGAAAGATTATTTTAACAGGCAACTCGAGTTTCTTTGTGATCAACTGCAAGCCTGGAAGGCTCAAACTGTTGGCAACTGTATGAACAGGATTGGAAGCCTGTTGTGTTGCCACTGATACCATGACGTTGGCACCAAAGAATCTCTCGGAAAAGAACACCCAGAATATGTCATATACAAACAAACACACTAGCAGCATTGCACATATCTTGATGTTGGGAAGCCTGACATGACTGACAAAGGCAATGCAAATAGAAATTCCCAATAGATTGTTCAATATCCAGTGCCCAGAAACAAGCCATGCAACAACTGTTACTATGCAAGCCGTCAGGAGTAACCCCTGGATCCGAGAGAAGGGCTTTGAACAGCAACGTGAAACAAAAGGATCCGAGAGACCAAAATATGACTTCACATAGGCGGCATAAGGAGAGGCACAGAAGTAGAGTGATGAAACAGAGGCAACGGCCGTGAATGCAGTGAGCAGCTGTGAAACCGAAGAAAACAGGTAAAACATCAAAAGCAAGCTGCAAGAGCTCATCACCGGGATCATCAGTGCTTGTGAACTATCTAATGTGATGGAAGCTTCTGATAAGTCACGATTTCTTTCCATTTCTTTTCCGTAGTTTAATGCTCGAAACGCTGATCCAAATGTGACAGCTACTGCCGTCAGTATGAGGGTAACAGGTGCAGGCTCCAGCAAATAGAGAAGCTTCCATAAGGACTCCATTAGAACCCCCTTTTCAGTATATTGATCTCAAACACCTTCTTTCCCCCGTTTCACAAGTCGACACTGACACCCTTGCCTCGTGTCACCTATTCTGTGACCAAAGTTGCAATCTTTCTCTGCTGTGTAATAGACAACAGAAATGCATGGAGCCTGCAAAATGCCTGTCCAAAATATTTAACCAAATCAGCATCACAAACACCAAATACACCAAATATTTAACCAAATACACCACCTTTCAGGTCTAAAACCACAATGGTCGGAAAAGAAAACTTGAGACCGCAAATAAACACCACACATGTATAAAAAAAAACAAGCAGGTTGAGTTACACCAAATTGAAATCAATTCTCATAGTTTTCCTTCCAGCATCCCTGACCCTGAGTTCAACCTTCTTAGCCAAGACAAAATCGCTATTCCGAGCATAATGTTAAGAGAGACAAACCCACCTCCACATTACCAACTTTGCAATGTTTGCCAAGGGAAACACAAATTTTCAAGATGAATAACAGAAAACGGAAAAGTATAACCCAATCAAACTCCACACTACTCCTCTCCTTCCCCATTTTTCCACCGATCGGCAAAGAGAAGAAGCAAAAAGCGCCAAAATTCTCAATATATTCTCTTCCTCCCCATTTCCCACAAGCACCAAACAAACAACGGACAGTCAATCAACTACCCATAAATTTCCGCCCTAGGGCACAGTCTAGCGGAAGCAATTACATGTAAAAGCAAATGAATTAGGAGACCATTTCCAGAGCGAAGATCTGGATGGAGCAGGAATTGGGAGTCGGAAATTAGGGTTCGAAGCGATGAAGGAAGGTGGGCGGAATACTGGAAATGACTAACCTTGGACTTGCTTGGGGAATTTCACAGTCACGCAGAGCTCCAAAAGCTCTGAACACTGGCTCGCTCGCAGTCGGCTCAACTCCTCATTCTCTTTTCTTTAACCAAAAGATTTTTTTATTTAATTCTACAAAAGATCTTTATCATTGAATCTGCAGCACAGATAGCGCGTACCGTTTTCACATCTCAGGATCGACAAGGCAAACAAGAATTTTGACTTTTCTGATCCAAGAAGACCGACACATCACGGGGCCCAGCCCAGTGAACAGATTACATATGAGCCTATAAATATTGGGCTTTCACAGTAAATATTTTTACCACAAGACAGGCCCGGCACAGAGATGGTTAGAACTTAGAAGATAGAAAAACTAGAAAACCCAATTTTTCTTTACATACTTCTACTTGCTTTCCACTTGTGAGTTGTGCGAAGATTGGCGTGCTAATTCTGGTTGTCAAACCATTGGTACGTAGGTCGGTACAATCAAGTTGAATCGATATTTTATACAAATCGGATGGAAGACCATTAGTAAGAAGCGGTAATCAAAATGGGTAAAAAGGTCAAGTCAAAATTCGTAAAAACGTCATTCGGTGTTGTAAAAATGGGTAAAGTTGGGCAGCTTTTGTTCCTTGTTGTGGTTTTTCTGGAAGGAAAGGAATAATTTCCTCTTCAACAATAAAATTCTGCAGGAATGTGAAGTCTTCTCGAGAGCTTATAACTATATCCAAGACTTTATGGAAGTACAGGGTCGTGAAAAAGAGATGAAGCAAAGGATTAACAGGAAGGAGTGCAGATGGAAAAGACCTCCTGATAGTATGTTCAAGATTAATGTGGATGTTGGCATCAACAACAGAGGTCATACTGGTTTGGGTTGTATCATAAGAGATTATAGAGGTAGTGCTGTGTTGGCTGCTGCAAAAAGTGAGGATATCAAATGGGCACCCGAAATTGAAGAAGGAAGAGCCATGATCTTTGGGATTCAAAAGGATATGGAAAGAGGACTGACACCAGTGATCATTGAATCAGATTGTAAGAGGCTTGTGGAAAGGATAAAGAGGAATGAAGAATGCAGGAATGAAGTTGGAAGTATCTGCAAAAGTATAATTGAATTGGGAAATGAAGCAGGGGTGAGGGAGTGGAGTTTTACACCTAGAGAATCAAATTGCATGGCCCATCTACTTGCCCACACTTTCTTTATTTGTGATGGTGAATTGAGTTGGGAGGAGCCTATGCCTCTGTGTATTGTTGATGTTGTAGCCCTTGAGGCAAACTTTTGATTGACTGGTTCAATGAAAGTCTACATCAGTTTTCCCCTAAAAAAAAAAAGATTTGCAATGGTATGGTATTGTCTAGGCTGTTATGGATTTTTCGTATTGGTATTGATTCCTTATTTTATTTTTGTTGTGGCATTAGTTTGGCTGAACGGATACAAGGAAAAGATTGAGAAATAGAAAGAAGATAGATTTGATGAAAAAACATAGTGTGCCCATTGAGAGCGACTTTTGCGGAGCGGCGATTTTTTCAGCGAATACGAGGTTTCTAGGGTTTTTTGCTCGCAATGGCGGCGACTGCGCCATCCACCACAGGGGCGCCACTGAAAAAGGCTCCGGACATTAGTGGGGCTCGGCGTCCCCCGACAGCGACCTACTCGCCGGATGGAAAGAGCGAGAAGGAAACTGTTCAGGTAAAGAAGAGAGTAAGACCGCTTAACTTGGACCAAGAAATGGGAGATTTGGAGGGTGTCTCTACAGCGGAGATGGAAACTGATGTTGGAGTTGTAACCCAGTCAGGCCCTGATAGGGGGCCACAGGAAAAAGAAATACCGAATGGAACATGGAACAACGGGAGATCGAAGCTATTCGGCGAAGTGGTAGCAGAAGACGGTATGTGGCGGACTCGGATTATGAAGATGTTATTCTAATGGATAGGGAGGAAGATGATGAGCTGGATGAAGAGAATGACGACCCTACCTATCCTCCAATCCTATATACGGCAACTCAAAAACGTAAATGGAGGCGAGAATGGAGGTCTGCGTTGGTTGTCAAAGGACTAGGAAGGAGGGTATCATATGTCCCCTTGGCCCGCAGGCTAAACTCCTTATGGGCACGACATGGAGACCTCCAGATATCAGACATGCATAATGGGTGCTTCCTGGTCAGGTTTCGGGACAAATGAGACTATGATTTTGCCACGACGGGTGGCCCCTGGACTACTGGGGATACCTATTTAACGCTTCATCGCTGGTTCAAGGGTTTTAACCCATGGACCACGGAAATAAAGACCACAATGGTATGGGTTCAACTGCAGGCAATCCCCCGTAGAATTCTATAATCGTGAAGCGGTGATGATGATAGCTGAGAAGATTGGGAAACTTGTGCGAGTGGATAGGGCAACTGAACTGGGTGCTCGTACCAAGTATGCAAGAGTGTGTGTGGAAGTTGATCTAACGAAGCCACTCCTCGGAAATTTTAGCATTGAAGGAAAGAAGTATCTGATTCAATACGAAGGTTTGGAGAATATATGTGACCAGTGCGGCTCGTATGGCCAACCCGCAAGACAATGCCAATGTCAAAGTCCAGACCCAAAGCCGGATGTTGATGAAGTAATAATGGTTGAAGAAACACAGGAGGAAGATCCGAGCAAGGGGCAGGCATTTGGTGAGTGGATGATGGTGAAGAGGAAGGAGCGCAAATTAACTAGGAGTAGTGGTAACCCTGTGATGAAAAAATTTGGTTCCAATCGAGCCGAGCATAATGGCAACAGATTTGCCTCTTTGAACCACGTACAGGAGGAGCTGCATGGTCGTGCAAGTGTGGAAGCTACTGTAATCAGCGAGGAAGGTAGGAAGACTTATCAAAAGGATAACGTGATTAATAAAGAAGCTTTTAGTGGTAAAAAGAATAAGCCATATGGCAAGGAAGATAGTGGGAAACAAATGCCCAAAGGGGGAAGAGTGGATGCGGCTCAGCTGAAAGCTCCTCAACATAATCGCCCCATCATTGTCGAGAAGAATGATAGAAACGGGCACTATTGGGCACCAATGAAAAAAAGAATTTGGGTGATGGAAAAATGAAGGTCCAAGCACATAATAGTAATAAAGCTGGTGAGGAATAGGGCGCAGTGCAGATAGGAGCGGGGAAATGTACTGAACCAGCTAATGCTCTTAATAACAATTCGTCAAAGAATGATGCGGGGAACTGATCCCCTTCAGGTCATCAATGAGAATCCCTAGCTATAACTGCCGCGGTTTAGGGAAGAAGCGTGCAGTTAAATCACTCGATTCACTTCTGAAACGAGTATCCCCACAATTAGTCTTCTTAATGGGGACTAAACAAACGAAGGATGAAAACGTACTTACGAGGCGAGAATTGGGGTTTGAGGAAGGTGACAGCTGGTCTACTGATCGATCTCGTGGAGGATGGGCGGGTGGAATTAGCTTATGGTGGCATGAGGGTTTAAACGTCACTAAATGTCAATATCTTTTAACCATGTGGACGCAAAGATTATAGAAGAGAATGGGGCTACTTGGCGGTTCTCTGGCGTATATGGTTGGCCGAAAAAATCATGAAAAGTATAGAACTTGGGAGTTGATTGATCGATTGGCACAACAATGGTAGGGAGCTTGGCTGTGTTGTGGAGATTTCAATCAGGTGTTGTTACCGGCTGAAAAATCGGGTGGGAGAGCAATGGCGGAACAGGAGATGTCCGATTTTCAAGCATGCCTAACCGATGTTGAATTACATGACTTGGGGTTTAAAGGGTGGCAATTTACGTGGGAGAATAGACGTGATGGCGATAACTTTATACAAGAGAGGTTAGATCGTTTTACTGCTATAGAAGAGTGGAAATCTCTGTTCACACAGGCGAAAGTAACTCATCTGGGTAAGGACCGGTCGGATCATCTTCCAATCTTATGTGATACGATGGGGGAGGAGGATGAAGAGCCCCAATGGGGATGCTTATTTCGTTTTGATCCCTTTTGGACGAGATATGAGGACTGCCGAAAAACAGTAGAAGAAGCATGGTCTCGGCCAAATCAAGAGGACTGCTTAACAAAATTGCTTTTTTGCAGGTCTTAGTTGGAGACTTGGAGTCGTCGAGCATTCCCAAACTTCCAAAAACAAAAGAACTGAATTCGACGAGCTCTGGAAGTGTTGGGAAGGTTGAACAGAACCCCAGCAGCGACGGACCAGATTAAGCAATTAGAAATGGAGTTGGACGAGGCTGAGCGCAATGAAGAAGCTCATTGGAAGCAGCGATCGAGGGCGGACTGGTTAAAGGGAGGCGATCAGAACACAAACTTCTTTCATAGAAAAGCTTCAGAACGGCGCCGCCGTAACACGATCAAGAAGTTGATGAACAATGATGGGAGCTGGGCGGTGGGACAGGAACAACTGTTCCAGTGTTTAACTAACTACTTTGGTTGCTTGTTTACTGCAGGAGAGGAGCCGTCGATCACCCCAGTACCGGACTCAGTTTCGAGCTCGGTGACTCCTACGCAGAATGCTGCACTTGATCGACCATTTGATGGACATTAAGTGATCTTAGCTCTGAAACAAATGGGAAAGCGTAAGGCACCGAGAGCTGACGGGATGTCAGTACTGTTCTTCAAAAAGTATTGGAACATCATAGGTAACGATGTTACGAGAATGGTGATCAAAATACTGGAGATAGCAGAGATACCAGATCAACTCAATCACACTCTTATCGCCCTTATTCCGAAGGTGAAGAATCCCACCTCACCAAAGGAATTCAGGTCGATAAACTTGTGTAACGTCATCTACAAGCTGGTGGCGAAAGTGTTGGCCAATATATTGAAGTTAGTACTGGACCAGGTGATCTCCCCGGAGCAGAGTGCTTTTGTCCCTCGAAGATTTATAACGGATAATATCATCGCCGCTTTTGAATGTTTCCACACCATGAAAAAGAAACAGAAAAGTGGCGGCCAAGGTCTATTTGCTGCAAAGATTGACATGGCGAAAGCATACGACAGGGTGGAATGGAGTTTCCTGGAGAGGATAATGAGCCGAATGGGGTTCTCAGAAAAATGGAGTAGACTGGTAATGATGTGTGTAACGACAGTATCATACTCTGTCTTGGTCAATTGACATCAATCACCGAGCTTCAAGCCAAGTCGGGGATTGAGACAGGGGGATCCTTTATCGCCATACCTATTCCTCATGTGTGCTGAAGGCCTGTCTGCATACACAAAGGCGGCCGCAGTGAAGAAACATATTCATGGCATCCAGCCGGCACGAGGAGGTCCAACAGTAACCCATCTATTTTTTCGCTGATGATTGTGTTTTCTTTGGTAGGGCGAATGAACAGGAGAGTTTGGCACTGAAAGAGATTTTAAAGGCATATGAGAGGGAATCCGGCCAGATGGTAAGCTTTCAGAAGTCAGAAGTTTCCTTCGGTGGCAATGTTAAAATGCATAAGAAGCTGTTGGTGGCCGGTACCCTGGGAATGCAACTGGTCGAGAAGCATGAGAAGTACTTAGGCTTACCAACTGTTGTGGGAAGGTCGAAGAAAGAAATATTTCAGGGGATAAAGGAGCGGGCGAGGAAAAAGTTGAAAGGGTGGAAAGAAAGGATCCTTTCGGTTGCAGGAAGAGAAACTCTCATTAAAGTTGTGGCTCAGAACGTCCTCGATGAAGTCCACAGTATGATCCTCAACTTCTACTGGGGGCAGAGAGACACTGAACGTCGTATCCACTGGGTAAGCAGAGAAGGGATGTCGATACCGAAGGAAGAAGGAGGTATGGGATTTCGCGACTTGGTTGGTTTTAACACTGCCTTGCTAGCCAAACAGCTGTGGCGGCTTCATCAACGAGAAGGTTCCCTCATTGCTCGCATCTTCCGGGCAAAATATCATAAGAATGAGTCGATCCTGGACACTCGACTTGGCCACCGTCCCATTTTATTTGGAGGAGCTTAATCAGCGCGCAAGAGTTTCTAAATGAAGGGTTACGATGGCGAATAGGTAATGGCTCCAGTGTGAGGATTTGGGGCCACAAATGGCTCCCTACGGAGTCGGCCAGTTATGTTGATTCAGCGCAGAGAGGTTTGCCGGTAGATGCCATTGTTAGGGAGCTGATTTGTGAAGAGGAGGAGAGATGGGACGATAACCTGCTGGAGAGTTGCTTTTCTACAACGACTGCAAACCTTATTCGCCAAATCCCTCTCCATGAACTAGGGGAAGGGATCAATTGATCTGGGCAGGGAGTAAGAATGGGGATTTCACGGTCAGAGAAGGTTACATGAAATGGGCGCAAACTAAAATCATAAATGGGGAGTGGCCTCGGTTCGGTGAAGAGGAAGTTTGGAAGAAAGTGTGGTCGATCACAGTCCCGCAGAAGGTCAAGCACTTCCTGTGGAAATTTGCTAGGGATATCCTCCCTACGGGAGACCACCTTAGTACGAAGAGTACGAGAAGAGGAAATATGTGTGCTTTCTACAATGAAAGAGAAACTCAGCTCCACTTCTTTTTTGACTGCCAGTGGACTTCAAGATTGTGGAGACATTCGCCTCTTGCTCCTTGTTTTTCTATACCAAACGGTGGCTCATGCTATGAGTGGCTCAAGAATGTGAAAGCCTCGATGGACGACGAAACAGTAGGGGAATGGGCGGCTCTTCTATGGTTCTTGTGGAAGGAGAGAAACACTCACATGTTCAATGGGAAAAAACTTGATGAAAAAGAAATCATTCCTCGTGCGCGTGTGTTTCTGTCGGACTATAAGCAGCACCAACAACAAAAGAGGAACGAAGTGCTAGTCGAGGGAGGTGGGAAGTGGATGAAACCTAATTATGGAATGATAAAGATTAACATGGATGCTAGCAACATGAAGGGAGTCGGCGCTGGATTGGGAGTAGTGGCTAGAGATGCTGACTGGAAGTTTGTCTTTGCGGCGGCGAAACGAGTACCGGGTAACTAGACGATTGAGATGGCAGAAGCACTAGCTGCGGAATTTGGCCTTCAGCTTGCCTTTCAGCTGCAGGCCGGGCCCCCGATCCTTGAATCGGATTGCTTGAATCTAATGAGTATTCTCCATGACGTGCATGGCACACAAACAAATTTGGGCATTATATGCCGTAATATACGTCGTCTCTTGGAGCAAATGGGTAATGGAAGTTGGCGGCACTGTCCCCGGACAGCAAATGGAGTCGCGCATTTGTTGGCGCACGAGGAGACAAATTGGAACGAAAGAATGGTATGGCTAGAGAGGCCTCCTGCTTTTGTTAATGAACAACTTAAGGTGGACTCTGTATCGGTTCTGATTCATTAATAAAAGCCCACTCCAAGTTTCGATAAAAAAAAGAGAGATTTGGCGGGAGGAAACAGAAGTGAGAGAAAGAGAGAGAGAGAAAGAGAAAATTTTATTTATTATATTTTGTAACTTCCTAAAATTTAATTTATCAAAAGTAATAATTAATAAATATTTTGTTTCATACCCAATTTGCCCTTAGTAGCCATGGTGATTACTACTTCGTAGTAATCACTATAACCGCTCCATAGTCTGTATGAGTACGACACAACAAGATCAAATAATTATGCCTAATAGTATTTTGTTAAATTATCATAAGTATTTATCTACTTTATCCACCATGAAATAATTATCAATTGACCAGATTTGCGTGATTGGTCAATTGGATCACAAATTTTTCTACAAAATTTAATTGATTGATGATATTGACGATATTACCTAAAAATATACAGTACATGTGTAAATATAAGAAAACTCACATGTGTTGAGATTGTATTAATAATCTCGATTTTGTTTGCAATGAAACTTTTTTTTTGTTTGTCTCGCAACGAGACAAGAATCCGAATCATATTTCAATAGTGATTGGATGTAGTAGTTTATCATTTTATCAATATGTAAGGATGGGTATTCAACATTCCTATTGCTCTCGTACCCATCAAACAACCCAAGAAACTGAAAGGTCATCTCTAGTGGTTGATTAACATAAATGCTGCTTCATAAAGTCAAGTTGGCAGGTTGGGTTAGGGCAAGATCTTCGTATACGTTCAACATCATCTGAACTTAATTAATCTATCCACCAAGATCACAAGTAGAAGGAGAAAACAACCTCCACCACCACACCATAGGACCACCCCAACCAAGTCTGCAAGTGCATGCATAGCCAACTTCTCCCTGCGGGAGAAATGCCTGTCTTTGGCGTTACTGATAGTTTTATACAAATCTCCTTTGTTTTAATAAGAAATAAGTCAACATACAATAATTAATTACATATATTAGTGTACAACGTTCTCTCATGAAGTCCATTTGTCAAAGAACAAGGGTCCACGAGCCGGACTTGATTGCAGCAAGAAACAATTTTTTGTTTTTTTAGAGTACCATAATTAGAGGTGGCAATCGATCGGTTTCGATTTAACCAAAAACCCGATTATCGGTTAAACCGAGCCACCACCTTTAGCTGTCGACCACCGACCGAAGAGAGGTCACGGTTAGCCGGTCAACCGACCGATCGGTTCCGGTTTTAGGCTCGATTAGCCGGCCAACCAAAAAAAATACATTTTCCAAAAAAAAAACTAAAAATTAATTAAATAAAAGAAAAAAACCTCCACCACTCCTTCCTTATCCTCCCACTCAAAAATCCCGGAAAAAATCCCAAAGTACACACGTTCTTAAAAAAAATTCCCAAAATACATGAGTTATAAAAAAATTTCCCAAAGTACACATGTTTGAGCATCACCGTTTTAGACAAACGCGGTGAAGATCATCACCGCGTTTGACAAACACGGTGAATACTTCATCGTTTTAAACAAAAACGGTGAAGTATTCACCGTTTCAAACCAAAACGGTGAAGTTTTCACCGCGTTAATTAACAACGGTGAACACATCACCGTTTTGGTCAAAAACGGTGAAGCCTTCACCGTTGTTAACTAACGCGGTGATCATTTCCCACGTTTCCCACCCCTGGTAGGTCAAAATTAGGTCGCAGCTACCACCTATTCACCGTCTGAGACAAACGCGGTGATAGTGTTCACCGTTTTTGTCAAAAACGGTGAATAGTAGGCAGATTTTCCTATAAATAGCACACCACCAGCAGTTGTAAAAACATAACCACTCCCCTTTCTTCAAATTTCAGCAGCCAAAATCGAGCATAATACACAGAACAGAAATTTTTCGGTATGTTGAGACTTTTCGTATTATGGTCTAATTATGTTTTTAGTAGTTATAGTATGATTTAATTTTCGTATTATGTTGTTGTTAGTTAGTTGAACTTATGTTCGTTAGTTATAGTATGATTTAATTTTCGTATTATGTTGTTGTTAGTTAGTTGAACTTATGTTCGTTAGTTATAGTATGATTTAATTTTCGTATTATGTTGTTGTTAGTTAGTTGAATTTATTTTCGTTAGTTATGGTATGATTTAATATTAGTTGTACAATATGATTTTGGTTAATTTTACTGTCTTTAAGCTAATAGATACTTATTGTAAATTGTAGATATGGGTAAATTCAAGAAGTTTCATCTTACTATTCGGTGGAATGGAAGGGTGACAAACTCTGACATAGGCATTGATTATGAGGACGGCGAATCCATTATGCTGAAAATTGAATCCCGATTCAATTTTCAAGAACTCTATGATCTTTGTGCAGAAAGGGTTTGTACGAGCGGACAGACGAGACTTGGCAAAATTACTTACCGGTATCCAGACATGAGTGCTGGCGGGGTCGTGTTCCAAGAAGTTGTCATAAACGATGATGACGCAGTTATGATGATGTTACAGTTCCTAAGCGATAACCAAGTCCGGCTTGCAGAGGTGTATGTTGAGACCGAGGCGCTCGGTGAATCTCATTCTCACCAGTATTCTTATGATGATGGTTTTGCAGGAGGGTACGAATGGGGTGGTAGTTCGAGCAACTACCAAGGCGGTGGTTATACAGGAGGTTACGGGGAGGGTGGTGGTTCAATCAACTACGGTGGATCGAGTAGTGCAGGATGGGACCAATACTCGCAACCTCCTAAACCAGCCCCATTTGTTGAGGCCGATGGTGTTCAATGGCCTGCTTGGGGGCCAGAGTGGTATGGAATCGAGAATACCATTCGATCAGGGCGTACTTCACATGAGCGAGAGGACGATGTTGGTGATCGTGGTCATGTTGATCTTTCTAGCTCGAGCTATCCATTCGAGTCAAGCGACGAGGATACTGAGGAAGATTTGATATCAGTGAGCGAGGAGGAGGAAGATACTGATGATAACGAGGATGAGGCGGCATTTCGTGAGGCACCCACGCCATATTACACACAGGTTCCAACTCAATTTTTACATAGTCAGAATGATCCCCCCGACTTTGTCCCTATGCCAGTGTACAATCCGACGGCCAATCTGGAGGTGGGTATGGCGTTCACATCGAAAGACGCTGTGCAGGATGCATTTACAGAAGAGGCGTTGAGGCGCAATTTCGAGTGGAAGGTAAACTATTCTGACAGTAAACAATTACATGTCATATGCAAGCATGATGCAGAGGGTTGTACGTGGCAACTGCGGGCTGCAAATATGAAGAGAAAGGGTGCTTGGGTGATTCGCAAAGCTGAGACGATCCACACATGCTCCTCTTCTATACTTTCCCAAGATCACAGGCAACTAAAAGCAAAGAAGGTTGGGAGAACTATTAAGCACCTTATAGAAGCACAACCAGATATCAAGGTGAAAGCTATCATGGAAGAGGTGAAGGATCGACATTCTTACACGATAAGGTACAAAAAAGCATGGCATGGTAAGCAGAAAGCCATGGCTGAGGTGTATGGTGATTGGGAGGATTCGTATGCTTTACTCCCTAGACTTATGGGAGCAATGGAGGAGTCCAATCCTGGGACTGTTTTCGTCCCAGTATACAACAATGTATACACTGAGGATCAAGTTCGAGTACAGGATAAGCTGATGTTCCATCGTCTTTTTTGGGCTTTTAAACCATGCATTGACGGTTTTGGGTTCTGCATACCGGTTATTCAGGTATTTTACCAACTAGTTCCGGTTTTAAATGTTGTATTATTTGCTGTTAAGTATATTTCATACTAATTATATCCTAAATTTTTATTCAGGTTGACGGAACTTTCCTTACTGGGAAGTACAGAGGATGTCTTCTAATTGCCACTGGCGTTGATGGAAACAGGCGGATTTTCCCGCTTGCATTTGCATTAGTGGAAGGGGAGAACAGTTTAAGTTGGGCTTGGTTCTTTGACCAACTGCACGAACACGTGACACAGCGGGAAGATATTACGATTATATCCGATCGACATGCGGGGATAAGGAATGTTGTTGGTGGTTTTCCCGACGAGTGGGGGTGGAGATGGAGATGGTGTATTCGGCACTGGCTCGCCAATTTCCAATACCACTGCATGTACCCATCGTGGTAGCCCATCGGTCTCGTCTCCGGCATCCCTTGCACCACCCATTGGGATCGATTCTCCCAGATGTTGATGTAGAATCCATGCTTTAGCGTCCAGTTTGCATTGTTTCGGAGGTCCATAGCATGTAGCTCCCTGAAACCTGCTGGCGGGTCTTGTGGAATTGGTTGCTCCATTCGATACTGCCTCAGGGATCGATCGGGTAGGTGCCATTCCACAATGTGCCAACAGATCAATGGCACCTTGCACAACCACGTCTCGTGATCCAGAGGGTGCCTAAGATGATGCAGCTCAACCACTTCACGTGGATATGGATCCCATATAACCTAAAATCACAAAAATTCGGAATTAACGACCATTTACTTTGATAAAATTGATCTTGTTCAAATATGGACAAAACATGATTACCTGATTCCACCATGGTTTATCTAACTCAGAACGATAAAACAGTAACGAATGCTCAGGCTGATGGTCATTCGTATTTGCTCCTATCCACCTTGTAAGTAAAAGTACGGAATCAATTTAAATTCAATTTAAATCTAGTTAAGCATGTAATAAAAATTAAATTGGGCTAAGTACGGAAGTGCAGACAATTTAAATCTAGCTGAAGCATGTAATCAAAAGTTAAATTGGGCTAAGTACGGAATAAATTCAATTTAAATCTAGCTCAAGCATGTAATAAAATTTAAATTGGGCTAAGTACGGAATAAATTCAATTTAAATCTAGCTCAAGCATGTAATAAAATTTAAATTGGGCTAAGTACGGAATAAATTCAATTTAAATCTAGCTCAAGCATGTAATAAAATTTAAATTGGGCTAAGTACGGAATAAACTTACTTGACACCGTAGGGGAGATTTTGCAGAAGGTTGAGCTCATCATCGTTTCTCCGGTATGGACGTGGGTCGAGAGGTGCGAACATTGGAAGATGCTCCCATACCCACAGTTGAACGATGAACATCGCAGCACCAGCTTGCTTTGCCCCAACCCTCGAGCAAGTACACAGCTCCCGGTATACGCCCGCTAGCACGGCCGATCCCCAACTCTTCTCTCCAATTGCATCCCAGTCACCGGTGAGCAATGGCAACCATATGCCTTGAATCCACCGGTTGGACTTGTCGGGGAACAAAAATCCACCCACCAAACCGATGAGGTAGATGCGGGCGTAGCGCTCGACTTGTTCTTCCGGTGTCTCGTCATTGATTTCCACCTCTTGCTGGATGTGAGATACCAGCCACGGGACCGACACTTGCCCCGCATTCAACGGTGGATGTCCCCGTCCTTGATTTGGTGTGGTGGTCGGCATGTCGAAGCCCAAACGATCACGGATGAGCGGCCCCCAACCTCCTCCGGGTTTGGTCGTGTTCCCAATGATGGCATCTCCAGATATAGGAAGCCCGGTGAGGATCGCCACGTCTTTGAGGGTGATCGTCATTTCCCCCTCCGCAAGGTGGAATGTATGGGTTTCGGGACGCCATCGTTCCGCCATTGCCGTAAGCAGCTCGTTGTCGATCTCGATCCGCAAGAAATGGCGCAACATTCCCAAACCGGTCCTCGCTATATAGGGCTCCAACCTTGGATGCCAAGCGAGCAAGTTATTGGTCCCTTTATGAACCACGGGAACAAGAGATTCCTAAAAAAAATAGGAAAAACATCAATTAATTAGATTAAATAAAGCAAAATAAAACATTAGAAAATAATAAAATAAAGCAAGTCAGTTCATCAAATTACCGGATTGTTATCCCAAATGGCACGAGAGCGATGCATTTCTTGATCGGTTAAGATACTCGCATCCCTTGGCCATAATGGATATACAATCGAGGATCGTATATCTCGGCACCCATCTATAAAAAAGTAATATAATCAGAGATTGTTTTGATAAAAAATAAATCAAATTGTTTCGATTAAAAAAAATCACAAACCAAAAAACCTACACGAAGAGCCTCTTCGTCCATTATTGGCGGAAGCCGGACAGAGGTTCGACGGGTTTAGCTTTGTAAGGGACGGGAACTTAGCGGGACGGGGGCTTTAGGGTCAAACTCTAGTAATTCTTTCTGATGTGGAAGATCGGACTTAGCCGCAACCACAGAGCATACTTAGAACGAGACTAGAGCGGATAAATTGAGGGAGAAAGAAGTGAAATGTTTGTGGGGTGAGTTGAAAGTGAAAGGGGAAGGGGGTATTTATAGTTTGGGGGAAGGGGGGAGGAGCTGCTGCGCAGTTATTAGGGCTCCATTCACCGCGTTTGATGAACGCGGTGAACTCACCGCTTTATCCAAACGCGGTGAATGCAATGGTGACGTGGCGTGCTGTGAGGCGTCGGATCGTGGGAAGAAAACCACGATCCGCGTCTCACCGCATCTAACGGCCACGGTGAAAGCACATTGGCGCGGATTGCTGACGCAAACAAACACGGGTTATTCACCGTGTTTGTCCAACGCGGTGAATACCCCGTGCTGTCCACGTCAGCAACTTCACCGCGGCCGACAAAAACGGTGAAGCCTTCACCGTTTTAGTTTAAAACGGTGAAGGCATCACCGTGTTAAATTAAAACGGTGAGGTATTCACCGTTTTTAACAAAAGCGGTGAACCCTTCACCGTTTTAGTATAAAACGGTGAAGTACTCACCGTGTTTGTCAAACGCGGTGATGACCTTCACCGTTTTAGACAAAAACGGTGATGCTCAAACATGTGTAGTTTTGGAATTTTTTTTATAACTAATGTATTTTGGGAATTTTTTTTAAAAACTAGTGTACTTTGGGATTTTTTCCTAGGTTTACTCATCTTTACAGTCATCTATGTTGAGCACATTTAACTTCAGATTCTTAAAAGAACTCCTCCATTTCAGTCCAAAACGCGTATTGTCAATTAAGGTTGGTTTCTTATAGGGGTGACAAACGGTAAGTCGGTAAACGGTTTACCGTTTTACCGAACTGGTAACCGGCGGTAAACGGTAAACCGTTTACCGGCGGTATCGGCAGCCGAGGGTCAAATGGGGAAGTTCGGTTTACTGGCCCCAGTATCGGTAAATACCGACGGTAATTTGGTAATACCGATACCGGACCATTTAAGGCATTAACTAATAACATATACTTCATTATTCACAAATATTACATACATTAATGAAAGTAAGTAAGTATAGGACTAAAAAATATTATAAATAAGAGTTAATAATAATTTATAATTACAAAAATGAAGAAAAAACTCAGAAAAATCAAAATATTATAACATCACCCCATTGCCCAGAAATTCGGTCGGTAATTTTCCGGTAAACCGAACCGAAAAAACGTCCGCAACTACTCCTTACGGTAAGTCGGTAAAACCGGTTTGTAATCGTTTACCGGTAATTCGGTAACCGGTAAACCGGTTACAAACCGGTATCGGTAATCGATTCCCACTTACCCACACTCGGCATACCGAAAACCGGTAAAGTCGGTACCGGTTACCGACTGAATACCACCCCTAGTTTCTTATAGACGAATCATGGATATCTAACTCATGCTTTATCGCTGTGAGATTCGTTTACAATAACCATGAAGGTTGCAACTTGCAAACGCTTAATACCATTTCCTTCGCAGCCTGATCGGGTTTGAAAGAGCTCCAAACAAGCATACATTTGTAGTATTATAAGTTGTGATATTATGATTGGAACACTAAATAGAACTAAAGTTAAAAGAAAACGTGTATCCAACACTTACAAACATGTGCTTTCATTTTTCGTCACACATCTATTTGACATTTCATATGTTTTTTTCCCCTGTTACTACATGTTGTATTATCTTGTATTCTCCACTAGCTTTGTACCCGGTCCGTTGGCCGGGTAATACTTGTATAAAATCACAATCATTTTTGACATTACAATAGGATAAAATTTAAACAAATGGGAAGGTGTTATTATCCAAAGTAAAAAGACCAATGCATTATTTGCATAACATATCTAGATGGATCGGGCTCTTATATGTGCATTAAAAGTTAGATAGATCTTCTTGATCCAACTTAACCTCCTGGTTGCAGTTTAATCCAAGTAGTCACCATTATGGCACAAAGGCTCCGAACCTACGAATGCATTATTTGCTTCCTGCCGAACCGAGGCTATCTGGGGCTTTATCAGAATTTCTCAATTCATTCCTTACAAACATGAAGTGGCTCACTTCAAGTGGGGAAGCTCCTTAGCCTCATTTAATCTGCTCATCTGCAGAATTTCAACTTGCTTGCACAAATCTTCATAGTGTTTCTTAGTGCATATGCTTCCATCGTAATTTCCCCAACAATGTCACTCTGGTCTAGTTCAAAGGGGAAGAAGACATAAAGTTTGTCAGCAAGTAATCTTACCTCAAAGACAGCAGAAAAGGACAAAGCTGAGAGCGATAGCAGAATTGCAGTTCCTAGGTTGGATGCTACATAAACTTCGGCAAATGAAAGCTGAGCAATTGACGGATTTTACAATAGGTAAAGTTAGTTTCTTATTAATACTATTTAATTTCTAACCATCATAGAATTTAATTTCTTCGTTAAGACATGAATAACAAAAAACTTAACATTTCGGCATGCATTCCCGGTATATTAAACATGCCAACATCCAATTCATTTCAAAAGTATTGATAGCACAAAGAAAAGCTTACCCTCAGAAGAAAGCAATATATCCTGGAGGACTAACTTAAGAGCCCTTGATGCTGTAGTAGCAATACACATTATAAACCCAAAAAAATGGAAGGTTGGTTCACCCTATTGCAATAGACGCAGAAAGGACATAGATCAGAACCAACCCAGAACCGTGAACTCCGTCTACATGTAAATGACGCAGAAAAGCAACCAAAATTGACTGATTCAATTGGAAAGCCTGCAGAGGTGCTGAGCATTTGTTATCTTTCGAATGAACATTCAAAAAAGTAATTATTTAAGAAGCAATGATGAATACATACCCATTAGTAAGAGAAAAAGGGTGCCTCAATAGAATTTCATTATAGAGTCCAATTTTAACCCTCACTTCAGCGAAATCATCAGAACACCAGAACCTATTGCATGAACTCAATCCCTGCATAAAACCTAACCTCATACATGAAAATTGAGAGAAATTGGGTCTTGCCCATGTGGCAATATGACTCCAGTATATACAGGAACAAAAATTAGGTAAGTGAGGAAAGACTCCCTCTTGAAAGTAATCACACAATTGGACCAAAGTTAGGTAACCTTTCGCTTCTGTAGAGGTTATGGATGGAGGCAACACTGAGAACGTCGAGGCGGGAATCGAACGGTCAATCGCGGTAATCGAAGGGGTATGGGGAGTCTTCTGAAAGCAAAGTCTCTAATTTCGTTGGGACAGAGAATGGAGGAGAGGCGCTCCGCCGTCTGGCGGAAGCAATTTGACTGCAGCGGGGGAGGTTGAGTGAGTTCGTCTTTGTGGTGGTAGTTGGGGAGGAAGATGAAGAGATGACGGGGCCAACGTAGGTGTGGAAGGTGATGTGAGATCTAATCCAAGGCGACCCTTCTCATTGCCAGACAGACATAGAACCGCAACGACGTCTCCTTCAACTGCAAGAGGAGGAAAATGGTCGGGAAATGGGCAATAAGGGGAATCAACTGTGGCGAATGAACGTAGTTTCCACTGATGCAAGTTTCGAAATCAGAGCGGATAGTAGGGAGGAGAGGGCATAAATAGTTTGTCATTGGAGAAGGAGTGGTGGACTGCGGTTACACGTTAGTGATTTGGAAGTCGGGATGCGGAGGAGAGGAGGTTCGGAAGAAGGGAATGGCCGTTTGGGGTTTTAGGTTTTGGTTTTTCCTGGAGCAATGTGATTGGCTGAAAGCCTGCTGACGTGGAGGCTTGAGAAGCTGGTAAATTTGAATCTGTGAGGTCGTAAATTGGAAAAGTCTTATTATATTCTATAGATTCTTATCAATACAACTCGATCCCTCTCTTTCTTCTATATAACCACTTATTATTCATTTATCTTCTTTTACTTAAATCACAGAAACACATAGTTAGACAAATACAACATTTCAAAGCACACATATAAAAAAAAATCCTCAAAGCCCATTACACAATATAACGACTCATTACAAAACGAATTATGAGTCTTCGACTTAGACCCGCAACATAAAACTAGTTTAAACTTGATTTGTACAAACAATCATCTATAGTATAGGTGTCATATCAATATCTCCTTAAAAGCTCTATGAACATTGTTTCTGGTAAATCTAACTCGACTAATGCATATTTTTTTCATCAAAACAGCTCTTGTTGTCAGCCTTTTTTTAGATAGCCCACGTTACGCCCAGCATTGGTCCATTACCCACCACCCGCCCCACCTTACACTACACCTGCTGGTTGGTAATTAGCATCACATTTTCAGATCAGATTGGCTCTCCCAACTCTCAATCATCTTCATCATCACCACCTTCTCCTAATTATCTTATTCCTGGTCTGTTCCGTCATTTTCAGTTTGGCTGCCAGTGGGGACCTTCCTCAACCAGAGCCAAAACGAAAAACGCTACTCTCCCACCACAAAACAGAGAGAGCTCTCTCTTTCTCTCCACGTCTCTTTCCCCCCAATCTTCTCCATCTGTTTTAACTTCAACGATCTTGTTGGCTCCCCCCTTGAACTTAGCATTCCCAAATTCCAAATACCCAGAAAAAGAATCCAACTTTCAGAGTTTCAGGTTCACTTCATCCCTTTTCCGGGCTTCAATTCTTCCTTTTCTGGAGGGTCACTCTGTTTTTCCCGTTCAGGAACCAAAACCGAAGCTTCCAAGTTTAACTTCGACTGCGACTTTACTGCCCTTATTTACTCCATTTACACATTCAATTTCTTGCTTATACCGCATTTAATAATACACCAGCAGCGCCTATTTAATAACATTCCATGGCCAGGGAATGTTATTATTATCATCATCTCCTTCTCGTACATCCATTAGCAGAGTAATCCCATCCCCTGTTTTTTTTTTCTTCCCTTCCTCCTCCAATCCAATCTCTCTGTCCCGAATTGATTTTTGTAAAGATGACGGGATTATCATTGGTTCGTAATGATTACTCTGTCACGTTTACGGTTGCGGTGGTTTTTCTCCTGCTCTGTCCGACTCTGCCGCGCTTTTGCTCTGCCGGCGACGGCAGGCTTATGGTGCCGATGACTCTGGTTCGCGACGCCGCCGATGCCGGCGCCGGTATGGTTATATACGATGGCTTTCGTATCTATTTTGTTGTGGCGAGCTCAATGAATTAAAGTGGGAGTGTGGTTTTGGGTTTTTTGCGCAGTTTGCTTGGACGGGAGCTTGCCTGCGTATCATCTCCACAGAGGTTCCGGCGCTGGAGCCACCAACTGGCTTTTGCAGTTCGAGGTAATTTATTTATAAATAAATCATGAATTAATAAATTAAAATAAAATTTCCTTTGGTTTGAAATATGAAAAAGAAAGCCAATATTCATTTTTTTGACAGAGCAGTTGTTGAGCCTTGTGTCTCGTGCTCCTCCATGTTGCTATGCTAATGGCAGCCAGAGCATATCTTTGTTGTTCTCTGGCATGCAAAAATGTGACTACAATTACAATGTCTGCAGCCTATAAACTTAGAGTTATTACTTATTACTTAATAATAATATCATTGCATTGGATCTCGTTGTCTTCAGTCTTTAGAACTATGTATACGACATATACTAACTGCGGTTTTTAACGATTTAGAATAAAAATAAATCGTTCATTATGTTGTTTGATTTCGTGTAATTCGTAATGAAAACTATGGACCCTACAGGCCTGCTCACATCTAAAATTCAATAATTTCGTAATTCCTAATCATGACTCTACGTTCTAGAGAGCGAATTTTAGGGCAATTAAATTTGTTTGTACTGATCTAATTTTAGTTTCTTGTGCTGACAACTTGTGAATTTGTTCTTGTGTTGACTAATTGGTTGAATTGTGACTTGTTGCATCATATGATCCTTTACCCTACACAGGACAAAATCAAATTTTGATTGGGTTGTCAGGTAATTGACGTCCTTTCCCCCACCTTGTAACTCTCTCTGCATAAACAAACAACTAGCCAGTTGCCAAGCATTCCCAAAAAGAAAAGAACAAAGCTTTACCATTTCAACTAGGGGTGTTCGATTTTTCGGGTTTACCAGAAATCGACCCGATTATATACATTTTCGGTTTTTCGGGTTCGTTTTGGATTTCGGGTTTTTTAGTTTCGGGTTCGGTTTTGCTTATCGATTTTTCGGCTTCCGGCTAAAAACCTCCAATGAATAGAACTCAGCCCGTATTTTTAGGCGTTTGGGTTTTCGGGTTTCGGTTTTGCTTTAAACCAAACCCGAACTTGACAAAAAATTTTCGGGTTTCGGATAACCGGAAACCACAAGTCCTTATCGGATTCGGTTTTAGTGATTTTTGATTTCGGGTTTTTGAATTTTTTCAGGTTTTGGTTTGGATAACCGAACCCGACCCGAACTGACACCCCTAATTTCAACAGACAAAAGAAAAAAGTCTTCTGAGGTTTTGGTGGATGTCTCAAAAGATGTAAAAATTAAATCCCAACCCAAAACTAAATCCCACTTGCCAACCTATAACTTTTCCTCCTCGTGTCCCTTTTGTTCTGTTTATATCCCTTGCTTTCACCATACGCAAGCCAAAAGTCTTGTTTGGTCGTAGTAACTAGGGGGAAAAAAGGGTGGGAAAGTGGAAACAAAAGTTGCTCTTCCAAAGATCGAATCTTTGTTGTAGTTTTGACAAAAAAACTTAATTACTTTTCTTCCATCTTGGAAATGGGCATTCTTCGTTGGATTTTGCCTTTGATCATAGGAATATTGTAGTTTAAAATCCCCCCCTCATTTTGCAGGGAGGTGGGTGGTGTAACGACGTGGAATCGTGCTTGATGAGAGCCGGAACACGGCGGGGATCCACCACTCTTATGAACAAACAAGAAGTCTTCTCGGGGATCTTGAGCAACAATGCATCTTTTAATCCAGGTACATTGCCTCTCCTTATCTCAACGCTAAGTTCGATTCAATTTTCATTATCGTCGTCAAGAATACAATGTATAAAGAGTATCAGAGTTAAATTATACATATTGAATGACTTGCTATCACAATTTATTTGAACTTTCCATGTTATCGCTCCTCCTCATAAAAGGCGTCAATGAACAATTTCGCTATGCTCTATATATTGAACCCACTTTTTTTTTTTATGGATTCAATGTACTCGCCTCATTTTCGTCATTCTGAGAAGAAGATTCATGTCAAAACAACATCAATCACCGTTAGTGATATGATAGACAAAAAAAAAAAAATACATGAATATGCACAAAAATCATTCAAAATTTACTTTGGTTAGAAGGTTTTATAATTTAGGGATTTAGGGTTTACAATTTGAAGTTTAGGATTACGATTAAAATTGAAAGTTTAGGGCTTAGGATAATGCATTGATTTGTTGTGATCCTATGTTTTTTTTATGAAGATGAGAAAAGTTGTGATTTTATATTATATAATTACATTTGACTAATGCCACCAATAAAAATTCATAATTAAATGTCTTATGACTAGTTTTAAAATTAGTTACACAGAAAAAATGACTACACCAAAATGATCATCGTGTATATATATGTATAAAGACCCCATATTCTAATTTGGTCTTCAAAATTCAACTTCTAGTCGGCCATGAATTCCAATTTTTTCCTAATTGTTATGGGGCAAACATGCAGTGTTCCACTGTTGATACTTTTGTCACGTGCTTTCACGTGATCAATAATTCGCCGGCAAGGCCAAAAAGTTGGTCCGAAGGCTTGATCTGAAGGAGAAATGATTGCCGGCAAGACCAGACAGAAACCGTCTGGTGCTGCATGCTCTGCCATACTTTCCCTTTTGGCATCTTCCTCCAAACCCTAATTTGTTTGCTTCGCCATCCCATTGGCACTCTCTTCCTTTCTTAAATTAAATCTCTAGTGTTTCGACAACACGAAAAGAAAGTGATCCAAATAGCATCATGCCAAATTCTATCGGGTGAAATTAATTTGACATAACCAAAATCTCTCATACAAAAGATGAAGTTAAAAAATAATTATAGATAAGACTTTACCGATTATTTTATTTTCATCAATTTCGGATCTGATTCGAACGGATATCCAAACTTATGGATATACTAAGAATATGAAAACCGTTGTGTTAAACAAATTTAATTAACAGGAAAAATCAAATTGGAGTGCAACTTGGGTCAATGTAACGGGCCTTATTTAATTTGTTGGCTTAATTATCATCAGACTTTTACAATTGGAACCGGGTGAAGCTTAGATACTGCGACGGAGCCTCCTTCACCGGAGATTCCCACTTCCGCAACAAGGTAACTTAAATTCAGCCTTCGCTGTAACATTAGTTACCCTACTAATTAACCTTCTTAAATTAATCATTTGTCTGGATTTTACCACAGTCATCGGTTGTTTACTTCAGAGGGCAGAGGATTTGGGATGCCATCATTACCCATCTCCTCCCCAGAGGACTGGCCCACGCACGCAAGGTAATTAATAATAAAGCAAGCCCAACAAAATTTTGCCCAAGCCCAAATAAACAGTAACTCTCACTGTTGTTTTACCGTCTTTACCGACCACACGTCCCTCCTTTTCAGGCGCTGCTTTCGGGTTGCTCTGCTGGAGGATTGTCGGTTTTCCACCACTGCGATGATTTCTCCAGGAAGTTACCGAACGCCACGGTGAAATGCTTGAGCGACGCCGGGTTCTTCCTGGACGCGTAAGTTCTCTTTTTTTCTTCTTTTTTCGGTGAATGATAAGTTAGTGCTTTCTTGTTTTAGAGTAATGCATTGATAGCAAAAAAAATAAAAATAAATAAATAACAGAGTAATGCATTGATAGCAAACCGTAAAAATCCACAATTCGGCATCGGCTTTCGTTTGAGGGGGCGTATAAGAGGTTAAAAGGCTTAACTATCCATTTCCCAACAACTCGAATTATTGGGGGCAAGTGGTTAGTTCGCTAACAGCTGGTATCTATATATATATATGCAGGAAAGACATAGCTTCAAACTTTACCATGAGGAGCTTGTACGAAGATCTGGTCACGCTTCAGGGAGTGGAGAAGAACCTGAATGAGGACTGTAAAGCTTCCCTGGCCAACCCCAAGCTGGTAAAAATATTTTGCAGTTACTGAAAAATTAACATGATTTTTCTGGTAGTTAAATTCTAATTGTTTTTTTTTTTACTGTTAGTGCTTCTTCCCGCAGTACGCTCTGAGATACATTACGACACCATTCTTCCTCCTGAATTCAGCTTACGACGTGTACCAGGTAAAACTCATCTCTCCAATCAGTCTTGGTTTCTGAAAATGAACACTTCCTTATATGCAATTTCAAAATTTCAACCCCAAAATGGAACTTGTAAGTTGTAACAGAAATAGCCACGTATATGCAGATAAACCACATATTGGTACCACCTTCCGCGGATATCCAGGGACTCTGGAAGAGTTGCAAGACTCAATTGTCAGAGTGCAACACTGCTCAGATCAACCTCTTGCAAGGTTAGTTACACTTCACCATGCATATGTCAAACACAATCAAAAAGCGAACACACGAGATTAACGTGGTATCCTCAACGAGTATCGTTGAGACTAATCCACGGAGAGGACCAACCTCTCAGAGTCAATAGTATTATCAGAGAATCCCCTTAGGTCAAATAGCCGGCTATCACAACATATATCTACCCTAGCCGGCCGACTCTCTCTCACGTAGTAGTAGGCGATAATAATAATCAAAGGGCTAATTACAATTAACTACCTACTACTATTTAATATTGCTAACACCCTCCCTCAAATTGATGATGCTTACGCAACATCAATTTGTAAGCCAAAAACCAATGACGGGCACTCGAGACTGCCTTCGTGAGAAGATCGGCAGTCTGTTCTTCGGAGGTGATATAAGATAGCGCTATCTCTCCTGCAGTCACCAACTGACGGATATAATGAACATGGACTTCTATGTGCTTCGTGCGATCATGAAGAACCGGATTTGTGGCTATCCGGATGGCACTAGTGTTATCAGCATACAACCGCATGGGTAAAGTGCAGGCTAGACCAAGCTCGGCAACCAGTCGACGCAACCAGACCAATTCTGAGGTAACCTCAGACATCGATCGATACTCGGCCTCTGTAGAAGATTTTGACACTCGCTCCTGCTTCTTGCACCTCTAAGACACAAATGATGAACCAATCTTCACACACCACCCAGAAGTAGATCGTCGAGTATCTAAACACCCTGCGTAGTCAGCATCGGCATAAGCTTCAATCACTGCATCACCCTTGGCAGGGAAGAACAACCCCACATCCTGCGTGCCACTCAAATAGCGCAAGATGCGCCGAACTGCCACCATATGAGACGTCCTGGGTGCAGCCATGAACTGGCTGACTATCTGTACAGCATAAGAAATATCTGGACGGGTATGGGTCAAATAAATTAAGCTCCCAACCACGCTACGATAAAAGCTTCCATCACCAAGAAGATCACGATCACTCTGTCGTAACTTCAAATTCTGTTCCATCGGGGTGGCACACGGCTCACAAGTATCCATTTGAGCAGTCTCAAGAAGATCCACGACATATTTTCGTTGACCAACTAAAATACCATCCGAGGACCGGTGGACCTCTAATCCCAAAAAATAAGATAAATCACCAAGCTCCTTCAAATTAAATGCCGAATGCAGCGTCTGAGTTAACTCCTGAATACCCTGAACATCATCACCACTAACTACCATATCATCCACATAGATAAGAAGAACTGTAAGTCCCCGAGTAGTTCGACACAAGAATAAAGAAGGATCATTATCACTCTGAATAAACCCAGTGGAGGAGATCGTCTCATGGAATTTTTCAAACCATGCACGAGATGCCTGTTTCAGTCCATAGAGAGAACGACGTAGTAAGCAAACCTTTGACTTGTCACCGTTCAAATAACCTGGAGGGCACTCCATATAAATCGTCTCTTTCAGATCACCATGGAGAAAAGCATTCTTGACGTCCAACTGCTTTAACTGCCACCCTTTCAGAGCCGCAATCGCAAGAAGTGTGCGCCCAGTCTGCATCTTTGCTACCGGAGCAAAAGTCTCCTCATAATCTATCCCGAATTCCTGGCGGAATCCTTGAGCAACCACTCTAGCCTTGTAGCGTTCAAGAGATCCATCTGGATGCAACTTAACATTATAGACCCATTTGGACCCAATTACATGATACTCCGGACGACGGTCCACTACATCCCACGTATGGTTGGCCTCAAGGGCATCTATTTCGACATCCATGGCTTTATTCCAATGGTGATTGCCTCTGGCTTGCTTGTACGTGGCTGGGTCAGGAATGTGGGACGTGGAGAAAGCAACGAAATCCGTCATGCGAAGAGGTGGTTGGCCTCGGGTGACACGATCGGAGCGCCGAAGTGGAGGAGTAGCTGCGTTGCCCACCTCATTCTGAATTGGGGACGTGGAATGCTCTTCTGCCGAAGACAAGGAGTGTGAACTAGAAGAGGACCCCAATGAAACAAAAGAAGATGACTGATTGGTGGACTGATGAGATGGGCTAGAATAAGAATCACTCATCTCTACTGCACTATGGAGAGAAGCAAGGTCCTGAGATGGAGAGGGCGGGTCTGGAGCTTCTGGTACCTCAGTGGGCAAACTGGGAAAAAGATGCGGCTGCCAAAGGAAGCTCAATTGTGGGTCATGGTCGTCCTTTGAGTCTCCATAGTAAGGTAGGTGCTCAAGAAACGCAAAGTGATAGGATATTCGGATGCGCTGATTAGAAGCATCATAACACACGTACCCTTTGTGCTTTTCACTATATCCCACAAACATGCATTTAACTGCTTTAGGCATCAACTTGGAGCGTTCGCGGCGAGGCAAAAGAACGTAACAAACACATCCAAAAACCCTTAACCAGTCATAGTGAGGCTTCTTGCCATAGAGTGTCTCATACGGGCTGCGCTGCGATGGGACAGGAGTGAGTTGCCGGTTAATCAAGTAGACGATGGTATGAACAGCTTCCACCCAAAACCGAGCCGGCACTGATGATTGAAAGAGAAGAGCTCGAGTGAGTTCCAAGACGTGACGATGTTTGCGCTCAACCAGTCCATTTTGTTGAGAGACACCAGGACAAGACTGTTGAGGCAAAATCCCACGTTCCTTGAACACTTCCTGAAGAGGTCCAGATGAAAATTCACCCCCAGGGTCCGATCGCAGAACCTTCACCTGTTTCCCGAACTGCGTGTGAACCATCTGCAAAAATTCCTTAGCTACCTGCAGTAAATCCGACTTCTGACTAAGAAAGTACACCCAGGTATACCGAGTGGCATGATCAATAAAGAGTGCAAAATAGCGAAACCCAACACGAGATGTCACGGAAGCAGGACCCCATAAATCAGTATGAACTAGATCAAAAGGTTTCGAATAAACTGTAGTACTGGAACTAAAAGATTGTTGAGATAGTTTGGCCTCAATACAGTGAACACAGTCATGAGAATCAGAGGCAGAGCTACCCGACAACAATTTATTCTTAAACATTTCTTTCAAACGTGCCGAATGAGGTTGGCCTAGCCGACGATGCCACAAATCCTAGTTTGACAACTTAACGGAATTAACTGAATAACCAAACAAATCTAAAGTGCCAGAACCACCAGTGGATCCTTGAATAGCTTCCCCGTCAAGCGCTGGAGCAGCTCGCACATCACCACCTTGAGCTTCGCGAGAATAGCTATCCAAAGTATAGACTCTCCCAACCTTACTCCCATGCCCTATCTTCATCCCTGTCCACTTGTCCTGCACAGTACAACCAGTCTCATCAAACACAACCCGACAGCCTTCCTTCGTCAGCTGACCAACAGACACTAGATTAGGGACAAGTTTGGGAACATATAAAGTATCCGACAACCACAACCCCTTTTGCTTCACCACCCCTGTCCCTTGTGCAGATAAACAAGTACCATCTGCTACCTGTAGCTTAACAGAAGAGTTCGACTGAAGTGTACTAAATGAGGAACTGGTGCCATTCATATGATTAAAAGCGGCAGAATCGAGATACCAAAATGATGAGGGACGAGAAGGCCTACCAGCCGAGAAGATGGAGCCAAGGGCCGAGGGAAGGGCATCCTTTAGCGCAGCCTGCACCATTTGCTGAACAACCTCGTGAGAGAGTCCTGTCACCTGCGGAGAAGAAGAAGCAGCAGGCACCAAAGTGGTGGCAAAGGCAGAACCAGAGGTAGGGGCTGGACGAGGCCCACGAAACGCACTAGAACTCGACCCTGACGGACGAGCACCCCGTCCACGCTGAGCTAGAATTGGACATGCACCAATTTTATGCCCGGATGCCTTACAATAATTGCATATATTGCACTTCGGACAATGAAGTTGGACATGCCCAGGTTCCCGACAATAATAGCATATAACCTCCCCACTAGCAGCACGAAGAAAACGAGGGCGCTCGGGATTAACCGCAAAAGCAGCCGAACCAGCAGGAGGCGTAGCCTGACGCCCGGACGCCCTAGCCACAGCAAACGCCGATGAAGAATCAGCCTGATGAACGTCAAGCTTAGCTTGACTGCGGAGGCGAGTTTCCTCTCGAATCAACTCACTCAAGACATCCTCCAGCTTAGTCACATTGCGATGAAGTAAGGATGAACGAATACTCTCGAATTCCGGGCGCAGTTTCATCAAAAAATGCATTAGACGAGAACTGGTACGTTCCTGTTGAACCTCGGCCGATGCGGTTGCAGAGACTAAGGACATAGTCAACATATCATGTTCCGTCCACAAAGTAATAGCTACTTGATAGTAGGATCGGATATCCATGTTCCCTTGATGCAACCGAGCAATATCCAGCTCGACAGCGAACTTCCGAGAGGCACTTGATTGGGAATGGAAAGCCGTCAGATGACTCCACATAGCATGAGCGGTGGTGAAGCTGCGCAAGCTAAGGGCAATCGAGGGATCGACTGATCCTAGGATCCACCCCATAACTTGAGCATTATTAGCCTCCCAATCCTCTTTCACCTTCGCCGTAGCATTCTCACCAGGCTCCACAGCAGTCCCATCGAGGATAGAGGACAGCCGGCGCCCTTGAACAAACAGTCGGAATTGAAATTCCCACAAGGCAAATTTTTTGCCATCAAACTGAACAGTAAAAGCATCCAACTTAGAGTTCTCCATGAGGCCAAGTAAAAGCAATAATGGCCACGAAACAAGCCGAGAATCAGACGCGCACAAGAACCAAAAATATAATGCCGAGAACCGCCTAAAATCCAGAACCAAGAAAGCAGCCAAACATACACCAGCTGAATAATCACCAAAGCCAAAAGCACACACCAGCCCAATAATCACCAAAGCTAAAAAACAGAAGCTGTCGATCACGAACAGGAAACCAAAGTCAGAGAACACTGAAGCAAAGCCTAGGATCGTCAACCAGGCTCTGATACCATGTCAAACACAATCAAAAAGCGAACACACGAGATTAACGTGGTATCCTCAACGAGTATCGTTGAGACTAATCCACGGAGAGGACCAACCTCTCAGAGTCAATAGTATTATCAGAGAATCCCCTTAGGTCAAATAGCCGGCTATCACAACATATATCTACCCTAGCCGGCCGACTCTCTCTCACGTAGTAGTAGGCGATAATAATAATCAAAGGGCTAATTACAATTAACTACCTACTACTATTTAATATTGCTAACAGCATATACATTGACCACATAGATTGTCGGGGATGATTCTTGTCACAATGATTCAAGTGGTTCAGAGATGTTTAAAAGAGTAGCGGTGTACTCTATTCGCTTGTACGACTTATTAAATGAAAATCAATAAATTCGTATATTAACTAGTTTTGGATATGATGTTAATCATGGTTTACATGAGATTGATTATACATGTGATCGGTATTGGTGATATGATTGATGAAAAATTATACAAGCATATACTATTTTATCCATAATCAAGTCGCCGTCGTGATCGAGAGAACCTTTCACCCTTTGAAGTCCACAAATGTTATGTAAAGATACGATTCTTCTGATTTCAGGATTCAGGCGAGAGATGTTGCAGGCGTCGTTGTTCATATTCAGGGGTTCAAGGAGAGACGGAATGTTCATAAACTCATGCTTCTCTCATTGTCAGAGCGAGTTACAACCCACGTGGCTTGCACTCGACTCGCCGAGAATACATAATAAGGTTCATCAATCTTATTCAATGTTTTTTTTTTTTTACAATACCACTATCATATTAAACATTTTAGTAGAATGAAGGTAATATTTGTGAGGTTGATTGGGTTTTTTTTTGTGTGCAGACAATGGCGGAGGCTGTTGGTGACTGGTACTTTGGAAGGAACGTAACCAAGTTAGTCGACTGTCCTTATCCATGTGACCGGCACTGCCACAATCTTATACCCCAGATCGCTCAAAATGATGATTTGTGAACACAAAAAGTTTTGTATTAGAAAAAACACTGTGAAAATGGATGCATGATTCGTTAATCGAAGAGTGTAGATAAAGTTAGATATACTATACACAAAGCTATTTTTTCCATGGGAGAGTCATCTGTAGGCTTAGCAATTGACCTTAGGCTAGAGAAAGGGAAAACAAAGGATACATCTTGATTAAAAAAAATGCAAGAACAGTGCCCTTCATTCTTCATATCTTCTTCCTACAGTGACTACTGTAAGTCTGTAATATTGCTAGAGATATGAGAGGCTTCTTCATATCTTCCTCCAACCATTGTTTGGGATTTTTTTTTGCTTAGTGCAAGTCAAACGTATGTAATTAAGATGATTATATATATTCTTAGTTCCGCAATGGTGGAGTGATCTTCTCTTTTCCTTTTATGAAAGTTGAAACTGTGATTGCTGAAATAATATTGTTAGGTAATCAAGAGGATGGCTAGCCCAGGGAACACGGTGGTGGGCTCGGTCCAAGAAATGAGGAGAGTCAAGCCCAGTGGGCTGAGATTTAATTTGCTTACGTCTTCTCCTCTCAAATTATGACCCAAGCCCAATTGGACAAAATCCTAATCGTCGGTAAAAACTGCACGTGGAGTCCTTAACTAAGTAGGATCTCTCGAGTCTCGAGATCCACGAGAGTTACTTAGGGATAGTTTAGAAGTTACGATAGTTTTGTTGAGATTGTCATTATGCATGTATTATTTACAATGTATAGTTTTTTTGTTTTTTAGCAGTAACAATACATGAATTGTTTCTGTGATTTGAGAGAAACTATCACTCATTTTCAGTGATTGTTATAGCTTAACTTTTAGTTGTGATTGTTGAGATAGTTGAGTTGAAATTGTTTTGTCTCAACTTTTAGCTGATGCGACATACACAATCACACATACCAAACGTTGTATTCTACAATGCATCAAATTCGACAATTCATGTATAATATTATACACGCATTCTCAACAATATATCTATTTAACAATCGCACGACCCCTTAAACAAAGGAAAGACGACAAGGTTACGTAACAAAGGCGGACTGCAGTAGTACAGCCAAGAACTATGCCGCAGAATCATATGCGTGAGAAGGGTCCCACAGCCACGTCACGTTTTTGGGTCGAAGGGCATATGAGGAATTCCCTCTCCATGCAAGGACAATCCGGGTAATCTCACACCTTCCGATGATCACGCCACCCAATCCACGTCCAGTCAATCGCCACCACTCCAGGCCTATAGCAACTGACCAACGCCGCTTTATCATTGCACCAGCCACCAAGTCGCACCACATCACCATTTCTCACACCACCCAGCCATTACTGCTCTGCCTCACAGCCGCCGCCACCGCCACCGCTCAATTCCTGAAATTACCCAAACGCCCCCCTCCAATATTAAATGCAGAGCCCAGTACTAACACGCATCCGTTGGGCCGGGACGCCATTCCTTTTCTCGCATCAAAATCTTCCGAGAGCTCTCACTCTTACTCCAACTGGTATTCTCCTTTTCCCTCCTCCGTCTTCTCTAATCATTTCCCCCAACGCTCTGGTCAACGGCGGCAAAAGCAAGGGCGGGCGAGCCGGGAGAGAGCGGGGCCACTTTCATAATTACTCCTTTAGGAGTAGTAGAAGTAGGCGAGTTGGAGGTTGCGTGGCGATGCCTTGTTCGTCGAAGGTGAAGGTCTCTGGTGGCGGCGGAGGTGGAGCCGACGAGAACGGCGCTCTCCGGAATTTCAAGCTCAACGAGTCCACTTTCTTGGCTTCTCTGATGCCGAAGCAGGAGATTGGCGCTGATCGGTTCATCGAGGCTCATCCTCGCTACGATGGCCGCGGCGTCGTCATTGCGATTTTCGGTATTGTGATTTCTCCGGCTGCGATGTGTGTGCTTTACTGGCTGTGCAGTTCGTATGGTTGATTCTTTCTTATTTCGTTTTTCCTGTGCTGGAATTAGACTCCGGAGTGGACCCGGCGGCGGCTGGATTACAAGAGACGACGGAGGGGAAGCCCAAGGTCTTGGATGTTATTGATTGGTAATCTCCTAATCCCGCTCGAGAATCGAATTCAGTTCCTAGGTAGGGAAGTGAGAAGTGCTCTTGCTTGAATTTGAAAATGAAAAATGTGATCGTGTGCTTTCAGTACCGGAAGCGGTGATGTCGACACTTCAAAAGTGGTTAAGGCTGATGCTGATGGCTGCATTCGTGGAGCTTCAGGTCAGTTTCAGAGTAATTGAACCCGTTTCTAATTTCAGTGTTGGCGCATGCCTCGCCACAACCACTCTGCGTTGCTTATACTCCTCATTGGCATGGACATTTGAGCTTCAACTTTGACGATTCATGATGGATTCTGCTACAGTAATGCCTGTCATCTAGCTTATTATTTGAGAACTCTCTGTGATCGCATATTCTTCTGGTAAAGTCATCTTAGTTTAGTCCACATATCTATATGACGGTATAAGTTGCTAAAAACTGTGTCTAATTGGTGATTTGGATTTGAATTTATCTGAAGTGACGTCTAGTTGTTCTCCTGTCGAATTGAAAACTCATCATGGTCCTGAATACAAACAGGTGCTTCTTTGGTTGTGAATTCTTCGTGGAAAAATCCCTCTGGTGAATGGCATGTGGGTTATAAGTTGGTATATGAGCTATTTACTGACACATTAACTTCCCGATTGAAGGTATGAACTCTCGTCATTTATGGACTTCAAAACATTTTGTTGTTCATGTTGTCTGATGGAATCATAACTGATTGACGTACTGCCTTCTCCTAACTGTTTGTTTGGTCAATAGAAAGAAAGAAAAAAGAAATGGGACGAGAAAAACCAAGAAGAAATTGCCAAGGCTGTGAAGCATCTTGATGAATTTGATCAGGTTTCTGTTGCCCACACTTCGGTCTCTTTGTTATGTTTAAGTTAGGCAAACCGTGAGTAACCATGCATGTTGAATCCAAGTATAGTTGGTGCCTGTTAATGTAACTGGAACTTAAGACGCATTTCTCTTATTTTTCTTGTTCTGATACTTTTGTTCCCAGAAATACCCCAAATCAGATGATGCAAACTTAAAAAGGAGCCGCGAAGATCTCCAGAACAAAGTTGATATACTCCGGAAGCAAGCTGATGTAAGAGCCTGGGGCTGTTTATGTGCATTTATTTTGCTAATTAACTAATTCCATGTAGTCTATTGATTAAATCTTTTATTTTTGTGTTATAGAACTATGATGACAAGGGGCCTGTCATAGATGCTGTGGTGTGGCATGATGGAGAGTTGTGGAGGGCTGCTCTCGACACACAAAGCCTTGAGGACGATCCTGATTGTGGAAAACTAGCCGACTTTGTGCCACTTACCAACTTCAGGTATTTGTCATGAACTCTAATTTGGCAGGGTGATTGGTTCTGTTTGTCACTTCTATGTATAAACTTCCAGCAATCTTGATTTTTTGGTCTTGTTAACTCTGAGCAATGTATATCGTTTTATTTCTATTTGCACTTGGATTTAAACTGTGTAATGCAAAAGCAAAGGCTTTCCTTGAATCAAAACCCCTAGAGCAACAAATGAATTTTTATACCTTTGTTGAGTTTCGACTGCAAGGCCAACCTGATTCATGGATTTTCTTCTCAGGACTGAGAGGAAGTTCGGTGTATTTAGCAAATTAGATGCATGCACAGCTGTTCTTAATATTTACGACGAGGGCAATGTCTTAAGCATTGTAACAGACAGTTCCCCTCATGGAACTCATGTTGCTGGTATTGCCACTGCATTCCACCCTAAGGTATTTTCATATTAGCTGGGTATTATGGTGTACTCTTGCAAAAAATTTCAGAAACTGAAATTGTATCATGTTGATATTGGCAGGAGCCTCTTTTGAATGGCATTGCACCAGGAGCACAATTAATATCTTGCAAAATAGGAGATTCACGTCTAGGTTCAATGGAGACAGGCACTGGCTTAACCAGGGCACTGATAGCAGCTGTTGAGGTAGGTCTAGTTTTGCATATTGCCTGGGCACCCAGAGGATCCTAAATGCAGTGCCCCTTTTATATTAAACTCAAAATTGAACCTATATCAACATGTATGTATATATATGTCACCTTAGTGATTGATTTTTAAGAAGTGTGTTACTGTTTGTGCAGCACAAATGCGATCTTATCAACATGAGTTATGGAGAACCTGCATTACTTCCAGATTATGGCCGCTTTGTTGATCTTGTAAATGAAGTATGAATTAAACCCTGAGATTTTCAGCTGTTAATATCTATATCATGAAATCCATTTAGTTGTCACTTTTGTCAATTTCTGACTGTTCTAATTCTTAACCTCCTCATTCCAACTAGGTGGTCAATAAACATCGTCTTACATTTGTGAGTAGTGCTGGGAATAGTGGTCCAGCATTAAGTACTGTTGGTGCCCCTGGTGGGACAAGTTCGAGCATTATAGGTGTTGGGGCTTATGTTTCCCCTGCAATGGCTGCCGGTGCTCATTCTGTTGTGGAAGCACCTGCTGAAGGCCTTGAGTACACTTGGTATAATTTAACTATTCCCGACTCATATAAACTAGATGAGCTGTGACTCTCTTTTCACCTTCATGTAACAGTTCTCGCTTCCGCTTGAGTTAGTTATTTGATCTAAATTGTAATTCAGGTCTAGTCGAGGACCGACAGTTGATGGGGATCTTGGAGTCTCTATAAGTGCTCCTGGTGGGGCGGTCGCTCCTGTCCCTACGTGGACTCTTCAAAAGCGCATGCTCATGAATGGCACATCAATGGCATCTCCATCTGCTTGTGGTGGAACTGCATTGCTCATTAGTGCGATGAAGGTTTATGTTGATGCTCAACTTTAGTTCACATTTGATCTTCTATCTTCTTACACAGGCAGAAAGTTTCATTGCTAGTTGCACTGAACCTAGTGGTACAACTTATTTGTAGGCAGAGGGTGTCTGCGTAAGCCCATACACTGTAAGGAAGGCTCTTGAGAATACCGCTGAACCTGTTGGTCAATCGTTGGCTGATAAACTAACCACTGGTCAAGGGCTGATGCAAGTTGACAAGTAATATGTTGAGCATTGCCTTCTCTTTTGAACAAAAGCTACTGGATCGATATTTTTTCAGTTCTGGGATACATCACTTAACGTATGTTTAATGACAGGGCATATGAATACATATGTCTCTCCCCAGGCATTCCTAGTGTCTGGTATGATGTAAAGGTCAACCAATCAGGCAAATCGAGTAAGTATCTCTGGACATGCCAGTATTTGTGTGAGGGGTTGATGTGGAATTGTGTTAGCTAATTCTGAAAAGAATTTGTGTCTGTTGCTTAACACAAAGTATTCTACTGCTATGCTGAAGCATGGGTTATTAGTTAGTCAACAGTTCATTATGAGAGTACACATATGATAAGCTTTCTAATGTTCATGACATTTTGAGGCATTAATTGAAGCCACTGTCATCAACTTTTCTCATTGACTCTGAAGCTTCTGTGGTGTTTGGCCTGCCTTCTCTAATGCTCTTGGATTTTAATTCATCGTGCTCTCTGCACGCAGCTCCTGTTTCCAGAGGCGTCTATTTGAGGGAGGCTGCTGCTTGCCAACAGTCTACTGAGGTGGGTCTCTATAGATTTATAAACTTCTACCTGATTGGGGTATTGGTTATGTCTTGTCTGGTGGTTTCATTATTTTTTATGCTATAAATTAATCATGGTTTTCTGGGTGACGACATAGTCGCTTGTAGGCATTCTTATGCCATTGCGTGCCGGTATATTTCTTTTGTGTTTAGCCGAAGCATTTCAATATTGCCTTTGTCTGGCCTTTGGCAGAAGTTGTTTTGACACTTAATAAGCCACCAAAAAGTGTAGTAGTGCTCTAGGTTGTGGGAGTGCATAAACCAGATTTCTAGCGTGCTTATGTCTTTTCCCACTTGCATTAAACTGTTGCGACATGGTTGATTGATATTGTTTAGAGAAAGTTTGTTTGATGGAACTTAATAATGAGCAAGCATAAAATATTAGGGTCACTTTCGTGTGGTATTGTAGACAGAATCAGATGTTCTAATGGTTGAGCGTTGTTTTCAACCTTAACTCTGAACAGTTACCTCCCATTGGTTTACAATTTGCTCGATTTCAATCTTCACTATGTTTCTGATGATTGTTGCAACTGTAGTAGTTGTATAAATAAGGCTTTTTGAAAAAAAAAAAAAGTGTAAGCTCACCTGAGTTTTGTGCCTTGGTAATTTGGACATATGTTAACAGTGGGCTGTGCTAGTGGAACCGAAGTTTCACGAAGGGGTGAGTAACCTGGAAGAGCTAGCTCCCTTTGAGGAGTGCATTCAGCTACATTCTACTGATAAGGCAGTGGTGAAGCCTCCTGAATATCTCCTTCTAACCAACAATGGACGTAGCTTCAAGTGAGTTTCCGTGTGTCTTTTCTCTGCCCTTTGAACTTCATATATTCGCTGAATTACATGTCGGATTATATAATCATCAGCTATTAATCACATTTTCATGCTTTCCCTATCTTTCTTCAGTATAGTAGTTGATCCTTCCAAGTTGAGCTCTGGGCTTCATTATTATGAAGTCTATGGAGTTGATTGCAAGGCACCATGGCGAGGTCCTATTTTCAGAATCCCGATCACGATTACAAAGCCTATGACTGTTGAGAATCGGCCTCCTCGGGTTTCGTTTTCAAAGATGTCATTTCTGCCAGGTAGACCATTGTCGTCGCTGACACCATTGTGTTTTGTCCATTGACTTTGTTGTTCTGGCAAGCATGCTTCCATTTCCAAAACTGCCGAAACAAGATATGGAGGGTAGTGGAAGCTGAGGGGAAATGAGAAGGACATTGTTGCATGGATGAGGGAACTTGGACAAGAATTACTATTTTTATGGCTAGCAAGTCTGAATTGCAGTTCCAAGTTTTTTTTTTCCCCCTCATAAAAGGATGATTGCAAGATGTGGTATCTGAATATTCATATATTGATGGTGACATAGAGTTTGGTTGAAAGCTCTATGACCTTTTCTTCTCGACTGCTTAATAGGTCACATTGAAAGAAGGTTTATCGAAGTGCCACTTGGTGCTAGTTGGGTTGAGGCGATTGTACGAGCATCAGAGTTTGATACTACAAGACGATTTTTCATCGACACTCTGCAGGTACAGCAAGCAGTATGAGCACATTACACTATATCGACTTAATCTAAGTTCTAACATCTGTCAACTTGCAGATTTGTCCACTTCAGAGACCAATCAAATGGGAGAGTGTTGTGACATTTTCTTCTCCTGGTGCCAAAACCTTTGCTTTTCCTGTGGTGGGTGGGCAAACAATGGAACTAGCTGTTTCTCAGTTTTGGTCAAGTGGCCTGGGGAGTCATGAAGGCACTTTGGTGGACTTTGAGGTACTCCTTGGATTCCCTATTCTTTTGTCATTTAGGTTGATTGAGGTTCCTCCCAGTCTAAGTTCTGCAGTGATGCTTGCTTCAAGTTACTATGAAGCTAAAAGGATTCTTTAAAAATGCAGAAAAGAATTTAAGATTTGGTAGGTGAAGTCTGAAGTAAAATTAAGCGAAAATGGTGGCTCTGAAGACAAGGGCTTCAGACGAGCTCTTTGTTTTTCAATAGGAACTTCTGGGAATGAGTTTCTTCGGTTAATCTTTGAAGCTGGTTTACTCTTTTGCAGCGCTGTTCATAAATAACCTCAAATGAACAAATGGCCACATGCAGCTGCTTGACTGTTTTTGATTTAGATGTTGGATTTTCCTTCTTGTATTTGTTTTTATAATATTAGAAGATGCTCATTAATTTAAGTGGATAACTTGTAGATTGCCTTCCATGGGATTGACGTCAGTAAGGAAGAAATTATACTTGATGGAAGTGATGCACCTGTTAGGATTGACGCTGAAGCTCTATTGGCGTCTGAAAAGCTGTCTCCTGTTGCTGTTCTGAACAAGGTGAAATAATTCCTGTGGTGATGTTATTTTGATTTCCTTTTTCGTATAATTTTCTTCGTGGTTTTTTCGTTTTAAGCCCCGAATTCTGAACTTGTTTCCCTTTTGGACATTGGCATTGCCATTGGCAGCTAAGAATTCCATTTCGACCAGTAGATGCTAAACTTATCACGCTAACGGGAAGTCGGGACAAACTACCCTCAGGGAAACAGACACTGGCACTGACATTGACGTAAGTTATGGTTTGTGTCCAGCTAGTTTATTGCTTTCTGTGTTTTATGAGCTGGGTACATATCTAATATTCTTATTGCAGATACAAGATTAAATTGGAAGATGGAGCTGAAGTGAAGCCTCAAGTTCCTCTGCTTAATAATCGGATATATGATACCAAATTTGAGTCGCAGTTCTATATGATTTCTGATTCCAACAAGGTAAAGTACTTACAGGCTACTGTAACATGAAGCTCTGCTGAATTTGCTAGGGGCAGCAATGCTTTGCTAGTATGTTTATCCATCCTGTTTAGATTTATAATGATTGATAGAAACCAATGATGTTTTCATCATTCATATGAAATTCTCATAGTGTGTTTCCAATGACAGCGTGTATATTCCATGGGTGATGTTTATCCAAATGCTTCAAAACTTCCTAAGGGTGACTACACATTGCAGTTGTATCTAAGGTATTGCTTTGTGTCCTTGGAAGGCCTCAGAATTGAGAATACCATGTATAATATTTTTTAGCTCTGCACTAAATTAGGCTCTTACATCCATGTACACATATATAGTTGCATGGGTGATAGGTCAAGTAAAAAATATTAAAATTTATGCTATTTAATTTCTGCCAGTGCATTGCCTTTGTATACTGTATTTTCTATCCTTGAAGAGACCAGTCCTTGAAGAGAACTGTGTGAATTGCAAATTTATTCATCTCATGTTGATAACGGTATTTTTCAGGCATGATAACGTGCAGTATTTAGAAAAATTGAAGCAGTTGGTGTTGTTCATCGAGAAAACTTTGGAAGATAAGGTATTATATCTTCCCTCTTTTTTTTGGCATTCTTGATCTCATTGATGTCGTAAAAGGATTGAGTTCATACTCTGATCTCAAAGCTGTAGCTTCTTTGTAGTTTGCACTGAAATGCTAGAGATATTTCCTATGTTGCAGGATGTGATTCGGTTGAGCTTTTTCTCTGAACCCGATGGCCCTATAATGGGCAATGGAGGTTATAAATCCTCAGAGTTGGTCCCAGGGTATGTCTCTTCGTGAAAGATTATGTCTTTGTTTGTACTTGTTGTTTGTCTTCTTGTGACAAAAAATTGGTGCACAGGAAGAAGGAAGCTATATATTTGGCTCCACCATCGAAAGACAAGCTCCCTAAGGTATTCCACTAATCAGTTCCTGATTTCTGATTTAAGTGATGTTAATTCTAAATCAACCGTAGAGTTTGTTGTATGCTAATATGCGTGGAATTCTTTCAGAATGCTCCACAAGGATCGGTGTTACTAGGAACAATCTCCTATGGTAGGCTGTTGTCTGGACAAGAAGCAGGAAAAAGCGGGCAGAAGAGTCCTGTATCCTATCCGATCTCTTATGTTGTGCCGCCAAATAAGGTGCCTGTTCATGCTTCTTGTTTCAAATATTCAATACGAATAATTTTGTTTTTTGTTTAAAGCATTCGTTTGTACTGCACAGTTCTTATAGTAGGTGCAAGTACACTTAATTGTCAATATTCATGTGACAGGGTGACGAGGACAAGCAGAAAGGTTCTTCAGCTTCCAACAAAACTGTTTCTGAACGTTTGGAGGAAGAGGTACATTCTTCTCCTTCCTTCCTTCCTCTCTCTTCTTTTTCTTCCTATGAGTAAGCTCATCATGCTTTGTACAGACCAAAGAAAACCTTACCAATGCAGTATGTATATTACTTGATAAAGGTGCACCTGGTACAGAAGGAGCTCGATTTCTGGCTCGTGCTAATATCTTCCCTTCCATTTTTTGGATTTGGTGACTGATTTGTTTCAAAATGTCTGCAGAAGTTTCTAGAATCAGTTCAAAATCTTGAATTCGTATTATCTTCACTAAGGAAAGATACATAAAACTTCACAGAATATATACTCATTTGAAGAAAGAAAAAATAATTCCTTATGATGAAGGTCTTAAGTCGTACTGTAATTATTAGTTGCTTGTGCTCACTATCTCAGACGTGCCTTTTGCTTTGTGCCTGGGGGAAGCCTTTGCCCTTGTGCCTTTGACAAAGCCCCTTGTCAGGTAAACCTGGGAGGGTTCAGATTATGTGTTTTGTGCTGAACCTACTATTTCATCTTGTCACAGGTTCGAGATGCAAAGATAAAGGTTTTGGGAAGTTTAAAGCAAGAGACCGAGGAAGAACGCTCAGAATGGAAAAAATTGTCAGATTCCCTAAGGGTGAGAGATCGAAAGTCCAATTGGCTTCTTGACAATTACGATAACATTGAACAGCTACGAAACCAGTACAATTTGCTGTATTGTTATCTCAACGTTGTTATCTCTCTTGTCGGCAGTCTGAATACCCAAAATATACTCCACTGCTTGCTAAGATTCTGGAGGGCTTACTTTCTCGAAATAACATCACGGACAAAATTAAGCACAATGAAGAGGTAATCTTGTTGTATCATACTATATTCAATTTGATACCCGAGGAACATTCCTCAGGCAGGGGAGGGGGCATTTGCATTTGTTACCTAATTCTCGTCATATGTTATATATTGATATCTCCGCGGTGGGAATCTCTTTAATATCAGTCCCCTCCCTTTGAAGCTATATAGCAGCAGTGAATAATTCCCTGAGAAATGTTTGCCCCAGAGCAATGATTCACTTGGAAATGAATGGAAAATTGCAGGTCATAGCAGCAGCAAATGAGGTGGCCAGCAGTGTCGACAAAGAAGAATTGGCGAAATTCTTCTCTCTCAAGCCTGACCCAGAGGACGACGAGGCAGAGGTTTGTGTCTTGTTGGTTCTTTTCACTTACCATATCCAACTATATGCTGTTGCAATAATTTATTGGGAAGCTTGTTCGAAGGAAGATCACAGGTTTTAGATTCGTCGTTCTTAACACCATTGCTACTTTGTTGCAGAAAATGAAAAAGAAGATGGAGGCAACAAGAGATCAATTAGCAGATGCACTTTACTCAAAGGGCCTTGCCCTCTCGGATATTGAATCCCTCAAGGTCGGAACTCTTGGTCTCGTTATTGTATGAATCATTATACTTACAATGATCATGTAAACACATTTCAGTTGTATTAAATTAAACCATCATCCTTTGCTTTGCTAGCAAGTTTGTAAGGATTTTCAGGTTCCTGCTCTCATTTTACTTTAAACCTCTTGTATAATACCTTGTCATTATGGTTTTGCAGAAGGGCGAGAAAGCTGAAACTGTGGCTGTAGCAGAAGGCACCATAGATGTGGAGTGGACAGATGTGCGGACGGTAACAGATTCTGGTGGGAAACCAGATCTGTTCGAAGAGACTTTCAAGGAGCTCCAGAAATGGGTTGATGTCAAGTCCTCTAAATATGGCACCCTCACTGTCCTCCGTGAGAAGCGTCGTGGAAGGCTTGGTACTGCGCTAAAGGTAGCTAGCTCTCGCTTCTGCTTCCGTAAATCGAACTTTATTTCTTATTAGCATTACTCAACATGATCCTCTCTACTACCTCTCAGGTGCTTAATGATATGATCCAAGAAGACGGTGATCCTCCGAAGAAGAAACTCTACGACATGAAGCTCTCGTTGCTGGAGGATATCGGGTGGACTCATGTCGCTGCCTACGAGAAGCAATGGATGCACGTCCGGTTTCCTCCAAGCTTGCCTCTTTTCTAGGCTTTGTCCCGTCACAACTCAACTCATAGAAATCGTAGTTCTTTTCCCCACGCGAATGCTCTCTTTGCTTTAACAGCTACATATCGCATGCCAGTTGCTTCACACTGGCAAAACAAGAAAACCAAAGCTTCTACTTGTATTATTTTCCCGACTGTAGTACTGTACAACTTGAAAAACCCGCAACGAATAATCGATCTCTACGAGCTGCCTCTTCACGATCGCGATTGCAGTGGTAGGAGTAGGAGGATGAGTGGGAATCCTGAGTAGGCCTCAGCGAGAGCACGACGGTCGGAGAATGACAAGAAAATAGAGCACATCGTGAGGATCATAGACAACCCAATCTTGTCCTTCTTCCCAAAGCTACTAATGGTACTCCATCGCATAGTAAAATATCGTACCTTCGTCGCTAAACTACTAATGGCATTTAATAATACCCAATAATTATTAAAATATATGCAATAGTTAAGTTATCATTTTAATTTATTAAATACAGATTTTAAACATGATATGCAGATTTTATCTGTGGTATAGAATAGGGATGGCAACAAAACCCAAACCCACGGGTATCCTATCCGACCCAATCCGGTCAACGCGGGTAGAATCTGTGTTGACGGGTTTTGGGCCGGGTTCGGGTTTAAACTACACTATTCACGGGTTGTGTTTGAGTTTAGGTAAACTCGCCCCATGGGTACCCACCCACACCTATATAATTAATTTCTCCGATATATTTAATATTCTAAGCAATGTATCTTTCATAAACAACCAATCTTCTTTATGTTTGTGGAGACATGTCTAATTTGTTCTTTCTAATTATGTAGAATGAAGTTGATATTATGGAGTAGAGAGTGAAGAAGCTTAGTTAACAAGGAGAAAGAAGCTTTCAATTAATCATGTTTATAGATGTTTATCTTTAATTTTGAACAATTTGTATTGATAATTTGCGGTTTGATTGTATGCTCTAGATTGGTGTTTTTTGTATGGATGATTTGTATGAGAAAATTTATGTTGACTTTTATTTTGAAAGAAACTTGTTATTGTAATTTTTTTAAACAAAATCCACGAGTACCCATGAACCCGCGGATACCCAGCGGGTTGGGTTTAAGTTTTTCAAATCCAACGGGTTTTACCCCGGATTTTTTTTATGGATAAACCCATTGGTTTGGGTTTGGCTAGAGGTAGAGGTGTTCAAATGGTTACCGTGGTAATAACCAAACCAGTTAAGCCTAAATTTCATTAACCATGGAATAAACTGTCTTAACCAAACCGTTCAAATTAACACGAAAACCAAATTAACCAAACCAAAGTTTAATTGGTTTGGTTAATTGGATAATCGGATTAACCAAATAACATAACATTACATGAAAATAATTATCCTGTTAATGAATAAAACATAACCATATGTTGTTACTACCATAAACTATAATTATATATAAGCAATAATAAAAGACTAACCATCCATGATTATCATCATCATTCGAGTTAATACATCATTCATCTCCTCTGCACCTAATATAGTTAGCTTACAACAAACCTATTAACATAAATACACACTAATACCACTCATCAGGAAGTTAAAGCTCTACTACAAAACACTTAAATTATACATAGTTTGAGGTGGCTGTCATGGTATTGTACGTAATCCTAAAGTCTAGTAGCGGTCCAAAATATTTTGGTTTAGTAAATAGGTAGAGTCATTTAATTTTTGACCCATAATGTTTTGGTTTGTTGTGCACATGGAAATAAAATAGCGAATCACGAAAGTTTGGTTTGGTTGGTTGCATGGAAGTATAAATAATTCTTATATTAGGTGTATCATTAATTGGTTTCATTGGTTAGCAGTGTTGAAACCAAACCAAACCAAACCAAACCACCTAAGCCAAATAAGCTAAATTATTTAACCAAACCAATTATCCAAATTAACCGAATGCTACCGGTTAATATGGTTACCACGATCAAGTATTTCATTTGCCCAGGCTCCTTGGGGAAGGGTACTAGCAAATCCATCCCCCATTGCGAGAATGACCACGCGCCCACGTTGCCCTGCATAGGCGTCTGGGGCACGTGAACATCGTGGGCATGAATCTGGCACTGGTGGCAGCTGTCCACATGGCTCTTGGCATCCTTCCTGATGGAAGGCCAGTAGTATCCCTGACGTAACAGCACTTTCTCAAGACTCCTCCCCCGTGCGTGCATGCCACACGCGCCTTGGTGCACCTCCGCTATCGCCTTCTCCGCCTCCCCTTTCGTGAGGCACCTCAAGTACGTCCCTGAGTGTGACCTCTTGTACATTTGACCGTCAAGGATGGCGCAGCGAGCCGCCTTGCGCCTCACCTGCCACGCTTGCCTTGCATCCTCGGGGACTGTCCCATGGAGAAGGTACGCCCTGATTGGAGTCATCCAGCTTTCTTCTCCAGCGTCTTCCACCTCGATCGCCCCTACCACAGATTCCTCCAACGAGTGTTCCTTTGAAACGATGACGTGCCTCTCAGACTTGAAGTTGGTAGCGGTCGCCAGCTTGGACAGCGCGTCCGCAAGAGCGTTCTCTTCTCTTGGGACATGCATGAACCCCCCCCCCCCCCCCCCCCCCCCCCCCCCCCCCGCTCGAACCAGGCGTCATGTCCTCAATCCTTCGCAGATACGCACTCAACCTCTTCTCCTACACCTCGAATATTCCATTCAATTGGTTTACCACTAAGGCTGAGTCAGAACGAACCTGTATCCTTCGTGCTCCGAGCTCTCACGCTGTATTCAAGCCCGCCACCACAACCTCGTACTCTGCCGCGTTGTTTGTTTTTAACGCCGAGAACCGGAGCGCTAACTCATGCATCGCGCCCATGGGAGTGATGACCACTATTCCCGCTCCTGCTCCGACTCGGCTGGCTGCCCCATCAACATAGACCTGCCAGCTTTCACCCACTCCCTCTCCCTCACTCGCCACTCCTTCAGCTGCGAAGTCGGCCTACACTTGTACCTTGATCGCTGGGCGAGGCGCGTACTTGATGTCGTATTCACTTAGCTGCACCACCCACTTCACCATGCGTCCCGCCACATCCATGGATCCCAGCGTACTCTTCAATGGCAAGTTGGTGAGCACCACCAACGTGTGGGCCTGGAAATACGGGCGCAACTTTTCTGCCATGGCGACAACAACCAGGACCGCCTTTTCGATAGGCGCATAGCGCGTCTCCGGGCCTGTCATCACTTTGATAACATAATATACGAGACACTTTTCCTCGTATGTTGGCGCCCTCAAGATGAGCACCTCACTAACCGTCGTGCGCAATACTGTGATGTAGAGGTACAACGCATTTAAGAGGGTTGAGGCCAAGAGTGTGAGCGCGCATGGTCTCAAAAGTCTCGCGCAAATCCTTCAGGTGATCTTCTTTCCTCTGGCTCTTGACTACCAGATCATACATTTTGGTGGTACCCGGAAAACATGTCCAGAAAGCTCAATGCCTCGTGGAAGGCGGTCGCATCCACTATCTGGTCAATGCGCGACATTGGATACGCGTCCGTGGGGCACACCCGATTCAGGCTCATGTAGCCATGCACATCCTCCAGTCTCCCGACGCCTTATGTACTAGCACTACACTGGACAGCCACGTTGTGTATCGCGAATCGTGTGGTGATGTTTGACGATGATGATGTCGAAGAGAGTCTGAAACAGGTGCGTCTTAGCCTGCTGGGTCGATTCTTCAGTGAAGCTACCCTGAATCGTGTGGTGTTCCAGCGAATCATCAATGGTCTCTGGCGGTGCCAAGCCCCAGTGACAGTGCTGGAAGCTTATCGTGGTCTCCTTCAATTCCTCTTTTCGGATGATGGTGATAGAGAGAGATTCTGTTACGATCCCCCCGGATAATCAAGGATCATGTTCTTCACTTGGATGAATGGCGTCTGGTTACTCCTGAGGTGGTTCGATCTTTGGCATTTGTACCGATCTAGATCCAAATGCGGGACATTCCATTCCACTGCAGGACAATGCGCTTTGGAAGAAGGATGGCTGGGCGAGTTGGTGAGGTGTTGGAGGCTGGTCTGTTTGGAGTTCATGGAGACCCTGGGTTCTTCTTCAAAGCAAAGGTCCTAGTTGATCTGGAGGCTCCTCTGCGGACCAGGTTATATGCTAGCAATCAAATCCATGGAGGCTTTTGGATTAACCTAAATTATGAACGTCTCCCACTCTTTTGCTATAATTGTGGTCAGGTTGGTCATGTGGAACGTCAGTGTGAGGGTGCTCGATTCCAGGGCAATGAGACTTATGGGGCCTCTTTGTCGGTGGAACCTGCTGGTCATCGCCTTGATGAGCAGACGTTGCTACCAGTGCGTGCTGTTTGGGTGGACCCCAATGTTGGAGGTGCAGGATCGAGCTTGGGTGGAGCTAGCCTAGCAGCTACTGGTGATGTGCAGATGGTGGATCAGCCAAGGATGCCTCCCCCAAGACCACAAGCGTCTGGCATTCCTAGGCCTGGTCCTCAACCTTCTCAGAAGCAACGGAGGCCAAATTTCCCAGTTGCTGGGTGTCCTAATGATAATCATGTTGTTGATCCTGATTTTGTAGGTGTGGAGACTTTTCTCCAAGGCCGGTCCTCGCCTCGTTTACGCTTGGAGGACTACCCGGAGACGGGGATTCCCCCGCGACAAGCTACTGTCCCAGTTGAAGTTGCTGATAATGTGTCTTCCTTCCAGCCGAGTGCACCGGTGGAGAAAGCTCCTGACCTGCCAGGGAGGTTGACAGCTGCTGAGAAAGGGAAAGGTGTGCTGGCAGAAGGGACTTCTCCGAAACAGCCTCGTCGTCGTTCCCAGGCAGCGGGTATTGTGATCAATGAAGCTGGCGGGAGTCCTCGTGTCACTCCCCCTCAGCCCAAGCCGGGGTTTCGGATGGCACTGGGTGAGTTGGAAGAAATGTTGTTCGAGAGGAAACGACCTGTGGATGAAGTTATGGAAGATGGGGAGGATCCCTCTGGTCCGCCCAAGCGCTTGTGTGTGTCTGATGAGGAAACGGATCCAAAGTCGGTGGAGGAAGCCAACCGGGAGTGGCCCCACCCCGATAAATGAAGATATTGTCGTGGAATTGTCGCGGGTTGGGACCGCCTGAGACAATTCAGAGTCTAGTTGGTTTGAATAATCGTTTTGTTCCAGATATTGTATTTTTGTCGGAAACCCTCTCTCGACATCGTACTGTTTCTAATCGTTTGAGGGGTTTAGGCTTTGTTGATTTTGATTTAGTTGATGCGGTTGAGTCGGCAGGAGGTCTTGTCTTAGCTCTTTACATTGTAGATTTTGGTTGCGTACCGCTTTGGGCTTTGGCCCAGTATTACTAACATCGTTCTAGTCCACTTATCATAGAAAGGGGATGGGAATTGGGATGGAGGCAACAAGGGGCGGCAGGGAAACGGATGATGAAATGGAAATTCGGAGACTTAATTTATTAAACCAATACTTCAATTTCAATACAGTGGGAATAAATCATTTCCTTCATCTCGAAGATGGTTCGCGGTGTCTTGCCAACAAGTGAGGCACTGAGTACTCGGGGGTGGGGGATGGAGCAATGTCCAGTCTGCGGTGAGGAGGTGGAATCTCTTGAACATCTCTTCTTCCGCTGTCGGGTAGCGGTGGGGTTGTGGGAAGGGGCGGGGCTTATGAACATTCAAGATCGCTTCCCCCAATGCAATGTTGGGATCTTTTGGCACAGGTTGCTCGAGTGGCGGGAGCTTGATCAGGGGGCCCTGATGCATATAGTAGCTCTTTTCTGGCGTATTTGGAAGGCCCGAAACTGGGTGGTCTTTGATTTTACTCAGTACATTGTTCCGGTGTTGTTATCTCAATTTAGTTTGCAGGTTGCGGAGTGGGAGGACATACCTACAAGCCGGGGTATTAGTCGTTACTCAGAGGGCTCAGGTGGCAGCGGCCGTGAGGCTGTTCCGGTGGGTGAGTTCGTGATGTTCGTGGATGGAGCTATGGCGTCTGGTTCTCATGGAGCGGGAGGTTAGGCTCTTCAGGATCCCACGGGCATGGTGGTGGCAGCATCGACAACATTGTATGTGGGGATTTCAAAGCCGGCTTTTGTGGAATTACTGGTCTTCCGGGATGCGCTTCGATGGTGCTTGGCGTATGGGTTCCATTTGATGACTTTTGCAGGTGCGCCCAAGTGATCATGGGGAAGATCCGGGAGGGTGAGGTAGCTGATGTCCATGGAGGTACGCTGTTGGAAGAGATTCGAAGTATGCGCGACTTGTTCTAGGAGTTTCAGGTTATTTTTGTGGGTCGGGAGTTTAATAGGGTTGCCCATTTGGTGGCAAGAAAAGCTCTTTCGTTGTACCCTTCTTTGACGGGGTTCAATTTTGTTTCTTGGCTGTTTTCAGCTATGTGACTCTTTTGTATCTGGCTGTTTTCTCGGTTATACGAGTGATCTTTTAGCAACAAAAAAAAAAATCATTTCCTTCAACCAAAATATTTTCTGATCGGGATAAGCTGATTTTTTTATTACCCAGGAACCTCAGCCCCACGTGCCACTTTGTGACATCGGGTCCTACTAAATCTGTGGGCCACCTGCAATCAATTTTGACGCCAACGGGGCTTCGCCTCGAGCAGCCTTGTACCTCCGGGAACACCAACGGGCCTCGCTTGGATTCGAACCTGTGATCTGCAACTCCCAAACCTTCACTGTCGCGGCAGCTTTACCGTTAGGCTATCTTACCTTTGGTCGGGATAAGCTGATTGAGATGGCATGCTATGAGCGGTTAAAGTTTTTGACGGAAGTAGATGAAAGTACCATTTTGGCATCTTGACGTACTTATATGACCAGTAGTTAGTCACCTTCCAAATTTGGTGACCATTTTGTTATCATGCTAGACTTGTGTGACCATGTCATCAATTACCCTCCTCATTATGCGATCTCAAATCAATTCCTTCTCTTCTTTGCCCGCCAATGCCATGATCCTTGTTTGAGTAATCTCGTTTTCACTACCTGGTTTGTACTAGCTTTTACCCGACCCTTGTTTGAGTAATCTCGTTTTCGCTACCTGGTTTGTACTAGCTTTTACCAGACCCGTTGGTCGGATGAATTTTATTTTATTTTTTATTAGTGTTTAACCAATTCTTTCATATTTTCAAAGGATTTAGGATTTTATAAATAATTTATTGATAATTTGAAAATATTGTTTGTGCTACTTGCGATTGTGACGTTAGTGATGATTATTTATTATATGTATTATTGTTTATTAGGTCATCACGAAATTAATATATATATATATTTCAAAATAAATTTTCCAGTTCTTATTTTCATAATAAATTGCTTAAAAGGTATTTCTTCATAATATTTGTATTACTAACTTGCTTTGCACAACCACCGCCAGATAAGAGTCCCAGCACAATCCAATCCATTATCGCTAATTGGAAAAACAACGAGCCATGCAACAATTCCTAAATACTCATTGATCTACTTGAAATCAATCAAATTTTTTTGAGAACGCGATCATCAAAATTAAGCACAAAATACCACCAAGTCGAGAAAGATGAGAATAAAAAGTTTCCAAAAACATTCCCACTATCAATCCTACCATTATCGTTTTTCTCACTAACAATTCTTAAAAATATATGAGTTGTCTCAAAAAACAACTTGTGAACCTTACAGTTCCCAACACTGAAATTATTATCACAACGCTGATTTTGGCGGCGTTCCAAAAAGTAGTAATGTAGATGGGTTAGGCAACTCCTCTTGAAGACACCCTCCACGAATACGGTCTTGGACCCCGAGCTTCAACTGAGAAACTCCCCATCCATCCCGATGCACACCCAGCGGAAGAAGGAGGCGTCATTTGTCGACGGGAGGGTATGAGACTTAGGTAACCAATTTGCGGAGCGTGAGCGAGATCGGAAGTGAGAGCATGATCAGGAGCGAGAGCGTTTATATTAGATGAATTTGGTTTTAAGAGCTTTGAGAGAGTAATTAAAATCCATTATTTTTTTTTTATTTGTGGGTTTTGGACTCACAATTGCCTAGTATTGTTTAAAAAGTATGTTGTTCTTGTATAATGAATTTTTTTCTTTAAGAAAATCATTCACCATCCCAAGCCATCTCTATTTTGTTTCTCCTTTTCCAAGAGAACTCATCAATTATTAAGAGACCATTCATTATTTTGTTTCTCCTTCTCCAGAGAACTTGTCAACTATTGAGAAACTATTCGTTTCAATCAGATGATGAGAGAAGCCCCTGGTCATGGCTTTTTGAAGAAGCCCGTAACTTGAACATCTAGATGGAGGGAGGGAAGCAAAGACCGAATACTATACTAAAACTAAATTAAATAGAGCACGACGCCGTTCCCATCCTCATTGTTGAACTTAAAACTGCAATTAATTCAAATCAACCTTGTAAACCTCCGTCAAGTCGGGTCGGTACAACCCGAAATTCTGCTCTTCCCCTTGCGGCTTCAAATCCTCATTGAACAGAGCAAACAAATACGTCTCCACTTCACTCCCCTGCCGCCTCGGCGTCCCGGCGCCGGAACGGGCCTTCGACGCCACGTTGTTCACGTACGCCCTCGCGTTATCCACCGTCGCCACCTCAGCTCCGGCGCTCGGCCACCCTGTCTCCGACACCACAACCTTCAACCCTCCCCCATTCACCTTCTCCGCCGCCGCGTACATCGCATCCACCATCGCGTCGAACAACCCCTGGTACTCCAAATTCCCGTCGACCACCCTCTTCCCGCCGCCTCCGGCGACGGAATTCCCCAACGCGTACTCCCGAGCGATGTTCGCCGGGTCGCTCTTGTAGGCGAAGTAAGGGTACACGTTCGCCAGCAGCGGGTAGCCGTTCGATGCGAGGAATTCCACGACCGGACCGGCGTACGGCCTCGATTCGTCGGAGAATTCGCCCGCCGACGGGGGATACGATTTCCCGATCGACGCCATGCCGATCGCCGTGGTGACGGGGACGTCGGTGATTTGTGCCGATTTCAGGGCGGAGTCGAGGTTCTTGATCGCGTTTAGAACGAGATGGGCCATTGGGCCCGGGATGACCTCGTTCCCCGCCGTGATGTAGCGGAATTTCAATCTGGGCCGGAAGGGGATTACGTGGGCCGAGACCCATTGGGCCGCGAAGGACGGGCTGCTGGCCAGCTGCTCCAGATCGGCATTCAGCGTCCCCAGGACTACTTCCATCCCGCCGGCGTTAGCCAACGCAGTGAGGACGTCGTGGTTCGGGTCGAAGATCCGGACCCGATTCACATTCCTCGACTTCAGCAAGCTGACGCATCTTTCCGGCGGCGGGAGGTTGTCTCCCAGCAGGCCGTAGTTGATCCCAATGCTCGTCGCTCCACCAACTGCGTGAAATTCAACACGTACATAATTAAAACGAGAGAAAAAAAAAACACTTGTTAGTTCGACGGTATCAAATTAATTACCTTCTAAATTGAGCGAAATGAAGTATGAAACGAGCGCGACAAAGAGAAAGAAACGCGACATTGTAAACTCCTTGCTGCTAATTGGGATAGATGATGAGAAAGTAGTAAGAACGGAGGAAGATCATAGAGAGCTATTTATGTATGTGAATACTTAACGGGGAAATGGGTATTGGAGGAGGAGATCATTTGTGCTTAATTGTAATTAATTAGTGGGATCGACGAAAGGAAAGATTGAGGAAGGAATATATGATTTTATGAAATTTTCGTAAGGTGTTACTTATGGAAGGTGTTGAAGGCTTAAGTTGGTTGTATTACTGAAAAAGAGCTAGAGATTTGGGAGAGGGAAGGCTGTCATTACCTTGTTGATGTCGCTAAAAAGAAGCTGAAGATAGGGATAGGTTTAAAAATTGCTTGTTTGATTAGCTTCAAGTTATGGAAAGAATGAGGATTAAGTGGAAGATGACAGATGGAGAATTAATAAGAAAAGGATATGTGAGATTAGGAAGATGTTTAGTTACCAAAAGGTTCCCCCGGCCGTAGAAAAAAAAAGATTGGCGGCAAGCCGGCAATTAGTTTGATGATGATTACAATTTTACGTGAAGAAAGGAAGGTAGGTGCGGCCATGCACTAAGATTCTCATTTTTAACTAGTTTATGACCCGGTCTTGGCCGGATAATTAATAATGTTAGTTTTGTATTTGGGTTAATCAAGGTTATCAACTCGTGGATTGATCATGACAAAAATGATTGTCACACGGTGAACATTTTTCTGGGTTGGACTCGTAGCAAGATATTGAGTTGGGGGTTATATGGTGTCATTTTTTTTCTTTTAGTGTGCGGATTGTGCCTGTGTTTTTCGGCTGTCACCATCCACTAGCCCATCTTTGGAATTCTAAATTGAGCATTTGAATATTGATGTAAAATGAGTGTATTTTTGAATTTTCACTATATGTTGGATCCAAGTACGAACTTTTATTTTGTTATAATGTTATATATATTACTCATATTTTATATGAGATTCGATATTATTTATAAATGTATGAACAGTATAATGATTTTTTTCATATATCCGGGGTAAATCACGCTAAAGTGATCGGACCATTAACCATCCACTCGCTTGCTCGATCGGACCAAAGGGTTAAACCGGGCCAACAAACTAAGTGTTATCCACCTCAGAAAATATATATTTGTTTATATAATTTTTTTTTGTGATTGGATGGTTTATAACTATGTGAAATTAATTAGGTACTAGATAATATTTGGTAGACTTGTCACCTTTTTTATAATATGATTCATTTGCAAATTTCATGTGGTCCTAAAAAGTTTCTCTCCGCCTTAAATTCTAGTAATGAAGTAAATTCGAGTAAAACTAATTAATCATGTGTTCTATATTACTCAAATTATTAATAAGTAAAACAAAAGAGTAAAAATACACATAAAATCGATATGGCAAAATGTGGTCGCGGAGAACTTAAGCTGGAAAATACACAAAATTAAATCGTAACTATCTTGCACACAAATATTAGAATCACAAAGCCTAATCATCAAGGAAGAAACAAATATTGATAGTCAAGTTAAACTATAGATAACATTGATATAAATATAAGTTTTCAATATAAGCACTAATTGTAAGGAAGTGGTTAAGTATCATATATGGGTCTGTATAAGATCCAACATAACTTTCTCCCAACAATTTGAGTTATTGGGACCAATTGGTTTATGATATGGTATCAGAGCTAATTTTTCCTTGATGTCACGTGTTCAAGTACTTTAGACCCCCAATATTAACCGTTGTCTTCAAGCACATGGTATAACGGACCTGTGCAAACTTCAAACTCATGAGTCGGCTTTCATTTGAGGGGGCGTGTAAGGAAGTGGTTAAGTACCATACATGGACCTTCTCCCAACAACTCGAGTTATTGGGACCACCAACTGGTTTATGACAGTGTTGCGGTTACTTAAACCGTGTTAGTATTGGGCCTTGTTAGACCTCGTCTTATTCGTTGGATTAGGATTTTAACTCTTAAGTCTTTCTCTATATAAGTTTAGCTACGAGATTGTCCCTTCTTGAAATATTTGGTTTGAGTCATTTTCCGGCAAACCCCTCTCAAAAGCTAGGTGAGCTCATTTATCTAGCAACTTGGACAACAAATGAGACCAATTGATTTTGTTTTTAATACGACCCTAAGGAGTTGTATGTTTATCAAAGTTACGCAACAAACAAGCAATCCAAGAATTGGATGGATGTCAAACCAAAAACAAAGAGTTGTTGCTTGTTTCGTATAATTGAACCAAAAGAACAAGTGTATACATTATAGAAATTAGGATACAAGTGTATACAATATATATTAGCTAGCAATTGAATAACTGCAAATTATGCTGGGGTGAACTACAAGTTGAGAGTCTATTCAAATATGCTACTAATAACTAAATGATGAACAATATAAGATGCGATCTAGATATATATATTAGGTTAAAAGACCTAAAATGTGTAACAGAATCGGTCTATAACGAAAGAATGGATAAAACTAGAAATCATGGAAGAGCATAATCACGTCGTCCAACTTCATCAGCGACGAATGGATAAGCAATCTGACATTTCTCAGTCTATCAAACTTCTGTTTGTCAGGCCCCTCTCGTTTATCCGGAGGCAGATTCAAGACTTGAGAACAAACAACAGATATGAGAGATCATGGAACTGCCAAGAAAAAAAATGCCTTACTAAGGACCCTAGCTAACCTCCTTGTTTTGGTCAATCTCATGAGTTAAACGTTGGTTCAGATTGAAGGCAGCATGAAACATCTCATCCACGACTGTCCCCCAAAGAAGCCGTTTATTTACTTTCCACAATATGAAGGAAGAACCACCATAGCTAGGACCAGTAGCCGTACCACCCATAACCAGTTTCTGCAAATATACCCAAGCATTTGATAACAGAAGGAACAAGATTCAGATGTCTGACCAGAAACTGATCATTACTTTTAAGGCAGTGCAGAAACAAGTTTTGCTTTAGAAAAAAGGTGATGGTTACCTCCATGAGTAAGTATCCATCCTGCCACAATTTGTAAAGCGTTTTCGACGTCTCCTTCTTCTCGGCAAATATCGTATCAGCAATCTACACAAGGGAATGAAGCGAATTTTATGAAACAGACCTGCAGAACTTTCACTGAAAGGAATTGCTGCCGGTCACAAGTCTCAACCAAAACTGTGGATCCACAGTATGATTGTGTCGAGGATTTCCTGACTCTTCATCATTTACCTTATCTGTTTCCATGAGGCGGCCAACTCTAAAGAGTAAGCGGAAAATTTTATATGCTGCCTCTCCATATCTTTTCAAAATAATGGACTCAATCTGCAGCGTCAGAAATATTGGTGAACATCAGTATCCTAACCACTACTTCAACCATTTGGGGCAAACGAACAAAGGAAAAAAACATACCTCTTCACTCTGAGCTGCTTCAACGATTTGTGCGAAATCTACAAAAGTGTGAACATGTCAATCAACACTAACAATCAAGAATGATCAAATTCAAAAGAAAACAATTGAAGAATGGACTATTAATAATACCAAAGAGTGAACAAGCCAAACAGGAAGTACCTATACTATACGATTCATCGTCCGTTTTTACAAAGGCTGGAGGAGAGCTCAACTCTTCGAGGCAAGTTCTGACATGATCGAAAGTCATACTGTGATTCTTTTCGTTTTTCACAACTTCTTCATATATAGTATCCAGCGATAACGGCACTGTAAAAGTCCTCCACCAGCATCATGAATCAACAAGGAAAGAGCATATAATAAAATATTTATCCGGAAATAACAATTGAACGTCCAAATAGCAACAAACCAAACTATTGAAATAAAATTCACCTGAGTTTGCAGTTTTGACTTTATTCTCTTCAGCTCTAGATGCCGCCAGCATTGCACTAAGAACAGTTGCTGCTACATCATCGAAGCGTACTTTTATGGTATCGACACAGGCCTACGATGTAAGAAAAAATATCATTGAAAGAATAGTGTATGCAAGATAGAGAGACTAGCATGCTCTATAACAAGAGGAAACTGTAAGATCTTTCCCTATTATGAAATTACCAACCAAATAAAGGTCAAAATAAAAGGATTCACAAGGCTTAATTTATTTTGTTCTAAACCTTTGCACATGTTCATTTTACACTAGCATGAACTTAACTACATGGTTACTACTTCTCTTGTTTGTCATTAACGCATATATCCTTCACTACAGATCAAGTTTCATGGAGCTTGAGATGATAAAATCCTGTATCTCCTTGAAAAAGGGTAAGACATAGTCAGTTTCTCACTTCCCAAAATAATGACATGGAGCTTGATCTTGCTACACAGATCAAACAACATCAAGAGAAACAAAGAAAATTTTCACGGACAATAAATGCATGCATGTACAATTTGAGTGAGCAAAACCATAAAAGTAACCTTGTGTCGAAGACGACGAAGCAATTCCTCAAAATTTGCACGCCAATTACATTCGGCCTCTTCTTCAAGTGCCGGATCAGACTCCAAATCATGAAGCTTGCGCTACAAAATCAAACTCCAACGACTGAATGGACGATGCCAGATGCTTTAGTAACGAAACCTAAAATACCAACCTTTTGACCAACATCTTTAGTCGGGGGCTGATTCACATTTTGCTGGTCATCCGCTATTTGATCTGTGTTAGGTACAAATGAAAATCTTCTCATCGATGAAGGCATTGCTACAGCCATAACACGCTGCTCTAGGGTTAATGACTCCACCAAGACCTGCCATTACCAGAAAGAAGATAGCTTATTCCTACAATTCCAGGACAGAATTATTGTATCTACATGCAATAAGTATATAACTAATATATTATGATATTGAGGGGAAACTCCAAATTCTTGCATTATAATTTGCTAAGAACTATACAGCTGTTGCTGAAAATTCTATCACCTATTTTCTCAACTTTTCTCTTCTGTAAAGACACCAATACTTATTCCAGCAGTTCCAGGACAGAATTCTGATATCTACATGCAATAGATATAACTACTACATTATGACAGTGAGGGGGAAACTCCAAATTCTTGCAGTAAAATTTGCTAAGAACTATACAACTTTGCTAAAATTTCCATCACTCATTTGCTCAACTTTTATCTTCTGGAAAGACAGCAATACTTTGGTAGGGCTTAGCAGTTGGTATACAATATGGTCACATAAACACATTATCACTATTAAGCAGTTTTTGAAGACAACATCCCTTTGTTAGACTGTACGTCTGCATTATGTTCAATAATTGCAGGACTATGGTCACATAATAAACTTTCAAGAGTTCAGCAAATAACCTTCGAAGATTTGGCACGCTTCTTGGCATCGGGATCGGGTGGGGGAACTAAAGGTTCAGGAGCAGGACAACATTCAACGTAATGGGCCATCACAAGTTTATGAAGGTCTTCCTGCACTGTCTTGGTACCTGTTCATTCTCAGCAAAGAAAATACGATAAAGTCCACTTCAACTTGATTATATGTACAGAATCAAGCTGAATTCAACTTCAAATGAAAATACTATATACGAAGACAAAAACCACAAGTAACGGGTAGAGCTAAAGAGAATCTAAAGACTGTCTAAACAATGTATCACTACTAAACAAGACCGATCTCTTCTATTAACCATGTCAGTTGAAATACAACCCATTTCTCTTCTAGCACACCAGATGTCTAAAACATGATTACTAACTGAACGATCTTAAGAGCAGCAACTTGAATTAGAAGGAGTAGCATGAGTAATGTTCACATGATCCTAGAAAAGAGGCATATGAGTCCAGGAACACTTACTCTCCTTGGCATTTGCATCAGCTCTATCCACTATTTGCTTTACTGTGAGCCTTCCGTGTTCTAGCAAACCTCTGAAGAGTTCCCCACACTGCAAATGCCAACCAACTATCGTAAAAACTACTAAAAATCTACCGAACACTGAACAAGGAACCAAACACAAATACAAACCGAGCCACCGAGTTCCTTCGACACCACATCCAAGAACTTGGAAAACCTCACACGATGAAGTATGTTGACAAACAATGCTATGTACTGTGTGTGGGCTTTCCCTGGTTCTCCAGCATCCTCTCCAGACACTGCCAAGGTCCAAACACCATAGAAAGATCACCTACCTTTTAACTTTTACCTCCATTGTTGAGGCAAATGATCAACCAGATGAACAAGTTCAAGTCATCAAATCAGTCACGGTGATAGATGAAGTTCCACCTATGGCACGAACAAGAAACCAACACGCCATCGATTGAAAAGAAAACTGACTCTATCACCGAACAAACAAACAAAAAACTCACCGCTCTCTTCGAGGATGAAAGCCTGCGCGCAGTTGTGCTGGATTAAGACGAGCAAGCTGTTCTTCACTTTAGCCGGAGAGAGCTCAGTTCGTCGAACTATGGCGTGGATGGGCAATGCTCCGTCGCGCAGGAGACATTCACAGACTTTCTGTTAATAATGGCGAGAAATAAAACGATTTTTCAGGTGGAAATTGAGAGAGATACTTAGCACAATCACAGAGAAGCAAGCCCGCAAAGTTACCGCGACGAGATTGCCGAACTGGTTGGTGACGAGATGGACGGCGTATAGGATGCCGTGCTGTGACACCATTATCTCCGTCGCCGGCTGCTTCTGGCGGCTTTCCCCTCTCGCGGCGGGCCGCCTTTCTCCAGTGAGAAAAAAAAAGGCGGCTGTGAATTGCGAGTGGTGCTGTTCACCCGACTGTTGAAAACCCCCGCTAACCCTCAAAATTCGAATCTTAATCCCTTCAATTCCTTCCTAATGGACGCACAAATGAGTAATCATCCCAACGAGCGGAATTGATTGAAGAAACCAAGAAAACAACGGCATATCAGAGCAAACCAGTGCGGCCACGGATGCCTGAGGCGCGGCTGCGGAGGACGACGGCTGGCGGGAATAATAGTGCTGATAGTTGATACGAAATAATTAAATAAGCTGGTTTACTTAAAATCGTTATCAAAGGGTCCATAGCTCAGTGGTAGAGCATTTGACTGCAGATCAAGAGGTCACCGGTTCGAACCCGGTTGGGCCCTTATATTATTCAATTTTCTGATTTTATGTTTTGGGCTGAGATTCTAGGTTGATCGGGCTTTTGGGCTTTTTGGTAGTCTCAAGAAAATATATCAACTGTTATATTTTGGGCTGAGATTCCATGTTGATCGAGCCTTTGGGCTTTCTAGTAAATAGGCTTCTCAATTTTTCTTTTTATATTTATTTTTTATGGGCCGTTTATTCTTAATTCTTGCCCGTTTAGCTTTTTTTTTTAATATCCGTTTAACTCTTTAAGTGGATGTCTAGGGAAGTAGGGATGAGCCTTGAGCTTTATGGCATTGTACAGCAATGAGCCTTTGAAATGAAAAGAGAGTAAATTGTTAATTCATGATGGGTTGATTATAGGTAGGGTGGGCACCATTTGATTAGATTCAAAATCGAGAGTGAATCGTTGCAGAATTAAATTAAAAATATATATATAAATAAGGAGTTAGAAACGAATCAAAATTGCTTTCGGCACAATTCAATTGTAATTTTAAGTTCACATTTTCATTTTTATATATAAGAAAATTCACGAAATCAAGATCGAATAAAACTATTCCATTCTATTTTGACAAATTTTATTTTGGCATTACTTTGGTATGATCGACGTGGATAGTTGTCCAATCTTAAATTCTTAATTACTATAAGTGAAATATCATCGTAAGACACGTGGTAGCTTTATCTTGGACAAGACATGGTGTGTTGAATCTGATGTCGGATAGCAATTTAGCTACCCTCAAAAAGGAACTTTTGTCAATGTTTTTAGGGTAGACACGGAAGGTGGGGAGTAGTTTTTCATATACGAAAAAGCTAATGGGAGAAGTTGAGGACCAAGAAGAATAAAGCTAGGATGGAGATCGAGTGGACAACTTTTGTAAGTTTTTTACCGGCAAGTGTTGTCCAAAACTCCATCCATCGTCCAATGTTTTGGAAGATATTGCACTTCCATCTCATCTTCTTCACTACTTTTTTGCACGGAATGGTGCTAGGGTTATCGAAAAGGTGGTTTGGTTTAAAGCCTTTAAGGGGGAGTGGAGGAAAATTCTGGTTTTGGAGAAGTGGTGGAAGAGTCGACGAGGGGAACAAGGCGGACCCATGTGATGTAGCCCTAGGGGACATCCTTACTCCAAGCTAGGGTGGCTATACGGTCCGGTCCGGTTAAATTGACCCAAATTGATCCGGTCAGTTCGGTCTTTTTGAAAATATAAGGACCAAAGATTGGATTGGATACACTCCGGTCTTGATCCGGTCCGGTCTTGACCCGGTCCGGTCTTGACCCGGTCCGGTCCCAATTCGGTCTTGATTTTATATTGAGATTGTGGGGATTTAAGTAGCCTGAGGCCTGAAAGGGTGAGAAGTTGGTTAAGTTTTGTACTAAGTGCAAAGGTTTGTGAGCGTTTATGCAAATTACCCTTAAGTTTTGGGTGTTGAACTCTCTTATCCGGTCTTTATCCAGTTTTCGATCCGGTCCCGAACGGTTTTTTACCTCAAATCTAAGCCCAAAGATTGGATTGGATTGTTTACTATCCGGTCCCGGTCCGGTCTCGGTCCGGGTTATACGATCTGGTTTCGTGTAAAACCAAAAAACCCGGACCAAATAGCCAGCCCTACTCCAAGCACATAAACCATCCATGCATCTATTATCATCCATGGGCCTTGTTTGTAACCACATATGCAAGTGTACAGTGTACTCGTGATATAATGGTTCAATCATTTCCTACGTTTTATCAAATATGCTCTTCTACTATTTTTTTACATCAAACATGTCCCTGTATTTTGTAAAAATGATCAAACATGCCCTTTTGTTTAAATTTTCATCCAAAAACCGTTAACCAAGATCGAACTTTTGTCTGGGTGGCACAAATGTCTAAAGTATCCCTAATAATTTAACTTTAGATTTTTTTTTCTTTTGTATACCAGATAATTTCACTTTGAAGAGACCCAGAGAAATAAAACGGGAGACAAAACTGACATAATCTCTCTCATTTTTCGATGTCCGGTCGTCTAAATCTCGGTTCAACCATGATTGACGATTTTTTCAATGGAAATTTTAACAGAAGGGCATGTTTGATAATTTTTTCAAAGTACAGGGGGCATGTTTGATGTAAAAAATAGTAGAGGAGCATGTTTGATAAAACGTCATAGTAGAGGAGCGTATTATACCTATAATAATTCGATTCTTAATTACTTGTGGTTTAATAATTCTAACTAATAATAATTGCCATGCAAGATTGTCTATGAAAAATATGAAATAAGTATCAAGTATTAGCAACGGTGGATATGATAAAACGATGAGATGACATAGTCTAAAAATCCATGTTTTTTTTTTTTTTTTGTGTATTCTCTTTTCCGCTGAAGGATGGTCGAGGGTAGGTTTGGATTGTTGGAGATGACATCTAACCGGCAACCCTCCCAACAGATCACATGACACAAACATAGCTGCCATTATGGCAGATGAGGTGGTGGTGCATGTTCGCTACAATAACATAAAAAGAATCATCTGCTTTCCTAGTTTGCATGTCCTGTTTTGCCTGATAAGTAAGGGAATTGGGTACCACCAGTCTCAACTCTCAGTCTCTCACGGCTATTCACCTCCAAATTCCTCTTTTGCTATGTCATCTTTGGTACACATCTGTTTGTGACCCTTGTCGAGCAGGTTGGTTTGGAAGAACTGCAAGGACTTCTAATTTGACAAAAAACTGTGGATACGATCACCTCTAACCTAATTAGCTCGGGGGGTGAATTGTTCATCATGGAAAAGAATGATTACTATGATATTTGATAATAAAAGCTAGTCAAAATATTGATTTGGTTAGTCATGATGACCGGTCCTTGATTCGCGTCCTCGTGTGATTTCCTCTCAGATCGACCAAGTCGTCATGTGTTAACATAGGCGGAGGGAGGGCAGTTTGCCCTTGTCCCAGAACAGAGGGAAATTTTGGGAGGGGAAAAAAAAATCATATATATGTTTGAACGGAGAATATACTCAACACCTACAAGTAATATAAGGATATGTTGGCACTACACTATAATTCATTACTTGTTCATTAATTGTCAAAAAATAATTAATTTATTTGTTTCATTCATGACACTATTATTCGACAACAGATTGTTGGGTATTATAATGATTTTATGGCTGATGAGAGATTTGTTGGATTGAAAGAAATTGATAATGATCTCAAAACATGGTGGAGACAAAAGTGCATAAGTTATATCGGTCGGTTTATTTGCTTCCGAAATGAGTTTTGATACTACCAGTTGCAACTCCGAACGTAAAAAGAGCATTTTTAGATTGATATATTAAGAACAAGTTTCGAAGTCGAATTGATGATCAGTTTGTTAATGATTATTTAGTGGGAATATTGAAAGAGGCTCACTTAAGACTTAAGAGTGTAAACAATTAATGTATTTTGTAATTCTTTCATACATGAAAACTCGTCGTGGTTGTTTATGCAAACAATAATTATATTAATCATTTATTTATTTATCTATTAATGAATTATTTGAATATTATTAATTTTAATTTTAATTATTAAATATTTATATTTTATATTTTGAAAAAAAGACAGGGGTAGTTCCGAATCCTGCCTCCGCCACTGTGTATTAAGTAGGATTGACAAGTCACCAACATTGTCCAATATGCATTTCATCGTTCCCACAAACTAGACCCCTAACCCTATCCAATCGGTTTCAAACCTCAAAATCTGGGTTTTCGAAACACCTATATAGTATTTTGTTCAAATTTCTAGTTTAATAATCATTTTATTACAAACGCACAAAATCGTGTGACCATTTAGTCATTAACGACGACGTATTCCTACCTAGGACTAGGAATTTACATGGGATGTAAGGCGCACACGAATGGTTTAAATATTTTGCATTGTATTCGTGGCTATCTGCCACCTAACTAATCGTAATCAAGCTGTGGTTTATACAAATCCGAGGGATAATATAAATTATTGAAGCAAATGGAAAGAGAGGAATAATAGAGAAAGTGATAGAATGGTCATTATCTTGAAAAACAAACTAAAGTGTAGGGCTTCTTCCAGACAGCATTAGCTGTTTGATTGAAACTAATACCTGCATTAAGAGCTATATGACTGACAGACACTCCTCCTACAATTAGAAATTACAAAAGTAAAAGGTTGGGCGGGTATCTCGATACTAATATTTGTTTCGTGGAAGGTATATGAATGTTTATATCTACTTTGTGACAGGTCGGATAATTTATCTTGTGGCGCAAATTAGGTCAGCTCGACACATATAAGAATGTAATTTGGTATATATATTTGAAATATTGAGAAGAAAAATATCATTAGTGTGAGTTAAAAAAAAACACTTGTTGGAAATGGAATTTTCACAAATTTGAATTCGAAAGTTTGAGAAGAACTTTTACGACGGACGGAATTGAAGAATATTACGGCCACAAGGATGCTCCATCTTCAAGGATGTGATCACAATTCACAATCAAGGATTTCTATTGGAGAAGTTAGTGTTATGATATTTTGTTTTGACATCATAGTTTAAGCATGTATTAATCTTTTTATATCGTTGAAACTGTCTATCGATTTGAGCTCCAATAAATATTTTTTTTTAAGTATTGGAGCACCGACACCGTACGATCTAGAGACGGTCACACGAAAAGCACGTGAGCATAAAAAGAAAGCAATGGACGGACGCTAAGCACTGGTTGGTTGGTAAACAGTTACCTGTGACTGTGAGTGAGCATCGGAAAAAAAAAAAAAGAGTGAGCATCACCACCATCCTTTTACTTATTTGTTTGTATTTATAGACCCATCAAACCCTTTCTTTCTCCTTCGCTCTTCTCCCATCTTCTTCACTATTATTCTCTGCTCTCGTCTCCAGGTTTCTCTCAAATCTCAATTGTTATATTACTGTTCGCTCCTTTGAACTGAAATATAGTGCAGATTGGAGAGTTCCAAAGGGATCGCATTGATCTGATTGGCTAAACGAGCTTTTTGGGTTCGTCAAATTTCCCCCCTTTCATTTAGCGGTCGGTCCCGGTTGATTGGCCGGTCGTCGATCGTCGACAAAATTGGATCATGCGATCCCTTGGGAATTCTCCATCGTGTTGCACTACCTGCATCGTCGTCGCTTGATCGATCTCCAGCTCGATAGCAAGTAAGTATAAATAAACTTTCAACTAGTGATATATATGTGACAATTTGAGTGAATTATTGAAAAAGCAATGAAGGTTTCCTGTTGTATAAAAAAAGCTGAAAGCCGGTCACAGATGTGGCAGTGGGGCTAATCCCCAGTCTGTGGGGTAGAAATCCTTATGCTAAGTGTATAATTAAGGAGTCGTTAACTTTATGAATTTGGTCGATGGAGTTGAGTCTCAAAGTCAATTCGTTATGGACTCTTGTAGTTAAGCGAGATCCTTTCTTCTTAGACCACATGACACGTACACTTCCAATTTTACTAAATGGCTATGAGTTGTTTCCTTACGGTGATGGCAGCTGTTGTAGACCCTGAATATCGGATGGTTGCTTTGTATGTAATTTTCAACGTGTGTGGAATGATTTGGACGGGAGTATTCAGAGTATTTGCATATAATTAGAGTATGAAAATTGAAGAGGTTGATTGGAGGAAACATTATAAGGTTATGTTCTTGGTGAATTCAAGGCGTACTCACAATGATTTGAGATTGAGATGTTGGATTTCTACCTTGTAAGTGGGTAATTGGCTGCAGGTATTATGATAAGTCGTGAATTGTATTTTTGTTTGCTTCTAGTCCTTATTGTCTAGGAAAATAAGAGTTAGAATTTCTCATTTATCAAGATAGATAGTCATATGCCAGGATCAGAAAAATGTTCCAACCCAGACTCACTCTCTCGCCTGGCTCAATTTCAAGCCATGAGAAATTGCAATTGCTCGCTCTCGCCAGGTAATTAGTCATCCTCGTGAATCTAAGTAAAATCCCTTACATGTTGAGAAATTCCCATATTTTTATGAGCTAATATAATTATATATTTTCGGCAATACCATGTTCAGAAAGAAATAACTAATAAGCTCTAATTTTATATTTCCATGAGACTAACTTCCCGTGAACGTCATGTCTCAAGCTATTACAAAATGCGTAGTATTATTGTTCATGGAGATTTGGCTGATATATAGTGTTTAACTAAACTCCTGAATTATGAAATATATTTGTTGATTGTTGTGTGTTTCTTGGAACTTACTTTCTGACGTTAAAATGGTCTATTTTGTTAACGTAGTGAGGGATGATTGGGCCTTGCAACTAGATGGGCTCAACTCGGTTGTAGCTACAGACTACAAGTCCAACGATTGTTCAATACAATTAATCACTGTGAAATACCCATTAATCGATAGGTTTGGGCCCAAAGTGCCAACCCATATCCCGAGAGAAGACAAAATAAATTCTTCAATGTTACTAATCTATCTATACATAATATAATAGGCGGAAGGGAAAAACGGTAGCCCCATTTCAAAATCTCTGCTTCCAGAGCGTTTTGCGGAGGGGCAATTTTGGAAAGTAGGGAAAAATTGTTTCCCACGGCTGGCAGGTGCATCTGTTTCGGGTGGGCCTATTTTATGCTTCTCGGCCCAATCTATCTACAGTCTAATTTGTAGTGGCTGGGTATTGACAGGTATCTTTTTTCGGTTCGGTCTCTCTCCATGTAAACTTCTTCTCCGGCGAATCCAGGAACGAACAGAGGTGGCCGGGATTTTCTCTTCCTCAGCGAATCGAGGAGCATACGGAGGAATAGGGGGAGGGTCGACGGGTTCTGGGTAGGATCGACGGACGCTTTTCACTTTGTTGCTGAGCTTGGGAGTGGCGGAGGTGATGCGTGCAGGGGAGCGGCGGAGGGAAAGTCGGCGAATAAACTTCGAGTATGTTTCTGGGAAGGGAAAAAACGAAGGATTATTTCTGGGCACGGAAATTGACGCATTTTCAAGGACATCGCTGGTTCAACGTTTTTGAGCAAACAGAAGATTCAAGCACATCCTCAACTGTACTTTAGGTCTGCACATCTTCATGCCCAAAAAACTCGGTCAATTTTAATACATGTTAATGCATTGATTTGTTCAAATATACTTACAGACGCTCGAGTGCTAACATGTCAGTGTGCTAAACTATTTATGCTTGGGAAATATGAGAACTTGAGTTTGGTAAAGTCAAGAGATGGGGTAAGTAATGAGCTTCATTTGGGTTGTTTCGTAACCTTAATTTCCTTGATTATTTGATATTTAGAGAATGTGTATCCTTCGACTAATGGAAACATGAGTTTTCTCAGCTTGAAAGTGACGGGTAAGTGATGAATTTCATTTGCTTTGTTCAATAACTGTTGGGTGTCTTTGTAATGCTGTTGGGTTCTTAGCTGTTTCCTTTAGTGAGTTAGATTCATGCCTTTGTCGCGATTGAATGATATTGTGCCTTTTTTGTTGTAAATTGATGGGAACTTTGGGTCAGGCTCACTATTTGTTCTTCAACTTTAAAGTTCTCTTGCATATAGAGGTGGCAATTGGATCGGATTCGTGGATTCGTGGATTGGATTGGTGGATCAATGGATCAAATGGATTGGATCCAATGGATTGGTGGATTCATGGATTGGATCAAATGGATTGGTGGATTGATCCATGAATCCAAATGACATTCAAGGCTTGGACCAAAATGTAAATTTTGAAAAGTTTAGGTAGTAAAATGTCATTCTGAAAAATTTTAGGTACCAAAATGTAATTTTCCAATGATATTTTTCGTATAAAAATATAAATTTTAGGTACCAAAATGTAAAATATAAAAAATATAGGTACCAAATCGTAATTTGCCATTTGGATCCATGGATTGATCCATGAATCCACCAATCCAATTGGATTTGGATCAAATGGATTGGATTTAAATGGATTGGATTAAGTGGATAATTTGGTGGATGGATTGGATTGGATTCATGGATTTGGATCCTAATTGCCACCTCTACTTGCATATCTCATAGCCGTTTAGGGAATCATCGCCCTTCATCTCTTACTTCTCAATGATTCTCCTTTCTGTGTTTTTAAAAGGTCTGTTCCGTGTAGTTTCTCCTTGATCTTCCAGTTATTATTCATTATCATTCTAAGGAGTTCCATTTAAACACAACATTTTAAAACCTATTTTGCATAAAAAGATCATTTTTAAAACCTACATTTGTTAGCTAAACTGAATGTTAAGAGACTTCTGTAATTTGGCTTTAACATCTTATATTTGTAATATCCATGTATATGTACTTCTTTGTTGTTAAAAGGTAATGTTGTTTTTAGGTTGGTAACTTTAGATAATTTGTTTCCCTTTATTAAAGATAAGATTAGACAGGCGAATGAAATGGATCAATTGGAGAAGCAGCATCAGCATGATGTCAAGGAGAATATTGAAATAGCAAGAAAGAATCTCCATTCAAATGTGAGTTCATCTCAACCTTTCTCAAATCCAGTATCTGTTGATGTACGTGTTAATTGAGCCGTTTACAAGATATACCTGTTTTCTGGTCTTCATTAGTACTATTCCGAGTTCTGTTTAAGTTGTGTGAGATGGAAGATTATGATTTCCATGTCTGATCAACTTTGGAGCTGTGGAAATGCAATATTGTATTTATGAGGGTGGCCCTGAGGATAATCACTAGGAACTTGCCCTTTGATTTGTCTATGATTACGTATTTATATTGAATTTCCGAAAAAAGGATTCATTAGGGAATTCATACTAGCTAAAAGAGTAGTACGGTTACTGGTGAAGATATGAATATGGCTACGGTAGACTTTTATGCAAAGGCCCCTCTCTTTTGTTTTTACTATTGAACAACTATGACGAGATCGAGAGGAGAAAGATTGCAAGAGCAAAATGAGACTGAATGATAAAGTAGATAGGGAAGAAGGCTTGCATTCATGAATCTCTTTCTAGAACTTAGGAATTTACTATCAGAGGTGGTAGTCGGTTCCATTTCAAGCCAACAGAACGAGGACAGATGATTGATTGAATATGCACTCTTGAACTAATGGTGCAAACTGCAAAGTCTTTGGAGTGGTGTCTTAGTCATTTCTAGGGAATTTCCTTTTTCCTGCTTTCATTTTATTACATTTTTTTATTAGCTATATTATCAACCATATTTTTGTTCTCTTTTACTTTTTTCAGTTACATGATGACCGATGAAGGATGTGAAATGGATGAGAAATATCTCTATTGCATCTCCTGCATGAGGACAAAAAACGGAGGGTTATGGTAGGTCACACATCTTTGATAGGCTATTTAGTTTCATTTTGGGATCAAACAAAGGAAGACTTGAACAATGAACTTAGAGAGCATCTCAAGGATTATTATTTCATATTTTTCAAATTGAAATTCTCGTTTGGTCTTCACATGAATTTGTTTTGATATGACTATAGTAGATCCTATATCATTCCATCTTGGATCCATTAGCCTGTATAACGTGGACGATCTTTATTTTATTTAATTTTAATTGTGGTGGTTAGATGTTGACGAGAAGGTTCGTTGTTCTTATATTTAGTAGGATCATGGAAAGACCAACAAACATGACAAAGTAATTGTGGAGTAATCTTTCAATTGAGGGCAATTGATTGGGGAACATATTATACCTATAACCCTTTTTTACCATTCTTACCACTTTATCTTTTAGCACAGGCTGATATCTAGAGTGTGTATTCCTATTTCCAATCTATGACCACCCATGGATTCCCACCTAGGTCATCACTACATGGAAGTAATGACAACATTGATGGTCATGTTGTTATTGTCAAAGATTGTATGTGTTTCACATCTTTCAATCACTCTAAAAGAAAACATGATAGTTTTATTATCATTCCTTTTTTTCATGTGAATGCTAACTATGGTGAGAAGATAAAACAAACCAGAAGGACATATATACTATGTTTTCTTCCTCTTAAATGTGTTTCATGCCTGTATATTTTGCAAACAAGCTACATTTGGATTCTCACCAATATTTTAGTCTCCATCTCAATTTGAATAATTAAATTTGTATTTCTTTTCACTTCCAAATTTTAATCTTTCTTCTAATTACTTTCGCAACTATAAAGGGGTTTTCTAATCAAGGAAACCTCTTATTCAGTTCGAATTGAAGTGTTGTCCTCATCTGTCTGGTAGATACAATGAATATTTGCTAGATGTCCAGTTTAATTAACTCGAAGTAGGTCTCATTTTTGCAGTTTTCTTTGGTATCCTAAACACCGAAACAAATTCACGTCACTTATTCCCTATTCCATTACCAACTAATGACAAGTGGCTAATGAGATGCTACCCTCACAATATACATGATCCAAGAGCATTATTACGTCCATATCAATAGTTCAATATTCGGGTCAACTACCTCCGACCAACGGGTCGGGTTATAAGCTAGTTGACTACGAGAAAACAATCATTGGAGAATCTTCTCATCTAACCTTTGTAGTAACTTTACCAGCAAACATGTCTATTAATATTGGATATCTCTAATTAAATATACTTATTTTACTAATAGTGGTTCAGCCGGTCGACCAGTTGTTAGAAGTGATAGATCAATTGATGGATATGGTAGACCACTTGATGAAAGTGGTATACCGTTTTCTCCAAGTTACAATGACTTATAAATTATCGTAACAAAGTCCTATTTTTAATAGCTCATTTATTAGATTGGGTAGGTTTGGTTAGTAAGGTTAGTTTTTTTTAATTGAACATGTGGCAATTTTTATAACGGTACGAGTCTAGTTTCCAGTTTTTTAAGTTAAATTTGGATGAGTTAGCATTTTTATAGTCAAGTCATAAAAAAGTCGAAAATATTAATGGAGCCTGAAGAAAGTTAACGTGTTGTGAATAAAATTAAAATGATGATTTAGTTGGAGTAACCACTAATACAATTAAAAAAATTAGATGGCAAACTTGTAACACCTTAGGCGAATCCCACATCGACAAAGCACGGGAGAGATCCATGGTTCATAAGTAGGAAACCTGTCTTAACTGACAAGACGCGTTTTGGGGTGAAATGGAGGAGTTCTCGTGAGAACTCCAAAGTTAAACGTGCTCAGTGTGGAGTACAACAAGGATGGGTGACCTTATGGGAAGTCACCCTGAATTGCACCCCAAAGCGAAAATCGTGTGAGTGTAGAGGCCCAAAGCGGACAGTTTCTTGTCGGGAAAAGGTTCGGGATGTTACAAGTGGTATCAGAGCCTCTCCGCGTCCCTCTTGAACGATGGTGGGGCAAACCTCAACGACGGCGTTACGTAACACCTTAGGCGAATCTCACATCGACAAAGTACGGGAGAGATCCATGGTTCATAAGTAGGAAACCGGAATTAACTGACAAGACACGTTTTGGGGTGAAATGGAGGAGTTCTCGTGAGAACTCCAAAGTTAAACGTGCTCAGTGTGGAGTACAACAAGGATGGGTGACCTTATGGGAAGTCACCCTGAATTGCACCCCAAAGCGGACAGTATCTTGTCGGAAAAAGGTTCGGGATGTTACAAAATTCGTGAAACAAAATTATGATTTAGTTAGTGTATATAGCACCTACCCACCAAATAGCTCATTTGATTACCATAGGGTGAGTGGTGGGTGGTTTTATGCGGGTTTGAAATCACGTTGTGGTGGGTGAAAGAGAAAATGGCTCACACCCCCACCCAAATATTACATGTGGTTGGGTTGGGTGATTCGGTGGATTTGCAACATATATTTTATATTATCACAAATGATAGTTTTAAACTTAAAATGAAAAAAAAATTCAAACTAAATAATGCTTAATCCATAAATCAAGTGAATAATTTATTTTACAATATTGGTACTGGTAATTGTCCATAAATTACAAAATATTCAACGGATAAACATAGGTGTGTTCAAACAGTGTGGTTACCGTGGTAACCATTTTAACCCGTAGTATTTGGTTAATTTGTATGATGAATTGGTTTGGTTAAATTTTTTAGCTTGTTTGGTTTTGGTGGTTTGATTTCAGAAACTCCTAACCAATCAATACAAACTAACCAGTTAACTAATTAGTGATATATCTAATAATAAATATTATATACACATACTTTATAATTTGCATAACTACTCAAAAGTCAAACGTTCCTCCCTCTTAGGCTCATTAAAAATAAAGCTTGATATTGTTTCTATATTGTATATTTGTATATATAGAGTGTAAATCACAACATTATGGACGTCTAATTTAGATAAAACTAATACATTATGTTGGAAACAAACTTGCGAGGAAGGTCTTTTTTAGCCTAGGATAATTGCTAAGAGATTAAGTCAATTTACATTACACAACAATTCATTAACCCTATATCATTGATATATATTTTTGTTACGTGAATATTTCTATTGATAGTAAGATAATTGTATTAGTTACATGTATTTACTTTAAGAGTTATATATAATTATGTGTTGATTGATTATCAAAAAAATTATGTGTTGGTTGTTATGTTTTATTCATTATATAAATTATGAATTGATGCATTAATTGGAGATTTTTCTCACTTAATGATGTGATGTTATATCGGTTAATCTGGTTAACCAATTAACCAAACCGATTAAACTTTAGTTTGGTTAATTTAGTTGTTGTATTAGTTTGGACGGTTTGATTATGCATTATATTCCATGGTTAATAGGATTTAGGCCTGTTTGGTTTGGTAATTACCACGATAACCATTTGTTCACCCCTTAAATATGGTCTAAGCCTGATAATAACCAAGGTTCAAGAAGACACTAGGCATAATGCAAACGTTTTGGTCTTGCCTAGCGCCTCATTCGCCGAGAATAGTTTTTTAACCTATAGTTGCAAATTACAATTCCAAATCGATGGAAGGCATGAAGGACAAATCGGTGGTAGTTTAAGATGATGTCATTTTGGGGAAGACAATTATCTTTTTCTGTCGTTTGTCTTCTAGTTATGTTTAAGTGTACGTCCAATTGGCTAAGCACACCTCACAACACAATCATTTGATCGAAATTGAGAGAAATTTTTGTGATTTTAAGGGTTTAATTTTTCGGTAAAGTTATATGTTAGAGCTTTGATAGTTTGAGATTAAAAAATTGGGTGGGTCGCGGGTCAACCACTGTCTATCCATCCACAGCCACCCAATTTTTTGTGGGTTAACTATTTTACAACCCACACCCACCCATAAGAACCACCCTCATAATAATGGATGGATCGATTACAGGTGGATTTGTGAGTTCAAACCACCCAAATGCTCAACCCTAGATTACCGTTAGTATAGTTGAATTTTCTCTTTGGAAACAATGGTGGACTAATCAATCAACTAACAATAAGACCGTGATTTACGTCATGACTCATTAAGCAAACGAACAGAGAATGTCAAAGTCAAGGCGGGCTAATCAATTAGCAATAAGCCATCAATTAACGCTCCTTTTCCCCCCAAGACTACGGGAGCCATGTCAAAGTCCATGCCTAACCTCTTTTGTACTCATTTCTCATTGCCGTGAAGGACGCGGAAAGAAAGAAAAAAAGAAATGGCAGCACTGCAGTCATCACGGCCGGGGTCCGTCTTCTAGTTCTGTTTGCAACTTCATGATGGCCACTCTGCTTTCTCTAGCTTGATCATTCATTAACCATGTGCATGCAAAGGAAATTTTTAGGGTTGCTGCACTCATCGGCCGGCCACTAATAGCGGCCAGACTTTCGCCAATCAAATTGAACTTGATCTTTGGGGAAGTTAACCGTTATAGAGACATATTGGTACTGATAATTGGCTTGGTTGTTATTATTTCTTAACAGTTGGAGTTGGTCATGACAATAAGATTTTGGAAATTAAGATAAGTCATTGTTTGTTTAGTTTAGATTAGGTGGAATGAGAGTGGGTACTGGGTCTTTTGGACGATGGATTTAATAAATGATGCAATTTGGCACAATTATTTCGAAATTACCTCTTCTCACAATTGCCACATCATTCATAACGTTTGCCTCTTTTTTTTTTTACAATAGTCAATAGGTAATGTCAATTCAAATCAACGATAGGAGTACAAGTATGCTTTCAATTAAATTTAATGCAAAACGAAGCAATTCAAATTGTCTCGGGCATTCCTATTCTCTGTTGCCAAATGAGGCCAATTGATCCAATTACTTCATTTTGAGAAAATTAAGTCAAATTGTATCATCCAATTCCATCATTTTAGAAATGATTGAGTTCATATATCATGAAATATAATACTCTCGCCTTTATCTTTCATAATTCTCCTTTTATCATTGTACCTCTCTACATTTCATTTTTGTAGCATTACATCTTACAAAAATTGCATCCACAAAACATGGTCAAACATCACATTCCATGGAAACTTTCATGCATTGCATACATCCACAAACCAAGAGGGGAAAAATAAGGTGAAAATACGGAAGAACCAAATTAAAAAGACTCCCCACTTGACTTCTGAACAATACAAACCACGTTAGTCTTTGCCCCTTGCCCGCCATTTTCCACTCGATGCTTACTATAAATTGCCAACCCCCCCAAACCTTCCTAGCTCTCCACTACCAAAATTCCTCCCATCAAAACCAATACTTTTAAGCTCTCTCTCTCTCCCTAGTCCTTATGGCTTCAGGATTGCGCTTCCAAGTCCTAGCAATTCTGTTTCTTGCTCTGGCTCTCACCTGCCTCCACCCAACTCACGGTAAATAAACAATCAATTACCCTCACTCCCTTAATGTTTTACCCTCATCTGAAGAAGTTTGCATGTGTTTTAAGGATCCTCAACTTTAATGTTGTCTTTCTTGTCGATAGGGTTTGGGGATGGGATTAGGTGCTAACCCCTATAAGGGTTAGCACCGTGATAACTAGCAAAAATCACTACGGATTATTATAAAATCAATACAACATCTAAGCTAAATCACTACTAATTCAAACTAGTAGTAGTTTTTTCCCTTGGTTAGGACAGTGCTAACTATTGTACAATTAGCACCGTAACCCCTCCCCAGGGTTTGCATCCTACTCTTACTACGTAATTTACGATCCATAATTGAATATCTTCCAATAACTCAAGTTAATTGGATAATTGGTTCTTTGACATCATAGCAAACTTCAATCTTTAACTTTCATTTAATTTCCTCTCCGGACTAACTGGTTCTTCACCGTTGCAGGGGAAGAAACAACTATAACATGCGAGAAACTGGAGCAAGGCGCGTGCGCCTACGCGGTATCATCGACGGGAAAGCGGTGCGTGCTGGAGAAGCGCGTGAAGAGGGGAGGTCAAGAGGAGTACAGCTGCCGGACGTCGGAGATCGAGGCCGACAAGCTGAAGAACTGGGTGGAAACCGATGAGTGCATCAAGGCCTGCGGATTGGAAAGGAAAGCTCTCGGGATCTCGTCGGATGCCCTCCTCGAGCCCGGATTCACGCGCCACCTCTGCTCTGCTCAGTGCTACGATGCCTGCCCCAACATCGTCGACCTTTACTTCAACCTCGCCGCCGGCGAAGGTGACTACAAATTAGATGTGTCGGTTATGGGCCTATGGGCCGGCTACTAGGATCTGTTGATGGGGCTTATTGTATATGGGCCTTATTTTCTTTTGACTATTGTCGCAGGGGTTTTTCTACCGAAGCTGTGCGCGGCCCAAAACGGTCCAGGGCGGAGGGAATTGACGGCCGATATTATTAAGAGCTCAGGCGGCGTGCTAATTGCGCCGGGGCCAATTCAGGGGGTGAGCTACATGGTCGCACCAGCGACGGCGCCGGTGCCAGATCAGCCACTACCGATGTCGCCGGAGCCGGCCAGTTTTGCTCCGGAGCCTATGTCACAGATTGATTAGTTGAAGCGACGAAGGTAATTAAGATGGACGATATGAGATTCACGAGTGGGAGAGATTGATTATCTAATTAATATATAATAATAAAGATGTTTGATTTTGAGTATGAGTGAACGATGGATAGAATAAAAAAAGAAGCTGCGCTGAGGATCCAATCTGTTAGGGCCGGCCTGCTTTGGTTTTGATTATTTCTATTTACGATTAAAACGATAATTTGTAGACCTATAAAAAAAAAAAACGATAATTTGTAGTGGTTCGAATTTCATATCATCAATAAATATTTTAATTTTATATGATACATAGTATTAGTGTCAATTTCGCTGGATAAATTAGTAATAAATTTTGTTTTACCAATAAGTTAAAATTGATCATCTGATTGGCATGTAGAACAAAACATAACATGTTGCTGATGACACGACTACTTTGAGTTACTAATTAATAGTATGTATTGAGATAATCGACATCAATCAGTTTTGTTAGGCTGATTATTTTATTAGCAAGAGGACAGCATGTGCTAATACTTCTAATATGCATGGACCATGACGAGCTGTAGCTTGGAATAATGCCTGGATAGTGGATTCTTTGTAAATTGGACAACAAAACAAACAAGCTTTTGTTGGGGGGTTTATAAAAATGAATTTGATAGTACTAAAAGACAATATGTACTTATGATTCGCATGTATATAGTGTACACTGAAATTAAATCAAACAAAGATGTAACAAAAACTGCTTCGGATATGATCGAATTTTCAAAATCGAACAATTCATACAAGGGAAGATCTAAAAAAAAAAGACATCTTACATAGGGTGAACAATCATTAGCTGAAACAGTTCGTCGAAGTTTTATAAAATCATGCAATTATAGGCGCTTTCAATTACATATGCAACCACGAGTCGCTTGACACTGTTGTCATCAGTGGCGGAGGGAGGTAAGGAGGAGAGGGGTCCTAGGATCCCATTTGGCAAACAATTGGGCAACAAAACCCTTTAAATACATAGGTTTTAGTACGATAATTCAAGTTTAGGACCCCATTCTCTCAACAATGTTAGCTCACTAGTCACCAAGGACCTCGATTAACTCTAAATTCATTCGATACATAAACATTAGTGTTAATAAATTTTAAAGGACCCCAGTACACTCAATGTCTGACTACGCCACTGGCTGGTTGTCATTACTAAGAAAGTAAGAATTCATATTCAATTACCGACAGGTAACGAATTTTAGGTGATTACCTCAATCATTTATCCAAAGATCTGAGCTGATTGTTATTAGGGCCTAAGATCACGATTAACAAAAAGACTGTGTTCCATATACCTTTTAGTCTCAAGACTCTCAGCAGCCATTAGAGACCACGAGGCATGACAGACTGCCGCGTGGCAGACCGATCAGCATTCCACCAGAAACCGTCCAAAATCTTTTTGACAAGTCATATATAAAACCAAATTTGAGCTTCCCAATGACCAATCCTCCATTTCGATTTTGCTCCTTCCACCCTCCAGATCGGCGGCCCGTAAGAGCAAGACCGAATTTCCGATAGCCAATTCGTTCGCTTCATCGCTTACTTCCACAAAAATGGCGACTCAAACTCAAACACTCACCGGACTTCTGAAGCGCGTCGCCCACGAGTTCCCCGACCGCCGCGCCCTCTCCGTTTCCGGCAAACTCGATCTCACCCACGCTCGCCTCGATGAACTCGTGGAACGCGCCGCCTCTCGCCTCGCCTCCGCCGGCATCAAGCCCGGCGACGTGGTCGCGCTCACTTTCCCCAACACCGTCGAGGTAAGTACTTGTTCTGATTTCCGGCTCTTCTCTGTTTGCTTTGCGGTTGCGAAATTTAGTTGGATTCTGGATAGGAAGTTGGGGATTTTGAATTAGACAGTTTGGTTGCCGAGAAAATGCTGGAGAAAGAATCAGCAAGAAAAATTGGTTGCTTCGTTTCTTAGGTATTCATCATTTTGTGTTTCTGTGATACGATTGCAGTTCGTTGTGATGTTTCTGGCCGTGATTCGAGCCAGAGCAACAGCGGCGCCGCTCAACGCAGCCTACACAGTGGAGGAATTCGAGTTCTACCTATCGGACTCGGAATCCAAGCTATTGCTCACTTCTCGCGACGGAAACGCGGCGGCGGAATTCGCCGCTTCGAAGCTCCAAATCCGCCACGCCACCGCCGCTCTCTCTGCCGAAGATTCCGAGCTCGTGCTCTCTCTTCCTCTTCCATCCGAGTCAGGAGCCAACTCGCTGGACCAGCTGCCAGTGAACGAGCCCGCCGACGGGGCGCTCTTCCTTCACACCTCCGGAACCACCAGCAGGCCCAAGGGCGTGCCATTGACTCAGCTCAATTTAGCCTCTTCCGTCCAGAACATCAAATCTGTCTACAAGCTCACAGAATCCGACTCGACGGTGATTGTCCTGCCCTTGTTCCACGTCCACGGCTTGCTAGCTGGGTTACTAAGTTCATTAGCAGCCGGAGCTGCAGTCACTCTTCCGGCCGCCGGTCGATTCTCGGCTTCAACATTCTGGCAAGACATGGTCAAGTACAATGCCACTTGGTACACCGCAGTTCCCACCATCCACCAGATCATACTTGACCGCCATAGTAGTACCCCAGAACCAGTTTACCCCAAGCTTCGGTTCATTCGAAGCTGCAGCGCCTCCCTCGCCCCATCGATCTTGGCTCGGCTCGAGGAGGCGTTTGGGGCGCCGGTTCTCGAGGCGTATGCAATGACTGAGGCAACACATTTGATGTCGTCAAACCCTTTGCCGGAGGAGGGTCCGCACAAGCCCGGATCGGTTGGGAAACCGGTGGGACAGGAGATGGCGATCCTGAGTGAAGATGGTGAAATTCAAGGTCCTAATTCGAATGGCGAGGTCTGTATCAGGGGTCCTAATGTGACCAAGGGTTACAAGAACAATCCTGAGGCTAACAAGAGCGGGTTTCTGTTCGGGTGGTTCCATACGGGAGATCTCGGTTACTTCGATTCAGATGGGTATTTGCATCTTGTCGGGAGGATTAAGGAGCTTGTCAACCGTGGAGGTAACTTCCATTCCCTTTTGATCAATTACTTACTTTTCACATCTGCTCTAAATGTCATTCCTATTATAAAGAGGTGGTTGGATGATTCACAGTCTAGTACACCAAAAACCAATACTTTTAGGCTGAGTGGAGTTTAGCACCATCATGCTTCCACGTCTTCTAGTTGATGCTGACAAAGAAAGGTTTTTTGGCCCCGTATAGAAGTTGTTTTATCCAGAAAAGCTAGGCCAAACTGGCTTAGTGGAAAGGCTGGATGGCTTGTCTGAGGAATCTTGACATGCTTGTACTGATGCTCTCCTTTACTATCCGACGACACTAAGCTCCCATGATTGATTGGAGTAACTTTGTACTTCCACAGTATTGTCTCTGGAGAACTGATTGAGCATCTCTATAGCACTTTCTAAACCATATTATACTGCTGTGATCAACAGGAGAGAAGATATCTCCGATCGAAGTCGACTCGGTTCTTCTATCTCATCCAGACATCGCTCAAGCAGTCTGTTTTGCTGTCCCTGATGAAAAGTACGGCGAAGAGGTAAAACAATCACACCCTTGCAAACCCTCCCACCTTTCCCAAATTGGTTGCAAATTTCCTACTCAGTAGACTCTTAACTTGGAGCTAATGCGTGCTGTGTCGGTCTGCTTTCTTGGCAACCAACAGATCAACTGCGCAATCATCCCAAGAGAAGGGTCGAAGATCGACGAGGCAGAAGTGCAGAGCTTCTGCAAGAAAAACCTGGCTGCTTTCAAGGTCCCCAAGAAGGTGTTCATCACCAACGACGTCCCCAAGACCGCCAGCGGCAAGATCCAACGGAGAATCGTCGCCGAGCATTTCCTCTCCTCTTAAAATCAGCCCCCCAAGTATGGTGATGTGTACCAACTATGTAATGAAATGGGAACTTATCAATGCTACATCTTGGACTTAAGAACGTTATATCATTGTCCAAATCACATATATAATTGTATACGATTCTGCGAGAGAGGGAGGGAATGGGGCTTACACAATCAACCACTTGAAACCCAGGGAAAGAAAATCACAACTTGAAACTTTACACGAGAAAAACAAAGGTTGATGGTTTCCAACTACTCAAACATAGATATTATTGAATTCTGAAGACTAAATACAGTAGCTGCTAGTACTGAATTAGTGAATTTCAACTCCACAATACTTGACCAGAAAGTTGCGATAGTCTTCGGCACCCACATTCTCCTCGACCACAGCCTGAAATGCGCACAGGATGAGCGAATGAATGGAGTTAGGAGGCCGCAAAAACGTCAGCGCATGCATACATATCTCTATTTAATATTATACCTCGGTAAATCTTCTGAGTAAAGAATAGCAATCATTCGCCATTCTGTTCTTGGGGAATTTCGGCTCCACAAGCTTCACGCTTTTGATCTTACTGTTAACTCCGTGCTCAGTAAGATAGTCCCACACAATTTTTTCAGAAGCTACGAAACCTAGCACAACCCCACACCGGGAAAAAGGAAGAAGAACATTGAGAAAGAGATAGCAAGAGAGGAAAGCTTAGCCAAAAGTTACCGAGGAGGGAGCAGAAGTAGTTTCCATTTACCATTACGCTCGAGTTGCGCAGCTTCGGAATTGGTACCCCAGAAAAGCCCTTTGTCCAAATCAAAGATAATCGTATGCGATTCTGCGAGAGAGGGAGAATGGGTTGCACAATCAAACACCGAAGAGACTTTAAAATTTAGGCTCGAGAAATACGAAGGTCAAAGAAATCTGGGAGAAGGGGGGAAACTAACGCAGCAGATCCGAACAGAATTACAAAGTACAATCGAAATTAGTACCACCGTAAAACTTGAATCCGATCGCCATGGCCGGCGGTCACCGTTGAGAAATTGGTTTCGGAGATCGCGGTTTGGAATCCCCTACCTTCCCTCCGGTCCCTAGCTCATTCTCTCGATCTGCTGTTATCTCTTTCTGATGTTTGAGAAGGGGGCAATGTCTAAAAAATCATGTATATATACGCAACCTGCTGGGCCAGGCTGGATATATAAGAAATATGGATTTGGGCTCAACTGGTGCTTTCCGGCTGGGCTACAAAGCTGTGTTCTACACAAATAAAAGGAACACTTTTTTTTATAACTTTTATTTTTATAACTTCGGGTCGTTTGGAAGTTGTGATTGTTTTGTTGAGATTGTCATTATGCATGTATTGTTTACAATGCATCCTTTTTTTATTTTTTTAGCAGAAATAATACATGGATAGTTTCTGTGATGTGACAGAAACTATCACTCATTTTGAGTGATAGTTATATCTCAACTTTTAGTTGTGATTGTTGAGATTGTTGAGTTGAGATTGTTTTGTCTCGGCTTTTAGCTGATGCGACATACGCAATCACACATACCAAACGTTGTATTCTACAATGCATCAAAATCGACAATACATGTATAATATTATACATGCATTCTCAACAATACATCTATTTAACAATCGCAACTTCCAAGCGACCCCTTCATCTTTATTTTATTAAATTGTAGCAGTCATTATATCATCCTCTCCCTAAGTTGGGTTACAAGAAAAATAGGAGGCCCTCTATCCCAAACTTCCTCCTCCCAATCACATAACGCATGGCTCATTTGGTGGGCTGCTTTGTTTCTATTCTGGCCCACATGAGCCCACTCGACCCGGCCCCAATCCCTGGCCATTTCCAGCACTTCGCGACACACTCCTCCTTCCTCCGTCTCCTCTGGTTCGCCATTCCTCAGCTAGGAAATGACGAACAAACAATCAGACTCCACCATACACTCCTCTAATCCCAACCTCCTTCCCACTGTCAGTCCATACAAGACCGCCATCGCCTCTGCTACCGCTGGTGGCCATTGAGTTCTGGTTCACTTCACCGTCGCTCTACAGAATCGGCCATTCATATCACTAATTACAACCTCAAACCCAGTTTCTTGGTCCTTAAAGATAGTGTCATCGATATTGATCTTCATGTAAGCCCGAATCAGATGCTTCCATAGAATCTGCTCAGTCGGAGTGGATCTTTCCTCAGTTTGATTGTTCTCCAGGTAATCCTCTAGCCACCTCTCCGCACTGCTCATAATTTCAAACTCCTCCTTTTGTAAGGAATGTTGAGTACGTAGTCGTGTTGGCCGAAGGACATATGTGTCTTTTCATTGTCTTCGGCTGAAGCTTAAGCATAACCCTAGGGGATTAGTCGAATAGGGTTATATATATATGTATCTTGTAATCGGCTGCGTACTATGAATACAAGCTGAGAAAGCATAACTTCTCCGTGGACGTAAGCTCATTCACATCGAATGGGAAGAACCACGTAAATCTGTGTCTCGTGTTCGTTTTACTTTACGTTATAGGATTATTTCATGGTATCAGAGCTGGTGCTCGCAATCTAGGTCTTCACGATGAGCGGCGGCGGAACTGGCGATGTTGTGATCGGCGGCACCAATGAAGCAGGAGCTACCATTGTGATTCCCGCTACGTTACGTATCCAAGCATCGGACAACCCTGGTCAGTTGTTTGTCGGCGAACTGTTGAATGATTCCAATTATGGGGAATGGGTTACGGACATGACCGAAGCCCTAATCGCAAAGAATAAACTGGGTATCGTGGACGGTACTGTTGCTAAGCCTGAAGCGGCAGGAGAATTGCAAACCGCGTGGTTGCAATGTGACGCCCTTGTTAAGGGCTGGTTGAAAACAGCCATGGATAAAGAAGTGAGAAGCTCGATCCGTTATGCCAAGACGGCGAGAGAGATGTGGCTGGACCTAGAGGCGCGATTTGGAAAGGGATCTGCACCTCGCGCGTACGAACTTCGGCAGCTGGTGAGTTCGCTGCGTCAAGAGAAACTTTCCGTGTCCACTTTCTTCACCAAGCTCCGCGCGATATGGGAGGAAATGCAGACAATCACTCCTGTTCCGCGTTGCACGTGTGGACAGTGTACATGTGATGTAAGCAAGCAGGTGATGAATAACTTGGAGAATGAAAGGCTTTTTGACTTTCTCATGGGACTAGGAGATGTATTTGGTACGGTGAAGACTCAGATCCTGGCCATGAAGCCGACGCCAACGCTTGCTGAAGCCTATAGGCTTGTTGCTACTGAAGAGCAACATAAACAGATTGCAGCGAACCGAAGGCCAACAGTTGATGCTGCAGCGTTCCAGGTCAAACAAGAGCGCGACGTCTTGGAGTCTGGGAAAAGAGACGAGAGGGGCAGGAGCTCTGATCGGAAGGAACGTGTTCGATGTAGCCACTGTCAAAAGACTGGTCACGTAAAAGAAAATTGCTTCGACTTGATTGGTTGGCCGGAGAAGAAGCCTCGGCAAGGAGACAGGGAACGCAGCACACGTCCAAACAACTCTCGTGCTGCTCAATCCTCTGCCGGCGCTGGGGTAAGAATTCCAGGCCTTAACTCGGATCAGGTACAACAATTGCTTCAGTTTCTCAATGCCAATGGCGGACAGCCCGCGTCTTCGGAGCCGCAAGTTAACATGGCAGGTAATATTCTTTCCGCATCTGAATGGATCATCGATTCGGGATGCAATGAGTACATAACCAATGATGAGTCGTTGTTAGAGAACTCCAGTGAAGTACCAGGCTACTTACCGGTCAGTATTCCGAATGGGGACAGTGTAACTGTTAAGCGTGTTGGAGATGTCAGTTTGTCGAATGGAATGAAGCTTAGTCGTGTATTGAGTTTACCACTGTTCAAATGCAATCTTTTGTCCGTCAGCAGACTCACTCGGGACTTTGATGTAGCATTGACATTCTTACGCGATTTTTGCGTCATCCAGGACTTACACTCCAAGAAGACGATTGGGACGGGACAACTTCGTGATGGGCTATATTACCTTCGACTCCTTGGAGCCGAGAAGTCCAGTGTCTTGGCAGCTGGTAGCAGTGACGGAGGAATGGGGGAGCTTTGGCACTCCCGGTTGGGTCACCCATCACCCAAGAAGACTCCTTTATCTTTTCGTTCTATTGAGAATAAGAGCAAGAATGAGACTTGCGATTTCTGTGTACGAGCTAAAAAGACTCGGTTGCCTTTTCCTAAGAGTTCTATAAAGACTAGTCGATGTTTTGAGCTAATTCATGTGGATATCTGGGGTGGTTTCAAGGTCTCCACACAGAATGTTGCTCGTTATTTTCTCACAGTCGTTGATGATTTCAGTAGAGCCACCTGGATTTATTTGATGAATTATAAGTCCGAAGTTGAGAGTTATTTGAAAATGTTCATAAACATGGCTGCAACACAGTTTGGGCAGCAGGTTGCTCGCATTCGAGCAGACAACGGAATGGAATTTGAAACGACCAGTTTGCGTAGTTTCTATGATGATCATGGCATTATCTTGCAGACATCATGTATCGACACACCTCAACAAAATGGTGTTGTCGAGCGTAAGCATCGTCATTTACTGGAAACAGCTCGAGCTTTGCGGTTTCGAGCCAATCTTCCACTACAGTTCTGGGGTGAGTGCGTACTTACTGCTACATATCTTATCAATCGTCTTCCTACTAAGGTACTTCAAAATCGTACTCCCTATGAAGTGTTACTTGGTCGGCAGCCTCCATACGATCATCTTCGTGTCTTCGGATGTTTGGCTTACGGGAAGGACACTCATAAAGGTCTATCCAAGTTCGGTGAACGGGGGAGGCGCTCTGTTTTCGTTGGGTACCCTGCGTCACAAAAGGGATACCGTTTATTTGATCTTATGACCCGTACATTCTACACGTCACGGGATGTGCATTTTGTGGAGGGGAGTTTCCCCTACCATACACCAGCATCATCATTCCCATCTCCCATGCTTTCCGCTTCCGCACCAGTGGTTGATGATGAGTTGGTGGCCAATAATGAAGATCATGGGCCAAGTATTGAGGCTACTGTCCAGCAGCCACCTGCTGCCTCCCCTGCCGACTTAAACAAGTCTGCTTCCCCATCACTTGGCGAGTGTCCTTCACCCGTCGCTCCCGTCGAGCAGCCTGTGCATGAAGTTCGTCGAAGTCTCCGATCGCGACAAGTTCCTCGTCGCCTAGACAGCTATGACGTTGAACTGCCGCCATCCAACGTTCCCTATCCGATGTCCAACTTTGTAAGTTACACAGGTTTCTCCCCCCGACATCGTAGTTTCTTGGCTGCGGTCTCCAGTCAGTCTGAACCCTCGAGCTATCGGGAAGCTGTTCGTTATGAAGCATGGCGGGTTGCCATGCAACGTGAAATTGATGCCTTGGTTGGCAACGGTACCTGGACTCTTGTCAGTTTACCTCCTGGTAAGCGTGTAGTCGCTTCCAAATGGGTATATAAAATTAAGTACACACCGGATGGGAATATCGAGCGCTATAAGGCTCGCTTGGTGGCGAAGGGGTTTACTCAGACCGAAGGGATCGACTACCAGGATACGTTCGCACCAGTGGCTAAGTTAGTTAGTGTTCGCTGTTTACTTGCTGTTGCTGCTGTTCGTGGCTGGGCTGTCCACCAGTTAGACGTGGATAATGCATTTTTGCATGGGGATCTTCAGGAGGAGGTTTATATGCAGATACCTCCCGGTTTTGCAGCTCCTGGTGACACGCGAGTATGTCGACTTCATAAATCCATCTATGGTCTGAAGCAGGCATCGCGAAATTGGTATGCAAAGTTCACCACTACCCTTACTGGTCTTGGTTTTCAGCGTTCTAATGCTGATTACTCCCTTTTTGTTCGTCGGAGTCACGGTACCTATGTTGTGGCTCTAATTTACGTCGATGATGTGATCCTAGCGGGTGATGATTCAGTTTTCATTCAGCAAGTTAAAGACACTTTACATCGGCAGTTCGGCATCAAGAACTTGGGTCCTCTCAAGTATTTCTTGGGAATCGAGGTTGCTCGGTCTCGTGCAGGCATTGCCCTCAGTCAGCGTAAATATACGTTGGATCTCCTCCGTGACAGTGGTTTCTCCGGCAGTCGCCCTAGTGTTTTTCCCATTGAGCAACATCATTCCCTTACTCGCTCTGATGAGAGTTCAGTTCGTGTCTCAGCCGAGGAAGCTGCAGCTTATCGTCGTTTGGTTGGGCGCCTCCAGTATCTCACGGTCACGCGCCCTGATATTGTATATGCTGTTAATATCCTCAGCCGTTATGTGCATGCTCCTACTGTAGCTCACGTTGCTGGTGCCGAAAGAGTTCTTTGTTACCTCAAACGTGCTCCTGGACAGGGCATTCTCTTTCCCTCGAGTAGTTCACTTCAGTTCACAGCTTATTGCGACGCAGACTGGGGTGGTTGTCAATCCACTCGCCGTTCTACGTCTGGTTTCTTTGTTACTCTTGGTGGCGCTCCTGTCTCCTGGCGTACCAAGAAGCAATCTGTAGTTGCTCGGTCATCAGCTGAAGCCGAGTACCGTGCTATGGTAAGCACTGTCAGTGAAGTCATTTGGCTTCGTGCTCTTCTTGGTGTTCGTCTCACGTCTCCCACAGTTCTTTATTGTGACAACCAGGCGACGCTTCATATAGCCGCTAACCCGGTTTTCCATGAGCGCACCAAGCACGTTGAGATGGACTGTTATTTTGTTCGGGATCATGTTGCTTCCCATGAGATTATGCCTCGGAAGATCTCTTCCCAGGCACAGCTTGCCGATCTGTTCACCAATGGCCTTGCTGGTGATCGTTTTCATGAGCTTCTCTCCAAGCTGGGCATTTGTAACCTGCATGCCTCAGTTTGTGGGGGAGTGTAAGGAATGTTGAGTACGTAGTCGTGTTGGCCGAAGGACATATGTGTCTTTTCATTGTCTTCGGCTGAAGCTTAAGCATAACCCTAGGGGATTAGTCGAATAGGGTTATATATATATGTATCTTGTAATCGGCTGCGTACTATGAATACAAGCTGAGAAAGCATAACTTCTCCGTGGACGTAAGCTCATTCACATCGAATGGGAAGAACCACGTAAACCTGTGTCTCGTGTTCGTTTTACTTTACGTTATAGGATTATTTCACCTTTTTCTTCCCATTTCACATCTGACTATTCCTTTCCGCCCAAATGAACCAAAGCGCCACCAAGAAACCCCCAATTCGCTCCTGAGATTTTGTCTCCTGCAGCAGGCACATCCAATTCTCACAAGTAAGATCCTCACCTTTTAGAAATAGTGTAACACCCCGACTTTGGGTTCAGGTTCGACCAAAATACAATAACGGTTGGGTTAACAGTTACGTACGAAGGGTTGCAACCGTGAATTAGTAATAATAATATAATAAATTATTATTGTACATATATATATATATATATAATTGTACAGGGAGGGCCCACTCCCCATCTCTCCAAACCCCATCTAATTCCCCAACTCACCACGTCACACCCTTCCCAACAAAGGACCCCTCCCTCTCCCTAACCATCCGCCCAAACAGCGAAAACCCACCTGTGGCTGTTTAGCTTTACCCCACCCTCTAATCATGGTATTCCACATGTCATTATTAGGGTTCTCAATCCTTGCAAACAGAGCAGCTGCATGACAGAGTACAAACACAGTATAAAGATGGTCCCGACTCCCGAGCCTATATAATAGGGTACTCTAGTTCGCCTTTAAGGGTACTCTAGTATTTTATTAGGTTTAATCGATTATGGTTTAGGGTGGGAGTCTATATGATGTTCTTTTGCCGTTCAATTGATATATCAAAGAAAAATTTATAAAACTATCATTAGAATTATCCCTCTTCTTTCAAATAGCTCCAAAGAATCTTAATTCCCAATTCCGAATCATCCAACTCTGTCCAATTCTCCTCCCAAGCACAGTAATTTCTCTTCCATATAGTTTATATTGTAGTGAGTTGCGAATCAGAATCCATTTGCTGTGTTGTCATTGTAATCTTAATCCAATTACAGATTAGCTCTTTACATGGTAGATTTTGGTTGCGTAACGCTTTGGGCTTTGGCCCAGTATTACTAACGTCGTTCTAGTCCACTTATCATAGAAAGGGGATGGGATGGAGGCAGTGGCGGACCCAGAAATTTTATCAAGGGTATTCAAGAATGAATCAAAATCTCTAAGGATTGTCAAATAATTTCAAATCCATATACTACCATCATTGAAATCAAATTTTACACTAGTAATATATCCAAATTTTGCACTTAAGGTTTGTCAATTGACAAACCACTCTTGCAAGTGGGTCCGCCACTGGATGGAGGCAACGAGGGGCGGGCAGGGGAACGGATGATGAAATGGAAATTCGGAGACTTAATTTATTAAACCAATACTTCAATTTCAATACAGTGGGAATAAATCATTTCCCTCAACCAAAATATTTTCTGATTGGGATTAGGTGATTGAGATGGCATGTTATGAGCGGTTAATTTTTTTGACGGAAGTAGATGAAAGTACCATTTTGGCATCTTGACGTATTTATATGACCAGTAGTTAGTCACCTTGCAAATTTAGTGACCATTTTGTTATCAGGCTAGACTTGTGTGACCATGTCAATCAATTCCTTGTACTCGTTCTCGCTACTTGGTTTGTACGTATCATAAAACCGCCTTTTCTTTTTTGCCCACATATTCGTTAATGGACTTCGTTCTTAGGAGATCGGCCCATAAAAGAATTTGTCCATTAGCTTGGCCCATCATATATATATAGAGGAAACGTTTCGAACACTACTTTAGAAAATCGCAATTACAATCAATCGTTACCAAATCAATCCACATTTGAACTGAATAGGATCGAAATGTATGTGGGTCCTATAAAATATTTTTATTAATAATGAACAAAAATTTAATTTCAACCAAATCGATTTGAACCAAATGAACGATTGGTCAGTTCTGGTCCTTATTTTTTATTTGCTTATGGAGTTATGGTAAGTCCTATCTTAATTCGATCCGATTCTTTACAGAATCCCCTACTTTCAACTAAGCAATTTGCATAATCAGTAACCACAAAGACACATACACATCATATAAGAGCGTCCTGGAGGAGAGACAAACCCTAATCTCAATAACTCGAGTTGCTAGAAAAGGTTCAATTATGAATTTTATACCACATACTAACACATCGCATCAAATAAAAGTCACTCATAAGGGTTTGAAATTTGCACGGGTTTGAATACCACGTGCTTAACAAGTGAGGGTTGTCGGAATTTGAAGAGAAAACCTTCCGATCACAGAAGACTCTAATCTCACGTTAAGAACTAGTGGGGTCCCAATAACTTGTATTATCAAAAGAGATTCAACTATAGATCTTATACCTTACACCAAAAAAAAATCATTAACCAACAAAAGAACAACAAATAGTCCAACACAAGTGCACAAATTAAAAAAAAAAAAAAAATGAAGCCCTCAACACCATTGATGGCCCAACGTAAGGCAATCCACAACCCTGTCCGACCGTCACAAACCATCTCCGCCTTCATTTTCTTCATATCCTCTCTCCCAAGTTTGTCAATCAAAGTCTTAAAGTCCGGTTCCATCAAAATTGGGTTGTAGTTGTGATTCAGAGCTAATCGCATGTCCCACAACATCGATTTTGCCTCTTCAATCTCCAGCGTCCAGCTCGTTCACGATCTATGCACTGCCGCCATGTGAAATTGGCATCCGTTTGTCTCGTCGTATAGCCATGCAAAAGCCAGTTCCTCCATCGGAGAAGGTCACTGCATGCATCAACATTCACCTTAAACAACCCTCCCTAGGTTTCTCTCATGGATGCCCAACTACTAATATACTATTATTGGAAGAATTGGTGTTTTAAGGTCCATGTTATATTTGTACCATAACAATCAAATATAAGTTCAATTTGCAATTTAGAGGAATTGGGTAAATACCACATTTAGTCACTGAGATTATTAAATCGTGTCATATTTAGTCACTAGAAAACTTTAATATCAATTTTGGTCACTCGAATTACTGAAACAAGTCACGTTAAGTCACTCTCCGGTTAGTTTCCATCCAACTCCGTTAATGGCAAACAGAGATAAAAAAGAAACGATTACTTTAGAAAGCATACAATAGCACGGGAAAGAGTTACCGATAAAGTTTCATAATCGGTCAACCAAAAAGCATTGCGAACATTGATCCCTACAGAAGAGATAAATCCCCAAGCTAGGAATTCTCAGGAACGCAACGGTTCAAAATCAGAGCAACGAAAAGAACCGCGACAGAATATTGTAGCAAAACAACGGGGAAAAGGAAAAATACAACTACTAATAACCAAAACTAGTACTCTTCCCCTACACCTTCCTCCTCCTCTTCATAATCCTCATACCCTTCCTCCTCAGCCGTAGCATCCTGGTACTGCTGATACTCCGAAACCAAATCATTCATGTTGCTCTCGGCCTCGGTGAACTCCATCTCGTCCATGCCCTCACCAGTGTACCAATGCAAGAAAGCCTTCCTCCTGAACATGGCCGTGAACTGCTCGCTCACCCTGCGGAACATCTCCTGGATCGATGTCGAGTTGCCGATGAAAGTCGAAGCCATCTGCAAACCCGTGGGAGGGATGTCACAGACTGTGGACTTCACGTTGTTGGGGATCCACTCCACGAAGTAGGACGAGTTCTTGTTCTGGACGTTGATCATCTGCTCGTCGACCTCCTTGGTGCTCATCTTGCCGCGGAATATGGCGGAGGCAGTGAGGTACCTGCCGTGGCGCGGATCTGCGGCGCACATCATGTTCTTAGCGTCCCACATCTGCTGGGCAAGCTCAGGGACGGTCAATGCGCGGTACTGCTGCGACCCACGAGATGTGAGCGGAGCGAACCCGACCATGAAGAAGTGCAGCCGCGGGAATGGGATCAGGTTGACTGCGAGCTTACGGAGGTCGGAGTTGAGCTGGCCGGGGAAACGGAGACAGCAGGTGACTCCGCTCATGGTTGCTGAGATCAAGTGGTTCAGGTCTCCAACTGAATCATGACAACAACAACACAAGAACCCAAGTCAATAAACGAGCTCCTACAAACAAAGCATACCCAAATTCAAGAGATGGAATCAAAGAGGCTTACAGCTAGGAGTGGTGAGCTTGAGGGTGCGGAAGCAGATGTCGTACAGAGCCTCGTTGTCGAGAACCATACACTCATCTGCGTTCTCGACGAGCTGATGAACCGAGAGGGTCGCGTTGTAAGGCTCAACAACGGTATCAGACACCTTTGGTGATGGGAAGACGGAGAAAGTGAGCATCATTCTGTCAGGGTACTCCTCCCTGATCTTGGATATCAAGAGTGTTCCCATTCCTGAACCAGTACCTCCTCCCAAAGAGTGGCAGACCTGGAAACCTGCAACGGAATTGAATCGAATAGCAACAATCAGCCATCGCGAATCAAGTTACAGGTAGCTAGGCAAGCTAATCGGACTAGAATAGCAGCTACTGTTAACATCCAACCTAACCCTAGTCAATCTAAAACACGATTCCAAATAAATTGATTATCTAACCACAGTCGATCAATCGTAATCAACAAACAGCTACTGATATAGTATGGCAGGTTAACAGAAGGCCCGATTCATCAATCAAATCTTAAGTCAAGAGCTAACCCTAATTGAAGTGAAATCTAGCTAGCCAAACAGAGACATTCGGAAGAAAAGGGGGGAAGTTACCTTGCAAGCAGTCACAGTTCTCGGCCTCCTTCCTCACGACGTCGAGGACCGAGTCGATGAGCTCGGCGCCTTCGGTGTAGTGTCCCTTGGCCCAGTTGTTGCCGGCGCCGGACTGGCCAAAGACGAAGTTGTCAGGGCGGAAAATCTGGCCGTATGGACCAGATCTGACGCTGTCCATGGTGCCAGGCTCCAGATCCATGAGCACCGCACGAGGGACGAACCTCCCGCAGCTCGCCTCGTTGTAGTAAACATTCACCCGCTCGAGCTGGATATCGGTGCTGCCCTGGTACCTCCCGGTGCTGTCGATCTCGTGCTCGGCGCAGACGACCTCCCAGAACTTGGCTCCGATCTGGTTGCCGCACTGGCCGCCCTGGATGTGGAGGATCTCACGCATCTTCGCCGGCGGAAAAAGGATATCTGGTAGTGCAGAAGTGAGAGAAGTGAGCTTAGCAGAGAAAAGAGCGTTTGGTTTGTTCTGTGAGAAAGCTCTGCTCTGCGAATGGAAAACGGGAGATGGCGGAGCGGCGGATAAAGATATTTATATAGTAAGAGGACGGAGAAGGGGGTTTGTAGCCGTTAAGTGGGGCGTTAAACGGTGACAGCCGTAACGGACGTTTGCTTCGTTCAGAGGGAATTTGAATTTTGAATTCCATTTGGGGGATTGTTTATCCCGCCTTTTCCGCTTTTCTCGGTTAAAACGCGAAGAAGGGTTGTTGCTTGACGCCTGTTAATTTTTCTAGTGGCTAGCAAGCTCACTCGCGAAGGGAAGGCAGGTGAGAGTGAGAGTTAAGTTGTCTCTGGGCTTTTCTGTAAGTGGTGTAATGGGCCGACCCAATACATTTACGTGGGCTTAGATCTTGGATTCTTGATTTATCCGATGAACGTCTCTTTCCGATGCCTTTGGAGCTGTGTCTTATCCCGTGCAGGTGAATATTCCCTTTGCAGTCTAAAACTCTCAAATCGTCAAAAAAGAGCCAGAAGAACAAAAGAAAATGTTTGTGTACTGTCTGAACTCACAGTGATGATCCTACTCGATCGCGAATGCAGATCACGCTGTAAAAACTAAACCATTGAGGTTAATGGCAAAATTCTGGAATGATTCGGAGTAAAATTGGGATAGAATGTAGCAATCGTCACACCTCGTTGTCTACAATGAATCATAGTTAAACCACAATTAAAAGCATTATCAAGTCCTAGCAAAAAACCACACACAAAGGTCAACCGAATTAGTTGATAACAGGTTTCATTTCTGTAAAGCTACTAGACCAACCATGATATATTGTGCACTTAACCCGCAGGAAAAACCACTAAACCCTACCGTCCCATAAACACACAAACTCGCACTATAAGCAGAGAGAGATAAGGAACTCCACCCAAACAAGGCATTCAGGAACTCAGAACAGTCAAAAACACAAGCGACAAAAAAGAAGAAGCACAACATAGATTGTAGCAAACAGCAAAAAACACTTGACCCTGCACCCCCAGGCTATTACTATACCATCCTTTCTTGTATCTTTATCAAGCGTCGCCTAAAGCTTCCTCGTCTTCCTCATAATCCTCATACCCTTCTTCATCAGCCGTTGCATCCTGGTACTGCTGATACTCAGACACCAAATCATTCATGTTGCTCTCGGCCTCGGTGAACTCCATCTCGTCCATGCCTTCCCCGGTGTACCAATGCAAGAAAGCCTTCCTCCTGAACATGGCAGTGAACTGCTCACTCACCCTGCGGAACATCTCCTGGATCGATGTCGAGTTGCCGATGAAAGTCGAAGCCATCTTCAAACCCGTGGGAGGGATGTCACAGACGGTGGACTTCACGTTGTTGGGGATCCACTCGACGAAGTATGATGAGTTCTTGTTCTGGACGTTGATCATCTGCTCATCTACTTCCTTGGTGCTCATCTTGCCACGGAACATGGCAGAGGCAGTGAGATACCTACCATGGCGTGGATCAGCAGCGCACATCATGTTCTTGGCATCCCACATTTGCTGAGTCAGCTCTGGGACTGTCAGGGCACGGTACTGCTGCGAGCCACGCGAGGTGAGGGGAGCGAACCCAACCATGAAGAAGTGGAGGCGAGGGAACGGGATGAGGTTGACTGCAAGCTTGCGGAGGTCCGAGTTGAGCTGACCCGGGAAACGAAGGCAGCAGGTGACTCCACTCATGGTGGCAGAGATCAAGTGATTCAGGTCTCCAACTGAATCAAAACAGCAAATGAACCGAAGCTAATTAGTCGATATTCAGCTAAGCAATCAACAAATAAAAGCACAATTCAGAGTCAGATCATGAGGCTTACAGCTGGGAGTGGTGAGTTTAAGAGTACGGAAGCAGATGTCATATAGAGCTTCATTATCCAGGACCATGCACTCATCTGCATTCTCAACAAGCTGGTGAACTGAGAGAGTTGCATTGTAGGGCTCAACAACAGTGTCGGACACCTTAGGCGAGGGGAAGACGGAGAAAGTGAGCATCATACGATCAGGATACTCCTCCCTGATCTTGGAGATCAAGAGAGTCCCCATACCAGAACCAGTACCACCACCCAAAGAGTGGCAAACCTGGAAACCTGCAACAACATTGAAACCACTAGCAATATCAGTGAATGCAATTCCAGTTGTAGGTCTCTAAGGAGAAAAGAAAGCTAGCGAAGCACTACTGTCAAAAATGAGGGATGACCGGATAAATAATGGTACAAGACCAATACAACACGAGACTTGACCACAGTCGATCTCTAGTACAAAACCTTGAGAAATTGAGCAAGCATGGAAATCAAAATAGGACCGCCGATTTTGAAGATAATACGATCAGAAGCAGCTCTAGATCTACAAATTCTTCTATGCACGATTCGACAAAAGTAAACATCAGAGGCGTTTCAACATTAAATTGGTGGATCAAGCAGATAAATCGAGATTTGGACACAGGTCTCTGTCATAATTGACCACGATTACAGCCTGAGTAAAGCGTAAACGAACAGAATTCTCTAAAAGAAGGTGGAAGCGAGCAGGAAATGGAGCTAAACAGAAGCGTAAACCTAAATTCAAGCAAGAAGACAATAAGTCAGAGGAATTCCCCCGCTGAAAGAGAGGAAGTTACCTTGCAAGCAGTCACAATTCTCTGCTTCCTTCCTCACAACATCGAGCACCGAGTCGATGAGCTCAGCACCTTCAGTGTAGTGTCCCTTGGCCCAGTTGTTCCCGGCGCCGGACTGGCCGAAGACGAAGTTGTCAGGACGGAAAATCTGGCCGTAGGGACCAGATCTGACGCTGTCCATGGTGCCAGGCTCCAGATCCATGAGCACCGCACGGGGGACGAACCTCCCGCAACTCGCCTCGTTGTAGTAGACGTTCACCCGCTCGAGCTGCATATCGGTGTTACCCTGGTACCTCCCGGTGCTGTCGATGCCATGCTCGGCGCAGACGACCTCCCAGAACTTAGCTCCGATCTGGTTGCCACACTGGCCGCCCTGGATGTGGAGGATTTCACGCATCTTCGCCGGTGAAAACAGAAATCTCACAGAAAAGCAGAAAGAGAGAGAGAGAGGGTGAGTCTTTTTGCTTGTTCTGTGAGATAGAGCTCTGTGAGTGGAAAATAGCGGAGCGGCAGATGAATGAGCTATATAGTCAGGGAGACGGAGAAGGGGTTTAGTGGGGCCAGGATATGACGCCGTGACGGACGTTTGGTTATTTTTCGGGGGAATTTGAATTTTGAATTCTTTTTCGAAAATTATTTATCCGCCTTTTTTTCCCCCTGTTGTGTGACTGGCTACTGGCTGTGATCCGGTTACGGGAGAAGGGGATAGTTGTCCATTGGGAAGCTCACTCGCGAGGGGGAGGAGAGTGATAGTGACGCGCCGTGAGCATCTGGATTCAGGTGGAAAAGTTTGGCCGGCGGAGTCGTCAGGGAGACGAGCGAGATCTCGACTGAGTGCAGCAACCACATGAAAGTGGAAGCTGGGATCACGTGATCCTACGACCGGGGCACGTGAGTGGCAGAAACAGAAGCAGCTTTTCCAAAATTTCGAAGTCAGTAAGAGCAATTTTTTTCCTCACTGTGACTAACGGCCCGGCCCATTTGATAATCAATGAAGCAAATAACTTATTGGTACCTGAACTTTATTGATATTGTGAACTCATGACTGAAGTTTGTTCTCGTCTTAATACTCCTCGCAAATTTTGCAATTGTGAACACATTTGACTATGGAGGTACAACATGCAGTTTGGGATTAGTGGCGTAGATCGGTGTTGACCTATGCTTTTTCTTGTTTATTTAGGAATCGACCTGGCACAAAAGCTTAATGAGGTCGTCATCTACCTGAGCTAGCCCTTTAACAAATAAACCAAACTTTTCACTTCAAATTAAGGATCCTTTACTCACCACTAGAACGTTTGAGGTACATTATAAATGTCCTTGATCAAAGAAATCAAGTTGATCATCGAAGTATTCTAGAATTATTATAAGTTAGTCAAAAGAGTGACGGGTTGTAACTTGTAACAAAATCATGTTAAGGAGCGAGAGATTGAATTTGTGGGAAAATGATCGATTCCTTGTTAGTAGTTTGACTTTGGGATAGAGGTAAATTCATGATTCTTTAGATTTGCTCGGGACACTCCTAAATTTGGGGAGGGTAACTATTATCCTCTAAAAAGTAGTTTGAGTTTTTTTTTGGGGTGGTGACTCTTTGTAATTGAACCCGTAATATTGTAATTATTAGAGAAAATGTTATACATTACCCTACAAAATAATTTATTGCTATATTCCGAATATAAAATATAAATGCAATTTCAATTTAAAAAAAACTATGCTAACAATACTACAAAAACTTAAATTTTGATGCTTGGATGAGAGGATATGGGTCTATGTGAAATTAGGTAGAATGAATAAGTTTTTCTATTATATTCTAAATATTGATGTTTCGAAATACAAATTGAATTTGTGCCTTAGTATAAAAAATTTTAAGTTCATTAAAATTACAATCTATCTTAGTAATTGTTATCCAAATTCTCATTATCCAACCTTCTAATATTAATGGAGCTTGCATCACTATCATAGTATCATGTTAAATTGTTTTACTCGGTTCTTTATATGCAACCGGGAGAGTTGATATACCGCTTTGATGAGGTTGAGTACTGGGTTGTTAATTTGTATGACTAGTCATGACCCGGAGAATAAATTTGCTACTTGAGACAAGGAGAAGCTAATAAGTCTGACTCGATTTTTATATTGATGAGTTTGATCACCTTTCCAACTCTCTCTCTCTTTTTTTCTACAAAACTTTGAGGGGTCGTTTGGATTGAGTATTTGATAAACTTGTTGTTTAGGGCCAATTACCACACAAATACCACATAATATAAAACTTGTTATTTGGTATGTGATATTTGGTCTCAAACTTGTTATTTGGGAAATACCTGCCCCCTCCCAGGTATTTGGCAAACAACACTTTTTGTGTTATTTGGTCTCAAACCTGTTATTTGGCAAAACACTACATCCAAATAACACATCCCACTTTTTGTCAGCCAAACATGTTATTTGGGGTTAAATAACAGATTTTGTGTTATTTGACCTCAAATAACACTCCCAAATACTCAATCCAAACGACCCCTGAGAGTTTTCAATGATGCAATTTTATCTCATGAGATAGAAAAAGGAAAATGAATGGATAATTGGCCCCGCCTTCTTGGGAGGCACAGGGCCCAGTAACATGCGTGCGATTCACTCGTAAACAGAGCGAAGTTCCCACCACCACCGCATTTTGTTGCCTGAATCAGAAGCAACATTATAGTAATAGCAGCAGCAAGCAGCTGAAGAACTGGCAAAAAAGCAAAAAGAAAGAAAAAAAGCCATTGATTAGAAGATTGGGAAGTGGGAGCAGAGCAGAAGTAGCAATCACACCTTCAATCTTCATCCCAAAGGCACCTCTTTTGCTTATTTATTTCTGCCCGATTGCTTCCTGTTTTCTTCTCTTTTCCACTCATACAGGCAAAGGAAAGGGGGGGGCCTATAATTAGCATAGCTTCTCTAAGTTATGTATGAAATGATCATGGAATTGAATTGAACCCACGAACTATAAACTATGGGACACTAATAGCATAATTGTCTGCATCCGACAACCAATTGGTTATGGGAAGTTCGATGTTTGCCGGTTTCAACTGTTGTGTTTCTCTGGAAGGGAAGGTACCAAAAACAGAAGCAACAGCTTTCTATTAATACTTGTGTTTTTGGAGTTTGGACCATTATATATATATGACTATAATAATGGCAGTGGCTCAGAAATCAGGAATTACTCGGCACACAAAATTCTTGTTGGTATGTTCACTTTTAGTTTAGTTTTTTTTGTTTGCATGTTAGAAATTTGGCAACAGAAACAAGAAAATCCGTTGAACTTTTATTCTTTTTTTTTTGTTTTTTTAACTACGGAGATGAAAATTGATAGTTTTGTACGGTTTCCGAAAGGAACAAAATGTTATTTTAACTAATTTTTCAACATTTGCTTTCTCGTGATTTTTTTTACAAAAATGCTCTGTTTAATGGATGATATGAAATATTTGAATAACATGATTCTAAATTTTACTTAATATTATTATTTTAATCCCTTCAAATTTTATCATTTACTGAATTTTTATTTTTTAGTAGATATAATCTTCCTCCTATAGACCATTAGGAACCAAATGAATCAAGCATTTATAAAAAAAAAAATTATTTTCTTCTTTTTATATTTAGTACTTGCATTTGTTGACTTTAATCACAAACAATCTACCACTATTCAGGTTTGATTTTCATAATTCGCCAAAAATTCCAGCTAAACATGTTTTTGTTTTCATGTTTGCAAGTTTTCTCAAGAAATGATAGCTTTGTTTCCTTCACGATGATTTTTCTGTTGCAACAACCACACAAAATGGAAACACAAGTGAACACGCCTGTGTGAATGTGATTACTAATTATTTGATAAAAATTAATATATTATAGTGATTAAATTTTATTGAATCATGATACAAGATCGGTTACAATACATGTAAAATACTATAAGTGCAATCAAGAAATACATAATTTTTTCCTGGTTAAATACATTGTTTGGTTCTTTTTTTAGTTATTGTAGAATGAAATAAGCTTTATTATTTTTTGGAAGAAATTTCACTTTTATCCTCTATCGAACTCAAAAAAAAAAAAAAAATATCACTCCTACATTTCCTTCCAACTATCTCTTTTCATGAAAAACTATCATTTGTTAAATAGTCCCAGCTTAAGAAGCTAGCAGCTCAATATATTTTTCATTTTTTCTGCACCCACCTGAATAGCTTGACTTTCAAAGGAGGCTAATGTCTGACAACATTTCCTAACTAAAAAAAAAACGAGGTGAACTATTTTAATTTGGTATGACCAAATTATTATATTTCACTCGCCGAATTCGAAACATTGATTAAGTTAGTATTTGTTGAAGTCAAGGATTTAAACATCAATTAAAGAGACAAATACGCTATCATTTCACACAAAATGTACTTTGTTTTTACAAACATAACGAAATACTTAACCTTGTCATTGATAAGCCAATCAAGCAACTTCATTCAAAATTATTTTACACCTTAAGTCAAGATTTATTTTTTATTTGTTATCAAGATGTAACCATAAACAACAATAATCAATTTCCTGCAATAACAGGTAGTCACAAAACGTAAATAATCGACCACAAAACAAGTTTTTTTTTTTTGGCATAGATAGGATAATATAAATTGTTAGAGAACAACACACAACCAAATCCGGCAGTCGACAAATAGTGGAACTGCCAATAAAAGGTCCTTTTGTGCCAGTAGATGGACTACCCTGTTGTACTTGCGGGGTAAAAGTACAATTGAAAATTGGAAAAATAGGAAATTGCCACCCGAATCTCCTCAAGAATTGCACTACTGGATCCATGCGAAACCTCCTGCTCACGAACAGTCTGAATCAACGTTTGACAATCCCAGCATAAATTAACGACAACAAAACCATGCATTAGACACCAACTTATTGCATCTCGTAATGCCAACAATTCCATAATGAAAGGGTCTACAATACCTGCATAATGTTTGTTGGGCGAACCCGATTGCGCCGCGTATTCTCTGCCACCATGCTCCGTCGAACTGGACAAGAACTCCACCCTCCGGACATGTGCCATCTTGTCAATGACGGATCTAGGGGGGCCGCCCCCGGGCCACGACCCAGCCCTCCTCCGTTCGAGAGCTAGTATAACACTTGTAAATTTTCGATTTTTTTGTATTCGTTTTAGTGTTTTTCGCGTTACGGCCGAACCCTCTCCGCCTTCTTTCAAATGTGGCCTAGTGCTCTACCATATTCTAGATCCACCGCTGCATCTTGTTGAGACCAAGTGACAGCTACCGAGGTCGGTTCATGCCTATTCCGAGTTGCAGGGGTGTTTGCCGCATGCCATTCGTCCACCTGACCACAAGACCGTGATTGGAGGCCCGAAGTAAAACGGGCCTACATGGGCCGGACTATTCGGCCCGTTCAGCTGTTAACTGCTGGATGAAAATTCCCCCATCCACATTTTCAAGCCCTTCTTCATAGTAACCTCTCCGAGCAGTCCCGGCTAAAACCTCCGCTGTTTCTTCTTCCCACTTTCTGCTGTGCAATCGGTTTCCGTTAGCTCTTCAACTCCACAGACCACAGCTCCGTTCAAGATGGTGACCAAAAGGCAGAAATTAGCCCGAAGGAAATTCAAACAAGAGAACCCAGCTCTGTTCCCAAAGCCAGAGCCGACGCCGCCGAAGGACCCCAACAAGCCGAAGAAAAAGAAGAGCTTGTTCAAGCGCAAGAAGAAGAAGAACACTGAACCCAGAGATCCAAGCAAGAGAAGCAAATTCACGAAGCGGCCCCTTAGAGTCCCTGGAATGAAGCCCGGGGATACTTGTTATATATGCAAGGCTGTGGACCATATTGCCAAACTCTGCCCCCAGAAAGCTGAATGGGAGAGGAACAAGGTTTGTTCATAATTTCCTGAACTTTAACTGGATTTGGTTGGTTGAGTAGTGTTTTTATGGTGGGTTGTTGATGGCGGTGGTGGTGGTTGGGTGCAGATATGTTTGCTCTGCAGGCAGCGGGGGCATAGCCTCCAGCGTTGTCCCAATAAGGAAGATGAGACGGTGGGTGCTAAGCTGTGTTATAATTGTGGGGAGTCTGGACATTCCTTGGCTAACTGCCTTCAGCCTCGTCAAGATGGTGAGATATTTTTGGTGTATTGAATTCGGTTTTAGAGCAGTGGAAGTTTGGTTGAATATGCACATTGTTTTTTTTGGCGTTGCTGATTGCTTGTGAGTGTAATTTTCATAGCTTGACAACAGCACCCATTTGGTGAATCAGAAAGAGGCATTTATTTTGCTTCGTCAATCATTACCCATTGTAGTAGTCTTCAAATTAGAATCGGGTTTCTGTTGCAGTTCTTGGAATTGGATAGACATGATAGTACTCCTTTAGTGTTCATCGTTGTTTTGTGTTACTTTAGCTCGGTTCTTAATCACGAAGGGAGGTCAGTGAGACTAAAGCTCCATTTTTTCAAGTAATATAGTTCTTGAAAGATTGTACAAACAGTCTCGATAAGATGTAATTTTCGTAATTCGACATTTAGAGCACCCACTTTGTGAATCAGAAATAACCCTTTTATTTTGCTTCTTTACCGTATCCAAGTCTTCAAACTATTCTGGTTCTTCAAAGATTCCGATGAACTGTCTCGATCCATATAGTGTGATATATATTTTGTATATTGGTTCGTGAAGATAGATCGGATTGAAACTCAGTCCTTGATCTTACTTTTTGGTTCTGAATCTCTACATTCTTGTTTTGTAGGTGGAACCAAGTTTGCCAATTGTTTTATCTGCAATGAACAAGGACATTTGAGCAAGGACTGCCCCAAAAATGCTCATGGGATATACCCCAAGGTAATTCAACTCAATACAGTTCTTGTATGTAGTTGCTGGAACACAGATCAGGTTATTCTGCTATCAATTTGAAACCGACATTTACCAGTGGATTGTGTATTTTGCAGGGTGGTTGTTGTAAAATATGCAGCGGGGTGACCCATTTGGCTAGAGATTGCCCTGATAAGGATCAATGGTTTACTCCTGCCAATGATAGACAAGGTAATGTACGACTTTGGTAATCCCATTAATAATTGTCATGGAGAAGCATTGGCTGTCTGAAGTAAGAATGTAAGATTAGGTTGAAATGTAGTCGAAATGTTTCAAATTTATGCTCATATATATATAACTAGATACAACTCTTTTTGTTTCAGCATTCCGAAATGTCGAAAGGCTAACAGGGAAGCTGACCAAGTTTATAAGCGGGGATGAGCTTGATGACGATTTTATGCTAGATAGTAGTGCATACAACAGCGAGCAAACTGGGAAGTCATCTGATACGAAGGAAGAAGCTACAAAATCCAAGAAGAAAAAAGAGCCCAAAGTAGTGAACTTTGAAGGGTAGGAAGGTGATGGTTGCTTAGACTTATAACCACCCGGCTTCCTGACATATGTCTCAGAACTCATAGAAGTGTTCAAGTTCCTGGATAGTCTTCCCCTTCCCTAGGAACACCAATTTGCATTGTCAAATTCAGGGTTTTGTTTACTTGTGTTCTCGTTTTTTGACAGATCTTTATAAGTTGAGAAATGACCACCCTGTTTCATGTGTTGTTCTGCTTCACACTTCTGCCAAATTTTTAATGAAGCAAACTATAATTGGTGGGAGACATTTGGAAAGCTGTTATGTGCAATTGTGCTTGTCGAAAAACTATAATCCATCACTAGTTTTTTACCCGCCCATTGGGCGGTGCAAATTAATATATTTTTTATTGTATTAATTTATTTTTTATGATTCATGTATGTTACACTATTATACATGAAAATTTCAATCTCCTTTACCTTATTTTATAAGAAGATATTGTTAGACCCTTTGTATCTTACATTTATTAATGAAACACTAATTTTATTAAATTATTTTATGTAAACTATTTTGTGTCTACTATTTATTATTATTATTTTAGATCCTATGAATATCATGCCATATAAGTTATCCATGTAATTTTGATAGAGCAAGAAATCTCATTAGCATCCACATAATCAATCTTCTGCTTATCCATTTTAGTTTACCTTAGCAATGTTCTAGCATAACCAACCAGAAATAGAACTATCAACTATCATTAATTTATTACAATAATAGTTTCAGCAAATTTAACCGCATATAAATATAATTGATATTTAGTAGAGGGCTAAATAACCTCTGCAAAACGAATATTTTTTTTAACTAATAACAACATAGACGAATAGTGAAAGTTGCAAACTTCAGTACAACTCAATTCGTTCCATCTTATTAATTCCTCAATCATGAACTGGATTGATGCATCAATACACGCTAAGAAAACAAACAAATGACATTGCACACTTTAAGAAATTGAAAGAACATCGACATAGACAACCCAATGACCACCACTACCACTTTATTTCTTATTTGTGACCTTTATAAAACTTCACATCTCTTCTACTTATAACCCCCTATAAAGCTAGCTAGTAGCAAGCCACTCATGAACATAATAAATATGAACATAATAAATATAAAAACATCCTCTGATGGAACATGGTAAGGTGACAATCCTCACAATTTGTTTTCCATTTTAGCATCCGATGAATAATATAAAAGAGAAATGCTAGAAATCTCGAACTTTTGAGCAAAGAAGAAAAGATTTTTGTTTGTTTTTACAGGGCTTGACCCACTCAATTAATTTTATTCTTTTCAATGATGGGTTTTATTTTTAGAGAGCTAATTTATACAGGAAAAAAAAACGTATAGAAACAAACAAAAAGGTTGCATTCATTGTTATTAAGTTAAATTTATGTGTTATTAATGATAATGACGATTGAAAGTGTTAACATAAGATACGTCATTTATAATTAGAACTTTCCCACCATGAAAGGATGAGAGCTATCCATGTGCTGATGTGGCAGTAATTTAGTTTTGAATAATACCTAAAGCGAAGATGAAAGACAATGGTAGATCAAGTAGGGCAATTTACAACCCTGCCACCATAATATGAAAGTACTTAAGAAATGGAAAGAAGAGTAGAACCCGACCAGTTAATCACAAGCAGCCAAATATCGTTGGAGAAGAGAGGTCAGTCATCAGCTGCGGATCACGGGAGAATAGGGAGTTGTCGATAATACTTGGCTTGGGTTACTTCGTATTCGCAATGAAAAGAACTTTTTTGCCAATAGGAACAATATATTGCAATTTACAACTACTCAATTGTTTCTCATCTAATTGCTGCCTCTTGTAACTGACGCAATGAAAAAAACTCTATATGTCTTACCATTTTCCTTACATGTTGATGTATCTATGCATAAAATAGTAGAGAAGATAACAGAAATGCTAGAAATCTCAAAATTTTGAGTAAATAAGAAAAGAGTTTTGTTTGTTTTATAGGGTTTAACCCAATTTCTATCTTTTATTTTTTCCAATTTCCAATTTTATTTAGATCATCTACACTGGAAAATCAATAGAAACAAACCAAAAGATTGCATTCATTGTTATTAACTTAATGCATATTTTAATGATAATAATGATGATTTTAAGTGTAAGGAAAAAATTTATAATTATAACATGTCTACCATGAAGAATTAGAGTCATCCATGTGCTTATGTGGCAAAGATTTAGTTTTGAATTCCTATAATATTAAGTAAGGATAAGGATAAAGTAAATTAAATAATTTATTTTTCAAAGATAATTGAATGTCAAATGTTTATTTTCTCTCTTTTCATATATATTTTGTTTAATCGATAAAAACATTATTTTTTATGTTTATGTTTGTTTAATTTTTTTCATCAAAATGTAAATTATCATTCAATTTTAGTAAAAAAGAGTATAAAATTTTATTCTTAAGGTTTAATCAGAAATTTTTTATTTAAACATATATGGTATATGTGACTCTCTGTTTTCTTATTTATATTTTGTTTTCTGGACAAAAAAAATATTATTTATGTGTGTTTTGGTTAAGTTTATCAACATATAACTTATTATTAAAGCAAAAAAAAAAATACATGGATAAATGAAAAAGAATAATTGGATAAAAGAAATGGAAATATTAAAGAAGAGAGAGGTAGCTCCATAAATACATTAATTTGGTTTACTTCGTATTCGCAATGATAAGAACTTTTTTTGCCAATAGGAACAATATATTACAACTACTCAATTGTTTCTCATCTAATTGCTGCCTCTATATGTCTTACCATTTTTCTTACATGTTGATGTATCTATGCATAAAATAGTAGAGAAAAAAACAGAAATACTAGAAATCTCAAAATTTTGAGTAAATAAGAAAAGAGTTTTGTTTGTTTTATAGGGTTTGACCCAATTTCTATCTTTTATTTTTTTCAATTTTATTTAGATCATCTGCACTGGAAAATCAAAAGAAACAAACCAAAAGATTGCATTCATTGTTATTAACTTAATGCATATTTTAATGATAATAATGATGATTTTAAGTGTAAGGAAAAAATTTATAATTATAACATGTCCACCATGGAAGAATTAGAGTCATCCATTTGCTTATGTGGCAAATATTTAGTTTTGAATTCCTATAATATTAAGTAAGGATTAGTTTCTTTTACCAAGAAACGTGGCTAGCTGATGATCTATCAATGTAGAGAGAAGCAAATTTTAGCACATGGATTCTATATTTAGCTTGTAGGAAAAAACCATTCATTGGGTACATATTCTTTCTTCTGTTTCGTGTAACAACTTGCAGGAAAACACATAAAAAGGCCATTGTTGGATGAACGGTGAAAAGGGTGAAGAGAAGTGTCAACCTTAGTTTAGTCCCTGAAAAATCTCCCTAATCCTGGTATTTGTCTGACCCTCGCCATAGCTCCCCAGAATTAAGGATCTATCCCATATTCCCCCTTCCCATTCTCCATATCTCTTGCATCATCCCATTTTCCATTTTGTTCTTCCTTGTTTCTCCCCAAGCTCCTTTGGCTGTCTCTTTCTTTCAGGACATCACCATGGTAATCTCTCTGTTTCTTTCCTCTGTTTTTCCTTATGATCATGGTTTTCATCCATCTGGTTCCATGTTCATGTTGACGTCTGTTGTTGTTTATGTTGATTTGTGGGTGGGGCATTATGGATAGGCGAACTCGGCATCAGGAATGGCGGTCCAAGACGACTGCAAGCTGAAGTTTCTGGAACTAAAATCAAAGAGGAACTACAGGTTCATCGTGTTCAAGATTGAGAACCAGCAGGTGGTTGTGGAGAAACTGGGGAGCCCAGAGGAGACATACGAGGATTTCACCAAGTGCCTCCCTGCCAACGAGTGCCGTTATGCTGTCTATGACTTCGATTTCACCACTGATGAGAACTGCCAGAAGAGCAAGATCTTCTTCATTGCATGGTAATACACAACACATTTCGTTACAAACTACAAAGTCATAGAGAAGAAAACCCATGAACCACAGAAAAAGAACAAAATGTTTGTTATCTCCAATGTTTTTGCAGGGCACCTGACACATCGAAGGTGAGAAGTAAGATGGTGTACGCGAGCTCGAAAGACAGATTCAAGAGGGAACTTGACGGGATTCAAGTAGAGTTACAAGCAACCGATCCCAGCGAAATGAGTCTTGACATTGTCAAAGGCCGAGCTCTTTAGACACACACACAGACAGACTCCATCATCAGAAGTTGTCCAAGTTTTTATAATGCTACAGAAAAATATATGTTCACTCACACGCCACCATTAAATTCATTCATTGTGGAGCGTCTCTCCTCTCTTCCACCCTTTCTCTTGCTACTTGCCCCGCCCACCATTGTTTTCCTTTTTTCTTTTGTGTTGTTCATCAATGGGGTTTAGTTATATTTTTCTCGGGGAACCCTTTGTTTCATGGTTTCCTTGAGTTTCTTATACTGATGTAATTTTTCATTTTGTCATGTTATACATACTCTTCTCTTCTTTGTCATCAAAGTCACTTCTCCTGCCTTAATGTTCTTAACTTTGCTGCTGAAGAAAGAAAGAAAAACCAGTAGTGTTGTCACCAATGCTCTTTTATGGGTTTGATTGATTCATGACTCTAATGTTTGCTGCTGAAGAAAGGAACCCAGTAGTGCTGTTACTAAAAGCTATTTCATAGGTTTGATTGATTCAGCCCAGTTGCCTAATTGTTGCATATACACTTTTGATATGCAATCTATGGGGGATTAACAAAAGAAACAGGCCAAGTTGTTGCTATTAACAGAGTGCTAAGTTTTCAGAAATGTTGATTTAAATATGCAAATATTGTGTTTCAGACAAGCAATCTACACTACATGTCCCCTAAACACAGTTTGGCAAGCAAAGCATACAGTTGAGGGCTTGAGGCAGCTATTTACCATAAGTTGAATACATCTACCCGCTTGTTAAACCGCTACGCATCATTAGGTTTATCTGACATTCTGATAGTGCCATTCAAAGTTCACAGCATACATGAATATGATATACCGCCATACCCGTAAGAGTTATTGTTAGAGAGTGGTATAAGATCCAACATAACATTTTCTCAACAATTCGAGTTGTTGAGACCAACTGGTTTATAACATGGTATCAAAGTTGGTTTGATCAAGTGGTCGTGTGTTCGAATCTCCATGACACCAAATATTAACTGTTTGATTAAAGCACAACGTATGGTGAACTGATCTGTCCAAACTTCAAGCTCATGAGTTGGCTTTCGTTTGAGGGACACATGCACGAACGAAACACAATTGATTGTTGTCTCAGTTACCACGAATTGAAAGTCTTTCTACCGTGCCTTGCTTCTTTACAAGTAGTTTGCACTTTCCCTCACTATTTGGCAACCCATACCAAGCTCATTTTGTTACTTGTAGTATGTTTATGGGTTGCTTAGCGGTTTCATGTTTTAGCTGGTTGGTTTAGTATGTCAATGTACTTCTTGGACACCACATTTTTCTAGTGTGTTATTATTATACTTGAGAGTTTTTCCCATTTGTTTTTGCACGAGTCTTGGTACTACACCATTGTTTGGTTTTATATGTTTTTTAAAATGGTTTGTCGAGCTAGTATTTTCGTTTGTATATTTTATTTGTAATTTTGAAGGAAATGAATTTGATATTTGGTATATACCGATACCAAATAATTTTTTTGGGATTGGGGATATCAAATTTAGTTTGGGCTAAAATTGTGATAGAATTTAGAGTACTATTTGGCATTTGAAATTTGTCGATACCTTACCGGTTTCCAGTGATGGGAGAGCATTTTAGGAAGAGGTGATGTGATGCTTGGTGGAAACCCGGCCAAATGGCGAGATCTAGTTCGTTTTTGTATGGGCCCATTTAGACAGGCTCCAAACATAACGGCCCATCTACTCAAATATGTAGAGCCCACTATTGAAACTGGTACAAATAATGGAATTACTATGATCCCAATGATATCACATATAACAAAAAGTAAAACTAATCCCCCTCTGTATATTGTATAGCACCCTATTCCTCTAAGCCTGCTGCTGTTGCTACAGTGCTACTTGTTCTGATTGTCCCAGTACCTCTTCTCCCATAACTCGACCTGCTTGATCGAATTCGAATTCCTCCTCAAAACCGCACTGAGCGATGGAGGGTCGTAAGGCGGAGGAATCGTGCACGGAGCCCTCTCTGAAGGACCCTTCACCAGCGACTCCATCATGAACTTCTTCTCCAACCCAGCTGCATTGCAGGCCATTGATTCCGAACACAGCTCAACAGCTCCCTTCGGAACAACCGGCTTGAACGTCAGTAGCTTCGAGTATTGAGTCAGGAGATGGAGCATGTAGTCGTACACGTAGTCCATCTTCAACTCGTCCTGAATGAATGAGCTCGCCGCCTTCCCTATCTCTTGAGCCTACAGCGAAAGGGTTCGCGCTCCAAGTTAAGTTATTGAAACACAATTATTACCCTGCTGATCAAGGTGTGAGTATGGAGCTATGCTATATTTTTACCTTGTGCTTGTGATTGTTGCCCCAATCGACTGCGAACTTGATCGATTTGCACTTGTCGTGTTCTTGTATAGGCCAGTAATGGTGAACAGGGACCAAGCTTCTGGTGAAGAAGTCGTAGTAATGTGGCTTTACGATCAGGGTGACCGAGTCACAGGCCATTATGTACTTCTGGCTCACTGACCATGCCGAACCTTCGATGTAGATTTTGTACCTGAAATGTCACAAACACATAGCACTGGTCAAGAATGTAACCAAAAAAGGATTGTGATTATATCGTATTACAGGATGTGGTTAATGGTGTAATTAACTGACCTGTGTAAGCATTGGTTGGCTAAGTCCGATTGCTTGTACCCTTGCTGTGATTCTTTAACCCAATCCTGCCCACCATAACCAACTTCAATGTTTTGCCCATTTCAAGTAAGATAGTAGACAAGAAGTCATTAACAACATTAATCACTATAATTTCATCTGTAGCAGATTGGTTACAATGTTTACAAGCAATTTACTTAACAATCACTTCTTCCAATCTCAATCAAGCTTGCATCTAAAATTAGTATGCCAACTCCCTGATTAACTGATACAAGCAACAACTTGCAACTCGTAATCGCTCCAAACCAAACACATTACTCTTATCTAATTCCAACCCGATGTTATCCGAAACTACCATAAACCTCACGACGCGATAGCAACTGTGCATTTTGACTACGAATCTCACCTGAGCAAAGACGCGAGCATTCCAGTCGTGTTCTTCAGAGACATTGCATTTCATAAGGTCCATCCTCGTCTCCGCCACCGCCGGATTCCCCTTCCAATACGCATAAGCCTCTCTTTCCATCCATCTCTTCTTTGTGTTCCCCTCCCTCAGCTGCTTCTGCAAACCCTCCCATGGCTTTATGTTTATCTCCGGCCTAAATGCACCAATTAATCAAACCCTTAATTAACTACATTGTAATGAAAATTTAACTCCACAGAAAATGAGACCAAAAAAGGGTTTCTAACTTTCTAGTTTCTACTTACCATCCCCAAAACGACCAATCGGGGAAAACGATATCGAGCGTCCGATCATCCCCGCAGTACCGAAACAGAGGCGGTGGGCCGGTGGTGTTCGGCCCATTTTCACCGTAGCCGCCCGATTTTCCGACCACCGGCCAGTCAACGCAATCGAACATCAGCTCCAAGTCCGGCACCTTTCCCGGGTACCGCCGCAGCAGCTGGAGAATCCCCCACTGCGTGAATACATCCCTCGTCTGAAACGACTTCTGGTACTTCTCCACGTAAGCCTTCCCGTTCACGATTACCAACCGAAAGTTCGCCGTCCGCTTCGCCGTCTCCACCGCCTCCCTCGTGATCCCCGTGTGGGCCCAGGCCCGAAGATCCTCGTGGATCCAACGGAAGTACTCCGGACACGTGGACGGTGGGCCGGGCTCCTCCTGATCGATCGCGCGCGGGTAGTTCGTCGGGCAGGTTCCGGTGCGGTTGAGCGCAGTGCAGTCCAGTGGAATCTCGAGATGCTTTTTCGGGATTTTGTCGGGAAGCGTGATTCTGCTGGCCGTTAGAGCCTTCCCCGGCTCCGGTTCCCGAGCCGAGCCGCTGAACGCCTGCGACGGAGAATGAGGGAAATAAATTAAATAGATAATTATTACAAATGATACTAATTTATATTGATAATGTAATTACAGCGGATGACGCGCCGGGATCGCTGCACGTGAAAACGACGTCCGACCACCGACGGTCTCTGGTTGGTTTGCGGTAGCTCGCAGACAAAGGAGGAGTCAATACGGCACCGTATCGGGCCCGGCAGGCGTCGAGGCGAAAAGTCAAAAAAGCAAAACGGCAGCAATTATTGACAGCGAGAGCTTGATTTTTTTTTTTTTTTTTTGCTTACATTGGAGTCGAGGAGGCGAGTGGAGATCAACGCGCCGCCGAGGAGGAACAGAACGGAGAAGATGACAGCCGATGATCTCGATGGCAGCTTCATTAACGGCCGGCAGATCGTTTCCACCAATTGACGGGAAGCTCCGGATCCGAACCACCTCTGCAAACTCAGCTGCATGTTTTAGTTTCTCTCTCTACCGAACTGGCCGCCGTTCAGCGCTCCGTCACCGCCATGAAGCTACCCTTCCCCCGCCCCAGTCCCAGATGGCCGATTCAACTTCCAATTCGATTTCAGGAACTGGGTTAGGAATCAGAGTTGGGGGTAAAGATCAATTGCAGAGAAGACGAGCAAATCGAAGGGAATCAGGAACAGGGGAAGATGCTGGATCCCAAGTGTGCTATAGTACAGACAGAGACATAAATTGTCAAGAGAGAGTGGGGAAGCTGAGCTTTTCCCCGTGACAGAGAGGCTACTTTCAGGAGGGGATTTATTTAAGTAATGGGGGAAAACGGCAAAGAAGAAGATGGGGAAAGTGAAGCTTTGAAGCAGCTTTTGAGTTTTATAATTGCGGAAAACGAATGGGGGAAAGGAGGGAGGGGTGTGAAGGGCACCAAACTAGAGCTTCATCATCAAAGTGACAGACAGGTCATTTAAATTGTCTTTCTTCAGTGTATTTACTAGGGTTTTAGGAGGTCCGCTTGTGGCAGCGAGAAGCTTGTTTATGTGTGGAATTTTGATTCGTTGTTTTGTTTTTTATATTACAGTGAGATCTCCGCCCCTCCGTCCGGGCCCTTTCCTCTCCCTTGTCCTGCATTATAGTCACATTTTCTTCCCCTTGGAATAACACATGAAGCTGAAACGCAAATCGCCAAATCTCTAGTTACATCATTGAGAAGATATAAATAAAGTGGTTATACATGTCAAGAACCAATTGTCCCAATAACTCGAGTTGTTGGGAGAAGTTCAATCGTTGATCATATACCACAACACTAATACGCCCTCTCAAACGAAAGTCACTCACAAGAGCTTGAAGTTTGCACAGGTCTGAAGACAAGAATACCATGTGCTTAACAAATGGGGTCACCGGGAATCGAACACAAGACCTCTCGGTCACAGAAGGCTCTGATATCATGTCAAGAACCAACTGTTCCCAATAACTCAAGTTGTTGGGAGAAGTTCAATCGTGGATCATATACCACAACACTAACAATACACACACATTCGGTAATGATGTATGTTTGGAATGACAGAGTGTTCTTTCTTCCCCCATACCGTTTACGGGCGTGACTCGAACCGTTGCACACCAGACTTCACACTTCCCGACTTATCGTCTTGTCTGTCGCTATATGTTTCTGAACCGATTTAACTGTTGAAATGAGTTTAAACTATAGCCCTGTATTATGTTGTTTATTAGGGGCAGCTAAATCGGGAAGTTGAAAGCCAGATAAGCAACACCGGCAAGTTATAGCAATTAGGCCTCGAGCCCTTCTATAGAAAATGAGCCAAAAACAAGTACACCAACAGCCTTTTAGTTGGAAAATGGGAGAGAAACAATTTAATCAAAGATACCGACCTTTCACGACCCTCAACCACCCCAGTGGAAAAAAGGTAATCGTCTCTGCTCTTGTTTTCTTCATAGTCTATTATTTAAGTGGTGTTTGGATAGGACTTTTTTTTAACTTTTTTCACCAAAATGGTAGGGTGGGGACTTGGGTTTCCATTGCGTATTTGTATTAATCATCTACGACTAATTATCTACGATGAAATTTATTGTTATTAAGAATGATCTCTCGTCTACCAAATTGAACGGATCCAATCAAACCTACCAACATTGTAAGGCTTTCAATTCGCAGTTTGATGTAAAAGTTCGTATTATTTCATTTAGGAGAAATAGTACACGAGTCTGATAACAACTAAGCGACTAGAATAATAGGAGGTCTCGAGGTCCAAGTATTATGTTGGTCACAACCACGAACGGTGTGAGCCATAATATGGGTAGCCTGGTTATTGGCTCGACCCCAAAATCAGATCGAAAGCATTTCGAAACGAGCGAGAGATTCTCGAACTTCTGCCCATACATCGCCTTCGGCGAGTAGAGATATCTCCTTTCTTTGCAGCATATGAATCGCGCGAAGGCAATCCGTCTCAATTATAGCCACTCGAGAAAACCAAAATCTTCCACCACCCTTAGACCAAAACGTATGGCCTGAATTTCATCCAATTTAGGTGACCACTGAACCATAGATATCCTCACCGTCGCGAAATGAAAGTTCTTCTCCTTATCCCTGACCACCAGCCCAAAAATCCGAGCTGGTTCTTTCAAAGCATGCAGCATCGACATTGACCTTGAAATTCAATGTCACTAGCGGTTCTCACGGTACTCGTGTTTTTGAGTTTCCACATATCTGAACGTTCTGATAATCTAGGTAAATTATTGTCATATGAACAACTTTTTTTTAGTTATTTTAGAAATTGTTATCATTATCGTGTCTTTTATGACTTCAAAATAAAAAATAAAATTTCCAAGCTGTTGCCTGTTGGTTACCAAATTGTCTTCCTTTTGGAAATATGTGTTCATGACTCCATTTTAACGAGTAACGGCAGGTAGAGGTAAGTCAGGTTCCATAAAAGTGGTAAGTCAGGTAGTTAAAGACTAATTTTTCGGCCTCAGACGCCCAATTCTAACGAGGCCGGGTCCAATACAAGAAAAGTATGGGTAGCGGGTGGGCTGTTTATGTGGGCCTGAAACTAGTACATTCGTTACCCGTTTCGCATAAACTGGGCTCCTAATAAACCTAAAAAATAGCCTCTAAGTCAAATTATTTAAGTACCATGTTTACTGTTTGCAAAACTGTTTTTCTTGAGATCCTATTGATTATTGGAGTATTTTTTTTATAAAATTTTTATTGGAGTCATTTTATTCAAGGACGTATATGACCAAATCTAATTACTAATTAGACTCACTTTCAATTAGCAATTTATAATCCAATTTACCAATCCAATCTTCCAGTTAAATATTCTACTAATCTAATCCAATTAAATTCAATCAAATTGGATTGGTGGATTTATGGATTGATCTATAGATCCAAATAAAAAAAAACACGATACGTTACTTTTTATATTTTACAATTTGGTACCTAAAATTAATTTTTTTTAGAAAAAATATCATCGAAAAATTATGTTTTGGTACCTGGAATTTTAATTATGATATTTTAGAAACTAAAATTTCCAAAATTTACATATTTGGTCCAAGACTTGGATGTCATTTGGGTCCACGAATCCACTAATTCATTTGATCCAATCTACTTTATCCATGGGTATATCAATCCAAACCACCAATCCATTGTTGGAAACCGAGATCAATGAGTTTTCGGATTCGTGTAGGATTGGAAAAATTAGTTAAATCAATTAGGGATTGATCTAGCTATTAATTTAGAATAGAGGAAATTTTGAAGAACAAGGACAGGAAGAGAGATAGTCGCTGGCCAGCTATGGGAGAAGATAGGAGGGCATAGGGAGAATGGGGAAAGAGAGAGAAGGATATTAGGGTTTGATAATTTGATTCTGTAATTGCTTAATTAGTAAATCTCACTAATTACGGATTATATAGTTCTATTAATAACTATTTCATACCCACTAATACGACACGACAAACTACTCCCTAATTATTCCCCAAACAAGATCAAAACTTCTCAAATCGATAAATAATCTCAAATGACAAAAATTAGCAATAAATGTGTTTCTAACATCCATGGATCCAATCAATTTGTCACCTCTACTTTCAATATATTTTACCCTCTTCATTTCTTATCCTTATCCCCGAAACCTTATCGCCATTTATTTTCATATCTTTTTCTCTTTCAAATTTTTTAAAAACTCGACATGTCATATCATTCCTTCCATTACTTTCCTACTTTTGTGTTAGTCTAAAAAATGATCTTAAACGAGGTCTAAAAAATTAACTAAACCCATTTATGTTTGCCGTCAACTTTAATGATTTTTCGAAATCATTAACTATACAAGTTTTTGTTTTTTTATTTGAATAATGTCTATTTTTTATCCAAATCTTTTTTCAGATTCTTTTATATTATCCAAACCTATCGAAATACTGAGAATTAGCCAAATGTTAACTTTTTATTAATAATTTTGTTAGTAATATTGACTTGACAACATGATAGCCACCAAAATCAAAACCCCGATTGCTTTGGCCCAAGCCATCCTCCCGTCTTGGAAATCACATCGCTGGATTTGATTTTCTGCGATCAATTCAACGAGAATTCCCCCACAAGACCGGATTTTGCAGAAGCTGAAAAATTCCCCCTTGACTAATCTCAAGAGTTAGAATCTCACGAGTACAATGCAACTTTCCCAATCCGCTCACCAAACGGAAAAGGAGAACAGAGATAACGCAGGCAGGAAAAGTAAAGTCAATGGTATCATCGCCGCCGCACTTTAATTTCTCTCCACAAAATCGACGACCGGCCCAGAAATTTTCATCGCCGGAAACACAGACACCTTATTAACTGTCTCATAAGAATAATAATCACCGGGGACATCGGGGATTTTCTTCGTAAAAATAAAAATTAGTATTATTTCTTGTCATCTTTTTTGTCGTCCTTCTTGGGCTCGCCGCCGCCACCGTCCTTCTTTTCTTCCTTCTTCTCTTCCTTGGCGGGACCGACGGAGACGATGTCCACTTTCCCCACTTTCTTCAGCTTCTTCACCACCGCCACCGTGTCCATCAAACCGATCACCGTCAGCTTCTGCTCCTTCGTATCCGCCGCTATCGAATCCACCCCTACCATAACCACCACAGGATTCAATCTCTTCAAATCAATCAGCTCATTCCAAAAAAATCCCGAAGCAAGAAGGTGGGGCGGGAAAAAAAAAAAAAGAGGAAATTTCGGGCGTACCGAAGATATCAGCGGCGGCCTCGATCGCCTTCTGCTTCGTCTTCTCGTCGGTCATCGTCAACACCTTCAGCACCAGTTTCTGCTGAAATCCTCCCGATTGAAGAAAACAAATTCCAAGCTCAGAATCCGATAGCCGACGGTATGAAATCAATTGAAAGACAGAGGAGGCAGAGTTTGGATTATCAATTACCTGAGCCATGGCGGCGGCGATCGATTGTGGAGAGGAAAGGGAGGATGGAGAGAAACCAGCAGGCAGCAGCTGAATTGATTGCTTGGGAGATGATGAGAAAGCGAGATTCTTAATCTCTTGTTTGGAGAACAGAGAAGAATTGTAAATTGGGGGCTGGGGAAGGTATGTGTATTTATTTATTTATTTAGTTGGGGTTTGACAGAACAAGAAAAAAGTGCCTAGTTATTATGACTTTAGCTAATGGTGTAAATAGTGGTCATAAATCCACTTTCCCTTTGTGTAATCAAACCACTTACTATATAATCGAGTTGTCCTTTCCCACTTAGTGGTCTTGTTTTTACTAATAAGTTCTTTTTTCTCTTTAATACCTTTGTTATTTGGGGGTATTTATTATTAAGGAATATTAATGGTACTTGCTACTCGGTTCATACAGAGATTGCCAGTTAGTTATTTTAGTCTTTTGAGTTCTAGCCTTTTCTTAAACAATTAATCAAAGCAACGGCATGGTAGTGGCCTTTCCGTGCGTGCATGAGTTCATTAAGAGCAGCAAACAACCTTTGAAATTGACTGCATGATAAACTAGTGTACTAGGGATGGCAATTTATGATCTGACTCGTTTTTATTGGACCTGTTTAACATGTTTAGAGGTGGGGCGGGCGTGGGGTACTTTTCTTGACCTGACCTATACTCAAATTATTTACGATTTTACTTTAATTACATCATTTTTTAGTTGTAATGAAGTTGTAAATAGGTGAGAAACTCCGTTTTGCGAATAAGTTTAACTACATTTATCCTATTTTAGTTTGTCTCTTGGTTTTTAATGAAAAAATAGTATTTCTAACGTTTTTCTTTCAAATGTGTGTCGACCTGCCCTAACCCGTGCTCTGTGGTAAATTAATCGACTTGGATCCGACCTGCCACTAGGCGGGCATGAGTATCGATATACACGCTCAGGACTTCACTGTTCGCGCTATGATCTATTGTTGAGCCTCAACAAATTGTAGGTTTTATTGTTGTGGTGATTGCTGCATAATTGTGACAACAGAGATACAATCACAATAACATGAAATAAAAAAGGGCAATGTCTATTTTATATCCAAATCTTATCAAATTCTATTAATTAGCCAAATCTTTCATAATTCTATTAATTTATTAATCATTTGTACGTTATCGTTAATAATTTTGTAACTCTTTTCTTAGTTAAAATTCTAAAATTTTAGAATGTTAATCTTCGTGTGTCTCTTCCAAGTCAGTATCATTGTTGTCAAATCAATATTACTAACGAAATTGCTAACTGAAAGTTAACATTTGGCTAATTCTTAGTATTTCGGTTTGGATAATATAAAAAATCTGAAGAAAATTTGGATAAAAAATAGACATTATCCTTTTTTATAATTATTAGGTGAATAAAATTCCAAAAGATTAGGCGCCAGTTTGTACGGTTTTTTCCGGTCTGACCGGCCGATATGAAGATCAGTTTGGGTCCGATTTTTTCCGGTCTGACCGGCCGATTTGTCCCAATTTTCAGAACATGGGTAATTTTCCCAAACACAACGGAGCCCGTTGTTTATGTGTAGTTGAAATGTCAATAGATATCACTACTCAGTAGTCACTAGCCGCCAGAGACTCTTTGACAAGTAACAAGTTTGATACACAGAAGCTATAGGTAAGCGGTAAAGCCCAATATGTCGTATTTTGACCAGCTGCCGATCTAGAAAAAGCCTTACGAATGTTGAACAAGATTTAGGTATTTTTTATGTTAATTTATTCATTAATCAGTGAGCAAATTTGAGTTATTAAGTTCGCCTTAGCTATCCCGGCCCAGCCCAGCCCAGCCCAATTTCATCTCTGACAAACTTAGACCTATAGGTTGGGCTAATTCAAGGCCTGTGGCCCAATAACACCTAGATGGCCAATAAATTTTTGTTTGGCTGTGCATTGTAGTTCATTCTGTAGGGCTGCAAATGAGCCGAGTCGAGTCGAGTTTTACCTCAGTTTGAGCTCGGTTCGTTAATAAACGAGTCGAACTCGAACTCAGCTCGTTTATTAACGAGCCGAGTCGAGTCAAGCTCGAGCTAGCTTGTTTACTAAAATTTATTTGGTACTTCATTTTGTATATCATCATACATGTGATTTATTTTGTTAGCTAATCTCATATTATACTTTGTTGGTATCATATATCATTTAGTTAATAAATTTTAACTACTCCAAATCATATTATTTCATAGTATCGAAGCAATATATGATACATAATTTCTTTTTAAAGTAGAAAATAAGATATGTTTGCTCACATACTCAACGCGTTAAACTTTATATATGGTGATATATGTAATTTAACAATCATATGAATTAAGAAAATAAGATATAAATTGATTCGCCCATAAGTCTATAATCGGGTTGGCTCTCTAGCCACATGTTGAGACATAGCTCTAAACGAGCCAGCTCACGAGTTTAGCTCAACAAGCCACCGAGACGAGCTAGCTCGCGAGCTTCCCGAGCTGAACAAAGTTTAGCTCATGTTCGGCTCGTTTATTAACGAGCCGAGTTTCGAACGAAATTTTCTCGAGTCGAACGTCGAGCCGCTCGCAAGTAGCTCGGCTCATTTGCGGGCCCTAATTCTGATCATGGCAAATCATTCCAAAAACGCCGTGCTTTCCGGATTTGTTTTTATTCTTTGAAGTTTAAACACTTGGTTTATTGAATCCAAATAAAGAACTATATATTTGAAGATTGCTTACTTATCTTGTTCATGTCACAAGGAATCATATATTGTTAGCACAAACTATGTCAGGGCACCAGCAATGAGTGGGCCATAAACCTCCCACTTTGTATTTTTAATTTTTGTGTTGATTATCATCAGCACTATGTATATCTTTCTTTCTTTTTCCCTCTCGCATTTGAACAAAATTTGTATAATAGGTATTTGTCATTGACAGAAGTAACTATCCCTCTTTACCAATTGATCGCATAGTAAGTAGCTGGTAATTTACTTTCACGAACAAAGATCAAACATATAACCTCATGATTCAACATCGAGACAATCAATTACTATGTTTCTACTTGCTTATGGATCAATACAATTTTTTTTTTCTTTTGTGAAAAATGGAAAATAGCTATGTGGCACTCATCGAAAGAATGTATGCCGGAAGGAAACTCATGACCCTTCCTAGTATAAAAATCAGCAACAAAGTTACATCCCCTAAACACATGGGAGATTCTAACCTCCTATTCAAAATTCAACAAACGATTGATATCTTAGACTCTTGAACAAACAAGTCGTGTTGGTGATTTATGTCGTTGCAAATTCTTGATGATTGAAATTCCGGTAGAGAAGTTAAAGTTCAGCATCACCTTCCTAAACCCATACCGCCATACATTCAGCAGCCCCCTTCAATTAGGGATGGCAATTTGGTCCATAACTGTTTGGTTTTACCCGAAACCGGACCGAGACCGGATTGGGACCGAATAGCAAACAATCCAATCTCATATTCGGGCTTAGATTTGAGGTAAAAAACCCGGATAAAGACCGGATAAGAGACCCCAACACTCAAATCCCCACAAGCTCAATCTAAAATCAAAATCAAATTGGGACCGGACCGGGTCAAGACCGGAGTGTATCCAATCCAATCTTTGGTCCTTAGAAACCCAAAAAACCGAACTGGAACCTGATCAATTTGGTCCAATTTAACCGGACCGGATAGCATAGCCACCCCTATCTTCAATTCCGCACTTTTGCGGGCGAGAGATATACATGGGTGTCGTTTTCTTTGCATTTACCATCACGAAAAACGCAGCAAGGAAACAAAATTTTGTTTAAATGTTTTATTTATTTATTTCGTGATTCCTTAGCCATTTCTCCAACGGCTATTACTATTTTACAGTATCACTGTCCACCGCAGAAACCTCTGGAACTCTCAGGACCGTTTTCCCCCCCTCCGAGTGGGGTCCGGTCACACGTGTCAGAATACTACAGGGTAGCCTGACGAATCCGTTGTTATCGTTGTGTAGGTTGGGAAGGATGACGGCGACGGGGCGACGGAACTTGGACGGCGGCTGACGTCACGACGGGCGGTGGGTGGCGGGGTCGGCGACAAGGGCAATGTGAGGCGGGAGGTCACATCATCGCCAGGCTGTCAACCGTGCGATGATGATCCGGCATCGTTTCGAACAAATTTTGCCAATTTGTGGCTCCCCCCCCCCCCCCCACCACGCTAATCCGGTGATTATCATCGTTAATCCAGCGGATTACGAGGTTCGGGAGCTTGTTTGTAATTTTTGTATAGTATGGGGACTAAACGTACATTAATCCCTTGAACAGAAGAAAACAATGATGTGCGACGGTTTAGGGACGAAAGAGGGAACTTTCCATTTACAGGGAATGTCTTCGCTCCTCTGATCTTATCTTCTTCTTCATGAATTTTAATGATATCCATTCCCTATCTTTATACAATGATTTGAACACATGTGCTATTATTGTTTCTTTTAAATAATTGGAGAGAAAAAACTTGATTATATATGATCTCAATGAGTGGATTATATTCGAGCTAGCTAGGGACACAATCAATAGTGCTATCATTCTTGTGATGAGGAGAACAGCTTGGATTAATGCATGCAAGTGCTGGCTCCTTGGCTAGCTAGCTAGTGGCTACTTCCTCTTCAATATAATATATGCCACATTCCAATTAGGGGTGTCAGTTCGGGTCGGGTTCGGTTACCCAAACCGAAACCCGAAAAAACCCAAAACCGAAAATCACTAAAATCGAACCCGAACCCGATAAGGATTTGAGGGTTTCAGTTAAACAAAACCGAAACCAGAAAACTCGAAGACCTAAAAATAAGGGCTGAGTTCTATTCATTGAAGGTTTTTAGCCGGAACCCGAAAATCCGATAAGCAAAATCGAACCCGAAACCGAAAAAACCCGAAACCCAAAAAGAACCCAAACTCAAAAAACCAAAAATGCATATAATCGGGTCGGTTTCGGGTAAACCCGAAAAACTGAACCCAAATTTACACCTTAATTCCAATGCATATATATATATGGGGAATTCTACGGTACCCAGGGTGAAATCCGGGGTACCGCATACCTTGAGTAAAAAAACGCTATCCAGAACTTGAATTTACTGATCTTTCGGACATGATACTATACTCTAACCCTTAAAGATCAAAATATAGGTCTTAATTCTGTAAATCTTATACCCCAAGATCAATTTAATTAGAAACAATAATCGATGGTTATGATTCGTCCAAATATAGGCAAAAAAATCAACGGACCATCTTAGGTTTATAGTTTATGATTTAGATAATTAGGACCTAGGGTTCACTCATTAAGGATTAGTGTATAGTATCATGCCCACAAATCCTGCTAATTTGAGGTCTAGATAGTGTTTTCATATTTAAGGTATGTGGTACTCTGAATTTCACCCGGGGTACCGTATATATATATATATATATATATATACATATGCCCATAGCAAGCTTGTTTTTTAAATAAACTTATAGCATGCAAGAGTAAAATCAATGGTGGAGATTAAGTGAAGCACTTACCTTAAACCGCTGAAAGGTCAAACCGATAACCTTTATAGAAGCTAGCAGCGTATGCAGGTTTTCCAGCGATATAGTAAACTAGTTTAAACGAGAGCCACCAATTTCCCATATTTGCAGGGCTGAACAAATGACATTATTTGCAAAGAAGTTTATTGATGTTCTTCCTTTGATCACTATTAACACCTGATCTTGCTGTTAATGAGTTTGTACTTCTAAAATACAGGTGTTGAATTGAAAGATGATTTTTTTTCCCGAAAAAGTTGGCGGACGACGGACACTTCATCTCGCCACTGTACGTCGTCGGTGCCTAATAAGTTCTCATCATTATTAATATTTGTCATATGAACGAGTGATACTCGTAACACTTCAAAAACTCTAGATAGAGTCATTTTCACCACATGCATATACAAGGTTCATATGGATAAAAGTGTTTTAATCTATATAAATAACATTAACACGCACACTTAACATTGAAATAAGAATTTGGCAAGATATATATCGACTAGTTTAACATGCATGCTTTAAAGCAACAACTAGCAAAAGGAGAAAGAAATCACTACTCATTCGTGGCAAAAGTAACTTCATCCTTTCATTTTCCTTGTTATCTTGAAGTGAGGTCCTTTGTTGTCTTCCAAGTCATTAGTCACTTTAACCGAAAGTTCAAAACACCAACTCGGCACTTTAGGATAGGTAAACTCAAATTCACCATGCAATGAGAGAGTAACCAAACCTAACCAACAGTAAAAATGTGAAATGAATAGTTACCGTTTCTTCAGCTAAAGAAAGACAAGAAATAACCGTTGGAGAAATAAATAGGAGTGGCTTTTGGTTTTGGTTGGTTGGATGCCAGGCTGACCTCTTCTTCTGGCCCCTTCTCTCTTCAGAAAAAAGATGATAATCTCACACATGGGTATATCTGTGAAGTGAACCTCTGGCCCACTCTCTCTCTCTCTCTCTCTAGTCTCTTCTTGGTCCAACCCATTTTCCAATGGCCCAATTCTTTTTCTGTGTACCCAAAATACCCCTGGCTTATCCACAGTCCACACTCCACACCCTTCTTCTTCTGGCTTTCTAATCCTCTGTTTTTTCCTTTATATAAAGCACCCGTTGTACCACTAGCTTTCCACTAACCTCTCTCTCAAAAAATTCCATTACTCTTTCATCACTCTCTGGTTCAGTCTCCCAACTCAGGCAGCCATGTCGAAGGAAGTGAGCGAGGAGCCGCAAGCGCACCACCATGGCAAGGACTACGTCGACCCACCACCAGCACCATTGTTGGACTTCGCCGAGATCAAGCTCTGGTCTTTCTACAGAGCGCTCATAGCCGAGTTCATCGCCACCCTCCTCTTCCTCTACGTCACCGTCGCCACCGTGATTGGGCACAAGAAGCAGACCGATCCGTGTGGTGGAGTTGGGCTTTTGGGCATCGCGTGGGCTTTCGGCGGCATGATCTTCATCCTTGTCTACTGCACCGCCGGTATCTCTGGTAAGCAAATTAGACATACAACTATAACCCATTTCTGGTTTGGTCATGTAGATTAATGGGTTGAGGTAAAAATCTGAAATTTCATTTTGTTTGTGTGTGTTTTTCTTCAGGTGGGCATATCAACCCAGCAGTTACATTTGGGCTGTTCCTGGCGAGGAAAGTGTCCTTGATTCGAGCTGTGTCTTACATGGTGGCTCAGTGCTTGGGCGCCATCTGCGGTGTTGGGCTGGTGAAGGCTTTCATGAAGCATCCTTACAACAGTCTCGGCGGTGGTGCGAACTCCATTGCCCCTGGCTACAGCACTGGCACAGCTTTGGGGGCTGAGATTATTGGAACGTTTGTGCTTGTCTACACCGTCTTCTCCGCCACTGACCCCAAGAGAAGCGCCCGTGACTCCCACATCCCTGTAAGTAGTCAAATTCCTCTGTTTCTTGAACATTTCGGTAATGGGATTTCAAGAGTTGGGGATGCTGATTTGGGTTTGTTTTGGACTTTTGGTGTAGGTGTTGGCTCCTCTGCCTATTGGGTTTGCAGTGTTCATGGTTCACTTGGCGACCATTCCTATTACTGGAACTGGAATCAACCCGGCTAGGAGCTTTGGCGCGGCTGTGATCTTTAACAATGATAAGATCTGGGATGACCATGTAAGTCTACTGTCTAGCTATAGCTTGCTTAACTTCTACTCTGTTATTTGGGTTTAGGGTTTGCTTACTGTGATTTTGAATTTTTTGTGGGGGCAGTGGGTGTTCTGGGTCGGACCATTTGTTGGAGCACTAGCGGCAGCAGCATACCACCAGTATATTTTGAGGGCGGCAGCCATTAAAGCTTTGGGATCTTTCCGCAGCAACCCTACCAACTAGAAGGAAGCAACAACCCCCAGCCCAAGCAGAGAGCTCCATGAACAGAACTTTCCTCTCCATTGTTGTTAATTATGTTTGAATCCCCCCCCCCCCCCCCCCCCCCCCCCCCCCCCTTTTGTTTTGTCGTTGGTGTGTATGTGAGATAGTAATTTTCCATGGCTGATGGTGAATGAAGATGATTGTATTTATTATTGATGGTTTGATGGATGGATGTAATGAAATGGGTTTGGATGGATGGACGATCTTCTTTTGAAACTCTTATCTCACCACTTCTCTCTACACATCATAATCTGGTTAGGCATTTGATTTCACCTTGGCTTTTGTTCATGAAGAAAAGGACTATTAACTTTGAGCATGAAATCCCTTAAACACTGGATCCAACAAACTCCCCAAGGCCCAAGTAGAGTAGTTACTGTGGTAAACGTTACAGTAGTTAGAAAGGACCAAGGAAAGAGAGAGAGAAGGTGGGAGGAGGACAGGGATGAGGGAGCTCGGTTACCATTGGTTTGGGCAGAATTGGGAAATGTGGCAGGTCGAGGGTGTTTTTAAAGGCATAAAATAATGGCATTGGGCTGGGTAAAATAATAATTGGGCTTTCTTCTTTTTGCTGAATGGTCAATTCCATTGCCCCGGTATGGTATCGCTGTGAGCTGGCATGGGCCTACACCCCTCAGGTTAATGGGCCCGTTAAGAGCGACACGTGTCAATGGCTCATGAAGCATTGGTTTCCACTTTTCAAACTTGCAAGAATTCATGGTAAGTACTTGCATTGTATCACGTACAAAATTAGTTGTTAACCTGTTATTAATGGTGTCGTTAGGTATCCTTTCAATTCTCACAGGGGCTTCTTGTTTGCAAATTGGATTAGAAAGATGAACACCCACTTTCCTCCACCTTCAACCAAAAGGCAAAAGGGAAAGGCTTATCTTTCCGTTGGCTGCTCTCTTTTTCGAGTGTTGTTTCTTCTTTCACTTGATTTGGGAAAGCTCTGGCCCCCCATGGTAATCTTCCTACATTTTGAACCTTCACCAGAATGCCGCAACCATCAGGTCGGATGGCAATGAGTCGGGTTGGGGGCGAATAGTGAATATATGTTACCCTACCATAGTAGTTCGAGTATTACCCATACCCATACCCACATAAGAAGCGGGTAGAAAATCAAAACCATGCCCATACTCATTCGGGTTTCGGTTATCCGCGGTTATCCATGAGTAAAATTTCTCTTTATAACTTGAACTAATATGTTACATTCACACGCATTCTCACATGACATAAGAGGAAAAGTACGACAATAATTCATTAGAATGAAGAAAATTAATTAAACAACACAATTTCATGAAAAATACTATATTCATATGCTTAATACAAAATATGTTAGAGAAAAATAAGAATTATCTCTAGACAAAAAACATATGCATGCGTATAATCGGGCACGTTCGGGTTGGATAGTGAGAAAACCATGCCCACCCATTACCCGCAATATTCGGGTTCGAGTTTTACCCATACCCACTAAAAAGTCCTTCGGGTTCGGATTTTACCCTACTCGAGTAGGTCGGATTCGAACGATTACAGATATTTTTGCCATCCCTACAAGATTCGGCCTGTATCTCGCAGAGTATATATCAAAACAAGCCAAACAGAACGCTGGTTGTTAGAGAATTGTTAGTTGATCAAGTAAAAATTGATCCCTAAAGGCTAAAAGAATGTTTTTTTTTGGACCAAAGATGAACTTTATTCCACTCTGGTGAAACCAAAAACGGCGGTTACAAAGCTAAAGGAAATCGGAAATTAGATCAAGAATACTAATCCAGTCATCTGGGAGTGAATTTCTTGCCAAAGACCTGGCCACCCAATCAGCTCTAGCATTAAACTTTCTATGAACAAACCTGACCTCAATGCGATTTGAGGCCTGAAGGATCGATTTCATGGATCCCATCCATGCCGCTCCCCTCCATGGCCATCTCGCTTTGTCCTGTCTGAGAGCTTGAACAAGATTAAGACAGTCTGATTGGACAATACATTCTCCTCCATATTCTTGGGCTAATTTGAGACCTTCCAAAAGCGCCTTCGCTTCAGCTTCAAACGGGGTGGAACAAAGTAAAATGTCAGCTCGCCCATCGCATACTTGTCCATGGTGGTTAATAACAACAACATCATAAGCCGCCGGCTGGGAGTCGCTTATGAACGACCCATCACAGTGAATCACCATGTGGTGATTGCTTGGCGGTGGAGAAGGATGAGGTAGGTTATCCCTGAGCTGAACAGAAGATGTTTGGACATGAGGCTGGGATAGTCTCGGGCACGATGTCCATTCGGTGAATTCCCTGACGGTCTGCCTACAGGTATTTGGGGGCCACGGGATACGATTCTTGAAGGCACGCTCATTCCTTGCTTTCCAGATATTCCAGCAGAGGTAGACAATCAAGATGAGACTATTGGGCTGCACACTGTCTTTCAATGAGCAGAACCAATCAAAGAAGGTGGTGGATTGAGGTGGAAGTGGAAGAGATGGGAAAATGTTGTTCCACGAAGATAACGCATGCTGGCACTCAAACATGCAGTGGACGATGGATTCAAGTTGATTCTGGCAAACCGGGCATGTCGCATCCGGAGAGCATTTACGATGCCTCAACCTCTCTTTCGTGGCAATCCCATTCTTTGCACACCTCCAAATGAAGAAAATGAGTTTCGGAGGCAGCTGTAGAGACCAAATCCATTTCCACTTATCAGAATTCCCTGGCGGCGCAGTGATGGTGTTGGTCTCATGGATCGCGTGATACGCTGATTTGACAGTGAAATTGCCCTCATTATTAAATTTCCAAGCCCAAAAGTCCTCCGAATCCTCTTCCCCTATAGGGATTCTCAAAATAGCTTCCAGTTCATCCTCCGTCACGTTTCCCTGAATGAGGTTTGAGTTCCAGATCCTTTCTCCCGGTTCAATCCACTCCTTGACTCTGATGTGGTTCTGAGGGCCGCTTCCAATAGTCCCCTTCTGAAGGGTAGGGACCCACGGGTCCTTATCCACCCATGTTTCCTCACCTGATCCAATGACTTTTACCGTTCCCAACTCAATAACTTTTTTGGCCTCCCATAGGCTCGCCCATATCCAGGATGCTCTACTGCCCTTCTTTGCCGAAAGGAAGTTTCCCCTTGGGAAGTACAGTCCTCTTAGCAGACGGCTCCAGAGTGCATCCGGTGAGGAGAGGAGTCTCCATGCTTGTTTTGCCAGGAGTGCCAAGTTGAAGTCTTTGAAACTTCTGAAGCCAAGCTCTCCTTCCGTCTTCGGGGAGCACAAGATCTCTCTTTTGCACCAGTGCATGCTAAAAGAATGTCAAAGAACTACTAGTGACTCGTTGTATAGAGTTCTGCAACATAGGCTGAAAGCCTGAAACCGATCACATGGAGGTGTGGGTTACTGGAAGGGAAGGATGGGCTGCAATTGGCCTGGCTCGGCGGCATAAACAAACCCCCACCTTCCTTTTTTTCCTTCTGCACTCTTTTCTTTGGGAGTTGGGTGCAGTTGTGGTCCAAACTCAAAAGGCTAACAAGGCTCCAAATCAAAAAAAGGAAAAGAAGTTCCAAAGGCAAAATGGAGCAGTAAAATTAGCGAGCTAGCTACCACTCCTTTTCTCCTGTAGTGGTAGGCTATAGCATAAAAAAAGAGAGGAAGAAGGTAGGTGGTAGGCTGCGAGCTATAGACTCAACAACCTCATTAAATTTCCAGGGGATGGACCAAAACTTCGTCCACCCCTATTTGGCAAACAAAACATGGAGGAATTCTAAGCGAAAAGGACCGCGCGAACAAAATATTTGGTAATTTGGAGAATGATTGTGAAATATATTACAACTCTTGCTTAAAGTTAGAATGCCAATGAGGAAATAAATCGTGCAGAGATACTGACAAGGTACTTTATGATACACAAATCAGAGGAGATTGATTGCATCCTATCATTCAGTTGAGGAAATTGAAAAGCCCTCCCCCAACTCGAAAGTTTCAGGGAACGCTCAAATTCACAGATAACCGCAGAAAAGGTTAAGTACTTGGGGAAGCTTACCCAAAACAGTGCACCCCTGAGAGAGTGCGGCATAGTTTAGTCGGGCAGTGCAGTTCCCCTCTCGAGATTGTTCTTAATCTCCAGCGTGTATTTACCGAAGGCTCGTTCAATCTTCTTGTTGAAGTGCTCATTACGATCGTTGATAGAGTCGATATCCTTCTCTTCATGGAATCTCCTCCTCCGGCTGAATGATCCGCGTTTCGCATCCCGGTCCTTGAGTTCCTTCACCATTCTGTCAATCTTATCCTCTGAGATCTTTGGTGCCTGGCATCAGTTTACATTTCGCGAGGTAAATATGATTGTTCGCTATCTACAAAATCATATCCACCGGCAATCATACTATTGCAGAGAGGATTATTACCTTTCCGTATTGAAGACTTGAGGCGTCCCGGTAGAACTCAGGATCGGCTTCTTTCATCTTGTTATACTCTTCTAGATCGACATTAACATTCTTTGTTCGCTTTTTATATGCATTATACAGAGTCCTCTGATTGAAAACTGGTAGACCATGATGCACGATAAGCTTCAACTCCCACTACAGATCAACCCATAAATGAAAGGGACTAAGCAGAAATGCAGACTTACCATCCCAACCAAATGGAGCAGGATCTTTGTCCCATTTCTTGTACTTGACTTCTGCGGCCTCTTGCGTATCCAGCATATATGCCTTTGTCATGTCCAAGTCATTTGCATCAAGAAGTTTACCGATCTTCCTCTTCCTCTCCTCGAGCCATTTTTGTTTGGAAATGCCTCTAGACTCTTGGGGAGGTTCCAATCTCTTCTTTTCAGCCACCATTGCCATTTGATTGGCTTTCTTCGCCTCATACTGGATTTACAAACAAGCAAACAAAAATGAACAATCAGAGGTTGAGAAAGTGAAAGGAAAATATTCAAAAAGAACATCTCATGAAACAAACAAATCAAGATACTTCTTCAAGATTCTTATTAGTTAAGAAGAATACATACCATCTTACGCTTCAACTCATACAACTTTTTCCGCCTTCCACTCAGTTTAGTAACATCTTCTTCCTGAAATTCCTCCACGCCTTGGTCATTTTTGTCACTGTGGCTATCATCATCATCGTTAGAATCTGGTCTTACGACAAGCTTATCTGTCATTTCATCCGAAACCCGTGTACTGGCTAGATCATTCACAGCTTGAGCTTGCTTGAACTCTGATACAAATTGGTCAACAACCATGAGAACACAGCCATTTAGCAAAGGGGCAATCATTATGAACACCAGTAATGTAAAATTGAACTTTCAAACGAAAAAAGAGATCAATTCATCCACGAGACAGAAAGAATAAAACTTCCGACTAGGGATGTACAAGAACAAGGGAGCTCGATAACCCCCGCTAAAAAGGGTCTCCCAAAGATGTCAAGCATAATGATCTTCCGTACCTGCTTCTTTATCTGCTCTAGCCTTGGCTTCTGCAATCTTCTTGAAGCAGTACTCAACACACTCATGGTAAGGATTCGCCGCATTCATACAGTCAGGGTGAGCTCTCCTTTCGTCAGCCATGTTTTCCGGAGCCACTGTCCCCTTCGCAATCACTTCAGCTGCCTGCACGAACCATTCCCAAATCGAATTTAGTTCCTTCGCCATGGATTCGTCACAAAAGAAGGCATATATGGATCTACTCCTCTTTGCGACACATATACAGCTTCAATTATAAATCAGAACTTCTCCTCCGACTAAATTTATTGAGATTGACAGACAAACGAAACCCTAGAAAACAGAACCCCCATCTCCGCCGTACCAGCGGGAAACTAAGGGCGAGAAGATGAAAAAGGAGCAACCATTCGGCCGCAAGAGTTCCGCCTAACCTGTTTCACGCTTTCTTGGGGCGCAGTCTAGTTGAAGAGAGACGACGATTCAAACACACCACTGACACCAGAGAAAAGTGCTCGTCGCCGTGGAATTGATCGTCGCCGTGGCCGCCTTCAGGTAGGATAAGGGAGAGAATGTACCGCGAGAGAGCAGGGATAAAATAAAAACTAATTGGGCCAGTTTGTCGGCCCGGCCCAGTTATTTTCAGTGTAGAAGTAAAATATGAAAATAAAACTGCGAAAAGGTTTAGTAATTTCCGTTGCCGGGACTTGAACCCGGGTCTTTCGGGTGAGAGCCGAATATCCTGACCAACTAGACTACAACGGATTGTTTGCTTCGTAACGTCTCTTTATTTATATCTACGTTTTAGAGTAGAATGGCTGCTCCACTGCCCAAACTACATACACACAGTTATAGATGACGAAAAAGCTACATCTACATCAGTATTAATGCTAAAAAGTACAAAAATTAAAAGGTATTAAAAATGGCTTCTATTCATGGAAGGATCAAAATTTTACAGTGTGTGTACATTGTGCCCATCAAATATTTGATGGAGAATAGGGTCTTCTGTGTAAGACCCAAGTTTATCGAAGTAAAAACACTTGTAGTTCCTAGAAGTTGAGCTCAGTCTACAGCATATTCATGTGCAAGACAAGGTGATCACAAGTTCACAGTCGCTAGATGCTAAGAATGTGAGCAGTGGAGATCAGAGAAACGAGGCCAACTTTCCAGCAATAGCAAGCATGATGCTCAAGCTGCAATGTGAAGAAGCGAACTGCTTCAACGCACAAGGCGTCCTCGTTTTTTCCGCTTCATGATTCTCGCTTCTTTTTTGCGCCAGTTGGAAATTCTAAAGGGTTTTTTTTTCACTGTCAACCCAATATCAGCATTATTCGACATGGTCGTGCTGCAAAAATTTCTGAAGATTGATGCTGTTGGCTTTCTGTGCCAATGTTGTGTTGAGTAACATGGCTAGAGAGTGGAGAAGCAGCCCCATATGGACAGGAATGCAACTTGCCACAGAAATGCGGCTGCTCAGTCCTAGCAACTTCATTATGCATGGAGCGTCGTGTTGCTGACTAAACTCTCCGATCAAGCCTGTTACAAAGTTGATAAAAGCGAATCAGTTCACATTAAGATTGAGAAATCATGTAGCCATCATAGACATACAAGAGTGAGTCATGGGAGGAGCAGAAAGCAAAGGACAATATAGAGTAGTCACTTTCCGAATGGTCAGAAACTAACACAGCCAGCTTACATGCTCAAGCATACAAGCTCGTTTGCAACAAGTTCAATTCATCAGAGACTAACACTCTGTTCATGGAGAACCATTTCATAGCTTCCTGTTATAAATTCTGAATCTCAGGCCTCCCCTTTCATGATCAGAAGGTATGCAATATAACAGAATCCTGGAAGTCCATAGCAATTTCTCCAATATCATGAATGAAAGAAGGGGGGGGGGGGGGGGGGGGGGGGGGGGGGGGGGGGGGGAAACAGCATTTGGTTCAGGGTCGGTAGTTACTCTAAGTTTGGTACAATTAACATAGTGCATCCCACAGACCCACACACATTCTTGGCCACAAAACCCTCATAGCAGCTTGACCAACCATCAAGGGAACGACTAATCCCTCTAATAGACAAATGTATTGCTGTAAAAACAGCACCCATTTATGAGAGAGCATTTGTACCTTGCAAACAGCATACCCATCATGGACATAGAATACAGAGAAAGCAAATGACAAGAATGAAACCAATTGACGTGGCGAATCTATATAAATCTGGAATTGCAAGCCAAGACCACTTGATACACCCAACTTTAGACTCAATTTGAGAGCAGATAAACCACTCATTTATATGTCCTAGTTTCGTTTAAAGGTTGTAAAGATCAGTTTCACAAGAAAAAAAAGTTATGATACTGAATCGAGATTCCATTATACAGCAATAAAATAGACATACAATGAAAGACATGAAACAGATCATCACCTGTGCAGGTTTCTTGTATAGCGCCCACACCACATAGTAGTGTACATGGCCTTCAATTGATCGGCCAAATCATTCACAACTGTGCCAGCAATGTCACGGCAATCCAATGGTTAAGCACAAATCTCGCGACTTCAGCTTTGCCAGTTCCACCTTATCTTTCGAGCTAGATGGCCATATCGCCCCTTTTCAACCATCTGTTTAATTATGCCACGGGCTTCACGAAGCTTCCCAGCATTCCTCAAATTGCTAACTAAAGTTCTGTACACAAGAAAATTCGGACTACAACCTTTGGATTCCATCTCCTTAAGCATAGAAATCGCCACCTTATAATTCCCTGCCATACAATACCCACGAATCATCGAATTGTAAGTAAATGCATTTGGCAGCTGGCCTTTGGCGGTCATGTCATCAAATATGGCCTGAGCCTTTTCAAACTCTCCAGCCACTACATATGATGTGATTATTACAGTATAACAAACAACATCAGGCAAACATCCATTCTTCTTCATCTCATCCAAAAACCATTCACATGCTTGTAAATTGCCAGCCCTACTCAGTCCATCCATTAGCGTGGTGTAGTGGAGAACACAAGGATCAATACCTTCTTCCTTCATGTGGATCAATAACTTATGTGCAGCTATTGGTCTGTTAGCTTTACCAAGAACATGAAGAATTATGTTGTAGGTGTGGAAGTCCGGTGAAAATCCATTCCTCACCATGTCATCCACCATCCTCCAGACCTGGCCTAACTCCCCCAACCGATACTTTGCACACATGATGACATTATAAGTTAGAACATCTGGGTAAAGACCCTGGCCCAACATTTTCTGATGCACCCAGTCAATCAACCTGTAGTGACGAACTCCAAGAAGCGAGCAGATAATTGCATTATAGGAGTGCTTGAAGGGTCTATAATTAAACGTCTTTGATTGAATGAACCTCTCCACAACTCTTCGAGCCAAACCTGCCTCACCACAAGTACAAATTAATATGTTGAAAGTTCGTGCTGTAGTTGGGAAACCATTCTCAGTCATCTCATCGACCAGCCTCCACATGGCCATGAACTCATCACAGTCTGCAAAAATCTTCATTATCAGATTGTAGGAACTTGACGAGTGCCTGTAATTTTCCTGCTGACCAGACCATAAAAAGAACTTATACCCCAACTTCGCCCACCTCGCTTTGTTGTCAGGATTTATGGTCCTCAAAATCCCCACAAGAACCTCTCTCACAAGAATCCACGACACCTTCAAGTGAAGCTCGGTTAACGCTGCTATAGAGTCAACTCCAGGACCATCTTGCATTAGAACTTCAATCACACGTTCAGCCTGGAACCTACCTTGCTGCCTCTCACACCAACGACTCTCGATGTGGATCTCGAATTCACTTCGAGAATCGGGCCCTGAATCCCCCCACGTCATCTTGAGGGGCTCTTCAATTAACTGGAACCCATTATCCATCATGGCATCCCCATCAGAGCTATAGTCACACAATTTCCTCGAAACTCCCACGATACATGGAACTCTATGAACCAACCTCGTACCAAATAAGGCTACGACGTTCATCCTTTAACAAGACTGGACCCATTATTACAGAAAACTGGCCACAGTTGAAGAAACAGAGAAGAGTGCAAACGGCAGATTGTTGGCAGACCTCGATGCAGATAGCTTCAAAAGCCTTGTGCAAACTAATCGAGAGACACCCATCAAACTATGCAAGCAACCCAATTCGCGAGGAACAATTCTTATTCCAAATTTGAGCAGGTTCCACGATTCAACCTAACTTACGGTTGGTAAAAATGAAGAACAAGTATCATTTGATGCTCTTCCTGAAGTAAAGGCGTACCTGGAACAGAGAGATAATTTGTTCCGGTGAGAAGAAATCGGAGGTTTATTCTTCCCCTTCTTGTTCATGAACTGGTGAAGTGGCGTCAGTGGACTGAGACTGAGAAGAGAAGGTATGAGCTTACGGCGAAAAACCCCTGGTTGCCTGAGAGGGGTTAGGGGAATCTCATCTACTGCGCCCAAGATTACTGGTACTCGCCGAGTATTGGCCCAAGTCGTCGATGCCGATCTGATACCCAGTTTCCAATTTCCAATTTCGGGTCGTCTGGAACAAAATTAACTGGGGAAGGAGCTGAAGATCTAGGAGCCCAACAAGGTTCGAGGAAAGTTGGGGCGGCCCATCCAATGAGACATGAAGGAAAGACACTAAGCTGCATAGACTTTTTTTTATTTACTTCGGAGTGATATCAAGAGAGTACAAGAGTAAAAGGAGCAAGTAGCGAAGGACCACTGCAGTAGTAAAGTTAGAAAGAGGTTTGCTCTGACCTCTCTCCTCGTTTGCTTTTATGACCGTTGCGAGTCAAGCCCCCACTGCGGGGGAAGACCACTGCCTGAAGCCTCCCGACGGGTCGCCGACTGCCTCTCCCGTGCAGCCGAGCAAAAAAGCGAGGGCTAACTCAAGCACGGAGTTCTCAGGGCAGACAGATATGGATATGGCCATCGTCACAGCAAGAGCGGAAGACGAAGAGATGCATAGCACGGAAGATCCAAACGAATCTAACACTGGAGCACCCTCCTCTGCCGCACTCAACTCAGGGGCGGAAAAAACCAGCTACAGAGACTCATTCCTTGGAAACAGTCCACCGGTTGATATCCCGGAAGGCGACGACCTAATGTCCGATGAATCAGAAACAGAGGATGCTGAGGATGATCCGGACTCTCCGACCATCCGAATAAAAAAGAAAACCAATGCCAAGATCTGCAACAGATGGCGACGTGCGATTACTTTCAGAATCCTTGGCCGAACCTTCCCATTCGCCCTTGTCCAGAGCAGGGTTCAACGAATGTGGGCAAAGACAGGTGGACTCAAGGTGGGTGATATTGGAAATGGATATTTTCAGGCAACTTTTGTTCCCAGCTGGATCACAATCGAGCTCTGTATGGCGGCCCGTGGACGATCGAAGACCACTACATCGTCTCGGAGCCATGGAGACTCGACTTTGACCCCGATTTCGACACGATAAACAGAACGGCGGTCTGGGTCCGCCTCCCCCGCCTCCCATTAGCTTACTTTGATGAAGAACATCCTGTACGACATCGGCAATAAAATTGGAAGGGTGGAGAAGATTGACTATAACACGGCCAACGGATTCAGGGGTAACTATGCCCGAATCTGTGTGGAAGTCGATCTCCAAAAAAGGTTAGTATCCAAGTACAGAATTAAAAGAAGGGTGAGACGGATTGAATATGAAGGGTTGCACATCGTGTGCTTTGAATGTGGCCATTACGGTCACTTTGCAGAGAAATGTCCACAAAAACAGATCATGGGAAGTCAGAGTACGAATGATGGAGGGACACAAGCTAACCAAGGACCCCCGAGTCAGGCTATTCGCCCAGAAATTCTGGAGGATTTTGGGCCATGGATGTTGGCAACCAGAACGAAAAGGAAAGGCAATCAACAAAGGAAGAAACAAACAAATGGAAAGGAGAATGGTGAAGTCAGGGAAACAACAGGGAAAGCCTCTGGCTCGAGATTTAGTGCCTTAGACACTGAAACTGATGTTCAAACAGGGGAAGAAACTACAGAAAATCATGGTGAAGGCCAGAACAACAATGATATGGAAATGGAGCAAGAGCAGAAAAATCAGACTGGAACTTCAACCAAGGCAGAAACTAAGGAAGGGAAACAAGAGGGTAGGAAACAGGAGAAGAGGAACACTGGGAAAGCAAGTGGGGAAGCTAGCAAAGGTTAGAAATCCAACACAAAGGGGATGTCTCGAAAGGAGAACCAGAAGGCTTCCCCGGTGCTACCCAAGCAAAACAAGGATAAGGATAAAGTACCAAGCCCCACCAAAACCAACCAGATCCAAGGTTTTAAGGCTGGGAAAGGAAATTCTACTCAAGGTGCTGTCTCCCCTGCTGGGACACACAAGCTAGGAGCTCCTGTCTCTTCTTCTTCTGCTTCAGGAAAAGTTGGAATGGGGAAAGGAGTTGCTGCAGAAGCAAAATCTGGCCACCAGCCAAAAATGAAGCAAGGGGCAGATAGGAAGGAGGATAAGCAATCCACCAAGGAAGGAGTGAAGAATCATACCATTGAGGAAACAGTCCCTAGGAAGATTGATTTCAGTCCACCGAGGAAAGAGAAAGTCAACAGGCCAGAAGATGCCATTGAATTGAAGGAGTCTGCTTCAGGAAGGATTCCAGAGATTCAAAAGACGGCACTAGCTGTCGACAAAGGAGAGTCCTGACCCATTGGGTCGTTGCAGGAAAGACCCCCCTTTTCCTTAATGGTTAAGTTTCTTTCCTGGAATTGTAGGGGTGCCTTGCATCCCAAGTTTTTGTCTACTTTGGAGCTCTACAAGGCTAGCTTCAAACCTGATGTTGTTTGTATTCTTGAGCCACGAATTAGTGGCAGAGATGCTGAAAGGGTGATCAAATCTATTGGCTTTGATACCTGGGAAGTTTCTGATGCTGTGGGTTTTAGTGGAGGAATCTGGGTGCTTTGGAACAGAAGCAACCTCAACCTGGAGCTTGTGGATAACCATAAGCAATTCCTCCACTTTAAATGCACTGCTGGAGGTAGAACTATCTTCTTTTTCACTGCTGTTTATGCTTGTCCTAATGAGCATGACAGGAGGGACTTGTGGCAATGCCTGAGAAACATTGATTGTGGCACCAATATCCCTTGGATGCTCTCTGGCGACTTCAACTCAATCACCAAGCCCTCAGAGAAGCAAGGTGGGGCACCTTTCAATGCTGCCAAGGTTAAAGCCTTCAAGGACTGCATCGATGAGTGTGGGTTTATTGATCTTGGGTTCACAGGACCAATGTTCACCTGGTTTACCAGATCGACAGGTCTTAGGGAGAGGCTGGATAGGAGCTTGTGCAACATGGAATGGCAGCAAAAATTTCCTGCCACTACTATGTTTCATCTTCTCAAGCTTAAGTCTGACCATAGGCCGATCTTGACTGACACCATCCAGCTGCCTGATTCAAGAAAAATGGAAAGAAGATTCCATTTCCTCGCTGCCTGGTTGGATCACAAAGAGTTTCAGCCGTTTGTGAAGCAGGAATGGAAGCCAGGAGAGGAATTTCTTTCTTCTATGAAGGAACTCTCTGAGAAACTGGCTGAGTGGAACAAGGAGGTGTTTGGAAACATCTACAAGAGGAAGAAAGAGTTGTTCAGAGCTCTGAAATCACTTGAAATGTTCAACGAGAGGAAGCCTTCTAGAAGCTCTATGGAAAAAGAGAAAGCTACCAGAGAATAACTTGAAGACACTTTGTGGCAAGAGGAGCTGTTATGGAGGCAGAAGGCCAGGGTCAATTTGGTTGTGAAAGGAGACCTCAATACTCGCTATTTCCACAATTGCACTCTTAGCAGAAGACAAAGAAACAAAATCACCAGATTGCAGGATGCAGAAGGGAACTGGATTGATGACCCTGCCATGCTCCAAGACATGGCTAGAGAGCACTTTGTAAAGCTGTTCACAAATGATGCTCCCTGTTCAGGAATCCAGTTACCTGCCCTCTTTCCCCATGTTGCTGAGTCTTGGCTCTCAAGAATTGGAAAAACTCCAAACATTGCTGATATCAGAGCTGTCCTGATGGGGATGAATGGGCTTAAAGCCCCTGGAAAAGATGGGTTTCATGCTTTATTCTTTCAAAAATGCTGGAATACTGTGGGGACTGACTTTGCTTCTTTCGTTCTGAAATGCTTTGCCATTCCCAGCACAATCCAGTCTATCAATGAAACACTGCTGGCTCTTATCCCTAAAGTGGATTCTCCCTCCTCTATGAACCACTTTAGGCCTATTAGCCTATGCAATGTGGGTTATAAAGTGATTGCCAAATGCATTGCCAATGATCTGAAACATCTTATGCCACACCTGGTGCATCCCAACCAGTCTAGTTTTGTTCCAAAACGTCATATCACTGACAATATCATCATTTTGCAGGAAACTGTCCACTCTATGTCAAGGAAGACTGGTAAGAAGGGGACAATGCTCCTCAAGATTGACCTTGCCAAGGCCTATGACAGAATTGACTGGAAGTTTCTCGAGGAAACTCTCATGGCTGCTCGTTTCCCCAGTAGCTGCATCAGACTCATCATGGCCTGTGTGACAACCACTTCATTTCAAGTTCTGTGGAGTGGTGGACAAACAGACAGCTTCACCCCTACAAGAGGTCTTAGACAGGGATGTCCACTCTCACCCTACCTCTTTACTCTTTGCATTTGACGTCTTAGCCATTGTATTTTACAAGAAGTGAATGATGGAAACTGGAAACCTGTGTGTCTTTCTCCTGGGGGCCCTGCTCTTTCACATCTCTTCTTTACTGACGATTTAGTTTTGTTCTCCCAAGCCAGCTTGTCTAATGCTAATGTTATCATGAAATGCCTTGATTCTTTTTGTGCTGCTTCGGGTGAGTTAGTTAGCAAAGATAAGTCTAGGACTTTCTTCTCTAAAAATGTGAAACTGATGGATAGAAGAGACATATGCAGTCGTCTTGGAATCCAAGAAACCAAGGACCTTGGGAGGTATCTTGGGGTCCCTGTGCTCCATGGGAAACTTACCAAGAATACCTACAGATATGTACTGGATAAAATGGATCAAAAGCTGACTTCTTGGAAAGCTAGAACTCTTTCACTTGCTGGAAGAGTTACTCTAGCCCAATCTGTGTTGAATTCAATTCCAACCTATGCTATGCAAACTACCCCCATTCCTGCTTCTGTTTGTGATGAGATTGATAAGAGAGTTAGAGGCTTTGTTTGGGGTTCTATGGATGGTAAAAGAAAACCTCACTTGGTTTCTTGGGAACAGGTTTGTCTCCCTAAGAAACTGGGGGGTCTTGGTCTTAGATCAGCTCGTTGTTTAAACAAAGCCTTTATGATCAAATTGGCCTGGAATATGTTTAACAACGAAACTGATCTTTGGGTTCAAGTTTTGCAGGGTAAATACTATAAGCAGAGAAATGGAAACATCATTTCCATGAAGAAAACCAATCACTCTTGTTTGTGGAGAGCTGTGGTGAAAGCCATGCCCCTTATGAAGGAAGCATCATGTTGGAGCATCAGAAATGGTGAATCAACAAGCTTCTGGCAACACCCTTGGATTGAGAATGGACTGATCCTGGAGGATTACCTGATCAAGGAGATCACTGATGAGGAAAAACAAACCCCTGTGGCCTACTGGGTTACAGAAGAAGGTGAGTGGAAATGGGATGAACTGAAAGAACTTCTCCCTGAGGACAAACTTTTGCTTGTTGCAGGAATGGAGAAACCAAGCATTGAACTGGGGGAGGACAAGATGATCTGGGGACTTGAGCGGGATGGGAGATTTCGACTTAAGTCTGCCTACTTCGTTGCAGACACCATGGAGAATGTTGAAGAAGATGAAGATGAAGGAGGATCATGGAAAGCTCTCTGGAAGTGGAAAGGACCCAACAGAATCAAGCACTTCATGTGGCTTGTCCTCCACGGCAGACTCTTCACCAACAAGGAACGAGCAAGGAGGAACATATCCACCAACAGTAATTGCAATCGATGTACTGATTGTGAGGAATCAATTGAACACATTCTGAGAACCTGTGATAAGGCAAAAAGGATCTGGGAAATTTTTCGAAACAAGCTGTCAAGGATTGATAGCAGATGCAACTTCCAGGAGTGGCTCCTCTCTAACCTTCTTCACGAAGACAAAGGGGTTGACTTTGGTGTGATCTGCTGGAGTCTTTGGAAGCAACGAAATGAGGAAATCCTGGATGGCAAGAACTACAATGAAACCAGTCTTAAATGCAGAGTGGAAGCCTGGCTCAACATCATTCAGCAAGTTCGGGAAAGGTCGGAGCTGGACTGCTGCATTTCGACGAAGAACTACCAAAACGAACCAGTTTCTTGGAAAGCACCTGATGAAGGTTGGATGCAACTTCAGACTGATGGCTCAGTGATCTCCCCTTCTGGGAAAGCTGCTACGGGGGGACTGCTGAGAGATTGTCTGGGACGCTGCACTGATGCCTTCACCGCCAACCTTGGTTGCTGCTCATTACAAGTGCTGAGCTGAAGGGAGCGATCGAGGGACTTCGGATTGCGTGGGAAAGGGGCTACAAGAAAGTTCATCTTAATATGGACTCTACTACAGCCATTGACATTGCTTTGAAATGCTTGGATGATGACCATAGACATGGTATCCTCGCGAGACAGATTCAGATTCTCCTCAATAGAGATTGGGAGGTTCGAATTAGTCATGTGTATAGGGAAGCTAATTTTGCGGCTGACTTCCTTGCTAATAGGGGTCACCTTGTTGATTTTGGCACACATCGATTCAATGTGTGCGACCCTGAGTTGGGTAGATGGCTTTTGTACGATATCATGGATATTGCTCATGATCGTTCGATTATTTCTTCAATGAGTTAGACGCTTGACGTCATTCCTTTTACCAAAAAAAAAAAAGAGAGAGTACAAGAGTTATACAAACAAAATTATCCAGTAATCTCTTATAAGTGACACTTTGGTGAAGCCACCCGAAAATCGAAAGACTTTAACTCTACGAGAGACAATATCAGTGCTTTAAACGTCACTCTACGGACAGCACTGTTGGCGGCTCTAGAAACCGCCTGAAACTCTATATAAACTAACAAAGAGTCTAGGATCTTACGACACTCCCGGAGCACCGGACATCTTAAGGAACCTTCTACGACACTTTGTCGGATCTGGTTGATGACCACATTGGAATCATCTTCCACTATCACGTGAGTCAAGGAACTTGAGGCGAGGATGGTGATAGCATCTCTAACGAGGAAGAGCTCTGCCAGATAGGGATTGACTACTCATTGGTGATGTATAGTGGCTGTCAGCACCACATGCCCGTTTGACCCACGGATAACAAGACTGGACGGGCATCTTGAATCACGAACAGCTACATCGAAGTTGATCTTCAAAAAGTCGTCTGGTGGAGGCTCCCAAGTGGCGGGAGGAGGATTTGTGAGGAGCAATCTGGGAGGCGCAGGAGGGGGTGAATATTGGAGACTTCAAGGATCTAGTTGTAGAACTGTCTGGCGAGGGAACAGACATGGGGTTGGTAGAATTCAAAAACTACTTTATTTCTATACTTCCAGATTCTCCAAAGTAAAACATGCACATTCCAGAATGTGGAATGGGGAGATCTCATAGATCATGACATGTCACCACTCACCACCATAGACTAAGATTAACGGTCGGGAGCGAAATCATTGAAGTTGCTCAATCTCACTAAGGTCCACAACTTGGTGGCTATGGCCTATGAGGCATATGAAAAATACGTGTTCAATGCTCTCTTGATGTCTCTGGCACAAGAGAAGGACCCATGATAATAAGTGTTCAATTCTCTTTTGACTAAAATTAAAAGTATCGCTTCAATGCTCGTGAAAATAGTTTAAGAGGGGGACCCATGATAATAAATAATCTATGTAATGGAAGGTAGAATTCAAATTCTATGAGAAATTTTCTTGGTTGATTAAGCTAGGAATCGACGACATTGACAATAAATAATTACCAATTGAATTCTCCATAATTATTGTCCCCACTCAAACATTCTCCCCATTAACTTGAAAATAATCGGATCATTAGTGTAGTCACAAGCCCAAACATGGTTACCCATTCAGCCAATCCAAATTCAACAACCAAAAAGGATACATTACTTTATATTGAGGAGAAGATGGGCAAAAAGTTGCAAGGTTGGAAACAACGTACCCTGCCCAAAGCAGCTAAGGACACTCTAATTAGAACCTCAACCACTAATATACCAGTTCATGGTATGATGTGCTTTAAGTTCCCAGTTGATACGTGTAGACGTTTAAATGGCCTCTTGGCAAGGTTTTGGTGGGGTTATGCTACTAATTTTGTTCATCTAATCCACTGGGTGTCATGGAAAGGTCTCGCCCAAAGTAAGTTTCATGGAGGATTAGGCTTCAGGGACTTTAGGGCTTTTAATCAAGCTCTATTAGCCAAGCTATGTTGGCGTATTTGGTCAAACCCTAATTCTCTCATTAGTCGATTATATAAAGGAAGATATTTCAATGAAAATACAATTTTGAAAGCAACCATTGGCTCTAATCCATCTTGGGGTTGGAGAAGTATTCTCTATGGGCGAGAGCTACTCGTGCAAGGCTTATGATGGCAAGTAGGTGATGGAAACAACATAGAAGCATTCAAAGATAATTGGTTATTAGCAGATAAGCCATGCCCTCCTGAGCTTAGGCGGCAAGAGGATAATTTCAACCCAAGGGTTTCCTTTTTCATCAGAGAAGGCCTACGGGAATGACATATCCCTAGATTAAGGCATTGGCTCAAAGAAAAGTCAGTTGACCTCATTCGTACTATGGTAGTTCCCATACTACCACAACAAGACAAGTTAATCTGGCACTTTACCAAAAATGGAACTTATTCGGTAAAAGCAGGATATCATCTTGCCTTGGATAATATTTTAACGCTTAGCCAAAAATTGATGGCCTCCATCATTGACCCTCCTATATGGAAAGGAATGTGGGCACTTGACGTCCCACCAAAGCTCAAGTTCTTTATATGGCAATGTCTGAAAGTTATTTTGCCAACTATGACGGCTCTTAGGTCCCGGGGAATTAACTGTCAAGTTCGTTGTCCAGTTTGTTGGGATAGTCAAGAGAGTATTGAACACCTCTTTTTCTATTGTCCTCCTGCTCTTCACCTCTGGAATATGGTGGGATTAAGCAGTTTAATTCTCTCCGCCCCAATTGAAAACTTCGGTATTTGGTGGCGACATGTTATGAACTCGGAAAACTTCCAAATCCACTATCTCCCCTGCATTTGCCTTCCATGGAGAATTTGGAAATCTAGAAATAAAGTGGTCTTTGAATTTACTCAACCACTAGCCAGCTCGCTTGCCCGTCAAATTTTCTTCCAAGTTCAAGAATATTCCTCAGTTTCTCCCCACCCCCAGATCCTTTCTCCCCGCCCCCAGCCCTCTCGACTCTCCAGTTGGGTTGGTCCTCCTGAAGGTTTTATCAAGATCAATTTCGATGCCGCTGTTCGTGTTCCGGGTTGCTCGTCAGGACTCGTCGTTCGAGGATCGGATGGGCAAGTCTTTTTGGCCTTGGGATTCCACCATCCAGGAGTTTCAAATCCCTATCTTGCAGAACTGCTGTCCGCCAGGGACGCCATCTCTTTACTTCATTCTCGCAGTATTCCCCTCGCCATCATCGAAGGTGATTCAGAAGTAGTTATCCGGTAACTTGATGGTAGATGCTGTGAAGACTCGGTGGGCGGGCCCTTACTTCGTGATTGTATTCAGTTATTGAGCTCATGTTCTTCTTGTATTCGCTTTAGCTCGGTCCCGAGGACTGTCAACTGGGCTGCCCATAGAATGGCAAGACAAGCCCTGCTGTTGTCCCCTGTAGAGATAGCGTCCTTCGATTTTGTAGGGTGGCTTCATTATTTGTCTTTTTGGGGTTTTGGGTAGAGGATTTAACTATTGTACTTTGACATTACTTGGAAAAAAAAATCCAAATTTTCACCGCAAATTAAATTCTCCTTAGATCCGCCGAGGGGAAGATTCCAACAATGGAACTTGGCTGCCATGTGCTAGCCTTTTTTTTTTTTTTAATAAAACCACATAATTAAGTTTTTATTAAATTTGGGCCAGGTACTAACCTTAATCACTAAAAACTTGGAATTCCAAAACCGATAATGAAAATGACCAATTAAACATACCAATAAAATGAGGTGGTCCACATAATTAAGGATTTAATCGGCCCATTATCCACCAATAAAGATGGTTTAATAGCCCACAAAGGCTTTAACGGCTTCTTCAATCTCCATGGGCGGCCAGATCTTCGATCATTTCTTCATCAATGTCATTGTCTTCTTTCCTCCACGTACTTGGAGCTGCTTTTACACGCAACGCTGCTCGTCCATGAATGTAAGTAGATTATCATTATCCAACTTAGTTAGTAAATATTCAATTTAATACGCGTATATATTGATGTACGTATGTTGACACCTCTTGTATTAAACACGTTTAATATTCATATTTATTGAATGAAATTGATAACTAAGCATTATTAATTTTAAAACAATTAACTTCTTATATACGTACCATTAATATATAGATTAAAGTTGATGACGTACATAATTATATGTACACACCACATTATGTTCTCCAATCATGCAGGCAGAGGCAGGGGCAATGTAAAAAGCAAGTAAGAGATCAGAAGTTTGAAAGAAAAACAAACTGATAACCATAAAAAGAAAAAAAAAAAAAAAACTGAACGACGCCGTAAAGAGGGAACGGCTACGGTGCTAATAGTACAATAGTTAGCACCGTCCTAATCAAGAGAAAAACCACTACTAGTTTGAATTAGTAGTGATTTAACTTAGATGTTGTATTGATTTTATAATAATCCGTAGTGATTTCGTTATTTTTAGTAGCGTTTTTTCCTAGTTATCACGGTACTAACCCCTACAAGGGTTAGCACCTAATCCCATCCCGGGGAGGGTTTACGGTGCTAATTGTACAATAGTTAGCACCGTCCTAACCAAGGGAAAAACTACTACTAGTTTGAATTAGTAGTGATTTAGCTTAGATGTTATATTGATTTTATAATAATCCGTAGTGATTTTTGCTAGTTATCACGGTGCTAACCCTAAGGGTTAGCACCTAATCCCATCCCTCCCGTAAAGAGCAAGTAAGAGATCAGAAGTTTGAAACCAAAAAAAACGACGCCGTTGCCGGGGATCGAACCCGGGTCACCCGCGTGACAGGCGGGAATACTTACCACTATACTACAACGACATTTTTGTTTAGTTTAAATGATTAAGGAAATAAATAAGTTTTGTGCAGTGAGCTGCTTGATATAATACGATTTTCGATTTACAGAGCAGTGGCGCGAATTTTGATTTCGTTTTCTGGAAGAGCAGAACGTTGGCCAATCTTCTCGCTTCTTCTTTCAGGTCTCTCTCCCTCTCCCTCTCAATCTCGCAGAGTCGACTTGGTGCGTTGTGATTCGGCGAGGAAATGCGAACTCGTTTCCTGAACATAGACTACTTCAGCTCTTGTTCGTCTTCGTCCTCTTCCGTCGAAACCCTAACTATCGTTGAGCTCCCGGTGCCGGACCTCGCTACTCCGCGTCTCTTCAATGTCGAGGAGGATTTCGATGGCTGCGAAGACGTCGCTCCTTTTTCGCTCGAGATAGGGAAATTGCCTATCGAAGCTGCTCTATCGAGGTTTATTGCGGAAGTAGTGCCTCAGTTCGTTGATACTGCAGATTTCGGAGATGTCTGGTGCGGAGAAGATAAACAAGGTTCAATTGGCGAGCTACGATCGTTCGTCTTCGTAAGTGATCGGAACACACTCCTCGAGGTAGATTTTGAGTATAACTTCGAATGATCGCCTGCATGAGTTGTTTTCATTTTCGTTCTGTGCTATTGATTGAAGTAGAATTCCGTCGTCTACGATGCCAGTTTGAATCTCGATATAAGATAATGGAAGTTGGAAGGAAACGAGAAATTGAAATACTCTTAGATCTGAGCAAGATATGTGGTAATCACAATTAAGTTAACATGACATGTCTTTTGTATCCCGTTCAGTGGACTCAGTTTGATGTAATTTGCAAGGGTAGCCAAGAATTCTTACCACAATGATGAAATTAGATCATAAGTTACCGAGAGAATCACAGTATGTTGTTAATTTCATTATTATTATGATTGTTAATTTGTGGAGAACACGGTTTAAAGGCTATACAATTTGATTGCAGAAGGAGGAGGACGGTAGTTTTGTGGCAGATGAGAGCATAGAGGCTCATGAAGTCATAATGTTTGAAGCACCAGAGGTTGATGCGTTTCTGGTAAGTTTGCAGAAATCAATCATCCGGATGGATCGAAAGTGCTTGTGTATGAAGTTTGTAAACTTATGCATATTGGTTGAATGGCTGCAGGGGGAGAGACACTCGTTCGTGGAGGGTTTGCAAAGTCTCTCTGAAGTTTCATACACTGAGAAAAAGCTGGTAAGTGCGTGTGCATGTCACGCTAGTTTTAGTAATAATGTATCTGATTAGAATGCTCATCAGCCTTACCTGCTCGGTTTCAGTGTTTGTACCATCTAGTTGGTCCTTTTGAGTTCTTCTTTTGCTGGTTATTGGTGATGGATTTTATTCACTGAGTTGTAAATTTGTTTATTTTGGTTGTCTCCTGTCAAGGTGTCTTTAAAAGGCATAATAATGTTCGCTTGTGTTCTTCTGAGGGCTTATTCATTTAAGGATAGTTTCAGTTGTCCTGCTCGTTATTTATTTGATTGCCATGTTTACTTTCTTGTCATGTATTCTTTCAACTGTTAGACAATTCCTTAAGGCTTAAATAGGTGATACTTAAAACCACAAGTTTTTTTTCTTCTTATCAGTCTTTCCTATAAGCCAAGTTTTGAGTTAATGGATTTTTGGTCCTGGATGCTTAATGACATAGGCAACTTGATGATCCCTTTGTTTTTTACTTGCAGGACCTGCCTATTCCAGGTCTTCCAATGCAGCCTTATAACAAGATTAAGGAATCGATTTATTCAGTCGGTGATGTCTCTTTAGAGTATGACATCAATCAAATGCCCTATGCATGTGAAGATGATGGATCCATGCAGGGGCGAACATCCTCAAATCACGACTTATTCCCTACTTTAGAAGTTCATGAAACTAATCTTCGACCTATCACAGGATGCTTTAAGGAACACCAGTTTCTATCATTGCTAGAAAGCATGGAGACCCAGAGTGCCAGTACTGAGATGGAGGCCTTTGGATCTGTAAAGTGTGATATTTTTGAGGCTCCCTCAGACCATTGTCTATCAAAGGACTGCATAAACTCTGAGGTCACATCCTCTGATTCAATTCTACTAGTGGACGATATAACCATAGTGGACACCATATGTCATCAAGAAGGCTCTGCTGTTTGTTCTCTTCCAACAGAGCCTATCACTTTTGAGGAGCTTGTATTTGTCTGGACACCCTTATCTCAACTTTGCGATATCTTCTTCAATATGCAAAAAAGTCTCGAATCAGAAAATTGTGACTTGATGACCCAGAAAGAATTGAACTTCAGGAATTTGAATGATTTGGTTGTTTCTTCTGAGCTGGCTCTGATAGATGGCACTTTCAGAACAATGCCTGCACCTATTCTTTCCGACCAGGATAGGATAAAATCAATGTATACCATCCTTGAAGAAGTGCTCACGGAACTAAAGGAGCAGCCCCTCTCTGCATCTAATGATATTTACTTGGATTGGCATTTTCTATATGGTGATTTGTGCAACTGTAAAATTGGCTGCCGCAGTATTCATGGATTGGAGGATTTGGATTCTCACACCCGAAAGCTGGATATGGAATTCTCTGATGATGGAAAGCCGATACTTGACTTCATTCTTTCTGATTTTACTTTGTTCAAGACGGATGAACATCAGGAATCACTTATTATTCTTCCTGAAGGCTTGCCTGGCTCTTCAAGTATGTGCCCAGGTGGTAAATTTCCAAAACCAGCAATGCTTAGACAACTGGATGTGGAAAATGGCGGGAAGGCTTCCGCATTGTTCAAGTCCATGTCGCAATTGAATGATCTCGACCTTTTCTTGAATCGTGGGAAAGCAACTGCTAAGAAAAGAAATGAGCCAGCAGTTAAGGCACCCAACCTACATCCCGTGCTTCCTGAGGTAAAATTCTTCAAAATTAAGTTGGAAAAGTGGATTTCTTGTATAACCTTGACAATAAACTGATTCACCCACGACTCAAGGAAACATCTTATAATTGATAGCATTTTCTTGTGTACCTTGAGTATTTGTGATCATCAATGTAAAGCATGTGACTGATAGCATCTTCATTATCTCGTTTTAGATTTCAGGCACTGTTGAGTTATCATTTCCTGCGCCCTGTGATAGATAAAATAGAAACTTGATTAATGCTGCATTGTCCTTATCCTAGGAAGAAGTTTTCAATCGGGAAGAAAGTATGGGCCAACATAGTCTGAATGAACAACTGAACTCCAGACCTATGGATTATAACATAGAGAAAGGGTCTTCAGAGGCGACAGATGAAGGATCTATACAGCATCTTTTTGGTCCTAGTGCAGCTAACTCTAAGTGTACTCAAGGAAGCAAAGTTTCTGGCCCCAAGACTGTCATTGTTGTGAATACTCAAAACTTTGACAAGGAAATGATAATGTCCAGAAGAAGCGTCTATAATAAGATTCTAGTAATGGAAAAGGACGGAACAGAAGTCGTAGAACGTGACATAGATCTTCCTGTGGACGTCCTGATAAATTCTGCCATGTGCCTGGCCTGGTATGATTGCAAAACTATAAGAAAGAATGCAACCACTTTTGAAGAAGCTTCGTCAGGCTTTCGTTTGTGCATTGAGAATATTGCCACACATGTTCTCACCTTGCTGAGTTTCACTTTCAGTGGCTGCATTCTGGTAATTGATTAAACTTAACTTTATTTAATCTCTTCAACCAGTTGTTGTTAAAAGTAGCACAAGGGGCACATGAATTTTTTTAATAAGTGCAACTTGAATGTGGTTCTCAAGACATAAATATCGTCTCTATTATCACCAATCTTCTTTCGTAGTAATTTCCCAAAATGTTCTGCTACCTACTGTAGGGGATCACATTGCCTGCACATCTGTATGCTGAACTGTCACTAGATTGACGGATTTAGGAAATGAGACCAGAAGATGGTTCAGGCAGTGACATCAAGCAGGAACAACCTTTAGTTTTTGCAATGGTTTTTTACTGTGTGGCCATGCTATGAAAATGCTATGCTTTGTTGAATACTTGCAAGTTTCTGGAACTCAAGTTCTGGTTTCATTTCTGTTACGCTGTAGGTCTTTGAGGGGGAAATCAACTTTCTCTCTGCTGTGATGGAATCCTCGGATGGACTTTATGCTGCAGCAGCAGGCCTTGGAATAGATTTACAGATTTTCTGTTCATACTCATCGGAGTTGACCGGTGAAATAATTTTGGGCAGTGTCTTACATACAACCAAGGTGTCCATGAGCATATGTCCTAAAATGCCGGAATCAGAAACCCTTGCAGAATCATTCCTCACCAAGTTCCCTTCAATTAATCCTCTGGCGGCTCATGCAATACTGTCTTCTGGAGGGACACTCATCGAGTTTCTTGAATACTCTCATGAGCGTAGGATCCTTGCACTCCAACAGCATCGTATTCCTGAAGAAAGCATATCACTGTTTAGTGCATTATGCAAATATGGTGAGGGGGAGGATTCTAAATCTGCATTGACAGACTCCCTCTCCTCCGCATCATCTGCAGCAAACTCCAACAAACATCATATAAGTCCACATTCTGAGAGGAAGAGAAAGAAATATGTCCATAGTCCTCCAAAGATGGATATATGCATGGACAACGGGTGGCAGTTTCAACCAGTAGACAAAAAGGATTGTTGGACGCCTGATGTAAAGGAGATTCTGGATGAGCCGAAACAGCCTATCCCACATCTGGCAGGCTTTTCTGGCCAGAAGCAAAAATCAAATGCTGATGTGGCTGTCAATTCTTGTAGTCTGCCAAAACCATATGATGCCTCTCGGCACTCAAGAGCTGCAAAGGTAATGGACAAATTGCCCAACAGAGGGATTTTTCTGAATCAGTTCTTGAGTCAAAACCAGGGATCTGATGCCAGTGAGAACCGGCGTAAGGACTTCATGGGTGACATCATTGACCTCACTAATAGTCCCTCATCGGATAATGAGAGTCCCTCTGCAAAAGATTCAGCATATTTCCCCTCATGGTTGCGTGAAGAAGATCAAGATTTTATTAGCAAACCTAAAGCTGCAAGAAAACTGGCATATGGCGGGGACAGCTTGTTTAGCTTCCCAACGGCCAGTGAGATAAATCCCAAAATAGATATATGGGCGTCCTTTAAGGATCACGGCAAAAGCAGTTCGCTAGACGTTAAAGGTTTCTATGATGATGATTATAACCAACTTAAGTTTTCTGCAGAAGACCAGAGTGCAGACTTGAAAGAGTTTCCAGCACAAAGAAGTCGGGCAGGAAGTTCTGTTGGGTTGCCTCCTGAAGAGACGGCACATTTTGGCCCAGCATCATTCTCTAGAAATGTACATAGCGAAACACCAATGTCTAGAGCCATTCATTCTTCCGAACCTCAGACTAGTTCACCATGGACAATTGAGTTTCTTAACGGGATCAGAGAGAGGAGCAGATTGCGGAAGCTTTCATTGCAAAGCAATACATCTCCTGCCGCTCCTGGCTATACAATAGATGTATCTAAAGGTATAAAGAGGAGAAGCCCTTCCGTCATCGACTTTTTCAAGTACCAAGGAGGTCACACTCCTGATAGAAGATCTGGACCCATGAAGCAGAAGCCGCCTACTCGGTCATTAAGTGCATCAAGGATTGGGAGAGTTCAAGCATCAGTTTCTCCAATAAGGACTCCCATCGATAGAAGGGCAAAGCAGGTGATGTGGGGTTCCTCTTGTTTAGTTGTGGACTTCATTCTCTCTTGTTTTTGGTCAGCTGGTTATATATCATTCTCTCTTCCTTTTAGCCAATGTTTCCTCACCATGTTGCAAACTTTTTTCTTGCAGACACTGTCATTTGCAAAGAGTAGCAGTGGAAGCCAAACTAAGCTAGTATGGACTGATGGTGGTGTGAGGCGTTTGAACAAAAAGATGCGGAATCAGTAGCGAAATGTCATTCAGCAAATAGGTAGCAACACAGACTTCTTTGGATCAACATTGTGAAAAATGGAGGTTGGTATTCTGCAATAAAAATATCCTGACTTTTGTAACAATTGAGCCTGCTTATGTAATTATATTCTGCATAAAAATCAAAATATATGCTCTCCTTTGATCAAATGGAAATATCAAGACACTGTATTAACTTTCAAATTGTACATCCGGTAGCAGGTCGATTTTCACATTTTAGAAGGACCAGTATAGATACTTCAGCCTCAATAAGGAACAATTTCACCATGGTGGGAAAACATATATTTTATTAATGCATTTTCCCTGACGATTTTATCAATTTGTAAATTTCGTGTCCTGATGCCAGAGACACTGCCTGATTGCTCCCACCATGGAATGATAAGGAGCAACAATCAACATTGATTACTGGTCTTACAGCAACAATTCCCTTTTAGCTCTTCTTACCAATTTTCAGGTTACGTACAGTCATGACCAACTGCTGCCTTTCCCCTTCTACCTCAGCAAATTTGAGGCTTATGTCTGAATATCTCACCTCCATTTCTTTCAATTCACTTTCCATGCGTCTGTTCCTTTCCTTGATCTGTGCTATCTCATCCAGCATTTCTGTCAGATTGCAGTTTTCCAGGAGTTGCTCTGTGTGTATCTTTGCTTTCCTGTAGGAAAAAAATATTGAGAGTATTACTAATGTGACTATGTGAGGCAGCTCTGCGAAGCGCTGTGTCTGATTGCATTGAAAGTTGAACTAAAAAACTGGCCTATTGCAGCACGCAAAAAAACCATCATAAGCTCAAAGGCGAATGGGGTAAACTTTACCAGTTATCAATGACCTCATTATCTGCGACCAAGCGATCATCTTCCTTCTTCTGTAGCTCCCCATTCAATTTAAGGATTTGCTTCCACAGGCTCTCTTTCTCCAATTCTTCTTCTGACAGGCTATGTTTTAACTTATTATGTTGATCTTTAAGTCCTTCTATTTCCAACTGTAGCCTCATTAGCATTGTCTCCCTTTCATCCTTCATCGACTTCAGGTTTTCCAACTCTTCCCGAACTTCTTCTGCTTCTTGCTTTGCTGATGAATATTTTCTCTCCAATTCTTTTTTCTCTTCGTTCTGTCTTCCAATCTCTAGTGTTGTTTCTCCAAGTGATGTCTGCTTGGAGGCGTCTGCTGTTGTGTGTGCTTCTAGTTTAGCTTTGAGCATTTGAATTTCCCTAGAGAAAGCTTCTTGCCTTTCTTTTTCTCGCTTCTGCACACTTTCCAGCTGCATTGACTTTTCTTCTACTTCCAATGATATCTCTTCCATCATTTTTGTCCTGAGATCAAGTTGAGTCAACAGTTCTTCCACTCGGACTTTGTTCTGGTCTCTGATTAGTGCAACCTCTTCATAAGCTTTGTTAAGCTTTTCTTCCATGATCCCATTCTGCTCCCGGAGCTTTTCTGATTCCATGTGAACACTCGCCATGTGCTTCTCATTATCTTCAATTTTACTTGCCATTTCCTGTGAAAGCTTTTTAAATTCCTCCTGGAGTCGCTCTGCTGTGACGCCATTTTTCCACATTGTCTTCCTCAAGGCCTCTTCTGCACGAATAGCTCTTTGTTCCTGCTCGATTTTGGCTTGGGTCAAATCATACAGATCTTTCTCGAATCCCACTGCCTGCTTCTCAAGTTCCTTCTCCAATGCTTTAACTTGACCTTCAAGCTCATTGATACGGAGCAATGATTCGGACTGCTCTTCTGTCTGCTCTCTCATCTTATGCTCTACTCTCCTTAGCTGTGATTCAAGTTCTCTAATAATAGCCAAATGTTCAGAACGTTCATTTTTCACCTTCAAATTTTGTTCCATGTTCTCCTCTAACTCAGAGGAGATCTCAAGGTTTTCTTGTTTTAGGTCCTCATAATCTTGTGTGAGATGCTCTATGTACTTCTCTAGCCTTCCCCTGCTCTCCTTATAGGCCTCTATTTCATCAGACATGTCAGCTATCTGTTCTCTCAGCGCTTCACTGGTAGTGGTATCATCTTGATTTTCATCGGTTTCTGTGTTGCAACTACACTTTTGGCAGTGGACTTCTTTATCCTGATGATATGATTCTTCTAGCTTGCTGGTAAGCATAGATATTTCCATGCTTTTCCCCTTCAACATATCATCAAGGTCCTGCACAGCTAGAATCAACTCCGAATTTGATTCTTGTGTTTTCTGTAGCTGCAACTCGAGATTGACCTTCAACTCCTTTTCATGGGCAAGCTCCTTCCTCATCTCTTCTATCTTCACCCTTGACCCTTCATTTGATGTCTTTACTCGGTCCAGAGCCTCTGCTTCTACTGTCTTCCTCGAGAGCTTGAGTTGTTCACATTCTCTTTCCAGTGCATCTCGCTCCTCCTTAATGTCCATCATTTCTCTTGATAAATCTTGTGCTCTTTTGGTCTCTTTCGTTACTTGTTTCCGAAGAGTCTGCAATTCCATTTCTGATAACTCTGACTGTCGCATTAGACCAAAGATTTCACTTTTAAGCTTCTGAATGGGTTGATCTCTACCTTCGTGGAACTGTTTTGGAACATTGTTATTATCATCACCAGGGCTGTTTGTTGAATCAACTAAACTTTCGTCTGATGCTGAGGCCATTGACCATTCTGTGTTAGATCTTCTGTGTAGGCGGTTCTTTGTTGTTGTTGAATTTACATCAATCGATGCCCTCTGAGGCATCGAGTTTTGTCTCCCAACTGACTTGAAGCTGCTTTCATTAGAGCCGATGGATGCTTTGAAGTTGTACTCTTCTTCAAAGTCATCTATCTCCTGCTTTCATGACAATAATGAAAACTTCAGTATTACATGGAGGATACATCATCCTGTCTATAAAAAAATGTTATAGATATGCTACTGAATGACAAGAAAAAATGGATCTTTTAAACCTACTTCTGCGAAATTCTTGTCATCTATGTCTGAACGATCATTGCTCGATAGGCTCATCAACCTTTCATCCTGAGGTAGTGCTGCTTCTCCATTACTTACCCTGATTCTGAAATACTTTCACAGTATTGCATATTAATATAGGGAATCAATTCAGGCGTGCAAGTAAAATTTCGACAGAGAACATAATAAAAAAGAGCATTATCAGTTTTTGTTTGTACCTCTGATCGATGCCTCCTTGAATCTTATGAACTGTTATCTGTTCCATTGATGCAGAAATATGAATTTGTTCAGAGTGGAAAATGGTTCAATTAGAGCAAGAGTCTAGACACAGAATTAGTAATCTTCTGGTTCTAAACATGTAATAGTTGTGCGAGAAGGAGGCAGAGCATACATGTAAAACTGCACCAGAATTCGCAAACTTCAGTGGCAGAGAGACAGTCATTGGTTCATTTTCGTCAGCAAAATCTGCAAAATCAATTGATGATTCTCCAAGATAATCTTTCTTGGCTGATCCCTGCAAAAAAGGTCAGCAGGTGTCAAGCTTCAAGCAGAGGAAGATACAATACAACCGGTAAGTGCAGAAGCACGGCTTACGCTAGAAACAATGAAGTGATATATTTTCTCGTGCAGCTTTCCTGTTTTGGGCTCCCTAACGAGTTTAACTGTCACATATATAGGATTCTCCCACAAGCAGTTCCCATCTTGAACTGCAGTTTTCTGCAACTTAAATGTGGGCTTCCCAACATCCTCCGGCACCAAAGACACAGTCAGAGCAGGCTTCTTTAACTGTGGTACCTGAGAAATGCAGTTGTGGAACCAGTTTGACAGTAAGTCACCCAAATCACCGGATCAGATTATGACATTATACAATTATGCATAAACTAGAATATCCATCTTGAATTGACTTGACTTGAGCAGAAACCCACTAGAGATTCGACAGCAAGAAACTCTTTTATCTTCTTAATAGATTCATACCTGGGTTGCCTGAAACTGCAGCTGAAACACTGCTTTGAACTTCTTCTCCTTGCTCCTCCATGACTTAAACATGTTTCCTTTCCTTTAAGGCTTCCCCACCTTATTCTGGGCTTTTGCAAAGAATCCTCATGAAAATGCTCCCACCTGGGGAGCTTCTTTCTGACAGATTGTACCTCAGTCAGGCCCAGGCACAAAAACAATGCCTGGTTCTTCAGAAGCAACCGAGTAAAATCCAGAAAACACAGTGAGAAAGCAAAGGAGAAGAAGACGGCAGGTTCTGTCCTTTTGTGGCTTCTGTTAAACTAGTTACGTTTGCAAAAAGAACCCGTTACAGTATGAAGCAGGGAAAACTAAACCCAACTAAAAAAAAGAAGAACAAGAGCTCTCTCTCTCTCTCTCTCTCTCTTGCAGACTTTATTGCCATATCGTGTGTGTATTATTACGCAAAACTAGCTGGATTTGTTCCCAATTGTTATTTTATGGTTATGGATCTTGGTTTTCTTTATAATGCAGGAAAGTACTAGGTGCTGAAGATTAAAGACACCCATGTCCCTACATTTCAGTGATATATCTTCATCAGCCACCTTGGTCTCCGGGTAGAAATCTCTTGTATGTCCCTAGAGCATCGTTGGCGTCTTGGCGACAGGGATGCCAAGGTGTCGGAGGCAAAGAATTTCATTCAGAAATCACAAAGCAAAAAGTGGTGCCCTCTTAAAGTCAAGTTCATCCGTCCCACAAGAGAGGTATTTCTCTCCTACCCCCCACCATTTAATTGACGCAACTGCATTCATCCGTATGTACTGTCCCCAATAATTGCGATGAAACATGCTCTACTCTGCGAGAAAGGACCAGTAGTAGGAGCCAGAGGTTAACATTATGCCATAATGGTTCAGTGCTAAAAAATTTCTAAAGATTCCTCGGTCAATGCCCATTGTGTTTAATTTGTAGATGGCCATTATGGCAAATGAGCAGTTGAGACTGCCAAAAGATTAGGAGTTTGTTGAGGATGCAAAAAATCTGAGGCTGGTGTAGTTAGAGAACTAAAAATCATCTTTGTCAATTCGATTAGGAGTTTCTATAAGCACGTGCTTAGATCGTTAACTTGTGATTCTTAGTCGTTGGATTGTATGTAGTGTCAATGGTTTACGTTTAAGTACGTGAATAAAAATTTCGTTAACCCGTCGTTTGTCCAAATTTATCTTTTTTTTCAAGAGCCATAGTCGGCCCCAGAAAAGGCACCGGGTGCCTTTACCTTCCACAAAGTTGCAGCACATCCTCATCGTGTTCCAGCAATGCAAAATTTTAGAAAAATGCCTGCCCCATCTTTGGGTTGGTTGCATTATTTTTTGTGGTAAAAACTACACTCAGGTTGGCCAGTTTATGTTAAAGCACGTTGTCACATGTGCTATGGCCACCTTCTCTTTCCTGCTTACCTCCTAATCTGATGACCATTATCTTGATCCAATTCCACAAAACAAAGCCATGTTTCTTCATGTACTCATAGACAACGAATACCAAACAATACGTGTGTAGGATCCCACCTGGGTTTTCTTTATTCTGTCTTTTACTTAATTGAGACCGTCTTTTTTTTTTCCACTTCAAATGACCATATCTTTTCTTTCATGCTGATCATGCATACAGGAAGTCAACTACCAACGGTAATACACCATTACTGTCAGAGCCGTAGTAAAGGAATCTGCTGCATCTCTGCATCATTTCTCTACCAAAACCAAACGGCAGACAGTCACGCGAGTCAACTCGTCGCGAAAATGGACTCGGCTGAAGCTTCATGATGGGTTAATTGGTTATAAGGTACGCCATGCTTTTCCCTTTTACCCAACCGCAATTGTGAATGACAGTTCAATTCCTACCTATAACTTTTCCATTTTGCTGTGCTGTTACTGTTGCCATAACTTGCTCTTTAACTGCCAAACCAAACACACGGGGTTCGGCCTGGAAAGTTACCCCCTAGCTTTCAGTACATGACCAGTTTTGCTGCCTGGGCAGCTTACCCGTTGCTTCTTTACTAACTAGATAGTGATTGAGGATAACAGATCATCCACGAATTTTTTTCTCCTATTGCATTCCATGCTTTTCAGTCCCAATCGGGTCTACTGATATTCTCCCCATTCTTTTGCTATAATACAAAGCTTGCACCTACCATATTCCTCCCCATTTAAGAATGTTTTTTTTAATTAGAAGAAACATCGTTGAGTGAGGCAACCATATTATACTGTTTCAACCTACATTTCCATTATGAGATCATAATACAGATTTGGAGTTTAGTAGCTTCCATGCCCTCTGTATAGCTGCCACAGACTACCAACCGAATGGATTCTGTCGACTAGGAAGAAGATAAGGATCAGTAGGGAAAGCAGAAGGTTCTTATAATCATTGGCTTTTAGTATTTCTTATATGCAGTGCGAGTTGTCATATTGGGGAAATTAGTGTTTTATGAGGGGAAGGTGAAATAGGAAGAGAGGCATTGGATTCTGGTGGAAGAATGAATGTGTTAAAATAGATTGGTGAGGGGAAAATGCTTGAATCATTGATGCAAACATCGTGGCTGTCTTCACGCTTGAAAATGATGGAAGTTGAAAAAAAAAAAAATTGTTTGCGTCCTTTTGTGAACACCTTTTACTTGTGCCATTGTTAAGGTCAGTAGGTCCTAAGTCCTTGTTTTAGGTGCTCCATTGCCCATTGGAAATCCTATACATGGGGTGTGAGTCCTTAACCTGTAATCCAGAGTTGAAACTCTGATTTGCGTGTGTCATAGCTTCATTGGTTAAAAGAAGTGTTACCCAACATCCATTCATTATTCTTAAGTTTAGGTGTTTAGTCACTAATTTTCGACCATATAATAAAATGCCTATTAATTTACTTCGAATTCGATAGAGTTCAAATGGTGGTAACATTTTTTTTTTTTATCTTGGTACAAGGTGTAAGTTATACTTGTGTAACTGTAACTTTAAGTTTAGGTGTTATAGCTTTATTGGTTAAAAGAAGTGTTACCCAACATCCATTCATTATTCTTAAGTTTAGGTGTTTAGTCACAAATTTTCGACCATATAATAAAATGCCTATTAATTTACTTCGAATTCGATAGAATTCAAATGGCGGTAACATTTTTTTTATTATCTTGGTACAAGGTGTAAGTTATACTTGTGTAACTGTAACTTTAAAAGTTTGTCTAGTATTTCTTGTCTTTGTACTCTTTGTATAGGAAACTTGGATGGAATTAGACATTGTGAGTTGTGAGACTCGAATGTTTGGAGTAAAAATGTGATGACTGATTATATTTGGAAAGGTATCATAGCCCAAAGTTCAGTCATATTATGATATCGGCCTACCCAGCTTTCTATGAGTGTCAAGCCCATTTTGATGGGCCTTTAGCCCTAATGAAGTAGGGATACCAACTGGTCTAAGGTTATAGCTCTGGTGGGCCATTCTTGAAGGTCTGGTTATGTGGAAACAGTCAGAGTTGCAATCTCTTGTACACCTGGAAACAAGAGGCTGTGAGTCTGACTGTAGTTATTATTATTTCTTTTGATGGAAGTTCTTTTATTTTACTTATAGAAATCATGATTAATTTAGTGACTCAAGTACCTAAAAGCAAAATACTTTTTGAAAATTTTCTAAAAAGAACTGCATTCTTTTATAAAAAAAAGCAGGTTTTGATATTAATAGAGATGGATTTCATAGAGAATGGATTAATGGGTTGAAGTTTCTAGATAATTAGCCTTATTAACAGTGGTGAAGTAACAATTCAGTATTTTTATCCCCTAATAATTTGTGATTTTAACTTAACGAGCTTAGCTGGTTTGATAGTGGACGAATTAGATTCACTTTACCTCTTAATGTCAATTCCAGTACATTACAGCTGTCTAAGTGTCTAACTAACAAGAGCTTCAAGTAGCGACCGCAAGAAACATCCAAAGTAGATTTTTTTTCCCTTTCAGTCTGGAACTCTGGATCCTTTTCACTAGTCGCCCTTTCCAGTGACGTCACTGATGACTGCATCTTGTTTCAGATTTTGGAAACCTACCCCCAACGACGTAGTATCGCTAGTCGTCGCGCTAACCCTCGGACAGTTGCAAGAATCATGCGCTAGATCCTCTCTGGATCGAGAAGTTCATCCATCTGCTGTCTGTGCTCTCCACAGTCCACACCTTCTACCATTTATTTCCACAGCCTGCACTGCTTTCTCAGAAGGGCTCAAAATCCTAGGCTCTTCTTATCAGCTACTCGATTGAACCCACGTGGCAAAGATCCACTCTTTTGGGAGGTCTCCCCTCCATCTGACGATCATCTCTTTGCATCACTTTCATCAATTGGTAGAGACATCGGAGACGTGGCTAACACAGACCCCAAATCCAGACATTAAACCCACTCTCTCCCTCCCTCCCTCCTGTCTAGTGTAGTCTCTCGGCAATCCTGAGCAACAGCAGTCTGTTCTTTCTGGGGAGAGAGGAAGAAGAAGAACCAGAAGAGAGAAGATGGCTTTAGCAGTAAAGGCATTACCTTTCACGTTTGTGGCGCACGCGATTGCGGTGGTGGCTGCAGTCATGGTTTTGGTTTGGTGCATCCACTTCAGAGGCGGCTTAGCTTGGGAGGACACCAACAAAAACCTTATCTTCAATGTAAGTTATGACTAACCCTACTCTCTGAATCTCATGCTTCTAATTAATCTCTTCTTTCTGTCTGCCTGTTCATTCTAAGTCTGCAAGTCCAGTCAGTGGTCATCAGCTCATCTCTAATCCCAACTCCAAATGGGTTTTACTTGCTTGTGGTCAGTGATTTCGTTTGCTGACTGTTGTTGGGAAAATGGTTTGTTCTTACATGATTGATTTCTGCACTTGCATCTCAATCTTTCCTGATCTGAGTAAGCTCTTACATTGAGGTTGATCATACTAGGCCGTTTTCTTTGTAAGCAATTGGGATTTGAAGGTTTGGACTTTTGCTTAGATTCTTTCTCTTTTACCTGTCACTGACCATCATCCAGTTAGTTAGACTCAGATTAACAGAGTGGTCTGTGAATCTAAGAGTTACTAGAAATAAACCAGAAAAAGCTATCTCCAGAGAAAATTTTAAGGGGGAATCTATCAATTTGGCCAATTCAGTTACCAGCTGGACTCTTGGTATCCCCTTCCCTTTGCTCTGTTCTGAAAAGTAAGACAGCTGATCTTCTAATTTCTGGCAATCGTTCTTGATTTTTTATCTCCTTGTTCGTTAGTATCTAACTCGAGAAGAAGATAAATGAAGAAACTTCCGTAAAACAAAGAGAGAACCCATGTGAATCTTTCCATCCAAGATGATCTTACTGATTGTCCACACTAAATTGCTAATATTTATACTTTCAAGGAACCTTCTTTTATTGTCCATTTGGTACACACTTGAGCTCATCTTCAGTTCTGCCCGCTGATGGCTGGCATTGCTGTTTCACGTGGATTTGTCTTGGGACTTTAGCTCAGCTCCTCCGTGTTCTCTAGGCAGGCAGTTGTCATGGAACAAAAAATATATTCAGATTTTACCATCCACATGTGAAACTTCAACAGTTCCTTATGATGTGAGCAACTGTGGAGACCTTTTTACATGATTGCTAATGAGCATATTGTACATATTCCATATGAGTAGCAGGATCCTATTGTGTTACTCTCCTCAGCCTCAGGTCAAAAGATGTCTGATATCATGCTGTACACTGATTCCTCGGGTAGTTAGGTTTCAATATGTGTATCTGATTGACACTTATAATGCTTACTGGAGACTGATCTTATTGTTCAATTTGATGCTTGCAGCTTCACCCCGTGCTGATGTTGATCGGCCTTATCATCATAGGAGGCGAAGGTATCTCCACGATGCGCTGCTAATTTCATTTCCATCATACTCCTTTCAATGCTAACCATTTTCATCTTGCTGGTACCCAATACAAAATGCCAGCTATAATAAGCTACAAATCTCTCCCTCTGAAGAAACAAGAGAAGAAACTCATCCACCTGGTCCTCCATGCCGTTGCACTCATCCTCGGAATCATTGGCATCTACACGGCATTCAAATTCCACAACGAAAGTGGCATCGCCAATCTCTACAGCTTGCATTCCTGGCTTGGCATCCTCGTCATTTCCCTTTACGGCATCCAGGTAAAGATCCCACTATCGAGTCCGAGTTGCAATGCTTTAAAAAACTGACATATAATTCATCAAAAACTAAACCGGTTGCGAATTTTGCAGTGGGTATATGGATTCCTCATCTTCTTCTACCCCGGAGGTTCGAGCGCCCTTAGGAGCGCGTCCCTTCCCTGGCATGTGCTGCTCGGGCTGTTTGCATTTGTATTGGCAGTCGGCACTGCAGCAATAGGGTTCCTTGAGAAGCTGACTTTCCTTCAGAACTCCGGACTGGCTAAGTACGGATCCGAGGCTTTGCTTGTGAACTTCACTGCTGTGGTCACCATTCTGTATGGTGCCTTCGTCATGCTGTCTGTACTCGGTCAGAAGCAGGCTGAAGATGACTACTATACAGCCATATAAGTAAAGCCTAGAGAACGAGGTTTGTGTATTGGAGGAGGGAAAAGAACGAGGTTTGATCTGGTAATATTGCGTAGTACCCGTTCCACGGTGTAATGTACAATCGGCACGATGGATCCTGTAATGTAGAGCTTATTTCTATGTGTATGTAGATTTGGTCATGGTGATTCTCTTATGTTACAGGTTACAACAGAAGTGAGGAGACAGGAATGGAAATTTTGCCAGGAAAGTGGGAAGCTCGCTGATGTTCATTCACAAAGAATGAAAAAGAAAAACCAAATCACGGTTTTCAGGGATTGATTGGGCTTTTCGGGTTGCCGTCAGTGGGCTTTCACCTGGCGCTGGTCCAACTTGAGAGGACAGCCGAAATCTCATATGGGCTTTTGTTTTTGGGCGAGTACCATTGGACTCTTTAAGGGATGGGCCTACGCTTACATTCTAGTCTAAGCATCATTTTGTTTTCGTCCACGATAAGAAACGATGCTGAATAAAAAAAGAAAAAAGCTAAAAAATACAAAGAAAACCATTCTATCGGATTTATCTCCCTAGAATAATTTTATACAATGAAATCTTTTTAAAACCGCTCTTAACTTTGCTTACAGCGTTCCGTGATTGTCGAATTATCTACGTGCGATTTAATAAGGGCAAAGCATTGTACGCACATTCTCGCATCGGCCGTGGGCATTTTAGCAGAATTTGTTTCCGTCAAAGCAAGCTTTTGCAGACAAATTTTTTGGGGCAGATTTTAGAAGCAACAGGTTTTTGGTTGCGACAGGATTCGGTGGGTGTGGGCCGGCATGAGACAGTGACACATGTCTTCCAGGGACCGAGGGGAATCTTTGAGAATCCAGGGACCTCATAACGTGGCAGATTGTTATTTGTTAGTTCACATCTCTGTCCTACAACCGTCGCAACAGCTCACAGGATAGATAATCTTTTTTTTTTTTTTTTTTTTTCTGGGTAACGAGGTCCTCCAGTTGCCCTAATCTATACACACGTTGTGTATGTGTTATGTGTCAATGGGGTATGGTTTGGACTTTGTATCTAAATAATTTAAGGGTGGTTTATTACTTTATTTAGTGGATTTGAAAAATGAAGGTTTTGGTAAATTTTGGGTTTTGTAAAATTATGGATATATGAGGACTTGAAAAATATTATTGTTTGTTTCATAGATTTCATGATCGAATTGGTTAATTAGATTTGTACTTATGAAGTGAAATTTACATTTATTGTCCTCATTGGTTTGAGAAGAGAAATGAAATAGGAGGGGTAGTTTGGTATTAAATGATGAAAATCAACGTTCATGATCAATTCTCACCTAAAGAGGTGGAACTTTCAAGTCCGTGGGGTCCACGAATTTGAACTCTTAAAGTTTGTGGGACCCACAAATTCGTTGCTCCTAAATACATGAAGTAAAAAAATGGATTTTTGACAAAGTCCATGATGGATCCAAATCCGTCAAGCAAACAACCCCTAAGGGGTCGTTTGCTTCGTGGATTTGGATGATGGACCAAATCCATTCCATCATGGATTTAAGGAAAATCCATCGTTTGCTTGCATTTCTTTAAGGGTCCAAATTCGTGGACCCCATGGACTTGTAAATCCAACATATTGACGTGGGATTCGTAACATGTCATAAATCCATGATGAGATTTTACCCTTGTACTCTCATGAACTTTTAAAATTTCAAGCTTGCACTCACATTTACCTGTTGTACGTTATAAATAGTCAATTAGTTAACTACAATGAAATAATATAAATATTCAATTAATATGCAAACATGAGTTAGATTTTTTATATCCTTTCTTGTGTTCTAGTTTTCTTTGAGGCTATTTCGATTCAAATGAATGTATTATGGAAAATTCACGAGAGCAGGAGATTTGGGTTTATAGCTATGATTGTAGACTGTAGTCACAAAACGATTGTTCCTCAAAATAATATGTTATGGTAGTCAAATTCAACAGTCTCATCGTGTCCAACCTCATGTCTTACAACTTTGAGTCACTCATTAGTGATATATGAATTATCACTATTTCAAGAAGCTAAAGAGGACTCATGATTATAGTGTACATGTACTGTAGTTTAGGAGGGGCTGCAGCTCCTCTCAGTACTTAGGCTCCAGGTTTTAACATGTGATTACATATAGTAAGCAAACTTAGAAAGTGGCCAAATGGCAAGGTATCAGGTATGAGCCTCCTCCTTCCATGACTACTTTAAATTTCAAGTGCTTGGAAGCTATTGAATGCTTTCTTAATTAGTTTCTCTTTTTTTTGTATCACTTTAAAATTTTGGATTTACCAACTTTTGTAATAAACACGACTCAAATGAACATTATCCCGCTTAAAATGTCAAAACAAAATTAGTTCATAGATAGAAATCCATTCTGAAACCAAAGTGCCCACTCTATCCTCAATCAATCTACAATAAGATGACAAGGATGTGTTGGCATTGAAGTTTCGTCTGTCCATTGTTGTGGCGCACAACTAGAGATGACAATTTTAACCTGACCCGTTTTATCCGATTTGTTTGGCCTGTTTTGGGCGGGTCCAATCCGCCCTGTAGGCGGGGCGGGGCGGGAATGGGTACCTCTCGTCGACCCGACCTGCCCTGACCCGCCCCATCCTCGACCCGTTCTTGTTTAAATTACATGTAATCTTAGTCAAATTACTTAGAATTTTCTTCATAGTACCTCATATTTTAGCTATAATAAAGTTATAAATAAGTGAAAACCTCAATTTCTCCAATACTTTAACTACATTTTATCATATTATGATTTATTTCTTGGTCTTTTTAATGAAAATAATAAATATTTGTTAAGTTTTTCACATAAATTACATGTCCATTGGGCCGACCTGCCCCGACCCACACCCCATGATAAATTACCCGACCTGAACCCGACCTACCACGAATTGGGTATGGATATCGAGATATCCAGCCCGGACCTGCCCCTTCTCATTCCTACGCACAACCAACTTAATTGGAGAAATTATTAGTTTGCCTTTTGAACCGTTTTATGTGGGAATTCCAATCCCTTGATGAAATGGGGAAATTAGGTTATCGAAATGGATTGTTAGATAGAGCGTCAAAGAATTGAAGATGGTGGCTATGGCCTGAGGTAAACGGAAGCATGATTATGCTGCACCAGCCAGCCAGCCAAATCAGAATTCGTGGCTGTAAACAAGGCATTAGGAAGTCGTGGCGCCAGCCAAAGCAGCAAGCAAACTCATATGTGATGGCAACCGAGTCATCAATTACGTTGACCCCATTTTCAGAGTTGGAGACCAAATGTTCGGTCAATCTCTAATGCACAAACAACTGTGTGGTCTAGTCATCCATTGGTTTTTTCTTTCGATATTGGATAAAGTGTAGAGAATCAAATATACCGGTCCATCAATCCATGTGACGAACTCGACAACAGTGATTTATCGTGTGACATAGTAAAAGGTGATAAATTACATGGCTAGCAATATGATGTGGTAATAACAAATTTCACGAAAAGGTACTGCAAGCGCTCAATCTCATCCGTCCATTTTTAAAAATGAGAGATAATGAATCCAAGGCCCAAGAGGTGGGCAGTGAAATTGACAATCCACTTAGGGGTTGTGAAAGATCTCATCCCTCTCCAAATTTCATTAATTCCATATTTATGAAGAAAACTAATAATTTTTTTTGTATGAAAGCTAAGTATAATATATGTAAACACTAAACACCGAAATTGTATTGATAATATATGTAACAGTGTTTGTGAGATCGTACCAGCAGTGCGGATGGAAAAACTTTCTATTGGAGGCTAAATTGGTAGGTGGTTTAATGGTATAAAATGATTATAGCATAATTTAAGTATAAAACATTCTTTCGTTAACATTTTCCATACAACCTCCCACTAACATTTGCTTTTAATTCACAGATCCAGAAGCAACCAGATTACCGTCCTTCAATTTTGGTCTCAATTATCTCATTGAACAGTGAACTAGATAGTAGTGTGATGCTTATGGTTCTTAATTCTTATCGACAACTTTTGCTTCTTTTTCTTTTCTGCAGCCATTAGGGTTTCTGGATGTGTACTTAAGTGGCTAATACATAAGACTGCGGTCTCAATTAAGCCGCGTCCACATCAATCAATCACACGCTCAGGCCAGAACTTAAGCAAATCAACTTATAATTAGTATCCAGTTCATCATAATACCGCTAATTGACGAAATTAGCACGATGATGTGAAGTAATCCAACGATTTATTGCTGGCTTTGGAGAAAGTGGAAAATATTAAAATGCCGTCGACAGATTGGAATTTCCACAATGATTAGCTACCTTGCTCAAGCTCCCATGGCGTAAATTGAAATTGGAAGAAGATTATCTGGTGAAGTAAATGTATAAATATAACAACTTGCTCTAGGTAAATTGCGACAACTCTGAAGATTTCAAATATGTTTTGTATTGAAGTTTATATTTCTCGTGAATGTTGTGGTCGAAACCTTGGATTCACACTAATAGCATTTTAGTTGTGAATCTGAATCCAATGAATTTTTGAAAGCGCTTCTCTTGAGTGATTCAATCAATAATGTATAAAATTCACGATACCTCATTATATGTATATGAGAATGTGATTTTTATCAATGTATTCAAGTAATCATCTTCTACAAATTAAACCAAGCATCCCAAACAAGGATCCTTCCGCAAATGCATCCTTTTTACCAATCCACTTACTGAAATATATATATATATATATATATATATATATTCAAGTCTCGATGGTCATAAATGAAATATGTTGTTTTTTTATAAAAGATAATCATATATTGAATCAAAAGAAGATAGTTACATTCTGGATCGAAGCCAGGCCTGAAAATCAAACAAACGACAAGTAGTCGGAAACAAAGTAAGGGCCTTTCTAGCCACCGAATGGGCTACCCTATTGCTATCCCGACCTACAAACCGAATACTAAAACCCATCAAACTCCTCAAACAATGCACAATTTCTTCCAGAACCACCCCAATCCTGCTGTCCCTGGTCACGCCTTGGTTAACTTTGTCAATAATAATCTTGGCGTCACCTTCAAACAAAATATTCTGGAGACCAAGGCGTACACACCAGAAAAGAGCTTCTCTGAGAGCAAGAGCTTCTGCTACCAAAGGATCATCAATCGGAGGGAATTGGCATCCATGATCCAGAAGCAACCTGTGGCGCGCATCAAGCAAAACCATTCCAGCACTCGAGTGAGACCCCGCCCGCGTAGCCCCATCCCATTTACAAACCACCAAAGGACTCGACGCCGGAGGATTCGTTATGGGATCAACTTGGGGCCTATCCTGTGGCATCCTGGTACCCATCACATTCCCTCATTCCTCACACTGCTGATGATACTGGCGCATCAAAGCCGGGAAACAAAACTGCTTGCCTTCAAAGACAACCTAGTTCCGAGACTTCCAAATCCGCCAGAGAATGACAACCACCGACATAAAAACCGAGGGCTGCTGAATAATGTTTAACAATCTCCTGAGGAATAGGGGAAAAGTATGGCGGGGTAATCCTTTCCCCATATGCTCCAGCTCCGAGTAGTCCCACAGGGTCCGGGCCACCGTACAATCAAAGAACAAATGCTCCATTGTTTCCAAAGCCCCCCCCCCCCCCCAACAGCCCAACAGACCGGACAACGAGGGAGAACAGGGGCCCGTTTTTCAATAAGGGCTTCCGTGGTCAGGAGGATACGATGAAAGATCTGCCAGACAAACACCTTCAACTTAGGAGGGATGTTAGCCTCCCAAAGTCGAATCCAGCTAGCTCTATCCATCCAACTGGCCGACGACCGCCAAAGGCAACTTCTTTTATCTAGATCAACAGCTAGATGATAGGCGGATTTAACAGTAAACGTCTCGTCCGCCGTACCATGCCAAATTAGTTTGTCCTCCACAGAGTGCCTTGGCAAAGGAATAGCCTTGATGCGTCGGCATCAGACCAACCACCCCCATTCGGCTCCATAACCTCCTCTACTCGAGGGTCACCCCCCTATGGAAGGACTAGTGGATTAGCCACTGGTATGTCAGGGTGGAGTAGGGGAATCCAATTCGACCCAAGAAGTGACGCTTTTCTCCCATCCCCAATCTGCCATCGAAGGCCTTTCTCGAGCAAATCTCTCCCAAACACCACACTTTGCCAGCCCCATGAACTTACCCTTATATACTTGCGCCAGCAGGGAGGTGGGTTCATTGAGGATGCGCCATCCGATTTCAGCCAATAAGGCCTGGTAAAACTGTTCAAAGCGGCGGAAACCCATCCCCCCATCATGTTTACTACGACACATATTCCGCCAGGAGACCCAGCGGATTCGTGACTGATCATTCGTCCCACCCCACCAAAACCTGGCGACATGTTTATCAATCAATCTACAAAGGGACAAAGGCAGCTTGAAGCAAGACATTACATGGAGGGGCAGTGCCAAGGCAATGGATTTAATAAGAGTTTCCTTCGCAGCCCAAGATAATGTACGTTGCTTCCATCCTTGTAATTTTTTGAGCAATTTCTCCTCTAGGTAGCGAAAGGTCGCCATTTTTGAGCGGGCAATTAGAGTTGGGAGCCCCAGGCATGAACCCCCACAGCTCCTACCCCCATAACTGTCGCCAAAAAAACCTGGTCCTCCTCGTGGTCTATATTCTTGCTAAAACAAACAACCAATTTCTCCAAGTTCACAGTTGGCCACTCAATTCCTCATATTCGTTCAAAACATCGAGCAGATTTTCACACTCCTAGAGATTACCCCGTAGGAATAGGTAAGAATCATCCACAAAGAATAGATGAGTAATACGAGGAGCACGGGGGGCAACCCTCACACCTTCCAGTTTCCCTTCCGTTATGGCCTTGCGAAGAATAGCCGCGAAGCCTTCTGTACAAAGCACAAACAGAAGTGGTGATAAAGGATCCCCTCTGCCGGAGTCCGCGGGAAGACGAGAAAAACCCCGAGGGAGTGCCATTCATGAGAACTGAAAAAGACGTAGACCGTAGGCATTCCTGTATCCATCCTCTCCAGACCGAGTTGAAACCCATTTTCTCCAAAACCGCTAGAAGAAACGGCCATTCGACTCTGTCATAGGCCTTTTCCATGTCAACCTTCAGAGCCATGTACCCTTTCTTACCACGGGTTTTGATTTTCAAATAGTGCATCAACTCGTGACCGACTAGGATATTTTCAATAATTTGCCTTTCTCGAATAAAAGCATTCTGACCTTCCGAGACAATTGAAGGTAAAATAGTCGCCAATCTATTCATAAAAAAATAGTCACCAATCTAGCCGCCATGATTTTAGAAATGATTTTGTAGACGAATTGGCATAAGCTTATTGGGCGCAATTGTCTCATGGTTTCAACATTTTCCACTTTGGGGATTAGTGTAAGCCAAGTGTGATTAAAGCTCCTAAGCATCCTACTGGAAGAAAAGAAGGAGCAGACCGCTTTAATCACCGAATCCCCAAATATGTTCCAGTAAGCCTTAAAAAACTTCCCCGTGAAACCATCAGATCCAGGGGCCTGCTTAGAACCCATGGAAAAGACCGTTTATCTAACCTCTTGGGGTAAGACTTCAGCTGTCAGCATATTGTTCATCTCCTGTGTCACATTTTGGGGAATGGGAAGACTTCCCACCCGGTTTGACATATTGGGCACTTGGTTTTCCGAGGTGAATAAATGTTGGTAGAAGTGATTGGCAATATCAGCCTTACCTTTCTCATCTGTAATCCAATCTCCCTCTTCATTCCGGAGACCAGCAACATAATTCCTTTTCCGTCTGGTCTTTGTGACCGTATGGAAATATGAGGTGTTTCTATCACCTCTCTTCAGCCAGTGAACACGGGATTTAATATGTTTATCCCTCCACGTTTCCGACTTTCGCCTTTCTATTTCTTTTTCTAGTCCATCAAAGAAATATATAATTTATGTTGTGCAAGTATCTTAATTGCATATGGAGTCATTTAGACCTTGTTTAAATAGTTGGATGATTGAAAATGAACCATTTAAACTAGTTTCGACCAACATGAAAATCTCAATATCGATCTACCTCAAGAAGTCCGCTCATCAATATTATATAAAGACTTCAAAATCGATGTACACAAGACTTAATGTAAATAGAACATATCATACTCGACTCATTGAAGCATCTTATTCGATCTAAAACTTCACATTGCATTTTCCATATTTCGGGTGACCTTCATTAGGTCACATTTTCTACATTGATGCATAGACTTATATTAATGGCCGGGTTTTTTTCATCATCACAATGAATGAACTTACCCATTTAATTGCTATCTAGTTGGTATATCACTTTCATTCCTTCACAATCCTGGCCATAGATTATGGTGTGGGCAATTTATGCAAGTCCTAACATGAAATTAAGTAAAAGATGGTGGAGTGAAAAGGGATCAATATATTAAATTTCCACCAACTATCCCAAGTTTAGAAATCTTGACAACCTGGTCCTTCAAATCAAAAGATTCTCCCACTCAGCAAGATATCTTGATTAAGCAAACAAGTTAGGACAGGCTGGAGCCACCACCACTACGCCAGTTCTATATTACTATGCATGATTTGATTAGGGAAAGGAAAAGAATATAAATGCTACTTTTGATTTATTTTTCCTAGATGGAATGTTGCTTTGTTTGATTGGATTTGCTTTATTATGGAGATAGTGGAGGAATTTGATTTGTTTATCATGATTTTGTGGAAAACGAATTTGTAAAATTGAATAAAATTTTGAAACTAGTATTCTATCACCTTGAAAGGAAATTAACTATGGGATCATCCAATGAATTGGATTGTTTTAATGGAAATTTGTGGAAGGATATATTTCGAGGGAGATTGCCATTTTATACGAGTATTATGTGTGTTTTTTTTATATAATTATGTGCTAATTTAAAGATTCGAATCTAGAATTTTCAAATTCAAACCCGGTGATAATCAGGGTCGGCCAAGAGGGTGTGTTGGTCCGCCCTCTGGCATAGGGCCTCCGAATATTAGGGGCGTTCACTTAGATCCGTTAGTTACCGATCATATATTGTAGGTTGTATTTTTGGTGTATGCTTAATAGATAATTTTAGCTATAATAACAATTGAAAATGATCTCATGGAAATACAAAAATCAGAGAAATAATAGATAATTTTATTTTAAACAACATAGAAAGATATTACATTTTGAATAATGGTATTATAATCATTTTAGTTTTATTATAGTTAAAAGTCAATTTGGACCACGTCTCGATTTTAAACAGGGCCTCCACAATCCATTAGACTGCCTCGCATCCACCTCTCGATCAATTAGACTATTTTCATTTCTCCATTCTATTTTTGCGCTATATCCATTTTCTCTTCCCTCCATATTTACTTTCCTCCCTACTAGGACTCGGAATTGGGTCTTGGTTTCTTGGTCAAACTGAAAACGGATCGTTTATTCTTTTTGTAATCATTTTCTGAACTTATGTATTTTTTATAATTTTTATTTGTAATAAATTTATGAAGAAAAAAATTTACGACCACATTTTAAATTTTTGAATAGGACCTCCGAATATCATGGTACAACCCTTGTGATAATTCACCCTTTGTTCGCTCAAAGGGATTGTCAAGTTGGGGCAAAAATTAAAACCTAGGTTTGGACTGAAGGTATACAAGAGTTGTAGTTGTGAAGTGGTTTAGTTGCCCATGATTATCTCTAAGTAGAGGTGGCAAATGGATTGAATTGATGGATTGGATTGGTGGATCCATGGATCAAATGGATTGGATCAAGTGGATTGGTGGATTATCCATGAATCCAAATGACATCCTCAACCAAGGACCAATATGTAAAATGTAAAAAGTTTAGGTACTAAAATGTCATAATGTAAAATTTTAGGTACCAAAATATAATTTTCCAATGATATTTTTCGTATAAAAAATTAAATTTTAGGTACCAAAATGTAAAAAATAAAAATTATAGGTACTAAACCGTAATTTGCCAATAATCCATGGATCCAATCATGAATCCACCAATCCAATTGGATTTGGATAAAATGGATTGGATTTAAATGGATTGGATTAGGTGGATATTTTTAATGGATTGATGGATTGGATTGAAATTGCCACTTCTATCTCTAAGTATGTTGGTTAAAACCACATTGTAAAATTATTGACGGTGATTCCCAAACAAATATTATGATAATATAGAAAATTTTACAATTGAATATACCATTATCATTGTAAATAATGATTTTTTGAGTTATGAATTTCGTACTCCTATATCTTTTCGTTGTAATGAATTACCTATAATTAAGAAGAACTTTGCATGTAATTTTTATAATTGAGTTTCAATATTTTGGTTCAAGGTTGATGATGGTTCGTGTTATTTTTATAAAATATAATAACCTATTTTTGAAAAAGGATAAATAAGGAATTTTTTTAATTTTAATGGCCATTAAAATATAATTAAAAAATATAAAATTTCCAAATTTCAACATAAAAATAAATAGCCGTTAAATATTATCCAGTTGGCATTTGGCCACTTGGCTAGAGACGTTACACTCCTTCGCCAACCCCAACTATAATATCACAACCAACCAACCCTTCTCTTCTCTCATTTTCCTTCCCCTTCCTTTCCTTTCCTTTCCTTTCTACAGCCAGCTTCTCCATTATTCACTTCCCTTTCCCCATTTCTCTTCCCACATCCCTCCTTCTCGGCTTCCCAAAGTTCTAATCCATGGCAGAAGAAGAAGCTAAGAAGGCCGAGCCCGAATGCCCTGCTCCTCCAGCCGCCGATCCTCCGGCGGCTGCTGCTGCTCCTGCCGACGAACCTCCAAAGGATGTCGCCGAGGAGAAATCCGTAATTCCGGCCACTCCTCCACTGGAAGAAAAACCTGACGACTCCAAGGCCATCGTCCCCGTCGAAAGTAATTACCTTCTTTCCCCTCAATTTTGCTTTCTGGGTTCTGATTTTTCTGTTATAACTCTGCCGAAATTGCGTTCCTTTTTATACTCTGTTTTAGAGGACTTGCGAGAGAGTGAGCCTCTGACCGACTGCTTATTGTTCAATTTGCTATGGATATATAAAACTTCCCCTTTCATGTCCCCCAGATTCACTCAGGAATCTTTGTTATGAATTAAAAAATTGATTTTTGTTGCGGTTGGTTGGTTTGCGAAACAGAGGTTGCAGAAGCTGCAGTGGAGGAGGCAAAGCCTGCTGAGGGTTCTATCAATAGAGGTAATACACAAAACCCTTTTGGCTTTCTGAATTCCAGATTTTCAGGGCGTTTAGGTTTGGTTGAAAAAGGAAGTAACTTTTTCCTTTGTTTGTTTGCTGTGTTGGTGTGGGTTTTTAGATTTAGTACTCGCCAAAGTCGAAGCAGAGAAGCGGACTTCTCTCATCAGAGCTTGGGAAGAGGCCGAGAAGAGCAAAGCTGAGAACAAGTACAAAAATCCCTCTCCCAACTCTCAAATTCCTCCTCTTACCTTTCCTCTGTTTTCAGTCCCTAATTGGTTTTTTCTTTTTTTCTTTTTGCCCTGTTTTCCGGTAACCAGAGCTCAGAAGAAGATCTCTGCAATCGAGTCATGGGAGAACAGCAAGAAAGCGAACATCGAGGCGGAGCTCAGGAAGCTAGAGGAACAGCTGGAGAAGAAGAAAGCAGAGTACGGCGAGAAGATGAAGAACAAGATCGCCGAAATCCACAAGCAAGCCGAGGAGAAGCGAGCCATGACCGAAGCCAAACGAGGCGAAGATCTGCTGAAAGCAGAGGAAGTTGCTGCAAAGTATCGCGCCACAGGCACTACACCAAAGAACCCACTTGGCTGCGGCTGTTTCTAAACCCAAAACAAAAAGATTCTTCCTCATTTTCTTTAGTACTCTGTTTTTTTTTTTTTTTTGTTGTATATCCCTTTTGCTTCATGTTTCACCAAATTACATTTCCTTACTCTGAAATACCTTTATTAGTTTGCTCTGTATGTATGGGATTTTGGGTTTTCTTACCGTTTCATAGAATTGTAGGCAGCAAGATTGAGTTTACAGTTTGTGATTTGCAGTGTGTGTGTGTGATTGATTGTTGATGTATTATTTGGCATGATTGTAGTTTTGTGGTGTATATAAACAGAGCATCTATTCTATAAGGACCCTGTTTCTTCTAGATGTTTGTTTGAGAGTGTGGTTTGATTGGTCTGAGAGTTATGAATGAAAGGATGAGCTGTGAAGGGGAACATTGGGACAAAATACAGGTAAGAAAGATGAACAGCTGCCCTGACATTCAGAACTTCAATCAGGAAGGGGACAAAGCTTGTGTTTGGGCCCAAAGTTGGGACAAGATTGTCTTGTAATAAGTCATAACTCATAGGTCATAGCAGACACTTCACCCACAATGTGGACGTTTAAGGCTGAGAGAATGTGGAGTAGGAGATGGTAGAACTCAAATTCATGAGCTTGCTTGAGTGAACCTGTTGCTTCAATCAATTTCATTGTTCTCTAATGACGTTTTCCCAGTGATGGAAGATCAGCCTTTCATTCTGATCGAGCTGATCATCTGAAATTTGGCTAGATCCACTCTTTGATACATTGCTTTCATGTTCTCCGGTGTTATTTATTTATTATGGACAATTTTTTTTTGACAAATGGGAATCTTTATTGGTTCCAACTAAGAGGAAACCCCAAGGAACACGATTACAAACAAACTATGTTAAGCAAAAACAGCAACCAAGAGCGGAACATAGCTTGAAAGCAGCCACCCAGTAGAGCAAAACCCTTGAAGTGAAACAGATCACTGGAATCTCTCTTGCACCCAACCAATTAGAGTACAACAAGATCGAAGTCAGCTTGTCTGATCATATCGAAATCCATGGGTAGGTGGTCATCATCAAACCATTTACCGCCATAATTCAAAGGCATCCATCATTGTGAATCCTAAAAATAAGATTGCATGGCGGTGGAGAGGGATATGAAACGAATGCTCCAAACTGAAAACGCAGAGAAAGTCGAGGGAGAGAGATCAAATTCCCAGCAGAGCAGAAGATCCCACCGGTAAGGGTGAACAAACACGCCCGCAAACCGACCCACCCGTCCAATCCGACCCAACCCACCCGTATTTATCGCTAAAACGAAGGTATTGGTTTGGTTGAGGGTTTTCTTTTGTACAACCCTCTTCTTTTGGGTTGGGTTTGGATTTTGGATTACACAACCCGTAGAACCCGACCCAACCCATGTTCCAACAATTGGTATGAGTTCGTATCCAAAAAATATTTATGTAGTATATAACCCGTAGCATAATTACATATTTTGAGTTGGGTTGGGTTTTTACTTAAAAATATTGCCAACCCGACCCAACCCAATTAGAAACAAACCATAGGGTTTAATTTTTTTTGGGTGGGTTTGAGTTTAATATTTCCCAAACCGTAGTGCATGGGTCGGGTGATTAAGATGGCTAAACCCGGACCACCCGACCCATGTACACCCCTACCCACGGGAGTCACACATCTCCACGGAGAACACTGATTTCCAACCACAACCACCGGGGAAGACCCAACCCTCCACGCTTCGACAGATCACCAAGCAACACTAACTCACAGGGGAGGTTGGAGGGGAAGAGACGATAATGGCTTCACCAAATGATGAGACCACCAACCTGAGAAAAAGCACCCTCGTCCAGATCTGGAAGATGCGCCCAAGCTGCTAACTCCGGATCCTACATTGAGCAAGCCTAGGACAGAACCCAAGACCAGAAAGAAGAGCAGTAGCTCGACTGGAAAGGGGGAAATCAGAAGGCCTCAATGGCAAGGAAAAACTAAACTTAAATCCGATTGAAAAATGACAGAACAAAAGCAAAAGAACAAAGCAAGAAAAAACCCAGATCAGGGGAGGAAGAGTCGACGACAGCCCCTAAAATCTGAATATGAAGCTTGGAAGAAGAGAGAAGGCAGAGCACAATTTAAACTAAATATTGAGTGAAGCGTGTCAGAATTAATTATTATAGACAATTCAAGAAAAACATAAGATAGACAAATTGTTAGAACGAGTTCAATTACTAAGTACGAGAGTTATCGAAAGGTGAACTATCGATAAAAACAACTTACTATGTTACTAATGAACAACACTTTAAATTGATGAGACCCAAATAACAACAAAAGCAAAATACAAAAATGAAAAGGAACTTCCTTCAAAAGCACTCCCCTCCTTGATAATATATATATTTTATTAGTAATAAAAAAATGTGGAGTTTTTATATGCATTGAGTTGCATGATATTTCATGTAACCTAAGTTGTTTATATCTTTTTCATACTCTTTTTAGGTGAATACTTTGTCTATATCTTATTTCATACTCTTATGCTTGAGTTACTCCTTACTAAAAAAAGTGGAGTTTTTATATGCATTGACTTGCATGATATTTCATGTAACTTAATCGGTTTATATCTTTTCGTACTTTTTTTGAGTGAATACTTTGTTTGTATCTTATTTATACTCTTTTTAGGTTTATTAACGACATGAATATATAGAAAAATAAACTATATGTTGATCTTTTTTAGTGCAATCAATATCATTCGTCTTTAAACTCATGAAATACATTCATCTATATGCATATTAAACACTCATCATATTAAATCGAGTATTACTAATTTTGGGTATATGTATTCTGGATCTCAATAACTCGATAACCCCCAAACCCAAACACAAGATTCCAACCTTTCGACCACATTTTGAACATCTTACAAAATGAGGAAAAAAAAAAAAAACCAAAATGAGAAGACAGACATTGTGTTTGGAACACAACAGGGGTGCTCTGTTTTCTTCACACCCCAACTGCTTTCCCATTTCCGCTGTTCCCGTCTTCTCAGATATCAAATGTGGCGGGGAGAGCAGCCCGATTCATGGTTAAAACCACAGCTAAGAACCTAAACCGTTAGCTTAATAAGGTCAAACAAAAAGAGACTTTGGGTTGATTAGAAGTGAGTTTTTTTTTTTTGTCATTGGATTCTCTTCTCATACGCATCTGAGGTCAAGGAAGTTAATGAAGTCATCGCTCTCGTCCTCCAGGAAATCCATACCACTCCCACCAGGGATATCCAGCAGCTGCTTCAGCGCCGTGTCGGAGTAATTCGTGAACTCGTTCGTCGTCGAAGTGATGGAATCCGAGCTGCTCATCATCATCATCATCACATCTAGACGACACGGTTTAGTCTCCTCCTCGATTCCCTCGTAGTAGTAGCACAACCCTCCCTCGACCTCGTGCTGGTGGTGGATCGCCTTGCTAGAATCGCTTCTCTTGACGATGGCTGCTGCAGCACTACAAGTCTTCGTCGTCGTAGTAGTAGTAGTAGCGAGGGTGTCATCGTCGACAGATCCGGGCCCCAATTTCGTGAGGGAAGATGCTTGTGAAGTCGAGCTCTCGCAGCCACCTCCTCCTCCCCTGCCATCTTTCTGAACCTTGTTGATGTCTCGAAACGATTTGCCAATGTCCGAGTTCCATAGTTTGAGATAGTAGTCCTGGTCGAACTTATGTTGTTGTTGTTGTTGTTGTCCTGGTCGCGAGAAGGAAAGGCGAGCGTCGGCTTCCACCCTCGTGCTCTCCCATTGCGCCATGTGACGAGTAGTAGTCGATAGCGGGGAAGATGAATCCCCCTCGATCTTGATGTTGATGTTTGGTAGAGCAAGTGGAAGTGGTGTTGAGAGGCGTTTCTTGAGGTGCGTGTTCCAGAAGTTCTTGATCTCGTTGTCTGTTCTTCCTGGCATTTGGGATGCTATGGCTGCCCACCTGCAATTTCTTCAGCAAGTTAGGATGGTTTGTTTAAGGCGGGAAATGAGAGTTTGAGGGACTTTTTTTGATACTTACTTGTTACCAAGCGTGCCTTGAAGCTTAACAATGGTGGCTTCTTCATCCGAGGTGAAAGGGCCTCTTTTGATGTCGGGGCGAAGGTAGTTTGTCCACCTCAGTCGACAACTCTTTCCACATCGAAGGAGACCTTTCACACATCCAACACCGTAACAACTCAAAGATGTCAAATGTTCATTGTTTGTGAGATCCTATCGTGTACAAACCAATTGTACAGTGTTAAACTATGTAACAATCATCAAACTAACAAGATCTGAAGATCGTATTCTACTATATGCATATGCTACGTCCAATTCGAACCGTTAATTTGACTGATTGAACATTCTCTCTAATGTTGTGCTTGTTACTTGGAAGCATTCGAACTCATCGATTTGAACCACGATTTTAATTTCACAATCAAGATGAATGACACTTCTTAATCTAGTGTGTTTATAATTGCTATAGATCAATTTGTTCAATTACTCTGACTGATTAGTCTCACCTATTGAACTACTAAGAATCACCGATTTCCCTCCTACTCGATGCAACAATTTCATCAAGTACACCAATTCTTCCAAACCCTAACATAAACCAGGTCTCTAAAGTAAAGCAAGACACAAGAGAAACTGACGAAAACAAACAACTAAAGAAGACGAGATTTCACGAGGAGCCAAATCGTGAGGGTGATGGGGGCAGAGTAAGAGAGCTTGGTTTCATGGAAAAGGCCAAAAGATGAAGTCTTTTTGCGATTCTGTCTTTACTCTCAACGAACCCAAAAAGCCATTATGAGAGAGGGAAGGAAGGAAGGACATACCTGCATTCTTAGGAAGGGTACGCCAGCTTCCATGGCCATGCTTGTTGATGTAATCAAACAGAATTTGGTCTTCTTCAGTGCTCCAAGCTCCCTTCTTCACTCCATCTTTGTCGCAGCAAGGAGTTCTCCCCATCTCCAGAGAGAGCACTAAAACCAGAATCAGAGAGGAAAAAGAGAGCCAGCCAGCTTTGAGAGAGCACTATCGCAGTGACTGATAAAGCAATGGAGGTATAAAAAATCATTAAAGACCGAAGCTTTAAATGAGAAAGAGAAGAAGAAGAAGAAGAATGGGATTGATGAGATTTTTGGGGCAGTCTTCAGAAGCCAGGGGAGAGCTCGGGAAGTAAATGTGAAGACAGAAAGAGCCACAAAAGCAGGGCAGTCCCCAATTGGGTCTCGCATTTATTGGCATTAGACCCACCAGCAGTCTGATCAGTTTTTCATCAATTGGTAAAACAAGACGACGGAAAGCTGCCATCTCCAGAACCCCGAATCCGGTCACACTAATTACACAGCCATTTTTAGGCTTTTCAGTCTCTTTGGAATTCAATTTATCGGAAAAATACACAGACCCAGATCATGTTTGCACAAACCCAGATCATGGTTGTTCATAAAGCTTCAGAATTTGGAGGAGAAATTGGGAATTTGTGAAGGGAATTTACCTCTTGTTGGTGTTGAAGTAAGCAGGGGACTGGGGAGTGAAGCAGAGAACTGAAGAGAGTGGCGGCAGAGAAAAGGGAAAGACTTTTTTTACTACTTTAATACTGCTACTGATTAAGGCAAATTTGACTGTGGATTGATGAAACAATGTTCTTTATGTGAGTTTGAAAAACGCAAAGATGGACAAGTGGCCACTTTGATAGCCTTGGCTCCTGCCACACACGTTTCCTGTTCCATCATACTTGTCATCACCCCCGCTATTTACTCCATTTTTTAATTATAAAGTTTCTCAATTTTTTACTTAAACCATTTTAATTGTGAATTTTGCATTAATTAATAAAGTTAAGGGGTTAAAAATATGAAATAATCAGTAAGGCTACCAAATGATTCTAAGGTAAATGCCACATTTGGTCACTGAAATTACTAAATTGTGTTATGATTAGTCACTATAAAATTTTAATATCAATTTTTGTCACTCGAATTACTGGAACATGTCACATTTGGTCACTCTCCTGTAGCCTCTGTCCAACTTCGGTCACTCGAATTATTGAAACATGTCACATTTAGTCACTCGAATTACTGAAACATGCCACATTTAGTCACTCTCCCGTTAGTTTCCGTCCAAACTAACGGGAGAGTGACTAAATGTGATCAGTTTCAGCAATTCGAGTGATCAAAATTAATATTAAAATTTTCTAGTAACTATACATGACACAATTTAGTAATCTCAGTTACCAAATGTGGCATTTACCCCTTCTTCTAATATTCTTTCTCTTTTAGCCTTATGCCCTTATCTATCTATGAAACCAAGCTTGAAAATGTTAAAAAAATGTCCAAATATGAAGACACAAGACCAAAACTATTCATCCTCCATTTTTTGCTCAAGTCAATAGCCCCAGGAAGGGATGGGAATAGGTGCTAACCCTTGGGTTAGCACCGTGATAACTAGCAAAAAACGCTACTAAAAATAACCAAATCACTACGGATTATTATAAAATCAATACAACATCTAAGCTAAATCACTACTAATTCAAACTAGTAGTAATTTTTCCCTTAATTAGGACGGTGCTAACTATTGTACAATTAGCACCGTAACTCCTCCCCAGGAATAGTCGCATCATGTGTGGTAGGCTGGTTGATCGCCTTCTAATTAGACATTATATATCGTTATCTGTCATAATACACATTTCTTTCAAACTCTACGACCAAACGATATAAAGGCATAACATAATGCACTATCAATTATTTGATTTTGTCTCTTTCTTTTCCTCTACACACTAACAAGATTCACTCTCTTTATTCGTTCGTCTATTTATCAATATCTAAGAGATTTCTTACGTAGTTTTTGTTCAATCCAACTAATTAAATACGACCAAAATTGGATCAATATCTATGAGTTATTTATTTATTGTATTGACTGAAAAATCACCCAACTATCCAATAGTACTATCTCTAAGCTCCAATCTTATAATTTCCAATCCTTCGAAAAATAAAAGAACTAACAATTTCTATTGTCTAGATTAACTGTAGAAATTTTGGGAAATAATAAGTGGCAACGAGCTCATTATACGGCTGGTCAAACTTCAAGGATATAATTCATAGTAGTCGGTGCATGGCAGAAAGGTAAAGAACAGAAGGATGTGATGTTTGTGTGAAATGATAAATCGAGCTGTCTTTCACATTCTTGTCTTATGACTCAACTGGTCAAGCCTTGTTAATGTAGTGCTGTCCTGCCACCCAAATTTGTCGGCGACTTTACAAGTACTCATGAAACTTGGAGGTTGTCTGGTTTATTTGATTGTTTGATTTAGGTTGTTAGCTGTTACAATACATTTTTATTGTTTATAATTCATATTTTTTTTTAGTTTGTATGTACAAACATTACATGTATTGTTTGCTTGATGTGACTGTTATTTTTTTATAGCTTTTAGTATCAGCTTTTTGGTACTCACGAAACTTTTAGTATTTAGCTGAGATTGTTGGGATTTGTCTAGTCAAGTTTTGCTTAGTTTGAACTCGACTTATTTCTTAATGAGTCGATGTGGACCGAGTTTTGTCTAAGATTGACTTGGCTCGTTAAGGAACGAGTTGAGCTTGAGCTTGAGCTTGGCTAATTCATGAGCTCATGAGATCTGCTCGACCTCGGCTCATCAATCAGTTCACGAGCCCAGATCATTTATAAGTCTAATTGGTTGAACCTTTAAATTAAACTCTAAAATAATTTGAATACCATAATATTTGTTTGTCATATATGATACATGTGATTATTTTCATCACTAATTGATCTCGTGTTTATAAAAGTTGGTGTAATTTAGTTCATAATTTTTAACTAATTCATAATGTTTTATAATTTAGTTTATAATAATTAGTAACTAAGCATTATATAATACATAATTTCACTTTCAAATTATAGTGTGATGTATATGGTCATATATTCAAAGTCTTAAATATTATATATTATGAGATATATAATCTAAAAAACATATTAATATTAAGAGGCCACATCATAATTCGCTAGTCGAACTGGCTAGCTAATCACACTGTTATGCTAGCTCACTAGTTGAACTCAATGAACCATTGAGTCGAACTAGCTCGCGAGCCTCATGAGCTGAACAAGAACGAGCTCAACCTCAGCTCGTTTAGACGTTTACTAATGAGCCGAATTACAAACGAGTTTTTTCCGGGTCGAGCATCGACCGCTTGTGAGCAGCTTGGCTCATCCACAAGAGATGAATCGATCTGAACTGGGCTTGGAATGGTGAGTCTCGAGAACATGTAGCTACATCAATCACTCAGTTTCCCTTATCTTTGAGTCGTGGGCTTCAGTTATTTGCCTTAGTGTATGGGCCTGGCCTGGCCTGACGAATTAGTGGTCATTGCCCAGTATAGTCGAAAGTCGATCTATCTTCTGAGTGGAATTTTCCCATGCTTATAAGCAATTGTTTTTCGGGTTCAAGTTTTGTATCATAGTATAAAAAATTATAAAGACAAATTGAAAATGTTTTATAATGTTAAGATACATGTTCTCTTTGTGCCATAAAAAATATGTAAAATAAATATCGGTACAAACTGAATTGTACAATAATGTTAAATATATAAATTAGTTTATACTATAATATTTCATTTAACAAGAACACCCATACTTAATGAAACTCATAGTTTTGAATACACCAAATTATTTGCGTTTTACTTTTAGATATTTTGTTCTTTACCAAATCGCTTCCTTAATCGAATTTATAAGCAATCCATAACTGTCTTGATTAAGTCTCCAAAGTTGGGTTTTTTATAAAAATGAAACAATTTATGGAAAGTCGTCTTCTGCTTCCCTTTTTTTTTTATAACGAGGAACACCCTCCACGGTCACCACCTTTGTGATGCCGTAGTCGGGCTAAACCCCTGGACCTCTGCCGGCGGCTCGGGTGATAGCGGGATGCCTCCGGGAACACCATGGTGGCGGTGAGGATCGAACCTGGGACCTGACGGTCACCGGTCCGCCTTCCTTTTTTTATTTATTTCTGAGTGATATAAATGGAAGAAAATAGTTAAACTTACAATTCTACCAAAGACCCCTAGCAGATTCTAAAGAAGCCACCCCAAAAAATCAAAAGAATCTAGCTCTACACGAGACAAAAGCAGTGCTTTACGCGCCACTCTATGGGCAGCACTGTTAGCGGATCTAGGTACCGCCCTAAACTCTATACAAACAGACAAAGAGCTAAGGATCTGAAGACACTCTCGTAACACCGGTCCACCTTCCTTACCACCAGGCTATGTAGAATAGAAAGTCCATCGAAAAGGTTAAATATGTGGGGAAAAAACCCTAAGAAATTAATACTATAGTAAGAGAAAATATTTTAAAAAGAGTATAAAAACTATAATTCACAAAAAATCGACAAAAAATCAAACGTAAGACCATGTGTTATTTTTCAAAGTTTGGGGTATAAATTAAGTTGTATAATATTAAGAAAATTCCTCTAGAAGCATGGTTAGTTGATAATGAAAGGGTCAATTCCAAGTATAATATATGCAATTTTATTAAACTACTACTAGCTACTTCGAGATGGAATTTTCTTCGTGTGTGATGAGTTGTCTCGAAACTTAGAAGAAGAAAAAAATTAGAAAGCAAACTGTAGACATCATTAGGGAGCCAGCGTTGCTCTTCAATCTTCATACACAGCCTGCAAGCCATCTCCTTCATTCGATTAAGTGTTTCATTCCTCAGGTTGTGTTAGTTACTGTCATTTTCATCTCATCTCACATTTGTAGTAATTTTTTATTGTTATATATTATAGAGGATTCGGGGGCTTATTGACCTGTTAGACGTTCTTGTATATTTCATTCAATTAGAAGATATTTCGAATCCCTAAATTCGAAGCAAAAAGAAGGTTGAGGAAAGTCTGTGACCTAACGACATATAGAATTCAACGGTAGAAGCTTCCGACCTACTAATTAAGATGAAGTTCTTGGCTCAACTTGCGCCATAAATATTTGGCATAAACTACCTTTGTAACTAAAAGGATTGAGAGAATTGTTTTTACATGATTAAAATCATTGATTAATTACCTACAACCAAGTAATAAAGAACGTATGGTGGGAATGCTTGATTGATTGATAAGATTGTATGAGATATAAGCTAAGGTTGATGAGTTAATGAGATTCCGTGAAAAATAGATCATGCGCCGATGTGCGCGTGAACACAACCTAATTTGTGTGAATAGTTGATAAACTTGAGTGAAATATAGGGTTGATTATTAATCCAAAGTTTCCAAAGTGTAATTAGAGATTCTACACCCTTTCCCAAATTAACTGCAATAGTGCAAAAAACAGACAAAATGGAAAATGAAGAAAGAAAAAATTAGAGTACGTCTAAAAAACCCTGCCGTACGTACGTGCTCCCTTTTTTTTCATATGTACATCCCGCTGAGCTGGAACTCGCTACAAAAATCAACGAACTGATTACTAACGTCGGCCGAGCTCTGATCGTCGAAGCTGAACCGCGACGAGAAAACGTCGCCGCCGGCCGATCCATCGCTCGTCGTCGTTGTCGTAGTCATCGAGTTCTGTCCGCTTGTAACCTGATGACCTTCGAACAAAGGGTACCCATCAAACAAACTACTATTATTATCACCGCCAAACAACCCGCTGCTGGGGACGTCGAGTCCGAAATCGGCGCTCCCGCCGGCGAAACCCTTATTATTATTATTATTGCAACCCATCAACGGCTGATGGCCTGCTGCTGACGTGGCGGCGAAGCTGTCTAGAGATAGCCACTCGGCGAACATGGGCTTCGGCAAAGTGGGCCGTGGGCCATTTTCTTGATGATGGCCGTTGTCATAACTCTGCGGGTTCCACTGGTCGGAGGTCGACGGCGGCGGTGAGTACTTGGTCGGAGATGGGGAAGAATATTGGTCGGTGATTGACGAGCTGGAGGAACATTGCTCGATATTGACATGCGAAGTCGTTTCAAGAGAAGTTGGTGGTGGTGCTTGTTCTTTGAAGACCTTTTTCTTGAGGTAAGAGTGCCAGTGATTTTTTATCTCGTTGTCCGTTCTTCCGGGTAAATGTTGCGAGATTTGTGACCACCTGGGACAAATTCAACAACACTAATTAATATACAATTATTATTATTTATAAGTGGTTGAGTTTTTTTTTTAAGCTTTCGTCATTGATCGATATATTTTCATGTACGTAATTGTTATGCAATTGTCGTGAAATTGACTTCGAGATTGATTCGAATTCCGAGCTTACTTGTTGCCGAGGTGGTGATGAAGGGCGAGGATTGTATCCTCCTCGTGGGAGGAAAACATGCCACGTTTGAGCCCTGGCCTCAGGTAATTAATCCATCTCAGCCTGCAACTCTTCCCGTTCCTCTGAAGCCCTGCATGAATTAATCAATTACCAAACACATAATTATTAAACTTGTTTAGGGTTTTACGATGATTTTCTTTTTAATCGAAAGTCAACTTAAACCGGGACTTATTCATTTCATTGTTAATAAATAAATTATTATAATTCTATGATGCAATTACAATAAGTCGTTATATATCTCTGTCCCTCCTCCATATTAGACATCTCCATCCATCATGATTACTTACTCCACAAGCCATTTGACAATAAAGAAATCCCCCCATTTCATTAGAATGCTAGTAGTTACATCATAGAAAAGAAAACGAATGCGCGAGCTAATTAATATTAACGGAAGGACACCAGAGGTTATATCGAAAAAATTCAATGATAATTGATAAGGATATACCCTAAAGCGTTGTGTGATCTTTACTCTAAGAAAAGAAGGTAATTTATCCACGCTGTCTTATCATAATAATCCAAATTTACGATACAATATAGAGTAGTATTAATTACTGCATTAGAAAAAGTAGAGTACGTAACGTGAGGTTTTCGCAAGAAGTCAGGGTTTCTTTCTTATGTTAGGGTTTTAGAGGGAGCTAGATTGATGAATTGACTGACCGGCGTTGACCGGTACGGCGCTCCAGCAGCCGTGGCCGTGCTTGACGATGTAGATGCGGAGGCGGTGGTCTTCCTCCGGCGACCATAACCCTTTCTTGTGCTTCAGCTTCAGCTTCTGGTCTTGTGATTTGCTTCCCATTTTCATTGAACCTCACCAAGAAAATGGAATGCTAGAGAGAGAGAGAGAATCAAGGGTTTAGTTTTTCAATTCAATTATCTCTAATGGGTTGGCATAATTCAATGATGAGACCGACCATATATATAAAGAGTCTACTAATGTGTAATCCCTATATTATAATTAAAACAACAATCACAATTATAATTTTGGTCATATTTGGACTTGCCCCTAAAAAAGATAAATACTAAAACTGCTGTCTTGGAAAGTTGGTTAATATAAAATAAGGTTAGGGTAGCTATTGTATTTATTGTACATGATGAGTTTGTTTTTATTTTGAGCTTATTATGTTTAGTTTATCTTTCTAGAAATGTGAAAGTGGACTTATACCTTATAAGCACAATAGGAGAATGACTTCAAGGTTTATATATTAATTAGAGGTGGAGGCTTTCATGTCCATTTCAGCAAACATCTAATTAGGTCTTACGTTTTGTTATATATATATAAAAAAAAATCCACGAGTAAACTTCAGTAGTTCTGTACTTATTTGAGCTATCATAGTTCCATGAAATTATGGGTTTATTACCATAATTCTACTTGTTGAAAGTGAGTACTGAGTTTAAACACAAGCCCAATTGTTAACATCTATAGTTATGATTTCATCACACATCTTTCGAACCATTCAAAATTAGGTCGTACGCTTTGTTAGGGGGAAAACTATTGTGATTAAACTTCAGTTCTTTCCGAGTGAAAAAACTAGTTTATCAGTCCCAAATGATTAACCTGAGTTAAGACTTAAAGACAAATACAACCGATATGAAGTTTAAACTATTTTCTACAAGTTTGGATTAACCAAACTACTCTTCATACTTTCTAAGGATGATAAAAAGGTCAAACCATGAAGAATATAGCTCCATAAAGACAACGGAGTACATAACTATACTTCACATCTTCAGTCTCTTCCTCAAAAATTGAAAAGCACTTTCAAAAACCGGGCTAAACATAAGGAAAGTCTTAGTACATTATACATCCCTAGCTATTTAGAGCTTCCTAAAAAAAAGAGAAGCTAAAATACCAAAGGAATGAAAAAAGAAATTATAGAGAAAGAAATTGGAAAAAATAAGTCTATAGTGTCCTTTTCTGGAACCCATTCAAAATATTTTTCGCATTTTTTTAATGTATATAAATGAATAGTGGAAATTGTTAGGACCTCACCTAATATATGATCTGCATGATTAGATAGATTCATTGAAACCAAAATTTCAAATATGCAAAACTTGAAGACAAAGCTTTAGTATAATTGGTTGTTCTTGGTTTATTATTTATTTTTCATATTAATAACAGTAATATTATTATTGCATAACCCTCTCTAACTAATTGTTTTCCTGCTAAACATACAAATAATTGGAGGTTTGACGTGTAGAAAGGACATCCCATGAATCCTAATATAAAATGAGTATTATTTTTAATACAAAATAAAATAAACCCTAATATTGGAATATTTTGAGACAAATATACACATTATTCAAATAGTTGCTGGGTATATGAAGCATTCGAGAATCATGAATAATTTTGATTGGGAATCATTTGTCAATAATTGGCCTGCTAATGCTTCCTAGCTTATCATTGGTCAACTATTAAAGAATATTAAATCTTAGGAAACCAATAAAACGCGTTAATGAGTTCTATGGTTGGAAATTGTTACCGCTTGTCAATGAGCTTAGATAGTAAAGCATAGACCTGGTCTACTTGATTGAACTTGATCAGCGGTTTCTTTGAAGTAGATGCTGTTAAAGAACGGCACAATAACCAAAAACGAGTTTACCGAATCTGGAGCTGAGTCGCGGACTAGGTCGCTCTCTTTAAAACGTTCGCGGCACTGTCCTCGATGCGCACGACAAACTATCAACCTGTTGAATACGGGATAAAACAACCCCTCTCGTATGCTCGACGGTTTTGTGCGAAAACCGGAGCTCTATGAACACTCTCTTGTGTTTTTTGCTCGTTGTGGTGTGTTTAGAGGGTCTGAGGGGTCAGCTATTTATAAGAGCCGAGTCCCCCTAGAATATTCCTCTTGTCGTGCTTTATACGATACGTAAATTTATGTGTTGTGTTATCTCATTTATTAAATTTGTTTGGTCGGGTTTGGATCCTAACATGGTTTGAATCTTGTCATGCATACGTAACGTGTTGCGCTCATATTTATGTTTAATGAAAAGTAAGAAATAAAAGTGATAATGAAAAGAATTAGAATATTGAACGAAAATGAAAGTATTAATTGAGAATGTTTGGGAAAAAATAACAAATAGGGGAGAAAAAATTGAAAGTGTACAATGAGTGATTTAACCTTCAAGTGTTTTTGAATTGTCCAACCAACATTAATTCATTATTTGCGTAGTTATATTTGTAAACTTTGAACTTATAATTGTATTTATATTTATTTTCTCTGGAAGGTATTTTTTTGTGGCTTATTGTGCTTATACTCAATGGAGTCCTAAAAACATTAGGTCGACACATCCCATTTGTATATCATATCATGCTCGTGTTCATGTTTATAAAGTTTAGACCCGTCAAAATCCATAAACTATTACCGGACTAACAGATATATTAATTTTGCGTTTGTCCTAGTACAGTACTCACGTATACTAATTCTTGCAACACAAGTAACAAACAATATCATGAAATCAACACGAGGCATGTATATAGTCATGGAATCATGCAAACACATATGCAATATCCTAGCCAGCATAATACAATGTCTCTCCTTAAAGAATCGTATTCCCCTCTAGTACCCAATGTTACAAAATGATTACTCTCAGAATAGAAAGGACGTACCTTTCCAGCGTAGCGGTACCTCAAACCCAAAAACCATCAAACGCAGCGAAACGACGAGAACCACACTTGACTCAATTTTTCTCTTTAGAAAGATTGCAGAAAATCAGTTTGGGTTTTGGCAGATTTTGATATGGGAAAAACATATATAAAAATCATAAGAAATAGATGCTATTTATAGAAAATGAATGGATGTGTACGAAGAGAGGCCACTCTGAGTTAACTCAAATTTGCACCTAGGGCTACATAGGTTTCCTACCAAAAGGGCAAGTTGTAATATATATCTTTTAATTTGTATTTCAGAAAGAAACTGACGATCTAGTCATACGTTGGTATTACTTTGTGAAAGAGAGTAGAGAGATGAATAGTTAAACATAAAATGGGAGGAGTATGGGGATATCTATTAGAGACGTACGTACTGATGGCTATTCATCATGTCATTTGATCCGAGCTAATTCTAGTCTTTTAAGTTGAAAATAAACTTAAGTACTTTCTGGAAAATTGATCTTGTCATATTATCCAAAAGTTTGTAGGAATACCTTAATTCATAGTGACTAATCGTCAAACTTGATATGGAATCTGATAGACAATCTGAAACTGGACGATACTTCTATAATACGATCCAGAAAGTATTGTTACCTTCCTCAACTAAGTCTTCTTATTTCATATACGTGAGACCCTGATCTTCCTAATTGGAAGAAGAAGAGATTGATAGTCTTGATATATTATGGACCACAACTGACCTCTAAAATTTCTTATATACTAATTGACAGGGTGACTCTCATAAAATTGTTGAGTTTCTACACATTTAGATTTGATTTATACAATATGCGGTCCATAATTATTACTAGGAAATAAATTTTACTAGCAATGGATGCTACAGTAATAGACAAAATGATCCATCTTATTCGAAATTAGAAAACCGTGGAGGCATCACAAATTCACAACAATAGAGTAAGGGATTATTAATGCATGTCAAGTTGTCAACTCAACGATGATATCTCATATTCTAATTGGTGGTCGGAGAGATTTTAGTTAAAAAATTCGACAAGAGATCTCTCCTAACCAGATCATTTGTCTATAAGAACACGTAATCAGAGTGATAAATCCCAGTTGTCAATGATATACCAAATCAAAAATGAAAAATTCCAAATACACGTGCCTAATTAGGTGGTTCGAAGAACAACTGTTAAACCCTGTCGTTTTGGCCACCAAAAACTTCCTGTTTCTTTTCTATATAACATATATCATATTCCCACCTTGTCGAAAAACCTTAACCGAAGTGAAATACATAATTAAGACCTGTAAACATTTCTTGAAATTGAAGCAAGAACCAATAGCACAGACAGTGGGACTTTATCAAATGTTTTGTTAACCTACTCAATTATGTATGTGCATAGGTTTGATTAATTACAATTGTTTGATCTAATTAAATCAAATAGATTAAGTGACACATTGATGGTTGGTTTATGAATAAAATATGAGTTGATTAGTATTATTAAACGGTGATCAACAACCCCGCAGTACTAACTCTGAGGGTTTAGTGAAGAATTTTTTTTTCCAGAAGGGTTTGAAATTATGCAGCCTATGGCCGGGGCTCTTAATTACTAGGACTAATCACCACATTATTCCTACCAGTCAGTGAAATTAATACAAATGAGTGTCTAACTGTCTATAATCAAGAAGAATATCCTCCTTAATTATGATCGGCTCGTAATTGTTATTTATGCATGTAGTAAGCTAGACATTTACTTGGTACTTATAGAATATATAGCATGAACATATAAATTAAAGAAGAACAAACTAGGATCGTCCCGACATAATTCACTATTGTTCCTCAATATTCCTCTCTTGTTACTCACTGTTGATAAATGATTTCTCTAAAGATAGAATTGCGATTAGCTCTTATTTAACTTAGTGGTATTGCAAACGAAAAACATCGATTTTTTAACGAACATAATGAATCACACGACTCATGTTTTTTTTATGCTAAAAGATAGTTGCGAATGCAGGAAGATTGCAGAGAATTTTCAAAGCATAAAATAAAACAGCCAAGTAACGAAAACTATGGCGTAATCTGAAAAAGTTGCTTTGGTGATGGTTGGCCCAACCGAACAGGTTCAAATTAGCTGAAGACTTACACTGTTTTGAGTTGGCTTCATCTTGGACCGATTGAACCATTGAATAGTGTGATTGGTCCGATACTGAATTCAAACCAGTGCAGTTAGAAGTGGCAAATGGATATGGATTGGATTGGGGAATCCATAGATCATATGGTATGGATCAAATATTGGTGGATTCATGAATTGGATCATATGGATTGGTGAATTCATGCATATATCCAAATGACATCCAAGTCTTGGACCAATATGTAAATTTTGAAAATTTTAGGTACTAAAATGTCATTATAAAAAATCTTAGGCACCAAAATATAATTATCTATTGATATTTTTTCGTAATAAATAAATTTTAGGTACCAAATCTACTCCACCAACCAATTGGATTTGGATCAAATGTCTTGAATTGAATTGATGAATTGGATTAAAAATTGTCATCTCTGAGTGCACAGTGGATCATCAACCTTTTTTCATTCTACTATATTACTAGCCATAGAAGTTTATCTCACATAATCACTTACACAACCATTTTCATTTCTCATTTCACCCTAATATTGTACAAACTAAATTAGCTTTTAGCTTTCCTTCCTTCACCAAATTCCAACAATAATTTAAGATGAAACTTTAGTTATAATTACTTTTTAAATGAAACTATGCACATAGATATTAACAAATTGTACAAGCCCAAACGGCTGGAATATTGAATTGTAAAGAACTATTGACTTTGCAATATTGGCGGTGAATATATATAAGACGACCAGCGAACTCATCTATAGTGACGAGTGAGGGTGCCGATAAGCCAAACAAAATTGGGAGCCGGACTAGAGTAGGTAATTGGGTTTGCCTTTAAGAATAAGTTTGTACAGATCCTCTATATCATATGCTTAAAAATAAAGATTAATATTGGTGGTCATGAGAACTTGAATATGTGACCTCAAAGACAAATATGCTATGATACAATGTTATAAATCAACCGATCAAATGACTCGAATTGTCGGGAGAGATCCATGTATGGTATTTAACCACATCCTTACACGTGCCCTCAAATGAAAGATCACTCATAGACTTAGAAGTTTTCACACGCTTGCCATACTATCTATCTACACAATAAATAAAGGCCAAATGAGAAAACTTGAAGCCTCATTTCAAATTTCCTGCATCCAGAGTGAACGTAGGAAGGACATTTTGGTCTTCACAATTACTTTTTTTTATTCATTAAAAAGACACTTACTAGAATTCAAACCATGACCACTTTAAAGAAAGACAAAGATCATAACCAATCACACTAAGTACATTTGTTGTATATTTTTAAATTAAAAACATATAATCGCAGAGAGAAAAAACCCTTCCCCCATTTCAAATTCCCTGCTCCGGGAGCGTTTGTAGGAAGGGTAGAATAGGGAGTGTCAATTTTTTTTCTTTTTCCTCTGTGAAACGGGCCAACTTACCGTACACATGCAGATTTAAACGGGTCCAGGAGTGTCAATTTTTTTTCTTTAAGTCCTTTTATTTCTCCGTGGTGGTAAAATATATATGAAAAAGCAAAAGCAATACTCCCTTTTATTGGTAAAAAGAAAAAATTTAACAATAAACTAATGCATGGATTCTAATGGGCTAACCGCTAATCATAAAATAAAAGAGTTGAATGGGCCTGACCTACACGGGATTTGTCATGCTAAAACAAGCTATTTTCTCTAGCATAATATATATTATGCTACTATTTTATATCTTAGTGGCTAAAATATAATGCATTTTAAAGTTATTCAATGGTTCAACCTCGACCAACCCAATTAGTCAAATTTTTATCATTTCAAATATATATTATGTAATTATTTGATATCATAATGATTAAATTATAGTGTATATTATAGGGAATCGTTTGGTATTTGTTAGTAGAAAACTAAACAGAAAGATCTAATTGGTTATTTTTAACATTAAAACGATCCTAAATATTTTTAGTTTCCTTTCGAAATTCTATAGTTTTATTCCCAAATCAGTGATGTGCAAATGGCGAATTGCAGTCATCTCTTTTCTTTCATTATTTTTTATTTTCAAATAGAAAGTTTAAAAGTAAAGAATAATTAGAGTTTGGCATGGGACGGTCAAACATGTTGAATTTCAAATTTTGGCCCGTTTTGATCAAGTCTAATTTATAATCACATGGTTCCCTGATACCCGATAAAAATCTCAATCCAAACCAGTTTGGCAGGTGAGTCCGTGTTTACCACCATTTTCTAGGGATACATGTAAGGTGGTTCCTATCCCAAATCGTTGTGTTCATTCTTGATTTCTTTAGATTTTATTATGGCTTGGCAAAAAACCAGAAAGCACAATGATGACAAGATGAAAGTTTTATAAAGCAAATTAGTCGGCCAACGGGTTGAGTAAAAGCTAGCAACGATTGTGAGATGTTCATTTCCCGAAAACCCGCGGGATAGGCAATTTTTTTATTCGATTTTCTGGAATTCGGTTTCTATAAAACTTACCCCACCTCATCATATTACCAGAAACAATATTGTTTCACAGGTAACAAATACTTGATTTTGGTTCATAAGGCTGATTTTTGATTCGTTGCATCATTCATGTCTCTTTCCTACTAAAATTCACTATTTTTATCACATGTTTTCCAAAAAATACTATACAACAATAAGCTATACACCTATTACATTATCGAATTTCATACCTCACCTTCCTCCGGCCAAATGGCCGGAGCCCACGCTAGTGTGCTTTAAAGACAAAGTTTAATGTTAGGGGTCACGAGGACTTGAACATGTGATCTCCCGAACAAAACAACTACAATACAATGTAACAAACCAACTGGTTGCAATAATAACTCGAGTTGTTGTAAGATATCTATTTAATCATTTCCTTTTACACGTTTGATATCCATCAAACGAAAGCCAACTCGTTAATAAAATTCATGAATGTTATAAGAGATATCAATATTCAACTCACAAATATAATCTGCTAGCATCCAAGGTACCTTAAGAACCCAGTGGTTTGTGATAATTTAAAAGAGTTAAATTGTATAAACATATATGTGTTTTTGAATAATGACTTTCTTAAAAATTTGTTCATGTAATTGTCAGCGATACCAAGCCGCCCTTAAATTGTTTTGAGAGAGATACTCAAAGCTATAGCCGCCCAATTTGTTGTTTATCTAAATTTGTTAGAATATATAGTACACTTCAATCTACCTCACCAGTCTCTCTCTTAGCAAATGAAAAAAGAGTAAACAAAAATTATATTAGTGATCAACTAAAATGTTATAGAAGTTCCATTAAAAAAAAAAATGTCATAGAAGTTAATGTACTTGATCATGCTCGAAGCAAAACCAGAGTGTATTTTATGATGAGTTGGATTCAAATTCTCGTTATGCATGTTATATTCATTTCTGACTTCTTTTATACCGTGATTTATTATTTTGGAGTTTCATAATATGAATTAACTAATATCGATTCTTATAAGGGTGGTACTGTTCTACTTTTTGTGGTTTACGTCCAAACCTGAGATCTTTAAATTTAAAGTTAGTACTATTGTCACTAGACCGAAATTTTGTTCTGTGAGATGGTTGATGTGTGATGGAGGATGAAGATGAGGATGATGCAGGCCAGATGAAAGTCCACTGCTTGTTAATTCCTTGTGGTCTCTCTTTTGGTGGACATAAATAATCAATGGCTGTATTTGGTCAAGCAAAATAAAACCCCAAAAATAATTGATGAAAGGACGTCTGAGATTCTGCAAATTAACAACGTTCCTCATTACTATGCGCATGATCAGTGATTATGTCATGTTTTCACTAGAATTTTACTTTGTTTTCATAGAGGAGAGCCACTCACATGGATCGCGCTCAGGAATGGTAATTCGGACCAATCCAAATTGGCAATACAAGTATCACGAATGGATTCTTGTATTGTAGAGAAAATATGTTGTTTGGATCTTGTAATTTAGGCAATTATTGCAGAATCAATGTTGGAACAAATTGTTGCGACAAGCTCTCATCGTCAGAGATTGGACAGGAAATAAGAATAGAAAAGAGGAGAATATTAGAATTTAAAAAAAAAACACTCTGATATCATATTGCACTATCGATGAATTTTCAAATGAATGGATGTTTACACGGGAAGAAGGGAACATAAATTAAAGCATATTAAGTATTTTATCTGAATTCGAGCGTGATATTTTCGAGATGTTAATCAGCAAAATGTATTTGTATTTCTTAACGATAACTCTGATCTATGCTTCTAGCCTCTCAGCCTTGAATTTCATAGAATTCTCAAGCATGTGTGAGACTCTTTGCAGACCTTCAAAGAAAGAATAATCCTACCCAATTCATGGGGCAAATTTAGCTTCTCAAATCAATTTTTAACTCCAACACATGAAGTCATGATAACCTCTTAATTTTAGTTTTTTAGGTTTTTTTTTTATTTTATTTGATCTCTTTAACATAAAATCGTATGCTAATAAAATCTCCAAATATATAATAGTTAGTTACTTTTTGACCATATATTGTGATGACAATTGGTTCCAATTACTATATTTGGGCCCGTCCGTTGGCCGGATACATTTTGCTACTGAACATAATAAACAACAATCTGGCCGGATACATTTTGTCGGTGAACATAATAAACAACGATCCCAATTGTATAAAGTGATATACATTTTCATTCAATATTATTAAAAATCTTCCAAATTATTTAATATTTGCAAAAAAATAACAAAAAACTACATCATAGAGTTTAGCGACATTCTAACTGATTCATTGGTGAAAGTTTCTAGGGAAAGTTAGACAAAATCTCTGCAATAGGATCCACTCCGAAAACATTTGTAAAACCACAATTTGATTCACTGCTTGTTGTTAGAAATTACTACACATTTTTGGACTTTTTGAGATTGATATGTCATTAACAACATCGAATTCAAGTAAATATGAAGTGTTTGATTACTATCATACATAGTATAGTAATTCAAACTTTAAAGAAATCTTCTTTGATTCACGTTTTATCAACCTCATTTGTTTTTAGATAACAATGAACATTTATGTTCATACTATGAACCATCGTACGCTTGGATAATTGAGGTAATTGATTAGAACTTATGACTAATTTGTTTGAATTTTATATGTAATATACTATTTTCATGTTCACCTTTAAGTTTTCGAAATTTTAAATTATTTGGACGCTTCAAAACCTTAATTTTCCATTTGGATTTAAAAAAAAACTGAACTCCTAAATTTTTGTTACTTTTCAAAAAGTAATGCATGGTTTTAGTGGTCGGCGAGTTGGTTGGATTACTATTTTTCTAACCGAATCACTTTATGTTTGAAAGTTTTATATGTTAGATAATGTAGAAACACATATTGAAGGATAAATAATTTCTTGTGATTTTTACTCATATCATAATGTAAATGAAAAATAATAATTGGAGTACTTGAAAAAAATCCTAAGTCAATTTAGTTCATCCTTGTCTAAGTACTTTTCTGTTTCTAAATGATTCAATATAGTTAAGAATTCTAATACATTAATCAAATATACACACTCACTGTAAGCTAGTTTGGAGGCTTTTTTTTATTAGTGACGTGTCTTTTGGCTCCTTGGAACTTCTTTAGAGCTGCACATGTAGTAACAAAATTGTTTATTTCATCGGTAGGCTAGTTGCATACAGACTATCTCGTGTTATATTCGAATCATTGTTTTATTGTGTCGTTGTACCATGCCTTTCGATAAAAAACCTCTCATTTATCACTCATACTTTCAACGGTGTTTGCTCATTACTAACCCTTAAACAACCTTTATTATTCCTTCATTCAGGTTTTTGAATAAGAACTCTATGATCAATGTACTCAACTATATACCTAAAATTGTGCCAACAATTATGACCATAATTTTTCGGTTAGGAGCATTCGGGTGTCAAAGATACTTAGCTAAGACGCAAGGCACTTAAACGTTTAACCTCAGTGAAGGTCCTTAAGAAAGCTAATTACATGTAAGAAATGTAATTTTCTGAGCATTTATGAATTTTGGTGAGCAATATTTTGGCATGAAAATGATCCTTAATTCCGAGCTCTTCCGAGCTCCAGATGGTTCAACTTACAGTCTTCAAAGACAGCATAGATCCTAAGTTCAGTATTGGCAGTTTAGTTTAAGAACTAAAATACAACCAAGTAGTTCTCTTAAATGATACCTTACTAAACATGTTCACAACTAATTAACCAAATACATCAATAACTAAAAACTTAAAAAGAACTAATAGATGAATTCACAAAGAGCACACAACATGAACAGATAAAAGAGTATACAACATTCAACCAAACTTCTAAAGCTTGTCAATAAATAGTATCATCATTTTCGTCAAGTTGTCGGCTCATCAGATATACGATAACAAGTCCTAACACTCATTCAACTTCGGGCAGCTAAGACGGCAATCCTTGAAATGCCAGGCAGAATTCATGTGGTGATCATGTTGAACTGGAATCTTGAAAGTTGTTGAGGGATGGTTGATATCACAGGACCATATCTCTGCCACCAAAGTAAGATGTAAGAATGACATTATTAGAAAGGAGATGCTATTTGGTACTCCCGTTCTAAAACTATTGTCGACACGGGCAAGATTGCATTACCTGCACATTGTCATACAGTTCGAACAATGGAACAGCGAGAAGCTTCAAATTTTTGGGGACTGCAAAGTACTCTCTTTCAGACAAGTGAACAAGAAAGAGCTTCTTACATTCCTGCAATACCAACCATATGAAAAGAGATGCATAAGTACAGTGCATGTGATAGTTATACAAAAGAAATGAAAACTTCAAACAAGTAGTCCACAAACCTTGGGCTTTGTTATGTGAGGGGGGCAGTATGGATACATGATGGTTTCAAAGTTTGGCCTCCACCAGATAGCCACACACTCACCAATCTGCAAGTTTCCAGTGGAAATGAGCAATCAAAAGAAAAAAGAAAATCAAGAGTGCTAAGAGAAAGCATAGGCGAAATTCTGCGTTCTGCTCTTCTATTACATTTATCTAGTTTCCTTGCAAGTTCAATGCTTAGTTTTGGAAATCAAGAGTGCTAAGAGAAAGCATAGGCGAAAAGCTGCATCCTGCTCTTCTGTTACATTTATCTAGTCTTCCTTGGGAGTTCAATGCTTAGTTGTGGAAAACAATGTATGCATAGCTTTGTTTGTCACCTAAAGTTTATTAATCCTTCTTCCCAAAAAAATCACTATCAATCAAGCAGCTATCAGAATTTGAATTTTACAGGGATAAGTACCTGCCAATCTGGTACAAGAGTAGGTGAATTAGCTCCAAGCTTGCTCGTCAATTTCCTCTTCAAACCTTCGATTTCTGTTACAGAAGTCCAAAAATAGTCAGTGCGCGATTCTAATAGCTTTGCACCACATAATTATAGCACAGTCCGTAACAAATGTGCGTATGAACATTCTGATTTAATGACCAGAACATATACCATTTTCCCCTGGCTTCAAACGTCCTCCTGGAAGTTTACAGAAGGTGTTTCCAATTTGCAGAAGAAGTATGTGAGGATGATTGTGTTCTTGTACCTGCAAGATTGTTGGACATTGTTTTACCAGACACATAAGGGCTTCAACATGAGAAGTCAAGAAAGGTCTGGAATGCACATGTTCTAAATACCATTCAACTCAAACATGGAAAGCAAAACTAAGATTATTAAAATAATTATTGGTGAGCTAAAGGGTAAGACATCATAAAAGTTTACATTCTAGGAGAAAGAGCAAAAACCAATTAAATCACTGTCTCCAAACCGCTGTATCATGCACATCAAAATCAGCATATGCAGCATAGCAATTACCAGTAGCTGGAGATTGATTCATGGCCGCCATGTGCCTTACATTGAAACCACCTAACATCAGTAAAATTTGACAGGATAGGAGGGAAAGACAAAAGAATGTGATGAAATAGGTACAAACAGTGAACTAATGGTTTCTTATGGCTACAAGCTTAGTGAACTCTAATTACATGAAGAAATAGTTCCACAATCAAAAAGGCATACTCTAATTACAAGAAGTAATAGCTCCACAATCAGTAAGGTTAACTCCAGTTACAAGAAGTGATAGCTCCACAATCAGTAAGGTTAACTCCAGTTACAAGAAGTGATAGCTCCACAGACCACAATCAGTAAGGTTAGCTCTGGTTACAAGAAGTAATAGCTCCACATTCAATAAGATCTCAAAGATTTTGCATTTTGCCAAGTGCCAATACCAGAAGAATAGCTTCCACGCTTGTCCTCATCCCTTCTTTCATATAGCTGCGCACAAACAAAAACAAGATTCAACAATGAACTCCACCACATTCTACAAAAAGTTCAAGAGAAGACAAGACTCTGGCAACCTTCATACAAGGCCAAGCTGGAAGCCTTCTCCCACATCCTTCATCTAAAAGGAAAATTTCAGTGCCAAGAGAAATTGCACCGAGAAAAAGACACAGCCTTCACCCTCGTGACATTACTCTCCCGCAAATCTAATGAAAACTTGAACTTCAACCTTAAACCAAAACCCTAGAATTCCCAGATCTTAGATCCAGAACCAATCCTAAGGCCAGCACAAAATCCTTTCAACACTAATCCAACCAAAAGAACAAACACAAGAGACACACACGTTTCAGTCACACGACGTTCCTGTTCCTACTACGATTCCAAATATCTCCCGGCAACCAAATGCAAGTGGCAGGTTTATCTAGGGTTTTCAAGTTCGCCCCCGGAAAGGAAAACATCGAACTACCAAAATCCAATGAAACCCAGAGCGACATAAGGAAAATATAAATAAAGACGGAGGAGCTCACTTGACTTTCATGCGGGCGAGGCGATCCGCGACGGAGGTGTCCTTCTCCATCTTGGGCTCTTTGGTGCCGAACGTGTAGCTCGACAGAGGGTACGTATTCACCACCGGAGAGCTCACCATCTTCTTCTTCCCCGGGTTCTGAAGATTAGGGTTTCGCTTTTGTTTTCCCGCTCTGTAAAATGGATCCTCTTCACCCTCAGTCCAGAAAGCTTGCGCGGCCGCGGAAAATTGGAGCTTCGGCTCGAGCCACTTCGCGGCTTGGTTTTCTCAGACAGTCAACTACTCAGTTTCGGGACTGATGTAAATCTTCTTCTTCCTTTTGGTTTTGGTTAATGGAATGCACAATAGCTTGGTGCAAATTAATCTCGATCTCGGATTAATATAGGGATTAAGGCGGTGTTAAATATGCTGGATCTACGGATGAGACCAGTTTGGACCGCTCTTTGCTACTACTATGGGCCTTGAGCCCAAAATGATGATATGGTAACATTCTGCAACTTTTCCCAATAAAGATATTGTCGGCTTTAATGTCTCAACTCTCACCGATTTCGACTTGTGGTGCAATTTAAAGTGACTTTTCATAAGGTCACTTATCCTTTTTGTACTCCACGCTGAGCATATTTAACTTCGGAAATCTCACAAGAACTCTTCTATTTCACCCCAAAATGCATATTGGCAGTTAAAGCCGATTTCTTACTTATGAACCATGGATCTCTCTTATCCTTTGTAGATGTGAGATTCGTCTAAGGTGTTACAATTAGCCAAAAAAAATTACCCTAAATTGAACTCTCCAAATATTGTATCTCTTATTCGTAATTATAATTTTTTTATCCAAGCAATTGATATATATTTTTTATGGGCAATGAAAAAAAATTCTTTTTAAGCTCAAGACGAGGAGATTAACACGCATACCCCACAAAAGTTTAGGTGATACAAAAACAACTCTTTTTATTGTAGTTCACAGGGTTATTAAAGACTTTGCACTAACATTTGAACAAGTAATCCCCATTAATATATAGTAGAGTTTTGTGTAATTTTCTCCATTTCAAATTTTTTGTAACGAGAGTGAAAGTAGGAAGGACATTTTTGTCTTTATAATTATTTATTTCAAATAAAAAATATCAATATCAAGATTTGAACCCAGGTCTCTTCAAACACGGACAACAAACATAACCAACTACATTAAACGAATTTGTTGTTCTTATTTGATACAAAACATACACTAACCTCTGGAAAGTTAATGACTTTTACATCATGATCAACAAGCCCACTAAGTCTACCATATTTATTTTTATGGTGCTTAATACTTCAATTTGCATAGTAGAGTTTCATGTAATTTTATCCATTTTAAAATTCATGCTCTCCTTAATTTTTGCTTAGGTAAATTTGTAATTGGCTAACATGGAAGAAACTATTTCTTTTACTACGTGTTGCGTCATTGTATTTTTCAATTTAAAATTAAATGTTGTGCTTTTTTATCTTTGTTCTTATCTCTTTATAACTTCCTCCAAAAGTCCCTCCATCGTGCAATAATTTGGCCCTTTCACTTCCCAGTACAAGAACGCATTTGAAAATTAATCTTCCGGTTTCTCTTGGCACGACAGTTTTATTTTTGGGATTTAAACTAGGCAAATAGAAAATTTCAAATCCGATATCAATCCATGGCGAATAGAATGGAGTTCAATCAAGTAGTTATGAATTTAAATTTGGAGTAGAAGAGTTGGAATTGAGTTTGAGAATGGAAGGGGGGGGGAGAAATTGTGTTTGAATTTGGTAGCAGGTAAAGTTCCACTACAACAGGTGAAGGCAGAGAAGAGGGAGTTGGAGAGGGTAGTGAATGAATTGAGGTGGGTGTTGAAAGACATGGTAGAGAAACTAGAGCAGTTAAATAGAGAGAAGTGAGAGATGATGAGGATAATAATGAAAGTGGAGAGGTTATGGAAGGACATGGAAGTGGACTAAAGCAGGTGAAGGTAGTCAAGGGGGAGATGAACATATTGATGGAATTGGAGATGAGTGTTGGTTTTAGCGAACTTATTACAAGTGCCCTGAGGAAATGAAGTTGTTTGGTTGAAACATATGCCTCTTGAGATTAAAGATAGAGTGGATAAAAATTTGGTTGTTCAACGGAGAGTGGTGGCTATTGGCTCTTTAGGTTTATGGTTTTTGCAGCTACCACAACCTATTTATATGTTAAACGAGAAATCATTGATTTACTGAATTAGGTCGATTCTTTATTAAATACTGAAACTTATAGAAAAGGAGTGTCTAATTTTGTGTCTTATGACTTTGATCAAGTCTATTAGTATATTGGAGATAATCCTAATTTTGTCGTTTGCTCTCAAGTTTTGATGGTTTCCTTTTAGTTTAGTTTGTAGTATATAGTTGACTTGAACCAACAGCTCTCAATTTCTTTTTTATTAGTGGCATGTTGTTCCTAAAAGAAGAGCATTAAAGCCTTTATGTAGGATTGTGAGGTTTTAGATTCAGTTTCAAACTATATATGGGTCATGTGGTAATTCCAGTGAGCTTTTATATTCTATCTTTCTTGACAATTAACTAACCAATATAATATTATCATTATGAAAATGAAAATGAAATCAATGATACATTTTTATATTTTATATTCTTAAAAGATGATGGTATTTCTTCGAGTGTTCAACCTATATATTATTTCTTTATGTATCATTTAATTCAAAAGATTATCAAAAAAATTAAACAGGTTGATAGACTTAAACTTAACATAAAATTATAAATAATCAAATATGAACATTTCGGCCAACGGGCCGAGTTATAAGCTCGTAGTATATACGAACTAAATCTATCTTCTTAATTGCATATCCAGCATGAGCTAGCTCAAATACGCTCTGAATTCTTGTCACCGCCCCAGTTGGATCAACACCAGAACCACCATAGAATGTGTTCAGCAGCTATGACCTTTTTATTATATCAATTAAGCAATTCAGCCGCCAACAAAATATTGTCACTTTTTTAACTCTTTTTTTTCGTTATAAAAGCAGACTAATTTTTACTAATCAAGATATATGAGTAAACACACTAGATACAGTCTATTATAGCCAAAACTTTTGCAATACATTTGTAAAGTACATTGCAACAAGAGATAAACCTGAATAGTTTCCTATGATGAGCATGATATATATCGTATGTGACTAACAAAAAGAAAGAAAATTTCAAAGGATCGTTAATATAACAAATATGTAACGGGTTCTGATGCAATGTTACGATCAACGATCACATAAATTGATAAACTCTAATCAGCTTATTATATGGATGGAGCATTTTGATTCGAAAGTTGCACCGAAAGCTTTGAGCTTGATCAAAAAAAGAAAAGAAAAAAACTGGTTGAAGAATCGAGATCTCGTCTATGTAGATAACTAGATAAGAAGTACAGATAATGAAGATTTGGATAGGGTGTGGGAGAAATCACTGCCAGCTTCATCGATCGTCGTTTTCTGGTCTAGCTAGCTACTTCTCTGCAATACCTTGGAAAAAGGTACTGCTGCTGCTGCTGCTGCCGCCTACTGTCCCCAGGCAATTTGTTCATTAAAAGATAAGGTGGGGGGAGACAGCAGATCGACAGGAGCTTTAAAGTAGGGGAAAGTGGCAATCGGTACCCAACTCATCATTTGCATAATTTACGCATATGATCATCACTGTACAGAGACACAGACGACTCAGATCCAACTGCCCAGGAACGTTGGATATCAGGACAGGATCATTAATCTAATAATGCACACCTCTTCCTTCCCATTGTTTTTAGCAAATTTGCCTCTTCTTTGTACCCCTCATCCCAAACTGCCAAAGAGTATTCTCTGTTTTAATATTTCTATACAACAAGAGTAGGAGGTTACTACTACAATTACCCATGAAAAATGCTAACAGATATATATATATATTCTCTTAAAATTACTATTCAATCATTTGATCGCAATCATTCGTTAAGTACATGCATGACTGTCAAACAATAATCGCCAAATTGAGTAAAAAAAAATTGATGGAGGGAAAAAAAATAGATCTCTCTCAATATATTATCTTAATATCTCCCTATACGTACCTACCGCCGGAAAGTAACGGCAGGACCGTCGTCGCCCGCCGTCTTCTTCGTCCCTTCAAACACTCGCAACGACCCGTCCGACCCGCCAGCGACAAACGTGCAACATTCCCCGCCGTCATCCTCCACGCCTCGCTTCCAGCACACGCTACTCACGAACCCGCCGCCATGCTGCTGCTGCTGCTCAGACCCAAAGCCCGCCGGCTCGAACCCATGCACCCAAATCGGTTCGCCCCACCTCCGGTCGTACACAAACGCCCGGTTATTCTCCGACCCGCAGCCCAACAGCCCGCCCCGGGCCCACACCGAAAGCCCAACGAAATTCCGGCTGTTGGAATGCCCGCGGTACGTCCTCACCGCCGCAGCCTGGGAGCTCTTCAAATCCCACAGCTTCAAGCTGCCGTCGATGGCCGACGACACGAGCGTCGACGTTTCGTCGAGGAATTTTACGTACGTCACCGTTTTGGCGTGCCCTTCCAGGATAAGCACCGGGTGGACCATCATCCTTGCGTCGTACACGTAAACCCTCCGGTCCGCGCATCCAACGGCCAGAACTGACCCGGCCCCACTCCCGAACTCCACGCAGCACACCGCACAGCCGGTAACGCTGGGCCGCACCGCAGCCACACACTCCCCGCCCTCGCACCGCGGGTCCCACAGCTGCGCGGTCCCGTCGTCCGATCCCGACGCGCCGATGGCTGGGTGGGAATTGGAGTAGTCGACGCTCCACACGCGCCGCCCGCCGTGCTCGTCGCGCTCGAAGGTCGGGATCCCTCGCTCCAGGTCGTACTCCGTCACGACGCCGTCGTAGTCGCCGCAGCCGATCACCGCGCCGCCGGCGTGGGGACGCCACCGGAGGCTGCTGAGCTTGGCCGGCGTGCAGATGCAGCGGGAGCACGCCGCCGCGTGGTCCAGCTGCTGAGGCGGAGCCGAGTCGTCAATTGGCGGCAGCAGTGTGTGGAGGGGGTAGAGGCGGATCTTGCGGGCGATGCCGCCGGTGGCGAGGAGGCGGTCGTAGGGGTCGCATTCGATGACGCCGAGGGCGTCGGAGACGGTGGAGGAGGAGGAGGAGGAGACGGTGGCGCGGAGGTTAAAGTCCCACTCGCATCTGGCGCGCTCTTCTTCTTCTTCTTGGACGATGATTGATTCTGCTTCTTCCGCCGTGGGTTGGAGTTTAAGATGGTGGTCCGGCGGCGATTCCTGGTGATGCTCCTCCTTTTTCATTGCCCATCCAGAAATTTTGTATACTGTTGTTTTGGGGGTTTATTTATAATAATAATAATAATAATTTTGAAATTTGGAGGAGCTGGATTTTGTTTTCTGTTTATAGGGGTTCTGGACCAATGAGAAGTTCCTCCCTAACCCTGCCTGCCTGCCTGCCTACACTCTGATATGGATAAATAGGCTGGACTTTCGCTTTATATATTTTTTTTATTAATATTCCTTTTTGTTTTGAAAAAAAAAAAAAAGATTTGTTATGTCTCTCAGTCCCATCCTGCAAATTGCACCACCGCCATGCCCGCCAGGCGCCAGCCACCCAATAACTTCGCCATAAGAGATTTTTGTATCAGTGAAAAGTCAGATGTTACAACTTACTGCGATTCTGCGAAGATTATGAGTCGCAATAAGTAAATACTAACACTACTTTTGGGTACTATCACCATACGTATAGTTTGGAGTTAGGTTGACTAGCGCGGAGTGTGTTTCTCGAATTTGATTTGCGTTCCATGTGAATCGTGATTCAATCTAATTCAGTAGTTGTGAGTGTTCATGTAAGTGGAGATGGACAACATTTTGCATCAGGTACTCTTATACAAGGATAATGTGCTACGATAGCGTGCTACGAGCTATATGCTTCTAAATCGAAACAAATATAGCATAATGAGCAACGACTCAAAACTCAAAAATGGAACGAGAACTACGACGAAACGTATTAATATGATCTTTGTTACGTCTTTCAAGCGGTACGGCCGTATTGGCACTAGGACTGCAAATCAGCCAAACTGGTTAAGAGCGGTTCGACGTTCCGATGGGGGGGGGGGGGACTCGTTGGACACTCGACTCTTTTGCTAACGAGCTATTAATCTTGAGTTAATAAGTCGTGTTCCGATCGCAAGACTCGATTACTTGCTAGACACAACTCGTGAGCTAGCTCCTTCTATTAGATATGAAAGGACTCGACGATATAACTCAACCGATTTCACGAGCTAATTGACGAGTCGAATTCGAGCAGAGCTCCCCAAGCTCATTGATGACTGCATCTCGAGTCAAATACAAAATCGAAGTTTTAGTTAACAAGTATTGTTCTAGGTCAAGTTCAACTCGTTTATTAACAAGTTGAGCTTAGCCGAGCCAAGCCCAATTTGAAACAAATTGTCAGGTAGTTGGAATGAGAGAGAAAAAATATGCCGTACTATTCGAGGAAATACAGGGAGGTGGGCATTAATGAGAAGTGGTGGGTGCTATAAAGAGGGGGGGGGGGGGGGGGCAGACTCGAGTGGTGGCTGCTTTTGTACCTCTAGATTTCTTTTGGGTATGCATATATTTACGTATTATGTGAAAGGAATGGTGTGAGCGACCTTTCCTTTCCCCAAAAATTGCAGAAACAAGAGATCGAATGGTATATATGGACTCGTAGGCTGCAACGGACAAGTACTTTGTACCTTTTCTTTTGTCTGTGTTACGTGGTTTAAGCCAGTCCAGCCTTTTTTCCCCTTTTATTCTCTCCGAGCTAGGAATGACAACAAAATCCGAACTCACGGGTACCACCCGACCCAACTCAGTCAACGTGGGTAAAACTCGTGTTGACGGATTTTGGGCCGCGTTCGGGTTTAAACTCGTTACACTATTCATCGGGTTGGGTTTGGGTTTAGATAAACCCGCCCTATGGGTACCCGCCCTTATCCATATAATTAATTTTCCGGGTTATTTAATATTCTAAGCAATATATCTTCCTCAAACAACTAATCTTCTTTATATTTGTGGAGACATGTCTAATTTGTTCTTTCTAATTGTGTACAATGAAGTTGATATTATGGAGTGGAGAGTGAAGAAGTTTAGTTGACGAGGAATGAGCTTTCAATTAATTATGTTATTTATAGATTTTTATCTTTAATTTTGAACAATTTGTATTGATAATTTGCGGTATGCTTGTATGCTCTAGATTAGTGTTTTTTTTATGGATAATTTTTATGAGAAAATTGTTGTTAGACTTTTTTTTTTAAAGAAATTTGTTATTGTAAATTTTTTACCACAAAAATCCATGGATACCCAGCGGGTTGGGTTGGGTTTGAGTTTTTCAAACCCAACGGGTTTGACCTCGAATTTTTTACGGATAAACTCATGAATTTGAGTTTGGGTTTGACAAAACCTGCCCCAACCCAACCCATTGCCATCCATACTCCTAGCTGCCTCTACTTCTAATCTTCAGCTTTTGTTAATCTCGAATTATGTGGCATCACTTTCCTACTTCACTAACTAACTAACTAACTAAGGGCTACGTCGTACTAAGATGGTTTAATCGCTTTACGACCCGGGTTGGATACTCGTGCTTCTGCATCGTTTCTTCCTGTCTGCAACTCTTGGTTGGTGTGGCTGTGAATGCAAGCTCTCATATGGTATTTCTCGTTGCTGTCACTGGCTTCATCAAACATGCTTTGATAACGGGCATAAAAGGAAGAAGATTGACAAAATCTGCGCTTTGAGTGACAGGTGATGTAAAATTGGAAATGGGGGGAAAAAGGCGGGTATTAGTTAATGCGGGTGGGCCGGATGGGGACGGCGCATTGTTTTAGAATCACATCACTGGGCCAGCCCAGGAGGGGTCGGGGGCCCAATCCACGTAAAAAAAAAATGTTTCTGAACTTTCGTTTTTGTGGTAAGTTGCTGAGCTTTGTTCGTTGATAGGTTAGTTTAAATTTTTGATTGCTCTTTTTATGGTATTGATGTGGACAATTGAGGACGAGAGAGTCTGTGGATTTGGAGGTATTTGCGTTGTGATAGAAATAGAGGGAGAAGCGTGGGTTTGGTTAGGGGCGGTAGTTCGATTACCGGTTAACCGACCGATTAAACCAATAAACGACCGGTCATCCACTAACCGGTAACCGAACTTTAGTCGGTTATCGGAGGCTGGACGAAATGGTTTTTGATCTTCAAAGTGGTTTGGTTAACCGATAATCGAGATAATCGAAGCCTGTTTTGGTCGGTTTTTCGGTAGGGGAGGTGGTTATTTCGGTTAACCGATAATCGACCGATCGATTACCGGTTATAACTGAAATAACCGAATTGTCACCCCCTGGGTTTGGTTGGTTGGTTAAAGCGTGAATGGTAGTTACTTGCTAATATTCAAGAGAGATAGAATGTTCATAGAATAGAAGGTATGTATATATGGTTGAATTAGAAGTTTCATTGTGTTGGTACTTTGACCAAATTGTCTAACAAATATTTCTGTGACCCGATGTTATTTGAGGGAGAAAAAATTGTTTTGCAACGCATCGTTGTTATGCTACTTTTAGATTACATTTTTTAAGAACCGTGTGTGTGTTGATGTTAGGCCGTATTATGGTTTGATCCAAATAAAACAAAGTTGAACTGGATTGAGTTAGTATAATCATTCTATTTGCAAGAACTACGGATCTATGTCGCGTCCGTCTAGGGTTCGTTGTTCATGGAATTATAGAAAATTGGAAATGAGAATAGAATTAGGGAATTGGGTTGAATGAGGAAGGAAGAAATCGACCTCCGGGGGAGGATGATGGCCAACGGTAGTAAGGAGATGAAGAGAGGATTTTCGGTGAGGAGGGAGAGACTAGAATAGGATTTAGGGAATAATTATTATGTTTCATACTGATCCAATCTTTTTAAATGTTTCCTTCTGATCTAATATTGAAATGTCACATGGATTCATGAATTAAATATACAAATTCATAAATTTACCAATTTATTTAATCCAGATCAATAAATTCAATAATGAATCCAATCCATTTCTCATTTCAATCTTCTGAGTAAGTGAGATTATAAACACAATATCAAAGATCTATTCTCCGTGAAAAATCAGGAAGTCATCTTTATGATTTAGACGAGACTAAACGATATGAAAGATAGTTGGGTGTGTGATTTGATTTTCAGCCTTGACGGTGACCAAAATAAACATCCTGGACAATCTTTTCGATCTATAACATCCTGGCCCAAACTATACATCAAAATAACTAAATTGGCCAAACACGACGTTTGACCGTTAACTTGGACGGTCAAACGTGTTGACTAACGGTCAACGCGCCACATCATCCCCAGTCAGCACAGAACACTTAAATAATTGATTTTTTTTCCACCTATTACCATTTATATATGTTATTGTTTTTTCTTTTCTTTTTATATTTATTTTTAACTTAATTAGAATAATGAGATTCTGTGTCTTTTTTTAAATTTTCAACATTTTTTATGCTGACTGCGCGATGATGTGCCCGTTGATCGTTAGTCAGCACGTTTGAACGTCCAAGTTAACGGTCAAACGTCGTGTTTGGCCAATTTAGTTATTTTGATGTATAGTTTGGTGTAGTTATAAATCGAAAAGATTGACGAGTATATTTATTTTGGTCAAAGTTCAGACCATACAAATATATTAACTCTTAAAATAGAAAAAGAAGTTGCAAAAAGGCGCGCCAAAACCGACGAAAGGCCTTACCGATATCACTTCCCAGCGCCAGAAGCACAGAACCCAGGTTCCGCATCCAACTCTTCCACTTCTCCTCGCCGTCGCCATGGGCAAGCAAAAGCAGCTAGTCATGTCCCGCTTCTTTGCTCCCAAACCCAAAACCCCCGACGATCCTTCTCCGCCGCCTCCGACCACTTCTCCCTCCCCGAAAATCGCCGCCACCGTCTCTTTCTCCCCCGCCAAGCGCAAACTCCTCTCCAACCAACTCACCACCGCTTCCAAAAAACCCAAACTGTCCCCGCACACCCACAATCCAATCCCTTCGCTCCACCAGAAGTTTCTCGACAAGCTCCTCGAACCCACTCCAATCGAGACCCCGCAACCCTCGCCGTCGATCCAGGCTTCGAAGAAATACACTCCGCTGGAGCAGCAAGTGGTGGGCCTGAAAAAGAAGTACCCCGACGTTCTATTGATGGTCGAAGTCGGTTACAAGTACAGATTCTTCGGGGAAGACGCGGGGATTGCGGCCAGGGTGTTGGGGATTTATGCTCATATCGATCACAACTTTCTGACGGCAAGCATACCAACTGTTCGACTAAATGTCCATGTGAGGAGACTGGTGAAGGCAGGGTACAAGGTTGGGGTGGTTAAACAGACCGAGACCGCCGCGATTAAGGCGCATGGGGAGAACAGAGCCGGCCCGTTTTGTAGAGGGTTATCGGCGCTTTACACGAAAGCTACGCTGGAGGCGGCGGAGGATATGGGTGGTGGGGTGGAGGATGGCTGTGGCGGAGAGAATAATTACTTGTGTTGCGTTGTGGAGAAGAATTTGTTAGTGGAGGAGAATAAGGATTGTGGTAAGATTGAGACTAGGTTTGACGTGAAGATTGGGATGGTAGCTGTTGAAATTTCAACTGGGGATGTTGTGTATGGAGTGTTCGATGATGGGATTATGAGGAGTGGATTGGAGGCTCTGGTTCTGAGCTTGGCCCCTGCTGAGTTGCTTCTTGGGGAGCCTCTCTCGAAGCCGACAGAGAAGGTAGTTTTGTCTTTGTCAGTGTTTCAGTTAGGAGTATGACATGATGAAAAATTAAGTCTTGTGCAAATTATAGAATGATTAAAAGATACATTTGGGTAAGCTAACGACTTGGGTGACAATCTTTCATTTCTCCAGTTATTGTTATCATATGCGGGGCCTGCTTCAAATGTTCGAGTTGAGCATGTCTCACGTGATTGCTTTAGCGAGGGTGGTGCACTTGCTGAGGTGATGTCGCTATATGAATATCTGGGTGAAGACAAGCTGGTGGATGATGGGAAGCGAATGGCAGAGATGTCTGGGCGGGAAAAGCACCACCCGGCAATTGAGGTGTTCAAATTAATGGCATTTGATGTTCTATTGGCATCTCCCACATGATATCGAATCCCCACTTGCTTAAAAAGTTATTCCCTAAAAAATATCACTTTTTTCTTGTTTCTGCAGGGAATCATGAACATGCCTGATTTGGCTGTACAAGCACTGGCCTTGACTATTCGTCATCTAAAACAGTTTGGGTTTGAAAGAATCTTGTGCAATGAAGCTTCATTTAGACCTGTCTCAAGCAATATAGAGATGGACCTTTCAGCCAATACGCTTCAACAGCTAGAGGTGTGAAGTGCTTAACGTGAAACTTGAAATTGCTCTATTCCCAGTAGCCTTTTTGGCTCTGAATTCATGTCCCTTTCAAGGATATCATAGTATATGTGCGATAGCATATGCATGCACCTTGTTTGCAGAAGATTTTAGGAGGCTTAAAACGTTTTTTCTGAAATCAGTTCACATGTAAATTAAGAACATGTCGATGAGATGTCCATCACTTGATAGTCAAGAATCTTGATCTGCTTAATGAAACTCTTTGGGATCTTGTTTTAGGCCATATTCTTATCCTAATTTATGCTTTTATATCATCCAGATTTTGACGAATAACTCAGATGGATCTGAGACTGGATCCCTGCTTCATGTACTGAGCAACACTCTTACCATATATGGTTCAAGGCTTCTTAGACACTGGGTATGGGGTTTCCTTGATTAATATGTGGTTAATTATTTTGTTACAGCTTTATTGTCCATTATATGTCATATACTATTTCGTTTTTCATGAGACAGGTGACTCATCCTCTATGTGACAGAAACTTGATCCATGCTCGTCTTGATGCTGTTTCTGAAATCTTGGGTTCTATGAGTTCCTGTAAAGCTTCTCGAACGGTTGGTGAGCATGATGAGGAAGGTTACCAAACGGCAACTGTGCATCATGACTTGTACTTTTTGCTTTCTTCTGTCTTGACAACTTTGGGAAGATTGCCTGATATTCAGCGTGGGATAACGAGAATTTTCCATCGAACTGCTACCCCCAAAGAGGTACTTATTGGGTAATCATGGTCTTGTTTTATATAGTCCTTGCATATTTTGCATGTTCATATACTTAGTGATATTAGTGACAGTTTGTTGCAGTTATTGAAGGCATATTATATGCTGGGAAACAACTTCAGCGATTCCACATTGAGGACCAAAGCACTGTTACGGATGTGAGAAGATCTGTACAGTCTGTTCTACTGAGAACATTGATTTCAACTGCATCCTCATCCAGTGTGGTTCATACGGCTGCAAAACTATTGTCTTCCGTAAGCAAAGAAGCAGCAGAGCAAGGGGATCTACTGAATTTGGTTATCATCCGTGATGGACAGTTTCCAGAGGTCTCAGCTTATATGAAGCTTCATCTTCAAAATCAGTGGTTTTTTTTTTGTTTTTTTTTTTTTTTACATTTTGTTCAATGGTGCTTCTTAGTTTCTGATGCATCCAGAAAATGGTTTTTTCTCTTAACTTATTAATACATAGGTTGCAACAGCCCGCAAAGCCATTCAATTGGCAGAGGAAAATTTGGATTCTCTTATGCATTTGTATCGTAAGCAGCTACGCAATCGTAATTTGGAATTTACTAGTGTATCTGGCGTTACTCATTTGATAGAGGTAAAGGACAGACCTTCTGCAACTAATAATATGAATTAAGCTTTTCCCCTCTTCCTTTCAGAAGCATTTGTGTTGATGTGGAAATTCACCCAGTTTGGTATATATTATATGTTTATTCTGAAGGCCATCTTCATCTGATTCTTCCTGCAGTTGCCCTTAGATGTGAAGGTGCCCTTGGATTGGGTAAAGGTAAACAGTACCAAAAAAACAGTCCGTTATCATCCTCCTGAAGTATTGAGTGCATTAGACCAGTTTCAAGTTGCTAAGGAGGAGCTGATGATAATTTGCCAAGCTACCTGGGACAGCTTCCTAAGGGGCTTTGGTAAATACTATTTAGAATTCCAAGCCGCTATTCAAGCACTTGCTGCTTTGGATTGCTTACACTCACTTGCCACTCTTTCAAAAGCTAAGGTACAATTTGAGCAAAGTATATATGCTGAGCTTTTACTAGTTTCATGACAATAAGTGATATATATTTGTCGCCTGTCAGAATTATGTCCGTCCAACCTTTGTGGATGACAGTGAACCTGCCCAGATAGATATCTGCTCTGGTCGTCACCCGGTATGTTTTCTTGTAGTAAAATTTGCTATTGTTTAAGTTTCAGCTTCAGTAAAGATAGTTTCTGAACTATTTTGGAAAGGTAATGGTTATAAATTTGAACCAGGTTTTGGAGATCATATTGCATGATACTTTCGTTCCAAATGATACTAAGTTGAATGCTGATGGAGAATATTGCCAAATTGTGACTGGTCCGAACATGGGTGGGAAGAGTTGTTACATACGCCAAGTTGCTCTCATTTCTATCATGGCCCAGGTGAATTCTACTATTCATTTTCCCTTTAATATTTGCCTTTTTAAGTACCTATTAATTAGGGTAAGTAACGTGTCGCCTGATCCATCTAGGTTGGTTCATTTGTACCAGCATCATCTTGCAAATTGCATGTGCTGGATGGTATCTACACTAGAATGGGGGCTTCAGATAGTATTCAACAGGGTCGAAGTACTTTCCTAGAAGAGCTTAACGAGGCTTCAAATATACTCCACAAGTGTACACACCATTCACTGGTCATAATCGATGAGCTCGGAAGGGGGACAAGCACACATGACGGGGAAGCCATTGCATATGCTACTTTACACCACCTTCTGGAGCAGAAAAAGTGCATGGTTCTTTTCGTAACCCACTACCCAAAAATATCTGAGATTAAAGCAAGATTTCCAGGCTCTGTGGGGGCATACCATGTGTCATATCTTACCTCAAAGAAAACTGTGGATGATGCTACCAACTCGAGCTCTGGTGCTGGTGATGATGTAACTTACCTATATAAGCTGGTCCCTGGCATTTGTGAGAGAAGTTTTGGGTTCAAGGTTGCTGAGCTCGCTCAGGTAATCTCTCTATTCTCAACATCTGAATGCTTCATGCGAGCTTTAAGAAGGTCCAACTTTGGAATCTATGATTGTCTAGACAGTAGGGTGTACAGTGCGATTAATCACGCTGAACTGCAGCTGAGCCAAACCTCACAGAAACCAAGAGCTCCTTGTTGCGTTCCAGTGACGTTACTTGACTGTAGAATTCACCGAAAATTCGGGTTCAGTTCGGTTTAAGTGCACCACCGGTTCCACCTAACCAAGAAACTTAACCAAATGTCTCAAATTTTCTTACACCTAGTTCCTTGTATTTATATGTCTCACTCTCATTTCGTGGTAACACTTTAACTTTCTTGCTACCTCTCGCAGTTACCATCCTCGTGTATAAGACGGGCCACTTTGATGGCTGCCAGGCTGGAAGCTGCTGAAAGTGGCAAACTAGGAGATGATAAAGAACGAATGCGGTTCATTGATCACCAAGACGCAGATCAAATTTCAGAATCTACACAAACAATGGGCGATGAATTCGGGGAATTGTTGATGGACATCAACTCTGCGTTTGCGGGTACACTGGATTGTGATGGTCCAAGATTTTATGAGCGTATATTGAATGCCAGAGAAAGAGCAAGGGAATTATTGACGAAGTGAGTGAACTCTTCTGAGTTCTGATATTACTTCCTTCTCTGTAATTTATAATTAATTATGGTCTTATGGATGATAACTGCTCTGTTTCTTGGTACAGGTTTCCCCCTTCGGGTTCTCATTCGTAAAGGAAGAAGCCTCTCTGGGCATTTAGCATTTTGGCCTCGAGGCATCTGCATGTCACTAAAAGCTCTTGTATGCATTATGTACAGTTATCATAATCTATAGCTGTTGATTCACTTATTTTCACTGGGAGATTTGAGTACATTATAACTTTACCATTGCAATTACGTGAATGTCAATCCTTAATGCTAAGCTACGAACAATCTAAGGTCTCTGCCTTCTTCTCAAATGCTCCTGTGCACCATTGTACTGTCATTACTATGAAGAGGCGAAATCGACATGGCATTGTTCGCTGAATCTGTTTCGTCATGCAGAGCGTCAATCGACCATGCCCTTTCTGTGATTCTGTTTGCTCTTGCATTTTGCTGATTTTGTTTCTTCGCCGGACTCCTTGGATGCAAACCTTCTGACTGGTGCTGGTGGCTATTAACGAGCACGACATATGCTATTGTTGTCACACAATTAAAATTCAACTTAACCCGTTTTAGTTTTAGCATCCTTTGTAGCATTGTATTGGTTTCATGATTAGTACCGATTGAACCAATGTAACTTTTTGAGCTTCGATTCAACCGGCCGATATGCTACCGACAATCCGGCATGACAACCATGGTTATTGCCCATGTCTTTCTTTTCACTTGGTACAGGGGGCAACAAAATTGGTAGTAGATGAAGTGAAAGGAGTAGTAGCCAATGAATTGGTCTAACGGAGAAACAAAGTTTGGGTGCCCACTTGATGCCAACTTGCAGAATTATTTGAGTCCGACAACAAATAGCAATATGGCACCAAATAAAGAGGTTGCCCAATCGGGACGATTGCCATTTGAAGGCGGCTGCTGTGCTTCTTCGGCCAAAGGATCACAAAAGAGTATAGCCAATCCTGACAGTTTCAACTTGCATTTCCACTAAGTAAATATCTTCAAGAGATCAATGGAGTGAACTCACATACCAACGCGATGTGTAATTTGATCCGGTGGTATCCACGGCAAAACTACAATTGAGAATTAGAAGGTCGATTTGAATTTTACGATATTTTTAATTCATCGTTTTCGACAAAAAATCTAAATTGTGTAGAAACTACTATCTAACGATCAAATCATACTTAATTGTGTATAAACTTGATAAATAGACATCATTTTATGATTTTTATCTAACAAAAAAAAAAGAGTAATTCTGCGGTAATTACATCAACTCCTTCAAACAAAGATTTGAAAGACGTACAGTATGGAACGTTCGACTAGAAAAACCTCATATCCAAAGCTAAACCGGTTGATGGTATTAAACATTATAAAATAACTGGACCACGATTTCATAATAAAATATCTTACTGCTACTTTTTTCGGTACAACTTACAATTCTTGCTTCAAATTCATTTGCATGGATGGTTGATGTTTTTTCCAGGGTACCAAACGCTTCCTTAGCATTTCAAAATGGGAACACGGGGAACATGAGATGAGATAGAACAATGGAAGGAGGCAGCCGCACGTAATTTTCCCGAACAAAACTAGACAGGAGATCCACTGGAAACCGTTTCTGTTGCAACATTTCTGCTATTGACCAAAAGTAAAGCCGGCACCGTGAATTTCATTTCAATTTCGTCAGCAACCCCAAAACGGATTCAAATTGGCGGATATAAACAAGATGAAGAAATCCCAGTAGTCTGAGCTCTTTCTCCCGACCAATGAAAGAGAGAGAGACAGAGGGCAATGTTTGTCTGAATCTCACCCTCACTGGGTCTCGCAGTGGACGAAAAAGTTTGAGGCTTTTTTCGTAAAATACCGCAGCTTGCCTCTTCCAGACAACCCAGATTCCGATTGCTCTGTCTCGTATCCTCTTTCTTTCAGTTCCACGCTTTTTTCTTTTTTTCTCCCCAAACACTCTTCTGTGTAAGGGGATCCAGTAGATTTCGGGTTCCCACAATTTCAACCCTTTTGCCCTTTGTCACGAAGAAATTCAGTAAACAGCAGCGAACAGGCTCCATTTTCTGGCGCCCTCAAGGTTTGATTTCCCTCTTGATTGCTCGCTTACTCGCTTTCCAGCCTTCTTTCTCGTTCTTGCTTTGTTTACGGAGCTGCATAGAGTCAAGCGTTCGAATTGGGATTGGGATTCAGATCGGGGTTGGTAATTTGCTTCCTGGGTTTTGTTTACTAGTTGAATTCGAAGGATCCAGGGTGATAATTAGATCCTCCGGGTCTTCAATTTACCAGCTGCTTGAGATGTTTTACATGGTAGAGATTCAATCTTTGTTTCTGCCTTTTGGCCAATTGGGTGAAATGTTGCGATCTTGCTTGCGGGAATTAACAGAATGAATCAGAGTTTGAAACGGTAGAAGACTGTTGTTCCTCTGTCAACTTCTTTTAGGGGTGGAGGGGTTTTCTTTTCTTTGGCTTCGATTCTAGGTCTCGTCTCATACTTGGTCTTGTTTAAGCTTCACGTTCTTGTGGGCTGCCTTGCTTTCCATGGCTCGTTCTAGTAATGTTGTCTGTTAGTATAACCAATGTTTACTTTCATTTCCTTTTGGATCAGACGACTTTAGGAGGTTGGAGGACTCAAGCATATGACCTATTTGAAGACGGTGGCTCAATTGGTACAGAATCTTGGTTCCCATTTAAAATCAGAAGAGGAAGATGGATGAGGGTGGACCTTCAGTGAGGAGATGGGAGGACTTGGACACAGATATTTTGGTGAAGATATTCCAGTCGTTTGATATCTTTGAATTAACTTCAGGGATCGGTCACGTTTGCAGCTCTTGGCGTATGGCCTGTGCTGATCCTCTTCTTTGGAAAACGCTTGACCTTTCGATTATGAAATCCAATTTCATAAAGATTCCTTTGGAGCCATACGTGTATGTGGATGGTCGTTCGGATAAGACTTTGACACGTCTGCTGAAGATATCATTGAGTCTCAGCAAAGGAAGCATTTCTTCGTTGATCTTCCATTTCAATTTGTACGTCAGTGATGAGCAGTTGACCTACACTGCTGAAAGGTAGGGTTCTAAATAAGTTGGTTGATGCTGATGTTATTACAATTCTTTCTACAGTTCTTGCTAGTGTTAGTCTCTTGGTCTTGGTAGAACCTTGAGTTTTGGAATGAATAATTCTGAAGTTAGGATTAGTTCTGGAACCTTGTCTTTAATGGCTTGATTTCTATTATAATTTTATACCAATTCAGGAACTCTATATGCTTGCTTATTGATGTGTTGTAAGTTCTACCTGTTAATTGCCGTACATGATGGTTGCAAATTCAGGATTCTATACTTCAGTTTTCTTTCTTTCTTTCTTCGAATTAATACAGTTATTACGACTGAGGTACATTCTCTGAATATGTTGTCCAGTCGGAAGACTATATGGTTAGTGAAGTAATGGAGTTGAAGGCGCATGAAAAGACTAGACAGTTGGCATTCTGCACATTGTGTTACAGACTTACAGTAGATGGTAAACAAAGTTGTCCTAACTAAATGAGCTTACTGCAGGAGAGAGACCATTAAGGGTAACTGGAATGGAACAGCATTTTATCTTTGCCTTGAGGTAGAAACAAGAAATCATGTATGTAGCATTAAAAAATCTGATTTGAGACATATATGTAATGGATATGGATAGTTATTGCAATCTTAGACTGTACATAGGTCTCATTAATACTGGGTATTGTCAAATGTCAATCATGCCAAGTATCGGCTTTGTTTGATTTGACATGCTACTTTATTCAACGTTGTGAATAATCAGAGTACATTTTAATCTTTTAAACAAGTCAATCATGAGCGATTATTTGGCTTTCATGTGAATGCATCTTTGTTTCCTTTGAAGCAACAACATGTTGCTGAAGCCCTTTGTGCTCTAGATTCTTGGTAGAACTACTGTCTTCATTTGTTCAGTTTAATAACCTTCCTTGCTTTATGATGTTTTATTTAGGTGCCCACATCTCAGAAGACTTGTCTTGCCAGCATGGAACAGAATAAAAAAGACTGGTATATGCAGGGCCATCCGCTCATGGAAAGATCTCGAATCCCTCACAATGCCTAGCATAGCAAATCCTCCTTATCTCATCGAGGAAATTGCCAATAACTGCGCAAACTTCTGCGAGCTCAAAATCATGGGCCCTTTCGACATCTTCTTCGCTACAACATTGGTAACACATCTCTCAAGAATAAAGGTTCTAAGCCTCCGGTGTTCCATGCTACTCAAGGACGCCCTGATCATAATATTGGATGGCCTTCAGAGCCTCGAAGTGCTCAACATTTCTCACTGTCTCTTGATAGAGATCCCACCACCTCCTGAGCCCAGAAGAGTGATGAAGGAGCTCGATGATACTATTCGTCAGAAGGCCTCCCGGCTCGGCCAGTTCTTGACTTGCATGGAGGAGTCGTGTGTCATGTGCCAGAGAACAAAAGCTGATGAAGGGCTCATGAGGTGGTATAGGTACGAGGAAGGGTTGTGGAAGGCAGACGAGGTAACCTCTCTCTCACTATATTAGTGTAGAGCATCTGTGTGGAATGTTTGTAACTCTTGTGGGGTGAAAAGGTTGTAACTTTAGCATATGGGATGTTGAGTGTAGGCTTCGTGTACCAATTTCTGTTGGTTATAATTGGATTTGTGTTGTGCTAGAAGAAAACAATAAACCCAGTATGTCTGAGCGGATATAAATATAGAAGAAGGCTTTTCTTTTGTTTATGTTTTTGCCTTGTTAGTTGTGGTGTTGGCAGAAGGCTGCTATGCCATGCCATCATCATCTCCTTCCTTGAAGATGGTTATGTAGAAATGAGAGAGAATCTAAGTCATTGTTACACATTGTTGGATAATATTGTATATATGTAAGTTCCCTTGTTTTGCCCCCTATTAGTTATTTTCTGGCTCCTGAATTTTCTTTGCCTGAATCTGAAAAGCAAACAGTTACACGTTCTGGTAGATCCAGGAACTGTGCCCAGATGGAAAAGAAAGTTGCAGTCTCTTTTCAATGTTTGGATGCTCTGACCCATTGTACGAAACTCAACCATGGTCAATCTATTCTTGGGCTTCAAGAAGAATAGCTTTCTGAAATCTATAAGGTGCAGAAGTTGGGATTTGCATCTGGGTTTGGCTTTTTTGGCATGATAAGATCACATGCCTTGAGAATCATCTCCACGAGACCAAATTCCAACACCAAAAAATGAAAAAGGAAAATGCTGCGACAAGTGGTATCAGATTCTGTTGAGTTATTGGATATAGTGTTGGTAGGGTGGAACAGTAAAAAAACAAATTAATGACAGAATCTTAATCAAGAATCTTGATGAGGTTTACAACTATTCTCTGTTTTTTACCATCAGCTGCTCAGCTGTTCCAACTTCCTAGTTCCTAGGCATTTATCACATTCTCTCTGCTTCTCACACCTACCATATCTAAAACTCAAGTGTGACTGATGGATACAAGGAAATACACTTCTACCCTCCACCCACAACGCGCCAAAAGATCAGCTAACCCGCTAAGCAAAACGCCAAAAAGGCAAAAACATACAAATGTGAAGAGTATACCTGCAAAAGCAGGCAAATATTGGAATTATTCATTGTTAATCGGCTCAACAGTTCCTGGACAATCAAGTAATTTCAGCATTGCGCACTTAAGATTTGCTTCTTTCTGTTGTAAAGATAAACTATTGCGCACTGGAGAAGAGGGCATGCATTAGTATCGCCTGCGGGCTTGGAGAAAGAATATAAGCAAATTTGCATCAGAAAGCTCGGACGAGCGGAAAGTGAAGAACATAGAACGAAAAAATGGCGGAGGAGGCAGCAGCTGCGAAAGTGTCATCAATATTCATCTACCCAATTAAGTCATGCCGCGGAATCTCTGTTCCTCAAGCACCTCTCACTCCTACTGGTAAACCGAAAACACTTCTTTCAATTACTCTGCTGACAGTAGTTCATTGAGAGAGAGATGATGATCATAATCATAATCCTCTGATTAAGAACAATTCCTAGCTCACTCAAACATCTCCATTTTCATTGCCTCGTTGTAAATTTTCTGTTGCCGAGCCGTATCGCACTTGTTGTAGGGTTTCGGTGGGATAGGAACTGGGTGGTGGTGAACTACAAAGGGAGGGCTTACACGCAAAGGGTTGAACCAAAGCTAGCTCTCGTGGAGATTGAGCTGCCAAAGGAGGCGTTTCTCGATGGTTTTGAACCCACCAAGAATTCCCATATGAGTAAACAAATGAAAAATTGTTCCTTCTTCTCTATGGAACTATTTAGTATCAACCATTCATCGGCATATGCAACTTTGCTTTTGATCTGCAGTTATAAAGGCTCCTGGAATGCCTGTGCTTTCAATACCATTGACGAAACCACAAGATGTAGCAGAAGGCGTATCGGTATGGGAATGGTCTGGTTCTGCTCTAGATGAAGGAGGTGAAGCTGCTAAATGGTTCTCTGATTACATTGGGAAACCTAGTAGGCTTATTCGTTTTGATGCAGGTTTGTGCTTTTGGTTCTAATAGTAATATGCATACTTTCCCATGGATTCTAACTACGAATTAGCCGAACTTAGTCTATACTTCCAAATTGCTGCTTATGAGTGCATTTCGCTGGTGCAGGATCACAAATCAGGCCAGTGGATCCAGAGTATGGCCGTGGACACAACATTATGTTCTCTGACCTCTTCCCTTACATGCTCGCCTCGCAGGTTAGATGACATGTTTACGAACTACTACTATTGACGTATGTCGCATCGCCTTAGAGATGTGATGGTGCTCATACGTGTGCTACTTCTGCAGGAGTCTTTGGATGCACTAAACAAGCTTCTGAATGAACCCGTTCCAATTAACCGATTTCGACCCAAGTAACCAGTTCATTACCTTTCTCTTCCTAGTATTAGTATCCAAGCATGACTCTAATGTGTGGCTCAATTGGACTTGTAATGCATAAAGTATGTAACTTCTGTTCATTTCGGGTATTGTAGCATACTAGTTCATGGTTGTGAGCCGTTTTCAGAGGACTTATGGTCTGAGATTAAGATAAATAAGTCGACATTTGGTGGTGTGAGGTTGTGCTCCCGCTGCAAGGTATAGCTATACCTTAACAGGTTCTATTTATCCTTGCCAAGTCTGGACCTGAACAAAAAGTGACAATTTGCTGTGTTGGCAGGTACCAACAATCAATCAGGACACTGGTGTTGCTGGGTCTGAACCAAATGCAACACTGATGCAGTTCCGGTCAGATAAAGTTCTGCGTCCAGACAAGAAACAGCAAGGGAAGGTGAGCTCGCTCGGACTTGAGTATACAATGTAATTAGTTGCCTGAAGAAAGAAGTGACTAGAGAGAACAAAACATGATGAACTTTTTTTGGGTATTATTGCAGGTTTACTTTGGGCAGAACTTAGTTTGGAAGGACAGCGAATCAGGATCAGGGAAAGGAAGCATCATCAAAATAGGAGATCCCATTTTCGTACTCAGAAAGGTCTCCTCTCCTGCAGAAGCAGCAGCCTGATGATCTCGTCGTCTCAATAAGGTGGTCGTGTCTGTACGATCTGCGAGTAGTTCACTACTGTGCAAGGAATTCCAGGCCATCTCTTACATGTATTCCACTTTGTAATCTGGTGGTCTGCATCTCTCCTGAATAAGAAATTAGGTATGAAATGATGTAACAGGTTTCCCACCTGAAAGTTGGTGTGACAGTGTTTTAACATGTAGTTCATGTATCTCACAATAATTCAACATGTTTGAATCCTGTAAGTTCCCCTGTCTGTTCAACCAAGGTGGTGACAGTCCTATAGCTCTTTTGTGGCTCCTGGTTTTGCTTGGCCCAAATCTGGAAATCTGCTCATTTTGGTAGAACCAGCCATTTGTTACCAGATGTTAAGGAAAGTTGGAAGTCTTTTTCACCTTAGGATTTTCAGCAATGTATGAGTTTTGAACTGCAACTGTTTCTAATTTGGCATACTGAAAGAGATCAGGATAGTAAGGCTGGGAGGATAGAGAAGGCTGAAGGCCGATCAAAGTTGAAAACTTTAGCATCCATGGCTGCCTTTGGTTGACCTGACCACAAGTGGTTTGAACAAATAAGAAAAATAGATTCCTCAAGTTAAGATGCCCTCGTTGGAATTGCATTTGAAGTTGGCACTTTTAGGCCTCAATTAAAGAATCTACAAACCTTGACATCATCGCCAAGAAGACCTACCAAATTAGTACACAAAAATTGAAAACAAAAAACGGTTCAATACCTAACAACTGATTTTGGGTGAGGTTAGTGTGCTAAGTTTTTCTTGTTTAACTTTGTCCTAACGTGCATTTCTGAGTTCTAGAGTAAGCGAATCGGAATGAGAAATTTGAGCGAGAGGGAGATTGGAAAAAAATACATATAAGAGGTTTAAGTAATGATAGTTACGAGGGATTAGACCAGGTCACCAACTATTCATCTTACAAATACGTCGCAAATTCTACATGCTTTCGATCGCAGGTACAATTTGGCTGACAAAACAAGGTGCATATGGATTTAATTGATGTTGCCATGTCGTATTTCATATGGCCTTTAACCAATCAACACACAATGAGGTTATATACAAAATACTTTACTACAGGGATTAAACTACTGCTACAACTGCACAAGAACGTACGCAACAACATCAATTGAACTCGCCTCATCAACATTGAATCAAACAATGGTCCTAACATATTAACGTTAACATGACCTCACATTATGCAATTTACAATGGGTATGAGTCTTATGACCATCGCATATATTCAACAACCATAATAAAACGCAAAGCGTACAATCTAAAACCGGGAAATTACACTAGAAAAATCCTTCCCTCATGGATTTAGGATCATAGCCAGATTGGTCAATGACAATAACTAAAATTGGGGATTACCAATACTTATACTCCTCTTCATCTCTCTAACTCCTACTTCCCACTTCCCAGGCGTTTCTCACATTCTATCTCATCTCACCTACCATATATCTAGAAAAGCAACGTGTAATTAAGGGAATAAAATGAAATTCCCCTCCTACCCTCTTGCCACATAGAGCCAACATACCTGCCAAACACCGAACAAAGCGAAACTCCATTCAAGATCAGAATTCAGATACACAGAATCAGAGCTTATGGCCCAGTGTACACATCTGCAAAACCGGCTAAAACAAAGCAATAATTCCAATTCAAACTCAAAGAGGGACTCAAGTCCCAACAACTGTGGAGGACAATCAGGTCATTTCCAATTGCGCTACAGAAGAAATCAAGAAAAGGACTGGTATTTATTCAATATTTTCTTTTATGGGTTGCATTTAATATCTTTTGGGGGACTCGGAGAAATTTAGAGAAAAAAAAAATGGTGAATTTGCATCAGAAAACTGAAAAAGTTTAATTCTTTACTGGTTGTAGCGGTAGCCACTGACTGGCGGACTAGAGGGTTCTTTCTCTCTTATAAAAACTGACTTTTTGCGGTCCGGCGGAAGAAAAAGATCGCTCCTTTTTCCTCTCCCAATCGAGACACATACACTCTTTCTTTGCTGGTAAACTCCGCCGGCGGCGATGGCGCTTCAGCTATGGGAGACCCTTCAGCAAGCAATCACGGCCTACACGGGTCTAACTCCGGCCACTTTCTTCACGGTACTGGCTTTCGGGCTTGCTGTTTACTATCTGCTCTCTTCGATGTTTGGGCCGTCTGATCCGCCGCCGAGGCCCAGGAGCTTCGAGGAGGAGGTTCAGCCTCTGCCGCCGCCGGTTCAGCTGGGGGAGATCGGCGAGGAGGAGCTGAAGCAGTACGATGGCGCCGATCCCAAGAAGCCTTTGCTCATGGCGATCAAGGGTCAGATCTATGATGTCTCCCAGAGCAGGTATGCTACTGCTACTATCTTCCTTCTGCCTTGGTTTTTTGGGCTTTGACTTGTAGGTATCTGAAATTTGTTGGATTTTTTCATGTATGAAATCCTTTTGCTTTAAAGGAGTTGAGTTTTTCCAGATTGCAAAGCTGTGGGAATTTGTTCCTTTTCAAATTGATGGTTTTTTTGGATGCTTTTGACCCCTTTTTTTTGGGTTTGATTTGTTTCCCTATGTGCTCGTTTTCCCCTTTATTTCTTGCCCTCCTCCATACTCTTTAAGCCTATGAAAATTAGATGCTTCTTTAGTGGCTTTATGTTAGTAGTGTTCTTCCTTCTCGCTGGGTCATGGATGATGCAGTGAATTAGTGGGGGTTTATGGCAGTAGCAAGCTGCAATCGTCTGTTGGGTTAGTGACTCCATTGAGCAAGATGGGAAAGTAGCCTTCTTCTTCGTTTGGAACACTAAAAATCTGTAGATATTGTTTCAAGAGCTTGCTTTGATTGTATCTGTCATCCATGTTGGTGGATGATTTTGCAAAGCTGTGATTTGGAGATGGACAATTGATTGTATTGTTGTTGACTATAATTAGATTCAGGTTTTCACTATACTTGTAGATTCACTGCATCAAAGAGATGACTTCACATCGTAATCCTGCATTAGAGTTTACACCATTGATGTGCTGCAGAGGAGGAAGAATGTGTTGAGCTCCATTAGTTATCTATATCTGAACTGTTTGTATCCTTGTGATAGCTCATCTTTATCCTTTCTCAAAGGAGAGGCAATCAGCTGCAGCAACTGTTACTTAGTTAGCTACTGATGTGTTTCATTCAACTTTGTGCTCTCAACAGGATGTTCTATGGTCCAGGTGGACCTTACGCCTTGTTTGCCGGAAAGGACGCCAGCAGAGCACTGGCAAAGATGTCCTTCGAGGACAAGGACCTGACCGGAGACATCTCCGGCCTAGGTCCTTTCGAGATGGAAGCCTTGCAGGACTGGGAATACAAGTTCATGAGCAAGTACGTGAAGGTTGGTAGCATCAAGAAGGAAGTCCCAGTGGCCGATGGTTCCTCCAGCGAGCAACCAGCCACCGAGAACGGTGATGCTAAGCCTGCAACCACTGAAGCAGATGATGCCAAGCCAGCTGAAGATGCTCCATCTACGGCAGCTGAGCATACCGAGGTTCCTCCAACAAGCGTAGAGTCCAAAGAGGACTGAAACTGCAGAGGGCAATTCTGGTGGTGGTGGGTGGCGGAGAGCGAATTTCGTAAGGAGAGATGATGCCATGAGAGAGAGAGTGAGATGATGTATGTATAAGAAGATTGAACATTGGTGGGTTCTTACTTCTTACGTAGTGTTTTAGTCTTTATTTTCAGCTTTCTCATCTCCAAACCCAGACATGTTTCTGTCACAAAGAAGAGACTAGCTTTCATATGTTTGTCTAATAAGAACACCATTCCGTGATATTTGGCCTTTCATGGTGGCTTGAGGACATATGAGATTGTTCAACATTAAAACATAGGATTGCACAGCCGTTCTTTTTTCTTCCTCCATCGCTTACTCCTAGTCCGCATCATTGCAGCTACAAAATACAGTTTTCTCTTTGCATGAGCAGCTGGTTATAAAGAGCTCGAATCACCGACAGAAAGCAGAAAATAAACAATTGGAGCAGCTGCTTTGTAGCATGAACAAATGGAAGAACTCAATGGGCTTATACCACTCGCTGCAAGTTATCGAATCACCTCGACAGAAGCACAGATTAAACAATTGGAGCATCTCATTATACAACCATAAAGAAAGAACCAGCAAAAAGGACCACCCACCAACTATTGTATCTACAATTGAACATTGTATCAATGAACCCAACTTATTCAAGAAAGCAGCCTGTGGCCCTAAAATGAAAGGCCATAGTTGGAACTCAGAAAGTGATTCTGATTTCAGCGAACTTCTCCCAGGAAGGTATCGCTTGTGGAAACCCCTCTTCTAGGGAGTCATCAAACAGATAGAACTCGCTGTAGAGAACCCCATTCATCCGCATCTGGGACAAACATGGGTACCTGAATTTATCTGCGTACCTGCGCAGCCATAACAGAAAGAAATCCCACACCTGCATTTTATGTATCTGCAGCCCGCAGTTCTCTCGACGTAGATTTTACAGTTGGGACACCTCTTCCACAGCTGCTTATCCGCTAGATTCATCAACATAATATCTTCCCTCTCCCTCTCGTTCTTGTGCAACTTCTGGAACTTCACACAGTCAATGTCACAATGCCAAGGAACTTTGCACCGGGCACAGAACAACCTGTAGCAATTGGGGCACTCAGCCTGAGTAATCAACCCCTCTCCACCACTATCATCAAGCAGCATCGCAGAGCAATCCTTGAAAGGGCAGTAAAACTTCTGAGCCCCAAGAATCACAGCCTCACACAGAGCATTCCCCCACCTTTCAAACACATCCGGGGGAAGAATGGAGCGGCAATACTCGGGCTCCAACACACCTTCGCAACCCGAAACAGGGCACCCAACTTTCGATATGTTGTCCTGCAGTTTCGTAGCTACGTATTTGGCCATGCAATCCTTGCAGTAAACATGAGAGCAGCCTTTAATCTGGAAAGAACTATTCGGTGTCCTGGGTTCCGCACAAATTTCACAGAGAATTACCGTTTCGGGTTCAGGGTTTGAATTCGAGGACTGACCCTTTTCAGTGGAAGAATCACTGAATGGCTTTCGTCTCGATGATCCAGGCGACGGGGTGGAAGAAGAAGAAGCAGCAGAAGCAGAATCATGGTAGCTTTTAGGCGCGAAATCGAGCAGAATGATGTCATCATCGATGCTAACATAACCATAATCATCTCGCGAGAGGTCGATGAAATCGCTCTCGATTCTGCGGCCGACGGCCGCCGTTTGGAGAGAAGCCAGCAGCGCGAGGTTGAGCTCCCTGTCTTCACTGTAGTCCTCAACGGAAATTGGACTTTTCTCGGTACCGCCATGGTCGAATATGGGTATGCAGTATCCGTCGCCGCCGTCTTCGTCGTCGAGGTCCACAATGTTCGTCACGTCAATTTCCCTCGCCATTTTGTGGAGGATTTGCTAGGAGTAGTTCCCTTCCTTGTTCCTCGCTCGTCTAACTCAGAACCCTAATTCCCTCTTCCCGCCTTCGATTTCCTCCACCGCTCATCCGACGAAGGAGACGATTGAAATCGCGAGGATTGATCAATGGAAGTCCCCCGGAGCCGGAAACCGTCGATGGGATCTGCAGCTCCTTGCTCTTCTCGACTGCCGTTTGGTCTAGATCAAGCTTCCGGAGTGCAACATGGTTTTCAGAATAAGAATCGCTTCTGTTCTGTGATTCAGTTGTGTTACAGTAATACAACTCTTTGGAAGCTTGGGAGGGGCAAGGCATGGCTTCGGAAATCGTAATCCGAGTAATCGAATGGGAAGTCAAGATAAATACTTGGGCCGGGCTTGACCGTACGGGGCCGCATATTTGTTAGGTCCAGTAAGGAGGGTTTGACGTTTTGAAAATTTTGGATGTATGTTCTTTTCTTCTTTTTTTTTCCCCCTAATTTTTTTTATGTATGTTGAATTGTTTGTTTAGGCATCGTTTGGATGAGACAAATCAACGGATTAATTTTGATCTAATTGTTTCGTTTTGAAATAATCTAACTAAATTGATCTGTTTGACAATATAAATTTTAGATCAAATAATTATGCCTGATGAATTTCAAATTGACTCGTTTTGAGGTGATTACAATTGTTTGGAGTTGGGGTAGACGATTTGAATTGGCTTGTTTTAAATGACTCATTTTGAAAAAATGAGATAATTGACCAAATTGTATTGTTTCTCAATTGATCCATCCAAACGGTTAGTTGATTTCCAGTATGGATTATAGTATTTTGTATTATGGGTCTCACAATTTTATTTTTCACCAACCAAATCTCAAATGAAATGTGAGATTTTCAAATTCATGGGTTCACCAATTTGAATATTAAAAAGTTTAAATCTTTGATTTCCTTCGATTTTTATAAAGAGTCGTTTGGATGAGGAATTATAAAGTTTCATTTTGAGACAGTCTTGCAAGATTGATCCATTTGGCAACATAAAATTTAGATGAAGCAATTATGTCAATGAAATTTTAAATTGACTCATTTTGAAGCAATTACAATTGTCTGGAGTGAGGGCAGACAATTCGAATCGACTCGTTTCGTAAAATGAGACAATTTGTCTCATTTTTTAATTGATCCATCCAAACGACCCCAATTTATTCCAACTTTTTACCTTAACAAAAAACAATGTTGTTCAAATCCATCATACTTTAAATATGGGTAGGAAGAATACAAAAGTAAATATGTGCGAGTGTGGGCCAAAGCAGACGATATCGTACTAATGAAACTACTCAATCCCAACATTCTCCGAACAAACACGCTCCACGACCTCCACCACCGTTAGAAGACATGGAAAGAGAGGCAGACGACGAGGGGGGTCGAGAAAGAGGTGGCTAGGGTTTGGTTCAAGGCGAGTTTGCCTTGATCTTTGACCTGCATATCTCGATAGCAGAATCGCGTGTCGTTGGGCTGACAAAGAAGCCGCAGTTGTTCGTGCTGAGAGGAGGTCGCCTGGAATTTGTGCTCTTCCGCCATCCTTTTTTCTTTCCTTTATGTCAGCATTTTGTCAATACATAACGTGTTAGCGCTCTATCCGATCCTGGAATAAACATCTCCCATTTACTTCAATCCAAAGAACTAGCAAAAGAGCCAAAGAACAAACATCTCCCATTTCCTGCGGACAAATTGCTACCTTAGAATAACCATACCAACCACAACCATCCTTACTACAGAGGGGAAAGATTCTGTCAAGTTGGCAATATGCTGTCTGGACTCGGCGATGTTATCTCCCTGCCGGCGGCAACTCTCCCCCTGCTGCTCTGCCCTTAACGTCCCCTGTTTCATCACACTATTGTAAAATGGCTGGCCGACCACATAACCTCCTCCCCTGTTTCTGTTGTTAGTGGGTGGCATCTTTATCATCACTCGAACACCTCTTGACTAAGATATATACTATTAAACTAAACAATGGCTAAACAATTCACGCAATGAAATGTGACTGCTTCTGACTTTTTGTCCTTGACATCATATTTTTATCCCCATCCTGCCAAGTGATTCCAATCCATCTCTCCTTCTCTTTATATATAACCCCCTCACTTTCCCATCACATTCAGACACCACTCTCACGGTCCTTTCAACATTTTTCTCCAAGTGCCTCAAAACTTTCTGCCGTCCTTTCTACCTTTGTTCACACAATTGGATAATCATGAGAACTACTTCCTCTGTTTGTTCACTTCCTGCTCTGTATCTGCTTCTAATCATTCTTTTGGCGTCAATCGACCACTCTGCTTCTCGGCCAATCAGGTCCTCTGCTTACGGAGAAAGGGTAGTGAAGATCAACAACGGAACCAAGACGAAGTTCCCTTTCCCGATTCCGGCGAGGCTTGCAGCGATGTCTCGGTTCGTTCCTGGGGAAAGTACGGCGAATTACGAGCTCGACAAGCCAATGCACAGCATTTCGGATCGGTGCGTCCCCGCGGGACCAAACCCACTTCACAATTAGAGTCCGGTAAACATGAGGTTGATCAATGGCGGTGGAAAGAATCAAAGTGGTTCTCGGAAAGAATGGAACTTTAGGGATCTTTCTTCTTCCCCTGTTTTTTTAAGAGCGTTTCTATTTTTTAGTCGTTTTTGTTCCTTCATTTTTCATTGTTCATTCCATTCTTTCCACGAACCAGTCATGATTCTGAGCTGTTTGAAGATAATAAAATGCCGCTTTGTACACTTTTGATTGGGAGGTATGAATACAAAGAGATCTTACATAGTTCTCTGTTCCATTCATTCTAGAATTTCATCGTCAACAATACTAGCAATTACCTGCCCCTGTATACGCGAATTGTCTTTGTCCTTAAGGAATTCGACTGAAAACGAAGCCCAATTCAAGTCACCAGAAGGAAGGAAAGCTTGAAAAGGTTCAATAACGAAGACCAAATCTCAGAATTGCGCTAAAGTTTACAAAGACTTCCTCTATGGAAGTTGCCATGGAAGGTTGACTCTGTTTGCAGCAGCTTCGATTTCTGTTCATGTCAGCAAATTACCTACTAATCACATTAACTAATCCTGCATCCATAGAATACAGCCAACAGTCCTTTTCATCATGATTAATCAAACTTCACATCTTCAGAATTCGAAACTTGAACATTTCTGGTTGATCATTTGAAAAGCTTAGGCCTGCCTGTAATGAAGATTAAGGACTGACTGATCTGGTAATAATCCAAAAGTTTAATCTCAACGAACTTCCCAACCCGCACACCTTAATTATCCACATTAATTAAATAAACAGGCTTACGTTTGTTTGAAGTTGAGTTGTCCTTTCTTGCTCCATCATATTGTCCGGCTCTTCAAGATTCCAAACTGTTTCTATGCCTCAATACCTCCAAAAGTTAACCATTTGTCACCAACCTTTTGTACTTTTAAAAGGCTTAATTCACTTGCATAGCCATAACTATGCACTTTTTAACAATAATAGCCACTTTTTAAAAAATGCACAATTGTAGCCACATTTTAGAAACTTGTTTGCCAAAATTAGTCATTTCCGTCAAAAACTTTAACACCGTTAGCAAGACGCTGATGTGGCTATCACCTCAGCTCCAACACACCAAATCAAGCCACATGGATGCCACATCATATTTTTAAATGAAAATAAATAATTTAATTTTCATAAACAACAATCGCTTCCAAACCACATCCTCCCCGGAGCTCCAAACTTCTCCATCAATCGGATCTAGGTTTCCCGATGGGTATGTTGGGTAAAGGCGCTCGATTCATCTAGAGAGTACTAAATCGCCAAAATTCGTTCGAGTTCTTCAGCTTTGGTTATCCCTTCCCAAACCCTCATCCTTTTCAAATCTCTATTAGCTAGGCCCTCAATTGAATCAAAGTGGAGGAGACGACGATGGTGGTGATTGGTTTCAGAATCGATCACGGTGGTGGTGGTGATGGATTAGGAGGAATGAAAGACAGGGGTCCGGGGGATGGAAGAGAGAAGGGCACGAAATAGGAGGAAGTTGCCACCAGAGCTCCTGCTCGTGCTCCAACTCCATCGCCGCCCACTCTTTGTAGGCCTCCACCTCGAACAGCTTCATAAATCGGAGTCGATTCTTGACGAATCGAAGATGCGACACCACAAGCAACAACTCACCTTCTCGTCGATTTCACCCGGCTTCAACCTCTTCCGACTAAACCCTTGTTGAGGGGATTAAAGATATGAGAGGTCACAAACAAGAAAAGGAACGACTGTCATTGTCACCGGCCCGACAGTCCCCTTGTTGCTTGATCTCTTAGGCAACGCTGTGATTTGTCGATAAAAGAGAGTGGAAGAGGCGGTAGCAGATTTGTAACCTTAAGTCAAGTAGGAGATCCAGAGAGACGACGGAGGCTTCCAAGTGGAGGTGAGCTTCGATTTGTCGTCGATTGAATGGATTCAACGAGCTTCAATTTGTGAGGTGGTTGCACTTCAGACAGTGGCTGAGAGAAGGGGAGAGAGAACCTTGGTCTAGGGTTCTGTACTTTTGTCCCTCCAGCCAGTGCTAGTCCGCACACTCGCTACGACGACCGGCGAGGGTTTTTTTTACATTGGTCTCTTCGACATTCCCCTAGGTTTTGACGGTGGGATTTTAGGCTGCGCAGAAGCCCAACCATAGGAGAAGATGAAGAAGGAGATGAAGAGATATGAGAGGGGCCAAAGAAGACTAACGAAATTTTTAATTTCCTTTTTATAGTTAAACTTTAGTTTATTTCTCATATAATTAAAATAAAAAGCCAACATTCCACCTGGCAGTTTGGTTTGACGAAAAGTTTTGGATGGAATGGCTACAACTGTGTATTTTTCAAAAAGTGACTATTATTTTAAAAAACGGAAAGTTATAGATATGCATATGAATTAAGCCTTATGAAAAGAAAGGATTAATCGCTTTTTTGTCCATAAATTATTCTCTTGTTCTTTCACCAAAACAAAAAAAATCTTGTAATAAATGTTTTTATATATTTGGTGAATTTTAACAAATAAGTTCTCACATAATGTGATGACAACTTCTTGCTGTTGAATCTGATTGCGGTCCCATACAAATAAGTGATTTTATCAGGTTTACATTCTATATTCAATCGTACATTTTTCTTACTAACAAAACCATGCGCTTGAATGTCCTCTATTTTGCGGTTAGATATCATTTATCGGCCGAATCAGACCACATATCAAGCAGAATTCAAACTTGTTTCTACGTTGATTAAGTATAAATGTGTATGTTCAAGTACACACAAGTACTGCCGAGATACAATCCCGAGAAACTTTATTACGTATTTTCGAACAATTCGTACCGCTTTTTCCCCATTTTGTTTGGACAAAAACATACATAATGCAAACAACATATGTTTGTTAGAAAGCACAACCGAATGGAGCATAAGCTAAAAATAGGTACATTAACCCACACACAACGAGATTGAATTAACAGCGCCACACAAAAGACCTTCCAATGTTTCTCTTTCTATCTCTAAATCCTAAACTCTCTCAATCCACCTCAACTCTTCCAGCTGCCAACATTGGAGCATCCCGGATCCAAATCCTGGAGTATCAAATCCATTCAATCCCTAATTCTACCAAACCAAAAGAGAAGATAACTACCTTCGAACCATACTCCCAAATAGACAGCTACCCCCAATTTATTTTTCTGGCACAGATCAGTAGGATTAACCCAGGGATGGAAGAAGCATTAAAGGAAGGAAAGATTTGGAAACCCCCTCCAGATTCAGCTCTGCCGCAACAATTAATCCCCTCTGTACAGCCATCAAGACCCATAACCAGGCATTTACCACTAACAGAGCCCACAACCACAGCTCCTATCGCCTATGGAGGGAAGGCAAAAATTTATGAGAAAGGACCATTCTACATTGAGCCACACAAGAACCCAGAAAAGATTTGGAGGAAGTTACTAACAGAGGAGACTAATCACCTCTCTATCAAATGTAAGATGAGATTGACTGAGAAGATGGTTAACGCTACCAGGTTTGCCTTAATGGCCAACATTATAAAACCCAGGAGGTTTGTGGAGAACTCACCAAAAAGCATCAGCAACCCGGAAGCTAATCCCAAACTTCTTTCCAAACTCACTAAACCCCTCCCTCTAGCCCCCTATCTGGAAACCGCAACCATGGAAGCAAACCAAAATGAAAGACAGATTGGGCATGGACACCTGGTGCTGAATATCCAACCACAGGTGGTAGGTGCCAGAGGTGGAATGTCGATGATGCTGGCTAAGTGGATTACACACCACAACACGGCGTTGCACAAGGCAAAAGGAGCCGCCCAAGGCAAATGGAAGGGACACGGTGAGATTGCAGCCCAGAGAGAAGCAAGAAACCTGTTCGTCTACTCTTTCCCATCGGAAGCAGGGAGAGATGCTGTCTGGGCAGGACGCCCATGGAACATGGCCAACACCCTTGTTGCTCTGAAGAAATGGGATGGAGAATTGAACCCAGAAGAGGTGGAATTCAACACCACCGCCATGTGGGTACAAATCCACAATATCCCCAATCCCCTGCGCGATGACGATACGGTGGAAGCCATAGCTTCGTTTGTCTTCCCACAGTTCCTCAAACTGGACCGAACCAACACGGATGCTAGAGGCTGGAGGAGATTCTTCAGGGTCATGGTGGAAGTCGATTTCAGAGAGCCCATCCCCACTGGCTTTGAATACCCCGTGGGAAAGAGATCTGTGTGGGTGAGCTTCAAGTACGAGCGACTCTCCGACCTCTGTTATTTCTGCGGTAAGATTGGTCACCCCATCCACCTCTGCGAAATCAGGGAAGAAAACAGACAGAAGGGTATGTCCATAGAGCCGTCCGGAATATACACTGCGGCGCTCAAAGCTGGCCCCGACTCGCCGACGTGTGTCCCGCCGCCGTCCTTCCTCCTGAGGAACAGAATCGAAGAACCCTCCACCACCATCACGGCAATCGAGGCTAGGCTCAACTCTCAATACAAGCCTGGGGAGACGACCCCAACTGCACTTGGCACAGGCCCCGACCATGCTTCTCCATCTGGACCCCCGGGATTTGAAGGGAGAAGGTATGATGGCCAAAGCTTGATCTACAACTCTGACTTCAACCCACATGGTCTGATGAAATCAGCCTACTACTCATACACCCCAAGGAGGCTTGAAGAAGATCTCGAGGCAGTGGCTGATGCAGTTGGGAAATCCCTAGATCTCAACATTGAGACAACGGGAAAGGAAAGAGGTAGTGGATATGATGGCTTAGGCCAGAGCTCAAAAACGGGAGGCCCGCCTACCACTCTCAACCTGATGGGCCTTGATGATGGGCCTTCAGCCACCAGCAACCATCATTCTCTCTCGCTGGTCCAGGAAGTCCAAATGAACTATGAGAGAATGTTGGGCCGAGCGGAGAAGAAAAGGAAGCCCGACCTCCGAATCCTACAAGACTCGAGGTGCTCTGAGCCAATCAGGCCTACTAACCTCCTCCCTGATTTTATTAGTTTTTCTCCAGGGGCAGTTGATAAGGGAAAACAGAGGAGGAAGCTGGAACAAGGAGAAGGTCGATGGGCAGAAGCTTGACTGAAGGACATGAATCTGGAGAAGAAGGATCTAGCTCCCCACAGGCAGCGGTGGCACGCCTTGAGCCACCTAATCCTGAATGATGATCCTGAGTTGGAATTGTAGGGGGTTCGGCCTACCCCCTACAAGAAGCTACTGTGGCAGGATGTGTCGCCAGCTTGGCCCGTCTATCCTCTTCTTAATGGAGACAAAAAAAGAAGAAGAATTTATGGAGAAAGAGAGGAGGAAGACAAATTTTTCACATTCGGAGTATGTAGAACCTAATGATGGTAGCAGCGGACTAGCCGTTTGGTGGAAGGCGGGAGTCGATTTTCAAATCCTTGACTCATGTAATTCCTATATAGATGCTAAGATTAACTATGGTAGGAGTTCCTTTTTTTGCACCTTTGTACATGCCCCTACCACAGCTGTGAGTAGGAGGATGTTTTGGGAGCACCTGAGCTCCATCCATAGCGGAGCGGATGATAGATGGATCATTGTGGGGGACTTGAACGTGGCCATGTTTGATCATGAAAAGCAGGGGCGCTGCCCTCTACGTAATGAGAACGTGGAACCTTTCAAGTATTTCATCTACCACAATGCACTTCTCGACATTGGATTCAAAGGCCAACCGTTCACCTGGTCCAATAAACAGCAAGGTGATAACCTGATCCGGGAAAGGCTGGACAGAGTCCTTTGCTCTACTTCTTGGAGAGCTGAGTTTGATAGTGCTACTGTTTTCCATGAGGACATGTTGGAATCTGATCACTACCCCCTGAGACTCGATCTCTGCCCCAACAAGAGGAGGAAAACAACTCCTTTCCGTTTTGATAAAAGATGGAGAGATAGCACTGAGTGTAAAGAGATTGTTGACAGAGTTTGGCAAGAGGCTGGACAGTCAGAGACAAAACTGGATAAATGTAAGTATGAAATGCAACAATGGGCAAGAGAGGATAGGAAGAACAAGATCAGACGTGAAGAGGACATCAGGCGAAGGCTTCAACTCTTACAAGGACCCATTCGGAACCAAGTGGAAGTCGAGGAGGAAAAAGTACTGATACGTGAACTGGAACAAATTTGGAACTCTGAGGAAGATTTCTGGGCACAAAGGTCTAGAGTCGGTTGGTTACAAAAAGGAGACAAGAACACGGGCTTCTTCCATGCGTCAACGGTTCAAAGGAAAAATAGGAACACCATTTTGAGATTAAAAAGAGATGACGATTCCTGGATGGAGGATGAGGCGGAGATGAACAATCATACTAGAGGGTACTACCAGGATCTGTTCACTGCTAGGCAAGGGGTCGGTATGGAAGACCTCATTACCGACTTTCCCAGGTTGGTGACGGAGACCATGAATGACGACCTCAATGCACCGGTGGAGAATGATGAAATCAGGAAAGCTGTCTTCAGCCTTGGACACTCAAAAGCGCCAGGGCCCGATGGTTTCCCTGGTCACTTTTTCCGCAAGTTCTGGCCTCAGGTTGGGGAGGGTCTGTGTGAGGAGATCAAGAGTTTTTTCCAATATGGTACTATGCCTGAAGGATGGAATGAGACCCACCTGATCCTCGTCCCCAAAGTTGACATACCTGAAAAGATCAGCCAATTTAGACCTATCAGCTGCTGCAATTTTCGGTATAAGATCATCACCAAGATTATGACCATACGTCTACAGAAATGGCTCCCCCAACTGGTCTCTGAGCTCCAATCTGCATTCACAGGGGGTAGACAAATCCAAGATAACATTATTATTGTGCATGAGGTCCTTAATCATTTCAGGAAGCATAAAACTGGCAACCGTAGAGATATGATGTTGAAGCTTGACATGAGGAAAGCCTACGATCTTGTAGATTGGAACTGCCTGGACAAGCTTCTGCAGGTTTATGGTTTCAATCCGATCTGGTGAGGACGGGTTAGAGAGTGTATCAGCACTGCCTCCTTCTCCATCCTCTTCAACGGAGAAGCCTCTCAACCTTTCCTTCCAACAAGAGGGATCAGACAAGGGGACCCCCTTTCCCCTCTGCTTTTCATTCTCATGTCCAATGCCCTTTCCTTTTTGATTGACAAGGCAGTGGCTAACCGCAAGATCAGAGGACTCAAGCTTAACCCGAGATGCCCCCTTCTCACCCACTGTCTCTTTGCCGATGACACAGTCATTTTTGGGAAAGCTTCGAGAGAGGAAGGCACGAACATTATTGAGCTCATCAACGAGTATGGAGCAATCACAGGTCAGGAGGTGAACGTCCAGAAATCTTTGGTCTTTTTCAGTGTGAACATCCATCCCACAGAGAAAGAGGACATCCTCCAGGCTATGGGATTCGAAGAAGCAAACAACCACTCCAGCTACTTAGGAGTCCCCACTGAGTGGGGCAGCTCAAAAAAAGAAGCATTCAGATTTCTCATCCAAAGAATGGAAAAGAAAGGTGAAGGGTGGAAGAGCCTCCTCCTGTCGCCAGGGGGGAAAGAGATACTGATCAAGGCTGTGCTCCAAGCTATCCCCACCTATATTATGATGCTTTTCCTCCTCCCCAAATCTATAACACGGAAACTGGACGCCATCCTCAGACGGTTCTTCTGGTCGGGGAATATGCACAGGAAATCCATCCATTGGTGCAAGGGAGAAGTCCTAACTGCACCCAAAGAAGAGGGAGGGATTGGTTTTCGATCCTTTGATGATTTCAACATGGCTCTTCTCATGAAACAGGGGTGGAGACTCCTAACATCCCCAAATGCGCTTTGGGCAAGACTCCTCAAGGGTCTCTACTTCCCAAGAACGGACTTCCTTTCTGCAAAAAAAGGGAGCAAACCTTCATGGATCTGGTCAAGCCTGTGGGAAACCAAGAAACATCTCGAGCTCGACATCCTGAGGGTTATTGGAAATGGCAAATCTACTCGCTTCTTCAAAGACCCGTGGGTGAATCACCTTCCCGGAGGAAGGATTGCTGGCAGCAATGACTCTAACGAAAAAGTGGCTCTGTGGATTGATCAGTTGTCTCGTGAGTGGGACTTTACCCGTATCGGCGCCTCCACGGCCCCTCACGAAGAGGAGGCAATTCGAAGGATCCCAATTGGACATGTTGGGGCACCTGATTTTTGGGCATGGAAGCATACTCTGACAGGGATTTTCTCAGTCAGCTCAGCTTACCATTCGATCCATGATCGAAGAAGAACCTCCTCTCCTGACTTCATCCCTCCTTCCCAGTATGAAAGAGATAAGTGGAAATGGCTTTGGAGTCTCAACCTACCTCCGAAGATCAAGTTCTTCTTGTGGAGATGTGCACGAAATGCTCTTGCAACCAACTCCAAGCTTCACCACCGGAATTGCTCGCCCTCTCCGGCGTGCCCCATCTGTCAGAATCCCATTGAATCCCCCCACCATTGTCTATTTGAGTGCAGACACGCTCAGGATACGTGGAAGGCTTGCTTCCCTCTTGTCCCCACTCCGCCCCCCCCCCCCCCCCTCTACCAACTTTCTGGACTGGATTTTTCACCTCTGTGAGTCTCTCCCCATGGATACGGTTCAATTCATTTTCTTCCTAACTTGGAATATCTGGAAATGTAGGAATGAGTGGATTTTTCGCCGCACCCATCCTTGGCCACCCCTCACCTACAGAAACGCTTTCCGGGACCATTCATCCTGGATCAACTGTCCTAAAGACCTCACCTGTCGGCAGCTCTTTCTCTGTCAGCCTAGGGTGACCCAGAATCAAAATTGTCCACCGCCGAGTACACCTGAATGGGAAGTACACTGTGACGGATCGTTCCTACACGATTCCCAGGAGGCGGCCTATGGCATTGTCGTTATCAATAGCTATGGACAAATTTGTGACGGGAAGGCTGACTCTTTTCTCTGCAACTCTACTATGGAAGTGGAAACTAAAGCGGTCTGGGAAGGTGTCAAGCTTGCAAAAAGTTTTAACCAGGCGTGCACGATCAAGTCGGATTGTCTTACCATCATCAACTCCTTGACCAAACCACCGTCAGACTGGCCATGGACTTGCTCGGCTATCATTGGGATGATTGTTGATGCCCTCAAGAACGCACCCCTCATCAAGGTTCAGTTCCACAAGCGGAAGGACAACTTTCGAGCTGATTGGATTGCTAGATCCCATGTCCGGTCTATTCTCCCGAGTGAATGGTTAACAATTCTCGATCTTCTTTCGAGCACCTCCCTGTAACTGCTCCTGTAACCTCTTCCATTAATGAAATGCAAGAAATTTACACTGTCAAAAAAAAAAAAAACCCCCACACACAACGAAATGATTCCCGTGGACTTGTTTCATTTTCTAAGAATTTGACGTGAGGGATATTTTTTTTTAATTAATTCTTAACAATTGTAATGCTTCAGGAAGTAGATAACACGTCCTGACGTCGGCAGAAGGTTAAGTCAGCTCAATAAACAAACCCATACATAACGAAGGTCAAATAGGTGCACTGCACATTATTAATGAACACAAACAAAGAGCACAAACTGGATGGCAATGTTTATTATTATTATTATTATTATTATTATTATTATTATTATTATTATGTAGAAATTGATGATGCGGAAATACGAAAGAACACAGAACACAATATTTTACGTGGTATCCTCGATCGATTGATTGATCGAGACTAATCCACGGTGAGCTCGGAACGAGCTCACGGCTGACGATTTTATTATGAGACTACATTGTGACAACTTGCTTACGGCAATCTCGTAGCTAAGTTTATATAGACATAGACTAGGGTTAAAACCCTAATGACAACCAAGTTTCCTTCTTTTACTTGAACAAGGAAAACTATGGACTTGTAGGACAAGGAATTAATTATTTTTGACTAAATAATTAATATCCTCAACATATTATTATTATTATTATTATTATTTATTATTATTATTATTAATATTAACTCTCCATATGTGACGGCTTTTTTGGGGTCACAGTACAGTACACATAACACATACGGCAGGCAGGCGGCAGCCGCCGGCCTGATGGATGACAACCGGCCGACTGACCCGGATTTAGGCCGTACGTAGCATCTTTTTGGTCCGGCCGGCGGCCATCGGTGACTAGCCAGCTGATGCCGCCAACCTTTTCTTTATTTTTACCACCTTAATTATATTCTTTCCAGCCGGTCAGGTCTAATAACGGAGAATTTTACAATATTGTTCTTTTCAGATATAGTCTTAATTTATACCTTAACGTTAAAAAAAAATTAAATCACAAATTTAGTTTGTATTATAGAAAAATTCGTGCGAAAATATATATATATGTACAAACTGAATTTGATCCACAAAATAAAATATAAAAATTCGATTAATATAGCCAAAAACATTTGTACGACAAAGTGAATTTGTGGCACATAATTAAAAGGAATCGTTCCTTGCTTTGTCTTTGTTTACCGATACAGCAATCACATTGGATAATTCCATTTTCTTGACTTGGGGCCAAATGTACAAGGAAATTAACCCACGTTGAGGATTTCAAATGGTTTCCACCAATTTGCAGTTGTAGCTAAATTACAAGGCTTCCAGATGGCATCAAAACCCCATTTCCCGACAGAATTTAGCAGAATCCGGCAGAGACTTCTTTGATTTTGCCTTGAATCTTTAGTCTTCAAGATGAGAGACATTTGTCTCGAAATTAATGGGTCACCACCGGAAGAAAAAGGAAGAAAAAAAAGTCTATCATCACTCGCGCGTTCCGGTCGAGATTTCAATCTCGTAACTGACAACAAGTCATTAACATTATATATTTTAACGGACAACGATTCAGTTCTCTGTCGTGGATAAATATATACTTGCCATTTCGATTACTAACAAACACTTATTCTTGTCCCGGAAAAAGTTCGATCGATCAGGTATGTTGTATGCGTTAATTTTTTTTTTTTTTAGCATAATCATGCTTACCATCTCTACTGTCAGATCCTTACTCTATACTAAATGCACTAATATCCGAATCAAAATCCAGAGACTTCTCTCTTGCATGAATCTGTCCACAATACTGTTTTACAGATCGACAATGACAGATTAACATCATATTCATGCACGTCGACACCTGTCCCGAACTTACGCCAAATGTTTTAAGTTTAACCCCCAAAAAGGCTCTAACACCATCCATGTTGCTCTTTTGTAGGGGGGAGATCGAAGAAGAAGTTATCTTATTTGCCACCAACGACAACCAGACGTGAGGAAAGAGACACAGATGATTTAGAGGTGCAAACCTGCAAAATGGACGTCCCGAAAGCCATAGTTGTACCCTTCTAGCTTGATGAGTGACACACTCCTAATTCCCTTGAAAACGACCCACGATCGATATAACCTAAAGCAAAGTCAACAATACATATAGTTTCATCATCACACCCGCCATTAAAAAAAAAAAACTCCATTAAAGAAGCCCAAAGTAAACGTTGAGGAGCGTGGAAGCTAGCAACACAAAAAAACTCTGAGTGGCAGGGGAAACAGAGAAGAGAGAAGTGAGATCTGGTCAAATTCCCAGGTGGCAGGCCTGCTAGCTAGCTGGCCCATCACCATCTTATAAATACAGCCCAAAAACCTGCCCACAAACAGAACAACCTACCAAACCCAAACCCAATTTTCCTTCTTTCTTCCTGCCTTAGACTGAATCCCCCCGTTTTCATGGCCACCAAGACTTCACATTTGTTCCTCTTGTTCGTGGTGGTGTTGGGCGCCCTTATCGAGGGGACGACCTGCCGTCGTTTGCTCGGCGGCGAGACGAAGCCGTCGTCGGGGGAGAAAGAAGCTGTACTGCAGGGGAGCAAGAAAGAGTACTCGTCCTTCATGGAAGGAGCGTCGGCCATTCGAAAGAGCTTGGAAGAATGGAGCAAGAACAAGAGCAGCCATAAGATCCGCACGGTTTCTCGACGACTGGTGCCCTGTGGGCCTAACTTACTTCACAACTGATGATATCTTTGATTTATTTATAGAGCCGCTTCCAACAACTCGCGTCTCACGTACACTACTGTTGTATCCAAAGTTTTGGTAGCAGCGTCGTCATCGACCATTATTACTTTATTTTTTTTATACTAATTCAATGATGTGTGAAATTCCATATATAATATATAGTATAGATATAGTACTTATCGTCTCCATTCTAATTGTTCAAACTTGTTACGGTGCTGTACGTAGGTGTCGATTATGTATCGTACGAACGAGTTTGAGCCATTAGATTGGAGATATATACCATAAACATATTCCGTATTGAGGCATAACTAGGATTTTGTAATGTTTATGTTGTAAGCTTGCAATTCATTTGTAGTTTTGTGGTAACAAAATTATATATGTAGCAAGGATTTGTCATGTTTGGGTTGGCATATTGATAACTTTGTTTATGGTGGGGGGAAAAGGATATTATTGACCGGACCTTGTTTAATGGGTGCGGCCTGCAAACTGAGCATGACAAACGCTACCTTTTTGTGTGGTGATTAATGATAATGATATCTTTTGCCACCACAACAAGGGTGGTGATAATAGAATTTCCGGCAGATCCAAACCATAACAATAATATATATGATATTAAGTCAGAACTCATAACCATGTATTATGATTAATTTTGAAACAAAATTCGATGCATTCCGTATAAGACTTAAGGTTAGGATGCTAATGATTAATTTATTAGCATGATACTAATATTAATTCGAATTAATAAGAATAATTTGTTTTTGATAATTTTTTTATATTAACGAGTTGACCACAATTAAGATTTGTTTTTAATTAGAGCAGCATGCTTGTTCAATTTTAAAAATTTAAAGAAGGAACGCGTGGTGCTGCCTATTTATTCCACATATCGTCCTTAGCTTACAGGGACAACAAGTATCATGGAACGTACTAAAAAACACATACCACAAACCATACAAAAAAGAACATAAAATAGATCAGAATGCTTATAAAGTATACCAATACCTCACACACACACCACAAATTAATCAAGCATACCAGGAAAAATTCAAAGTTGACCGCATGTTTCTTCAGCCAGACCTGAATTCTTATAAAGTTGATTGCAAATCCCCAGAAGCATACACAAAAATTTAATAAGTGTGGCCACAATTATAGCATACTGAAAAATCTCATAAAACATTACCATAAGTTCCCAGAAGCACACCACAAACCTTATAAAAACCGATCACAAGTTTCTTGAACTAGACTAGAAACCTCGTAAAGCATACCACAAGTTCTCCAACACATACCAGAAATCTCATAAAGTTGACCACAAATTTCTTAAAACAAATTAGAAACCTTATAAAGATACTAAAAAATCCCCTGAATAAAACTGGAAACCTCATAAAGTTGATTAGGCTACTTTAAGAAAAACGTATGTAATAACAATTGTTTTGCAATAGTTAACCATTAACATTTCTAATATTTACACGATGCTAACAAATTAGAGTATTAGGACTCTGAATTTATTCAATACCGCATTTAGATATGCATATACGAAAACCATCCATCCATATTTGGCCGAGTAGCTAAGAGCATAAACCAAACGAGACGTGCAAGCCGGCTTATATATATAGTGGCTTGGCGTATGAGATTGAACAAATGGCAAAATCCTTGTGGTCCGCGGATTGGGCCGTCATAAGCACCAAAAAATGCAAATGACATCACGGAAAAATTAAATCAAATGCGGTCGAATTGCAAGCAAGCCTGGTACTCTGCTCTGCTAGTCACTATCCACGTGTCATATTCTGCTTGCTTCCACCATTCAATGTAGAGTGTTATTTTCATTTTTTTCCCCATAACACAAAAATGAAACTGCTAGCCTGTAGGTCGTCTTCCATTATAATGAGTCGAGTCGAGTTTTTGCTTAGTTTGAATTTGGTCTGTTTATAAATTTTTTAGTAAATACAATATATTAGCCACAACTATTATGAAGCGGGGAATTATAGGCACAACTATTGAAATTCAAATTATTAGCCAAACGTTAACTATCTGTTAACAATTTCGTTAGTAATACTGACTAAACTTTTATGTTTTCAAGTTATAAACTAAAAGCATTCCTACGTGGCCGTTGTCGTGCCCGATGACGTGGCCTTTTCCGTCAAAAATTCAATAACAGTAACAAATAGTTAGCCATATCTTGACCTGCAACAATAATTATGGCTAATAATTTGAATTTTCATAGTTGTGCCTATAATTCCCCGCTTCATAATAGTTGTGGCTAATATATTGTATTAACCCTAAATTTTTCAGCTCAAACTCGAATTTTGATAATCCAGCTTGAGCTCGACTCGGTAGAGCTCGGTAAATGCTCATTAACACAGCTTGTCAAGCTGAGTACAAGCTCGGCTCAAGATAAGCTCGATTTGAAGCCATTCTTGTCGAAAAAATGTGTACTGATAAGAATTTAAATGATAAAAAGAACACTATAAACTAAAAATAACAGCTAAGTTCCATACACATTCGTATTAACAAGATAATATTACTGTTTATAAGAGTAATTAATCCTTTCACAAGCTCTAAACAAGCCAGCTCGCGAGCTTATCTCAACAAGCCACCAAGTCAAGCTAGCTCACGAGCTTATCAACCTAAACACACGGTCTAGCTCAAACTTGACTCGTTTACTAACGAGTCGACTCACAAACCGACTTCTTAAATAACGAGTTGAGTGTCGAACGAAATTTTTTCCGATTCAAATACCGTATTGCTCACGAACGACTTGCTTCATTTGCCGCCCTAATTTACAACTGTATCGAAAGCATAAGTTCTTGCTTGCTTGCCTACCGATCTCGTTTGTAGCCCATATAAGTCCAAACAATATATAAAAGCCCTGAGTTTATTTGTAGCCCATATATTCACCCATATCTGGGCTTGGATGGGAGAAACACAACTCCTAAAGGCAGCCCATATCTTCTTTAAATATATTAAAGGGGTTTCAGAAAACGCCCCACTCCACGTCAGCCTTTGAGCTACGACTAGGGATGGCAATGGGGCGGGTTTGGGGCGGGTTTGCTAAAACCATCCCCATACCCATCTTCAAATACCCAAACCCATACCCGCCTCATACCCATGCGGGGAATGTTTTGTAAACCCATCCCCATACCCGTGGGTTTTGGGTACCCATGGGTAATACCCATACCCGTACATCCAACATTATTATATCTAAAACTTACAAGAAAAGTTCTAATTATAACTCTAAACGAACATATTATATCATGAAGTCAACAAAACACGGTCATTTTTTAATATGGTTCAAAGATTATGATCCTAAAATATCCATTAATACATAATATATAGTATAATATTTTTCAAATTATTATGTTCTAACTCTGATACATCTACTAAATAATAATTAACTAACATAATCTTGTTGACAAAGGGGAAAGTGAAAGGGTGAAATGAGAATTGAGAGAAATGAATTAGATTTTGATTAAGATGGTCACTCAATTGCATTTGTACTATTTATTTTCTCAATTTATCCTCATCATCATTGATAGATTATAATTTGATGCACATATTTTTTTATATATGAAGAAACTATCATGGTGGGGCGGGTATGGGGATGGGTATGGGGCGGGGAGGCTAAAACCATACCCGCCCCATACCCATCAAACTTTTTGCGGGTTATACCCATACCCGCCCCATACCCGGTCAAAGCGGGGATTCCCCGCGTTGACTGGGTCGGGGGCGGTCGGATACCCGCGGCCATGGGTTTGATTGCCATCCCTAGCTACGACCGTAACTTTCGATATTTCCTGTTTTTATTTTTATTTTTTTGTTTAATTTATATCTTTTATACCGGGTGCTTACCATTTTTTTGCGGGATTTTCTTCCCTGTAGTTTTTCTTGGGTTATTTAATTTTGTTTTATAGTTTGATATTTAATTCTCTTTAAAATATTTTAATCTCTCTCATGCTGTAATTGGGGTTTGGATAGAATTAGGAATTTTTTTATTTTTTAACCAAAAAGCTATTTTCCCTCTATTTTACCAATGCCTTTATACAATTTTCAATATTACACAATAAATCTAGATTATTGAGATTATTTTCACAAATTAGAAAAATTGGAAACCAATATTACACAATAAATCTAACAAATATTGGAAACCACTCATACCTTTATACAATTTTCAATATTGCTATTACACGAATATTGGAAAACACAAATACCCATATACCATTTTCAATACTGCTATTACAAAAATTATAGTATAACACACTAAAATATTTAAAATACTAAATTGAAATTTGATTAATGTTATTGGAAAAATGAACTCACCCGCCAAAAGCTAGTTTTCATTAGGTGAAATGGGAGTAATGCGAGTGATTTGCTCCAAAAAGACCAGCTCAATAACTGAAGCCCATTGAAACACCATGTCTCCCCAAAGTCTACATAGTATGATTTCTTCTCGACCAAAGCTCTACACCACTATTAACTCACTCAATAATGAAAATGAAATCCAAAACGAACGAGGAAAGCAGGAAAAAGCTTCCTAATCACCACAAACAGCAAGAACAACACAATTCATCAAACACACACACACACTCAGATATGTTGATTCCAACACTTTCTACAAAACGAGGGAGAGAGATAGAGAGAATGACACTACGACGGTGCAAGAAATGGAGCTAGAGAGACCACTAGGGTTGGCAAAGAATCTTCAGAATGCAACAAGGACCATGTTCCAATAAAGCACCACCACCACCAAAAACCCACCACCAGAGACCACAAATTGAAATCAGTCAGTTTACATTGCATCCTCTCTCTCTCTAGTCTCTCTCCCTCATCTAAAAGGCTAATAAGTTATAACTGAACAATCATTGAACTCCCTAATCAGTCGGTTACTCTCCAAAACAAATTCTGTTACTATATGACTTTCCCTGTTTGCTTCTAAGATTTTGATATGTCTTTCGTATCAAATACATTCATACGAAACTCTGTTAGTATGTCGAATGAGGCAAACGTCAACGCGTGCTGACATCGTGACCGACCATCGAACATAGTATTTCCCTTTGTTGTGTGTCCATGTAGATGTAGAGCGCGGGAGCACAAAGTGGAAAGCCAGGCGCACAAAATATAATTTGGCCTCAACACGTGGGGTCTCTCTCTCTCTCTCTCTCTCTCTCTGCTAAAATCTCAGGCGGGGGAAGTGAAAAAGAAAAGCAGCTAGCTCACTCTCTTTCTCATTGTGCTTTCTTGTTTAGCCTTGTACCCGTCCCCCACCTCACCTCTGAGTCTTCGACTCTTTTCCAACTTCTTGCTCCCAAGGATAAAAGGAGTCTGGTTTCCGGCGATGGACGATGGGAACCCCGACGACTGGCTGCCGGAAGGCTGGAGAGTTCAGGTCAATGTTAGGAAGAACGGTAAAAGGGATAAGGTACCTAGCTTCCTTCTTCTTCTTCTTCCCCGATTTCCATTCTCATTTCCCGCTATCTCTCTGTCTATTCGATTCCTCAGGGCTAGTAATCATCAGCTGTTTTTTTCTGTGTGATTTTAGGGCGTCTCCCAAGTCCAGTGTAGGCTCTGTAGCTAGTCTCTGCTGTGTTCGCTAATCGAATCCCTCATTTTGTTGCCGTAGCTACTGAGTTTTGATTGTTTAGGTTATGGAATGAATCGCGGGGTTTTTTGTTTTTTTGTTTTTTGTTATACTGCTCGGACTATTTGTACCGGAAATGGCAGGTGTTGATTTGAACCCCTTTATGAACCCCTTTGCAAAGCTCGCTTTTTTGCATTTATGGAACCTTCATTGATACTATTATGTCCCCAAACTTGCTAATTTTATGCTAGTTTGTAAGTTGTGATTCCTGGAATCCACATTCAATCATGAATCTGCATGCACATGTGATAATGTGAACTTCTGCAACGCGGATGAGTAATTGAGTAGTATTCCCCTTCTTTATCGGTATGTCTAAACTTGATGGCATTGACCTTGTTTTGCCTTAATAAGATGGGGTACTGATTCGGGACTGAAGCTGATTTTGAGCGTTTTACCCTCTCGTGGACTTTCATTTCTCAGCGACCTATTTTCAATCTTAAGCGTGTCTGTAGGTAGAAAATAATCCAATCCTTGTGTTGTCATTGTGATTTGAATAGAAATAATTTCAATCTTAAGCTACAGCAGAAATCTGTGTGTTGCTCTGCTAACTGCTGGAGTTTGATGCACTATCAATGTCTGGACTCCCTTTACCTCATATTAATCTAGGCATGGTATACGTCGAGTTGGAGTTGCCTTGCTGATTGAAAATTGGTTGTGTACAAAGAAAACTATGTGGCAGCGTTGAAGTGTTTGACTATATATATTTTCCCTGTTTGCAGTGGTACTTCCCTCCCACCGGTGGGGCTAAATTCTACTCTAAACTTGAGGTAACTCGATATCTAAAGAGCAACGGTAGTGGCATCAACATTGGTGACAACGAAGGCCATACGAGCGATGATAGCTACAACCTCGACACAGTGAACAATACTGGAAGCAATAAGAACATCAGTACAATCGACAGAAGTGACAAATTCAACATTAGGGACAACATCACCACCACTACACCCGCCAATACTGTCAAGCATAGCAACAACCTCGACTTGGTGAACATCACTAGTAGCAACCCCACCTCCGCCGTGGGCAAGAATACCAACAACGTCACGGATAGTAGCAATCACTCTGCAAATAGCCATCCCAAGAGTGAAGAAGAGAAGGAGGAGAATGGCACGCTTAAAAGATCCTCTAAAAAGGTTTCTAACGGCAGTCAGCATCTTGCATGTTTCCTTTGTTGGTTTGTGTCAGTATTTTCCTTATTTTAGATGGACGGTTTGATTAATATGGAATTGAAGCCATCATAAGTGTGTAAACTGATAGGGCTTTCTTAAAATTCACTTGCTATTCACTACTGTTTCATACAATGTCTTTCACTATTTACTCTCTTATGTATCTTAAGAGAAGGGTTTAAATTCTCTTGGAATGCAGGTTACCTTTGAGAAGGCTACTCCGGAAGGGCTACCTCCAGGATGGACCAAAGAAGTTAAAGTAACAAAGAAGTGCAGCAAAGTCAGAAGAGATCCGGTACTCAGGCTTCTATTCTTGTCTTGGGATTTGAATGTGCTGTGTGTTGCTATTTTTAATAACTCAATTGCAATATCCCTTGGGAGATGAGTTATAGGCATGGCTTAAACGTGATTTTCATGAATTCACTAACTGAACCTTTGCGTTTGTAGTATTATACGGATCCTGAAAATGCGTACACGTTCCGTTCTATGAAAGATGTATTTCGGTACATCCAGACTGGGGAGGTTGGAAGACTAGCAATCAGGCGGAGGCAAGCAAGGCATCATGAAGACACAGAAGATGATGAAACTCCGGTGGGTCCTTCAACATTCACTTTCTGCATGTTTAGGTTCCTCTATTTTATCTGGGGATAAATATGGTTCCTGCTACTGCCAGCGAACTCCCCAAAATGTGATGATATGACTTGAAGTTAGTTAGCTGCACCATAACGATAGTTACAAAGGAATTCATGTCTGCTCTCGAACCTGTAGTGATTGGCTTGTCTGAGTTCTTAAATTGACTCAAAACTAGGGTAGACAATCTTAGTGAACCACCATGATTTTGGGTTTGGGCTGAGGACTCCGTCAAGAGTTCTAGTGATTATAAGTTGATTTTTTTTCGCTTTGAAATGTCCACTAGCTTCCCCTTCCTCACTTCCAAAGTTCCTTTACTCTCTTCTAAGTTAGTCTTTAGATGTATTGCCTTTTTATACGTGGAAATGCTTACAGTTCTATTACTTTTGGCTTGCCAGTCACCAGCTTCAGCCAAGAAACAAAAGTTGGGGACTGATACAACTATGAACGGAACTAATCAGAGCTTAAAGGTGCCTAAAGTAGAACCTACTGGAAACTATCAGACCTTCAAAGTAACTAAAGTAGCTCCACCAGCACCTGAAGCCCTCCTAGATGTTCAAGCAATGCAACGTGAAGAAATAGACCAGACCCTTGAGGCAACTGAACTAGCTACTACTATAGTATCTGAAATGCTCCCTGCAAAGAAAACAGTTCAACACGAGAAAAAAGAGATTGAAGCAACTCCTCCCGAAGCTGAAGGCGTCTCTGATACGCAGCCAGTACAACAACACAAAGTGGAAAACCATGAGACCCAGAAACATAGTACTACTGGCAAGTCCAAGAAAAAGGACGGCGTCGTACAGCTTCCTCGCCGTGCCTCGAAGCGACTTGCTGCTCTTCCTCTTGAGCCTACTACCGCAGAACTAGAGGCGAGTTCATCTTCTCCTCAAGCAGAAGCAGCTGTTAAAATTGTGGATGTTGCTATCGGACTCGATTCTACCTCAGCACAGAAGACCCAAAGTCAACAGCATCAGCATCGAGTAGCATTAGTTAAGCCAACAAGTGAGCCGACTGATCCCAAGCTGCAAATAAATCATCTAAACCAGAATAAATCCGAGGCAAGAAAAGCCTCCCCTGAATCAAATAAGAGCAAGCTTTTTGGAGCCTGTAAGAAAGCTGAAGAAGATGAAGCTGGGAAGCTGCCTCTCGATCCTCCCCTGGGAGAGTTATGGGAAGACCCATGCATTGCATTTGCAATAAAGACCCTCACCGGGTCACTTGATGACCTGCCATTAGGGTCGAACAATAATGGACTAGGCGATTCAGCCAGTACCAAGGAGCATTTAGCTACTCCAGAAGTAAGCATTCCTGAAGTGGAGCCAATCAATAATTCTCAGAATCCAGGATCGCCTGTCAGCTTGTCTGCATCTTATACATGGGCGGACCCCTGTATCGAGTTTGCCATAAAAACTCTAACCGGTGCAATTCCTCTGGACTCTGATCTTTTTAATATGCAAGAGCAGGCAACTTCATCACAGCAAGTTCAGCCAAGTTCCAGCCAGGTATTCCACCACTCTCCTACTATTTTCCCTACTGAAGCAGCAGCAAGGGTCGAGCAGCTGTCACTACCGCAGACTAAAACCGCGTGGTACACCGGTGGGAGCAGCCCGTCTGCTGGTATGGGAAGGAGAGTTACCAGAAGCCAGAGGAAGGCTGTGTAGGTTTGTCATTAACTGTAGCCGATTGTTAATTGTACATACGGATGGTGAAGCTCTCCGAGTTCGGAGAGCAACATCATTTCTGGCTTTAGTTCTCTGTTATCCTAGTTAGCTTGCTTTACCGTGTTCAGCAAATTTGCTCACCTCTGTAAACAAATGTTCTAACTTTAGGGTTCTTGCTTCTGGCTATGCCACCGCAAGTGGTGCTCCAACTGATGGTGATATTGAATCATATAATCTCCACGATAGGGTAGTCCTATATCATGTTTGTTTCAATCCATCTCAAAATTGAGTGATTGTTCGTGTAATTAACCATTCTTGTAAATTGAAGGGCCCAGCCCTAATCTCCAGTACGCTCTCCACCAATTCTCACTTTTTAAGTTTTAACCCTCCTCTTTGTCCATCTGTAGTTTTCTTGTTTGTGCTAACTATATATTCTTTGATCTCTATCACAGAACCTGAACCTGCAGTGCAGTGAACTTACGGAAAGTTGGAAACCGTGGTTTCGTAAGCACAGAATGAACGAGGAATGAAATTGCCAGTTCAATCTCTCATTCGTATTGCTAGGCTTCAATCTTTTGCAGAAATGTAAGCAGTCATGGATAGGGCAGAAAAGTTCTGAACTTTCTTCAACACTGTATCTCTAATGAATAAAGTAAACTACGAACTCACCAGGCCAAAAAAGCTTACATCATGATTCACGAACCAATGATCATCAATTCATTACACATATTTTTTACGAGTAGATCATGTAATCATATTTCCTCCCCTACAACTAACTTGCTCCTCCGCAGTAGAGAAGAGGAGGGTGAAAGAATATGCATAGTACGGCAGAATTAGTACACAAGTCGCGAGTAGGATGCTGCGTAACCCTCTGTAGTATATTTACAGAAGCTACTGAAAAGCCCAGGTGGTGAAAGGTTCCTCATCTTGATTCCAAAATTGATTGCATTGCTAGACACCAGGACCAGCCATCCCTGCACGCAGTCTCAATGTTTCAGTTCTCTTGCTCCGTTCCATTGCCCCGACTAGCCATTCTAGACTTCCTTTGATACCCAACCTGCACGAAGTCTCAATGTTTCAGTGATTATATAACACTTGTGGATGTTTTTCTCCATTGTGCTAAACTTTTTTTTATTCTTACAACCAATGAAAACCTACTCAGAACTCACACTCACCCATCATATGCTGAAACAGCTTCGAACATGTAAACCCTTTCGTCCAGTTTCTTCAGGTCTAGATATCTTCCCAGTTCTTCAGCTGTTACAGCATCTGGAAGGTCCTGCAGGTGAAAGAGGGTACAGTCACTCACTAGAGAGAGTTGCAGGAACAGGTAATTCTTATCAAGCTGAATCAAATGGCAAACTTTACCTGTTTGTTTGCCAACACCAGAAGAGGGGCACCTCGCAGGTCATCATGCCTAAGCACTTTCTCTGTCAAGTATCAACACAACAGTCACAGTTGTTAACTCACCTTCATGTCCAGATGTTAGCCTCTTCCTTAGACAGTAGTAGCCAAATAAAGTAATGCTAGTTACCTAAAGCAGATTTTGCATCTTCAAAACGAGAAGGGCAAGCAGCATCAATTACATACACTACAGCATGTGCTTCTTCATAATATTTCTCCCAAATTGAGCGAAGTCCAATCTAGACATGGTGCAGAGAAAAAACACATTCCAATGAGTAAACTATTAACTCATTCCGTGTGTAGAGCTACTTCAAGGATGAGCTTAGCAGCTAACATTCATCAATAACAAAGCTGCATAGTATTCCCCGCTTCATAAAAAGAAGTGCTAGCATGCCCATTGTGCAGGAAGGGAACCTCTAGCATAATTAAGAAAGTCTGCCAAGTGTCAACTGTAATGTGTACCTGCCCTCCAAGGTCCCAGAACACAAGCTTGGAATTCGACACTTCAAGACGACCAATATTGAGTCCAACGGTTGGAACAATTCTATCATGGGGGAGGCCTTCAGAATTCGAGTACACTGTCTTCAACTTTTCTAGCAAGGTCTACAAAATCCAGAAAAGAACAAACGGATATCCTTAATTATGATTGTTGAATTACTTGCACAATCACTTCTCACAAGGTCATGAACAAATGAATTAGAGGCAACAAAAGGTTAACAAATGAAGGAAAATGAAGCATTACTGTTTTCCCGGCCTTGTCGATCCCAAGAATGAGCACATGAAACTCCGTCTTACTGAACACGTACTTAAAAAGGCCATAGAACAAGGAGAACATGTTTGCGCTGCGTATTGGATGTATCGCTTGTCCCTTCTCACCTATAGGATTAAAAGAAACAATGTCTCATAATCCTAACTTGATACTCGCCACACCATAGAATCGACAATCCTGAAAGGTTTTGGAATAAATTAAACATCAGACTACATACATATGAAGTTACTCTACTTCATACTTTCACGCCGCCACTCTACAGATCAAGCGTTCCTCTCAACGTTACATGAGAGCTGTATCCGGCAGCAAAATCTACCAAGCCAGGCTTGTAATCACCATTCACCATGGACAAATAAATGCACAACAAAGCCAAAATAAAGTTTTGCCAAGCTATTATAGAACATCAGCATACAGCGCAGCACCACTTAGAGATTGTTCAACCAGAAACCCAGACAAAACCGAAAGTCTAATATCAAGTTCATTCCTCTAAGCAACATATCGCAGTTCCATTTCTAAATCACAGTTCCAAAGTTTGATCCCACACAGCCAATTCGAACCCTAACTTACAGAGCTCGAAGCCACCCAGCATCCTCTCAATGGTGGAAACATAAACACAAACACCGGAACATCCTAGATCACGCAAGCAGACGGGCAAGTGGAAAGAAAAAACAAAAAACTAGTCCAAACAAATCTCTTGATCCCGTCCAATTACAATCAATTCGGTTAAGAAATTCACGAGCAAGGAATCTTACTATCGGTAGCTGAGGCGCACGGCGGCGATCGCGGCGGAGTGGAATTTGGTTTTATCTCTGCAATTCGAAGAGAGAGCTTTCGTCTTTCCAACAGATGCCCGAAGAACTCTCTCAACAACAGTCTCCTCTTCCAACAAACAGGCTCTCTCCTTCCTTTCTCCTCTCCTACTCCGATCACGAATTCCCTAAATTGCCCCCGAGCCCGGTTCTATTTGTCTGACGGATTCGATGGTGCCGCGTCACTTTTTGTCTACGTGGCTTGATCAGGTTATAAGGGGAAAATTAATTAAAGTGTGAAAATACAAAAAGGATAATATATGAAAGGAGGGTAGTTTTGGGATAGAGAAAATAGTACGGAACAAGGAAAGAGATGAAATGAAGTTGCGGGGCATAATTGGATCGAGGAAAACTCTCGCGCGGAACGGAGGAAGGAAAGCGCGAAGACGAGCATTTCGGAAGGTACGATTTTCTTCTTTCTCGCCATGGAAGAAAGAGAGCACGGAATGGAGTATTTGTGGCCGAGATATGTGTCTGTAGTAGTGAATTGATATGTTTTAAGCCTAATCGCCGCCGGCAGAGTTTGATTGGGAATACTTTCTCGCACTTTCTCTCGGGCCAAACAGAAGTTTACGGAGATGAAACTTTGAATCTCTGCGTCTAGATATTGTGAGGGAACTCTTTACGGTGGTACTGGATTTACAGATTGGCGGGATTGTTGTGTTTAATGATTTAGCTGTTCCTGGAATTGGATTGCGTGCGTGACTCTAGTAGGTTCAGGTTTGTTTTTCATGAGGAAGAAGAAGATGAAATGTACTCATATTCATCTCCTGTGTGTCAAGAAATGCTGATAGATGTAGCTGACTGATCTTTTGTAATCCGTTTAATTGTATTCTCTCTCTCTCTCATGTTCTGCTCTGAAATGTGGTGTTCATTCATTTCCATCTTAAGCTGAAGGGAAACTGCTTAACTGCCAAACTTGTAGCTTAGCTATCCTGCTTTCGACCTCTTAGAGCGACTTCTGGTTCTCCGAATTTGATTATTATGTTAGAATGGCTGCTTCCTTTGTTCTTTTTTGTATGATTCATCATCGGATAAATCGCTCTTTTGGATGTTGGATTGATGTGTCTTGTACTCTCGGTTCTTCTCATTCTGATGGGACTGTTTCATTGCTGTGTTCCTGCGTTGCAATTTTTCTCTCCTCTTGCTGCATTTTTGCTTGAGATGCTTGAGATTGGCTTTTTCCGTTCTTTATCGATGGCCCGAGTGGCAATCACTTGGATTCTGGTCTTGATGCTTTAGAGTTTAGACTGAGTAATTTTGTCTCTCATACAAGATCATCCTGCATTCTTTGGGTATTGTATTTTGTTATTTCACTTGTTTCTTTGATGCTTTTGACCTGGTTCTTTTCTTTCTCAATGTATTCAGGCGAATCAACTGTCCGGTGTGCTATTCATCTCTGGAAAATGACGTAATTGTGGATTTCCCTGCTCTCTCTTGATATTTTTTTTCCCCGTTGGGAGGATTGATCATATCCAATTTTAACTAATGATTTAGAATATGTTGTTGAATGCTAGTTTCATTCTATCCTCTGGCATTCCTTTGGATATGCCAAACAGATATCTGAAGTGGAATTCTATTCTCTGAACATGTTTATAGGGGAAGCAAAGGACGTGTCAGATGGAATGAAGACAATTTAGGGGAGATTGAAGCAAATAAGCCTGTGAGGCAAAAAATTACTGAACCTAAGACACCATATCACCGCATGATTGATGATGATGGTAAAATATTCCTCCCTTATTTGAATACAGTTAAATTCTTATGTAATAGCATTAGAAAAGCATGCAGGCTGTAGTTATTCTTCATCTTTTAACTTCTACGGCTGGCAAAATTTGCTGTGCCAGAAGTTCTGTAGATCTTTCAACTCCTAATTTATTTTTAAGTTGCTGGCTGTTTGTCTGAAAAAAGAGGAGAATGATCTGTTAGAAATTCTAGTTTCGGCAGGACTTGTTTTTTGTTTACTTCTTGAAAATGTTATGATTCTTGACCTGTCCTAATGCAATCTGGATTTTGGTTAATTGGATACAGGTTCTCTATCTCCTACTAAGGATAGCCTTGATGAGCCCGTTGATGATGTTATGCATGCTGAAGAATTGAGAACAGCATTACACACTGTGGCTTCTTCATCAAGTGGAAACTCGAGCAGGCGATCTACTGGTTGGACATCATCTGAGGATGAAGGCGACCTTATGGAACAAGATGATGAAGGTCTTGACCTAATATTCTCTTCACTTGCTTTTTCAATTCAGTAAGTTAAGTTGTGGTGGCCCTTCTCTACCAAAAAGTGAAACCTTTAGGTTTATCTAGGGGATTAGCTTTTTCGTTCATCTACAAACCCTTTTTCTATGATCTTTGGAGCATTATGCTGTCTGATGCTCATTTCTGTTATAAGCATTCCAATCATTGTATGATGCAAGTAGTAAGTACTTGCACATTTGTCTCGCGGATAATTCCCTCGCAGTTTGATTGCATCTTTTCATTGTCCAAAATCTTGCCAGATAGTGAAACGGATAGGAAAGCATATTTCAGGGAGCTCAGAAGAGCCCATTACGACGAGTTCCGGAAAGTGAAAGAACTCCGACGCAAGGGCTCGTTCTTGGAAGACGAGGAGGCAGAAGAAAATGGACACGCCAAGGCGAAGGAGAACAATGGAGGATGCTCAAATTCGACATCAGCAGTAACCGCCGGTGTGAGAGACATCGACATCCAAGAAGATGCTACTGCTTCAACTTCATCTCATCCCGCAGCTAATGGATCATCTTAGAAAAGCCTCCCCACTTCGTGAGCCAATCTCACGCCATCTTTAAACTACTGACTCTGTTCTAGCTCATCGATTTTTCTTCCCCATGTTATTTCACTGCAATTTTTAATGCCAGAATCTTTGTATGCTTCCATTCACTTTACCTCTCTGTAAATAGTTCTCACTTCCGCCTTATCTGAAGCTACTGCTGCTTCTAATTCTCTGCACTCAATTTTCTATCGCATATTCGCATTTTACTTGTTTTCCTTCATCTATCTAACGAGTAGTGACGTGGCATCTTCCAATTGGATGCCTCTCCGAAAGGATATTATATAAATGATAACTCCTCTTAGTCACTGCCGAAGAGACGACATCCTTTTCACAATGGCAGACGAAGCTGCGCCTTCAACCTCCCAACTAGCTTCGCAAATCTGCAACCACATAGCCTCCGTCTTCTCCAACCCCACCGGAGCCCACCCACCGCCGCTGGACGAGCTGGTCTCCGCCGTCGCAGCCGCAGCAGCCCGGCGGGGCAAGGTCTTCCTCTACGGAGTCGGGAGAGAGGGTCTGATGCTGAAAGCTTTATGCATGCGGCTCGCTCACCTGGGTCTCGCCACCCACGTCGTCTTCGACATGACAGCCCCGCCCATCGCCGCCGGCGACCTCCTCATCGCCTCCGCCGGGCCGGGAGGGTTCTCCACGGTGGACGCTCTGTGCTCCGTCGCGCGATCTTGCGGCGGAGAGGTGCTGCTCCTTACGGCCCAGCCCGAAACGGGATCCTGTATCAAGCACGCCGATAAGGTTTGCTATGTCCCGGCGCAGACCATGGCCGACGATAAGGAAAACGACGATGGCGGTAATGAGGAGGAGAAATCGAGCGGCCGCCGGCCGCTGCTGCTGATGGGGAGCGTGTATGAAGGGGCGCTGTTCGTGTTGTTTGAGATGGCCGTTTATAAATTAGGGGAGGTGTTAGGGCAGACCGCCGAGGAGATTCGTGCCCGTCACACCAATCTCGAGTGAAGGAAAGTAACCACCGGCGTCCGGCAGGTCGGACGGCGGGGCAGGGTGAATAAGGAAAAGGGCTTGTATGGTTGGTGTTTACTGTGGGCTGGGAATGGGCTGGTGTAGGAGGCCCATTCTCGGACTTTAGGCCAATAGGGTCTGTTGACAAAAAGTGTTTTGTGTTGTACGGTACATGATCTGTATTCCCATCAATGTTTGAGAAATCCTATCCTACTACCTCCTATCGGATTGGGAATATTGAGTACCAAATTCTAAATCGGCATGTATGTTTAGCGATATGAAACTATTTAATCATGATTTTGGTACAAAAAATTTTGTTACCGACTTTTTTAATATAATTCCCGTTATATTTACAAATAGTTGACTATCATCAACCGACAACATTTTCCAAGAATTTTGCACTTCTCACACAAATATATCCCCTAATTTATTTTTACATCTTTGAGCTCCTTAAACATAAGTTCCAACTATGTCTTTCATTAAGACTCCTCATGGCAATGGCATAGTAAGAGGTTTTAGACTTTTAGTCTTTTAGCGCTCGTTTGCTTGTTGGATTTGAAAATGAAGGGTTTTTTTTGCTTTGAAAACCTTTGGATTTATGATAGATTTGTTGCATTTTGCATTTGAAATATAACATTATTTGTTTAGTTGAATTTTTATGATGGATTTAGCACACTTGGTATCTGGGTCTAAAAAATATGCCTTCTATAATGTGGTGTTTGCAAATACCAAATGAAATGTGGCATTTGCAAATACGTAGGGTCCACGGATTTGAAGCTAAAAAAATTATCCAAATCCGTGGATCCCACGGAATTACATACCTTAACAAACATTGACATTGGATAAAAAACATGATGATTGGTATTTGGAGATCAAATACAACATTCAAATCTCATTAAAAAAACACCTCAGTCGTAGAGTTATTTTGTTAATTTGGTGGGAAGAGGACAAATGAAGGGGAGGTTCGGATAAGGAGGGATATGGATTATGGAGGGGTCCAATTTGTGCTACAAACTTGCTAAGAGGATATAGCTTTTTTAATTGAGCTTTTTTCTGCAAGATGATAAACCAGCTTAAATCACTTATTACTTATTAGGTAGGGCTACAGAGTACTTTAGTGATGAGTCTCACCTAAGAAAGTTGGAGTGAACTTACTACAAGCTTGTTTGTACACAACTTTTGGGTGTTCATAGTGGTGCAAATGTGTCAAACTGCTCATGAATGACTCGGTGTTTGGTTCGAAAAAATCTCATTTGACACTCAGCTTGTTTACTAACGAGTCGTGTTTGAACTAAACTTTGTTCAGCTTGCAAAGCTCGCGAGCCGACTCGACTGTGCTTTAAAAAAGGCTTGATGAGTTTCTTTTTACTCACTTTTCTTAATGTTTCGTACAGAATTGACATTTAATTCGTTACAACATAGATACTACTCTGAATCCTGAGTTTCGCTCTTTGAAGTTAGAGGTTTCTGGCAGTAAGAACTTATCGAAGAAAGACTTTGATTACTTTTGCCATCTTTTCTCTTCAATGATCTTTCTATTATTCCATACTTGATACTCCTACATAAGTTATTCACATATCTCTATATACTAAAATTTCTCGATGATTTAATTAATCAGAAACATGGTGTATAAACATACAACCTCTTTTAACTAATTCCCTAGAAAATTTTCATTGTTTTTTCCTAAACAGGCAAAGATCGTTACCAAAACACTCAAAAGATTTTCTTCTTCTTTTTTCCTGTACTCCCTTCAGTTAATTTCCTACGGTTAGATGTCGATTGGGAAAATGAAAGAAACGAAAGGAAACAAGAGAATTGACATTTCCACTCTCTCACTTCTTCTCCTTCAAAATATCTTCCTTTTATATCCCTATCCTATCCCCATCCCCAATTACTCCTTCCATGCTTAGTCGCCCAGATATTTTCTCACTTCCCGCTCCCCACCCCCACCTACTTCTTCCACGCGCCACTTTCCACACGCTTTCTAATTGCTTCCTCAACGCAGGCCCACATACTGCCTCATCACTTGCCCACTTCAAAGCGCGAGTGAGCCTAATTCCCCACGCGCGAGCCGATTCGCTTCCGCCAGCTGTTCCCGAGAATTAAAAAAAGGGGAAAACGCCGTGGTTTTATTTCACTTATACTCACTAGCGCTATATATATATATTTATCAAAAGGCTGAAAAAAGAAAAGCATAACTCCTCTTGAAAATTTCGTCGAACGGTTTCATTCGCCGGCGGCGCCCGATGGACGACGGCGAACCTTCCACCGGAAGCAGCTGCAGCAGCGGCGGCGGGGGCGGAGGGAACTGGACGAACGAGAAGCACATGAATTTCTTGAACTCGATGGAGGCCACCTTCGTTCGTACAATGCTAATTGAAAACAACAACTCGTCGTCACTCCACCGCCACCACCTCCGCCTCGATCGGTACTTGCCGGACAGCTTGGAGTCAACTCTCGACTCCGCCGAATCGCGTAGGCAGAAGAAGAATTCCCCGATCGGCGCCGCCGCCTCATCAGGTGCGTTATTTTTTTTTTGTTGGATCGACGACAAATTGAGTGCAATTGCTAGTGCAATTTTTTCTTTCTTTCTTTCTTTTGCGTCGATCGAGTACAAGGTGTTCGACGATATTCCGCTGCGAAAAAGTAACCTGCTTTTAACCTTTTTGAACTAGCTTTTCTATTTGGGATCAGGTATTTTAATTTCGGCTTTGTCAGTAAACTTATATGTTATCTTATCTGTATATTAATTAAATCAGATACTAGATGGCTAAGATTTCCAGATTAATTATTTTACTTAATAAGTAATCAAATATGCTTAATGATTTACAACTCAAAAGTGAACCTTAATTTAATTATCTTAGATAATGCAAATTATATGTAACAAATTCTGACAGATTCTGTTGGATCAAGAAGCATAATGGGGAGTGGGGTTGAACGCAAGAGATCAAGAAGATTGGCGATGGCGTCTTCTCAAACGCGTACCCAAAACATCCAAACTTCCAATTCACCATCGAACGATCAGGTTCTTGCTCACAACCCTTACAATCGTTTTTTTTTTGGGGGGGAAATGGGTAAATAATTCCTATGAGATTTTGTGACAAAAATGGTCCCAAGCTAAACAAAAACTTTCAACAAAATGCTGCTTGAGGTATAAATTGATCTCCTACAGGTGGTGCCGCAGCTTGATAAGAGAAGTGGCGATAAAGATGAAAGAGATCCTCGCCGAGCCTGCTAGTTACTGAATGGTTTCGTCGCCAGCCTGAGGAAGTACAAGAAATATGAGCCAAGCTAGCTATCTAAACATATCTTTGGAAATATCTTATATTTAGTCAACCTAGCTGAGAAAATTATGTTTCTTGGATTTTCTTTGAACTGGTATAGCTTACTTAATCGAGGAATTTTATAATGCTATATAGCATTGGTGCTACAACTGTTTGTTTTTATGATACAACTTGAAGTTGTACCTTTAACGTTATGGTACAACTTTAGATTGTACCTATACTCTTTTGTACAAATTCTTTTATGGTACAACTTAAACTTGTACCTTCATGTGATGGTGCAACTTTAAGTTATAAAGTTGTACCATAACATAAAGATACACATTCTTTTATGGTACAACTTTAACTTATACATTTAACATTATGGTACAATTTTAAGTTGTACATTAAAGTATCAATACTTTATAGCATAGTAGAAGTGCTCTACTTAAGCATTGTCTTCATGTCTTGGTTCTCTCCTTTCTTCCTTCTTTACTTAGAAATAGAGATGATAGGTAACCTTTTTATGTAACAGAATAACATCTCGAAATGGACTTTTAATTGAATCAGGAACAAAAGTTTTGAATTGTGAATTTGGTGTACTAAATTATTTCAAACTTATGATGCAAAATGTAAATTTACGCTTGATAAACGCAACACGACGAATCTAATTACTTAGTCGACTAGTCCCTACATATAATCATATCGTTCATGCAAATTCAAAATATCATAGGTCGTTTGGATGGAGTATTTGTATGAGTTATTTGAGTTCAAATAACTCACAATGAGTTATTTGGACGCAAATAACTCGTTTGGCAGCGTTTTACTGAAATGAGTTATTTGGACAGCGAGTTATTTTCAAATAACTCAAAACGAGTTATTTGAAATAACTTAGGGATTTTTCCAGAAATAGCACTGTTTAAAAAAAAATTCCAAAAATAGCACCTAAGTCCGAAAAATTCCAAAACTAGCACCCTTTCCCAAAAACCGCTCCCTACCAGTGCGGTTTAGGCAAAAACCGCCACCCAGGGGCGCGTTTTTCGATGAAAACCGCACCCCTAGGGGGCGGTTTTGCATATCGCACCCCTAGGGGGTGGTTTTGCATATCGCACCCCCACCATGCGGTTTGGTTGCAGATCGCACCCCCACCATGCGATCTGCTTTTTTTTTTTTTGAAAAATCCTAACCTAAGTGGAAACTTCAAACGGACGTATCTTTGTGTTCGGGTATCCGATCGTCGCGAATTTTTTTTTGATTCCGCATAACTTTTTGAGATCTTGCAAGCCGAAGACCGCCGAATGTGGTTTGGTCCCGCCTTCGTCCCAAAAAATGTCGTTTGCTACCCCGAACGAGCTTATTTTCGAGTTCGTCAAACTTTAGACAACCATAACTTTGTGCTCCAAAATCCAAACGACATGAATTTTTTTTTATTTCGCATAAATTTTTAAGGAATACAACTTTATGTCGTTTGGATAAAAGTTGTCACCCTATAAGAGAAAAAAAAAATTATTTCATTCCATCATTCATGAGAGAAGGGAACATACATTGTCACCCTTATAGAGAAAGAAATTATTCACATTCATAAGAGAAGGGTACATACACTGTCACTCTTATAGAGAATACACCTCTTATAGGGTGACAATATATGTATATACCCGAAAGATCATTACTTTAACATTTCTTTATTGGTTAAATGGTTTCATAGAGATCATGCAGATAATTGCTCTTGGTGGAGATCTCTTGTCAACTACAAATTCAATTACCTGACAATTCCTGGAATATGCATATCACTTTAGGAGCCATGCAAAAATCTATTTGGAGAAGAATCTTGAAGGTGGAACTCTATTTTTGGCAAGTAGCGGTCATTAAACCAAGCATTACCTCATATTTGTCATTTTAGATGGATTGTTTGATCCCTAGCTGCTACCTCTCGGAGATGTTTCCATCACTTTTTGCTGCAGAGACTAACCGCTTTTGAAGCATCTCGAACATTCGCCAAATCAATAATGGTGCAACTACATGGAATGTCTAGTTCAATTATGCATTCTGTGGACAGCTTCTTAGACAACAAGATGTGCTTAACAACATTCTCAACACCATTCCTGCTATTTGGCTACAACCTACAAGCTGGAATAGACAGCCTACAACACTTACTCTAGAAAAATCAATTATCTATTAATGCTTGCTACAAATACTCCACACAAGGAATATTTTCGGATGTTGAAGAGGCCTTTCCGAAAGAGGTTATTTGGAACCCGATAACTCCCTCTAAAATCTCATCATTTTTTTGGTTGGTCTTCCCAAGGTAAAATACTCACTTTGGATCAATTGAGACTACGTGGCTGGTGTCTTCCCAATCATTGTTGCTTGTGCTTCGATGCAGAGGGAACTTCAAATCATCTACTATTACATTGCACATAACTGAATCAAGTATGCAACTTCTTATTCGTTAGTCTACAACTGCAAGGTATGAAACCAAAGCACTGTAAGGATCTAATTACATAATGGCCATCACTATGCACAGGCTGTCCGTTCAAGAAACCGACCGAACTACTACCGTTAATCATTTTTTGGCACTTGTGAATTGAAAGAAACTCCAAAATTTTCAGGAAACTCTGTCTTCCACCATCATCACCTACAACAAAGTGGTTAGAAGTATATGTGAATCATCACTAGTTCATAAACTTAGATTAATATAGACTGATTTGTAGTTTGTTTCTTGGGAATAATTCCGTACCTGCTTTTCAACCTCCTTGAGTTTCTAGCTTTTCTATAGCTTTCTCCTAATCTTGTACTCTTAATTTTTTCTTGTTTTATTACGGAGTTCGTCCATTCCTTATGAACCCTACACACTGATGAATACAAACAGTCACACATTCATAAAAAAAAATCTCCATTAACATCCTTCAGGGTCTCGATTATGTTCTTGTGTCTCCAAATGTTGGTAAGTAGGTGAAAGTAGGTTGTTTTCCTCTCCCCGAATTCGACCCATTTCTCTCGAGCTCTTTGAAACCAAATGAATTCTTCATGTCCCATAGTCTTGTCTAGTTCTGCTTCGAGCTTCGAATGCAACTTTCCAATTCCCGGAAAGCACCTATTCTAGGATGCTCTTACAAAGCACATTAATTTGCAAGTACAAAGGATAGAACAGGTCCAAAAATAAAAGAAGTGCATGCCGATTGGATAAACAGGAAATGCCACCTTAGCACACCTACTCTAGCCCGACTTATGGGCATAATTTCAACTCCAGCCCACTCTGTTCCCTCTCTTTTTCTTCATACTTTCTATAGATTCATTCAACCCACTGCATCATACTATCAAAGGAAGCTTAAACCAGAGCCAACTGTTATCAAACTTCTGTAATTTATATATTAGCAAACTGAGTGAGATTGTTAGTATCCACTACAAGCTCAACTAAACTCCATCGATCATCTTTGTTAAAAATCTATCTACTTATTCTTACAGAAGCTCGCTCAAACCAGATCATACCCCTTTCAACAACTTATACACTTCCTCCATAGAAGGCCTTCTAGCTGGGTTCTCAGCCAAGCACACAGAAGCAATCTGCAGAACCTTCAGCATATCACCTTCACATTCCCCATTGACCACAGCTGGATCAAGAACTTCAACAGCTACCCCTTTCTTTCTCTTCTGCAGAACCCACCCCACCAGATTCCCACCTTCCACTTCCTTAAAATCAGGACCAGTGGGCTCCTTCCCTGTCACCAGCTCCAGCAGTATGACCCCGAAGCTGTAGACGTCGCCCTTCTTTGTCGACCTCCCGCTCTGTCCATACTCTGGAGGGATGTACCCCAAGGTTCCAGCGATCTCGGTGCTGACGTGTGTCTCACACGCGCTGATCAGCCTCGCGAGGCCAAAGTCTGCGACTTTGGGCTCGAATTCCTCATTCAGGAGGATGTTGCTGGCCTTGATGTCTCTGTGGATGATGTGGGGGTGGAATCCATGGTGGAGGAACTTCAGGCCGCGAGCCGAACCCACTGCAATCTTGAGCCTCTTGTTCCAATCAAGCACTTCCAGTCTGCCAGTTCTGTTCCTGAGCCACATGTCCAGGCTACCATTCACCATGTACTGATAGACCAGCAGCTTCTCCTCACCAAATGAGCAGTAGCCAAGCAAAGGGACTAGATTCTGATGCTTTACCTTCCCTAAGGTCTCCATTTCAGCTACGAATTCTCGGTCACCCTGATCTTTAGCTTGGCTGAGCTTCTTCACTGCTACTTTGCTACCATTTCGGAGCGTGGCCTTGTAGACCGTGCCAAACCCGCCATCACCAATGATGTTGGTCTCCCTGAAGTTGTTGGTGGCTTCCAGGATGTTCCCCAAGGTCAGCTTCCGAAGAGGCTGCTCGAACATGGCGATGTTGATGCTCAATGGCTCTCTTGACCTGCTGCTGCTGAGGAAGTAGAGGTGGTTTTGGTCGATCAAGCTGTCCAGCTTGCTCACTTCAATTTCCTCAGCATCGCTTCGCCTGCTGCCTGAAGTGATCCATTGTCGTAGGCAGAAAGCGATTGTCAGGCTGAGAATGGTGAATCCAATTGCCAAACCAGAAACCAACCAGACCAGAAGTGATGACTTATCTACTCTGCTGATTTCGCAATGGGTCCCTAGGACTCCTCCACAGAGTTTGTTGTTGCCTTGAAATGAAACCTTTGAGAGGTTTGAGCAAATCCCAACTTTGGGAACTGGACCTTCCAAGCTGTTCTGTGCCATATTCAGGTAAAGGAGATTAGAGAGGGAGCAAACATTGGATGGAATCTGGCTGGAAAGTCGATTCATTGACACGTCCAAGTACTCGAGCTGCAGCAGATTCCCTATCTCGGGAGGAATCCGACCTGTCACCATGTTTCCATGGAGATCCAGACGGGATAAAAATGAAAGATTTCCAATCGATGCTGGCAGTTCTCCACTGATCATATTGCAACTTAGGTTCAGTGTCTCGATCCTCCAAGAAACAGAATTGGAGAGGAACTGGTCCATACAGCCAGAAATTCTGTTGTGCTGAACAAACAACCCAACTAAGTTGAGCATTTCTGGAAGAGTTGAAGGCAGATGGCCATCTAGGTTGTTGAAGCTTAGATCCATATGACTAAGCCCTTTCAAGTTGGAAAAACTTGTTGGAACAGAGCCGTGCAACTGATTCCCTGTCAAATTCAGCTTCACCAAGCTTCCCAATCCTCCCAAAGAAGCAGGAATAGTTCCTGAGATCATATTGTTCCCAATGTACAGACCTTGAAGCTTGGAACATCGTCCGAATTCAGCCGGAATCGAACCGATCAGCCGATTCGCAGACAAATCCAATGTGGTGAGGTTAGTCAACTCAGCAAGAGAACCTGGAATCTCACCTGAAATCATGGAAATGTTTAATCATCATTAGCAGAAATGAATAGCAAACTGCAGGCTTATAAGAAGAGCTGTGAACATGGAAATGAAAGAGGTACCAGACCTGAGAGCATGTTGTTGTTGAGCAGGAGATCAACTACTACAACAAGCTTACCAAACTCCACAGGAACCGAACCGGACAACATGTTGTTCGACAGATCAAGCACACCACGGTGTTGAAGGTAGCTCAAGTCAGGAACATTCGTTTCTCGAAAGTACGATGAATGCTTGGAAGGGATGGGTCCTGATAAGTTGTTGTGTGACAGAACCAGGCACTGGAGCTGACCCAAATCAGCTAGCTGATCAGGTATCGAACCGTTGAGCCGGTTGTTTCCAAGGTCCAATGTGGTTAAGGAGCCACAGTTCCCTAGCTCGAAAGGAATCGTTCCCTCCAGGAAATTGGAATTCAAATTCAGAACAGAGAGAGCTGTGAGGTTTCCAATCTCCTTGGGAATAGTTCCCCTCAGCTTATTGTTGTTAAGCACCAGCCGCTGCAAAGAACCAGCATTCCCAATCTCTTTAGGAAGAGAACCCTCCAATTGGTTATTCCCAGCTGAAAACTCCATCAAAGACTCCGAACTCCAGAGGCTCACAGGAATCGAACCCGAGAAATTGTTCGAATCGAGATCCATCACCATCAACGGAAGGTCAGTTAAGTAACTCGGGATGTGCCCATCGAGCCGGTTATCATCCAGAACCAATTGGGTCAAATTGCTACAGTGCAAAAACACTTCATCTAGATTACCTGACAGGAAGTTGCCATTGATATCAATTTCCTGGAGGGACACAGCATTGCAGATCTCCCTGGGTATCTCACCGCTCAACAAGTTGTCGCTGAGGCTTATATGCTGCAGAGAAGAACAATTGCCGATCTCGGCGGGAATTCTGCCTTCGAATTTGTTGCCGGAAAGCAAAAGGGACTCCATCTGTGTCCATTTCCCAATCCACGAAGGTAGTCGACCTGTGAACTCGTTCTTCTCGGCTGAAAACGTAAGCAGCGGCAAGCCGGAGAGCTCCTCCGGAAGAGACCCAGAAAGGGAATTGAAAGAGAGAGTAAGCATCTTCAAGTTCCGGCAGCTTCCCAGCTCGGCGGGGATTGAGCCGTTGAGCTCCGCGTAAACCAGGTTCATCATGGTCAAGTTCTTCAATTGCCCAATCGAGCTAGGAATTCCGCAGCCCAATGGGTTGTAAGAAAGATCCAGCTTGCTGAGCGAGCTCATCCCGGCGATTTCGTCCGGCAACGGGCCGGTGATTGAGCAGGAAGGCGCAATGAGATTCTCCAGGCGAGAAAGGGCGCCGATTTCCGGCGGGAGCTGACCGGAAAACGAGTTGGTGCCGAAGTAGAGATCGACAAGGGAAGTGAGGTTGCCAATTGCAGGCGGGATTGGGCCGGAGAATGAGTTGTTGGAGATATCCAGCGACGTCAAAGACTGCAGCTTTGTAAACAGAGCGCCGGGAAGATGGCCGGAGAAAAGGTTGTTCCCCAGGTCCAAGAACTGCAGCTGGGTCAACTCCCCAAGCTCAACAGTCAACGCGCCAGAGAGTCCGTTCCCAGAAAGGTCCAAAGTTTCCAATCTATTCAAACTCCCGATTCCCGCCGGAATTCCGCCGGTGAGAGAGTTGAGGCCGAGTTTCAGCGACCGCAGGTGAGCCAGCCCGCTGATTTCGGCCGGTATTTCGCCGGACAGCTGGTTTTGAGACAGTGACAGCTGTCGGAGACGCTTCAGCTGGCCGATTTGGGGAGGAATCCCGCCGACCAGAGCGTTGGAAGAAAGGTCGAGGAAGACGAGAGTTGAGAGAGAGAAAATGGAAGCCGGAATGTGGCCTGTGAGAGAGGCGGAAGCGAGTGCGAGCGACGTGACCCGGCCGAGTTGGCAGCTCACGCCGACCCAGTTGCAGTGAGGGACTGAATCGTTCCACGAGGACAGAAAGATGGGATTTTGGAGTGACCCTTTGAACGACAAGAGGATCTCTGCGTCTGGGTTCGGAACAGAAGAGGAGAAGGAAATGAAGAAGAAGAGGATCGTGAAAATGGCGAATCCCGGAAGCTTCTTCCCCATCTCCATTTTTAGGTAAGAGGCAGGAGAGGTAAAGGGGAATGTATAGGTTTATGAGGAAGAAGAAGAAGAAACAGTTTTTATGATAGGAGAAAGAGAAGAGATGGGCGGAAAGACGTGAAATTCCATAGAAGGGAAGGGAGGAGGCCGGACAAAAAACAAGCTTAAACCCATACGGCCATAGATGGAGGGAAGAAGAAGAAGAAGAAGAAGAAGAAGAAGAAGGAAGAAGGGTGGAGGACTGGTAATGTAATTTGCCAAAAGAGAGGGATTTTTTATGCCTGTCAGAGGAGAACGGCACACGCAACTCACGTGACAGAAGGCACTGGTTCGGTTTATCATGTTTTGTAACCGTATTACGGATAATCCATGCTGTTTATTTATATCAGATAAGCCCCCATATTATTGGGAAATAGTCCATCTGGACCCATTACTTTTCCATACAGCACAAAAAGACCCGTTACTTTACTTTTTGCTCAGAATTTGGGTTTTGTCCTTTTCCTAATCTCCCTCCCCCTTTGCCTTTCCTTTTGGTTGATGATTTGGGCCACTGGTTTTCTGATTGCTATGGCATTGAGGTTTGGCTTTATAGAGTTCTCTAGGGATTGCTTTTGATGGATGGTGTCCAATTTTGTTTTTTGGCTTTGTTAAACTATTTTAGATTCCACCTATCCCTACTCTCTTGTCAACAAATCTAGGTTCATATGGGGGAGCATGATTGGATGTTCTTTCTTCTCAATTGGGCTAGTGTGTTAAGGGGATTAGTATAAAATGTGTTCTGTCTTTTATAATTGTCACAATGTGCATTTGATGATGGTATTTTACGAGGTGCATATGAGCCGACGAAATAAGAACATTCATATTCAATGGTTCATAAGTATAGTAGCAAAATCCCTTCTTTATTATTTTTTTCCGTTTCTTACATAATTTCCTTCTGCTATACTTCTTTTGCATAAGTATCCTAGACCCAAATGAGAAGTTTAAAGCCTTTCGAGTGTAAACTATCGAATCATTGGCTACATGGTCTAGATTTTGAATTATTTCCTCCTCATAAAACTCATTGCTATTCATCATAAGCCGGCCACCATAAGTCCATAACCATAATAAAAGCAATGATGTGACAAAAAAAACAATGATTTGAATACCAATTTCTCTAAGGTGCTATACGAAACCTAGGGGTGATAAACGGTTGCCGGTTAGTCTGTTAACCGTAAAACTGCACCGATAATTTCGGTTAGTCGGCTAACTGAAAACCGTTTATCAATTGCGATTAGCGGTGTCGGTTGGGAGAATTAGGGGAAGCAGCTAACCGGGCGGTCTTCGGTTGCTAACCGTGAAACCGACGGTGCACCGCAAAAACCGTCAAGACGACACCGCAAAGCCAATTTGTCGATTCCATATCCAAATCCCATGACCTAACTTCCTCCATCCATGCCTCCTCCATTCCCTTCCAGATTTTCGCCTCTTGCTGCAACCAGCTTCCATCCTCGTGCCGGACGACATCGTCTTCTCGTCTAGTCGTCATCTCTTCCTCCCGCCGGCGTCCCGTCGAGTTGCTTTTTGTTATCGCCCAGTCGACCTCTTCTTCACATCCAGTCGTTGTCTCGTCCTCACGCCGTCGTCAGCCCGTCGTCCTTGTCAGAAACTGAGATCTCGTCGTCATTCCTTAAACTATCGCTGACGAGTCTCTCCGTAAAGCTAGCTGCTACCTGTTATCAGCTAACCGCCTCACCGAACCGATGTTGGCAGTTGCGGTTTTCGGCTAACCGCCGGAGCTTACGATTGCGGTTGCGGTTGTTGAATTATGCTCTTCATCAGTCTCGGCTAACCGATTTGGCGGTGCGGTTAAAACCGAAACCACACCGCTAACAGCCCTAACGAAACCTATGCATAGGAGGACCAAATTGTAAGGCCAGGAAATTCAGGGGTTTATGTGGAAATAAAAACACAGGTGGCCGGAGGAGCAATGAATGAAGCCCAGCGTTTCAGTTTTGTCTTTCCTTTTCATCTTCTTCTTTTTCCCATTAACCGTGACGAATGCTTGACCAGTGGACCAGGAAAAGAAGGAAAACGGGTTGCTTCTTTTTTTTTGGGTGGGGGTCAAGAGTCAAATCTTGCAATCAATTCTGAAAGCGAGACCTTTCCATAACAAGAGTTCTAGCTTCTAACCCAAATTAGTGGTTTCCAGAACTAATGAGGAATGCTGCTCTGTTTTTCGGTGCAAGTTCTTCAATAGCAGCTCTAATTACCTGCAACTCTTCCACACTAATGCTCCACTTACCATAAATATAGAGCAAATTAAGAGGTGGGTAAGAATGTGGATTGGGGTCAGTGGTTGGAATTACATTCTAAACAACAACAAAATTATCATATATTCGATACTTCCGTTGGCAACTAGACGAGAACGCTACGAGAGTGTCTTCAGATCCTTAGCTCTTTGTATGTTTGTATAGAGTTTAGGGCGGTACCTAAATCCGCCAATAGTGCTGCCCATAGAGTGGCGCGTAAAGCACTGCTTTTATCTCTTGTAGAGCTAGAATCTTTTGATTTCTTGGGGTGGCTTCTCTAGAATTCGTTAGGGGTCCTCGGTAGAATTGTAAGCTTAACTATTATTTCTCATTGATATCACTCAGAAATAAAATAAAATAAAAAACTAGACGAGAACGCTTGCTAATGAATTCTATCGAATGGTGAATCGCAGAATTCGTCAATTGTAAAAGTTATTGTTCAATCGTCTAACACATTCGTCAAATGTTAACTAACAAAATTATTAGAGGATCCATTTAATTTGTAACAATCTATTATCAATACTAAGTATCATATTTCGATCAATAAGTTATACCATTTTACTATTGTACAAAATTTTAACTCCATGGTCCCCAAATGCTGCCACCTCTCTGTATCAAAGAGAAGAGAGGGCAGAGAAGGACTGAGCAGTTGACGTATGAGGGTACTAGAGATCAAGAGAGGGAAATGAAATGCAAATAGTTGGGTTTGTATTTTAGGAAAGGGATTGCTTGCTGCCTTGGCCTTGCCCTCCCTTAAGCTGAGCTGTCGCTTCACAGGAAGCAGCAGACCCCCTGTTTTTGGCAATCCCTCCTTCAGTTCTCAACAAATAGGAAAATACAGATTTTTTGAAGATCTCTCTGTATCTTTCCTTTATCACACTGCAACAGCACAGTGTACTACTACTAGCAGTTCCCTCTGCCAGCCCAGTTGCTTTCATTTCTTTGCTTCCCCCTTATCTCTCTCTCTCTATCATTAACTTCTTCTCCTCCTCCATTTATTAATCAACCCCACCATAACAAAACAAGTGGGTTTCATTAGTTTGCGACAAAGCAACAGAACAATGCATGAAGTAATTGTTTTCAGAGTGTTCAAAAAACAGAGCAAGCTACCCTGGAATTGAACTGGCTGTGTAAAGAGAAAAATCAAAGCAAAAGAAAGGAATGATTTTGTTTTTTGAAGGTGGGAAGGAAAGAAAAAGGTGTTGTGGCAGGTGGAGAACAGTTCCTTTCTCAATTAATTAGGGGGCGGTGGCCATGGCATGGGAGGGGAAAAGCTGCTCTTTCATTAGTTGAGGATATTACAGAAGTGTGTATGAAATGATGAACTCAAATAGCAAGTGAAGTGTGACTGTGTGAGCAGTAGGATCTCATACGTATGCATATATTTGTAAGAAACGTACGCCATGACCATGTGCTTCTGAGCAGAAGGAGAGAAGCCTTGTTCTTCTTCTTCTTCTTCTTCTTCTTCTTCTTCTTCTTCTTCTTCTTCTTCACTCTGCTTTCCTCTCCACGATGCATTATTATGGTTTTCGGTGAATTCCGTCCATTACCGCTGAAAACTGATGAGCAGAGCAGAGCAGAGATGGGACGGTATGGGTATGGGATTCCCTCATTTTTTGCTTTTCTTTTTCAGCAGCGAATCATACAGAGAAATGCTCTTTTGCAGAATGTTTCAGAGGCTCTGGTTTTTGTTTGGACATGGCTCCAAGATAAAATGGGATTGGTTCTATGTTTTAAGAATACGATCTTAAATCGATAAAATTAGTGGTTTATGATTGAATGTTTAATGTGATAGAATTGTGGGCTAGTGGTTACTCTTCATATCCTATAAATTGAAGACATTATATAACACACACTAATTTAGGACTCAATTTGTCACTCATGCTAAATCCATATCATCCATCGCCAAATGTTCTAATAAAACCATCAAACGGTCTAATAAGAAATCATAAAGAAAAACTATGAAGTTCAAACTAGTAATTAGGGTGACAACCGATAATAGATCGCGTAAATCGAACAAGGAAGCGAGGAAATGAAGAAGATGAATTAGAAAAAAAAAAAAAAAATTAGTAGTGTTAAAATAGTCTTAGTTTACTTTATAGTATTACTTTTTTTTAATTCTTTTATGGATAAAATAGTGAATTAGTGAACCAATCAAACCGGGATGGTTCATTTGGTTCCATATCCAACCATGAAAAACCATTCGGTTCATCCTGAATTGCCCAAATTGAACCACTTTGGTTAGGTTTCTCAAGAAACCTACCACACTATCATCATGACATGAATGATGAATGAAACAGAGCCGCACCTGCCTAGCTCTCTGCTTGCTTCTGCCCAACCCAAAAAAGCATTCATTACCTAATCCGATAGTCCTCGGGATTTGGTTGAGAGACTTTCTTCAATCGTGCACGCCTTCCTTCCTCCGGCAAAGTTACGAGATTGGATTGCCATGGGGGGCTGTTTGGAGATGTGAAGTAGGGAAGTTATGAGTCTTGGCTTTGAAATTAGCTTGCCTCAAACACACCCAATTACCTTCCTTGGTCCTCACATGGTTGATAGACAAAATTTGTTAGGGGTGGTGGTTTGGATGAGGAATTCTAATAGATCAATCTCGCATAATTGTCTTGTTTTGAGATAATTGTGTCTGATTTGATTCGTTTGGCAGCAGAAAAATTGGATGGAGCAATTTGTTTGGGCTGGGGAATTCTAAAAATTAACTCATTTTGAGTAAATTACAATTGTCTGGAATGGGACATGTAATATGAATTGACTCGTTTTAAATAACTTGTTTTGTATAATGAAACAATTGATCAAATTGTCTCGTTTTACAATTGATTCATCCAAACAACCCCATATCTTTATTCATCAAAGGGGCAAGTTGATCTTTTTCATCTTGCATTGCTGGTGGGCTTTTCAAAGTGGGCCTGTATCTATTGGGTCCATGGGCAGAAAGAAAGAAATGCTTGAATATGTCTTCTACGTTGAGCCGACTCGTGTCCTATTACCTCTCTATGTATTAAAAGCCCAATCGTCGAGAGTTTCAAGCCCAAATGAGACGGACAATTCTTCCTCCAGCTCAAGCCCAATGAACAACGTCCCATCCCCGCAGCAATCCTACAGAAGAGATCCTCAGCTTTGCATGGGTGGATTGTTTAAGAGATGTTTATATGGATTGTTAGTCTGTAATTTTATCCATGGATTAAATGTTGAACAAATTTAATAGCTCACTTAAGTAACCAAAATAACAAAGATACATAGTTGATACTCCATGTCGAAGTCAACTACCAAAATAAGAACTATTACAAAGGCCGAAAACCATCAATTAAACTTTCCTATTGGTATTCATGTCGACAAAACGAACAACGAAACTTGGGTGTCTTTATGATGATGTGAAGGTTCCTCTAAAGTCCAAATTCGAACCACTCCGACCATAGTAGAACGATAGCAAATTAACTCCTTATTAATGATGGTATTCGTATGATAATATCTCCCATTAGAAGGATCTCCTAAAAGACCGAGCTGGAGGCACCAATTGAAAAACATTTCACAACACCACCAACTCCACTAAAGAAGGGTTTTTAAGAAGGTCTTGAAGAGATCTCGTGTTCGAATCCATTAAGTAGCACTTGATTTTAAAAATATAATTTTGTCACTCTAATAAAACAAAAAAACATTAACATGTCCTTTTGAATGAATTTATGATCGAAATTGTGGCAACTACTATTAGGTGATTATAACAGTCGTACTATGTGATTATAACACCTCTTTCAAGATCCTACTCAACCAAAGCATCAATCAACAGCAAGTTACTAAAGATCATAAAAGATTGTATGGATTTTATTTAAGATTCTATGTCAATAGTTGAGTCATTTCTACTCGTCTCTATATTCCCAAATCAAAGTGGAATCCGTATAGGACTAGGAGTCTTTCATCACTTTAATTATCATTAGCAACAGACAACATAAGCATCTCCTCGGCCGACCGATGATGTAAAAAATATGTCAATCGAGATTAAACCACTCTTAAGTACTTCTGTTACTGGTCTGTTCTTTTATTACTATAATATTACATGGAATGGAATGGAATCGATTGCTCTAAGGAAAGCTCGAATAGCCATCGTCCATCTGGAACCCAGCGAACCCAATTCCGACACGTGGTCTGACGTATTAATTTGGAAATGGAAAGTGGAGGGAGGTACGTGTCAAGTTGTGGTACGCCGCCCTTGATGGCTGCTGATACGTGTTCCAGAATTCTGGCATGCAAGTACGATCGACGACTCTTCATGGAATATTAATGGCGGGGAGAATTTTTTTGCAGAGGAAAGTTGTTTTTGGCACCATTTTCCTCCTGCGCTAGCTATTATTATTATTTTTATTTTTATTACATTTCAATGGACCAAAGACGTGTCGAGCTTACAGAGGTTTTTATAACATTCTCCTATTACCTATTTTCTCCATTTCAAAAAACAAAAGGTGGGTAACGACTAACGTATCAGCATAATCTAAGTTTCAGCTGGTTCGTAATTTGTTCCGTCAGTGTGGATTAGGAAATCGATCGACAATAGAAGAAAGTAAATGATACATAGATTAGCGTAGTCTACTAGTATGGCACGTGTTAGCTAGCTATATCCACGGGTAGGAGAGCGCAAATTCACTATGTTTTAGGAGGTATATATTATAGAGATTGAGAAGATACGGATATAACACCTTCTCCAAACGGTCTAAACCTAATCCAATATGAAAAATGAAAAGATTACACAACATGTCAACAGTAAAACAAAAGTGTATAAGTCCATACATCGTGGTTCGACTTAAAATACAATTGGTAAACACCATTTTCATATTTGGGTGTAACCCCATTCACTATTTTGATATTTTCATTTATAACAAATGGTTGTCAGTATCGACCCAAATTCTTCCGCTCGTGAATTAGGACAATGAAACATTAAAGACTCTTATATATCGGTTAAACGACCCCTAAGAAATTTTAAAGAATCAAACCAATTAGCCAAATCACACAAACCATATTTGATATGAAACAACTGGTTGGTGGAACCACTATAGTATAGTACCACCACATCGACTTCCTCAATAGAGTGTTTCACTTGATGAAGAGATAATGCAACAAGCTCATATTATATTTATGCCAAAATTGTATAATGAAACGATGAATGGCCAAACCCTAAACAGAAAAAGCGGGGAAAAAAGGCAATGTTACACTTTGTGGGATGGCATGCATATTGCAAACATATTATATACATCACCAAAAATGGCCGCAATTGTAATAGGATCGATGCATGAACCACTAATAAAATCAATTCTTCTCGAGTATCATCGGCTTTTTGGGCACCTACTAAATTGGTTGTCTGAGCACTCATCAGCTTCGATTCAGTACCTCTCTGCCGTTGGTTGGAAGGGATTCATATTGCAAGTGGTTTGGCAATTTGCTACAAACCGTGGAAAGTGAGGCTGACCAGGCCATGACCATACATGAAGTACATTCTTGATCTCGATGCACAATATTATCAGGGTCGATTCACGACGAGTAGTATTAAGTGCTTTTAGAAAAGGTGATCTCAGTTTTAAACCGACGAGAACTAATGACCGATATAAAATACGATAACAAAATCCCGCCGGACTAGATAAATAGTACATCGAGACGTCCCGCTTTCACATATATAGTTGCTAATGATTTCTATACCCTGTAATCTATGTGAAATTGGACTTTTCATGGCAGCTGGAGCCAAAGAATTTTTTTTTTTCTTTTCTACAAAGAACAAACATCGACCCAACTTTTGAATAAAAAGTAGCATTGATATCTTGCTACCACATTTGGGAGCATAGAGTATGTAGATATGCCACTAATGGCAAAGAACCAAACCAGATTACAACAAAAACAATTCCCTAAACAGAAAAGCAATATAAAACCTCCACCCCTCTCTACTTGCATTTCCAATGCACTGTTGATAACATTGTTTTTTCAAGCTCATGGTGGTGGATTTCAACTTTCCATTTCTGAAGGGAGAGAGAGAGAGAGCATGTGTATGGAGGGGAGTAGCTGCCTGGAAAGCTGAATTCCCCCATTTGCACCAAAGATATTATAACTAAAGTTGTTTTTCTACTTGGCCTCCTTCATAACCCAATGGCAATAGTCCAATTATTCATTTATTCCCACCAAACCAATAGGCCAGAGACATGTTAGATTCTCCTTCTCATTTTTGTCTATTTTTTCCAAGCCATTTTTCTCAATTTTCGTTTTGATGATCGATCATGAAGAGACAAACTAAACCCAAAAGAGGAAGGGGAAAAAAGAAAGAAAGGGAGAATTCTTTTCTAGTGGCTTCCCTTCTTGTATTCGCATTTTCAAATTTGCTATCGTGTTCACATTTCATTTGCGCGAGAATTATTTTACAGAAGTTTGAAATATCGACTTGCATACGATGCAGTTTGTATCCGTAAAATGAACACATACGCCCGTTACACGATTCAACTACTTCGAAGTATGAGTACCATATCCGGACCGTTTTCTGCATCTTGATGACTAGTAATAATGCTAACAAGACCGCACCAAGTGACAAAACAACTACAAGGACAATTGCATGAAAGCGAAATGATTTGAGGGTGGAGAGAAAAAGATTGCTTCATGTGACACTTGTCCTTTAATTTTTTTTCCTTAACCGAGACAATCATCCATGGGTCCTTCACATAACATGTCACCACGATTTTTTTCCTTCTTCCATGGACCAATCACTTTGCTTCTAAGTAGGATACGCAAATCATGAACTAAGCAATTAACCACTACTGTAGTTTACGATCCAAATCATTATACTTTGAGTCACATCAACCTCTAGAAGGTCAAGGTTATGATGAGGAGGAATATGCCTCACTTTCTTTCCCTTTGAATGCAATTTTTTCACATTAATTTGATGTGATCGTGCATGTAATGTATATCTAGCTTGTGAGTTAAGCTCTCTCTCTCTCTACAGTTCTATCTTTCGCCTATAAAAAGCCTGACCTCCCCTGAATCTCAGTTCCCCATCATCATCACCATAACCCAACACCAAAGAAGCAAACTTTACAGCAATACTAAATACATAGAGCAAAGAAAAGACCAAAGGGTGAAAACCCATTTGCTAGTTTCCATCAGTTTCTTCTTGTAATATGGCGAGAGGAGCAATGGAGCCATTGATAGTAGGGAGAGTGGTGGGTGAAGTGGTGGAGATGTTCAACCCCACCGTGAGAATGACTGTCACCTACAACTCCAACAAGCAAGTCTCCAACGGCCACGAGCTCATGCCGGCCGTCGTTGCTTCCCGGCCGCGCGTCGACATCGGCGGCGACGACTTGCGCACTCCTTACACCCTCGTAACTAATTTACTCACTACTCAAACAATCTCTTGCTACGTACTGTTAATGTTATATATTTATTCTTTCTTGACTCATCATGGTGGCCGGTGTTTCCCATGTTTGAAGATCATGACCGACCCCGACTATCCAAGCCCCAGTGATCCTTACCTCAAGGAACATCTTCACTGGTACGGTTCCCTTGCTTACCGTTTGCTATAACTTGAATACGTATTATCCGTCATCGACTGGAAGTCACAGGTTCTTAATCTACGGTATATTGGTTTACATACACATGTTTGTTTTACTCATGTTTTGGAACCTTCTCAATCTCTCTGTAAGTACGTATCTATTCAAGCATAGTGAAACTTATCTCTTCTATACGTGGACGTACGTAAACAACACACATTATATCAATGAAACGCGTAAATCTATGTATTCTTTATTTTTCTTTGTATTGTCGATTTCTCACCGGTTTCACCTTTGTTTGATAAACCTAACATGTTTGATCTGTTTTACTTTAGGATGGTCACGGACATTCCGGGCACAACGGATGCTTCATTTGGTGAGCTTATATATACATATATTCTCCCCTCTAGCTGTACTCTTTTTCGCTTTCCGAACCGAGTTGGTCCCAATAAATCAGTTTGTTCCAATAACTCGAGTTTTGTTAGAAGAAGGTTATTCTGGTTGTTATATAACACTCTCTAACAAATTAATGGTGATGTGACGAAATAACGCAGGGAAGGAAGTAGTGAGCTACGAGGTGCCGAGGCCGGCGGTGGGAATCCACCGCTACGTGTTCGTCCTGTACAAGCAAGCCAGAGGGAGGCAGACGGTGAGGCCGCCGACGTCGTCAAGGGACTGCTTCAGCACCAGCAAGTTCGCTCAGGACAACGGCTTGGGGCTCCCCGTTGCCGTCATTTACTTCAACTGCCAGCGAGAGACTGCGGCAAGAAGAAGATGAAGAAACTAAACTATATATATGTTGTTTTGTTTATAGCTTGTTAGTGAGCTACGTACGTACCCAATTAAGCAGCTTCAATGCTTCATTCATGGCTGCTGCAAATAATTGATGACGAGTAGTGAATAATTATCAGATGCGCACCATCAGTATCATATGTACGACGACGTACGTCGTGATTTATTATGGGCATGTTTCCAAAGAGTAATCACTACGTACATTTCATAATTATGGTGGGTGTGGTAGTAGCATGGTTAAGTAAAATAAGGTACGCGGGAAAATTACGTGTAAAATACATACGGGGTAATTTACTTCGTTGCTATGTTAATATTACGTTTAATAGTACGTTAATGGTCATAAATAAATAAAATTGATTATTTTAAAAATAAATGAATAAATAAATAATAGTAAAGTTTATAATTTCATTCATTAAATACGAATATTAAACGTGTTATAGGAGCCATCAAATGAACAGATGCAAAAATGAAACATTGAAACGGTTTGACAATAATACGAATACGAAAGTTTTAAACGGATAAAGTACGCGTACGGATATATATATATGTGTATTAAACGGAGTATTTACAGGGTAGTAGTAGTACTGTTTGTTTGGAAGCAACGTACACTTTTAGGGCCATGTGATTTTCGTTTTCCCCAAAGTGGCAGGCTGCCGGAAAGCTAGCTACAGCCTACAAATATATATAATGGGTGGTGGATGGGTCCGTTTTCTATCCCACATATATATGCAAAAACATATGAATCTTGCATCATGGATTCATGTATCTCACATATGCAAGCCGCATCAGTAGAAGGTAATAGTTAAAAAGAGCTCAAAATATGGTATTTCAATTTCACTATTTGACAAAAAAAAAAATCATGAACTACCACAAAGCAAGGTAGAGAAAATAGACCAGACCGTCTGAAAAATCAGAAACCAAACCAGATTGTAGACCGTTAAAAATGGTCCGGTCTGGTCCGATCCATGATCCGTATTATATGATGTTTTGATTTTTTTGTCTGGTTTGGTCCAAACTGTAGTTTACTGGACCAAACCGTAAAGCTAACCTAGATATGCACGCACGTCCATGCAGCAATTTGTCTTCTTCCAATGCGCCTGCCTTTCTCATTCTCGAAAATCCTAACCTAATTGTCTTCCATTGGGCCAATGTTCTCGGTTCTGCCATATAGAGCCCCCACCTACCAACTCCATTCAGATCCAATTATTGGGGCCCAATCCGAGCCTGAAAAGCCCAAACATTATCAAACTCGGAGCAAATATATCAACTTGTCGAAGAGTAAAATCCGAGGCTAATGTTTCTTCTGTGAACGAACTCCATCCCGCCCAGTAAAGCTTTCACGACACATTGCTCTCAAAGTCTCAGCCATGAGCCATGGCTAAACTTCCAATTAACACACTAGATGGGATCTGTTTGCACCAGATAAAACTCCCTCAACTATGGCTTCAAATTATGTAACCTGCAACAACCCATTTGCCATCTCTCTGCTTATGATTACAATGTATGTTCCACAATCCATAAGCCAGATTACAGTTCGAATGTTGAAACCGGTTCGTACTCTCAGCTTCGTACATAAGAAAGATAACACATTTACATCTAGTTCAACAGCTACATGCGGTTGGTTTGGTTGCAATTAAATTACATAACGTATAGGTACATATAATGTCCACCTAAAATGATAAGAGAAACAAAAACAGATCACCCAATATTTGCTCATTCCCTAAACCAGTTTCCTACCTGTCCAAGCCAAGAACCAGAAAATTTTGAACATAATAGGTGGATGGAGGAGGGACACAAGGGATGGGGAAAGGTCTGCAACCCTAAAATCACAGTTTTCGTCCAATCGAAGAATTACATATACCAGCTCTCCTAAAGAAAACCGTTTCTCCAGACCTTAAACCACCCCCAAGCCTCTTCCCCGCGAAACAATATATTAAACCGAAACTTGCAGTAGCAAAGTTTGGGAGAGGCAACAGAGCAGATTACCTTCATCTTCACAAAAACTCCCTCTGCCAACCCCCCGCCAAAATTAATGAGATGAGTATATCTTCTTATGGTGTCAGGCATTTATTTCGGAGTTGCACTGATGCTCGCGGCTGCAGCTTCTTCTGCTCCAAAACATGCTCGAACACGACGTCGTCTTCTCCAGTCTCGTCCCTTCCAGTTTGTCCTGGTCCCCACTGGGTGCTGCTGCGTGCGAGCCACGTGGGGATGATTCGGATGTTGATTCGCAGGACGATTCGGCTTCGAAAGGAGGGCAAGGACCATCATTGCAGGTGCATAATGGCATGGCCACCGATGGAAATGGGCTGCAGGTGACTGGGCAGAGGTATTCTGAAGATACCACTGCAGCAACCCGGTTCTTACGAATCTCGGGCACACAAGCTGCTCGCTGGTCGTCGCGAGGGTGAAGCATGCAAGGGGTGCACAGGCCGAGTGACATGGAAACCTGCTTCAGTTCTTTTGCTGGGGAGCCTGCTAATTTGATGAATGAGACGATCCCATTTCTGCAGAGTGGGCAAGGGACGGACCCAGGTGGGCCAGCTGTTTCTGTTGGCATGTTGCTAGTTGAGCACAGGTAAAGTGCACATCTCACACAAAGCTCATGCCCACAACCTGCACATACAGAGTTTAGTAATTAAGATCAACAGTTAGAAACTTCTGAGCTTCTTCATTCCGCTGAGGAGCAGACCATATTCTTTTAATGCAAGATGAGATAAAGAGGCTACAGAAATTCTTCAAATAGACACACACACACGTTCCGAGCTTTTAATTAAATGGAAATGACAATGGAATTATTTGGCCTCCGGGATACTGTTAACTTGTCTATTCTCTGTTACAGATAAACATTCCTTGTCATATTGTGATGCAATAGGAGCCTTATCAGACCAAAGAAAAATAAAGATTTCAGTCGGTCTCCAGAGCGAATATTAATACTCAGAACGAGACAAGTAGTTCTGAGGATCCTCAGTGAATAAGCTCAACTATTATGTAGAACTTCTCCTCGGTTATTTTCTCTTTATTTTAAAGCCTTTCCTCTTAATTCCTCCATATAGTTGTTCATCAGTGTCCTAAACTTATGCTAATGCACTGGATGGCGTCTGATCAGCATAATTCCCTCAGGGGCAGAGAGGGCAATTGAATTATTATACAAGGACGTGCAACGTAGACAGAGAAAAAGACATCAAAACCAGGAATATTTCTGAGGAGAACATAGCGTACACAACCAAATAGAAGAAAAAACAAACCTTCAGCAGCCACATTACAGTGTCTCTCCAGGCAGACAGCACAAACGTCTGGATCATTAGAGGATGTCGCGTATTGCATCCCAAACTCTCTACAAAGAAAAAGTAAAAATAAGTCGTCTACTAACTTCCTCGAAAACAGAACATTAAAGCATGCTTGTCACACAAATTACATGTAAAATTGAAGAAGTACCTTGCTATATTAAGCACACTCAAAAGGGGCAAGGATAAGTAACACGACTGAGGGAATCTTGGGATGATAGAATCAGAATTTGGTGTCAGCAATGGTTCAAGCCAATGACGGCCCCACATCCTAGCCACATCGACAGGCAGCCACCTGAAAAGTAAGATAGTATTTATTTAGACAAGAGCAAGTGCACTAGGTGACCAAACATCAAACACAAGGGATGGATACTCACCCATTGCAGTTCAGTGAAATTCGACTTGCACCTCTTGCTAGAAGGATCTGCAGAATTAGGGACACAGTTATATCACTTCTCAGGATTTAATCACACGCTTGAGAGCATCACGTTGCAGCTTGCATTTTATTCACCTGACAGCACTTTAAGTTGCCCCCGCAAGCAGCATAATGCAAAGGTGTACTCCCAGCTCCTGCAATCATAAGCACATGGCTTGTTCGACAAACTTCACAAGGAAAATTACTGAAGCACTGATTGGTCCGACAAAGACACAAGACATACCAATTAAATCCATCGTTGTTCCGTAATGAAATGTGACAGCCGAAACATTTGCATGAAGGTCAAGTAGAAGCTGTACACAATCGAAATAGCCGTGCAATGCAGCCATGTGAAGAGCAGTTATACCACCATCCGCCGCCTTATTTACAAACTTGGACAGTGCACTGCATAAGAATTTCATGGTAAGTCCACTACCACTGAGTAATCCAGAGACTAGTAAAGTTGAAAGCACAATCAAACTCAGAGAGAGGTGCCCTTGCACTAGTTGCACTCTAACTTGAATGTGGAACACAGTCATTGCAAATTTTGAACCAGAGAAAACGCTAAGTTTTTACAGATGGTCGTAATCTTACCTTGTCTTTACAGTAGCACACTCCCCTGCATGATTTTCTGCCCGATCATGAGCAAGAACAAAAGGAGCACTAGGAACGAAATCGGCAACAACTAGCCTCAGACATCTTGCATGACCGTTTACAGCTGCGAAATGAAGGGCAGTCCTCCCACTGAGATAATCTGCTCGCGTAACCTACAAATTCCAATGCAGCTATGAATGGTACTGGAAAATGAAGGGTAAAAAAAGAGAGAGATGAGGGTGACAACGGCAAGAAGAGAGCTCTTACATTGCAACGGAAAAGAAGAAGAGTTTGTACAACTTCCCAGTGTCCATATCTACAAGCTTGCATCAATGCCGTCTTCAAAAACAGAGCAACAACAAGACGATTATAAGAATGTTGTTGCTGAACGGAAAAGATCATACAAATCCAAGAGAGAAAAGATTCCATTCCTCAATTACATCGTTCCCCAATTGCGGCCATTTCCTAAGCTACCGTGGTATGATTCGGATTTCCAAATTTCCTAATTAGGTCGAGCGGAGAAGCGATCACATCTCACGCAAACTCGATTCGGCCGAACCCGATCGCTCTTATAAACCTCTAAAGGAAGACGAATCTTAGAACAAATGAGGAAAGGTACCGTACCTGGCCACAATAATTCCTCGAGTTGACGTCCGCGCCATTATCCAGCAGCAACGCTACAATCTAAACCAAGAAAAATGGCGGAGATATCAAAGGTAATCAACAGGAAGTGAAGATTTCACGCCCTAAAAATATTCCCACAGAAAAAAAAAAAAAGGAAGAAACCTCGTTGTGGCCTTTAGCTGCGGCGAAATGGAGCGGAGAGTTGAGGCCGCCGAAGGTGGAGTACTTGGCGAGGCAAGGGTTGCAATCCAAGAGCATCTTGGCCTCGACCAAATCGCCGTCCCTCGCCGCCGACACCAGCCTCTCGCCGGAGGCGGAGCAACCGAACGAATTCCCCATTGCCGAGACAGGCACAGACACTCACCCGCACCGCTTCTCCTCTCTCTTTCTCTCGCACTCACTATCTCTCTCTCTTTCTGGATGGGAGGAATATGTTAGGTAAACCGCCCGTAGGCCGCAGCAACAACAAAAGCTCTCACCGGAACCAAAAATTCTCTCTCACGCAGCTGCGGAACTCCCAAATCTAACTCCAACCTCCATTAAAATACCTCTACCAGCTCTTTCGGAGTATTGCGTGTGACCTCATTTCCATTTCTTGAATTTTTTGTCCTTTGTTTTATGGTATTGCCTTATTAATTCTTTTTTTTTTTCCGGCAAAGTGGTGGTGAAGTGTCATTTGGCCGCGGGATAAGGGCAAAGGGAGAAGAAAACGGGGGGCCCTATTTTGCTTCTATTTTTTTTTTTTTTTAATATTCATTTTTTGATGATCACCCTTTTGTGCGCCTTTGCGGTCGGATTTCCCGTTTCTTGTTTGTTTGTTTCGGTCTCCTTCTCGCCGTATTTCTGGGGATATTCGCCACTGCAAAAGTGTTAATTATTGTTGTTTCATTTATTTTAATTTTATTAATTAATTACGGGTTGCTTTTCAGCAGAGAATTCAGTCGAATGTTTCTGTGCATATTTAGCAGATCGCGGCGGGGTCGGATACTATGCTAACCCCTAAAGGGGTAGTGATTTTCGACACCCCCTTTATGATTGGCCAATTTTATTTCCAATCATTGGCAAATATTAATTAAACTGGTTTTTTATTTTTTTTAATCTTGTAATTTGGGGTCTCTCACCCACATTGGAAAGGGAAAGAATATGGGGAATCAGAAAAAAGCTCCACCCCAAATGTGCAATTAATTGCCCTTTTTTTCTTCCTTTCGTCTCCTTCTCTCTCCATTTGGGCCCTCTTTCCATTTTGATTTCATTTTAACCAGAACACTCCTCTACTCTGAAACGACCAAAACCCTCCAGCGCCTTCCCCCACCACCATCCTCCTATCTCCAGCTGCCGCCATCCTGGGATCGCCTCTGACCTACCTTGTGGATTGCTCGCACCAGTGGAGTGGTACGTGTACCAGTAGAGTGGTACGTGTACCAGTGGAGTGGTATTTGTATCATTGAAGTGGTACTGCATTGTTGCTCCGTTATTGTTTATCATTGTTATGAAAAATATCATTGCACTGGTACTGTTCTCACTCTAACCTACCTTGTGGATTGCTCGCACCAGTGGAGTGGTACGTGTAATTAATGTACCAGTGAGAGAAATTAATTATGTAATTAATGGGGGTGATTTCGTTTTTCCCCAGATTCTTTCTCTTTTCCAATGTGGTGAGAGACCCCAAATTACAAGATTAAAAAAAATAAAAAAACCAGTTTAATTAATACTTGCCAATGATTGGAAATAAAATTGGCCAATCATAAAGGGGGTGTCAAAAATCACTACCCCTTTAGGGGTAGTCAAGCTAACCGATCCCGATCGCGGCTTCTGGCACAGAATTTGGTCCTGAAGAACAAAATGATAGGCTAATTTCCATAATCACGGAACTTATGCCCCTAGCCCCACTTGCCCGCGTCCTTGAATTTTCATAATCCTCAAGATCTTAGCCACTACCCCAAAGATCATGCTCGCGATCTTGGCACTGAAAGTTATGGATCACAGCCACGATCTTTGAGGGAGACGTTGCAATCTTGAGAGTCGGCAACTTTAGTTTTGTTTGATTTTGGAAATCGCAGCTTGACTTCACGATTGCGATCTGTGAGTCGTGGCCGCGATCTTTCTCGCAGGCTCGGATGAAAAAGAGTCGTGAGTCGACTATCAGTACTTTATGTTCCTTCCTTGACGGCTACATCTCCAAATTCTGGCCCGAAGCTCCATAGTTCGCGACCGCGATCTTTGGCGTCAATGTTGAGATCTTGGTGCTCTAGTTCATGACCTCTTTTCATGGTCGTTGTCTTGGCACCGAAGGCTGCGATCTTGGCTTTTCCAGCTGCGAACTCCCTTTTTGCCCCGTTTCCTACACATTAGCCCAAATTTCTCCCTTTTTGCAACCTAGGGTCGTAACAAACATACCGTTTTGGGGAAGTGTATAGTGAACGAGAGTGTGCCGGGGATCATGATAACAAACAGCAATATCAAAATCATCATCATAGCGACATAGCCCATAGGGTCGTAATCGTAATCATGATCCAAACAAACTAACCAACCAAACCAGAAGGATTTTCCCCAAAGCATGGGCCAGCCTACCCACACGGGTTGAATCAGGAGGCAGATAAGATATTGAGATGAGGACAAATACACGCCGGATTAGTTAGTTCAAATTTCTTAAAATGGTTGGAAGAAAAGATTTCCCAATATTGGTGGAAGTTTGATGAAAGAGTGGACCGCTTTCTTTTTCGGCCTCGCAAATAAATAAGGATATTCACATTGCAGAGCTAGGATTTGAAGTTCGGGGGATCGAATTTTTTTCCGTTTACTATCGATAAAAGATCAATTTTGTGAATAAACTATTAAATTATATGAAAAAATAAATTCTATTGTATTAAATTGATATAACATACGAACTCAAAAATTAGAAACTAAATTGGTACTGTTTAAAATTACTATAAGAAAATATAAAACTTAAATGAACTCTTTGGTAAATGTAAACAAAAAATTGAAAACATTAATGTAATGTATTCCGGCTTGGAATACTGTCAGTAACTATTGGTTACTGACCTATAAATAATTAAATCTAGACATTTAGATCTAAGTGGGGTCAGAAAATTCAGATTTAAAAGTTGTGAATTAAAGACATTTTATTTTTCCTAGTTTTCTGAATCGGCTCTTATCTTCTTCGTTCAAACTGGAATTTCAATTTTTCAATGCACAGATGGAACGAGTTCATTCTGCTCTACAAAATGAGATCAATTTTTAATATATTTCAAGAAACTTTTTTCATACCTCCAATTACCAACTACATACCATATGATAACTTCTTCATTTTTAAGTCGTTTTTAAAAACGTTTGCTCAGAAGGAACGAGTTCATCATGATCTATTGAATCTACAAATTTATGGGTGAAAAAATACAGGGCAAAAAATTATCATACTTTACCACTATGGTATGTGGGTGGTAACTTGTGGTAAACAATGATGAAAGTCGTAAATGACAGTTAGTATACTCTTACTATCATGTATTCAACCTTCCTACCATATTGGTATGTTCATACCATCATGGTACGCTTTCTTACCATATGGTATTAAATAGGAGCATAGCCTCGACCTTATTTCATGATCTGTAGCTTCCAAAATCTAAAGAAAATGACATTTCGTAAAAATAGTCTGAAATCTGTGCTGGTACCCCAATGGAATCTGCCAAAAATTGAACAGGAAGAAATCCGTCCAAATCGGTGCTTAATGAACTTAATCATCGTTGTAGAATAACCTCAGGCAGAATCCGTGATCTCTAGCCTTCAAAATCCAAAGAAAATGGCATTTTGTCCCCCCAAAAAATTAGGAAATAGCCATACCAAAATAAATTGGCCCAAATTGGTGTTTAATTGACTTATCATCCGTGGAGAATATGATCAATAAACTCATTACCGGTGGAGAATAGTCTCGGCCTGATTCCATGATCTGTAGACTTAAAAATCGAAATAAAATGACATTTCGGAAAAATCGCCTGAAATCTGTGATGATACCCCATTTGGAATCTGCCAAAAATTGAACCGGAATAAATCCTTCCAAATTGGTGCTTAATGGACTTAATTATAGTTGAAGAATAGCCTCAGGGCGAATCCGTGATCTGTAGCCTTCAAAATCCAAAGAAAATGATTTTTCATCGCCCAAAAAATTACGAAATTGTCATCCGAAAATAAGTCGGCCCAAATCGGTGCTTAATCGATTTATAATACGTGGAGAATAGGATCAATATACTTAATTATCCGTGGAGAATAGTCTCGGCTTGATTCCATGATCAGTAGCCTCCAGAATCGAAACAAAACGCCATTCGGAAAAATCACCCGAAATCTTTGATGGTACCCCTTTGGAATATGCAGAAAATTGATCCGGAATAAATCCGTTGAAATCGGTGCTTCATATTTTTTTGACAATATTTTTTTTTGACAATACGGTGCTTAATAAACTTAATCATCGTTGAATAATAGGCTCAGGGCGAATCCGTGATCTGTAGCCTACAAAATCAAAAGAAAATGGTTTTTCGTCGCCCAAAAAATTATAAAAATGCAATCCGAAACTAATTATCCCAAATCGGTTCTTAATGGACTTATCATCCTTGGACAATAGGATTAATAGACTTTATTATCTGTGGAGAAAAGCCTCGGCCTGATTCCGTGATCTGTAGACTCCATAATCGAAATAAAATGGCATTTCGGAAAATCACCTGAAATATGTGATGGTACCCCTTTGGAATCTGCGGAAAATTGACCCGGAATAAATCCGTCCAAAGCGGTGCTTAATGGACTTAATTATCGTTGAAGAATAGCCTCGGACCGAATCCGTAATCTGTAGCATTCAAAATCCAAAGAAAATGGCCTTTCGTCGCCCAAAAAATTACGAAAATATCATCCAAAAATAAATTGGCCCAAATCGATGCTTAATAGACTTATCATCCGGGGAGAATAGGATCAATAGACTTCATTATCGGTGGATAATAGCCTCGTCCTGATTCCGTGATTTGTAGACTCCAAAATCTAAACAAAATGGCATTTTAGAAAAATCGCTCACAATCTGTGATGGTACCCCATTGGAATCTGCCGAAAATTGACCGGAATAAATCTGCCCAAATCGGTGCTTAATAGATTTAATCATCGTAGAAGAATAGCCTCAGGTCGAATCCGTGATATTTAGCATTGAAAAATGAAAGAAAATGGCATTCGTCGCCGAAATTTTTTCGAAAATGTCATCTGAAAATAAATTGGTCCAAATCGGTGCTTAATGGACTTATCTTCCGTGGAAATAGGATCAATAGACTTCATTATCGGTGGAGAATAGCCTCGACCTGATTTCGTGATTTGTTGCCTCCAAAATCGAAAGAAAATGACATTTCAGAAAAATCGCCCAAAATTTGTGATGGTGCCCCTGTGGAACCTGCCAAAAATTTACCCGAAATAAATTCGCCCAAATCGGTGCTTAGTGGATTTATCATCTATGGAGAATAGGATCAATAGAATTCATTGGCTGTGGAGAATAGCCTCGACTTGATTTCGTGATATGTAGCCGATAGAATCGAAAGAAAATGTCATTTCGAAAAAATCACTCGAAATCTATGATAATACACCTTTGGAATCTGCCAAAAATTGACCTGGAATAAATCCGCTTAAATCGGTGCTTAATGGACTTCATGATCGTGGAAGAATAGCCTCATGCTGAATGCGTGATCTGCTGCCTTCAAAATCCATAGAAAATGGCCTTTCGTCACCCAAAAATTACGAAAACACTATCCGAAAATAAATTGGCCAAACGGTGCTTAATGGACTTATCATCTGTGGAGAATGTGATCAATAGACTTCATTATCGGGGGAGAATATCCTCGACCTGATTCCGTGATTTGTAGCCTCCAGAATCGAAAGAAAATTGCATTTCGGAAAAATCATCCTAAATCTGTGATGGTACCCTTTGGAGTATGTCAAAAATTGACCCGGAATAAATTCGCCCAAATCGGTGCTTAATGGACTTAATCATTGTTGAGGAATAACCAATGTTGTCAGAACCGAGCCGGAGCATGACCCGATAACATACACGACTCGCATTTTAATGGTCCAACCGGTATTGGACAGTTAAAAAACCGTTAAAGAACCGATCCATTATAAACAATAATATCATATGTAGAAGACACATAAGATAGTAATTTAATAATTTAATGACTAAACATAAAATGTACTTTCTAGGTACCACTTAACAAATTTACCATATATATATATATATAACAAATCCTAATCCCACCCACCCTCAGCGAGCGCCGCTCTCCCTTTCTCTCTTTTTCAACTTCTACCCTCTCTCTTACCTCCCAATTGTGCCGCTCTCCCTTCTCTCTTTTTCAATTTCTGCATCTCCCTGCTCTCCCAAACACTTCATCTGTTAATTGTTCCCACCCACCCTAAACGCAACACCGCCATCGGGAGGGACCGCCGTCGGGAGAAGAAGTCGGATGAGAGGAGTTCGATGGCGCTGGGTTAGCCATATAAGACGATGGGTTCGCCGGCGGTGGGTGTATTGTCGGATTGAACCCAGAAAATTTCTACTTATCACACGGTCGAAACCAAAAACCGGTCGAACGGTTCGAGTGGTTCGAATGGTTAACCATTTCGACCGATCAAAAACCGACCTTTCTGACCGTTACGGCTATTGGAGGGTTCCGACCCGGGCTGACGTTTGGGTGCCGGTTTTACCGGTCGGACCGACTGGCTCGGGTCGGCTTGAACAATAGTGGGAATAACCTTAGGCCGATTCCGTGATCTGTAGCCTGCAAAATCCAAAGAAAATGGTCTTTCGTCGCGCAAAAGTTTAGGAAATGCCATCCAAATTTTTTTTTGCTCAAATCGGTGCTTAATGGACTTATCACCGTGGAGAATAGGATCAATAGACTTCATTATCGGTGGTGAATATCCTTGGCCTTATTCCGTGATCTGTAGCCGCCATAATCGAAATAAATGGTGTTTCGGAAAAATCGTAAGAAATCTGTGATTAATGTACTTAATCATTGTTGAAGAATAGCCTCAGGTCGATCTGTGATTTGTAGCCTTAAAAATCCAAAGAAAATGGTCTTTCTTCGCCCAAAAATTTACGAAATGCCATCCGAAAATAAATTGGCCCAAATCGGTGCTTAATGGACTTATCATCCGTGGATAATGTGATCAATAGACGTCATTATTGGTGGAGAATATCCTCGGCTTGATTTCGTGATCTGTAGCCTCCAGAATCGAAAGATAATTACATTTCCGAAAAATCGTCCGAAATATGTGATTGTACCCCTTTGGAATCTGCCAAACTTGACCCGGAATAAATCCTCCTAAATCGGTGCTTAATGGACTTAATCATCGTTGAAGAATAGCCTCAGGCCGAATCCGTAATCTGTAGCCTTCAAAATCCAAAACAAATGGCCTTTCATCGCTAAAAAATTTATGAAAATGTCATATGAAAAATAAATTGGTTGAAATCGGTGCTTAATGAACTTATCATCCGTGGAGAATAGGAGCAATAGACTTAATTATCGGTGGTGAATATCCGTTGCCTGATTCCGTAATCTGTAGCCTCCAGAATCGAAAGAAAATGACATTTCGGAAAAATCTTCCGAAATTTGTGATTGTACCCCTTCGGAATCTTCCAAAAATTGACTAGGAATAAATCCGCCCAAATCGGTGCTTACTGGATTTAATCATTGTTGAAGAATAGCCTCAGGCCGAATCCGTGATCTGTAGTCTTCAAAATCCAAAGAAAATGACCTTTCATCGACAAAAAACTTACGAAAATGGCATTTGAAAATAAATATGTCCAAATCGGTGCTTAATGGACTTATCATCCGTGGAGAATAGGATCAATAGACTTCATTATCGGTGGAGAATAGCTTCGGCTTGATTCCATGATTTGTAGCCTCCAGAATTGAAAGAAAATGACATTTCGGAAAATTCGCCGGAAATCTTTGATGGTACCCCTTTGGAATCTGCCAAAAATTTACCCGGAATAAATCCGACCAAATCGATGCTTAATGGACTTAATAATCGTTGAAGAATAACCTTAAACCAAATCCGTGATATGTAGCCTTCAAAATCCACCGACCTCATTATTCTTCTTAATCTTGCAATCGGAAGTTGTTATTATTCATAATAGGGTAAATACAATTTAATATCCAAACCTTTCATTTTAAACAATATAATAGGCAAACCTTTTCGAAAACAATCTGATATCCAAATCGTCAACTTTTCGTCCGTTTGACCGTTGGTTGACACTTCGAAAAAGCTTTGTTTAGGGGAAATTGTCACAATACAACTTTGTTTTCTTGTTTTGGCATTGCAGATGACTGAATACTTAGATATTCTATACCATCATGGTGGAGTCATGGACTTCTCGGGGTTGGAACCACGATATGTTGGTGTTTTTTCAGAGAAGATATCGATGGATATTGATGAGGCTTCGTACTTCGAACTTTTTTGAAGTGTCAACTAACGGTCAAACGAACGGAAAGTTGACGATTTGGATATTGTATTGTTTTCGAAAAGGTTTGATTATTATATTGTTTAAAATAAAAGATTTGGATATTAAATTGTATTTACCTTTATAGTATGTAAATAATTTACTTTGAAGTTTGAACACATATTTGAATGAGCCGACCTGCTCTGACTCTTGCACTATGCCAAAATACTCGACTTGGTAGGGGCGAATATAGGTACAAAGGTCCATTCCTAACTAATTAGGGATGGCAGTGAAACCCGGACCCGCGGGTACCCGATCCGACCCAACCCGGTCAAACCGGGTAAAATCCATGTTGACCGGGTTCGGGTCGGGTTCGGGTTTAAACCCGGTGGCTGCTTGGGCGGGTTGGGGCGGGTTCGGGTTTGGGGGAACCCGACCCGTGGATACCCGGACACGCAAGTGACTAAACCTAAATCCCTAATCGACCAAGACCATACTCGGCCGCCCCTCTCCTTTCTCCCAAAGACTGCTGCCGCCCCTCTCCTTTCGCAAATCGCGATCTCCAGTCATCCCTACCAGAACCAGAGTCCAGTCTCCAGTCCGGCACGGTGAACTCTCCTACGCGGCCGCCGCGCCTATGACTCCACTCCCGATTCCGTCCCGGCGAACTCTCCTTTCTCCTCTGCTACGCGGCCGCGCCTCCGACTCCTCTCCCGATTTCAGACTTCAGTCACGACGCCCTCTCCCTGCTCCTCGGTGCGCACCTCCGACTCCACTCCCGCCGCCCTCCCCCGCCGGCTTCCCCCGCCGCCCTCTCCTTGGTCTTCTGCTCCGCGAGAGCACTTCTGCAAAGGTAAGCATACAGTTGTAATTTGTTCATGAGTCCTAATTTCCTCGAACAACATTAAGCTACGCCGTCCGTCATCGACTAATCAGGCCCAGAAATGCCTAATCTTTACTAGAGCATAGGTCTCATCCCAGCTCGAAACACTAACCTCCGTACCAGGCAACCAAAACAAGAGCCACGGCGATGAATTCGCCGATCTACAGCAGCAGCAGCTGATTCCCGAGTTAACTGGCTCTCTTTCAACTTCCTCCGGTATCTAGCTCCTCGGAGATCCAGTCGACTCCCGGATCCCTGTCGGAGTATTATTCTCTGTAGGATTCAACTTCAACTTATTTGTCAATAATTGTCATTGCATTATCTTGAATGGATGGATGAGAGAAGATCTGCAGTTTAAATTTATCAAATTATCATTGTAATTGTAATTGTCATTGCTTGTAATTGTCAATAATTGTCAATAATTGTCATTGCTTGCTCTAATTACGCCATACTTTGTCAATAATTGTCATGTCCTTGAATGGATGGATGAGAGAAGATCTGCAGTTTAAATTTATCAAATTATTTTCAGTTTATCACAGTCATAGCTCACTCAATTTACTTTGATTTTGCTTTGTGTAGGTGCTTGATATGGCTTCGAATGCCTCCGAAGACGGAACTCCAATTGTTAGTGGAGGTGATGAAACCATTGGTACTACTTCTGCACCTACTGTGGGATCTCAGTCTCAGCTTCCCAATCCCACTAGTGAGAGTGGTAATTGTGCTGCTGCAACACCTCCTGGTGTAATGGATAGTGGACAACCAGCACGTTCAAATGACATTAATGTTCTTGATACAAGTGGGCTTAAGAGTGATGTTTGGCCGCATTTCAACATAATTTTAAAGAATGGCGTAATTAGAGCCGAATGCATACGATGTAAGAAACTCTTATCTGCTTCTACTAATAACGGGACGAGTCATTTGCGCCAGCATATTCTACATACATGTCCGAGGAAACAATGTAAAGACCTTAAACAAATGCTTTTGACAAAGAATTTGAAAGGAGATGTCAGCAAAGCAGGTGGCAATAGATTTGATGAGGAAGAAGGGAGGCGTGCTTTAGCTTCCATGATTATATTACATGAGTACCCTCTCTCTATTGTTGAGCATATTGGTTTCAGAAGATTTCTCTACATCATTCAACCTTTATTCAAGTGCCCTTGTCGAAATACAGTGAAGAGTGACATTTTCAAAATCTTTGAGGGTGAGAAGAAGATGCTTATGAGTATGATGGAGGAGAATTCGAGTAGGATAGCAATTACTAGTGATATGTGGACTGCTACTAATCAAAAGAAGGGATTTATGGTGGTAACAGCTCATTTCATTGATGCTTCTTGGACAATGCGGAGCTACATTCTTAGGTATTTAATCCTCTTCAATCATTGTTTATTGATTTGTGATCTTTGGGCTGTTTTGTATGATTTTTAGGCTGTTTTATATTATTTTTAGGTGCTGGCAGCACTTATTTGAGCACTTTTTATGCACTCTTCTTTGTGTTTCCAACATCTAACCTTTTCTTTGTTGATATATTTTGGTTGTAGGTTTGTATATGTACCTTGCCCGCATACTAGTGAAGCACTTGCTCAGGTTCTTATCGAAACTTTGTTTGAGTGGAATGTTGATACGAAGTTGTCTGCAATTACTCTAGATAATTGTAGTACGAATGATGCATTGATTGATCTGGTCAAGTATAAGTTGAATTCCGAGCATTTGATGTGGTCTGGGGCTAAAATTCACATGCGTTGTTGTGCTCATATTCTTAACTTGATTGTCAAGGATGGATTGGATGTGATAAAGAGGAGTGTAGAGCGCATCGGTGATAGTGTGCAATTTTGGACAGCAACTCCTAAAAGGAAAGAGAAGTTTGAAATAGTTGCAAAACAATTGAAAATTTCTTACGGGAAAAGTTTGTCTTTGGATTGCCCAACTAGGTGGAACTCTACCTTTTTGATGCTTCATTCTGCTTTGAAGTATAAGATTGTATTTCCTCGTCTAAAGCAGATGGAGAAGGATTATAAGAGTTTACCTAGTGAGTCTGATTGGGAGTTTGCAAGGAAGGTTTGTGACAAGTTGGAGTTGTTTTATGATGTGACTGAGATGTTTTCAGGTGCTAAATACCCAACTTCCAATTTGTTTTTTGAAAAGGTGTGCGACATTAAGGTGGGCATCTCTAATTGGATGTTGGATGATGATTCTTTCATTAGAGATATGGCCAAAAGCATGATGACAAAATTTGAGAAGTATTGGAGTACTATTCATGATGTTTTAGCTATTGCTGCTGTATTTGATCCAAGGTATAAGTTTACCTTGTTGGAGTGCTACTTTCCAGATATCTATGGTGCTGAATCAAGGGCATGTATTGAGAGTGTTCGACAATTGTTGGTTGAATTGGAGAAGGATTATAAGAAGTCAAATGTGGATGGGAATCAAGATGGAAATTCGTCTCATGATGGGAGTTCGATTAGTCAAGGTGGAGGAAGAATGACAGCATATGATAGGTATGTAGCATCATTGACTACTAGCAATGTTGATGTGGAAACTGAGTTGGATGGCTACCTCAAGGAGAAAGTCTTGCCAAAGACATCTGGATTTGACATTTTATTATGGTGGAAGGCAAATGAGTCAAAGTATCCGACTTTAGCATTGATTGCTAGAGACATACTTGCAATTCCAGTGACTACTGTGGCTTCTGAGTCTGCTTTTAGTGCCGGCGGAAGACTAGTTAGCCCTAGTCGAAGCAGACTTCTCCCAGAAACTGTTGAAGTTCTGATGTGTGCTCAAAATTGGTTGCTCAATTCAACCATTCCAGGTAGCTTGATAACCTTTGATTGTTTGATTTCACATATGAACTTTAATACATGTGAGTTATGATATTGTAGGTTAACATTATTTGTTCACTTTCTATTCTATTTGTAGATGGCTTGGAGACAATTGATAAGCTCATGACTTTTGCCACTGTTAATGATGACCTAGATCCAGATTGTGCTTCATGTGTTACCGGTATATTTAATATTATAACTATCTTCTTTAAAACATCCATCTTTCTTATGTTTGTGGAGACATTTTTTATTTTGGTCTATCTAATTTTGTAGAATGAAGTCGAAGTTATGGAGCTGAGAGTGAAGCTAAGATGACAATGTTCAAGTTCTCAAGGAGGATGAAACTTTAATTAATCATGTTGTGTATTGATAATTTGTGACTTTGAATTTTCTAGATTGGAGTTGAACAATTTGTATGGATAGTGTGTGATTTGCTTGAATTTTCTAGAACGATGTTTTATGTATGGATAGTTTGTATGGTGAGATTTATGCTTGAGATTTTGATAGTTTCTAGTTAATTATTATTTTATAAATATTTTACCAAAAAAACCCGCGGGTACCCATCAACTCGCGGATACCCAGCGGGTTGGGTGAGTTTTTCAAACCCAACGGATTTTACCCCGGGTTTTTTTGACGGACAAACCCATGGGTTTGGGTTCGGGTTTGGCAAAACCCGCCCCAACCCGACCCATTGCCATCCCTATAACTAATCCTTCAATTTGGAGTTGTTCTTATATACAGAGCATATCATATGCCTTTGAATCACCTGTCGTTATAATTATCTTCTGACAATCACAAATTAAAGTTACTCGTGAATTAGTTAGATAGTGTCTACTTATTTAATGGAAATATCCCTTTCTATCAAAATCTTGAAAACAAGGAGGATGGTATCAATAAACACTATTATCATTATGTTTTATCTTTTTAATGGAACACTATAATAATGTTCTTCATACGCCCTATATTGGACACCATTCTTTAATTATTTTATCACAATATCAATGCTACAATCAATGACGTGTTTGTCAATGTCGATAGGTTACAAGTGGTATTCTTTTGCTTGTGGACGCAACTTACATCGATCCATTTTTTGTATTATATATTACCAAAGATAGTTCAATTAGCGACTTTGGTGTTGACGAGACTATCACTCTTTTGCTATAGCAAAATTGTAATTAACAATTATTTAGACCTAGATCATAAAATCCACATCATTAACAATAATGTTGAGGGCTTTGATTTGGACTCTCTCGCGTGGTCTCCTCGAGAGTTGAAGTAGTGCAGAAGCCAGAATTTGAACGAGAAGAAGGAGGTGACTTGAATTGTCGTAATTCGGGGAGGGGGCTAAAGTCTTACTGATTATTCTAATTCATAAATTTGTGAAAAATTTACATGTAATTTTATCTATATGTTAACGTTATGGGGGCTATAGTCCCTCATGTTTGAACAAAGCTCCACCACTGAGTGGAAGGATATGTGGAGAAAGGAGGGTGGCTGGCTCCCATGATGATCAACTCTCTGACATCAAAGTTAGTACAATATAAGAGATGTGGTATCTGAAGTAGATAGAGATAGAGTTTATAGAGAGGACCATGTGTGGTGAATGCGAAAAGGGAAGCGTGTATCCATAGCTTGGACACTTGAGTGTCTTTATACAGGAACATATGGCTTTCTTGGTGTGATGCTTTGAGTCTTCTTTGAGGAGATGGCTTAGGGTGAGTTGGAGGTCTTAGGTAAGATGCTTTGAGGTTGACGTCAATGTAGTCAAAATCTCAATATTATTCTTAAAATCTTATGATTTTACGATCATATCTATGGGTTTCGATCTTCATTTTACTACTAAATCTTTGAACTTTAAAATTCCATAAAATTCCGATTTAAAACTGTTAAAACCTTAAAATCTATTATTTATATGATTTCAAGGTTCATGTCATTTGGAGTATATTAGACTGGTTGTGTCGGGTTTTGCCCAAGAACCGATGCAAGTCAATTCTCCGACCTAACTTCATGGACAACACAACCCTATCCGAACACGCGACCCCCAATTTATTTTCATTCTTCCTCATCCGTTCCTCTTTCACACGGTGACGCCTAAATCCTTCTATAAAAAGTTTCCTTCACAACCCTCCATTTAACTCGTCATTTGTTCTCCCCATCACCCTCACGATTAGCCCAATCTCCATCCCGTTGCAAACTTTCATTCATCTCCCAAACCTTCAGTGCCATCATCCCCGAACTTCTTGCGATCAAGAAGGGAATGCATCAATCAATGAGTTATATTTGCCAGATGATGGCAATCAAGCAAATAGACAAGGATTTATGATGATGAGGGTGAGGATGATGATGTTGAGGGCTTAGATGTTAATGTTGGTGCTAATGAACTTATGTGATTTCTAATTTTAACTATTAACTAGATTAAGTAATTTTATGAGGTTTCATGTTGTTTATTTGTGTGTTTATGTTATGTACAAGAACAAACTATGATTTATTTGTGTTAATATAGTAGTCGAACTTATCTTCTGAAGTAATTAAGTGACATATGGTTGGTTGTTATTCTGGATATGCTTATTACTATACAATGTTTTAAGTGTTAATTTTAATATGAACATTAAAATTTTATGATTTTAATCTATCATTTTGATTTTATCTTAGTTTACGATTTTGACTACATTAGTTGACGCCTAAAAATGTGCTAGAAGCCTCAGAGTGAATTGAATGCTTCAGGGATGTGCGTTAAAGCAGACTTAGACTCACTGATAACATGTGCAATTATCATATTAGGCATATTTAAACAATATCCCAACAACTAAGGGAAAATTTCAAATATTAGTTCACCGAATTCCCTTTCTTATCTGCATTCCACTTGATAGCTATGTGTATTAGGTGGTAAGCCACCATCGTAAATTCGTCATTATGGGAGACGAAGCTAAAGAATAGGCCAACCCAAACCCAATGAATGAATGATATGCCAAGGCACAATATTAAGGGCAAAACAAGGTGCTACAAATTTAGGTATTCGTCGAAAAATATCATAGCAATATATGAAACCATTTATAAATTATCGAAGGATGTAGGTGAGTGGTGGAGGTCCATAGTTATTATGCTTTGGTGAGTCATTATTGTTTTTCTTCATCTTAAGCCATATTCATTGATTTTAGGTATTTGGTGTTCTTGAACTGGCCAAGTTCAAAATCGTATCAAATTGATATGGAGATGAGATCTAGAATAACACACCTATTAGTTTGGTTTTGATTTGGTCGAATCGTTTATTTGTTATTCAACGAATTCGATCCAGACATTGATTCTTATTATGATCTTTGCAAGATATTCGGGAGCGGTTACGATGACTAGGTGAATACTACAAAAGTAGTAATCACCGTGGCTACTAAGGGTAAGAATGATATTCTGGTGCTTATTGTTTTGGTAGTGAAGCTAAATTTTATTGGTAGTGTTTACCTTGGGTAGGAATGGTATTCTGATGCTTATTGTTTTGGTAGTGATGCTAAATTTTATTGGTAGTGTTTACATTGTGTTATTAGTGTATATCTGTTTTGATGGATTGATATTCAATATTGAAAATGAGTTGCTTGACCACTTCCAGAAATACCAATATCATTATAGAAATAAAACAAGAAATCAATGCCAAAACATAAAAAAAAAACTATACCAATACAACCAATCGAGACGAACCAATACAACCAATACAACTACGGAAAAAAATAATACCATTACACGGAAAAAAACTACCAATATAAACAATATATACCATTATAAGAATCAAACCAATACCAAAATCAACCAGCACCACTACTACAATAAAAACAAAACAATACCATTCCATAAATCAAATCACTACCACTGTGAAGACCAAATAAATACCATTCCATACCACTATGAAAAGCATATATGGACTTTCAAAAACCAGTTGCGAGAGATGACAATGACATCGTCGTCGAATGATAAGACTGCTGTTGTGCGCCCTCCTTGTTCGATGGGAATTCCCATCCCCGTCGCTCCAAAGGCGTCTCCTCTACTAACGTCACCGTCAACCCCAATCGCAACATCTGGTTCCGCCATCACCATCTCACGCAGCCGTCTCCCGAAGAGAGAGAGAGAGAGAGAGAGAGAGAGAGCAGCGGGAGAGGGAGAGAGAGAGAGAGAGAGCTGGAGGGTACACGCAACGGTGGTCGGGGGTAACCGGAGCCCGGAGGGGAGGGAGGCTGCTGCGGTGGCCGAGGGTGGCCGGCACGGAGCCATCGTCGGGGATGTCGTAGGCAGCCGGCGGGATTAGTGCGAAGGAAGTGGTGGAGGCGGCTGCGGTGGGTTTGAATGGAGGGAGGGTAGAACTAGGGTGTGGGTAGATTATATTGAATAATCGTGTGTGGTCACTTTGTCATTTCCAAAATTATCATAAAAGAATCTTAACCGTAAGATTAAAAAGAAAAAAAAATTTAATCAAATGGTATATAAAGAGGTTACCGCCGTGATTACTTAAAAAATCATAACCCATTCCCAAGATATTTTCCTCGGTCTAAACTCTAAACATGACGATGAGCAGAGAGCATGTCAATGATAAATCCGTGGCGTCAAAGCGAGCGCCCAAAAATCCACCTACCAAATTGGACTCGACCTGGAAATAAAAATCTCAGTCATCAAAACTTGTCTGCCATGTGTTGTTGACAAAACAGAAACCAGCAGCTACCATAACTCAATGACAAACCTTTTACATCACGATAGAAGGTGGGTCTTCTTTTAAGGAACAAATCAATGTCATGCTCGCCGACAGAAGGACATATGCTCTCTCTTCTTTCACCTTCAACGTGGGGTTTGCATGCATTCGGCTCTGCACAATCCGTTAGGATGACAGGGAGCACCATTTTTCGGGTTTATAAAGCAAAAGTACCAAACTTTCGGCAAGCAACAACCAGCTCATATCATCAGCAGCACTGTCAGCAGGCCTCTTTTGCATTGCAGTTTCGCTCGAGTACAGACGAGCTTGTGGACCACATTATTGTTAAGCTCTGGGAAACATCCATCGATGATTGTCGACACTCGAGCCTCAGAACTTCCTAGCATCAGAACTTGACGCCTGAGAATCCCACGAAGGACAAATTGCAAGCACTGATCTGATTGTTCTTGTTGAGTCCATTAAGCAATGCACATCCTTCCAGTGAGATCCTCAGCTTGAATTTCGCTTTTGTGCAGCTCGCAACATGTCCTCGAATCACGGCTGCATTTGCTTCTTCTGAAGTATAGCTTTTTCTCCGGGAAACTGATATGCCTTACTCAGTTGCACAAGCATCCTCTGGATCATCTCCTTCGCCATCTGTATAATCACCGTCATCATCATCACTACTCAAATCAGTGATCAAATCACCCCCTTCCTTCTCCCCATCAAACACATCAGACCTCTCACCTCTGAACTCATTTTCGGCATACACTCTACCAACTCGTTCTATGTCATCCTCGTCTCCATCCCTCCTATAACTAACCAACTCCCTATCAACTCTAGCCTTCCTAGGGCTCATCAACACCAGATCTCCCAGCTTCCTCCTAGCCAAATACAAGTCATTCGGTTCCAGCAACTCCCCTCTCTTATATGCCTCCCTAAGAAACACAGTGTGAAGCTTCCCCTGATTTCCTCTTGTCGAGATATAGAATATCCCCTGGTGCTGAAGCAAGAACTCCTTCAACCTCTTGGGCAGATTCATCGCCATCCTGAAATGCGCGATCCTCTCCAAAGTAATCTTCTTTTCCACCGTCAACGACACCAATTCGTGAATCGTGGCCACCGCCCTCTTCTCCATCCTCTTCTGAGCCTCGATCGACCTCAAATCGTAGCCCGAGATGTCCTCGTAAGGGGACCAATAAGGCACCCTCTGCCACTTCCACACTGCAATTCTGTAATACTTCCCTATCTTAAACCCTGGTGGGAAATCAATGAGAAACGAGAATCTCGAATCCTCAGCATCCAAACCTCTAGTTCTGTATTCCATCTCCCTAACCCTCTCTATCGCACAAACAGCTAATTTAGGATCCCTCTCCACAATCTCAATGTACTTGTTCCTGGTCTCTTTAGCATCTACCAATCGGAAATACTCAGGGTGCTTACGAACTACAGAGTATTCGAAATCATCGGGCAATCCGAATTCTGACCTGGCGACCCGGACGTGCTCCAATCGAAGGCGGCGGGTGCCCGACATCATCAGCAGCTTCCTCAATCGGACGACGGCGTCGGGGATCTGGGCGAGGAGGGCTTCCTTCTCTTCCCGGATCTGGAGGAGGGCCTTTCGGGTCAGGCGGCAGAAGAGGATCCGCTGGACCGGGTGTTCGTAGACTTCGAAGATGTGGGGGAATTTGAGGATGAACGCGCCGGCCTCGTACTGTTTGAATCCGAGGCGGCGGGCGAGGCCGTCGAGGCGGGAGGCCGGGATGGTCTGGTTATGGTGGGGGAGGATCAGGGACTGGAATTTGAGGACCCGCCGGGTTTTCTTCTGGACCTCCATGTAGTTGTCGTAGCCGTGGTCGCGGACACGAACCTGCTTCCTGGGAATCGCGGTGGATTGGGACATTGATTTGGAGGGTGTGAAGGTGTGTAGGGAAGGTGGGATGGATCGGAGAGGGTTTGATCGGGATTTCAGGAGGGTGAGAATCGTGGGGATAGCCATTTCTTTCGCCGGCGGCGGGGAAAAAGAAGGGGTTTAGGGTTTTGGTGGAGGGAAGGATTGTTCGGGGACGGGCATCGCCGGCAGACGACGGAAGGCACCAAGGAAGTTTTAGCTGCGTTGCAGTTGCAGAGAGCGAATGTGTTAAACTACAAAATTTAAGGTGCTAAATGTGAACTTTGGCGAAAGAAGGGAGTGAAAATGACCGGGGCTAGGCCCAAACCTAGTAATCGGGTTATGAGGGGGATATAATGGGCTTTCGCTAATTGGGCTTTGGGTTTTCGCGCCGTGTCTCAACGGATAACAGAATTAGGTTGTTGATATTACAGCATAATTTGCACAATTGCACTTATAATGATTTGACTTAGTTACGTACTAAATTAATGGTTAGAGGGGGAAAATCTTTCTATTACGTACCAACCATATCTAAGCTATCAAAATAATCCTAGGAAAATTAAGCAGATATATATAGTCATATATTAATGTCGGGACGTTTGAACCATTATGGCCAAAAAAATCAGACGATTTTTTTGTGCCGTTTCTAAGGTGGTGGAAACCGTTTAATAAGTTGTTGTTTAGAGAATAAAATTTGGGTAATTGATTCATTGAATCTATAAACCAACAAAAAAATTATGTTTTTTTTTTGTGTTTTGTATCATGGATTTTTTCCGTTGAATATCATGAATTTTAACTTCATAGATTTTAGGCAAAATATACTTTATAGCCAAAACTTTCACGGTTTTGCCAATAATAGCCAATTTTGAAGAAATACCACTTATAGCCACTTCCGTCCAAATGTTTACGGTGTTAGTGTTAAATCTGACTGGAGAAACGGAGATGCTGACCTGTAGAGTACTTCTGTCCAAATTCATCTGACGTGGATTTAGGGAATGTATTAAAGTGAGAACAACTCATTTGACCACTCCTCTCTGTTGTCTCCGGCGGAAGACGAAGAAAAGGTGCTCCAACCGCCGCCGTTACTCCCAAATCCACCAAAAAAACAGTCCCGCACCTCCCGTCAGAGATTCCTCCAGATCTTGAACCTCTTGTTTGCTTCTCCAATTCCGAGGCCATCATCCTCCCCCGGTAAACCAATCGCTGCCATCGAATTCGACGCTGCGCTGGTTCATCTCCTCTTCTCCAACATCTTCACCACTTCTTCGATCCAAGATTGAGAAACCTTTGAAACTTCCAAAACAGAGGAACAATGAAGGTGAACCTCGAGAAGCTTCAAACCCCAAGTTGTGTATTCACTCCGCCTTCCAGATCGGCACAATTGAGCGAGGTGGTCTTGAATCACTCATAATCAAAGAGATTTCACAACTTAAGAATTGAGATTTTTTGTCTCCTATTTTATCTTTTTTTTTATTCTACTAAATACCATTACCAATAATTCTCAATATTTTGAATCAGCCTTATCCTTTTAGTTAAAGCTAAAAATGTCAATTGACAAAAAAAAATTGAGTTCCTTTATCCATTAAATATCGACCATCGTAATTATCAAATAATGAATAACTTTTATTTAAAAAAATCCCAATATTTAAAAATTTATAAAATTTTATAATCTAAAGATTTAAACTCCAATTCCACAAACATGTTAATGCCTCATTTTGAGGTGTGAGTGAATGTGTAGCGTAATGGAAATTTTAGGGTAAAATTAAAAGGAGATAAAAAGCAAAATTTTATGTTTTTGTAAAGATGTATGTTGGTCGCAAGATTAATTCATTCACCACACTTTCAATTTAAGGCGATGATTAACTTAAACACAACATAATTAATGCAGAAGCTAAAACCCAAAATTGGAAGAAGAAGAAGAAGAAAAATCAAACATAGAAAAGAACAGCCGGCCGCAATCGCATTTGATTAAAGTTACGGAAACATGAATCAGCTCGAGCGCAGTCCATAAACAACAAATTAAAACACTTAAAAAAGGGTATATATAATACCCATCTAGCTGTATGGATCCTGAAATAGTTTTTTTAGCAGGATATTGCAAATCAAACACAAACATAAAATTAAAAACACTAGTTCTGAAATGTTGGCCCTATATCAGTTGACCTAATTATGTTATGCTCTTCTTCTGCTCTGTCTAGCTATTATCAGCTCCTTTCCTACTGCGGAAGATGGAGGGAGTCCTTGATCCTCTGGATGGTGCACGCCAGCAGGTTGTTCACCGTATCCACCGAATCCGCCGCCAGCTTCCCCACCGGCAGGTTGTTCACCAAGATCTGGAACCCAATCGTCACAACGCACCCGCTCATCACCATTCCCTCTCCACCACCACCGCCGCCGGCCTGTCCTTCCTCGCCGCCAACATCATTCTGCTGCACCACCCCGCCGTGGCCGTCCGGCAGAACGACAAACCCCGACGGCAGCAGCGCCACGAACCTCCCTTCCCCGCCGTTCAGCACCGCCTCCATCGACTGCACGTCCACCGGCGCGTACACCACCATCGACCCCGCCGCGTCGTTCACCGTCTCCTGCAGCACCACGATCTGGTTGTCCTCCCCCAAGCTCCCATCCTCCAGCTTCCAAAAACCAAAACCAGATAAAAAGGTAAAATATCGTATAATCATATATGTATGTGTGGTTCTATCGTACCTCGGGAAAAATAAAAAAATATGAGATAACTAGACCTTGAATTATTGATCGGAATTTGGCATCCGGTACTATTCCCAAATCCTTAAGGATTAAAATCTATGTCTTATATAAATCATATACATTCAGATAAATTTAATTAGAAATAAAAATTGACGATCGTGATTCTTCGAAATATATGCAACAAATTACATGCTCAATTTTAGAGGTTAGGCTTTATGATTTAGATAACTAAGATCTAGGGTTAGGGTATAGTATCATGGCCAAACTCCCGATTAATTCGATATCTAAATATCGTTTTCTTACTCAAGATATATCGTAGCCTAAACTTTAGCTATAGTACGATAGAAACCTCCGATCAGATATATATATATATATATAGTCGCATTAAACGGAGTATTTATAAACTATGCCGTTCTAAACGTAACCTGAAAAGACTAGCTACATATATATGTATATGTGTAACTTACGACGGGGGTGGCAGCACGGAGGACATAGAGGCAGTTCCCGGCGGTCTGACCCTTGACCATACGAAGCATCTCCTGCATGACCGCGCCGTTCCCGAGTACGTCCCACTCGCTCCTCGTCCGAACATTGCTCAGGAACTCGAACATCCTCTGCCTCGACACAGGCAGCCACACGGTGGTCGAGGCGCTCAGCACCACCCCGCGCGGCTCCCCGGGCTCGTTCGCGTTGTTCCTCATCATCACCTTCACGTCCTCGTTGCTGTTCATCATCGTCACCTTCTCCCAATTGCAGTTGGAGGAGTCGCATATCCCCGAGCAGAAGCTGTTCAGCATCCGGCTCGCCAGCTTCATCGCGCTCTTCTTCCCCGCTAGGGTCATCACTTGCACCATACAAAACCGAGTCACATCGCGACCAAAATGGAAGGTACACATGGTGCGATAACGTTTATTTCGTCGTATTGATGGCAGAACAACTAAATATCAATTGGTCAATCGGAATGCTTACGAGTCTGGTCGGGCGAGGGGCAGGACAACAGGATCGCGATGCACTCGCAGTACCTCTGCAGAGTGGCGATCCAACGTTTGGCACCGAATCCGACCCCGGAGCTCACCACGGGCCGCATCAGCCGGTGGATGTAGGTCTCGTCGTACTCCGAGTGCTCCACCCACGTCACCTTACAGCAGCCGTTGGGCAGGTCTTGCAGGACGCAGCCGGAGGGAAGCCTCGTGCTCGTCGGGAAGGTATACGACGACGAGGAACTCGAACCATCGTGGATCGAGTCGAGAGAGACGTCGACAACAGCCCACACGCCCTCGGCGTGCTGCTTGCAGAACCGCAGGAACTTGGCCTGTCGCACCGGGACCATGGGGGATATCACTTGGAAATCAGCTTGCATCTGCGCGCACATGTATAATTAATTAGTCACATCAAAATTCGATTTACGGAATGATTCGGATCAACTGATTCTTGACAAAACGTACCATCAGCAGATTGCCATCTTTGGTTCCAGCAACGCCGTAAGATATCACATCCAAGGTGGAGCATCTACTAACCATCCCATTGAAAGTTTCGGCCCACCGATTCTAGCATATTGTTAAAAAAAAAAAAAAAAAGAGAGTAAGAAACACATCCACAAATTAAATGATGCAAATCATAACGGTTAAAAGACACTGTCATTTACCACATCCATCATCGTTTCGACGATAGCCAAGCTGTTAATGACGACAATGCCGGTCTCCCTCGTCGCCTCACGGACAAATCCGGTGCGTTTCAGGGCGAGCGACGGAGAAGCAACTCGAGCATACTCTTCGACGTTGAGGATCTCCTTGCTACAATTGTTGTTACTAGTTCCTGCAGATTGATTATCACCTGCAGGATTACCAATTTTGATCCACAAGGGTTCATCCACATGAACCATCTTCAGCAGCTCATTCATGGCACCCAAAGCAAAATCCACAAGCACGGTCTTGTCATAATTGTTGTTGACGTACTGATCTTGATGAATACTACTACTCATCGGGTGGTGGCCGAAATCCAGCCCGCCACCGCCACCGCCGGCGGCCAGCATGCTGCTCACGGGCCCGAACCCATTACCAAACCCTAGCCTGGAGGTTGGTGGTGGAACGAGCACCGGGCTAGGGTTCACGGCGGCGGAGGACGAGAGAGGCCGGCCCAGGAACTTGTTGGCCAGGGAGCAGACTCGGCTGAGCTCCTCCTTCAGCCGGGCATTCTCCAGCATCAGCTGCTGATGCTCGAGGGACGCGTCGGCCGGTCCAGTTGCTGCTGCCGCTGCTGAGGGCAGCACTGGACCGCCGCAGGCAGAGCATAACGGGTCGGTTATGCTCTGCCTGAGCAGCGCGTTCTCGGCGCGCAGCTTGTCGTTGTCCTGCCTGAGGATGATGTTCTCGTGGCGCTCGAGCTGTGCCTTCATCTGGGTGCGGCGGTTCTGGAACCAGAACTTGATCTGGTTGCTCGCCAGACCTAGCTTCCTGCTCAGCTCCATCCGCTGCTTGTCGTCCGGGTGCGGATTCTCCTTGAAGAAACTGTATAGCTCAACAACAACAAAATAATATTGCACTCGGATTGTGAAACTGTACTAGAGATTAAAAAAAAAAAAAAGAAATGTTGTGTGACATTAGTGTAATGATACGTACTTTTCGAGCTCGACGATCTGGCGTTGAGTGTGGCGATGGTACTTCTTCTTCTTCTTGTTAGGATGTTGCTGGTCCTGATCGGGTTCGAGCAGCTCTTCGTCACCGGATGGAGCTTCGAAGTTGTCGCTACCGGACCTGCTGTCGTAATCGGCGTCGTTAACCCTGTTGTTGTTGTTGTTGAGAGCCAAGGTGTTGGGATCGAATTGGTGGCCGTCACCAACGAGTCCAGTCTCGCCTGTGCCGTTTCCTTCCATGGACATTTCAGCTTTCTACACATCAGAAGAGGAAAAAAAAAAAATATTCACAAGACTCCGTTTAGAACAGTACAGAAAGAACCCAAGGGTTAGATGATTGTGATACAAATGAACCATCATAATTGATACACGATAAAGAAAAACGTTGCAGATCAAGATCTCAGCAAAACATCATAAAAAATTAAACCATCTTAATTTTCCTAGGCAAAGAAAAAAATGAAAAAGGGGAAAACCCAAATTCGATATTTTATTGTGTGTACGAGAAAAAGAGTAATTCATCGAATAAAAAGGAGAACAGTTGAGAGAGTGAAAATCTGTCACTGAGTTTATTTAACCAGGTGAAATTGACCGACTAATTGTCGAATTATAATAAATCGTGCTTCGTGAAGTCATCGGAACCGGTCCTATTCATCAATAGAAAAAAGGAACGGTTCAATCTCGACCCATGGAATACTAGAAAAATTGAAGGCAAGTTAACCCTAGTTTGTTTGAAAAAAAACTAAAGATTGTAATAACATCATTGAAATTCTTCCTAAAATATAGGGAGCCGAATTTCTGAGCCTAGTTGACCTTTGTCATGAAATTATTTTCGGCCATTAGAAACCAAGAATCAATGAAACTGAGAGGACAAAGAGGGTTGGTAGGGGGACAATAACCCTCCAAAAAAAAACCCAAACCAAATAAAAGCGACCAAACAAATTTATGTTTTTTTTTTTTTTGTTAATTTTTTAAATTGGGAGATTGAATTCCGAAAAGAAAATCCCAGCAGCAGGAAAAAAGCGGATAGTTGAGTAAAGAAGAAATAGACGTCAGAAACGGCTGACTTAAGGTTGGTAGAGAATTAAGTCAATCGTAATTCATAATTAAATTACACGAGGAAAGATTATCATAATATAAACACACGAAAGGAATAGCTACAAAGCTAATCTGCGTGCTTCTTGATTTGTTTGATTTGATTAATATATTATCAAGGTGATTGACAAATGATCGCTGACCTCTCTCTATCCCGCTATTTGATTTTGAATGCCAAAAAAAATGGATAGTCGACTGAGCGAAAAGAAAATAGATGTAAAAAACGAACTCATCGTTGATGCGTTAGATTGATAGAGAATTAAATCAACCATAATTCGTATATGGAGTAAAGAGTATAAGAAGATAAATAACAATCATTACAAACACACAAAAGGAATAGCTACAAAGCTAATTTGCATGCTTCTTGATTTATTTGATTTGATTAATATATTATTATCAGGTGATTATCTGGTTTCAACGCCAGAAGAGTGAAGAGTTGATCGAGTAAACAGGAAATAGACTTCAGAAACGAACTCACGAATTATTGTTATGTTGATGGAAAATGAATAACAATGATTACATACACACAAAAGAATCGCTACAAGCTGATCCTTGTGCTTGTTTGATTGATATATTATTAGAGTGATTAAGAGAAAGATTAAACGAATGAGTGAGTGACTGACCTCTCTCTCGACCTAGCTACTGGTTCTCAATGGCGCCTATGGCTATGGCTGCTTCTCTCTCTCTCCACCCAACTTTCTCTCTCTATCTTCTGCTCTGAAGAATGAGAAGTGAAGAATATGAGAAAGAGGGCTGTGGTATTTATAGGCAAATGAAAAAGCAAAAAAGAAAAAAAAAGGGATTTCCCAAAGGGAAATTATTTGGAATATTAAGGCTAAATTGGAAGGGTTAGAAAAATGAAAATCATGTTCATAATTTTTCCTTGTATGAAATATCCATTATCCCAGTGGACAGCAGCCACGTGGACGTTACCTTGTCTGTTAAATTTCTTTCCCAAATTCTTAATCTTTCCCTCTTTGGTCAGATTCTTTGTTTCTTCTTCCCTGCTTTTTTTTATAATGTTTTATTGTTTTCACTATTCTGCATCCATAAACAAATAACAGTAGTAAAAGAAGATGAAGTTAAAAAAAGTATAAGTGCATTATGATTCACTTAAATGATGTTAAGTTCTTACATGAAATATTAAATTAACATTTATATATGCATTGTCAAACATGCTTATGATTTGATTAGCCATCTTGATTGTAAGTCATTGGTGATTTAATTTGATGTCCAAGTGTGTTAATGTTCAATTATTAATAATTGAATGGTTTGCCTCGATTCAATTTCAACCCCTCCCATTGTTTAATTTTTTAGCTAGTTATATTAATTTGACCACGTTGATCATTCTTAAGTGTGTATCCAACAATTTTGTTAGTTCAATTATGTACATAAGGGCTCGTGAGTTATTTGAATTTGTTGACAAGTAAAGAGGGAGATTGAGTGGTAAAGTGTGATAATTGTGTATCTAAATGCTAGGGTTTGGGGAGAGAATGGCTTTAATCTCTCAAATGATAGAACTGTAATAATGTCCATTGACAATCTAACATATCCATACTCGAAGGACATTTCATAGACAAGAGAGAAACTAATAAGAGTGTCATATGTCGGGATCTCTGTTGATAATAAGTTTCAATTAAGTATAACCATACGACGTTACGAGGGTGCGATGATGATTGGATGAACCAATCTTACGGGTGAGTATGAAAACCATACCCATAACGTGTCTAACATAGATCAAACAGTTATGTTGATCGCTCATTTGGCGGTGATTGATCAATGATATACAAGTTCAGTTACATTGAAGTATGCAAGAAATGATATAAATCCATGATTATGTCGATTGAAATCGGTTACGTTGTCTGCAAAAAGAAGTGCAATGCAATGCACACCGATTACTGTGCTACACAAGTCTGGCAGCTGTGTACAATAATTGACATTAAGAGTTCGAAATGTGAACATAACCTATAATGTGTCATTCAATTCACTTATATAATTAATTTCTTATTCATCAAACAATCGTATGTTATCTCACACATGTTCATGTTTTTTTTACCATCTAATGCTGATTGGTTCCATATACATGAACTAATGTGTTGATTCTTACCCGCTCCGATTCAATGTCTTTGAAAAGTTGAAAATAAGAACAATTTGATTTCGACTTGAAAGCCGGGAACGGAAAACACGGTCGATTTGTACCACAAAAGAAACTAGGAGAAATTGGAAACAAACGACAAAAATATATTTGATAATCAACCATTAAATATGTTTCCTATGAATTGCCAAATATATCGTTTGTCGTTATCTTTTTGAATCTCTTGTGATTTGTTTCTGATTTCATCTATCCACCTCTTATCGTCCTCATTCTTCTCTTTATCATAATTTTGCTTTATATGTCAGCATGAAAGAGATCAAAGTCCTCATCGGAGGAATTTTTTTTCGAAGTCAACCGTGTGAAAATTTTTAAATTATTTTTATGGAAGACCGTGTGAGTGAAGAGTCGCGACAAAATAATCTTCTAGTCATTGGCCAAAGTAGTTGTTCTAGCTAATCTTGCATGATTTCCATGAGCTATGGAAGTCACTATGATCTATGTATTTGCTACATTTGAGAAGAGAGAGTCACATTGGTGGCTCGATGCAAATATTTGCTGGCTCAAAAATGTCCCGATGACTCACCATTAATCAATACATGAGAATGAGCAGTAAAAATATAAGTGAGTATTCAATCCATCAATTTAGTAGAAAAATCTATTTAGAATAACAATACCAACAACATACTACTCCCCATTAATATAATCGTATGCTGCCTTTTCAATATCGAATTCAAATATCACATTCTTCCCTCTTATCCAAGGGGAAAAAACTTGTCCATGAAAAATAATCTATTCGAGAACCAACAAAAAAAAAATTTTGTGTGTGACAAGTGGCATTTTAACCTCAGCATGAAACGGATATTGAACCGTTACTAGTCATAATTGCAACTTTACTTTAGGCATTCCAATAAGTAATTGCTATGTTGACTCTTTATTTAACTTCCATATGTGTACTTCAATTTCAATAGTTCATTTAGTTCTCCTCTTTAATGCATATTTAAAATGTCAGTCATGTATTGTTGACCCCTTTTTCCCACACTTTTTTCTTTAATTTTTATTTTATTCTTTTTCGTTGGATGATCTAATTAATTAATTTTTATTTTAGATAGGATCTTCTCCTTATTCTTTTTTTTTTCATTGTCATCTTTACAATAAATATTTTTTGATCGTATCTTTACAATAAATATGTTGCTTGGTATTAACATGTTCCTGTGGGGTTTAGGTGTGCATTGAATTGATGTTTTGAGTCTAATTAGGTTTTAGTGTTTTACTCATGATACTCATACATTGGTTCTTCTGGGGGAGAATTATGCAGCAACATCAAGGGTGGATCCTTCCTTGTGACTTGTATGTGGCTACATGCCGGCATAATCCATCTCGTTGCCAATATGCTGAGCTTGGTCTTCATCATTGATGTTTCGTCTTGAGCAGCAATTTGGATTTGGTAATGGTCAAGAAAATGAAAGCAAGGAAAACCAAAATGAAAAATCAACTAAAATATGAATTAGCTTCGCCCGGGTTCGAACACCTTTAGTGTGCAATTTGAATTTGGTAATGGTCAGAAAATGAAAGCAAGGAAAACCAAAATAAAAAATCAACTAAAATATGAATTGGCTTCGCCCGGGTTCGAACCGGAGACCTTCAGTGTGTTAGACTGACGTGATAACCAACTACACCACGAAACCTATTGATATTTTAATACGACGAAATATTCAACTCACAGTCATAAAGCTCCCTGAACTGGAAAGGCATGCCTCCGCCATTGTTTACCGACTCAACTAATCAGGACTCAGGAGAGTTAAATATTCGTGATTTATGGTCATCAACTAATCAATCAACCGAGAAAAAAGAAAACAATTGTCCACTCTCCCTGAAAAATGGGCTTCCTGAATTTGGCGGCCACGGTATTTGGAGTGGTGACCCTGCTCCTATTTGGGGCAGCATTAGCAGCAGCGGCGGCGGCAGGTGGAGCCCTGGACTGCACCACCGTGACAGGACTGATCTCGGCGTGCTCCGCTTTCATCACGTACGGCTCGCCGGACCCACTTCCCGGCTCCCCTTGCTGCGAAGCCATGACGACGCTGGGGACGGTGGCGGAGACCGGCGGGAGCAGCGGCGGCGTTTGCAGGTGCCTCTTGGGCCTCATCGCCACCTACAACCCCAACGCCACGGCCATCGCTACTCTCCCGGGCTTTTGTGGGATCGACATGGGCTTCATCATTGACCCAAATACCGATTGCGCTTAGTAAGTTTTGATTCCCCCCTTTCTTTCCAATCACCTGGATTTCAGCCCAGGCCCATTACTCTCACCCAAAACTCATCTCCTCCCCTGTTTTCCCCTGCAGTGCTCCATGATATGATTAAGGGTCGCTTGTGGAAAGAAGAAATGGTGTAGGCTAGGCTAGAAGGAAAATGTTGGAAACTTGGAATAAGTGAAATGTTTTTGCTTAACCTAATTTACATTTCCTATGGTAAGTCAGAAACTATATATACAATATATATATATATATATACCGATATCAATATCTTAATAGTTTTCTGGTAAGAGCTCCCCTGCTACTACTGTTAATGAAGCTAGAAATGATATGATTCAAGCTACAGTAGTCCTTTTTCCAATTGTCGAGACACCTCCCCGTTGTTCAAAGAACAACATTATTGTACCGGAAAACCCTGTCTCTGGTCGATGAAAACAACAGAGGAATGGGGAAGGATTTTGCTTTCTCGTGATGCATTCATGCATGCAATGAATGTCCCCTTCTTCCTAGCTGCTGCTAGAACACTCTGCCTCTCCCTCGAAATCTGCAACCATGTGTTATGTCAACAACAGTAATTCATCGAGTAGAGACAAACCCCATCACCGCTAACTCATGTTCATTTCTTTTCCTTTTGGTATTTGCATATGGACAAAACAAATCAGAGAGAAAGTTGTGTTTTACTGAGATTTTGGGGGGTTCATTTCAAAACATTCCTACACTCTGCCCCCTGCCATTGGAGTTTTGTGGGTATCCAAAGTTGCAAACTTTTTCCGACTCCATGTGGGATGCAGAATGGGAAGCTGTTCCTTCCCAGCGAGATCTCGTTTTATTGCAATTCTGTTTGTCACTCTTGTTTTTAATGCCCTGAGATCCAGACAAAAGCGTCATTCTCTGGCATTCATGAGGGCTCGTGAGGTCACAGTGGAAGGGAAGAGGAAGAAACTATGGGCGCAGCAAAAAGAGAGGAAGTTGCAGCTCAAAACAAAACGGGTAATGAAGTTCTGTCACTACTCACTATACCATTTCATTTTAACAAGCACAAAGTTGATGAATTTTGTTCATTACCTTACGAGTGTGATCAATTCATGCTTAATAAGTGGACAATAAAGATATTACTCATAGAAAATGTGCCGAGTAAATGATTCATCTGAATAACTGATTGGATGAAGTTCTTACATACGAGAAACAATACACTTTTATCTTGGAACACTATGGACATCAGCAAAGGTGACATTCACAGATTTTCTGAACTCCACAACAAGACTGTTAAAAAAAAAAAATGGACAAAGGTTACAAACTCTCCCGAGGACACATATTAGGTGAGATCAAGGTCAACAAATTTACAAACAAAATGGCAATGTTGCCACACTGCACTCTCACAGGACTAAACAAACAAACAAACAAAAATCTGCAAATTAACACCATGTAATTATGAATTATGATCTTAAATGGGTACTTCCTATTCTACTGAGTCTACCAGGACCCAGAAGATGATGACCCTTGTTCCTATACTCCATATGCTGCTGCTGATGCTGACCAAACCCACATTCTGAGACAGTATCTCCACCACAATCATACACACCATCCTTCAACGACTTTTTGCTCCAACCTTGTCTGTCGAACTCCACTTCCCTCTGCCTCGGGGCGCTCTGTGATCTCAACCTCGCTATAGACGATTCAGTGTTGGCCATGTAGTTAGGGTAGCTCGTGTACCCGTTGAAGTATCCCCACGCGGATTCACTCCTCGTGGGGGTGAATGGACCACCCTTTCGGCCACTGCTTCCAGGCCTAGACGATGCATATGGGCTGTTGTTCTCATTAGCCATCAGAACTGCTTCATCTTTCGACGAGAGTAGTACTCTTGCAGAGTTGGAAGGCCAGTTCATTGGTCTTGTTGTCGACGACTTGGTTGGGGAATCAAAGGGTCTGTGTGTCATCTTGTGGGATTTCATGTTATGCGGCTTCCATGTATCCACTTCTAGTATCTTGTCCATCTTGTCATCGTCAGAAGGTCGATTCTTCATGGGAGAGCGAACTTGGTGGTTGTTGTTGCTGTTCAATAGACTCTCTTCCATCCACCGCTCTAACCAATTCGAATTCGAAGAACCGAGCTTTCTGCCCTTCTCGAGATCAGCAGCGTCCCTAATGTTTGAATTCGAACTGCATCTCTGCTTGCAACACATTCAAGTGTGGGGTAGGGAGCTTTTCAGAATCCATTCTATCCAATTGAAAAGCTGAAACTTGCATTTACAGCTAAGATTGATCAATGCAGCAAAGAAAAGGATCTTTGAGAGAAGGGTCATTGATTGATTTACCTTGAGAACCGAGGGGCCATCAACTTTAGTACTACTACTACTACTGTAAGGTTGATGCAAGTGGTCCTTCTGAGGGCTTCCAGCTGCCTGCAGGTGAGAAAGTAGTTACAAAAAAAGCTGCTGTCATCCCAATTGGTGTATGTTAAAGGTGAATAAATTCTCCTTTCATACAAATTCCATAATTCTCAGCAATGATGCTTCTGAAAAAGATTTCACTTTCAGTTCATTATTTAGGTGAATAAGGCAGGGCTAGTGGCAAGTGGTCCTTTCCTTCATAAATGGAAACCAAAACTATATAGATGCTCATGTCAAAGCATTTGATTGATAATGCTAGGTCATAATAACAACATTGGCTGCAATAAGAGCTTTGGCTTACGGTGTAGCTGCCCAAATGGGCGAACTTGGTGGACGAATGGAACGGTTGTTCGAAGGGGAGCGTTCGATTAGCTCGAGCTCTGGTCTGGACTCTCACCAGAGTCTGCATTCGCCTGAGCATATCAGCTGTTTGCTTCCTCACAATGTGGCCTCTCACCAATGCCTGCAGTTTGACCAGGGATTTCAATGCTCTTAGAGCCCTCCTTGCCTGCCCAGAACCAAAAGAAAAAATGGAAATTATCATTACCACCGACATATATTCAAATGTGCAGCAAATGTGAAGTCATGTGACACCAGCAACACAGCCCAATGCTAGGCTGATTAAAGACAAAGTGGAGATATAGTACCGAGGGAGGAGGCAAAGTTCATAACTTCAGAGTCAAGTCTTTGGTACTGGTGCCAAAGGAGGAGGAATATAATATCCAGAAGAGATAACAACATCATAGATGTTTTCAAAGCTGTGTATGGAGTATGGACGTAATCATAATTATACCCTTAATTAAACAAATGTGACAGTAGCTAGAGGAATCTGTTTTTAGCCCGCCAGCAGCAGCAGCTTTGGATTAGTCAATAAGAAGAAGAACCAAAGTCGGTAGCATTGTCCCACCTTATCAGTTTTCTAGCATTAAACAATTAGCAGGAAAACCCAGTTCTTTAATGATGATTAGGAGAAGCATATAAAAACCAAGTCTGCTGCTGCAGCAGGTAATAGCCAACAAACCACAGCAGAGAGTTCTCACGGGAAAATCATCTCCAATGGCAGTTCTCACTGGGAGTGGGGACAGAAGAACAAAAGGACAGCAGAAAGGAACACTGCGAGAACCCAACAAATTTTCTTAATAGCTCGAAAGATTCTTCCCAGTAGGAAGGTAAAAAGTATTGGACAGCTGCAGCAGTAGTAACAGGGCCTGGAGAAAGGACACGAATTGGATTATAGAAGAGTCGCCCTGTGACCCAAAAGAAGAAGCGACGACTCTGACTGCCTGCCTCTTTCACCAATGGTCAATAACAAAAACAAAACCCATTCCCCCACCACCACTACCAGTACCTCTGCCAAGTGGGGAGAGGCTTTCAGTTCACACCTCTTTCTGGATAATGGGTTAAGAAGAGCAAAGCTGTCAACTTTATGGCGTATTTATTCTTTTTCTCTTCTCTACTGTTGACATCAAACAAGAGACGACGCGTTAACAGAAAGAGAGGGATGAGTGGTGGTGGTGGGCAGAGGCAGAGGCAGAGGCAGAGTCCGCTCTCTCTATGCCGATGTCATTAGAAATCTGTGGCGAGATCTTCTTTCAATTGAACCTACTAGTAGCTCTGTCGGCGCCACATACTAGCCACGGAGTCGTTCTCTTGTTTGTTGTGTTTAGGGTTTGGTTTGGACCACCCAAAACCCAACAAAAACAAAGGAGCGATAAGTTTCTGGGTCCAGAACGAACCGAGTGTGTACAGTCAATTTCCTCACCCTCTCTAGTCCATCCCCACCCAGAAAAGAACACCAGGAAGAAAACAGAGAAACGTGGGGTCATCCTGCTAATCCGCTCCGGGGAAAGAGAGAAACTAAGGATGTGGAAGTGAAAAGAATCAAAGCTTGGTTTAGTGAAAGCTCTGTTTTAACAACTCCAAACACCTAATCTGACTTCGTCTAAACCCTCGTAAAGAGACAAAAAACAGAGTAAAATTCACAGTTTCAGCGTTAATTCCACCCAATTTACAGGCCATCCCCTGTTTTGATGAGACGGAGGATTGACGACGACGTGCATTGAATTAGAGGCCTATTGGAGGAAAAGGCAAGATGGTGTCATCAAAGTCGAAGTATCGAGAAAAGTATTATTACCAATTTCGTCATAAATTTTCAAAAAAAGGCAGCTTTTTGACACAGAGAATAGAAAATGAACCCTTGTCAAGTTCGTTTGCCCAATTTCCATTCCCCTGTTCCTATTTCCTTCCCCAAATTCAACTTTCTGATCAAAGTTCTGGACTTCTAGTAAAATCCCATTTCAGGGCAGAACCTTAAATTACGTGGGCTGTTTTTCAATCACTACCACTACCATTAACAAATTCAATCGATGATAACGGAGCTAATAAAGGGATTGGATAAGATAAAGAGACTAACCAGATACCCACGAAATGCGGACTGAATCCTAACCGCAGCAACCGCCTCCGCGTACCGGCGGTGGCTCCCCGCCACCTGCGGAGAGGACACACTTCTCCCTCCTCCTCCGTTGCTGCCACTTGTCAGCCTGACAACCTCTGCAGCAGCCTGAGCCGCAGCCAGAGCAGCCTCTGCCACCGCGGCAGTGGCCGCGGCCACGGCGATGGCATGCTTATTCGCGTCCAATCCGTCGCCGTACTGAGAGTCGTTGTTGTTCTTGGCGGACGGCGGGAGTGGGCGAGGGGATCTACCGAAGCTCCACCGCCGGTTCTTGTCCTTGGAGGAAGAGCTGCTCTGTTTCTTGAGACCGAATATTCGCCGGAGAAAGCCCATAACTCATAGTTTGCTTCTGTAGATACCGAAAGGGTTTTGGATTTTGCGAATTCAATTGGCGAAAGAGGTCCAAGTGAGAAGATGAAGAAGAAAACAGAGTGAGGGAGCAGGGGAAGAAGATGGAGGAGAAGAAGTGAAGTAGTGGAATGGCTTCTTTTGTAAGTGGGGGAGCTAAGAGAGAGGGAGGAGATTTGAGGCATTGGATGACGCAATGGGTTTTGTGAAGGGAGGTGAAAGGTCTAAGGTAGACGCGCCGTGGGGAATGTTGGGATCGCACGCGCTTTAATGATGGGAAATTAAGGATGTAATTAAACTGCAAGGATTAGTTTGATTAGTGACCCATATACGAGGTTTTTTTTTTTTGAATTTGAAGTTTGGGTGGAACGCAATAATTTGGGCAACAATCAAGAGTGAGCAATGCATGCTTACTAGCTAAGCATCAAGTTAGTTTTACTTTCATGATAGCATATTCAAATTCGTGAGTATTTCCAAACCAAGAGATGAACTTTCAAGTTCAAATCCTTTTCTTCTCCAAGCCATAGACTTTGGAGAGCTACATTTGGAGGAAGAGAATTTGTGTCAGATAATACGAAATCGAGATCGACACAGATTTACATGATTTTCTCATTTAGTATGAACGAGACTAGTTCACGGACGAATGTCACGAATTCTTATTATTCTCTTATGTTTGAGACTTATAGTTCATGCGCACATATAAGCGCAATCTGTTACCCGTTACATTACAGATGGACTTTGATATAAGAGTCCTAAATACATTAATCATGTCTTCTAACACCTTCCCCAAATTGATGAGGGATGTGCAACATCAATTTGTGAGATATATAAGAGCATCGACTCAAAGTGTGCCCCAAACTCGACATGTTCGATTTGCTAGTACCCGAAGGAGTCTCTCCTCCACCCGAGAACCCTGATCCACATCGTCATCCTTTGCTAGAATGTCTGGAAGGCCAGGAATGAGTTCACTTTCAAACATAGAATTCACTGGGCCCCGAATGCGTGTATGAAAACTTATAAGGACTTCATTGAATATACGTCTTGCTTGAGGGTCCCCCTACTCCTCCCTCCTACTCAACTTAGGGGAAGGGGAACCCACCCTCATACAAATCCACCGCCTAGTAATCACTCAATGGTGATTCATTGTGATGGGTGGTTCGTTAGTGACTCCCAGTCGACGGCTTATATGGTATTGTGGTTGTTAACCACCATGGACAAGTGTGTGATGGGCGAGCTACTATTCTACTTTGTTCTACCTCGATTAAAGCAAAAACAAAAGCTTTTTTGGAAGGTTTCAAATCAGCACCCACAATATGGCTCTTAATGCGTGGTTCAATCAGATTGCCAAGTGTTGGTTAAAGCATTATCTCAAGAGTCAAGACTCCTCGGGTTGGCCCTGGCAAGGTGCGGCATAGATTGGCTCAATGGTATCAGTTCTCCAAAGGAACCCTCAAATTAAAGTCAAGGCTGCATCGAGTAAGTTTAATGTTAGAGCTGATTGTGTCGCTCCTCTACCAGATGATTATATAGATATTCTTGATCTAAGTTCTGATTTCCTTTGATCGTAACCTGGTTTCCTCTATTCTCCTGGTGGAATAAAAGTTGATATTGTTGTATACAAAAAGAACATAGGAATTCCCAAGTTTGGGAACTCAACTGCTTATCTAATATAAGTTAGGAAATTCAAAAAGAATCAAAAACTCTTCTGTACCAAACACATCTGGCCAGAAAATCCATCGTTCTGGTCTGTAAATTGTCTCAATACCCAAGCTAATTAAGATAGATTATATGTAGGGCAGGGAGGTGGTTGGGTGGAGAGTAGACCCAAAATTGCATTTAAATCAAAGCTTGTCCTTGTGAACTAACTGATGAAATAGGCAAGTTCAAAGAACATTAAAATATGACTGATTTAGGGAGCTCCACCTAGCATAATTGGACCCTGCTTCAAATCATTCTACCTAAACTTAATGCTACCCCGCAACACCTGTTCCTCCTGTTCCCCTTCGCTTTCACCATTTGTCCCTCTCCATACAGTTTGGCCGTGAGGGGATTCCATGCATGTACCGACAGTACGGTTGTAAACGAGTAGAGTAAAGTTTTTGCGTAGTTTGAGTTCGGGTCGTTTATAAAATTTTCAGCTCGAGTTTGACAGACTCGTGCTCGGCTTGAATATAAATGATCTAGCTCGAGCTCAATTAGGTAGAGCACGGTAAATGCTCGTTAACACGGCTTGTCAAGTTGAGTACAAGCTCGACTCAAGATGAGCTCTATTTGAAATCATTCTTGCTGAAAATGTGTAAACATAATAATTTAAAGGATAAAAAGAACACTAGATACTAAAAATAACAGCTAACTTCCACACACATCCATATTAACAAGATAATGTTCATGTTGAAAAGAGTAATTTATCTTTCCACGACCTCTAAACAAGCTAGCTCGCAAGCTTAGCTCAACAAGTCACCGAATCAAGCTAGCTCACGAGCTTATCAAGCTGAGCATGGTCTACCTCAAGTTTGGCTCGTTTACTAGCGAGTCGGCTTGTTAATTAACGAGTTGAGTGTCAAACAAGTTTTTTTTATTCGAACGCCGAGTTGATGGCGAGCGGCTTGACTTGTTTGCAGCCCTAACCGACAAATATAAACTTCTCTAATCATCTTTGGCTTAGTTCGGGTGAACATATGATTGAGTAGTGGCAGAGCCAAAAATTCGAACAAACGAGTTGAATTGAATTGTTGTAATTGAGAGAGAGAAGTTAAAGACTTATCGACTATTCTAATTTTTTAAATTTATACAAAATTTACATAGATTTTTACCTATATTTCAAAACTGAGAGTGGCTATGACCCAATCTAGTTTCAACCTAACTCCACCACTATGATCTAGTCTATATGGTCTGGAATGAGATCAAATCGCACTGTACATCGTGGTACAAAAAAGGAGGAGGTAGAATATGAGAGCACGAATCCAAACCAGAAACACATCCTGTCATGTTTAGTATGGCAAGGTTTTCGATTCAGGTGTTCATTTTTGTTTCTTTGTTTTTTAAGACCGAATCATGAAAATCAAACCAAATCCAGCTTGGTTCGATTTGGGTCGGTCCAGTTTGTTCCGGTTCGCACACAAAGTGTTATCATCATTTGTAGGCCATATGATTAGGTTACTCAAAAAGCTAAGTTATAACCCAAAATCCGAGATTTCGTCAAGGTGGGATGGATGATCATCAGCTAGGCAATTCATCACGGGACACAAAATCAAGTTTAGCTAGCTGGGGATACTTGATTAGTGATTGAAACTTGACAAGTAGTCTTAAATGATTCACTGGCATGGACCCGCCTCTTGGCCGAGATATTTAGACTTAGTTTTTTATAATTACTTATGGTATAATTTTATGTACTACGAAGCAAAACTATCATGGTATTGCATGATAGTATATGCCTCAATTTTTGTTGTTCCAAATTATATTAAAATGAATGTCATTTTGAGAATCACAAATAATTTGATTTTTCTATGCGAAAAAAGAAAAAAAGAATTTTTGATTAAAAGGAAAGATATATACTCTGTTTATTTTGATTGAATTTTGTTTATGCATGATCAGTAACCAAGCGTGTTACTGACTTGATCCGCTCATAGACTAGGCTGCACTTGCACAAGTAAGACAATTGCAAAACGTGGGAAACCATCTAATAAAAAATGTGCTTCGAAAAATGGGTGGAAATAACCAATATAGGCTCGATCATTGACAAAGCTAGGTTATGGTCCACACTTAGAAAATGAATACAAGGTCATTTGCTTCGTGGATTAGGGAATTGAGAATTTTGGTTAAAGCTGGATTTTGAAAAAACCATAAATTTATGAATAACTAGTTGTCATTATTGATTTTGAGCTGGATTTAGAGCAAAACGTACAGTCGTATCTTGGAGCTCCAAGATTTTGTTCCCCCAAAAGTGTGTTGTTGGTTGGTAGTTGATATGATATGATGGCGCCAAGTGATGACTGATGAACCTCCCTGCCCGGCTGTGGAGTATTCAATTCATGCTACTGCTGGATGCTTCTTCCCAATAATTGGGGAAGCAGATGGTTGCCCTAAAATGAAATATTATCGGCCTGTAAAGTATGCAATGTGCAAGAAACACAAGATGATTTGCAGACTGATTTTTTGCTTGATTTTTCTTGCTTCAACGCTAATTCTTGGCGTCTTATTGTTGAGATATGGGTTTACTTGTGTAAGAAGGCATTGGGGCCTTGGCCTATGTAAATAGGGCTTCGGCCCATCTGTCGTAGCTAGGGTTGCATGAGGAGGGCCGACACCGACACGTATCCCAGGGAATGAACAGACCATTGACGTTCCTGACCCTGATGGACTGGGCCGGATTTGAGGGTTTAGCTTCAGGCCCAAATAAGTATAATAGGGTCTAGTAAAGAGCCAACTTTCCACTGGGCTATCGGATGAACGGCTCGAGGGCTCGGCTCCGTGGAGGGTAATTGCGGGCCGAGTGTCCGCATTGAAGTTCAGGGAAGAAGATTGGAACAAGAACCGTACGGTTGGCCGGTTGGAGTTGGACGCACCTGAGTGACTAAGTGACCTCATTTAAATTTGATAGCTCATATTAATCTGATTTAATGAAGGACAATATGGTAATTACACAAATTATTTATTTAACAATAAAAATAAAAATAATGTTGAACCTGGTTATCGGTCCCACGCTCCGTCGGTCGCCTATTCCCGGGAACTCCGCAGACTGCTTGGGCGGTCCCTTTCCTTTCCACTCCGCCGTGGGTTTTTTGTAAGTACCCAAGTGAGAGGCCGAGAGATTTTGGTAGAGAGAGAAAAAGAGAGAGATTTTCTACTAACCGGAGGAAACTTTTTCGACGACAATGCTGGATTTGTGATGTTTGTTGATCTATTTTGTAATGTTTGTATAGATTCGGTTTGTATTGTTTGTCATTTTAGTGACATTTTGTATGGTTAGTATGCTTTGTACTGTTTGTCGGTTTTTTTTTGTAATGTTTGTAAACTTTGTTATTTTTGTGCACCATGTTTATCATTTTTTGTCAACCATGTTTACAATTTTTTGTCTAAAAAACAACCTTGTTGACTTTTGGATGAAACTCCTCTATATAAGGATAAAGCCTCCAAAGTTAACCGGGTGTTTTTTTTCCAGTTTGTATGGATTGTATGTCTAGTTTGTCATTTTTGTCCACCATGTTCGTAATGTTTGTATGTCTAAAAAAAAAATCGGGTTGACTTTGACACGGAGCCCTCTATATAGGGATGGAGCCTCCAAAGTCAACCCGGTTGTTTTTCCTTTTTTGTACGGTTTGTATTGTTTGTCGGTCCAGTTTGTATTGTTTGTACAGTTCATACGTCTGTAATGTTTGTAAATTTGTTTGTATGTTTTGTCGTTGTAGTTTGTACTGTTTATGACCAAACTGCCCATTGATTTCGAGTGGGGCCAGATCTAAAAGTTGAGATTTAAATACTTTTTATTGTCTCTCTTTTTTAATCAATTTATATTCTTTGTTTAACTTGGATTTTGAAATCTTTTGCACAGATGAAACGAGTTCATTGTGATTTGTAAATGATATTAATTATCTATATATTTTGAGAAAATTTTTCATAGCACCCATTACTATCCTATATCTCCAGTTATCACTCATTAACACATTCGTTTTCAACTTAAAATTTGAAAACTTTTGCACAGAAAAACTGATTAAATCGTGATCTATTGTGACTTACATATATATGAAAATAGTATACAGACCAAATATACCACCCTAGTATAGGGAGGTAACTATTGATAGATGATAGTGAAAAGTGATAAATGGTAGTTAGTATATATTCCTATTATGATATATTCATTCTAAATGTACTACCAAGAATTACCACTATGATATAGACGTGTAATGGATGACTTGAAATGATTTGTTCCAAAATATATCAAATGAATATTATTTTGAAAAATACGATTAAGCTTATTTTTTAATTTTTTTAATTCCAACTTAATATGAAAGAGATATTGGCCATTAAATCTGGCAGTAACCCTTATTACTCCCAGATCCGCTATTATGGAATATAAAAAATTGAAGGAGACTAATAATATATAAACAAACCAATTAACCATTAAGAAATGGTTACACATAGACACACGTCTTGATCCTTGGCAACATTCAGGCTCATATAGATTCCAGGATCAAGGAGAATATAATCTCAAATTTCACAAGAAACCGTTTACTTCACACGCATTTACTTTTAGTTTGACATAAAAATAAACGGCTTTAATCAGTCCATTTTGAGAGTTTTGCAAAATCACACCGTGCTGTCACGGTCTGATAAGAAAACCACTTAATGGTATAAGTTTGTACAATTACACAATTAATTCACAATATTAATCATAATAATATCCTATCACTAACTTATTCGATACAATCTTCGATGATAGGATTTTACCATCTCTGTTTGCAGTAGCAAATTTATTTTTTTCACCCGATTGTTAATTAAGTTTAGGTAAAATATGAAAACTCGTTTTGAGAGTGTCAGACTGACATGAAAACTGTTTATACGATTGAAACACAAAGATGCCCTACCACACGATAACTTATTCGATACAATCTTTAATAGAGTTTTACAATCTCCATTGCACAGTAGCTTGCTATAGTATTTATCTTCTCCCGGCTGTTACTTCTGAGCTGGTTCCACGTACGTTCTTCTCAGAGATGTTGATATGGAAGCCCTCTGGAAATATTAATCCGGGGTATCGAACTGCTTCCTTTCCCTTGATCACATCCCACCTGAAACAAAAGTAACTAATATTTAACGGACTAATAATTCTAAGTGCTCGATCGTCGATCATCATTTTACTCATAATGAGATTACCTGTATTTAGTGACGATGTGGTGAAAAATGATGGCCAGTTGAACCTTGACGAAATCTGCTCCAGCACAGAGTCTAACCCCACCACCAAACACCATGAAATTCTGCGATCCTGAATGCAGCTGCTGGCCCTGCATTGCAGAAAATAAATACGATGTTGACCATTCTTATAGCTCGTGACCACTTACGTTAATTGGATGTATGAGTCGACAAAAAATTAATAGTGCACGTGCCTAATTAATTAACTAACTAACTAACTAACTAACTAACTAACTAACACCTACCTTCCATCTCCATGGATTGAAGCTCAAAGGATCTTCGTATACTTTGGGGTTGAGATGAACCGAAGCCGGATAAACCATCACCGTCCATCCAGCTGGAATCAAATATCCTGTACAACTCAGAATTAAGGTAATTTGTTATTCCTAAAGATCGTTGTAAATCAATGTTACGATCACAAAAAGGTAGATTTTGAAGTTTATTCTATACAGTAAAAAAAAAAAAACCCTATATATATATAGTTACCAACTTACCATTCACTTCAACATCCTTGACCGCCTTCCTGAAAATTCCAGGGACTATATTTGTAAGCCTTAAGGTCTCGTTAATAACCTGCAAAATCAATCAATCGAATTTTACGGTCCCAAGAGTTAAGTATCAAGTTTTCAGAATGCGCGATTACAGGAAGACCTAATCAGTAAAATTTTACCATGTGGGTAAAAGTCATTGATTTGTACTCTTTCCAACTGATTCCTCCAGATTCACTCCCTTCTCTCCCTCTCAGAATGGCTTCATGTTCTCTCTGAAACAAAGGTAAAAAAAAAAAGTTTGTAAATTTTTAACCCCTTAAAACCGAACTTGCCCTTTGAGCACTTACGGTAAGTTCTTGGAGTGCCGCGGGATGCTTGCTCAAGTAGTGACAAGCCGTCACAATGGTAGAGGAAGTGGATTCGAAAGTTGCGAAAGGAAGCAAGAAGAGCAAATCAATGGCGACCTTCTCGGTTAAAGGGCTTCCATCTTTCTTCATTTCTGCTATCATAAAGTCGAGATAATCCCTCTCTTTGAATTCCTCGTGTGGGGATTCTCGCCTTTGATCCATCAACCTCTTAATAATGTTCAATGCGCCCTTTCGTCCTTTCATACACTTCCAATAAGAAGTGCCCGGAATGTAGATGGGGAAGGAGATCAACCCGTGGAGAAAATCGTCGTAACATCGTTTGAATTCTCTCACTAGTGGCTCGGTGTCGTCGTCGGTATTCATGCTGAACACCTTCTCGACCGTAAAGCTATGAATCATCTGCAAAACAAACCAGGTCACGAAAAAAAATCAGCGAAAAACAACTCATGCGCTTGAGGTTTGCGCAATTTATAGAATCGCACCGTGGAAGCCGCTTCTTTCAAATCAATGCTAGGTTTCAACGACCAGGAGTGAATGTGTCGGACGGTGTGTCGTTCCACGTCGGCGAGGAGGGTTTTGAGGCGCTCCGGTCCGAACCCTTCGAGCACCAAGTTCCTCATGTACTTGTGGGCCGAGCCCTCGAAAGCCAGCAGGCTGTCGTTGCCCATGATCTCGTTGAAGCTGTCGGAGTACCACGGCTTGAACAACATCTCTTCCCGGCCGTCCCTTTCTTGATTCAGCACCAAGCGGTTGACATCTACGTCCGTGGACACAATAACCGGCTTCCCGATAAGTCTCGTCTTGAACACCGGGCCGTACCTTTGTACCCTTTTGCTGATGAAAGGCGAGATGTCGTCGGAGGTGTAAGGAGCGAAGAACTGAAGAGTCTCTCCGATGATCGGAAGGCCCATCGACCCTGGAGGGAGTTTTGTCCTTGGAGTTGTGAACGTGTAGTAGTAGATCAGTATGGAGAAGAAGAGGACTCCAAATGGAACGCTCAAATAATGGATAGTAGTAGTAGTAGTGCTATTGCTACTACTAAGAATATTGATCGGCTCCATATCTCTCTTTGATTACTCTTTTAGGGATTGGCAAAAATAGTCTCCGATATGGGGTTGCTTTATATAGGGCCGCGGCCATACCAAACCATGAGTTTTTCCGGCTTATTAGTTGGGCAGATAATTAATGTATCGTAGTACTTGTATTTTCTACATATCTAACTATACAAAAGGTTTGGTGGCATGCACCTAAAGAGCCGCAACACTTACTTCACATCTATATGCGTTTATATCCACGTAAATTTGTGTGTATTCACATCTAGGACTGGAAATTAGCCGACTCGGGTCGAGTTTTGTTAAATTTGAGCTTGGATTTTTAGAACAAAATACACAGAAAGAGGAGTTGTAGATAAGTAAAAGGCTCGATTGGTGGTTGAAGGGTATGCTCAAAGACCTGGGATAGACTATAATAAAGTATTTGCTCCAATAGCAAGGTGAGATACCAGCATATGGCTTTTGGCTCTTGTTGCACATCATGGGCTTACAGTCTGTCATCTTGATGTCAAAAGTGCAATCCGCATGAGGAGCTTATTGAGAATGTCTACGTTGAGAAACCACAAGGATTTGTGGTTGATGGGGAAGAATCAAAAGTTTACAAACTCAGGGAAGCGCTACATGAACTAAAACAGGCTCTCATGGCCTGGTATAGTCAAATTGAAGCATACTTCATCAATACTGAGTTTGAAAAGTGTCAAAATGAATATTCTTTGTTCATTAAAAGTAGGGTTGGCAATTTCGACCTGACCCGTTTTATCCGACCTGTTTGACCTGCTTTGGGACGGGTCCGACCTGCCCCGTAGGTGGGGCGGGGCGGGCATGGGTACCTCCCATCGACTTGGCCTGCTGACTCGCTCCTACCGTCACTCTAGAAAATGACCAAGTGTAACCACCTCCTAAAGCGTAGTATAGCGGGTTTGGGTTTTAATGTCAACCCGGGTCATAAGTGTGATGACTACTCCGTGAGTTCTTATTATTTAGCAGTGAAAGTGTAGTGAAGATCCAAACAAGCAAACAAGCAAAACAAGTAAAAAGGTTGTTTTCAAGTCGAGAGAGGTCACCCGCATATGGTTCCCCCTAGACTGCAGTTGAGCCAGATTGTAATTTACCAAGTTCGATTCCAATGATAGTTATACTGCGGGAGGTTCTTAAACAGTCTGCAGTCTCGACTAAAGGTCTATAGACCCTCTCAATCTGAGTCCCTAGCGGGCGACTAACCTCCACCGGAGTAAACAGATTGAGGCCCTAACGAACCAAACCTCCACTACCGAAGTAAATCCGGTACAGAATAGTGAATTGACTCCTCGACTAAAGTTGTCAATTCACTACCTTCAATCAAGGACGCTCTATCAACCTAGGCAGATATTCTCTTTCTAGGTCAAAGCAGAAATAACAGGAATTTGATCAGGATTCATGCCATTCAACAAATCAAACCTCAATTGAACATAATCATATCACTGAATATGTACTTGGGTTCATACAATCAGACCTAACATACAAATCTAGAGTTCTTCATACCCAGGTGAATAAGAAAGTTACTCCATAGAGAGAGATGGGAAATCTAGCTCATACTGTGAAGGATGAGAATCTGCTTCTGACACTCAATCATCTCTTCTCCAAGCTCAAGGCGGGCTCCAATGGTGATGGAGATCGATCAAGGACACTTGAAGAATTAGGTTTGTCACTTTCTCTCTCTAGGTATACGCTTTTTCTCTCTAAAACTCGGAACCCTTCACTTTTGCCCTTCTTTTCCCTTAAGAAGCTGTTTGCCGCGATCCCCGTTCTGAATACCCGGTCGGGTATTTTGGGTGGAAACCGGGTATCTTCAAAACGCACCGTTGGGAAACAGGGGTTAATCCCCGGCCTGGGCCAAGAATACCCGATCGGGGATTTATGATTACTGCCCGGGCCCCCTTCTGCTTCTCAAACGCCCGAAACATGAATTCCCCGGTCTGCTCCAATTAATACCCGGCCGGGTATTTCTGCTCATTGCCGGGTATTTTTCTCCTCCAGCACACTTCAACCCAAACGTGCACCTTTCGACCCGAAACTCGTTTCTTCGCCTCGATGCCAACGCTAAGTCTTGAAATATGACATAAACGCACAACCTAGCATGAAATCGGCTTAAAACACGAGGATCAACATCTCAAACGGCTCAGGAATAAGGGTAAAAATATGTGCAATCAATGGTCTATCAAATTCCCCCACACTTAACTGTTTGCTTGTCCCCAAGCAAACCTAACTCAAACCAATGCAACTCTCCAGACCTCTATAGCAACAAACAACCTCGATCGTCGGTAGGGGATTTTCTAGATCATAAAGAAGCTTACGAGGTCAACTGGTCTTCTAAGGCGTCCCCTATCTCTCTCAATGCAAGTACTAGACTCAAGCCAGGATCATGAGAAGAAGTAGAAGTAAGACAGTCAGTTCATGGATAAAGGGACTAACACCGTTCACAACCAAGGACTCGTTGTACCGGGGTGCTCTTTCATTTCACCGTTGGAACCCCTTTTTTGCACTTTCATTTACATTTCTCTTGTTTTTTTTCATTCACTTAGCGGGGGTTCCAAATGCAGTATTTTGCACGGTCGACCCTTATTAGTCGAGCAAGAGCAATTTCTATACATCTGGCGCTCACCACAGTACTTCTTTTAACTCCTTTTCCTCAACTCGTGTGGAGGGTCAATGAAATTAAGGGGGGTCGCAAGCTCTATCCGTGCCCTTAAAAACACATTCTCAAGTAGGCAAACCGTTCACCGGGTGGAAGTTTTACTTGTACTAGAGACAACTTAGCTTCACCTTGTAGGAGTACCCACTAAGGATCACTAAAATCTTCTCCAAAACCCGATTTTTTGCAATGAACGGTGCCACTGCTTCCCATTTTACTTGACATGGAGGACCAACTGCTTCCCATTTTCCATATGAGCACCCTGTTCGATACACGAGTCCATAACATAATCCAAACAGAGTCACCATTACCACATGAATTCAACGGTCTTAGCTCCACTAATTCACAAAATCAACTGGCACAACAGAGAGCTAGATAGGAAAAAATCTTATACTTCAACATCCTCCATAGTGCTACACTACCTCCCTAGGTTGCACATTACTATAGAGACAGTCAATTCAAAGCATACTGAGCAGGCAATTTGCAAGGAGACACGTACTTGGAGCCCCGGCAACGACGCCAAAAACTTGACTCGCTCCTACCGTCACTCTAGAAAATGGCCAAGTGTAACCACCTCCTAAAGCGTAGTATAGCGGGTTTGGGTTTTACTGTCAACCCGGGTCCTAAGTGTGATGACTACTCCGTGAGTTCTTATTATTTAGCAGTGAATGTGTAGTGAAGATCCAAACAAGCAAACAAGCAAAGCAAGTAAAAAGGTTGTTTTCAAGTCGAGAGAGGTCACCCGGATATGGTTCCCCCTAGACTGTAGTTAAGCCGGATTGTAATTTACCAAGTTCGATTCCAATGATAGTTATACTGCGGGAGGTTCTTAAACAGTCTGCAGTCTCTACTAAAGGTCTCAAGACCCTCTCAATCTGAGTCCCCAATGGGCGACTAACCTCCACCGGAGTAAACAGATTGAGGCCCTAACGAACCAAACCTCCACTACCGAAGTAAATCTGGTACAGAATAGTGCATTGACTCCTCGACTAAAGTTGTCAATTCACTATCTTCAATCAAGGACGCTCTATCAACCTAGGCAGATATTCTCTTTCTAGGTCAAAGCAGAAATAACAGAAATTTGATCAGGATTCATGCCATTCAACAAATCAAACCTCAATTGAACATAATCATATCACTAAATCTGTACTTGGGTTCATACAATCAGACCTAACATACAAATCTAGGGTTCTTCATACCCAGGTGAATAAGAAAGTTACTCCATAGAGAGAGATGAGAAATCTAGCTCAGATGCGGAAACCCTACTGTGAAGGATGAGAATCTGCTTCTGGCACTCAATCAGCTCTTCTCCAAGCTCAAGCCGGGCTCCAATGGTGATGGAGATCGATCAAGGACACTTGCAGAATTAGGTTTGTCACTTTCTCTTTCTAGGTATACGCTTTTTCTCTCTAAAACTCGGAACCGTTCACTTTTGCCCTTCTTTTCCCTTAAGAAGCTGTCTGCCCCGATCCCCGGTTTGAATACTCGGTCGGGTATTTTGGGTGGAGACCGGGTATCTTCAAAATGCACCGTCGGGGAATAGGGGTTAATCCCCGGCCTGGGCCAAGAATACCCGACCGGGGATTTATGATTACTCACCGGGCCCCCTTCTGCTTCTCAAATGCCCGAAACATGAATTCATCCGTCTGCTCCAATTAATACCCGACCGGGTATTTCTGCTCATGGCCGGGTATTTTGCTCCTCCGGCACACTTCAACCCAAATGTGCTCCTTTCGACCCGAAACTCGTTTCTTCGCCTCGATGCCAACGCTAAGTCCTGAAATATGACATAAACGCACAACCTAGCTTGAAATCGGTTTAAAACACGAGGATCAACATCTCAAAACATGTGCAATCAATGGTCCATCACCTGCCCCGAGCCGCCCCATTCTTGACCCGTTCTTCCCTAAATTACATGTAATTTTAGTCAAATTATTTAGGATTTTCCTTTTTTACCTCATATTTTAAATATAAATAAAATTTTAAATAAGTGAAAATCTTAATTTCTCCAATAATTTAACTACATTTCATCATATTATGGTTTCTTTCTTGGTCTTTTAATGAAAATAACGAATATTTCTAATGTTTTTCACATAAATTAGATACCCATTGGGTCGACCTATCCCGACCCGTGCCCCATGATAAAATACCCGACCCAAACCTGACCTGCCACGGGGCGGGTATTTGGTATCGAGAAGGGATTGTGGAGTTGAAGCATTGTAGTACACATGATCAAGTTGCTGACAGAATGACCAATGCTCTGACATTAGAAGCCTTTCAGAAGTTGCGAGAGGAGTTGGGCGTCTGTGATCTTTCTGAATAGGAGAATGAGTGAAGATGAAAGCTGGAAGATGTAGAGAAGCTGGTTGCTGAAGGGCTTCAATTCATGGGAGGATATGTTGGGAAGAAATTTTTGTTGTACAAGGATTGGAGTTGAGGGCGCCAAGAACCAGGAATTCAAATGGGGTAATTAAGTTGTCAGTGAAACTGTGTCGTTTTTATTAGTTATCGGAGTCTGTTTGTGATATAAGCTATATTGTGTCATATGAGTATTTGAGTGTCAAGACACATTAGTTCTGTTTTGTTACATTTGAGTCATATATTGTGTAGTGGCTTAGTTGGTTGAGAGCTTTCAGCTCATGTAGTTTGTTAGTATACTGAGTTAGCTTGAAATCAGGCTCATGGAGTTGAGGTTGTTGATAACCGTCTGAGATTGTGGCTAACATCAACTTAGATATGTTCTTTGCTTTACATTCAATAAAAACTCATCATATTGCAATGTACACTGATTTACAATAGCTTAGTTTGGCCCTGCTGTAGGTTTTGCAGAAGCAACTTCTGGGCTCTGGCTGGAGCTTTTAGATAAGTACTTTTCAAAAAATGCAGTTGAGTGTTTGGCTGTAAAACTATTAGAAGTGCTTTTTAATGTGAGAGATTGTGTAAAATGACTATAAAGGACTTATAATATAAAATATAAATAAAAATTCTAAACAATAAAAAGTAGTCAAAATGGATCTTGTTAGATTTCTTTTAGATTAAATAATATGATTTTATTTTTAAAATGATATAATCTTGTATTTTCAAAACAACTTTTCGCAGAAGCTCCAAATCGGAGCTTCTGCTTTTATTTTATACAAAAACACTTTTCGGCTTTTCAAAAGCCGAGCTTTTACAGGTGTTTGGCCCTATTTCAACTTTTGAACCCGAAAAGCACTTCTAAAAGCCGGACCAAACATAAGGAATATATATATACTCTAAGCAAATTAGTGAAATTGCATAATTCTAGTCCATAAATTCTGTCAATAGTCACTATGCCAGCTAATTGACAAACATCCATCCATGCCCAATAGATATTTAGATTGATTATGACGTTGGGTAGTGGGAGCGTATGCCCAAAATCATGCATTTATAAAACTTGTCTTTGGTTAACTCGTCGTCCTCCGCCAACGCCTGTTCGGTCATCATCATCTCTAGCAGGCTGTGCGTGTATCGATTCAGTCCAGAATTAGACTTATACGAAATAGAAACGACCCTGAAATTGTAGAGGCCCGATTCTATAAAAAAAAGAGGTTCTGAATGGGTGATAATAACTTAATTGAGTAGAAGAAGGGAGAATAATTTTATCTGAATCAAAGAATATGAAAAATATTCGAGAATTTTTTTTTTTGATAGGATAAACTTATAATTTTTAAGTCTAAAGGTAAGTATAATAGGAACTATTTACAATATCTCCTTCCTTATTCTCTCTAGAAAATACATGACAAATAATGAACTATCTACACAATAAATAAAAGCCAAATGAGAACTTGAAGCCCCATTTCAAATTTCCTGCATCCAGAGTGAAAGTAGGAAGAGCATTTTGGTCTTCACAATTACTTTTTTTAATTCATTAAAAAAGACACTTACTAGGATTCGAACCATGACCACTTTAAAGAAAAGCAAAGATTATAACCAATAACACTAAGTACAATTGTTGTATCTTTTTAAATTAAAAACATATAATCGCAGAGAGGGAAAAACCCTTCCCCCATTTCAAATTCCCTGCTCCAGGAGCGTTTGTAGGAAGTGTAGAATAGGGAGTGTCAATTTTTTTTTCTTTTTCCTCTGTGGAACGAGCCAACTTACCGTACACATGTGGATTTAAACGGGTCCAAGAGTGCCAATTTTTTTCTTTAAGTCCTTTTATTTCTCCGTGGTGGTAAAATATATATGAAAAGACAAAAACAATACTCCTTTTTATTGATAAAAAAAAGAAAAAATTAACAATAAACTAATACATGGATTCTAATGGCTAACCGCTAATCATAAAATAAAAGAGTTGAATGGGCCTGACCTACACGGGATTTGCCCATCAAGTAAAACATATGAACTTCATGGGTTTGCCATTCTAAAACAAGCTATTTTCTATAGCATAATATATATTATGTTATTATTTTATATCTTAGTGGCTAAAATATAATGTATTTTAAAGTTATTCAATGGTTCAACCTCAACCAACACAATTAGTCCAATTTTTATCATTTCAAATATTAATTATTTGATATTATAATGATTAAATTATAGTTTATATTATAGGGAATCGTTTGGTATTTGTTAGTAAAAATCTAAACAGAAATATCTATTTGGTTATTTTTAACATTAAAATGATCATAAACATTTTCAGTATCCTTTCGAAATTCTATAGTTTTATTCCCGTATAAGTGATGTGCAAATGGCGAATTGCAGTCATCTCTTTTCTTTCATTATTTTTTATTTTCAAATAAAAAGTTTAAAGTAAAGAATAATTGGAGTTTGGCATGGGTCGGTCAAACATGCTGAATTTCAAGTTTTGGACCGTTTTGATCAAGTCTAATTTATAATCACATGGTTCCCTGATACCCGATGATAATCTCAATCCAAACCAGTTTGGCAGGTGAGTCCGTGTTTACCACCATTTTCTAGGGATACAAGAACGGTGGTTCCTATCCCGAATTGTGTTGTTCATTCTTGATTTCTTTAAATTTTATCACGGCTTGGCAAAAAACCAGAAAGCACAATGATGACAAGATGAAAGTTTTATAAAGCAAATTAATCGGCCAACGGGCCGAGCAAAAGCTAGCAACGATTGTGAGATGCTCATTTCCCGAAAACCCGCGGGATAGGCGAATTTTTATTCGATTTTCTGGAATTCGGTTTCTATAAAACTTACTCCACCTCATCATATTACCAGGTAACAGGTATCTGAATTTGGTTCATAAGGTTGATTTTTGATTCGTTGCATCATTCAGGTCTTTTTCCTACTAAAATTCACTATTTTTAACACGTGTTTAAAAAAAAAACTATACAACAATAAGCTATATACCCCCATTACATTATCAAATTTCATACCTCACCTTCCTCTGGCCAAACGGCCGGGGCCATGCTAGTGTTATTTGGAGACAGAAATATTTTTGGGCATCAATAAAAAGGGGCTAAATCAGCGTACTTGGCTATAGCATATTGACCTTCATTGCTTGCATTTGGAACCTCACCCTCCATCTGTTAAACAAACTTTATCATGATTTGTTTCTAATTCGGTTATTAGACGTAAATATTATTTGCTACTACGTCTGTCTCTAAAGAGAATTAGAGACAAAGGCGTTCGATGCAAATAACTCATTTGTTTCCATATATATACAGAAACAAATAAATGACTTTTAGAAGCCAATAACCTTTGTCTCTATATCCCGATTTTCTTGTAGTGTCAACACATATGATAATGACATAATAACCGTAATGTCTATCTATCATAGGGTTAATTAACAACTAATAAGTATGAAAAAACAAACCAAAACTATATAAATAAAAGGTTTAAAGCAATGATTATAAGTATAACACATTAAAAGTATAATACTCAATACACCTTGCACTGTACATCTAGACTGCTTTTACTATTCATACAGACTCAAATTTCCTATTCACTGAGTTCTTATTGGTTGTTGAGTTGTGGTGGGTCCTTTGTGTCCTTTTACCGTCGTTTGTGGTGTGTTCTTCCTTTCTTTTGTTAGGTGTGATCTGAAGTACGCTGGGTGAAAAATCGCTTTGGTCACAGGGATGCATTTGTGGGGCAGATGATTTTTTGGTGCTGGAGGATTGCTGATGGATGCTCTGGTGAGTGGTGATGGGGATTTCAGTCACCATCGATGACTTCTAGTGGGAGATGGGATTTCAGTCAGCCTTTTCGCCTTGCAAAGAGAAGAGAGAGAGCGTGTTAATATAAAACCCGCTAACGCCTCTGTACTGTACACGCAGAGACCTTTACACTGGTCATTTAGACTCAAAATTCCTATTCATCTGACACCGGGCTTTTACTGTGCGGGGGTTTGGCATCGCTGGTTGCCATTGGGGGCCTTTGGTTTGATTTGGATTTGCCCAGTTTTTCTGGAATTGGATTGGTTTCCCTGACAGTGGGGCCTCTGGTTGGATCTGAATTGCTTGAGAAACTTCTCTGGTGTGGTTTGGTTCGTCTCCAGGTTCACTTTGCAGTATGGTCGATTTTTAGGGGGATTTCGTCGGTGGGACCAAGGCGTTAGGGGAGGGAGTTTTTGGATTCCACGCGTTCCTTTGCGTTGGTCACCAAGAAACTTTGCTGCCTTTGCAGAGATGAGGAGACCCTTGATGGGAGATCTGGAGGGGACTTGACTTGAGGGAGGGAACTGGGACTTGCACAGAGAGGCAGAGAGGCCTGAGGAGAGTGGAGATTTTCGAGAAGATAGAGAGGGGCAGTGATATTTCCCTTCTTTGCTTTGGTGGACAGAACAACACGAATTCATTTTTGGTCCACTCATTTCACCTAACCCCTTCTACCCTCTCTTATCAGTTCGCTTGGACGGTCTTCACTAATGAGGACCTCTCTCTCTCCCTATCTTCTCTGAACTCGCCAGTGCAATTACTCACCGGAGAACAAATGGCGACCCCCGGTGACTGTGATTGTCACAAGAATCTCTCTCTGTTCTCTCATCTTCGCTGGTGCTATCGAAGAACCGCTGGTGATTAACGGCGATGACTTATGCAAGAATCTCGTCTCTCGCAGGAATAATCTCTTTTGTTTATTGGTCTGAGCATTCTCCCTTTTGAGATTGCCTGAGGAAATCGGGGTCTTGTAACAACAAATTTGGAACTTGAAACCCTAAAGCTTGTATTGATTTGTCTCAAGGATTACAATATATATTGGATGTTCTATTGCTACCAGACAAGCTTCAAAGTACATGTTTGTAGTTTTCTTGAAATAGAAACAAACACTGACTTGAACCAAAAGCAAACTTGTTGCAGAACAAAGTGGAACGACAGGGTTGTGGCGAAACGGTGCGCAGCGGCACAAGTAGCTGGAGTATAACAAAATGCAGCACTTCAGCTTGTCTTCTTCAGTCGAGAAACAAAAGGTAAAGTTGAAATGACCGTTGAAGCTTTGAAATTCAATTTCCCTGCGGTGTTACCCCCCCCCCCCCCCCCCGCGCAAGCTGTAGAAATGGCGCGGGAGACAGTGGTTTGGTGAGATAAATCGTCAAGTTGGTGAGTCGAAGAGACATGGAGGAGTTTCAAAATGCTAGATTGGAGCTTCTCGCGCACAAGATGGCAATCGAGCTCGATGTGCTTGGTTCGCTCATGAAAAGTGGAATTCTGAGCAATGTGAATTGCACTCTGATTGTCGCAGTACAACAAAGCAGGCTTGTGATGGTCAACCTTGAAGTCACGAAGAAGATACAGGAGCCATTGGATCTCACAAGCAGTATAAGCTAGAGCCCTGTACTCTGCTTCGCAAGAAGAACGGGAAATGATCAGCTGCTTCTTCCTTTTCCAGGAGATCAAAGAGTCTCCAAGGTAAACACAATACCCTGTCGTTGATCGTCTTGTTTCTACACAAGCTGCCCAATCTGAATCAGTATAGGCTTTTAATTGTAGTGAACCAGTGCTTGGTAGAAATAGACTAGTGGCAGGTGCTGTCTTGAGATATCGGATGATTCTGAGAACAGCTTTGTAGTGAATAATAGTGGGAGTAGACATGTACCGACTTAGATGTTGGGTAGCAAAACTGATGTCAGGTCGAGTGGTTGTGAGATAGATCAGCTTCCCAATCAATGTTCTGTAATGCTCTGGATCAGAATAGGGTGTGTCAACTGTACTGGAGAGATGCAATTTGTAGTCCATGGGTGTAGTGACTGTTTTGGAATCTAAAACTCCTGCTTCTTCAATAATCTCCAAGGTGTATTTCCTCTGGGAAAAATGAATGCCTTTGTTGTTCCTGGAAACTTCAATGCCTAAGAAAAACCTCAGAACTCCCAAATCTTTAATGCTAAAGGCAGTGTGTAGAAATTGCTTGAGAGAGTTGATCTCTGTAATATCATTGCCACCAATGATCAGATCATCCACATATATCAAAATACAAGTTATGAGGTCTCAGTAGCTTTGTAAAATAGGGAATGATTAGCCATGCTTTGAATATAACCAACTTCCTGCAACTTGTCTGTTAATTTTGAAAACCATTGACGAGAAGCTTGCTTGAGGCCATATAGAGATTTCCTTAATCGACAAACAGGATGAATGTAGTCTGGAGGAGGATCATAACCCTTAGGAAGTGTCATGTAGACCTCTTCTTGTAAATCCCCATGTAAAAAGGCATTGTTTACATCTAATTGATGTATGTGCCAGTTTCATATTGATGCAATAGCCAAGAATGTTCTGATTGTTGTCATCTTAATGACTGGGGCAAATGTATCTTGATAATCCACTCCCTCCTGTTGGGAATTTCCCTTTGCAACTAATCTGGCTCTCCTTCTGTCTAGTGAGCCATCAGAATCAAATTTTGACTTATAAACCCATTTGTTGCCAATTGGCTTCTTGCCAGCAGGCAACTCAACCACATCCCATGTCTTGTTTTTGAGCAAAGCTGTGATCTCATGTTTCATGGCATGATTCCACTCTTCTAATTGAGAAGCCTCTTTATATGTTTGTGGATCATGGTGAGAAGAAATGTTTAGCAGATAATGACGAAAATGTGGCTCAAGGGAATCATAGGAAATAGTAGAAGATAGATAAAACCTGTTGTCTTGGATATGATGCATTGATTTGTGAGCTGGCCTGCTAGACTGTTGAGCAAGGTAGCAATGATAGTTCTTAACAAGATGAGAAGGATGTTTAACATGTCGACTGGATTTTCTTGTTGGTAAAGGTTGTGATGGAGGAGGTAATGTTGTTGGTTGAGTGGAAGAGGAAGGTGGGTTGGTAGGTTGGGGAGGTTCAGGAGGAGGAGAGGAAGGAGAGGGATTAGTGGAAGGTGCAGGAGGAGGAGATGGTGGATCAAGAGGAACAGTAGGTGGAGAGGGAATGAACATGTCATCAATGAAGGATGGGGAAGATGTAGAAGGAAGGGGATAAAGATGATCAGAAGTAGAATGACCCACATCAGCAGGGGAAATGGTTTTGAATGGAAAATGGGATTCATGAAAAATGACATCCCTGGAAATGAATATGTCATGGGAAAGAATATCATAGATTCTGAATCCTTTAATTCCAGGGGAATAGCCAAGGAAAACTCCTTTTCTAGCTCTAGGTTGGAATTTAGTTCTGTGACTTCCTAGAGTACTAGCAAAGCAAAGACTGCCAAAGACTTTTAAGTCTGTTAGGTCTGGTGGCTTATGATATAGCTGTTCATAAGGAGTTTTGTTGTCCGGAATGGTGGAAGGCACTCTATTTATGAGGTAGACAACATGTTTGACATAGTCTCCCCAAAAACTAGGTGGCATAGAAGCTTGGAAAGAGAGGGCTCTAGCAACTGAGAGAATATGTTGATGTTTCCTTTCAACTTTGCTATTTTGTTGTGGGGTTTCAACACACGACATCTCATGGATTATACCAGTAGACTGAAAATAATCATCCATTTGAATTCCTTCCCTTGATCACTCCTAATTCTTTTAATGTTTACTTGAAACTGCCTTTGCATTTGATTACAAAAGGCAATCAGTTTAGGTCTGGATTTTGATTTTAGAGTGAGGAGAATGATCCAAGTCATTCGAGTATGGTCATCAACTATAGTGAGAAAGTATTTGTAACCATCATGAGAAGGAACAGGGTTTGGACCCCAAATATCAACATGAAGCAGTTCAAAGGCATACAAAGTTACACTTTGACTGGAAGGAAAAGGAAGCCTTCTTTGCTTTGCAAAGTGGCAAACATCACAGGGTTGATCTCTTTGAGTTTGAATAGAGGTACAAAAAAGGTTGAGGTGAGGGATTTTGGAATGGGAGACATGGCCCAAACGAAAATGCCAAAGATCAAAATTTGAAGAACTAACTGCTGAGATGTGCTTAGGTCTACTATAGCCTTCTAGGTGTAAAGTCCATTGAGTAGTCTAGCAGAACCATTCACTTTCTTCTGCATCAGATCCTGTATAAGACAAAGGTTAGAGTGGAAGGTTAAGGAGAGTGAATTTTTGGTGGTTAATTTGCTGACAGAGACCAGATTGAAAGCAAAATGAGGAATGTATAGGACATCCTCCAAGTTAAGGAAGTCATTAAAGTATGTGGTGCCAGAATGTGTAGCCAGAATGTGCTCACCAGTTGGTAAAGTAATGTAGACATTCTCAATGGGTTTATAGTTGTGTAAGTGGTAAAGAGAGAAAACAATGTGATCAGAGGCTCTTGTATCTAGGATCCATCTGTCATTTTGGTGAAGGCTAGCATTCATAACTGGAATTGATAGAAGGCATGAAGAATTAGTACCTCTGCTGGAGACAAAAGCGGCTGAGTAAGATGGTTGAGATTTCTGTGAGTTCATCAAGCTCATGAGCTTATCATAGTCAGATTTGGTGAGCTTCACCTCATCTTCTTGATGGACAGCTGGAGCAATATGAGCTTGACCCCTACCTCTTCCATAAGTGGTTGTAGATTGAGTTCTGGGAACATAATCAGGTGGGAAACCGTGCTTTTTGAAACACTTGTCTTCATGTCCTTGCTTCTTGCAAAAGGTGCACTCAATCACCCTTGACTGTTTGAGGAATAGAAGTTATGGGAATGTAACCAGGTGGCCAGCCATGTTTTGAGTAACAAACATCTTCAGTATGACCTTCTCTTTTACAAAATGTGCAAAAGGGTCTCTTGACAGTGGAAAAAGCCAAAAAGGCCTTCTGTTGGGACCTTGTAAAGCTAGAGCAGATGAATCTGTGATGACAGAGGCTACCATTTTGCCAGTTTGAGACCATAGAGCTGCTTCTCATGCTGAAGCAATCTCTAAAAAACTCGGTTAATAGTTGGTAATTCTTCTCCAAACAGAACTTGAGAACAAACCCCAGAGAAATGTTCATTGAGGCCTCTGAGGAATTTGATAACATAGCTAGTGTCATGGTATTCTAGCACCCTTTTCATGGCTCGACATTCAGTGTGACTAGTAGATGTACAATCACAGGGGAGAAGGGGTTGGTAGTTATCCAGTTCATCCCTTAGTGTGATTACTCTACCATAATACTCAGTAATGGTTTGGTTACCTTGTTTCAGGGTAGCAAGAGCTTCTTCAATTTTCGCAATGCTGATGATGTCACCAGAACCATATCTTGTCTGTAGACTGCGCCAAGCTTCATAAGCAGACTTGCTGGAGAGGATTGTCTTCCTGATTTCACCTTCAACAGATTGCTGAATCCAGCTAAGTATCATCACATTGTTGCGGACCCAAGCACCATGCTTTGGATCTGTCTCTGGTGGTTCTGGTATGGTTCCATTGATGAACCCCAGTTTGTTTTTTTGCAGCTAGAGCGTTGAACATTGCGCGGCTCCAATCGTTGTAGTTGTTAGTAGACAGACGGTCAGCAACCAGGAGAGAGCCAGGTTGCTCTGAACCATGAAGGAAGTAAGGATCTTCCATCTGGTAAGTAAGTTGTGGTGGTGGTTGACACGCCAAAACACAACACCTAACAATGGTCAAGTGTAAACAATGAAAGGGACTGCAGTATAGTGGCACAAGTAATAAATATCGAATCCACGGGTCTCTAGAGTTACTATTACTCAGCTTCAGTTCATTATCTAGCAGACTAGATTAAGGATTGATTAACTAAACTACTCTACTAACTAAACTAAGTAAAACTACTAATTACAGTTTGGGAACTCACTTAGGTATGATTCCCCCTAGCTCCTCAATTAGGTCCAAGTTGTAATTCCTTTTGGTTGTTTACTGTTGATTAAACTGCGGAAGATCCGACAGTAGCTTGGAATCTCTTAAGCTGACCAAGCCCTCTCAGTCTAACTATCCGGCAGACGACTAGTCTTCACCGGGATAGACAGCTGAAGCAATAAGCACAGAACTCCACTACTGGAATTGGATTCCAGTACAAAGCAGTAAACTGGCTAACTCTCGTATAGCCAATCTCCTACTACCGAATGATGAGGCTCTAACAACCTAATCAGATTCTATCTATCTCAGGTTGCAGCAGAAATCAGGAAAAGTTGATCATACTTCAATTGTCTCAATAAACATGCATCATTCGATTATAATCAAATAATATAGCATTCAAAACTTCATACAAGAAAGATCCTAACTCATGGAACTAGGGTTCCTCAAAACCTAAGTGAAGGGAAGTTACTCCATAGAGAAGAGAGAGACTGTAGAAATCTGATCTAGATCTTCAATCTCCATCTCCAAGCTTGATTCCCGAGCTCCAATGGCGAAGAAATCCTCCAAAATAGCTCCAAGAATGTTCCCAAGTCGCTCTCTCTCTCTAGGGTTCGTCCCTTGGGTGTTTGGGATCCAAAACCCAGCTCTCCTCTTTTCCTTTTGCTGAAAATCGGGTTTTAAACAGCAATTCCCGACTCACACGGCCAGGCCACACGGCCGTGTGGCTTTCCCAGCTGCCCGTGTGAACGCTCGGTGATTTCTACATGGCCACATGGCCAGGTCACACGGCCGTGTGGGTTGTGCCCGTGTGGCTTGCTCAGCCTCTGTTTAATGCTTCGTTTCTCCCTCGTCCGGACTCCGAATCAGTCGCCGTTTGATCCCAGACGCTCGTAGTCTCGTCCTCTTTCTTTTCATGACAAGATTTCATGATTCTTTGTCCATAAAGTGAGGTAGAAATCCATTCTTCTTCAGGTCATACCCGAGTTTCTTCTCCCGAATCGTCAATTGATCTCTGATTGACTTGAAACTTGCGCCTATGCTTCACTTTATGTGCTAGGACCTGAAATGTGACAAAGGAACACAACCTAGCATAAAATAGGCCAAAGAAACGATAATTCAAGCTCAAACAATCAAGAAACAAAGGGGAAAACATGTGCAAATACCGAGTCATCAAATCCCCCCACACTTAACTGTTTGCTTGTCCTCAAGCAAACCTAACTCAAACCAATGCAGCTCTCCAGAGCTCTATAGCAACATACAACCCCGATCGTCGGTAGAGGATTTCCTAGATCATATAGCAGCTTACAAGGTCAACTGGTCTTCTAAGACGTTCCCTATTTCTCTCAATGCGAGTACTAGACTCAAGCCAGGATCATGAGAAAAAGTAGAAGTAAGACAGTAGTTCATGGATAAAGGGACTCACACCATTCACAACCAAGGATTCGTTGTACCGGGGTGCTCTTTCACTTCATTTCACCGTTGGAACCCCTTTTTCTCACTTTCATTTACATTTTTCTTTCATTTGGTGGGGTTCCAACTGATTCTTTTGCACGGTCGACCCTTATTAGTCGAGCAAGAGCAATTTATGTACATCTGGAGCTCGCCAGAGTACTTCTTTTAACTCCTTTTCCTCAACTCGTGTGGAGGGTCAATGAAATTAAGGGGGGTCGGAAGCTCTATCCGTGCCCTTAAAAACACATCCTCAAGTAGGCAAACCTTTCAACGGGTGGAAGCTTTACTTGTACTAGAGACAACTTAGCTTCACCTTGTAGGAGTACCCCACTAAGGATCACTAAAATCTCTTCCAAAACCCGATTTTGTGCAATGAACGGTGCCGCACACGTTGGGCTTACCCCATGTTTAAGATTTAATGATTTTGACATGGAGGACCAACTGCTTCCCATTTTCCATATGAGCACCCTGTTCGATACACGAGTCCATAACATAATCCAAACAGAGTCACCTTTACCACATGAATTCAACGGTCTTAGCTCCACTAATTCACAAAATCAACTGGCACAACAGAGAGCTAGATAGGAAAAATCTTATACTTCAACATCCTCCATAGTGCTACACTACCTCCCTAGGTTGCACATTACTATAGAGACTGTCAATTCAAAGCATACTGAGCAGGCAATTTGCAAGGAAACACGTACTTGGAGCCCTCAAATTTAAAAATTTGGACAGTGGACTAGGCTCCAAGCACACAAACAGCCAAACATTCACCCGCATACATAATCGAACCCCCCCCCCCCCCACACTTAAGCACGACATTGTCCTCAATGGAGGAAAGATAAGGAGGGTAGAACGAAGTTACCAGATCAAGGGTGAATGATGATGTACGGGTCAGGCAGTGCATTCCAGGAAGAGAGAGTAATCAGAACATAAACACCACACAAAATCTCACAAAGGTTGAGTTATTGACTCTAAAATCAAATAACAAAACTGACTCAACCGAGGAGAAATAGAGAAAGAAATGCAAACCGACTGGTTGGGTTGCCTCCCAACAAGCGCTTCTTTCACGTCGTGAGCCGGACGATGGCTCCTAAGTTTCGGTCCATGCTAGAACCTCCTTGAAGTTGAGGTTCTCGTCGATGAGGTGGAGTCTCAAGTCACGAGCATGTGGTGTGGCAGGTGATGAAGGCTCATGTACTTGATGCAGATGAAGTCTCCACCCTCGAGACCTCTTCTTCTCTTCTCTCGTCTCATTGCCCCAAACCAGATATGACAGCATCGACCGACCACCATCGCGTCCACCAAGAGGGACCGATGTCGATGTGGCCTTGGTCTGGCAAAGAGACACTACAAATGGGTCCTTGCCAAGCAGTTCCTCAAAGTTTGGTAAGGGTATTACTTGCAACTCATGGTCGGTGCATGCCTCTTCCACCTCAACTTCATCCTCAGCCTGGACGCCAATTGCTTCCTCAACCCCCCTTCCTTCTTCAAAATGTGGTCTCTCCCCTAGGAAAAGATCAAGAACCACCTCTTCTTTTCTTTCTTCCTCATCATCCACAACTTCCTTCCTCATCCTTGCTCGCTCTTCTTCTTCTAGAACAGATTGGAGAGCAAGTCGCCAAGCAATTTCTTCAATGGGATCATCTTGCATCTCCTCGCACGGGCCCAGCATGTTAGAGCATAAATGAGGAAAGGTGTGGTCTGCAACCAAAGGACTTTCCTGATCATGGTTATCATGGGAGTTCTCTGTGATAACTTCTGTATGCTCCTCAACGCTCCCATAGCCTTTGTCATCCTCCACCTCTTCTAGCGTGGTAGCAGAAAGGTGATCTTGAGCAAGATGTGAGCAAACTTGCTTCACCCACTCTGTTTGCTTCGCTGAGCGCTGAACAGTCTCCTCCATATCATGGAGAAATGAGGGATCGGAAGTGGCAAGGGCTTTGATTTGAAGATCCATCTTGGAGCATGATTTCTCAGTGTCTCGAGCAAACTGCTCCACGAGAAGCCTTAATTGTTTGTTCGGATCTTCCAGTGAAGTGTAGCATGGCTCTGCAGAGTGACCCGTGAAGGCTGCCATGGGTAACTCCAGCTTCGATGGCCCTTCTGGTTGTGGGAGAAAGTCTTCTTGGTAATGAGGTTGTTCTTGATATGCCCAGGGGTCTGATTGTTCTCCGTAGTAAGGGGGTTGGTACTGGAACCCGAATCCATAGTCTTCTCCTCCTTGATTGCTGTAGGGAGTCGCGGGGTAATACCACCCGGATGGTGGTGGATACCCCCAATGATTGGAGAAGCCATTAGGATCTATGATTCAGATCTGCACCAACAAAAACAAAAACACCCAAGTGAAAAGCAAGGGTGGAAAAGAAAAGAAAAGAAAAGAAAAGAAAAGAAAAGAAAAGAAAAACGCTAAAGTAACAAACTTCTGCCTTTCCTAATACTCTAGAAAGTCCCCGGCAACGGCGCCAAAAACTTGACACGCCAAAACACAACACCTAACAATGGCCAAGTGTAACCAATGAAAGGGACTGCAGTATAGTGGCACAAGTAATAAATATCGAATCCACGGGTCTCTAGAGTTACTATTACTCAGCTTCAGTTCATTATCTAGCAGACTAGATTAAGGATTGATTAACTAAACTACTCTACTAACTAAACTAAGTAAAACTATTAATTACAGTTTGGGAACTCACTTAGGTATGATTCCCCCTAGCTCCTCAATTAGGTCCAAGTTGTAATTCCTTTTGGTTGTTTTACTGTTGATTAAACTGCGAAAGATCCGACAGTAGCTTGGAATCTCTTAAGCTGACCAAGCCCTCTCAGTCTAACTATCCGGCAGACGACTAGTCTTCACCGGGATAGACAGCTGAAGCAATAAGCACAGAACTCCACTACTGGAATTGGATTCCAGTACAAAGCAGTAAACTGGCTAACTCTCGTATAGCCAATCTCCTACTACCGAATGATGAGGCTCTAACAACCTAATCAGATTCTATCTATCTCAGGTTGCAGCAGAAATCAGGAAAAGTTGATCATACTTCAATTGTCTCAATAAACATGCATCATTCGATTATAATCAAATAATATAGCATTCAAAACTTCATACAAGAAAGATCCTAACTCATGGAACTAGGGTTCCTCAAAATCTAAGTGAAGGGAAGTTACTCCATAGAGAAGAGAGAGACTGTAGAAATCTGATCTAGATCTTCAATCTCCATCTCCAAGCTTGATTCCCGAGCTCCAATGGCGAAGAAATCCTCCAAAATAGCTCCAAGAATGTTCCCAAGTCGCTCTCTCTCTCTAGGGTTCGTCCCTTGGGTGTTTGGGATCCAAAACCCAGCTCTCCTCCTTTCCTTTTGCTGCAAATCGGGTTTTAAACAGCAATTCCCGACTCACACGGCCAGGCCACACGGCCGTGTGGCTTTCCCAGCTGCCCGTGTGAAGGCTCGGTGATTTCTACACGGCCACATGGCCAGGTCACACGGCCGTGTGGGTTGTGCCCGTGTGGCTTGCTCAGCCTCTGTTTAATGCTTCGTTTCTCCCTCGTCCGGACTCCGAATCAGTCGCCGTTTGATCCCAGACGCTCGTAGTCTCGTCCTATTTCTTTTCATGACAAGCTTGCATGATTCTTTGTCCATAAAGTGAGGTAGAAATCCATTCTTCTTCAGGTCATACCCGAGTTTCTTCTCCCGAATCGTCAATTGATCTCTGATTGACTTGAAACTTGCGCCTATGCTTCACTTTATGTGCTAGGACCTGAAATGTGACAAAGGAACACAACCTAGCGTAAAATAGGCCAAAGACACGATAATTCAAGCTCAAACAATCAAGAAACAAAGGGGAAAACATGTGCAAATACCGAGTCATCAGTGGTGTATGTGCAGATGCTGCTGCATCTGGATGTTTTTTCATCGGCGGCGCCTGGAGTTTCCCAGGCTATGATACCATAACAACAAATCTGGAACTTGAAACCCTAAAGCTTGTATTGATTTGTCTCAAGGATTACAATATATATTGGATGTTCTATTGCTACCAGACAAGCTTCAAAGTACATGTTTGTAGTTTTCTTGAAATAGAAACAAACACTAACTTGAACCAAAAGCAAACATGTTGCAGAACAAAGTGGAATGACAGGGATGTGGCGAAACGGTGTGCAGCGGCACAAGTAGCTGGAGGATAACAAAACGCAGCACTTCAGCTTGTCTTCTTCAGTCGAGAAACAAAATGTAAAGTTGAGATGACCGTTGAAGCTTTGAAATTCAATTTCCCTGCGCTGTTATCTTGCAGGGCGTTGACGAGATGGGGATCGCCGAGAACCCATCGGTGATTATGATTCCTTTTATCGCCGGAAAAAGCACGCTGTTTTACCGCTCTGTAGGTTCCCTAATACTTTACTATTATGGGTCGTGTTCGCTCAGCTTCCGAAGGGGATGCCGACGACGGGTCCATTGGTGATTATGGTTCCTTTTTCTCTCAGCTTTTGAAGGGGATTCGACGACGGGTCCATTGTTAGAAAGACGGTGGTCAAATTCTAGGGGAAAGGCACAAGGATAGAATATTTATATCTTTGTGTTCTGATATGGAGATGATGTATGCAAGAATCCCGATAATCACAGGTATTTATATCTTTGTGTTCTGATATGGAGACTATTATGGTTCTGATTTTTGTTTTCATTCTAATTCATTGCACGCAATGAGGACCGGCGATGCCAGCAAAAAAGATGAGAAGGCTTCATATTTCCCTTCGACTCGAGGACCTGCCTGATCTCTCAGTCTCTTTGATACAGTTGAGTGACGATTCAGAGGAGATCTGTTGGGCCATAGTTAAGCAGTATTGGGCCTAAGAGGCCCGTGTAGGCCCACAAGGAGACAGAGGCTAAGCCCAAAGGAGGGGACCGAGTCAAAGAACGAGACCCGAGGAGACATGGGGAGAAGAGACACCACAGGCGGCCGCCCTATGACGTGACTGGAAGTAGGCCGCCTGACACAGGAGACCGTTGGTGTCAGGGAAAGTAGATCTTCCTAGGATCTTTACCTCGTACAAATCAGGACTGAGCATTTAATGCCCGCCGCGGGCGGTCCAAGTAAAGTCTAATGTGCTTAGGCCACCTGACAAAGCACTAAATGCCTCTTACCTAAGCTGGCTGACTATAAATACACCGGTATCGGCATTAATGGTAACTCAACTACTCTCTCTCTATCTAAACCTAAAACAACATTTCTTACTTCTCTCTCTAACTTAGGCATTGGAGGGTGTACGGGGAACCGCCCACGGACCCTTGTTTTGCAGGAATTGGAGTACGCCCTTCATCTGGAACAGACGTCTTGCTTGCCCTGCACTCAACCGCCTAGAACATTCTAGGCTTAAACAATTTGGCGCCCACCGTGGGGCAAGAGAGACACTGAAGAAAGGATGGACGGGAGCTCCAATACTCCTGTCAAAGACATGGTCAGAGGAGATGGCTTCCGCAGCCAAGGGATCGCAACGGGAGGCCTCCGCGGGATGGAAATGCCCGTGGTGGAGGAAGAGATGGAGATGGAGGACCGCGTAAAAAGCCAAGGGCAGCAGATATCAAGCATGCAAGAGAGTTTGAGCCAAATCCTGGCCATGCTCAGAGAAAAGGAAGGGGAGGCCCCAGAAAGTTCGGGGAAGCGAGCAGCCAAAGGAAAAGGAAGAGAGAGAGAACCCGACAGCCCTGCTCCGACAGAAGGCGGGGAGTCAGACGAAGAAGAAGGAGCAGGAGATGACAGCCTTGGGTTCCTGGAAGAACATCTTAAGCCCACATATGAGGGCGCAAAGACCCACCACGTCCTACAAAACCCACTAGCCCAAAGTCTGTTTAAAACTCAAGTACCACCGAACTTCTCATCACTCGGGCTGCCAACTTACGACGGAAGCTCGGACCCCGCCAACCACCTGAGCGCCTTCATACTGAAGATGCAGCTCATCAATGCCACAGACGCCGATCTGTGCAAGGCATTCCCAGTCACATTTGGAGGGCACTGTCGAACCTGGTATACATCCCTTCCCGGGGGAATAATCGAGAACTTTGAACAGTTTGCCACCCTCTTCTCCTCCAAGTTTGCGTCCCAGCGAAGGAGGAAGCTAACCGTCTCAGCCCTAATCAACTGTAAGCAAGGCGGAGAAGAAACGCTGACTGATTTCTACGACCGGTGGAACGCCATAGCCTGTGAAGTGCAAGGGATATCGCCCAGTGTAGCAGCGGGGAACTTACGAATGTCTACACACAGCCGCGAACTGCGGAGAGCGCTCATCAAAAAAGAGCATGCACTGAGAGAATGGCCTGATCTGGACCGCCTAGTGAGAAAGGCGATCCTGCTGGAAGAGGCCATGATAATGGAGGACACCGCTAAGCATGTCAGCGCGAGGGAAAGAACGAAAAAGAAGAAAGGAGGATCGCCCAAGGGAAGAGGGCGGTCTCCAGAGAAACGCAACTATAAGCCACGGTTTTCCCACCGCGACAATCGAAGGGAAGTTTACACCGCCAGTAAAGAAGAAGGGAGAGAAAGAAGGGGCGACAACAACAATGCGCGCCAGACGCATAGGAGGGAAGAAGATCGAAAATGGTGTGACTGGCACCAAACTCCCACCCACGACACCGCGGAGTGTCGGGAGTTCAGGGCCAGTCTGAAATACTTAGCGCCTGGAGACCTCAGAAGCCGCCTAGACACACGTCCCCACCGTCAAGGAGAAAAGCACCACAGGGAGAGGTCACCCAGCCCGAAAAGAAGGTCGCATACGCCAAGGCGCAGAAGTCAAGATCGCCAAGGAGAGAAAGGTCGCCAAGGAGAGAGAGATCCCCACGGCGGGAACGCCTACCACCACCACCCCGAAGGTCACCTCAGCGTCAGCCCCGACTGAATGAGGATGACGTAGAAGTTATAACCATAGCAGGAGGTCGGAAGCGGCCAAGGAACGAAGGAGACCGCCTAGTTCAGTGTCTGAATGTCAATAGAGGGGAACAAGTAGACATCAATTTCTCGCCCTCTGAGCTAGCACCTGATGAGAGCGCAGAGGATCCACTCGTTATCTCCTTAAGAACTAGGAAGTTCAAAGTCACAAGGGCGCTGGTGGATAATGGGAGCTCAGCAGACATACTGTTTTAATCCACGCTAAAGAGTATGAAGATGAGCATACATGATCTGAAACCCTCGACGACAAGCCTTGTGGGATTTTCAGGGTCGAAAATCAGAGTGCTGGGCATGATCGCCCTACAAGTAACAATCGGAGAGGGAGACGTGACAAAGACGCGCACCATGGAATTTCATGTGGCAGATTGCCCATCAGCGTACAACGCAATTCTGGGACGCGGTTTTCTGTCGCTATTTTCGGCGGTCCCATCTACGTGCCATCAAATGCTAAAATTTCCCGTCGGGGGAAGAATAGGACGGGTCAAGGGAAACACGGAGCAAGCAAAAGAGTGTTATCAGGCAACGATAGAAAGCTTGGAGGTAGACTTGGTAGACACACGAGGGGGGCACCCCCGCCCAGAAGCGGTTGAGGGAGACGCGGAAGTGGTCCTCGATGACGGGGAACATGGAAAGAAGGTGAGAATCTCCTCTCATCTAACAGAAGAGAAAGCCAGAGAGCTGTTGGCGCTCCTCAAAGAATACAAAGACTTGTTCGCATGGACCTCGGAGGACATGCCAGGCGTTTCGAGAGAGCTTGCAGAGCACCACCTCTCAGTGAAGAGTAAGTCGAAGCCTATCCAACAGAGGCGGTGAACAGCATCCCTGGAAAAGCAAATGGCTTTGGAGGAAGAGGTGAGGCGGTTGCTAAAAGCCGGTTTTATTAGGGAAGTCAAGTATCCAACTTGGCTGTCAAACCCTGTTTTCGTTCGCAAGGCGTCCGGGCTATGGCGAATGTGCGTTGACTTCACAAATCTGAATGCGGCCTGCCCAAAGGACGCCTACCCACTGCCAAGAATAGACCAGCTGATTGACGCGACCGCCAACCATGAAAGTCTTAGTTTCCAGGACATGTTCTCAGGATATCACCTCCGCTTGTCTGAAGAAGATCAGGAAAAGACGACTTTCATGACCCACATGGGAAACTTCTGCTACACGGTCATGCCATTTGGCTTGAAGAACGCCGAGGCAACATACCAGAGGATGATTGATGCGGTCTTCAAGAGCCAACTGGGAAGGAATGTGGAGGCATATGTTGATGACGTCTTGGTGAAGAGTAAGAAGGAAGCGGACCACTTGAAAGACTTGAAAGAGACTTTCGAAAGTCTGAGAAAAGAACGCCTGCGATTAAACCCGCTGAAATGCGTGTTTGGGGCCAAGGCGGGGATATTCTTAGGGTTTATGATCACAAGCAGAGGCATAGAGGCCAACCCAAAACAGATAGAAGCCATAACGAGCTTAAGACCGCCGCAAACGGTTAAAGAGATTCAAGCGTTCAACGGAAAAATGGCCGCTCTAAGTCGGTTCATCCCAAGGTCAGCAGACAAATGCTCCCCATTCTTCCAAATGTTGAAGAAATCGGCATCCCGCTCACAGTGGAGCGCGGAATGTGATAAGGCCTTTTTTCAGTTGGTGGAACAGCCGACTTCACCCCCTGTACTGAGCGCCCCACTGCCGGCTGAGACCCTTTATCTTTACCTGGCGGTCTCTGACCAAGCGGTTAGTTCGGTTTTGGTGCGACGAGATTGCGATGGCTCGGACCGTCCAGTCTACTATGTAAGTAAAGCACTCCTCCCAGCTGTGAGGCGATACATGCCTATTGAGAGAGCAGTTTTGGCGGTCGTAACGGCGGCAAGAAAGTTGCGTCCTTACTTCCAAGGGCATCAAATCATTGTCCTGTCAAATTTACCGCTGAAGAAAATCTTGAAGGAAATGGACGTGTCCGGCAGGATGACCAAATGGGCGGTTGAACTAAGCGAGTATGATATTGCATACGCTCCGCGGCCTTCCATCAAGGGGCAGGTACTTGCAGACTTCGTCGCCGAGGGGTTCAGCCTAGAAAATGCCGGGGAGAAGGAGACAGACGTGTGGCGTCTGTACGTCGATGGGGCAGCGGGAAAAGGAGGAGCGGGAGCGGGAATAGTCGTCGAGACACCGGCAGGAGTGATACATGAAATCTCTCACAGATTCCTGGAGTTGAAAACTAACAACGTGGCGGAGTACGAAGCGCTCCTCACCGGGCTCAGAATTGTCATCAACATGGGCGCTTCACACCTACACATCTACTCCGACTCACTGCTGGTAGTGAACCAAGTGCTGGAAAGCTATGAGGTGAAAGAAGAAGCCCTTGCAAAGTTGGCGGGGAAGGTCAAAGGAACTTTAGCTCAGTTAGATTCATGGAAGCTTGAACACGTGAAGAGAGAAGATAACCATCACGCGGACGCCTTGTCAAAACTGGCAACCGCGATGGATTTTGAAGGGGAACGCAGAGTAATAGTGACGAAAGAAGCGGTTCAAGCATATGAAGTAATGGTCATCGAGGGTGATGAAGATTGGCGGTCCCCATTGATGGATTACCTACAGAATGATGTTATTCCGGAGAATGCGGTTTTGGCTAAGGCACTCAAAAGAAAAGCGGCTCACTACACCATTGTAGAGGGGCAACTGTGCAAGAGGTCTTTCTCAGGGACATATCTCAAGTGTCTAGGCCCAGAAGAAGCGAAATGGATGGTCAAAGAAATACATCAAGGCACCTGCGCAACCCACTCAGGGCCGCGGAGCCTCGAGAGAACAATACTGCTGCAAGGGTACTACTGGCCAACAGTGAAGAGGGATGCAATGGAAGCGGTCCAAAAGTGTCACGAGTGTCAGATACACGCTAGCAAGCAGCATCTGCCAAGCGACCAGCTGAAGAGCATCACAGAACCGTGGCCATTCGCATAGTGGGGTCTTGATCTTTTGGGCCCATTCCCCACAGCTCCTTTGGGAAAGAAGTATCTGGTGGTTGCGGTCGACTAGTTCACAAAGTGGATCGAAGCAGAACCGCTAGACACAATCACGAGTGCCAAAATCCAGAAGTTCTTGTTCAACAACATAATGATCAGGTTTGTAACACCTCACACTATCATAACTGATCAAGGCACGCAGTTTGATTGCAGACCATTTGAAAACTTCTGTGCTCGGAACCGCATCCACTGCAAGATGGCGTCCGTAGCATTCCCACAAGCTAATGGACAGGTGGAGTCTTCCAACAAGTTAATCTTGCGCTGGCTGAAAAGGAGACTCAAGGAAGCCAAGGGAGGGTGGACTGCGGAGCTCCCCCACGTGTTGTGGGCGCACCGCACAAACTACAAGCAAGCAACCGGGGAAACGCCATTTGCCCTGACATATGGCTCAGAAGCGGTCGCACCAACTGAGCTCGCCCTACCGTCATTGCGTGTCCAAGCGTATGACCCAGAGAGCAATCACAGGAAACTCCTTCATCATCTCGACATGGTGGAAACAAGAAGAGACACCGCGCTGGTCAGAACCCTAGAAGAGAAGATGAAGACCGCCAAGTCGTACAATGCCAAAGTAAAGCCCAGGCCATTGGAAGAAAGGGACATGGTCCTGAAGAGGAACTTCGAGCAAAAGGAAGGTCATGGCAAGCTGGCCGCCGCATGGGAGGGACCATACCTTGTTGGAGAAAAGCTGGGTCCAGCGACGTACAAACTAGCCACGATGGAAGGAAAACCAATGGCAAAGACTTGGAATGCCATTCACCTGAAGAAATACTACGAGTGATTCTGCTGGCGGCCGTTTAAAGGGACGCGCTCGAGAGGAGGTGTCTTTTCGGAAAATACTATGTGGACCGCCTACTTTTGGAAGTTGAATGAAAAACGCCACCGAGCGTACCTTGTCAATTTGAACAACTGCCCCAGAGCATAATACTTCAAAGTAAAATCCATAAACCGCTCCTAAGCGTTGGGCATAACACAACCGCCTCAGAGCATAACGCTACAAAGCAAAACAAACCCGTAAACCGCCCCTAAGCGTTGGACGCAATGCATAACCGCTTTAGAGCGTAGCACTTCAAAGCAAAAGCGTAATGCTCCTAAGCAAACGTAACATGCAAATCGCTTCCAACCGTCAAACAAAATAATTAACCGCCTCTGAGCGCATTACTACGAAGAAAGTCGTAATACCGCTTCGAAGGGGCAGAACGAGTGAACCGCCCCAAAATAATAACGCAGGATGGAACAAGATAATGCGAAGGGGAAATTGAAACATTCTACAGGTGCACCCGCAAGGAGTACACCAAAATATCCACTGCCGAAGCAGATTAAGTTTACACAACAAAAGGAAAAGAAAAACAAGTTCAACTTAATGCAATCTTACTGATCCCCATCATCATCACGCCGACCGTCCTCCCCGTCTGGCTGCTCCTCACCCTCCTGCTGCTCGCCATCTTGTCCACCCTCCTCATCTTCAGCGGTTTCGGCCGCAATATTTGTTGGGGGCACGGCAGGCGCTTCGGGAGATGGCACGTATTCGGAGTTGATGTCATCATCACTCCAGAACTCGACCGCATCCCAAATGGAGTTTGTGTCCCACACTACCTCGGGGTATTCGCGGCGGAACCAATGACGGATGGCGGCCACGGTGTCGCAAAGGAGCTTCTTATACTTCTTGTCGTCCGCGACCTGGTACTCTGCAGAAGTCCAGAATGCCTCCCTCGCCTCCTTGGCGGCCTGCAGCATGTCGGCTTCTCGAGCGTCCTGCATCTTGGATTTTCTCCGCCCGGAGCTTAGACAGCTCAGACTGCAGGGCGCTCTCCCGAGAAAGGGAATCATTAAGGTCCGCTTGCAACCGCTCAGCATCTGCTTCGACCTTCTTCAGCTGTTCCCTGGCCGACTCCACTTGAGCATCCTTTTCCTTCACCAGCTGCGCCTGCTCCTTCAAAAACTCGGCCCGCACCTCTGCTTTAACCCCCTCACGGTCCTCTTTGAGCTTATCCTCTAGCTTGAGGACCCGAGTCTTCTCGTCCAGAAGGTCACTCTCCAGGCGGTCGTTTTGCAACATCATTTGGTTTAAACCAAACTGGGTCTGTAAACAATAAAACCTAAGTAAAACAACAAAATGTGGTAATACAATCAGAGAAGTAAAAGGGAAACATACCGCAAAGAAGAGCCGTGAGGTAGCAGCCGCCAGGTGTTTAGTGTCGGACGCCAAGACGGGAGTCCCCGAAGTGTGGGTATAATCACTGGGAACCGCCAAGCCCTCAGCGATCACGTGCATGGCACGCTTAGCGGCGGAGGGGTAGAGAGAAGCCTGGGATGAGAAGGAAACAGAGGTGTCGACAGCGGTCCTCTTGGGCTTCTTGTGCGCGACATACGCGTCAAGCGGAGTGGCAGGCTTCTCCGCCAGAATGCCTTTCAATCGAGGCTCTTGAGTGGTCGCAGCCAGATCTCTTGAAGTTGTTATATCCAAAGGCCGCTTAGAAGACCTCTTAGGAGCAGGCTCAGATAATTTTAAGACCCCTGAGCGGCTGGGTACTAGCTGCTTTTGGGACGGTGAGGGCGGTTGAGCAAGAGGAGCCGCCGAACGGGCAGCGATAGCGGGATGAGGAGAAGAAGGAGCGCCAGCGCCGGGTTTCGGCGGTCTTGCGGCGGAAGCATAGCTGCGGGCGCCTGCAAACGAAAGATACATAAGTAATAGGCAAGCGCGCGCATTCAGTACAAAAGAGAAAGTGGCTAACCATGAAAACGCCGAATAATATCCAAGGCATTATCAATGCCTTTCGGGGGGAGATCAATCCGATAAGATCTCATAAGCCGCTTTAAAAGCGGTCTAAAAGTTTTGAGGCCGACGATGTAGTTGTTCCAATCCCTCTTATCTCCGACCGCGAACCCGGTTGGCGGCTCTACGTCACCAGAGTACCAGCTGCCCTTGGGTCGGGCTAAAAAATACTCTTTAAACCATGGGGAATCTAACTTCGGCGCCCCGTTCACAAATCCTATCTTCGCTTCTCGGCGGTAGCAGGACCAGCAGTTCTCCGAGCCCCTCATTTTGTATAGCAGACGAAACACATCAAAGGAAGCCGTCTCACCGAGCGTCTCGCAGGCGGCTCTAAAGGCGATGGAGTGGAAGACTATACCAGGCGACAGGCGGCCCAATGAACAATTCAGGAACAGAAGGGTCCTCGTGATGATAGGGTCAAGAGGAAAGGTCAACCCCATCCGGATGTGCTCTACGTGGATGGGAATCCAGCCACCGGGGCATGACCCAGACAGCCCAACAGGTGATGGAGCCGCATAATCCCAGTCAGCGGGGAGACCATGAGCTTTCAGTTGGCGAAGAACCTGATGAGGCTTATAAGCCGCTTCATTAGGTGGTCCATGTTCGAACGCGCTCTGAGGGACCGTCTCTCCCTCCCACATGTCCGCGTGTAGTCTCACGCGATAGACACTGTCATTGACAGCTTGGAAAGCCGCCACCGGAAGCGATTCGGATATAGTTAGCGAAGGGGATAGCTCCCTCTCACTCTCCACTGGGCGCTCACCCGATGGCTGTAATTCGGCTTCACCCACCGCTGGGCGCTCACCAGACTCGCTGTCTGAAGAGAGGGCGACAACAGGAGCAGTGGGCGGCTCGCTCTCAGCCTCTGAGTAGTCGAAGCCCCCCAAATTATCACCAACCGCCGAGGATGCTCCACGCCGACCTGTCGACGTCCCAGCGGCAAGTTGAAGATCCGGTTCTATTCCTAAAAGGCCACAGAAGGACCGCCTAAGTATTCCGCTAGCGAAACGCGCGCAGGGCGAAAGCTAATTGGAAACCTAAACTACAATCGCGCAAAGGGAAGAGGACAATACCTTTTGCGGGCTGCTTGCCCGCGGAAGGCGGTCCACTTGACGAGCGGGGAGCGCTACCCGATGTGTGAGGAACGTCACCGGAGGCAGTAGTCCCAGCACCGCCGCTGGAAGTGGTGACGGCGGCAACGTCACTGGACAAGTTCTGATTCTGGCTATCAGATTGCGTGGTGCTCTGCGACTCGATCGCCATTCTGAGCTTGAACTTTCTTTTTGCTCGTTTCTGTTTACGTCGGAGCTTCTGGAGGAAATCTGTTCGCGCCGGAGACAGAGAAGAGCTCTCTCGCAAATAGGAAGAAAGGGAGAATCGAGAGCAACGAGCAATTGTGGCTGATGCGAAGAGACGAAAGCAAGATGTGAGTGATCCGAGAGGAAAGCGAGTATAAATAGGTAAAAGAGGGGGGCAGGCGAAGCGACGGTTGAGTGACCGAGGGTAAACCCTAGTCTAAGAATTTCAAAAATGCGGGCAGGTGATTGGACGTGGGACTGCCCGCTGTCAGAGGCTCGAATTCCGAGAATGGACACGTGGTGCAACATGCAATGGTGGAACGTTCCGCGGAAGTCGAACCGGCAGCCGATTGAACCGCACAAGCCCAGAATAATTAAAGGACGCAATCTGCAAGTCATTCAAGCGCGCTCAAAATAACCGCCTCAAAAGTACCAGACCGCGGAACTTCGTGCGCGATTCGAAAGGGGTGAGCAACGCTTGCACACAAAGCTTATGAGAAACCGCGCACGGACTTAAAGGCGCACGCCCTGCGGGGAGAAAACAGCGATACCTTTCATCAAAGTTAGAGGGGCAATAAGATCAGTGGAACGCATAGCTGAAAACCCCCATCTCTTGGCGGCCAGGGGCAAAGGGCAGGTGTTTGTTAAATCCAGGACCGCTTAACTATCACTGAGCAAATATGTAGCCGCCAAAACCCGTAGCTTTTCACGACTAAAGGGCAATTGTTGGGCCCATAGTTAAGCAGTATTGGGCCTAAGAGGCCCGTGTAGGCCCACAAGGAGACAGAGGCTAAGCCCAAAGGAGGGTACCGAGTCAAAGAACGGGACCCGAGGAGACATGGGGAGAAGAGACACCACAGGCGGCCGCCCTATGACGTGACGGGAAGTAGGCCGCCTGACACAGGAGACCGTTGGTGTCAGGGAAAGTAGATCTTCCTAGGATCCTTACCTCGTACAAAGCAGGACTGAGCATTTAATGCCCGCCGCGGGCGGTCCAAGTAAAGTCTAATGTGCTTAGGCCGCCTGACAAAGCATTAAATGCCTCTTACCTAAGCTGGCTGACTATAAATACACCGGTATCGACATTAATGGTAACTCAACTACTCTCTCTCTATCTAAACCTAAAACAACATTTCTTACTTCTCTCTCTAACTTAAGCATTGGAGGGTGTCCGGGGAACCTGCCTGATCTCTCAGTCTCTTTGATACAGTTGAGTGACGATTCAGAGGAGATCCATACCCAATGGCTCTGTTCTCTCTGTCTTTTGATGAACATTTTTAGAGGCTATGTTCTAAGAGAGTAGTTAGTTCTCTCTTTCATCCTTTAAATGATTTGTGTGATCGCTTTTCAGGGGAGATGGCAACGAGTTAATTGTCAAAGAGGTGTTTTCCAGCGAAAAGGCGGTTAGGCCAGGTTATTTCCAGTCGGCGTTGTTGTCCTATTTTCGCTCCCTCACTTTTGTCTTTGTTAATTTGGACTTATCTCTCTTCCTACTGCAGGGCAGGTGACTGCAAATGGTTAGTTGTTTGTTCTATGCCTGATGAACCGCTTGAATCTCGAAGCTTCCTTACTACACAAATTGACCGGGACATGCGATCTTCGTGTTGGTGATTTTATTTCAGCTGTCGATTCTTGCTCTCTTCCTTTCAATTCATTGGGTATCATTCTCCTCTATAAGGTATGTTGGTTAGGTTGCTGGTTGTTTTGCTGCAAATCTGGATTTATTTTGTAAGAACCAGCCATGTAGTTTGTAGTCATATCCATCTTTCAGGTTTTGATTAGTTTGGTTATGGGCAATTATTAGTTGAAGTTTATGCATATTCTTTTGATGTGTTTTATTCCATGTAACTTTTCCTGATGAATCCTTTTTGGTAAATCTTGGAGCTTATGGAATCTTCCGTGATGTCACTTTTGGTTTCTGTTATAGATATTTACTTTGTGATTCTGAGCTTCACTCCTATGTTATGCATACAATTTGTTCATGGTTTGTCTAAGGAATTGTGCATTCCATGCTCCTGTTTACTGGACATGCGTAGTTTTATACATGATGATGATATAGCCTACTCAACTAATTATTATTTTCCCCTTTGAGTTTAATATAAACTGTCTTCAAAAAAGAGATCCATGTTATTTCACGTGTTAAAACAAATCCCAGCGCAACGCGCAGGTTATGAGAACTAGTGATTCATAATAAAGGTAATAAGAGAATTGACTATTGTTCACATGAAAGGTCATATCAAACAAACAATTGAAGTGGTTATATCTTTTCTAGCTAATTTTAATATATTTAATCAAATGCTTTGGATCATTATGTTATTAGTTAGTTTTTCATGTTTTCACTTCTCATGATATTCAACCCGATTCTTGTGTGAGTACAAATATGAAGAAAATTCAAATTCAACCCGATTCTTGTGTGAGTACAAATATGAAGAAAATTCAAATTATTTTGAGTAGGATAATGGTTTATATCACAAAAAGGTAAGGATGGAAATAAGGGAGTTGCCCAAATTGGGAGGGGGGGGGGGGGGGGGGGGGGGGGCGGATGCCCAATCACTTCTCAAATCTTCTACAAATATTCAATGGATCATAGGTTATTCGTTTTACTTTAGATTTCAAAAAAAGTTGCAAAGGAAAATTAATTTTTTGTCCTCTTCAAGATGATATGCATTTTGATAGTTTTTTTGAGCAAGAATTTGTACGTCATCTTACCACTGTCATATCACAAAATTAATTTTTTGTCCTCTTCAAAAGCTTATTGGAATCATGCTATACAACACATCCACAAGCCCATATTTGATGTTTCTTATTTGTCTACTAAGCATATACATGGAAGCCCCAATCAAACAACACGTGTTGGTAGCTAAGAGGATTCTTAAGTATCTAAATGGTACCGTGAGTCACGAATATGGTACAAGAGAAAGGGGGGGGGGGGGGGGAAGAATGTTAGTTAGGATATAGAACATGTGACTATGCTGGAGACACTGATAATAGGAAGAACACAAGTGGGTACATTTTCTTTCTTACAAGTGGAGGAGTCTCGTGGGCATCCAAAAAGTAGCATGTGGTTATTTGTCAGCTATAGAAGTAGATTCGTTATAGCAGCTTATTGTACAACTCAAGATGTGTGGTTAAGGAGGTCTCTGACTGAAATTGGTTGGGAATCAAGTGCAAGTGAAGGAATAGTGATAATGTGTGATAACATTTCAAATATCCAGCTATCCAAGAACCCAGTCTTACAAGGTAGAAGCAAACACATAGATGTAAGATTTCATTTCTTTAAGGGACTTGGTTAGAGATGGGATTGTGGAGCTGAAGCATTGTAGTACACATGATCAAGTTGCTGACATAATGACCAATGCTCTGACATTAGAAGCCTTTCAGAAGTTGCGAGAGGAGTTGGGCGTCTGTGATCTTTCTGAATAGGAGAATGAGTGAAGATGAAAGCTGGAAGATGTAGAGAAGCTGGTTGCTGAAGGGCTTCAATTCATGGGAGGATATGCTGGGAAGAAATTTTTGTTGTACAAGGATTGGAGTTGAGGGCGCCAAGAACCAGAAATTCAAATGGGGTAATTAAGTTGTCAGTGAAACTGTGTCGTTTTTATTAGTTATCGGAGTATGTTTGTGAAATAAGCTATATTGTGTCATATGAGTATTTGAGTGTCAAGACACATTAGTTCTGTTTTGTTACATTTGAGTCATATATTGTGTAGTGGCTTAGTTGGTTGAGAGCTTTCAGCTCATGTAGTTTTTTAGTATAATGAGTTAGCTTGAAATCAAGCTCATGGAGTTGAGGTTGTTGATAACCGTCTGAGATTGTGGCTAACATCAACTTAGATAAGTTCTTTGCTTTACATTCAATAAAAACTCGTCATATTGCAATGTACACTGGTTTACAATAGCTTAGTTTGGCCCTGCTGTAGGTTTTGTAGAAGTAGCTTCTGGGCTCTGGCTGGAGCTTTTAGATAAGTACTTTTCAAAAAATGCAGTTGAGTGTTTGGCTGTAAAACTATTAGAAGTGCTTTTTAATGTGAGAGATTGTGTAAAATGACTATAAAGGACTTATAATATAAAATAAAAATAAAAATTTATACAATAAAAAGTAGTCAAAATGGATCTTGTTAGATTTCTTTTAGATTAAATAATATGATTTTATTTTTAAAATGATATAATCTTGTATTTTCAAAACAACTTTTCGCAGAAGCTCCAAATCGGAGCTTCTGCTTTTATTTTATACAAAAACACTTTTCGGCTTTTCAAAAGCCGAGCTTTTACAGGTGTTTGGCCCTATTTCAACTTTTGAACCCGAAAAGCACTTCTAAAAGCCGGACCAAACATAAGGAATATATATATACTCTAAGCAAATTAGTGAAATTGCATAATTCTAGTCCATAAATTCTGTCAATAGTCACTATGCCAGCTAATTGACAAACATCCATCCATGCCCAATAGATATTTAGATTGATTATGACGTTGGGTAGTGGGAGCGTATGCCCAAAATCATGCATTTATAAAACTTGTCTTTGGTTAACTCGTCGTCCTCCGCCAACGCCTGTTCGGTCATCATCATCTCTAGCAGGCTGTGCGTGTATCGATTCAGTCCAGAATTAGACTTATACGAAATAGAAACGACCCTGAAATTGTAGAGGCCCGATTCTATAAAAAAAAGAGGTTCTGAATGGGTGATAATAACTTAATTGAGTAGAAGGGAGAATAATTTTATCTGAATCAAAGAATATGAAAAATATTCGAGGAAAATTTTTTTTGATAGGATAAACTTATAATTTTTAAGTCTAAAGGTAAGTATAATAGGAACTATTTACAATATCTCCTTCCTTATTCTCTCTAGAAAATACATGACAAATAATGAACTATGTTATTTGGAGACAAAAATATTTTTGGGCATCAATAAAAAGGGGCTAAATCAGCGTACTTGGCTATAGCATATTGACCTTCATTGCTTGCATTTGGAACCTCACCCTCCATCTGTTAAACAAACTTTATCATGATTTGTTTCTAATTCGGTTATTAGACGCAAATATTATTTGCTACTACGTCTGTCTCTAAAGAGAATTAGAGACAAAGGCGTTCGATGCAAATAACTCATTTGTTTCCATAGATATACAGAAACAAATAAATGACTTTTAGAAGTCAATAATCTTTGTCTCCATATCCCGATTTTCTTGTAGTGTCAACACATATGATAATGACATAATAACCGAAATGTCTATATATCATAGGGTTAATTAACAACTAATAAGTATGAAAAAATCAAACCAAAACTATATAAAGAAAAGGTTTAAAGCAATTGTTATAAGTTGATAACACATGATTCATTATAAAGGTAATAAGAGAATTGACTATTGTTCACATGAAAGGTCATACCAAACAATTGAAGTGGTTATATCTTTTCTAGCTAATTTTAATATATTTAATCAAATGCTTTGGATCATTATGTTATTAGTTTGTTTTTCATGTTTTCACTTCTCATGATATTCAACCTGATTCTTGTGTGAGTACAAATATGAAGAAAATTCAAATTATTTTGAGTAGGATAATGGTCCATATCACAAAAAGGGTAAGGATGGAAACAAGGGAGTTGCCCAAATTGGGAGGGGGGGGGGATGCCCAATCACTTCTCAAATCTTCTACAAATATTCAATGGATCCTAGGTTATTCGTTTTACTTTAGATTTCAAAAAAATTTGCGAAGGAAAATTAATTTTTTGTCCTCTTCAAGATAATATGCATTTTGATAGTTTTTTTAGCAAGAATTTGTATGTCATCTTACCACTGTCATTTCACAATATTATTACTAACTAGGGTTGGGAATCTAGACCAAACCGTATGAGAAACCGTGGTCTAGACCGTATCGTATGGTTTGGTCTGGACCGCGAGAGCAGAACTATGGACTGGTCTGGTTTGCGGTCTCCTCCTTTAGTGCGTGGTCTGGAGTGGTCTGGACCGCGGTCTACCGCAGTAAACCGTAACAGACCGCGACACATTACCTACTAACTCGGATAAAAATAACACTAAATTGAACCTCCATTTGTGTATTTGAATAACAAATTTAGTTGATTCTTCATCTAGTTGAGAGCCAACAAATTGCCAAATGATCGCTTATGTTTTATCTCCTTATAAAAAAACCACACAAAAACCAGAAAGAGTCATAAATAATATTCACAGACAATGTCTAGATTATGGAGTCGATAAAAATTAAACGATAGAAAAAAATTCGTTCACCTTGATGAGATAAGAAAAATTATTGAGAGATATGTGACCATCTTAGTGGTTCAAAATTACCGCGACATCATCACAAAGGTTATCAACCGGGAGAACCTTCAGATCACTCGAGAGAGGAGAGAAGCGGTAGCACAAAGAGAAATAGGGAAACAAGGCTATTTGATGTGTGTGTGTTTGAAAATTGAAAAAACCCACTTGTATCCTCATATTTCTTCTCATTTAATTACGATCACAATTTTTTTTGGTTTCAATAGCATATTGGTCACTAGAATTTTTATTTTTATAGATACCGACGAAGGGTTGGAGGGCGAACAAGAATTATTTTTTTTTTTAACATGGTCTGTCTGGTCCAGACCATACTGGACCGCACCGCACAGGTCTGGTCTGGACTGTATAGTATACGGTCTGGTCCATGGTCTGTATTCCAACCTCTCGGTCTGTACCACAGACAATATCTATGGTTTGGTCTGGACCGGACCACACCTAGCACTAACAGTGGTATGATGTTGATATGATAGTGGTATAATATTGATATGATAGCGATATGATGTTTGTATGAGGTCTTATATTTGACAAAATAATTTGATGACATAACCAGTGGCGAAGCCACAGGTAGAGGAGAGGGGTCCTAGGACTCCACTTGGCAAAAAACGGGGCAACAAACCCTTTAGATATGTAGGGTTTAATATGATTTTTTTTTGTATTTAGCACCATACTTTTGTTGATTTTAGCTCATCTAAAGACACCAATCAACTCAAAGTTCATTAAAGTGCAGTGGGGAGTTGAAACGACGAGATAAGGGGGGGGGGGGGGGGGAAGATGAACGAAGTGGCTGAGGAGAAGGAGGCGAGAGGGTACGCGATTCCGTCTGGAGCTGGTTGTCGAAGGAGGGCAAGAAAAAAGGAGAATGGTTTTTAGATATGGAAAAGAAAATTGGATAAACCCTTATTTTGTTTGAGTGGGTCAGATCATGGGTAGGAGGTTCGGTCCAGTTCAAGGGTTTGGTTGGAATGGACAAGGTGACGTGGAGGGATTTCACCATTTTCTGGTTAAATTTGGCTGATTAGGTGATTCCCTTTGTCACGTCACCACATAACGGTCTTAATTAACGGAGACATACGGGGCCTAATGGAGGGTTACCAAATTTGAACTATTTTACTAAATTTTGTGACCATGATTGGAATTAAATATTCTTAATGATCAAATATGAACTTTTTAACAATTCCAATGACCAATCTTGCAATTTACCCTAAGATTTAATTAAAGCAGATGGTAAGAGATAATGTTTTTTAGTGGTTTTTCTAGATAGAGGTTTGGTATCCTATCTTTTCCCATAAAAACTAATATTGAAAATCCAATATTAAGACGACTTAAGAATGTAACAAAGAAGAAGAATTAGCATAAAATGTGAATAATTAAACAAATTGTCAAATATCTTATGAGATGTTAGACCATGTTAGCCTTCTAGAAGGAGAAAAACATTTTTGGAGCCGGACGGTTAGCGGAATGCCGACTTATTCCATGGAGGCCATCACCACAGGGTGGTCGACTATCAATACCGATGGTTCAATCGTTCATTCTCCTTCTAACACGGAGGTAGGCGTCGTCGTGAGGGGCGACGAAAGCCACTTCATCACTTCCTTTTCAGTGAACCTTGGCAGGGGGGTTTCTATCAGCCGTGCAGAGCTGGCAAGGGTTGTGCGCGATCTCATGATTGACTGGGAACATGGGATTAGGAAGGTTCTTCTCTACAAACGGACCATAGATGGCCATTCAGCTGATCCAGATGGCACAACAAACTCACCCACACTACGGGTTGGTGGCAAAGATTCACAGACTCCTCGTCGTCCAAGGCAGGTTCAGCTCGAGCACACTTACCGAGAGGCCCATTTCATGGCCGAACAAGTAATGCAAAGTGATAATTGGGTCAATAAAAATGACTCTTTTATCGGTAAACTATGGCCCAGAGTAGCAAGGGAACCTGTTAATTGCTTCCGATAATCAGTCTACCGCTTCATTAAAAGTGGTTGATGGCTTGAGGCAACCGGTCTACCTCTTCGAGTAAGCGGTTGAACACTTTTGATAAAAACGGTCGACCGAATGACACACTTACCGTTAAGTTACACCTGCTTCTTGGAAGTGGTAGACTGCTTCTAGCAAATGGTGTACCGCTTCCTGCAAAAATCCACCAAATGATATAGTTACCCTCTACTTAAATTAAAAAAATAATGGGCAATAGGACGTCCATAATGTGAATTATTTTGTAGTAATGAGGCATCTTATCAGCCGTGGCAAACATAATATTTACGAAGATTATAGACCTAAACAATAAGAAATAAAATCCTCTTTTATCATGGGTAATTATCATAAATGGTCACAAATTTTTGCACTTAGTACAAAGTGGTCACAAACCTTTAATTTGTAACAATACGGTAAGCGAAGTTTGTACTTAGAACAAAATGATAACAAAAATTCGTAACAAAATGGTGATCGTTTTGTATAACGTCCAAAGGTTTCTTTTCTCACATATTATGTTAAAATTGACTTAAATTGGTTGAATTCGATCCGGCTATTAAATTCAAATCACTTGTCAGACCGGTTTGATAGCTTAATCTGGTTTGACAACCTTGGAATTAGGGATGATAAAATAGACCAAACCGTTTGAAAAATCGTGGACCAAACCGAACCGCATAGTTTGATACGAACCATATACCGTTAAGAATAGTCTATTTTGGTCAGGTCTGGTCCATGGTATGTGTTATATGATTTTTTGATCTCCTAGTCTTGTCTGGTCTAGACTGTGGTTTACCGGACTAAGCCGTGGACACAGCCGACCTCCCAATTCTTGTTAGTAGCCCACTCGACCACTCACTCAACTCCTCCAACGAGAACCAACTCTCGACCTTAATTTTGAGGATCTCATTCCTTCCTTCCTTCATTCATGTCTCCTTATGATATTATGATAATGTTTATGATTTTATGGTGCAAATTGAGATGCTTTGAGTTTGTATCTTTGTTATTTATTAAGGTTTAGGGTGTCAAAATTATTAATCCATATTGAAGTTTATGTTTAAGGCATTTTTGTGTGGTTGACCAAACAAATTGTTTCATTTTCGATCAGTACTTCAATGTAATCTATCCAGATCATACCATATTAGACCTAACCTCATAAATTTGGTCTAATATGAACTGTATAGTATATGGTCTCATCGTTGATTTATCCTCCAACTTATTGATCTAGACCGTATATATGGTGCGGTTCCTCTATTCCCCAGCCCTACTTGGAATGAATTGACGGCAATTCCTGAAGCCCGGGTCGAGAAAGAAAAGACGCACTTAGCTTAAAAGTGACTCCAAATTGGAAAAAACGGGTAGAAACTAGAACGAGTAAAAATTTATAAACAAAAACGTCGAGCTCTTCCTCTGAAACCACAGCTCTCGCTCTTCAATCCCCACATCTATGGCGCTTTCTTCCTTTCGCGTAAGTCCTACTCTCCCTCTCTCTTTCTCCCTGTAGATCTCAGATTCATGTTTAGCTTTGGATCTCATGGGTTATGTCCCGAAACACCACCGAATCGGTTCAGCTTCTTCACTGAGAAAATTTGTTGAAAGCCGGGTATATTCTGGTTCATTTCCCAATAGCTTGGCTTCCAGTCGTGCTGGAGTATTTTCTAGAGCTGGGTTTCGTGAATTGGGCAAATCGTTTGATCCGATTGGTGTCTGAATAGATCGTGTTCAATGAAGAATTTCTGAGGGATGGAGAAATGTTTTTTTAGTTTCGAAGTGGAATTCGGTGAACTAAAAGATTTAGGTTTTACAGTGGAATTAATGAGTTCATCGTGGGTTCCCTTGATTTATGAGGTGGAAAGAAGCTTGCATTTTGCTTGGGGTGATGAGCGATTTGGTGATCTATTGTTTACAGGACGCTTGCCCTACTGTAAAGAACATTCTTTTGCTAGATTCGGAAGGGAAGCGTGTTGCTGTCAAGTACTATTCCGATGACTGGCCGACGAATAACTCCAAGTTAGCCTTTGAGAAAGCTCTCTTTACAAAAACCATGAAGACTAATGCTCGGACTGAAGGTTTGTTTAGTGATCATCTGAACTGGTTGGTCATCTCGGAATGTAGTATGTTCGAGATAGGATTTTTTTGTTATACTATACAGTGGTTGAAGCTTGAAATAGTTGTCATCACCAGAATCTAAATCCATTATCTAGTGCTTGGGATCTGAACGAATTGAGATATAGGATACTTGAATTGAGAATGTTCTTCATTCTGCCATCTGAGTTTTGCTTAAATGTAGGGAAGGTACACTGGTGCTCATGTTATCACTGTATTGGTATGTTCTCGGAATTAGGAATAATGTGGAATACTTGTACTGAGATGTGCTCTACAATTGTCCATGCTTATTTTGTTCAATTTCTAAAGAAATATGTCCTGTAGACTGACTGCTTGTCAAAATCTTCTTCTACTCTTTGTTTGCATTGCTGATCTATTTATTTATCCACTCCAGCGGAGATCACAATGTTTGACAACTACATCATTGTGTATAAGTTCATCCAGGATCTCCACTTCTTTGTGACTGGAGGGGATGATGAAAATGAACTTATATTGGCTGCTGTGCTTCAAGGTTTCTTTGATTCTGTTGCTCTTCTCCTGAGGTAGTAAATCTGAGTACTGAGTGCATACTTGCTTTCTTTCATATCCTCTTATGTGTGATTCATTTCTTCCATTTTGTTTTTGTAGGAACAATGTTGATAAGAGAGAGGCACTTGAGAACTTGGATCTCATCTTCTTATGCCTTGATGAGATTGTTGAAAGAGGGTATGCCTGATTTTTCTTTCCCTTGGTATATTCAGGTTGCATTGTGGCTGTGGAATTCTGTTGTGTGGTAATGTAGTCTGATAGTGAACACTTGGGATTTTAAGCCCAATACTGAATGAATACAGATCAGTATGCCATAACTCTTCGATTTTCTCATATAGAGATTTCCTTGATAACTCTTTCTATGCAACTTGGTTCCAAAAGTAGTTAGCTTGCTCGAGCAATTAACCTTATAGAGCATATACATCTTTTTTTTCTCTTGTGTGGAGTTTCCTATCCAATACCATCTCCATGCCTTGAATGGCTGCATCTCTGTGCTGCTTGCTTCTCAGGCTTGGCCTTTTCATTTTTCATCAGCGCGTGGTTTGCTTCTTACTTCGATAATTTTTTTTTTGTTGCAGGATGATATTGGAGACGGATGCCAATGTCATTGCAGGAAAGGTGGCCGTCAATAGCATGGACCCTGCTGCACCATTGTCTGAGCAGGTTTGCTTTCTCATGATCGCATCCTCCATTACATTTCTCGGCATCATGGATTCATCTCTTCACTCAAAATTTCTTTTTCCCTCTGCTTTTCAAATGCACAGACCATCTCTCAAGCATTGGCTACAGCTCGGGAGCATTTGACGAGAACCCTCTTCCAGTGAGTAAAATCAGCAGGAGGCGGCGCTGTAGAAAAGATCCTCATTCCCATTCCTTACTCCTTAGTGCTCAATTGTTGAGATTTTTGGAGGGTTTTTATTTAGTTCATTCGCATGATCTTTTTTTTTGCCTTCCAAGCTCGCAAGATTTTACTAGTTTGTGGCTTGTCATTGCACTTATACTTTACACTGTGATTTTACTGTTGTCGACCCTAATATCTTGATAATTTGTGGTTGACAGAAATGCCCGAGTTGTCGATCCCTTGTGAATGTGATGGCCAGCTCTTCCATCAACAAACGGATTCTTGTACTTTTTCCATTCTGACTAGGATGTTGGGGCTCGGCCCAATATAAATAGCAGCCAAACGAATGAAGGATTTCTGTACCTCATCCGGCTCTCTGTTTTCTTCTCCCAATTGACCTCGCCGTCTACAGCTGGCCATGGCCGCCCAGAGCTATTGCAGCTGGGCTGCCCGCGGACGCAGCAAAAGACTAACAGCTTCTCCTTCACCCATCATCAGCACTCTCGGAGACGACGAAGATCTCTTGGTCGAAATTCTGATTCGACTCCCGGGCTCTAAATCCGCATTACAATGCAAATCCGTCTGCAGACGCTGGAACGCTCTAATCTCCGCTCCCTACTTCTCTCTCCGTTTCGTTTCTCACCACCAGAGCCTATCCGCCGACGAATCCGAACAGCCTGTCCTGACCATCTCACAAGTCCGTCGACTGATCTCGAGCTTTCTCCCTTTTCCTTACGGGACCGAATCTAGGTTCTCCGTCCTCGATTCGGTCAAGGACTTGCTCTTACTCGGGTTCTGGGATCGGGAGACGTCCGACCAGGAGCTGCGCAGGACGCACTTGGTCTGCAACCCGTTTACGAAGCAATGGGTCGCCCTTCCCCTGGCGCCTAAAATGGCCGCCAGGTATAGTCGCTATAGATGGGTCGTGAAACTAGTCTGCGAGCCGTTGGATGAATTCCGGGTGGTGCGAATGTATAATCCGATGACGACGGTACGAGGAGGTCGAGCGAAAGTGGATGTTTACATCTTCTGTTCGAGATCCCGACGATGGACGAAATCTGTTCTTACCCTCGATGCCAATTTGATGTGCTGGGGTTGCACAGCTTATGAACGTGTAGTTTCGACCAACGGGAAGTTTTACTGGCTGATTGGTACGCTAGTGCGAGGAGTTGTAGTGAAGTGGGATCCTTTCTGTCGGGACTATGGTACTACGTTTCCAATGTTGTTGGAGGGCTGCCAGCTCGATTCGCAAATGCGCTGCTACGGTCCCTGGATCTCAGAAGGTGCTGTGCACATTGTTTGCAAAGAAACATCGATGTCTTCGATGCTGCTGAGTGTTTGGAGACTGGTGGAGGACGGGAAGGGAGGAGGATGTTGGAGGAAAGAGTATGAAGTCTTGTGGTCTAACGACTTGAGTTGTACTCGCAAGTCCAGCGATGGCGGCGGCAGCAGCGAGATCGAGACGCTGGATTTGAGGTTCGATCGCGCGGTTGGTATGCATCCCGAAAAGCCCGAGATCGTGTTTTTGTTGGCTTTTCACTCGAATCCTCGAGACTCGGCTATTTTGTCGTGGAATTTTAGAAACAGCGAGTTAGAATTCGTCACTTATCAAGATGATGATGAACCAAAGCACTTCATTCCTCAAGACGAAAAGGTGTTCCAACCCAGGGTCGGTTTCTGGCCTAGTTTGATTGCGAGCTGCGAGAAGTTGCGAAATGTGTACAACGGAAGTTATAGTTGCTGGCTTCCACCACCAACAAGTAATTAATCAAACCTCGTGAATCATAGTAGAAGCCAACCATCTCTTGAATGTATTTTGACGAGCTCCGCTCTTATTCCTATTGTCTCACTCTATAATGAGAGTAATATTAATGTTTGAATGTTTTCTAAATTAAGCATTTTCTCCCACGGTAAGAAACCCGAGGATCTAGGCGTCTTGCGTCTAGGGTGTTTTGATCGGGATCGATAGAGAATGGGGATTTAGGCGAATTGAGTAGGGAGATTGAGGGAAGGGACGAGAGTCGGGGAAAAGAGAGGGGAGGAAATCGGCGGCCAGGGTGGCCGACGAAGAGGTGAGGGAAGTTGGAAGGGGAGATCGGTCGAGTGAGGGAGAAGGGAAGAGGGATTTAGGGTTTTGGAGAATTCTGTTATGTATTTGCTTAATAAGTAATCACTCACTAACTACATAATATATAACCCGAATAATTCCCGTGAACTACCCTAATTATTACCCTTAACCCAAATAATCGAATAATCCTCAAATACACCCACAAACCCCCTAATAATATCCAATAATTCTCAAACATAAATAAAACGGCAAACAAGTCTGAATACCGAAATCACCCAATAATTGGGTTTCTAACAATCCACCCCTCTCGAGACCAACCTTGCCCTCAAGGTTGCTCCCGAGTACCTTGATTCTCCTTGGCTTCTTCGACAGCGAGCTCCTCTGCTTCATCCTCCAAGTTGCCCACCGGCGGCATCAAGTGCCCCTTGGCGCACTGGTGTCCCACGGTGTACCTCTCGTCATAGTTAAAACAGTGGCCATCCCTGCACTTCTGCTCCATTTCCGCAGGCGTGAGCTTCACAAATCCTCGAGGAGTTAGCCTAGGTCCCGCTCGCCCTCCTGGTGGCGCGCAGAGGTTGAGGTTGTCGAGCTGGAAAAGACATGGTTGCGTCTGAGCTACCGCCACTTGGTTCTCAACCACCGTCAGGGCTACCACGATCACGCCAATTAAAAAAAAAGGAATTGCTAGGGTTTTGGTGAAGAGATCTCAAAATCTTGAGTACTTCCTTTTCTGACTTTTCCATACATATGTATGGTGAGTTCTACGGTATATATATACACACGTAGAGAGCCACATTAATGAGTACTAAACAACGACTAACATACACTAATTTATAGCTAGCTAATAAAACTAACGGCTAACAGCAAACACGTGTCTTTACTCAATTAATTACATTGTTTATGTCTTCAGTGGCCAAACGGTGATGTTTCTTCTTTGTTCCATGACGACCAAGGGAAACAGTGGCGTTCTGAGTTTTCATTAGTCAAAGACACAAGGCCACCGTTTCCTTTATATATATTCATATAGTTGGTATGTGTTCATCATCTTCTTCCTTCCACAACAGTAGCTTCAGGTTCGTCAGTCGATCGATTGCTCAGGCTGCTGCTGTCACATCAAGCGTGATCCTGTTCTTCAATACTCTCACAAGGTGGCGAGTGTCTTTTACACTCTGTTTGGCAACAAGGAGTGCAAATTGCAGGGGTACAAGTTGAGGGGTAAATTACTGGGGTTGTAAGTGGAGAGGTAAATTGTTGTTTGGATGAAAAAGTAGGGGTGCAAATAGAGTGAAAAGTAAGTAATTATATTATTTTAAAATAGATTTTAAGATTTTGAAACATATTTTAAAATTATAAAATATTATCATAAAATAATAAAATAAATATTACTATATAATATATATACTTTACTAAAAATAGTTATTATATGATAATGCTCAAATAATAATTAATTATAACAATTGTAATAATCATTGATTGAGCGATCTCAAAATTCGAAGCTCAACTCGTAACTGGTCATCCTATATAGGGTTTTCGTGTCTAGTTTAATCTTAAATTGTCAAACTTAGTCAAACACATTCGAATTTGTAAGTTTTAACTATTTAGTTAAATAAACTGAGTTAACCAAACAATTTCTCTCTATCTTTTCCACAAACACCTCGTATCTCTAATTTTCCATGCAAATTCGATTCAAGCAAGAGATCTAGATTTGACTTGACGAACATTGATAAACTTGTTTCCAGAGTCAAATGGTCAACCCCGAATCATTTTTACATTAATGATATTTATAAATTTTTTTTTGATAATATTAATTATTATATAATTATATATAACACAATTAGAAAAACAACATTCCATAATTCCCCCCTCCCCCTCTCTTCCTTCCTTCCCTTGCACCCCAATTCGGGGGTAAGCCGAAACAGTAAATTTGCACTCCCGTTTTGCACCCCCCTATTGTTCCAAATTAACCAAATAGGTGCAAATGTGTTGGAAACTGTTTTTACCCCTCACATTTGCACCCTCCTCCCATTTACCCCTCTTCCCAAACAGAGTGTATGATACTCCCAGCTTGCTCATGAGAAAATTTAATCGTTCAATGCCTAGACTTTTGGTGAAAACATATGTCAGTTGATAACTTGTAGAAATGTGATCGATTCAAAACAATCAATCCACTTTGTAATCGTTCTCTGATCACATAACAATCAACTTTGATGTCAGTTGATAACTTGTAGAAATGTGATCGATTCAAATCAATTAAACCACACTTTTAGGAGCTCAAATGTCACAAACGTCAAAGAGAAACGGGGATAAAAAAAATGTACATTTAGGCCCGAATCACTCAGCAACCTCAACCTCTGCGTGCCGTTTGTCATACCCCCAAACCACCGCTCCCAGCTCGATCGAAATGTTGCTCTACACTCCAATCCGTCCAGCACGACTGCCTGCCATTGGCAGCGCCGTTATTTAAGTTTTGTGTGGGCTGGTTGGCTTTCATAAGGGGATTGATTGTGTGACACTTGATCTTTATTCCTCGGTTGTAAAAATATGGTCAACCAGATGAGGTTGTTCGATTTACAGCCCAATCCAATCAAATCGACTATAGTCTATAGAAAGATGGGAGAAAATGCTTTCATTTGGAAAACAAACAAGGATGTTGAACCAATTCAAACATAAATCTAACTCTGACAATAGGAAGAAGAGCGGAGTCACAATACATTATAACTTCCATCATATCCATATGCATTTCCCAACTTGTCGCGGCTTGCAATTAGAGTAGGCCAAAAAGTGACTCTGGGTTGGAACACCTCGTCAAAGAAGCATCCCGCCTCGCTATCTTGATCCATGACGAATTCTACTCTATTGCTTCTGAAATCCCACGACAAAATAGCCGATCCTGGATAATTACGATGAAAAGCCAACACAAACACGACCTCCGACTTTTGGGAATGCACACCCACCACGGTTTGGAACATCAAATCCAGCGTCTCGATCTCGATCTCGCTGCCGTTGTTTCCGTCTCTGTACTTGCGAGCACAACTCAATTTGAAAGACCACGCCACTTCATACTGTTTCCTCCAACCCTTTTCGTCCTCCACCAGTCTCCAAACACTCATCATCGAACCCATCCGTTCGTTGCAAACCATGTGCACATCACCTTCCGAGACCCACAGACCGTAGCAAGTGGATTCCGAATCGAGCTCACAGCCCTCTAACAATATTGGAAGTCTAGCACTACCACCATAGTCCTGCTGGCAGAAAGGATCCCACTTTACTGCTGCTACAACTCCTCCTCGCATGCTATTCAGCCAGTACAACTTCCCGTTGGTCGAAACTACACAATGTTCAGCTATCCAGCACCTTAAATCGGCATCGAGACGAAGAACAGATTTCGTCCATCGTCCGGATCTCGAACAGAACGTGTACACATCCACTTTTGCTGGACCTCCCCGCATCGGATTATGCATTCGCACCACCCGGAATTCACATGATGGGGAGGAGGCCGAATTAAACGGCTCAAGGACTAATTTCACGACCCATCTATAGTGACTCAACCTGGCGGCCATTTTAGGCGCCAAGGGAAGGGCGACCCATTGCTTCGTAAACGGATTGCAGACCAAGTGCGTCCTGCGCAATTCCTGGTCGGTCGTCTCCGGCCCCCAGAACCCGATTAAGAGCAAGTCCCTGACCGAATCGAGGACGGAGAACTTGGACTCGGTCCCGTAAGGGAAAGGGAGAAAGCTCGAGATCAATCGACGGACGTGTGAGATGGTCAGGACGGGCTGTTCCGATTCGCCCCCCGCATTGGCCGGGGGCCGGGTCTGAATCTGATGGTGAGAAACGAAACGGCGAGAGAAGTAGGGTGCGGAGATTAGAGCGTTCCAGCGTCTGCATACGGATTTGCATCTTAAGGCGGATTTAGGTCCCGGGAGTCGAATCAGAATTTCTAAGAGGAGATCTTCATCGACTCCGAGGCTGCTGATGATGGAGGAAGGCCGGGAAGCAGTTAGTCTTTTGCTGCTATAGTTCTCCGTCGCCATGGCTAGTGAGCTCAATTGGGAGAAAAAACAGAGAGCCGCCGAATGAGGCACAGGAATCCCTAATTCTTCTTATTAAAGAACAAGTAGAAGGGTTACTATTACTTATAGTCACATCACAAAGGTGATCATTTTGTAATTAACCAAAGTTTGTAAGAGTTTTTATGCCATTAAGGTTCTAATCAATTACTTTGATGCTATTAAGGTTCTAATCAATTAACTTATTACAATTGAATCCTAATTGAACCAAAATCAATGGGTATTCGACCTAATTCGGCAAGTTTAAAGCGGGTTTAACTCGGTTTTTACAAATTTCGGATCGACAAAGAGTTTTCCAACAACGAGTTTTACACTCTTAAATAAGTGGATTGAACGCGGGCAAGCGAGTTTTGTAGCGAGTTTTACAAACTTAAATCAATACAGTGTGTTGAACTCGGTATTTACGAATTTACAACTTTTTTTATCTTTCATTCGCTTATCGATCGTTTTACAACTTTTTTTTGTCTCCGCCTTGCAAATGGTTTTTCACACTTTGGGGGTGTCCTTCGCTTATCATTTATGGTTAGAGTCATTTTACCGTTTTTTTGTTGTTGTGTCGGATGTGGATTTTTGTCAAAACTCGCCTTGCTTTATCGAGTCGTCGGCTACGAAATTTAACCAAATTGGGTCGGGTGCCGAATTTAACAAATGGGTCGGATGTGAATTTTGTGATCTTACCCGCTTTTGTAATTAACAAATTGGGTCGGGCGTGGATTTTGGTAAAAACTCGCCTTGCTTTATCGAGTCATCGGCTACGAAATTTAACCAAATTGAGTCGGGTGACGAATTTAACAAATGGGTCGGATGTGAATTTTGTGATCTTATATCCTTTATGACAATTGGGCGAGTGTGAATTCTGTTATAAACTCACCCTGCTTTATCAAACCGGTCGTAGCGAGTTTTATCAAGTATTGACGAACTTTGGGTTGGCGACAAATTTTGCCCAGTTTTGCAAGCGATGAGTTGGTTCAGGTGCAAATTTTATTAAAAACTCACCTCGCTTTATCTAATTGGGTGGCGTTGATGAATTTTGGGTTGGTCTTTAACCTACTTTTGTAATTGACACGTTAGCCCGAGTGTGGATTTTGTTAAAAATTAGGACCGTTTTCCATCCGACAGAAGATAAAAGAATGCAAGTTGAATCCTTTTGTAATTGGTGGGTCGGGTGTGCATTTGGGTATTCAACCTAATTGGAACCGATCAAAGTGAATTGAAACCATATATCCCACTTTTGTAATTGACGAATTTGGTCGGGTGTGAATTTTGTTAGAGTTGCCCCACTTTATCATACTGGTCAAAGCGAGTTGAATCCAGTGTTAATGAATTTTGGGTCGGGGAAAAATTTTGCTCACTTTTGCAATTGATGGGTTAGGTCAGGTGCGGATTTTGTTAGAAACTTAGATCTCTTCCGTCTAACTACAACTAAAGAAAATGCAGTTTGCACTCGGTGTTTACGAGTTTTGACTCGAGAACGAGTTTTAACCGCTTTTGTATTTGTCGGGTCGGGTGTGAATTTGTGTATTCAATCTAATTCGACTAGGTCAAAGGAATGTGAAAATAATATTGACGAATTTTGTTCATAGTTTGCAATTGGTTTGCTATTTCGTTGAGTCATAAGGGGTGTTTTTTCGTAACAAACCAAACCTTTGAGGACTTTCTATGCATACTTGGAATTGTTTGTGAGCCTAATACAATTACCCATCTGACACACAAAGACTTTCTACCTTTCTAATCTCTGTCCTTTCTCTTCGCTGCTTTTCTTCACTCCACTTCCCAGCCACAGAAAATATCTAGCTTTCCCTCTTCTCTTTATTCTCTCATCCGCAAGAAGCATCTCTATCCAAATCGGCCTCTCTTTATTGATCTTCTTCTCCAACAGTTGTTGCTAGGGTTTGCGTCCACCGGGAATGGTTCGTTCCTGAGATGGGTTGGCGGCGAATCGGAGAGCTACCAAAGGTGGCTCCTGTCTTCTACTCCAACATAGACAAGGCCAATCGTGACAGAGGAACAGGGGAGACTCGACGAGTTTTAGGTTTGTTTATGGGGTGGCTCGCCGAGCTTCTCCACCTCCGCCATCTCAATCGACGAGGACCCAGCTCCGAACTCCACTTTCGTACTTACTCACGTTTGATCTTAGGTATGATAAGATGAGTTGCTTGATTATGGATTCAGATCATTTCGTTTGGTGACATAGATAAGGGTTGTTTTCTTTTTGCATATTACATTTTTAGGATTTTTGGACTGGCATTAATTCTGGTTACTTCTTATTTTACATTTTCAGGTTGATCAATCAGGAAGAGGGAAGGAGAAAACACATGGGAAGGAAGTGAGATCGCCGACCGACGTGAGATCTTTCAAAGATTCTCATGGCAGAGGAAACATGATCATCCGTCAATGGTGGAATAGCTATCCACGGCGTTCAAGGTAAGTTCCTTTTTTTCTTCTCGCTTTTGGTATGTTAGGATTTTTTATTTATTGGTTCCTGCTAATTTGATCAAACTTATTCCTTTTGATTTTCTTCTTCGGACAAGGGGCAGGATGACGGAGGGTTTGTCGTTGGTGCAGATTTTCGAAGGCAATAGAGGCGACGAGGGCTGGCTACTACTCTCTGGGTAAGCTGCTTCTTTTTGTGTTTTGGTTCCGTTAATAGTCTGCGTGTTGCCTTTCTTTGATATTGTTCTGGTATGTTTTGTTTTTATTTGATTTCAGGAAAGGGAAGAGGTAGAAGAAGTCGGTAGTTCTGGCCCTTTCCGGCGACGTTAGCAGTGTAGTTTGCTGCAGAGTAGGAAATGTATATAGGTAACTCTTTTATTTTTCTGTGTTTGGTGATTCAATTCATTTTTGCCCAGGTTGATTCTGATTTTAATCTGCACCTTTTTTGTCTCTTTCTCTCCATGTCATCTCCGAAGGTTGTTTGGCTGAAGAACCAGAAGTGTAGTTTTCTCAATGAGATCATCAATCACAGAAGGTGGATTATCCATCGTTGACGAACAAGTTCCTCCACTGCCTCCTAACGAGCCTCCACTACGACTATCCTTATATGGATTCGAATGTCCAATATTATGGGTGTGCATCTACTTTGTCAAGTGGTAGTTTCTATGTGCATGTTGATGGAAGTCAGGTTGCAATCCAACACACATCGCTTTATTATGATCCTGTTTCAACTACATATGCTAAAACACCTCCTGTTGTGGTTAACCCACTCGAGCAAGTAGCATCCTATAATCACCTCCAAGCACTGTGCCTCCTGGGACTCTCCTTACTGGCCAAGAATCTTCTAACTTGCCAACAAATGTTGGTACCATGCAGTCTGATTTCAGTTATATTCTCGATGTTGCTAACTCAATCGAATCAGAACAATATGTGAAGCCCGGGCCAGGCTCGAATGTGAACAGCCAGGCTCCTTATGTCAACAATGATGAAGTGATTGTTTATACAAGTTCGATCCATGTTCTTGGTGTTGCTGCATCTGCAACTGCATCTGCTCTTTAAAATGCTAAGGTCCATTTAAAGGTAAGGTTTCGATATATGTAGGCCTGCTGATGATTTTCTAACCCTATTGGAACTAAGATGCATTTTCAGACAATTCCTTTACTAGATTGTGCCAAGTGCCAACTTTTTTTTATAGCTTTTCTCAGTTGTTTGATTATGGGCTTATCCACCGGTGATTGGTTAGATGGTCGAGGAGGAGAATCAGGACGCCACAGAAGAACAAGCCACAGATGAACACATGACAGACCCTTGGATGGCAAACAAGAACAAGGCGCAGTAGTTATGAGTTCAACGGAGAAGCTCAAAATTCATAGAGTTGAGCACTCTTCAGACTGTTGCAGTTTATAGATAACTTATGTTGTCCTGTGTTTTTGTGTGCTTTTTTTGCAGTCTTTGGTGGCTGGCTTCTACAGAGTTAAATCTGTGTTGAACAATCATATCTGTTGATTCATTTGGGAAGGTTATCTTTTGGTTTTCGTTTTACATTTTTGTTTGCTACGCTTTGTCAGTTTCCAAGACAAAATATATACCAGTTAGAGTTCCATGCACGCCTTCTGTTTAAAGTAAACTGTGGAATTCCATTTAGTTTATGCTTCCTTCTTTTTCTTCCTGGTTATTTTCCTACATGCAATGTATTCCTTCCTTCAGCCTATTGCCATTGCTTATGCAAGTATGCTTGCATTTTAAGAGTCAGACCCAGTAGATCACCACATTTAGTAGCACATATCAACATAAGAGTTATCTGTTGGTTCATCATCATTCTTAGTATTGAGAATATGCTTCGCTATAATGTAAATTTTTGCAAACGATAATGGTTGGATCTACCATGATGTCCATTGGCTGCCGTAATGAATTCATTATGAGCAGTGTACTCATCCTTTTTGTAACTGCTTAGTGTGAGGCTTAGCCAGGGTTCTTAAAATGTAGTGGTGCTTTCTGGGGGTTGTGATTGAGGGTAGGTTGTGTTTAGCGGGTATGTACATGTTACAGTCCAGAATCGGACAATCAAAATGTTGCAGGATGAGATATAAGAAAGTTAGACCATGTAATCCGACTTGATTCAATATGTATTTTTAATATGTTATAGTCTTATCCTTGCATGCTTTCCGAATGTAAGTTTATCCATATCTATCAATCAGACTTGGTGATTTAAAATCAACCGACCTTCTGAAAGGAATTTCTCATAGTCCGGAGATTTTTTTTTGTCTTATTGTGTTTGATTTTGTGTTGTTTACCTCTTCTGAATCATCTGATTCATGATCTAGCGTGCAAAGACACGATTACATTTTCAAGAATGAGTCAACTGCGGCCAATGTTCCGAGTCATGAAAGTCCAGAGTTTTGCTGGTTGTTTACTACCATTCTGCATAGTGGCGGATTTCAGAGCATCCCATTTTGGTTATCAATTCATGTCCAGTTTAAATGTCTGAGTTACTTACGTGTCTTCTCTTCTTCTATATCAGTCCATAGCAATAGAGAAACATGCATAAGTATATATGATTAAAAGGAAAAGATCAGGAAAGCGTACAGTTTTTGGGTGTTCTTGCTATTTTACCATCTCTTCTACAAATTGTTTTTCCTCTTTCTGGCTTTTGTGGTTTGTAGCTAAGAAATCATGTGTTTCTGAGTTCTTGAGATCAATGTCCTGACCATTTTTCATTGACTTTGGTTTTTTTTATTTGCAAAATTTGATGATTCCATTACTGATATCACAGTTCTGATTTTATTGCCCTCCAGATTCTTTAGATACTTGGTTATTGTCTTTCAACAGTATGTACTTACACTTTTTAGAATTGCCTCATGCAAAAGCTTTTAAGCCTTTTTCTTTTAAAGTTTAAACTGATATATATGGATGGTGTTTGATGAAATGCCAGAGTGGAGCTTGCTTCCACGAATCGGAGAGGACGGAACAAAGGTACCTTGAGGGCACGACAGAAGAGCTTCTGGGTGGCACTATCAGGTGCTCATCAAATGTGGTTGCCATCAAGGATTTGGAATCAGGTTGCTGCAAGCCCTTATTAAAACTACGGTAAGCACGAGATCGTATGTTTAAAGCTACCATTGATAGTGAAAGTAACCATGATTCAAATACAAATTCCTCTTTGCCAGTGAATGCCTGCTTAAAAGTAATGAAAATCTTGAAGTTGAATTAGTAGTCAGGTTTGATTGATGGTCTAAACGTGACTTGGTTAGCTCTGTGTTTATTTTCTGTTATAGTCTCCCATTGTGAAAATGGAAGGATGTAAATCGTCTTTTCTTTCATATAATAAGATTCAACAAATGGAAATGGAAGCATGCAAATTATCTCTATCTTCCTATATGTATCAGATATTAGTTCTAAGCCTTTGTTATGGTCCTCTGTAGTGTATGGCTTGCAGATTTATCTATCATATATATAAGAAATGCTGTTTTCTTTATTTATCATGTTTCATTACCATATTTGGTATATTGTTTTTTGCTCAGTGGCAATGTCGTAAATCTTATTGTTTCTTTAAACCATTTGCAGTTCCACTGCTAAAACAAACTATAGTTTACAGAGTTGAATGTCATCTGTGGTTCATCTGCTGTAGGGTAGGGATCTCACTTTACTTGCTCATTCGCTGCTTTCACAAACTGCAATCTGCATAGTTGGTTCTAAGGTATGCTAAGTTACTGCTTTCACCATAACAACAAGTGCAGGAGTAGTAACTGCAGCACAACAACATAACAAGTAAGCCAGCTGCAGTAGGAACCATACAACTAGCAGAAGTAGCAACAATACAATGATCCAGCATTGCAAAGGAGCTCAGATTTCGATAAATAAGAGCATGGTAATTCACTTGGACACTTGAGGAGCTATTTTTGTTTCCTCGGCCACAAAATTCAATTAATACATATCATATGTATTTTTGCATTTTGCAGTTAATTATATTATCCATCCTTATTCTTATCTCGAAACTATATTGTACAAGTGAAATTAGTAGTGTTGTGTGTGTTGAGTGACTAATGATTATGATTGAGAGATCAGAAAGAAAAGTCGATGTAGCCTGTAGGGCTGTAATCTGTAGATACCTAATCCAGTCAAAGTGTTTGTATTGAACTAAAAATGCTTAAATATCGAGAGTATAAGGATCGATGACTGACTTTAGGTGTTCTCCAACTTGCTTAGTCTGGTAGTCCAATAGTCTCCAGTAGGACAGTGTTATGTTCTAATTGGATGCTCTTGGACTATTTTGAAACTAACTATAATTTTCCTACATTAGCGAATCGAGGATTACAGTTTTATCTCACTTTGCCTCTTTATAAAGAAATGTCAGTCTAAGGCATTGGGTCGGGTTAGGTAGGTTGCGGTTACCATAACTTTATAAACTTAGTAATCCAACTGTTTTTAATGATTTGGAGTTTATGATTTTCAACCTTTACTTTTGTTTGATACAATCGCTTCAAGAGGCTCTTGATTTCTTCGAGGTGGTGTGCAAAGGAGTAGAGCAGTACAAACAAGAGATGAAGGAAGTCGAAATATGTAAAATGAACCAGAACTACCAATGCGTCTCCATAGGTGTTTCGAGTGTGCTTCAGTTCTTTGCTCCTTTATCCGTTCTTTCTACAATATTTATTAGACCATGTTTCTCTATAGTTTTATATTTAGAGGTTATATTTCCTTATTTCATACAACTATGTAATGTTATCATGAAAAAAACAACTGTTAACAGTAGTGATACTAGCAGTCTTTCGGAATTGGGACTTCATATTTGCTATTCAGTTCTCAACTCTTGCGAAGCGTAGCGAGCGGGTCATTCTAGTCCTTCAATTAAATTACAAACTTATTTGTAAGCCTTTTCCTAATCGAAATATGTTAATGTCATGTATGCATTAGGCCTAACATTTGGAAGCTGTTTATATTGGGCCCAGGCCCAACATGCCACGCCATTGATAACCTCTTAGAGAATGGCCTAACACAGTAACAGTACACATATCTCGGCTGCAGATCTAACATGCCACGTCATATGGTGCATAACTTGCATACAAGATCTGGACCCTCCAGATCTAAGGGTTGATAATTAAAAATATTTTATTTTCTTAATAAGCTTTTTTTTTTTTAATTTGAATTTAATTTTTTTTTACAGATAAAACGAGTTCGTTGTGCTCTACAAAATAAGATTCATTTCCAATTTTTTTAAGAAAAAAACTGCATACTTTTTGTTAGGCATGGCAACGGGGCGGATCGAGGACGGTTTCCCACTATCCATTACCCACCCGATTGCATATCGGGTAATCCCCGAACCCGCCCGATGTGCTTTCTCGGATGTCAAAATCATACCACCCCCGAGCCCGGACGGGTATCGGATTTACCCGACCCCAATTAAATACCCAAAATTCTTCAGCTGGGTGAGCTTCTCGAAGACGGTCATTCGATTAATGAGCTTGTGGATGTGGGGGACGTCGTCGGGGTAGCAAGCGGGATGCGGGAGAAGAGCGTGTGGGAGAATGGGGTGGTGGAATCGGACTGCGGCAGGTCGGTGAGGGAAGTGGGAGTTGGGATTGGCGGCGACAGAGGTGCGGCGGCGGCCGTGGCGGATTGGTGGGAGTTACGGGTTTCTAGAGAGCACCGAGGAAGAAAGGGAAGGGATGAGAATTGGCGGTTGCTTTTTCATCATCACATCCCTCTCCCTCTGCCTGCGTGGGCCAAAATTCATTTTCCAGGATGTAGATGCTATGAAGTTAGTGGCGGCAGTCAGCGAAATAAATTGGGATGGGGTGCTGTCGGAGCGGATACCAGCAAACCCATCACCGTCCGTCAACATGCTATAGCGGGTATCGGGTTCCCCGAAACCCGTCAACAATCCGGTCAAACGGATTTTCACCGCCAAAAAACCAGACGGGTCCGGGCGGGTATCCGGAATTCGGATGCCGTTGCCAAGCCTACTTCTTGTTACCAACTCTATACCATATGCCATATGGTATCTCATTTATTTTAAGTAATTTTTGAAAATATTTGCACAGAAGGAATGAGTTAATCTCACTTAATCCATGATTTATTGGATCTTCAGAATTCTGGGAGAAAAAAATACAAGACGAAGAAATACCACCCTGGTATAGGGTTGGTATCTTGTGGTACACAATGTTGAAAGTCGTAAATGACAGTTAGTATATTTCTACTATCATGTATGCAACCATCCTGCAATCTCGTATGTTCATACCACCATGGTATACTTTCATAACACATGTCGTGCTCTTATTTAATACCAAATGGTATAGAATGGTAATAAATGTCTCTAGTTTTTTTTTTCAAAAAATATATCAAAGTGGATATCATTTGAAGAGCACAATTAATTTAATTTATCTGTGAAAAAAAAAATCGACTTCATACAAGAGAGAAATTGCCAGTTAAAAATTAAAGGAGAAAGTCAGAAAATGAAAAACTCAAGATTTTGAGATCTCTTTACCAAACCCAAGCAATTCTTTTTTCTTCTTATGGTATCTTAGCATAATTGCTCAAATTTCAGATCTCAACTCTTCCTTTCTCTTTTAGAACTTTGATTTAGTTTTCTTGCAAGCTTGCAATGTCTGGCCAAGCTTCTAGGCAAGATGGGTTTGTTTCAAACGATGGGAGAAGCTCTGGCAATTGAGTTTGGCTTACAATTGGCACGTCAAGATTAGCTAGCCTAACCCATTGTGGAAATCGACTGTCAAGTTGTGGTACACAACTTGAAAGCGCTGCAGAAGGTCCAAACGGAACTGGAAACGGTGATCAGGGACATAAACAGGCTGGTGGCTGAGTTTGACAAAGGGCACGTGCAGTATGCTAGTAGGAATGCTAATGAGGCATCATATACTATGGCTCACACGAGAGCGAGATGGGATATACAGATGTATAGTTTGATAGATCACCGTTGAATTTGTTGGATCAACTTGTTAGTGATGATGTAACGCCGTTTTCGTCTTAATAAAGCTGGAATGCAGGTTCCTATAAAAAAACAAGATTATGTTAGTTATTTATTGCTTAATAGATGTATCAGAGTGTGAGATGAATGATTTGGATAGTATTATATTGTATCTTATGGATTATTGGATGTTTTAAGATCATGATTCTGTGCACCATATTAAGAATGATTGCATTTTTGTTAATTTCCTAATTTATTAAATTGATTTAGTGTTATAATTAAAAATACACTTGAAAGTACGGGACGAATACTACACACAGATTTATGAAAATCACGAGAATAGAGTTGAAAACAACTTTCGCATATATATATGAATTTAAATATTTTAAAAGGTTAAATTACACGTTTGGTCACTCAAATTATACAATTCTTTCATATTTGTCACCCGAATTACTTTTCTTTCTTATTCACCACTAACTTTACGAATCATTTCATTGTTACTCACCGAGCGTTACACTCTGTTAAATTTGTCCTACATGGCAGTCAACTATAAAGTTTGATCGTTGGATGACGTGGAAATAAAAAAAATAAAAAAAATATTTTTCCACCTCATCATTCTAGTTGCTTTGTTTATATGATTTATCAAATTAATTATTTAACATAAATTAATAAATTACAAGAATAGAGGTCGATAACAGGAGGGCTACCAACCACCCAGAAGCATAGATTAACCAAATGGGCAATGGAAGCAATTCTTCACGTTCGCTAAGATAGAAAGGGTGAAGCTTCAATCAGCGGTGGATCCAAGATCGAGTAGAGCACTAGATAAATCGAACACTGAAACGACGAACACGACGAACACTGAAACGAACATCGAAAATCGAAAATTTACAAGTGCTATACTAGCTTTGGATCGAGGGAGGGCTGGGCCGTGGCCCGGGGCGGCCCCCCTAGATCCGCCGCTAGCTTCAATATTCCTTTTACCATTTTGATTGTAGGGTCGACGGAATGGAAATAAGTGGTGGGTGAAGAAAGGTACTGGGCGATGGGATTGGAGGTGGCGCTGGAGACGAGTCTGAATATCTTGTTGGCGGTGAAAGCACCATAAGTCAGTCGGCTCTCTAATTTCTCAATTCGAGGAGGCTCCGCGGCCGCTAAACCTAATATTTGGGTAAAATTGAGAGGGAGACAGAGGGGCACGGATTCTCGAGTTTGGGTTTAGGCGTATCGAAGGGACGGTAACGACACAGCCGAGATTTTACAGCCGGCCACGCTCATCGGCGAGTTTGTCGATGGCGAGAGTTGGGGGAATAAAATTGGGGGAAGACCAAACGGAGCAAAGACCAGCTCCGGATTCTCAACTGGTCCGCGTACACCACTGCGGGTCTCTCCCTCGACGAGCAGCCCAAGTCGGCGGTGACTGAAGCGGCGGGGATAATTATTTTTTGTAATTTATTAATTTTTATTAAATAATTCATATGAAAATATACAAAAATTAAGTGAAAGGAGGAGGTGGAAAAAATAAATAATTTTTTTAAATTTTCACGTCATCTAGTTGACGATCAAACTTTATAGCTGACTGCCACGTAGGATAAATTTAACGGAATGTAACGGCCGGTTACTAACGGTGAACCGATTCGTAAAGTCAGTAGCAAATATAAAAAAGTAATTTGAATGAAAAACGTGAAATATTTGTATAATTTGAGTGATCAAACGTGTAATTTAGCCTATGTGCATTACTATTCGTCGCCCTAAAATACCTTATTCATCGCCCTAACTTTTATCAAAATGACTCAAATATCCTTTGTTTAATGTTTGTTTTCAAAACATATGAACACTAAAACAAACACATACGACGCCAATAAATGGAACACGAGATGAGAGGGGAAGAAAGCCTTTGAATGATGAGGATGATTATGATCCTGATGCCTTGGAAAATATGGATCAAGGAGAGGAACTGAACACAACATCTGAAGCCAACCGCAACTCACCTCTTCTCCCCTTTTCTCGCCACCGAAACTTCACCTGACCAAGTATTGGACAAAATCAACTCGGAAGCCGTCTTAGTCTCCGGTCGACCAAGTATCGGACAAAATCAACGTGAGGTTGGCAGCTACCGGCGAGAAAATTTGACAGCGGGAACAGCGCCGGAGGACAGTGGAGCTCGGTGGCGGCTGGGCAGGGGTAATGAATTGTTTATTTTAGGTTTTGGTTCGAAAATTGGGCTAGAGGGTAAAAATGTCAATTTGATGCAATTTAGGGCGATAAAATTTGAATTTTAGGACGACAAATAACGATTCAATTTAAAAAATGTTCGTGATACAAACCCGCCCGCCATCCCTAGCACCGAAACCCGCCCGCCATCCCTAGTATAATTCTCATTTTCAAGCTAAATTTGGCTTCACAACAAACAAGACCAGATCATGCAGTATTAATGTTTTGGTGACGTGAAATCAAACGATCAGCGGCGGCTAATAATGGTTTTAGTCACTCTTCATCATGCCACGTGACGGAATCATTGATCATGCCACGTGTAAATTTCATGCATGCACATGTTCCGTCCTTCGCATTATATAAACCCTGCATTTATGCCTTGCCTTCAGACATACGCACCAGGTCCAAAATGGCGTGCTATCATCTACTCCTCCTCTTCCCAATCTCCATCACCATTCTCACCGTCGTAATCACTTCCCGATTTCTCGCCGCCGCTGCATCTCCCAAAAAGCCGCTTCCGCCGGGTCCAAAACCATGGCCGATCATCGGAAACCTCCCTCACATGGGGAAAAAACCTCACATCTCCTTCCGAAACTTGTCCAACATCTACGGCCCTCTCATATCCCTCCGCCTCGGCTCGCAGCTCCTCGTCGTCGTATCTTCCCCGGCCGCCGCCTCCGAGGTCTTGAAAACACACGACCGCCTCTTCTCCGGAAGATACGTCCCGAGAGCGCTGCCTTACGACACGGCGGAGCTCGACCGCAAGGCGGTCGTATGGGCGTCAAACTGCAACGACCAATGGAAGGCCTTTCGAGCCATGTTTCGAAACGAGATCTTCTCGGCTAAGGCGATTGAATCTCAAGCAGCCGTCAGGGAGAAGAAGGTTGCCGAGATGGTGCAATTTCTCGGTGGGAAGTTAGGGGAATCGGTTTGTATCAGGGAAGTGGTTTTCGCTACTATATTTGATATGTTGTCCAATCTCATTTTTTCCCGAGATTTCATCGGGTTTGAAAGGAATGAGAACGCGAATAGACTGAAATCACTGATTCAGAGGTTGATAGAATTAGGGGTTTCCCCCAATCTCGCCGATTTTTTTCCAGTTCTGAAGAATTTGGATCCCCAGGGTTTGAGACGCGAGGCAACTACTCGTTGCAATGAGCTCTACTCTCTTTGGCAACGTGACGTCAAAGAGAGGAGAGAGCGCGGCGGGGAGAGAGAGCGATCTGATGTTACTAAAGATTTTTTGGATATTCTTCTGGAAAATGGACTCGATGATGACCAAGTTGACTGGTTGAGTCTCGTAAGTTTTTTTTTTTAAATATCAATTCGATTTTATGGTTTACGCTAACAAGTTCAGTTTTAGCTTAGCTTTTTCCTATTTTTTTTCCAGGAATTGTTCACTGCTGGAACGGACACTAACACGGCCACAATAGAATGGGCGATGACAGAGTTGATTCGAAATAGGGGAGTGATGAATAAGTTGCGGGAGGAGCTAAAGAGTGAAGTGTTGCCACTCATATCGGGAAAACCGTTGATTGACGAAGCCATGACGTCTCGACTTCCTTATTTGAATGCAATCGTGAAGGAGACGCTGAGACTACATCCGCCGGTGTCGTTGCTGCCGCCGCACCGAGCTTCAGAATCTTGCGAGCTATTGAATTACACAATCCCAGAGGGGGCTTATATTACAGTCAACGTGTGGGCAATAGGGAGGGATCCAACGGTGTGGGATGATGATCCGGGGACGTTTAAGCCCGAGAGGTTTATCGGGTCAAAGATTGATTTTAGAGCACAACATTTTGAGTTGGTGCCATTTGGTGGTGGGAGGAGGATGTGCCCGGGGATGTCATTGTCCGCAAGGCTGATTCCACTAGTTTTGGCTGCTTTGGTTCATAACTTCGATTGGTGTCTTCCCAACGAAGTAGATCCGGCAAAATTGGATATGAGTGAGAAATTCGGGTTGGCATTGCAAAAGGAACTTCCTCTTCTTCTGATTCCCCGTCAGAGTTTATTTTAAGTCCTTTGATGTTGCTCTTGGATGTTATTAGTGGCTAATTAATATTCAATGTTATTAGTTAGTAGATGGCAAACGATGATCCAAGATGTTACAGCAACCCTCGGTCAATAAATTCTTCACTATCACAATCGGAAAATGTGCATAGATCTATAGTCGTCTGCAATTATCCTGAAATATTCATAACTAACTACAGTTTTAATTTACGAATATTTGATTACTATTATAGGAAATAATTTACTTAACTTCATGTTATATAGATAGAAAAAACAATCACGCCTAGCACTCGCTACCAACTACACTACTAACAAAGGTAAAGTGTAACTAATGAAAAGGACTGCAATATAGTGACACAAGTAATAAATTTATCATATCCTTGGATCTCTAGACTTTTTTTTTTTTTGAGGGAACTTTGGATCTCTAGACTTACTATTACTGGACCTCAGTTAATTATTTAGTAGATAAGAATTTCATGTTGAATAACTATACTACTGGGCAAATATACTAAAGTTGGACTACTAATTACAGATTGGTACCTCACTCGGGTATTGATTCCTCATAGCCACTAGCCGGACTAATGATTGATAATTCTCTAACTTATTCCACTTCATTCATAATGCAGAAATTCCTTGACTCAGCCTTGAATCTCGAATTCTCTATCAAAACAATCAAGACCCTCTTGAGTTGGTTGCTTAGAGGGACGCAACTTTCTCTAAAAGAACCGATCAAGGCGTTCTACACTAGAATCCCTCTATTGGGTGAGGTTCTCACTCAATACAAAGTATTGAATCAATTCACCATCGTGTAATTGATTCCCTACTTTCAATCTATGATGCTCTATGGATTTAATCAGGTATTTCCTCTCATAGTATCAAAGCAGAATCAACCATCTAAATTAAAGCATAATGAACATGAATCATGAAAAGAAGTTTATCTTCCAAACGTTTCTCTTCACTTACTTGTACCCATGGTTAATGTAAAGAAGTTTATGCAATAATTGTCATCGTTTATTGTTCCTCATATATATTATTTTATGAAGATTCATTATATATATATGGTAGTCACCTATAAGGAAAATTATCCATTCATTAGAGGCAAATAATGGCTACGAACTTATATAAATGAAATGTAATTGCTTGATAAAATTAATTTTAGAATAAAAGACATTAGCCTCCATATATAATTTTAGCGGCACATAATTATGCCTTAATGGTTGGATACTATCGCAAATAAAATTGGCATTAGCAGCTAAAACATTTCCCCATTAAATCTCTAAGCAACCACAAATAATATATGCCACTATATGGCTATAGCCAGCGGAGTATTTGAGGTAAAAGTATAATATGCCTCTAAACATATACAGAAGCAACTTAATCCAATCAACTGTAGTCTATACAAAGATGAGAGAACTGCTTCAGACTGTCAACCCGGGTTGACCCGGATCCGGTTGAGCTAGTGGGTCAAGGGTTAATAGGTCACCCATTTTAGCTCGGTTTAGCCCGGAAATATGGGAAGCGTCATTATATTGTACTTATCCTGATAAATTATATCAAATCTCATCTAACATATGAGTTATAACATATAATATTACACCAAAATAACATTTCGTACTTAGATTCAACATATAGTGAAAATTCACACACACTTATATAACATTAATATTCAAATGTTCAACTTAGGATTCCAAAGATTGAGTTAGGCAAAATGAAAAATCGAAAAATAGATGCATTTCGCAAAACAAAGAAAAAAATGACACAATTTGACCTCCAACCCGGTACCTTATAGTGGTCGACCCGGCGAGTGCGTGCGGCCCATTTTTCTCACCGGGTCAGGGTGAAAGTGGGTCAACCCCTGGTTGACAACCTTGGAAAACATAGCCGATCCAACACATATAATATAACTCTCATAGAGTAAGAGACTAAATGTGAACAGGAGCCGTGTCAGTGCACTACAAAAAGATGGTTGGCCTATAATACTCACATTCAAGAGGTTGATTAATTACCTCAGTGATGGAATCCAACAATCATAACTTCCATTATATGGATTTTGCAACATCTTGTAGCTTGCAATCAAACTAGGCCAAAATGGGACCGTGGGTTGGAACATTTTGTCAGGCGTCAGCATCCCTATCTTGATGATCAGTGACGAATTCGAACTCGCGATCTCTAAAATTCAACGACAAAATAGTCGTTTCTCGATCATTAAGATGATAACCCAACAAAAACACGATTCCCGACCTCTGAGGATGTAGACCCACCACGCTTCCGAACCTAAAATCCATCTTCATGATCTCGCTGTCGTCTTCGGACTTGCGATTACAACTCAAGTTGTTAGACCACCAGACGTCATACAGTTTGCTCCAACATTGACCGAATCGAGGGAAAGGGAGGAAGCTCGAGATCAGTCGACAGACTTGTGAGGGAGTCAGGACAGGCTGTTCGAATTCGTCTGTCGCCACGGCGAGAGAAATAGGGAGCGGAGATTAGAGCGTTCCAGCTTCTGCATACGGATTTGCATCGGAAGGCGGATTTAGGGCCCGGGAGTCGAATCAGAATTTCGACGAGGAGATCTTCATCGTCTCCGAGAGTGCTGATGATGGAGGAAGGCCGGGAAGCAATTAGTCTTTTTGCTGCTATAGTTGTCGATGGCCATGATCCGGCGAGCTCAATTGGGAGAAGAATACAGAGAGGCGGAGAAATCCCTAATCCTTTTGCCTTCTCGTTATCGAAATATGTCTTGCATGCATTAGGCGTAGAAGTTACGTTTGGCTGCTATATATATTGGGCCCGGGCCCAACATCCTAGTCATAATGGAAGACCACATCTCAATGTAAGGGATATGGGTTTAGTTTATTGGCTTCGACATGATGTAATGGGCATTGCCCATGAACGTTCCGTTTCTATGAATTAGACGCTTTGTGCGTCGATCTTTCTAAAAAAAAAAGAAAACGAAAAGAACCCGTTTGTTGTTGGAAGAGCTGAAGCGAATCAATTTTCTCTGCAAATATTAAATAATGTTATTTTTGGCGGATAAGGCGGGTTGGATCATGCTCTTCTTAAGTAGAAAACTTAAGAAATTTTTAAAAAAAAATTTCGCTAATAAGAAAATGAGAGAGACTCAGAGAAGGGATAAGTCTATCCCTAAAAAATGGCAATTAATATATTATAAACAAACATTTCATGTAATTAAAAAAATGCAATTAGTTTTTGTTATTTACTATTTAATATAATTTTAATTAAAAAAAAAATATTTGAAATTATATTAAACTTTGAAAAATGAAAAATTGAAATTAAAAAAGTACACTCTCCTCACGAAAAAAAGTACACTCTCGCTCTCTCTATGGCAACTTGCAATATTATTATTTATGTTTTGCAATAAAATTATCAATGTTTATGAAATGAAGATTATTGATATACTCCATCATCATTAAATAATAGCTAGAGAAACAGGTATCAACTATGGAATCGCAGAACCGAATTGCATGAAAAGAAAAACCCTGTAAACACAATTGTTGAGTTCAGTCACGAATCACCTCATTAATTATTCTGCACTTTTCCGATTCAGTTTGTTTATTTCTCAAAAACCAAATTCTTGTGCTTGGTTGTAGATCAGATCGGTGTACAAGCCGATTGTGAGTAAAACAAAAACACAAAACGAAAACTAGAAGATGAAGTTGTAATCATGGGGGGGAATCTCTGACATTATTCTGCGGACGGCCACTGATCGGCTTCGTTCCATCTTCTCCCAAGCATCTGCAAACGCAACAAACAAAGCCGCTGATCAGTAATCAAGTCAAGCCACGTTTTAGCAGGAAATGGGAGCTCTGTACCCACTCGACTAGTTAGCGGCGCAGCCAATGGGAGGGAGTTTGCAGAGTGAAGGAAGGCGAGCAGTGATCTGCAGAGTGCTGCACATGCAGTCTTGCTGGACGGACTGGAGCGCCGAGCAACATTCGGAGCTGGGAGCGGCGGCGCCGGGCAGGACGAACGGCGCGCAGACGTTGAGGTTGCTGAGCTGGACTGGACACGCCTGCTGCGCCTGAACCACCACCACCACCGCCAGAGCTACGACGATCGCCAGCAGGAGTGTTGTGGCGGCAGAGTACTTGAGAAACGCCATAGTGAAAAAGCAGAGTTACTCTGTTTTTGTTTCCCCCACGAAACCTTCTTCCTCTGTTTCGTAGCTGTTTTGGGATGGTTTGATTAGCTGTATGATCTCATGGGTTGAAACTGTGTGTCGATTTATAGTTGTTTCTGGGAATCATGTGAAGCTGGGACTTGCATGATCTACCTAATTGTTGGATCGAGGTTAGTTGCAGGGATCATCTGAAAATTGTTGATCTAACTAATCTTCCTCCACTTTGCTAGAGTTTTTTAGCTTTGTAGATGGCAAAATTATTGAATCAACTTGGTTGAATATCCACAGTGTACCAATCTGCCACAACCTGTAACCTATATGATTATCCAATTTGCTGCTACAAACTGGCTAGACCCATTAATAACAAGCCAGAACTTTGCAGCACAAGGCCATAATCTCTCATATCTCACCAGACGTTCCACATTCCTCATTTTATCTCGAAATGGTTGATTGCATCGTTCCCTCCAAATATGGCTCATCATAGATTGCCAGATGAGATTATCAATCCCAACATTAAAGCTTTTCTTCCACAAGTGTTGAGCTGTCCAGGTATAACAATCTTCCCAGACCGTCGGACAAGAATTAGTATAATGCCTGAATAGCCTCTTGAAGATATCTTTGAAATAAAAGCATGAAGAAAAAATATGATCTATGCTTTAAGACTCCTGGCTACACAAAACACATTCATCTGAACCAACATACCCTCATTTCTTCATCTTGTTCTTTGTTTGGATCTTAGCTTTTACAAAAAAAAAAAAAAAAAAAAAAAACCAACAATCTTTTTCGCGAGATGGAAAGGACCCTTCCATAAATCCATCACTCACTACTAACCATTAACCAATACTCCTAGGATCAGAGCAAATTTTTCATCATCAAGCTTAAATACCACGATGAAAGCTTTTAAAAAAATCATTGGAAAAACGACAATTACTTAATTAAAGACACAAGTAATTAAAAAGTTGGAACACTGTTCGTTACGAAAATGTCGCTTACAATTTCACTGTTCACAAAGGGTAATATTACCTGCTGGCATGTCCATTATAATTTGCCGTAAACCATTGGAAGTTGAGCGGCCAAACAATTTCTTTATTTAGACTGTTCCTTACGAAAATGTCGCTTACAATTTCACTGTTCACAAAGGGTAATATTACCTGCTGGCATGTCCATTATAATTTGCCGTAAACCATTGGAAGTTGAGCGGCCAAACAATTTCTTTATTAAGATTAGCAAATATAAATATAATATTTTTTTGCACTTGATTGTATTATTAGATCACACATTACGAAATATTTGTGTAACACTAACATTTCAATATATTGATTATGTTATTAGATCACACATTACAAAATATTTATTTAATACAATACATTAATATTTACGTAAAATTTATGGAGAGAGATATTTCTTATGTATCAATTAAATTGTTATATTATAGTTACGTGCATTACAAATGTATTACGTAAAACTTATGGAGAGTTAGATATTTCTTATATATCAATTAAACAAACGTATTAGGTATGAATTACACTTCAATTATTTTAACATTTTAATCAAATGTAATTTTTCCTACCTTGATTTTATTATTAGATAGTATATTATGAAATATTTATGTAACATTATTCAACACCTTTTAAGTAACATTAGTACTTTTGCAATATTAGTTATTTTTAAATATATGTAGTACTTTTCGTAAAAAAAATTTTGTTAGACTACACATTACGAAAGATTTTTGTAACACTGTTGTATAACATTTAAGTACATTAAGATGTAACACGTAGTGCTTTCTGTAAATTATTTTTTTCTTAGACCACACATTATGAAATATTTATGTAACACTTTTCTATAACAGTGAAGTACATTAAAATGCAATATGTAAAGCTTATGGAGATATATTATTAGATCACCCATTATTAAATGTTTATGTAACACTATTCTATAGCTTTTTAAATGTTTGCTATTTATTAGGTAACACTATTTAATTATAAGTTATTTTCTTAAATTTGATTTTATTATTAGACCACACATTATAAATGATTTATGTAACTATGTTCTATACAGTTCTTAATCTCCTACATCCAATTTACCATAAACTCTTGATTAGTTAACTTTCTTAATCTCCTACATCCAATTTACCATAAGCTCTTGATTAGTTAACTTTCACATAACAGTTTATCATATGTTACTTTCTAAACTTTTATTTTTATTATTAGACCACATATTACGAAATATTTATGTAATAACGTTCTATACTTTTATATGAATTTCCTTAATGATTTAAACAATGCATAAAGTTTATGGACAATAATCATTTTATATTTGTTAATTAAAAGAAATAATATATAAGTTTTCCATAATGAACGGATCATGAAAAGATCAGATGAACAGATCATGAATCAACCCCACACAACAAATATCACCGTTCGTGGCCTGAGCTAGATGGTACTAACAGTTTTCCATAATGATTAAACACAACGTAAACCGTATGTAGAAATAGTTGACTTAAACCAACGGATGACATGTGCTATTCATAATTATTAAGACATTACGTGAACCTCACATATGTATCTTATCTGAATAATTTTGCGAATGATTTGATTTAAACTAAATCATTAATTTGTTACCGCGGCGAAGCGCGGGCCAAAAAACTAATTTTATTAATTTGACAAAAGTGAAGGATAAATAGTTAAATACCTGAAAGTCGACCAGCAAGCTTGATAGGTGAGCAACAACTAGAAATAGGGATGACATTGATGAGTCGGATCGCGTACAGATATTGATTATCCATACCCCTCTCCTAAATAGTTAGAGTTTTATCCATACTCATATTCGTGCAAGACTAGAGTAGAAAATTAAAACCATATTCATGTCCTATCGGATTTTCGAGTATCCATGTATAATATTTTTCCTTTTATCTTTCCAACTATTGTGTTAATAATAACAAATGTATTAACATTAAAAAAGCAAAAAATAAATATAAATAACAAATCACCAATACTGAGAGAAATAATGTAAAGGAACACTAGTTTATGAGATGCTACAAATATACTAGTAACAACGTATATGTTAAAACAAAAAGTAATGATTTATACAAAATATTTTATAAGTATGTATATTCGGGTGGGAAAGTAAGAAAAACATACACACCCACTATCTGTTATATTCAGGTTAGAATTTTATCCATACCACCGGATATTTTATTTTGATAGGGTTTTACCCTACCAAATCGGGTCAGGTTCGGACGGATATTAGGAATTATCGATATTTTTGTCATCCCTAACTAAATCCAACAGGACTAAAATGACACTTGTCACAAAATCAAAGGACTAGAGATTAATTAACCAAACGATCACATTCAAATCTAAACACTGGCACCAGAATTGCTCCACCCGGAATTTGAGTCTTCGTTTCAACATCACATGCTCTGTTTTCCGACCACAAGTAGCAAAGGTTTTTCCTTCTGCAAAGTAAGTCCAAACTTCTCTGCCATATCCAATTCCACCGGATCATCGTCGTCCGGAAGAGTCCAATCAAACCCTTTAATCAACGAAGCTAGAATCAACGGCAATTGCTTAACTGCCATTGGTAGTCCGGGGCATACCCTCCGACCCGACCCGAACGGTAGAAGCTCAAAGTGAAGACCCTTGAAGTCTGCAACGGTGGATCCATTGTGAACGAACCGCTCGGGTTTGAACGACAATGGCTCCTCCCAAACGGATGGATCCCGCCCTATCGCCCACACGTTCACCATCACTTGGGAATCATTATTTCGCAAGTCTCCAGAGCGCAGTGTGGGATTAGAAATGGTGCCGGCGGATGTAACCGGAATGTCTCCTTGATGCAGGCGTTCAGAAAAGTCAGTTGTGAGACGTTCTCTTCAGTAACAGAGTTTCCCCCTATTTCTCTTTTCAGCTCTTCGCGAACTTTCATCATTTCTTCCCCGTTCTTCAGAAGCTCCGCCATTGCCCATTCCACAGTAGTTGTAATAGTATCTGTTCCCGCTGTCAGCAATTCCTGTAGAATTTTGGAACGGAGTAACCAAAAAACACAGAATAAGAAGAAAAAAACAGAGTCAGCGAAAAGCAGAGTTAGGAAAAACAGAGTAAGAAAGCATTTGATTGGAAATAGTTCTTACTAAGAACAACCAATTGATTTTGAGATCGTCGAACCCATTTAAAATGAAAACGTCCAAGAAATCCCCTTTCGGAGCATCTCCATGGGATCTCGATTCATGAATTTCCCTTCTTTCTTTTATGTAACTCTCCCAAACAGAGAACATTTGCGTGGCAGCCTTGGCCATCTTCCTTTTCAGGCCCTGAGGGTCAAACGGCTCCAATACAGGGTAAAAATCGACAATGTTCGGAGTAACTACAAGCTCCATGATTTTGAAATATTGCTCTTCAACCCACTAGCTTTCCCCTTCCGATCTTCCAAGACCAGCAAGTCCTCTGAGAAGAAAAGGTTGCACAGCGAGTTGAAAACGGTGGCGAAGACAATTTCCCCCACGTCCACAACTTTCCCTTCTCTAGCGGCCAAGAAATCGACCATTTCACCGGCTTTCCTCTCCCTGACGGCGGCCTGCGCCTCGATCGCTATGGCGGAGAAAAGCTCCGTCCTGCAGAGCGCGCGAAGGGACTTCCAGCTGTCGTTACACGTCGTGGCGGATGCGATCGCCATCCGGTCGATGTCGCTGAGTTTGAACGGATTGGATTTGGATGCGTATCTAGCCGAGAGGATACGATCGTGGGTTTTGAGGATTTCGGCCGCGGCTGCCGGAGAAGAGGCGACGACGATTACCTGCGCGCCGAATTTGAGTGAGATTAGGGGGCCGTGGGATTTGGCGAATTGGGACATGGTGATGTGTACTTTTCTGGTCATGTGTGGGATGTTTCCGAGGAGCGGCCATGGCTTTGGGCCTGGAGGCAGAGGGAGTTCTTTGTTCTTCTTCTTCTTCTTCTTCTTCTTCTTCCTCTTTGAGTTGATTTGTTTGATTGAAAGGAGTAGTAGTGGTACCACAAGGAAGAGAAGGAGAGTTTCATACTTGGAAATTGAATGGTCCATTTGTACATTGGATACCGATTCGGATTTCAGGATAGAATGGGTTTACGTTACCTATATATAGAAGAAACCTAAGAAAGTTATCGTGGCTGAAAGGGTTACGGAGAGCAGAGTTTGAGTTGTTCAAGCTTGTGTTTGATCAAACATGCATAGAGCGAGTTCTACTAGACTAACGTTTTTTAGGGGAGAGCTAATCAAAGGAGACTAGCACTGTATTAATCCCCCGCCAAACGTCACCGACGATTTTCTTCACTATCTTTCACGTAAGACAGAACTTGGTCATCAAATGGCATATTCCATTGTTGACTGGCAGTATGTGACACTTTTGTTACTTTTAAGGTGACATAAATATGCGATTTTAACATACTTGAATTGGAGACCTTCGGAATGAAGACCAGCAATAAAATCATTACATGTTGATGTGGGATTTGGAACATGCTGTAAATCAATGACGCGATTTTACTCGTGTACATAGCTCTCTTAACCGCTCCTAGTAGATCAATCAATAATTGTTACATTAAGCTAGCAAACCTAGCTCTCTTAACCGCTCGGCTAAGGATTGCAACAATAAGCTAGGAGGCATAGTTCTCTTAACCAAACAAATCGAGGAAACCCTAACTCTCTTAGTTGACCAATTTAGGATTGTTGCATTAAGTTAGTAGACTAACTCTTAACCTTTCAGTTAAGGATGACAACATAGGCTAGACAATCTAGCCCTCTTAACTAATCAATTAAGGGTTGCAAGACCCAACCCTTGGAAGTTAATCCGAACGGCGGAGAGCGACCAATCATGAAGAGGTCATGGTACTACTCTGATACTTGAGGTTTTGGCACTAGTTTAACCCAAAAGGGGTTACCCGAGTGGCTAGGAGATCAAGCTCCCTATATGCCAAAGGGGATTTCCACCTTCTAGGTTAATTTGACCCAATAATGAGATAATGCAAGCAAAACCCAATCATTCATAATTAATAGCCCAAATATTATATAAAACACACAATCAACACAATAGAATCAAGTGCTTACATCCTAACACAAATCTAGACTAGGATTCACTATAACCAAGTGCGTAGGTAGGATATTCCATAGCTAGGCAAAGGAATTCAACAAATATTATAGAAAGAACCATGAAGAGATGACAATCTTCCTTCCTTGTAGCTTGAATCTCCCTTGAGAAGAAGAAACCTTCAATCCTCTAGCTCAAGGCAAGCCCAAATCACCTTCTTCCTCCTTTGAATGGCACTTTCTCTCTTTAGAATAGGAAGAGAACACCCTAATCTCACTAGAAACCCTCTTTTATTCTACACACTAAAAACCTACCAAAAAGCTCCCCTTCTCCTTCAACTTACTTCCCCTTTTATACCCAAGTTGATGGTTGATCACGGTCCCAGTTCACGGCCATGAACATTCGTCCTGGACCGTGAAGTCGAGCAGATTCAGACTGTTTCACTAAGTCACTTCATGTCTGGGGCTTAAGTTGAGTCCAGTGAGACCAAAAACTGCTCTGGAATCTCCGCACTTCACGGTCTCGGGCAATTGTCACGTTTCTTCACTTTTCGCGCTTTTCGACCTCCAATCGACCAGAAACTCGTCCTCGACCTTCACCCACGTGCTAGGACCTTAAATGTGACAAAACAAGCACAACCTAGCGTAAAATAGGTCGAGAGACTATCAAAGGCAAAGTCAAACTATCAAGAAATGACGGGTAAAATGTGTACATTTAGACCCGAATCAACAGCATTTGGATTAAGGATCAGGATTGTTCGTTTCCTACTCAATCATCTTGTTTTCTTCCTCTAGCAAATATTTGATTGATGATTGTGTTTTGTTAGTGTTGTAATTATAATTTTGGCGTGATGATTATACTGATTCAAGGAAAATGGATTTTGGGATATCTTTGTTGTTGGTTGGTAAATTTATGGGTTTCTATTAGTAAGAGAAAAAGATGGAGAAGGGTAAAAGAATGAGGGAAAATAGATATTTTCATAAAATGCTTCATTCGAATTGTCTCATCCCAAATAATAAGCCAAACAATACAATTATGTAAACATTTCCTCATACAATTAGTTCATTTTCTAAAATGAGACTTTTGTCCCAAATTGCCTCATTTTGAGAATGTTCCATCGAAACGACCCCTAAAGTAATTTTGGAATTTAACTTCTAAATCCCAAAATTTTATATCCATGATCAAAACATCTCAACAAACAAAAACTTATTTCAAATCCATCATGCCTCAAACCTTTAATAAATCCTTGGGTTTTTAAATAAAAGAATCCTGCTCAAGCCCATATGAGTAGGCATCTCAAGATAAGAAAGAGGACAAAAATGATGAGACAACCTCAAAGGAGATGACCATTCATGAAGAAGCCTCTCAACAATCCTCAATGGTGAAGAAGATGATAGAAGCTTTAGGAGAAGGAGAGAGTGATATGCCACTTTAGGAGAGCATCATTGTTATGGAGAGCCCAAAGGAGAAGCTCGAGCACCTTGTAAGAAAGGAGAAGATCGAGAAGGCCATCATCAGTTCAATTCCTTATGAATTTAAAGAGCTCATTCAAGTATATGAAGAGGAGGATCATGGTCATTGCACAATCAGTTGTCTCCTAGATGACCATTATGTGGAGCAAGGATTGATAGATCTTGGCTCTAGCATCACCACTTGCTCTCTACGAGGATATGGGTTTTGCTGATGTGGAAGACATAGATAAGGAGATCAAAATTATAGATAATACTTCATGCCAACGTCTTGGAATACTTTGCAGCTTAAGCACCCAAATTGGGTCCTTCGTCTTCTTTCTAGACTATATGGTGATTGAGATGAAGATAGAAATCCAATATTCCCTAATCTATGGCAAAACATTTCTAGCCACTAACGAAGTTATGATCAATGTGGCAAAGAGACAGATCACCCTACAAGTAAGAGAGCTCATGCAACGAGTAGTAGGGTCTATCGAAGAAAAGAAGGAGGATAAGGCCATTGAAGATGATGATTTTGAGGAGAAGGAAGATATGGAGCCAGAGATATAGATCAAGACTCGTTCAGGATCTCTATATGAGGATTCCTTACATGCAACATATCATCACTAAAATGAGAACCTGGAATGGGGAGACAAGTTGAAAGAAGCTCCACCAACTCCCGAGTTGAAGCAAGCACAAATGGCACTCAAGATAGCAATGTCAAAGATATTGATAGATAAGACTGAGGAGCTAGAGTATGAAGCATCATAGGACTTTCAAGAGTTCATACAAGAAATTCGATTCAATCCATGCCCCATGATTAACTAATCTTAGTGATCACAAATGAAATTAAATATTTGTAGTGACCAAACATGAACGTTTTTAATAATCTGAGTGACCAACCTTGCAACTAACCCAAATTTAAACACTCGCACCAAACTTGCTCCACCCGGGATTTGAGCCTCCCCTTCAACATCACATGCTCTGTTTTCCGACCACAAGTAGCAAAGGTTGTTCCTTCTGTAACGTAATTCCAAACTTCTCGGCCATATCCAATTTGGTCGGACCGTCAACGTCAGGAAGAGTCCAATCAAACCCTTTAATCAACGAAGCTAGAATCAACGGCAATTGCTTAACTGTCATTGGAAGTCCAGGGCATACCCTCCGACCCGACCCGAACGGTAAAAGCTCAAAGTGAAGACCTTTGAAGTCTACAATGGTTGATGATCTTTTGCGAATGAATCGTTCGGGTTTAAACGACAACGGGTCCTCCCAAACGGACGGATCCCGCCCTATCGCCCACAAGTTCACCATCACCTGGGAATCCTTTGGTATTCTGTAATTCATTATTTCGCAAGTCTCCTGAGCGCAGTGTGGAATTAGGAACGGTGCCGGAGGATGTAACCGGAAAGTCTCCTTGATGCAGGCGTTCAGAAATGTCAACGGAGAGACGTTCGATTCAGTAATAGAGTTTCCCCCAATTTCTCTCTTCAGCTCTTCGCGAACTTTCTTCATTTCTTTACCGTTCTTCAGTAGCTCCGCCATGGCCCATTCCACTGTAGTTGTAGTGGTCTCTGTTCCCGCTGTCAGCAATTCCTGTAAAGGAAAACAGAGTAAGAAAAAAAAGTCAGAGAAAAGCAGAGTTAAGAAAAACAGAGCATTTGACTGGAAATAGTAGTTCTTACTAAGAACAACCAATTGATTTTTTGATCGTCGAAACCATTTGAAATGAAAACGTCTAAGAAATCTCCTTTCGGAGCATCTCCATGGGATCTCGATTCAAGAATTTCCCTTCTTTCTTTGATGTAACTCTCCCAAACGGAGAACATTTTCGTGACGGCCTTGGTCATCTTCTTTTTCAGACCCTGAGGGTCAAACAGTTCCAACACAGGGTAAAAATCAACAATATTGGGCGTAGCTGCGAGCTCCATTAATTTAGAAACATGACTCTTCAACCCACAAGCTTTCCCCTTTCGATCTTCCAAGACCAACAAGTCCTCGGAGAAGAAAAGGTTGCATAGCGAGTTGAAAACGGTGGTGAACACAATTTCCCCCACGTCCACAACTTTCCCTTCTCTAGCTGCTAGCAATCCGACCATTTCACAAACTTTCCTCTCCCTGAGGGCGGACTGCGACTCGATTGCTCTGCCGGAGAAAAGCTCTGTCCTACAGAGCGCTCGAAGGGACTTCCAGCTGTCGTTACACGTCGTGGCAGACACGATAGCCATTCGGTCGATATCGCTGAGTTTGAACGGATTGGAGTTGGATGCATATCTAGCCGAGAGGATACGATCATGGGTTTTCAGGATTTCGGCTGCGGCGGCCGGAGAAGAGGCGACGACAATCACCTGAGCTCCGAGTTTGAGTGAGATTAAGGGTCCGTGGGATTTGGCGAATTGGGTCATGGTGATGTGAACCTTTCTGGTCATGTGTGGGATGTTTCCGATGAGGGGCCATGGTTTTGGGCCTGGAGGCAGAGGGAGATCTTTCTTCTTCTTCTTCTTCGTCCTCTTCTTCGTGTTGATTTGTTTGATTGAAAGGAGAAGTAGTAGCGGTACTACAACTAATAGAAGGAGAGTTTCATACTTGGAAATTGAATGGACCATTTGTCCTGTGGAATGTGGGTTGGGATTAGGATTACATGATACGATGGCGCTATGCTTATATATAGAAGAATTAGAAACCTAAGGAAGTTATCGGCGGGGAATGACCGGAAGTTTGCAAATTCGTGGCTGAAAGGGTTGTGGAGAGAATATGCTGCGCAGACTTAGAGTTGTTCAAGCTTATGTTTGATCCAAACATGCATAGAGTATACTAGGCTAACGTTTTTGAGGGAGAGCTAATCAAAGGAGATGAGCATTGTATTAATCACCCTGCCAAACGTCACCTCCGATGTTCTTAAGTATCTTTCACGACAGAACTTGATCATCAAAATGCGACTTATATTCTATGGAATGGCAGCATGTGGCTACGGCTATAAATGAGTCGAGCTGATTGCGAACGGCTCGGCGTTTGATTCGAGAAAAACTCGTTCAAGATTCGATTCATTTTTAACGTGTCGAGTTTGAGCTTAGCCCTCTGTAGCTCGCGAGCTAGCTCGACTCGTGAGATGGCTCGTTTAGAGCCCGTGAGATGTTTCAATTCTCAATATTGTGACTAAAGAGCCAACTCGATTACCGACTTATGAGCGAATCGATCTATATTAGTTTGATTTTGATAATTCATAGAATTGTTAAATTATATATCTCACCCTATTTAATGTTTAACACGTAGATTATGTGAGCAAATGTGTCTTATTTTATTCTAAAAAGAAATTATGTATCATAGATTGCTTCGATACTATGAAATAACATAGTATGAAATTATATGAATAGTTAAAATTAATTAACTAAATAATTTGATACCACAAAATATAACATGAGATTAGGGGTGGTAAAACGGTCGGTATCGGTTTAACTGGTTACCGTTTGACCGGGTATCGGTATACCGGACGCCAGCAAATGTCCACCGAAATCCGAAATCGTTAATGTATCGGTATACCTACTACCGAATCCGCCTATTCCCGGTTATGCAACGGTCAACCGAAATCATCATCGTCATGTCGCCTTTACAGCCGTGACTTGGGAATATGATTGGCGTGGTCAACCCGAAATGCCTGGCGGGTGGTTGTCGTCTCGAAAAGATGGAAGATGTGGCAGTAATTTACCATCGTCAGTAGCAGCGACAGTTGTGGTTATCGGCGGTTGAAGCTTTTGCAGCTTCTGTCACGGAAGCTTGTGAAGGGTCTGCTGTAATTAACAATTTAAACTAACATAATGAATCAAATCCATTTTAACTCAGTAACACACAAACCTAAATAATAGCAGTATAGTGATTGGGCGAGCGGGGAAGCTCCGACGGTGAGGTCAACGAGGACCGACAGCGACATGGTCGACGGAAACAGGGACCAACGGAGAGGATGAGGTACCGTACTGGGTTGCTGGGTCGTCGGTCGTGGATAGAGCGTGTCCCTGCGATATGGAGAGGAGGGAGCTTCTTTCTGGAGCTTTGGACCAGGCTGCATTTGGATTTGAGGAGTGATGGTAAGCAGAGGGCAGAGACCGATGAATTATTTAAGTATTAACTAATATATTAATTTGCTAATCTAATTAGTTACAGACTTACAGGTTAGGGAGCCAACTTTTGCTCACTGCTGAACTGGGTCTGCTATATATATATATATGCCCTTTACCCTTTAATATTGCGGTATCGGAATACCGACGTACCGACGGTATATTACCGATCCCATGTCGGTATACCGCTGCCCCTAATCCCGCGTCCGAATACCGTTGAATACGGTTAACGGTTTAAACGGTAACTACGGTTACCGGTACGGTTATCGGTTAAACCGTTAACCGCAATACCGTGATTATATAATATTGAACACTTAACTATAATAATTATTATTTTCATCTTGATATTAATCACATGTATCATACATGACATACAAAATGATATATCAAATACGAGTCAAGATTTTATTAACCAAGCTAGCTCGAACTCGGTTTGACTCGTTAATAAGCGAGCCGAGCTCGAACGCAACTAGTTTATTAACAAGCCGAGCTCAAGTTCAGATAAAACTCGGCTCGGCTTGACTCATTTGCAGCCCTATATGTAGCACTTTTGTTAATTAATAGATTTGAGACTTTTGTTAAGGTAACATAAATATGTTATTTAATATATTTGAATTTTGAGACTTTGGTTGAATCATGTGCGGGACATTTCAATTGTTTGCACGACCTGACTAACTAACCCATTTCGAGCAAAGTATAACTCAAAATGGCATTGCTAGTATAGTGGCAAAGATACAAAGCAGGTACTTCGGGGTAAGTCTCTCGCCCTAAACTCAGTTTCATCATGCAAATGGCTAACTATGTTGGGTTTGTTGGATAAGTTGCAGAACTCGCTCAATTGAGGGTTTCCTCCTTCTAGTAGAGTCCCAAAGACCCATTGTCACTTCAGTCAAAGGTCACATACTAGGGAATGATTACTTAGTCTCTCTCAATAGGTTCAACGTATCATGCACACTAAGTGATGTATTGTTGACGCTTGCATCATCTCTAGCATTGTTCCGGAAGGCATTCCTTAGCAGGGGTGCGGTCATCTCGTCCACCAAAAGGAACCCTAAGATTGCTCATCTACCCGTAATTAGCCATAAGGTGCTCAAATCAAGTCTAGCTTTAAAACTCCCACCTAATTCGAAGACTCAGTTGTGGGATAGAAGAGAAGAGATGAAGAGACAAGTCCCAACATAATTAAGCATTAATCACTGAAACAAACAAATTCATATACAAACACTAACACAATTACATCTACATTCAAAACCTAATTCTAGAGTTTGGGGTTTTAACCTCTAGTACCTTAGAGTACTACTCTATAAAGGAGGGAAGAAGATACATGTAGAGAAATAGAAGAAGACTGGAATTGGGGGAGAGCTTCCTTCCTCCTTGACTCCTCCTTCTTTTCTTCACCTTCCTTCAGCTTCTGTCTCTACTTTCTCGCTCAAAAACCAGAAAATTCTCAATTGATTTCAACTCCCTAAATGATGGGGGGGGGGGGGGGGGGGGGGGAGGAACCCACTATTTATAAATTTTAGGGTCTCGAGCAAGTTCACGGTTGAATTAGGAAACAGAGCGGTCACGATTTGGGAAGGGAAGGTCGTGATCTCGAGCTTCGTCATTTTGTGCTTTGTTGGTTAGCAAGTTCGCGGTCTGACTTCACGATCTTGATCCATTATTCGCGGCCGCGATCTTCTAGCGAGCTCGGATGAAGAGGGTCGTAAGTCGACTATCTAGACTTCCTATTCCTAGCTCACTTGTTGGCTGCTCCAAGAGTTTGCGCCTGAGGCCTCCATCTTCATGACCGTTATCTTGACACTGAAGGTTGCAATCTCGGTGCTCAACTTCACGTTCTTAGTTCCCGACCGTGATCGATCATGCACTAACCGTGATCTTATTTTTTTGCACATTTCTCTACACTTGTGCCCCTTTTTGTACCTAAAACATTCATATCATCTAATACATCCTAAAATGCTAATATTTTCTCTGAAGAACGAATAAAGGATGCATTTGACGATATGTAGACCAAGACCATGAGATGACTCAAAAACAAACCTAAATAAGGACTCTGAATAACACCATTTTGAATGTTAATAGACTTTCAGAATGAAGACCAACGATAAAATCGTAGACATCCAGAAGGGTGAAATTTTGTTGTGGTATGCGGTGTTGGTGGAATGTTAATTACAACTATCGCCAGCTCAGAATGTTAGGGGTGGAGGGCGAGATTGTCAAATTCTAAACATTTTTTTGCTCAAAATTATACTTCTGCATTTAGAATGCAATTCTACCTAAAAATATGTGCAATCAAACCATGGAATTTCGATGTCGAACACTTCATTGTTAGGTTGTTATTGTGGGTGGACAATGGTGGGTTGGGTAGATTTTCGATATCAAATTAATCAACGCGCTTATTAACAAGGTGGTACCATTGTGATTCTCTATCCATCCTTCTTTTTCATCAGGTTGTGTGCAATTCTTCAATTAAGCATTCCGCAAGACTAATATTCATAATAAATTTGTCGCAAATAAGGAAGACAATAGTCATTGGTAATATTGTGACATGATAGTGATATACTGACCTGGAATTTTTTTCCTCCAAAAATATCAAAATGGATATCATTTTGTAGAGTACTAAAAAAAACTAATATTTCAATGCATAATTTTTTTAAATTCAATTAAAAATGAATGAGGTATGGTTCATCAAATTTTTGTTGAAGATTTAAAAAATCGATTAACAAACGCCCGAGAATCCGCACCAACTCACAATTTCTTATTTTCCTCCTTGTCCCTCTATGATATAGACCATTATATGTTTCTCTATATGGATAACAAAAATATACGAAACCGTGGATATCCGCCCGAATCCGACTTAATCGGTTATGGTAAAACTCAAACACGAATGATTTTTGGTGGGTACGTGTAAACCCCGAACCCTAATACTGTGGGTAATGGGTGGACATGGTTTTCTCACTATCCAGCCCGAACCTGCCCGATTATAGACATGCATATATACTTTGTCTAGAAATTATCATTATTTTTCTCATCATATTTTATAGTTAGCATACAAATATATATTTTCATGAAATTGTGTTATTTTTTTATTTATTTTCTTCATTATAGTGATTTATTATCGTAATTTTTGTCTTCTGTAATGTGAGTATACGTGTGAATGTTAACATGTTGGTCATTGGCGCAGGCAGGCCCTTTGGGCCTTGACTTGGGACAGGGGTAAATTTTCGAGGAACAAACATACACCAATATATAGGTAGTATTTGAGTATTTTGACACTACAAAACAACTCATTACTTATTCAAAAATTGACATCAAATTAATTTATTATACAATAAACTAAATTTCAATTGCAATAAATATCTAATCGGATCTCTTTTCTCCTTATGCATATTCGATCTTTTCCCCCAATACCCTGAAATTGTCTAGCAACAGCGACAATTCCACTAGTTTTGATTCTACCAATTACAGCTGCAAGTGTAAAAAGAGCATTTGCAACTTTGAGTTATATCAAGAACAAGTTTTCAAGTCGATTTGGCGACCAATTTGCTAATGTTTGTTTAGTGAGATACATTGAAAGAGTCTTATTTAATAGTGTAGACAATGAATGTTTTTTGCGTTTCTTTCACAATATGAAATCCCTTCGTGGTTGTTTCTGAAAACTATGATTGTATAGTCGGTTATTTTTAATTTATGAATTATTTGGATTTAATTATTTTTATTAAATACTTTTTAATTAAATACTTATATATTTAAGTTATGAAAAGAGGACATGGGTGGTTTGAAATACTGCCTCCGCCACTGATGTTGGTTGGTATGATAAAGAAGAATTATTATTCATAGATAACCGTGGATATCTGAAACCCAAATGGGTATGAGCATACTTTGATTTACTGCCCTATTATTATGTGGGTATGGTTAAAAACCGAACTACTTTGCGTAGCATAATGAATATACACTATCAGCCCGGCCCAACACGACCCATTGTCATCCCTATTTCTCTATCAAATTACAACATTGGATTACGTTTTGTAGGACCATAAAACTCGTTTTTGTATTGAATTCTCCACCTTATATTTACGAGATTTATTGATTTTGTACCACTGTGCATCCACGGAAAATCTTCTTTTCCAACCCTGTCTTTTTATGAGCACTTCTACTATGATATATAGTATTGGTGCTTTAATGTACAACTTGAAGTTGTACCATAACGTTAAATGTATAAGTTCAGGTTGCACCATAAAGGAATTTGTACAATTATGTTATGGTACAACTTCACAACTTGAAGTTGTACTATCACATAAATGTACAAGTTCAAGGTGTACCATAAAAGAATTTGTACAAAAAGTATAGGTACAATCTGAAGTTGTACCATAACGTTAAATGTACAATTTCAAGTTGTACCATAAAAGCAAAAACCTATAGCACCAATACTATATAGCATTGTAAAATTCCTCGTCTTTTTATTTCCTTTTCAGACACAAAAAATATGGAAATAGTACACACTATTTGTCACCCCACTTAATTTTGTAATTTTCGACATAACTCTCACCTACCCATAACCAAACAAAGCTACCAAGACCAAAAACCTCTACCCTAACCCTGGGACCGGTTTCAATTTTCCGGTCAAACCGGAAACCGGGCAGTTTAAACCATTTTGGTTGCAACCGAAAACCGGATTACTTATGGAAGAAAAGATGATGAAAGAGGGTTTTTTGCATTTCGTTTGGAAGTTGCGATTGTTAAATAGATGTATTGTTTTGAATGCATGTATAATATTATACATGTATTATCGAATTTGATATATTGTAAAATACAACGTTTGGAATGTGTGATTGTATATGCCACATCAGCTAAAAGCTGATAGAAAACAATCTCAACTCAACTATCTCAACAATCACAACTAAAAGTTGAGAAAAGTTGAGATATAATAATCACTCATTTTCAGTGATAGTTTCAGTCACATCACAGAAATAATACATGTATTGTTTCTGCTAGAATAAAAATGATGTATTCTAAACAATATATGTGTGGTATCAGAGCTATACCTTTCTATCCTCTACAAGAATCCCTACATTTTGGTCTAGACAATTTTTTGTAAAAATAGCATGACAACAGTTTTAGCAAATACCATGTTTGCCACATCTTCCAATCAAATTTCCATTTCGATGGAGAATTGCTCAAGTACTAGAGTGCCCATATGTAGACTATCTTCATTTATCAGGATCTGCGAGATATCATCTAAGAAGGCTATGAAAATCCACAGGAAGAGGAAGAAGACTCCCAAACATGGTCAGGAAAGCACACAAATTAAAGGGGTCCAAAGGAAATGTCAAGCAAAATGTTAGTGCCTTGAGAACTATTCAGCAAGTAGTGACCAAATCAGTTTACCCAAATATTTATGGCATAAAAAGGCCAAAGAAGTTTGAGAAATCTTGCGTGAACAAATTCAATTTTCTTAGAAGGTGATCTCCATTAGATGTTCAAACTTATGGCAACAGTTCGACAATTTTATGACGAGGGAAACCTACACCATTAAGAACTTTCATTCACGTGTGGTGGAGATAGTCATCCATATCAAAACCACTAGTAACGTCCCAGGGGTATCATGACATCTTTGGCCAAGTTTTAGGAGGAAAATACCTAATAACCCCTTCTTCCTTCCATTATAAATAGACGGCCAAGTTATATGATTGAGGAGGCTGCAAAACTTTATTCAAATCACTATGTATAACTTGATCAAGGAGCCACGCGGCTCGAGGGATTCGAAATAGCATTCATCATCGACGGTGGTACCATTGTTGGGGAAAAGCTTTCCCTTTCTGCAAAAGTAAAATTATATTATTGTCTGTCATATTTATGGATATATAACTGCAAGAAAGAATCTTTCAAATCAAATGAAGATCAAGATAAGACCGTTGCATCAAGGAACTATAAGTAAGCAACAAGACAAGTCTCACAAGACGTGGTAGAGAAATCCTACATAAAGCAAGATCAAACGCTATGTAATTAGCAATAGGTGTCAGAAGTGATAGGAGTTCACTATATGTTTGTGTACATTCTCTCTTTAGCGTGAGTGCTTGTGAGGAAGAGAGAAAGGGGTATATTGCTTTATTCTTGTCAACGGTTTGAGTTCCATCCAAAAGGACACAACTTGAAGTTAGATTATAATAGGATAAAGACTTAGACACGATGTTTCAACTCGGTTAACAAAACATCTTGTGTACGTGTGCATCTCCTTACTCTTTTATATTGTGTATTTGCTTCTCAATAGGAACATTAATTTTTCCATCCAAGGTTGAAGTGGACTCAATAAGGGCCTAAGTCCATCTCATTAAACACTTGGGCTTCAGCAACGTGTCAAGCTCAATACTCAAGTCCAGATGATCGGTCCTTAATTAATCAGTTTATTTATTTACCTTCATAAGATTATTTGTGCGCTAAACATGTTCTACTACGATCCTTCTCTCTTATATATTGCTAGTTCAAATTTGTTGTTAAGGATATGAAATATATTTATTCTTTATGCATCTTCTTTCTATGATTAAATGAGATTGTTTGGCCATTTTTTACCTCAGTAATTTGATGGCTCTATCATTCGATGCTTTAGTCATGTGACGCTTGTGTTATTATAATGCCTTAAGGGTCGTTTGGAAGAGGAATTCTAATGGATCAATCTGACACAATTGTCTCGTTTTGAGCTAATTGTGGCAGATTGATCCGTTTGGCAGCATAAAATTTGGATGAAGCAATTTGGGCTGAGAATTCTGAATTGAATCATTTTGAGCCAATTACAATTGTCTGGGGTGGGGCAGGTAATCTGAATTGACTCGTTTTGTAAAATGAAACAATTGGTCAAATTGTCTCGTTTTGCAATTGATCCATCCAAACGACCCCTTAGTTGTTTAATGCCCTAACCATATGATGCCTACATCATCTATTATGTGCTAATATAGTATCATGATCAGTTGTGAGGAAACTACTCTTATTTGATGTGTCATTAATGTCTTATGTGTGTATGGAGTGGCTGATCAACCATCCGCATATGTATAAGTTCAATGCTTGATATCTTAGATCAACAATGCTATAGACCAAACTATGGTTCATAGAGGCACTAAATAGTTAATGTGTTATCCTTACTTCATTGTTTTACTGATTAGTCTATGACATGAAGTGAAAGCACGCATTAGCCAGTTATAGTTTCTTTTGCATGTGGCAAAAACTCGATTAAGAATGCTTTAGTGGAAGGGATAGGGTTACATGATATAAGATGCATCAATCATATTCATACCTTATTGAGTTTGAGATGTATGATAATCTAGGATAAACTTTCTTATCAATTTCATATCATTTACTTATCTTGTCACTTAATTCATGCTCTACGGTATGATATATCTCAAATATCACTAAACATAAGGCTCCTCAACCCATCAATTTCTATTGTGCCTTTGTTTGAGCATGAGATGATTGGTTGTGACTAGGTATCAATAAAAGACCCTAGACATATATATGAACGTTATCATTTTTATTGCATTAATAGCACTACATACATGCACATCAATCACAATCCTTGCTGTGACATATGAAGGCTCGATCCATGTCCTTCTTCGTCGTCCTACTAGTGAGAAGGTTGTTATATCCACAAATGACATTCCGTAAATCACCTTTTTGAGATAATAATCTGCATCGTACTTGAGGAAGCCAAAAATCCGATGAAAGATGTGATACCAAAATGAAGGAAGAAATATGGGCCAAGGAGGATCAAAGGTCGAAGCAAACAACTCCAACCCTCTTCCAGTATGTCACTCTCAAAATATGTCCATATAGTTTGGAATGATGATGAAGGAGATCCAGAAGACTTAAAGATAGTAAGTAAAACATATGTAAACTACATAACAGTAGAGGAGTGGGAGCAAGCTTATGCTTTCCTCCAATGAAGACGCAAGGTCAAGGCAAGAACTTCTAGGAGCATCGGTACTAGCATCAATGAAGAAGAGATCAAGCAATTGGTAGAAGATGTTCAAATCATCGAGGAGCCTCTCGAAGCCGATCAAGAAGTTCCAATGACGTGCGTGAAGGTTTTGAAGAGATCAAGGTAGGAGAAGAGCTTATGGAGCATAAAGATTTAGTGGACCATGAAGAGAAGAAGGATCATCCTAAGTGCCCACACATTAGACAAGGAAGAAGATGAAGAGATTGTGTACCATGGAGAAGAGGATATATCTTAATGAAGCCAATGAACTTAATGGAGAAGAAGATGAGTTTATAACTCATTCTTTGGAAGAAGAAGAAGGAGGAAAGAGACCCCCTAAAAAATAGAAGGACTACAGCTGCAAACGAGCCGAGTCTATTCGAATTTTTGCTTAGCTCGGCTCGTTTATAAATTTTTAAGCTCGAGCTCGGCTCGAACGTGAATTTTGATAATCCAGCTCGAGCTCGGCTTGAATAAAAATAATCTAGGTCGAGCTCGAAAAATGCTCATTAATTAACATAGCTTGTCAAACTGAGTACAAGCTCAGCTAAAGATGAGCTCGATTTGAAATCATTCTTGCAGAAAAATGTGTAAACAATAAGAATTAAAATGATAAAAAAAATACTAGAAACTCAAAATAACATCTAACTTCCATACTTATCCGTATTAGCAAGACAATGTTCATGTTCAGAAGAGTAATTAATTCTTTCACAAGCTTTAAACAAGGCAGCTTGCGAGCTTAGCTCAACAAGCCACCTAGTCAAACTAGCTCACGAACATATCAAGTTGAGCATGATCTAGCTCAAGCTTGGCTCTTTTACTAACGAGTTGGCTCGCGAACTGGCTTGTTAAATAACGAATCGAGTATCGAACGAGTTTTTCGATTCGAACGCCGAGTTGCTCGCGAACCGCTTGACTCATTTGCCGCTCTAATAAGTACCGAACATTTTTTTAAGTTAGAAATTAACGCTATATATAAGAGAATAAAAAATTACTAAACATTATTATATATTTACCAGATTTATTATGTACCATTGTGCATCCACCAAAAAGCTTTTTTCAACTCTGTCCATATTATTGGATTCTCCAGATCTTTGATCGTGGGTGTTTTTTTTTATTAAATTTTATTCCACCAACTATAAAAGAGGAAATCGTTCCACCAAAAAATAAAAATAAAAGAGGAAATCAGGTTACATTTTTAGAGGATATCAACAATTATATATAGAATATTTATCCAGATGTTTGACAAAGTAGATCTAGGCGGTAACGAGCAACCGGTACAACTTTAAGCTGTAAAGTTATATCATAATATAAGGGTACAAATTATTTTATGATACAACCTGAATTTATACTTTTAATGTTATGACACAAATTTATATTATACATTGAAACACCAAGACTTTATAGAATAGTAGAAGTGCTCCTACAATTGAACCATACATTCGTAACTTTAATTTGTGGATAGATACCATTGAACCTATCTTGGCAGTAGCTCGCCAGGACCATCTCGATGAGTTTTAAGATAATGCTTTAACCAACACATGATAGTCTCATTGAACCATACATTCGTAGTCATATTCTTTTGCTAATTTGAGACATTCCAAAAGCATTCATTTTAGTTTTTATTTTTAGAAAAAAATGTTTTTCTTCAATTATATGTAGCATCCTGAACCTTTTCCCAACGAAGATATTGTCCGCTTTGGACCGAGACCCGCACGGTTTTAGTCTTCGGGTACATATCAGGGTGACTTCCCATAAGGTCACCCATCCTAGCAGTGCTTCACTGCTGAGCATGTTTAACGTCAGAGTTCTCCTCCATTTCACCTCAAAACGCGTCTTGTCAGTTAAGATCGGTTTTTTACTTATGAACCATGGATCTCTCTCGTGCTTTGTCGATGTGAGATTTGCCTAAGTTGTTATATCATACAGTGGCATAGCCAAAAAATTTGTTAAGGTAGGTCGAACAATGATATATGTCGCTGTGAATGGCAAGTGCAAGCGACAGTCGACAACCTGACTCAAATGTTCAAATCACAAGTGGCATTTTTTCAGAAGCAATATAAGATTTTGTTTTTGCCGTTAAACAAATGGTGAATACGCTAGTGAACATCGAGCGACAAAAGCAACGAGTAGTCGATAGCTGACAGAGTTATTGGATTGAGGTTGTGCCTTGTGGGAATTCTGAAATTGTAGTATGTGAGTAGAAGAAAGTAGGTTGGTGATAATTTGGGGGCGATGTCGTATTAGGGATTGGGATGGGCAATAAACAACATACGACGTCGTGTTTCTTGTTTTAATATAAACTAAACTATTAGATATTGATGAATAAATAAATTAGATGTTAAAAACATAAAATAAATGGTTAGTAGCTGAACCTTGTTAATAAATTCCAAGGATTGGAAAATCGTACTTTGGTGGTCTGAGAAGAAAAAACTCTAATTAGAGGCTAAATCGGTTGGCAATATTTAGCTATATGAGACTATTGAACCACGATTAAATTAAACCATAGTTTCAGTAGTCGTTCGATAAGCCCTCTTCGTAGCTTATTAGTTATTACTAATATTTGCATGTGTGTTGCAACCCAAGGTGGTGCAGCCGACCTACCTTTGGGCTGCTCTAGCATCATATATGATTCTTTTTCTTCAATATGTGGACTGTTAATACTTAATAGGGTTAATACCTTATTTTGGCCCGAACTATGATCATATAATCAACTTTGGCCCGTGGTTTCAGAAATTAACATCTCGGCCTCAACTATGCAGCATATAGACTCAATTGGCCCAACACATGGTTTGACAGTTAATTTGGACAGTCAACACCGTTGACCACACGACATGTCATTGCTTCATCACCTTAAAAATCATTAAAAAAAATTCAAATTCAAATTATTTTCTAATTTCTATTATTTTTCATTTTCAAATTAACCAAAAAATAAAATTCAAAATAATTTGATAATTTTTGGTTAATTTATAAAATTTATCATTTCCAAAAAATAAAATAAATAAAAATTATTTATTTTTTATAATTTTATTTAATTTGATAATGATAAATAATAGACATTAGGAAAATTATTTGAATTTAAATTTTTTAATGATTTTTAGGCTGACGAGGCAATGACATGACGTGTTGACTAACGTTCAATGGTGTTGACCGTCCAAATTAACGATCAAACCATGTGTCGGGCCAATTGAGTCTATATATTGCATAGTTGAGGCCAGGATGTTAATTTCAGAAACACAAAACAAAGTTGATTACATGATCATAGTTCGGGCCAAAATAAGATATTAACTCTACTTAATAGTATCTATCCTTTTCACACATAAGAAATATGGACATAGTACACTTTGTTTAGTTATTTTTGACATAACTCTCACCTGCCCACATCCAGTCATAGCTTACCCCAAACGAAACCTTTGCCCCTGACTATGCAACGGTAATTTACTAATTTTAACGGCAACAGGCACAAGTTCCGTTTCTTTTAACCTTTGCCTTACTCTTCTCCTCATACCGTGCACCTATAGGCTATAAATACCCTCCTCAATACCTACGCCCATTTCTCAAGCCGACGTCGTATAGTCTGATGGGAAGTTTGGAGAGACGGCGATGGTTAAAGTTTAGTGGGTTGGTGCACTATTTGGGCCCGTTTACATTAGTAGTGTCTTTTCCATTCGCATTCGGCAAACCAAACCTTTACATATTTACCCCTCTCTTAAATACACATGTGCCCCATATTCACTCAAAAAGTTATGTATTTTAAAAATATTGTTACTTTATGGTAGTTATAACAATTAAGTATATGTTAAGAATTTTACATCGCTTCTACACATTCAAGAGTGTAATTCGATATGCAATATTTGAATCAATGACATTTCGGTTGATAACCGTGGTGGAAAAGTCCCATGATTTTTCATATTGAAGCTTCCTGTATGTTTGTAATTGAAAAAAATTGCACAAATTTGTTTATTATAACTGGTTATGTTTCTTATCTTTGTTCGAAGAGATCACGGGTCAAATCTCATTACTGATGTATTTTTTTCTGTAAATAAGAAAATAATGAATGATTGTGAAGACGAATTTACATTTCATACTTTCACTCTGAATGCAGGAAATTAGAAATGAACTTTCAAGTTTTCTCATTTCACTTTTATTTACTGTGTAGATTAACAATATTCACACACAAAATATGGAAATATTACACACCATCTGTCACCCTCACCTCGTGTATTTAAATATTTTCGACGTAACTCTCACCTGTGACCTGCACATAATAGACACACACAGCTTCCCCGACCGAAACCTTTGCCCTGCACGATGCCACAGAAATTTTGACGGCAACAAGCACCAGTTCCGTTTCTTTTAACCCTGCCGACAGCCTTTACCCTCTCTCTTATTTATCCTCCTCCTCCTCCTCCTCCTCCCTACGGTCACCTGTATAATTAGATAATTACCCTCTTCAACACCTTCGCCAATTTCCCAAGCCGACGTCGTATAGTATCCCCACAAAACACAAACAATGGCGACCCTCGCAGAATCCTCAGTCTTCTTCTTCCACCACCTACTGCTTGCGCTTGGTCTACCGGTCATACTCTTCCTCCTCTCCCGCTTCCTCCTCCGCAACCGCAACCGCAGGCCGTCTCTCCGCCTCCCTCCAGGCCCAAAACCCTGGCCCATCCTCGGCAACCTCCTCCACGTCGGATCCATGCCCCACGTAGCCTTCTCCCAACTCTCCCAAGCCCACGGCCCGCTCATCTCCCTCCGCCTGGGGACCCAGCTCGTGGTCGTAGCCTCCTCGCCAGAAGCCGCCAGCGAGATCCTCAAAACCCACGACCACGACCTCTCCGGCCGGAGCGTCCCCCACGTGTCCTTCGCTCGCGACCCGGAGCTGAACCGCGACTCCATCGCGTGGGCGACCCACTGCACGGACCAGTGGCGCTCCCTCCGCTCGTTGGTTCGGGCCGAGCTGTTCACCTCCAAGGCTCTGGACCGGCACTCGGAGGCTCGGGAGAAGCAGGCTCGGGAGATGGCTCAGTTTCTGGAGCGGAGGCAGGAGGAGGGGGAAGAGGTGAGGGTCCGTGACGTGGCGTTCGCATTTATGTTCAATGGGTTGGCGAGCGCTTACGTGTCGAGGGAGCTGGTCCAGCTGGAAGGCGGCGGTGACGTGGAGCGGGTGAGCGGGATCGTGAGGGAGATGATGGAGCTGTACGCGGCTCCGAATGTATCGGACCTTTATCCGTCGTTGGGCGGGCTCGACATCCTGGGTCTGAGGAAGCGTACGGAGGAGTGCGTGGCGAAGCTGAGGGAGGTGTGGGACCCGCTCATCATCTCGCGGCGGAGGGAAGTGAAAGCAAGTGATCGTCGCGATGATAACGGCGGCGGCCGTGACTTCCTGGACGCGTTGCTCGACGTTGGGTTTTCCGACGAGGCGATCAGTTACACCTTTGTGGTAATTCCTTTTATCTCTTTTTTCTACCCACATAACTTAACATTTAAGTTCAAAGCACATAAATAAGAGATAGCTATGCTATAAGTATTGGGGTTTGCGAAATACAAGTTGAAATTTTACTATAATTTTACAAAATATATGTTAGTATTCTACCATGGAAAATATTATCTTGCTAAGATGCTAACCATGTAGTAATCATAGCTATAGTTGTCATTAGTTTTTTTTTTTTATAATCGTAGGCAAGGTTCAAGAAGGCGGTTCTACGTTGGTCTTTGAGTGTCTTTTTAATTCAAATAAATTCTTATATTATTATTATTATTATAATATTAATGATAATAAATCATATATTTTCTTCTACTATTTTTCTTATCATTTCACTTTTGGCCATAATGTACTAGTTAACTCTGCCCCTCCCCCCTCTCCCGATCGTGAAATTCTGGTTGCGCCCTTGTCGCTGGGTGAAAGGCGGATGTTATGGCTTTGCCTAGTGCCTAACTCGTCTAGGCGTAGACTAAGCGTACTTATAAGATGTTAGAAGAAAAATAGTTATTTGCTCTGCATGATGGATGATATATAAACTAACAATATTTTCTCACTTCACTGAAAATGATTAATAACTTACTTAATACGATTAAGGAAAATATATAGCTCCAAATTCATAAAATTATTGCTCAATAGCTCACAAAGTTCTTGAGCTACTTAAAATATCGAGGTAGGAAATTGATTTCGTAGTTGATATTAATTTATTCCTTTGATATTGATTGTCTAGCTCCATCTATTTATGCCTAGAGACACTTAGTTGTCACCTTAATTACTCTCTATATTGACATGTCCTGATACCCAATGTTGGAAACATATTCATTCCAAACATATCTAACTAGGCGTGGAACCCTTCGGCGAGGCATTTTGGCATTGTCTAGCGCCTAACCATACCTACGAGTAAGTATAAGCACACGTTTTTTTTAATCATGGTTGTAGGACTACAACTCCGCCACAATTGTAGTTGTAATAATTTATTTTACAATGGCAAGCGATGTTTTCCTTTTCAATTGTTGGACTATAACTCGGGAACTACTACAACTCATAATTAGTATAAAAAAAAGTTACACAGTACTAGTCACATTAAAGTTTGTACCAATCTAATAATGATACTAGGTCATGTCAAGGAAAATACCTAATATTAAACAAGTCTACAGTACACATGGGGTCGTGAAAAATCTTGTACGTCACCGTAAATCTCCAGTCTACTTGGTGATGATGAAGACATTCCACCAACTACAAAAACGTAAATGTAAAAAAAAAAAAAACATTTTCTTTTCGTTAAAAAAAAAATAGAAATATTCAACACGAGTTACCAATAATATCGTTTCACTATGATGACTGATGAGTGACGATCAGGAAATGCTAGCGGCGGTATCAGACTCAACAAGCGCGTCCACCGAATGGGCGCTGGCAGAACTTCTCAAGAACCCTAAAACAATCACCGCAGCTCGTCGGGAGCTCGACGGCAAGTTCCCCAAAGGCCACGTCATCAAAGAATCCGACCTCCCCGACCTTCCTTACCTATGCGCGTGCGTGAAGGAGACCTTGCGCCTCCACCCACCGGCGCCGCTCCTGCTGCCACGCCGGGCGGCGAGGGACTGCCACGTCATGGGCTACACCATACCTGAGGGCGCCCAGGTGTTCGTCAACGTTTGGGCGATCGGAAGGGACCCGCGGTACTGGGAGGACGCATCGAGTTTCAAGCCGGAGAGGTTTATCATGGCCGGCGGTGGTGGTCGTGAGCATGACGTGGATTACAAGGGCAGCAACTTCGAGTTCCTGCCGTTTGGGAGCGGGAGGAGGATGTGTTCCGGGATGCCCATGGCGATAAGGATGATCCAGCTGGCGGTGGCTACTTTGGTCCACGGGTTTGAGTGGTTGCTGCCGGAGGGAGCGGCGGCGGCGGTGGAGGAAATGGGGATGGAGGAGAGGTACGGTGTCACGCTGTTGAAACTGGACCCACTAGTGCTCATCCCAACTCCGAGGGTTTAAGTAATGATAAACATAAACTTCCTATGTATTCTTATTAATTAATATGCTTCTGTACGTTGAATGATAATTTGCAGCTAAACCTATATGTAAGACATCTCATATGGTAGATTGGTTATATCATCAATGCATGAATTATGGAGTCTTTCCACGTTGATGTTAGGAGGAGCAGAACATGGAAGATCAACCATCAAAAATAATAATGGAAGCAAGCTATAACAAATGGATTGAAAGTTAATAAAAGACAAATTGGTTTGAGTGTTTCTGAGTACTTCTGACAATCCAGCTTTAATTGTTAGGACCCCTCTTTCCTTCGAATCAATTTCCTTGTCACGTTAGGCGATAAGAACATCTAATTCGCGTATTTTTCATTTATTCACGCTATATTTGCGTTTTTCACGCTATATTGGAGTTACTCACGTAAGAGTGTTGTTTATTCACGCAATCAATATTGTTTAGTCACGCAACCTGATGTTTCTTCACACATACTATTATTTATTCACGCCATTGTAAAATTCAATTTTAAACTTTGAAATTTATCAAAATGGATGTCATTGTGTAGATTTTCTGATAAATGCAACACAATTTTACAGATTAATTGAGAATCCAAATTTAATTCCATAATATATAGCCAATACAAATTATTTGGGGGAAAAGTATGAATTTTCATTTACGTGAATAACTTACACTCTCACGTGAATAAGCATAGTATTACGCGAATACACACGAAATGGCGTGAATGAGCACAAAAATACGTGAATAAACTGGTATTCGGTGTTTTGTTGACGTGACAAGAGATCTTTTCATTTTCTTTATGTACTATGTTTTCCTTTTCCTTGTATTAATAAACTTAATAATTGATTTCACCCTTATAAAAAAAAGAGATGTGTGACAAGACAATATTAATATATGCGACATGGTTGGTTGTAGTAATAACTCATGCATATGTGTATTTGTCACGGAAGAGAGGATGATGAAAGAGAGTTTCCATGCATTTAGTATATGGGCCACAATACTTATTGTTGTGTTTGCATTCCCATCCATTTAAGTTTGTGAATGGACGAAGAAGTGGAGTGTCGGCAGAAAAACCAACATGCATTTGTGAGTTTCCCTGTATTTTTTTTTTTCAAGGATTGCGTGTAACTCATATTCCCTATGTTTGGCCCGACGTTTATAAGTGTTTTTTGGTTTCAAAAGTTGAAACCGGCTCATACACCTCTAAAAGCTCGGCTTTTGAAAAGCTGAAAAGTGCTTGAACCAAAGGTCGAGTGTGGATTTGTAGCCATAGATTGTTTTACCCTTGGTAGTGATAAACCTCCTCAAAACCAGGCTCTGATACCAATTGTAAAAGAAATCAAGGCGGAAGACTTACAGACACGATGACACAGAATGCGAAGAAGACAGACAAGCGAACAAGGCTTTCTTTCTTTCAGTTTCCGATTGGGCTTATGGCATAATAGGCCCAAATACTAAAGCACAAGGCCCGAAAACAAAGATTAGAAGAAGGAAGCCCAAAGTGTATAATGCTTCTTCTTCTTTAACAGAAAACACTGCAGCTTCAACAAACTTCCCAGAAACAGAGCATAGCAGTAAAAGAATGCAGGAAAGGAAAAGCTGACAGAACAGCAAGAACACAGAGTTTTTTTAATGTGGTTCACTCTGTGGCCTGTGCAATGGTTACTTCTACATCCCAGAGATCAGCATCCGCTGTAATCCATGAGTTTTTATTTTGTAAATGAAAGACGAGATCCTAAGCTAAGGCTTAGCCTTCTGCCGTGATTCCTACCTAGAATCACAATTACAACCTTGTGAAATCAGAACCTATACCTCTGATTTCCACAAGCCCTTTGATCCCTAGAACCCTTTCCCGCTCTAGTATTTCAGCCTATCAAAGTTATACGTTACAAAGAGATCGAGACCTTTAAATAGCCACAAACAGGAAGATGACCGTTGAACTTTCTCTTCCTGTGATTCCTCTGATTTGCCGCCAATTTGATCATGTACCGTTGGTGATTACCAAATCAGCATCCAATCTCCAATTTGATCATGATTCCTCTTACCATAAAAACTCCAATTTCTTCCAACATTGGCCATGGTTTTGGACCCGGAGGAAGCGGCTTTTTGGAAGATGCAGTGGCGGCGAGAAATCGGGAACCGATTATGAAGACGAGAATGGTGACGGAGATTGTGAGGAGGACGAAGTGATAGAACGCCATTTCGGACCTGTTGCATGTCTAGAGGCATGAGGATTGACTGAAACCAGTGGAAGACTCGATGGCGTTAAATTGAGATATGATGGCTAGCGGAAGCAGCTGGCACTGATTATTTGACTTGCACGTCACAACAGTGCTACTGCGTGGTTCATCCCAACTATAAATTAGAGATCGGAGCCCAATGTATCAACCAACAATGGAGAGGCCGGGTAGGTTGAAGTCATGAAGGTCTATAGCCCCCACAAATTTGAAATATGGATAAAAATACATGTAAAATTCGTAACAATTTTAAGAAGTAAAAGAGTCGATAAGATTTAGTTCCCTCGCCCAAGTATTACGATTCAAAACAGCCCTCTCATTCAAATTTCTTACTCTGTCAACCAACTCATTATATCATTTTTCCTCATTATATCATCTTGCCTTATGTTATATTATAGTACCGAAATTCATTTGAGTTTTGATTTTCTGCTGCCAAAGGATGAGGCATCAAGCTAGTAAAAGAGAGATTGAATAGTTTTATATATGAAGCAGGAGCTACAAATTATTTTCTCCCATAACCATTCACAACATAAACTGTAACACCCTACCCTATACGTTTTGCCTAATCATATTGTTCATACAATTGCAACGGAATTAATCTCAGGTGTTACATTAATTATCAAAATTTACCCAAATAAAATTTCGACATGAATTACTCGCGTAATGGGCTAACAGTTCTTGCAACTTATCCTGCAAAATAATTCATCACAAACATATATACTCACAACCATATGCATTGGCTTTTCTTAGCCATAGTCACACTTTTCATACTCCACAACTGCATACCATACTTATACATACCATAATCGTCACAACTTACACAGTTACACAACATATACACCTATCATCAACTTTCTACACCTGTGGATATCTCACACTACATCAGAAGCTAGTATGCACATGAAAAACATTCTCAAAACATTTTTTACAAAAAGGTGTGGATCACTGGCCAAAATCCCGAGTAGTAGTCCAAGCACAGAATAGTTGAAGACCATACCTCATCCTGGCTTCAACTCTAGCTCCTCTCCCACCTAACACTTATCTACTGCTGCAGCTGATGATCTGCTTACACATAGCATAAGCAGAGAAGAAGAATAAAAGAGGGTCAGCTCATGGCTGAGTGAGACAATCATTGCATCGTGAGTTCATAACAGAGCATACCCCCTACCATACATCTAGCAAACAAGCCAAAACACTAGGATCGGACCTCAGCCATCCTCATGTCCCAATAGGCAAAAGACTCAACCACCTTGACTTATGCATATGCATCTTATCATGTTTTAATCATAGGCTCCTGGCTACTCCCATGCTAATAACTCTCCCGGGAAACATACCCCACATCCCGTCGGATGTAGTCATACATACCCCAACATCCCATCGGATGTGGTCATACATACCCCACACCACTATGGGTGTAGTCATACCCCGACACCACTCTGGGTGTGGTCATATCTCGTGAGATTCCTTCAGTCAACACCACATGAGAGGTGTGACTATCATACATATCATAATAGAGTAATAGCATAGGGAGCCCTAATTACTATGTAGTTGACCGTGAGACCACAACACTCATATTTGGTATCCTTAAATATGATTCACATCTCATCTTCCTTAATCATAATTCATTACTTGCACATGTACTTGACCTGGCCATAATTGGCTCAACATAGGTAAATCAGGAGTCGTATAATTGAACTTCCTCGGGATAAACCCTCGTGCAAGTCATCCTCCTTAAAACATCATAATATCACCAGGGGAATATATATATTCCCACTTGTGCATCCAAATACAATAATCATGAAAAATCATATCCAATCACCTTCTCGAACCATCATAAGGCATATCAACAGTCAAGCCCACAATTTGCAACATACAAAATCATCAGCATAAACAAAGTCCATCTCGATTAAGGCAAGTCAATAATATCATACAGTAGTCCATGATTCATCATATAGCACAAAAGTTCATACACCCTTAATCATGCCATTCTAGTTCACCTAGGTCAATTCTAAGCATCAATATAATTATCGTGATACGACAAACCCGGTATGCCGTGCTAATCCCTCACCAGTTTTGGTCGTTCAAACACCGGGTTTAGCCTCCCGTACTAAAACATCAATTTCACCAACGAACCCCGAATTAAAATCCGAGACCGTCCTAGTATCCCCTGCAGTATCCCCGTCAATATTAGTTCTAGGCTCTGAGTCAAAATCTTGATAAAAACACATCAAACCCTGGCCGGAGCTAAATTTAGTGATTCCGTCTCCGACCTAAATAATAGCCGAAATTCATGGATTAGAACTAGAAGATTAATTACCTCGTTGCAGGAAGCTCGTATATGAAATTTGGGCTCAATCCGGCGTCCGGATTCTCCAAAACCCTAATTCCTACCGTTAGAAATTCAAGAAATCATTGGCCCAGAACTTAGTTACAACCTTTGAAATCAATAAGCTATCTTGTATTAAAGGATTTCCTAACGCCCCTGCCTCTACTCTGTCTCCCGGGTCAAGAAAATGAAATAATGGGGACGATTGGAAAGGAGATGTCTCGTAAAAAATGGAATGGTGGGCTACCTTATCCCAGACCGCTTCTTTGTCCTTTTAAATTTCATTTTCTTTTACTTAGCTTTCTCTTTTTAATACACACATGACACCTATAACCCACAGCACACACGTACACACCAATTATTATATATATAAATATATAATTAATTCGTATACTTATCCGATCGATCGATAATCCGATTTTCGTCGAAATACTATTAAACCCCCCGATTTTAATCGCGTAATTTTTCTAGCGACGGTAATACGATTTTAGCCGAAACGGGATGTTACAATTCTCCCCTCCTTAAAAGATTTCGTCCCCGAAATCTAACCTTGAGTCAATAGTACATATCCGCTCGTTCCCTTCCTAGCAGACACTATCACTTATCTTGTTACTACCTAACTCTTTGGTTAGGAGATCTGAACTACATAACTAAACACATAACATCTGAAGTTCCCATGTTTAGGTTTCAAAAACCTATATTGGGCTATCACAACAAAACATATCAACAAGTTCGAAACAGAACTTATTAAGCAAGATTGTTAACCTGCAACGTAGGTTGCCACTAACACAAGGTTATATCAACCTACAAAATGGTTGTTACCAGATCATCAAGAATCATATCCATGTTAAAATCTCTACCACCACAACTCGTCTTGTTGGCATAATCTAAAATCAACTACATTGCATAGCTAGCCACCATACTTCTCGATCGGTTATTAGTAACACTGAAAGTACTTCTGTGCAAGCTACAAGGAAACATTGGCCTTCGAGTGATCCACACCTTTTTGTAAAAATGTTTTGAGAACGTTTTTCATGTGCATACTAGCTTCTGATGTAGTGTGAGATATCCACAGGTGTAGAAAGTTGATGATATGTGTATATGTTGTGTAATTGTGTAAGTTGTGACGATTATGGTATGCATAAGTATGGTATGCAGTTGTGGAGTATGAAAAGTGTGACTATGGCTAAGAAAAGCCAATGCATATGGTTGTGAGTATATATGTTTGTGATAAATTATTTTGCAGGATAAGTTGCAAGAACTGTTAGCCCATTACGCGAGTAATTCATGTCGAAATTTTATTTGGGTAAATTTTGATAATTAATGTAACACCCGAGATTAATTCCGCTGCAATTGTATGAACAATATGATTAGGCAAAATGTATAGGGTAGGGTGTTACATAAACTAACTCTTAGCTCCGAGACCAAAATCAAAAGTCTCAAAACGAACTTTGGTCGGGAATAAGAACAAGAGGAAATTCTTTTTGCAACGTGTGTCCAAACTTCTCACTCATATCCAATTCCGTCGGATCTTCTTCGTCGGGGAGACGCCAATCAAAATTATGAATCAAAGCAGCCAACACAAGTGGAATCTGCCTGATGGCCAACAGCACTCCTGGGCACATCCTCCTGCCAGCGCCAAATGGCAGCAACTCGAAATCCTGACCTCTAAAATCAACGTCCGACCCAATAAACCTCTCGGGCCGAAACGTCCCCGGATCCTCCCACGCGGTTGGATCCCTCCCTATCGCCCACAAGTTGACTGCAATACGAGCCCCCTCTGGGATTGTGTAATCCATCACCTTGCAAGACTCTGGCGCTCGGTGCGGCAGCAACGCCACCGGCGGATGTAGCCTTAGCGTCTCCTTCACGATTGCATTCAAGTAAGAAATTCGAGCCACCATGGATTCGTCAATCAGCAGTTCTCCTGATTTGGTTGACAACAGTTCTCTCTTCAGCTCCTCCCGTAACTTGTTCATCACTCTCCTGTTTCGAATCAGTTCTGCCATGGCCCATTCTATTGTGGCCGTGGTAGTGTCTGTTCCAGCCCTGAACAATTCCTGCAAGAAAAAAACCAAAGGTAAAGCTAAGCTAAAACTGAACTTGTTGGCCTAAACCATAAAATCGATTTTTTTTTTCCTTATTTTTTTTGGTACTTACGAGACTCAACCAGTCAATTTGGTCATCATCAAGTCCATTTTCCAGGAGAATATCCAAGAAATCTTCAGCACCAAATCGCTCTTGAAGCCGGCGCTCTCTCCTTTCTTTAACGTTAGGCTGCCAAATAGAGAAAATCTCTTCGCAACAGCGAGCTGACTTACGTCTCAAACCCTGGGGATCCCAATTCTTCAGAACCGGGGAAAAATCTGCGAGATTGGGGGAAGCCCCCAATTCTATCAACCTCTGAATCAGTGATTTCATTCGATTCCCATTCTCATTTCTTTCAAACCCGATGTAGTCTCGGGAGAAGATGAGATTCGACAGCATATCAAACATGGTGGCGAAAACCACTTCACCGATACTAACCGATTCCCCTAACTTCCCCTCGAGAAATTCCACCATCTCGGCGACTTTCCTCTCCCTGACGGCTGCTAGAGATTCAATCGCCTTGGCCGAGGTGACGTGGTTCCTGAGCACGGCTCGGAAGGCCTTCCATTGGTCGTTGCAGTTGGACGCCCACACGATTGCCTTGCGGTCGAGCTCCGCCGTGTCGTAAGGCACCGCTCTCGGGACATATCTTGCCGAAAGGAGGCGGTCGTGTGTTTTCAATATCTCTGCGGCGGCGGCCGGGGAAGAGGCGACGACGAGGAGTTGTGAGCCGAGGCGGAGGGATATGAGAGGGCCGTAGAGGTTGGAGAGGTTTTGGAGGGAGATATGAGGGGTTTTTCCCAAGTGAGGGAGGTTTCCGACGATCGGCCATGGTTTTGGACCCGGCGGAAGCGGGTTTTGGGAAGATGCGGCGGCGAGAAATCGGGAAGCGATTATTAGGACGAGAACGGTGATGGAGATTGGGAAGATGATGACGAGTAGCGGATAGAACGCCATTTTGGACCCGGTGCATATGTCTTAAAGCTAGGCACAGCGTTTATATAACTCGAAAGATTGGAACATGCATGCATGAATTTTACACGTGCATGATCTATGATTCCGCCACGTGACTAAACCCTAGTAGAAGCCGCCGCTGAGCGTTTGACTTTACGTCACGGTACTACTGCTTCTGGTCTTGTTTGTTGTGAAGCCAAATTAATCGTGAAATGAGAGATAAGCTGCTGTTTCCAATGCCTTTTATTCTTACGTTAGATGCAATTATGTGGAACAAACTAGATAGCTTGCACCATGCGTGAGAAAGACAATAGACGGCTAGAGTTACACTAGTTTTCCTTTTTTTTTTTTATGGGATTGTTTTCCAATATTCATGACTAATGAAATGAAGCTGAAGCAACAAATCTAATAATGTTAACAATAAGGTGTTGGATCAAAGTAGTTGGGTTGGGCCTTGTGTGTCTTTTAAGTCTATTAGTGAAGCCTAGGATTCGTTAAGCTTGTTACGTAAATTTTGGGTCCAAATAATTTAGTTTACTTGGTCAATGTTTACACCTGAGAGGTTTGTTAGCTGCTGCTGAATTCTAGGATTGTGGGATAGAGTCGTGGTTTGATTGTGAGAGGTGAGTACGAGAGAAACTGGTTGTATTTAATCATTTGTTTTGTCTTTCAATAAAATTGGTCAGTTTGTGTCTATCGAGAGCTTTCATTGTGGTATCAGAGCCCTCTTGCAAACTGTAACCAGATTTTGAGTTGAGAGAACTTCTGCAAGTCTGATTGCAGAACTGGGATCCAGGAAACAAGAGTGATACAGGTGAGAAACACAAACGGAGGTGAGTGAAACCTCTGGTTATCGTGTCAGAGTGAGTGTGATTGTTCTTTTCCAGACTGAGATTGGGAAACAAGAGAGTTTGGTGACGAAGTCTGATTGCGGTGAGAATGACTGAGTTCGGTAGCTTTGCACAGGTATGTATCCCTAGATTTGATGGGGATTATGATCATTGGAGTTTGTTGATGGAGAACTTGTTGAAATCAAAAGAGTACTGGGGTGTGATATGTGATGGCTTCGAAGAACCACCCGTTGAGGTCGATCTTTCTGCAACTCAGGCTAAAGTCGTGGAGAATCTGCGGCTAAAAGACTTGAAGGCTAAAAACTATCTATTCAGCAGCATTGACAAGTCAATTTTGAAGACCATCACACGGAAGTCCACTTCGAAGGAATTGTGGGATTCCATGAAGATGAGGTATCATGGTAATGAGAGGGTTAAACGTGCTCGTCTGCAGATTCTCAGGAGAGACTTTGAAATTCTGAAGATGGAGTCTGGAGAATCAATCAATGACTACTTCGGCAGGGTTATGTTAGTGGTCAATACCATGAGAAACTATGGAGAGCAGATGAATGAGGTGAAGATTGTAGAAAAAATATTAAGAACTTTAACGGAAAAGTTCAATTATGTCGTTTGTTCCATCGAGGAATCAAAGGACATAGATACTTTGACTGTGGATGCTTTGCAGAGTTCGTTGATGGTTCATGAACAAAGGCTTAGCAAGGGAAGGATTGAGGAAGAACATGCCTTGAAAGTGACTTATCACAGTAAAAGAAATCGAGGTGAATACCACGACAGAAGAAGGGGTCTTGGCAGATTATGGAATAGAGAGTCAGTGGAATGCTTCAAGTGTCACAGGCTCGGTCATTTTAGAGATGAGTGTTCAGAATGGGGGCATGAAGCTCAATGCTCTGGTGATTATACTAGTACTCGGGAAGACATGAAAGAAAACATGTTGTTGTTGACTTGTGTGAAGTCGGTAGAAGAGGAGTTGCAAACAAGCTTTGTGAGATTTCACGAGACACAAACAGTGGAGAAAACAGAAACCCGGTGGTTCCTCGACTCAAGGTGCAGCCATCATATGACAGGTAGTAAAAATTGGTTCACTAGTCTTGATTCCTCTTTCTCTTGTCCTGTAACGTTAGGGAATGGAACTCGATTGCAAGTGGCTGGAAAAGGGGTTATTAGGCTAAAAATTGAACACACGTCAGTTGTTATTCAAGAGGCATTTTATGTGCCGGGGTTAAAAACGAATTTGTTGAGTGTTGGCAAGATGCAAGAAAAAGGTTTGACCTTCCTCATCAAGGGTGGAGTTTGTAAGGTCTTTCATGATGAGAAAGGTCTTCTGTGGGAGACAGAGATGAGGAATAGGATGTTTGCTTTCAACTCTGAGTTGGTTGAATCAGAAGCAGCCAATGATGTGCATTGCTTGTGCTTGCAAGTTCATGAAGATTACTTGAATGATGCTAATGCGAATGAAGGGCCTGATGTCATGGAACCTGGAAACCAAGGAATTGTCAGTAGTATTGGTGATGAAAATTTAGATACTGCTATTGTTACTTTAGATCCGGAAACCAAGGAACTGGCTGAAACAAGTGTTTTGAAATTTATAAGGGAAGAGTACTCAGTTGTTGAGGCTGTTCATGTTGAAATGGATTTGCCCGTGTTTGGAGTAGCGGTGGCAGGTGATGTGGACGAAAGTATGATCTCTGGAATTAAAGCAGCAGCAGATGAGGTGGTTGTGGTCAAAGAGATTGTGTCTCTGGATAAAGTTTTTGAGAAGATTGTTGGTGACGAGGAGGACTTGATTCAGTTGGATAATCACATGAGACACAGGACTAGTATTGAGACAGATGATACTGAAATGAATCAAATTGGAGGAGAGATGGATGTTTCTGGTTTAGAAAATGATGTTGTCAAGACTGCAGTGTTAAATGGCAACCAAGAGATCAGCACAAGAGAAAATAACGTTGAAGAGAAAATGAAAGTAGTGATGGAAGATGGAGTAAATGGAGGATCCGATCAAACTAAGGGAGATACTGCTGGTCACACTCTTGATTTGAAAGAGAATCACTCTCTTGAACATACTTCTCAAGCCTATGAACATTTGGAATATGGTCGAGTCTATGAGCGCAGAGACAGTGACGAATCAAATGTAATATATGATAAATTTGCTGACCCTGGAAGCTTTGCAGCTGTTAGTGGCATTTCTCAAATGACAGGTTCAAGAGGAGTGGATACTTGGTACCAACAATTGGTTGTGGAATCATTTACATGGTACTTGAAGAGCATTCTTGGTCATGGAATCATTTACAGCAGGGAAGCTCGGGAAATATGTTTGAATGGCTATACTAATGGGCATTATGGTGATGACATGAATATGAGAAGCACAAACAATCATGTATTCCAAGGAGTAGAGGTTGAATTTGGGGCATCCAACAAGCAATTATTGGCGATTTTTAATGATTCTGAGTTTTTGGCTGCAATTTATTATGCAGTATATTGCAGTTGGCTCAGAATGATCCACGAAGATATGAGAAGGCATAAGAGATTCAAAGTTGGAACAGGGATACTATGTGATGATAGCTCAAAACTTTCCAAGAATGATGGTACTCATAAAGGAAGCACACACGTCAGATTGAGGTTCCACTTCATGAGTGTTCTAGCTAAAGAAAGAATGGTGAAGCTGAATAACTATAGGGAAAATGAAGAAACTGATAGTATTGTGATAGTGAATCTGGAGATCTTTTCAGGAAAGCTTTATGGTGAGCTTGGAGCTTGTGAACTGACAAAGTTCTTGGAAACTTATGTGAAAGTGATTCATTTCTGCAAAGTGATGAAACTTAGTGTTGTTGCTGCAAAAGACTTAAAGTTGTTGGTGTTAATATGTTGTTACTGCAAAGTCCCAACTTTGCGTACTGGAGATAGTCAAAGGAAGCTTGGAGTGTATGAAGCTATTGGTACAAGTCTTGAGTTGTGATGGCCGCGATATCATTGAAGTTGCTGCTATTATTGTTATTTGACAAATGCTGTTGAAGTTCTTGGTGGCGATATGATGTTTGCTGGAATTGAAGATACTGTGGAAGTGAACTGAAGCAATCACCAGGCTTCAGTTCAGGGGAGGATAATGTTGGATCAAAGTAGTTGGGTTGGGCCTTGTGTGTCTTTTAAGTCTATTAGTGAAGCCTAGGATTCGTTAAGCTTGTTACGTAAATTTTGGGTCCAAATAATTTAGTTTACTTGGTCAATGTTTACACCTGAGAGGTTTGTTAGCTGCTGCTGAATTCTAGGATTGTGGGATAGAGTCGTGGTTTGATTGTGAGAGGTGAGTACGAGAGAAACTGGTTGTATTTAATCATTTGTTTTGTCTTTCAATAAAATTGGTCAGTTTGTGTCTATCGAGAGCTTTCATAAGGAAGGATCAACAATCTCACCTTTTTTTTTATTCTCTCTAAATAATATATGCACAAAGAATAAACTTTGTTATGTTTTTTGAAAAAATATATTCAATAAGAAAGTAAGTCTTCCGTCTCATGGGGTTAATTCGTTCCTTTAATTTATATTTTGAGTTTTGAGATCGCCAATCACAACGTAACATTGAGCAAATATCAAGCAAATCAAAATTAAATTGACTAAAAATATGAACAAATTATGCTGAATATGCCATAAATTGAGGTAAAAACATGAGTTTTGAGTGTCATAAATGCTCTATGAAGAATTTTTTAATAGTGGTGAATGGAAAGCCACTCGAATTAAAAAGGATGGCCCTCCTCTTACCCATCTCTTTTTTGCAGATGGTCGGCTCCTTTTCACAGAAGCTGAGTCTAGACAGATTCGGATCATCAAACAGTGTTTGGAGGATTTCTGCTCCAGTTCCGGGCAGCAAGTGAATTTTAGAAGTCCATCCTCTATGTCTCCCCGAATGTTCCAAGAAGGACGACAACAACACTAAGTCTTAGTGCGGGCATCCCTCTGAAGCAAGAGCTAGGGAGATATCTGGGAATTCAAGTTATACATGGAAGAGTGACTAATGGAAGATATCAAGGGCTTATACTGAAAATTCAAAAGAAACTTGCTCCATGGAAGGCTAGGAAGCTCTCGCTTGTTGCTCGGTTAACGATTGCTCGAGCGGTCTCTTCCTCGATTCTACCTACTGTATGAACACGGAGCTGATTCCTATTGGGATGTGCAAGTCTATTGATAAATAAACAGGTATTTTGTGTGGAATGAAGAGGAGGACAAGTCGAAGATGCATCCGGTTTCCTGGCGAAGATGACTTTGCCTAAAGCTCAAGGAGGAGCGGGACTGCGTTCTTTAAGACAAGCAAACTTGGCGATGCTGGTAAAGAGTGGGTGGCGTATTCTTAAAGAGAAGGACAAGCTATGGACCCAAATTATGCGGGCGAAGTATGGAAGGCAACGGGAGAATTTGGATCTCCACCAACCTTGTCAGGGAAGTTCCTTCACCTGGAAAAGTTTTACGAAAGCAGCAAACCTTCTTCGGAAAGGTTGCGCTTGGAATATCAAGAATGGGCGCACTACTAAATTTTGGCTTGATGTTTGGCTTTTGCAGGTTCCCCTAAAGGAGGTGGCGATTGGGCCAATCCCAACAAACATGGAGGAGGCAACAGTTGCAGACTTCGTTGGGGCTGATGGCAGCTGGCAGATGGAACTATTCTCGGCTCTCCTTTCTGGTGACGTACAACAGAAGCTGAAAAGCATCGTTGTAGACCACCTTTCTGCGGATGAGGACACCATTTTCAGGACAGCAGCTTCTGATGGAAGATTATCTGTGAAGACAACGTACAAACACCTCAACCAACAGCCGCAGGATCCTGACGAGAACATTTGGAAGATTATTTGGAGGCTACAAGTCCCTGGACGAATCATATGTTTCGTCTAGCTTACTTTCCTCAACAAGCTGGTAACTAATGAAGAGCGCTTCCGTGGAAAGGTGGCTCTCAACCCCTTTTGCACCTGTGCACTGGGAAAACTGAGAACATCCTGCACATTCTGCGAGATTGCCCGCCAGCTCACTTCTTTTGGACTCGGCGAATTTTCGGACAGAAGCAGGCGGCCTTCTTCAGCGCGGATCAACAGGCTCAAGGATAATCTGCAGAATGATGAGTGCGACAGTTCAGGCTTGAGTTGGCATGCTTTTTCAGTATGACAGCTTGGTTAATCTGGAAGAACAGGTGCACTACTTGTTTCAAAGGTGCAACTACTGCTCTTGCCCCACCATCCTTAGCCCACTCTATTATGGTAAAGACGAAGGTCTGGAACGAAGCATGGAATGCACCGGATTTGCTTTTGGATGGCAGGGAGACCCGCGCTGCTAGGGTGACTGTGGAGATCAGATGGGCGCCGCCGGCGGTGGGATGGACCTCCTTGAACATTGATGGCTCCTCAAATGGTAACCCAGGGTTTGCTGGAGCTGGAGGATTGATGAGAGATTCAGATGGGAGATTGTTAGCCGGTTTTGTGGCTAACATTGGGGAGGCCTCGACTGCCCTTTCCGAGCTGTGGGCGTTCTTTTATGGGCTTTATTTGGATTGGAAGTATGTAAGCAGAGTTCTGAGGATTGAGTCGGACTCTCAATTAGCTATTCAGCTTATCAACAGTCGCCATGATCTGGTACATCCTTATGCTACCTTGCTTGCGGCTATTCGTAGAAAGCTAGGACAGGACTGGCTAGTGAACATCACTCATACATACCGAGAAGGGAATAGAGCCGCGAACTTGCTCTCGAAGCACAGTCTCGTCTATCCCTACGGTATGCATGAGCTTGTGAACCCGCCACATGGACTAGCCTCGATTCTTCAAGATTATCTCATGGGTATCGCTTTTGAGCGCAGAGTTGTAACTACTTCTTCCTCTCGTCTGTAATCTCTCCTTCTTGGCTTTTAGCCTCCTTTTATGCAAAAAAAAATGTACTACAACTAGGAGGTATCATACGGCAAATGGCGATATCAAGAGAAAGACCTTAATAGTATTTTATTTTTCTTGCATTGAGATTGAAATAATATACACACTGATCAAATATCTTCATAGTGACAGTGAATCCAGTTAGTTGATTAATTGGCAAATTTTGTAAATTTACACACTACTAAACTTATGAGTTATCATACGGTAAATGGCGATATCAAGAGAAGAACCTTAAGAGGTTAATCAACTAGCAAGAATTTTAATCATGAAAATTATCAGAGCCTACACATTATTTTTGACGGGTAACAACTTACTACATGAACTAACTATTAGCTGTGAGTGCAACATCAAAAGCCTCAAAATGAACTCCGACTAGGAATAACAACAAGAGGAAGTTCCTTTTGCAACGTGAATCCAAACCTCTCACTCATATCCAATTTCATTGGGTCTTCTCCGTTAGGAAGACGCCAATCGAATATATGAACCAAGGCAGCCAAAACTAATGGAATCTGCCTGGCAGCCAACGGCATTCCTGGGCACATCCTCCTCCCAGCACCAAATGACAGTAACTCGAAATCTTGCCCTCTAAAATCAACTTTCGACCCGATAAACCTCTCTGGCTTAAACATACCCGGATCATCCTCCCATACCATCGAATCCCTCCCTATCGCCCACAAATTGACTGCAATCTGAGCCCCCTTAGGGATTGTATAATTCATCACCTCGCACGCCTCTGAAGCTCGATGTGGTGCCAACAGCGCCGCCGGCGGATGTAGCCTCAACGTCTCCTTCACGATTGCGTTCAAGTAAGGAAGTCGAGCCACCGTGGATTCGTCAATCAGCGGTTTCCCCGATATGGGTGGCAACAATTCTCTCTTCAGCTCCTCCCGCAGTTTGTTCATCGCTCCCTTGTTTCGAATCAGCTCTGCCATCGCCCATTCTATTGTAGACGTGTTAGTGTCCGTTCCAGCCGAGAACAGTTCCTACAAGAAAGCCAGAGAAAAAAAGCTAAGCTACAGCTAAACTCGTGTTGTGAATAAATAAATAAATAAACCGAAATTTTCTTTCGAACTTACCAGACTCAACCAGTCAATTTGGTCATCATCGAGTCCATTTTCCAGGAGAATATCCAAAAAGTCTTTAGCACCAGGGCGCTCTTGACACTCTCTCCTCTCTTTGATGACAGGCTGTGTAAGAGAGTGGAGCTCATTGCAACGACGGATTGACTCGCGTCTAAGCCCCTGGGGATCCAAATTCTTAAGAACCGGGAAAAAATCGGCGAGATTAGGAGAAGCATCCAATTCCATCAACCTCCGAATCAGCGATTTCACTCGATTTGCCGTCGCGTTTCTTTCGAACCCAATGTAATCACGAGAGAAGATGAGATTCGACATCGAATCGAAGATGACAGCGAAAACCACTTCCCCGATACAAACCGATTCTCCTAACTTCCCCTCGAGAAATTCCACCATCTCGGAGACTTTCCTCTCCCTGACGGCTGCTTGAGATTCGATCGCCCTGGCCGAGGCGATGTGGTTCCTGAGCATAGCTTTGAAGGCCTTCCATTGGTCGTTGCAGTTGGACGCCCAAGCGACCGCCTTGCGGTCGAGCTCCGCCGTGTCGTAAGGCAACGCTCTGGGGACATATCTTGCCGAAAGGAGACGGTCGTGTTTTTTTAAGATCTCAGCGGCTGCCGCCGGGGAAGAGGCCACGATGAGAAGTTGTGAGCCGAGGCGGAGGGAGATGAGGTCACGGCCGTAGAGGCTGGAGAATTTTTGGAGTGAGACGTGAGGTTTTTTCCCTATGTGAGGGAGGTTTCCGACGATCGGCCATGGTTTTGGACCCGGCGGAAGCGGCTTTTTGGGAGATGAAGGGGCGGCGAGAAATCGGGAAAAGATTAGGACGGCGAGAAGGGTGATGGAGATTGGGAAGAGGAGGAGTAGCTCGTAGAACGTCATCCTAAGGACGTGGTGCTTGTTTATCAAGGCAACGCATCCATGGTGGCGCGTTTTTATAATTCGGAAGACAGAAACGACATTCCATACATGCAGGAAGTTACGTACATGTGGACGATCCTTAGTTTTGCCAAGTGGGAAGGGAGGAAAGAACTTCAAGATTGAAAACTGGGCTAAAATGCTCAGTACAAGACGAAAGGCGTCAATTTTGAAGCTGATGGAAGCTGGTGTATTATTTGCTGTGAAATGTGAATCGTTCGACTCAGACAAAAATGATGAACTCTTTTTTATATTTTGCATGCAACGGATCTATACAACACTGCTCCTTCATTCACTGAACTCCGATCCACCCTTCTAGCTTCTAAATTCCACGTCATTGTTAGTCCATATTTATAGCTCCTTTGAATTTGGCTAGCATAGGTTGGGATGTGTAATGGTTTGTTCTATCCTGCCTCTACTGGATCAGACCAATATTTAGATCAAGCCATACCGAACGGTCATGTCATTGATCTCGTGAATATTGAAGATAATATGAACCGAATAGATATTCCGATCGGATCATTGCACATTCCTAATCATAAGGTTATGGGGGCTAGCGGTATAGGACAGGGTGCATGTATAACCTTAGTTTTGAGTGGACCCAGAAAAATCCACATCTAAAGGATGAAAATTAATGTCTTTTTATCTTTCCTAATTTTCCTAATCGGCTTTTTTCTTCTTCATTCTAACTTGTATTTGGAAAAAAATTTGTACAGATCGAACGAGTTAGTTGTGATCTACAAAATGATATTCAATTTCAATATATTTCAAGAAAATTTTCATACCGCCACTCGTTACCACCCTAGTACCACCTTCGTTTTTACCTGGATTTTTAAAAAAATTTGCATAGAAAGAACGAGTTCATCGTGATCTACTGTATCCAAAATTGTGGGAAAAATACGGGACAAATAATTTCCCTTGACTGAGTATCAAAGAGAGTTTAAGGAAGCTCTGTCCGGTTTGGTTCTTCATCATTTTGCGTAGTTCTTCATAGTTCATCAATGGTGTTCTTCAATCTTTGTAGCAGCTAGCATTCATCCATTCCGATTGACACACCCCCTCGAGCTGGCAGGCATTCAATCATGCACTGCTAGCTTGGACAGTAAGTAGTGAAATGTATCCACTGACAAACCTTTAGTAAACAAGTCTACTACTTGTTCTTTTGTTCAGGCATTATGCAAAGAAAGGAGCCATGATAGTAGTCTTTCATGAATTCCATGGCAATCAACTTCAAAATGTGTTTAATTCGTTTGCAAAATACTGGATTTTCAGCTACATGTATAGTTGATAATTGACTGTCACAGAACACTTGAATAGGTCGTTGATGAGCTATTTCACAGAAATTTAGTAAGGATTTCAACAACTAGACTTCACATGATAGATAATTGAGCTAGGGCTCTATATTCAACTTCTAAAGATGATCACCTGGAAACTATCTTCTGTTTCTTACTCTTCCAAGTAATGAGTGAATCTCCCAAGAATGTGTCCACTTTATTGAACCCTGATGGCAGGTGATTTATTTTTAAAATATGCATCTTGTAGAGACTATGATGGAGCTCAGCAAAATCAATTACGTTCATCTTCATCATCTCCTGGGCGAGACAAAAATCAGTGAAGAAAGTCCTACACAGATTATTGTACTTACTGACAAGAGATTGAATTTCTGGAACTAACAATACTCCTTCCAAAATTATGTCAACTGAGAATCTTACTAGTCCTACATGTGTTGCCATAACTTCCTGACCAAGTACATAGAGCAATATGAATACTCTGAATCTCCACGCAAGAAACAAATAACTTGGATTTACAAATTATGTGATCTGAGGAAAAATCCATACCTCCTCAAGTTCATATGATGATTTAGGAAAACATATAGAGTATATTTGTCCTCGAAATTCCGTTAAAGGACCAAATCCACTTTCCGGTTGGCGAGTAACAGTTTGGCCCAAGACTCCGGTACCCAATACTTCAAGAGCACCCATATCTCCCAAGTCGCACCAGCATCGGCATCATCTCTGCGGGGAAAGAGAGCTGCCATGTACTCCTTGTTCAACAGATACACCAGAGTACCACATCCACATACACCAATCTCAAAAGGCAAACGCAAATCCACTGTCTGGAACTCGTGGCTGCAAATGGCAAATGACTCGAACTCTATACACCCGTCGTTTCCCCTTAATTGTTACATTGCGGACTCTGGCAATAGGATCCGCGCAGGTAAATATGGCCATTATCATCATCATCATCTGCTAACTTCGTCCAACAATCACTCCTTAAACAGTAAACCTCTGAGAAATAACTGAATTCCGGAGAACCATCGTCGTCGTTCACAAATTTCCTGATGATTTTGTAGTCCTCTGTTTCTGGATCGAAACCAAACCCGACAGTTTCAAGACACCAGTTGCGACGGAAAGGGGAAGGCGGGAAGAGCTTGGCCTCGGAGGTGGCCGGATTCCAAAGAATCAGATCGTGATTGCCGTCCCTTATGCAAATCAGGCCGTTACAGGATCCTGCAATTTGTATGACTAGAAAAACATACCCTTCTGAGTAGTTATCCACTTTCGACCAATGTTTCATCATTGGCCATTAGCCATCTACTTCCATTAACTATGTCGCATATGACAATTAACAATAAGGTTTGTCTGCTAAATCGTTGATGTATCAATTAAAAAGTTAATAAAAATCAAAAGGGTTTACTTTAAAAGTAAGAAAAATCAAATTAGATAAAAACCCCATCACATTCATTGCATCAGTGGTAAAAACTCATGAGAATCGTGGTCCAATAGTAAAAAAACATATTAGTGTCAAGGGTCGGACCATCATTTTATTCTGCACTATTTGGTTCGGTCACAATGTTAATTCGGTTCATTTTTCTTACATATTTATAAAATTCATGGGACCAAGGATCATGACGCATTTTTTTTTTCAAAAGATAATATATATTAATCCAATCAAAAAGATAGTTACATCCTGGAAAGCAGCCAGGCCCTGAAATCAAAAAAGCGATTCCCAGTCGGGTACAAAGAAAGGGCTTTTCTAGCTACCGAATGTGCTACCCTATTGTTCTCCCGACCTACAAACCGCACACTAAACCCTGGATAGGCAGCAAAATATTGACAAATCTCGTCCAGGACTGCCCCCAATCGATTGTCCCGCGAATCAGCCTGATTAATCTTGTCAATAATGACCTTCGCATCACCCTCGAACCGAACAACGGACAAACCCCACTCTAAACACCAAGTGATAGCCTCACGCAACACAAGCAGTTCCACCACCATCGGTTCATCATTTTGTGCAAATTGCCGTCCTTCCCGGACCACAAAGAACCATCCCGCCAGCCGAGTGTGATCCCCTCCTAGTTGCCCCATCCCACATGCAAACCAACCGAGAATCATCCATTTGGGTCTCAGGCTGGACCACCTGGCAAGACACCCTTGGCTGCTGGTCAACCGACAGACCCATCCACTCCTCATATTGCTGGTGAAATTGGCGCATTAAAACCGGAAACCCAAACTGTTTGCCCTCAAAGACAACCCAGTTTCGCGATCGCCAGATCCGCCAGAGGATGGCAACCACCGCCATAAACAGCGACAGATCCTGGAACAGGGCAAGCATCCGCTTCAGAAATAGTGAAAAAGTGTGCCGAGGCAAAGCCTCACCTAAATACTCCAACCCCGATAAATCCCAGAGAGCTCCGCCATGATCATGACGCATTAACTCTATTCGATATGGTGCAATCCAAATATTGATTTGGACCAGGGTGGTCAGGTATTGACCAAATCGTTGCACGGGCACCCCTACCTTCCAGCCATTTTGGTTATAAAAAAGATTATAAAATAACAAAAAAGGTATTCTTTTTTTTTTTTTTTCTACAACATCCACCTCTCTTACTCTAGGAGCTCCTACCGTGTAATCGTTCCTTTTATATTTACAAATAGGATCGCTTCTTGTTTCTGGTCGGGAACCTTGAGGTTTGTGAGCTTCGCCTCGATTTTGGTTTCCTCTGCAATGGTCAATGGAAGAGCTGCTATTGGTGGAATTGGTGTCTGAGTTAGGGTTTCAAGCTCTGTTATGTCGCATTAAGGAGGCATGTGTAGGACACGTCCTTTAAATTCTACTTAAAGAAATCGACTATGGAATTTTCAGGTTCAACGCTAATGCTATTACCACTAGACCAATCACCTTTTTTCGTGGTTAGGGAGGATAATGTTGGATCATAAATGGTTGTTGGACTTAGACCTTGTGTATTATTTGAGGTAGTTAATCTTGGGATTTCTTAGTCTTGAGATTAGGTTTGTGTCTAATTTGGTTTATTTAATCAAACATTAGATTAGATGGTTCTGTTAGTTGCTGCTAAAAAATATTACCGCAATATGAAGAGGCCGCCGTGCGAATTGAAGAAGGCAAGAAACAGAGGAATGAGAGGCGCCGGTGGTGGCAAGAGGCAGAGGAATCAGGGTAGATGGTTGTCGTCGTGATGAGACGAGAAGAGATAAAAATGAACAAGGAGTAGCTGAGAAGAAGAGTAGACGATGGAGGAGCAAAACTAAGAAGGATGAAGAATGCACAGAAGCAGCGGAGAAGAAGGAATAGGAGAGCTTCGGGATACAACATCAACCAACTCTTAGCTCCCAAAACAACATCAAAAGCCTCATAATAACGAACTCCGGCTCGGAACAAGAAGCAGAGGTCGTTCCTTCTGCAACGTGATTCCAAACTTCTCGCTCATATCCAACTCCGTCGGATCTTCTCCGTCAGGAAGACACCAATCGAAGCTCCGAACCAAAGTAGCTACAACCAGCGGAATCTGTCTTACGGCCAACGGCATTCCAGGGCACATTCTTCTCCCAGCACTAAACGGCAGCAGCTCGAAATCCTGCCCTCTGAAATCCACCTTCGACTCGATAAACCTCTCCGGCTTAAACGACGTCGGTTCGTCCTCCCACACCGTGGGATCCCTCGCTATCGCCCACACGTTGACGGCAATCTGAGTCCCCTCTGGGACCGTGTAATTCATTACCTCGCAAGTCTCCGGCGCTCGGTGCGGCAGCAGCAGAGGCGCCGGCGGGTGTAGCCTCAGCGTCTCCTTCAAGATTGCATTCAAGTACGGAAGCCGAGCCACCGCGGATTCGCTGATCTTACCCGGTTCCAGTGGCGATAATTCCCTCTTCAGCTCCTCCCGCAGCCTGTACATCGCTCCCCTGTTTCGAATCAGCTCTGTCATCGCCCATTCTATTGTGGCCGTGTTAGTGTCCGTCCCGGCGACGAACAATTCCTGCAGGAAAACCAGCCGAATAGCTAAAGCTAATATCTTTGTGGGAACCCAGAAAATTAAATTTTACATAGATCTGAAATCGAATTGGGGGGACTCTTTATGGGTTTGAACTTACGAGATTCAACCAGTCAATCTGGTCATCGTCGAGTCCATTTTCCAAGAATATATCCAAGAAATCTGCAGCTTCAGATCGCTCTCGCTTCCGCCGTTTTTCTCTCCTCTCCTTAACGTATGGCGCCCAAACGGAGTGGAGTTGCTTGGTACGGCGATATGAGTCGCGCCTTAAGCCCTGAATATCCAATTTCTTCAGAGCTGGGAAGAAATCGGAGAGATTAGGGGAAGCCCCTAATTCCATCAATCTCCAAATTATGGATCTCAATCGATTCGCCGTCTCGTTTCTCACGAACCCAATGCAATCTCGGGAGAAGATGAGATTCGACAGCGAATCGAACATAGCGGCAAACACCACTTCGCCGATTCTAACCGATTCCCCTAATTTCCCACCGAGGAAGTCAACCATCTCCTCGACCTTCCTCTCCCTGACGGCGGCTTGAGATTCAATCGCCTTGGTGGAGAAGATCTGGTTCCTGAACATTGCGCGGAAGGCCTTCCAGTGGTCGTTGCAGTCGGACGCCCAAATGATTGCCTTGCGGTCGAGCTCTGCGATTTCGTAAGGAACCACCCTGGGCACGTGTCTGGCGGAGAGGAGACGGTCGTGGGTTCTCAAGATTTCGGCGGCCGCCGCGGGGGAGGAGGCGACGACGAGGAGCTGCGAGCCGAGGCGGAGGGAGATTAGAGGGCCGTAGAGGTTGGAGAAGGTTTGAAGGGAGGTGTGAGCTTGTTTCCCGAGGTGAGGGAGGTTGCCGACGACGGGCCATGGCTTTGGACCGGGGGGAAGCGGCGGCTTTCTGGAAGTTGCGGAGGCGGTGATGGTTCGGGAAATGATGATGATGGCGAGGATAGTGATGGAGAGTGGGAGCAGGAGAAGAAGATAGACCATTGTTTTGTCGGGAAGCTTTGATATGGGCTATTAATGGTGGACTCCTGCTTGGTAATCCAAGGACACATTCAAGATTCCAGGCTTTACTTATAGAGAAGTGCGTTTCCAGTACAGTGACAACCCAACACTATCCGAGTATGGACAAATTTTGTATGCTCAAGTTGAGTGGCATTGACATAAACCTAACTTATATATGCTTCCAAAATTACAAAACCTGCGAGATTATTTAAATGAGTTATTTCGATTAAATATCTGGTTATGAATTATTGACCCGAAATAATCTGTTTGGCAGTCTGTATATGAGCTCGTGTTATTTGATAATAATGCGAAAACGTGTTATAACAAATAACTCAGGGGTGGTGTTATTCTGAATTATCAATATTGTCAACTCGATTTAGCTCTTTGACCTGGTTTGGTAAGTGGGTTGAAGGTTAATGGTCTGGCGATTTTAACTCGAATATATGTGAGAAACCATCATATTGATACATTTTTACAGTATATCAAATCTCATCTAGCATAATTATTAATAACATATCACATTACACCACTAGAATCCAATTTTTTTAGTGAAAATTCACACTAACTTATATAATACTAGCGTGGGCCCCGGCCATTTGGCCGGAGGAAGGTAGGGTATGAAATTTGATAATGTAATGGGGTTTATAGCTTATTCTTGTATAGTTTTTTTGGGAAGCACGTGATAAAAATAGTGAATTTTAGTAGGAAAGATACATGAATGATGCAACGAATCAAAAATCAGCCTTATGAACCAAAATCAAGTACATGTTACCTTATGATTTGTGAAACAATATTGTTTCTGGTAATATGATGAGGTGGAGTAAGTTTTATAGAAACCGACTTCCAGAAAATCGAATAAAAAATCGCCTATCCCGCCGGTTTTCGGGAAATGAGCATCTCACAATCGTTGCTAGCTTTTACTCGGCCCGTTAGCCGATTAATTTGCTTTATAAAACTTTCATCTTGTCATCATTGTGCTTTCTGGTTTTTTGCCAAGTCATGATAAAATCTAAAGAAATCAAGAATGAACAACACAATTTGGGATAGGAACCACCGTTCCTGTATCCCTAGAAAATGGTGGTAAACACGGACTCACCTGCCAAACTGGTTTAGATTGAGATTTTTATCGAGTATCAGGGAACCATGTGATTATAAAATAAACTTGATCAAAACGGGCCAAAACTTGAAATTCAGCCTGTTTAACTGACCCATGCCAAATTCTAATTATTCTTTACTTTTAAACTTTCTATTTGAAAATAAAAAATAATGAAAGAAAAGAGATGACTGCAATTCGCCATTTGCACATCACTAATAAAACTATAGAATTTCGAAAGAAAACTGAAAATGTTTAGGATCGTTTTAATGTTAAAAATAACCAAATAGATCTTTCTGTTTAGTTTTTTACTAACAAATATCAAACGATTCCCTATAATATACACTATAATTTAATCATTATGATATCAAATAGTTACATAATATATATTTGAAATGATAAAAATTGGACTAATTGGGTTGGTCGAGGTTGAACCATTGAATAACTTTAAAATACATTATATTTTAGCCACTAAGATATAAAATAATAGCATAATATATATTATGCTAGAGAAAATAGCTTGTTTTAGAATAGCAAACTCATAATGTTCATTTGTTTTACTTGATGGGAAAATCCCGTGTAGGTCAGGCTCATTCAACTCTTTTATCTTATGATTAGCGGTTAGCCCATTAGAATCCATGCATTAGTTTATTGTTAATTTTTTTTCTTTTTAGCAATAAAATGGAGTATTGTTTTTGTCTTTTCATATATATTTTACATCCACGGAGAAATAAAAGGAGTTAAAGAAAAAAATTGACACTCATGGACCCGTTTAAATCCGCTTGTGTACGGTAAGTTGGCCTGTTCCACAGAGATAATAAAAAAAATTGACACTCCCTATTCTACCCTTCCTACAAACGCTCCTGGAGCAGGGAATCTGAAATGGGAGTAGGATTTTTTCCTCTCTGCGATTATATGTTTTTAATTTAAAAAGATACAACAAATGTACTTAGTGTGATTGGTTATTATCTTTGTTTTTCTTTAAAGTGGTCATGGTTCGAATCCTAGTAAGTGTCTTTTCAATGAATAAAAAGAAGTAATTGTGAAGACCAAAATGACCTTCCTACTTTCACTCTGGACGCAGGAAATTTGAAATGGGGCTTCTTGGATAAGTTGAGTTAATTTCGTATAGTTTATGTATGCTACAGAGTGTCTTATCCGACCCATCCTTTTGATTCGGACTCTTAATTTTAGTGCTTTGTATTTATAGTTTGTTGTTCTCCTTTAACTTTGCATATTTGTCGGAAATTTGAAATGGGACTTCTTGGATAAGTTGGGTTAATTCCGTATAGTTTATGTATGCTACAGGGTGTCTTATCCGACCCATCCTTTTGACTTGAACTCTTAATTTTAGTGCTTTGTATTTATAGTTTGTTGTTCTCCTTTAACTTTGCATATTTGTCTCGCTACTCTTTCCTATAGTTTTGTGAATATATTTTTTTGTATTGTTTTACAATCTCAACCTGCTTACTGTCAAATTACCCCTCGAGGATGCAAGAACTACAATATAACTTTTTAAATTTGGGTGATGAGTTTTCGTTAGTTTTCCTTTTTGCAGAGAAATTGAAATCATGTTGGGTGATGATGCTAGATGTAAAATTTGGGAACACTTATCAAAGATTGAATCAGAGTACGGGAGAGACACAAGGTTCAATACTACTATTGTTTGAAGAAATATAGTTGGGACACGAAGTATGAGACAACCATTTTACATAGGCATCTTTTGAGCGAATAACTTCTCAAAGATAAAATGAGAGTTTTATATCTCAAATTCTTAATTATGTATAACGTATTGAAAACTCAAAGTTCTAATCAGTTAAATGATTTTGCTTGCAAATATTGAGCGAATCTCTTGAAGTTGGACTCGACATCACATAGTTTCATCACTTGAGTATTTGTGGTTTAGTTTCATCACTTGAGTATTTGTGGTAGACATAGTTAGTTATTCTCAATTTTCATTGTGATTTTTTACATATATTTTTTTATGATACTTCTTAATTTGTGATTGTATTAGGACTATTGTATGAAATTTTTAAAATGTATGAATTACCATAACCATTAACTAGTGCACTTTATCATTTACAATTAATTACATGACAATTTTACAAGTCGTACAAATTGATTAACAAGTATCTTTAACATTTATAAGTACTTATACGATGTAGAAATAAATAGACTAAAAATTCGGAAAATGCTTTAAATTAGTTTAATAAAATGTGCAAGTTAAGAAGTAATTAACTCAATGCTCTGACACGTAAATCCCGCAACCCGACCAGGCCGACCCGTAATCCGAGTAACCCATGACCCTATGACCCGCAACCCGATAAACCTGAAACCGCATGAACCCGAAATTCGACTCACTCGCAACCTGATTGAACATAGCCCGACTTGCTCGATTGACACCTCTACCAATTTGATCTGAATTCCAAAATATTCTAAACAGTACATAAAGTAACTAATGTTGCAGAATAGTCCTATAACTAATCAAAAATCACAATCAGGTTCTCGAAACTTCTTCACACAACAATTAGAGGCACACGCTTATATGTGCTATCCATTTTCCTTTCTGAATCGCTATTCGTCGCCCTCCACCAATTCCAATTTTTAACTCTACCAAACAATCCCTGATCCCTTTCTTGCCCCAATCCAAATCGGTCGCCGCTCAAATTGAAAAGAAGAAGAAGGTGTGGCCTGCTCCTGCGCCACCTCTTGCAACCCGACCTCCCTACTCCGACGTCTCCTTTCTTCACCCCCAATCCAAAATTACATGACAGAATTCCTTGGGAGCAGTCTGCCACTTATTTTCCTTCTTCTGTTTTTTTTCTTTCTTCTTCTCTGTTTTTGGTGGGCTGCTATGGGGAAACAGAGCAAGGATTACATCTCAGATGGCTCTCCTTTGCATAACATTACTACTTAGACAATTAGACTACAACCAATAAGACGAAATTTCTTAGTGACGGCAAGGAATCCCTACTTCATTTATATAGTAATCTCTCTTGCAGCCCTTTGGCCTTATCCATTGAAACTGAAACGATCATCACACAAATGACCTCCCCTGTTCCGACGTCTCCTGACCTGTCCTGGCTCGCCGGCGACGGATTTTTAACCCGTCCGGCGCTGTGGGGAAGACGGGCAGCCGGCCTGTCCTACATTATTAAGTTTTTTATATTTCGGTAATTTATAAGTTTGTTTTGGGTTAGATGTTTAAACTCCAAATAAATGAACTAAGGGTGTTAGAGTAAAATAAACTTAATTAGGGCGACGAATAAGGATTTTTAAGGCGACGAATAGCAATCCTCATATTTTTAAGTGCTAATTTGTTTGTAGGGGTATTACATAAATGGTCACTCAACTATGGAAAATGTAACAAACTAGTCATTGAACTTCAAACGTAATAAAAATATAAAATGATCACTTTGCTTTGTCGAGTCTTAAACCCCACATTTATGGAAATTATTCCAACGAATAGTGTCCCACCAGTAACATTTTTTTTAAACAACAAGAAAATGTAATTTCACAAGTTTAAACTAATTTTTGTTTGGTGCCAACTCTATTTTCACAATAACAAATGAGAAAAGAGTTAAGCATGTTTCTATCTTCAGAAGGTGAAATAGGGTCATAGGTGTTTAGGGTGTTCAAACAGATTGGTATCGTGGCCACCATTTCAATCGGTAGTGTTCTGATAATTTGGTTTGGTTAAAATTTCTAGTTTGTTTAGTTGGTTTGATTTCAGGCACTGCTAACCAATAAAACTAATTATAAAATTAGTCATATATCTAATACATTATATAAAATATAGATAATATTTTGCATAACCACTCAAGAGTCAAGCGTTCCTTCTTTTAGGATCCATAAAACAACTAAAGTTCATGATTGTTCATATACTATATTTGTTCTTGTAAAATGTAGACAAGAGCTCCTAATTTAAATAATGATCATACACTATAAAAATCTAAAATGGAAGGAAATTTTCAACCTCTAATAAGTAATAACTTATAAGAGACTAAGATAATTCACACGGGCACACTCAATTCATTACCTCACACCTTTACTATATATTTTGTTAGGTGACTACTTCTAATTATTGTAAGATAATTATATTATTTACATGTATTTGTTTATGATAGAAGTTAGCTTTGAGTTGATTGTTATGTTTTACTCATTATATGTATTAGGGATTGATCATTAAGAGAAATTGTTTCCCATGTAATGATAATGTTATGTTATATTGGTTAATATGATTAACCAATTAGCCAAATCGATTAAAATTTAGTTTGATTAATTTAGTTACTGTATTAATTTGAATGATTTAATTAAAACTTTATAATCTATTATTAATAAAATTTGATTTTAATTAGTTTGATAACTATTATGGTAATCATTTATCAAAATTAAAAGGTTAAATAAAAATATTAGTCACGACAATTAAGCATCGGGAAATTATAACCACAACTATCGAAATACAAATTATTTTCCATAACTAGTCAGTACCCTTTCAATTTTTTTTTTAAATAATATGTTTATACATCAGAGTGCATTCCAACTCAACACTTAGCATACCACCTCAGCATAGGTTAACTAAAAATTAACGGCTGGTTAATATATCATATTACTATTGTGGTGACTATAATTTTCGGCTGCTTAATAGTTGTAGCCAATTAAAATATGGTTGTAAGTTGCGACAAAGAACTTTGTGAGGGCCAGAAGTGACGAATTATCAACAGAAAAATTGGGCCATTAGTCCATTTTGCGAAGGGCTTTGACTCGGAGTTAATGGGCCGCAGAGACTCGGCATGGATGATGGACCACAAAAGGCGGTAACGTTCCCTTATTTCTTCGAGGGTTTTCCTTTTCCCGGATTCGTGCGATATTTCAGTGTACTTGCTGCTTCAGGGTAGTAGAGCGGAGAAAGAACAGAAGGCGGTCTAGGGTTTCTTGAGCAGTCCCTCCTAATCAATCAACCATGGCGGACGATGATTACAACGATGCCGATATAGGGTTTGTGCTCTGTTCATTCTATGTTTTTCCTTCGTTACTTTCTCCGGTAGTCGATCAGGCGTCCTTCGAAACGAACTATGACTTCCCGAGAATTGGTTCCTCGTCTTTCCCCTTTTCTCTTACTTGGAGCTTGATTGCTTTGTCGAATGTTGGGTGTTGTTGAATTTCTTGAAATGGGTTGCTACCAATTCGGGTGGGTTTAGAAATTTGTAATTTTCAGAAACAAATTCTTTCTGGAACTCGAGCTGTGGACGCCAGTTTGTTTTCGCTTTTGCATCCATTTCGAAAATTTTGATGTGGGATTCCTGGTCATAGATTGCGTTCTAACGGGGAAACAAGCGGAGCATGTTTTATGGTCTTCTGATTCTGAAAGATTGTGTTATTTTGCTGCTTTAGGTATGAAGATGAGCCTGCAGAGCCGGAGATTGATGTAAGCAAATAGTTCTTTTGGTTTTGATTCTCTTTTCCCTCTGTTAAATGTTGCGTCTGCCTGTTGCTGACATTGTTGGTGGAATAAATGTCTCTACTTTTGACAGGAAGGTGCAGAGGTAGATCTTGAGAATGAAAACAATGAAGATGTGACTGGAGAACCTATCGAGGCGGAGGACAGAGAAGACCAGGAGCCTGTGGAGAGACCTCGGAAAACATCAAAGTTCATGACTAAATACGAACGTGCCAGGATCTTGGGGACTCGAGCACTGCAGATCAGGTGAACTTCCCTTTCCCTGGTGTATGCATTTTGGTAGGACTTGTCTGAATTTGTGGATGCTGGTGGTTTGGCTGATCTATTGGAGAAATGGGTTCTTTGGGGCACTTTTTGCAGCATGAATGCTCCAGTGATGGTCGAGCTGGAGGGTGAGACTGATCCACTGGAGGTAAGAGCTTCTAAACACCACCCGTTCCTTTCTCTCCTGCCATTGATATCATGCTGTAATGTGGCTTCCTCGTTTTGAAAGTCTGGTTTTTGGGATGTTGGTTTAAAGATTGCTATGAAGGAGCTTAGGCAGAGGAAAATACCATTCACAATCCGCCGTTACCTGCCTGATGGAAGGTAAGATTCTTGGATTTGCTTAAGACTCCAAAATGCATTTAACTTCTGTTTCATTTTGATTGTACAGTATTATTAACCCCAGATGTCTTCTTCGTCTTCATCCAGCTATGAAGACTGGGGAGTCGACGAGCTTATCGTGGAGGACTCGTGGAAGAGGCAGGTTGGAGGAGACTAATTTCACACCTGCTGCCTTTTGTATGCCATGACCTAACTCTGCTAGTGTTGGAGTGGAAAGCTTCTTCTGTTGGAGTTTAGAACTTGAACCCATTATGTCTGCTAGTTGCCTGGTGAAGTTTGTGATGGACTTTGGAACTTGGTTGTGTACAAACTTAATGCTTCAAATCTTTTAACTACTTACTCCCCAATGTGTCGCGCGCATCATTAACACGAATGAGACGACTATATAGGTGATACCAGGATGGGATAATTATTCAGAGTAAGACTAGGAATCCTTATTATCCGATTCCCACGTTAACATTCTCTGGTTTTGTTCAAACTACGTGATCTAGGTAATCATTGTTGTTGCGGCTTTCATTAGTAACCTGTAGCAAAATTGGTACCATTTAGGCGGTTTAACCATATGGCTTTCATTAGTGACCAGTAGCAAAATCATACCATAAGAGCTATTTAACCATTAAAAAAGGTTTCACCGTTATAAAATGATTGATCATATATCTTGCTCGTTAGATGAAATATATGCCTCTCTTTGGGATGTGTGCCCAAAATGATTGCTCTCCCTGAAAATGCCATGGACCTGGTTGGGCCAAGACAGTTAACCGAGCTGGCCGGCTATAAAGCCGAGAAGCCCAAACCGCGAGGCTTTTTCATTTCCCCTGTTTTCCCCCCGCCGGCGCCAACTAGTCTTTCATCCATCTCCGTTAACCGCTGACATAGACCGCTCATAACCGAAGAGGGTTCTAAGTCTTAAGTCTACGGAGCACAGAGTCAACTGAGTCAAGGCCGGTCGAGGGGACGACGATTCGTACTCTCGTGCTCGCTGATGTTGGATCTTCAGCTTCCTAGCGGCAATGGCAGCAGCAGAAGACCATGATCATTTCTCATCTCTCCTCTAAACGCAGTAAGTTTCTTGCTTTAGCTTCTGCCTGATTCCTTTTCGGAAACATGTTTCGCCCAAATCGAATCTACCCATGAAAGATTTGGAAAAAGGAAAAAAAGAAAGCGACTTGACCAGGGAATCAGTGAAATTGTCGGGGACGATGAGGAGACATAGAACTAGCTTCTAGATGAGTGCTGCAGTTTTTCATTTGGGATGGCTGTGAGCTGAATTCTGAGATTCGGTTTCTTGTTTTGCATCCATGATGTATTGAGGTATGACATATGTATGTTACTACGGGTCTTTGCAGCCATCTTTGAGTCGTCGGTATAACGCATTGGATTGGATTGGATTGGATCGGATCGCGGCTGTTGAATACTGTGGAAGATTTGCAGAATTGAAGGCTTTTTCAAAGTTCAAAGATTGACTTTACCAACAATCTGCTGAGCGATGGATGGGCAAGTGCTGAAAAGTTCTCGGGCGAATTGTGTGGATGATTATTGGGATGAGGAGCAACTGTTACTTCACTATCATTTCTTTGGTGAAGCTGGCCACCCACAACATGTAATTTACTGTTTATTGTTTCCTTTTCTGCTCAGAATTCTGGTCTGGATTCCCATTCTTAAGTGTGAATATTGTGTATGATCTTTTGTTGCTGATTGTTGGAACTTGGAATTGGTCTCAGGGAAACCCTCAATTCCCAATTGATGAAGCTTTAGCTAGGCAGTTGCAGGAGGGTGATTGGGACATTCCGGTTGATGAAGCACTCGCCAGACAATTGCAGGAGCTAGACGGGGTTTGGGATGGAACGGATGATGATGCTCTAGCTTTACAGTTGCTGGAGATGCAGAATTCATTGGGAACAATGTCGTTGAGCAAACCTCGTAGAACCGCAACAAGTAATAACATCCGAGCCTTCTTTATAACTCAACATTCTCAATTATACTCTTGATAACATTACCTGGTTATGAAACGTTCTCTTCTTTTGCAACGCCGCAGGACCAGGGAAAACTCTCCATGGATCAAGTTCTTCTTCGGTATATCATTTGTCTTGGCTTCTCCAACAACCTAGCCCGACAGTTGTTTTCGGACAAGCGATGAGCTTAGTCCGACAGTTACTTTGCATTGTGCTAGCTTATATTCAAGTCATTTGTATTTTTTGAATTGCAGGCTGCAAATCAGGACAACATTGACATTGATAATATGACGTACGAGGTAAAGTTTTTCAGCATGTTATGTTTCTGAGGGTATCAAATAAGAATTTGGAATGCATCACAGCACAGAATAGTTAAATTGTTATTATTGTGGAATAGTTTTGCAAATTAACTCGACTTGCATTTTTTGTGTAGGAAATTAGTCAGTTACAAGAGTCGATCGGTGAAGTCAGCAAAGGTCTGTCGAAGGAAGTAATGTCCAGGCTGCCAACTTACAAATACAAATCTTCAAGGAGAGGGAGAAAGTTGAAAGACGATGACATAAAGTATGACATTCTTTCGTTTCTGGAACTGCTCCATAGTTGATCTATAATGATATAAAAGTCTGTGACTCTATACGTGAACGGCCATCAATCATAGACATAACTAGAGTCCATAAGCAAGTCACTAGACCCTGTAGCAGTTTCTCTTACGTAAATTTTGCATACAGGTGTGTGATATGCCAAACCGAGTTCAGCAATGGGGACAAGCTGATCGCTTTGTCCTGCCTGCACAAATTTCACGACGATTGTATCAGAGGCTGGTTCAAAAACGAAAAGGTTAGCTTCCCAGTTTCCTCTCTTCTCCTTGTGGTAATGTGGTCGATCTTCACTCTTCTCCAATCAAACAGCTACTGCTGTCACTTCAAATGCTGAATTTCTTCAGTTTTCTGCGTTTTGCTTATTGCCAGACTTGCTGCATTTGCAAGGAGGAGGTCGACGTTTGATTTCGGGTTATCGGATTCGCGACAGAAGAGATCCACTCTATTTCTACCGTCCTGTTTTCTGTATTAACAATTAGAGTGCAGTTCTTTCATGCTGTTCAATATCTCTTCTCTTCTTATAAACAAGTTCAGCTTCATTCTGCTTACCACTATCATTCATGTAATGGATAGAGAATGAGTATCACTGGAGCTGCTCAGAACTTGATAGCTAGCTATAACAGGGCAGGTGTTGGTGTTGGTAATGTTGTTTATAAGGTTCTCTTTCGACTCTTTCCCAACTCTTAGACGGCCATAAAGCAGAGTAATTTGATAAAGGAACATTGTTAATTAGCTAACTCATTAATTATTAGCATTTGGGAGAGCGATTTTCTTTCAGGTCGATTGTGCTGTTCTTGAAGGTGACTCCTAACTGCTTAAGCTACTGTTTGATGTTGAAGCACATAGGTCCACCGCACTGGTTTAAAACTAGAGTGCAACTCTATCATTTTTTTCATTTTAAAACTTAATCGCCAGCATTCATTTAATGTGATGAACCTAAAAGTATAGATAGATATTTCATGCATTTTAGAGGTCGTTTGGAAGTTGTGATTGTTAAATAGATGTATTGTTGAGAATGCATGTATAATATTATACATGTATTGTCGAATTTGATGCATTGTAGAATACAACGCTTGGTATGTGTAATTGTGTATGTCGCATCAGCTAAAAGCCGAGACAAAACAATCTCAACTCAACTATCTCAACAATCACAACTAAAACTTGAGATATAACAATCACTAAAAAATGAGTGATAGTTTCTGTCACATCACATAAACAATCCATGTATTGTTTCTGCTAAAAAAATAAAAAAAACAATGCATTGTAAACAATACATGCATAACAACAATCTCAACAAAACAATCGCAATTTCCAAACCAAATAACGAAGTTCATCCAATATTATTTCATTAGAGACTCGCAAGTCGGGATGCTCAGTGCCTCACTCCTCTCAATCTCAATAATATTAATATATATCTCTCTAAGATCAAGTTGTGAAAATTAAAATAAAATATTATAAATAATGGACGCCAAGAACAAAGAATTATTAGGGTCTTCAAAATTAAAATAGCTAGCGGCTGCCACGTAATATCCGATGGGTATGGAACTGGGGTTGAACGGTCGCAAACGCGTGCTGACTCGGAAGGTACGTGTCAACCGCGGTCGTGCTGTGTTGGCGTCGACGTGTTTCCTGTCCGGATTGGTGGACATCAAATTTAGGCCGCGAGTATAATACTATACAATACATTACTTCCCGTAGTGGGCCAGAGCTGGGCCTGCTGCTGGGCCGTGGGCCCTGATTATATCCGTCCACCAACCATTAATTTTGTACGGCTGGATTCCCTCGTAACTTCCAAATTACACGAGGGTCATCAACATTTTTTGTTTGCTTGTATGTAGCTTGCAAGTGATGTTGGCTCAAGTAATAGAGAGGTGCATCCATTTAGACAATTTTAGATAAAAATGCTCGCAACTCATTTATGAAAAATGATTTTATAGACATGTGGGTGGTCGAATCGTATGTGGATGGATGTTTCGAATCGATCAAATGGCGAAGTCGCGCGCTTGTGAGAACATTCTCACAAATGAGTTACGAGCACCGTAATTAGATTTTCATTTACGTCTAATCTAAATGTGTGCTCTGCCGCCAATCCCTCTTAATTTTTTTCTGGTAACCGATAATAGTATGTGCAATCATGTACGATGGTCAAACATAAGTAAAAGGATATGATAGGGGTGGGAAACGGTGCGGTCCGGTCCAGACCAGACCATAGATACGGTCTATGGTCCAGATCGAGAGGTTGGAACACAGACCATGGACCAGACCATATACTATACGGTCCAGACCAGACCACACCTGTGCGGTGCGGTCCGGTATGGTCTGACCAGACAGACCATGTTAAAAAAAAATAACTCTTGTTCGCCCTCCAACCCTTCACCGGTATCTATAAAAAAAAATCTAGTGACCAATATGCTAGTGAAACAAAAAATTGTGATCGTATTAAATGAGAAGAAATATGAGGATAGAATTGGGTTTTTTCAATTTTCAAATAGCCTTATTTCCCTATTCCTCTTTGTGCTACCGCTTCTCTCCTCTCTCGAGTGATCTGAAGGTTCTCCCAGTTGATAACTTTTTTGATGACGTCGAGGTAATTTCGAACCACTAAGATGGTCGCATATCTCTCAATAATTTTCCTTATCTCATCAAGGTGAACGAATTTTTTTGTAGTGTTTAATTTTTATCGACTCCATAGTCTAGACATTATCTGTGAATATTATTTATGAGTCTTTCTAATTTTTGTGTGGTACTTTGATAAGGAGATAACATATAAGCGATCATTTTGCAATTTGTTGGCTCTCAACTAGATGAAGAATCAACTAACTTTGTTCTTCAAATACACATATGGAGGTTCAATTTAGTGTTATTTTTGTCCAAGGTAGTAGGTAGTGTGTCGCGGTCTGTTACGGTTTACAGCGGTAGACCGCGGTCCAGACCACTTCAGACCACGCACTAAAAGAGGAGACCGCAAACCAGACCAGACCATAGTTCTGGTCTCACGGTCCAGACCAAACCATACGATACAGTCTAGACCGCGGTTTCCCATACGGTTTGGTCTGGATTCCCAGCCCTAGGATATGATTATGAACTATTAGTTCTTCAAGATTTGGATTCACTTGTAAGTGAGGATGGAAGTTTTGATCTGACCCGTTTTGTCCGACTTGTTCTACTCTAGAGCATTACTCACCTCATGGGGCGGGCCGGGAGTGAGATGAGCATTGGTCCTTCATTTGCCTTTACTTGTATCATACTCGATTCATTTTGTCTAAATTATATATGATTTTACTCAAATTACTTATAATATCTCATTTATTACATCATAATTTAGCTCGAATGAAGTTGTAAGTTGGCAAGAACGTCTGGTTTGAATAATTTCACTTGCTACAATATCATTGCCATTGTCTATTTTACATAACACCAATTGACTCTCGAAATGTACGCTTCTGTTGATCATCATGTCCCGACTACTACTTCAATCCAAAATACCTAACTTGAACTCAATCTATCTCAGGACGAATCTGGATGTTAACATACATGATCTAGACTCATTTTGTCCGGCCACCAACCCTAAATTCTCGTTGGTCATTGTGGCAGACAAACTAAGTTTATTAATTAATACCTAAAGCTAAAACTAAAACTATAAAGTCTCCGTCATCTTTTGTTAAATGCGAGATCATTTTTCTCGCCAAGCCAGTCTCGATCAATCTGCCATCGACTTTGGACTAGGGTATAGTTGTGTTTCCATGTGACACCGGTAATTATCACCCGTTCTCATAAGTTAATTAATCGGAAAAAATGGGTAATTAACACCGGAATTAATTAGTTTATCGTGCATTCAGATCAAGAGTTAGGAACGATAAAGCTAAACGTGGGGGGATTAAATTAGAATTTGTTGGGCAATTAAGGTCGTCGTACTCTCGTAGTAGCCATGTGCAAGCTAATTAAGCTAGCTCAAGAGTATAATATATATATTACCACTTACCAGCCACCAAGACTTTTTTAGCTTGTTGGCTTCCCATGATTCCAATACAAAGGTGATTAAAGAAGGAAGCAAGAATAACGGGTTGAGGTATTAAAGTTATTCTTTCTACAAATGTGTATGTGTACAGATTCTTAATTTGATTAAACGTCTCAATTATTTTAGGGCATATATTCTAATTCTATTCTTAATGAAGGAGAGGACCAAAACCAAATCCGTGTGTGTGGATGAGGAAATGAAACCAACGGCCCAAATCCTAAATAATATCATATATATTCCATGATATATTTGCAGACTCATCCGGATTGGATAAGGAACAAACGGCCCAAATCCTACATAATATCATATATATTCCATGATATATTTGCAGACTCATTCTTAATTTGATTAACCCAATATTTGAATGTTTTATCCGAACAAGATAGTTGATCAAATTGCCACATTTCAAACTTAAATATCACATGAAATGTCACATAGCAAAAAATGTAGCATTTTGATTGGAAATGCCACATAACCAAAATGATGCATTAGTTTTATCGAACTATGTTCCTCTACTATTTTCTGCATCAAACATGTCCCTAGATTTTGGAAAAATGATCAAACATACTCTCTGTCTCAGTTTCATCCAAAAACCATCAACCACGGTTGAACTTTGTTTGGGCTACACAAATTTCTAAAATATACATAATAATAATTTCACTTTAATATTTTGTTCCTTTGTATAGCCCATTAACTCGAATAATTTCACATTAACGAGACCTAGAGAAATAAATAAAGGGTCAAAGCTGACATTTTCTGTCCAATTTTGCCGAGGCCAGATCGTCTATACATCGTTTCATTGGTTCAACTGTGGTTGATAATTTTTTTTTTTAAAGATATAACAGAAGAACGTATTTGATAAATTTTTCAAAGTAAGTGAACAAGTTTAATGTAAAAAATAGTATAGTGCATATTTGATAAAAATTCATGATAAATGGACTTATTACTATGACCCATAATAAAACTATTTAAACTTTTACGATGTTACAATGGTTCTTGACTTGATTCTGTAAGAATAATTAAGGTGTTTAAGAGAATTTTGTCAAGTGAATGGGTTCAAATTTGTAATGTGTCGGATGAGTTTAACAGCTTAATCCTTTGAGCTATAAGCCTATAATCTAGTTTATTGATCCAAGGGAGTTTAACGGTGTTCATTTTCTTCTCACTCAAATTAAACTCGAGTATCAAAATAAGCGCTCGATTGCATTCTCGCACTCCACTTGGAACTCATGTTCTATCAAATTAAATTTGATCGTCCAAAACGAACTTGATTATGTATTGAGGTCATGTTTTCTATAATGAAAGGGATTGACACAGTGACATAATAAATTGAGGACTAATTTCGGAAAAAAGACCATAACTTGTGAATAAACAAATATTTAAACAAGAAAGAATCCAACTATTTACTGGAAAATAACAAAAATTCCATCAAAAATTGATTAAATACATTTTAAATGTGCGTTCCAAAAGGACTTTGTCACGAAAAAGAAAGTGATATTAAAGAATTTTCACTTTATCCCAAACCCTTTCCTCTCTCTCTCTCCTCACCCTTTTCCCATCTTCGCGTCTCCCTTACTCCATTTATTAAACCATTCCCGTCTCCCTCTCTCTCTCTCTGTCTGAAACAGAGCAAGGAAGAAAATGGTGCCGCCTTCTCCCTTCCCTCCCCGCCTTTCCTTCCGCCTCTACCACCTCCTCCTCTACCACTAAAACCCTTCGAAACAACTCCTTCCATTTCAACCCTCTGAATTCCCAATTCCTTCAAGAATCTAATCGGCCTTTCTGCCCTGCTGCCGATCGGACGAACTCGGGTCACTCTTAAAAGTTCCAAACTTTTTTCTTATGGGAGCTGGTTTCTCCGACTTACTTGATCGAAACGACGGGAGAACCACTCTCGGCGACTTGCCGGAGAGCTGCGTTGCCTCCATTTTCATGTACTTGGACCCGCCGGAGATTTGCCGGCTGGCCAGGCTGAACAGGGCGTTCCGCGGCGCCTCGTCGGCCGACTTTGTGTGGGAGCCGAAGCTGCCCACCAACTACAACTTCCTGGTGGACAAAGTACTGGGAGAGAAAACGACGCCGGAGGAGAGCAGGCTGAGCTGCCGGAAGGAGATTTACTCCAGGCTCTGCGCGCCCAATTGCTTTGCCGATGACGCCAACAAGGTAGGAAATGAGATCGATATTATTAATCAATCAGTCGATTAAACTCAAGGATTGTGTGGGAGTCTAAAAATTGGGTCTTTAATTAGATGGTTTGGCTGGAGAAGAGCAGCGGGAAAGTCTGTGTGTCGGTTTCGTACAAGGCAATGAGGATAACCGGGATCGATGACCGGAGATATTGGACCCATATTCCCTCCGATGAATCCAGGTAACTACGAATTGAAAATCCCATTTCTTGCTTTGCTTTTTTCTTCATGTTTGCTGTTAGTGAAAAGTGATAGCGAATTAGGCACTATACTATGTTGCTACTTGAGCTAGATTCCTCCCACTTTGCCCAAGTGGGTTTTAGATCGTGTAATTATGGTGTTGATAGAAAGCTTTTTGTGGAGTACTAGATTCCATCCACATAGTTGAGAGTCCAATTCATGAATCATGTCCACCAAAGGAAGTGTAGCTCTCAATCCTCTTTTTTTTTTTTTTTTTCCCCGTGCCCTTCCTCGACACAATAATGGCCCCTTGTGACACTATGTGCCTTCAGAACAAGAACAAAAAAAAAAGCTAGTTATGCCATGTTAGAAAAGGTGGTGAAAGGGCTTTTGGATCCGATTCGGTTCATAATCAATTGAAATGAGATTAGAAACGAACTAGACATAACTAAAGTGAACTTGGTTTGATTCGGGTTGAGTAAAGAAATTTATGGAAATCCGATCTGACCACTTACGATTCGTTTCGGTCTGGTTTGATCGAAATATCTATTTGGTTCGACATGGACCTAACTGTTTCACAACACCCCCCCCCCCTATACATATATGGTTATTAGGATCGGGTAATCCCTAGTTCACATTAGCCCACGAAGAATTGATTTCAGATTTGACTTTTCTGGATAAAATTAGTTGATTTTCGATCAATTTCAATAGTGATATCGTCATTTATATGACCAGATTCGATCTGGTATCAATTTCCTTTAGATCTAAATCGAATACCCTCCAATCCTTGAACATGATCAAGTAGCTTGGGATAACAAAGATTTCATTATTCATACTCCACAAATTCCCATTACGTCATAAGCAAAAGATTGCACTCAGCCTTTGCCTTGTGGTATTGAAGCATAAGAACTCTGATATACACATAAATAGTACTTTAATACAACCACCAATCGTCACGAAAAAATTGATATTCTACGATATCTTTTTGCTGACCGTATGTGTACGTTTACAATAATACAGGTTCAAACAGATAGCGTATCTTCAGCAAACATGGTGGTTAGAAGTGGTTGGCGAATTGGACGACTTCCATTTCCCCGTTGGCACCTACACCGTCTTCTTCAAGCTCCAGCTCGGCAAGCCACCCGCCGCCTCCAAACGGTTCGGCGCCGGCCGCCGCCACGTCAGCAACTCGGACCAGGTTCACGGGTGGGGCAAGAAACCGGTCAGGTTCCAGCTGTCGACATCCAACGCCCGGCAAACCGCCTCGTCGTCATCGTCGTCGGAGCGTTACTTGGTCGAGCAGGGCAACTGGGCCCACTACCGCGCCGGCGAGTTCACCGTCGACGACCCGAACTCTCCGACGAAGATCAAGTTCTCGATGATGCAGATTGATTGTACGCACACGAAAGGCGGGTTGTGTTTGGATTCCGTCCTTGTTTGTCCTAAGGAGTTTGGTGACGGCGGCGTGCTGATGAAGCAACTCTGAGTTTAGGGAGGGGAAAAGATATATGTGTGTGTAGAATGTAGATTACGTAATATTTGTAAATAATTACAGTGAGATTAATTATATTCATTGTTGTTTGTTCGTGAGGCAGAGGTGTATTAACAGAGCGAAAAAGATGGAAGAGAAAATTAGTGTAATTTATGCACGTGGGAGAAAATGTAGTGTTTGTTTAAATTGAATAGAATCCATGGAAGAACGTTGGCAGATCTTGTTCTCCTCCATGTGCAAAGGAAAAGAAGCTGCCTTCTTCTGCTGGTTTCTGACTTCTTAAGGATTCGGTTTCCATGGAAGAAAAGATATGATTGTCTGTTTCATGATTATGTTCCTTAATTTACGTTTGACTATGAAGGTTTTACAGCTTGGAGGAGAGAAGAAGGTGTTCCTTTTTCCTTTTCTCGTATTCTCGAGTTTCATTTTTCCATTATTATACGAAAAATTCATTTCCTCCCAAAAGGTATAACGGAAGTGTGCAAAGGTTTTCTCTCATTGGACGGAGATTAGGCACTCGAGTGCAGAGGTAAGGATTCTGATATTGTTGTTAGTAAACAATATATGATCCACGATTGAACCTCTCCCAACAACTCGAGTTATTGGGATCAACTGGTTCTTGACATGGTATTAGAGCCTTCTGTGACCATGAGGTCTTCTGTTCGATTCCCGGTGACCCCATATGTTTCTGTTAAGCACATGGTGTCCGGACCTGTGTCTGTCCAAACTCCAAGTCTATCTGAATGACTTGAGTTTGAAGAGGGGGGGGGGGGGGGGGGGGGGGAGGGTGTTAGTAAACGATATATCCCAACAACTCGAGTTATTGGGACCAACTGGTTGTTGACATGGTATCAGAGCCTTCTGTGACCATGAGGTCTTCTGTTCGATTCTCGCTGACCCCCATATGTTTCTGTTAAGCACACAGTGTCCGGACCTGTGTCTGTCCAAACTCCAAGTCTATCTGAATGGCTTGAGTTTGAAGGGGGGTGTTAGTAACTAAAGTATTAATATGATTCTTTTAATTTAGGATCTCATATATATTCTTGTTTTGCTCATCTAAAATCTTAAATCAACTCAAAATTCATTAGATATATAAGTGTTAATATTATTATATTTTCCATAATTTCGATCAACTCAAAGTTTGGCCTTTTTTTAGTAAGGGTGTCGATTGAATGCGTCGAACTTATTACTGACCCAACATCACACCATCGCCATTAGGTAGGGATGGCAATTTGAACCCGCCCCGTCGGGTATTACCCGACCTGACCCGCGATGAGGCGGGTATTACCCGACCCGCAGTAGCGTGCGGCGGGGCATGGGTATCAACTTTCGACCCGCCCTGACCTGCCCCGCCCCCTTCATGACCCGTTCTAGGTCAATTTCTTACCCCATCCATTCATATATCTCCTATTTTGGCTTTTTTCAACTAGTTAAACTTGTTCATTCAACTAAATAGACTCGGTTACCCATTATATGATCACTATTATTTATTCATAAAGTCTTTTCCCTTTCGTTTTATCATTAATTGTAAAATTTAGTGTGTATTTTTCTCAAATAGCATGTAATAAGAGTGGGTCGACCCGCTCCGCCTCGTACCCGTGAGGATATTACCCGCCCTGACCCATACTAGCGCAGAACAGGGCATGAGTATTAAGATACCCGCCTGACCCATTGCCATCACTACCATTAGGTAGGGTGCAAGCCAAGTTCCCACAGGGAAAAGAAAACGATCTTGGTTTGGTTTGGGTGGTGAAACTTTGGAAGGTAAGGAACCCTGGAAAGTACAAAGGACAGGGGAGGTGGTGGAATTGGACTGGAGTGGGTTTTTGGTCTAGGGAGAGCCCAGTGGGCCGTTGATTTGTCGGCCATGACGATGGAGAGATATGGTTCTGACCTCACTTCAGAGTGACTAAGCAAATCTTATCCTCCGCCACGATGGGATGGCTTTGCTCTCTTCTCTTGCATGCCCCCACCTACTTTCTGTTGGGCCCAGTTTCCACTGGGCTTTCTGTTTGGACTGAGGGCCCATTTTTCATTTCTCGCTCTTCTTCTCTCTCCCTGGCTACTATTTTTGCATAATTGAGTCGTTTGTGAGATCATATCGCAACAATATCTTACCGATAAGCAATTTTCATAAGTATAAAACGATTTAACCATAATTTTAAATATAAAATACTCCTACCGCTAGTTTTTCTGGTACATCCTCGGGTACAATTTTGCAACACTTACCACCTATTGGAAGTAGGTACACGCAAATATATATAAAAAAAACAACAAGAATTTGGTCTAATCATACGACGACTTACTACGAATCACTCTGAAGGTGGAAGATTCAAATCAATTAAGTAATATCTAAAAAACCCTAAATGCAAAGCAAAATAACATCACACTAGACGTTATCCTATAATGATTATATATAAAAAAAACTAGAGGTGCTTGCTTGCTTTCACCTTTAATCATGGCATGCAACGTGGCTATCCTCTACAATAATTATATATACACCATTCCACGTAGGCAGAGGTCTATTCTTCTGGTTTCCAATGTCATGTCATGTCATGTCATGTCTATATTCTGAAATTAATTCTTCCTAAAATGAAATGCAAAACCTTCAAGACATAAGTATAAGTATTCTCGATTTAACTAAAAGGGGAAAAGACAAGAAGACATTGCAGTTTCAGTTTGCCACAATAACGATAATAATAATAATAATTCCCCATAATTTCTGCCGATGTTTGTATGAACCATAACGGTTCGTGGCAATGGCAGCCATGGATGAACCCGACGAGAAGAAAGCGACAACCCTCCCGTTAAAATCGGTAGATGCGTGCAATTTTATATCCACCGGACCAGTTCCCGTAAACACCACCGGAGTTTAATATTTGATTAGGTGAAGTGTTTTCTCAAATCTAATCCCTTTATTAGCTCAGTTCAAGCAATCCACTGGCTACTGCTGAGCCGTCCCATTCGGTGGTGGCGTCGACGTTGTTTTTGTTTGTGTCTCTGCCTCGATCTCTCTCGAAATTCACAGCTCAGCTTTGCCCTGTAGTCCCGATTTCGTGTCCCCATTATGTTTCCCTCATCACCAGAGGACTATTAGATCGTAAAGGTTGGAGCTTTTTCGCTACTGGTCCGCCGCTGTCGAAACCCAGAGAAAGGTACGATCTGTAGATTACGAAATTTGGGTTGTTGTTGGTATGCTTGAATTTGTAATCAGCTGGGTTTGATGTTCGTTCTTGCTGGTAGCTGGGGGGGATTGGATAAAAGATTTGAACTTTCGGGTTTGCTTGAGAATTTGCAGCAGGTTTTTTAGTGTTTAGGCTGATGATTATTGGTGGGTTTCTAGTTTGGAGAATTGGGTTCGGTTTTGATTAATTCAGGTGGGCTTCTTCAATTGCTAGGTCTTGCTTGACTGCAGACGGCTTCTTTGCTCGGTGTTTTAACAATGGTCCAGATAAGGGAAAAGCGTGGTGACCTGATGCAGTGGCTTGGAGTTGACATGCTGATTCAGGTTCTGATGCATTTAAATGACCCTTCTGATCTCGTTCGCCTTTGTGCTGTTTCGAGTTCTTGGCGCCGGTTTGGTATGCATCGAACTGTTTTCATCTGCTTACACATTCGTGATTTCGTGAAATTGAATTGTTCGAGAAGTAAAGAGTATTGTGGTTGTGTTTTGGCAGTGATTGAACATGGCATCTGCAAGCAGCTCTGTTTGAGGAAGTTTCCTGGAATGTGTAGTAACGTTGATCTCATCGAAGTGAATGATCTTATTGAACCAGTTGGCCGGGTTAGTGCTTGTAGGAGGAGTTGGGAGTGGCTCAAGAGGAATCATAGAGTATACGCTTTTCTGGCTCGTGGTCTTTCTCCATTTGTGACGAAAGACTGCATCTCGGAGGCAATCTGTGCGTCCAGCACTGATAATTACCCGGAAGAGACGATTCAGAATACCTTGGAGGCAGGCGATAGAGTTGAGGATCAAGCCTCCTACTGGTCTAGTAAAGGTCAAGCTGATGCTGACGCTCCTGAAAGATTAGTTTACAAGTTGGCATCCAAGTTATGTCTTGTTACCGAAATCCATGTTCAGCCTTTTCAAGGTAATTGATTGTTTTGCCTCCACTTTATCATGTTCTGAGAATGAGACTATGGGAATGATGAGTCATAAAGGCATGGTGGTTTGGTGTATCAGCGTACTTTCAGTATGGATTCCCTATATACGCATCCAAAAGTGTTCGATTTAGGCTCGGTCATTCCAAGTTCCCAATGGGGTTGGAGGATGATATAGCGATCGTTACCTATGGCCATAGACCGAGAGATGACCATTTTATCTGGACTTACACATCCCCTGACTTTCCCATGGCTCAGGTAATTAATTCTAACTAAGATTGGCTTTTTCTGAAGCTTATCCCAATGCACGTCTTGCCACATTTGGTTTTATTAAGCTGCTGCAGTTAAATTTGTATGTCAATTATCAGTTTCTTCTGATACATGCAGTCCTGTCTGAGAAGAAACAGTAAAGGAGGAAGTTCTAGGAATGTTATAGTTACGCATGAATTCTTAGCTTTTCATATATTGCTAATCTAGTTCTTCATCCCTTTCTTCCTTCAACTTGCATACTCAATTTGTCAGCCTCGTCTGCAGGAAAGCCGACTGCAAAAGTTTAAGCTACCAAAACCAGTTCTCTGCATAGGTGGGATTCTGCAAGTAGAGCTACTCGGCAGAACTCAGAGACAAGAAGTAGATGGTTTACATTACATCTGGTGCTCTCTCTTTCCCAGGCTTTACATGTTCTATTTTTTTCTGCACGACTACTAAACCTCTTCATTCCATTGGCTTCACGACACTTGACACGTGCAGTTTTTATGCTGTGATTGCAGTCTCTCCCATGTTCAAGCAGCTGGACAGCAGCTCATGAAACCATTCGGCGTTGAGCTAATCGACTCAACTGGAGAGTGCACCTTGGAGTATATTCCAGAAGCAGAATCTAGTGAAGCGGCCAGTGCATCCCTAAGAGGGAGAAGAATAGCAGCTTCTCTTTTGCGCAGTTTTGTTGTCAGACTGTTGGGGAGAGAAACAAGGGATCAAGGTAACGCCTCCCACCAAGCTAGCTCCTGAATGTGGAGATTGTAGTATCTGTGACTGGTCGTCAATCATCAGGCATGAACTAATTGAATCCGTCTCTATGCTATGGCTTCTACTATGTGGGTATTCGTTCTCATAGAATACTGGTAATAATGAAAATGTTTATCATATTAGCTTACTTGTTTTCATCATAGTACATTACAATTGCACGATCCGAAACACAGGGTAATGGCAGCAATTACCTAGTAAAGCACAATACTTTTGATCCCTTCAAAGTCGGCACAAACGGTTCAGGGGAAAGAGGCTAATAGCAATTCTGTACAACTGTATGATGTCCAAAAAAACTCATTCAATTAAAAACCAAACAGCTAAGCTAAGAGCTAAACCAGAATTGGGTTATTATGCTTTCCAGTCATAGCCCATGGTATCGCCAAGGTCACTGTTAAAGAACCCACTATCCGAAAACTCGGCTGCGATATCTTGCATGTCATCCTGCAGCTGCTGCAAATTCTGACTAGGCGAATCCCCAACCTTTTGATTGTTATTGCTATTATACCCACCGCCGTTGCCGCCGCCACCCCCACCACCAGCAGACGAATCACTGGTTGAAACAGCAGCAGCAGCTTTGAAACTGTTGCTCCGGCTTGCAGCAGGCCCACCTCCAGACATTGCAGGTCCCACACTGTTCCTTCCTGCGGGACCACCATTCCCATTCTGTGCAGAAACCGAACGCTGCTGATGAGCTCCTGCGCTGCTGTTATTTGACATCTCCTGCAATAGTTGATGTAGCATCTGTTGTTCCAAGGCCTGATTGCTGCCCTGTGGGCTCTGTTGATGATGGTTTTGTTGGAGCAAATTATTAGAACTTGATGAACGCTGCTGTTGTTGTTGTTGTTGTTGTTGTTGATATATGTTATGCATGGGTCCTCCTGGTGGGAAACCACCGGGGCTTTGAAAGTTGGAAGATGGACTTGGGGTGGAATTATTGTTGAAGGAAGATGATGGAGGCTCATGTTGAAGCGAGCTGGAGTTTGAGTTCATGGAGTTTTGCCTCATGAGAAGATTTTGGTAGTTGGAAAGAGCCAATGCAGCCTGGGCCGAACCACTTAGAGCTGGCGCTCCTCGATTAACCAAGTGGTGATTGTTGTTGTTGTTGTTGCTGCTGTTCATGGCATTGTTTATTCCGGCGGAGGGATGCAATGCCATCAGCTTATTGAGGGTGTTCCGGTCAGTGGGTAAACCCTGAGAGCTTGCCAGCTGCTCCATTTCTTGCATCTTCTGCATCTGGAGCTTGGCTACGGAGTTATTATGTCGAGGGTAAACTTTTAGACTCTCTGCAAGTAAAATTGAATTTTGTTAGCAGTTACCAGAGGGACGCCTCCAGATAATCTTCATATCAATTCGAGAGTTGTTCCGAGCAAGTGCGTCATCTTGAAAGACTTCCTCCATGGATTATTGAAGAATGACTAAACTTCTACTGAAAGAATGGACTTCTACTGAAAGAATGGACAAGGCATGCGCAATAGCATCTTGAAGAAAGAAGGCTTACCAATTGGCCCAGCTTTTTGTTCGCGACAGAAATCAATCAAATCCTTCATGCTATTGACTACCTCGGAGATCTGCCACAAGGTATAATATCAAAACCGCAAGAAAAGTAAGATTCTTGGAATTATGAATGACACAACAAAACAGTAGATGAAGATGAATTCTCATAAGCAATGAAATATACCTGCAAACATCTAACATATCTTTTGGAGAATCCCAAATCATTCAGAGACTGCAACTCCAAACTCTTAGCAAGCTGACGTCCAGCTGTCAGGACCCTATGCAGCGGCAAGAGCATGCTACTTAGTAAAACTAGATACTAATAAAAAAGGTTGGTCATTTGGTATTAATCTCTGCTATTTCAATTTAAACAAAAGGACGCATGAGGCTTGAGGTGGCTGGCGAAGACCCAAATATATATACACAATAACAGTCGGGTGATTGGCAAAGTCAGCTTACATATTACTACTTGTTTGGAGATCCTGCTGTGAAACTCCATCTGGTCCACTTTCAGAAATAGTGGTCTGACATTTCTGTGCAACCTGTACCAGCTGATTTACCTGTTTAAAGAAGAACCTGACTTTTCAAGTTGTTTTCAAATAGGAAACAAATAAAAAACGAGAATGGAGAAGAAACAGAACAAGCAGCAGTAGAGAATCCAAACAGAACAGACCAGAGAGATCCACTTTAATAAAAGCAAGTAGAACAACCAACTAAGAATGGTACTGAGCTATAGTTTTTTCCTAGCTTGGTAATATTATCGGACTACATACCCCTTCAAAATTCGTTTATGGTTAGTTTCCTAGGTTCGTTAACTTCATCTACCTCTCCATACCCTCTCAAGTCCTTTTGCTAATAGCGAGGATCAACTGATTCTCCCATAGAAGTAACTCAACCAAATATTTTTTGTGTTAACTTTCTGGAGTCTCTTCCAGTTTCAAAAGCCATCACTTTCCAGAAAGGATTTTACAGGATATATGTGAGGTTGATTCCAACATTTTATCTTGAACATTTCATGGCTTTTGACTCTTGAAGAGTCGATATATAGCTTTTAAACCTAGGAGACAAGAACATTTGGGGCATCAGATATTTAGAAGAGAAAATAGAACTCCAATCCAACGAGGAAACAGTAATACCTGAGGAGCTACCACTCTACGAGGAAGCAGTTCTTCATGGCGCCGTGCACAGAATTCCCAGGACAATATCTGGAATCCGCAGAAGAAACAGCAGATCAATTCAATTGTACTTTGAAACTGATAATTCAGCACATGAAAAATGATGCTCTGCTGTTGACCTTCAAATCGTGGGTAAATATAACACGAAGCTGACCCTCACGAACAACACGAAGTTGCTCATATACACTCTCCTGAACTGCTTTGCCATACTCCAGCATCATTATTCCAGAAGAGAATCTACATTCACGAGGCAGGTCCAAAAACAGAAGTTCGTCGATGACACCGCTGCCAAACTTGATTTCATTAAGTCGAGGTAGCACTTCAAAAGTTGCCTCTACAAAAGGAGGAAAAAACAGATAGTGCTAAAAATCAATATTATGCGCCACAAATAAGTCATATGAATGCTAGACTGTATGCTATGAAACTTTATCTTGGCGAAAACTCAAGTTTTCAATAGATGTCATCTAGAAATTCAATTCCAAACATGGTCAAGTGGTCAAGGATTACATCCATAATTTCCAACAAGCCGATCCTAGCCAGATAAAAAACCAGATGTTGCCATATCCACCTACCAAATCCTCTTCCTGACTTTGAACCACAGATGTCGCACTGCCATGCCTCCTGAAGATAACACAAGAAGAAGTTAAGAAAGTTCCAAATGTAAACAAACCCACCTTGTAAATTTCAAGGTTGTTAAAAAAACTCAGCTAAAAGAAGGTGAAGCAGTAATAGTGTGGATGAAAGATAAACTGAAGCACTTGATAACTACATAGACCTATCATTTATAGCACTGCTCTTCTACATCAATGAAAAAATGGAAAACAGCCAAATTAGCATAGTAGGAAGCATAGATTTTCCTATGGAAAAAGAACAAACCATTGCTGCTTGGGGAAATACCCCTAGTGCATGATGCCCAACATTATCATATAATGACAAGCACCACCGCTTCTTTGCTCGAGGGGAATAGTACTCCGCTACAAATTTCCTCCAATATGCAATAGTATTCTCCTGGACAAGCAAGAAGAATTAGATATGAAATTTTCTCAATACTCTATGGTTAGATTGAAAGAGAATCCTTGACCGAAAGGGTTGCGAGAGAGGGACGACCATTGATCAGAATACACATGCATTTGGGATGTAGTAAGATAGATACTCACAGCTGGCCTCTGTCGCTGATGATACAGATACTGCATCATCCGTCGAGCGCACACACCCCCGTCATAGGGACGCTTAACAGGAACAGATGCCGGCTGCAGGGCCTGTTGTTGCTGTAGGTGGTGGTGTTGTGGTTGCATTTGCTGCTGCCTCAACTGCAGTTGCTGCTGTTGCTGAAATTGGGCTCTCTGCATCGGTGGCATAGATTGGAGAATCTGCTGCTGCTGCTGCCTCAGTCGCTGCTGCTGAAGCAGTGATTGTAGCTGTGGGTTACGTGCTTGCATCTGCATGGGGTCTTGCCTCTGCAGCATCTGTTGCAACACCTGCTGCTGCAGAATATCTTCCTGCTTGATATCTAACCGGGGTTTCTTTTGCAACTGTGATATATTAGGTTCTTGAAGATAAGATCCAGGAGCACGTCCACCCATTGGAAGTGACATTTGCACAGGTTGTGATGTGGGTAAAGAGGTAGCGCTTGAAGCCCCATGTTGTTGCTGCTGCTGAGTTTGCTGCTGCTGTGGTGCGCTAGACTCTTGGTGATTCCCTTGCTGCACTACCGAGGAACCATCGATAACTGAAGACCCAGAGATGCTTATGTTATTGGAAGAAAATGACATAGGGGAAGCTGGCAAGCGCATGTATGACTCTGTGTTAATGCTGGCACTTCTCTGCAAGCGAGGGCCTCCTCCAGAGAATCCCGAATTCGCATCAGTCACCAATGAACTTGCCCCAACACTTGGCCCAGAATTTGCCACACTGTTTAAAACAGCATTATTCATATCCCCAGACACTGGAACGAGGTTGGGACGCCCGGTCCCAGGAATCGAACTGGATGAGTTCCCAAATGATGAGGTTAAGTGAGAGTTAGCTACAGCCTGGGAGTGCCCATCCCCCTGAAAGAAAATTCCAGAACTTGAGGATGATTGGGCTAACCCTCCAGCCACACGAGTTGGTGCCATGGAAGGCACTCCTCCCTGGTGGCTGGAGTCTAAGTAGCTCTCCAGAGCCAGGGCCTGAAATATGTTCAATGAGCTCAATATCACAAACACACACGAGACCCCTAAATTTGTTCACCACAAAATAAGAGTCAAAATTCCGAATCCAACTGCACAGATTGGGCCACTCATCACTGGTAATATTTTTTGGCCAATTTCTACAAGCCCTTGTGTGGACGGAAAAGAGAGGAGCAAGTTTTCGTGATCTGTTTGAGCTTTCTACAATTTGCTGATTGAAGAGATCTAAGGAAAGTAGAACGAAACAAAAGCAAATAACTTGCATTAGCAACCACGGCGAGAAGAATATATACTCACCAACAACAACAACAACAAAAAAAAGAAAAGAACCTAGCCTTTCCAGAAATTGAACTTCCCCCAATGAATCGATTGCATAGTCCTACAAAACCCCTAACTTTTCAAACAGCTAACCTATCCCACAAAGACACTAACCAAACATCCCCTTGAACCCCAAATTCCCAAACCAAATAGCACACCAGCAACAACAACAACAAAAAAAACGCTCAAGGAATCTGTCCAGTAAAAGGAAATCAAGCTCGCCTTCCCCTCAATCACACACATTACAAAAGACCAAGAGTCGGTCCAAACTCAATCCAAAACCCACCATACAAATAGAAAAAAAAAAAAAAAACAAGCAAACCAGGAAGAGAAAGAGAACACCCAAAAAGAAAAAAACTGCAGGCACTACGAGAACTTCGAATCGACCAGGAGAAACCTAATTCAGTAACCAATTCGCAGCTCTAAACTGGAACGATCGACAGAATTAGCTGAATCATCATTCATTGACTGGAAAACGACTAAGAAATTCCCCCTAGCTATCAGATGGATCGATCAATATACCGAAACCGCTCCACTCCCAGCATGAATTGATTGGAAGGGCAGATAAAAATTTCCATATGCAAAATCAGAAGAAGAAGGAATGAAGGAGAAAGATGGAAGCCAAAAGCCAAGCTACTAACCTTGAAACGGCGAGCTGGATAAAGCCAAAGCGTTACTTTTTTTTCCTTCCTTCCTTCCTCTGTAAAAATATCAATTTATTGTGGGAAACAAATAATTATAGAGCTGCCAGAGAAGAGAGAGAGAGAGGAGGAAAGGGTCCAGAGTCCAGATTATATACCTAGCGGGATTTGCAGCGAGCGAGGAAGGAAGGAGGAGGGGAGAGTGACCGGCTGAACCAGTAACCAGCCCACTCGGTCACTGGCTGTCTCCGGTTACTCGACGCGGCACGTGTCACGACGGGAGCAGGGCGACGTCGTCCGCGACGGATCGAGCGGTGGTGAGGCGAGCTCGAGGGTACGTGGCGGCAGATCGTTGGTTTTGTCTGGGGGAGGAGAGAGATTGGAAAGAGGTGTAGGTTAGGCTACGGCTGGGGTAATTATCTGGTGCGGCAGCGTTGTCCTGGGGTGCTGGTTTGTTTTTAGGTCCACGTCAGCATCGGTGTGGAATGTGTGGTTGATAGCGGAGCAATCGGAAAGGGAGATCCACGTGGGGTGACGTACGGGTGGGGTGCACGGGATTTTGATACGCTGTCGGTGCAGGTAATTGGATCCGCGATACTCCTAATCTATATAGCTGGACAGTTTATTAATTGTTTTTATTTTATTTTATTTTATTTTATTTGTATGGTTTAGCATGTTGATTGTAGTATAGTTTATTTCATTTTTTTCGCAAAAAAGGGGGAATGATTTACTTGATTCTCGATAGGATGTAGCTATGGATTTGTACACAATCAAATTTAATTCTTGATTTACTGTAAAAAAAAAATATTCTTGATTTTGAGTGAGTGAAATCTAAGGATTTGGCTTCATTTTTTTTAATTACCCATTTTTAATAAATTTGTATCTTTTTCGTTTTAATTTGGAATTTGAATTTTTTTCATAAGGTGGTACGAGTTAATTATGATGTACTGAATAATATATTTTAGTAAAAAAATTCGTAACGTACATTATTTCTCGTTACCACACTGGTACTACTCCACACCACCTTTGTTTTTAACTCACATTTTGAAAAATTTTGCACTAAAATAACGTGTGTCATCGTGATCTATTATCTACGAATTTCCGGGGGGGAGGGAGATTCTTGGTGGTAAGTGATGATGAAAAGTGTTAGATGAGTGTTTGAATATTCCTACTATCATGTATATAATCATTCTTATGTTATGATATATTCATACAATAATGGTACACTTCCATACCACCATGGTCTAATCTTAAATATTACCAAACATTACTTCTGTTGATATGACTTGAATCGGACTATCAGCCGCTACGACTGGTAATCGGGGGTCTCGCTACGATGTATGGGCTCAATGTTATTTGGGTTCGGGTTCTGGGCCTGGTCTGTAACCGTTTCCTTTGCCAGATTGGATTAGGTTTAGACCCACATGGAGAAGTACTATAAATACTTCACATACTCCTCTGTAATCTGTAATCTCCTTGATATAGTGAAACTGGCCCTCTCTCGCCCGTGGACGTAGCTAACACACATCGTGTTAGTGAACCACGTAAATCGTGTGTCGTGTTTTCGATTCTCGCTTTCGTATTCTTGCTTTGTCGATTCCTGCGATTTCCCGATCCGTAGCAGCGCGTTTATAACAAGTGGTATCAGAGCCGCGGGTGGAAATCAGGCTAGGGTTTTCGATTCAGAAGAATGACGTCGGTGAACATGAAGATCGAAAAGTTCACGGGGAAGAACAGCTTCGCTATATGGCAGATCAAGATGCAGGCTTTATTAAAACAACAAGGGTTGTGGGGGCCGCTGTCTGCGAAACAGAAGAAGGCAGCGGTCGATGACGATGAGTGGAATACCCTGGAGGAGAAGGCCCACTCGACCATCATGCTATCGTTGTCTGATGACATCATCATTGAAGTCGCTGCTGAGAAGACTGCCGCGGGCTTGTGGTTAAAGTTGGAGAGTCTGTATATGACGAAGTCCTTAACCAACAAGCTGCATCTCAAGCAACGGTTGTTCAGCTTGAGGATGCAAGAAGGTATGCCTTTGAGGGAACATCTCAAACAGCTTAACTCTATTTTGCTGGATCTGCGTAATATAGATGTTCAAGTTGATGACGAGGATGCTGCCCTAATCCTACTGGTTTCTTTGCCGAGTTCATATGAGAATTTCGTTGATTCTTTTATTGCTGGTAAAGAAAGCGTGTCGTTGAAGGATGTCAGGTCTGCTCTTCATACGAGAGAGATCAGACATAAGGCGTCTGGATCTGGTACAGGTGGTGAGGCATCGGGTTTGGCTGTTACAGGTGGAAAGGGAAAGAAGAAATCTGGTAAAGGGAATTCGAACAAGAATTCCAAGGGTCCCGGTCCACAACCAGGTGATGCTTGCCATAACTGTAAGGAAGTGGGGCATTGGAAGTACAACTGTCCCAAGAGAAGAGGGCAACAGAAGAAACAAGGTTCAGTTGCCGTGGCAGAAGTGGACAACAGTTCTGAAGACGATCTCGCCTTGGCTGTAGATGAGAAGGCACATCATGGGGATGTGTGGTTTCTGGATACTGCAGCCTCATACCATATGTCTCCGAACAGGGATTGCTTCACAACCTACGAGCAGATAGATGGTGGTAACGTGGTCATGGCTAATGGAGCTGTCTGCAAGGTTGTTGGAATCGGGTCCATAAAGGTTCGGGCACATGATGGTTCGTTCTGTACCGTGAATGATGTCAGGCATGTTCCACGAATGACAAAGAACCTGATCTCCTTGAGTCTACTCGACAGCAAGGGTTTCAGTTTCAAAGGAAAAGGTGGAGTTGTGTATGTCTGCAAAGGTTCAAGGATGGTGCTGAAGGGCGTGAAGCGTGGGACCTTGTATGCATTACAAGGGTTTGTGTTGTCTGGTTCTGCTGCAGTTGCATCGTCTCAGGTTCAACAGGAAGATATGACCACTCTCTGGCACATGAGACTGGGGCATATGAGTGAACGGGGGATGCAAGTTCTGTCGAAGAGGGATCTTCTTTGCGGGCACAGGATGCAGAATTTGGAATTCTACGAGCATTGTGTGTTTGGGAAGCTACATCGCAGCAAGTTTCCCAAGAAGGGTATCCACCGGACGAAGGGGATACTAGATTACCTCCACTCCGACTGTTGGGGTCCTTCACGAGTTGAATCCATTGGAGGCAGCAGGTATTTTCTGTCTATTATTGATGATTATTCGAGATTTACTTGGATTTTCATGATGAAGCAGAAAAGTGAGGCTTTCACGAAGTTCAAGCAGTGGAAGAAATTGGTGGAGAATCAGACCGGAAAGAAGATCAAGAAGCTGCGAACGGACAATGGTCTAGAGTTCTGTGATTCTGAGTTCAACGAATTCTGCAAGGATGAAGGGATTGCCCGTCATCGGACTGTGAGAGATACACCCCAGCAGAATGGCGTTGCAGAAAGGATGAACCAGACATTGTTGGAAAGAGCACGGTGCATGCTCTCTAATGCTGGAATAGAGAGAAGATTCTGGGCAGAAGCAGTGAACATGGCGTGCTTCCTGATCAACCGTGGACCTCACACAGGTATTGAGTTGAAGACTCCTTATGAGGTGTGGTATGGTAAGCCTGCTGATTACTCTTCACTGAAAGTTTTTGGGTGTCCTGTTTATTATCATGTGGATGAGGGTAAACTGAACCCAAGGGCAAAGAAGGGTGTATTTGTGGGTTACGGAGATGGAGTTAAGGGATTTCGAGTCTGGTCACCTTCTGAGCATCGAGTTATACTCATTAGAAATGTGATATTTGATGAGAAGTCTATGTTTAACCCCATGTTGAAGGTTATTGTTGTTGAAGGTAGCAGGAATGTTGATAAGCAGGTGGAGCTGCAAACTCTCAATGAGAGTGAGTTTGAGCGCCAAGGTGGAGAAGATCAACATGATGAGGATGTCTCTGCAGAGCCAGAAATTTCAGAGTCCAGTGCACGAGCTCAACAGTCTATTGCTTCCGGTAGACCGAAGAGAGCGACTGCAGGAGTACCTCCACAGAGGTATGGCTTCGAGGACATGGTGGCGTATTCATTTCAGGTTGCTGAAGAAGTGGATGCAGGAGAGCCACAGTCCTACAGAGAAGCAGTTTCGGGTGGTGAAGCTGATCAGTGGCTTGCCGCAATGGGAGATGAGATGGAATCCCATGACAGGAATCAGACTTGGGAGCTAGTCAAACGACCACAGGGAAGGAAGATTGTTACAAACAAGTGGATCTACAAGAAGAAGGAAGGAATCACTTCTAAAGAGGGCATGAAATTTAAAGCTCGGGTGGTTGCACGAGACTTCTCGCAGAGGGAAGGAGTTGACTACAATGAGATTTTCTCACCAGTGGTCAGACATACTTCGATCAGAGTGCTACTAGCAATAGTGGCACATTATGACTTGGAGCTCGAGCAGCTAGACGTGAAGACAGCTTTCCTACATGGAGAGTTGGAGGAATAAATTTACATGACTCAGCCAGAAGGATTCGAGGTTCCGGGAAAAGAAGACTATGTTTGTAAGTTGAAGAAGTCCTTGTATGGACTTAAGCAATCTCCGAGGCAGTGGTACAAGAGATTTGATAGTTACATGCTTGAGCTGGGCTACAGCAGAAGTCCATATGATTGTTGTGTGTATCACAACAAGGTGGAGGATGGTTCGATGATCTATCTTGTTCTGTATGTGGATGATATGCTCATAGCTGCAAGGTCGAAGTCTGATATCCAGAAGTTAAAGGGGCTTCTCAGTGCTGAGTTTGAGATGAAGGATTTGGGAGCTGCTCAGAAGATCTTGGGTATGGAGATTTACAGGGACAGGTCGAAGAAGAAGCTTTTCTTGTCACAGAAGAGCTACATCCAGAAGATACTGTCGAGGTTTGGCATGTCTTCAGCAAAGCTATTAAATACTCCTAGTGCTTCAAATGTTCATCTATCCTCAGCTTATGCACCACAGTCGGAGGCTGAGAAGGAGTACATGTCGAGAGTCCCATATGCTAGTGCAGTAGGTAGCTTGATGTACGCTATGGTATGCACTAGACCTGATCTTGCACATGCTGTTACTGTTGTCAGCAGGTTTATGATACAACCTGGGAAGGAGCATTGGCAGGCTGTGAAGAGGATCTTCCGGTACCTTAAGGGTACACCTGATGTGGGAATTAGCTTCGGAAGTGATACAGAGTGCTTGGTGTCTGGGTATTCTGACTCGGACTATGCTGGAGATGTTGACACGAGGAGATCGATGACCGGTTATGTATTCACTCTTGGGAGTTCTGTAGTGAGCTGGAAGGCAAATTTGCAGTCAGCGGTGACATTGTCTACTACTGAGGCAGAGTATATGGCGTTGACAGAAGCTGCTAAGGAGGGAATATAGTTAAAGGGACTGGTTGGTGATCTTGGTTTACATCATGATCAGGCAGTGGTGTATTGCGACAGTTTGGTGCAATATGCTTGGCCAAGGATCAAGTCCACCATGAGAGGACTAAGCACATTGATGTGAGGTATCATTTCTTGAGGACAGAGAAGAGGATTAAGGTGAAGAAGGTTGGCACCGCGGATAATCTTGCTGATATGTTCATGAAGCCAGTTCCACATGGCAAGTTCCAACACTGCTTGGACTTGCTGAATGTCTTAAGTGGGTGACTCCGCCCTACGGGGCATTGATGGCGGGAGAGAGATAGAAGGAGCAGAGTACATCAGAGATTTCAGAGGAAGAGGATTCAAGTCAAGGTGGAGATTTGTTGATATGACTTGAATCGGACTATCAGCCGCTACGACTGGTAATCGGGGGTCTCGCTACGATGTATGGGCTCAATGTTATTTGGGTTCGGGTTCTGGGCCTGGTCTGTAACCGTTTCCTTTGCCAGATTGGATTAGGTTTAGACCCACATGGAGAAGTACTATAAATACTTCTCATACTCCTCTGTAATCTGTAATCTCCTTGATGAAACTGGCTCTCTCTCGCCCGTGGACGTAGCTAACACACATCGTGTTAGTGAACCACGTAAATCGTGTGTCGTGTTTTCGACTCTCGCTTTCGTATTCTTGCTTTATCGATTCCTGCGATTTCCCGATCCGTAGCAGCGCGTTTATAACAACTTCAATGGTATAGGCTAGTAATAAATGCCTCATATTTTTTGTTCCAAAACATATTAAAGTAGATATAATTTTAAGGAGCACGAATCATCATATTTTACTGTGTAAATTTTTTTGAACTTCAACTCAAAACGAAAGCGACTCGTTAAATTCAATTGAGGAAAACGGTTGGACATGTTAATATATAAATTTGAATCTGATTTTCTCTCGTATATTTGTAGGTTTAATTGGTGTGGTGGGGGGGGGGGGGGCGTTTGTAATGGTAATATTTCTTTCGATAATTCTTGTTGTTCTTATTACAGCTCCAACTTGGACCAACGATGAACAAGTTTCTAAAAAAACAATAGTCATACATGTAGACTCTATATCACTGCAACTACAACATTTACAAATTGTCTATCCACTACCAATTGCTTACACAAAACTAAATGTCAAACATAAAATCAATCTTTACACATTTCAAAGGCTCTAGTGGTGAACCTCCTCCGCAAAGTGCTTGAGCACCTCTTCATTACCTCTTCATTGCTTCTACTGGGAGAATGGAAAACTTTGTTGCATCTTTCTCATCAAAGGAGCGGTACATACCTATACCACAACCCTCCCGCGAGGTTCTTATCCACGGATCCTTGATAACCAAGGTGACAAATTGTCTCCAGCATGCCCTCCAATCACCAGATCACGCCACACTCGAGAACAGAGAGTACATGATTACACATAAATAAGGGCAGACTTTTGTTTATGAAAGTAGACATTCTTCAGAGTCAATAATAGATCCCAATTCCTTCAACCTTACTCGTGTTTTATGAGGTTAATAATCACTAACTAGGTCAGAAATCCGTGTTTTGTGATTACATACTTTTCCTTTAACAACCTTATATCAGCCAACTCTCAAACCTCTAGGCCTTATTAATTTCCAAGCTGCCTTTATAGAGAACTTTTGTAACAGTTCCTTAATCGCCCATACGACTATATTGTTACTGTCTGCTTCAAGTCTGAACTGGAACCAATTAAGGAACGTGGCGATCTTCCAACACAAGGCGCACGTCGACTTAGTAGTGGTAGAGAGAATAAAGAAATGGACAACAAATGTCCTTCAAGCACATGTGAGTGACAAGCTGGTACATATACAACCCCATGCTCGAATTCGACATCATAACTTTTATGGGAGCCGTCGGAGGAAGGACAACATGTACTACAACCTTGTCCAACAATTACAGGAACTGATCCAAAGAAGACGGGAGGTAATAATCTCTCACGCTTACATAGAACGCAATAAGACGACTGATTACTTAGTTAACAAGGGCCATTCGTATAGTTTGTGATACATATGTTTCATACCTCGAATTCGAGTACATATTTTTGGGTTTTGTACGGCCTATGAACATTACCCAAACTCTTTAATTGAAATGTGAGGTAGATTCTTTTTTGTAAAAGGTGGTAAATCATCTTCTATAAATATACCTATATATATATGCTTCTGAAATAAAAACACATATACGTGTTACTTAAAGAGTAAGTTTATAGATAGTTGGTGTTGGCAATTTCTCCACGAGTTGTGATTCATGAATATATGTATATTAAATGTTCCCAGTAGTCTTGGTCGGAGTTCAGATTGACTATTTCATCCATTAATGCCTTCTCTAACTGAAAAGATCTATCAGCAATCGGTAATAGTTTTTCTTAGAGACATTTCTTCCACATCAAGTTAAGGCCACAATCAAGTGTTTTCCCGACCAAAAGAAATCCCGAAGCGAGCTTGAAAAGTGTCATCACATTGTCAAATAGTGGTTGCGGCTGGTTTGTTTAAGCAAAAACCCATGGAGATTATTGTACCGTTTCTTTAAACTTTGCTATGTGTTTTGCGGAAAGAAAGAGATAGGTGCCGATTACCAAACAAAAGAACAGCAAATAAAGAGTATGAAAAGGTAGCAACAACTGAATCTCTTTTCCTTGCCAGGATTATGTAAGTGAGGACATGTAGCATCGAGTCTGAACATGCGTTAATGTAGTAACGTAGTGTATTTATGTTAGTAAATGGTATATGATTTATAATTAAATATCTCCTAGCAATTAAAGTTATTGGAATAAAACTGGTTATTGAGATGATATCAGAGCCTACTCTAAAATTAAGTAGGGCAGCATACATCTATTTTGCTTTATGTTTCTATAAGAAACCCGCTTATAGGGTCTCTAGAGATTGATCTTCGGCACTCGTGATTATACGTAATGATAGGGATTTAGGGATTGAGATAAGAAATTAGGGATTAAGATAGAAGAATTGGGGATTTAGGGTTGAAGAACAGAATTGGGAAAGATTTGGGAAGGATGGCCGAGGTCTTCTGGGAAAGAGAGGGACGAGAATTGAGAGAGATTAGAGACTAGGGTTTGAGATATATTTCTGTAATATTATTCTTGATTTCTTATGACGTAAACCCAAAGTACATATTTATAGGGAAAATACGAGAAAACCTAATAATAATCCTAATTCTATCCAAATCTACTAAACCGAAAAATAATTATCCTACTATAATTAATAAGAGAAATTCCCAAAAAGTGGTTTGCTAACAATCTACCCATCTTGAAACAAACATTGCCCTCAATGTTGCAGTTGACTTCCACCTCCTTGACCTTCCGCTTTCTTCGTTTCCAATTGCGCTCGATTCCATGAATGCACTCTTCTCGCTGAACTCCAAATTTCCTCGACTCTCTTCCACCCACGTGACATATGTCACGTTCTCCATAGCGGAACAATTATTCTTCATCTTTTTCAAAATTCACGAAATAAGAATCAGGGAAATGTTCTTCTTTCCTCCCCCACTCGAAGTCTTCAAGGAAATGATCCATAAATTCCACCATGGACTTGGTGGGGATGATAAGCTCTTTTGGGCTCCACTTTCTCCAAGTTGGTTTGAATTAAGCCCAACGTTTAACCCAATGCGCATGCGCCCACTTTCTTATTCCTTCCTATTTTGTTCCTGCAAAATAAATCCAACAGAAAAGCCCATTGGTGGCCCAAGTCTTCCTTGAAAACTCGGCTCACCTTCCTTTTTCAAGTGGTAGGGGACGAATTGGGCTTCTCCCTCAACTAGCCCAATCTTGAGCTCACTTGGTTGGCCCAACAATGACACACCCAAGGATAGCCCAAACCGTGGACCGCTTTTCTGCTCCTTATGGACCGAACCAAGCCCACCGTTTTCCTTCTTCAACTCCAATCCGCCTTGCTCCACCGTTTGGCCCACTAGAACTCGGCCCACTGGGAGGCCAGCGAACTCAAACCCATCCAAAACGGGCCCGATGCTCAGTTCTAGCCCATAAGGACTTGCTGTCTGGTAAGCAGAGAGGCCCAAATGGACTGGCCCTTCCTATGGCGGCCGACCTAGGGTTGTTCGACGAGCAAAACCACCGCCGCCTTCCTTCTTCCTCGCAACTTCCTTCCACGGCGGCGAGCAACCCCACCAAATTCATGGCGGGTAGCCCGAAGTCGCCGCCGTCTTCTGCTCCCTCTCTTCGCTCTCCATCCGCTCCGTCTTCTCCTTATCGTTCTCCGGTGATTCCTTGTCGGTTGTCGTCACTAAGGGAGTGGACGCGCCGCCACCATTCCTCTTCATCTCACCTATCGGCGGCGAGCAGAGGATTCCGCCGCAGTGCTTCTTCTTCTTCCTCTTGACTTCCTTCCCCGACAGCGTGTAATTCCTCTGACGGCCAAGCTCTTCTTCTGGCGACTTCCCGTTCAACTCATCCTCCGACGAGAGATCCATTCCGCGGCGAGAAGGCAAGCTTGCTGCCGACCTCGCCTCCGGCTTCTCCTCAACGTGCGCCCGCGCCTCGACGACTACTAGGGCTTTCGCCCATCTCGCGGCGGGAGCCGCTGGTGCTCTTCCTTGTAAGTTGACGCCATCGCTATTCGCTAGGGGTGTTCAAATGGTTACCATGGTTATAACCAAACCAAATAAGGCTAAATTCCATTAACCATGGAATACAATATCATAACCAAACCGTCCAAACTAATACAACAACCAAATTAACCAAACTAAAGTTTAATCGGTTTGGTTAATTGGTTAACCAGATTAACCAATATAAAATCACATTATCATTGACGATGAAAATTTTCCAGTTAATGCAACAATTCGTAATTTATATAATGAATAAAACATAACAATCAACACATAGTTATAGTTGACCCTTAACAAAAATACATGCAACTAAGACAATTATCTTACGATTAGTATAGAAGTATTCACCTAACAAAAATTTATGACAATTGTATGGGTTAATGAATTGTTGTGTTTGTGTAAATTGACTTAGTCTCTTAGCAATTATCATAGGCTGGAAATGACCTTCCTTTCAAGTTTTCATCCATCATAATGTATGAAATTTATCTAAATTAGACGTCCATATGTTGTGGTCTACACTTTACATATATAAATATACACTATGTGAGCAATATTGAGCTTTATATTTTATGAGTCTAAAAGATATGAACGTTAGCTCTTGAGTGGTTATGCAAAGTATTAAGTATGTGTATATAATATATGTTAAATATATGACTAATTACTTACCTGGTTAATTTGGTTTGACTGGTTAGGAGTGTCTGAAACCAAACCAAACAAGCTAAAAACTCTAACCAAACCAAACCAATTATCCAAATTAACCAAACCAAATTATCCAAATAGTACCGGTTAAAACGATTACCACGGTAACCAAACCGTTTGAACACCCCTAGCCATCACGGAGCTCCTCCTCGGACGGTGTTGAACTGCTCCGGCGAGAGGTCTCGCCCGCTCCCCGTGTCTTCTTCAACGTCGCCTCCTCACCGAACCACCATGCCACGGAAGCCTTCGTCATCGCACGCCCTCCTCAGGCTCTCTTGCCTTCTGGTTCTTGTCCATCTGGATTTCGGCGGTTAAGGCGGGCGAATTGGCGTATCTAGAGTTAGCCGATTCACCTCCCTCGGTTGGCGGTGCTTGCACGGCACCAGGTACCGCCTTAGTTGCGAGTTCGTTTGCGTAAAGGAACGAGCCCATCGACTGTGGATCTCGGTACCTTCCCGAACTTGGCGACGACGAGACGATGATGTGGCCTCCTTCGTCGGGTCGCGCCTTCTTCTTCCTAAATCTCCAGTTCGCTACCCGACCTGGTGTTGGTCTTCTACCTGCGATTTCAACCTTGGTTTCTCCCCTACGGACGGAAGCCATTTGGTTGCTTGGAACATCGGCAGGGGCAACAAAATAACCTTCTTCTCGTGCAAAGACAACATTAATCGCTTCGGTCATCCTTTCGAGCTCTTTGGTCTTCGTCGCGACGGTCGTTGGTGATGATTTCGTGGTTGACAGCTCCGCTATAGCAGCTGCTTTCTCGTCGTTAACAGCGGCGGTGGTTCCACCTCGCTTGGGCTCGATTGGAAACACAGGTTGTTCTAACCAATCATCGAAATCCATATCGGCGAGCGGTTCGACTGCGATGCAAGTTGCAGCCGTCGGCGGGATTGGAATCCTCTCCAAACTCTGTTGGCGACGGTCTCCAGTAGCTTCCAACTTCATCTTAAGAACCCTAGTGAGTTCTTTGATCGATAGCCCTTCAAATTCTGACATGGTTCTGGTACGAGTGCCACAACCGGGGTCTGATACCACTGTAAGAAACCCGCTTCTAGGGTCTTTAGAGATTGATCTTCGGCAACCGTGATTATACGTAACGATAGGGATCGAGATAAGAAATTAGGGATTAAGTTAGAAGAATTGAGGATTTAGGGTTGAAGAACAGAATTGTGAAAGATTTGGGAAGAATGGCCCCGAGGCCTTCTGGGAAAGAGAGGGATGAGAATTGAGAGAGATTAGAGACTAGGGTTTGAGAGATATTTTTGTAATATTATTCTTGATTTCTTATGACATAAACTCAAAGTACATATTTATAGGGTAAATACGAGAAAACCTAATAATAATCCTAATTCTACCCAAATACTACTAAACCGAATAATAATTATCCTACTATAATTAATAAGTGAAACACCCAAAAAGTGGGTTTCTAACAGTTTCTTATCTCCTTCTATTTGGTGATAAATTGAATAACAAAGTAGGATAGGAATGGTAACTCGAATCCCAACTTGGTTGACATCAGCGATGGATCCAGGATAAGATATAGCACTGGGTCACATTTGAAAAGAAGCAAAAAAAGGTTGGGCCGTAACCCACCAAATAATGAAACGAATACCTAAAGTCGAAAATTTACAAATGATATACTAGCTCTGGATCACTGAAGGGTTGGGCCGTGGCCCGGGGCAGCCCCCTAGATCCGCCACTGGTTGGCATAATTATATATCTACAGTATTTCTCATTGTATTTTTGAAGTATATGATACTCATAATAATATATCACTATCTAAATTATGAGTTTAGTCGAGTTTGAAGCGTAATATCATACCATAATATCTCCTTGATAAACTTAATGTCCCGATTCTCTAAATCCAAATTCGAAAACCAATTCAATAAAAAAATGTGATAATTCTCATCCATCATATCACAATGAAACACAGAAACACAACCACATCCAAATCACTTAGAAGATCAAAACTCCGAACCTATTCACTTTATAAAACCTTAAAACTTCTATTAATGTATGTTTTTTTGCACCAAAGGGAGGTGTTAGTTTGATGGGCAGGAGCTCCCCATTGGTCGACACGGACAAAAATCACTACGCTACTTGGCCTGTCTTTTTTTCCAACTCCTTTTTGACCAATTAATCTCAGCCGTGCGATCAATTCCCACATTAATAAATCTGTGGTGGTGGAGCAGGCGCCAGCGGAATTTATGTTGTGGCTATTATTAAAAGCCCCCTACTTTATTGACTTGACCCGATTTTGCCACGACCTGGCGACCTGTATTATTGCTTCCTTTCTTTTCTCCCGCATATGGGCTCGGCCCATAAATCAAGAGGCGGACTCAATAATGGGCCGAAGCTCGGTGTCGGCCCATAATACCTTTCTCCTCTTCCCTCTCTCTACGACTGAACCCGAGTCGTCTTGCAGAGAAACAGTTCGACATTTCCCTAACAATCGGAGAAAGACGGAAAAATGGGTAGCCTATCAATCTGTCCGTTAACTCAGTTGGGATACAGCAGTTGCCGTCTCCCTTCCAATTGGACCAGAAAGTCCATCGCAATCCGCGCGGACGGCTCTCCGGCGAGCAAAGATCAGCAGGATCAGCTCAACGTATCCGTTCTCCGCTTCACATTCGGTAAGTGGACTGAGGGCACCTGTTTCCTTCCATCTCCTCACCTTCGCTGGCTATTAATGGCTGTCTTGCTTGACTACATAGGAATTCCTGGGCTGGACGAGACCTACTTGCCGAGATGGATAGGCTACGGATTCGGTTCACTTCTTCTATTAAACCACTTCGTCGGCTCCGATTCCTCTACTACCTCGGCGCAGCTGGTAAGCGATTGATTTACTCTTTTTTTTTTTTTTTTGTTCTCTCCACCGTTGAATTGCTAGTGATGGAATTCTGGAACTATGAGATGGTGTAGAGACTGTAGGTTTGAATTCTGAGTTTGGGTTCTATGGTTTTTTTTAGAGGACGGAGGGTTTGGGGCTTTCCTTGGCAGCTTTCTCCGTCGCGCTGCCTTACTTCGGCAGGTTTCTCAAGGTCAGTTTTGTTCACTATTGTGCCTTTTGGTAAGCTGTTCCCAATCCTTATCTGGAAATGACTTTTTTATGGTGTGTGCTGCGAATATTTCGCCGGAGCAGGGTGCCACTCGGGTGGACCAGGTTGCTCTTCCTGAAGGTACTCAGCAGATTTTTGTCATGTCGCCTACCATTTCTGAATCTGAGAAGGAGGAATTTGCTTGGGGGAGTTATGTTTTACTGCGCAATACGAATACGATAGCTGTGGTAGGTTGCATTCCCAGCTCTAGCGATGAAAGATTGCAAGCACTTGGACGACTAATTCCTTTTGGTTCTGTTCTGCATTTGCAGTTGATATCAATCCAAGGAGAATTATGTGTTCGTGGGTACTGGAATGTGCCATATGACAACGGCACTGCAAAAGCTCCTATCCTTGATTGGTTCCAGAGACAGATTGAGAATATTGGTTTGGGGGACTTGAAAGACGTCCTATATTTTCCCCAGGTGCCAGGTAAACTGCGGACTAGGATCTTTATTTTATTTCTCGGTCTACTTTCAAGGGTGGACTTCCAAAACCCAGAATTAATGTGTTCTCCTGTATCAGGATCTGAACTCTGGGAGATGCTGCCCAATGGAACTCGGTCACTGCTGGTGGTGCCGGTGCTTCAATCGAGAGATGGAAGCGGCATTGAGATGATAAAGAACAGAGGATTTGTTATATTGGCTTCAAACATGGAGTATGCCTATACTGAGAAAGACAGAGCTTGGATAAAAGCAATTGCGAACAAATTTAGAGGTGAGAGCTTGTGTGTCGAAATGTGACATATTGCTGGATTGTGATACTGCGCAGTTTTAGAATTGTTAGCTTTTGTGTCGAAATGGGACATATTGCTGGATTGTGATAGTGTGCAGTTTTAGAATTGTTCAGTTTAAACCTTAGTGGTGGAGCACCCTGAGTTACCAATCACTGGCACTTCATGCTTCTGTGGAAAATGGCGACCATCTCAATGCGGTTTATTGTGTCTCCAAAACCAAGATGCCTGGTATTCTTATATTACTTAGGGAATGTAGGCAGTATCATACTGTGCACTTTTATTAACAGTAAACCTCAAAATGCCAATAACTGGCTGAAGCTGTTGCACTGAAATGGAATAATTAGAGAGGTTGGGCCAAAATTTTGGAGGTTTGAAGGCACCTGGGAGCTATCTTGTTTAATCGCTCCTCTTGTTAAACATAAATGAATTTAGAATACTCATTTATCTACTAAATATTATCCTGCTCTGCTATTCTACTTTCGCTTTCTATAAAAGTCTGGACTGCAGAAGATGTGTTTTCTTCAGCCGCTATTTTGCTTCCAGTGCGTATGGAATAAGTAGTTTCCTACAAAAATTTCTCCAGGCCATACACCAGATTCTGCCTCAATAACAATAGAATAGTGTACTTTGGAATGCATAAATGTCAATACAGCGTCTCAATCGAGCAGTGGAAAGTAGAGAGGATCTTACCGTCAGACGGATCACCTTTCTAATGGCCAAGATTAGTCCAGGCATAAGGCTCTGCACGCCTGTTATGTCATGCTTGACAGAGTAAAGTCTGTGGGTTAAGGAACATGAATTCGGATTTGCTAAGCTACAGATGCAGTCGCAGAATAATGTTTCTCATGTTTGACCAGATACAAACCTCTCCTGGTCCAGAGAAGTAAACTGTTGTGCTGGAAGGCTGACCTGGTAGTACCATACTGTGCACCCTGGCCCCATCTTCACCAAGAACTTGTCCCCTTGCCGATGTAGGATAAAATGGAATGGAGTTGTCTACTCAGCTTCCATTGTGGTGATTGCTGATTGGTATAAAAGCCTTTTATTTTTATCTTTACCATCAGTTCCAGCTGGAAATGTAAGCGAAATGAGGTGTTCAGTACTTAACGTCACTGGTGTCTGTTTTGTTTTGGTGTTTTGAAGTTCAGCTTACCACAACATCTGTTGCTAGATCTTTCCCAGATTGGAGAGGCTTTTTGGCAATTTGGACCGCATCTGCTGATGGGGAGGTCCTGCATGTGCGAGACAAATTTACATTATTCACTCTTCTCGTACGAGGTCAGTACTCTTGAACGTTATTCTGTCTTCTGGAGAAGGCTTGGAAGAGTTTTATTCATCGACAAGTTCTGCTGTATTGTTTACTAGACTAGCATGGCTGGTGTTGTTAGTGTTAATTACTGAAATCATACTGTTTTTACAGTTGCATCTGCTGCTGATTCCCCGATTTCAACATTGTTGTAGTGGAAGGAAGCTGAAATAGCTGCTCGTTGGAGGACAATCGATCGGATTGATAGAGGTGGTGCTACCAGACACCCCTGTAAGTTTGAGAACCACTACTTGAACTCCCATATATAAAATTTACTTCAAAAGAAAAGAGGTTTAAATCCAAACACAAAACTTTATATTAATTGCAGAAAGTACCAACCGCTAAATAAAATCTGAAACCTTTTCTCACCCTGTGCTCACCATGCTGGCCTTGTCACAGAATGCTAACAACGCCGCTACTGTGTCTACTTTAATCCGGGGCATATACACCACACTTCTCATCCCAAATGCCGTCACCTGGTATGGAAAATTCGAACACAACTTACTCCTGGAAACACTTAAACGCGTACTCTGTAATGGCAAAGTCTGAAAGCTCTCTCCTTTAATTTCACAGTGCAGAGAAGTTGATGGGAAAGAGTGCAAAAAACAACCTGCTTGACATTATCGTAAACCGTATAAGGATCAGTGAAGTCGACGACTACTCCCGTCTCTTTGGACTGCCATAATTTGCAGAAAGCTTCTCATTATCAGTTCCTCACTAGCATTCCAGTCATGGGTATGAACGAGTGGACAGGCAAGGCAATCAGCATTTTACCTCCGATATGGAACCTAGAACATCGTGAGATCATTTATCACCGGTATTTCCAGCGGTTCTTCCATGTCGCATAGCTAACCTCCAGAAACAACAAAGTGAAAATTCTTGCCTCTAATTCGTCTTGCCATTGCCGAAGAAGAGAAAAAAGAAACAGCTAGGAAAACCTTTCAAATATCTTCTCTGACAAAATGGTTGTCAACAGCACCTGCAACTTCCAGTCCTCTGGCTTTGGTAACTGTCAACACTGCCGCCCTCCCTATCTCTTTTGCTGCTCCATTTATCACTACCTGTTATTATTATTTTTTAAAAATTGAATGAAACACTAAAGTGGAAAAGGAAAGGTTCATTTTTTTTCTTCTTCCTCCTGTTAATAATAACCAACCATATACCTTGATGTTGCTCTGAGTAGGCTGAATGGAGCAGGGGACAGAAGAAGAAGACCTGGCTTTGACATTCTTGGAAACTCTATGAAACGTGAACTGAAAATGGCAGCTCAAGGATTCCATAGCTTCTTTTCGCCCTCCTTAAGCTGAAAATAGGTACCCTTCCACTCTCTCTCAGTAGAGTAGCATGTGCTCTTGTGGTTCATTCTTGTTCGTGTTGGGATAATGTTATCATTATTATTCTTTTTATCATCTTCATCAGTTTTTTCCTCTTCCCTTGCTTGTTGTGGATAGGGGACCTTGTTGGGAGTGAAATTGGAGGGACAGTGACTCATGGATGCCGGCATGTGCATATGGGAGACATGGGCGGCAAGTACCAGTTGGATTCTGTTTTTTTCTTTTTCCGCTTCTTTTTTGCGCCCTACTATTTCATGAGTGTCATTTTCTGGTGTCAAATTCCTTGCTGTGCTGGCTGGAGTAAACATCGAAGAAGAGAGAGGCACGTGATTCCATCCAGGCTTCAGTCCTTGCGTCGTCTCATCACTGTTCATTCCCTTCAGTGCCCGGAAAAACGCCATCAAATTCAAAGCTCCATCGCTCTCCTGGGTCATGCTAATTCGAGCTAATAATTGAGAGAGCCCCTCATCTGCTGACGATGCAAAGAAAGGTGAGATTTTGCTGCCCTTTATCCTAAATATAGAAGAATGATTGAACCAGAATTTGAAGTAACAACAACGAGGGAGGCGATGAATTATGGGAGAAGACAGTGGAGTGACAGTTCAACATTTTTGGCGACAGACAGAGAATGAATTGGCTGGGCACAGGCTTTCTCTTATCGAGCCATGGTGGGCTCTTCCGCCGGCTGGAATTGATGGAGACGGCATTACAAGGTTAGATAAACAAACTCCATGATTGTCTAGGAAGTATTTGTCATGATTCACAGAGACAATTGTTGGTTTTGGTTAAAAAGGGTCAATTGTTGGTCCATTCATAGTAGTTTCTGGAGTGAGTGGGGGCAGTTTGTAATTAACTGCGTTAAAACATATTAGAACGAGACAGCACATTAAGGGGACCTAATTGCAATGATGTGGAAATGACATTTTGGGGCCAAAAAAAGGCCAATTGGGGTAGGGTTTGTTTCATGATAATTAATTATTTGTGTGGTGCTGTCACTTTGAGTTGAGTCACATAATCTTACCAATCCTAGCTAGCTATGGATTGCAACTCTTTGTGCTCTCATTGGATCTCCATTCCAACATGACATTATGCCTAAATGATTATCTTTTTCTTGATTATCCTTTTGTTTGAAGGTGCATTCTTTGTTTCTCATTGTCCTAACCTCTGTTTCTCATTAATCAAACCAGGCTCAAAGACCTTCTGAACCATCATAGTATAGCCACTACCGCCTACTGTAGCCTGGCATTGTCACAATACAAAAGATTATGCATCCCAATATCAAGATCATAATCCAAAATTAGCAAGAAAATCGGTTGCATAGTTGACTTCATGGTAGTAAATGGCTGGTTTGGACTTCCTATCTACCGTCGACGAGCTGTTTGAACCTTCGAGTTAGATAATATTGATTTCTATCACTATCTTATCCGGACCACGATGTATCGGATTTAGAACATTTTTTTTTTTTTTGTATTCTTCATTGTTATTATCTTGATAATTTCATGTTTATTAGGGGAGAGAACATAGAATTGCTGTTTTTGTTCATTGTTTAAGACAGTGTGTTTAGTTTTTTTTTAACCCTTAATTGACAGGTGAACTATACAGCTAGGGAACTCTAATGGAGGAAATAATTTTGACTTTCGAGATAGAGAGAGTTGGTGAATGGTGAATGGTGAATGGTGATGGTGTAATACTAATGTAGAATTTTATACTTTTTTTTTTTTTGAAGAAATGTAGAATTTTAGACACAGCAACAAATATACACGTCAATCATGTAACTGCAAATGGGCGACAGCTTTCGAGTTAGCTATAGGGCGACTTTCGAATTTGGACTTTCTATTGTCATTTCACTTTCATTGATGAAACTAGTGAGAATATTTAAAGAAGTTTTATTAAACTAGTATAAAATTACGGGAAGAAAGATATAAATTTCCCTAATTAGCAGATGAAATTATCAACTAGATTAGCATTAATTACAGAACCGTCGAACAAAGATGATATTGACATCATATATTAGTTTCATAAGGGTGCGATCATACCAGCACTAATGCACCGGATCCCATCAGAACTCCGAAGTTAAACGTGCTTGGGCGAGAGTAGTACTAAGATGGGTGACCTCTTGGGAAGTCCTCGTGTTGCACCCCTTTAGAAAATATAATTTAAATGATGCTCACGACTCCGCCGCCTCCTCAGGCCTCGACGGCGCAGACACACCCCTTTTCCTACGCCAGTGCGCTCACAGGTGGGCAACTCGTCCCGACGTCACAACCGTTGGCGATTCAATGGACTCCGGTCGGCGAACATGATTTAATTCCCGGAGAGCGTAATGGCGAACCGGCCTTGAGTATTTCGTCGGAGTTCAAGAACAGGCTATGCGCTCCTTGGCATCGCACTCTGGTGGTTCGCCTGTTAGGTATCAAAATTGGTTTCCATACTCTGTGCTCTCGCCTTAGAGCTTTATGGCGACCAACAGGGGTAATGGAAATCAGGGATCTCGATGAAGCTTGTTATTTGGTGAAACTTAGCAACGAACAGGACTATTTCAAAGCTCTCACGGATGGTCCCTGGATGATCTTTGATCATTACATCGCAGTGCAGCAGTGGACGCCTCGTTTCAAAGTGTCAGATCCTCTCCCAAAGACGATGATAGTTTGGGTCCATCTGCCTGAGCTCAAAATTCATTTTTACCACAAAGAGGTTCTAACTAGCCTGGGGAATCTGATCGGACGCACGATTAAACTGGATTACCACACCCTTACTCAACAAAGGGCGAAGTTTGCTCGTCTCGCTGTAGAAGTGGATATCTCAAGGCCTCTTGTTCCAAGAATATGGTTAGATGATGATTGGCAACCGGTTGTTTATGAGAATCTACCCGTCGTTTGCTTCGAATGTGGGAAGATCGGCCATGCTTCTACTGCCTGCCCCCTGCTCCGACCAGCGTCGGCCCCGGAGTTGATCGGGTCCGCCGGCGGGGATAAGCAAGACCTTTCGCCAGAGGAGACGTCGGAGACTAATGCAGGCTTTGGGCCTTGGATGCTAGTATCGCGTAAAGGTCGGCGGAATCAGCGGGAGACGATTAATAAAGGAAAGCATAGAGATTCCGGGGCCAAAATTCAGTCGATTATCCCCAAAAATGGAAAGAATGGAACGAAGAGCAAAGAGACAAGGGATTCTTTACCTTCTCTGGATCAACAGAGCTCGCCTCCTAGCCAGCGGATTTCCGGTCAAGAAAGGAAAGGGATTGGAGAAATTCAAAATGGGGCGGAGAAAAGGAATGGTAAAGGCATTATGAGGGAGGAAGAGCCAACGGCAGGAAAAGGGCTCCTTGGACCAGGCCCATCGGTGGGACTTATGACTAAAAAAGGGCTCAAGCCCAAATCGGATGCTCTGAAGGCGTCCACGTCGGCTATACATTCTGAATCTCCCCCGATTATGACTAGTGGGCCTCATGGAGCTTCTTCAGCCGGGCCTCAAGCCCAAAATGCTAAACATTCCACCTCCTTCACCCCTCCCCCAACTTTGGTGACCACGGGCCCAAATGGGACTGTGATGGAAGTTGTGCAAGTTCCTCCACAAAATGAAGCGCCTCCTCGACGGGCAGAACAGACACCTCCGTCAACGGCGAACAGGACGAAGGGAAGGAAGACTTCAAAGGGGCGAATGAAGAAAGGGTCTCCTGCGAAGTTAAATTCTATTCGTCCGCTGCAGCTCTGGTCGCCGATGAAAGAGAAGAAATCAAAATCGAGGACCCGGATGGCCTCGCTCACTCTAGAGGAGATCTCGGCCTGGACGGAGGCAGCTCATCTTCCTACGAGAACCCCGACGGGGAAGGTTTCTGGGGACGCCCCGGTCCTGGAAATGCGCCACGGAGAACCAACTGGAGAGCCGTCTCTCCCAACGGTTTAATTGGTGTTCCGCTCCCGCTCGTCGATGCTCGCCCACAGCCTGCGACTCTGCTCTTTTCTTGCCCTTCTTCCTTCATCTCTTGCTTTATTTTTTTCCATGTCTTGTAAACCCATATTTAAAATGCTTTCTTGGAATGTAGGTGGGGCAGGTAGCAAAGCTTTTGCTAGAGCTTTGAAACTCAGCATTCGCCAGCATCGGCCGGACTTCGTGATTCTCCTGGAACCCCAAATCAGCGGGGACTCGGCTAATTCAGTGTGTGACAAAATCGGGTTCCCCAACTCCATTAGAGTGGATGCTGATGGGCGCAAAGGCGGGATTTGGATTTTCTGGGATGGTGGGAGATTCTCTTTGGAACTCCTTTCGGCCTGCAACCAACACATTTCCGTCCGTGTTCGTCAGAATGGGTGTCGTTCCAGGATGCTGACCGCGATCTACGCCTCTCCCCGCCAGTACTTACAACGGTATCTCTGGGATAACCTTATCGAGCAGAGTGAGAAGGTTGATGAACCATGGATTCTCACGGGGGACTTTAACGCCATCTGTTGCCTCGAGGAGAAGACAGGGCCATCCTCAGCAGCAACTTCTAGGAGGTGCCGGAAGTTCAACGAGAGGATCAACAGGGCCGAGCTCATTGATTTGGGATTTTCGGGTTCGAGATTCACGTGGACAAGGGGAGACTCAATCCATTCCCACAAGGCTAGTAGGTTGGATAGAAGTCTTTGCAATATGCAATGGAATGCGTTCTTCCCCAACACTACGGTGTCACATCTCCCCCGCCTTCAGTCCGACCACCACCCTATCCTCACCACTGTGGCTACCCAGGAGCCGTCTCCTTCTCATCCTCGTCCTTTTAGACTTGAGGCTGCTTGGCTTACCCATAGTGACTTCCAAAATTTTGTTGCAGGTGCTTGGGAAGAAGAAGGTCAGCTACCTCAGGCTCTTGGCTCTTTGGCAGAGAAACTCAGGGAGTGGAGTGTGAATGTGTTTGGTAACATCCAGCAAAAGAAAAAAAGACTGTTGGCCAGATTGCAAGGGGTTGAAGCCCGACTTTCCAGTTCCTTCACTCCGGCTTTGGCCAAGCTCCATGCTAAGTTGGAGGCGGAGCTCGATAAAGTGCTTGAGCAAGAGGAACTTTTCTGGTTTCAGCGGTCAAGGGAGCAGTGGGTGAAATTCGGGGAGAGGAACACAACCTACTTCCATCAACAGGTCAACAGGCGGAGACGGCGCAACAAAATCTTGATGCTCCGGGATGCAAATGGCAATTGGGTTGAGGAGCCTCAGGAGCTTGCTGCCCTTGTTTTTGACTCTCTGGCTCAGCTGTATTTGCAGGATGATTCAGGCTATGAGGACAGATTGCCCAAAAACGTCTTTCCCAGGATTGAACAGGCAGAGTTGATGATGCTTCTGCGACCCTTTACCATCACCGATATCCACAGGGCCATTTTTGATATGAAACCATACCAAGCTCCTGGACCGGATGGTTTCCAGGCGGTCTTTTATCAACAAATGTGGCGGGTGGTAGGTAAGGCTCTAGCAGATTTGGCTCTTAACTTCTTCTTTGCAGGTACTCTCCCAAAAGCAGTCTTGGAATCTACAGTGGTTCTCATCCCGAAGGTGGACAGTCCGGAGCTCGTTTCTCAACTTCGGCCTATATCCCTCAACAATGTCAGTCTGAAGGCCATCACGAAGACAATGACTAGCAGGCTGAAGCCGATCATGAGGAAGCTAGTCTCACCTAGGCAAAGCAGTTTCATCCCGGGGAGACAGACTACAGACAATATCATCGTGGTGCAGGAAGTCATCCATACTCTAGAGAAGAGGAAAGGGAAGAAGGGAGGGATCATCCTCAAGATTGATTTAGAGAAGGCTTATGATATGTTGAGATGGGACTTTCTCCGTGACACTCTCAAAGAATTGGGCTTCCTAGTTCGTGGATTAACTGTATCATGTACTGTGTGGAGCAGAATCGGATGAGAATTCTTTGGAATGGGGAGCTTTCACAACCGCTGCTCCCAACTCGGGGAGTCCGCCAGGGAGACCCTCTCTCTCCCTACCTTTTTGTTTTGTGCATGGAACGTCTTTCCCACTTAATAGATGAGGCAGTGAATAACAATAGATGGAAACCCATTCATCTGACTAGGGGAGGACCACCGCTTACTCACCTCTTTTTTGCAGATGATCTTTTGTTGTTTGCAGAAGCAGAGACGAGACAGATCAGGATCATCCGACAATGTTTAGATGACTTCTGCTTCAGCTCTGGCCAAAGAGTGAATTACAGCAAATCCCTGCTATACGTGTCGCCCAATGTAGACCGTCAGAAGGCAGCTCATTTTAGCAGGCAAGCAGGAATTCCTTTGAGGACGGAGCTAGGGAAGTATCTGGGGCTCCACACTATCCATGGGAGGGTAACTCAAAGCCGCTACCAGAGTTTACTTCTTCGGCTCCAGAAGAAGCTGACACCCTGGAAAGCGAAAAGGCTCTCCTTTGCTGCTCGTCTTACTGTTGTTAGATCTGTCTCTTCGTCTATTCCCACCTACTGCATGAATACGGAACTAATCCCTAGTGCGGTTTGTAAGAGTATTGACAGGATTAACAGGGATTTTGTTTGGGGAGATGAAGAGGACAAGTCTAAGATGCACTTGGTGGCCTGGGAGAAGATGATTCAGCCAAAAGATCAGGGAGGAGCAGGCTTAAGATCCATAAAGCACGCCAATCTCGCTATGCTCGCCAAGAGTGGGTGGCGACTGCTTAAGGAGAAGGACAACCTCTGGACCCAGCTAATGGTGGCGAAGTACGGTCGGCAGCGGGAAAATCTCGAGATCATTCAACCAATTCAGGGAAGTTCCTTTACATGGAGAAGCTTGTCCAAAGCTTCTAACCTTCTTCGGAAGGGTTGCGCCTGGAATATTAAGAATGGTAAGCGCACTAAGTTCTGGTTGGATGCTTGGATTTTGCAGGTTCCTCTTAGGGACGTTGCTATCGGCCCCGTACCAGAGTCTCTGAAAGACGAGCCGATTGCTTTTTTTGTGGAGGATAATGGAGCCTGGCGGACGGACTTGTTCATGGACCTCCTTCCGAGCGATATTTTTCAGAGGATTCTTAGCATAGGGGTTGACAAGATGACGTCGGAGGAGGACACCATCTTCTGGTCTGCTTCTTCGGATGGGAAGTTTTCGGCTAAGTCGGCGTACGCCCTGCTGAACCAGCGACCTGCAGACCCAGACGAGAAGCTGTGGAAGATCATTTGGAGCCTTCCGGTGCCGGAAAGAATCAGGAGCTTCATGTGGATGACGGTTTTGGGGAAATTGGCCACGAAGGAACTTCTCTACTCCAGGAAGGTGACTTACAACCAGTGTTGCCAGCGTTGCGATGACCAGGTTGAGTCCATTCTCCACATTCTCCGGGACTGCCCCCCTGCTAGGTATGTCTGGCTTCGGCACATCCCGACGACCCTGCAGCAGAGTTTTTTCAGTCAGGACCAGAGCAGCTAGTTGCGAGATAATCTTAAGAGCAGTGAGTGTTTGGACTCGGGCATGAGTTGGGCGGCCTTCTTCAGTGTCTCCTGCTGGTTGATTTGGAAGAACAGATGCACCTCCTGCTTTAGAGGTTTGAACTCAGCCCTCTCTCCTCCCTCCCTTGAGTTCTCGATTGTGGCTAAGTGCAAGCTTTGGTATGAGGCCTGGCAAGCTCCTTCCCCCCTCCCCAATCTCAGAGGTCAGATGGTGACTCGGACTATGGCCATGATTGGTTGGACCCCCCCGGCTAATGGTTGGGTAGCTCTTAACGTTGATGGAGCTTCCAAGGGGAATCCCGGTGCGGCAGGAGCGGGAGGAGTCCTCCGTGATTGGACTGGCAAGTGGATTTCTGGCTTCACTGCGAACATTGGGATAGCGACCGCCGCTCTGGCTGAGTTGTGGGCCATCTTCCATGGTCTTGATCTGGCCTGGAGAGTGGGATGTCGTGCCGTCCGACTTGAGTCTGATTCCCAGCTTGCGATCCAGCTTATCAACAACCGTCAAGACCCTGTTCACCCTCATGCGACTTTGTTATCTGCAATCCGGAGGAAGATTAGCCAAGACTGGCTGGTGAGCATCTCTCATGTATACCGGGAAGGGAATAGAGTCGCGGACTGGCTCTCGAAGCACAGTCTCGTCTATCCCTACGGTATGCATGAATTTGCAACCCCGCCCACTGGGCTAGTCTCCCTTATTAGAGAAGACGTCATGGGCATTTCCTTCGAGCGTCGGGTTGTGACGCCTTCTCACTCTTTGTCTTAGCTCTCCCCTTGTACCTCTGTTCTCGGCTTTTGCCTCCCTTTTTGCAAAAAAAAAAAATATATTAGTTTCATAAATGAATTGGTTTCAACTATTCATATGTGAAGTTTACAACTTACCATCAACACAAATTCTTAATTGTGACTTGTGAGTGACTTGAAAGTGAAGAAAGAGTGTGGACCTAATCAAAATAAAAAGGGGAAGATCTGGCATCAGGTCATCAACTATGGAATTTTCTGGTAAAAGGAAAGGTTAAGGAAAACTTCCATTCGAACTACCATCCAAAACACAAAATTAAAAAAGAAGGAAACTAATTAACCTAATTAATGAGGCCACATGAAGAATTCTGTTCAAGGTGGGATCTTTTTGTCTGTTTTGTAACATCGTCGGTTGTGTTCTTGGTTCAATGTTCTTTGGACTGAAAATAGCAAAAAAGAGACGTAATCCTCGAAACAATGGAACAGACAAAAAGGTTTGCTTGCTTACTTGCTCCGCCCTCAGTGCCCCATTACATTACATTTTATTAGATCAGATGAACATTATATTAAGATTTAGACCTCGATATGATATCAGAAATGTAGCTAACTTAATCCTAAATAAATAAGACAATTAGCTTTTAATCCCAAGTCGAAAACGGAGGAACAAGAACAAAACAACCACGTGCTGGCTGTTGTTGACCAAGTCACATGAAACCATTGGCGACCCAACTGGTTTCTTCTGGTACGTACCAACTCTATCTAAAAATAAGGTAAATTGATCTTTAAGAACAGACCTATTTGGTTCAGGTTCTTAGGTTATTCCTAATCCAACAGCAAAACATGCCCTAAATTAATCTTCTTTTAACTGCTCACTTAAAAAAAGTAGAGCCACTTATTAATTTAGAATAACTCTGTTAATTTCTATAAATTGATCGCAAGAGTATATTATATATTCTTTGGTTATAGCTATTAAGCTACATCTAGATTGGTAGACAGGGGAATATATTGTTGTTAGCGGTATAGCTAACAAGCCTGCTAGCTGTAGGCTTAGACATGGATCCCCTCATCCTCTTTGGAAATTTTAATGTTATTTGTTTGTAACAAAAATTAAAGGTTGTTTACTTCATGTTCATGGTTATACTATATGACTGTTTAATGTGTATGTTCCACTTCCACACACTTTCCTCTATACTTCTGCATTCCCCCCACCATCCCTCATTTTTTGTAATCAACAACAAGACATGAAGGAAAACGCTCCTTTTTTTTTCTTCCTCCAGAATTCATTAACAACCGACAAATTAAGATAATGCAGCTGCGTTTAATGCAATGAACTTGATTATCCTCCACATAACATCATTTTGCACGAAATTTCCTTGTAATCAGTTAGAGGTTACACTGTCCTAATCGGACCGGACCCCATCCCACCGGCCACCGGCCTTTCCAAATCGCCGGAAAACACAGATGTCCTTCTTTGTCCTCTGATCATTAAAAAAAGAAAGTTACCCAGTAGGCCAGTACTCGCGGGTAAAAATTCTGATTTACCGTCGTCACCAAGCCAAACGTGCCGCTCAGAAGTGTCGGTGGAAGAAAAGTCAGAACTGAGAACAGTCCACGTAAAAAAAGCCAAAAACAGAGGTTAATAAAACAGTCGGAACAGTGGGGAAAGTTTCCCCTCCCAGATCAACTAAGACCGTGAAATCGGAGGGACCTTAGATTCTCCCTGCGCTGATTTTGAAGCCACGGATGCTCGCCACGTGGAACTTGACTGCCCGTGACGTCAACTGCTTCTGGTGAATGAGTGAAACGGAGCGGGAGAATTTCTCCAACTCCGCACCAGCATTGTGTTCCGTATTTCCTTTTCCACGTAGTTTACAATACTTGTATTTTACTTTTACGGTTTATTTTTGTAAGAAAACCAATTTCAGTAGGGATTTTCGTAACCTAACCTGTTTAGCAAATAACCTTCGTCTAGAAGTGAAAAAAAAAGAAGAATAATGAATTGATAAATATATATATCTTCTATGTATTATGAAATATTGATGCTTATTACCATCACCAACAAAGTGAGATTGAAACGAAACTATAACAAGTACGGGATACTCGATATACAGATTAGACAAATTTTTAAAATACAACATCTTTCAATGCAGTAAGAATGATTTTGGTTGTTTTCATAATTGTTAAATGTGTATAAGTAGTTTTTTTACCGAATAAATTGATAACAGTATTGAGTGCTATCTAGCATGTATGAACCGCTTAAAACTTTAGTTCATGTAATATGTCTATTTACCATTTTGACTTAATTTGCAAGATGCTTAAGTCCTGACCGATTAATCACGAAGGCCAATTAGCCAAAATCCACGTTTTGTTGTTGATATGGACTTGACGTTTCTTATCGAATTTTGGACTGTTATCATATGGACAGCCTACCCAAGTAACCATCCAATTCAACCATGGTTGTCACCAGTGATGGAGCCAGGAAATTGGCCAAGGGGTGTCTTTATCATATCATAAAAAATCATCTATACAATAGAAAAGTCAACTTTAAATTAAACAAAAAGTCAACAACGCAATACTCTAAATTCACACAATTAGATTAAAATAGTTTCACGTACACCAGTTACAACGTCAAACAAATAAGTTCAGTACATACAAATCAAGACTTCCATTCATTAAATATTAAAAATTAGAACTCAGAAGTACCTTGGAATTGATTTTGTGAAACAAACAAGTGAACTTCAATTGGTACTTCTTCACTTTCAACTTTGTTTAAACAAAAGACAAGAAATTTCTCTGTTGTAGAGCTACAAAAAAAAAAAAAATGAGCGAGTTTAAACAAAAGACAATAATTTATTACTATAAATAAAGACGAAAGTGCATTACATAACAAAACTCAATCGATCGAAATGATAAGAAATTCTTCCTGCAACTGAATGGTCATTGGTTCGGATATGTATATGGGAGGTACTAATTAACGCCCTAACTTTTTAAAATTATCGCCCTAAATTAATCAAATAGACGATTCTACCCCATTTCCTAAAACGGTCACCACCAATGCCTAAACGCATCGTCAATCCATCGCCCTAATCTCTAATTCTGCTAAGCTCGTCGCCGACGGAAGGAAAACTCCCGCTCATGAAATTCACCGGAAGAGTTCTCCACCCACGCCCTAATTTTCCTTCGCCAATCCACCGGCGGAATACTCTGTCCAGCTGACGAAGTTCTCTACTCCACATCCGTTGTTGTGCCACTCAAGGACGAAGAAGAATGCACATCTTTGCCCCTAGCCCAATTGCAGATCGTGGCCAATAGGATGAATTGCCCGGCGATGGGATTGGTATTAGCAGGGATACGGTGATGGGATTCCTTCTTCCTCCTCAAGCTCGCCAGAAACAGAGGTTGGCCGTGACGAAGACGAAACTGAATCCGACGGATGCGACCTTCTCCTTCCTCCTCGGCTCGGCAGCAGAGTCTCGGCGGCAGAGGTTCGACCTTCGTTCTTCTCGCGGTGGCTGGGTGCCCCGTGGCGTCCGGTTTGGTTCTCTTGCCTCGGAGCCGCCGACTGGCTGGGCAGAGAATGGAATCGGAGGGCGGCGGCAGCTTTTCATCGGAAGCAGAGCAAGGAGGCACGGAACTGATGGGGGTAAGGGCGGCGTTGATTGCCGGGGAAAGGGCGGTGGGGAAGCGAAAGAAGGAGGGGCTGGCGGGTTAGGGCTGTGATTGTCAGGGGCAATATCGTCCGTTCAGAACAGCTTAGGGCGATAATTTTAAAAATTTAGGGCGTCGATTAGAAGTTCAGATGTATATACCCCTACTCGAAAAAAATTTCTCCAAACCCAAGGGGGGTGCAAAGCACCCCCTCCTCTCCAAGTTGCTCCGCCACTGGTTCAACCTGATTTAACCTGTACCGGTCATAAAACCGGTATGACACCACCGGTATGACCGGCATGATCGATATACGAATCTCCAAATAAAATGATATTATCTTAGTGAATTTAATTGATAAAAAGTCATTTATTATTTATTTTATGTGTTAAAAAGTTAAATGTTGATGTTATTTGTTGGATTCAAGTACAAATATTTAGGTATTGGCGTTAAATGTTGTGTTTAAATATGAGAATTTACAAATTATTTATAATATTAACCGGCATAAACCGGCACAAACCGGTATGTACCACCGGTTGAACCATTTCACTTGCTAAACCGGCACACTGGCATAAACCGGTTTGACAACCTTGTTATTCAACACACAACACCCACTCCTAAATTTATTCTTTTTTTTTTTTGAATGATTATATTTTAGGTTTATTTATTGTTTGATAGCCACTTGTAATTTGTTTATTTTGCCAAAACCTGCAAACGCACCGTTTAAGGATGGAAGGCCTACGACGATCGACGTCAGTAATCCCATCGTTCAAATCTCTTTGCTTTGGCTTTGCCGACTTTGATAAGGAACAGTGAAGCGGTGACGTATTGTGGTATCGGAAAAAGGAGCCGACAGCTCCGTCGAAGTTCCGTCGAGGGGACGACGACGGAGCAGGAAGCGGGAAGCTCAACCAACAAGCGAACACTTCTAAACCCAACCGGTTTGGGCTGGTTGACACGTACATACACACAAGGAGACAGCTCAGCACTCGCCCACATTCGACTGCCACGTGTACTCTCGGCAACTACCACGCACTATTCGATTTCGACGCCCACAAAACATGATTAGGCCGGGTTGGCACACGTGGGCCACCACCACTGTCCACGTTCGCACATCCATACGAGAAATCCGGTGCGCCATCGCCCACTCAAACATTCACCCCGAGCGGCGTTGATCCTGAAGCAAAAAAACCAATGCCTTCTCTCTAATTCTTAATAAATTATGACGTAAGAATTCGGTGATGCCACGAGTCAATTACATTATTACTTAGTTTTGGGTATCACTAAACGAATTAGTAACTAGACTATCCTTTTTTTAACTAATAATTATGCATCCATCCTGCGTATTCTCTTCGCTTTTTTCATGTTAATACATCAACTTTTTTTTGTAAAATAGAAGTGAAAAATTCATGAACGGTTAATATCGAAACAACACAAATTCTAATCATGAATTGGATGAGGAGAATGGATTACCGCGGCGTGACAAGATATAGATTGGAAATGGGGACAAAGTTTGATTTGAATTAGATACATATTAATTTTTTTTTTTGAAATAGCTAAAACAATCACATCATTTTACTCTGAAATTTCACATATATAAATAGATGCATCCGAACGAATTACTAACAAAAACAACTTGTGGTTACTGGTTATTAATTTGAGATAATTATCATATAACGTGGAATGCAAAATATACGTGTTAGTTATTCTAAAATTTATTTACCTATTACGTATTGACGCTTAAATTGTAACAAAATAAATGGTATTTGCCGGTAGGAAAAATAACTGTCGCGGCAACTGGGATGGTTCCTTTACGGCGGTAAAAATTGTGTTGACAAAATCAAGGCGGTAAAAAAAATGTAGCTAATAGGTTTGGGTTTCAGCAGCTTAGACCTAAATAATAGTAGGATTGATCATTTGATTGGGCGACTGGCGGCTTCTGTAGGCTGTTGTAGCAGCTGGGTCTTTTTTTCTCTTTCTCTTTTTCTATGGATTTCAGATAATAAATAATTAACTAATTAAGCAATAATACGCGTCAATAATCTATTTCCTTTTTTTATATTAAAATAATAGGAGGAATATAGTATATATAGCTCACAAGTCAGAACAAGAACAGCTCAGTTAGCCGTCCACTTGTTTTTTTAATATTACTTCTTCATTTCCCCCTTTTCTTTCCTCTTTCTCTCTCTCTTCTTTCTTTCCCTCTCTTCGTCCCCGAAATCTCCAGGCCGGCAAACCTCCCACACAAAGAGAGAATCTCTGAAAGTCTACAGTTGTGGGATTTCCCACTTCCCCTCTCACAAGTTAGCCCATTTTTGTTAGTATTGTTCATTCATTTCTCCGACGGCCTTCTCATCGGCCGGCGGAGACTCTTTTTTTCCTTTCCTTCCGTTTTTTTTTTCTTTCTCCCCCGTGGTGAGGTGAATAAATACCAAGTACCAATTCTCCTTCCCTATTTGTTTGCCGGTTACTACATTCACAGTCTCCGCCGAGATCCGCCAATTTTCCGTCGTTCCGTCTGCCGGTGAGACTTCATCGGGTTACTCTTTTGAATTGCTCTCCCGGAAAAATCGGAGATTCAGTTTCTTTCTCTCCGGTGAGGAAGACGCGTTGATTTTGCGACGACGCCGTAGTAGAGTGGAGAATAGGGGAGTTACGCCTGAACCTACGCGTGGCGGTCGGGGCTGGGATTCGTGTAATGCTGCTGCTGGGTAGGAGAAGCCGAGAAGGAGAGTCAAACCTTTCCAAAACAGGGGAAATTAAATTCCCTCTTTTTTCCCCCTAATCTTTTATCTTCTCTGCTGCTCTGATTTCTCTGTCCGAGATCGATTGGGTTCGGGGAAAGTTAGTTCCTTTCGTAGAGATCTGAAGTCGCATAACTCTCCGTCATAATTCTTTTGGGTTTGGTTTGTGGTGCTCGTTTCCGTAAGAGGTAGAGATGATGAGAATGAAGAATAAGCCACCGACGGCGGCGACGGCTAATGGCGGGTCGGCGGCTGGCGGTTCGCCTGATTCGACGGGAGCAGAGTGGGAGCTGAGACCCTGCGGAATGCTGGTTCAGAAGCGAAACCCGGATTCCGATCACCGGTCCATTCCTCCACCGACAATTCGGGTGCGGGTCAAGTACGGGTCAACCTACCACGAAATCAGCATCAGTTCTCAAGCCTCATTCGGTAAGTGAAAAAAATCTCATCTTTTCCTTTCTTCCCCTCTGCCCTCTTTCCGGTTTCGATTTGGGTTTTTTTTTATCTGAATTGGGTGTGGAAAAATATATAAAAAAAAAAACAGGGGAGCTGAAGAAGATGTTGACTGGACCAACTGGGCTACACCATCAAGACCAGAAGCTGATTTACAAAGACAAAGAAAGGGATTCCAAGGCGTTCCTGGATATAACCGGGGTGAAAGACAAGTCCAAAATGGTGCTGCTTGAAGACCCAATCAGCCAGGAGAAGCGTTACCTTGAGATGAGAAAGACTGCCACCATGGAGAAAGCTTCCAAATCCATCTCCGCGATCAGCTTGGAAGTCGACCGCCTCGCGGGCAGGGTATGCATACTTTTCCCCTTTTGATCTCCTTCGACGGATGGCGGGTAATTCGATTGGCAAACACTTATCCGGGTGTGGAAATTTGGTTGCTTTCTTATAGGTCTCGGCTCTAGAATCGGTGATTGGTAAAGGTGGGAAGGTAGCAGAGAAGGATGTTTTGAGCTTGATCGAGTTGTTGATGAACGAGCTGCTGAAATTGGACGGGATTATGGGCGATGGAGATGTCAAACTACAGAGGAAATTGCAGGTGAGAAAGTGTTCAAAATTGTTTGATCCTTCAAAAGATGAAAACTTTTGAAAATTACTCCTGTTTTTTGAACTTCAATTGTGGCTGAAATTATACAGGTGAAGAGAGTTCAGAAGTATGTTGAGACGTTAGACGTGTTGAAGGTCAAGAACTCCGCTTTGACCAACGGCAATGGAACCCATACCAACAAATCGAACCACAATCAACAGAAACAAAGCAATGGACATAGGTTAGCTCCGATCGAGGAACATTCACCAAAGCACTCCAATGGCGACCAGCACCAACAACAACAGCAGCAACATAGGCACTCAGTTGGCCATTCCGCAGCCTACCAACAAGAACAGCAGCAGCAGTCATCAAGGCATTCAACTTCCGGGCCGGTGGTAGTTACCACACAATGGGAAACATTTGATGCAACACCAGGAACATCGTCCGCGGCGATTCCTCCTCCAGCGTCCACCAATAATTCAGCCCATAATCAACCGAAGTTCCCATGGGATTTCTTCGGTTGAGGATTTGATCATATAAACAGCAACAAAAACAGCAAGCAAGCTCTATCCCCGCAGTAGTACTTTGTTCTATTTTTCACCCCCTCTTGTGCCTTGTTCCTTGTGTGTGGATGTGCTTTCTCTTGGGTTTGTGACACTGTTTTTTTTTTCTTCTTCTCTTTCTCCATTTTCATCATTTTTTGAGCTTGGGTTTCCATAATTCTTTCATGTACTTAGATTTATTAGCCCACCTCTCCCCTTTTACTTCTTTTAGTTCCACCAGGAATAAAAATGGGGGGCTCTCTACTACTAAAAATGATAGCAGCAGCAGCAGCAGCAGCCAGTCAAGTTTCTGTGTTCCATCATCTTGTTTAGTTCTATAATGTTGTATGTACATTGGCAGATTCATTTCTCTCTGTGGCAAAATTCATCAAGACTTTAATGGGTTTCTTGTGTGGTGACTTACAGATGCAACTTTCAGGTCTGCAACAATATCTTTATGCATATATACTTTGCTTCCTGGATTGGCTACAGGCTGACAAAAAGTGGGTTGTGAGAAACAATCATGCAACTGCTCTTAGACCAATGATTACACAATGGAAGTGTCAGAGTGAAATGATGAGAGGAAGTAACTGAGTCAGGTCCTCTTCTGAGGCATGGCCTCTAAATGGTCTGGTTTTGAAGGCAGAGAGTGGGCAATTTCCAAACCCAGTAAAGCCTTCCCGTTAAGGACATATTAGGTCATTAACTGCTGTGGTTGTTTGAGGGAAAGAGTGAGAGAGAGCTATAATGGGGTTTGTTCGTTTTGGACCCTCAACTACCTCCAATACCAACTGATCAGCCAAACAGAATGAGTGCTGGGCAAGGCATGTTGTGCTTTCTTTTCCTTCTTCCTTCTCTCTCGACCTATAGCAAGCGAGCAAGGCTGTGCCATTTGGTGGGTTTGCTTCAATCCCAAGAAACCATGTGGCAGGGTTCAGGGTTTCTTCAGCCAATCATGTGATCATAGGATTCTGATAAAAGCTTCTTCTTCCTGCTGTCAAATGGGAATCCTACAACTGGACATCATCTGGTATATGTTTGGTGGGTTTGTTTTTTGGGCGTGGATGGTGACTTTTCCTTCAAAAGGGATGCTGCAGCAGGTGTTGTTGGGTTAGAGGTGTAACTGGACAGCTAGGTTTTTGCCAATATTGGGGTTGATGAATGATGAGAAGATCTCCCTCGGAGGCTGGAGCTATAAGCTTATACGGTAAAGTACACAAATGGCAATGGGGAAGGAAAGGATAGTAGAAAAAAGAGGCAAAAGATGAGGTTTTTTTGGGATTATAAAAATCAGGAGGAGAAAGGGAAAGTAAAGGCAATTTCTTCCTTTGGAGCGAAGATTTTAGGAAAAAAACTTAGCAATATTGAGAGCAATGGACCAACAACATTGTTGTTCTACATATGCCTTTGAGTTATTAATATTTGGTTATTTAACATGTAGGATTAAATGAGAAGAAATAATATTCTTTTCGATATATGATTCTAAACATAAAAGGCTGAACTGAACACGGTTGAAAATATTTTGGGTTATTTACCGACACATATCTTATTGTTATCATTAGAGTGATATTTTTTTAGGAGTGTGGTAAATTACCACTCCTATTGTAAGTGGTAGTCTCCCAACGGTTAGCATGTCAATAAGAAGACCTAAGTATCTTTTTAAAATATCAAAGGGAATAGTATTTTTTAAATAACCTATTGGTACAATTCTTTTGGACAATAAACAAGCCAAGAAGACATTCAAAATAACACCAAAGAGAAATGAGTGATAAGTAACTTAATAATGAAAGATTGAAATTAGATGATAGTCGACCTACTAATAGAAGAGTTTGCTATGTTACTTTATGGACAACTCCATTGAGCTTCCAATAGCAACAAGTCCACCTAACACAATTTTCTACAAAATAACATAATTTCAATGAATATATTATCGTCAGATTATAATTATCATAATATCATCATATAACTGTCAAGAACCCGTTGGTCCTAATAACTCGAGTTGTTGGGAGAGGTTCAATCGTGAATCGTATATCATTTACTAACACACCCCCTCAAACGAAAGCCACCATATATGGGCTTGAAGTTTGCACAGGCATCAGATACCATGTGCTTAACAAAAACAAAATGAACAACTCCATTGAGCTTCCAATAGCAACACGTCCACCTAACACAATTTTCTACAAAATAACATAATTTCATTGAATATATTATCGTCAGATTATAATTATCATAATATCATCGTATAACTGTCAAGAACCCGTTGGTCCCAATAACTCGAGTTGTTGGGAGAGGTTCAATCGTGAATCATATATAATTTACCAACACACCCCCTCAAACGAAAGCCACCATATATGGACTTGAAGTTTGCTCATGCATCAGACACCATGTGCTTAACAAAAACAAATGGGGGTCACCGAGATTCGAACAGAAAACCTCTCGATCACACAAGGCTATGATACCATGTCATAAACCAGTTGATCCGAATAACTCGAATTATTGAAAGATGTTCAATCGTGTATCATATACCATTTACTTTAACAATAACATCAAATAACAAATTGGGGAAACTTGATACTCTTCTAATCGAACACTAGTAAAAAGTCAAGCTAGAATGAAAGATTTATAATTGATTGGAAGGAAAATGGGAATATTTTTCTTCTGAAAATGGGGTTTGATTGGGGAAGCAAAAGGCAGATAAATGAAATATTGGTCAGCTGTCGGTGGCAGCCAAATCAATAGTTGCCGGGTTCGGTTGGGGTTTCTGGTTTGTTTGATTTGGTTATTTGCAAAACCAACTCCACATTCCACAACAGCCAGCCTAAGGTCCCCCTCAACCGTAACTCCTTCGTCTTCCGTCCTTCACCCTTTAAGCTAGGGATGAGCATTGGGTGATTTAATGCGAATTTGGTGAATTTGGAATTATCCACTATGTGTTGGGTAAAGTAGAAAATGACCCACACCCACTCAATTTCAAACTATGTGTTGAGTGAAGTAGAAAATGCCCACATCCATCTAAGAATTACATGTGGGTGGGTTGGGTAATTGCGGATGATGGGTGGTTGGGTGGATTCGGTAGGTTTACAACATATATTCCATATAATCACATAATTTCAATAGTTTAAAACTTAAAATGAAAGAATTTTCAAAATAAATAACACCTGATCCATAAATCAGGTGAATCGTTTATTTTACATTATTGATTTTGGTAATTGTCCAAAAATTACAAAATATTCAGCTGATAACATCTAAGCATGATAATAACCAAAGCTAATGCAAATGTTTTGGTCTTGCCTAACGCCTCATTTGCCTATGCGTTGTGAGCGTAAATATCCTTTTAAGCTATTGTCACAAATTACAATTCCAAATTGATGGAAGGAATGAAGGACGAATCAGTGGTGGTTTGAGATGATATCATTTTGGGAAAGACAACTGTCTTTTTCTGCCATTTGTCTACTAGTTATGCTTAAGCGTACCTTCAATGCGTAAGCACAGCTCACACCACAATCCTTTGGTTGAAATTGAGAGGAATTTTTTGTGATTTTAAGGGTTTTATTTTCGATAAAGCTATATGTTAGAGCTTCGATGGTTTGAGGTTCAAAAGTTGGGTGGGTCGTGGGTCAACCACAGTCCACCCGCACCCACCCAATTTTTTGTGGGTCACTTATTTTACAACCCACACCCACCCATAGTAACCACCCACGACCCACGGGTGGTTTTGAGTGGATTTGTGGTTTCATTTTCGATAAAGCTATAATTTAGATGTTTACAATCTTTAGTTTTGAATCTTCTAGATTGTTTATACTCTCACTTCATAAGAGAGTATGCAATACGCCTTTATTTAAAATTCTCAATATTTAACACATTCTCATGTGATGTTTCGATTCTCTAATCACAAATCATATCTTAAAGGTTTATCATGTTCCGTTTAGAATAATATATCAAAAATTTGCTAACTAAGACGCTCAAATTTATTATCTTATACAACATATAACAATTCGTCATTCTAGAGTTGGGACAAACTCTCAATTAATCAATTATTTAGAGTTCATATTATTGGATAAAGATATTTAATTAGTGGATAAATATTTTTTTTATCCCAAGTGAAACTTGACACACATCATACCCCGTATGACGATCAAATTCTCTAATCTTAATCGATTTTTATGTGAATATTCATGAAGTCTCGACTGAGGATCTTATGTCGAAATTTGTTCGACTTTGGTATTACTTGTCCTTTGCCACAAAATATCCATGTTGACAATACTAGTACTACATGTATTGCAGTTAATCTTGTACTGCATGATCAGACAAAACATATTGAGATACATGTGTATTATATTCACGATATGGTTCGAGATGGTACCATACTGCTTCATCACATTCATTCGTAGGAACAGGTTGCCGATTTTTTCACAAAGGCTTTACCTACGAGTCGTCACTGATATTTTGGGAATAAGTGATGTTGCGAGATCGACATCAATTTGAGAGGGTGTTAGCCGCATAGGCCTTTGTTATTGCCCCAACTTTGTACAACCCACTTGTATATTCCGTTTTGCACATGTCGCCCAAGTACTTAGGTTAGAACGTGGATTAGGATATCAATAACCTAAGGGGCTTGGCTAGATATAGCATACTTCGCAGAACTGTAATCAGTGGCGGACCCAGAATTGTCGGAGAAGTGTGTCGCCGATAAAATAATAAAATAATTAAAAAATTAATAGAAATTAAATAGAAATTACTAGAAATTAATTCATAAAGTTCATGTTTACTAGAAATGCCTGTAAATACATTCATTGCTTATGTTGCGAAGCAAATCCTTTTCCATATACACAACTAAACAATGATTCATAAATTGGTCACTCAACCGATTTCAAAGTTCATTCTTAATTATCTTCATAGCTGAAATCTTTCGCAACTTTCAATTGCAACATGTAAAGTCAACATCAACTTCCAAAAGCAAGTAAAACTAAAGGGTAAAAAAGAAAAGGGAGATGTGGTAGTGGCTCTCAGTAATTAGAAACTAAAACGGGGTAAGGGTGAGTTTTTTTATTTTCAATAAAGGAAGGGTCAAGGGGTGGAAACGGTGAGTTTCAATGGATGGGGTTATGTTTATTTTTTCCATTGTTGGGTTGTGGTAGGGATGACAACCAAACCCATGGTCGCGGGTACCCGACCTCCTCCGACCCAGTCAACGCGAGAATCCTTGCATTGACTGGGTATGGGGCGGGTATGGATAAAACCCCCCAAAAAGGTTGATGGGTATGGGGTGGGTATGGTTTTTGACTCTCCCGCCCCATACCCATACCCAAACCCGCCAACCAAGGATATTATGTTATATACATAAAATATAAGGAGTGTATTGTAACTTGTCAATCGAATGAATGGTAATTAAAAGAAAAAATAAAGTGTTAAAATGTAATTGATGACAACCAAACCGTAATTTCATCCTCTTATGTATTAGTTCCATAATTTTGGGTGGATAGTATCCATATTTGTCACCATATTCTTTTATTAATGGTGAGTAGTTGTTGGGGCGATATTACCCATGGGTATCCGAAAACCGCGAGTATGAGGATGAGTTTGTAAGACCTTCCACTGCATGGGTATGAGACAAGTATGAGTTTGAATATTTGGAAATGGGGATGAGGTTGGTTTAGGTAAACCCGTCATATTGCCATCCCTAGGTTGTGGTGTGGGTTACTCTAAAACAAGCATACTTATTTGAATTTACTTATTATTGTGTATTACTAATTAAGATAAATAACTTTATAACAAAAAAATGTACCAAAAATATATAGGTACTTCACAAAATTTCCGGACGAGGGTGTGTCGAACGACACACCCTGCCCTTTACTAGGTCCGCCACTGACTGTAGCAGTCATTGGTGTGTACTGGTTCATCATCGTTCTCAGTAAAACAATAACTAGAAGAGCTTTATGCTCTTTGTTGGATTAGTCCTGATCATTCAAGGATACCGATGAGAGTAAATGTCCAGCTTATTAGCTTATTGTGGGATATTACATTTAGGGGTTTGGGCTAATTATGTTTGAGTTGGGTTATTATGTTATGGGTAATTAGGCTAGCTTTGCCTAGGTGTTAGTACGTAACTTGCATGGGCCGAATAGGTTTAGTTGCTTATATATTGTAACCACGACATTAGTCCGATTTATCAATCAATCAATAAAGTTAAGGTTTATCGATACCAACGTCGTTCTCTCGCTCGTGAGTTTCGAGCAAAACCCTAAAACAGAGGGAATCTGTTCATCACGTAAATTTGATGTTGTGTCTTTAATTTTCGTTTCTGTCATACCCGATTTGTTAACAATAACTGAATGGTGATATATCAACCATTCATATAATACGAATTTCATTATTGTTATCATAAAAAATGAGAATTCCACTTACAATATGTGTCATAAATCACATTCGTATAACATAACTCACGTGTCTAATGCTACTATTATTGAGTCGACACTCGACTTCATAGGGCCATAGCTTTGACAAAAGATCTCATGATTACACAAGAAATTTCAAATTGAGTTCAAATTTTTGTTACCATCAATCCATCGTTTCTATCTGTATAAACTATTTATCTTCGTAAAAAATAATTGAAAGAACAAACAAAAAAAATTATTCGTAGATGGATTAAACAATTGAGTATTTTCCATCCAATCTGTCACCAAAAGAATATAAACAATCCTCCTCGATTTCACCGTTATGATAATTAGTTGCCAAATCCTTCTTATTAATATCATCTTCCTCCTCCTGATCCACGTCATAATGACGAGCCAAATTTGCCTGTCAGCTTTTGGGCCCTCCGAGCTTCCCTCTCCCAATCGGTCCGGCCCAAAACGACCAACATAGTCAACGCACACGACCCCTGGGCCGCCAGCAGGCCGAGCCACAACACTTGGAAGCCAAACCCGGCCCAAAACGCCAACCAACCCGCGACCGGCGTCCCGACCAGGTAAAAGCACCCCAAATTGATATTCGCCCCAATTCTCGGCCTCGCCGTCCCTCTCAGAACCCCGCACCCCGTCGTCTGCGGGCAATTCCCCAGCTCGCACAGCCCGATGATCGGCAGAACAATCGCCGTCAACGCCACAATCTCTTCGTCCTTCGTAAACATCGTCGCCCAGATTTTCCTCACGTTAATCGCAAAGCTCAGCGCCGCGAACCCGAGGAAGAAGCTCGAACAGAGTCCCACGACGGCGGCCGTCTTCGCCTTCCCCGGCCGATTCGCGCCCAATTCGTTCCCCACCCTCGTCGAGACGCTGAAGCTCAGGGAGGACGGGAAGATGTAGATTAGCGAAGTGGTTTGGATCAGAATCCCCATTGAAGCGATGGTTGCTCTAGGGTTTATCAGCAAACCGCAGAGGAGGATCATGATCTCGTACCACCACCACTCGAGGCAGACGGAGATGCATCTAGGGATAGCCAAATCGAGGAGTGACTTCCATTCCTTGAAGCATTCGAGCGAGAATCCGCCCCAGGTCTTCTTGTGGACTCCGGAGAAGATGATGTAGAGGATTAGGGAAGCGACGAGGTTGAAATTGGTCCCTACCCCACTCAAGGCGACGCCTTTGATCCCCAAATCGAGGTTGGTGACGAGGTAGTAGTTGATTGGTATGTGTAGGAGAATGGAAATCGTGGCGCAGAATGTTAGTGGTAAGGTTATGGATTGAGCTCTGAGGTAGATTCTCAGTGGGTGGAGGAAAGATTGGGGTAGAAGGTCAGGAACAGAGTAAATTAGGTACAATTGTGCTTTCGATGCGATTTCCACATCCTGCCCGCAGAACAACAGGATTGGTTTCATGTTTAGCCATAGGAAAGTGATGGGTAACGAAGTTAGGATCAGAAGCAGGATCGTTCGTTGCAGAGTGATACCGAGGAGGCGGTGTTTCTTTGCACCAAAGGCCTGGCCACATATAGGCTCCATCCCCATGGCAAGACCGAACAGGATGGAGTAGCCCGTAATGTTGGCGAAGCCTAGGGCGAGCGAGCCCCCAGCTAAGTTGGGCTCGCCTTGTCGGCCTAGGAAGAGCATGGAGATCATGGAGCGGGAGTAGAGGAGTATCCCTGTTAGGATCATTGGGAAGGCTATTCTGGCTATGGAGATTGCCTCTGCAACAACGGGTGCTCTTGCTGCTGGTTTAGTGGCAGTTGCATCAGTATCTAAAGTTGTTGGGGTTGTGGAGATCAATGGTGTGGACATGTTGTTGTTGTGTTGTTGTTGCTGTTTGTGTTTGATGGTGACAAGGTGAGGTTGTGGGAAGCAGCATTGGGGTTGGTGGTCATCTCCCTGGCTCATGGGAAGGGAGACTTGCTGCTGGCACATTGGCTCTGTATCTGTTTGGTCGCTGAGAAAAGAAGGTTGGGGAAGAGTGGGAAGAAGGGAAAGAATGGAACTTTGGGAGCAGAAATGAAGAGGGTGAGGGAGGTTTTAGAGGAAGGTGGAGGGAGGGTTTTATAGTGGAAGTGGGAGACTCTAGTCTCGAAGTATGCTTTGGCAAAAGGCACCAACTATGAAGCCTGAAATGGTGACAGCTTTGAATTTCTCTTCACAGTTCACACGCACATTCCTCCGCATAGTAGATTTTGTGGCCGGCCTTCTTGCTTCTCTAAGGTCCAATTGCAAAAAGGGGAAATGGGAGGAGGCAAAGTAAGTAGGAAAGGCCAAAAAAAGGAAAGGAAAGAAAAGAAAATGAAGCATGGAAAGGAGAAAGAAGAATGGAATTGGATGCAATGGGTGATGAAGCTAATAAGTTTTCCAGATATGGGTAGATTGATTAAGGAGGTAATTTATTTATTTGTGTGTTAATTATGTGTATTGAGGAACTGAAGCCAACCCTGCTTTGATTTTTCCGGTTATGTTCTTTGGGGGATAAAGAATATTAATTACATGTGTCGATATTTTAGTGAATAAGCTAATTAATTAGTTAATCAAGATGGTCAAATGAGGGTGGTGGTTTTGATTTTGTGTTGTCTCAAAAGTAAGGACAAAATCCCGTATTGGACAGTCTGTGTTGGGAAAGGTTTCTTGAGTGTAGAGTGTAGTGATGAGAAATAATGGCAGTCTGTGAATCGCGGAATCAAAGAGGAAGAGAGGAAGATGAATCATTAAGATTCTCCCTCTTTATAGTTCACATATGATTAGTTAATAGGGTGGAGCGGGTAAGCAGCAATATTCATACCCACCATGTTTTAACAATGGATGGGTCGAAATCCGCCCCTTTCATTTGCATATCCTACTTTATCTACCTTGTTGCAGGTCGAGTCGAGTGAATATCCTTCAGTGTCGGTCTTGATTGTCATCCCTACATCTAAACAACCCATTAGTCTTTTCACCTAATGTGAATCTCACCATCATCACGAAAAAGAAATATATTTCAGAAAAATCATAATGTTAATGCATACTCTACTGTATAAAAGATAATCACAAAACCCCTCAGTATTTTGATTCTTTAATTATAACACTGATTGAGCATCTGAGAGGTGAAAAGTTAAAACTTGACATATTTTCAACTCGCAATCTTACCAGACCTTGTAGAGTGAGGAAGGTTATTCGCCATTAGAAGCTAGTCGATCAATGCGTAAAATGCTTTTAATCAAGCCATCAACCTGACTAACACATATACATATATCATTGGGTTTCATTAATTAAGAACCAACAAGGCTATGCATTCCCTAGAAAGTAACTGACGACACCATACTGCTATCAAGAATCTGATATTTTTTTAGTAACCAACAATTGTAGATCAGGACCTCAACTTATCATATCAGTCTATTCCAGCACAATAGAAATACATATCATATAAAGTGAAACAATATCTAGCTCAAGCACCTCAAATGAAATTGTGAAACTCTATATTTTTTCTCCCTCAGAAACCAAACCAAAAATTAGAGGGAAATGAAAGAAGACGGACAACTCAGAGACAAAATAGATATGAGAGATTCAATGTGGCCGCTCACCTTTTAAGAGCGGTGATTGAGATACAATGAAAACTAGAGCAACCCTAATTGGCAAGAGAGTCGAAAATGGCAATGATGGATATTAGACTACCAACGGCCCTCCCTGAACAAATTTGGATCTCTTGGGAGATCCAATTTAGTACATAAATATTTAAAAAAATGAAAAATTAGGTTTTAAAAAAAAAAGGTCCCTTAGATTTTTCGATTTTGCAACATATTTGCTTCAAATATATGCCACTTGGAATACATGAGGCAAAACATCTCTATTATGTTGCCCCAATTTTGACTATTTGAATAAGAATGACCCAAATTTACCTAAATGATAAACACATTCATAATTACAAATTTTAGGCAGATTATGACTCAACTTTGATGCTAATCATTACTTATAACGGTCAACATAAATGTGTTAATAAGACGTAAACATATACGACATATAATCAATTAATAAAGTGGTTGTCATGTGTACGTCATGTCATCCTCCCATTATTTATTTATTTATTTATTTATTTATTTCATATTATTAAAAATTGTTATAATAAAAAATAGCAAAGGGTCTAGGCAAGTTCAAACAACTCAATCCTCACTTACTAACACTATCATCTACTCCTTTGTTTAGGTTGCAAATGGAACAGTTTTAACATTTATATCAGTGATCCAACTACATAGTGAAACTAAACCTCAACTATGTCAAGAATCTAAGAAGTTGTCCAAATATGAAGTCTTTGGAAGCAAATTCCATCTACTTCTTAGTTCTTACTTCTTACCACACTGTAAAACTGATATTATTTAGTTTTCTTTTGCATTGTTTGAACAATATATTAACTTTTTGAATAACTTCTCCTGTTTGGTTTGCATTACAAGTTTTTGACTTGTCAACTGTAATATTTGCTTCAAAAGGATGTCCAATCCTTGTTTTCATGGAGACATTCAATGAACTGATCGGCCCAATCCTGTGAATCAAATAGCAATTAAAACAATAATATTATTTCCTTTTGAATTGTGATATTATTGACATATGTAATTAGTTGAAGTAGTCAACATTATACCTTATTGTCTAATATTGCTTCGATCTCTGCTAGAAACGAGTCGTTAGAATTGAGCTCTACTGTCTCTCCATCATTTGCACCCTGGTAAAACAAGGTTGACATCAACACTTCAATTCTTGCATGCAAAATGAAATATAAGTCATTTTAGAGGTTATTAACATTTGGACCTCACCTGCTTATCATTGATGGGATTGAAGTCAGTCTCGAAATTGCTTCTTATTTCGTCAAAATTGGTTGGATTTGCACATTCAGGCAACTCATTAGAGAAGATGGTGTCTGACAACTGACTTCCAATGTTGTTCATTTGGATAACATCATATTGAAAATCACTTGAGAACATTGACTTTGTAACTTCGTCTTTTTCCTGCATGAATGAAAAATTAATCACATTACATAACTTGGTCATGCTAAAAAAACTTGATTGTTATTAGAACTTTTGAAATTAGTATTTAACTTAAATGTGACGTAGTGTTCTTATTTTGAAAATCCATTAACATTTGGACTCGCCGTCCTATCATTGAAGGGATTAAACTCATTCTCTAAATTTCTTTTGTCGTCAAAGTTTGTTGGATTGCATGCCATGCACACCTTGAACCTAGCATTAAATTCTGATTATTTATTTTGAAATGCGAGTAGGTAAATATAAACGTGATACATGATAAAATAATAGAGTGTACCTGACTAGAGGCATCTAAAAGTTCTTCAAGGTCGATAGTTTGCTCTGTATGTTGTGACAACTCATCAGATAAGCTAGGGTGTGACAACTGGGTTACAAGGTTGTTCATTTCAATAGAACCATGGTGAGAAGTGTCGCTTGAGAATGCGATCTTTGTAACTCCAACTTCTTGCTGCATGAATGGAAACTAGATCCATTTATTACATAACATAGATACTTGGTAATGCTAAAACAACATGATTTCCATATAGGCTTTTGAAATCGGCTTGCAAATTAAAGTAAAGAACTAATTTTCTTATTTTGGAAACCATCAACACTTTGACTAGTTTGCTTATTTTTTTTATGGGATTAAGATCTTTCTCAAAAATTGTTTTTAATCGTCAATGTTGGGTGGATTCACATGCTCACACACACCTTGAACATATAATTAATTCTAAGTATTGATTTGAGAAAGTGGGTAAGTAAATATATGAATTTACATTAGATAAGAGAATGAAGTTTACCTGATCATAGGCATTTACTTCAAGATTGGTAGTTTTCTTCGTATGTTGAGACAATTCATTGGAGAAGTTTGGGTACCGTGGCAACTGCGTAACAAGATTGTTCATTTCAATATCACCATAGTGAGCATTGTCACTTGAGAACTTGAGCTCTCGAACTCCATCTTCTTGCTGCATGAATTGTAGAACCAATTAGTGTATAGGATAAACATTTGGTCAATGCTATGAAACAGAATAATGAAATAGTTCGGGACATATTTGAACCTGACTTGTGTCCAATGAAGAAGGGATGGAATTGCTGGATTGAAGTCCACTCTTCTCAATGTCATCATGTAGTTGATGATTGAACGTATACTCGCCAAAGCATGGAGCATCATTGGCAAGGTTGGTAAAAGTATTACCCATCATATTGATCACATCAACATGGTTGTTCATTCCTCCATTTGATCTCTTGAAAAAATTGAGTTCTTGGCACAACGTTGCCGACGATCCCAAATAATTGTTTTGCTTATTGTTGGTGCTTGATGGGAATGGGAGTGGATTTATAAAGAGAGAAGGTTGTTGTGAAGCTGAACTATAGCCTAACGGCTCATTCATTGCCAGTGTTGGTGCAACATTTTTGTCCCCATTAGAATCCCGGTTTCTCAATCCAAGATTTGAACCATTAAAGCCAACATTTGGAAGCAATCCAATACTCCCATTGAATGATGGTTTACTAGCTCCAATAAACTCACAGCCCGTACCATTTAATTTCATTTCGGTATAACTATTGAAGTTGAACTTTTGATTTTGATAAGGACTACCCATCGTAGTTGCTTTAGTATTGATAGAACTATTACCTGAAATTTGATTGTAACCATAACCTCCAACTTTTGATGCAGTCCCAATGTTATTGCATGTTGGAGTATCACCAAATCTTGAAAAACCTTGGTTGGAATTTGTAAGGTTTCTTCGAATATCGTCAGACTGTAACAAATGGGGTTGATAGTTGCTCGGTCCTGGTATAAATTCGAAAAAATTAAATTTACAATGAGTATTTCGTTGACAAACATCAGTTAAATATTTTAGAATGATAAGATAGTGAGATTCATTGTTACCTTGAAAAAGAGACAAATGTGAAAGTTTATGATTGTGATGTCGCAGTTGGATAAAACTAGAACTCTTATTGGCCGTTTGAAACAATGGATCGAGCCTTCTTCGACTTAGCATATCTAAGTCCTGTAGTTTGATTCTTCTATAGAGAAACGACGAATTAGAACCAAAGGATCGCAAAGTCCTTTGTGAAAGGGTCGACGGAAACTTTCCACCATTTTCTATAAGCTTTTTCAAAAAGTTACGATACTTCTGCAAACCAAATAATATAAACATTATATAGCTCAATAGCAATATAAAGGGATTTCAATACATGATTAGATAAATGAACTACAAATTAGATATCACAAAGCCTAATAATAGATTATGAAGTGTATATATATGTAGTTTTGTTTGTTAATAGGTGACATAAATATTTTCTATTGAAAAATAAAATAAATAAGAAAGCAAATATTCCTAAGTATGTTAAGTTATGGTTACACGACTTATACATATGTGAGCAATCAAACCTGTAAATGGCTTGCAATATTTTCTCTTGTGAGCCCTGGCACACCCATAAACTGAAGGATTGTCTTGGGAACAGCCTCTGCAATAATCAATTCTCAGTCATATACTCTAGCACAAGTGGAATTTTGAATATGAAAAGTTTAAATTTTGTATTTCTTCTTACTGTCGAGTCCGATATGGTTAACAGCTAGCAGAAAACGAGTATGAAGTGAACTCGTCCAAACCACTTTTGACCTCTTTTTAGCACTATTGTGAAGTTCTCCATCATCTTCAAAATCACGTCCACCATCATCTTCTTTAGCCATTTTCTTCCTTCCCCTTTTTCTTTCCACTTTCGAAATGATATTTAGTTGTCCACTATTACGATCGATGTCGTTGTTGATAGATGACGTCGACTTGGTATCATGACAAGGTATTTTCTCGATATTTGAATATAAATTGTCACTCCTTTCTTCAAAAACAATAGATTTTCTCTTCTTTATTGTAATAGCATATTGCCACACATTCTTAAGATCTTCTCCATTAACCGGTTTTAGTAAGTAAAAAATAGCTCCATCCTCTAAAGTCTTGAGCATCAAATGTTGATCGTCATCAGCTGACATTACTATACAAGTCAAAGCAACAAAATCATGCAAATGTTGTCATGGAAATTGCAAAATGAGGATCATAGTACAAAGTAAATAAGCAAAAGGGTCAATCTTTACCGATTACAGGAATCTTGAGTTCTCGAACAACTTGTCTTTGAAATTCCATTCCGTTCACCTCCTGCATGTGTAGACTCATAACTACCATGTCATAATTATTTTCCTCGCGCAACGCCCTCATTGCCTCCAATGGGTTTTTTGTCGCTGTGACAGTAAGTCTTGTCCTTTCATCTATCAAGTTCTCATAAATGCGAGACAATATTTAGAATGACACCAACATATAAAGTACACTAAAAAAGTATATGAGCAAAGTTAAATATAGAAGATTGTTCAAAGTCTGGTAAACAATGGAGAGCTCCTATTAAATTCTGGTGGTTAGAATTAGATTTTGATACTTAAAAGTTAAGCCCAATATATCATAGACTGAAGACTACTGAATCTTTAAAGATTAAGGTGAAACTATTAACATTAAAATGCATTAAGATAGCAAAACATGGGAGAACATATTTAATATTAGAAGTTTGATTAGATTTTATAAGGCCAAAATCTTATCACTCATTACAACACATTAACCAAGCAAAAAATGGAAGATAAAAGGCATAAACCAAATCCACAACTTTTACAGCGACTGATGGGTAGCAAACAATTTATATATACGAAAAAACTAGTGGGTAACAAACAAAGATTATTTCAGTCAAATGCATGTTTTTATCTTAAAGCACATACACACTATCTCTTTCTTCAAAAATAAAATTTCGTAGTTGAAAAACAATTAGGCCTTTTCCTATCGAGCTCTAATATACCTACAAACATTGGATTGAAATTGGCCATTCGAGTTTAATATGCATAAACCTAAATACGGAGGGAAATTACATGTATATTTCTACCATTTGAGCCCCATTGTGATGAATTTGAATATATAAAAAAATATTCATTTGTTTTGAAGAAAAAAAATACGACAATTCAGTCTTAAATATGAGAAATTAGAAAACGGTGTGCATATGTTATACACTTAACTTTGAGGGTATATTCTCATAATTGTCCTTTAGATTATCCAATTTCTCTCAAAACGATCTCAAGGTTAAATTGTATTACAATTATTCAAATTGTGTGAATTTACATGAAAAATCGTCTTCAATTTTGGGTGCATACCCTCAAAAACATCATCTTAATAATTTGATTTGTCTATAACAAAAATTCTCAATCTTCAATAGTATAGCAAGGAACAAGAAAAGCATGTTAATTTACACGAAAATCGTCTACAAATCACAACGGTTTGATGTCAGGATGTACCATATAAACTCAAAATTGAAGGGTATATACCATGGACCCTGTGCCCTTAGAAAAAAAAAATGGTATATGTTATACTGAAGAGTGTAACAACCAAACAATCATATCCATGAATCACAGAAATGGACACCAAAAATTAAGAGAGGGAAAAGGGCAAATAATTCGAAATGGATGAAACAATAACAACACTTAACAACTATGGAAGCTCAAATTTTAAGAGTGAATTTTCAATAGGATGTACCTTTTGATGAGCAACACCGTTTCAATAATTCTGCCGCAATAGAAAGACAGGTTGGATCATCATCCACAATCAAGATTTGGATATGCAAAATGAGAGTGTTTGATTTGGTGGTATGGGTTTCAGATTGATTCAGCAAAACAACCTCACAAGATGGACTTCCCATCCTTTCTTCTATCATTCTGAATTCATGTGGCTGCTTTTTTGACTATGTGTTTGGGAGGTTACGGAGAGTGAAATTTATAGTGAAAGTCATGGACACACTTGCAATAAATAACTTCTTACACTTGTCACATATTATTGTTTTTCTTTTAAAGTCCTGTAATGGAACAAGACAGGTCTTCATGTCATTGCTTAAGTTTCAGTTGCTTCACACATTTTTTTTTTTTTACTTTTCATTAACCAAATTACCATATTGTTGTGCATAATAATATGGAAGGAAACAAAAAAATTTGCCGCACACGGTTTCCCATGCCCTTCCAAACCACCTTAAAATTAAGAAAGTCAATTTTGCAAAATATTTTTCTCTATATTTTTATTTATTATAATTCCAAAAATAAGAGATTGCTATATGAAAAAAATCTTTGTGCAGAAGATCCTCAAATCTTTTTTGTTGTAATTTTCATTAATAAAAGCATGTCATTTTGATTTGTAAAATCTTTTCAAATTTAGGGAATAGGATCTAAATATCTTATATTCATATTTGGGTTATATTTTTGGCTTAGAGGTTAAAAACATAATATAATTTATTTATTGGTATTTCAAACAACATCTCATCATTAATAAATAACAGAAATGAGCTTGAATCATACCACAAACTTGAGTCTCGTATAGAAAACCAATATCTTCCCAATTGTTCAGAGTGGAGTAAATGCTTACACCCTTGTGCTTAAATTTAATAAATCCTAAACTTTATACATCAAATTATTCTTAATGACACACACGAGAAAGATAGAAATGAGCTTTTTCCAAAAGAAGTACCACTAACTAGATTAACCGTTCAGTAAAATCTAATAGATCTAAGAGTCCAACTTCAATTATCAATTTTATAATGAAACAAAAATATATTAACACTTCTGGTGGAATTTATTACCATAAAGGTTCTCAAATGAATTACACGTCCAACTACAAACATATATGAAATTGTAAAGAAAACAAACGATTCGATCAACCAAACAATAACATTGAACGTGAGAATCAACGTAATACTGTCCTCCAACACGGAAAAATCGCAGATAATTTCTATCAGTAAATTATTCATCAATTCTTTCGCCGTTCCACAACACCTCAACATAAAAAACGACAAAAATGAACCTGAATCGTGGGAGGAAACTTGAGTTCTCTTGTATAGAAAAAGCTAAGATCTTCCGAACTGTTCGGAATGGACAAAGTACTTACACCTTTGTTCTTAATTTAACAAGTCACAAACTTTAGATATCAAACTATTGAAATATTCAAGACACACATATGAAAGATAGATATGAGCTTTTCCACACACAAAAAAAAGGTAACACTAATTAACTAGATTAATCAGTTAGTAAAATCTTATAGATGTAAGAGTTCAACTTCAATTATCAAATTATAATGAACACAAATATACTGACTTTACTGGTGCAATTTATGACCATAAAGGCCCTGAAACGAATTGAACCTCCAACTACAAAAAATAAATGAAATGGTGAAGAAAACAAAAAGAGTCAATGAGATTGTTGCCTCCGAGTTGAACATTAGCTCTGGAAGTCTTTGCTGGATATTTGTCCATAGCTATTCAAGAAGTATGTATTTATCTGCCGAAGCTAGGTTTGACATTGACGAGGAACAATAAATACAAAAGAACAAGTTCTATTTAACACCCCTCAACTGATAAGAACTTGTGTCCACTATTTTGTAATAAAGATCTATGCTCTGTAAAAACAAAAAGTCAACGACTGTTCGTTGTAACGTATTTCACATAATCATAAGGCTATAAGAGGTTTTGCAAACTACACGTCTAACAATTTTGAGTGTTTTAGGTTAATACGAAAAAAGATGTGGTGCATAGTGCATACAATGTGATCTGATAGTGAAAGTTACCACGACGCAAATGAGAATAGTCACCACGAAGGGATGAACTAAAGACATTGAACTCTATGAAATGTATGTGTTATTATGATTCTAAAAAAAAATAATTCACAAGAGTGAGTTAAAATTTTATCTTATAGTAGCAGTAAAACGTTTGTAATTGAGTTTAATTTTAATCGAGTCTAATTGAACCCTCAAACTGAAAATAAACAAAAACAGGCCCACGGGATGCTATAGACATGGATTGTGTGGATCTTCAGGGCCCAACTCCCTAACCAATATGGGCTTAAGAATTGGACCGAACGATCCGCCCAAGGGTTCATGGGCTCACAACAATGCTATCTTTCACGAGCTCGTAGATGAGCCAAAGCACGACGCCAATTACAGTGTCCCTAAGCAAGCTCTTGAGGATTTTAATGCCGGCCGCAGCAACGAAAGAGGACCCTCCACCGCCGTCGGAAGACCTCTCCCCGACGAGGTCCCGAAACCGTAGGTCTCCCAGATCGGAAACAAGCGCATAGACGACGCCGTTCATGTGGCCCTTTCCGATTACCCCCACGACGTTCTTGCCGCCGTTCACTGCTTTGCTCCGTTTCAGCGACCATGCCAGGTACTGTGCTTCAAACCCCAAAGAAAACAGGGGAAATCTAGTATGAGAAATTGGGTGGGTTTAATAGAATGGTTGAAGGGTAGAAGTAGTGGTTGTACCGTGTCACGTTCGTGGATCAGAGGTGGGAGGAGCGATGGGTATGAAAAGCCTAGCTGCTCGTAGAGCCGGAAAGATGCGTCCGTGTCATCACCGTCGGCGGTTGCTTTCATCGTCCCCGGCTGCATTAGGAAACCGCTGATTTACAGTGGGTTAAAGTAGGGTTAACAAAGACTAGAGGAGGGTTAAAAAAGAGAATGGGGGAAAACCTGGGTGGGAGTTGCTGTGATTCCTTTAACAACTGCTGTCACTAAGCTTAGCCTCTCACTCCATTTCAGAGAATTCCAAGCCCTTTCAAGCTGCAATTCGACAAAAGATCAACAAGATAGAACGGAAACCCACCAAGGAAGAACTGGATTTCACTAATGAATAAGCAATTCGTACAGTTATCTCAATTGGGCGATCCCCTAGTACTAGTTGAGCTCCAACTTCCTCTGACAACTTTCGAGCTGCACGGAACTATGATGCGATCAAGTAATTAGCAGCAAGCAGTTTGATTCAGGAAATGTGCAATTGATTCCCCGGTTTAGCATACCTCGTCCCCAAAAGGACGGTTCACATCGGAGGAAACTTTTGAGGAGAAGATCGCTAGAAGAAGTCGCAAAGCCAGAGCAGTTTGGCCTCCTGCAACATCAACCCAAATTAATTTGTTAGAGCTGGAGAACTGGAATTTGTGGAGCAGAATCAGCTGATTTTAGAGTATGTTACCTAAATTCAGGCTACGACCAATAGCTCCAAAGAATCCCTCTCTGCCACTCAGCGAGAACATACTCGACTTCAACTCCTGCCCAGCTTCGCCGCCTTCATTAGAAGAAGTGTACATGATCCCAGCTCTGTAAACGAAAACTTCAGAAATGGGTTTGACAAAAAAACAACCAAAAGGCATCTTATCGGCGCGCACTTGCCTGCTTCTGCAGAGTTCGACGACGACATTATCTGGCTTCACGGCCCTGACAACTCGCTCCACCTCTACCGCCGATTCGCTGGAGACGTGAGAAGTGCCCACCAGCCAGATTGCATCCGGTTCGACGAACTCGGTTCTCCAGGCAGGCACCGGCCCGAACTGTCCCTTCTCGACCAAGAATAAGGTGCCGGATTCGGCCAAGTCGGTTAACTCGGGATGGATTGTTGAGATCGTGGCTCGAGACTTCAGGTATATGTCCGACGATCGGAAGTCGAAGTCAGGAGGCGGCGGCTTGATTGCGACGGCTGAGGGTTTAGTGGGTCTAATGAGGAAGGTAGAAATTGGGCGTCTGAAGAAGATGGGAAATGGGGATTTGAGAAGAATCTCCATGGATGGTTGTTTTGGGGGTGGAAGAGTTACAGCGTAGTGAGGGTTTTGGCTTGTTGGGGATTCATTGCCCACGGCGGCCACGGTGATGAATCAGATAAGGTGAACTAACTTTTAACGGCTATAATGAAACCACGGCGGCGCCTTTTTCCTCTTCAAAAAGTCCTGCGCTGATACGAAGATTCCTCGGTGGCCGGTGGGGAGGAAAGAATTGAGGTTAAATTAGGGCTGAGAAAATAGATCTGACCGTATCGCACAGTTTGGTCTGGACCGTAGACCGTGAAGTATGGTCTGGTCTGGTCTATGGTCTGTATTATTTTATGATTTGATCTCTTGGTCTGGTCTGGTCTGGTCTAGACCGCGGTTTACCGGACCAAACCGTCCCAAACTGACTTGTCAATATGTGTTAACAGCTCATTCGACCACTCTCCAAACTCCCAAAACGACACCCAAGTCTCAACCTTAATTTTGTGAATCTCTTCCTCCTTCATTCACAACCACATTTAACTAGAGAGTAGAGATAATAGTGTCTCCATATGACATTATGTTAATGTTTACGACGTTATGGTGCAAGCTGAGATGTTTTTACTTTGTATCTTTGTTATGTACTAAAATTTAGAGTATCAAAATTATTCATGCATGTTAGGATTAATGTTTTACGGCAAATAACAATTATTTTTCTTGGTTATTGGTTCAATTTTTTGTGTGGTTGACTAAACAAATTATTCATTTTTCGTTGAGTGTGGTCTATCTGGACCAGACCAGACCGAATCAGACCACACAGGCGTGGTCTGGACCGGACCGTATAGTCTGTGGTCTATACTTTAACCTCTCAGTCTGGATCATAGACCGTATATATGGTCTGGTCTGGACCAGACCGCACCGTTTCCCAGCCCTAGGTCAAATGGCCATCAAACTTTGTTGAATGTATTAAAACGTCGCTAATATTTTGTTGTTGAAGTTATCCGTTTGGTAACAAAATAGTAATTATCTCTAACTTTTTTTTATTTATCATTGTGTACTCAATTTTTTTATAAGGGCGATATAATAAAAATTGGTACAAGATCCAGTAAGGTTATGAAATGGCCAACCACGGAGGCCAAAGAAAACAGAGACAAAGGACTAAGAAGACAAAACAAAAGCTACATAGGATCGCCTCTGCAACATAAACCAAGACCACATGCAGAGCCTTCCGTATTATTGGACTGGCAGGGGAGGAAACGGCTCGTCATGGCAGAGCAGCCATATACAGTGATAGTGTGTCGAGTGTAGAGCTATCTACACAGTGCTGAGGCATTATCCAATACTTGCACTGCTAATAGCTTACTTGAAGCGGGGAGTAACCTGCCTCTTAGTACTTTAAGCCAATCCTTCGGCACTCTTCTCTACACCTTCTATGCTACAACCAACCATCTCGTAATTGCTTGTCCAATCCTGCAACTAGTGTCATCTTGCCATTGAAGATTCTTGCATTCCTCTCTATCCAAAGATTCCAACAGTAAGCATGTAATGCAGTCCGAGCACACCATTGGATCGGGCTTGACAGTTTGCAGTACGACCACTTGTTGATTGTTACAGTAATATCCACATCGTTGCATCCATCACCTTCAATCTTGACATAGTTGCTCAATAGCCTCCAAACTTCATTCGAGAACTTGAAGCTGGTGAACAAATGGTTAACTGTTTCTTCCTCCATCTCACACAGGGCACACCTGTTAGGGAAACTGAAACCCTTACTCTTGAGTTTATCCTGTGTTAAAGGATGTCCATGAACCTTGGCCTTGTTCGATGTGCATCATTCTCTAGAATGTACTCCTTAGTTTAACTATCTGTGACCAGGGACTACAGCCAACCCCCCTTGAACTTCTCTGGGCATTCATTTTGAATTTGGGTTGGGGAACTTAATTGAGATAAGTTCTCTCCAAGAATATATTTCTTGGGCAAATTTCTGCCACCACTTGTACAATAATGCGATATTGTGAGTCTCCAAGTCCCTAATTCCCTATCCACGCCCATCTCATTTGAGTGTTGCATACTTGCCATGAAACAAAATGGAATTTCTTCTTTTCTTAAAGGTCTGACCATATGAACTCTCTATGTACTCTTTCCATGGTTTTGATCACACCTTTGGGAGCTAGGAAGAGTGAACTCATACAGAGGCACTGCCTAGCCAGTACTATTCAACATAATTCTGCCACCAAGTGAGAGATAATTACCTTTCCATCCATTAAGTCTTCTTTTCATTTTGTTGATGATCTTGTTCCAGAAGGATGGGGAAGAAGGAGAGGCTCCTAGCGAAAATCCGAGGTAAACAGCCGACAAGTATTCCCATTCACATCCCAAAAATTCAGCCAATCTTTCGATGTTTTGTATTTCACCAATAGGGAAAATCCGAGATTTCTCATGGTTAACCTTTTATCACGGTGACACTCTGAAAACATATAAGAGTCACCAATATATTCATCACTTCGTCATCGGATGCTTCGCAAAATATTATCGCATCATCCGCATAGAGCAAGTGACTACTTGCCTCACCCCCTGCGAGTGTTCTCATCAGCACAGAATCCTGATCTAAAACTAGCATTGAAGATTTCATTTAAGATGAACGAGAGTATGTCCATTCTGAAGTTAAACAGGAAAGGGGAGAGGAGGTCTCCTTGTTTAGCACCTCTTTGCATCCCGAAGAAACGAAAGCCTTGCCATTGACAAGTACAGAGAGCTTTGTCGAGGAGGTCAGCCCTCTAATCCACTTCAAAAATCTGGAACCCCCATGGCTTCCAAAGTCTTACACAGTGAAAATAAGTAAAACGCGGAAAGAAAACGACGCACGATTTACGTGGTATCCCTGTTCAATTGAACAGGACTAATCCACGGAGAGCAGAGCTCTCGATTGGTGTTTACTAAGCAACAGCAGAAAGTGGCTGCGCCGTATTCCAGTTACAAAACCATTATGCTAGAGCCAAATATAAGTACCCAACGACAGTAAACTAGGGCAGCTCTAGCATAAGAGGCAAATTACAAAATGGTTCACATAATTAATCAATGTGACTAATTACTCATCTCAATACTCCCCCTCAAGCTGTAGCATGAAGGTCACGAATGCCAAGCTTGGACAAGAGGAAATGAAACTGCTCCGCGCCCAAAGCTTTGGTGAGGATGTCGGCAAGCTGGGATGCAGTAGCAATCTTGCGAGGCTCGACATCACCAGAGATAACACGCTCCCGAACAAAGTAACAGTCCATCTCCACATGCTTTGTACGCTCATGAAAAACTGGGTTCGCAGAAATATGTAGAGCTGCCTGGTTATCGCAGTAGAGAGGAGTAGCGGCCATCTGCGGAGCGCCTAACTCGGTCAGCAGGTGCCGTAACCAGATGATTTCACTAATGGTGCTGGCCATGGCACGATATTCCGCCTCTGCAGAGGAGCGAGCAACGACCCGTTGCTTTTTGGTCCGCCAAGAAACCGGTGCAGAGCCGAGCTGAATGTAGTAACCAGTGGTAGAACGACGTGTAGACTGACAACCTGCCCAATCAGAATCACAATAAGCCGTGAAGGTAAGAGACCCCGAGGAAGGGAAAAACAAACCTTGCCCAGGCGCAGTCTTCAAGTAGCGAAGTATACGCGTGGCAGCAGCAACGTGGTCCGGGCTAGGGGCATGAACATGCTGGCTAAGCACATTTACAGCATAAGCAATGTCCGGACGAGTGACAGTCAAATATAACAGACGTCCAACCAGCCGACGATAGGAGCGAACGTCAGAAATGATCTGATCAGTCGGCCGAGTGAGAGTATGATTCTGCTCCATGGGAAAACGACTAGGGTGGGCCCCAGTGACACCAGCATCCTTCAGAATGTCAAGGGTGTATTTACGTTGGCTGAGAACAACGCCTTCAGGAGATCGAGCAACCTCGATGCCCAAAAAGTACTTCAACGGGCCCAAATCCTTGATGCTAAAGCGAGAATCCAAGAAAGTCTTCACACGGGAAATGAAAACTGAATCGTTACCCGTAAGGACCACGTCATCCACATAAATGAGAGCAGCAACAAAAGTTTCCCCTTTACGGTATAGAAAAAGCGAGTGATCGGCACGGGAAGCAGTGAAACCCAGCTCAGTAAGGGCCAAGGTAAACTTCTGGTACCAATTCCGAGAGGCCTGACGCAACCCATATAACGACTTTCGCAACCGACACACCCGGGTATCACCTTCTTGTTGAAAACCGAGAGGAACCTTCATATAAACTTCCTCCTGCAGATCACCGTGTAGAAAAGCGTTATTAACATCGAGTTGATGCATTTCCCAACCACGTTGTACGGCAAGAGCTATGAGAATGCGAACAGTGACGAGTTTCGCCACCGGTGCGAAGGTGTCATGAAAATCAATGCCTTCCTGTTGAGTAAATCCTTTGGCGACTAACCGAGCCTTGTAGCGTTCAACAGTCCCATCGGGGTGATACTTAATTTTGTACACCCATTTTGAGTCAATAGCTCGCTTCCCTGGGGGAAGATATTCCAAAGTCCAGGTACCATTTGCTTCCAAAGCCAATACCTCTTTTTGCATGGCCTCGCGCCAATATGCATGAAGAACAGCGTCGCGAAAATGACGAGGCTCGTCAAGCTTAGAAATAGCAGCCAGGTAGGCCTTGTGAGCTGGAGTGAACCGATCATAACTCACGTAGTTAGCAATGGGATAAGTAGCGGCTGCATGGGAGCTACCGCCAGGGAGATCAGTGGCATAGATATCCAGCTTCGCAGGAGGGCGGCGTTCACGCAAGCCACGGCGAGGAAGGATGGGAGGCTCTTCGACGGAAGTTCCAGGAGAAGAATGCTCCATAATGGGAGGTGATGATTCTGGTGCATGCCCATGCACGTGGGAAGGTGCATGAGGAGCAACTTGGGTGGCGGTTGGGCTCTCTTGGGTGGCAGCTAGTTCACCACTCAATTCAGCCGCATGCAACTCACGATCAGCAACAAGCTGATCAAGTGGGTGCTCCCCCTCAAAGAAGACCGGCGGGGTGATAGTAGGGGCAGGCGATGATGAAATGCCCTCGGCCGAAGAAGCCAGGAACGGAAACTCATTCTCCACAAAGAAAACGTCTCGGGAAGAATAAATGCGGCGAGATTCCAAATCATAGACCCGATACCCCTTCTGTGCGAGAGGGTAGCCAACAAAAACACAGCGACGTCCGCGATCCGCGAACTTATCGAGACCATGTTGAGTGTTCTTGGCATAGACCAAGCAGCCAAAGGTCCGAACATGATCATAAGTTGGCGGGCGACCGAGCAAAACCTCAAACGGAGTTTTGTTACCTAAAACAGAAGAAGGCAACCGATTAATGAGATAGGTGGCAGTCAATACACATTCTCCCCAGAAACGAACAGGTAAGCCCGAGTGAAAACGTAGAGCTCGTGCTGTTTCCAGAAGATGACGGTGCTTGCGTTCAGCGACCCCATTCTGCTGCGGAGTATTAACGCATGAAGTTTGAAGTAAAATCCCATTATCGGCATAGTAGTCCTTGAGAGAATTCGTTTGGAACTCCAGTCCATTATCAGACTGTATCAGGCGAACCTGTGTCTGAAACTGCGTGCGCACCATTTCACAAAACAGGCGAATATACTTCTCCGCATCAGACTTATACCTCAGGAGATAGACCCAAGTAGTGCGGCTATAATCATCCACCACTGTCAAGAAAAAGTGCGAGCCATCTATAGAAGGGGTCTTGTATCCGCCCCAAAGATCAATGTGAATTAACTCAAAACAACTGGATGTTTTAATAGAACTAGATGGAAAGGGCGTGCGAGTCTGTTTGGCACGCATACAAGAATCACAATGCGACTTAAACCAACTGTGTTCTTGACAACTAAGAAAATCCTTCAAAAGTGACATTCTCTCAAAAGAGGGGTGTCCCAAACGATGATGCCAAAGAGTCTGACTTCCCTTCCGTGCTGCTGCCATTGCGGTTGAAACCCCAGCCTCTCTTTGCATCTTCTCTTCGCGAGGTAAGTAGAATAAACCATCACGGAGGCGGCCCAATCCAATCACGGTCTTGGAGCGTAAGTCCTGAAGTACGCAAACATGTCCCAAGAAAAGCAAAGCTACATCATTATCCCTGATTAGCCGACTCACAGACAATAAGTTGCACTTGAATTGAGGTACGAGAAGAACACGATTCAAGGTGAGCTTCGAATTTAGAGGCACCGAACCAACACCCTCTACTGGTATATATTTTCCATTAGGAATACGAACTGGTGAGTGATCAGATGAATAGTTAACTTTATCAAACCAATTCACGTCACTAACTATATGCTCATTGCAACCAGAGTCAATGAGCCATTCATCGAAGTCAATAGTATTACCGGCCATATGTGCAGTGGGATCCGGAGTGACGGGCGCAGGTGCTGAAAGAAATTGCTTCAATTGAGCAAACTGTGACGCCGTGAGTCCTGGTATGGGGCTCTCTTCGGCATCAACATGGGCTGCTCGCGCGCTGCTCTCACCCTTCTGTTTCTTACGATTTTTCCCAAAGTCAGAAGGATACCCAATCAGCCGGAAGCACTGCTCTCGCAGGTGGCCAAGCTTGTTGCAATTAGTGCAACGAACCGGCTCTTCACCACCATCGCGATCCTTCTCGTTGCGCGCCTGGTAAGCTGCGGTCTCAACAGTCGGGCGACGGCCATTTGTAATCATCCGCTGTTGTTCCTCCGCTGCCACTTGTTGGTACGCCTCTGCCAAAGTGGGAGTAGGTCGGGTGCTTAGGATTTGACTTCGGACAATCGAGAAGCCATCGTCCAGGCCTAGAAGGAAATCATTTAGGCGCTCACCCTCCTGCTTTTCTCGCATCTGCCTGCCTATATCACAGCCGCAATTGCCACAGCTGCAACGTGGATTGATGCTCACGGACTGAAGCTCATCCCACAAAGTTCGAAGGTTTGTGTAAAACGCCGAAACAGAAGACTTTCCCTGCCTAAGAGAAACGATCCGACCCCGAAGATCATAGGCTCTCATTGCTGAACTTGCTCCAAATCGCTGCTGTAGGTCTGTCCAGATTTCTCGTGCCGTCTTAGCCGAACGAACACTATTCCGAACCTCTTTAGTCATAGCCGTCTTCAACCACCCTTTCACCATTGCATCACATTGGTCCCAAGCGTCCTCTTTAACTCTGGTGTCCGCCGCTGATCGCGGCAACGTTCCATCAACGAAATTCATCTTTTTCTTCGCGATGAGGGTTTCCGACATATCATTGACCCACTCACCATAGTTCGAATCTGAAAGGAGATCACCTCCGAACAGTTGCCCAGGATTCTCTGACGGATGCAGGTAAAAGGGAGAATTGTGTGGTATAGAATCCAGATCGGCAGCAGCCTTCTTGCCGTCTGAAGTATCTCCGTCCTTCGTCATGATCACAAAACAGGATCACAGCTCTGATACCATGAAAATAAGTAAAACGCGGAAAGGAAACGACGCACGATTTACGTGGTATCCCTGTTCAATTGAACAGGACTAATCCACGGAGAACAGAGCTCTCGATTGGTGTTTACTAAGCAACAGCAGAAAGTGGCTGCGCCGTATTCCAGTTACAAAACCATTATGCTAGAGCCAAATATAAGTACCCAACGACAGTAAACTAGGGCAGCTCTAGCATAAGAGGCAAATTACAAAATGGTTCACATAATTAATCAATGTGACTAATTACTCATCTCAATACACAGGAACTCCCAATTAATTGTGTCAAATTCCTTTGCTATGTCGAGCTTTACCACCATGCTAGGCTTCCCACTTTTCCTACGGCTATCAATTAATTCATTTGCGAGGAAAACAACTTCATGGATCTGTCTTCCCCTAGTTCCAGAAAACTGATATTTGGAGATCGCAGAACCCATGAAGGCTGGAGTCGAGCGTTGGGCACTTTGGAGATTGCCTTGGTCAGGCTTCCAATCAAACTGATCGGCTTGAAATCAGTCATGTCATCAATCACATCCTTCTTTGGCACCAGGCAGATAAATGAATGCGCGAACGAATTTAAGAAAGTTCACTTGAGGTAGAAGTCATCCATAGCTTTGAGCACGTCGGTCTTGATTATATTCCATGCCTTTTTATAAAATTTCAGAGTGAAACCATCCGACCCTGGCGGTTTGCCCCCGTTGTAGTGGCTGATGGATTTCCCGATTTATGCTTCCAAAATGGGCTTTATGAAATGCTTGTTGTCCTCCATAGTTTGGGAGCACGGCTTATAGTTGATGCCTTGATGGGAAAGGGTCTTCTCATGTCTTCCTCAACAAACTTTCCTTGAAAGAATTCATTGAAAGTTGTCTAGATTCCATATGTATCCTCCACCATAAGGCCATTGACTATAATTCTTCGAATCTTATGTTTCCTTTGATTTTGGTTTGCAACTTTATGGATATTAGAGTATGTGTAGTACGAGTAGTATTGTGTTATGCTATTAGTACTAGTTCGTAATTGGGTAGAGTTATATTCCTTATTAGAGTCGTAGAAGTTATGTTATTTCCCTATTAGTGTTAGGGTTATTATAGAAGTCAGTTTTTGTACTCTATATAAACCCTATGTGGTGTCAGTAATAAGATACAACAGTTTCCACCGTATTTTCGATTTTCCAAAATGGTATCAGAGCCTAGTTCAAAAACCTAATGGAAAAATCCTAAGCTTTCTTTTCTTCTCCGTCCGCCACCCACCATGAGTCCCAAATCGCCCGGAATTTAGTTCTTTCCGTTCCCTGCTCGTTCCTTTGCTGCTCCAATTATCATTAGTACTTCTCTTCCTTTGTTAGCTTCATTGGGAGATAAAACAAAACCCATGGTTTTGCCGTGTCAACTTTTGTTGCAGCCAAAATACCATATCCGCCTCGAGTTGTAGAGACCATGTGTAACTGCTTCCGCCTTCCATTGTCCTGGAGTTTGGTTGATTTATCAAGTTCCATTGTTCTTGTCGGTTGAATGAAAGAACTCGATGTTGCTTCTGTTGCATGTTCGGCTTGGGAAGAAAGGAGTCGCCAATAATCCAGCAACTTCCTCCTTTTCGTGTTTATGTCAGTAAGTCTCTCCCGATCTGCCTTCGTGACTTGTCCTTCAAGAAATTTGGAATCGTGTTATCGTTCTGTTTTATGGTGTTGTTCGGAACACCTTGGTTAAAGATGTTGTACGGAACACCTCTGTTTGATAAATGTTGTCTGGAGCATTTTTTGTATGTTTTTCTGTTTTGATGATGTTGTTCGGAACATCCTGATCGCCACGTTGTTGTTCGGAACACGTGGTTTTGTTTCTGTTTCGACGATGCTATTCGGAGCATCTTGACAGCCGTGTTACTGTTCGTAGTATACATGGCTCGGTGATTTGGTTTTCTTGGTTCGACGATGCTGTTCGGAGCATCTATGGTTTGTTTCGTGATAATCGGTTTCTGGAGCTTCTTTGGAGGACAAGTGTTTGGAACGAGAATGTAGTTTTGGCAAGAGATCGTGTTACATCCATTTTATCACCATCGACGTTTCACGAGGCATTGGACATGGTCTTCATCGACATCAGCATATTTGGCGGAGAAGTTATGTTTTTCATTGTTTTGTTTTCGGTCACATTGTTCGTAGTAATTTGTGTCATTTTTGTTTCGGTTTTCAAATTGTTGGTAAGTAATTACCATCAATTTGGGGGAGGGTATTAGAGTATGTGTAGTACGAGTAGTATTGTGTTATGCTATTAGTACTAGTTCGTAATTGGGTAGAGTTATATTCCTTATTAGAGTCGTAGAAGTTATGTTATTTCCCTATTAGTGTTAGGGTTATTATAGAAGTCAGTCTTTGTACTCTATATAAACCCTATGTGGTGTCAGTAATAAGATACAACAGTTTCCACCGTATTCTGATTTACCAACAATGGAAATATGCAGAGTTTTTATCTCCTACCTTGAGACAAAACTCACATAATCTTTGACGCCACATAAATTCTTCCATTAAGAGTGTATTCTCCAGGTCACACTTCAGCAACTATCTTGAAATACATTGAGATTCATTCAGCTACCCGCGCTCTTCATTCACATCCAGGCTCTTGATTTTTTCAAGTAGGTCCGCTATTTTCCCGTCAATCTTACCAAAGTGCTCTTTGTTCCATTGTTTGATCATCATTTTGGTTTGCTTGGCCTTCTATACAAATCTCAGGATATAACCCAACCCCATAACTGGTACATTCCACCAACCTACAAGATGAGAGAAGAAGGAAGTTTCAAGGGTACACATATTTTCAAATCTCCACAGGTGGCAGAATTGATCGGCCCTTCCCTATTGCATTAGGATTGCATTGTGGTATGATTCCACGCGATCGAGGGCATCGAGACCACATGGTATTCGAAGCCGAGATTGATCAAACCCCTATCAATCGCAAGCTTTGAGATCTTCTCCTCAACAACCCTCTCCGATTCTATGTGTACTATTGGTATTCCAGTTTGTTTGTAATTATAGTACTTACTTGGGTTAGGATACGAAACTCAATAGTTATGTAGGAAGATATCTAATCGCCATTTTTGTAGTGGTAAAGATGGAAAGTAGCAAATAGGATAGAGGGTTGATCAGATTTTGGGGCCAGTTGACAAATTTTGGGAGCTGCCGCGGATTCCCGAGTGGCTATTACTATTAGAGCACTTTTCAAATCTACTCCAAAAAATCAATGGACATTATCTCATTTGTTTTAGATAAGATTTCAGAAATTTTTGCACATAAAAACTAACTTTTGTGCTCTACAAGATGATATCCATTTGGATATTTTTTTAAGCAAAATTTTTTATGAGATCTTACTACAGTCATATTACAATATAACCACTGACAGTGATATGATATCACAGGATTAGTGATGGCAATGGGGCGGGATGGGTACCTCATTACCCATGTCCCGCCCACGCTACTGCGGGCCAGGACGGGCGGGTAATATTCGTACGGGTAAGGGATTGGGCAGGTCGACTTACTCTTACATGTTATTTGGAAAAAAAAGATCAAAATTGTATTTTTTTTTATGATAAAACAAAGGAGAAAACACTTTATGAATGAAAAATAGTGATAATAGAATATGTAATTGAGTTAACTAGTTAAAAGATCGACTCTAACCAGTTGAAGAAAAGTCAAAATAGGAGAAATATGAATAGATATTGCAAGAAAATGAGATAGAATGGGGCAGGACGGGGCTAGGCGGATCATAAGTAGATACCCATTCCCTGCCCCACGCTACTACGGGCCAGGTCGGGTATTACCCGCGGGAAGGGTTCAAATTGCCATCGCTACAGAGGATGTTGATATGATGTTGGTATGAGGGCTTAGCTTTGTCAAAATAATTTGATGACATCATATCACTATTATATCATAGTATTATCAGTATGATAAATTGACATAATGATATTATCATGATACTATGCTAATATGATGTTGGTATGAAGTCTTATGTTTGACAAAACATAACAAAATGCATATATCATTGTGTATATCGTAATTAATGTGTTTTTCCGAGTTAAGATAAAGGAGATGAGTCTTATGACTGTCATATCACGATATTAACATTGACAGTGGTACGATACTGATATGATAGTGGTATAATATTGATATTATGTTGATATAATAGTGATATGAACGTTGGTATGAATTCTTATGTTTGACAAAACATAACAAAATGTAGATAATTGTGTAGATCACAATTAATACGTTCTTTCTATACAATTTTTGTGTTGAATATTGAGCACTTCTACTATGCTATATAGCATTGGTGCTTTAGTGTACAACTCAAAGTTGTACCATAACATTAAATGTATAAGTTTAGGTTGTACCATAAAGCAATTTGTACCATTATGTTATGGTACAACTTTACAACTTGAAGTTGTACCATCACATAAAGGTACAAGTTCAAGTTGTACCATAAAAGAATTTGTACAAAAAGTATAGGTACAATCTGAAGTTGTACCATGACGTAAATGTACAATTTTAAGTTGTACCATAAAAGCAAAAATCTATAGCACCAATACTATATAGCATTGTAAAATTTCTCTTGAATATTATGAGTTATAATGAAGGACTTATAAGTCATCAAATTCAAAACAAATGATATTGCCACTAGATCAATCCTCATTCTAAGCATGCCGTTCTTTCTCATCACCATTGTTTCCAACAGTCAGTACCCAGACACAAGTAACCTTTCTTTCTTACTTTCTGTTGCTGAACAGTCCAAAGGTTATATATATGGCCGTGTCTCGTACATTAATTTCCATACACATGCACTATTCCGTTGCCACCACCAACTCCTCCAAGTTCAAAACCAGGCTAAAAAAAAAGGACCTTCATTCACACGACCAGTCCAGGTAATTTACAGCTAGCTCGCCTCGCCTCGCAGAAAAAGAAGAAAAAAGAAATGGCAAAATTGCAATCACATCACCGCCTCTCAATGCACTGTCCAAAAAAGTCCCCCCGCGAATTGGCCGCGTTATTTACCCTGCATAATTCAAAAATTATAAAACCACACCCTTTCTCATCTCCCATAATTCATAATCTAAACCAAACGTCCCCCTAAAATCTTTCCCAAATCAGCGACACCCTTTTCTCTATTTTACCCCTTTAGTCCCGTTCTTTTCACCTTTTACTTTTTCCCCCCCAACCTTACATAAAAATTTAAACCCCCCCTTTTTTTCCTAATATACACCGGCAGGCACAAAATAATTGTCCTAATCCACCGCATGGCCGCCAATCACTCTGACCCTCCCCCTGAGCCTTCACAAACTAACCAACCGCCACCGCCGCCCACCCTCCCTCCCGCCGTCCAATCGCCGCCGCCAGCTGCCACCACAACCGCGCCTTGCTCTCCGACCTCCCCTTCTTCTTCGGGGCGGCATCCGCGGTACAGAGGGGTCCGGGCCCGGAGCGGGAAGTGGGTGTCGGAGATCCGGGAGCCCAAAAAGACGACCCGGATTTGGCTGGGGACGTACCCCACCCCGGAGATGGCAGCCGCCGCATACGATGTCGCAGCGCTGGCGCTCAAGGGGCCGAACAACACCCACCTCAACTTCCCCAGCTCCATTGTCTCTTACCCTGTCCTCCCGCCTTCCCCTTCCGCCTCCGACATTCGCGCGGCCGCTGCCAGGGCAGCGGTCGCCCGGCTGCCCAAACCGGTTTCGGTCGCAACCACTGCTGGTCCGCCCGCCGCCTCGGAGGACGAGAAAGTGATGATTGTTGAGGAGGAGGAGGAGGAGTTCATGGACGTGGATGAGCTGCTCAACATGCCGAATCTGCTGGTGGATATGGCGGGAGGGATGATGGTCAGCCCGCCACGGATCGATACGTCGTCGTCCGTAGACGATTCGCCGGATCGTTCAGATGGCGGGGAGTCGCTCTGGTCGTATCACTTGGGAAATTAAAGTGAGACAGAAGAAGAAGAAGAGGAAACTGAAACAACACGTCCCACCCGATTGTTGAATAAGCATTCTAATATGTGCTTAAATCGTATTATACGAACTCTATTATAAAAACTATCTCTTTAATTATGCGATTTTTTTTGTATACACAATTGTCATTTTTCATCCATCACATGTGGATTAGCGGATTTCTTATAATTGGTGCTTCTGCTCGTACAACCATTTTTATGGTAAGAGATTGTGATCCAACTACTCGTTGTAACGATTTATTAGACCGTGTCTATAGGCATCACGATGCATGTAATTATATCACATCTCAACTGGGTATGTATATTTCTAGGGTATCGATCTTGCTAGCTAGCCGTGTAGGCATATTTCATGCTTCCGCCTATCAGGTTCTGTGAAATTTTATGCCTCCTTGCCAGGCCCTACGCATATGTTTCTGCTGCTGGTGGTGGTGGTTTAATTTATTGGCCATGGAAATAAAACATTTTGGTGCTACTGAAGCAAAGAATGAATGAGGACGTTCACAGATAGAGACCAAACAATCTACCTATATAGCTTGGATCTTCATAGATTGAGTAGGAAGTAATTGCAGTATTCCGTACCAAACCGGTTTATACCGGTGTGCTCGTTTTGTAAATGAAATGGTCCGACCGCGGTATAATTGGTACATGCCGGAAGAAATGCTATTTCTTAACAGGTCGTTGTAAAAGGAACAAATTAATTTAAGTGAGATCCTAAATAATTTCGGTTCTGGAACAAAATGACCAAGAACAAAAAGTATGAGTGTTATTGATCCTACAAGCATGTCAACATGTACAAAGTTGTCATGCTCGTCATCTCTGATGTGACATCATTGACTGACGAACAAGAAATAGAGTTTCTTCTTTATTAATATCGTTACGATCGTTAACCCTAATCAAGAAAATAAGATCAATACATAAAATTTTCTACTTTCCTTTTCAATTTATTCCTTCCACTATCCTCCAACAAAATTAATAAATAAAAAAAATCCTCACTGACCGACATTCTAACAAGTAAATTATTCTTTCCATTATAATTCACTAGTGACTAACACATGCAGAGACTTCCCAGATGAAAGGGGTGAAGGGCTGCTTTGTTCAATAATGCACTATCCTTTGAGATATGAATATGCAACTGGAAGTGTTTGATATCTGTGTGATGGATTTCAAATCTAGAAGGAGTGAAATATGGTTGATGGAATTGAAGGGAGGATGTAATGTAATACAATTGATCCCACCGGCCAGCTGCTAGCTATGTATATAGATGTGTGTGTAATGAATTCATGGGAGTTAACCTTTTACTGGTTTAAATGATTGTGCCCCTGGTTGAAATAGAATAATTGAACATTTATTTTGGGCTTAAGACGTAGGGTGATTTGGAAGTTGTAATTGTTTTGTTGAGATTGTTACTATACATGTATTGTTTAGAATGAATCATTTTATTTATTTTTTAGCAGAAAAAATATATGGATTGTTTCTGTAATGTGACAGAAACTATCACACAAAATGAGTGAGTGTTATATTTCAAATTTTAGTTGTGATTGTTGAGATAGTTGAGTTGAGATTGTTTTGTCTCAACTTTTAGCTGATGTGACATATACAATCACACGTACCAAACGTTGTATTCTACAATGCATCAAATTCGACAATACATGTATAATATTATACATGCATTCGCAACAATACATCGATTTAACAATCGCAACTTCAAACGATGGAGCAAATTTCACTCGTTTAAGGTTTTTTCCCCTTCTTTCCCATGAATGCTTTTCCCAAGAGTAAAATTTCACTCGTTTATAGTTTGGCTCTCCTGTAACTTCTGTAGAAGCAACTTTTGACTGGAGCTTTTAGAGAAGTACTTTTCAAAACAAGTAGTTGAGTGTTTGGCTGGAAAACTACTAAAAGTGCTTTTTAATATAAGAGGTTATGTAAAATGACTATAAAGAGTTTATAATATAAAATATGAATAAAAATAATAAACAATGAATAATAGTCAAAATGGGATCTATCTACATCTTCACATAATAAAATAGCAGAGTGAGAAATAATGTTGTTCCATTTCAAATTTCTTGCAACTACGAGAGTGAAAATAGGAAGGACATTTTGGTATTAACAAATACTTTTTATTTCTTATTTATTAATAAAAACACACATATTGGGATTTGAACCAGGGTCACTCTAAAGAAAGGTAAGGGTTATAACTAATCACACTAAGTATATGACTCACCACGGATACACCGCGAATTAATCCCGACTAGAGCTCAAGCATAAACTCTAGTCAGGTGCAGTATAGGGCAAGTATGTTTTAATTGTCAAACCCGGGAAAGTCCATGTAGCCCTACTTTAATCGCTTAGTTTGTTATCTAGCAAACGTTTTTGGGTTTAACACTAAGAAAGCTACAAATGAAAACAAGCAAGTAAAGTAAATCGAGGTTGTCCCAATGAGAGAAGAGTTCACCTGGGTGTTGCTCCCCCTAGCTACATATCAAGATCGCTCAAATCGAATGCAAATGTGTGGAGGTGTGTTAATACACCGTAGGAAGGCACAACAAGTGAAAGAAACCTCACTCTTTTAATCAATCGGTTAAGGAAAACAATTACGCTAGGAACCTTAGCTCTCTCAATCAATAGATTAAGGATTGCTACAATAAACTAGGGAGTCTAGCTCTCTTAACCTTTCGGCTAAGGATTGCAACAATAAGCCAAGAGTCCTAGCTCTCTTAATCGATAAAACTAAGGGATGCATGACCAATCCCTCGGAACTTAATCTGGACAACAAAGTAACACCCATGTTAAAGTGCTAAATCGAAGTTTGAGGTTTGCCCTAATTTTTCCTAGTTAGGTGACTCAGTTGGCCAAGGAATCCAGCTTATCAAAGCCTCCTAAAAAAATGGGGATTCTCTCTACCTAGGTCAAATTGGCATAGTAATGAGAAATGGAGAACACAACCCAAACATCATGAAAACTGTAATAGAGACATGCTAACAGAGACTCGGTTTGAGAACTGTAAGCCATGTTCTACTCCAATGGAACATAACTTAAAGCTTAGCAGAACCAGTGGAGATCTACTGGATGATCTGACCATGTATCGGGCTATTGTGGGGTCACTCAGATATCTTAGTTCGACTAGACCAGATATTGCCTATGCAGTACAGGTAGTGAGTCAGTTTATGGGCATCGCACGGACTATGCATTTAGATGCAGTTCACAGGTTCCTACTGTACTTCCAGAACACTCAAGATGTTGGCCTTTTCTTCCCTGCTAAAGGGGAGCCTGTGTTAGAAGCATTTGCAGATGCTGATTTTGAGGGATGCCTGTACACTCGGGGATCTACCTCTGGATGGTGTGTGAAGGTTTGACAGTTCTTTTGTGTCATGGCGATGTAAGAACAAGAGAGGGTGTCAAAATCTTCTACAGAAGCAGAATACAGATCTATGTCAGAGGTGAGCTTAAAACTGGTATGGCTTCAGCGCCTACTTGAAGAAATGGGTGTTACATGTAGCAAGCTTATGAGGCTATATGGTGACAATACAAGTGCCATTCGGATTGCAACCAATATAGTTCTACGTGATAGGATGAAACATATTGAGACGCATGTCCACTACATATACGACAGCTTGTCACTGAGGGAGTCATTCAACTTAGTTATTTGTAAACAGAAGAACAGATTGCAGATGTGTTGACTAAGGTAGTTGGGACTAGCCGCCATTGATACTTATCTAACAAATTGATGTTGCGTAAGCACCATCAATTTGAGGGAGTGTGTTAAAAATGATGGTTACTTAGTTTAGGTAGCTTATGGTAATTATCTCTTATTACTTAAGTTACTAAGCTAAGTAGGTAGGGTTACACGCCTAATGTAACCTAGCTATAGCTATCATCCCTCTTTGTACTCTGTAACATCTAAGCTGAATAAGATTAATTCTAGAGAGTTCTACCTCTCTCGTGCACTAATTTTTATTATCAAGAAACCATGTAACTCTGGTATTTGTGTTTTTTATTTTTCGACTTCTTATCACCTCCCTTATGGATAGAAAAATTATTGTCTTAAACCATTGATCTTTCACAAAGGTGTAGCAAATTAAAGCTATTGTTTTATGAGTAGAGCGAGTAAAATTTCTTAAAGAAGTAAGAAAAGAGTATGATGGGTCAGAGGGCCTGGAGATTTCACAATGGGTCATCCGCAAAAAGGTTAAAAAACGAAATTTCCGTCTTTGGCATCATACTTGTCGTTTCCCTAAAGAGATAATATGGGTGTCGATAGATCTTTTAAAGGAACCTATGATCATTATAATCTTTATGGGAATGATACTATAATAACTATTATAAGAATAAGTTAAAGGCATATGCATGCTTTGTTAAGCACATAATGACGAATGATTATATATCCACTGTTACACTACAGGCAATTGAATCATAAATTAACTAAAGTTTCATCCTTGTTAAGCATTAGTTTCAAAATCGGGTTTAAGAAGGCGTAATTTTGTGTACGCCTTAAAATGTCTTGTCTAGTACCTAGTTAGACAATTCAGGGGCGGAGCTACCTTGTTACTCGGGGGAGGGGGGCACCCCAGAGAATTCTGAAGATGGCGTGTAAGAATATCGAGAATTTTGGAAATTCTGAACAAATTAGCTATTATACAATTAACTTTCCGCGCGAAAATTATAAACTTTGGCTAGCTCTAGTCCAGTGGAAAGCAACTTTTAGTATCTTTCGGGTACTAGGTTCAATCCCTGGCAGGACCATATTTTTGCAGATTTTCTCTTTTTAGTTTAATTTTTGCTTAAAATTTGAACTAATTACTTAACTATTGTACTTCATATTCATATATTTTCTAATTTTAAAGTTCAAACCAGATAATTAAAGATGAAGTATGCTGGTCATTTATTATTTATTTTGAACATACCATTACATAAAATTTGAGTTTATAGCATATGTTTACATCTTTTAATTATCTAAAATATTACTTGGGTTTCTAAAATACTGTTGGGTTTCTATAATGAATGAATTATTATTTATCTTCTTCGAAAATTTTGAAGGATACTATAAAAAAGTTCGGCCCCCCGATCTTTGGATCCTGGCTCCGCCCCTGAGACAATTAGACATTCATAACATCTAGACGACGTCTTTTGGGCAAAGTTAAGTATGATAATTAGCGTGGGACATGATTAATCTAAGTGAGGCATGCTTAATGTACTAACAGTCCGAGAATTAAAAAGAATTTATGTCTAATCTTCCCAAAATGACACTATATATCTCCCAACCCTCTGGCCTTCTCTTCACCAGCGTCGACTACAGAGCAGCCATAATCCATGACTTTTATAAACTTGTGATTCTAGGAAATAATTATCAGCGGTGGATCCCGAACATAGTAGAGCACTGGATCGCATTTGAATATAATATTAGATGCCGTAAATAAAAATAGTTAACATTCCAAAATTTTAGTATTTGAAATAATAAAATAGTTACAAAACTATCAGCGGTAATAGACAAATGGCTAATATTTTAATGCATTACAAAAGATTTTGCTAATATTTTATATTTCAAAAGGTTTGGCTAATAATTTGAAAAGTCTGAAAGGTATGATTAATAAATTGTATTTACCAAAAATATATAATAACTATAGTTTCATTAATTACAATGCCAATTGTAATAGAAGGTTTTTTAATTTGGCAAATCCCATCAATAATATAATCTTCATCCATATCAATAGCATACTATCTCTCAAATAAAATAGCTATGCAATCAATGAAAAAGTCATCGGGCATTTTGTTGTGCAAATTAGTTTTCACATATTTCGTTGCTTAAAATGTTCTCTCCATGGAAGCCGCTATAAACAGGCAAGGTCAACACTAGACGAATCAACCAATTAATAAATCAATTTGTTTGGAGGATTTTCTTATTTTAATGAAACTTTATACAGTCTTTTACGTTTTAGACATTTAGAATTTCTAGGCTAAATTGGGAGTAGTTGTTTGCATATGTTTATCTAGACCGCTTTTCTAGCTACACAAAATTCTATTATTAAATAACACTTGATCGACTTCTAATAGACTGGGCTGAATACCTAAAATCAAAAAATCTGTAAGCACTATACTAGTTCTGAATCCACCGAAGGGCTGGGCCGTGGCCCGGGTTGGCCCAGCCATAGATCCGTCGCTGATAATTACGTACTTTTATTGTTGTTAGGAGTTAGCTAAGTTATTAATCATTTGGAATAGAACTAAAGTAAGAACATGCTATAAAATTGCTATTTCTACTAAAAATGGCTACTTTTGCTAACATGCCTAGCACCTTGTTGAACCTTGCTCAAAATATATGTTGGGTCTAAAACTGAAAGTATTTTTTAAGTTTACTAAGAATTCAAGACAAGTATGCAACTTTTTATCCCGTATAAATTAGAGGGAGTGACGTAGTCAAAATTGAAGTTTGGTGAGATATAAATATATTTATGTATTGAATTGTAAAGGACATTCTCTTCAATATATTCAATCAATTAGTCACTCATCCTATGACATTCACATCCTAAAACTATTACAAAGTTTTCATTTAAGTCCTTAAAGTTTCTTACCCGGAAAACAAACGTTGAACCCGATTTTGAAACCAAATGCTTGGTATCTTTGATCGATATCGGTGAGATATCGTAGCATGTGGCAAATAATCATTTGGCTAGTAATAGTCATTGAATGAAAGAAAGAAAAATACTTTCAAATAATGTAAACAAAAATCAAGCATATATGAACTCTGACCAGCAAAACGATGAACCCCAGGATTTCCCAGCAAATGAATTATACCATACCAGATCTGCTTGACCTGCCCATGGGACATCACATCATATTCATCATTGTTTGAAAACTTGAACAAGAAAGAACGCAAAAGCATAAAAGAAATCGACACAGCGTTTACGCGGTATCTCCAATTGATCGTGAATACTCCACGGGAGAGATAAGCCTCTCCAACTTCTTATCTTATTGTGTGTTGTACTAGCAGCTAGGGTTACATATGCACTTCCTCTCCCACTCGAGTAAGCAAACTTAGTTTCCACTAGCGTGGGCCCCGGCCAGTTGGCCGGAGGAAGGTGAGGTATGAAATTTGATGATATAATAAGGTGTATAGCTTATTGTTATATAGTTTTTTTTTTTGGAAAACACGTGATAAAAATAGTGAATTTTAGCAGGAAAGAGACATGAATGATGCAACGAATAAAAAATCGCCCTTATGAACCAAAATCAAGTACTTGTTACCTTGTGAAACAATATTGTTTCTGGTAATATGATGAGGTGGAGTAAGTTTTATAGAAACCGAATTCCATAAAATCGAATAAAAAATCGCCTATCCCGCCGGTTTTTGAGAAATGAGCATCTCACAATCGTTGCTAGCTTTTACTCGGCCCGTTGGCCAATTGATTTGCTTTATAAAACTTTCATCTTGTCGTCATTGTGCTTTCTGGTTTTTGTCAGGCCATGATAAAATCTAAGGAAATCAAGAACGAACAACACGATTTGGGATAGGAACCGTCGTTGTCGACTTGTCGCATCCCTAGAAAATGGTGGTAAACACGGACTCACCTGCCAAACTGGTTTGGATTGAGATTTTTATCGGGTATCAGGGAACCATGTGATTATAAATTAGACTTGATCAAAACGGGCCAAAACTTGAAATTCAGCCTGTTTGACCGACCCATGCCAAATTCTAATTCTTTACTTTTAAACTTTCTATTTGAAAATAAAAAATAGTGAAAGAAAAGAGATGACTGCAATTCGCCATTTGCATATCACTTATTCAGGAATAAAACCATAGAAATTCAAAAGGAACTGAAAAGGTTTAGGATCGTTTTAATGTTTAAAATAACCAAATAGATCTTTCTATTTAGTTTTTTACTAACAAATACCAAACGGTTCCCTATAAAATACACTATAATTTGATCATTATGGTAGCAAATAATTATATAATATATATTTGAAATGATAAAAATTGGACTAATTGGGTTTATCGAGGTTGAACCATTGAATAACTTTAAAATACATTATATTTTAGCCACTAAGATATAAAATAATAGCATAATATATATTATGCCAGAGAAAATAGTTTGTTTTAGAATGACAAACCAATGATGTTCATTTGTTTTACTTGATGGCCAAATCCCGTGTAGGTCAGGCACATTCAACTTTATTTTATGGTTAGCGGTTAGCCCATTAGATACCATGCATTAGCTTATTGTTAAATTTTTTATTTTTAGCAATAAAAAGGAGTATTGTTTTTGTTTTTTCATATATATTTTATCACCATGGAGAAATAAAAGGGGTTAAAGAAAAAAATTGACACTCTTGGACCCATATAAATCCACATGTGTATGGTAAGTTGGCCCGTTCCACAGAGAAAAAAGAAAAAAAATTGACACTCCCTATTTTACCCTTCCTACAAACGCTCCTAGAGCAGGGAATTTGAAATGGGGAAGGCTTTTTCCTCACTGCTATTTTATGTTTTTAATTTTAAAAGATACAACAAATGTACTTAGTGTTATTGGTTATGATCCTTGCTTTTTTTTTTTAAATGGTCATGGTTCGAATCCCAGTACGTGTGTTTTTAATGAATAAAAAGTTGAAGCAACCGGAACTTGGGTTGACTTCAATCGAAGTGAGTGAAGTCCAATAAAAGTTCAGGGAAAATGCAAGGAAAGAAAGTGGCCAGTTGAGCGAGGCATATATTAGTCCGATCAGAGTCCTCTGGGTGACGGCTGGATGGATGGGATGCATGAGCTGTGGAGTAGAAATTGGGAGTGTTAATCAAACCTCATCAATCATATTATAGTGGAGCGGCTTGTTTAAGGGCCTGAAGTACCGCACAAATTTCAAGGGTTACAAAACTAGTGTTTTACTATTTCTAATACGAATCGCATCACTCTTATATATATGATTGTATCATGGTGGCAAAACACGAGTTTTTGTAGATTTTGTAGTTCTGCATTTTGTATCCTATTTTTTCTTTATTTAAATTGAAAATAAAGTTATTCAAAGTCTAAGTAGTTTTGTACATATCAGAAACTATGATACACATATAAGGCCTAAAATGATGATTCTACTAATTACCATTGTCATGTAAGAAAGATGTAATACTTGCTTAATTAATTAACAAGAATATGTTGTCGACTTAACATGCACTATTCTTCCGTTGGCACCAACTCCTCCACGCTCAAAACCAGAACCTACATTCGCGACCAGTCCAGGTAAGTTACAGCTAGCGCCTAGCTGGCCTGGCCGGACACTAACACGTGTTTGGAGCAAGAGTGTCATCCCTGTTTGATACGTTGGCCTGATCAAGTAAGTGGGTTGACCGTTAATGTTCTGATCGCTTTATTCTGGATATATAAAAGAAAGTTATTATATTGTTTATATATTTATTAATTACATCACATATCATCTAACATGATTAATAATATAATAATATACCAAAACAACCGTCCTTAATTGAATTCAACGTAAAAGTGAAAATTGAAACACGCTCATATCACGGGACGGGATACGGTGACAACCCCTAAGGGGTTGTCAGATTGACAACCAAGAGTATTTTGGGTATGAAAAAAAGGAATACATTAATTACCTTTTCTATATTAATCAGATTGGGAATTAAAAACTCATATTAAATATATATTTTTTTTTTGAAATTTAAATCCTATACATTAATATCTCTATCTATCTCTCTCTCTTCCTTTCTCCTGCGGCCACTCCGCTTCGATGGACAGACTTTTTCTCCGGCGAATTCTCTCCGGCAGACTCCCTCCGGCAACCTGAAAAATGTACCAGTGCGTTAAAAAGTGTACCAATCCATTAGTCTACTGGTAATTAATATACCAGTGCTAGTGGTATGCTACTAGTGCATTAAAAAATGTACCAGTGCTAGCAGTGGCGGATTCAGAAAATTTTCACAGGGGTATCCTCTTCAAAAATTAAATTAAATAATTCGTATATTAAAAATATCATACTTGTAAAATTGTATAAATTTTTTATTAAATAATAAATTAAAATTCATATTTTGAAAAATAATATAAATAAACTCTGTGTCTGCACTGTTCAAAAAAAATCTACATATCCTACTAGACAATACTTCACGAACTTATCACATATTCGATTTCTAACCTTGTTCTTAATGTAGCTCAAAGTAGAAAAGACTCTTTCAACACTTGCCGTGTAACCATAAAATCAATTCAAAATTAAGGGTGGCGTGTACGTAGTTTAATTATTAGGTATTGAAAATAGTTGGGGATAAAGAAATAGTGTTTTACTGTTGCATGATGTTTAAAATAGAATAACAAATGAGTAGCAACATAATTAGAATATTTTTGATAATAGTAGTGTCCTAGGTCGGAATAACACGGACTACCGCTTATATTTTGTTAATCATAAACAAACTATTATCGAGGGTAGGATAATCAATTTTTCAAATGTTAGGGTGTGCCGGATTACCAATTATATTTTGTATACCCATACGAAATTACTACCGGAGGTTGGATAATCATTTTCCCAAATTTTAGGGGTGTCCCGGGACACCCCTAGAGGCCCATGTATCCGCCCCTGAGTGCTAGTGGTACGCTACCAGTACTAGTGGTACGCTACTAGTGCTAGTGGTACGGTACCATTACCACTTGTAGCGGTACCATTAGCAGTACCAGTACCACTGGTAGCGGTACCATTGCCACTGGTAGCGTACCACTAGAGACTAGCACAAAAAAAATCAGATCTGAAATATAAAAAATCACAGATCTGAAAAAAAAATCAGGGATGATGAAAGGGGGAGGCAGGGGAGAGGCAGTGACCTCGTGGCGATGGTGGTGGTGGGAGACAGAGGGCGGCGGGAGGGTTGCGACGACGGTGGTGGTGGGAGGAGGAGGCCGCGATGGTTGCGGGGCGAGAGACGTGACAGTGCTGGGAGGCGGAGGGCGCGACGACGGGAGGGCTGCAGCAGTGATGAGAGGCGGAGGGCGTGGCGGGTCGGCAAGACGGCTGCGACGACGGTGGTGCTAGCCGATAGAGAGAGAGGGAAGAGATGGGAGGAAGAAGAAGAATAGGAAGAAGAAAGATGGCGTGAGAGAGAGAGAGAGAGGGGAAAGAGAGAATGTAGGGTTTTAGGTATTAATAGGGGTAATAATCTAGTGTGGTCAATTTTATTCGTCCAAAAATACTCTTAATCCAATCCGTACCATTGATTTGAAAAAAAAAGAGACAAGAGAGAGAATGAATCCTATGGTTATAAAATGGGTTGTCAATCTCACAACCCCCTAATGGGGTTGTCATCATATCTTATCCCTCATATCACATCAATATTCAAACGTTCAACTCGGAAATGCACAAATATAATTTTGGCAATGGAAAAAATCGGAAAAGAGGCGTATTCAACAAATCAAAGGAGAAAAACCACGATGTATGACCTCCAGCTCGGGAACCTACTATAGATCAACCCGCAAGTGTGTGGCGCATCCCCCCCCCCCCCCCCCCCCCTCACATGGTCAGGATCAACCCGCAAGTAGTAATGGCAACGCGGCGGGGTGGGTACCTCAATGCTCATGCCCCGCCCCCCACGCTACTGTGGGTCGGGGAGGGCGAGTCGATCCACTTTTACATGTTATTTGATAAAAGTACACACAAATTTCAGTGTTTATGATCAAACGAAGGGAAAACACTTTATAAATGAAAAAATAGTGATAATATAATATGTAATTGAGTCTAACTAGTTGAAAGATCGACTCTAACTAGTTGAATAAAAATAAAATAAAAAAGAGAAATATGATATCAATATCCTATCTGACACGAATCGAAAAATACACACAGAACGGATTCAAATTGTCATTAGTACTCGCAACCGCAAGTTGACCACGTTAGTTTGGAGTGTCGCCTCACAGAAAAGAAACTACCTCCCAAAAGCACGTCTCCAAAAAGTTCCCCCAGGAAGTGACCGCGTTATTTACCCCTGCTGCCCATCACTTCGCTTATAAAAATACAACCACACCCCCTTTGTCCTCTTACCACAAATCACAATCAAATCATCTTTTTTTCTCCTAATCCAAACCCTCCCCCTGAAAATCCTTCCCAAACCATCCACACACATAAATTAAAAAAAAAAAAAAAAAACCTCCCGTCACACAAAAAAAATTCGAATCCCATTTTTTTTCCCCATATATACCTTCCCCTAAAAATAATTGTCCTAAATCCATCACATGGCCGCCAACCGCCTTCACTCTCCCCCTGAGCCCTCCCAAACTAACCAACAATCACCGCCGCCGCCATCTTCTCCCCCTAGCCCTTCTTCCGGCCGGTACAGAGGAGTCCGGGCCCGGAGCGGGAAGTGGGTGTCGGAGATCCGGGAGCCCAAAAAGACGACCCGGATTTGGCTGGGGACGTACCCGACCCCGGAGATGGCAGCCGCCGCATACGACGTCGCAGCGCTGGCGCTCAAGGGGCCCAACAACACCCTCCTCAACTTCCCCAACTCCATCTTCTCCTACCCTATCCTCCCTCCTTCCGCTTCCGCCGCCGACATTCGCGCTGCCGCCGCCAGAGCTGCCCTCGCCCTCCTGCCCAAACCGGTTTCGGTTCCAACCATCGCTGGTCCGGACGCCTCCTCGGAAGAGAAAGTGATAATAGAGGACATGGATGAGCTGCTCAACATGCCGAACCTGCTGGTGGATATGGCGGGAGGGATGATGGTCAGCCCGCCGCGGATCCATACGACGTCGTACGAACCGCAGGATGATTCGTGCGGCGGCGGCGGGGAGTCGCTCTGGTCGTATCACTTGGGGAAGTGAGAACAGAAGAAGAAAAAAAAAAGGGAATTTACCATGGTAAAATCTACACTACTTATAGAGATTATTATTATTATTATTACACGGCATGTATGCTAACGTGTTGGTTTCTTTCAGCCCCTAATTACTGGTACGTACTGCAACTACTATAGCTTTTTAATTACCAGATGTGTATTATTTTCAGTATTTGTGTGGAGTAATTATACAACAGTGTGTTGTTTGTCGAGTTGCATGGCACGATTGACAGAATTTGTGTGTACAGAAAGAACACTTGTGGCAGGTTAGAGATGGAGACTCGTGCTGCATGCCATGGTTTTTCTGTGCAGGCAGGCAGGTGAAAAAACAGAAAGAAAAAAAAAACTGAACAGAGATGTTCATCATATATTCTATTTCATGCTATCGCTTATCAGAATTTATTATGGGTCCTTTGCCAGGCCGTACGCGTCTCTGCTGCTGGTTTAATTTGGCGGGGGGCGATGGAAATAAAAAAGTTTTGCTGCTGGAGCAACAGGTAATTAGCATCCAATAAACCATTTTAAGGGGTTTTGCATATTGACAACATAACCGCGGCCTTTCCCATCCCTACGGGACTGCGGCTCTTCCGAAAAAACAATCACCTCAAGGCTTGTTAGTGTTGCGGTATATGATACACGATGGAACCTCGCTTTCAACAACTCAAGTTATTGGAATCAACTGATTCTTGACAAAGCTGATGCATATAATCTCCACCGCTGGGGAGAAGAATCCTGTGGGGTCGAATTCCCATCCCCGCCGCGAGATTCATGCCGGATGAGAGATCCAGACCAAGAACGTCAGAGAGTTTGGAAGATCTGTGTTGAGCTATGTGGTTTTCTGATTTTTTTCATATCTATGATGATCTGGTACTGGTTTTCCCTTCACTTATAGTGGTTTTGTTTTGTAGCGTTAGTTTTTTTTTTTTTTTTTATAGATCTGTGGTTTCGGATTTTTCATATGTGTGATCAGTTAGTGGTTTCACTGCAGGTAGAGTTTTGTTTTGGAACGGTTTTTTTTTTTTTTTTTTTTTTTTGTGTTCTGGTAGTGGGTAATGTTTTTACTTTGAAATGATTTTTGTAACGCTATTATTTTTCGTAATGATAGCAACTGGTATTGTTTTTGCCAAAATTTATATATGATTTTTTTATTTATTCCAGTAGTGATTCTCTTGCAGTGGCAATGTTTTGTTAGGTGAAGGAAGTCTGCGGGAGGAAGACAGGGAGGTGGTCAGAGAAGCAGAAGGAGTGTGAAAGGGATACTTGAGAAGAAGAAAATGTAATTAATAGAAATTTTTTATTTTCAAAAATGTAATATTTAAAAATAATAATTAATAAATATTTATTTTATCATACCCAAATTGTCTCTAGTTTGAACCTTCAAACGATGAGGTGGTGCATGGACAGAGACCAAACGTTGATATAGCTACTGGCTTCGATCTTCATTGATTGATCGTACAAAGTAAAGTGCCGCAACCAGCAAACTAGGCATGCAAGGCTGCAAACCTCGAGCAGTGATAATTTGTATTTTGATAATTTCAACAAATTTGAATCATTGATTTTCATTTTATGTCCCGAACTCTGATTAATTCATGGTCTTAATAATAAAACTCAATTAGCGTACGCTAACCTGAACTATATATATATTTTTCTTCTTGGTAACAATTTACTTGGTGCATATTCGAAGTAAAATTCATTATTCCTTCCGCTGCCCTAAAGCAATTTTTTTAAACTCCTTATCGACGAACATTCTATCAAGTAAATTATTCTTTCGATTATAAATAGAGGTGACAAATGAATTGAATTCATCGAATGATGGATCGAATTGGTGGATCCATGGATCAAATGAATTGGTGGATTCATGGATTGGATCAAATGGATTAGTGGATTGGATCAGATGACATCTAAACATTGGACCAAAGTGTAAAATTTAAAAAGTTCAGGTACTAAAATGTCATAATAATAAAAATTAATGTACAACAACGTAACTTTCCAAAGATATTTTGTTGAATAATAAATTTTAGGTATTAAACTGTACAATAAAAAAATAGGTACTAAACTGTTATTTACCAATGATCCATGAATCCACAAATCCGATTTGGATTTGGATTTAATGAATTCGATTAGTTGGATATTTAATTGGATGGATTAGATTGAATTTGTGGATTGGATTCAAAATTGTCAGGTCTAATTATAAGTCACTTGTGACTAACACATAGCTAGATTTCCCACAAGAAAGTGGTGTAGACAGACACCTTATTCAATCATGCACTATCCTTTGTCAATCAACTCTAGAAGGGGAGGAACACAATACCTGGTGATAGCAGTGACTCGATCTAACTACAACATCCCAATTAACGGTCAAGTATAACCGCCGACCGGATTTAGCATAGGGCAACCAAGCAATAAGAGTTTAGCATACCACAGGGATCTAGGCTTACCCTACTTCAGATTTAGGGTTAATTATCTAGTCAACCTAGGATAATGATTAATAAAATTAAGCTAACTAACATATACTAACCACGAACCTATCTATTTATAAGGTTTGGAGCTCTCTTGGGTTAAAGCCCCCTATTTCTAACCTTTAGATCGATGTTGAGTACTATCCTAACTCGATCGATTCACTATCCTACCATTATGAGATTGACTCACTCGGGACAGACCCAGAACGGCGAAGTGATGGATGGGTAGGAGCTCAATTCAAACTAGGGTTTCATATATTGCTAGGAGACCAATCGAATCAACTCCCTCGGGGATTACCTGGACAATATACGATAGGAGTGACCCGAAAAGGCCAATAGGGGGCTCTAAGGGGATTTTCTCCCTCCTAGGTCAAACCTCAATTGACAAGTCAAGGAATCCAAACTCATTCAATCCTTCCAAACATTCATCAAATAGATAAATTCATCAATCAAAGATAGAATTTGTCAAATTCATCAACAATGAAACAAAATCTAGACCTAGGGTTCTTAAACCCAAGAGAAGAGGGTGAGTTTCTAGAGAGAGAAGAGAGAAACTATAAATTGGAGCCCAAGATCTTCTTCTTCTTCTAGGCTTGATTCCTTACTTTCAAACTTGATCAATGCCTTCAATTAAGCTCCAAGATCACTCAAGAACTCACACTCTCTCTCTAGAACTCCCCTTTGGTGTTTTGGGTCGAAACCCTAGCGAAAGAAACTATTTCCTCTCCAAAAACCAGCTCTCCCTTTGCTTCCTTTTGCTGCTAGCTTTTATACCCAGATCGAAGGCCGTTCATGGTCTGAGTTCACGGTCGTGAACTCAAAGCATGGACCGTGATCTCGGCCAGAAATGCGTTGTTTCACTAAACCACTTCACGGTCTGGAGTTGAAGTTCACGGTCTTACGACCGTGAACTGACTTGGCGCTAGTAACCTGTAGAAACGCTCTGGAACCTGGCCAGTTCAAGATCACGGGGCAATTGTTACGGACTTTGGGCATTTTTTCACTTTTTCACTCTTTTCGACCTCCAATCGACCCGAAACTCGTCATCGACCTTCCCACACGTACTAGGACCTGAAATGTAACAAAACAAACACAACCTAGCGTAAAATAGGTCGAGGGACGGTGATCTACTAAGCAAAATGGATAATAAATGAGGGGTAAAATGTGTACATTTGGACCCGAATCAAGCAGAAACTAGGTTGCCCCTTATCTTTGCCTTTGGCCATTGTTAATTAAGGTTACAACGAACTATCAAAGTAACCCTTTACCTTGTGTTAGAATGGACTAGAATGTTGACAATGTAAGAAAGTAAAGAACACACATATTTACGTGGTTCACTAACACAATGTGTGTTAGTTAGTCGACGGGTAGAAGAGAGTCAATTTCACTATACTTGAGTATATACAGATTGCTTAGGGATATGAGAATTGAGAAGTATATATAGTACTTCTCTGAACGATCTAACCCTAATCCAATCTAGTAAAGAATAAGGTTGCATACCAGGCCATAATAGAAATCTAAAGTACGTATAAGCCCATACACCGTCTTGGGGGAACCTTGCTCCGCCGAGACCCCTAACCGGGCGCATCGCTCTTGGACCATAAATTATTGATCCAATGACTTCAAGTTGACGAAATATAATTCGATACAACTCATATCAATGCCTTGTATACATATGGTTAGGGGTGGGCACGCAGGTGGTTAATCCGCGGGTTGCCATCAATCCACCTGGAAATAACCCGAACCGCAAGCAGTGGGTGGATTATGGATTGATAAATCTTCTACCCCCACTTATGTGGGTGGATTGCGGTTTCACCGAATGATCTGCCCCATAATTTCACATGACAAAATGTTGTTTCTTATACTAACGAGTATTCATCATGTTTTCTAACCACAATACACACTGACCATCTAGTTCTAAAGGTGGAGAATAAAGAATATGTTTTGACTACTATTACTGATTAATTGTATTAAAGTAACAAAATGCATTAGTTGTCTCTACACAATTGATGGAGTAATGAAATTTTGATGCAAAAATTACATAGATTCACATGAGATAAAGTGGGAGTTTTTTAATTGATACAGTCTTTACTAATTTGTAAGAACTTATTGTACATGTTAGTCAACTTTCTTAATCAATGGTCAGTTGGAGAATTATTTTTGCGGATTAACCCACAACCCAACAACACGCATCCGTCACTCACCCAATCCAATCCACTGAATTATGCGGGTAGATAACGGATTAAAATTATACTGACCCGCTAATAAGCGGGGTGGCTCTATTTGAAAGCAAAATTCACCCAACTCACCTATTGTCCACCCCTACTAGCTAAAGACTAAAATGGCATATAAATGCATTAGACATTTAAGTTAATCGAACGTTTTTGTCCTTCTCTCGCGTCATAATCAGGGTCGCCTGCACCACAAATGGACCAGCTATCGTTCTTGAAATTAATGGTAGGCCTACTATGTCTAGTAAGAAAAGGGACTTGCTAGTCGACGAGATTAGGTGCCCCTTTCTTTGACTGGCACTCCATCGAGTCTCTTCGAAAGAAAAAAATCTAAGCTTGTAATATAGTGCAACGAAACGAATCTGGTTTTCGTCTGACCCTAATCATCATTTTAATTAATGTTGTTTTAGTGAAAGGGAGAGGTACGTAGTAAACAATTAGAGCGACAAAATCAGAATGAATTTTGGCCACAGATTATGCTTTTTATGGAAACTTAATTATGAGATATATACACGGTATCATCATGACGGCTATTATTTAATTACATATGGGCAAGAAGGTTAGATTCCGCAGCTCGATTAGAGGGGGATTAATTGTGTCTTTGAAATATAATACATATGATCAAAACAGGCAAGTAATGCTGATGATGTTGGTGTTGTGTCATGATGGTCTGTAGTAGACCTTCCATATTTGACAGTACGGGGAAGAAGACAAAGCGAGGCTACTCATTATACAACCTGCCTTGGCTAATATTATTTGAATTTTCTGGCTAACTAAAAGAAAACATACATAAAGTATCAACAACTTCACTTATCGGCTTGATCCAAAGGAGATAATATCAAGTTATCAACTATGGATGCGAATAGATTATCTCTCGATCGCAATAGGGCTATGATTATGATACCATGTCAAGAATTCCTTGATAACAATAGCTCGAATTGTTGGGATTTGGGAAAGGCTTTATTGTGGGGTCATATACGGCCACTTACTAACACACCGCCTCAAAACGAGAGTCGTCGTATATGGGCTTGAAGTTTGCCCATATGCGAAGAACATGTGTTTAAGAGAACATATGGGGGTCGCTGGGATTCAAACAGAAGACCCATCTCGATCATAGAAGGTTACGATACCATGTCAGGAACTAGTTGATCCAAACAACTTTAGTTATTGGGAGATGTTTCATTATTGGATCATATGCCACTTACAAACTAAAGTTTTTTCAAATAACTCGAGTTGTTGGGAGATGTTCAATTATGTATCATACACCACTTATTAAAACCCTCCCTCCCAGATGAAAGCCTACTGAAAAGGACTCAAAATTTGCATAAACATCAGAATACCAGGTTCTTAACAAAAGAAGTTATCAAAATTCGAAGAGAAAATCTATCGATCATATAAGATTATGATAATTAATGTCGGATCATTTTGAAAGTTTGTTTTTCTTTCTCACATGCATGCGATCTTTTTGAATAGGGGGTTTGTTGGTTTTTCCGCAGGCAGGTCGACCTTTGGAGCTTTTCAAGGTCGTCTCACCAGTCACCACCATCCATATATAGTATAATTCTAAGCCAGAAAGAGGATTGATTAATTTAGCTAGGTTTCTTCCTAATTATCTCTGCTGCTGCTGGTACAGTGCTTACATGTGGAAAGCCCTCTTTTTTTTTTGTCAAATGAAAAGGGTATACTGGTGGCGCAAATAAGGGCTAGGTATGAGGTGGGAATATGATCATTTTGTTTCCCAAAAGAGGTTAGTGGGAAATATAAACAAAAGTGGTTATGCCTTTCAATATAATACTCAACAAAAAGAAAAATCAAAATCATATATGGGGTTGGGTGGGTTTTTTGATTTGGTCAATGGACCGATGGTTTCCTTTCTTTTGTTACCAAAAGAAGATTCAGGGGTCGTTTGGAAGTTGCGATTGTTAAATAGATGTATTGTTGAGAATGCATGTATAATATTATACATGTATTGTCGAATTTGATGCATTGTAGAATACAACGTTTGGTATGTGTGATTGTGTATGTCGCATCAGCCAAAAATATGAGACAAAACAATCTCAACTCAATTATCTCAACAATCACAACTAAAAGTTGAGATATAACAATCACTCAAAATGAGTGATAGTTTCTGTCACATCATAAAAACAATCCATGTATTGTTTCTGCTAAAAAAACAAAAAAACGATGCATTTTAAACAATACATGCATAATGACAATCTCAACAAAACAATCGCAACTTCCAATTGGGAATCGCAGGGATTTCGTTACACACTACTGTGAATTTTGTTTTTGTCTGGTTGAATCATATATCATCATAATTGGGCAGGGTAGGGTTCAGCTCACTTTGGTTTGGTGGTCGAATGTCGATAGAGAGGGGTGAGAGCCGTAACCACTTGTTCCAAATGCGGCCCAGCAGCTGCTGCAGAATAATTGCAGAGAAGGAACGAAGGAAGAAAGAAAGAATCATTTATAGTTGATTTAGAAAGTATCAGGAACAAGGGGTTAATTATGTTAATTTACCAAAATCTTTTTCGTTTTAAGAAAGTAAGTTTTAGGTACCAAATTTTAAAATATAACAAATATAGGTACTAAATTATAATTGACCAACAATCCATGAATCTAGCAATTCAATTGAATTTAGGGGTCATTTGGAAGTTGTGATTGTAAAATAGATGTATTGTTGAGAATGCATGTATAATATTATACTAGTATTGTCGAATCTGATGCATTGTAGAATACAATGTTTGGTATGTGTGATTGTGTATGTCGCATCAGCCAAAAGCTGAGACAAAACAATCTCAACTCAACTATCTCAACAATCACAACTAAAAGTTGAGATATAACAATCACTCAAAATGAGTGATAGTTTCTATCACATCACAGAAACAATCCATGTATTATTTCTGCTAAAAAACAAAAAAAAACGATGCATTGTAAACAATACGTGCATAATGACAATCTCAACAAAACTATCGCAACTTCCAAACGACCCCTTAGATCAAATGGATTGAATTAGTTAGATATTTAAGTGGATAAATTGGATTAAATAATTGATGGATTGGATTAAGAATTGACACCTCTAGTGGTGACTCGATCATGATAGTAACTTTTATTGAAAAAGAATCCATAACGCGCGGTAGACTGCCAAGGTACATAGTCTAAATCGTATCTCTCACATGATTATAACTCTTCGTGTTATTTGGACAATGTGATTTGCTCCATAAATCTCTCTATCCATAATGATGCATTTGCTATTACATGTATAAGATTCATTACTTAACATATTCCAACAACTCGAGACGATATATTGGTGTTCGAATTCACTTAACTATCTATTTGCTAAGCATATAGTAATCAGACATGTGCAAACTTAAAATCCTTTTCGTTTTTTCTTTTCTTTTCGAGAATTTACTAATGACGGATGGGGATATAAACCATTGATGTTTTACAAAGGTGTAGCAAAGCCATAGTTTGATGAGTGAAGAGGGAGTAAAGTTTCCTAAAGAAGAAAGAAAAGGGTATGATGGGGTCGAGAGGCTGGAGGTTTGACAATGACATGCGATGGGTCATCATCCACAAAAAGGTTTAAAAAAAAAGCGAAATTTCCGTCTTTGGCATCATAGTTGTCGTTTCCCTAATGGAATGAGCAAATGTAGGCGTTGATGGATCTTTTAAAGGAAACCCTATGAAGATCCATTATAATTTTATGGGAAATGATACTATAATAATAATAATCATCATTATCATAAGAATAAGTTTAATTAAAGGCATGTTGTATGCTTTGTGAACCACATAATGACCAATGATTATATAAACACTGCTACGCTACAGGGAATTGATTCATTAATGAACTAAAGGTTCCATCCTTGTTAAGGATTAGTCCCAAAATATATGTTGGGGGTCTAAAACAAATTTGGAGTTTCATGATTAGCAAATCGCCAAAGATTACATAGTCTAGCGCGATGAAACCCTTAGTAAGCGCGCTGGTTTCAGGAAGTGGGCATATCCTATGATCGACCCCACCGAAGTCCGCTATGGTATTCTCGCATCATAGGGCATTTAATAGGGATCTTTGTGAAGAGCGCAAAGAGCTCAATCAGTTAAACCCGTGTTTGTTCTCACTCACACACATCGCTAATACATATGAACCCTACCCAACAACAGTTATCAACCCCATAGATATCTATGAATCATAGCGTACCAAACACACCCGGAAAAAGTATATCTGCTTGACCTGCCCATATGGGACATCTATATTAACTAGCCTATAGCCCGGCCCGTTGGCCGCATTTGTTTAAGGAAATGGAGTTACAATATCTATAATGATAGTGTCGAGAAATGAGTCTTGTTTTATATTATCATAAGATTGTTGCAATTTTGCAATTCGTTGAAGACGAGCTTTCTGATGAAGGACAGGTCCTGCCCCCTTCCTGCAGTCTATTCAACAGATCGCGCACATAATTCCGGATTTTTAGCAGGAAGCTCTTAATATGAATGAACATTCATAATAAGTTAGAAATACATTTGAAGATTAGCTAATCACAATAAAAATACTTACATGAAATTTTACTAATCACAAATCTAATCTAGTTGAGTATTACGACAAATAACATGCAAGTCCAAAATAAGAAAACTCAATACATTGTCTCATTGTTCATGACATGGTACTCAATTCAACAAAGGCAAAAATAATTTCACCAACACAAGTTGACAATAACCAAATGCATCGTTCCAGGGACCGACTGTGACCATGACTTCAAATGTCTGTTCTCCAAGCATGTTCAGAAGGGCCATATAGTCAGCATTGACAACATCTGCATGACTGAATACAGATTCAACAATCGTTCGTAACTGTGATGACGGGAAGACGATGTCAACACCAATGAATTCGTCCTCAATTGTGAGGTGGACGAAATGGATTCTGGATGCAGGGGACCAGGACGTCGTCAAATTCGTTACACGTCCGGATAACAAAAAAGAGGTGCCCTGATGTAAACACAGAAATGAATATTGTCAAAGCAAATCGATAAAATGCAGCATGCCACAAAAGGCGTACGATTAAAAAGAAATTTATTTGTTTAGTTACCTGATTTTCGACATCCACTTGCAACATAATGAGATCGATGGTGTCGGCACGCTCACAAATTTCAAGAGCATCATCATATTGCAGATTAGCAATAAAACCACGGGGAAGCCTATATATTGGACTGTAAGTTTTGGCATTAAGTAGTGAAAAAGAATCAAAATTACATGATGTAGTATTTGTTGGATGCATGAGCAGTACTTACTGATTGAATTGAGGCAGGCCCGCCATATTGAATGCAATTCGCACGGTCAATGGAACCGAAGTGTTTTGTATGGGAAGTAGTAAACGGAAATTGTAACATGAGAGAAAGTGGTATCTCCATTATATAAAAGAGAGAAAGTGATTCTACACACGTGATTTACTTGGCCGCATGCAGTGGAGTACGTGTGTGTGTGGAAAGTGGGATAGTGGGGGAGTGGAGAAGGATTTGTGGCCTCGTGGGGGAGTGGAGAAGGTTGGCCATTTAGAGTTCAAGAGGCGAGTGTGTCACGGAACTCACGACCCACCTTCTTTTTTTTTTTTTTTTTTGAGGGGAACGACCCACCTTCTTAAAATCAAACATGCGCCTTCCTATTATTTTGTTGCAATTAAAAATTCAAAAACAAAAGAAGGTAAGTACATAATAAAATATAAAGAGAAGAAAAATCAGTTCACTTTTCCCAAAAAAGACCTAGCAGCCGCCCAAATTATGCTTTTTCAGTTTTAATAATTTTCACTTTATTCTTTTATCTCTAATAAGTGAAACAATAATTGTAAAAAAAAATAATTGTTAAGTCTACCAAGTAAGTCAACACCGGTTCATGATCAGTTTTTAATATCGATTAACCACCGGTTATTTGATAAACCTTGAACCCTTTACTAATCCGGATCGATGTCCGGTTCCGTTTTAACAACATTGCTAATTGAGACTGTGTCAACAATTCTTGTCCAAAATTGCCTCTCAAAGTTGCTAATTATTATTTGATGGGCCAACCCGGCCGGCCCGGCCCACACCACCACTAATTAACATGAAATGAAAATCATAATGAATGTATTTAATAAAGAAATAATGGCTTGGAATGCGGCAGCCTTCACCTCATAGAAGATCCAAAAAAATCGGATACTGGGCAGTAGAGGAGGTGGGGGAGTGGAGAAGGATCCGCCCAAGGTAGTGTAGGCTGGCCTTTTTTTATGGGAATAGGTTGGCCATTTAGTTTCAACAAATCCGGCTGGGCATTCCCTCTCTAACTATATTTTATTTAACTGAACCATGCTTGGGTTGTTTTGTGGGCTGGGTTGTGGTGTTAATTTAGTTTAGTTCAGTTGCGACTATGGAAGTTCTTCTTCGTATTGCAATATAACGGTCACACTCGCATACCCTTCGGTAGAGTAAATTGAGGTACAATTAAATATAAAGTAGTGTGCATAAATCACATTTCATATAATTGGCTGTTAAAAACAGGAAAATAATTTGGACAAATTGAGAACTCAAGATTCAAATTGTAACGACCCGATAAATTTGACAGTCTTAGTCCTCAAATCGAATAAAACATAATACATCAATAAACCACTACTCAAAAATCTCAGTGAACACAATGTTCTGCATAGTCTTCACCGGTTTATCTTGAGAGTCACAGCTAAGAATCTTGAGTCCCCTTTCCGACGTAACTCGAGACATAGCAACATACAACTGTCCATGAGAAAATACTTGTCTTTGCAAGCAGATGCCAACGTGATTTAATGTTTGACCTGGACTCTTGTTAATTGTCATTGCATATGACAGTGCAATTGGATATTGCCTTCGAACCAGAGTGAAATTTAAGCTCTTGTAGTGGACCGATAGACTTAGGCGTGGTAAGAAAACTGTATCACCAACATGTGTCCCGGTCAAAATTTGGACCTCAATAAACCACTTACCTAATCTCTTAACGATCATCCGAGTTCCATTGCAAAGCCCAGTACTCTGATCCAGATTTCGAAGCAGAATAACAGGGCACCCCAACTTCAATTTCAACTCATGTTCCGGAAAATTCCCAATCTTTAAAGAGTTCAAGAATTCAACTGTGTAGTCCCCTTCTTCAACATGCTGATTCTTGGCATCAATCTCTAGCGAATCCGAACTAAAATAAGAAACTTCTTCACCAGGAAATAGACCCAATACATAATTGTTAATGGCCACAACAATGTCATTATGAGGGGCTAAGATAGCTCGCTCAACCAAATAGGTTGACATATTTTCAGTGGAGAGTAACTGACCATATATTTCAGCAACAATATCAGGAATTGGATCACTGCGACGGGGAACACAAATGTGTAGAGGTATCGGGATAATTGATTCTCTAAAAATATTACTATTTGTACCATCACCAATTTCCAAAAGCCATTTGCTAAAATTTGAGATTGCTAACCTGACCGATGCTTCAGAATGAGGCAATTTTAATCGCATGTTCTCGGTTAGCTTCAATACTGTCATAGACCGCCACAAATAAGATCTCTTTATGGAAGAATTAACAATTTCAGTCCGTGTACCCTTCGTGATGATAGGTAACGTCTGTCGGAAATCACCTCCAAACACAATAGTCATACCTCCAAAAGGCTTCAACTCAGAATCAACATGCTTAACTCGGAAAATATCCCTCAATGTCCTATCTAGGGCCTCTATGTTGTGTTTATGAGCCATCGGTGCCTCATCCCAGATAATAAGTGAAGCATTGAGAATCAATTCAGCTACCTCAGAACCTTGCTCAATATTGCAAGTTGATTTTGTATCACAATCCAGGGGAATGTGAAATCTTGAGTGTGCAGTTCTTCCACCGACCATGAGCAGTGCAGCAATACCAGATGAAGCAACACATAATACTATCCTCTTCTCAAATCTTAATTGCTCACAAATTGCTCGCCACAGAAATGTCTTACCAGTACCCCCAAATCCATCCACAAAAAAGCATTTACCCTCATTGGTATAAATAGAATGTAATACCATATCGTAAGCGATTTGTTTTTCTCCATTCAACAGTCTACTATGTCGATCCTCAGAACAGTCTAAGTCATCGGGTCCATAATTCATCTCCATATCTATCAGCCTGTTTACCGTATGTGAACGCAAACACTGATCGGGAACAGGCAACCCAGGGAAATCTGCTAATGACTTCGAAAATCTCTCCATCAATTTGTCAATATGAATAAGGCACAACTCCTTAATTTCATCCTCCGACAAATTCAACTGGGGTAAATTCAGCTCTCTACGTCGTGAATGCAAAATGCCTTCACTTAGTAATTCCCAATTCTTTAACCAAAAAGAAGTCACATCAGCCACCTGACAATGAATAAGAATTGTGACAAAAAGTTTTCTAAGTTTATAACCAGAAGCCAGTGCGAAGCTTCTTGGACACAATCATTCCATTCAGAATCTCCTGATAACAGTCCCCGAGCATAACATGCTTTTTGGAATGTTTCATATACCACCCCATTCACTGTTCTAATATCATCATAAGAACAACAACCCCTAAAAACATGCAATAGCATTCGCAAATAGTATCGCTCCTTTGCGGATGGGTAGCAGTAATATAATCTAGCAATGCAGGTACCTTTTTTGCGCTGCTGCCACTTCTTGTATTTTTATTCCATACATAATATTGTGGCATCTCCGCAAAGGTATATTTCCGTGCATCCATTGACTGAAGATTGAGATCCATCCATGCTAACAACATTGAGGTTTCGGAACTGCTAGACTCAACCGCTTCCTCCACGTTAGAATCAACATTTGAATACACTGTATTCTCACCAGGCAAATGACAGGACATACGCAGTACTGTTGGAGAGTGAGTGTATATATCAAACCTAAAAATTCTCCAACATGCTTCTCCCGATGTGATGTAACGGGCATCCATGAATGCCTTTATCTCATCGATTTGCACAACCGTAGTTCCACGATTCCGACCATCCATAGCCGAAGCTGTTTGTTGTGCAGCTACAGTGACCATTGCATGATCCTCGGGTTTGTTGATGTACTTAAACAAATATTTCACAGCCCTATAGAAACATCAAATAAAACCAAGTTGTAGATGTTATATAGGGAAGTAGGAAAAAGTTGTATTACATTTTTTTCTTAAATGTGACTTGTATTAAATAAGAAATCAAAGTACAGAGAACAAAAGGCAACAAATGGATCACAATAGCTTATCCAAGGGGGAAAAAAATGAAGGAAAACACACCAAAAAATATTACAAAAATTACAGAGTTGCGGCAAGAAGTCACACCAATAAGATAACACTGGGTTTATAAAATAACTAAAAAAAAAGAGAAATCGCACAAATATTGGTTTGGTTTTTATTCATCTTTGGAAATTAAATCATAATTCATATGCATGCATAAAGTTAATAATCAGTGTAGCATATAAATATACATATAACCTGTCATCAAGAATCTGAGTTTGGTAATATAATAAAGGACAACAACGTCATATAGATAAATACGATTTACTTCAGCCATACCTTGTCTTGTTACAATATTCAATATTGATATGCGCTCCAAATCGTAGTAACAAATATCGATTGTAGGGTACAACCCATCGATTATCCAGATCAACGCCGCCACAGTTGAAAACTCTACCATTGTTCCGCCGACGATATTTAGCAAACCCAGTTTCATCAATAGTTGTTTGAGAAGAGTATTCCTTGGGGTAATGCTTACTACATTTCCCATTCTTCATGCACACATTATTAGGACGTACTGTACCACACGGGCCATGCATCATTGAACTTGTGACAACTGCATACAGTTCAGGATCAAGATCAGGATCCGGAATTTCAGCACATATTATGGAATCAATAGCCGCAGGACCATGGAATTTATTCTCCGAGGCCAAAAAAAGCAATATGTGTGCATGAGGGAGACCCCGCTTTTGTCATTCAATTGCTTTGACATCTGTACAGCAAGATGCAAATAGTGGAAAAGGAATATTAGTTTAATGAGGTAAGAGAGTAATAGATGAACATTAATAGATAAATAACGAATGAATAAGCACACATACATGCATTGATTTTCCCAAATATTTGTTTCTCGCGAATCTCTAACATAAACTCATCAAGCTTGATTTTGAAAACTCTAGTGGTGATGTCATCCTGGTCAGGATCTTTGCCATTGTACCTTCTAATCAAATCAACCATTAACTGTATCTCTGGCCAGTTAGAATTGCAAGTGAATGTTATAAACAAATCAGGATAACCAATCCACTTGCAAATAGCCATCGCATCCTGAAAATTCTCATACTTGTATCTTGGACTACCAGTGTGTGAGGCAGCTAAAATAACTGGCTTCCCAGAAAGCTTGATATCACTATCCCCTCGCAAATAAGAATTCAACAAATCCTTGTTGTAGTGTCCTCTTAGCTTCGACTGATGGGTACGCATCGAGTCTAAGCGTTCAGCCTCAATTAACGCAAATGCATTCACCATATATTGTTGAAACAATTTACCAGATAATAACAGAGAATTCGACTCCTGGAGACGGGTTTGAAGACGATATGCATAGAAATCACACTGGGTTATCATTTTATCTCCAACACTGATATTAGAGCTACTGTGACTATAGCTAATGCAGGGATGCCACCCATCCTCGCCATATGGGAATAAAATTGGATATTGTAATGCCATCAGACTTGGATGGTATACGCTAATCCTTTCCATTTCTGAACCCTTCTGTTGAACAATTATATCTGGAGAAAATGATTGCTCTCCTGTTTCATCTACAATCAATGCTGCAATCTCATTCGCAGAGGGCAAATCATATTCTCTACTATTAATTTCACGCTTAGCCAATAGTTTCAGTTGAAGCTCCTGGACACCAGAGTTTTGTATCCTATCTCGCGCAGAATGAAATGTACGTACCAGGATATTATTGTCATCAAACATATGCTGGAGGCCTTCAACAATACACTGGCGCAACAGATTCTTGGCAAGATCAGTGGAGTAAAAGTCCATACGATTCTGCACCTCGTTATCTGAATCGTGAATGTAAAGCTGTGCAAATTTCGGACTATCCCCATCACCAGGAACCAAACATCCTATTCGATGATAAATCTGACCACCGATTGAATATACATAAACTCCACGACCATCATTAATAGAGTGATTGACTTTACCTCCGAGAGAAATAAAGCAAAAAACCCCATTATAGGCTCTGATGTTAGTACGAAAGTGACGCGCTAATGGTGTATCCCCTTCAAGTAGAGTTTTAAGAAATTCGGGCACATCTCTGCGGGGAGGCAATTTCACTTTATCATGTTTGCAACATAAAGGAAATGCAGGCAACACATCATTCCGTGTAGATAAAGTACTCTCGAACCGCCACATAACTGCTCCACAATGTTGACACGTACATGAAGGTGGACCAATATCAAAAAATTCAACCAACGGAAGACCTAGTGAAATAGATAAGTAAAATTAACAAAATTTTTGTCACAATAATTCATAAATTGAATAGAATAAGTAATATAATAAATTTAGGCGCGCTACAGTAAACACAATTATTAAAATAAATGTTCTCAAGGCAAGATAGATTGGTATACCGCTCATTTTAAGTAAGAATAAGTCAAATTTCAGGAAACACCAAAGTTTGTTCATAACACACAAATTTGCCGTTGACACATCAACATCTAAAAACAATCCACTATTTGCATAAGGTGACATGAAGCGTACATCACTAAATTATATGCATGGCATAAATGGGTACATTATATGTTCTAAAACCAAAATAGGAAACAAAATATGTTGACCAGAACACAAAAACATATATCCAATGTACAAAAACTAAACCAAAATAGAGATGAACCATTTCATGTATAATAGGGGCCATTAGAATCCACATACTTTGATTGACTTCTGTAGGAAAGAAACTTCGGCCACGTCTCTTTCTATGTAGATGAATACGTCGAAGTAATCGACTTTGCTTTTGTAATAGAAATCTAAACTCCGCCTCCAAAACTATGAACAACACCAAAACACATACGATATTAAAGAAATAAATAAAGATTCAACAATCTAGAATAGCCTAATTTGTAAGACTTGCTACAAAATTTAGCAAACAACAACCTTGGTGTTCAAAAGGCAAGCCCCTCCTATGAACCTTCTGTTTCAAAATATGATGTCTTCTCCTACGGGCGACTTGGGATAGTATTCGCCGAAGTTGAGAGAGTTGGAATTGTAAGGCAGCTTCTTCTGCAGAATTTAAATATAAAACCATGTATTACTCATTGAATAGATGAACTAATTAGAAAAATTAAAACACAGATAACACACCTCTCTCAAATGCTTCTTCCTCTTCAGCAGATAAAACACAGCGTTGGTACTGATCTTCAGGATGAATAAACACTGCTCGACGTTTTCCTAAACAAATGAGATTCAAGGGAAAATATTAATGTCAGTTTGCATTGAAGCAGTTGCGTGCTAAACCATGACACTCACATGGTACAGACGATCGATAAATCTGTGGTTGGGCAGATGGGATGACATTTGCACTATCCATATTAAATTCTCCAATAACCTGATGCAATCTGAAATAGAGGTCGTGGTAAATGATGCACCCGTTCCAGTAAATTTTGCAGCTGCCATTCATATAAATTAATTAATTGTTACAACAGAAGTTGAACTCCTCACCAATTATAAGTTTGTGCGAGTTAATGACACCTACAACACACCACACAAACATAACAGTCGAAGAAAAATATAACTATATAAGGCATAATTTAAATTGATGAACAAAACACATATAACAGAATGGCTTCCAAGCTTGGGGATGCAAACGAAGAGCGAGAAGGACAACAATGTAATGGCCAACACAAATATAATTCAAAGGCATCCATAAAAACCATATCCAAAGAGAAGTTTGAAAAAGAAGCAAGCTGGCAATAAGAAAAGCACTATAAGTGCTTACCAATTCTAGTTCTTCTAACTATACCAAGCTTAACCCTTCTTTCAATTATGCAGTTTACGCTTTGTACTTTTAGCACAAATGGATTCCAACTCTAATGTAACAATACAAATACAATGCAAATGAAGTTGAAGAACAATAAAACAAACTAATGGAGTGAGATAAAACTGTCCAATGATCTTACGGAAAAAAGCCTGGTAGAACCAATACACTAACCAGTGGAGCATGCTTATCAATACCGCCTACTTTATACTTCTTTAGTGATTAGAGCTGAAAGTACATTATCAAATCATAGCCAGTCCCATTATATTAATTAACCTAGAAACATATGAGAGAAAACCTTACTGATCAAGTTGGATTTCGACATTTACCTGCAACAGAGTTAACATCAGAAAGTAAATTGATTATGTCTCATACGTGGTGGCGGGTGGGGGACGGCGCGCCAAATTTCGTCGGCGATGGGCTGGTTCTGGACTCAAGTAGGCTGGGCCTCTGAAGTATGGGCTGGCGAGAGAAATGGATCCCCGAGGCCTTATGGTTTACGCTTTCCTTTTCCCCCGCCAGGCCAGCAGTAGTTTATAGCCGGCCCTTCGGTTTACTGACCCGGAAAACGACCCGGACGAAGTACCTGGCTGCCGCCGCCGAACGTCTCTTTCTTTCCTCTTCTTTATCTGCGGCCCGGAAAAACTCAGCTCAAAATCGGCAGTCGGCTGCTCTCTGGAAGACAGTCTAAGCGAAGTGGAATTTAAAGTAAGCAGCTTTGTTACTTTCAAGAGAAAGGGAAAAATCAAAAATCCCCTTTTGATCTCTAGAGAATCCAATCAACAGAATGAAGCGAGGAAGGTAAGAGAGAATAAAGAAAACGGAATGAACCAAAGGTAAGGGAGATGAATCTTTGCAGCCGAATCCCTGGAAAAAAAAAACCCAGAACCCGAATCCCTAAAACTTAAAAGCAACGACAACAACAAACATAAATCTGAAAGAGGAAGAATAACTTACGGCAAAACCAATACCGATCTAACGCTTAGAGAACGGAAATCAAAGGTAGATGCAAGCACATAAAAGAACCAGATGATTGAGTCAAGGTTTGGTTTTCTGAAGGCCAAGAAACTTATTCGAATGAGGTGAAAGAGTGGAAGGAAGGGAAATCGGAAATAAAAAAATATAAATTAATACAAATTAAATGAGAACGTGGGCCTGGAAGGAGAAAAAAGTGGGTAGTGGAGAGTTTTTTTATACAAATTAAATGAAAACGTGGGCCTGGAAGGAGAAAAAAGTGGGTAGTGGAGAGTTTTTTGGTTCTGAAATCAGGCGGAACTCTTTTTTTACCGCTTAACACTCTGCCACATCAGCTTCCTAAAATCACTCTATGGGCAGGAAATTTTGAATGGGGGTTGCAGTTTTACTTATCAGCTATAAATTATACTGTTGATTATATTCATCATTGTGAATTGTGAATCTCCACTACTACATCTTCTTTTCCGGGAACAAAATTTTTGTAGGAAACTAGAGTTTGATCATTCTCTATAAAATGTGTATTTGCCCTCAATTACTATCGCTTGTAGGATTAGGGCAAATCACCCGTCAAGTGTTTCTTCAAGCAAATTAAGTCTGAAGCAGCAATTTGCAGAATTCTGTAATTGTGATATTGAGAAGGAAAACATGAAAAAAAAGATGAATACGTTAAAGCGAAATTCTGACTGCAACAGTGATTTATTGTGAAAATGGCGGCAGTTCTCTTCTCAAGGGTTACTATGTTTCACAAATGTCAAATATTTAATTAATTATCTGAAATTATAGTGCCTAAATTTTATCTTTTTTATAAACAAGTCAAGAAATTTTGAAGGTACAATTACGTTTTAGTACCTTTATATTTTTTGTATGCATTATAGTACCTAAACTTTTAAATTTTAATGAATAGGTCCCTTGTGTTGGTATGAGAACTTTCATATCCTTAGTTGTTGCTATAGGTCATAGGGTCAAAAAGTGATTCAAATTTAAGTTGACTCGACCTTATCAAACCCTTACATGGCCAAAAGATGACCCGCCTCTGTGCTGATCGTATAGACAAACTGACTCAACTCAACCCTCAGAGGCAGGCCGAGCTCAGTGGCGAACCCACCTATTGCATAGCTGTGTCAACCGAATCACCTCCGCTATAAGTTTTTGTGAGAGACCCATTATACGTTTGTGTAAAAAATTTAAATCTGTGACATCCGATGATAATTGTACCTAACTTACCTTCATCACTTTAAAAGATATTTTTTTCATAAATTTATTAAGATATATGTAAACAAAAGAGTTATCGGACTTCATACTAGGAAGCTCGTTAGTTGGTTGTACAAGAGTAAATAATTAATTGACTAGTTAGTACGTAGTGAGTATTCATAAAGATACCTATCACATTAGAAATAACCTTATTTGAATGATAACTAAATTGATTAATAAACAAATTTAGTCAAGTGATTATATAGGTGATTCCAAGTCATCTTTTCTCAAAGCTTCTTTCTATAAATTTTTTAAAGCTAATTTTAGCTTGCTTTGTAGCTTAGTTACTGCTTTAAATTTAATTTGTAGAAAATCAATTTTATTCTTTTCGATTCCTTAATTTTATTTGTTAAATCTAAATTTGTACGGATTTATGACAGCAATATACTTATCTTTATTACTCGATCTGTAGTTTGCATACATATTTTTATCGCATCACTTCCCCTTTTGATTGGACAAAAATAAAAAATTTATGTCCATTAACACTAAAAACCCCCCTTACACCTTTAATTCACATTTGCTACTCTCATTTTCTGTCTGTTGAGGGTCGAGAGGAAAAATTTTCACAAACTACTTCCTCACGACTCTTTTTTTTTTTAAGAGTTGTTCATTAAGAAAGCGATCGGGCCAAGCCCATATGGAAAAGAACAAGAAAAAAAAAACAATCAGAAAACCAAACAAAAGGCCCGAAAACACAAGTGGGCCGACACCCAATAGGGCCCAGACCCGGACCCAAGAACATGTGTGGCTTCCAAACCCTAATTGCTCATCTACCTCCTCTGAAAGCCTCCATCGCCGCAACCAAAAGACACTATCGCTGTCGCGCTACCCAGCACCGCCGCCGCGCTCCAACTCCGAGGAACCCTTTCCGCAAAACCTGGATGGAAGGACGAGGAAGAGAGATCTCCACCATCCCACCCCGGGCCAAGCCCATATGGAAAATATGGCCCAGACCCGGACCCAAGAACATGTGTGGCTTCCAAACCCTAGTTGCTCATCTACCTCCTCTGAAGCCTCCATCGCCGCAGCCAAAAGACACTATCGCTGTCGCGCTACCCAGCACCGCCGCCGCGCTCCAACTCCGAGGAACCCTTTCCGCAAAACCCGGATGGAAGGACGAGGAAGAGAGATCTCCACCATCCTACCTCGGGCCAGTCATCATCGTCGCCCACCGAACATAACTAGAGGACCACATAAGACGACCGGTCGCCGACGAAAGCACTAGAGGAAGAAGGACTTCTGTCTTCAAGCTCTCCACCCTGAGTCCGACGCCAAAGGTTGCATCTCCGAAACACCTAGATCTGCAAGGTGAGACAAGGAGGTAGACTAGAGAGAGGAGAGGGAAAGACAAGCCAGATCTGAAACAAATCCGGCCTCCATCGCTTCTTAGATCGGACCATCATCTCCAAATCTGAGCCAACGGATCGGAGGGCAAAAGAATCGTCCCAATACAGGGGAAGAAGAGGAACCCAACAACGGGGAAGACAACCACCCAACACAGGCGAAAACCTAGCCCAAAGAAAAAAATCAAAAGGCGTGGAAAATAGAAACAAAGCAGGAACAACAGAAGAAAAGCAACGAAAAGGAGGGGTGGAGGGCTGTCGCCGGTCGCTGGAGAGACGCCGGCAACAGCCCTCAAACTCATAATGAGAGGGAGCCTCTAGAGAGAAGGCAGAGTGAACAAAAGAGGAGAGAGAGTTTCTGCAAAGTACATAACAATTGTTGTGCAGCTTTCTTGTTCCTTTCCTCACGACTCTCTGTCATATATAGGGGTGACTATACGGTCCGGTCCGGTTAAATTGGCCCGAATTGATCTAGTCTCAGTCCGGTCTTTTCGAGAATATAAGGATCAAAGATTGGATTGGATACAATCCGTTCTTGATCTGGTCCGGTCATGAACCAGTCGGGTCTCAATTAGGCCTTGATTTTAGATTGAGCTTGTAGGGATTGAGTGGCCTGAGGGGAGATTTGAGTGGCCTAAGGCCCGAAAGGGTGGGGAGGTTAAATTTTGGGTGTTGGGCTCTCTTATCCGGTCTTTATTTGGTTTTCGGTCTGGTCGCAAATGATTTTTTTACCTTAAATCTAGGCCCGAAAATTTGATTGGGTTGTTTGCTATCCGGTCCTAGTCCGGTCTCGATCCGGGTTATACGATCTGGTTTCAGGTAAAACCAAAAAATCCGGACCAAACAGCTACCCCTATATATGCTCCATCGGCGACCCCATTCATGTTCAAGTTTCATAGATTTTGACCACAATTGTAAGTGAAAAATGTGATTCGACGTAGAAGCATTTTGGTGAACCAGGAGTGTAAAAGTAAATTTTTAAAGTTTTAAAACGCGATTTTAACTACATGGCCTATAACGATTACAAAGTCTGCATTTGAGTCCTCGAAGTTTCTTCCTCTACGGAAAAAAAGAAAGACGAAGAACGTTGTATCAGCACGCTACATATTGATCGAAATCTAACAAGATATCAGTGGCAAATCATCATTACCCTAGTAATAATGATTGAACGAAGGAAAGATACATACTTCCAAATAATGAAAAACAAAGATGAAGCATACGCAAAATTATCAACACCATATAATTCCCAGTAAGTGAATTTGCACTACCAGATCTGCTTGACCTGCCCATGGGACATCACATATCACATCATATTCATGATTGCGAGTCTTCCATCAGGACATCTTCTAGATGGGTGGGCTTTTACTCACGAGCCCATGTATTGGTAATGGGCTTTCTAGTTCGTGGGTTTATTGGGCTACGCTGGGCCTAAGTTGAAGAGGTATGCATACAATCCAAGTGAAGTGAAGTCCAATAAACGTGTAGGGAAAATGAAAGTAAAGAAAGGGACCAGTTCAGTGAGGCAGTGGTTTTCCTAAACAATTAGAGTCCCCGTGACCGTGACGAGATCAATAATGTAGCGAATTAATTCATTAATTAATAGGATTATGGGAGACCCTGCTATTGTGGAATTGCTTGTGCTCAGGGAAGCTATAGTTTGGTGTGTGGAACAAAGTCTGTCGGAAGTCCGGTTTGAGGGCGATGCGAAGGTGATTATTGACAAAATTAATCAAGGCGATATAAGAGATAGTCGGTTGGGTGCTGTTCTGGAAGAGATCGGTCATTATTTTCGTACGCAGCCTGGCTTTAGTGTGCGCTTTGTAGGTCGGGAGAACAATAGGGTAGCTCATTTGGTAGTTAGGAAAGCCCTTTCTTTGTATCTGATTATGAGTCGCTTCTTTGATTTCCAGGACTTGTTGGTTTCCAGGTGTAACTGTCTTTTTTTTAATCAATACATGATATCTTCTAAAAAGAAAAAAAAAAAAATTAATGGGATTATGGGAGCATGCACGTGGGTCCGCTACGCGTTTCCGCGGGAAACGAGCAGCCAACAATCCAGCATACTCCCGCCATACCGTTGCTCTAATTCTAATCTAACTTATAGCATAGCAGTTGGACTTTAAAGACGATTAACTGTCAACCGTGTGCTGGGTGGGCCCCTGCACTGATTTTTGTTAAGTGCTGGAACATGGGCTGTAAACTTTGGAACCAATTGAGGTTTCGTCAATCATATTTTAGTGGGAGCGATTTACTTAAAGGTCCTGAATGCCGTGATTAATTTGCTATCCCTCGTACAATAGGAAATTTTGTAGGTTTTGCAGTTATAGATTGTATACCTCATTATTTTTCTTATTTAAGTAAAAATATAAAGTTACTCAATGCCAAGTTTCGTATATACACTGGAAATTATGAAACATAAAAAAGTTTGGAAAAAAGATATATTTAATGATTGCGACTATACCCTCTAGTCGGTCCTTTCTTTTGTCCTATACGTTAGAGACTTTATTCTTCGTCATTCTTAAAAAAAAATCATATCCATAGTATATTTGTGAACCTTCGTACGTCATAAGAATCAATTATTTATTTGTGTATTAAATTGATCATAAAAACCACTATGTGAAAAAAAGAAAAGAACCCCTAAAACTACATGGTCTAGATATCATATGCTTAAGAAATGGACAGTCGTGATATCATGTCAAAGAACCAATTGATCACAATTACTCGAGTTGTTGAAATAAGTTTAATAATAAATAAAGCATGTTAAGTGAAGTAAGCGTTGTTTGTGTCAACATATATATAGATATTACAACTATCCAATTACCTAGTTGTTATCTTCGTTCCCACTTAGATTACAACTTTCTTTGTTCTGTTCCTTAAAATGCACGCAAATGGATAAAATCGGTTGGCTGGCTGCTTGCTTCTTCTGGTAAGGAAAAGACAAAGTGAGACCTGACCTGACCTGACCACCGTACCCTTCCCCCAACCCTACCTTTTGACTTCTCCTTTCTTCTCTCGCCGCCATCAATCAACCCCTTCCCTACCATATCTTGTCCATCAAAACAGTCAAAAAGAAAAACTCACACGTGTCGGCCCCAGAATCAGTCAACAACCCAAAATCCATCACCAGCCCATATCCATATCACACACACACACAGCTGGCCTTTTACTTAGCTTCCCGCCAGCCCACCATTTCCCCTCCTTGGCCCAACCAATCCAAACCGTGGGGGAAATAAAAAAAACCCATCAGCTGCCAGCCTGGCTCCTCCACATCCCCATCCTCCGCGTTGGCGTTTCTAGGAATCCCCACCCCCTTCATTAAATTAATTTAAAATTAAATTAATCAACTCCCACAACATATAAAAACACACTCACACTCGGCAATCCCAAAAACCTCTCCAAATCAAGAATCCAAACTCGAGCTTTGATCCTTCTCTGTTAATGGATAATAATAATATCTACAATCCGTTCCGGGACCCGGGGTTCTCCGACGAGGAATCGGTGGCGGCGGCGATGCAGCTGGCGTCGAGCTACCCGAAGAAGCGGCCGGCGGGGAGGAAGAAGTTCAGGGAGACGCGTCACCCGGTGTACCGCGGTGTCCGGAGGAGGAACTCGGGGAAGTGGGTCTGCGAGGTCCGGGAGCCCAACAAGAAGTCCAGGATCTGGCTGGGGACTTTCCCGACCGCCGAGATGGCCGCCAGGGCCCACGACGTCGCGGCCCTGGCCCTCAGGGGGAGGGCGGCCTGCCTCAACTTCGCCGACTCGGCCTGGCGGCTGCCCGTCCCGGACTCGGCGGATGCCAAAGGGATACAGAACGCGGCTGCCGAGGCCGCCATGGCGTTCCGGCCTGCAGACGGACATCGGGTGGGAGAGAAGAAGGGGGGCGATCGAGTGACGGCGGCGGAGGCAGGGGAGGAGGAAGGAGTGTTTTACATGGACGAGGAGGCGGTGTTTGGGATGCCGGGGTTGCTGGCGAATATGGCGGAAGGGATGTTGTTGCCGCCGCCGCCGCCTCCGCCGCCGTCCCGGGAGGATGATGACTTTGCAGCTGATGTATCGCTGTGGAGTTACTCTATTTGAATGGGTTTTTTTTTTTTTTGGGGAATTTTGGTAACGTGACGAATATTACTGTGTTTAGAAGTATAGGTAGGGCGGTGGAGGGGAAAAAGCTGTAATCCGTGCTTGATATTTTTTTTACGGGATATCAATGTAGTCAAAAGCGAATTTTCACGTAGAAACGTATTTGATGATCTAGAAACATAATATCGTAAGTTTTAAAGTGGAATTTTTAACTATATAAGTTATAAAAACTGAGATTTTGTGTATAAGCATTTTAGTGACCTAAAAATGTAAAATCGTAAGTTTTTAAGTTTTAAAGTGTGATTTTAATTATATTAAGCACGGGAGATTATTTGGTAAATGCAAAAAAGTGGAAGAAAGATGGAAAGCTCCATTTTTGTCAGTTGGGAAAAGCTTTCAACTGGAGTGGGGGAGAATTAATAAGTATATGCCAAAACGGCAGTCGTATATGGATTGGAGTGGAAACAAGTAAAAGAAAATTGTGCTTTGTGAACGCTTAGTGCATATATACTTTGTTATTCCAAAAATGTATACAGACCGATAATAAACAAATTGGAATACAATTTATTGTTCGGTTAGATCTATTTTATACATGGTTTTATTACTTCTTGAGTGCATCATGGTGATTTCTCGAAAGATCGTCAATCTTGTACTACTTCTTATTAAGCACATTTGCTTTTCGAGTTCGTACTCAAACTCCTCCATTTTCCTTAGGTGTTGTTATATACACTCCCTTGGGATTGAACGTGCTCATTGAGATTTGCTCTACCATCGTCCAACGGAGACAAATAGTGCGCCCATACTACTTGTAAGTCTCAACACTTTTCCGAGATTGATCGACTTTGAGCTTACCTCACACGATTTTCTTAAATGGGTACATCATATATGGTGACTTGTCAAGAGGTTAATCATCTTTATACTGCTCTATACTAAGGACGTTTAAATTCAAAGTTCTTACAACAACTCTTTTATTTCACCACAAAAATGTATCTAAAACTGAATTGTTTTTTTTAATGAAGTATGAATTCACCCGTTGTTTGTCTATTTGAGATTTTCCTACATTTACCCCTTCATGATTTCCAAATTTCTCCCTATTCTCGGAAGTCGGAAGAAACCACTAGCAGTTGCCACTTGGTTACAATTGTTGGAAAACCTAGGGGTCGTTTGGATGAGGAATTGTAACGGAACAATTTGACCAATTTTTCGTTTTTAGACAATTGTACCAAATTATCTCGTTTGTCAACAAAAAATTTGGATGGATCAATCTGCCTGAGGTATTTTGAATTGATCCGTTTTGAGTTCATTTCAATTACATAGGGTGGGGGCAGGTAATTCGAATTGACTTGTTTTAATTGTCTCGTTTATAATACGAGACAATTGATCAAATTGACTCATTTCTAGATTGATCCATCCAAACAATCCGAACAAACAATGGGTCGGGAAAATTTCAAGGCAAAATACACTTGCATAGCCATAACTATCCACTTTGTGCCAATAATAGCCAAGTTTTGAAAAATACACAGATATAGCCATTCCGTCCATAAATTTAACGGCAACGTCATATATGCTGACTGTACTAACGTTTTATAGCGACAGTGGTCAATTTTTCGTTAAAATCAATTCCAGGTGGAAAAGTTTCTTTTCTTATCTAGTTATTATTATAATTATATTTAAAATAAAATAATAAAAAAGAAAATTGAAAAGTCGTGCACACTGAAACCCCTCCATCTTCTTTCCATCTCCGCTTTAGCTAATTGGAAGCTAATCATTCAAACAAAAAAGTATTTCTTTCCATCTACCCTAGATCCGTCCCGATCTTCTCCCTGAGACCCCTCCCCATCACTCCAGATCGAAGGCGGCACTCAATCAACGAACACACTCATCCGCCAATCCACCCATCCGTCGATTCACCCCTCAATTTGGCCCAGCTCGTCTTCCCGATTCACTTCTCCACCTCTGTTCCGGCTTCGACAAAGGTAGCCATGCATCATCTCCATGGCGGCGAAGACAACCGCTTGTGCTCTTCCCTCCTCTTCCATAACAGATTTTGATTTGTGGATTTGTTTCTGCTCTCGTGCGGCGTGGCGGCTTCCAACGATGATGAATGGATCTGGGTAGCACCACTGCGAACGACGACATCGTTGGGGCTTCTTGGCTTTCTTGCCGTCTCCTATGTCTCGGACTCACAGATCGAGGAAGGAAGGTCCATCTGGAGAGTTGGGGATTTATGGGTTTTGGGATTTTTGTTGCAGGAAAGGGGGAGATAAGGAGGATGGGCAACGAAAACATGATTGTTAATTTGGGGTTTTGATTATGGGTTTTCTTTGACGAAATCAGGTGTTCGACATTGTCGTCGGGATTAGGTTTGGGAATATGTAAACGAGAAAGGGTCAGAACAGGGGACTATGTTTTTTGGAGGGTTTGATATGAAAATGGTAGGAAGAGATGTGATGGTTTTGCGGCAGAAGCTACTTTTCATAGCAGCTCCGGGTAGTGGGGACTGGGAGGTCGTCGGGAGAGAAGAAGGAGAGGACGAGGGATTCTAGAACCGGAATTTTTATCGACGGTAGGAGGTCGGCGAGTGACGGCCGACGGTCTGCGTTTTAGATCTCGTGTGGAAGGAAGGGGAAAGGAGAATGGAAAAAAAAAATAACTAGATAATAATTTAAACTGAGGTGGCAGACACGTAGGTGATGTGGATCTGATAAGTAGGTTGCATTTGATGACGTGTATGTTCACATCAGCAAAAAGTTAACATCAGCAAAAAGTTAACGGAGTTAAAGTTTCTAACAGAAATGGCTAAATTTGTCAAACTAATTTTTAAAAGCGGGCTATATTTGTGTATTTTTCAGAATTTGGCTATTATTGTCCTAAAGTGGATAGTTATGGCTATGAAGTTGTATTTTGCCAAATTTCAATCATGGACTGCTTGACATTACCAAATCAAAGCCCATTAGCCAACTGGGCCAGATTGGGTTTCAGCAACAAATAAACAGACAGAAATTTCAGATTGACAAGATTTTCCGATTTGGAGTACTTTCCCTTTTGCTTTTCAGTTTTCTCTCTTGGGTTAGCTTTGGAGAAGTCACTGTTAAGCAAAAACACATACAAGCAGCTGAAAACATGAATAGCTCCAATTTATGATTTCAATCAAATCAAACAGGACAGGAGATCAAAAGTAATGAACACAAATTTACACTAGAATAAAAGATTTGATCCAACATCCCCAAGTTCTTCCTATGAAGAAGAAGCAGAAGCAACAGCCAGTGAAGGCTACAAAAAAGACAGACAACCCAAAAGCAGAAACTTCGCCTTACGTACAGAAACCGTTATAACCAACATATTTGCAGTTGGTAAATAAACTAATCATCACCAAAACAACCAAAGAAAGGAATTTCCAAAACCAAACAAAGAAAAAGGAGACCAATCTTGACAATGCATATTCTGATCAATGACAACCAAACTGCATTGGCAAGGAAAAACAAAGGAGAACAAACTTTTTTCCAACTCATCCACCACCAGTCCACCACCACCACCTCCCTGGAATGGATGCGTTCTGGTAAAATAATACAATCCACCTTCCCACTTTACAGCAAGCAAAGCTTTTGGGTAGAGAAACATTTACTTGGTCTTCTTCAGCAGGCTTGATGTCCTAAACTCAGCATCATCTCTCACAAAGCTCCACCAGATGTACCCGAGGGGAATGGCTGCAACGTGCCAGATGGCTCGAGCATCCACGTACCTCCCAAGTGGTGGGAAGTCATATACTTCCACGAGCATGGATAGACTTCCTCCCACAAGAACTACCAGCCACAGCTTCCACCTCGATGGATGGCGCGAGCTTGTAGCCCAGACGAGCCATATGAGAACCTGAACTAGGGTCATTGCCCCACTTACTTTGGCATTCAGACCTGCGATTGGTTGGTGCAATTTTTCCACATAAGATCAGATTGTTGAAGGATGGGTGGAGGGCAACCGATTGGGAGGGAAAAAAATAGATCATTACCTTTGTCAAAGTTATAGAAGTTCAAGTACAGGATATGTGTGGTGACAAAAGCAATCACTGGGGCAGCAATCATGACTCTGGCGGCTTCATCTCTTATATTGAAAGCCCGGAATGTTGCCAAAATAAGAGAGAAGCCAACCCAGGCCACGGTAGAGGAAAAATACAGTTTCTCGGTCAACACCACATCCCTGAAACAGTGAGGTATCACGCAACATCAATGGTGAGATGGAGTTTGCAGGTGAATCATATCATAAGTGGCAGAGTTGAAATCGTGGACGGCTTTCCATAAAATTGAAGTGTTCCATGCTTTCGGGAAGCTGGAAGCCATATTTAAAAAAAGTTACAGCTCTACCATAACAACTTACCGAGTGTGATAAACAGCACACCAGAGCCAGGCATTCATGTACAAGAAAGCATAGATGTGCCACAAGCCAGTGTACTCATAGTAAGTCTTCTTATCGGGCCTCAGTGGCAGCTTGTAGTATACAAGGATGAAAAAGGATATCCACCCATGAAACTGAAGAGCAAGAATGACTGCAGTCAGAGCAACAGAAACTGGTTCCTGCAACCGAAACGGCAGAAACATCCTTTTAATTAGGCTGATAATAACACGCGACGAAGACTTTAGACAGAAATATCTAGCGTTTAGGAAAGTACCTGGATGCCATAAACACGATGAAAGGGCCATCTCCCATGGTACTTGACAGGTTTAAGACCAAGTTCCGACCTTTCATCCTCCCTGGAAATCATGCAATGGTATTGACAGTCGCTTTGACAGTCCCATTGTTTCCACCGCTGATAAAGCGGCTCCTGATGATACCAAGGCCCGTCAATCGGTTTCCCATCAGACGATAATTTGCAGTGCTGGAAGCATTTCTTGCCCACGCATCCCGTTGTCTGGCACTCCTCCACGCAGCTCCTGGGTCAATCAGCCACATCAAAAATCGGTTTCCCAAATCACCACAGCAGGAGACAAGACATAATACCAGAAATGGAAGCAGGGACCCATATATCATCACAAAGTAGACTAACAACAGTCAGATTTGACACCCACATCAGAAGCTTCTCCTTCCAGACAACTCTCACTCAACTCAATTCAAATTCAATCATTATCCCTAACCCCTGAACTTGCAATTGACAGATTTGACAAAGCATTACCGTAACCACAAGGCCTACAAAAATCACATCCCACCCAACATACTGCACTCAACTCTAAGGCAAAAGCAAGAAGCTTTGCAGCAGAACAATCATGCCAACTCCAGCATTTGAAAGCTGAAAACGAAGACACGAAGAAATTAAAAATCAAAGAGTGATTGAGTGCAACTAACTTGTAAATCGGATCGGCATCGCCATCGCTGGCGCCAAGTCCAGGAACCAAGCAGAAGAACGTAACGAAGGCGACGACCCAGCGGCTCCAATCCATCGGACTCGCACGAAAAAAGTCAACTCAGCTGAACTCGTCGAGAATCAGCGGGAAGCAGCGAGGTCCAGTGATTCCATACAATCGCGCTCAAGAAGGTGAGACACAACAGCTATGAAGTAAAGTCGTTAACCGGGAAAATCCCGCCTCCGGAGGATGCAGCAGACGGCGCCGGAGAATTGGGTTTGTGGAGAGAAGCCGGTGGAGGACGAGGGAAGTAAAAAAAGAAAAAATTGTGTGGATTTCGATGGGATTCGGGAGAAGTAGAGGCGAGAGAAGGAGGCAAAAATCAAGAGAGACCAGAATCTCGTGACTGGGCTGATCCTCGGGGCAACTCACGAGGTAACACGTGGATCCTTCTCGCTTCATCCGATGAACGCTTTTACCGAACTGTCCCTTCGGAACGACGTCGTTCTATTTCTTCGTCGTCAATCTCGGGCCTTATTTTCTTTTTCTCTTTTCCCTGTCCACACGGTTTTACCTAGCGAAGCACAGCAGCGCCAAATTCCATGGCTTTTTCGTCAGCCTCCAGCTCGCAGGTGCTGCTGCTTCACCATCCCAATCCCACGCGCTTGCTTCTTCCGATTCCCAACACGCGCGGCGCGAATGGACCCAGGCAGCTCCCGCTCCGTCTTCGACTCCGCTCCTCGTCATGCCATTTCCCGCCAATTCGACCGTCTTATGCTGCCACGCGGAGGACGAAAGGCATTGCCACGATTCCTTTTGCGAACGTCACCGGATCGGCGTCTGACCCGATTGTGAACGAGCCCGAGCACAAGTCCGACGTATCGGATGCCGACGGCGACGAGGAGTGGTCGTCGAAGAAACTGGTAACGTGGGGGCTTCTGTGGAGTCTGATGCTTAGGCATAAGTTGAGAATTGGGATTTCGGTTCTCTCGCTTGTTGGCTGCACTACTTGCACCCTCTCCATGCCCATTTTCTCAGGTAACGATTCGTGGCAATGGGTTTTCTGTTGTTTTGTGGTTGCTGAAAATTTTAGAGAGTAGTGATTGCATTTGTGATCGTTCATTTTAGTTTTTTTTTTTGTAATCTGTAGGGCGATTCTTTGAAGTGCTTGTGGGTGTGAGGCAGGAGCCTCTGTGGAGGCTGCTAGCTAAAGTTGGACTTGCCTACGCCATGGAACCAATTTTCACTGTACTGTATGTTGTTAACATGAACGTTGTGTGGGAGAGTGTTATGTCGACGCTTAGAGCTCAGATTTTCAGGAGAGTTCTGATTCAAAAGGTCGAAACATGTCTCACTATTGTCACCAATTTTTTGTAAATTTTGAGACTTGATCTTGACCCAATTCATAGTTTGTACTTATGGATTTTCTTTCACCTTTTTGTGTCCACCCAGGTGGAGTTTTTCGATCGGTACAAGGTCTGTATCCGTGAACTGCTAATGTGTGTAATTTGGAGAGGGTTCTTGTCTTCGACCATGTTTTGGGGTTTTAATGTCAAGAGATTTGCGTTTTTGGCATTGTTATGCAGGTTGGTGAAATCAGTGCATTGCTGACAAATGATTTGGGATCTCTCAAAGATATTGTGAGTGAGAATGTTTCAAGGGATCGTGGGTTTAGGGCACTTTCCGAGGCAAGCTACTCTATCTAAATCAGAGTGAGCTTAATTTCGTATGTTCTATTATGTAGGTAGTCTTTGACTCGGATAAACTCTGCATCCTTATTTTTGTGTCAAATTTTTATCTGAGAAAAACACTGATCTCTTTTACCTTCTATGAGATTTCTGATTCTGATTGATTATGATGCTTCTAAACTTTCTAATAGTAATTTTTTCTCCCTCATTTTTTCTGTAGATCCTTGGGACTGTTACCATCTTATTCACCTTGGCTCCCCAGCTGGCTCCAATTTTGGGCATCCTGATGCTTTCAATTTCAGTTTTAGTTGGTAAGCAAACTTAAACTGATGGTTTGATACTCGTCAATGAAACATACATGTGTAGTGACAAGGGGTAGAAGTTTTCGCTCCCAGTCTTGCTATCCATACTGTTTACAGAGTAATGGGTGTGCCTTGACAACTTAGAGGTTCCTTAGTCTTGTTGGATCCTCAAATATCCCTGCAGGAAACGCTGTTGCTTATTTCATTCTTTATGCATTTTCCCCGACTGGTGATTGGTTTTTGTTGCTTTGAAGCTGTGTACAAGCGATCAACTATACCCGTTTTCAGAGCTCATGGAATGGCTCAAGCATCCATGTCTGACTGTGTATCAGAAACTTTTTCTGCTATTCGTACTGTAAGCCCTCAACATGCTCTGCAACTTGCCTTATAATTTGTTAAATGCAGATCATGAGATATTGGTTGAGAAGGGTGTCAGTAATACTAAATGTATCTCTTTCCTTCCTCTGACTATTTGGTCTGCGCATGTACTGGATGGGAAAAGATGTATCCGTGGTAAGTTTCTATTACATTTTTTTTCCAGGTAAGATCTTTCAGTGGTGAACATCGCCAAATGTCCATGTTTGGTAACCAGGTAAGATGGAATGCCTTGGCATCTGCTGTTGTGTGCATCACTATGAAATTGTTCCATTGTTATCTTGCATCAATCCCTACGAATTCGACAGGTTCTTGCTTACCGGCGTAGTGGCATAAGGCTTGGGATGTTTAAATCACTAAATGAGTCAGTGACGAGAGTTGCTGTTTACATCTCACTGATTGCTTTATATTGTCTTGGAGGAAGTAAAGTGAAAGCTGTAAGTGCTTCTACCTTTTGCCACCTTTTCCTTGAACTTCCAAACCTCTTGTGCTGATTGTTTTTGCCTATTTCCGGCAGGGTGAAATTTCTGTTGGGACTTTTGCTTCTTTTATTGGTTACACTTTCACACTGACATTTGCTGTGAGTCCTTCTATTCCAATTACTCTTATATTGGATTTTATTTTATTTTTATTTTCTGATAATGCTTATATTGGATTTTATGATTTCCTTCATTATTAAACGCTCTGGTACAACTTTAGGTTCAAGGCCTGGTCAATACATCTGGGGATCTTCGTGCAACTCTTGCTGCCGTCGAAAGAATCAATTCCATTCTCTCTGGAGTAGAGGTTGATGAAACCCTTGCCTATGGTCTAGAAAGGGAAATCCAGGGAAAAGAACATACAGACGAGGCAATCAAATTGTTCTCCGACAATGGTCACAGCGGGAAGAGCACCCGTAACGTGCATTACATGTCAGCCTTAAAATCAGCTAACAACCTATCCAACCTTGTTTGGTCTGCTGATATTTGTCTAGAAGGTAATTTTATTTTTCTTCTATCGATGCACTATTCCATGTTGTGATGAAGGTTCTCAGTATCTAATAAGTGTTTGTTGCAGATGTGCATTTCTCCTATCCCCTGAGACCTGATGTGGAAATTCTACGTGGTCTCGACTTGACTCTGAAGTGCGGTACCGTGACTGCTCTAGTTGGTCCAAGTGGTGCAGGAAAAAGCACAATAGTTCAGCTACTATCACGATTCTATGAGGTCTAGCTTCTTCCACCTACTATTGGTATTTGTATACTCTGTATGTTTAATGTTGCTCAGTCAATTATTTCCATCAACATCTCATTTTGCAGCCAACCAATGGCCGAATAACAGTTGCCGGAGAAGATATCAGGACATTTGAAAAGACAGAGTGGGCTCGTGTGGTCTCCATAGTAAACCAAGTAATGCATTTTGATCAGTGAAAGCTGAAGTCAGTTAACTAAAATAGGGAAGATCTAGATCCTATTGTTAAGCCACCAATATAAAGTCATTTGATCATGCATACAGGAACCAGTTCTTTTTTCGGTATCAGTTGGAGAGAATATTGCATACGGGCTTCCTGATGAAAATGTGTCCAAAGATGACATCATAAAGGCTGCCAAAGCTGCAAATGCACACGAGTTCATAGTTTCACTGCCACTGGTTAGTTATGATCATTGTGAACCGGCCGTTCAACTTCATTTTTGTAATTTTTTTTTATTTTTTTTTATTTTTGCTAAAAACCTTCATTTGCACGTCAAAAGGGTTATGACACTCTTGTTGGTGAGCGTGGAGGCTTGCTGAGTGGAGGGCAGAGACAGGTATGTAAAACACAACTATCAATCCAAAGTGACTGAAGCTCGAGTTTAATGAATCATTAAGAATGGTTCAAACTGAAATTGTTTAAAAATTCTGAACTGTCCAGAGGATTGCTATTGCTAGAGCTCTGCTGAAGAATGCCCCAATCCTTATCCTTGATGAGGTAAACAAAGCCTGTTTTTAAGTTCCATCATTTGTGTCCACTCTTCTCCGTAAGTGACTGGAAAACTATTTTTGTGCAGGCAACCAGTGCACTAGATGCAGTTAGCGAACGCCTAGTCCAGGATGCACTCAACCATCTAATGAAAGGCAGGACGACAATGGTGATTGCTCACAGATTAAGCACGGTTCAGAACGCACACCAGATTGCAGTTGTTTCTGATGGAAGGATTGCAGAACTTGGGAGCCATTTACAGTTAATTGCCGAAAAGGGTAGATATGCTACACTAGTCGGCACTCAAAGACTGGCTTTCGAATGATTCACCAGTCCATTTTAACCTGTTTAACTTCCATAGCATAAATAGGACCATGGCCTTATGTCAATTGACAAAGATGAGTTCTTGGACACGAGTTTTCTCCTTTACACTCTTGCATTGAGTAGTTTGGTAGCTGAGGATTTTTCCAAGCGACTCTCCATAATACATAGTTTCTTCCTATTCAATTGAAATTACAGCATTGAGAATGGCGAGGCATTCAGTGGTTGGATTGAGAAAAGTGTTCATGAAAACATCAATGATTTGATAAACTGAAGCCACCCCAACTAATCTGTATTTCCATTCTTTGTCCAATCTCTCCCCTTCTCCACTACGGATGCTTCCTCTCAATTCCTCTGAAGTTAGAACCGGCTTCACCAGCAGTGGAGGAGCTCTGTATAAACTGCCAGCAGATAACCAGAAATCGGGAACAAATTCCAGATCCACCTTTCCAGAATCCGGGTTAATCCTGCCCTGGAATGCTTCCGGGACTATATCGATCTTCCGGCCTGGTGGCAATGGTAAATTGGCAATGCCAAGAGCCTGGTGGTCTCACTCGTCAGTGGTGGAATGTACAGAGTTCAGGTCGAATGATACTGATATGATCACCATCTTTAGTGCCAATTCCAGTTTCTGTTCCCCTTTGGCATTGTAGTGGAAACCAGGATATCTGGGAGATCCCAAGCTTGCAAACTTCCAGAGTTTTGAAGCTGATACTGTAAGCATCGGAGTTCAGAAGTTTGGTTTTGCTGATGGATGCCTGCTGTTTTGGGTTTGAAGAAGAGGAGGAAACTGCTGTATTTCTGAAACTGGGTCTTAAAGTTGAGGACTACCATTTGGAGAGTTTAAAGTGTAAACGTTACAATCCTAGGTCTTATCTAAATAGTGGGTTGGGGTGCAATTACGTTCCCCTAAATATATTCCATATGTTGTTCGCAAGTTTTAATATAAGCCTACTTAATTTTGTGATGTAATTTTTGTTAAATTATCAGTTGTACGTGATAGTCTGATATAATCATATACTGGATACGCCGATTATGGAGTGGAGTTTGGCGTTGGACACCCTGAAGTCAAACTACCTCAAGCAAACTAGAGAGTTTGTGAGCTGGTATAACCTGGTGGTACATCTAGATGAAGTTGCTTGATTGGAAGGGAACACAACTTGGTTTCTCAGTATACCAGTTGTTTGATAATTTTAACGTATAGTTTGGTTGTTTTTCTTTGTGCCTCTATGTTTAGAGAGTTTGTTGTTATATTGACAAGTGAGGAGGTGCACAAACTGGTTGGTGAACATTAGAGTTCTTTCTCTCCAATGTAAGATAGAAGGATAAGCATGAGTTGAACATTATAATCTTCAATCCTCATTGTCAGAACAGAAGCGTGCAATCGATAATCCAAACCAATACGAACGAACACAAATTTAATGTGGTTCATTTACACAATGTGTGCTAGCTAATCCACGGGCAGGGGGACAAATTTCACTTATTTGAGGAGAGTACAGGTTACAAACCAAATTCCAAACGGACAAACCAAACAAACTAACCTGACTGACCCTACTACAGACTAGGGTGATGAAGAGTATTTATAGAACTCTTCTCCTAATCCCAAACAGAAAACCAAATACCTTTTCCCAAACATACAAGGAAAAGGTCAAAACAAAACCCAATCCCAAACCCAAATAGAATAAGCCTAAAACACAAAACAAACCCAAATCAAATTCAAGTCATATTCTAACAATCTCCACCTTGACTTGAATTTTCTCTCAAATACCAGATGTACCAGACGCAACCAAAGTTGCCAGATGTACCCAGACGCGATACATATCGCCAGACGTATCCAAATGCGATCGAAACCGCCAAACTCAAACGCGATGCAAATCGCCAAACTCAGATGCTATCAAATTGCCAGACGTACTAACTCCTCCAAATCAGCAGTACCAGAATCTCCCCTGCCTCCAAATGCCCCTAAGGGCGGTCAACAACTCAAACCATTCGGCAAGTCCAATCCATATTGAGACTTGCCATTCAGAACCAACTTGTTGCACTTATCACCAACATAACATGTCAAAACCGAACCTTGTAGATTATACAAGGCACCCCGCTTGACACCTTTCAAAATTACCTTAGAACCCTTGTAGACAGACAACACTCCACCTTCACCTTTGAAACTGAAACCCTTGTCATCGAGTAGACTCAAAGATATCATATTCTTAGTCATCTCTGGAATATGCCTAACATTGTTCAAGGTGCGAACAGAACCATTGTAACATCCCGTTCCGGCAAAACCCATATTTCGATCGCTAGAAAGTTCGCGATTTAAAATCGAGCATTTCGACACTATTTCGGCGACAATCGGATTATCGATCGATCGGATAAGTATACGTATTAATTATATATATATATATATACTCTCCGTCCATTTAATTCACATCATCATCGTTTATTTCCATTTTCCACCGAGAGATCAAAAACCAGAGCGAGCGGAGAGAGCTTTCAGGGGAACGTCAGGGGAAAAACTCCAAGGCTCGATTCTTGAGCATAAGTGATCCAAAAATCCCGTAAGTAATGCCTAATTCATCTATACATCGTGATTTATCGATTTAGATCTTTAAAACGAGTTTTTGGTTCAGGAATTTCTTGAATTCCCGATAAGCCAAATTAGGGTTTCGGAGTATCCGGAAGCCGGATTGAGCCCAAATTTCATATACGATCTCACTGCAGCGAGGTAATCAATCCTCTAGTTCTAATCCCTGAATTTCGGCTATTATTTAGGCCGGGGTCCAAACCGCTGAATTTAGCTCCGGCCAGGGTTTGATGTGTTTTTATCGAGAATTTGACCCGGAGCCCAGAACTAATATTGACGGGGATACTGCAGGGGATATTAGGAAGGTCTCGGATTTTAATACGGGGTTCGTTTGGGAAATTGACGTTTTAGTACGGGAGGCTAGAACCGGTGTTTGAACGACCAGAACTGGTGAGGCATTAGCACGGCATACCGGATTTATCGTATCACGATTATTATATTGATGCTTAGAATTGACCTAGGTGAACTAGAATGGCATGATTAGGGGTGTATGAACTTTTGTGCTATATGTTGAACCCTGGATTGTTGTATGATATTATTGACTTGCCCTAATCAATATGAACCTTGTTTATGCTGATGATTGTGTATAGGTTGCAAATTGTGGGCTTGACTGTTAATATGCTTTACGAGGGTTCGAAAAGGTGATTGGGTATGATTTTTCATGATTGTTGTATTTGGATGCACAAATGGGAAAATATATATTCCCTGATAATATTATGATGTTTAAGGATGATGACTTGCACGAGGGTTTATCCCGAGGAAGTGCAATTATACGACTCCTGATTTACCTATGTTGAGCCAATTATGGCCAAGTCAAGTACATGTGTAAGTAATGAATTATGATTAAGCAAGATGAGATATGAATCATGTATAAGGATACCAAATATGAGGGTTGTGGTCTCACGGTCAACTACATAGTAATTAGGGCTCCCTATGCTATTACTCTATTATGATATATATGATAGTCACACCTCTCATGTTGTGGTGACTGAAGAATTCTTACGAGATATGACCACACCCATAGTGGTGTGGGGTATGTATGACCACATCCGACGGGATGTTGGGGTATTTATGACTACATCCGACGGGATGTGGGGTATGTTTCCCGGGAGAGTTATTAGCATGGGAGTAGCCAGGCGCCTATGATTAAAACATGATAAGATGCATATGCATAAGTCAAAGTGGTTGAGTCTTTTGCCTATTGGGATATGAGGATGGCTGAGGTCCGATCCTAGTGTTTTGGCTTGATTGTTAGATGTATGATAGGGGTATGCTCTGTTATGAACTCACGATGCTATGATTATCTCACTCAGCTATGAGCTGACCCTCTTTTATTCTTCTTCTCTGCTTATGCTATGTGTAAGCAGATCATCAGCAACAACAGTAGATAAGTGTTAGGTGGGAGAGGAGCTAGAGTTGAAGCCAGGATGAGGTATGGTCTTCAACTATTCTGTGCTTGGACTACTACTACTCGGGATTTTGGCCAGTGATCCACACCTTTTTGTAAAAATGTTTTGAGAACGTTTTTCATGTGCATACTAGCTTCTGATGTAGTGTGAGATATCCACAGGTGTGGAAAGTTGATGATATGTGTATATTTTTGTAATTGTGTAAGTTATGACGATTATGGCTTGTATTAGTACGGTATGCAGTTGTGTAGTATGAAACTGTGCCTATGGCTATGAAAGCCAATGCATATGGTTGTGAGTATATATGTTTGTGATGAATTATTTTGCAGGATAAGTTGCAAGAACTGTTAGCCCATTACACGAGTAATTCATGTCGAAATTTTATTTAGGTAAATTTTGATAATTAATGTAACACCCGAGATTAATTCCGCTGCAATTGTATGAACAATATGATTAGGCAAAACGTATAGGGTAGGGTGTTACAACCATCATGTGTCCTCATCCTGACGGAGCCTCTTCCAACAATCTTACAGACAGCACCATTGGCCATAGAAACATGTCCTCCATCTATCTGCTCATAAGTTGAAAAACACTCCCTGCTTGGACACATATGATAATCAGCTGCAGTATCTAAGTACCACACATCCTGATGATGTTACTATTCATTCACTGCTAAGGCTAAACCATCTTCAGAATCAGAGTTAGTTTCTTCCGCCACAACAGCAGATGATTCCTTCTTCTCCTGATATTTCTTCAGTTTAGGACAATCAAATTTCCAATGTCCTTTCTCCTTGCAGTAATGACAGATATCATCCTTCAAACCAGCAGAATTCGAATTTGTATTCGCCTTCCTATTACCAGATTGTTGTCTCCTACTACTAGTAGCAGCCAACCCAGATGCCTGATTTTCCGAACCTGAACCAGATGCCTTATCTAGAACCTCTCTAGTATGTAGAGCAGATCTGACATCTTCCAAAGACAAACTATCTTTCCCAGCAATAAAAGAATCCACAAAATTCTCATATGACTGTGGCAAAGATACTAACAGAATTAAGGCAGCATCCTCATCATCTATTTTAACATCAATATTCCGCAGATCTAGCAAGATGGTATTGAGATGATCTAGATGATTCCTGAGAGGCGTACCTTCCTCCATACGCAAACTGAACAAACGTTGCTTCATATGCAACTTGTTGGTTAAAGACTTTGTCATGTATAGACTTTCAAGCTTCAACCACAAACCCGCGACAGTCTTCTCAGCAGCAATCTCACTGATGATGTCATCAGCCAAACAAAGCAAGATTGTAGAGTGAGCTTTCTCTTCCAAAGTACTCCACTCTTCTTCATCTATACTTTCCTTCTTCGATTTTCCAGACAATGGAGCCCACAAACCCTGTTGTTTCAACAGTGCTTGCATCTTGATCTGCCATAAACTGAAACTGTTTCTTCCGGTAAACTTCTCAATCTTCATACTGATAGCAGTCATTCTTACTATCAAACAAACTCCAACCAAACTCCACAAAGCAAAACTTCAGTCCAGCACCAAATTCCCAAAACCGCAACCAGGCTCTGATACCACTTGTCAGAATAGAAGCGTGCAATCGATAATCCAAACCAACACGAACGAACACAAATTTAATGTGGTTCACTAACACAATGTGTGCTAGCTAATCCACGGGCAGGGGGGACAAATTTCACTAATTTGAGGAGAGTACAGGTTACAAACCAAATTCCAAACGGACAAACCAAACAAACTAACCTGACTGACCCTACTACAGACTAGGGTGATGAAGAGTATTTATAGAACTCTTCTCCTAATCCCAAACCAAAAACCAAATACCTTTTCCCAAACATACAAGGAAAAGGTCAAAACAAAACCCAATCCCAAACCCAAATAGAATAAGCCTAAAACACAAAACAAACCCAAATCAAATTCAAGTCATATTCTAACACTCATTATCATACTAGTTGGTTTCTTTAGACTTATGTCCTCTCCAACTAGTCTTGCGTTCTAATAGCACCATTTCCTTCTTTATTTAGGAATCTAATCCTTCAGATAAGAAAACTTCCTTGTGTTATATTTACATTTAAGGAATAACATAAAACATAGAGAGAAACTATGGGAGAAGAGTGTTCATATCGTAATTGCGAGCCGCCCAATCAGCAATTTTGTTCTTTCGAATGGTTGATGTTCAACACACACGAGAGTGAAGCCCACAATACGAGCAATGAGAGTCCACTACATAACTATTGCACATACTAGCGACGTCTTCTGTTCGTAAAAGTATCTATCTGATCGTCATGGTTATGAATTCCAAGCTTCCTAACTTGTTACGGCCACAATCACTGAGGTGGATTATATTTTTCACCTTCAGGCATTACCAAATTTGTACCTTCAAAAGGTTGAATTGTCTACACAATCACAATTGATTATGTTCGTAAAAGTATGTGAATTTTCACCATACGTTAGATTCAAGTACGACCTATTATTTTGGTGTAATGTTATATGTTATTACTCATACGTTAGATGAAATTTAATACAATTTGTAAATGTAATGAATAATATAATGACTTTTTTATATATATACAGGCTAAAACAATCAAACTATTAACTCTTAACTCACTTGTCCGATCAGATCAATGGATTAAACCAGATTGACAAGCTTGCTAAAGAGAGATCGAGCCTATCTAACCTATGGAGGGGGTGTTCTACGGGTCAGTCATTTGGTGGATGATGCTACTGCTTGGACATCAGAAACGGACGGGTGGCTAGATTCTGGAGTGACCGGTGGCTGGACGACTCGACTATTCTCCGGGAACATGCCCCTAATCTCCCCCCGGAGATGGAGACTATGCTTGTGGCGGAATTCGTTCTAAATGGTGAGTGGAATGAGGTTTATCTACGTGCTTACTTGTCGGAGGAATTTATTTCGCAGGTACGGCTCCACCCGGTGCCAACTGAGACCGAGCCTGACATCCGAGTGTGGCGCCTCTCACCAAATGTAGTCTTCTCCCTTCGGACAACGTATGAGGTCACGGACATGGTGGACGGCCTAATTTTGAACCACTCGATTTGGAGATCCATCTGGAAAACTCCGACGATGCAGCGGGTGCGCATATTTCTTTGGCTCCTCAACCATGATCGCCTGCTGACAAACGAGGAGAGAGGACGGAGACATCTGATTGAGGATACAAGTTGCAAGATCTGCGACGGGGGCCCTAAGACTACTATCCATGTCGTTCGGGACTGTCCATTTGCGAGAGCTACGCGAGCGGGACTTCTTGAAGACGAGCCAGACACCACCTTTTTCGAGCCTCACATTCACCGGTGGTCTCTGCATTTCTTATCAGGGCGCAGTAATATCGTTGATAGCACTATTTTTGCAAGCACTTGCTGGCTTCTGTGGAAGAACCGGAATGACCTCTTCCAGAGCGAGCTGAAAACCCATGAGCAAATCCAGTTCATCACCAAACAACTAAGGCAACAGATACACACAGCCTTCGAACAGGAGAGTACCATATTTGTAGCTGGGGGGGGGGGGACTCCGAGAGTGGCGGGACATTAACTGGCATCCACCGCCGAGAGGCTGAGCCTGAATCAACACATATGGCTCAGTCAGTCACTCTCCTGCGAGCACGACTGGTGGCGACATCGTGAGGGGAGACGATGTACGCTTTATTAGAGCTTTCACAACGAACTTGGGAGGGGTTCGATTACTCGTGCGTAGCTGGCTTGGATTGCTTATGGGCTGAGGCTGGCTCGGGAGGAGGGGTCAGGAAGGTTATTCTGTAGACAGACTCCTACATTGCGAAGACTCTGATCGAGAATGCTACACCACAACATCCACACTACACCTATGTTGCAGAGATCCGCCGTTGGCTAGCTCGACCGTGTCTTGTAAGGATAGAGCATGTTTACAGAGAAGCGAACTTTGTGGCTGATCACCTCGCTTTCATTGGTCACTCTTTACCCATCGGGGTTCACGGGATTCAAATCCCGAGTAGTTCTTTACGTTATTGGCTGTATTTTGACATTGCAGGGAATCAAACACTCCATCTTTTTAGTCTAAAAAAACATATAAGCCAATGTAAAAAAAAAAGAGTTTGCCACGTCAGCCTCTGCTGATCAAACCGCATGTATCGGAAGGGCTAATTTGTCACTTCCTTCTGTCCTATTTGCACAAAATTGTTAGCAGTTATTATTATTTTTTTTTTTTTGGAAAAGTTAACGGTTTCTTTTCTTGAACAGGTGAGAGGGAGACTAACTTCCTTCTTTTACAACCTCACTGTCCACGTCCCCCACTTTTCTTTTTAATCACTATCTTTTTGGTAAAAGACATCTGGACAATGAATTAGTTTTTATTTATTTATTTATTTCGTCCTCTTTTTTTTATTTACTTTTGATCCTTAGTTGGGGTTTATGTATTATAGTATTTTCTTTTATGATGGTCAGAAATCCAAACTATTTTAAAATTAGTATTATAAGTGATATGGGTTCGGTTCGTTGGCCGAAAAATTTTATGTTTATATATAAATGTACCATTATTTGAAGTAAATATGTGAAATGATCGCTTTATTTCAGTTCATTTTTTCTATGCTTAATTTAGTATTTTGTTTCATAAAGTGGTCATAATAATATGAAAGAGTAATCCAAGTATTTTTTTTCCCACCTATGAGAAATAAATTAGAGTTCCAATCTATTTCATTACTTCCACTCATCCGAAAGAAATACACTACCACAAAAGAAAAACAAGAAATATTTCAGGAGCAACTCGACCAATAGATCGGGCTCCGTACTAGTTTGCAATAAAAGTTAGAACGCCCTTAGCGCCCTGTTCACACAAAAAAAAGGATTATAAAGTAAATAATCCCGTAATAAACGAGTAATTATTACTAACTAGTAACTAGTTTCGATGCGTATAAAATACGGTATAAGGGCAAGTGTAGTAATTCTACGGTTCTTATAAGGGTGATCCTGTAAATGAGCATCCTCCACCGTTGCACGGCCGGGTGTCGACGACGCATAATTGCCTTTCTCTTCTCCGTCAGCTACTTTCCCAACTTCCGCAATCGCGCGAGTTGGCCACCGCGTGAGAGACAGAAGATCGGAGTTACGGCATCGCCTAGTTTCCCCCACGAAATTCTTCATCTGCTTTGCGAAGCTCCAAGAGCAGGTCCAGCACCCAATCAGCGCGGCGGCTCGCCCGAAGCTGTTACTGGAAAGGATTCAATTAGGGTTTTTTTTCATGATCGGATTCGTCTGCAATACTCCCGGCTCACTCCAGTTAAGCAGACGGACGAGCTTTCATTGCCTTAGTTTGTTCCTCTTGCTCCGAAGTTAAATAATCGGAGAGATGGATTTCGATGCTCACGGCGGCAATAAAGGCGTCTTCCACCGGCTAAGCGCCGGCGGAGGAGGACCGCGGGGGAACCACAACGATTCCAACAAGAACCAGAGAGTCTGCTTTCATTGGCGGGCGGGCAAGTGCAACCGCTTCCCCTGCCCATTCCTCCACCGGGAATTGCCCCCGCCGAACTCCGCTGCCACTGCTTCTAACGGCAGCCATCCGGCCAAGCGCGGGTTCTCTAACGATTCCGGGTTCTCGGGGCCTCCCCCAACTCGGAGGGCCCCGAACTTCAATAGTTCGTCGACTTGGGGGCGGACTGGAAATAATAGAGTGGTCAAGAAGACGGATAAACTGTGTAGTTATTGGATACAAGGGAGCTGTACTTTCGGGGAGGGCTGCAGGTATTTACATAGTTGGAGTTTAGGCGATAGTTTCTCTTTGTTGACGCAACTTGAAGGAGGGCATCAAAAGGTATGAGCTTTCTGTCTTTTCTTTCCTTAATTGGTGTCTTATGCTACCGGCATTGTCGTACTGATTGCTTCTTGTTATGATGAGCAGGTTGTCAGTGGGATTGCTTTGCCATCTGGGTCTGATAAGCTTTACACGGGAAGCCAAGATGAAACTGTCAGGCTTTGGGATTGCCAATCCGGCCAGGTTTGCTTCGGTTTTATTATATTCCAACTGCACTAATAGTTGGTTCCTGCATATTCCTTATTCAGTAATCTCTTGATGTATCAGTTTTCTGATAGTTTGCTTGCCGTATTTTTCCAGTGCATGGGAGTTATTAATCTGGGTGGTGAAGTGGGTTGTATGATCACAGAAGGTCCATGGATATTTGTCGGTATCCCGAATCTTGTGAAGGTTAGGAAGACATGAAATTCATCACTTTCTCGTGAAGTTCCAATATGCTTGATCTGTGCTTTTAGTTTATGGCTGTTGGAGAGGTAGTATCTGCATTGTGTTCACTTAATTCTTTTCTTAACCAGTGATGGTCCCTTTTCAAACTGGTTTCTAAGAACTTGCATATTTTTTCAGGCATGGAACTTACAGACCAACGCTGACTTAAGTCTTAGCGGGCCAGTTGGACAAGTTTATGCTATGGTTGTGGGTAGTGACTTGCTATTTGCTGGTACCCAGGTAATATTTCACTGGATCACATATCTTTCTGTTCTTATGTGTGGCTCAAGTTAATAAACTTGTGAATATGGACATATTGTGGATGTTATTGTTGCATTTAGACTTCTGGATGATAATATTCATCCTCCTGTTTCCTGTAGTCATCATTTGCATTTGTAGAGGATGAGGAACTCATACCTGTTTAAATGGTTACACCTGTGCAGGATTCAGCAATCTTGGCATGGAGATATAATGCAGCAACTAGCATCTTTGAGCCAGCTGCATCACTTAAAGGCCATTCGTTAGCTGTTGTCTCATTAGTTGTTGGAGCTAATAGACTCTTCTCTGGTTCCATGGACAATTCTATAAAGGTATGTTCACTCTCTTGATCTTATCGTACTACCCGTTTCAGCTACATTTTATTGTTTTTAACTGTTACGTTTGCTACCTATATTCATCTTTTTTTTTTCTAGGTCTGGAACCTCGAAAATTTGCAGTGCATACAAACCTTGACAGGGCATACTTCAGTTGTTATGTCTGTTCTTTGCTGGGACCAGTTTCTTTTATCAAGTTCATTAGATAAGACAATTAAGGTATAGTCACAATGTCAAACTGAGTGTTTATTATTGTGATCCATACTTTACCTTAAATAAGTCAATGAATTAGTCGTGTTGTCTTCCTTTTCAGGTCTGGGCCGCCACAGAAAGAGGGGATCTGGAAGTAACGTTCACACATCAAGAAGAACATGTAAGCTTTCTATTTTTTCTCATTAATGAGGTAATAACTAGGCCATGGCTGATTTTTTCTTAGTGCCGTATTGTTTGGTTTTACTAGAAACATTAGGTTTGCTTTGGTGTCTCTGTCAGCCGAGTTACTCTGGAGCATGTTTACTATCTTTAGTATATTCCAACCGTCTTACTGAAATCTCAAGTCTTCAAATCAGGACACAACTGTGATGACCTGCCTTCCCCTGTGCTTTATTGATAAAGGAGGTGCCTGATTAACCATTTGAACGTTCTATATCTAGAATTAAGATCCAGTGATCTTGAGGGACATCAAGAATATCATAGTACATTTAACTGTCTATAGTTTAGAGATTGTATATTACTAGGGATGATAATAAACTAGAAAATGTGATTTAGTCCTGTGAAGAAGTCATAAGCAAGAATCCATACTCCAAAATTGTACAATATCTACTGGCATGGATTTGTTTAAGTGATGCAAAAATTTGGCCTGCTGCAGGGACTCCTTAAGCTATGTGGAATGCATGATTTGGAAGGCAAGCCATTGTTGTTATGCTCTTGTAATGACAACTCAGTCCGGATATATGACTTGCCATCGTGAGTTTCAGAATCTCGTCGCTTTCCAATCTCTTCTCCATACATGACGAGCTCTGACAGCCTGCAACTGTTATTGTGTATGAATGCACAGGTTTTCAGAGAGGGGCAAAATTTTCTCCAAACAGGAGATTCGAGCAATTCAGGCTGGTCCTGGTGGCCTCTTCTTCACCGGGGATGGAACCGGCCAAGTGAGAGTGTGGAATTGTAAAGCTGAACAACAAGCAACTGCAGCGACTTGATGATGAATCGGCCTTTTGTGTTTTGCCAGTGTCATCGTATATTATTCTTCATCACTTCAGCTTAGTTTTCCACCTTTTTTTGGTAATAACGAGTACTAGAAGAAAGTGGATTGTAGAAACATCATTTTTCTTAAATCTTTTTGATATTCTTAGTTGGCATTACACAGCCATGATAGTCATTGTTGAGTGAGGCTTTTCTGTAACGATGAAGACGAATGAAAGAACAAAGAAGAAGAACGCTTGAATCCATATGTAGTTTAGCCACGTTTAACTTTTCTTTCTGGTTGACCCAATTTGTATGAATAAGTTGAAGGGTTGATTTGATTTCCCGAGAACTTCAATTGTTACAAGGAAGAAGATGCAGAATGAAGAACTGATAAGCGGTAAACTATTCTCATGCTTGTATTTCGAAATATATGAATGAACCCGTTTGTTTATATACAGTGTTTGTGAAAACTGAAAATCCAGTTTCGTTTACTATGATGGACTTCTAATTCACGTATGCGAACAGACACTCGACGTTGCTCATCTCTCTCTTTGTCTGCAATATGGTTACGACTTACGATGCAACGTCTCGTCCTTCCTTCATTGCCTGCAGAATCAATTGAGGATGATCGTGACGGTGAGTACCTTGGATTGGCTGCAAGGTTAGCTTGTGAACCTCTTAGTAGTTCTAATTACAACCTTGATTGTTAGTTCCGGGTAGTGTGTGTATACCAATTGATGAGGGCTGTAAAAGCAGATGTGTTTTGTTTGGAGTTTGAAGAATGGACGAAAGAGGCCCTTGTTTGTTTCTCGACAGTTATATCAGACTGTTTCAAACAAATGTAGTTTCCTGCAATGGCGAGTTGTTTTGGTCATGTAAGAGCTATGGAACGAGACGTTTTTGGATTTACGCTTTCAATCCTTTCAGCCTGGTTGCTCATGTTGATCCTATTCCACGCCCTAGCCAAAGACGGAGAGACTGTGATATTGCAATCTCAGAAGGGACTTTGCACTTCATTTCAATTACATTAGCTGCAAATGCCGGGACTCCGTTGTTGGGTGTTTGGAGACGGAAAGTAGAGCGGTATATCTTGGAAAATTATGAAATTGTGTTGAGTTGGTCATGCATCAGGTTATGATCTTAACGACTGCCATGCAGTTGCTCTTAATCCGAAGCAACATTAGGTTCCACCATCCAGAAGGTGGTGAAAAGGATCAGCACTACTACCCTCTGGCCTTCGGTTAAGAAGTAGAAGGTGGTGAAAAGGGTAGCTCGTGTTCTACGCAGCAGGATCATGTTCTATGCAGCAAAGATGATGAGAAAGTAAAAGAGTGTTCATAGCCAGCGCATTGGTTTTAGGCTGTTGGCACTTTATGTTTTAGCCAAATTTCTTTTTCTTCGTGACGATATGCATATATTTTTAGCTAAGTACTGATAGGAGGAGAGAGTGATTAGTGAGGTCTGGAAATGTTTGCTGTTGATGGGAATGATGGCTATAAGGTAATCTCGAGGTAATCTCGAGGGAAGTTGTAAATGGAACAACTTTGAAATGACAGTTTATTGCCTCTAATCTAAATAATAGATACACATCAAAACCTTATGGAATTCTATTAGTAGAAGAAGAGAGTGAACTGTTAGAAATTTCAATCTTTCCTTTATTGGTGTTCTTAGTAGCTAACACGACTAAGAACGCCTGAAATCCATTCTGGTTGACCAAATTTGTATGAATAAGCTGAAGTATGCTAAATTGCTATCGCAGATATGCGAAAAGGGTAATTGATATATGCAGAATAATGTCTCACGCCTACTTTATTTCAAAACATATGAATCTTTTCTTTCGAGTTTGTACAATTCAAATAGGATCTGCATAATCATATGTAAGCCTTCTTTCTATGATCAGAGGTTAAACATGACTTTAATGGCAGAGCCACCACGAGCACTGGTCTCAAATGCATCTTCAACCTCCTTCTGTGAAAAGCCAAACCTGTGAGTTATCAGTGGCTTCACATCTATCTTCCCACTCCTCAAGAAATCTATGCACAGAGGCCATGTGTTCTTGTACCGGAACACGCCAACCACATCTACCTCCCTGCACATGTTTCGCTTCCTTAAGTCGCAAGCCAACTTCAAGTTCAACTAAACTAGAGATCAAACCACAAACTTGCGAAAGAAGGGATTACTGACCTTGCGGCTGCAGGAGTCAGTGGCACTGTCATCTCATTGTGACCCATTCCCACGAGACACACTTTGCCACCTGGCCTTGTGACATTCAGTGCAGTCGTCATGGTCTTAGTGAACCCTGCACAGTCCAAAGTTATATCAACTGCTTCTCCCATGGCTTTCTTTATCAGTTCCACTTCTCCAGCCACATCCTGCAAATCGCAATTCGTCCCTTTTAGTTTCCAGTAGTTGGTTTAACCTAACCCCATGAGGGTTGGAGAAAAGGAAGGTTTAAGAACCTCAGCTTTTGTAGACACTTGAACAGTCTCACTAGCGCCAAGATCCTTGGCAACAGATAAGCGAAACTCGTCCACATCCACAATCACAACCCTTGGTGCTCCAAAAGCACGAGCAGCCAGCAGCGCGACGAGGCCAATGGGCCCAGCTCCCATGATCAAGACATTAGTCTCCGGACCCACATTGGCTCGACGACAGGCGTGGACCCCAACGCTCAAGGGCTCACACATTGCTCCTTCCTCCAAGCTTATGTCGTCGGGCAGCTTGAAACAAAGTTCTGCTGGATGCACCACCTGCAACAATAGTCAGAGTAAAGAATAAAGATTGGAGCTTTAGTCAGAACACTGGCTCAGCTAGGAAATGGTGGCTTGTGGGTCAATCAACCTGATTGGCGAGGGAGCCATGAACAGGTGGAGTTGCGAAGAACTTCATCTCAGGACAAAGGTTGTAACTTCCTTGTTTGCAGTAGCTGCATCTCCAGCAGCTGATCCCAGGCTCCAGTGCCACACGATCCCCGGGGACAAGATGAGTTACTTCACTACCAATCTCCTCTATGATTCCAGCACATTCGTGGCCAATCACCATTGGCTCTTCCACCACAAAATGTGCACATCTCAAGGTCTGAAAAAAAATTTGACAGGATGATGGTAAAGACAAAGATCATCAATTTTTCCAACAAATTGGTCCACTTCAGAATAGAGTTCCCACTTGATAGGAGGAGAAGAGGGTAGCGGGGAATCCATTCCAATCTTCACTGATGCGTGTAATAATCAATCATAATAATAAAGGAATTATGGACCAAAGAAGGTGACCTTAAGGTAGTGAACATCACTCCCGCAGATTCCAACAGCTTTCATCCTTACTCTAACATCATGCGGTCCTAAAAAGCACAGAGCTTTCAACTTTAGAATCGAATCAACTTAGAAAGGGTAGAGAAGTTATCAATTCAATCAAAGCAAAACCCACTAGGCCAAAAAGGTGTTTCATGTTTTGTTCTATTTGCAGAGGAATATCAGTAGTTGCAGTAGGAAAAACAGAGGAATAAGTAAGGAGATAAAGAAGAACCGAGTGGAGGGAGCTCGAAAGGTTGAATCTTGAGGGTGTTGACTGCGACCAGCCAAGCTGCCATGTTCTCTCCTCCGTTCCTCACATCTCCTTGCGAACCCATCCTTCTCTACCCGTTCGAACCTCCAAAAACCTCAAGCTTAGATGGAGTGATGGACTGAGAGTGAGGGGAAAAGCAACAGAAGAAACCTACAGTAGCCCAGAAAAAGAGGCGATTTGCTGAAAAATGCGAGAAAGCGACTGGGAGCTTGGGAAGGAAGTATAGAATCATGGTGGGCAGTGGGCACGAGGGGATGAGTCAGATCAGTTGGAAAGGATAAGGCACCACATGTTTTTTTTTTTTTTGTCGCAATCCGAATATAAAACAAATTTGCATAAATGATTTTCTTAAGATCTAGAAATTTATTTTCAAAAAATAATTTATATTTAGAATATAAAGAAATTTATTTTAATTCTAAATATTGAATTTTGCAAAATTGATGCTAGTCTTATCAATTCCACAAAATGACATAACTATCCTCAATTATTTTAAGTAAGTCACCCCTATGCATAATTTAGAGCCAATACTTCATATTTGCGCGTCTTACCTTTCTCCGTCGAGCCACTACTTAACCTAATATATTATCATCATTTGGCTTTTATATCCTATTTTGTGTGCTTTCCGGGTGACTCTCATAGTTTCATTCTTCTCTTAACCTACAAGTATGTAACTATGCTGCTATTTATTCCTATTTTTGCTTGGTCGGATTTGTTGGATGATAATTTGGACACTTGACTTTTAGAAAGTAGATTTTCAATGAGTAATAGCAATGGTATTTTTGTTGGAAATTTATAAGAGTTTAGTTGGAAACTTCCAATTTAATTCAACTTTGCACATATTCCAAACATGATTAGGAAAATAAATTCATTTTTATTTCTCACAATTTGAATATTACGTTTCAAATATAAAAATTAATTTGGAAATGAATTATATACATGAATTTAAAATAAAAATTCATTTTTCCCTTAACCGCATAAGATGTTTGGGTTTTGCCAAAAAATCAAAATTCCTGATTTTTCTACTGTTCGTTCTGGATTTCAATTCAAACACGTATTTAAGATAAGCTTGGCCTGCCAAGAACGAAAAATTCTTGGACAGGATGTGGGATGAGATAACAAATTATTGATAGAATCTAATCCTAATGGTCCCCAGATTCTCTAAAATGAAAAATAAATAAAACTTCATGCTATGAATTTGCAAATCTGCCATGCAAGTCAGTCTCGTACCACCATATAGTTAATTTTATTTGCATTACGATTAATGTATAAAAAAAATTGACGAAACATTTATTAAATTATATGAAGAAGTCACCATCTCAAACGTCACCAATGACACGAGTCGCTTTGCCAATTATAGTTTAATTAATAGGGCTAATTCATTTTCTTGGGCTTAGTTTCTTGGGCCTGGACCAGTGAGTTGTCTGGACCTAACAATCTACTAAGTACTAACTCACTTCATTGATTTCTTAGAGGGCGTTTGGAGAATCGGATTTAGGAAGTGGATTCATTGAGTCCGTAGATTTTGTAAAAAGTTATGTTTTTGTGTTGCCTTTTGTATTGTGGATTTTAGGTTTAGAGATTTCAAATCTCTAAAATCTATGGATATCAAACCTCTCATAATCAGAGAGATTCTATATATTGATTCATGAGATTTTTTTCTCCTACCTTTTCTCTTTCTTTTATTTATTTATCATATTAAATATATTTACTAACAAAGTTTTTAATATTTCTCGAACTACTGTAATTTTTTATTAACATGTTATTTAATATAAAAAATTTATTTTTATTTTCATTGAATGTTAACAATCACAGTTACCAAACAATAAACATTTTAAAATCTATTTTCAATAATCTGAAGAGTTAGAATCTTTAGATTCTTGACAATTTATAGATTTAAACTCAGATTCTCCAAACGACCCCTTAGTAGAATGTTACATTTCAATTCTTGGGCTTAGATTTTAAAACTACATTTGACAAGAAACTACATTTAACAATCTCTTCCTACTCTTTTGCTTCCCCAAATCTCTTCCATGACGTTATAATCCATCCACTTTTACTATAAATCCGATCAACAAAATAAAGTTGAAAGTGATGGCCACGTGGTAATGACAAAAATCTGTCTCTGCTTTTGTGATTACATCACAATCACACTCCGTAATTGTGATTATTCAATTGGTAACGTCGCCAAGTATCTTTAAGTTTACTAATCAGTTTGGTAATGAGGAGTCGAAGTTGTCTACAATTCCAACACTACAAAATCCTAATTTTGGCTCCCGTCAATTATCATAGACAGGCCTATCTAAACCCCCCAATTGAATGAATCGTTATCTATGTAATTAAATGTTATACTTATCAAATACTCGTAATCTACACACGTCCACATCATCATCGTCCTTGACACGTAAATTCCTAATATATTCAGAATTTCAAAATAATTCAGACAATTTGGACCGGTTCGTTGGTTAACCATCAACTTAAATGGTTAAACACTTTGACTGATAGTCTTAACACAAAGCCAACATGAAAATATAATAAAAATACAAAGCTTTAAATCAAATTTTAATATATATATTTTTCATTTATGATATTCATTTCATGATTTTGTTGACGATGTGGCTTTCAATGTGTGCTTAACTGTTAGCGACATCGGTAAATTTAACAGAGAACTAACGAATGGCTATATTTGTCTAACAATCTAAAACGTTTGGCTATTTTTGTTCAAACTTTGAAAGTTTGTGTATTTTTGTGCATTTACTCAAAGATAATTTTGGATAACTTTTCCACAAATAAGTGAGGTGTACATTTATTATTTCAAAAAATTTCCTTAAAAAAAATTATTTCAAAAAAGTCAGGTGTACATATATTAATATAATTAAATATGGTCTAATCAGCAATCATCCAATATCGGTCAAACATTTATTGAAGATTTTAGGATAAGCTCATTTTAGTCCTTAATTTAATTTCTAGACCTTATATTCAAAAATTTGACAATTTGTATTATCATTTTAGGAAGCAACCGATAATAATCAACACATAGGATAAGAGTTCAAAACAAATCCATATCACTTCGATCCTTATCCAGCTTCCAAACATCCTTGTTTTGACTTTTGAAGTGACAGATTTTAGACAAAACATGATACAAACATAATGTCTATTGAAAAAAAAAACACTTAAATTTTTATTCTCTTAATAGAATCGTAATCAATTACTTGCTAATAATACAACAAATATGTATATAATCAATATCATAATTTTATAATGCGACCAAGCTCATTACATTTACTTCTTTTTATAAACGATTACTAACGTATTTTTTTATTTTGGTCATTGATTACCAAATTCAAAGTGAATTAGATAACCAATCAAAAGAACGGTATAAGAAATACTGAAGGATAGTATTTAGCATTAATTTCGATTTCTCTTTTCTGTTTTCATCTATTGGTACGACACCAAGAGTTGAATAGCACAACACATCAACAAAACCACTTCAAGTAGTTTTTACGACGACCCAAATGCGAGTTCAATGTCTAAATTCTGACACCACAAACTAAACCCTTTTCTTTATATCTCTATCGTCGACCATTATATTACAAAATGGAATAGATGCTAAAGAAGTGCTAATCGTCGATATTTAGCTAGTTTGTGTAGAGAAAATTACCCTTACCCTTTCTTTCATCCTTGTTCGAGATTCTTGTCGACCCACTTGTCTTTTGTTTTTGTAGCGCCATGCAATGGCCAAGAAAGCCTCAAAAAATAGCATATACCAATATGTTATTCCCGTCTAAAACATCACCAATTCATCACCTACCAACAACACAAAGGGTTAAAATTAGGGTACGGAACAGTGATTGTGGTCCAGTTAGAGTGAAAGAGAGAGATCAATTTTCATACACTTGCTATTTTTTCTATCCTGAAAAAAAAAGAGCAAAACCGGCTCGCTATAAATCGGTACCAACCCCCGCTCTCTACTTTCCGGACAATATATATATACCTCTCCACCCCTCTTCATAGGCTGACGAACGCTCTCTCAATCTCAGTTCTCACATTTCCATTTTCTCTTCCGCCGCAGGAGTGAGAGAGAGGAGAGGAGAGGAAAAAAAAAAAACAGAGCAGAACAATGGCGGATAGTGCTGAAATCATGGTGCAGAAGAATGGAGGAGAGGAAGAGAACATGGCCGCTTGGCTTCTCGGTGTCAACACCCTCAGGATTCAGCCTTACCAGCTTCCTCCTCTTGGTAAAGTTTTCTCCTTTCTCCCCCCCATTTATTTATATTAAACCCTTGTTCTTTTCTTATTCGAACATTAATCTGCAGTCATTTGTGAAAACTGGGTATTTCAAGGGATTCCATCATCAAATTTTGGGACTGGAAATGTTGAACCCAAAATGAGAGAAAAGGAGAGAAAAGCTTGATAGTGACCCTTTGTCTCATCATGGATCATGGATTTGCCAGTGCTTAACCTTTTGCTCTATCTATTTGTCTCTGCCTCTTCGTAGGTCCTCATGATGTCAAAGTTGGCATAAAGGCGCTTGGCATTTGTGGAAGTGATGTTCATCACTTCAAGGTGATAAACAAAAACAAAAATACACTTGGCTTCTTGATTTCTCATGTTTTTTCTTCATGATTCGTTGTAAAGCTGTTTACTTTAACCCTTCCAGAAGTTTGAATGGTTCCAATCTGTCTTGATGTTGCTGTGTGTTCTGTTTTTGACAGACTATGAGATGTGCCAATTTCATAGTGAAGAAGCCCATGGTGATTGGGCATGAATGTGCTGGGATCATTGAAGCTGTAGGTAGTGAAGTGAAGAACCTTGCCCCTGGTGACCGTGTCGCCTTGGAGCCAGGGATCAGTTGCTCAAGATGCGACCTCTGCAAGAATGGCCGCTACAACTTGTGTTCTCAAATGAGGTTCTTTGGTTCTCCACCAACCAACGGTTCTCTTGCCAACAAGGTGATGACCGTATTCCTCCTTGCTTCTGCTATAACTCTTTGGCTATTGAGGATTACTAATCAGGTTTCTTGCTGCAAGTAGGTTGTACACCCAGCGAGCCTATGCTACAAGCTGCCTGAGAACGTGAGCTTGGAGGAAGGAGCGATGTGCGAGCCCCTCAGCGTCGGTGTTCATGCCTGTCGCCGTGCTCAAGTTGGGCCGGAGACAAGTGTGTTGATCTTGGGAGCAGGTCCCATCGGCCTCATTACCTTGCTGGCTGCACGTGCATTCGGTGCTCCTCGAGTTGTGATGACCGATGTAGATGAGAGCCGTTTGGCCATTGCCAAGAGCCTTGGTGCTGATGAGCTCATTCAAGTCTCGACTGAAATGAAGGTCTGGTCCATATTTGAAAACCATATAGGTCTTTTTGTTCAGCATCTATGGCTCATATGAGACTAATGTGCCAAGTGAATGTGCTGACAGGATGCTAGTGACGAAGTGGTGAAGGTGCAAACTGCAATGGGTACAGGGATAGATGTGACATTTGACTGTGTGGGATACAACAAGACCATGACTACAGCTCTGAATGCAACTCGCTCTGGTGGGAAAGTTTGCCTCATTGGTTTGGCTCTGAGTGAGATGACCGTTCCACTCACCCCAGCTGCTGCTAGGTAATTCAACCGTTATCACGTCGATAGCTAACATGATCATCGTTCCATTGGATGCGAAATGGATGGCTGATGAAAGATGCTGTTGTTTTTATGGTTTTGCAGGGAAGTAGATGTGATTGGGATATTCCGATACCGGAACACATGGCCACTCTGCCTCGATTTCCTGAAGACTGGCAAGATTGATGTGAAACCATTGATAACTCACAGGTTTAAGTTTACTCAGGAGGGTGTAGATGCTGCTTTCGAGACTAGTGCTCGTGGCGGGAATGCCATTAAAGTCATGTTCAATCTCTAAGCAAATCGATTTAAGAGAGTAGCCGGAGTGGATGAGCTATTGCTGAGATTTCTCTGTTATGTTTCTGTAATTTGGGGTGGGTATGGGAGGAAAGCTAAATCAAAAAAGTCTTGTACCGAGTCGCTCAATAATAAGATGCCTCCTCCGGCAAATCATTTCCACCATTTCTGTATGCTTAAAAAGCTAAGAACTCAAACCCTAACAGACATTGAGATGATGTCAGGAACCTGCCAAATTGTATTGCCATGACAGAGAAGAAAACAGGGGATGTACCAAACCAGTTGAATTTAGGAAAGATAGTTGTATATCTAACCACTGGCGAAAGAGATTCAAACCCAGAAGATGAAATCACTGGGAAAGTTCAGAAATATTCTAGGGGGAAAAATAAAGTTATGGACTTTACTCTGCTTCTCCCAAGACCGCCAAAAAGGCCGATATCATCGTGGCCCTCGGGGCGGCTCTTGACCATAGAGATAAAAGTCAGTAGCGTTATCGTCTACAATAATGCCGCCATTGGACCACATGCTTGGAATGGGCAAAGTTCGAGAGCAACTCCAGTTTCACCAACCGACACATTGGACTCTCTCGAGAAAAAGGAGATTGCTTTGAAATGAGTGGACCAATGCTTGCTCAAACTACCATTAAAGAACGAAAGTTAGCACATTTAGAACACCAATCTTTAGGAATTACTTTACTCCCAAATGGGTTGAAGCACCCAGAAGTGTACAAAACTCGGAAGCAACTGCACCTGTAAAATTGAATAGCTAAATCTACTCTGCTTGATTTGGCTCAACTCTCAATTGATGGTTCAACGGTAGAGACTGATCAGTAGGAAGTTTGTCCTCTACCCCCAAGTTCAAAGTTTGGGTCGGATGTGCTACTGAGAAAGACAGTAAAAAGACAATCGAATCAATCTTTGATACATCCATGACTATGTGGTAGAACAATGGCTGCAAAGAAATATGGACCCCGCCCTGTCGCTGTTGCCAATGAATGTTGCAGTCCCTTTCAATCCTTAGGACCAAAAGAGTGTGGCTTCACTCCAATCGCAGAGCAGTTTCAACATGGCTGGGATGGTCCTGCCCTGTGCCTTGGCCATGATGCAAAGAACAAATCAGCCGAGCTATCTCATTAGATGTGGTAACGCGGAAGATGATAAGCTTTAAGCTTACTTCCCACAGCATGCCTCTTCAGTTGATGATTAACAGTAGACCGATCGGTAGGAAGTTTGTCCTGTACCCCCAAGTTCAAAGTTTGGGACGGATCTGCTACTGAGAAAGACAGTAAAAAGACAATCGAATCAATCTTTGATACATCTATGACTATGTGGAAAAATAATGGCTGCAAAGATATATGGACCCGCCCTGTCGCTGTTGCCAATGAATGTTGCAGTCCCTTTCAATCCTTAGGACCAAAAGAGTGGCTTTACTCCAATCGCAGAGCAGTTCAACATGGCTGGGATGGTCCTGCCCTGTGCCGTGGCCATGATGCAAAGAACAAATCAGCCGAGCTATCTCATTAGATGTGGCTGACGTGGAAGATGATTACCTTTAAGCTTACTTCCCACAACATGCCTGTTCAGTTGGCCGACTCATTAAGACAACCGAATCATTTTACAGAAGAATCTACAAGGTCGGTTTGATGAGGGTGAACCGGCCCATCTCCATCATTCCCTTCAATGGAGCTCCAACCAGAAGGCTTTCCCACAGCTCTTTCCATCATTAATTTTCTCACTTCATCAGCATCTTCCCACCTGTCTGAACTTGCATATGCATTAGACAGGAAAACGTAATTTCCACTGTTGAAAGGATCCAACTCGAGCAGCTTCTTGGTGACAATCTCGGCTAACTCTAAATTACCATGGAGCATACATGCACCTAACAAAATTCTCCATATCACAACATCTGGCACTACCGGCATTGATTTTATAAACTCATAAGCTCTCTCTAAGTTACCTGAGCGACTCAACAGGTCCACAACACATCCATAATGTTTCATCTCTGGTTTCAGGCCATAGACCTTTTCCATGGTTTCAAGATATTCCAATCCTTTATCTACCTGCCCAGAATGTTTGCAAGCGATTAAAATTCCAATGAAGGTACCATGAGTTGGATGTATACCTTCTCTATGCATGAGGGAGAAGAGGTTTATTGCGTCATCAGAAAGACCATTGACAGCTAGCCCAGAGATAATAGATGTCCACGAAACACCGTCCTTGTGTTTCATTCCATGAAATACATCCAGTGCTTTCTCAACTGCACCGCATTTGCTGTACATATCTACCAAGGCATTACCTACAAAGACATCTTCTTTTATTCCGTGTTGAAGAACATAGTCATGAATTGCCTGTCCAGCATCAGCAGAGCCCAAGTGAGCACAGGCGGAGAGCACACTAGCTACTGTGATCTCGTCAGGTTTTATATTAGCTCCCATCATATCTTGGAAAGTTTTGACTGCATCAGAAAATTGGTTAGCTTTACAATACCCTGTGATCATTGAAGTCCATGAGATGACATCTCTTCTAGGGGTATCCTCGAAAACTTTCCTTGCAGCAACCAAGTTCCCTGATTTTACATAGGCCCTAATCATTGCATTCCAAGAAACTATATTCCTCGCTTGCATCCTATCAAATACTCCCTGAGCAAAATCCACCGAGCCACGCTGGCCATACATATCAATCAGAGCATTGCCTAAATAAACATCAATCCCTACTTTGTTGTCCTCAATGTACTTGACCATTAAATCTGCTGTATGCTGTTCACCTAAGTGAAGACAAGCCAATATTGCTTTGACCATTGTTACAGCATCAGCCTTCACATTGGCTTCCTGCATCAAATTAAAAATACCCAAAACCTCCTTAAACTTCTTGCAGTCAGCATAAGCACAGATCAATGAGTTCCAAGAAACCAAGTCTCGCTGCCCCATTTCATCGAACACCTTGCGTGCAGGCACACAATCCCCCAAAGAGCCATACATATGTATCAAAACATTTGACACAGACAAATCCGAATCACACCCAAGTTTCGAACAATGGGCATGAAACAATTGACCAAGGAAGACGTCCCTGACACGACCGCACGACTTGAAAAGAAAGATCATCGTCAGAGTATCCCCAACAATCCCCTGACGATACATTTGGTTGACGTACATTTCAATCGCTTCGATGGGTTGATAAAGCGCCAGGCCGCGGATCAAGTGATTGAAAATTGGCCTCGTCGGGAACTCAATTTGGTTCAAGGCGAGACGGGCTTTGCCGAAATGAGACGGAGACAGAGCGTACCATTTGATTACGTCGGACATCGCATATGGGTCTGCTTGGAGTCGGAGTCTGATGAGATGCGCGTGCCGCGCTTTGACGGGCTTGATGGGAGGTTGACCCTCCACGCCTCGCTTTAAGATATGCGAAGTGGGCCTTGGCAGCTTCATCGGAAAGGACAACGGCGACGATTAAGCGCCAAATTCGAATTGCGAACCCGTTTATTTTCCCTCCTTGCTGTTTCCACCCTTTCCTGCCCACAAAATGTAATTGCTGGAAACCAGTGCCCAGTGCTCTGAGGTGTTATGTATGCTTCAGCGGGCGAACTCTGAAGTCCTACAGGATCGTATTTTCCAACTACGGGGAGGAATTCGCCATCGAGTTGAGAATCGTCGGCCGACTCAGAAGAGCCAGCAAGTCCCCAGCTCAAGCTTAACTTGATCATGTTGTAGGCCCATTGTGATCATTTTGAGCCGATAAGGGTTCGAGAGCTTATGAAGTAAGGCCCATAAATGAGAAGGCCTACCAAGTTTCCTAACGACGCAGGCCTGTCACTGTCGGCCCGTCAACAACATGCTTGGCCTGTTGTTGCTTTTTTTTTTCCAAGGTAGTACCAAGGGTCAATTACAATTATGCCCATTCGATCAGTGGTAGTCAATAAAAAATTGAATTACTGATAAAAGATGTAATTTTGCTACGACATTGATAGCTCCAATAAAAGTTATGAGAAGCAAAAAGACACGAAAATGACTAACAAGACAAGTAAAAAAGTGAACTTCCTTTAGGATGATCCTTGTCAGGAAGTGAGAAATTTTCTTTGAAGTAAGCATGTTGAATGACTAGTTGAGACTTGAGAGTTGTCTTAAAAAGAAAATAATAATAAATTATACACAAGACTCTTCTTGATAGCAGTTTGGTCTTGCTGTAACTTTTGCAGAAGCAGTTTCTAGATTGAACTTTTAGAGAAGTACTTTTCAAAAAAAGCAGTTGAGTGTTTTGCTGAAAAACTATTAATAGTGTTTTTTAATAAGAGAGGTTGTGTAAAATGACTATAAAGGACTTATAATATACACTGTGAATAATAATTCTAAATAATAAAATGTAGTCAAAATGAATCTTGTTAGACTTCTTTTATATCAGAAATTTCATCGCTTGTACATTTAGCCACAAAATATCATGTGTATCAAGTAGTAGCGCATTTGAAGGTTTATTGCACAACTGAAACTAATAATTACAAAAAGGGTGGGCAATGGGTTCTCCATACCGGATCATACCCAACCAAATTGATTGTTGGATCGGATCGCATTGAATCGAATATAATTTGGTATGGTCTTGGTCCTATGAATTTTATAGATACGGAAGAAAAATGAAGCGAATTGACATTTGGACCGGACCAAAGCGGACCGAATGCAGCTATTGGTCCAATCCTTAGTCGTAAGATATATTTCACTATTAGACCACGATTCTCCTAAGTTTAGTCCGGTCCGTACCGAACCGATGCCCACCCCTAATTACAAATGCAAGTAATATGCATCCTAATAATTATGAATCCAATAATTTAATCTTGTAGACATGAAATTGTGGCTATATACCTGAAATTTAATGACTAGTAGATTTGGCCCGTTGTTGTTTTCCTTCATGTTTCACGGTTTCTTTCAACAAATGGGGAAGTTTCACTCGGCAAAATTGGAAGCCAATTAAGCAACACAAGAACAAATTTGTTAGTCCATCCATCAATCATCTTCACCTTTCAAAAATTGCAATCTAACTGTTTCATCCTGCTAAAAGCTACTTAACAATTTAGCATGTTAATGATGAATCAATAATAATATAATGATTTCACAAACACGGCTTTCTCCTCGCATAATATTACACACATTCTTAGTCATACGATTGAAAAGGGCAAAGGATGGGCCTTGCGTTTACACAAATAAAAGAGGAATGCAAGGTCATCAACGGTTGGTCATTAACGCACATCATTCACCGGTTGAATAAATATTTTGAATGGATGGATGGATGTTGACTAATCTCATTTTTCATTCCACGATTCTTCATATTGCAAATTGACCTAATTATCACATATTTAATATTTATTGTACATTGATTCCCCTCGGAAAATCCCACTCGATTTCCCGGTCGACAAAATTGACTGCCTTATATTGAGAGTTTGAGACGAATAAATTCGGAATATATATGATTAATGGAGAGAATAAGAAGGTTATAATATAATAAATATCCAGAAATGAATGAATTATATATAGCTTGCTGAGTTGGGTGGTTAAAGTTTCATACATGTTTGCATGTATGGGTTAGGTTACCCAAAATTTAGTATCCTGTCAGTTGGGGATGATGCATCATCCTAAACGTAACACAAACAATCATTTTCATATGGTCAACTATCTGCCTGCTCCCCTTCGAAAGGTAAGTAGTTGATTTATGCGAGTCAAACAGGAAAGGAAAAGAAAGGAAGAGTTGTTAATGTTGTTTATGAATTTGTTTAAGGGTTGCTTCAAACCCATAGGGTACTTTAATTTGGACTATGCATGTAGCTCGAAAGATTATAGATTGTGAAAACGTATTACTGATTAGAATAGATAATCGTTAGTGCAGTGGCGAAGTCATTTGAGGTTAAGGAGGTCTTTATGAGTGCACCACTTTGGCCTCAACAATTTAGTAGTTTATTTTTATGTGATTGTGGGTTGAATTTAGAAATTCTCCCTATTATTATTGTAAATTCTCCCTATTACTTTAAATAATCTTGTTTGTTCCATATCTCTTGATGTTGGTGAAGAGGCTTTGAAGTGGAAACGTGTACCTAAATCTCCATTCCCCGAGTATGTTTTGTACCTAGTTAAATTGGTGCAGGCCTAGGATCTTTCCTACTTCCCAAAAGTTGTGGACGGCGAAGACCCCTCCTTCAGCCAGCCTTCAAATGGTGTGGTTATCATGGTAACTGTTTTAACCGATAGTAGTTGGCTAATTTGATTTGGTTATTTTGAATAATTGGTTTGGTTAAAAAATTTAGCTTGTTTGGTTTAGGTGATTTGGTTTGGTTTCATACACTCTTAACCAATAAAACCAAATTAACCAGTTAAGAAATTGTCCATATGACTAATAAATATTATATTACAAATACTTAATACTTGGTATAACCACTCAAGATCCAAATATTCCTTCCTTTTCGGCTCATCAACAATAAAGCTCAACATTGTTCCTTGTATAGTTGTATTTGTAGACTGTACTCTGTAGACCATGATATATAAACGCCCAATTTAGATAAAAACTCATATAGTATATTAGATGAAAACTTGAAATGAAGGTCTTTTTCAACCTATGATAATTGCTAAGAGACTAATTCAAGTCACGCAATCCCAACAATTACTTAACTCTATACTATTGACATATATTTTTGTTAGGTGAATACTTTATGTATTTCTGTAAGGATTAACTATAACTTGTAACTATGTGTTCATTGTAATGTTTTATTCATTATAGAAATTTTGAATTGATGCTTTAATAAAAAAAATTTCTCACCGGATGATAATGTGATGTTATATTGGTTAATCTGGTTAACCAATTAACCAAATCAATTAAATTCTAGTTTGGTTAATTTGGTTATTGTATTAGTTTGGAAGGTTTGGTTATCGTATTGTATTTTATGATTAATAACAATTTGACTTGTTTGGGCTACTAATTGGTCCGGTCGACTAATTGGTCCCAGCAAGCACGCCAAATTAAGAATGAGAAGCTGCCGAGTTATAACCTCAAAACTTTGAGACTGGCCAATCTACGACGTTTTGGTCCACAAAAGAGGCAGTGGGTCAGGTTTGATCATGGCCACTACGACGAGCAACACGAGTTGGAGTTAATAGTTCATAGGAGTTGGTTTGACAATCACGTTTTTGCTAATCACCCTCTCCTTCGCCACCCATACATCACCACCCAGTACACCAGCAAAGATCACTGTCATTTTTGCTCTGTCCACCCACCAAATCACTGTTCAGTTTGGTTTGGTTTTCCTTTAGATTTTTAGGATTTTTTAGATCATGTTTATATGTTTGGGTTCATCTGTTTGGATTCAGGATGTTCTGGATTAAAACATTGACCCCGTAATTTTTCGGTTCCTCCTTAGTCGATCAAATACCAGTTGGCCTTTGTGTATTGCTTCTATGAATTTACAGGGTATTTATAGAAGTCAGAGGTTTGTTGTATTTGACGAATTACCTTCGTAACGAGAAGGAAAAAAAAGGAGATTTTATATGAACTTTCTACCTCTTCCTCCTCTATTTTATAATATGTACTCTTGCTTAAAAAATGTATATTTATTATGTCCATGAATTAGTTGGGACACGTCCTACTAGTGAATTACGCAACCATTTACATTTCTTGTTTTATCAACTACTCGCTTCACTAATAACATTTTTAGGGCGGGAGTTTTTACATGTGAGATTGCTAGAATGAGATTAGTCAATTTTATATAAAATTGAAAAGGGCGAATAGTATTGTTTCTCATATGAGTGATTGTTCTTTTAATTTGATTGTTTCTTTATATTCAAAATTTGGTAATGTTATTGTTGAAAAATATATGCAAACAATAAAAGAGCAAGCTAACAAACCCAACAACCTAAATTCCTTTTTGATACCCCAACTATCCATTGGCATATAACTTCTGTTATTTTAATTTCGTTTTGCCCTGGTTGGGCTAATTTATGATGTAGTGTGGTGCAAGTTCAACGCTAGATGTTTTTATGTGTTCACCACCAGCCCAACCAATATTACCATACATCAATTATATCGTTGTGCATGAAACCTTTTATATTTAATAGTCCTCAAATGGGTGTGTAAATAGAAATTGCTAAACAAGTTTTCTTGTTAATAGGACTCCCCCGATGTGGCTTTTGCAGAAGTAGCTCATGGTTTGAGTTTTTAGAGAAATTTTTCTAAAAAATGCAGTTGACTGAAAAATTATTAGAAGTGTTTTTTAATATAAGAGGTCATGTAAAATTACAAAAAAGGATTTCTAATATAAAATATGAATAAAAATTCTATAAAATAAAAGGTAGTCAAAATGGATTATAAAAAGCTGAAAAATACTTTTCTATAATATAAAAGCAGAAACTCCAATTTAGTGAGTGAACTGTTAAAGTCTAAACCCGAGGAGTAGGTTGTAAAGGATTCAACAAAAACCGAAGACAATGGTACAATAAATCCAATATTTAGTCGTATAGTAAGGCTTCCAAGTCCCAAGTGTTTAAAAAAAAAAATTCCCCACAAATAGCTCGAATCATGTGATGTGTAATTAGATTCAGCTCATAACTTAATGGTACTGAAAAAGTCAAAACACTATCGAAATGTACATAACCTCCACCATAGTTTGAAGTTTGAACTAAATTATCCCAATTGTGTAAATAAATCATTTGATTAGGGCTTACACCAATAATTCATGTTCTTAATCAATCATCTAAGCCCTTAACATAACCTGAAAGCCAATCCTTTGCCAACACCAGAAGATCAAAACACCATAAGTACACGTAACCCCGTTTTATTTTAACATTAAACCACAACTCAACACTAATACAGTTCGGTTTGGGAATTTTTAAACAAACATCCAATTTCCAAACTCTCCCCCACCCACCAAGTCCTTTTCAGTAAAATGAAACTTGTGTGTCTTACGTGGAAGTTGAAACTCTTCCAACTCCCCCCGCCCCACCAATATAGCCAAAAATTAACCACCATCGTATAATCTCAAGTTGCTTCTTTCCCTCAAATACAAAACCGCCACATAGACCGTACTAGGGATGGCAACAAAGTCCGAAACCACGAGTACACACCCGACCCAATCCGGTCAACGCGGGTAAAACCCGTGTTGATGGATTTTGGGTCGGGTTCGGGTTTAAATTCGCTACACTATTCACCGGGTCAGGTTTGGGTTTAGGTATTCTCGCCCCATGGGTACCCGCCCACACACATATAATTACTTTCCCGGTATATTTAATATTCTAAATAATGTATCTTCCTTAAACAACTAATATTTTTTTTATGTTTGTGGAGACATGTATAATTTGTTCTTTCTAATTGTTTAGAATGAAGTTGATATTATGAAGTGGAGAGTGAAGAAACTTAGTTGACGAGGAAGAAGCTTTAAATTAATCTTATTGTTTATAGATGTTTATCTTTAATTTTGAACCATTTGTATTGATCATTTGCGGTTTGCTTGTATGCTCTAGATTGGTGTTTTTTGTACGAATAATTTGTATGAGAAAATTGATGTTAAACTTTTATTTTGAAAGAAACTTGTTATTGTAAATTTTTTACCACAAAAACCCACGGGTACCCATGAACCCGCGGATACCCAACGGGTTGGGTTGGGTTTGAGTTTTTCAAACCCAACAAATTTTACCCCAGATTTTTTTGGCAGATAAACCCATAGGTTTGGGCAAAACCCGCCCAACCTGACCCATTACCATCCCTAAACCGGACTTCTCCCCTCTTTCACATAAATACACAACCCATAAGCCCATAACCCTCCATTAATTCTTTCCCCTCCATATCCCGATTTCCACAAACCTCAAAACTGGAACTACTCTCTTCCTCTATGGATTCCCCGAGGATGAGAAGAGCTAGAGCCGACGCGGCGGCGTGGTACTTGTCGAAGATTCTGCTGGGACTGATTCTGGTGGCGTCGATCAGGGAGAGCTCTTCTTCGTTGACGGAGGCGGCGGAGGCGGCGACGACGACGAGGGGAAACCGGCTGGGCGGGAGGGCGTGCGAGGAGATATACGTGGTGGGAGAAGGGGAGACGCTGAATACGATCAGCGACAAGTGCGGCGACCCGTACATCGTGGAGGAGAACCCGCATATCCATGACCCGGACGATGTCTTCCCGGGTCTCGTCATCAAGATCACCCCTTTCTTACCCAGGAAGTAGCTGCTAGCTAGTACCTAATTATTATAATCAGCTGCTAGTTAATTACTAGTTTTTTTCTTTCTCTGATTAATTTTATTTTATCCGGCGCCGGAAAGATGAAAAATTTCTCATATATTTGTATATAGTGAGAGGTAATTAAAAGAAGCCCATAAAAAACAAGATCAATCAATATACAAGCATACGCAGCTGTTCAAGCATGAATTAATTACTGATCTGTCTTTTTGATTTTTATCTTAATTACGAGATAATTATTTAAAGGATTTTATATTTGAAAAGGTGGTTGGATTGCTTAGCTTAATTAGCATGTAAGGCTCTTTCTCCAACTAACTAATCCGTGGTTGGTTGAATGTTTCATTTTTCCTCCGTTGAAACTTAAAAAAAATATCCCGGTTAGAGTCTCCGTCGAGGACGGCAAATTAATCTGATGACGGTTCGATTGGGAATCGAACAGAAGACCTCACGGTCACAGAAGGCTCTGATATCATGTCAAGAACTAATTAATTCCAATAATTCGAGTTGTTGGGAGAGGTTCAATCGTAGATCATATATCATTTACTAACATTCGTCGCCGGTTAGTTCCCTACGTCTTGTTTTTATCCCATGAAACTATTATTAATATATAAGTGAATTGGTCCCCCACGTGGGCAAGAAAAGACGGCCGATGCGCCGGCGGTGTCGAAAGAAGAACAAAGCGAGAGAGCACGGATTAAAAATGTGTACTCTCGAAAGCCTCAAACATTGGGTTATTACTGTATTGGCCGTTCCGAAGGAGTTGTAATCAGCTAGCATGGTGATTTACTGACGGTTACTTACTTGAAGTAAAAATACTGAAATTTCTCCCCTTCATAAGAAAGGTAAACAAGAAAAAGGGGTAGAGTGGGAGTGGGGCATGGCGTAGGAAAGTGGGGGATAGTTGGTGGGGGTGGCCGGCCGGCTTGCTGTTTTCCCAAATTGGGAGATTTGTGGAACATCCAACGGTCGAAACGGATTAGAAGAGTTAAGATCGTTTAAACTAAAAGTAATTTCGTCAACTAATCTGTACTCCATTTCTCTTTATGGTTCAAACAGGTCAATTATCCCCCACCCCCCACCCCACAATCAAATTTTTTATTTTACCGTTTTTACGGTATGTAATTGTTTCTAATGACGTACATATTGGTAGCATAATTTATTTTCATCAAATTTTACTATTTTTTTTTTTTTGCAGCAGGGGAGGCCTAAAAGCCGAAGAAAGAGAAGGGATTACAAGGAGGGGAGGAGGGGCGCAGCATTACAGCAAGGGGTGAGACCCAGGGGGCTCAACAACGTTCCTGGGAAAGATTGTCCTCTGATATCATCACCAATGATGGCCTGAAGAGCTTCAGAAGGCATGTCTAAGTCATATTTACCATAGGGATAGACGAGATTGTGCTTCGAGAGCCAGTCCGCGACTCTATTCCCCTCCCGGTACGTATGACAAAGACGCACCACCCAATCTTGGGCAAGTCTCCGTCTGATTGCCGTCAAGAGAGTCGCGAGCGGATGGATATGATCAGTTCTCTTCTCAATGAGTTGAAGAGCAAGTTGAGAATCAGTCTCAACAATCAGAGTTCTGTTGCCATTCTGCCAAGCTAAATCGAGTCCATGGAAAATCCCCCAGAGCTCTGCTTGAGTCGCCGAGCAAGTCCCCAAATTAGCAACGAAGCCTCGTCTCCATCTCCCCTGATTATCTCTCAAGATACCACCAGCTCCCGCAGGGCCATGGACACCATTAGCAGCCCCATCCACATTGAGCTTGTTCCATCCCAATGGGGGAGGGATCCAACTGATATCCTTGGTCACACGCTGAACCGACGCGGGTCTGCGTCCCAAGTTGTCCCTCGGCGCCATCCACGCCTTGTACCAAAGACTGGCCTTGATCCTAATAGCTTGTACAAGAGATGGTGGCGAAAACGTCTTCTCAGCCCCTCTGAAAGCGCCTTCATTCCTGTTTTTCCAAAGATTCCAGATGGCAATACTGAAAAAGGCATTCCAAGGGGTATCTTCCACATACCTATCGGTTTTCTGCAGGTTGGTGGCGAGCTAGTGATCCAAATGCATACTGAAGAAAACATGTTGTTGATCTACAGGGACTGTGCGCGCCCAGACAAAGGCGGCTGGGGGACAATCTCTGAGGATATGCAAGGTAGATTCCACCTGGGTCTCGCACCTGTAGCAGAAAGAAGTGGCTGAGATGTGACACTTTGCTCGCTGCTCATTAGAGCTGATCCTGTTGTGGGCGACAAGCTACATAAAACAGCGAACCCGCTCCGGAACCTCCAGCTTCCAAATCTCCTTCCAAACTTTGGGCTGCTCGTTAGGAGTCTCTGCCTGAAGGAGGTGGAAGGCACTCTTCATTGAAAAACGACCATCTGAGGTGGGGTGCCAAAACAGAGTTTCGTCATTTGGCGCCATCGGATCCACAGCAACAGCTGTAATGCGGTGTATAATCTCGACCGGGAGAATATTGCTGAACTTCTCGGTGCGCCAAGTTCCTTCCTCATCCACGAACGCAGAGATCATGGCATTCCTATCAACCTCCGGGATCGGACCAGTGGCTAGCTCCTCCAAGGGTACCTGATCAATCCAAATATCATACCAGAAACGGGTCAGAGTTCCCTTATGAATATTCCAAGCACAGCCGCTTTTCAGCAAGCTTCCAGTTTTGGAGACACTATTCCAGGTGAAAGAACTTCCCTTTATAGGTTTGATGAGATCCAGGTGAGCCCTGTCTTTCCCGTACTTGTCCCTCATCAATTGAGCCCATAGAGTCTGATTTTCGGTCATGAGACGCCATCCACATTTGGCCAGCATAGCCATGTTGACTTCTCTGGCGGGGCATCGAATTTTACTAATTATGAAAGAAATATAAGCTGGATTCTACAGTTCCCCTCATCTCCTTTATTTTCTCTCTTGCGACAGATTGATGTTATTATTATTATTATTATTATTATTATTGAATAGACGTAAATTTTTGCGGAGTCTCTTTGTATCATTATTGATTATTTATTGCACAAATGTTCAATGTGTCTTGAAGTGTCCTAAGTAGTTAGCTTAACTAATTAATATGTGTAATGGATTATAATCCTTCATTGATGGCGCTTTTTGGGATGGGATTAGGTGCTAACCCCTATAGGGGTTAGCACCGTGATAACTAGCAAAAATCACTACGGATTATTATAAAATCAATACAACATCTAAGCTAAATCACTACTAATTCAAACTAGTAGTAGTTTTTCCCTTGGTTAGAACGGTGCTAACTATTGTGCAATTAGCACCGTAGCCGTTCCCGCGCTTTTTAATTAGTTTAATATTTTTATGGTAATTCTTGGACCATTTCATTTAGATAGCTAGATTTGGTTACAATATTTCCTCAAAAGGAGCATAAGAAAATAGATTTGGTCAATTTTTCATTAATCATTGACAAGTATTAATGAAAGTAAATATAATAAATGTTCTGTTATTAAATACAAAGTAAGCATTAAATACACCACATTAATTACTTGTTTTTAAAAAAATCTAAATATATACAAAATACAATTCTCTCTCTCATCTTTGATCTTTCTCACTCCTATCTCTGATTCATCCTTTCCGAGCAGTCTCCGACCACCAAGTTTCCTCCGATCACCACACTTCTCCGGTAAAATCCGCCGACAAACTCTCTCCGGTCACATGCAAAAATATACCACTGCACTGATATGTTGTACCACTTTACTGGTATTTGTACCACTGCACTTATATTCAGATATGACATTGGTACCAGTGCACTGATATCGCTACCAGTGTAGTGGTATATCTACTAGTACAGTGGTACAACGTATCAGTGCAGTGATATATTTTTTGGAGGTGGTTGGAGGGAGTCTGCCGATGGGATTTTCACCGGAGAAGTGTGGCGGTCGGAGGAAGTCTGGTGGTCGGAGACTGCTGAAAAAGGAAAAATCAGATATAGTGAGAGAAAATCTATTTAGTGTAGGTTTTAATTTGAAAAAAAAAACAAATAATTAATATGGTGCATTTAATTCTTAATGTGTGTATTAAATTCTATAATTGTACTTAATATAATAGGAGTGTCATTTTTCCAAACCTTATCCAAATTTCTTTGGTATCTCAACTATACATAGGGTGAGGCCGGTTTATTGAGATTTTGGTCCACAAAGTCAAAAGTCAACCCTTTTATTAGTGGAATCTCGGCTCTAATCTCCCTCCACATATCATCAATTTCGATATTTAAAGATACATGTGGCATGTGATCAAACTTTACTACTTTGAGTCTTTGACCAATCGGATTTTCACAAAAACCCGTAGAAATGGAGGAAGCTGTATATTCTTTCTTTATGTATGTGGTGGGTTATGAGCTAAGAAGCCGGAATAAAAGATGATTTTTCTAACTACACCATATTATATAAATATATTTTCCACGTATCCCCAATTTAACATCCACATCCCACCTAATTTTATCTGTGACTGCTGCTGTAGCGGGGTCTCTGGAAAGGAAGTTCAAACTTCTTCATTTGAAAGGGTCAAGTCTGCTGACGCTTCTTCTAATTGAAATTTCAAAATATTCAACCCAAGCCGTTTTGTGTGCAGTTCATTGTTGTTGTTTTACTATTTTAGGTTACTCGATCCGTGGGAAAAATATTTGTTGTTGTTTTCTTCTTCTCGTTGCAATGTGGACTATGGTATTCATTGGCATTGATCCATCTATGTTGGGCTCAAAAGCCCAAAGCATTGACAGGCCCTAGCAGGCAGCAGTTAGTTACAAGGCCTGGGCCCTTTTACAATGGTCAGATTGGAAGCTCAAGTTGCTCCCTCCATCCCCCTCTTCGTCTTAATCCATCACCTAAGCCCCTTGATTGACGCGAAACCTTGTGAATGGGCCATGGATCTTCTGCCTTATTGAGAAAATAAAAATAAAATAATATTTAATAATAAAGGGGATATCAAGAAGTGTAGCAGCAACTAGCAAAGCTTGAGATGAAGAGACAAACTAAAGGTAAGATAATCTAACGGTAAAATTGTCACGACAGTGAAGGATTGGGAGTTGTAGATCCCCGGTTCGAATTCAAGCGATGTCTGTTGGTGTTCCCGGAGGTACAAGGCTACTGGGGAGAAGTCCCGTTGGCGTCGAATTTGATTGCAGGTGGCCCTAGATTTAGTAGGACATGCTGTCACAAAGTGACACGTGGGGCTGAGTTTCATGGGTAATTAAAAAAAAAGAGATGAAGAGACAAAGTGTGGATGTTTCACCTACGTGTTGTGTTGTTTTCATTTTGCAGCTCGGATTTAACATCTTTTGGTAAATAAAAATTATTAGCCAGAACTATTAAGTCGCGGGAAATTATAACCACAAGTATCGTATTACAAATTATTAGCCAATCGTTAGTTGTCTGTTAATGACCCGTTAGTTTGTTTGTCCGCAATGCTGACCTGGCCAATAAAAACTGAGGTGGATAAACCACGTGGCCGTCTACGTGGCATAACTAAGATATGAAAAATAGAAAGTGTAAAAAAGGAAATAAATTTACTTTTACCTCTCTCTCTCACCCACCCTCCCACCCGAGTTATCCTCACCCACATCCTCTCGTATGTCTCTCCCCCTTAGTCTCCGAAGATCATATGCCAACGTCGCCGATGCGGATTCTCTACACGTCTTGCAGGGAGAGGCGGCGAGACTGCCACCATCTGTTAGAGTCCTGTAAGGTCCGCTGTTGATGGATTTCTGGCGAAATGGAGGTAGAGGGGAATGGAACAGAAGAGATAGAGAAAAGGAGAGGAAAAGAGAGCTTTATTGAGAACTAAACTGGGAAAGTAGCTATCTCATTTACAGATTTGTCCAAAAAAATAGTACACGCCAGGTGAGACTCTCTTATTTATACTAATGCCAGCTGGCCTGGGTTGTTACAAAACCCCCCCTCTTCAGCTCCAGCTTGTCCTCAAGCTGCCAAAAATCAAGCTGGAAACGAGGGAAACTCCCTTTGAAAAGTAACCAAGTCCTCCCAAGTTGCTTCTTCTGGTGGTTGATGGGTCCACTGAACAAGCAATTGGGTAACAGCTCTGTTACTCTTGTTCACGAAGCGTCGAGCCAGAATTTGAGAAGGAGCGAGCTTCAGGGACCCTCTAATGTCCGACTCAGGGAGCTGAGTGGCAGCAGGAGGCACCACAGTACGACACAACTTCAGCTGGGAAACGTGGAAGACAGGATGCACCTTAGAGCCTTGGGGCAGAGCCAACTTATATGCCACGTTTCCTATCTTCTCCAAGACCTGATATGGCCCGAAATAGCGAGCTCCCAACTTATTCCCCTGTCTTCCCACCACAGTACCTTGACGGTAAGGCTGCAACTTAAGGTACACCCAATCTGCTGGTCGCAAAATCCTCTCAGAACGGCGTTGATCTGCATACTGCTTCTGCCGATTCTGCGCCTTAGTGATGCTGTGGGTGAGAAACTGGACTAAATGCTGCTGCTGTATAACCCTTTCTTCCACTGCCCCTACTGCAGTGGAGCAGTCTTGAGCCAGGCCGAAGAAGGTGGGTGGAAAGCCATACAAGGCTTCAAAGGGCGTCATCTGAATGCTGATGTGATAGTGTGTATTATAGCACCACTCTGCCAGCGTGAGCCATGAGAACCAATCTGCAGGCCTGTGAAACGTCATACAACGCAAGTAATCTTCAAGGCACCTGTTAACACGTTCCGTCTGTCCATCCGTCTGTGGGTGATAAGCCGTGGAGTAATGGAGGTCTGTGCGTTGAAGACGAAAGAACTCAGTCCAGAAATTGCTAGTAAAGGTGGCATCCCTGTCGCACACAATCGTAGAAGGCATTCCATGATATTTAAAGACCCCGTCGAAGAAGACCTGAGCAATGTCGGCAGCTGTGTAAGGGTGCTTTACCCCAAAGAAGTGCGCCATTTTAGTAAAGCGATCCACCACTACCAGCATGACTTGTTTACCCTGGGAGAGAGGCAGCCCCTCGACGAAGTCCATGCTTATATCCCTCCAAGCTTGAGTGGGAATTGGCAAGGGTTGCAATAAGCCCGGAGATGGCACAATTTCAGCCTTACACCTTTGGCACACTTCACATTCCAGCACCCACTTTTTGACTGCTGATTTCATACCAGGCCAGTAGAAATGGTTCTTCAAGCGTTGGTAAGTCACCTGAGTTCCCGAGTGTCCCCCCACTGGCGAGGAATGAAAAAGGTGCAATAGCTTCCCACGCATGAAGCCATTAGATCCGACTACAATTGCTCCCCTGTAGCGGAGAATTCCTGAAGAGAAGGACCAAAGGGAAGGGCCTTGGGAAGTCACTGCTGCTGCAGCTATCAACTCAGCAATGTCTTGATCATTTTCATATGTATGCTCAATCTCCACTAGCCACTCGGGCAGCACTGCTGTCAAAGCACTACACGCACCTGTCTCCATCTCATCATCGAAAACACGAGACAAGGCATCAGCTGCCCCATTGTATTTGCCGCGACGATACTTGATTTGGAAATCCAAACCCATCAGTTTTACCAAACCCTTTTTTTGTATTGCTGTGTGCACCTTTTGGCCGAGTAAGAATTTGAGACTTTCATGGTCAGTGACAATAGTAAACTGCCTCCCCTCTAAATAGTGTCTCTAATGATCCACAGCGAGCAAAACAGCGAGGTACTCCTTCTCGTATGTACTCAACCCTTGATTACGAATGCCCAAAGCTTTGCTAAAATACGCAAGAGGTCTTCCTCCCTGTGACAGGACAGCCCCCACTCCAGTACCACACGCATCAGTTTCCAGTGTAAAAGGTAAGGAAAAATCGGGTAATGACAGAATGGGAGCAGTCACCATTGCTCGTTTTAAAGCCACGAACGCTTCCTCTGCAGCTGCCGTCCAGTGAAACCCATTCTTAGTAAGTAAAAGCGTCAAAGGACGACTAATGATGCCATAGTTTTTGATGAACTTTCTATAATATCCCGTTAGGCCCAAAAATCCCCTCAAAGCCTTCACTGACGTTGGACGAGGCCACTCCGACATTGCAGCCACCTTTCCCTTGTCTGTGGAAACCCCATCTTTGTCAATAATATGCCCAAGATACTCCACAGTAGGCTGGCCAAAAGTACACTTCGACTCCTTGGCATACAAGTTATTCTCTCGCAGCACACCCAAGACAGTGGAGAGATGATTATAATGCTCAGCAGCAGACTTACTATAAACCAATATATCGTCAAAAAAAACCAGCACAAACCTCCTCAAATACCTGGCAAAGATATGGTTCATAAGGGCTTGAAACGTGGCAGGAGCGTTTGTCAAGCCAAACGGCATAACTCGAAACTCATAGTGCCCTTGGTGAGTGCGAAATGCCGTTTTGAACTGATCCTCTGGCCGCATTCTGATCTGATGGTAACCTGCCCTGAGATCAAGTTTTGAAAAAATCACTGCCCCGTGCAATTCATCTAATAAGTCTTCAATGTGGGGTATTGGGAACTTGTCCTTGATAGTGACTGAGTTCAACTCCCTGTAATCAACACAAAATCTCCAGGTGCCGTCTTTTTTGCCAATGAGGAGAACAGGAGAAGCATAGGGACTATGGCTCTCTTGAATAAACTCGGACTGAAGCATCTCATGTACCAGCTTCTCGGCTACAGCCTTCTGGTGGTGAGGGAATCTATATGGTCTGATGTTAACAGGCTTGGTATTTGGCATCAATGGGATGGAGTGATCAAAGGACCTGCGGGGAGGAAGTGAAGTTGGTGTAGCAAATATATCTGAATAGGACGAGAGAAGAGGTCTGAGAAAGTCTGGAGTAGGAACAGGGGAAGCAGGCTGAGCCTCAATAGAGAACACAGCACCTGTCAAATGAGAGCTGGGCTTGCGAAGGAGCTGCGTAAATGACTTGCCTGACATAACTTTGCACTGCCCATCCTTAGTCAAACCCTGCAAAGTCAGAACTCTTCCTTTCCAATCGAACGAAAGTTGACGCTTCTTCAAATCCACCTGAAAAGGGCTTATGGTTTCCAACCAGTCCCATCCCAAAACAAGATCATGTGCTGGTAGTTCCAGAGTACGAACATCGAAGCCAAACTCCTGCCCTTGCATCTTCCAATTGAACCCCCTACACACAGCAGTACTCAACAGGGTATGTCCACTAGCCACCTTAACTCTCATGGGAGCTATTTCCTCGGTTCGGCAATTCAGTTCCTCAGCCTTCAAAGAATTCAGAAACGTATGAGAACTGCCAGTATCGATCAAAACCGTTACCTCGCGGTGACCTGCTGTGGCGGGAATGAGCAACGAATTCCCCGAAAAACCCGAGCCCATAGCCTGCAATGACACCTCCAGTTCTGCATCCTGGAAATCATCATCAGTATCTCCCTCCGTGTCAAGTAAAGGAGGAGAATCAGCCTGCAAGGAATGGAGTTGCTTCTTTTTAGAACATACGTGCCCATGGAAGTACTTGTCGCTGCACTTGTAGCAAAGCCCCTGGCCTCGCGGAATGGAGTTTCGGTCAGGCGGGAAGTGAGACGAAACAGGAGAATCACGTGGAGAAGAACGGCCAAGCGATGGTGACGGAGAAGCGGACGAAGAAGCCGCCCAGCGATTGGAAGGAGCTGAGCGAGATTTCTTCTTACGGGCCTCAATCGCCGATTCTTCCAAACGAGCTTGGTAGAAGGCGCACGCCAACGTCGGAGGATTCAGAACCTAAACGCGGGGCTGGATTTCATCGTCAAGTCCCCCCAAAAAGCTCATAACGAAATAGTACTCATTGAGATCGGGATTCAACCGAAGCATTCGGGAACGAAGATCCTAGAACTCCTCTTGATAACGAGAGACCGACGACGTCTGCCGCAGCTGATTGAAAGCAGCAACAACATTGAGCTGCTCCTGATTTCCAAACCGGTGAAGTAATTCCTCAACGAACTGCCCCCAAACCAGAGGGAAACGGCGAAAGGACCAGCCCTCAAACCATGTGTGAGCTCGGCCTTCCAAGTAGTACGAAACCAACTCCACCTTCTGATCTTCCGGAATCGAATACAGGTTGAACAGCTTCGCACACTTGCTCACCCACACATGAGGATCTGCACCAGAGAAATAGGAAAACTCCAACCGTGGATAATGATCCAACAACGACGAACGGCGATGTTGAGAGCGGAACGGCGGAGGCTCGGGAAAGTGTGATTGAGAGCCAGACGGAGAAGAACGCTTCGGAGACTGGTCGCGCAACCGCGTCAGGGAGGCGGTGAGGGCGTCGATGTTATCCTTGGTGGAAGCAGCGAGCTCGGCAATGGCGGATTTCAGATCGAGATGTTGCGAATCCAGTTTTTGCTGCACCGCTGCCATTTGAGACTCCAAATCGACGATACGTGAGGTGTTCGTCGCCATTGCCAGAAGGAAGGCGTCTGATACCACTTGTAAGGTCCGCTGTTGATGGATTTCTGGCGAAATGGAGGTAGAGGGGAATGGAACAGAAGAGATAGAGAAAAGGAGAGGAAAAGAGAGCTTTATTGAGAACTAAACTGGGAAAGTAGCTATCTCATTTACAGATTTGTCCAAAAAAATAGTACACGCCAGGTGAGACTCTCTTATTTATACTAATGCCAGCTGGCCTGGGTTGTTACAAGTCCACCCACACTTTGTCCCACGAAGTCGCGCGATTGGGAAAGGAGAGGAGAAAGGAGAGCGGCGATTTGGGTTCTGTCAAAGTGGTGACGGCTTTGAGTAGATAAAGCGAATCCGAAAGGCGGAAGTGACTGCTCGTTCGACGAAGGTAAGGTGGCTATGACCTGGTTTTTGTCGAAGTGTTACCAGTATTTCAAAATTAGGTTTTGAATGTTTAGGGTTCCTCAAATTCGAACATCACCAATTCCGATGGGTTAGGGTTTCTCGAATCCAGCCATTTGTTGTGTCTGTTTGTTTAGAAGCACAATAACAAATTGTATTTTACTTGACCATGTAGATGATTGAATATATGGAGATTGGTTACCATCACGGAGGCGAGATGGACTTTTCTGGTGAGGCACCACGATATATGGGTGGATTTTGTGAGAAGTTCAACGTTGATGTTGATTAAGTGTCGTATTTTGTTCTAGTAATTGCAATGATCCAAAGATTTACTTTCACAAAGTTTTATAGTAGGATTACAAAACTGAAATGGAACTACATTTGTTTTCTACATATTGCAACACCGCTCAAACAAGGCCAAAATTGAATATTACACAACTGTTTTCTACATACTGTTATGCCACTCAAGTTCCTTGGAATCTACAGAACACAACATAAGCTACGACACCAATTATACAGAAGATCAGGTTTGTCATCATGCTGTCAAGACTTTGGACCACAATGTTCATTCGGCTCATCTCAGAGTTAATTCTTGCATGACCTTTTCTAGTTCTAATTAACTCTTCTAAAAACTTGTTATTGCTTGCTTCCACTTCCATAAGTTTTGCCATGAAACCAGCCTTCCCATTGTCATGTGCAGACCACACTGATGCATTCCTTCTCATATATTTGTCCATCCATAGGAAGAATCGACAATCATCCGTCTACAAATGAAATGAAAGCTATTACTAAGCTAAATACATAGGTATACAAACAACCCAACGTCACAAACAAATATAATACCTTCCAATATGGACAACAACAGAACTGCCTTCCTGGATTCCTACTAGTACCGTATTTGTTCGTGATGCAAGGTTTGTTATGATAGCATAGAGGTCTGAATACGTCATTTGTGTTGGCCGAACCAGAAGAGCCATCCAAAGCAGTCATGATTCTTCTTACTAACAATAAAACTTCCCATTCGAAAATAAAAAACCAGAAGAGCCATCCAATTACAATCTATTTCGTCTACAGCCTAATTCAAACCAGATGATGGAAACACCTAATTCGAGCCAGATGATGGAAAGAGGCAGGGTTAATACAACTTATCCTCGTGATTGGAAGACGAAGGTTTCCTCAATCGAATCAGTCTTCTTCTGACCAGGAGGCAAACGCTCTGCCGACGAGACAATGGATAGGGAAGGAGGGGCTGACTAATATTTTATATTTACCCAATATTTTTTTTTATGTTCCTCATTTCAGTGGCCTAGCCAAAAAATTTAGTCAAGTGAGATTAAAAGATAATCGATTAATGTGTGTCTTTAATGGTAAGCTAGGGGAAAAGACCTATAGCTCCAATTGTCTAAAAAATTTCATAGCTTATCCCAACAAACACCCTACAATTCACTCCGGTAACGTTCCAAAGACAGTCTGATTCATACATTTGTTTCCACTTCCACATTTTGCTCCTGAAGTCAGCTGGTCAACCCCAAATAAAATTTCACTAAGCAAAGTCAGCCATGTATTGACTCTTTTTTCTTGTAACAAACACCATTAATGGCACTTTGAACTAAAGCGAATACGGCCAAAGTTTGTTTGTTTGTTCGTTCGGAGTTGGCAGAACCTTGCAGTAGCAGTAACTATGCAATTCACAATTAACTACTCAAATCCTTCCCATTTGTGTTCCACCACGCAAACACAATCTTCAATCTTGATCGACCAACACAACAGCAATCTTGGTTCCGGTAAAGAAAACCCGCCATTACTGAATTCCCTTACCCTTAATCTTTAGATGATGAGTTTCTACGTACAAATTAATCCCCTCATCCGTTTGAAGCAGAGACATAATCTTTGCACACGACACAAGATTAATGCCAAGCCACCCAGCTTATTAAAATCAGATGCTTATCTCCTAAGACTGTTCTTTAATTTTCAGGTTTTCTGGGTAATTCTCTGATCTGGGAAATTCACAGGGCAAGATGCGATTTATTGCAGCTCTTCTCCTCGCCGTCATTTTCCTGCTCCATGGCTCCTGCAGCTCATTTATAGGTAATATACCCGCTTCTTCATTTATCAGTTCGATCAGTCAATTTAAGCTGATCAAATTGATTTAATTTCTCTCCACTGTTACTGCCAGCTGCTCAGCATTTCCCGTTCGTCCACGACGCGACGGTAGCCCCGCCGGTGGTGTACTTCGACTACATCATCATCGGCGGTGGAACCGCGGGCTGTCCTCTGGCCGCGACCCTGTCCCAAAACGCCACCGTTTTGGTCCTGGAGCGGGGCGGGTCCCCGTACCGCGACTTCAACATAACCAACGTGGGCAACTTCGGGAGCACGATCTCCGACACGTCACCGCACTCTGCCTCCCAGATCTTCATCTCCGAGGACGGCGTGTACAACACGCGCGCCCGGGTGCTCGGCGGCGGGAGCGCGATCAACGCCGGGTTCTACTCCCACGCGGAGCCGGAGTTCGTGCGCGACGCCGGGTGGGACGAGGACCTGGTCCGCCGATCCTACGACTGGGTCGAGTCGAAGGTCGCGTTCGAGCCGCAGGTCAAGCAGTGGCAGTCCGCCGTCCGCGACGCGCTCGTCGAGATCGGCGTCCTGCCGTACAACGGCTTCACGTACAACCACGTCGACGGGACCAAGATCGGCGGGACCATCTTCGACGACCAGGGCCACCGCCACACCGCCGCCGATCTCCTCGAGTACGCCAACCCCTTGACGGTCAAGGTCTACCTCCACGCCACCGTGGCCAGAATTCTCTTCACTAATAAAGGTACGAGTCAAAAAACTTTAATCAATTGAAAAACGAGACAATTTAATGTCTCATCATTTAGAAGGAGTTAATTTAAATATCTACGTTTATGATTGTTTTATTTCAATCAAACATAATTCTTTCATTCGAATTTTATGTAATCAAATGGATTAATTTTGTCTAATTATCTCCAGATAAAACAATTGAATAAGATTGATTCGTGTATGAGTTTGATTGATTTAGTTTTGTGACATTGCAGGGAGGCAATGGCCAAAGCCAAGAGCATACGGTGTCGTATTCGAAGATGCGTTGGGAATCAGGAAGAGGGCTTTCTTGAGACCAAACCCACAGAACGAGGTAATCTTGACCGCCGGCGCGCTCGGGAGCCCGCAACTGATGATGTTGAGCGGGATTGGGCCTGCTCTGCATCTGAAGAGCCATGGAATCCATGTGGTTTTGGATCAGCCCAATGTGGGACAAGGAATGGCGGACAATCCGATGAACCTCCTCTACGTTCCTTCCCCTGTTCCAGTTGAGATCTCGCTCATTCAAGTCGTCGGCATCCCTTCCAATCAGAACACCTACATCGAAACCGCTAGTGGGCTGAGCTTCGCTTACTCTTGGGCTCAGGGATTCGCTCGTGACTATGTCACATTCTTCAATCAGGTTTACATTTTCTTTCAAATTGGATGTGACAAAAACGTTACATACCCTGCATTCGAAACAAATTGGTCCACAGTGCACTAAATCCCGACGTTTTTTTCAGTCGGGGAAGCCATCGTCGTTGACGGCGGAGACGATGGCGAGGGCGATCGACACGGTGCACGCCTACGCCGCCAACACGAGCTTGAAAGGGGGAGTGATACTAGAGAAAGTGAGGGGACCGTTATCTTCAGGGGATCTCAAGCTGCGGAGCAGGAGTCCAAGGGACAATCCTGCGGTCACGTTCAACTACTTCAAAGATCCACAGGACCTGCGCGGGTGCGTGGAAGGGATGAGGAGCATCATCAACCTGATCAACGCGCCGTCGTTCGCTAGGCTCCGGTACGCGCACCTGCCCGTTCAGGCATTGGTGGACTTGATGCTGAATCTGCCGGTGAACTTGAGACCGAGGCACGTCTCGTCGTCGATCTCGCTGGAGCAGTTCTGCATCGACACGGTGATGACGATTTGGCATTACCATGGAGGGTGTCAAGTTGGGAAAGTGGTGGATCAGGATTATAGAGTTGTTGGTGTTGATGGTTTGAGGGTTATTGATGGATCGACGTTTCTTAAGTCTCCGGGGACGAACCCTCAAGCTACTGTTATGATGCTTGGAAGGTAAGTGAGTTTTGATTGAATAAACTTTCTTTTTATGTGTGTGTGTGTTGATGAAAGAGTTGGTTCATGGGTTTTTGTTTGTTGCAGATATATGGGGACGAGGATTTTGCAAGGGAGACCGCCGGTCAATTGGAGGAGATTGCAAGGGAGACTTCCGGCGAGTTGGAGGAGACGACCGTGGCTTAGCCACGTTCCTAAAAAAAATATGCAGGGGAAAGAGAGGATTAGGCCTTAAAGACCGGTGTTCTTTAGTGGGATTTTGAAGGGTTGGATTTGGAGGAAGATGTCAATCGATAGGCATGATAAAATGAAGTGGGAAGAAATGTTATGTTTTTTTTTTTTTTTGTGAGCAATTGGATTGGGTTGTTTTTATGATTTTGTGACTCGTGATAATGATTAGTGTGACAAAGAGATATAAACATGATGTGGTGTTTTGAAATGTAAGTTGGATTTACGTATTTTTACGTAGTTAGATTGGTCTAGAGAATAACCATTTGTTGTTCTAGTTATTCGGATTTCAAATATAAACTTAACTTCTCCCAGGTGTTTTACCTCAAAGCTCTCTCTCAACATGGCTTCTGCTTCATTGACCACGTGAATATTTGTATCAAATATCAACATGTCATCTACATACAAGCATATGATAGTGCAAGTGTTATTCTCTGATTTGTAGTAAATACACTTGTCACTTTCATTCACCTTAAAGTCATGTGAGAGAACGAGAGTGTCAAACTTCTCATGCCACTGTTTTGGAGCATGTTTCAAACCATATAATGATTTGTCTAACTTACAGACATTCGATGCATGTTCAGGGATAACAAACTCTTCTGGTTGTTCCATATAGATTTCTTCGTCCAGATCACCATTCAAAAAAGCAGTTTTAACATCCATTTGGTGTACCACGAGATTGTTCAAGGCAGCAAGAGCAATCGTGACACGAATGGATGTTATTATAGATAATGGCGAATATGTATCGAAGAAATCTATATTCTCTCTCTGCCTATAGCATTTAACTACTAGGCGAGCTCGGAACCTTTCGATTGCAGCATCAGGTTTCCGTTTCGTTTTTAGAATCCACTTATTACCTAAGACTTTGCAGTCAGGAGGTAAGTCTGTTAGATGCCAAGTCTTATTAGCTTCCAACGAATCCATTTCATCTGTAACAGCCTCATTCCAAAAATCTATATCTATGGAAGTTAATGCTTCCTGCAAACTTTAGGGATCTCCGAGGGTGTATACTGTAGTAAAAGTCATCACCAAAATCTTTGGAGATTCTAGCTCTTTTACTTCTTCTGAGTTCATCCTCAGATCCAACACCCCCACTAGTTTCGTTATCTCTAATAGCAGGTAGTACATTACCCCCACTATTTCTCGTTTTAAATGGATATCGAGTCTCAAAGAAATCGGCATCATTGGATTCTATTATAGTATTGATTCGGCCAATGGTACACTTTTTACCCTCGATTTTCTTAGTCTTTTGAAGCATTTTTTACTTCGGAAGGTTTGGTTTTACACCGGGTTTTGCCTTGTTTTGGTGTTTTTTCAGACTTTGACAGGTTGAACCAACTTCGGAGTCGAAAGTTGGACGAAAGGGCGAAAAATCAACATAAATCGGAACATAAATCTGTTCTTTCATGGCATCTCTCTTGGACTTTCACATGAACCTCCTTAAGGGCTAACAGGTTCTCTGCAACTGGGTGGACTCGATACATGTGTACCTGTATCTGGTACCTCACCACTTTCATCCATAATGAGTGGATAAAAGTATACTTTTTTGTGCTTCAGTTTTCCAATCCCATATTTCTTCCTAATCAATTTTGATAATCACATTCTCTTCCACAGGACAAACATCTTGTAACCCTTAAGAATGTTGTGAATAACTCAAGAACAAGTATTTCTTACTTTTGTCATCTAACTTTGACCTTTCTTGATCTAGCACGTGCACATGTAAAAAATATCCAAAGACTCGGCGGTGAGAGATAGTGAGGTTCCTCTCGTTCCACGATTCTTGGGGTGTTTGATACCTAACACTCAAAGCACTCAAAATCGGGATTTTACGTAAAATAAAAAATGGGGGTAAAATCGGAATCGTAGAATCGATTCGTAAAATCGTAGGATTTTAAGGTCCATATAGAAATGAAAACGTAATAATATTAGTAAAAAAATTATGAATAACACATAACACTTACAATGATGATTTTTCAAGGTTAATGTTCCAATTTGTCAAGGTTAGTGTTAAGATGAATCGATGATGATTAATACGTTAATATGAATGGATTATAGTCGATGGTGGTTAGTGTGAGAGAACTAGATGATGTTTGTGGAGGAGAAGAAAAAAGGCGTAATTTTGCAAATTCTAAGGAATATAAGTAAAATTGACTCAAAGATTTGAATCGTAAAATCATAAGATTTTAAGGATTTAAATCATGAATAGTGTAGGATTTTAAGTTCCATAGATTTTATAGTGAAATCAGAATCGGAATAGGTAAGTAAAAGTGTAAAAGTGTAGGATTTTAGAATTTAAATCAGGATTTTGACTACTCTGCGTAACACTCTTTATTGGTGATCTGCTTAGTAGATAGACTGCACACTCAACAGCTTTAGCCCATAACTCTTTCAGTAAATTATTGCTCTTCAACATGTTTCCCACCATTTAAGTACTATTCGTTTCTTTCATTCAACAACTTCATTTTCTTGTGGAGATCTTGGAGCTGAGAGAAACCGGTGAATTCCATTATATTCACGGAACCTTCCGAACTTCTTCAACATAATTTCTCCCCCTTTTTCTGATCTCATGGCTGTGATGTAGTGGCCACTTTCGGTCTCACAAGCATCTTGAACTTCTTGAAAGCTTCAAATGTATATGACTTCTACTTCAAGAAGTAAACCCATGTCCTTCTACTGTAGTCATCAATGAACATTAGGAAGTATCTATTCTTTCAAAAAGATGTTGGAGTGATCGGTCCCCGGAGATCTACATATACGAGCTCAAAAGATGCTTTAGCTCTTGACAGGGACTCCTTTGGGAAACTTATCCTGAATTTCTTCCCAACAAAACATCCTTCACACAATTGGCTAGGATGGTTGATCACGGGCATACCATGTACCATCTTCTTTTCACCAAGTAACTTCAAGCTTCCAAAATTCAGATGACCATACCTCGCTCATGCTTTTCAAGCACTTTGCCATTTCAGCTTGAATTTTCAGAGTGAACATTCTATTTCTCGACATTGGAACTTTGGCCTGCAACTATTTCTTCTCGGCTAAATTACATGTTTGATCACTCATGTTATACAAATCTTTCATGTTTGCCACTCAAATTACTTTTCTTTCTTATTCGCCACTAACTTTATGAATCGTTTCACCGTTAGTCATCGGTCGTTACACTCCGTTAAATTTATCCTACGTGGCAGTCAACTATAAAATTTGACCGTTAATTAGATGACGTAAAAATTTAAAAAAAATTAAAAAAAAATATTTTCCAGCTTATCATTCCACTTACTTTGTCTATATGATTTATCATAATAATTATTAAATAAAAATTAATAAATTACAAAAATTAATTATCAGCAAAAAGAAGAAAGGGATTCCCAGGGCAATGAAGCCGGCCCTCCCGCTCTTGGTGTGCGGCAGCCACCATGGATCCCACGATCGCTCCGTAGTCCTTTCCCACCAGGTAACACTAGTTATTTATTAGTTAGACCATATTGCAATAGATTTCGATCAACAAACATCCAAAAACTCTTGAGACAAATTATGATGTGTCCTCAAAAAATCAAATTGCTTCAATTGGAGCACTATGGTGTTTATGGTTTATAGCTCAATATTTGCATGATCCTGCGTGACTATTGAATAAATAAGGTGATATCTTATTCATAAAATTGTCTCCATGTCCATCCAACAACCCGTGAAATCACGCTCAACATTTGATCCGACAACCGCCCGGCTCTTAGGGCCCATTTTCATAGTTTGAACGGTGAACTCCATACCCGTGTTTAAACCGTCCAATGTGCAAACTACCTGAGGAAATGTAAATCCTCCTATAATATATAGCCGTTCTCCGGCTAATTTTCTCCATTTTGAAATCCTTGGCCTCTCCTGCATTGTCGCTAGGGACAATTGTGGAAAGTAAATTGTCTTAGTGGATCCCTTATATTTTATTATTCGAAAAATCAGTATACACGTCCCTGCAACTGCTCAATATCCCTTCGTCTACACCTCATTCCAGCGACTCTCAACCGCTCATTTTCCCTTCTTCCTCACCCATACCAGCGACGCATTCCGACGGTGCCGCTTCTTCCCAGTCTGCAACTCAGCCATGCTTAATCACCCCTGCAACCGCTAATTGTCCCTTCGTCCTCACCTCATACCAGTGGCCGGCAAATTCCATATCATCGCGGAATTAGAATTCAGTGGTGATTCGTCTTCACCAGTGACTTCCCGACTCTTCCCGATCCTCTCCGAATCCCTTCCAGAAGAGTTTGCTGGGTCAACCCGAGACTGCTAGGTCTGATGCCCTTTCAGATCCTTTTCGTCATTTTCCATTTTACTTGATGTTGATGATAATGATGATGATGATGCTAGATAATTTCAGGTTGGAATCGGTCACAAGGGATAATTTATTGATGTATGCTTGCTTTCAGGAGGGTAAAATTGATGATGGTGCTGCATATTTTAGGAAGATGGTCGATTCAGGGCTGAGAACGGACTTGCCTGTTTATGATAGACTGGTTGATCAGTTGGTTAAGGCTGGGAAGATTGACGAGGCAAAATAGTTGTACGAGCTGATGGTGAAGAAACAGAGGATGAATAATGAGAGCTATAAGTTCATAATGAAAGCACTAAGTGATCATGGGAGGTTGGACGAAGTGCTTCAATTGGTCGATGCAATGTTGGATAATGAGGCTATCAACGTGAATGAGGAGCTTCAGGAGATAGTCAAAGGCGAGTTGAACAAGGAAGGGAGAGGAGACGAACTAGACAACCTTATGGAAGAAAAAGCTAGGCTAAAGGCTGAAGCGAAAGCGAGAGAAGGGCGAAAATTACCATTGCTAATATCTTTCCACCTAAGAACAAGGAAGAGGAGACAGGATCTGCAGAGGGAAATGATGTTAATGCTAATGAGGCAGCTCCTGCTGCTGCAGAATCTGCAGCGGGTGAAGACCAACTCATAGAGAAAGCAGAATCTGTTGATGCAGAAGACTCGAGGGACGAGGTAAGAGCTTGAAAGATGGTGAAGTACTGTTCTTTGCCACCCCTTTATCAAGCCATGTTAAGGTCATTCATCTGATTTTGCTATATATTGCTGCCATGTAATTAAACAATAGCTGGGAAATGAGGTGGGAGTTTGAATTCTAGGCGCAGTGAGTAGAATGTGGTTACTTTGAAGGATTTCAATGTTGGATGATACCCAAGTTTGTAGTTGCGCCTTCTGTTAATTTCTATGTGCACTTCCATAAGTTGTTCTGTTCTGCAATTACCTGCTGCATTTGGTTGGATATTGATTGACCTTCCTTCAGCTCCTGATCTATTGCTACGGTGGCGATTTGAACAATCTATGGTACATATATAAAATATCTTTTTTCGGTACTTTTTAGTGCCAATTCATTGTTATCTCACTTTCCTCCGTTTGGTGTTTCTCCTCTCTGATATCTCTATACTGGTTGTTCTTCTGTCAGTGAAACTCCATGGTTTTGTGCGAGCCGAACGGGAGCTTTGGATTGGCTTACGACGTCATCGGGGTCAAAGATTTTGAATCTCTGTTGTCTACGGGTCGATTAAAAGGTGAGCCCTCTAGATCAGTTTACCATCCCCAAGTCTTCGATTTGTTTGTCAAACAAAAATTGGAGTTTTTGACCCAGCCATTGATTTCAATTGTCAATAGGGAACATGAATCTCTTATGCCTACTGTCGCTTTAGTTCTCAATCTGTAACTGGAAACCTTGACCTCATCCATTGATTTCTTTCTCAAGAGTTGGGCACGTGATTCCCCAACCCCAATTGTGGTTTTAGTACGCGATCAGGTACTGGAATTGCCACCCTTAACTTACATTACAATATTTCTTTGGTTCATTTTGACATGACCGTAATTGAAGTTCTGTCCTTTCAATTGGTGAGTTCATTTTTGCTTTCAGTGAACCTCCTTACAAGTAATATTTACTTTCCGTTGTTTCCTAATTAACTGTCTTTGCTTGCCCGTTGTTAGGTCTTTTGAGTTTGATATAACTTGACCATGTTAGATGTAGATGTCTTCTAACAATTAATTTGGTTTTGGTTTTGTTTTGTTAGCCATTGTTTAGTAGGAGCGTTTGAACCGAGATTGTGTTGAGTGCTTTAATGATTTTGTAAATAGTGTAAATTATTGTTTCGGCAGTGCTTGCTTGAGCAATTGTTTGAATATTAGACAGTGCCTCTAAAATTGATAGAAGTCAATCAGAAGGTTGTCATGCTCTATGGTATCATTTCGGTAGTGCCCCAGTCATAGGTTTCTTCGTATTTTCTTCATTATCCATAGTTTTGTAATTCCTACCGCCAAGTTGTTTTGTGTTTCTTGATTTCATAGCTGATGTGGGAGACATATTCATGTCCAGCCATTCCATTTGCCTTTTTTGTAGTTGTTTATGTCGTTCATTGATTCACTTGCATTTTTTAGCTGTCATGTTGTTGCATTATGCTGCCAATTGTCCTGTTATCAGTTTCAGATATATGTATGTTGGTTTCCTGATGGTGATTTCTGAAAATCAGTAAGTGATTCAATCTATGCCAAGGCGCGAGGTTGTTTCATTTTTGTGTTGTAGATATATTTGTCGGTTACGTGTTCGTGTCTCTGTTCTGCTTGATCAAATAAGTTTGAACTTGGCGTGATTTCTGAAATACTATTAATTTTTACGATTTCTTGGTCTGTGGCGGGTTGCAGCAGGGAGTTGCCTTGACATACGCTACTTCAAGGGCTCCTTCCGTCATTTTCAGGCCTCAGGGATTTCAAATTCTCTGGCTTCTCCTTCAAAATCTACTTATGGTTTTTGAGAATCCGCCCTCTGAAGTGTGTTTGACATTCAGCCTGTTTGGATTGCTGCTGCATTCAGGATTTCAGGTATGTTCGTTTATTCTTCTACTTCTTCTTCTTTCAATATTTCGATCTAGGTTCCTTACCTGAGCCCTTCAATATCGCTTTGTAATTTTCATGAGTAACAACCCCTTGAGAGGGTTTCTAGGTTTATCAGACATTCTTCCGGTTGGGGAGGCAACAACAAGCAGATACGTTCCAACCACTTCTGGTAAGACCAACTGCTTCTTCTACGTTTAGAAGCAATCATCTTCGGTATGTTTTATGTTCTTGGTTTGTGTGAGTTACCTGCAAATTACTGGTTTAAGGAGATTTTGAAACAAGAATGTGAGGAAGGGGGCGAATGAAGAAGAAGAAGCTTGCCTCGCGGTTTGAACTGTCTTGCTTCATTTCCTGTGGAATTCAGCTTCACAACAGCACCAAAGCAACATGATTTTTCTATTCTGCTGAATTGGGATCCTTATGTTCATGAAACTGTCAACGATTGTCATATTTTGGTACATTTTCTTCCCTTAACTTCTTTCCGTTTCATATTTTATATATGCTTGCTAAAAAAGTTTGCTTTAATGTTTCCTGTGTACAGTGCAATACATCAAATTTCAACCTCAAAGGTTCAGGTGGTCAGAGGTAGTGGCCGATTCCTCATATACTATTTTCTCATCTCTTGGGTGGCTTTGATCTAACTCTTTTGCTTCCATTTCAAAATTGATTTCAGGACTCAGTCACACTGTCACACATCACAATCGACACAAACTCCTTCATATTCATTGGAGCAGTTAATTGGATTGAAGCAGGAATATTGGCTTCTAGCTAGGGGTGGACGTTCAGGTTCGGTGTTCCGGGTAACCCGGATCCAAAACCAAAAGTGTCGGGTATCGGGAAACTGAAAACCGATGCATCAAAAGAAAAATCGGGTCTGGTTCCTAATATGGCTGTTTCGGGTTTCGGTGAAACCCAGAACCGAAACCAAAACCTAACGGAATCGAGGTGGAACCGAGGAGAGGTTCCTAAGGTGGGGCGGAAGAGTCCGCTGCTCCTCTCCGGCTCTAATCGCTGCCGCTACATAACGGAAGTCGGCGATGGTGATGAATCGGTTGGAAGGCGGGATTGGTGAGGGAGGGAGGAGGAGCTAGGTGGATGGCTACACCGATGGAGTAAAGGAATCAAGAGTGAGGGGCGAGGGAAATTGTGTCGGCAGTGGGAGAGATTAGTACTCGGGTACTCGAAAAAGAACCATGAACCATTAAATTCGGTTCACGGGTATCCCAAATAATTAATTATATTTATTATAGCATAGCCTCTATTTTATATAACATTTTTCTCCCAAATTATTAATGAATTTCTTATGTTAAATATTTTTCTTTGAAATGTATACTCATGAACATATCCATCCTGTTTTGCACCCAAACTAAAATACTCAACTTGCCATCGTATGGTTTTGAGAGATTGAGAATTTTGGACGGTATAACGGATACATAATATGATAGTATATAAACCAAATAAAAAATTTACCTGCCAACGGGCCGGGTGAAAATATACATAAGATTGCTTGATCACATTCCGTGCCATACTTATACCAACAACAACAACCTTATATTAATCTCATCCGGCCAACGTGCCGGTCATTATGCTAGTAACAAAAAGGAGGAAAAAAATCGTGACGACTATGGCTCACCTACTTCTTCCGTGTGTTTTTGTTTTGTTTGGCTCACCAACCAGTTCAAATCATGTCACCAATAATCATTTCCATGCTACGTACCTTTTTTTTATATTTTTCATCGTACTTTGTACGAATCGAAAATATCAAGTCGAATCCTCCACTAAGGACAAGGGAAAGGAGATCATTATTCCAACCCATATAACTTCGTACAAAGTGATAATTCCTTCTTAACGGTGAGATCAGCGGTCAGCGCCAATCTCAATTATGACAACTACTAATTATGTTGGAGTGAGACCATGGAGGTTGTCATGTGCACGAAGAAAACATTAGGGTAATGACTACTACATTAATTCCACAACTAATTTCTTCTACACGGTATATTCTGCGGTAAATTCCACACAATTCTGATAATTTTCTTACTTACTATTATTATTATATTAAACTTGATTATTTTTAACAGATCGTGTCTATATAAATCAGATGAGTTTGGACCGAGCAGATTTTGGAATTTTTGAGTGATTCCACAATTATTCACCTACTAGTAATTGTGTTGTGGGTTCGTGGCTTCCCTTAACTTACGAACTAATTCCAGTCTAATCAACGGTAAAGTAAATAAAATTAAATCATGTTTATTAGTTTATCTAATGGAGATGATTGGTCCATGAGAAAAGGTTAGCTTCTAGCTTGCTACTATGATTTCATGGAGTTGCCACCTCTGATCTTATTGGGAAGCCAAGTTCACTCGAAAGCACATAAGAAATCCCCTAATACATATCACTAATTTTGTGAAAAATACCAGAATCATTAGAAAGCAAATCATAAATATTTTGAAAGCACACCAAAAATATGCTAATGTGAACTACAAATCTTCTGAAGCAAACCAAAAATATCATGAAACATACCATAAATATTTCTAAAACACACCAGAAACCTCCTAATCCACACCACAGACATGATAAAAACAAACCAGAAACATGCTAATACAGATCATAAACCCTTTAAAACATACCAGAAGTCCCACAAAGCATACAACAAATATTTTGAAAAGCCACTACAACAAACAGTACCTTTGGCGACGGAAATTCGTCGCTGAAGCTCCAGAATTGTCACTAAATGTTTCTGCAACGATATTAGTCGTTAGGAGTGGAAATCGATACGGTATCGGTATCCCAATACCAAATACCGAAATCCCGAATACCGAATTACACTCTAAAGTCAATCCCAATCCCTAAATGATTTTGGTATCCCAATCCCTAAATATTTCGGTATCCCAATCGGTACTTCGGTATCCCAATCGGTATTATTGAATACGAAATTAATTACCTTTGCAAGTAATAATTAAATATATAAATTAGATTTGATTGTTTAATTTATGGGAAAGAGACTAAGCAAAGAGTCTTGATTTTGCCTAGAGGTAGGATATGGATAAGGAGAATGGAGGAGAGGTGAAATCTCAAATTCTTGTCATTGGTAATCCTTAATTTGACGAATTGGAGGTTGAGAGACGACTAATATTAGTGTTTGCTTTTTGGTGTTATATAAATAACAAGAGATTAGGTGATAAACGAGAGTGGCTTAAACTGGAAAGTCAAAATTGAGTTGGATGGGGGCTTCTAAGTTGTGAAAGAGTGAGGAATGACTAAAAATTGTGTGTTATATTTTCATTAATTTTTAATTTTTGATATTTCTCTGTATTTCGGTATATATCGATCCCAATCCCGTAATCCTGAATACCGAATAGCACTCCAAAATGAATTCCAATCCCTAAAAAATAAGCCGATATTTGATAATACCAAATAGTGATAAATTTGGTACGATATTCGGTATATCCCAAATACCAGTACCAAACTTCCAGCCCTAATAGTCTTCACCAAATCCTACCAACTTTCGTCGCCTATACTGCGTCCCTAGCTTTTTGCGACGAAATTTGGTGCATCGTCGCCTAAAGTTGACATTCGGCGCAAAAGGCTATAGCTTTAGTGACGAATAAGTCGTCGCTGAAGCAATGAATTCAGCGAAGAATTGTGTTGTTCATTGCTGTAAAATGACTTGATATTCACTTTAGCGACGAATCATTCGTCGATGAATAGATGTTTTGGCGACGGAAACACTAGTCCTTGCATACCGGATTTAGCAACGAATTATTCGTCGCTCCATACGAGATTCAGCGATGGCACGTTGGTCTTTCTACAACGAATTTTGTCATTGCAGATTTTTTTTTCAATCTGACACCACCCTTTTAGCGACCAATAAATTTCGTCACACTGTAAGCATTATTTGGGCGAGTCACCTTAATTTTGGCTTCTAATAATCTTGTTTTCTATCAAACTGCTAATTCGTATATAAACATAAGTACTACTAAACTCTTCTTCATAAGACGACAAATAATATAACATTGTCATTAATATTAGCATCCTCGTACATTAAACCATACATTATAGATCACTAATAGAACTTGTTTCCAACTACAGACATTGACAAATTAGCTATATATAACTACACCTAGTAAAACAAATATCCCAACTGCTGGTCCTACCTAGTAGTTGTGTACCTATGCTCAAGTAGTCTCCAAATTAACCACAATGAACATCACGATCCATGCCAAAATATCCCAACGATTGGTTATTGTTGGTTCACACAAAAACATTCCCAACTGCTGGTCGCACTTGAAGCTGATATCTAGTCTGCAGCAGAAAAAAAAAATCAGAGGAAAAATATTATTGGTAAGTAATTTGTACCAATTGTGTACTTAGAAGGCTAAAATCACAACAAAATATGATATCTATAAGGAGGACTTGCCATCACTAGTAGCTTTAATTTGAAACAATGGTTTGGGAGAGTAAACTAATTAGCTATAGACCTTCTGAAATTCTGGTACAAGTATAAATCCACAACTTATATTATGGGCTTATACGCAGAAATGAACTTGAGCTTATGTAAACCAGGGAGAGAATCAAAACAAAACTTTAGTTGCTAATTATGGTTCCTTTTCTAAACAATTCACGATTAGTGTAGTTAGATACTTAGATTATAACCACCTTTTGCACCCAAAGGATGTCCAATCACCATTGCCCGGTCAAGTCCAAGCTTTTATTTTATGTGAGTAGACAAACTAGGATTTAACCACCTCTGGCAATGAAATTGTCGTCGCAAAATAACTGAAAAAGATTCTGCGACGAAGTACAGTCGTCGCTAAATCATTAGCCTTTTGCGAGGAAGACTTCCGTCGCCAAGTCCATCACATGGCCTATCTAGTAAATTAGTGACATTCAGCGACGAAACGTACAGTTTCGCCGCCGAAACCCCACCTTTAGCGCCGAAATCTCATTAGTCGGCAAATTTTCGTCGCTAAAGGTCTTTTTTTTTAGCTAGCACACCAAAATCTCCTAATGCAAACCACAAACATTGTAAAGCAAAAAAAAAAAAAAAATCAGAAACATTCCAATGCAGACAAAAAATCTATTAAAACAAACAAGAAACCCCACAAAGTAAGCCAAAAAAATATTAAAGCACACTAGAAACTTTTAATGCAAACCAAAAACATGACAAAAGCAAACCACAAAAGGCATAACAAAAACGTGAAAAACCAAACCATAATTCTCACAATGCATACCATAACATCAGGTGATCGTTGACCGTTGACCAAACTCCTATGACCATCGATGACCTGATTCCGGCGCTGATAAGCATATTCTGGCCCCGATGACTAGATTTCGACGCCGGTAAGCATATTTCGATCATGGTTATTGGCTTCCAGCGACGGTGGGTATATTCCGGCGAAGGTGAGCATATTCCGGCCACAATGGGAGGATTCTGGCAACAAATAGTATATTCCGGCAACCGGTGCCCGGATTTTGGAGACCAAAATTTTGGGCAGAAAATAAAAAAATGTTATTTAATTATAATTTTTTAATTATTTAAATAATATTTTTAATGACAATTATACCCTTGCTTTGATTTATGGTTTTATGTACGAGGATGCTAATATTAATGAAGTGGCCTTATTTATAGTTATTGGGGAGGAGGTTCATTAAAAAATGTTGCTCCCCAAAAGTCTTATATCAAGATTTATGAATGAACCTAGAAAACTTCATTTTGCAGCAGCCAAAAGAATTTTGCGGTATCTTCAAGGTACTAAAAAATTGGGCCTGACGAACAAGAAAGAAGCAGAAAGCAAGCTGATAGGATATACCGATAGTGACTGGGCAGGATCACTGGATGATCGAAAAAGCACATCGGGGTACATATTCTGCCTGGGTTCAAAACCCATTTCTTGGAGTTCAAAGAAGCAAAAGACTGTTGCTCTATCTTCAGCGGAAGCAGAATATATCGCAGCTACAGATGCAGCATGCGAAGCGGTATGGCTAAAAAGATTAATTTATGATTTGCAGCAAAATGAAAATGGTCCAACCATTATTCATTGTGACAACATGTCAGCCATAGCCATGCCAAAGAATCCAGTATTTCACGCAAGATCGAAACATATCGAGTTGCGTCATCATTTCATCCGAGACCTCGTCAATGAATGATTAATCATGATGGAATTTATCAACACCGACGACCAGCCAACAGATATCATGACAAAGACGGTTACCCGTAAAAAATTCGAGAAGTTCAATAAGCTACTCCAAATCGCAAATTAAGAGGGGATGTCAAATGGTAATTTGCACTTATCACCATCAAAATGTGTCCACTACTATCACAACAACAGACAACCCATTTGCATAACAGGAACATCTCATCCTACTTGCGAGAAAGAAATAACTTCATGAATGATTGGTGTGCATGGAGGGCCACGTTCTTTATTGGTGGGATTAATCATACCCACTGGACACATGCATGTAATTCCACAACTAATTTCTTCTACGTACACAAACCTTCTCCGGTACGTTCCACACAATTCTGATAATAATTTTCTTACTTACTATTATTTTATTAAACTCGATTATTTTTCACAGATCGTGTCTATATAAAGCCTGCTGCTTTAGCCCTTGTGATTGTGAGATCAGGTTAACATTAATCTCTAGTAGTTCCAGAAGAAGCAGCTAATTAAGTGTACGTGTTCTTTGAAATATGGCGGAAAACATTAACGTTGGAGGCTCTCTTCCTGTAATTCCCACTTTCCAACAGCAGCTTGCTCCGACCGCCGGGGAGGTTGGAGGTTATCTCCCCGTTCCCAATGTTCAAGAGCTCGCTGCGGTCTCCAAGGATGTATCCGCTAGGTACATACGACCAGAACGCGAGCTGGAACAAGTTGCTGCCGGCGAGTTTGGTCAAATTCCGGTGATCGATATGAGCAAGCTGCAGGTTGGTGACGACGACGAGCTCGCTAAACTGCATTCGGCTTGTAAGGAATGGGGATTCTTCCAGGTATATTATACATAAATACATACGACTCATCAATTTCCTTAATATTTTTCTTAATTATACTGGCTCGAATCAAAATTAGAGATTATTGATGTCATGATGTTAAAAAGTATAGGTGATCAATCATGGGGTTGCTGAACAAGTGATTACCAAAATGGCGGAGGATGTTCAACACTTCTTCAGCTTGTCACTGGAAGAAAAAATGGAATACGCACAGTTGTCAACCGGCATTGAAGGTTACGGTCAAGCGTTTGTTTTTTCGGAAAAGCAAACGCTTGATTGGGGTGATATGCTATACATTAATGCGACACCAGTCCACGAGAGAAAAATGAGGTTCTGGCCGAGAAATCCCTCTTCATTCAGGTTTTGTTCCCCTTTTCCACGTCATCAATTTGCCTTTGCTCTATCACTCAGTTAGGGGTGTCCATTCGGGTTTGGTTTTTCGGGTTTACCAGAAATCGATCTGATTTTATACGGTTTAGGTTTTCCGGGTTTGTTTTGGGTTTCGGGTTCGGTTTTGCTTATCGGTTTTTCGAATTCCGACTGAAAATCTCCAATGAATAGAACTAAGCCCGTATTTTTAGGCGCTCAGTATTCAGTAACTAAACATTATATGGCTTGTCCTTGTTCCACACCAGGGCAACTCTCGACCAGTATGCAGCAGAGCTGGAAAAGGCGGCTAGAAGCCTGCTGATTTCCATGTCCAGGAACCTGGGAGTCGAGCCAGAAAAGCTGCTCAATTTGTTCAACGACGGTGAGCAAAGTCTGAGAATGAACTACTATCCGCCGTGTGAGCAAGCAAGCAAGGTCACCGGTGTTGCCCCTCATGCTGACGGCACCGGATTGACTTTGTTGACTCGATTGAATCAAGCACAAGGTTTGCAAGTCAGGAAAGAAGGGAAATGGGTTCCCGTTGATCCACTTCCAGGTGCATTCATCGTTAACATCGGCGATATTCTTGAGGTAATTAATTAATGATATCAAAACTTAGGTCAATGCAATAATTATACACTTAGCTTGTTAGTATATAATAATAGCATCGCAAATGCATTGACAACAGATTATCACCAATGGGGAATACAAGAGCATAGAGCACAGAGCATTAGTGAATGATAAAAACGAGAGACTATCAATAGCATCGTTTCACGACCCGAACATGGATGTCATGATTGAACCGATGTCGGACCTTCTTGTCAAGGATCAAAAGAAACAAGCACCAAATTATAAATCCATATCGCACCGGGATTATAAGAAGATTTCGAGGAACATGAAACTCGACGGCAAAGACGGAGGCTTCATTACCCATATGAAAATATAAGCCAAAGAAGAAGAGTAATGAATTCAAGCCCCCTCCATGGTCGAGAAAGTAGCCGAAAAAGTTCCAAACAAATAAATCATGCCAGTAGATTGCTTTTCCTATGAATAAGCTTATGCATTCTAGCATCATGCCACGTGGACGAATAAGCATTATTATGCAGTATTTCCGCCTTAATTGTTGGATATATGTTAAATTTTGGCATGTCTATTTATTGGTTTATAATTTGTTTGTCTTGTTTGAGAGGGAATGAGTTTGTGTGAGATTGTTCCTATCAATATGTACTATATATGTTCCATGTTGTATTCAAGAATAAGAAGTCAAGCAATCTTTAGTAACTTTGTTGTAGTTTTACCGCTTTTCATAATTCTTTGTAGTCAATTTATTGTAAGATTGTCGAAACTCGACACATAAAACCAAACACGCATCATAATCATGTTAATGGAACGTTGTTGTTTCTTAAAACCAATCAAGCATCATAACCTAATCAATCAATCATATACTAGAGCATTAATTAGTGAACGAAGAAAATAAGAGGCTATCAATTGCATTGTTTCACCACCCAACACATGAACACCAAGACTGAACCATTACCAGACCTTCTCATCAAGGATCAAAAGAAACAAACACCAAATTATAAATCCATATCTCACCGAGATTATAGGGAGATTTCAAGTAAACCAATAACAAAGTCTTCATCACCCATATGAATATACAAGCCTAAGAAGAGCAATGAAAGTTGCCAAAAAGTTCAGAACAAATAAATCATGTCAATGGAGACCGCAACCTACCTGTAGTACTTATTGTAAATATGTAGTTTAGTGGGCCAATAGGCGTGTAGAGCTCAGGCCCATGCAAACCCATGCAAGCCCACGTAGTTGACGATGGAAACGTGTGTGTGCTAAGGTTCGGCTAGAGCTAGGTATTAGGAGAGTTAGCTGCTCCCTGTACTATCGTCCAAAATCTCATCGGTAAGAACTGTAATCAAAAAGTATTCAAGTTCTTCCGTGGATTAGTCATGTGATTGCAGGGATATTACGTAAATCCGCGTCGGATTTCCGTTTCAGTACTTAGTTTCTGTTTGACTAGTTATCAGGTGGCCGCCGCCGTTTCTGACCTATGCCCTCTTTTAGCTCTGGCCCTCATTGATCATCATCAATGGGATTCAGCCAGGTCTAATTTTTATTGCGTAAAATTTTGCAGCATCATTAGCAACCTACTTGTCCACTTAAAACGTAAGGATTTCCTTTGTGGGTTATTACACCATTAAAATAATCGGGTCCTCCTTCCTTATGAATGATGAGCATCCCTTAAAGAAATCAATGTTTCCCGGTATCCGGTTCAATCGTATACCGATAACCGACAAATTTTGGTAGTCGGCGGCAACATATAGCTCCTCGTTATTACCGACCCCCTGTCGATAAATACCGACGGTTATCCGGTTAAATCAAATATCGGGAAAAAAGACAAAAATCGAGGATTGAATGAAACTGTCATGTACTTTAATTATTTTTATTTAATTAAGTGTCTCGGCTATTAATCCTCCAACAATATATAGTAGAGTTTTGTCTATTTTTCTCTATTTTAAATTTCCTCCAACGAGAGTGAAAGTAGGAAGGTCATTTTTGTTTGTACAATTAATTATTTATTCCATATAAAAATGTCAATATCAGGATTTGAACCCGGGTCTCATCAAACAAAGACAACAATCACAACCAATTACACTAAACAAATTTTTTGAATCTTCTTTAATACAAAACATACACGAAGTGACACTCTGAAAATCAGAGGACTTTTTCATCATATGATTAGCAAGCCCACTAAGTCTACCGTATGTATTTTTATGGTGCTTGATACTGCAATTTTAATAGCATAGTTTCATGTAGTTTCTCAATTCTAAAATCACTATTCTCTCCTTAATTTTCGCTAAAGGTGAATTGGTAATTAGCCAACATGAAATAAACTAATTCTATTACTACGTGTTTTGTCCTTGTATTTTTCAATTTATATTTAAATTTATACTTTTTTATCTTTGTTCTTATCTCTTTCTAACTTCCTCTGAAATTCCCTCCATTGTGCAATAGTTTGCGTCCTTTTCAGTTCACAGTACAAGGTCGCCTTTGAAAATCAATCTTTTGGTCTCTTGGCACTACATTTTTATTCTTGGGGATTTAAACTGGGCAAGTAAAAAATTTCAACTCCGATATCAATCCATGATGAATAGAATGGAGTTCAATATATGGAGGTGCTGAATGAGGATTAAAAATTGAATTTTTGGTTGAAACATACGCCTGTTGAGATTGAAGATAAAGGGAATAAAATTTTTATTGTACAACAGAGAGGGGTGGCTATTGGATCTTTAGGTTTATGGATTTTCAAGCTATCGCAACCTAATTCTATCTTAAAACGAGGAATCATCAATTGATTCGGTCGACTATTTCAAACCTACTAGAACTGATAGAGAGGGAGTGTCTACTTTTGTTCCTTATTACTTTGATCGAATCTATTAGTGTATTGGAAGTAACCCTAATTTTAGCGTTTGCTCTCAAGTTGTGATGGTCCCCTCTTGGCTGAGTTGTTAGCATATAGTTGACTGGAATCAACAACTCTTCATTTCTTTTTGATAAGTGGCACATTGATCCTAAAATGAGAGCATTGGACCTTTATGTAGGATGGCAAGGTTTAAGATTTAGTGAGGGAATTTGAGTGAGCTTTTATACTCTATCTTTCTTGACAATCAACTAACTAATAGCATTTTACCGGGGACTTAATTATCATTTTGAAAATGAGATCAATGATACATTTTTATATTCCTCCAAATGTTTGATCTACATATTCTTTCTTTATGTATCTCGATCGAAGGATTATCAATAAAATTAAACGGGTTGATAGATTAAACGTAACATGAAAATATAAATAATCAAATATAAATATTCCGGCCAATGGGCCGGGTTATAAACTAGTTAGAATTAGGAGTAAGTGTTATGGGTTGTTAGACGTGAGAGAGTGGGTTAGTTGCTAGCTAGGATTAAGGACCTATAATTTAGGAATAATTGTTGTTAGGTCTTTTACGTTGGATTGGGGGGGATTTAGGATTAGTTCTCTATTTAAGGTAGCGGAGGGATAGATGAAAGGGGGATAAATCAAGTATAATCAGAAAAGGGTTTTACACACCTACGTGTTAATTTGGGAGGTTGGCTTTCCTCGAAAAAGTTTAGTGGTTCCGTTCTCGCCATTAAGAAGAACACTTCTCTCTCAATCTATCTATTCCTCCAATCTTCTTATTCCTATTCCAATCTTTATCCTAAATTCTATTCTCCAAAAAAAGGGCACGTAACGTTTGGTATCAAAGTCGTTCGATCCTATCATCATGGAGTCCCTTGAAGCTATTTCCACAAAGAGGTTCAAACAAGAGATCGCACTGAGGGAGGAGATGAGAAAGAATGGAATATGCACAGTTGTCAACCGGCATTGAAGGTTACGGTCAAGCGTTTGTTTTTTCGGAAAAGCAAACGCTTGATTGGGGTGATATGCTATACATCAATGCGACACCAGTCCACGAGAGAAAAATGAGGTTCTGGCCGAGAAATCCCTCTTCCTTCAGGTTTGTTCCCCTTTTCCACGTCATCAATTTGCGTTTGCTCTATCACTCAGTTAGGGGCGTCCGTACGGGTTCGGCTTTTCGGGTTTACCCGAAACCGACCCGATTCTATACAGTTTAGGTTTGTTTTGGGTTTCAGGTTTGATTTTGCTTATCGGTTTTTCGGGTTCCGACTGAATACCTCCAATGAATAGAACTCGGCCCGTATTCTTAGGACCGAATAGAACTCAGCCCGTATTATTTTTCTAGTTATACACAATTTTATTTAAAATAACATTGAACCGAATGTCTAAAATCGAAATATTCATAAGGACTATACTAACTTTGAATTCAGAGGAGGGCCGGACCGGGACCTGGGTTGGCCACCCCTGGATCCGCCAATGTGCCTTGGTCTTTTTGTGATTACAAGGAGGAATTAAGTTTTCACAAGCCATCCGTGGCTATGCAGCCAATATTCCATCGAGGCTCCTCACATTTGTTTGAGTATAATGAAACCACCCGAACCAAAGTATCTTAAAGTCACTCACTCATAAAATACAATATCATAAATTCATCACAACCGTCAAGATATAATTTGGCAACCCCAAGTCCCAACCACCCTCTTCAATTTGAAGACAACGATGCGTCAAACCATCTCGTCTCGCTATCATATTGGCTGTGCGATATCGATCTTCTTCTCATCTTCTGGTAGCTGCGATCCAATAATAACCCCCTTTTTTTTTGCACCACGTGATCTATTGCATATCAATTAGAAGAAAGCTACAACAGCGGCGGCGGATCAAGAACACAGTAGAGCGCTGGGCTGCATTTCATTAGAAAATTAGATATCGTAAGAAAATCACAATTTTTTTTACAATATCAATTGTACACGTCGATCTTTTAAATTTTAATATAGTGAATTCATCAATAATGGAGTTTACACTCACACTAATAGCATACTCTCTTTAAAATAAAATAGTTAACCAATTGACGAGAAATTCATCGCTTATTTTGTTACTCAAATAATTTTTCACCTATGTCATTGTTGAAAATGTTCTCTCCATAGTAGTTGAAACGAGCAATGTCTACATTGGACAAATCAATCGAATATATTGTGTATCAATTCTTATTTTCACTCGCTGCTCTAGTAATTTCTTAAGGGAATAATCCTCATATTTTTTTTAGTCTTTTACGTTTTAAAATTTTAGGTTTCACTGTTTGTTTTTCTTTAGATGAGAATCATTGGAGCTACCATTTTCAGGCTAAATTTAGAGTTGTGATTTGAATCCAGGGGTGGCTTGGCCGTGACCCAGGGTGGCCACCCCTAGATCCGCCACTGCTGATAATAATTTTTTTACTTACTATTATTTTATTCAACTCGATTATTTTTCACAGATCGTGTCTATATAAAGCCTGCTGCTTTAGCCCTTGTGATTGTGAGATCAGGTTAACATTAATCGCTAGTAATTCCAGAAGAAGCAGCTAAGTGTACGTGTTCTTTGAAATGGCGGAAAACATTAACGTTGGAGGCTGTCTTCCTGTTCCCATTTTTCAACAGCAGCTTGCTCCGACCGCCGGGGAGGTTGGAGGTTATCTCCCCGTTCCCAATGTTCAAGAGCTCGCTGCGGTCTCCAAGGATGTATCCGCTAGGTACATACGACCAGAACGCGAGCTGGAACAAGTTGCTGCCGGCGAGTTTGGTCAAATTCCGGTGATCGATATGAGCAAGCTGCAGGTTGGTGACGACGAGCTCGCTAAACTGCATTCGGCTTGTAAGGAATGGGGATTCTTCCAGGTATATTAACATACATATATGACTCATCAATTTCCTTAATATTTTTCTTAATTATACTGGCTCGAATCAAAATTTAGAGATTATTGATGTCATGATGTTAAAAAGTACAGGTGATCAATCATGGGGTTGCTGAACAAGTGATTACCAAAATGGCGGAGGATGTTCAACACTTCTTCAGCTTGTCACTGGAAGAAAAAATGGAATACGCACAGTTGTCAACCGGCATTGAAGGTTACGGTCAAGCGTTTGTTTTTTCGGAAAAGCAAACGCTTGATTGGGGTGATATGCTATACATCAATGCGACACCAGTCCACGAGAGAAAAATGAGGTTCTGGCCGAGAAATCCCTCTTCCTTCAGGTTTTGTTCCCCCTTTTACACGTCATCAATTTGCCTTTGTTCTATCACTCAATCAGGGGTGTCCATTCGGGTTCGGTTTTTCGGGTTTACCCGAAACCGACCCGATTATATACAGTTTAGGATTTTTCAGGTTTGTTTTGGGTTTTCGGGTTTGCTTTAACCGAATCCGATAAGGAATTCTAGGGTTTCGGGTAACCGGAGCTCGCAAGTTCTTATCAGGTTCGGTTTTCAGTGATTTTCGGTTTCGGATTTTCGTGTTTCGGTTTCAGGTAACCGAACCCGACCCGAACTGACACCCCTACGCTCAGTATTCAGTAACTAAACATTATATGGCTTGTCCTTGTTCCACACCAGGGCAACTCTCGACCAGTATGCAGCAGAGCTGGAAAAGGCGGCTAGAAGCCTGCTGATTTCCATGTCCAGGAACCTGGAAGTCGAGCCAGAAAAGCTGCTCAATTTGTTCAACGACGGTGAGCAAAGTCTGAGAATGAACTACTATCCGCCGTGTGAGCAAGCAAGCAAGGTCACCGGTGTTGCCCCTCATGCTGACGGTACCGGATTGACTTTGTTGACTCGATTGAATCAAGCACAAGGTTTGCAAGTCAGGAAAGAAGGGAAATGGGTTCCCATTGATCCACTTCCAGGTGCATTCATCGTTAACATCGGCGATATTCTTGAGGTAATTAATTAATGATATCAAAACTTAGGTCAATGCAATAATTATACACTTAGCTTGTTAGTATATAATAATAGCATTGCAAATGCATTGACCACAGATTATCACCAATGGGGAATACAAGAGCATAGAGCACAGAGCATTAGTGAATGATAGGAACGAGAGACTATCAATCGCATCGTTTCACGACCCGAACATGGATGTCATGATTGAACCGATGTCGGACCTTCTTGTCAAGGATCAAAAGAAACAAGCACCAAATTATAAATCCATATCGCACCGGGATTATAAGAAGATTTCGAGGAACATGAAACTCGACGGCAAAGACGGAGGCTTCATTACCCATATGAAAATATAAGCCAAAGAAGAAGAGTAATGAATTCAAGCCCCCTCCATGGTCGAGAAAGTAGCCGCCGAAAAAGTTCCAAACAAATAAATCATGCCAATAGATTGTTTTTCTTATGAATAAGCTGATGCATTCTAGCATCATGCCACGTGGACGAATAAGCATTATTATGCAGTATTTCCGCCTTAATTGCTGGATATATGTTAAATTTGGCATGTCTATTTATGGGTTTATAATTTGTTTGTCTTGTTTGAGAGGGAATGAGTTTGTGTGAGATTGTTCCTATCAATATGTACTATATATGTTCCATTGTTGTATTCAAGAATAAGAAGTCAAGCAATCTTTAGTAACTTTGTTGTAGTTTTACCGCTTTTCATAATTCTTTGTAGTCAATTTATTGTAAGATTGTCGAAACTCGACACATAAAACCAATCACGCATCATAATCATGCTAATGGAACGTTGTTGTTTCTTAAAACCAATCACGCATCATAACCTAATCAATCAATCATATACTAGAGCATTAGTTAGTGAACGAGGAAAATAAGAGGCTATCAATTGCATTGTTTCACCACCCAAACATGAACACCAAGACTGAACCATTACCAGACCTTCTCACCAAGGATCAAAAGAAACAAACACCAAATTATAAATCCATATCTCACCGAGATTATAGGGAGATTTCAAGGAAACCAATAACAAAGGGTTCATCACCCATATATGAATATACAAGCCTAAGAAGAGCAATGAAAGTTGCCAAAAAATTCAGAACAAATAAATCATGCCAATGGAGACCGCAACCTGTAGTACTTATTGTAAATATGAAATGTAGTGGGCCAATAAGCGTGTAGAGCTCAGGCCCATGCAAACCCATGCAAGCCCACGTAGTTGACGATGGAAACGTGTGTGTGCTAGGGTTCGGCTAGAGCTAGGTATTAGGAGAGTTAGCTGCTCCCTGTACTATCGTCCAAAATCTCATCGGTAAGAAGTAAGAACTGTAATCGAAGAGTATTCAAGTTCTTTCGTGGATTAAACATTCTCCCTAAATTGAAGGTGTTTGTCTGGCAAATCCTCTCCCGGGCCCTCCCAACTATTGAGGTTCTCATTGAACGTAAGGTTCCAGTTCACTCTCAATGCCCGGTTTGCTGGGATAGTTCGGAATCTTTGGAGCATCTGTTCCTTTATTGTTCGGTGGCCCGGGCCCTCTGGGATTACTCAGGGTTGGACTATCTGGGTGAGGGATTGCCTCGTCAAACGTTTCCTTTGTTCCTCAAAAAGCTATTGACCTTGATCAATCAACCAACTGTGTTTATGGCGGTGGTTGCCATCCTCTGGCGGATCTGGCGGTCTCGGAATTGGGTGGTTTTCGAGGAAAAACAATTTGGGATCCAAGTGTTGATGCGCCAGTTCGTTCAGCAATATGAGGAATGGATTCGGTTGCCTGCCCGTTCCATCTCGCAAGGCCCTCCTCCTAGCTCAGATCGAGCGAACACTGACAGTGACCCGCGTATGATCTGTCGGTGGGACGGGGCCACCAGGAGGGGGTCTCACTCGGCTGGGGGCATGGTCCTGGTGTATCCTACAGGTGGGATCAGTTTGGCTGCAGGTGTGCAATTCCCAGTTATTGATGACCCGATGGTTGTGGAGCTGTTGGTGCTTAGGGAGGCGGTGATTTGGTGTAGCGGGCTGGGGCTTACTGATGTGAGGTTTGAAGGTGATGCCAAAGTCATTATTGATAAGCTCAATCGGGGGGACCTTGGAGATAAGAGGATGGGTGCTGTTCTTGAAGAAATTTATAATTGTCTCCAGACCCAGTCAGGTTATAGTGTTCGGTTTGTAGGTTGGCGTAGTAATAGGGTAGCCCATATGGTGGCTAGAAAAGCCCTTTCTCTGTACTCCACCATTAGCCGTTCCTTTGATTTCCAGACCTGGCTGAATTCCAGGGTGTAACTGTCTATTTTGTGAATCAATATAAGACTAGCTTTTACCCGACCCGTTGGTCGGATGAATTTTTTTTAAAGGTTTGATGTTAATTAATTATTTCATATTTTTAAATAATTTGGGATTGTTTAAATTATGTATTGACAATTCAAAAATAAAATTTGTGCTATTTCTCAATTGTGACATTAGTGATAATTAGTTCATATATATTTGTGTTGATTAGGTCATCCTTAGATTAAAACTATCTATATTTTTATTTCCATATTTCATAAGAAATTTGCACTTCTTATTATCGTCATAAATTGCTTAGAAGGTATTTATTCATAATATTTTGCATTACTAACTTGCTTTGCACAACCACTACCAGCAAAGAATTTCCAACAACATCTAATCCAATATCGAAACCATCGCTAATTTATAAGAGCAACAACAACCATACAACAGTCAAGAAATAGTCATTGATATACTCGAAATCAACCATTTTTTTTAGAACGCTAGTATCAAACTTAAGCATGAATACCACCAAGTCGAGAAAGATGAGAAAAAAATGTCTCCAAAAGTATTCCCACTATCAACCCTACCAGTATCATTTTCTCGCCGACAATTCATAAATATATGAGTTATCACTAAAGCCAACCTGTGGATCTTACAATTCTCAACACTGGAATTGTTATCCCAATAGTGGTTTGGCGGCGCTCGATAGAGTAGTGATTTACATGGATTAGACAACTCCTTTTGAAGACCCCCCCTGCGACAATGATGTTGGACCTCGGCTTCAATCGGGAAACTCACCATCCATCATGATGCACACCCAACAGAAACAGGAGTTGCAATTCGCCTACGGGACAAAATGAGACTTAGATAATCAATTTGCGAAGTAGGAGTAGAAACGGGAGCAAAAGAGGGTTTATTTTAGAAGAATTTGATATTGAGAGCGTATAAAAAAGTTCATTATCATATTATAATAAATTCATTATTTTTAGCATAATAAAAAAATAATATGCAATAGTAAGTTATTAAGTTTTTTTTTTTTTTTGGATTTAAGCTCATAAATCCAACTCACGACAATCATGATAAAATCCATAAACCAAACAATAACTTTTTCAAATTTACAATGACCAAAATCCATCATCAATCCTCGAGTTTCCAAAATCTCTAATTTAACGCAAACTTTCATTTTTCAAATCCTTTATCCAAATGACCCCTTCGAATTTCTAGACATATTTACCCATATAGCACCTAATTGGAGACTTGCCAAACGATGTAAAATAGATCGGTTAGTGGTGAAAAATATGTCATTTTATATTAAAAATGAATATGCATAGATATCAAAATAAATATTTTAAGTTCACAATTAGCCTTCGGGAAACAAAAACAGTTTCAAATTGCCTAATTGAGTATAAATGTATAGATGACACCATGGTGGAAGCAGTATGTAATTGTGGTTCTTTTCCCGATACAGACAAAAAAAATTGAAGAAATACTATGGAGTATGGACTAACGAAATCAATCCAATTGCATTGTCTTCTCTATATTCCTAGGAATCACTCGATAAAATTGAACTTAACACATAAGCTTTCATCAAATCAGGGCCATACTTTACACATCCATATCTTGCCAATTATGCAAGGAGAGATCTGCAGTACCCGAAGAAGCAATAAATTTGCCAATAAACAATCACGAAGTTTTTCATTGTTCCATCATATTTCTGCTAATAAGAATTACTCACATTTACGGTATAGAAAATGGAAGGTTGCAACCATGAAAATACCCATAGTATATGAGTAAAGGCTAAAGCATGAATTCATTATCAATCTATACAGAGTGAATCAGTAGCAATTCATGCAACAAAGCCCCCTATTGAATGCCTACTCGAAAATAATAACTCAATATGTACAAATGATACAATTCTAGTGATTGCTGGAATCTAATGAGCTAACTATCCAAGGGTTAATAAAATATTATCCTTTGCCAACTGCTCTCATAATTTGTCAGCACAATGATTCAAACGCTGAAGCCTGAAATACAATACATGCTACTTCTAAAACTCTGGTTAAGCCCCTCGATCTTTATTAGTGAACTAAAGCTACATGGGAAAAGTGATCATTGTGAATTGAGAAATATGTATCCACAACAGCATGAACCGAGCCTTCTACCTCAATGTCGTTGGTACTCAAGTTACTGTCAAACATAGATAGATGGCAGGCAAGACAACTAAGAGATACTGAATATGAACGAAAAATATGATACCACAATGGGATGTCCTCGAGCTTTGACATTCCAAAGACATGAAAGAAACCTATCACAATCCATAAAACATAATTTCAATATTCAATGTACTATACATTTAGGATAAAAAGAATATCTTTTTGGTTGAATTACCTTGAGTTCAATACACATTATTGCCTTTGACAAACCTTTATTTCTATGATTTTCCGCTTGTATGACTTTTGTATTGAGTCACTTTATGACACCTTTTACTGAATCACAGCTCTAGATATTCCCATTTTTCAGTAACCACTGCCATAGCTTCTTGCATATTCATGGTCAACCTTTAAAGCTCTAATTCTTAGAGTTCACCCATTTGTCTTTTAAATCTGCAAATCACTGAAAAGGTAAATAGAATAAAAATATACTGAGTCTTCTAGCTTTACTCCTCAACTAATCAAACTGCCACAATAAGGCTTTAGCTTCTACAGTGGGATAATCAAAATAAGAACACGTCATCATATTACACATCATAGGTTCAATTAGCAAATTAGTTTGCAAACTTACAGATAAAGCTTATGAAATAGGTTCAAAGATCTTCTTCTATGACATAACCAAGTTCACAGTACAGTTAATCCTGACTTGCAATATCAAAATGCGGGATCATCCATAATAGTCCACTGAAAACTACTTAGAATCCTATAAGATAACGATCCCCCATGATGTTGATAACGATGTAATTGCACATGTTTGCGCCCCTAGTTCTCATCCATTTGAGGGGCATAGTCGTGTATTGTGGCCTATTTTACGTCGGGTTGTGCTATTTTGTCATGTTTCAGGTCCCAGGTGTCAAAGGGAAGGCTAAGCGCGAGTTTCGGGGCAATCGGAAGTCATTTCGGTGAGCTGGAGCCAAAACACGGGCACACCTAAATCATTACACGGCCGTGTTCTTGTGGCCGTGCTTTTTATGCCGAGAGCTGAGCTGATTACACGGGCAGGGCCGAGACAAAGCACGGCCGTGTTCCACCAAAGCACGGCCGTGTTTCTCCTAGTGTAATTAACACTAGCCAAAACACGGGCGGGCTGAGGCATTACACGGCCGTGCCCTCGACCGTGCTTTGGCCACTGATGCTTTTAAGCAGATTTTCAGCCACAATTCAAGGAAATTCGAGTTTTAGAGAGAGAGATCAGTTCCTAGAGAGAGAAAGCGACGAACAAGAGTCTCCAAGCGCCCTAGATTGATCTTCAACACCATTGGAGGCCAGTTTGAGCTTGGAGAAGTGCCGATCAACGTCCAGAAGCAGGAATCCATCCTTCGCAGTATGAATTCCGTGTCTGATTCTGCTTTTGCTTTCTTCTCCATGGAGTAGTTCTCCCATTCATCTGGGTATGGAGAACCCTAGATTTGTATGTTAGGCTTTGATTGTATGAACCCAAGTACTGATTCCGTGATTGATTATATTCGATTGAGGTTTTAATGATTGAATGACTTGAATCCTGATCAAATTCCTGTTGTTTCTGCTTTAACCTAGAATGAGAATATCTGCCTAGGTTAATAGAGTATCCTTGATTGAAGGTAGGGAGTTGGTGACTTTAGTCGAGGAGCCAACTCACTATTCTGTACCGGATTTACTCCGGTAGTGGAGGTTTTGTTCTTAGGGCCTCAATCTGTCGACTCCGGTGGAGGTTAGTCGCCCGCTAGAGAGTCAGATTGAGAGGGTCTGAAGACCTTTAGTAGAGACTTCAGGCTGTTTGAGAACCTTCCGCAGTATAACTATCATAGAAACTGAACTTGGTAATTACAATCCGGCTTAACTGCAGTCTGGGGGAACCATATCCGGGTGACCTCTCTTAACTTGAATACAACCGTTTACCTGCTTTGTTAGTTTGTTAGTTAGACTTGCATTCCAGTTTCGTTGCTAGATAACAAGAACTCACTGAGTAGTCATCAAATCTAGGACCCGGGTTGATAATTAAACCCAAACCCGCTATACTACACTTTAGGAAGTGGTTTCACTTGGCCAATTTCTGGAGTGACAGTAGAGTCGAGTCAAGTTTTTGGCGCCGTTGCCGGGGACGGCTAGGTTGTTGAAGAAAAGTGATTTCTGTTAATTTAGCTTTTCTTTTTGCTTTGTTTGCTTTGTTCCACTTGTGCCTTCACGGGTTTGTTGCTTGAGTGTGTGCAGGTAGTGCATGACCCGTAGCCAGTCAGGAGGTTTACTGCCGTTAAATCCAGAGATTGACCGCACCTGTCGCCAGCTCAGGAGACAACAGCGAGCTAGACTGGCTACGGAAGAGCGCATAGACGGCCACGTGAGCAGTGATTCTGAGGAGGAGTACGAGATGGAAGACTACAATCAACACCAGGGGAATCCTCAGCAGGCTCCCCCGGTGAATCAGGTCTTGGGGAACAACCCCATACCCCAGGATCATGGAGTTCATCATCCACCGCAGCCGGGTCCCACCTTGGAGTACTACTACACTCCGCGGATTGCTGACATCCGCCCGGTCATCCTCTACCCGCCTATCCCAGCAAACAACTTCGAGATCAAGCCATGCTGGATTCAGCTCATTACATCTTCCATCCAGTTCCATGGCTTGAAGGATGAGGAGGCCAGGGTACATCTCTCCCGTTTTCTACAGCTGACGAACGGGTTCAAGCTGAATGGTGTCCCGGATGATGCAATCCGCCTTCACCTCTTTCCCCATTCTCTGGCGGGGAATGCTAAGAGGTGGTTGGAGACCCAGCCCCCATTGTCCATCACCTCTTGGGACGATCTGGCGGACAAGTTCGTGCACAGGTATTATCCGGCATCGAAGACTACAGAGATTCAGCGAGAGATCACTCACTTCCGCCAGGAGCCAGATGAGTCACTTCGTGATGCATGAGAGAGGTACATGGGATATTTCTGGCAGTGCCCCCATCATGGCTTCAGTGATGCATTCACAGTGGGGAACTTTTATAGTACCCTCTCTCCAGATAGCCAGAGGGTGATTGAGTCTCTATGCCCAGGAGGGATGTTCTCACTAAGACTCCACCAGAGCTGAACCAGATGATTAATACTTTGGCTGCCAGAGATCATTCCTGGGGGCAGAGTAGCAGAGGCAGACATTCCAGGGATCGTGGTGTGCACGCCATGGAGTCCAGATCCGGACTCGAGCAGCAGGTAGCTGAGCTAGTGCAGACATTGAAGCAGCCCAACAGTCTGATTCCGGGCAGAGGTTTGGCTACACCTCCAGTAGCTCAATGTCAGTGGTGTGAGAGCTCCAATCACCTAGTGGAGGACTGCCAGGCTATGAGGGAGTCTACCACACCCCAGGAGCAGTTGGCCTTCATCGCCAATGCGCGGCGCCTCGATCCATACAGTAACACATATAATGAGGGGTGGCGCCAGCATCCCAACTTCGCCTGGAGCAGCAACACCACTAAACCACCTGGTTTCCCAGCACCAGCAGGTGGTTTTCAGCAGAGGCAGCCCTTCCAGGCTCGCTAGGGGCCAGACCCACAGCAGCAACCCTACCAGCCTAGGCAGGGGCAGCCATTCCAGCAGCCCCAGCGCCAGTTTGCCGAGCCAGCAACAGCTCCAGCCCCAGATGACAGGATGACGAAGCTGGAAAACATTCTAGCTTCATTCATGATGAGCACTCAGGCGACTATCACGAGGTTGGACCAGAGTGTAGCCTCACTGGAGGCAGGTCAGAGGAACCAGGGTGCCATTTTGCAGGATCTGCAGACCCAGGTAGGCATCTTGGCCCGCCAGACCACCACTAGGGCACCGGGGACTTTGCCTGCCACCACTGTCCCGAATCCTCGAGATCCTCACCAGCATCAGCAGCTGGATGCCATTTTTACCAGGAGCGGTAAGACCATATCTGCTGATCCTGTCCCGGCCAGACAGGAGGAACCACTGACTGCTTCAGCACTTCCAGCCGACGATGTAGAAGTGCGGGTGGAGAAGGAAGCCCCTGCTCCCAAGCCACAACCAGTGGTTAAGGAGCATGTGCCCCAGCTTCCCTTCCCCACTCGCCTACACAAAGACAAGCTGGAGACTGAGTTTGCCAAGTTCATGGCAATGTTGAAGCAGCTCAACATCAGCATACCGTTCGTGGAGGCACTGTCGAAGATGCCCAAGTATGCCAAGTTCATGAAAGATCTCTGCACCAACAAGAAGAAACTTGGGGATCTCTCGACAGTGTTGCTGAGCGAGGAGTGTTCTGCTATCCTGCAGAACAAGCTGCCCGAGAAGCGCAAGGATCCAGGGAGTTTTACTATCCCTCTTACTATTGGCAGCATGCATGTAGGAAAGTCCTTGGCGGACCTAGGCGCTAGCATTAACGTCATGCCATATAAGTTGTATAAAATGCTAGACCTAGGTGAACTTAGCCCTACTAGGATGAGCATTCAATTAGCTTATCGTTCTATTGTGCATCCTAGGGGAATCATAGAGGATCTGCTTGTTGGTGTTAGTGCATTCACATATCCTGTTGATTTTGTTATTCTTGATATACATGAGGATGTGGATGTGCCTTTGATTCTAGGTAGGCCATTTCTTGCCACCGCCAAGGCACTTATTGATGTGCATGATGGTAAATTGATCTTGCGTGCTGGGAATGAACAGGCTACTTTTTCTGTGACTGAATTTGATCACTGTGGCTATGATTGTTGTCACCCCTGTGCATGCCATTTCTGATCAGGTACACGAGTCTGTCGTGTACCCTTCTGCACCTCCTATTTTGCAGGACCCTCCTATCATTCCTTCGCCGCCACTCCATCCAGCCTCGCCTCCGACCAAAAAGGTCAAGGAGGAGTGGCGGCCGAAGCAGCAGGTTGCTAAGCCTGCACGGAAGAAGAGTGGAGACCACTATGAGCTGGTCCCACCTCCTGCACCACGACCACCCTGGCCGTCTGGGTACTCGCTCGCCTGCATCCTGCCAGATGGGCAGGTCGAACTGACTGATGAGGGTGGTCGCATCCGTCGGGTGCATGGCCACAACCTGAAGCTGTACCTCAAGAGCGACGTGGATCCGCTCTTGGAGGCACCTGTTCCTGCACCGCCCTGAGTATCCGCCATGGGCGTCCAGCTAAACGATGGTAAAGAAGCGCTTGTGGGGAGGCAACCCCACCACGGTTTGATTTTCTTTCTTGTGTTTTGAGTCGGATTGTAACCCGGTTTGGGTTTGGTTTGTTTTCTTTTGGTTTGGATGATATTTTATTGGGCTGACCATTGAACCTAACATATTGTGTTTGAGCTCTTCTGTTCCCCTTTGGCTGTGCTTGCCCCGACTGGCCGTTTCCAGTCCCCTGCAGTCCGTGCATACCAGTAACATCGTTCCCCTTTCCCTTCCCTCTTCTCCATTGAGGGCAATGTCGAGCTTAAGTGTGGGGGGATGTTTATCTTTTGATTGCATTAGATCTGTTTGTGTGCTTGGAGCCTAGTCCACTGTCCAAATTTTTAAATTTGAGGGCTCCAAGTACGTGTTTTCATGCAATTGCCTGCTCAGTATGCTTTGAATTGACAGTCTTTATAGTAATATGCAACCTAGGGAGGTAGTGTAGCACTATGGAGGATGTTGATGCATTTAAGAAGTCTCATTTCTTCTTCATATTGAGCTGGTTGATTGAGTGAATTAGTGATCTTAGGACCCTTGAATTGTGTGGTGTTGTGGATTCTCTGCCTGTCATGGACTCTTGTATCATGTTTTGAGTTTAACAGGTGCTCAAAAATGTGCTTCAAAATAACGTCTCCCGTGCGAATAGGGCGAAAGTGTGTAAGGGGAGACGGGAATCCGTTCCCAATTTCCACCTACTACCTCCAGCCCCCTTGCATGGCTTTCCCCCGCACGAGGCTTGAGACATCCGCTCCTGGCATGGCCGGTAAGAGCAGGTTGGGACCCTTGAAAAAAAAGAAAAGAAAAATAACAGAAAACAAGCAAAATAGAAAAAAAGAAGGGGTTCCAACCATCTTCAAAGAAAATAGAGCACCTTGAAAAATGTGAGTCCATGATCTTTTGTTTTTGAGAATCTCTTCATCCACGATTCATTTGTCCTCTGTTCACTGTTTGCCATGATGCCGACTCGCCGAAGAAGCTATGAGATGACTTGTGCGTCGGTTGACCTCGTAAGTTGCTAATTGACCTAGGAAGTCCTCTACCTATGATCTGGGTTGTTTGTTGCTATAGAGGTCTGGAGAGTTGCATTGGTTTGAGTTAGGTTTGCTTGGGGACAAGCAAACGGTTAAGTGTGGGGGAGTTTGATAACGATGTAATTGCACATGTTTGCGCCCCTAGTTCTCATCCGTTTGAGGGGCATAGTCGTGTATTGTGGCCTATTTTACGCCGGGTTGTGCTATTTTGTCATGTTTCAGGTCCCAGGTGTCAAAGGGAAGGCTAAGCGCGAGTTTCGGGGCAATCGGAAGTCATTTCGGTGAGCTGGAGCCAAAACACGGGCACACCTAAATCATTACACGGCCGTGTTCTTGTGGCCGTGCTTTTTATGCCGAGAGCTGAGCTGATTACACGGGCAGGGCCGAGACAAAGCACGGCCGTGTTCCACCAAAGCACGGCCGTGTTTCTCCTAGTGTAATTAACACTAGCCAAAACACGGGCGGGCTGAGGCATTACACGGCCGTGCCCTCGACCGTGCTTTGGCCACTGATGCTTTTAAGCAGATTTTCAGCCACAATTCAAGGAAATTCGAGTTTTAGAGAGAGAGATCAGTTCCTAGAGAGAGAAAGTGACGAACAAGAGTCTCCAAGCGCCCTAGATTGATCTTCAACACCATTGGAGGCCAGTTTGAGCTTGGAGAAGTGCCGATCAACGTCCAGAAGCAGGAATCCATCCTTCGCAGTATGAATTCCGTGTCTGATTCTGCTTTTGCTTTCTTCTCCATGGAGTAGTTCTCCCATTCATCTGGGTATGGAGAACCCTAGATTTGTATGTTAGGCTTTGATTGTATGAACCCAAGTACTGATTCCGTGATTGATTATATTCGATTGAGGTTTTAATGATTGAATGACTTGAATCCTGATCAAATTCTTGTTGTTTCTGCTTTAACCTAGAATGAGAATATCTGCCTAGGTTAATAGAGTATCCTTGATTGAAGGTAGGGAGTTGGTGACTTTAGTCGAGGAGCCAACTCACTATTCTGTACCGGATTTACTCCGGTAGTGGAGGTTTTGTTCTTAGGGCCTCAATCTGTCGACTCCGGTGGAGGTTAGTCGCCCGCTAGAGAGTCAGATTGAGAGGGTCTGAAGACCTTTAGTCGAGACTTCAGGCTGTTTGAGAACCTTCTGCAGTATAACTATCATAGAAACTGAACTTGGTAGTTACAATCCGGCTTAACTGCAGTCTAGGGGGAACCATATCCGGGTGACCTCTCTTAACTTGAATACAACCGTTTACCTGCTTTGTTAGTTTGTTAGTTAGACTTGCATTCCAGTTTCGTTGCTAGATAACAAGAACTCACTGAGTAGTCATCAAATCTAGGACCCGGGTTGATAATTAAACCCAAACCCGCTATACACACTTTAGGAAGTGGTTTCACTTGGCCAATTTCTGGAATGACAGTAGAGTCGAGTCAGATGTTTTCTTATAGATTGATGGAGTCGTGTTCTAAAAAGTACACAACACTCAAACCTTTAATAAGTATACACAAACGAACTCATAGATTTATGTTCAACTAAAAGGCTAAAGAGCTACCAAATAATTTAAATTCAAATATAGCTTCATTTCTTAAGGGAAAAGAGCAGTGACAAACCATACATGCTCAAGAAATGGAAACTAAGAAACACATGAGTTAAGAGAGCTCCCGACATTATAAGAGAATCCTCTTGTTTCAATTCACCGAGGGGGTTAAAAATTATATGTTAAGCTGTTATAGATTACTTGTGATAAAATTTAGAAAGACTTCATTGATTACCCAGATAAGCCAAGTTATAATAAATTTTTGGTTACCATTATTAGCAAAATTGTTTGATTCCTGATAGGTAGACAGAACTAAACATAGTACAGGGATCGAGATAGTATTAGTAACTTTACCAGGATTTTAGGAAGTCTACCAAGCCGGAACTTTTTCTTGATTCCAAACTCTACATCATGATGGATTGGGAAATCATCACTTAGCATGTTGGTTTGCTTCAACAACTCCAAGTGTGCATGAGAAACCTCAGTCTTTGCTAGAATTGCATCTCTCTCTTCCTAGTGTAATTCATAAGAGAGTAATCCATAACATTCAAAGTTATATATGTGATATGTCACTATGTTTCATTGAAAAACAATGGCAACAACCTCAGAAGCTTGAAAACAAAAGCCTCCATTATAATATATCACAAAATGATGACTGTAAGGGCGGCAAAGGATATGGAAAATGAACAGTCAGCAACACACCTGATATGATATTAACTGGAGTTGAAAACTATTGAACTACTTCTAGTACCTACAGTGATTGAGGACAAACATCAATGATTAAGGACAATGCATCTTCCGGCCTCCAGTAGACAAAGTTAACATAAATCTCAGTTAAGCAACTCTAGAGTTCGAAGGAGAACTTACCTCTTCTTCAATTCTTCCAGTTCAGCAATTACTTCTGCACTCTGTTACTCGACCTCTGAAATTGTGCCCTCAAGTTTTCTTTCTTCCTCCTCAATCTTAAGGAATCACAAAGGGAAACCAAATGGTTATTTAACTACAGAGCATGTTTATGAAAATCAACATCATATTTTCTATTGAATGAACGAAAGGAATAACCAACTAAGCTAGCAGCAAAAGTAGGATAGCTCACAACAACAAACATAACAAATAATCTTAAGTCTCATATTATAAATATTAAATTGTGTAAGCCATGGTGTGCTAAAGGACCATATAATTCCCTTCTGTTCCTAAAATCTCTGTAATGCATTTACTTCTAGTTGCAATTAGTAAACAGCAAGCAGACAGTCACAATGACACACTGCAATAGACGACTTAAACCAATGAAATCACAATTTCACACAGACTCGATGACAAACGAACAAAAGTAAGGGGAACATTCATATTTACGCTATTATTAACTGCACTTGACGAATGATTTAAGGCTACACAATCTGAAATTACAATTCCACACCACACACCTGGGATAAGTTAAACTAACGGCACCCAAAATATTAAACCAACAACATGAAATTGTGTAATAAGTAAAAACCCTTATTAGTATTAGGCTACCCCCAAATTGTTAAGAACAAAAGCTAACAAATGCATGCTAAGACAAAAATCCAGAATGATGAAAGCTTACCTGAGGACTTTTAATGCAACTGGCGCTGACATCATAATGGTTGATGTTCGATTACAGTAGTAGATCTCCTAGGTTGCAAAGTTAAGCATGCAAGAATCAGGTATCTGCCGGCGAGATGCTTGGTGCTATCGAATTGAATGCCCCTTGACAAAATTGACGAAAACAGGAAATCATGAGGAGAAACCCATTCAGCAAAAAAATCAAATTCACTATCAAACCGATCAGCATTCAGTAGTCGGTTGGTGGCAGTTGTTAAGAAAACCAGTTATCACAAAACTAACCTGCGAAGCGTAGAGTTATCCCTTAACTCTGAACCCCGTTAAACCCTTTGTCATCGTGGTGCAACGAAGATAAAAGGCAAAAAATAAAACCCTAAAAGACCCAATTAGTACACGCCGCCGTTCTCATCGCGGGGGCATTTTGTTACCATAGACAAGGAGAGATCGAGAAAAAGAGCGAGAGATTCGAAAGAATCAAAGACATCAAGGTCATACATACAAAGGGAAACCCACCAGCAAAACTAAAAGATCGATTTCTCCTCGAAGGGGATTCCTGACGGTGCAGTTTTACTTTTCCACTATAAATGATACTACACATTAGCTTCTACATAACCTGTGACCCTGCAATTATCTCTACAACTCTTCGTCCACAGAACAGAATCTATCCAAGGAAACCCATCAACATCTAGAGCTCAAAAGGACACCAGTATATGACATCCCCAATCACCAAACACCATCAACCAATAATGAATGGCTTAGTTTTCAAGTACAACACCTTTTGATAGCACCAAAGTCTCGGGAGCCCATCACCAGCAAATCCGCATTAAGACTCTCCACAACTTCACATATCTTGTCTTTGGGATCTCCAATCACCGCCTTCCCACAGAGCTCCGCTTATCCCAGTGAGTGAATACTCGAAGCAGCGGCGCTCGCTGCGGGGAGTCGAGGATGAAATCCGCCGCGCCTGATGCTTCAATACCACTGAATCGACCCGAATGTCGCCGCCCCGAAATACCAGGAGCAATTTCAGGCCTGTGGGGACGCCGTCTCCGCCCGGTGATACTTGATCGGAGATCCAAATACTCCAAACTCGAAGATCTGAAGACAACCCCAGGTTTCAGCACAGCCTCAACCCGTCGACCAGCCGGCTCAACTCAAGCTCGGCGAAGATGGGCTCTCTTACGTCATCTCCAATCACCAGTTTCGAGGAACCGACTTAGACCTCGAACTCGAGCAATTTAACAGATAAGGACCATCAAACGCGATGGTCGGGCGCAATCGATAAGGGAAGAGGACAGACAGACAGCAACTTCTTCTTCTTCTTCCCACGTCCGATTCTCTCTTAATAACAGTAGAAAAAAACAAAGGAACTGTGCGAAGGGGAAGAGGAAGGAGCTTTGCCTCTGGATTTTGTTGTTTTGCACGCTTCTTCAGTGGACCATTTCCTTCCTGGGAAATAAAAAATAAATACAAATTAAATGAGAACGTGGGCCTGGAAGGAGAAAAGGTGGGTAATTGACAGTTTTTTGGTTCTGAAATCAGGCGGGACTCCTTTTTTTTCCCGCTTAACACTCTGCCACATCAGCTTCCTAAAATCACTCTATGGGCAGGAAATTTTGAATGGGGGGTGCAGTTTTACTTTTCAGCTATAAATTATACTGTTGATTATCTTTTGTCAAAAAAAAAAAAGTCATGTGATTGCAGGGATACCACATAAATTCATGTTGGATTTCCGTTTCAGTACTCAGTTTCTGTTTGACTAATTTTATTTTATAATTAATTTAAAATAAAAATAAATTTATGTATAAAATTGCTCACGTTTGAGCTATTAAATTTTGTTATTTTTTTATCTAGATGTACATATTGAGTTAAAAAAAAGTCTTGGTAGTATATTTAATAATTTTTTGAACAAAATAATATATTAATTGTTTAATATACAATTTCCCCCTCCAAAGAAATAACTAAACATATATATATGCTCTAAACATTAAACACAAAAAGAGAACAACACACATCATATGGAGAAACCTTCAATTGATATAATACAATCAATGAAAAAGGGTTAATATACCTCCATCGCCAATGAAACTATACAAGTAAATCACTAATCCATCAGGAGAAGGCTTTAGTGGGTTCGACCGAGACCAGGAAACTGAGCAAAATCATCAAATCTGAACGTTGGCATTTCAATCTTTTCTTTCTCCACCACCACACCATTGTCGTTCTTCAATTCCTTCATCTGCTTCTGCTTGTTCAACCCCTCATTATTAGACTCAGAAGATCTGTTTGCCTTAGAATCCCCACCAAGTCGAAACGCTTTCGAGTTCGAACCCTTGGCCGTAATCCTCATCTGATGATCACCACCACCACCGCCGGAGCTAAACTTACCCTTATCATTACTAGTATTGCTGCCGGACGACGCTTTCTTCCCCTGCAGTCGGGAGGTTTTCAGCAACGAAGGCGGCGACTTGTCAACCGCACCCTTACCTATGTTCCTATTGTCTTCAGTGCTATTTCCGTGACCAAGAACAACAAAATTGGACTTTTGGGGCTGCTGCTTTTGCTTGGAGGCTTGCTCTTCCTCCTGACGCTGCTTGTAATTCTCATACCACCGGCTCGCTTGTTCCTTCTTCTGCCCGCAGCCGCTCTTCTTCTGATGCAAGTAATGGTCCTTGTTGGCGTGATTGACGATCTCCAGCGTGCCTGCGTCGGCCAATATGGCGAACGAGTTCTTCGGCGTCAGAGACATTGTGGTCGATCTACGAGTTGGGAATAGATGATTTTCGGAACGTTTGCCTGTGGAATTGAAGAGATTGGAGGATTTGGAACTTATATAGATTTTAAAGTAGGAGAGTCGGTAAGGAAAATGTGTCTCTGTTTCGGGTGTCGGTGTACAGAGCAGAACAGAGGAGATACAGAGGAGGAGAATGTGGCTTCCGATTCCGACTTGTGGAAGGATTTCTTAAACGTCGCCGTGTTTCTATTTTGGGCCCGGGTTTGATGGGCTTGGCCCATTCAAAACCACGTACCAGTCTGCGGGGAAAAGAAAATAAGACTTGGAATCCACTTTCCTACATTTTTCACAAGCACAAGCTTGACTTGATATAATGTCATAAAATCAGAAAACATAATAGTTAGTCACGGATAATCGGTTCGATTCGGTTATAGCTGGAATCGTTTAGTTGATTCTCGATTAACCGTTAAACATTTTGTGCTTATCGTTAACCGGATCGTATATATTAGTCGGTTAACCGTTTAATCGGTAACCGGACCGTGTATGAAGATGACCTTAATCGTTTAGTTGATAAATCGTTTAACCGTCTTAACTAACCGTTTAACTGTCGATTATTAATTAGCTAAATTTAGCTACCGGGAACTGACCGTTTACTGTTTAATCGGTTATCGGTGTAACCGTTAACCACTGCTTCCGATTCGATTATCGGTTACACCGTTAACAAGATAACCTTTTATCAGCCCTAATCATACTCATAATTTGATACTTTCACTAACAAAAAATTAGGGCATTGGATCAGGTGGATTCATATTGACAACGATGTGCCAAATAAATATAATCCGATTGGGGTAAGTCGATCTGTTTTGGGATCTATTTATCCTTCTTTGATAGGTTTGTTTTTTTCTTCAGTCAAATGATGCATTTCTTGTGATACAAAAGCATTCATTCCCTCCTCCATGCTATGCTATTGATTGAATCATCCTTCCGGAAGAAAAACATTGGAACTTCATAGCGCTTGGAAAACTACTGATATGCGAAAACCGTCTCTTACTATTCTCATCTTAGGGCTGACTGAGATCAGTAGCAGAGGAAGATGCTTGATCAATTGACTGTTGAACGCTTTGATGAAGCTTAAGCATCCAAACACAGAGGAAACTCCCCTTGTCAGACTATATGGACCAAAAGTGAAATTCGACAGGGGGCCTGCTTTGGCTTTCAATGTGTTTGATTGGAAAGGAGAGAAGATTGAAGCTACCCTGGTGCAAATACTAGCTGATAGGAGCAACATTTCTCTTAGCTACCGATTCTTACAACACATCTCGTTCCCAGACAAGTGTGAAGCAGAGAAGGCAGCAGTTCTGGAAACAAAAGGATGTGCAGGGAAGGGAGTGACAATAAAGAAGAAGACAGATAAACAAAGCTTGGGAATCATGGTTGTCACAACTGCACTTGGGTTCTTGTCAGATTTTGACATATCAGGATGCTGATAAAGGAGATGAATTGTGTTTACTCGTTCCTACCAAGTACCAACTGGGATCTTCTTTCCAGATCATTGATAGGCATAAGCCAACCACCACCCAAATCACCAAACGTATTTTACTATTAATCACTCTCATCCCATATTCCACATTCAACCAAAAGCCTTAGCTCACAAGGGAAAATGGCACCAATAAAATATAGAGTACTGCCAAAACAACCAAATAGACAGCCTCAGACTCGGTAACCTTCATTTTCCCTTTTGAGTGACTTCCAAGTACATAAATTCTGTGTCTTTGCTTTTCATTATCGCCCATCAGTATATATATGTACAGTTTATGGTCTGAGAACTTCATCAACTTCATTGCTCACCAGCAAGCATGGCTAGTTTCAGAGTTGTTTGCTCTCTGGCCTTGCTCTTGCTTACGATTCCGGCTTCTCGAGCAGTGCTGGATTCGCATTACTACGATCAAACATGTCCACAGGCTGAGGCCATCATCTCGCAGACAGTTCGCAATGCCTCCATCTATGATCCCAAAGTCCCCGCTCGTCTCCTCAGGATGTTCTTCCATGATTGTTTCATAAGGGTACAGTACAATGCCGTCTGTTTTAGTTTCGTGGGGTTTTATTGGTTAGTACAGTTGGTTTAGTTTGATGTTTTGAAGGATTGATGATGGGTTATCTTGACAGGGTTGTGATGCATCTATCCTGCTCGACGCTACTCCTGGAAACCAAGCCGAAAAAGATGGCCCTCCCAATGTCTCGGTCCGATCGTTCTACGTGATCGATGACGCCAAAGCAAAGCTCGAAATGGCATGTCCACAGATGGTTTCTTGTGCAGATGTTATAGCTATCGCAGCTAGAGATGTAGTAGCCATGGTAAACAGCCACTGACTTACATAGTGGAAAATCTTGGCTCTGTTCTTTGCTTGGTTTTTGCTTTCTCGACTGGATCTTTACTTTGCTCTGGTAATTCGGATGTTAATTTCAGTCTGGAGGGCCTAGCTGGAACGTTCTAAAAGGAAGGAAAGACGGAACGGTGTCGAAAGCCAGCGACACAATCAACCTACCAGCTCCATCTTTCAATGTGTCTCAACTCATCCAGGGATTTGCCAAGAGAGGCTTAGGAGTCAAGGACTTGGTCGCCTTGTCTGGAGGCCACACCCTAGGGTTTTCACACTGCTCTTCTTTCCAAAAACGCCTTCGCAACTTCAGCTCGATGCACGACATCGACCCCACCATGAATCTCCAGTTGGCAGATGCGTTGAGGAAGATATGTCCGAAGGGCAACACCAACCCCAGTGCAGGAACATTCCTGGACTCGACCTCATCAATCTTCGATAACGAGTATTTCAGACAACTCACTCAGGGGAAAGGTGTATTCGGGTCAGACCAGGCGTTGTTTATTGATGACAGGACCAAGTCTATCGTCGAAGCCTTTGCCAAGGATCAGAGTTTGTTCTTTGGTGAGTTTGCAGCTTCAATGGTGAAGCTTGGGAATGTGGGAGTGATTGAGAAGGGAGAGGTTAGGCTCAAATGCCATTCTGCCAACTGAGATTAAATTGAGCTACTTCTACACATTTGTTTTTCATATTTCTTTCATCCCTTCTGATCTATTGTAAACAATTTTCACACACCTTACAATCCTGGAGAGCCCTGTGAAGCTTAAGGCCGTAGCCTGCAAGTTTGTAACCCTACTCTAAATAAATTTAGCAATCAATCGATTGATTCTATTCGTGTACAAGTACAAGACTTACATTTCATGTTCCAAAGTTCAAGCAAAGATCACATCAGACCGAAACACATACTTGATCCCTTTCGACACATTCCTAGCTTCGTGCAGCATGCATTTGTCGCCATGAATATGCAGCAGAGCCATCCCTTCAGCAGGAGCTACCTGCACAGTAAGAAACAAGAACACCGATATAACTTGTCAAGCAAGTGCATTATAAAAAAATAAAAAAAAAACTTGTTCAAGCAAGTGAAATCGAAACCAATGCCCAAGAAACAAACAAAAGAAGATTATAGATCAAAGAGAAAAAGAGGCACCTCGGCCACTACATTGTTCCTCCAGCCATAGAACACAGTCTCTCCACCAACTAGAGGCTCTATGGATGCATCCTTCTGGCTATCTAACTCACTCTTATTAGCCTTGGCTTTAGAACTACCACTCAAGTATATCAAGAGAGTATAGTAAGTGCGCTTCCCTTCCCCAATGTCTACACTTTCATAGATATGGCGCCCGAATCGCTGACCAGCCTTGTACCTGACCAAAAGCATATAGCTTTGATGACACAGTACAATCTCCCCCAAGCTTCAGTAACTGATTACAGTATATCCTTTCGTTTACCTGTAGAATCTGATGTTTGGGTTCAACCCAACAGCAAGCTCGCCCCTAATCTTGATGTCAGAGAACAATTTGCTAAGCCCAGAATCCCAAAGCGTGCTTGCTAGAACAGGATCGTTCACGGAGATCCTGTCATTGTCTCTATAAGCTTCTCCCTTCGTCGGACCAAGACTGCCCTGATGAACGAATCCAATCGACTCTGCAACTCTGATGAACGCATTTGATTCAGCTGCTGACAAGAATTCTGGCACCTAGAAAACACATTAATTCAATCTTTGCGCCGAGAAATCGAAATCGAAATCGCAGAGCAAAAATATTGATTATCAGTTCCCTGGGTTCCCAAAATCAACGTTTAACTAGAACAAATGAATCGGTGTAAGATGGGTGATTGAAGAAACGTACAGTGAAGAGGTCGGAATCTTTGAGACGATTGATTAGGAGATTTTTCTTGTGTTTGACGGCGGGCCAAATTGAATCTGGTGCTGACTTACGGACGCCGCCGGAATCTTTCTTGTCGGCCATTTTTCTCTTCCTCGCGCCGCCGCCGCTATTTCCGGCTTCTGCCATTTTTTCGCCTTTCTTGCTCTCCGGTCAGCTACGAGTTCTGTGCTGCGCATTATAATAGTTGCCAACTGAAATTACTGGGAGTGGGTTCGTGCGAGCATTGGGCTCCGAAATGGTGGATCGGAGTAGAACCCTTATGGGCCACGGCTAGTTAGTATTGGGCCGAAGCCACTGCCCTACTATGAGGCCACAAGCCCAGAACACAAAACAAGAGCCCTTTTCCTTTCATTTTTCTTTCTTTTCTTTTTCGTTTCTCAAATTATGTAAAGTTGTGGCTCAACTCTTTTTTATCGCTGCTGATAAATGACACCATATCGATCTACATATGAACACACCATCCGATGACCTTTGTGAGCACGTATTCACAAATCTATTGGAAAAAATTTAGCAATATATTTTCGTGAGTTATATTTTACGTAAAAATGAAAAGAAAAATCATGGAGGAGAGAGAGAGGTTCCCAAACTTCCGCAAAGGAAAATTCGTAACAGCTGTTAAAAGTTGTCAACCCGTGGGTCGACCTACTTTGACCCTGACTTGGTAAGAAAAACGGACCGCACGTATTCGTCGGGTCGACCGCTACAAGGTACCAGGTTGGAGTCAAATTGTGTTATTTTTTTCTTTGGTTTGCGAAATGCGCCTATTTTCGATTTTTCTTTTCGCCTGACTCGATTTTTGGAATCTTAAGTTGAACATTTGAATACTGATGTTATAAAAGTATATGTGAATTTTCACTATATGTTGGATCTAAGTACGACATGTTATTTTGGTGTAATATTATATGTTATAACTCAAATGTTAGATGAGATTTGATATAATTTATCAGGATAAGTACAATATAATGACTTTTTCCATATTTCCGGTAGGGATGGCAAAAATATCCGTAACCGTGGATATCCACCCGAATCCGACCTAATCGGGTAGGGTAAAACCCGAACCCGAAGCATTTTTCGTGGGTACGGGTAAAACCCGAACCCGAATGTTGCGGGTAATGGGTGGGCATGGTTATCTCACTATCCAACCCGAACCCGCCCGATTATACACATGCATATGTATTTTGTCTAGAAATATTCATTATTTTTCTCTAGAATATTTTATATTTAGCATATAAATATAATATTTTCATGAAATTATGTTGTTTTAATTAATTTTTGTCATTCTAGTGAATTATTGTCGTACTTTTCCTCTTACGTCATGTGATTATACGTGTGAATGTTAACATATTGGTTGAAATTATAAGGAGAAATTATTACCCATGGATAACCGTGGATACACGAAACCCGAATGGGTATGGGCATGATTTTGATTTTCTACCCGTTTCTCGTATGGGTACGGGTATGGGTAAAACCCGAAGTACATTGGGTAGGGTAACGGATATGCACTATCCGCCCCCGACCCGACCCATTGCCATCTCTAATTTCCGGGCTACAACGGTTGATCCATTAACCCTTTACCTACTAGCTTGATCGGCCCGGTTCAGACAGTAGGTTGACAACCTTGGCGTTTATTGATGAACGAAAAAGGATAATTTAGGTGAAAATTGTGATTAATTGTGAATTAGTGGGCAGAGTAAACACGAATTAAGTAATTAATTAGTGGAATACAAAGGTAATGGTGGGGTCACGTGGCAGCGTAGCCATTGGCTGACGTGCTGTTCCGCCACAGCCCATACAATTCGCTCCTGATGCACGTCGATTGTACGATGATGTTGACAAAGCTTACCCCATCTTTTTAAATTAATTAATTTTCCCTTTCATTTGCACAGTTTTCTAAAAAACTATTTTGGATTCCCTGTTTTCTTCCTTTATTTTATTGTGATAATGGATACCACTTATCATCTCTCAGCCAGTGGTTTTGGCAAAACAGATCTGTAGCGTGATGGCGGTATAGTGGTGTCTATTCACCAAGGATTGAAATATCGTACCGGAAAAATCAGCGTTAGAATATTTTATGTTAAAATTGTGCTTTAAGTATTATTCAATCGTATTATATCATTAAATATCGCCTACCGATTTTGCTTCCGGTTGAAGGTTTTTCAGGTCAAACCGCTGGTATGGTATGCCATTTTGATCCTTGCTATTCACTAATTGGGGATATATGATAAGTAATTTTACAACAAAATCTACTTGAGGATCATTGCAATAAAAAAAACTCAACTTATCTCATTCGCACTATCTCAATAATCTTCACGAAGTAGAATTCCAGGGTGACGCGCATATGATGATTGACAAAATTCGAGGAAATGTGACGATCGATGCGGAAGGCGGTGCTATTTTGATGGAGATTAACAGATTGAAGCATCAGTGTCGTGAATTTCTCGATTTGATTTATTGGTAGGCAGGGCGATCTGGTAGCCTACTTGGTGGCTAAAAAGGTCATTTTATTGTGTCCACTGTCCTATTAGTATTTCAGGGTTTGAATTTCACTCTTGGGCGAATTCAGTGATGTAATAAACTCTCTATCTTTCATCTTCATAATGCAAGTGAGTTAGTGACAAAAATAAAATCTTAAAAACTCATCTATAATATGAAATTTGATTATCACTCTTTTGGAGTAATGTCTTCTCTTACATCAACCAAACAATATTCGTATAATTTGTGAATAAAATTTTAAAAAAATATTGTGTACAATACAAATATTGTATCCATCTCAACTAAACTATCATCAAAACCAAATCACTCATCGCGCACAATAGGAAAAAGTACTACTTGCTTTTGTCTAGTAAGATACCAAACAATTAGCGTAAATTTAAGTAAACGTCATTAGACTTAAAACACATGGAAAGCACCTTGGTTAATGTGGATATTTGGTCCGGTTGCATGAATTTCGTTGACATTGTTAAGGGATATGATTAAATAGACTCGAGCGTATATGTTGTATCGAATTTTATTGAAATGATTCCGCTAAGTTACTTGGCCTTCTTGTGTAGTTGAAGCCATTGAAATCATAGCACTGCAATCGATGATGCGATATTTACTTGTAGGATGTTTATGACAAGGTGCAGACGAGTCCATGCTGAGTAGGGCTACTAATGAGATGAGTTATTCACAAGTTGTTTGATGTTTGATTTGAAATAAAAAGTTACGTTGCAATCTCAATTCGTGTACTAATGATTTGAGTCTGAATATGTCTTGTTCAACTTGAGAGACACGCGAGCCAGTTCAATTATGTGGCTTGTTGAGTTTAATTTGATCGTCTCATTTTGAGCTCGTCTCAACATTGTTAAGTCAACTCGACTACCGACTTATGAACAAATTGATTTATGTCTTATGAATTTGGTCGTAAATTGTCTTTAGTTGGATCAAACCCAGTATCCACTAGATGTTTACTTGTGAACTACAAGGAATCCTGTGATAAATATTTACCTTTCATACAATATATAGAAAACCAAATTTTAAAAATAAAAATAAATTGCAATCAAATAAAACCTACTTCTAATGAATTATTCCAAATTCTCAATGCATAATTCACCGTGGACTTCTCCTCCCTTAAATAAGAATTTGTTGGCAAACCCTCACTCATTCAATGAACTACATGAAGTGCACACTACAAAGTCGGATGAGCGATGAAGGTTGAATGATTTTTTTATAGTATATGTTGAGAGTAACCATTGTATATTTGGATGATTAGGGTACGTATTTTCAAAAATTAAATATGAAAATACGAAGTATTAATAAAATAACGATTATATATTTTTCTTTGGGGCCCATCCCTGCCTCCCAACCGCTACCTTTTCTGGTCACTGGCGGATTCAGGGGGTGGCCACCCCGGGCCCCGGCCCAGCCCTCCTCTGGATCCGTAGTTAGTATAGTACTTATGAAATTTTTGATTTTAGACATTCGAACCAGTGTTATTTTATGATATGATTGGGTTTAACTAGAAAAATTATCAAGTTGAACATATTCAAATCACTACTCTAAATTTAGCCTAGAAATTTTAGCCCCAAAGATTATGCATCTAAAAAAACAAATAAACCTAAAATTCTAAAAAGTTTAAAACGTAAAAGACTAAAAGAAATATGAGGTTTGTTCCCTTAAAAATTTACTAGAGTAGCTGGTGTGCAGGGATGAACACCCAGTGCAAATTGATTAGTCGATTGATTTGTCTAGTGTTGATGCTGCTAGTTTCAACAGCTACTACGAAGAGAACCTTTTCAACAATGAAACATGTGAGAACTGATTTGCTCAACAAAATGAGCGATGAATTTCTCGCCGATTGCTCAAGTATTTTATTTGAAACAGTGTATACTATTGGTATGGATGTAGACTCCTTGATGCATTCCCTAAATTAAAATACAGTCGTGTACCATTTACATTGCAAAAAACTATAATCATTATATTTTTTTATGGTTCTAATTTTCTAATGAAATGCGGCCCAGTACTCTTCTGTGTTCTGGATCCGCCGCTGTTTCTGGTCTGTTGTTCGTTCATCACAGCCATTATTATTTTCTGAAGTTTTTTCGGGAATCAAATTTGTTTATTTAATTTATTAGGCCCCATTCTTAAATTTTCCAAAATTGAGCAAGAAACTATTTGTTTCCGTACGGACTGGCGCCTTCATTTTTGCGGTAACAAGTAAATTTCTCCCCACTGAATTCTCCTTCCCTTCCCTTCCCTTCCCTTCCATTCCCTGCTGAAATGTAAATATTCTCTACTCCTGGTCTGCGTTGAACTAGAAAACCCCAAAAAGAAACAATGAAAGACGGAGCAGATATTGGGCAAAAGGGGAAACTGGCCTCCAAAAAAGCCATATCTTATTCCCATTTTAGTGTCGTCCTCCTGCTCTGTACCCTCAGACTAAAGAGATACCCCCCAATTTATTCTTCTTCCTTTTCTCCTGTGGTGATTTCTTCCCTTTGATCACGGCGTCTCCTCCCGTGGCCGGCCCAAGCAATCCTCTCCTTCGCAAGCAGGTGACTAGCTAATTGCGGGACGCTAAGCTATTGTTCTACAATTGACTTGGAGTTTCATCCCATCGATTTTAATTTTTCTTAGGGTTTCATCTTGACTTGGAGTTTGGATCGAACAGCTAATTGATTTTGTGGACAGAGATTGATCGGATGGTGAGGGGGAAAGTGGAGCTTCGGAGGATCGAGAACGCGGCGAGCCGGCAGGTGACCTTCTCCAAGCGGAGGAGCGGGCTGATGAAGAAAGCTCACGAGCTGTCCGTACTGTGCGATGCCGAAATCGCAGTCATCGTCTTCTCCCAGCGAGGGAGGCTCTCCGAGTTCTCCAACCACGAGTAAGCTGCTGCAGCTACGCGGTCTGCTCTTTTTTGGCTAATTAATGAATAACAAACGCACACTCTTGAGAAAACTATATATGGTATGGATTAACTGAGCCTTAGAATCCATCCTCCTCCTAGTTTCAAACGGATAACCATTTTAATCGATAGTATTTGGATGATTTGGTTAAATGTAGCTTATTTGATTTACGTGGTTTGGTTTGGTTTGATTTCAGACATTTATAACCATTCAAACAAATTAAACAATAAGTCGTATATCTAATATATTAATTATATACTCATACTTTTCATAGCCACTTAAGAATCAAAGTTTCCTCCCTTTTAGATTCATCCAAAAAAATAAAGTTATATTGTTCCTATACTATATTTGTTAGGGTATGCCTATGGTGATTTGCAAGTTACCATGACTTGGAAAAAATGGTCGACGAGATGGAAGTCGGGGTCGACCACTTACATTAACATATCTATTCTATTGGATAATTACGGTCGACCATTTACCTACATAGCTCGACCATTTATAAGGGACTCACAAGCATAATAGTAGATCATTCTAGCGAAGAGGCTGACCATATCAACTAAGAGGTAGACTATTTTGTCCAAAAAGGTCGATCTTTTTTTCAAAGAGGTTGAGTGGATTGAGAGAGTGGTTGGCTTGATACTCTGAGAAGCAAATCAAAACACCAAATTAAAACTGTGGAAATTATGATATGACTAAGAGACTGATTGGCCGCTCAATGTAGAGGTCGACCAATTGATGATGCATATCTTAAACCAAGTAACCAACATTATCGATAGTGTGCCCTAAAGAGGTCGATCGGCCTAACAATTTGGTTGACCTGTCAATATACAGGTACTTCACAATCACCTGATTTCTTCTTCATCAAACTCTAAACCTAGAACAATATGATTATCTGAGTTAATGAATGGCAAATCTAGAGCTTATATGCTTATTTGTAGACGTCTATGCTAAAATTAGGTCGGATTCAATGGTAGGGAAAGTCCTTTTTACTACTAATACCTTTTTAATGTTAGACTTGCAAATCATCGCAGCAAAGTTCTTTTCGAATACTCATAAGGTGTCCCACCGTTTGATTGTTTGTCTCAATGATTGACGTATTTTTTTCTTTGCCGTAGGATTCCCAGTTCAACACTAACAAGACAATGCTATAGCGATTGATCGTTGTATTTATGAGGTCGATTGATTGTTGAATATAGCAAAATGGAAAATAGTACATTTGGTCTACAATTCCAGCAAAGAGGTCGACCATTTTGTCCAAAGAGGTCGACCGTATTAGCGAAGAGGTCAACTGTTTTGTCCAAGTCACCGTAGCAAAGTCCTATTTGTTATAGTGTAGACAACAACATATGAGCAAGAAATTTAGATAAAACTCATACATTATAGATTAAAACCTGAAAGACAATGACTTTTTCACCTTCTGATAATTGCTAAGTGACTAAGAGAATTAATACAGACACACTCAATTTATTCGCATGTATTTTTGTTAGGTGGCTACTTCTAGTGACTCTTAGATAATTGTATGATTTGCACGTATTTATTTTAAAGGTTAACTATGTGTTGATTGTTATATTTTATTCATTATATAAATCATGGGTTGATCAATTAACAAGATATTTTTTTTTACTGATAATGTTATAATATATTGGTTAACTTGATTAATCAATTAACCAAACCAATTAAAATGTAATTGATTAATTTAGTTATTGTATTAGTTTGATCGATTAAACTTAATTAATTTTATAATTACCATGATAACGGTACGAACACCATTGTTCATTGCTGGTGAAAGCAAACTCACTAAAAATGAATATTAGCTGAAAGAAATAAGAGAAGATTTCCAATTGAGCCAATTCTTCTTCAATTTAAGTTGAAAAGGGGATTTTTTTTACTTTGAATGTGGGCAGTGGTGAAGTCAGAGTGATGATTGAATTGAAAATAACAAATTGTAACAGCTTCTCATTATTAAACCTAAAATTTGATGGAGGGACAGAGCTTAATAGTTCTTATCCTATCGCTTTACAATGTTTTTGTAAGTATGCGTGAATACACACATTATAATCTTAGATGAAAAAACTGAAGATAGTTGTAACGCTCTTGAAGTACTATATATACATATTATATTCAAATGAGTCCCCCATCTTAATCATTGTAATGTAGCTGACTGCTGATAAATTAAGATGACTTCGATAATGTTGATGATAGCTTTGAGTTGACACATTCTAGATTTTATTTCAACGAAACACGACTTAGGATGTTTCAGATCCCTTTATAGCCTTCTGGGTTAATAGATTTTAATCTTTTATATATATAGGGTTGTTAATGATCCGAGCTGAGCCGAGTTGTGTCATAGTTCGGGCTCGGCTTGTTAAAATATTTCTAAGTTCGAGCTCGGCTCATGTTCGTTACGAGCTTTAATATGCAAGTTCGAGCTCGACTCGTTTATGAAAATGGAAGCTCGAGCTCGGCTCGTCAAATAAGTTTAACAAGTCCAAAATCGAGTTCAGCTCATAAAACGTTCATGATAGCTCAAGATTGACCTAGAACTGAGAACAAAAGTACATTCAAACCTGTAGCAAAGTCTAGCAAAATAAAACATAATATTTATCACAAATTCAATACATAAAATCCATGAATTCTAATCTTTTATGATGCCAAACCGTTAAATGAGCTTGTTCGCGAGCTTTCGAGTTGAACATGTTATGGCTCGAGTTCGGCTCGTTTAGCTAACGAGCTTGTTTGCGAGCCGACTTGATTAAGACGAATCGAGTGTTGAATGAGTTTTTCTCAAGTCGGACGTCGAGCCGTTCATTAGCAGTTTGGTTCATTAACCGTCCTATATATATATATATATACTTAGGAGTTAGAACATGTAATAATGCATTGTTTACTTCAAATAAGTATCTAAAATCTCTTCAAATAGTTAATCAGATATGATGAATAAGAAACGATGAATAAAGTGAATGCAATAAAAACAAAATCTAATAGTAATATAACAAACAAGAAAATGTATGAATTTGCAAAAAACAATTCAAATTTTACTTTGATTCGTCATAACCCAACTTTTTTCAATAACTTGAGATGTTGGGAGATGTTCAATTATGGACCTTATTACATATAACATTTACTAATGCGTCCCCTCAAACAAAAGTTGACTCATATATGGGATTGAAGTTTGCACATGTTTGAATATCATGTGCTTAACATATGGCGGTTACCGGGATTCGACCAGAACATCTCTTGGTCACAAAAGACTCTGATACCATGTCAAGAAACCAGTTGGTCCTAAACTCCTAATAACCCTAACAATAGTGGCGGATCTAGGGGTGGCTACCCCGGGCCACGGCTCATGCCTCTTCTAGATCCGGAGCTAATATAGTCCTTGTGAGTTTATTGATTGTATGTAATTAGAAAAAGGAGTCAGATGAACATATTTAAATCACAACTCTAAAGTGCATCAAAATTTACAAAAAAAACTAATAAAACTTACAACCATCTCTACATTACGTGTGTGTTCTCCGGCAAATGGCCTTTTTTTTTTTTTTTCAGAATGCAGAAGACGATCTCAAGGTACCAAAAGTATGCAGCAGTGGGAGTGGACAAGCTGAAGGATACAGATTATCACAGCTTTCAGGTGATCAGTCCTCCTGACGATCGAATGCTATATCTCTATGTTCATGAGTATTTGCTTCTTCCTTCTTCTATCCTCAATAGTGTAGTTGAATCCACATGAATGCAGCAACTGAAGCAAGAATCCGCTTCTATGGCCAAGAAGATTGAGCAGCTTGAGGCCTCCAGAAGGTTTCTTTCTTTTCTTTCTTAACCGATCGAAACTAGTTGATCATCTGCAGAATCGGTATAAACATAAGCTAACTTGCACAGTTACTGCAATGGGTGTCATCACGTACCATATATAAACAGGAAGCTTTTGGGAGAACAATTGGGGTCGTGCTCCCTGGAAGAGATCCGAAACATAAGCGAGCAGTTGGAGAGAAGCTTAGCAAACATTCGACTCAGAAAAGTATGTACTCATATGCACCATTCATTAACACATACTTGCAGTACTCATGAGAAAGTACCGTTCCCAGTTAATGATCTTCAGTAAACTTTCCTTTGATGAAAATAAGTTTCCAGTTAGTGATCTTTCGCCTCGTGTTGGGTTCAAAATGTTCAGGATGAGATGTTCATGGAGCAGATGAAGCAACTAAGGTTACAGGTATGATCATCCATGTAGTGCCGTGATGATAGTTCAAATTTGGAAACTTTTTTTTTTTTTTGTAAGAGTGTCAGTTTTTTTTACCCACCCTTCAATTTCCTCATTTTGGTAGCTATTTGAATACACAAAAACTTATTAGTGTTGTGGTATATGATCCACGATTGAACCTCTCTCAACAGCTCGAGTTATTGGGACTAACTGGTTCTTGACAAAACTATCTGTATATATTCAGGATGAGATCGTTTGTAAAATCTGAAATTTTGTTTGCAGGAAAGGGAGTTGCTACAACAGAAGGAAACTTTATGTGAAAAGGTCAGTTTAACATAGTTGGAAGAAAAAAAATTGATGGGAGTTTTGGACATGGTGACATCAGTTCAGAGCTCTCCATTCACCACAAATTGTTTTTTCCTGAAATTTCAGTGTAGTGGGAATCCACGGGAACCGTCGAGACGAGCTGGGACAGAAAACGAGGTGGCGGCAGCGGCAGCGGCGGGAAGCAGCGTGGGACTGAGCAATGAAAGTTCGACGGTGGAGACGACATTGTCCATCGGACTCCCCACAGCACCACGTTGGGACTTAAATTAGATTTCCACTACATACGGTAGTTTAGTTACGAGTTACCATCACTCATATACTGGATGAGTAGATCATTAATAAGGGACGGCGCTCCCCGGGAAAGTAAATTGTAACAGGCCAATATGGCCGGCGGACGGCGGCTGGAGAATACAAAGCAGAAAGAAATTGTATACACCAGTGATCCGTTGTAGGGATGGCAAATTACCCACCCATGGATAATTATACCCAAACCCAAGTAGACCTATTGATAATGGGTTGGGTATGGGTGAAGTGCATATAGATTTGGGGGTTTATAAATAGAGTTGTTAATCGGTCAGCGGTTACTCGGTTGGACCGAAAAAAATCGGTCAGCGGTTACTCGGTTGGACCGAAAACCGAAACGAAAATGTCGGTTTTATAGTTAACCGAAAACCGAAATATTAATGCGGTTTGCGGTTGGTCAATTCCTGGCGAAGGAGGCGAAATTCGGTTGGAGGTCATAACCGAAACCGCGCGCGGTTAACCGCCCTAACCACGAATCCCACTTCACCTGGCCAAACCGCGTCGTGCCCTCGCCTAGGTCTCCCTCTTGTCGCGATTACAGAGTAGAACTGAAAGGGAACCCTAAATTCGACCTCCCAAAAATTTCTCCGCCCGCCAATCCACCACCTCCTCCGATTTCCTCCCCAACAAACCCCAGCCCTCCCGGCCGCCTGTCGTCGTCCTCGCCTCGTCATCTCCAAGGCGTCCCAGTCCATCAAATCCTCCCGCAACCCTAATTCGCGATACCAATTCCAGCGGGAGAAAGTCTCCCACCCTGCCCCGTCACTACCCTCCCATTCCCTTGTTCCCTGACCTCCCCTCTCCGGCGCGGCGTCCACGCTGCAGACGTCGTCATCGCCCTACCCCGGCGTCCCCACTGCAGCCGTCGGCCCGTCGTAATCGTTGTCGCCGCCATCGTCAGTCACCTCGCGTCAGCGTCGCTCCGCCCCAGCCTTCGTCCGTCCTGCCGTTCGTCGTCGCCCCCAGTCCTGCGATTCACGACGTCGACCCTCAATCCCATCGTCCGTCGCGCGCCCCTTTCCTATGTGAGTCCTCTGTTTCCCCTCAATGGTTTGGTCACTATCAGTGACGGATAAGAAGAGGCATTTCTTGTGGGAGGAGAGGGTGATTCGGTAGAGGGAAGAGACGACGTTCTCTGCGGAAGGGGTGGAAGTGGAGGAAGAAGAAACGGCGGTGAGCAGGGTGGAGATCGCGACGGCCATCAGTCTCGACTGACCGCACAAACAAACCGAAACCGTCGGTTGCGGTTTGCGGTTAACCGCACCTCCCTTCGACTGCGGTTGCGGTTGACGTTTCAGTGGCGTCTTCGGCTGCGGTTAACCGCACCGCTAACAGCCCTATTTATAGATGGGTTTGGGTTAGGTATGCATATTGCTTCCATAATATAAATGGGTATGGGTTGGATATGGATATCCATTTACTTGAGTGTGTTTTAACTACACATGCAAAAATTGGACCTATATGTAAAACTTGAAAAGTTTAGGTACCAAAATGTAAGACCAAAAAAATTTAGGTACCAAAGCGTAATTTTCCATCAATATTTTGAGGACTTATATGCAAAAAAAATTAAAGGGTAAATACAATATATTATCCACAACTATTATGAAGTGGAGAATTATAGCCACAACTATAAAAATTCAAATTATTAGCCATAACTATTGTTGCGGGTCAAGATATGGCTAACTTTCCATTACTTTTATTGAATTTTTAACTTAGAAGGTTACATCATCGGCCATGGCAACAGCCACGTCGGACTGCTTTTAATTTATAACTTTGAAACATAAAAGTTTAGTCAATATTACTAACGACATTGTTAACAAATAGTTAACGTTTGGCTAATAATTTGAATTTCCATAGTTATGGCTATAATTCCCCACTTTATAATAGTTGTGGCTAATATATTGTATTTACCCAAAATTAAATTTAGGTACTAAATATGCATATCTATTAAGTTTGGGTACCAAACTGTAATTTGTATTTGGGCATGGGTACAAACCCAAATCCATTTGATATAAACCCAACCCTACCCAAAGTAAATGGGTATGGGTAGAAACCCATCAAACTCTACCCATATCCATCTATTTGGATTTCATACCCAACCCAATTAGGTTGGATAGTAAGAAACCCATGGGTATGGGCAAAGTTGTCATCCTTAATCCGTTGGTTTCACAAAGAAAAACAGTATTCAAGAGTAGAGATGTTTCAAGTATACGGACCATATATAAAAATCATGTATCGTGATTCAATTCTGTAAGGTAATCAAAAGTTGTGATAAAATCATGTCAGCTGATTTTATGTAGTGATCAAACTTATAATTCGTGATGGTACCAGCTATAATTTTGGTGAAATTATAATAGTATGATGTCAGTTCAGTATATTATTTATGTGCGAAATTTGGTAGCAATCCGGGTTGCAGCCCGTAGCGTTGCTGTCAGGCCACACGTCACCTAATAATGATCGGTTAAAAAATAATTTTCAATTACTTGTTAATCTAATCGAAGTCGGATGGAACAGAGCATCCCTCCGTTAATTTTTTTTTTTTTTCTCCAATGAACAAGAAGTGTGAGAGATTGAGCAGATCTAGCTTGCCCAGCAAGGGGCCCAGGGAAGGAGCGGACATAGGGAAAGGAGAACGGCAGGCGGCCGCTCTACGATGGGACAAGGAGTAGGCCGCCTGACACAAAGAATCGTTGTTGACAGAGGAAGAAGATCTTCCTAGGATCTTTGCCTCGAACACTGCAGGACTGGGCATTAATTGCCCGTCGCAGGCGGTCTAGATAAAGCATGGACTGGTCTAGACGCCTGACATAGCATTTAATGCTCAAAACTCAGACTAACCTACTATAAATACATTCATATCTGCATTGATGGTAACTCAACTACTCTCTCTCTCTCTCTCTCTAAACATAAAACATAAAATCTCTCTTCTCTCCCTAACTTTAGCATCGGAGGGTGTCCAGGGCGACCGCCCACGGACCCTTGTTTTGCAGGAGCTTGGAGTACACCCACCAGCTGGAACAGGAGCCTTACTCGTTCTTCATCAAACGCCTGGTACATTCCAGGCTTAAACACTTTCATATGGATAAAGAAAACCTTTCATGAAACAATGCATGGATTCGGCCCTTATAAATATGTGTGGGGTGGTCCTATTCCAGTAAAACGAAAATCTATATGCCACACACCATCAAACAGATTCTTCTTCTTCCATCAAAAGCTTCTAAGTATGCTTTAGAGTTCTGGAGCCTAGAACATAAAGTGGTGATAGTTTTATCCTCGGGAGAAATTTCCTGTAACCCAAGACTTTGTAGAGGGTGGAAATATTCTTTTCGGAAAGTGAACGTAGTTCACGACTCTATCATAATCCTGGTCACCCGGTCTCGGGCTATCGTACGTATACCCTTGTCCCTTAAAGTCCCAACATCTCCATCTTTTGTTGACCATTTTATTCTTCTTGTTACAAGTATGCTGCTTGGCATAACTCTTATACCAATTCGACTATCGTTAATTAGCAGCCGACCGAGCACGCATAGATACAATGACTATGTGTTAACTCCAAGGTTGTCAAACCTCAATCGGCATAATGCCGGTTGGACCCAGTTTGATCAAAGTCGGGCTTCAAGACGACCTTCAGAAAGCCAACAATTCGACTCCTAAAGAGGAAGGAGAAGAAAAGGGGAGATGGTGGGTGGGTCCCGACTCACGAGTGTAAGATAGATTTTCTTTAATGGAAGGTGAGTTTTTAACGGATACATATAAACTAAATTTTATTTTAGATATTAAAATTTTAAATTACTAGTATATATATTTAGAAAATGTATAAAACACTTCAAACGTATCAGACCCCGATCAAACGATTAAATTTCAAAGCACCTACTTTACCGGCTCAATAAATTAAATCTATTTGACAACCTTGGTTAATCCCTGTTGCTTCTTACATTACTATACAACCTAGTCCACTAGACTAACTTGCCGACGGCTGATTATCTGGTGGATGACAAACCCTGTTCTTTCGAGATATCCTTTATTTTGGTGACGTGACTAACTAGGGATGGCAACAAAACCCGAACCCAAGGGTACCCATCCGATCCAACCCGGTCAACGCGGGTAAAACCCGTGTTGACGGGTTTTGGACCGGGTTCGGGTTTAAACCCGCTACACTCTTCACCGGGTTGGGTTGGGTTTGGGTTTAGGTAAACCCGCCCCATGGGTACCCGCCCACACATATAATTACTTTCACGGTATATTTAATATTCTAAATAATATATCTTTTTTAAACAACTAATATTATTTATGTTTGTGGAGACATGTATAATTTGTTCTTTCTAATTATTTAGAATGAAGTTGATATAGGAAGAAGATTTCAATTAATCTTGTTGTTTATAGATGTTTATCTTTAATTTTGAACAATTTGTATTGATCGTTTGCGGTTTGCTTGTATGTTCTAGATTGGTATTTTTTGTATGAATAATTTGTATGAGAAAATTGATGTTAAACTTTTATTTTGAAAGAAATTTGTTCTTATAAATTTTTTACCATAAAAACCCACGGGTACCCATTAACCCGCGGATACCCAGCGGGTTGGGTTGGATTTGAGTTTTTCAAACCCAACGGGTTTTACCCCAAATTTTTTTGGCGGATAAACCCATGGGTTTGGGTTTGACAAAACCCGCCCCAACCCGACCCATTGCCATCCCTATGACTAACTCACTGCTACCACTACTATTCCATTTACCTCCATCTCTGAATAGGGCTATTTATAATATTATATAATGGAGGATTACTTAATATATGGAGAAATGAATAAGTGTTTGTTTACCAATTTTGGAGACAGGGTAAAGGTGAATTAGGCAGTGGGCCTGGGCCCAAAAACTGGAAGTGACTGGACATAGATGATAGATTAGGGCAGGAGGTGGGGTGATGGCGTCACGTGGGCTGTCGGCCTGCCTCACGTCAGTTGTACGATGATGTTGATCAAATTAAAGCTTTCCTGTTGTCCTGCATTTTCCGTTTTTATTTTATTTTTATTTACATAAATAAATTCAACCTACGCATTTCTGTATAATTTTAATTTATTGTTATGTGAAGTATTATTTTCTTTACTTTTTCTCACTTATTTGGATTCGATTTGTTGGCAGAATTGTTTAACTTTTTTAAACAAATTATCTTAAATTAAAATTCTTATCAGAAACTCGAAATTTGAAAAAAAAATTATCCATGTGGCATATATATCATAGAACGGGATTTTGATTTATAAATGACTCGAACATAAATGCAGAATAATGTTTCACAATCATGATAATCACTCCATACTTCTATATTTGGCTTATGTTTGTGGTCTTATTGACGATTTTGTACTTGGTTCCCCTTGGCAAGATTACATAACATATGGTACGAGAGCATATATTTTATTGAATCCTTTTCTTCTTCAAAATCACATGAATATAAAAATTGGAATAAATGAATCTCATATTGTGTTTTAATACCAAGGTAATAGTCAGTCAAGAAATGCACTCAACACTCGAGTGTGGCTAGTGGAGATTCTCGCTTAACTAAAACCATCATCTGTTTGGTTATATATAGAGTTACACTTGCTTCTGGGTGTGTACTGTGCAATGATTTTTAATAATGTGAAGTTATTTAGCACATAATTTGAATGTATTTAACCATCAACCATATCCAGTAAACTCAGCAACCGATCAATCTGGAGCACATATATGTAGAACTCTATCTCTCGAAACATATTCTCGTGTAAATAGAACCTTACTTAACTTAATTACAGTAAACAAATAACTAGTGTTCACCTCATTGGCTATCATCATAATTGATAAACGTGAAAAACCAGAAGAAAAAAAAATAGTTGGTGTTACAAGTTCGTCAAAGATGAGGTGGCAACATCTTAATGACGAACCAATGACTTGATTTAGCGATATCAATTTGATCATTGCTTTTCAACGAGGAAATTCCCAAAAATTCGAATACAGTATGGCTTCCACAGTCCCTCTCCATTAGCATAGTAGACATCATTCATTAGCATTCACCGTCCGTCCCTATGGAGAGAGATATCGAAACTAGATAATGATTAATGATCATTGGAGGATTAAGAAATGGTTGCAACTTGTATTATACAATGGATCTATAGTGTTGGAGTAGGAAGTTGAGCTGTAGGTGCTGGGGAATCCGAATCTGAGAAGGAAAAGGATTGGTTTGGCGCCAAGGTTCAAACGTGGATTTGAATAAGAAGGAAAACGGTGTCGTTGTGTTTAGTTGGAGTCTGTCTGTTGATTTGGTTAAATGTCTGGTTGGTACTTGAGTTCTGTAAAGTGTCTTTTTAGTCCAATGTGCAGTTGAGTTAGAACAATTGTGCAGTTGTGGTAGAACTAGAAGTGTGGGGATCATGCTGCTGATTTGCAGGGGGATTCAGTTAGTAGTCAGTACTGTGGAAGCCAGGATTGTTGGCTAAACACAGAAGTATTTAAGTCTGTTCATTAAGCACGAATAAAGTGTCAGTTTGCAAATTCTTGTTCTCACATTGTGGTATCAGAGCACTGAAGCAAACTGTAACCACGAGTGTGATAGAGAGAGTTCTGAGTGAAAACTTCTGGTAATCTGGGTCTAGGGAAACACGAGAGATTACAGGTGAGGTTGCTTGGAAAAGGGTGAGAGGAATCTGGGAAGATTGGTGTCAGATCACTATGACTGACAATGGCAGTGGTGCTCAGGTTTGTATTCCCAAATTTGATGGGGATTATGAACACTGGACTCTACTTATGGAGAATCTTCTTAGATCAAAGGAGTATTGGACCGTAATTAGTCCTGGAATTAGAGAACCTGCTGAAGGGGAAGTGCTTGCAGCAGCACAACAGAAGAGCTTGGATGAGTTGAGGCTCAAGGATCTTAAAGCAAAGAACTACCTGTTCAGTTCCATTGATAGAACCCTCCTGAAGACAATTGCAAAGAAGGGAACTGCCAAGGAACTGTGGGATTCAATGAAGGAGAAGTTTCAAGGGAGTGCTCGAGTTCAAAAAGCTCAACTTCAGGTACTTAGAAGAAATTTTGAGTTGCTTGAAATGAAAGAGGGAGGGTCCATATCAGAGTACTTTGGTAGGGTCATGGTAGTTGCAAACACTATGAGAAATTGTGGAGAGGATATGCCAGATGACAAGGTAGTTGAGAAAATTTTGAGAACTCTGACTGACAGGTTCAATTATGTTGTGTGTTCCATTGAGGAATCCAAAGATATTGATCTTCTGACAGTTGATGCTCTACAAAGTTCATTGCTGGTGCATGAGCAGAAGTTTAATAGAAAAACTGCAAAGACTGTAATTGAGGATGACCAGGCTCTCAGAGCATCTTATGAGTATGGTAGAGGAGGAAGAAGTCAAGGAAGAGGATATGGAGGTGTAGCAAGAGGAAGAGGAAGGGGAAGAGGCTGTTGAGTGTTTTAAGTGCCACAGACTAGGACATTTCAAGTATGAGTGTCCTGATTGGTATAATGGTCCTCAAGCACACTATGCTAACTCCAATCAACTGCAAACCAGGGCTCAAGGAGATATGAAGGATGATATGTTGCTCATGGCCTCTGTTGACTCTGAAAGCTCACTGGAGTTGGAGGAGGAAGCACAAGGACTGATGGCATTACTTGAAGAAGTGAAACAAGACAGGCATGAGGACTGGTGGTTCTTGGATTCAGGATGTAGTAATCATATGACAGGAGACAAGAAGTGGTTTACAGAGTTGAATACTGACTCTACAGGTTCTGTTAGACTTGGTAACAACAACAAGCTGGAGGTTGCAGCAAAGGGAAGTGTAAAAATTGAGGCTGCAAACCTGAACATGGTTATCAGTGATGTCTTTTATGTACCTGGTCTTAAGACAAATATGTTGAGTATTGGCCAGTTGCAAGAGAAGGGTCTAGCTTTCCTGTTTAAAGATGAATGTTGCAAGATTTTTCATGAGGAGAAAGGGTTGCTGCTGCAGACAGAAATGAAGTCAAATAGGATGTTTGTTATACATCCTAAAGATCAGCCAAGAGAGCAAGACTTTCAGTGTTTTCAAACTGTCAATGGCAAGGAGAAAGACCTGGAGTTGTGGCATAGAAGGTTTGGGCACACTAACATACAAGGATTGAAGCATTTGCAGCAGAAAGGTTTTGTTGTGGACTTGCCTGTACTGAAAGGAGAATTGGGGGTCTGTGCAACCTGTCTTATTGGTAAGCAACACAGGAAATCTTTTCCAAAGAAAAGCTTATGGAGAGCAAGCCAGAAACTGGAACTTGTACATGCTGGCTTGTGTGGTCCTCTAACACCAGAGTCAAATGGTGGAAAAAGGTATATTTTTACCTTGACTGATGACTTTAGCAGAAAGCTGTGGGTGTATTTCTTAACTGCCAAGTCAGAAACTCTTGAGTGGTTTCAGAAGTACAGAATCCAGGTTGAGCAAGAAACAGGATTAAAGATCAAATGTTTGAGAACTGACAGAGAAGGTGAGTTTATGCTCACTGAATTTAAAGAATTATGTGACCAAGTTGGAGTCAGAAGGCAACTCACAGCTGCCTTGACACTCCAACAGAATGGGGTAGCTGAGAGAAAGAATAGGATAGTGTTGAACATGGTTAGGTGCATGCTGTCAGAGATGAAAGTTCCAGCTGCTTTTTGGCCAGAAGCAGTAGCCTGGACAACACATGTTCTAAACAGAAGTTCTACAAAAGCAAACCAAGGAAAAACTCCCCAGGAAATGTGGACTGGACATCCTCCTTCAGTCTCCCATTTTCGAGTTTTTGGTTGCACTGCCTATGTGCATATTCCAGATCAGCAGAGAAAGAAATTGGATGACAAGAGTAAGTCCTGTCAGTTTCTAGGTATTTCACTTGAGTCAAAGGCCTACAAACTCTATAATATCAGTACCAAGAAGATTGTGATTAGTAGGGATGTGGTGTTTGATGAGACTAAGGGGTGGAATTGGAATTCTGGGGAGGAACCTATGGAGACACATTTGTCTTGGGAAGGAAGTGACCAAGAATGGTCTGATTCAGACACAGAAGATGAAACTCCAAAAACACTTGAGCCAGTTGTTTCAGCAGCAATAGAACTAGGCCAATCCTCCAGTCCTGTAGTAGGTTCAGCAGAAGGGGATGGACATACCAATGATGATGAGATGGATGAGCTTACTGGTGTGGTGGAAACACCAAATGCTACTCAGGGAAAGAGAATCAGAAAACTACCTGGTCATTTCCAGAATTATGACATGAGCTTCACTACTACTGACTGGGTGGCTATGGTGGCTGTCACTGATGATCCTCAGACATTTGAGGAGGCAATGCTGGATCCTAAATGGAATGCAGCAATGCAGGAGGAGATGAATTCAGTTGAAAAGAACCAGACTTGGACTCTCACTACTCTTCCAGAAGGTTTTCAGGCCATTGGTCTAAAATGGGTGTACAAAACCAAACTGCAAGAAGATGGCAGTATTGACAAGTTCAAAGCTAGAATTGTAGCAAAAGGGTATTCTCAGAAGGAAGGAATAGACTACACTGAGGTTTTTGCTCCAGTGGCTAGATGGGATACTATCAGGACCTTCTTAGCACTGGCAGCATATCATGGCATTACAGTCTATCAACTGGATGTCAAGAGTGCTTTTCTTAATGGAGAACTCACTGAGGAGGTTTATGTAGAGCAACCACCAGGGTTTGTGGTTGCTGGGGAGGAAAATAAGGTTTACAGACTCCACAAAGCACTCTATGGCCTCAAGCAGGCACCTAGAGCTTGGTATAATAGGATAGAATCCTATTTTGTTCAGTCTGGGTTTGAGAGGAGTCCATATGAACATACACTTTTTGTTAAGAAGGCTGGAACTAGTATTCTGATCCTAAGCTTGTATGTAGATGATCTGATGTATGCAAGCAATGATGATGAGATGCTTGCTGAGTTCAAGCAAGCAATGCAATTTGAGTTTGAAATGACAGATCTGGGAAGGATGCATTATTTTCTGGGAGTTGAGGTTAGTCAAAAGGAGTCTGGAGTGTTCATCAGTCAACAAAAGTATGTAAAAGAACTTCTAACAAAGTTCAATCTATCAAGCTGTAATCATGTGCTTAATCCAATGAGTCCTAGATGCAAGTTGAACAAATCTGGAGATGGAGTATTGGTGAATCCTACAGACTACAAGCAGTTGATTGGAAGTTTGTTGTACTTAACAGCAACCAGGCCTGATATTATGTATCCAGTCTGTTTCCTTAGCAGATTTATGGAACATCCAACTCGACAGCACATGTTGGCTGCCAAGAGGGTAATAAGATACTTAAAGGGAACTGTGAACTTTGGCATTTGGTACAAGAGAAAAGGGGAGGAAGAAGAGGAGTTGGTAGGTTATACTGATAGTGATTATGCTGGAGATACTGATGACAGGAAGAGTACATGAGGTTATGTGTTTTTTCTGGCAGGAGGAGTTATCTCATGGGCCTCCAAAAAGCAACCTGTGGTGCTCTGTCCACCACAGAGGCAGAATTTGTTGCTGCAGCTCACTGTGCTGCACAAAGTTGAGCTGTAGGTGCTGGGGAATCCGAATCCGAGAAGGAAAAGGATTGGTTTGGCGCCAAGGTTCAAACGTGGATTTGAATAAGAAGGAAAACGGTGTCGTTGTGTTTAGTTGGAGTCTGTCTGTTGATTTGGTTAAATGTCTGGTTGGTACTTGAGTTTTGTAAAGTGTCTTTTTAGTCCAATGTGCAGTTGAGTTAGAACAATTGTGCAGTTGTGGTAGAACTAGAAGTGTGGGGATCATGCTGCTGATTTGCAGGGGGGTTCAGTTAGTAGTCAGTACTGTGGAAGCCATGATTGTTGGCTAAACACAGAAGTATTTAAGTCTGTTCATTAAGCACGAATAAAGTGTCAGTTTGCAAATTCTTGTTCTCACATATAGTAGTAGAATGGGGAAAATGTGTTGGGTGAAGCTACTAATGTCCCTCAACCACTCGCTTTTTGTCTGTCATTTGTTTATCTATCAATTAAGAAGGGAGACTGGGGTCTCGGTCTGGGAGAGAGAGCGCGATATTCTAAAATTTGCCAAAAATGAAAAAGAAATGAGTGAGTAGGTTCCCACCTTCCTTCTCTTGTGGTTTTTCTTGGTTGCGGGAGGGAAGGGACAATACAATCCTATCATCAAATTGCTTAACTTTCCTTTTTCCCCACCATTTTATTTCCTAAAATGAAAATTGTTTTCCCGGCGAGAAAATCTAGATGAATAGAATTGGATTTGCACCTTTGACTTCCAAACAAACGATTAACAAACACAGTCTACACCTCTTTGAACAAAGTTCAAACAACGGTGTTCGATGTTCTTGATGATCTACGAGGCAAACTAAATTACATTAACTCTACTCCTATGGAGGTTCAGTGAGAGCTCCGAAACTACAACTATGGCTATGACTACATTTGCAGAGGAAAAGGTAAAGATAAAAGGATAAAATTTGACATTGTGCTGTCTGGTGTGATTTTGGCCAACCTTTTCTCCTTCATCTTCACCTCCTACTTATAGCCACCAGAAGTAACTGCTTCGAGAAACTGCTCTGCTGACGTGGAGTGGCGGTTACCCTCTCAACTGCTTCGACGGTTACCCTGACGTTGGATGTGCCACATTCTTCAGCCCTGACATCTCCTCCATAGCTTCGCTTGTCTATAGAGAAAAAATGGCTAAGGCATGATGGAATACCATGTGCCACATATGGATGGGTATTTGAATCACATGAATTAAAAATGACAAAAATACTTCACCACTAGGACAGTAAAGAGACCACGTGCTCACATGACCCCCTTGCCTTGGCCATACCATGGGGATTGGGGGTGTACGTTGGTGACCCCCTCACCATACATTGGGGGGCATCCCCCATGAGGTCATATGGATCACCCCACCACTATATCGTCCTCATGGGAGCTGGCGTTGGTGACCCCTCACCCCCTGATCATACCATGGGGGGTGCTATGTTGGTAGTCCTCACCTCCCTTGGTACCTCTTGGGGGGTGGTGGTATGATGCCCACCCCCCTTGCCACGTCCTGGGGGTGGTATGATGGTGGCCACCCCCCTTGGTACCTCCTGGGGTGGTGGTATGATGTCCACCCCTTTGCCACGTCCTGGGAGTGGTGGTATGATGCTCACCCCCCTCTGCGTGTCATGGAGGTAGCTCTCATACTTAGTCAAATTTGGATATGAATGGCGTGCGTGGTGGCACGGAGTAATGGGCCCAAAAACTGAATCCTCATGACCCATTCAACTAATTTAAACTGATATGATAAAGTTAGTCTTATAAAACCATTTAATTTCTTGTTTTTAACCGATGTGGTACAAGGTTAATTTTTTGTGTAAACACAAATATTCCCTTCGCTGCGTTGAAGCAGTAGTAGAGAAGGGAAAAGACTGAAGCAGGCAGAGAGATGGACGAATATTTCGTAGAATCAATGGGGGCAAAACGGGAAACTCTCGTAAACAAATAAAAGGCCGACCGACCCTCTTCTTTTGTGTGGTGGTGCGGGGGAAAGTGGAGCTTCGGAGGATCGAGGACGCGGCGAGCCGGCAGGTGACCTTCTCGAAGCGGCGGAGCGGGCTGCTGAAGAAAGCTCGCGAGCTGTCCGTACTCTGCGATGCCGAAATCGCAGTCATCGTCTTCTCCCAGCGAGGGAGGCTCTCCGAGTTCTCCAACCATGAGTAAGCTGCTGCAGCTACCCGTCTGCTCTTCTGGGTTTAGTTTCCTTTGCACTAATTGCAGTGGGTTATCTTTGCTTTCTTACTGATCGAGGAGTACTTAATTTGGCCTGCAGCTTTGATTTTGCTTTGCTTTATTTTCAAACTAAACAACAGCACCACCCATCTCCCCACTTCTCCGTACTGTTTTCCCCCTCTATTTTTACACCCAACAATTTCCGTACTGTTGCAAGAAGAGAGGATTTGTGTTGAAGTCAAAACAACAAAGACTCTTATTTCCTGTGTGCTAATCTAGAAATGGTTGGTTATTTATTACTTGATTCATTTCAATTAACAGTAACTCTTGAGGATGCTAAATTTATGGTGAAGATTTCTGTAGGTGATCAACTAAAGCAGATATATAATTTCGTAGAATGTATAATCGAGATCATTGGAACCAAAGATTTGACAACTTTTATGAACGAGATGCATCGTAATACATAATCCTAGCTTTCATGTGTGCAGAACCAAATAAAATGTGATTATGTGAAGCCCTTTGCAATTAACCGAATGATGAGCACAAGTAACTTATTGCTGATGTGTTTGAGTTCTAGTGACTTTCTAAAAAAATCGTGTTTCGTCGTCACCTTTAATATGTGCATGTTGTGATTAGTTATTATGTGAAGATCTCTAAAGACAATAGTAAGGAATCAAATCAAGGGGAGTAAAGTTAAAATTAAAATTGAGATGATCTTTCACTTAGTAAGTTTTATTTCTTTTCAAGTCTTCTAAGCCACATGCATAGCCTTCAAATTCAATTAAAATGGAGATATATGTGCACCTTTGCAACCATTTTCTAGGTAGATATTGTTCGTTGTGAGCCTACTTTCGCACGGTTTTATTTTTGGAGTGCATCATGATTAGGGCTGTCAATTTGGTTTGGTTTGGTTAACTCCAAAAACTAAAACCACTAAGATCCTTACTGTTTTTGGTTGCCGAAGACCAATAAGGGCCTTAATGATTTTTGTTTTGATTTGGATAACCAAAAAACCAACATGTACTCATACACTCATATTTATTCTCATTTTCCTTATTTTAGTTGAATAAACGTCATAATAATGGTAAATGGCCATTAGAAATTATTGGTTGGCATGCGTGTCAAAAGAAACAAAAAAAAATTATTTATTGATAAATACTTTTATTCTTATTGGTTTCTATTGGTTTTTCGGTTTTAACCGAACCAAAACCATTAAGTTGCTTATTGGTTTAAAACCAAAAAACTGTAACCATGAGCTTTCCAATTGGATTGGTTTCGGTTAAAACCAAATGGACAGCCCTTATCATGATGACTTCCTGAAATACCACTTATCTTTATACTGCTCCACATTGATCACGTTTAACTTCAAAGTTCCTACAATATTGTTATTTTATTATTTTATTTTTAAGTTGTGAGTTATAGCCATTACTCATTGATTGTTAGCTCATCCATGGACGATTCATTTTCCATATAAGTACTTCCTTTCGACTTAGACTTAGTCATAGTAAATTTTGGTTGGATTTATTGGTGACATCTGAATCTAGGGGGTACGCTAGCTAGATAGAATGTTAGTGCCCTTTTGTAGTGTTCATCTTTAGAGCACTCCATAGTTTCTCTTGGGTTTGTGTTGAGAATGTATCATTTAAGATGTTTCAATTGACATTTTGTAGCGAGTTTGATTGAAGTGTATGAGTTCGGTTTATTGTTTGTTGTCAGCCCAAAATTCGATATTTGAATGTACGTAATTTAGACAATTACGGTTATCCTCGTATGAACGGTTGATAGGGTCCACACGCTGGTCATGTCCTCGGCCGGGTTGTGACAATATGTTTTGTTATTGAAATAAAATTGGAAGAAGATAAATGAGATGCTTACCATTGATGTTACCTCTCTGCGGGCAGATATGGATACTAAAACTAATGTCTTCCCGTCATCAATAGGGTTAAGTAGATAGATAAATGGTTGATTGGTTACAATTTGTTTTTAATGCAAGGTAGCACTTCAAGTTGTGATGTTCTTGATAAATCATCTTTCAATTCGTTGGTAAACTAGGTTTATGGTTAATCCCAATGCATGTCTTTAACTAAAGTATAGATCAAGCAGAATTGGAGGTGATCAGAAATTGTATATCCTTGCAAGAACTAAACAAAGTGATATAATGTTTCTCTGGTTACACAAAGAGCTTTATCGGCTCAAACACAATATTTACTTGTTTTTTGTTTTCTGGGGAATTGGGGTTTTTGCAGCATGCAGAAGACGATAGCTCGGTACCAAAAGTATGCAGGAGTTGAAGTTGATAAGAGAGATACCAATTACTGCATTCAGGTCAGTTGTCCTGATTACACGTTACTTCTGTAATAACAATTGAGGACCCTTACTATCTCCAACAATATATTGCACGTCAGAGTGATATATTCTGCTTCTTCTTCTTCTTATACCCTTGCTCTGTGTAGTTGAATCCACATGAATGCAGCAACTGAAGCAAGAAACCGCTTCTATGGCCAAGAAGATTGAGCAGCTTGAGGCCTCCAGAAGGTTTCTTGCACCATCCTTCCTCCTTGAAACCAATTACAGAACTTATTCATGAGAAAGTTAACATTAAGGGTTGGAATTGAATGATCGATACTGCAGGAAGCTCTTAGGGGAGCAGTTGGGGTCGTGTTCCCCTCTCTCTCTCTCTCCAATGGAGCCTCTATAAACAGGGGAGGCTCTATATTTGGGGGAAAGTTGGCTCCAATGGAGTCTCTATAAATGGAGGAGTCTCTATATTTGGGAGAGATCTCCAAAAGGATCCCCAAATTTGGGGTGGAAATGGGGTTCCCCAAATATAGAGACTCCACAAAGCCCACCACGTGACGTTTTTTTTTTCTTTTTAAGATTTTAAGGGTTAATTGGGGTTTAATTTGGGGATTAGTTAGGGATTTAATTAGGGGATTAGTTAGGGATTTAATTAGATCAATAATTTTCAAGTGTTGTGTGTAAACCCAAATTAGGTCAATCATTTTTTGTCAACAAAAATTTGGTCTCAAAATTAAAAAAAATTCTACCGGAAAATTTGTATTTAAAAATGATAACGAACTATACAAAAATTAACATGAACAAATTATACTAAGACTTCGATAAGTACATTTTTAAGTAAATGGAAAACTTAAGTAATGGAGATCTCCAAATATAGAGGGTGTAACATTGGAGCAAAAGAAGGAAAAATGAGAATGAACCCCAAATTTGGGGAGGGGACGAAGATCCCAAAATTTGGAGGCTTGCATTGAAGTTGGTCTAATGGTTCCAATTCTTTCGCCGTTAAATTTTAGCGGCCCTTCGTTCAAATTTCTACCTCCGGTGTAATATACTAATATATTTTATTTTAGCCACTATTGGTTCATTTGTCATTTTCTTGGTGATGTGACTAACTAGCTGCTGCTACTACTACTACCTCTATTTCGGAGGACTGAATAGGGTTATTATTCTTCATATAATGGAAACAATTACTTATTGTGGAGAATCGAATAATTATTTTTTTTTACCAATTTTGGAGGCAGACAGAGTAAAGGCAAGGTGAATTAAGTAGTTGGGCCAGGGCCCAAAAAACTGGAAGTGACCGGACATAGAGGATAGGGCAGGAGGGGGATGATGGCGTCACGTGGGCTGGCCGGGCACGCAGCGTATGCGTAGCCATTGGTTGTCCGCTGACCGCTGCCCGCCTCACGTCAGTCTATTATTTGCCGCTGCCCACGTCAATTGTACGATGTTGATCAAATTATTAAACTATTAAAGCATGCCTGCCTACTGCATTTCCGTTTTTATTTTTCTAATTTTCTTACATAAACAAATTCCACCCCACGCATTTTCTATACAATTAAATTTATGTTTATGTGCTGTATTATTTTTCTGTCTTTTATCACTAGTTTGGAGCCAGCCTGTTAACCGAAATATTTAGGGTTTCTTACAGTAAATTATTTTTCGAATATAAATTTTTACTACAAATTTAAATATTTTTCACAAAATGAGAATTCTACATGAATGAGTGCTGAATAATTTTTCATAATCATGATAATCAATCCATATTTTCTATATTTGGCTTATGTTGGTGGTGGTTTAGTTCAAGATTGTGTACTTGATTTTTCTTGGCGGGATACTCATGGTTCGAGAATGTGTAATATTTTTCATTGAATCCAAAAAATTTCCCCCCACCAAATTCACAAGGGTATACAAATTGGATTTAATGCATCTCGTGTTATGTCTTTATACCAAGGTAATAGGTAGTCAAGAAATGTACTCAACACTCAGATTGTGGCTAGTAGAGACTGCCCGCATAACTGAAAAGTGAAAACTATGATTTGTTTGATTATAGTTACACTTTCTAGATGTGTAATTATTTTTAAATAATGGTAAGACCATATAATTTGAATTGTATTCAACCCTCAACCATGTGAAGTAAAGTCGTAGCCAATCAACTAAAAGCCCATACATTTGTATCTCTCTCTCTCTCAAAATACGGCATATCAAGTAAATAGACTCATACTCGACATTCATATATTTTTTAATTAATTACTGTAAACAAATACCCAGTCCTCGACTCGTTGGGTAATAGTATCATAATCTGTAAACATGAAAAGAAAAGAAAAGTAGTGGTTATACGCGTTTGTTAAAGATGAGGTGCCTGCATCTTAATGACAAACACAAAGAGCTTCATTTAACGATATGAATCATTAATTTTCAACGCGAAGAACCCAAATTCAACACCGGTGGTGGCTTCCCCACACTTCCCTCCATTAGGAAAGACATCCTTCATTAGCATTTGCCCATATGTATGGAGAGATATACAATGGATCTAAGAAATGGTTGCAACTTGTATTATACAATGGATCTATAGTAGTAGAATGCGGAAAATGTGTTGGGCGAAGCTACTAATGTCCCTCAACCACTCCCTTTTTGTCTGTCATTTGTTAATCTATTAATTAACTAGAGAGAGAGAGGTGATTCTTAAATTTGCCAAAACTGAACAAGAAAGAAATGAGTGAGTAGGTTCCCACCATCCCATCCCACTTTCCTTCCCTTCCCTTGTGGTTTTTGTTGGTTGGTTGGTTGTGGAAGGAGAAGGACATCATCATCATCATCATCATCAATTACTATCTTAACTTTCCTTTATCCCACCATTTTATTTCCTAAAATGCAAATATTCCCTTCGCCTGGTCTGCGTTGAAGCAGTAGTAGAGAAGGGGTAAAAGACTGAAGCAGCCGAGAGATAGATGAATATTCCGTAGAATCAATGGGGGCAAAACAGGAAACTCTCCTAAACAAACAAAGACCCACGACCCTCCCCCTTCTTCTTCTTCTTCTTCTTCTTCTTATTCTTCTTTGTGGCCTCAGACCAAAGAAGATCCCAACTTCTTCTTCTTCTTCTGACTCTGCGAGGTGAGATGCGGTTAGTTTGCTTGCTAGTTAGGGTTCTTTGTGGGTTTGAGTGACTTTAAGGTTTTCTTTGTGTGTGTGTGTGTGTTGGTGGGGAATATAATAGGTGTGATGGTGCGGGGGAAAGTGGAGCTTCGGAGGATCGAGAACCCGGCGAGCCGGCAGGTGACCTTCTCGAAGCGGCGGAGCGGGCTGATGAAGAAAGCTCGCGAGCTGTCCGTACTGTGCGATGCCGAAATCGCAGTCATCGTCTTCTCCCAGCGAGGGAGGCTCTCCGAGTTCTCTAATCACGAGTAATTAAGCTGCTCTTCTCCTTCCTTATAGCATGAGTTTTTCAGTCTCTTCTGGGTTTAGCACTAATTAATTACACTGGGAATGAAGCTAAGTGGGTTGTCTTTGCTTTCTTACTGATCGAGGAGTACTTTGCTTTATTTTCAAACTAAAGAAACACGACGACCCATCTCCCAACTTCACCGTACTGTTTTTTTTCTTCCTCTCTATTTTTACACGGAATAATTTCCGTACTGTTTTCCAGATATTTTGCTAAAATGTTGTGGATATATACTGGTTAGTTGTTGCTTGTTTGGCTGGCTGCAAGAAGAGAGGATTGGTGTGTTCAAATCGGAAGAATAAAGAGACGATTATTTTCTGTCTGCTACTTGAGTGGAAGGTTGATTAATTAGCTTGGATTCATTTCGATTAACGGGAATTTCTTCATGATCCTACATTTATGGTGAAGATTTCTATATGTGCGATCAATTAAAGCTAAAAGGTCATCTTCTATATTGATAATGTTGATCAATAATGGTTTGATCAACATTATGTCAAATTAACTTATATTAAAAGTCAAATGTAATTGGTACAATTCGCGATCTTGTTTTGAATTTCAATATTATTGTGTTATTTTGTTTTTTTGTTACAACAAAAAAATAACAAAAATTGAACCGAAGTATGAATGGGCTAGATATGATAGAATGTGCTCTTTTCGGGGTTTGGTCTTCGCTGTTTTTTTTTTTTTTTTTTACGATCTCATAGTATAAGCCTGATTTTGAACTGGCGAATAAGGATGTGCAGATTTAATTATAAAAGCACGTTAAATGTCGTGGTATTGTGTAAGGAAGGACTGGTTAGTTCTGTTTACTTGTTGCGATCCTAGTTAACGATGCATTTACCAAAACAAATTAAGAGATTTATAATGATGATTTTACAGCAAAATATTCTAGTTTTTATTTGCCAAAAAAAAAACCCAATTTTCTGTCGTACTTTCTACATGAAGATATTACAATCATGCATATATATCTTAGATAACAAGAATGATATTTAACTCAGTATTTACTTTGACTTAAAGAACGTCTATTTGTATATCGTTCGATCATTTTTCATGCTTAATTGTGATAAGATGTAGCAATTAATCTACTGCAAGATAAATAGCGTTTAAACCTTCACTGCAGTTCATTTTTAGGATGTATAATCGAGATCATTGGAAACAAAAAAGATTTTGCAAATTTTATGGTGGAAATACATAATCCTTTCATATGTACAAAACCAAATAAAATGCGATTATGTAAAGGACTTTGTAATGAGAGGTCATTCATCTTTGCACCAATTCATACCGAGTACGTTTAACTTAAGAGTTCTTACAAAAACTCATTCATTTCACACCTAAAAGCACCTTATCAATTAAGTTTGCATGTTCCTTATGAATCACATATCCCTCCTTGCTTTGTTGATGTGAGCTTTGCATAAGTTGTTGCATTGCACTAACACATCGTGCAGGACGCCTTATATATGGACTTTGATTGGTCTGTTGAATTTGAAAGTTTTCAAATATGTTTATGAAATGTTTGTGATTTAGTACTTATTTAGATACGTGTTGAGAATGTATCGTTTAATGTTGTATGAATTGACATTTTGTAGCGAATTTGATTAAAGTGTCTGAGTTTGGTTTAATGTTCGTTGTCGGTCAAAGATTTAACTTTTTATGTATGGAATTTAGAAAGTTCCGATTAAACTTGTGTTGATTCAGAAATCTGAATGATTGATAGGGTTATCCACCCGCGGATTCGGGGTTGAGTAGTGTTTGTTTATTGAAATAAAATTGGAAAGAAGAGAAATGAAATGTTTACCATCGACGTTACCTCTAGGCAGAAACGGATACCAATATAAGTGTCTTCCATTGAAAAATCCACATAGAAGTGGTATCATTAATAGGGTTAAGTAGACAGATAAATGGTAGGTTGGTAGCAAAAAAAAAAAATTTAATGTAATGTAGCACATCAAGTTGTGATCTTCTTGATAATGATATTTCTAAAGAGGTCGTTGCATGCATGTATAGTCTGTCCTTCATGGTAAACTAGGTTTATGGTTAATCCATATTGATATGCATGTTTTAACTAAAGTAGACCAAGTAGAAATTGGAGGTGAGAAATTGTATATCCTTGCAAGAAATGTTGAGGTCAACTGTGAGTGAGGATCTTAAGACCACGGCTTAATTACTTGTTGTTTGTTTTGTTTTCTGGGGAAATTGGGTTTTGCAGAATGCAGAAGACGATAGCTCGGTACCAAAAGTATGCAGGAGTTGAAGTCGACAAGAGAGATACAAATTACTGCATTCAGGTCAGTTAGTCCTCCTAATCAATGAGTGCACTGTAAAAGTGATAATATTGCACTGTTAGAGGGTGTCAGAAACAAATTTCCTTACGGATTTCCAGATCGGAATTGATGTTTGGGAATTAGGGATTATATAACTAGGAATTAGGGGGGGAGAACTTAGATTTTGGGAGGAACGATCTAAGTCTTTGGAGAAGAAAGATAGACAAGATCGAGAGAGAAGAGAATATGATTTGGAGAGATAATTTCTTCGATTAATCGTTGCTTAATCGTAAATGAATGAATATTCGAATACATATTTATAGATTAATACGGGAAACCCCTAAGAAATAACCTAATACTATTCAAATACTACTAATCCGAATAATAATTATCAGAGTGTTTTTGACTATTGATGACCCTAAACCCTTTACTATCTCCAACTATATATTGCACTGTACTGTACGTAGGAGTGATTTTTTTCTGCTTCTTCCTTCTTCTATCCTCAATAGTGTAGTTGAATCCACATGAATGCAGCAACTGAAGCAAGAATCCGCTTCTATGTCCAAGAAGATTGAGCAGCTTGAGGCCTCCAGAAGGTTTCTTCCACCATCGTCCTTCCTCCTTGAAACCAATTAATTACAGAACTTATTCATGAGAAAGTTTAACATTAAGGGTTGGAATGATCGATACAGGAAGCTCTTAGGGGAGCAGTTGGGGTCGTGTTCCCTGGAAGAGATCCGGGGCCTGAGCGAGCAGTTGGAAAGAAGCTTGTCAAACATCAGGCTCAGAAAAGTATGTAGCATGCACCCATTAATACTTTCTACTCATGACCATTAATTGCCATTCGATCATGGAGAATATATTCGTGTAAAAATTGGGTTTCCAGTAATCTTTGCTTCTTCGTATTGGGTTCAGGATCAAATGTTCATAGAGCAGATGGAACAGCTAAAGTTACAGGTAAAATACTGGACTCTCGATCCCCCGATGATAGTTTATTTAATGCCGCGGTTTGTAACATTTAGGGTTAGGTCATCTGAAAAATGTGCTTTACATGCATACACTTTCAATCTTAGTAATCTGTATGACTGTATTTCGTTAATCTTAGGATTAGGTCATCTGGAAAATGTGTTTTCTTTGATGTCAATTTCTCAAACGGTCACAATATATATAGGATTTTATTTCGAGGTACATGATGTTTCCGATAAGATAGTTATATCCTGTGATTTGAATTTTTGTTTGCAGGAAAAGGAGTTGCTAGAACAGAAGGCGACTTTATGTGAAAAGGTAAAAGCATGCATGCAGTTAAAAGTGATATACATATTAGTAATTGCCACACTTTTACTTCAAAAAAATGCGACCTTTGGTCGCTGTTGTTGATGTCGTCCTGAGGTTTAAAACTTTTTATTGTAGTGCCGTGAGAAGCCACGGGAACCGGCAAGATGGGAGGCAGATCGCGAGATGGCGGCGGCGACGGCCGGAAGCAGCGTGGGATTCAGCAATGAAAGTTCGACGGTGGTGGAGACGACATTGTCGATCGGACTACCGACGGCGGCAACACATTGTGGTTTGAAGTAGAATGGTTTTTTTTTTCCAAAAGATATCAAGTATTGATAAAACTGAAAATTATCAGGATCGAAACCACAATATAGCAACTGTATACTGAAGTTGAGAATTAAATAGTTTATAGATTGCTGCCGACATATGGGCTTCAATTAGCATATCTGCATGGGCCTGAGTACGTTTGGTAATTTGTTCACGCCCTTTTCCTAAACCCAAACAAAAACAATCATATACTCAATTCGCTATCGTCCGGCCCAATACTTCATCCATCCATCCACCATGTTTTCTTTTCTTTTTCTACCCAAGTCCAAGCCCAAGCCCAAGCCCGGCAGACTTGATCACAGCTCATAATGATACGGGGTGATGACTGATGAGATAGCATCAACTCAGCTAATTCGTTACTTTCTTTTAATCCATAAAAATGCTTATCATATTTAACACAATGACAGTAATTCTCCAAAATCATGTAGAAGTAAAGAATTAGAAATATGACCGAACTCTTCGGAATAAAATTATGTGTTAGAATACGGTGGGATAAGGGATAATTCGTGAGTTTAGTTTTAGACTTTGGAAATTTGAGAATATATTAAAAAGTCACAACAAAAAAATAAAGTGTAGTCAAGTAGTAGAATAAAATGTTTCGCTAGTAGCTACTGTATTATAGATTTGAATCACATACATTAGCATTTTCCCTTACTCAAACTACTATCGGATGTTTATTAATTTTTCTGCCAAAATTTAGAGGTGTTCCGTGATGATACCGCACCCCCTCCTCCTGGGTCCGCCTCTGCCACGATGTGTTTGTTTTTTGTCTACATATCTGACATGTATGATTATGAATCCCTATCTATCTAGAAATCTCTAAAGTTGGTGAATGGTTTTTCAGTAATATTAATTGTTTTCGCTAGTATATTAGCTCGAAGTATTTGATGATAAGATTGAATTTGTGGAGTGAATACAAAATGGTCACCTCTATTTTCAGCTATGAAAACTACGAATTATGCTACATTTGTTTAGTTGGATTTTATTAGTATAATAATTATGCTACAGATATATATTTTTTGTATCATAATTTTTACCTTGCATGTATGGAGTGAAGAAAACGATAAAACGAAGACACGAACACCGGGATTTTACGTGGTTTCCTCGTTATATACGAACGAGACTAGTCCACGGAGAACGTGAGTTCTTAGGATTTCTTATTGATGATGATGATTTTAGAGTTAGGGTTCGGCTGCCGCAAACCCTTACAATAAATAGAGAGCCATCCTCGTACAACAAGGAACTAGAGGTATGGCAAATTACATTACGATTCCTAACTTACTAAAAGTGGCAAACAAGTAAGAAAGGAACCGCAATACTCCCCCTCAAGCGAAGGAATGGATGTCCAGCAGACCGAGCTTGACCAGAAGATGGTGAAACTGATCGGAGCTCAATCCTTTGGTAAAAAGATCAGCGGGCTGCTCAGAGGTAGCTATCTTGAGAGGGAGGACATCACGAGACTGCACTCGTTCGCGAACAAAGTAGCAATCCATCTCAACATGCTTGGTTTGCTCATGGAACACCGGATTAGCTGCAATGTGAAGAGCAGCTTGATTATCGCAGTATATCGGAGTCGGGCAGGTATGATGTACACCAAGGTCTCGTAGCAACCAACGCAACCAAAGAACCTCACTGACAGTAGTGGCCATAGCACGATATTCAGCCTCAGTAGAGGAGCGGGCAACGACAGACTGCTTTTTGGTGCGCCAAGAAATAGGAGAGGCACCGAGCGTGATGAAATACCCAGTGGTGGAGCGCCGAGTAGTGGGGCAACCAGCCCAGGCCGCATCACAGTATGCGGTTAATGACAAGCCGCCAGTCGAAGGAAGGAAAAGACCGCGTCCTGGGCAAGACTTGAGATAGCGGAGAATGCGAGCAGCGGCATCCTCGTGAGCACAAGTGGGAGAATGAACAGCCTGACTGTGCAGATTAACAGTATAGGTGATGTCAGGACGAGTGACAGTGAGATAGAGAAGGCGCCCAACTAGTCGCCGATAAGCAGCAGGATCAGAAGCCGGATCAGAAGGAGCACGACCCAAGTGATGACTCTGCTCAATGGGAGTAGCACTCGGACGACAAGCAGTGACCCCAGCTTCAGACAAAATATCCAGAACATATTTACGCTGATTCAAAACCAGACCCTTAGGAGAACGGGCTACCTCGATGCCCAAAAAATACTTGAGGTCTCCTAAGTCCTTGATGGTAAAACGGACATGAAGAAAGTCTTTCACCTTCTGAATGAAAACCATGTCCGTGCCAGCGAGAATGACGTCATCAACGTAGATGAGAGCAGTAACAAAAGTGGTACCCTGACGATAGGTGAACAGAGAATGATCGGCACGACTTTGGGAGAAGCCCAAGGACATGAGAGACTGAGTGAACTTTTGATACCAATTCCGTGAGGCTTGACGCAGACCATAAATAGATTTGCGTAGACGACAGACGCGAGTATCACCAGGTTGACCAAAACCCTGGGGAACTTGCATGTAGACCTCCTCGATCAAATCCCCGTGAAGGCATTGTTGACGTCCAACTGTTGAATAAACCAACCACGCTGAGCAGCAACTGTAAGCAAGCATCGAACAGTAACCAGTTTAGCAACTGGTGCAAAAGTATCGTGATAATCGATACCCTCAATTTGAGTGAAACCTTTGGCGACCAAACGTGCTTTATACCGGTCGATGGAACCGTCAGGAAGGAATTTAACCTTGAAAACCCATTTGCAGGCAATAGCACGCTTTCTAGCTGGCAACTCACACAACTCCCAGGTCCCATTGGCAATAAGAGCCAAAATCTCCTTGCGCATGGCCTCCCACCAATGCGCGTAACGAACTGCCTGATGATAATATCATGGCTCGTCAACAGAGGTAACAGTGGCCACGAAAGCATGATGAGATTGGGAAAGACAACTGTAGTTGAGATAATCTTCCAAAGGATATTCTACAGAAGTCGTGTTAGCAAAACCCGGCAGGTTAACATCATAACCTGCAAGTCGAGTGGAAGGCTGACGAATGCAGTCACTTCGTCGAGGTGGAGTGGCTTGTGCAGCGGCAGCAGGTGGTGAAGCAGGGAGAGGTGGGGACTGAGGCGTGGTAGAAGGGCTCGGAGGTGTAGAGGAATGAAGTGGGTCGGTCGAGGAAGTACCAGGTGGAGAATCGGGTGTAGGACGTGGTGGTGTGCTAGGCGTCAAAGGTGGAGGACAAGGGATACTTACATGGGGCACGTGTGGAAGAGGATTGGCGTCGTCCACCCATGCAGGAGGAGGTGTGGGCAAAGGCAAGTGTCCAGCTTCATTTAAAGGATCAGTTGCACAGGAGAGGCCGAAATGTGATAGGGGAAGATGTGTTCCATGAATTTGACGTCCCTGGAAGTGTAAATATTTTTATCTTCCAAATCAAAGAGACGATCCCACGTTGGGAACCAGGGTAGCCCACAAATATACCAGGTCGACCTCGTGTGCCAAATTTATCAAGCCCATGATGGTTGTCACGAGCATAAACCAAACACCCGAAACTGCGCAGATGGGTATAAGAAGGGTCTTTGCCGAACATGACCTGATAAGGTGAACGATTACCAATCGGAGTGAGGGGTAAGCGATTGAGTAGATAAGCTGCAGTAAGAACACACTCTCCCCAGAAATGCACAGGTAAATTGGCATGAAATCGTAGTGGTCGAGCAGTCTCTAAGAGATGACGATGTTTCCGCTCAACGACACCATTTTGCTGTGGCGTGTCAGTGCAGGAGGTTTGAAGAATGATACAAGTTTGCTCATAATAGTCGCGCAGTTCATTGGTGGCGAACTCCGGGCCATGTCTGCTTGAATACGACGCACCTGTTTATGAAACTGAGTGTTCACCATGCGACAAAAGTACAACAGATGACGTCCAACCTCTGATTTAAACTTCATTAAGAAAACCCAAACTGCACAACTATAATCATCCATGATTGTCAAAAAATAACGAGCTCCAGCAAAAGAAGGTGTCTGATAACCTCCCCAAATGTCAACATGTATCAATTCAAAACAATCCTGGGTAGTAATTGAGCTCGAAGGAAAAGAGTCACGAGCCTGCTTAGCCCTAAAACAAGAATGACTAGAATTCTTCTGCTGGATTATTGGACTGGAGATAAACTGCTGAAGAACAGATAACTTTGCCAAGGAGGGGTGACCTAGGCGAGCATGCCACAAAGTAGAACTGTCCACTGCCTGACGAACAGAGTGTGCCACTGGATGCCGCTCATCAAACAGTTGCAGATAGTAAAGTCCATCAACATGCTTACCCATCCCAATCAGCCTTTTGGAGGGTAAGTCCTGGACAACACAAAAGTCTTTTAAGAAAACCAAAGCCATCGGGAGATCAGCCGTAAGACGACTAACAGAAAGTAAATTGCACTGGAAGGCCGGAACATGCAGTAATCGGCGTAAGAAAAGATCATTAGACAATTGAGCTGAGCCAATTCGATGAACTGGCACTCCTGTACCATTGGGGATACGAACCTGTAAAGCTGGTGAATTGCGCCGGAGATAGGCCAGGGAGGGGACTTTTCTCAAAGTCAACTGCTGCTGCCTGCGGAGTGCTGAGCTGGCCGCGTTCATGACGTTCTCCCCGACGACGTGAAGGTTGATCACTGCTGCCCGAGGTGCGAGATGGGTAACCATGCAACTTATAGCATGTTTCTTTGAAGTGACCAGCGCGTTGGCAGTGCGTGCACATCGGGCGCCCATCAGCATCACGAGGGCGGTTGTCATTGCGGCTAACATTGCGGCCATCACCGCTCCTCTCCCCCTGGAGAAAACCCGAGGGTGCTGGACGCTCCCCACTTGCTTGGAACACAGCCGGCTCGACACGGGGACGGCGGGAATTGGAAATGTGACGCTGCTGTTCGTCACTCATTATTAAATGGTAAGCTTCGGCCAAACTAGGTGTGGGTTTCATTGCGAGAATCTGTGATTTGACGGTCCCAAAAGCGTCATCGAGGCCCATAAGAAAATCAAATAGTCTCTCACTTTCTTTGACTTCTCGTTGCCTGCGTTTCACGTCACAAGAACAACCACCACATGTACATTCTAAAGACGGAGTAAGAGAATTAATCTCATCCCACAAACCTCTGAGTTTGGTGTAAAAAGAAGCAACCGATTCTTTCTCTTGTTGTAGGAGATTGATCGTACGTTTTAACTCGTACATTCGAGATGCACTGCCGTGGCCAAAACGGGATTGAATGTCGACCCAAATCTCGCGCGCAGTGGTGGCAAAACGCACACTGCTTCGAACATCCTTGGCATGGCTGTTTTAAGCCAACCTTTCACCATGGCATCCGCCTGTTTCCAGGCCAAATAGTCGTCACCACCACCTTCAGGCGCAGAGATGGAGCCGTCGACGAAGCCAAGTTTATTCTTGGCGAGAAGAGAGTCGGTGATGTCCCCTACCCATTCGCCATAGTTCGTCTCCGTGAGAAGCTCGCCGACGAAAAGCTGACTAGGGTTGTCCGACTGATGAAGCATGAAAGGAGATGGCCGCTGTGTAACGCCGCTGACATCGGCGCTGCTTTTGGCCGAGCTTTGAGGGGTTTCTTCGCCCTTCCCAGTCATTGCGGAAGCTAGCTGTGGATACGTTCACAGCTCTGATACCATGAAGAAAACGATAAAACGAAGACACGAACACCGAGATTTTACGTGGTTTCCTCGTTCTATACGAACGAGACTAGTCCACGGAGAACGTGAATTCTCGGGATTTCTTATTGATGATGATGATTTTAGAGTTAGGGTTCGGCTGCCGCAAACCCTTACAATAAATAGAGAGCCATCCTCGTACAACAAAGAACTAGAGGTATGGCAAATTACATTACGATTCCTAACTTACTAAAAGTGGCAAACGAGTAAGAAAGGAACCGCAATATGGAGATTATTAGTATAATAATATTGTTCGAGATTGTTAATCTAATCTAATATTAGAGTGTTGATCGAGAGGAGAGGACCACTTTGAAATTTGAAAAATCTAACGGATATATTTTGTAGTAATGGACTGAAGCTTTGCAAAGGGAATTGAGGATTTCGAGTTGGGGCAACAGTTGTAAGCAAGTCAGGAATAATATTAGTAACTAATGAATTAATTTATGGGAGGAAGGAATCTGCCAAGTTTTGCGCAAAATTTGAATCTACTTTGATGTATGGATGATGTCATCATTTCTTCTTCCCTCCATTATTTTTTACATAAATTACGATCCTCCATCAAATAATTGTCCCCTGCCACCACGATAACAAGATGATATTTCTGCATCTGATGCCATTTTTTTTTATCCGGGTGGATTTTCGGTTATAACCGGTAATCGAACGGTCAGTTATCAGTTAATCAAAAGTCTCTTCTCCTTCCCCAAACCGACACCCAACCGAAATAGGTTTCGGTTATCTCAATTATCGGTTAACCGCACCTCCTTCAGAACCAAAACATCTCGTCCAGCCTCTGTTAACCGACCGAATTTTGGTTATATCGATTATCGGTTAGTGGATAACCGATCGGTTTTTAGTTTAACCGACCGGTTAACCAGTAACCGAAATCCACCCCTGGACTATCTATCCATTCTTCTGCTTCTTCTCTTCTCTCACCATCACAAGCCTCATAAACAAGAGCCTCTAATCTAATAATGCACATATATGTATGCTGCCAAAGGGGAATGACTTGAGACTTTGAGTGTTTGTCTTTTCCTCTCTTCTTATTCCATAAGGTTTAAGGTTAATACAAGTGAAAAGACAAAATGCAAACACAGATCTCCTCACATAGATCCTTATAATTAGATTCCATTTCCATACTACTTCCTGCTAGCTACATAGGATTATCCTCTCCATAGAGGGTTAGTGCTTTGAAAATTGTAGGGTGGAAATGAGGAATCTTATACTTTACTGTTGTTCCTCTGCCAAATGTCATCAGGTAACCAACGAGCATATCTCATTGATCGTTACGTTCAAAATGCAAATGCCAAAGTGTGTTTTGTTGTAATCAATACTAATTGTAAACCATCAAAGTTTTACGAATTTAATGATTAATAATGTATGCATTACAGTTAATGCTAGGATTAGAAATGCATGGGTAATTGCTCCGAATCGAACCGAGTCTTAAGAGGAAGGAGGTTAATCGTTTGGTCACCATCCTATAAATCAAAATTTAAATTAGTAGTTTTTTAAGTTTAACTTCGGATAACCATATTATTTCATAAGCCTATTGCGACCTATTATTGTAAAATAGTCCTTGAAATGATGTTATGTATATTATGTCATGAACCAGTTGCTCCCAATAACTCGAGTTGTTGGGAGAAGGTTATGCTGGATCTTATAGTACTCTATAACACGCCCCCTCAAACGATAGCCACTCACGGGCTTCAAGTTTGCACAAACCCACCCAGTGGCGGACCCAGGAATTTTATATAGCGGTGTCCTCTTTTAAAAAATAAATTAAATAAAAATAAAAAATAATTAATTAATAATTAATTCTTAAATAAGAAAATACCTGACACGTTCAAGTTAAAAAAAAGTCCACAATGTATTTACATATTTGGAAATAATTATAGAATATACTTGATGTCTACACTGCTCAAAATAATTGTCTTTCTATAACCTACTAGACAATCATTTACGAACGAATCACATATTCGATTTTCGAACTTGTTCTTGATGTAACCCAAAGCTAAAAAGACTCTTTCAACACTTGTCGTACAGCCATAAAATCAATACAAATTATGGGTAGCTTGGAATTAGTTTAATTGTTAGGTTTTGAAAATAATTAGAAATAGCTAGGGAATGTCATTTTACTATTACACAGTGTTTAAAATCAAACAACAAATGAGTTATAGCCTAATAAAATTATGTTTAATGATAATAATAGTGTCCTAGGTTTGAATTATCCAAACTACCGCTTGTAGTCTCATGCTCAAACTAAGAAATGAGAGTAGGATAATTATTTTTCCAAATTTCAGAGGTGTCCCCCATCAATTATAATTTTTTGGTCCATACTTAAATTATCACCGGGGGTTGAATAATCGTTATCCCAGAATTTAGGGGTGTCCGGGGACACCCCCAGTGTGCCCTGGGTCCGCCACTGGACCCACCATACCTTGTATTTTTTAATCAACTGTGGGTCGTGGAGATTCGAACACACGACAACTTGGCCAAACAAGCTCTGATACCATGTCATGAATCAGTTACGCTCCCAGTTATTGAGAGAAAGATTATGTTGAATCTTATAGCACTCTCTAACATGTTACGCTTCCCATTAACAATACAATCCTAAGTATGGCCAGGATAAAGAGTTATCCCTTAACAATGCCTCGCTTCATGATCCTTTCACGCCATGGAAGTTTGAAACAAATAATGCAGGTTCCAATGATGCAAACAATAATGCAAAAAAATTCGAATCATGCAAAATTTTGAACATAAATGAGAGGTGTGGGATAGAAATGACCCTGTAGGTGATGACATAAAAACCTCAGCAACTTGCTTTCAGGCTGCCCTGGCAGCATTGCAATTCCCTGTCTGTGGCTTTATGCAGATCTCACAGATGCATAATATGGGTCGTGTTTTGGGCACAAATATGGTTGTCCTTATTTGTTCATAATCGGAATTCTGGTGGCACAGTACAGTATACCAACGGGAACCCACCACCAAAACAAAGAATCTGGCAACCAACTTTAGACCTACTCCTACATACTACAAACTACGTCTCGGGTCCATGCAAATTTGCTCAAAAGCCATTCCTTTTTCCTTTTAAAGGATCTTCCTTTTTTTCATACAGGTGAGAAGCAATGCTCAATCAAACTCCCACGAAAGAAAGATGTTTGTATATCAGGTCTTTTGAATCCAATCCTTAACCCCCTATAAAGTTAGGGCACTACTGCCCTTAAAAGGTGGTGCTTTAAATTATTCCTTCATTATGCACTTTGTTCCTATGTGCTCTGTCCCATCTGGGTTTGATTTTGGTTAACTCCTTTTTCGCATTGATTGCTTGTTTTGTTTTGTTTGTTTGGGTAGTGTAATTTTTCTACTTGCACACACTCCTAATTAGTGTTAAATGTGTCAATTAACTACACCACAAAACTCAATGTATTATCGCCATCTAGAAGACCACAAAATGCCTAGCTCACACCAACCCAAGTCCAATTAACACTCAAAACCAATTCCTTCTATTTTTCTCTTAATCTGCGCTTCCACTTTACAAAATTCCAAAACCCAACAGCTCAAAAAGTTACAATCAGGGCTTATTCCAGCTATCCCTCTCCCTTGTCAGGCTGTGGAGGATAAACTGATATGGCCGAAGGATAGTAGGATAGGGGTTGTTCTTTTTGAGGTGGTGCAATTGTTTGCCCTTCATTCTGGATTGAGTATTCGATTTGTAGGTCGGCATAGTAATGGGGCAGCCCATTTTGTGGCTAGAAAGACCCTTTCGATGTACCTGACTACGTATCGTGTTTTTTATTTTCAAACCTTGCTGCACTACAGAATGCAACTATCTTCTCATTATGATCAATATATATCTTTTGTTAAAAAAAAACCCAAAAATAGGGCATGGGTAACTATAATTAAGTAATTAGTTAGTTACTAATTAAGTAATTATACAAATTAGAATGAGCAAGGGGAGACAAGGAATGAGATTCCTCTTCAGTCCAATTGTCGTCTTTCATAAGCCGCCAATCAGAGAGGGAAACGTGCAAGGGAAGCGGCCTCCACGTGTAAGCATCTAAGAGGCTCCACGACTCCCAATCTTGGGGTCGGTCGTCATCTCTCTGCCATCACGTGACCCCATGTGACCTCCTGCTCCCCGCGCCGAAGCCCAGAAATGGGCTGATGCTGTTAGGTTGGGCCTTTAGGATAATGTCCAGGGCCGTTTCATGGATCAGCGAGTCCAACAACTCGGTTTCCACCTCCGTTAAGATCCCTTCCACTTCTTCCTCCACCACCGCCGTTTCTCGCCACTGGAGCTCCGGACGATCGGAGAAGTCCTTGTCGATCAGGGCATCGATGTCTTCCAGAACCTGACAGTCCGCGCTAGGGAAGCTTCTTATTCTCTTGCACAGCGCTTCCACCAGATCCGACCCGGTCACGCTCCGATCCGAATTGTTGAGTATGTCTGAGCTCCTGGCCGTGGTCCAGGGCACGACGTTCATGTAAGGCTGGAGGATCCCGGCGAGGATTTCATCGACGAGGTGGAAGATTAGCTTCCGGTTGTAAGGGGGGATGACGGTGCCGGAGGCCGGCGGCGGGGTGGTGGTGGCGGTGGTGATGTGCTCCAGGTGGTAGAAGATTGTCGGGTCGAGCGGGTGGGTTGGGGAGAACCAGTTGGTGAAGGAGACAGCGGTGTCTCTGTCGATTCCGGTACGCTTTAGGATTCTGGTGATGTATTCTTCCTCTGCCGCTGCTTCGGCGGTGGCGGCGGCGTCATTATCCTGGTGGCTGTTCTCTTGCGAGGGGACCGGCCGGGTCGCTTCCTCTTGCCGCAGCCTGTACGACGCCGTATGGCTCGGATTACTAGGTAACTGTGAAGAAGGAGAAGAGGACCGTTTCGAATCTTGAGCATTACTCAACCCCACCTGTTGCAAATTGTAAAAAGATTATTATGGGTCACCGTACCGGAAAATTAGAAATAGAAATTGAAAATTACAGGTAAAAATGGTGGGTTACCTGTTTTTTGGGGGAGGGGAGATTGGTCGCCGGAGGGGCGGGGTCCTTCTTCACCGGAAGAATAAGTGAAGGGAGCTCGCTTGATAACGGCGTCTTCCTGCACCTCTTGTCGGGAATATTCCCGCCTCTGGTTGCGGTGGTCGGACGCACAAACGGCTCCTCTTTCTTGTTCCGGATTAAATCCGACGTTTGCGGAGGCATTCTCTTCCCTCGACTTTTCTTCCCCACCACCGCCGGCTGCTCTTTCTCTTGCAACGATATTATACCTCCCTGCCTCCTCGGCTTCACCGCTACGTTAATTTTCTGGACTGGCGTCGCAGGATTGCTGAACATCGCCTCTGCCGTCGAAAATGACTGTTTTCTTGACTGAGGCATTTCGTCGAGCACGTGGTGGTCCTTTCTGTAATATACCGATTTAGGCTTTTCGTTCTGCTGCTTGACCACGGGAAACAAATCCACGGGCTCCTCTTCGGCGACTCTCGGCAGAACTTTCTTCTTCCTCGACTTGATTTGGGCGACGAGGTCGCTATCCCTCCTGCCGCCGCGTTTCTCCGGGTTTTCTCTGTTTTTAACGGTGTTGGTAATGTCCAAACCGACCCTCCTACTGACGCTCTCTTTCACCTGCTTTACAATCTGCTTCGCGTACTGCCGCGGACTTCTGGTCTCTTCCTCCGGCTTCAATTCCCTCCCCTGCAGCCGGGCTTTGATTCGCGAGATCACCACCTCCTCGCTCGGCGTCATGTTCTCCTTGTTGAGCTGGAGCGACAGCCGGTGGTGGTAGTGGTCCGCGTCGGAGTTCCTCGCCGCGCCGCCGCCCAATTCGTGGCAGTCGAAGCTTCTCCGGTGATGGCTGTAGTGGGAGCTCTGTTGTTGCTGTTGTTGTTGTCTTCCCTGCTGCTTCTGGTGTTGCTGGGGACGCAATTGGGAGAGCTTCCCGCCGTTGATATACGGCGTGGTGGCAGAGGATGCAGAGGAGCGTGGAGAGTGGTTTTCCGGGAGAAGGTCGAGTCCCATCAATCTGGCTACCAGAGTCGGAGTCTTCGTCGCCGGGGAAGAGGCCGCCGTTTCTGAATCCGATCCTGATCCTAGTCGGGTTCCGGGTTCTCCTTTTCGGGTCGTCTTGATTTGAATGCCCATCTGGATTTTCTTTTGGAAAAGAGAAAAGAGGGATTAAATTGCAGAGCTCCCCAAGAACAGTAAGGTTTGAAAGAAGATTAATTAGAATATAAATATTAGTCTTTCGGAAAAAAAATACTATACCCACCGGGATATTTAAATTCTGTGCTTGCTTAGCGGCTAATGGTACTGAAGCTTCCTCCTCGCCCGCCATTTCCAAGCTGTTCCTTGGCGCTTCAGCGCCTGAACATTGTTAACAATTTCAATACGATCAGTTATTTAATCAAGCTGTTTATCGTCGAAATTTCTTTCCTCTTTTCAGGGGAAGGAAGTTAATTAAGTGAGTAATGGAGACCTTTGGGAACGGGGGGAGGGTGGCGGGGGAAGTGGAAAGAAGGGCGCTGGTTGAGAGCGGTGGCGAATGGTAAATCAAACAGCTGGAACACAGCACACATGCAACCGGAAGGGACGCCGGCGCTAGCCTCACTTCTACCAGCTCCGCCGCCGCCGCGGTCATCAACTCTTTTTTTGCTGCGTTTGGAGGAGCCACCCCAGTACCAGTCTTTGCCCATGTTGGGAAACGGAAACGCTTTTGGATGAATTTGCAGGTAGAAGAGAAAGAAAAAAGCTTTGGTGGGAGTCAGAGTGACAATGACAAGGAAAAAACAGAGGAGCGGAAGGAAAGAAGGAAAAGCTGAAACAGAAACGTTATAAGAGAGAGGGAAGTGGGCAGGAGGAAGGAGAAGAGGGGAGGGAGCGCAAAAACCGGATCCACGGATGAAAAAAAAAACGTTCATAATTTCATATATCAGCATTCCATTTTTTGGCTGATTTATTCATCCTTTTTTTTATTATGACCATGAAATTACGAACGTTGATTTGTAAAGTTATTTATATACCAGAAAAAACCGAAATTCAAAATGGAAACTTAGAAGAAAAGCAAAATGATTTATTATCATGATTATTATTATTATGAATAGAAAAGGCAAAACTAAGAGATGGGTCTTATTTTACTACCGGACCGAACTCTGCCCTCGGGAACTGGAGAGATGCAGAAACGAATTTGTTTTATTTACAGTTTCTTCCTAGTTTTGTTTCGGTCCAAGTCATGGCAAGAGAGATGGATTATTTTATTTATTTCCCAAGACTGAGAAAAATAAAGAATAGGTTACTAAATTTGGAATTACATTGAATTTTAAGAATGCACGATTCCATTACATTTCATGTTCAATTAACACTCGATGTTAGGTTAATTATACTACAAGAAAAATAATCCATTGCACTAGTTTAAATGGTTATAAAGTCCAATTATTACTACACTCAACCCTGTTAACAACTCGCAGAGGGACTCAACTACCACAAGACACAACTATAGGTGCTAAATTGAACTAATCCAAACGACACAATTTAACTAAGACAAACTCTATAATTTAAACACAGAATTAGCGCCACACTTCAATTCTTTCTGCCACAAGGATTCTGTTCTTGATTCCAGCCTCTTTTGCCGCAGATCATTAGTCTTCATCTCCAGCAAATATTAGATTCTTTCATAAAATAAAATGATGATGAATATATATTATATAATATGAGGTATGAAATTGTATGGTTCTAGGATTGCAAAGATTAATTAGCTCTTGTAAAGTCTACGTCAGGGGAGGGAAAAGATGACGAAATCCTACGCACCATTGACCCTCTGTGTTGCAGTTTGCACCCTTCTGTCTGTCGCATAAATTCAATTCAGAGCTCGATTTACAAAGCTTCCCCAAACAGGCACACATTGAACAAAGGGGCAAACATGTAACTCACCAATTTAGTGACCCAAAATCATGGTATTCGATTCGGCACAATCTCGTCAAACCGAGTACAATTTGCCCTTAATGCATTATCTTCTTGATTTCAATGAAATCACATCAGTTAACTCTAATAAAATTGAGTAAAATCTAGTGTTGGGTGTGGATTTTACCCGCTTATGAAATTGGCGACCCGGACATAAAAAGTAAGGCGATGTCATTTTGTACCTAACATGATCAATATAGATAATTTATGAATGTTATTTGTCTTTGTATAAGAATAAATCTAATAATATGGATAGTTTATGGATGTTAAGTCGTTATAGATATATTTGTAGGAAAAATTACGATAATGTTAAGATATACGTGTTCGAAAAAATATAGTTATGTTACCCACATGCACATGGGTACTAGTTGAGTTGGAATGGATTTACTCTTTTAAAATCCAAACAGTGGCGGATCCACGGGGTGGCCACCCCGGGCCCCGGCCCAGCCCTCTTCTGGATCCATAGTTAGTATAGGCCTTATGAATTTTTCGATTTTAGATATTCGGGTCGTTGTTATTTTAAAATAAGATTGGGTATAATTAGAAAAATAATTTAGATGAACACTTTCAAAATCACTACTCTAAATTTAGTTTATAAATTCTAACCCCAAAGGTTATTCGTCTAAAAAAACAATGAAACCTAAAAATTCAAAATGTTTAAAACGTAAAAGACTAAAACATATATGAGGTTTGTTACCTTGAAAAAATTAATAGAGCAGCAGGTGGATATAGGGATGGAAACACAATGCAAATTGATTAGTAGATTGATTTGTCTAGTGTTGATGTTGCTCGTTTCAACAGCTAATACGAATAGAACCTTTTCAACAACGAAACATGTGAACTTGATTTGCGCAACAAAATGAGCGATGAATTTCTAGTCGATTGCTCAAGTATTTTATTTGAAACATTGTATACTATTGGTATGGACGTGGACTCCATTATTAATGCATTCGCTAAATTAAAATACCGTCGTGTACAATTTACATTGTAAAAAAATTATAATCATTATATTTTTTTACTATTCTAATTTTCTAATAAAATGCGGCCCAGTTCACTTCTGTGTTCTGGATCCGCCGCTGAATCCAAATAGTTTTTTTTTACATATGTTTTTAAAAATGCAACCTCTAAATTAGGATTGGATTTAGAAAAATCCAAGCCACCATCAACCTCTTCCTCCAGTCTCCTCTTTGTCGTTGCTTTCTATCGATTTTGGAGGGGGGGGGGGGGAGGGGGGTAAACAAGACTCTTTTAAAATCCAAATAGTTTTTTCTATATATTTTTAAAAAAAATGCAACCTCTAAATTAGGGTTGGATTTAGAAAAACCCAAGCCATAGCAATCCTTACTCACCATCAACCTCTTCCTCCAGTCTCCTCTTTTGTCGTTGCTTTCTATCGATTTGGGGGGGGGGGGGGGGGGGGGTAAATAAAGACTCTTGTTTGGTGGTTAAGATGAACCATTCTTCTGATGCATTATCATTCTCGGCGGTCAATTACCATTATTATTGTTATTAGTTTATGAGTCGGTTTTAGATATTATTTAGCAATCGTATTAATTAATTAAGTGTTTAAGGTAGTTTCTTTAGGATTAAGTTATCGAGTCCTTGTAGGATTAGTAAGTCATTAGGTTTTCTGGTTCTACTATAAATATGTACTTTGTTTCTACGTTTTAGTCAGTCAATGAAGAAGAAAACCCCTAATTAGTTGTTTTAGTTTATTTTATCGTTCTTGTGCTGCGATGCTTGATCCGTCAATGCATCATCTTCTCTTCTCCTGCCTCAATTAGTTCTTGTGACATTCACTTGTGCAAATGCGAGCTTTTTAAAAAAAAAAAAAACTTTTGCTTTGTCTTCGCAACCAATGCAATTCACTTGTTGTAAAATTTCATGAGAGCGAACGAAAACATAAAACGCACAACACCGATTTTACGTGGTTTCCCCGTTCATGAATGAACGAGACTAGTCCACGGAGAACGTGAGTTCTCGGCTGATCTCTTATTATGATTAGATTTAGCACCCTTTTTCTTAAGGATGCATACGTGATTCATGATCCTTTTATACAAGCCCTAGCCGAACCCTTCAACACTAAACTCGGGTTGGCTAATTGCAATAAGATTCCAAAACTTGACAAAACTAACAAACAGCAAGTAAAGGGATAGCAACACTCCCCTCGAGTGAAGGAATGAATATCAAGAAGTCTGATCTTGACCAGAAGATGTGAAAACTGATCAACGCTGAGACCCTTGGTAAACAAGTCTGCAGGCTGTTCCTGAGTTGCAATGTTGAGAGGAAGGACATCTCCTGACTGGACGCGCTCGCGAACAAAATAACAATCCATTTCTACATGCTTTGTGCGCTCATGAAAAACCGGATTGGCTGCAATATGAAGAGCCGCTTGATTATTACAATAGAACGAGGTCGACTTGGAAAAATAAACTCCCAAGTCGCGAAGAAGCCATTGAAGCCAGAGGACTTCGCTAATCGTGTTGGCCATGGCACGATACTCTGCCTCAACTGAAGAGCACACAACCACACACTGATTCTTGGTGCACCATGATATGGGAGAAGCACCAAACTTGATGAAGTAACCAGTCGTGGATCCTCACTTAAGAGGGCAACCAACCCAATCAGCATCGCAATAAGCTGTCAAAGAGAGATCCGGAGAAGCCGGAAGGAACAAACCACGACTTGGGCATGTCTAAAGGTAGAGTAGGATGCGAGTAGCAATGTCAATACGAGCCTGGTTGGGCGAGTGAGCTGCTTGACTAAGAAAATTGACCTCATAGGTGATATCTAGTCGAGTAACAGTGAGGTAGAGAAGCCGCCCAACAAGCCTGCGAAACGAAGCAACATCGACGGTAGGAAGGGAAGCATCTTGACCAAGGAGATGATTATGCTCAGTAGGAGTAGGGCTGAGGCGCGTAGCTGTGAGACCAGATGGTACCTCGACGATAAGTGAACAATGTGTGATCAGCCCGGCTCTGCATAAAATGAAGTTCCACAAGAGCCTGAGTGAGCTTCTGATACCAATTCCTCGACGCCTGACGAAGAGCATATATCGACTTCCTAACCCGGCAAACGCGAGTCTTGCCAGGTTGGGAAAAACCTTGAAGAATCTTCATATATACCTCCTCGACTAAGTCACTATGCAGGAAAGCACTGTTCACATCCAGTTGATGAATGATCCAACCCCTGCTCGCTGCAACTGTGAGTAAGCAGCAAAGTGTGACCAACTTAGCGACAGGAGCAAAGGTGTCCTAATAATCGATACCCTCTATCTGAGTGAATCCCTTCACCATAAGATGAGCATTGTAGAGCTCCCCCGTGCCATCAACATTAAACTTCACCTTGAAACCCCACTTGGAAGCTATAGCACGCTTCCCCGGTGGAAAATCACATAATTCCCAAGTGCCATTGGCCTCGAGAGCATGATACTCGATCAACATGGCATCGCGCCACTGTTGGTAGTGCATGACCTGATAGTAAAAATGGGGTTCTTCAACTCGGCTGACTGCGGCTACAAAAGCATGATGTGCCTGTGACAAACAACGATACGTCAGATAGTCCTCCGATGCTCGGCTTTAGCCGTGTGACCAAAACCAAGATGTTCCACATCAAAACCACTAAGACGAGTCGAAAGTTGTCTGGAGCGGTCACTACGATGAAGAGCAGGTGGTGCATTGGCTGCTACAGGAACCAAGGTAGACTGGCTATCCAAAGAGGGCAATGGAGCTGAGGATGATGACTTCGGGAAAGTTGAAGAAGACGAGGGAGACTCGCCATCCAAGTCATTCATGTCCATGGAGGGAGAGATGGGTTGCGAGCCACTGGGAGGAACAGTACCCGCCGAAACAAAAGTGGCAGGCCAGGAGAGGAAGAATCAGACTGGGCAGACTCAACAGTAGTGGATAGAGGAGTCATGCTGGGCAGACTCAACGTGAGTTCTCGACTGATTTATATTATGATTAATGTTATATGATCCTTTTATACAAGCCCTAGCGGAACCCTTCAACACTAAACTCGGGTTGGCTAATTACAATAAGATCCCAAAACTTAAAAAAACTGACAAACAACAAGTAAAGGGATTACAACATTGTCATAAACCAGTTAGTCCCAATAATTATGGATCATATAACACTCTCTTACCCCCCGCCCCCCCAAACGAAAGCGAACTCACGAGCTTGAAGTTTGCACATTCCCACCATACCTTGTGCTTTAATCAACTGTTAATATTGGAGGGTCGTGAAGATTTGAACACACGACCACTTAGCCAAATCAACTCTGATACCATATCATAAATGAGTTAGTCCCAATAACTCAAGTTGTTGGGAAAAGATTAATTATGAATCATATAACACTCACTTACACTTGTCACATGTAAAATTCGTACTACACTCATATCTAAGAATAAACTAAACACTTCACTTAAATAAAATAAACGAAAAGATACATTTAACCATTAGTTAATCAATATGGATAAGATGTAATTATACTTTGGTTACAAGCTAACAACGCAACCTTGTGTGGATGTTATTATGGATGTAAACGTGCATCATAATGATTGATCTGGTTGCCAAGTACTAGTTGGAATGTATCATTATATGCAGATAGATGTTGTGATGGCATATATATAAGTGAAGAGGCGCCTCTAATGAGCAGAGCGCAAGTTTGGATTATTAGTTAGGTTCTTCTGGCATTTGAGAGTTTCAAAGTTGCTGGTTGGTTGGTTCAGCAGGCTGGGGATTCTTCAGACATTGGCAGGGAGAGGTATAGCAGATATTCGTGGATTGATCCATTTTGACCTGATCTGGTGAAAGAAATGGGCCACACACATTTGCAGCTGATCGGTTACAAAGTTATTAGGTTGGAGGTTACATGTCGTCGTTTTACTCTTTGGTTTGCGAAATATACATTTTTTTGGTTTTTTCTTTGCCTAATCTTATTCTTTTGAATTCTAATATGTTATTTCTCATATGTTGGATGAGATTTGGTGTAATTTATAAATGTATGAACACTTTTGTAACAATATCAAACCTTCTCCCGAGCAAGATATTGTCAGCTTTGGGTATCGGCCCTCACGATTTTTTATTTGAGGTGCAATTCAAATTGAAAATATTTGGGGCTAGAATTTCTAAGCTAAATTTAGAGTAGTGATTTAAATATGTTCATATGTATTTTCTAATTACACACAATCTTATTATAAAATAACACTAGACTGAATGCCCAATAACACTATCTTCTCCAATAATTTTACCACATTTTATCATATTATGGTTTGTTTTTTGATCTTTTAATGAAAATAACAGATAATTCTAATATTTTTTATATGACTTGCATGCCCACTGGATCGACCTACCCCGACCCATTTTCAATGATAAATTAGTCAACTTGAACCCGACCTGCCACAGAGCAGGTACGAGTACCAAAATACCCGCTTGTACCGGCCCATTGTCATTCATCTCTATGGATGATAATGATGAGATTGGTTATGTGAGCACATGATAAAGGTATTTTATTTGGAGCCGGATAATCGTTATTTATTATGGGTAGTAGATTGTTGAATATCACCTGCGACTGCGAGTAGTGCCGGTCCAACGAAGAAGATGTAGAGTCAATGTTGAAGTCGCATGGATGAATCGAGCCATGTTTAACTCGAGAAGGAAGATAGAAAGCAACCAAAGAGTCCGAGCCAGATCATCATCTACATGTGCTATTTTCTGGTGAGTAGTTAATTCGTAAATTGGTTTTAGTAACGTAATATAATTATGTACTTTTTTAATTATCGTTGGATATAATAATCAACTCTCAGTGTTTAAGAAAACCCCCCTTCAAGGCAAATTAAGAGCGTTTCTTCAATATTTTTCAGCCATCTTTAATTCAAGTATTTTCATGATCACACTGTATATACTTTGAATCATTTGTAATTATAGTTACGGTAACTATCTTAGTGATTGAGATTTACCTTACCTTTGCTGAAGCCTGAAACTAAAAGGAAATATTTATTTCCTGATTCCCAACTTTATGATGATGACTGTACTCTTTGAATGGAACAGGCCAACAGGGGCAGGAATTGTTACATCCTTCTCTTATTTGGGCTTTGAGGATGTTTTTTATTTTATTTTATGCGGTGGGCTTACAGGAATGAGCTTGTTTCTTTTCTTTATTTATTATGTATGTCTCTCCATTGGCTTGTACCAAAACTTTGTAACTGTTTTCCAGTTTAATGAAACTGAGTTTGTAAAAAAAAATCTTATAATTGCGTATATATTTACGCATACAATATTAAGGAAGCAGGGACTGCAGTGGCTGGCTGCCTGGGCCTGGCTAACCGCACCATGCATTAAGAATAACAATGAGTGGGACCGGAGCGACTATCTTGATATTCATATTCATCCCGTGACATATTGGATAATTTATCACGAGACAAAGTATCAGACAGATTGACCCAAATGAGTATGTAATTTAAAAGAAAAACATTAGAAATGTTCATATATATTTTTTTTCAGAAAACCAAAAACAAACTATAAAATCTACATACATATCCATTATGTCGAAATTATCATCCCTTACTTACATACACATCATGTGGACTGAACTGTAAACTGTTTGTTCAAACTTCAACCAAGATATATAGATGGGAAATCCCAGTTGTTATTATAAGGAGAAGAAGAAGGTGATGATGGAGAGGACCATAATGATTTGGTCCCTTGTTGCTTTCCCATCTCTGGCCAGAAAGGGAGGCGATACGGCCATGCTGCTGCTGATGATTAATTGCCATCACAAGCACGGTTTTTGCATTGAATGTGGGTTTTGCATGGCAATATGTCAGATCATTGCTCTGTAAAAAATGGATGGAGATAGAGAGTACTGCAGTTTCTTTTCTTGTGTCGTGATGATATGATTGTTCTGTATTCAGGTTACGACATATGCAGAATATGGGTGGGTTTTCATAACAAAGCCAATCATTTTCTAGGGGTTTCAGGTGCTTTGTTTCACATATGCATGCATCATAACCATAGTTTTTTTTTTTGAATGTATATTTTTTTTTGCAATTTCTGTTCTTGGTGTTTTCTTGAGGCAGGGGAGGGAAGAGTGTAATGGGGTGACATTAATTCCTGGAGTATGTTCATGTTGAAACAGCAACAGCATCAGAAACAGCAACTCACTGTTTTGCTTTGAATTATATGTGATTGTTCAGTGGGGCATATCCTTTAGACCAATTGGGTAAAAGGTTGTATTGAAGGCTAGCTGCAGGATGTACAAGGCTTTTAAATGCTATAACATAATAAACAAGGACATATTTAACAATAACTGAATGTTCAGAGTTTACGACTATGGTAAGCAATGTGCATAAACAACCAAATAATGCTCCGAAATCACTTACGAAACAACATGATTTGAACAATATACTTCATAAATAAGCACATATGGATGGTTGGCCAAAAAAATTGTGGCTCCACCTCGGTTTCTTTTTAGCCAACCAAACTTATGGATGAAAGAAGATCCTATAAAATCCTCAAAAAATTTCACCCTCAAAACCTAAAGAGGCCAAAACCCAAGAAATAGTCACATATCCGTATCGACAAGCTCTTCTTTACAATTCATCACCTCTAGATCAAGCAACATTAGGAGAGTTCTCAATCTTATACAAATCAGAATTAGACATAAAATTTTGGGTGTTACGCACGAGAAGACTTTTATTATTAAGAGGGGAAAAAATGAATTCTTTGGATGCGGACGAAGGACATAAATTTTGAGTTCTCATTTGCTACTATATTGAAAAGTTACTTTGAAGTACTTGTCAAGTAGGTAACTTGGATAAAAAAAAAATGAAAATCTCATTCATCTCAAAGAAAATGTTGGCTGTAAAAAAACCGATTCTTGGCCAGTTGGCCCTTTCTTCTCTCAGCCCGGAAACAAAGCACGGTGGAAACCAACCAGCAGCAAGTAATTTCATAAATGGAAACAGAGGGAGGAATAAATGGAAGAAGCAGTGCTTTTTCCGTCCGGCATGCCCTCCGACTACTAAACGTGAAATGGCAAACTCTGAAAGAAGGAGATAGATCGAAATGACAGCACTACTCTACTCATCATGAAAATATTTCTTCTCTTCTGAGCATTGCATGCTGCAAAATTTGTACTCTGCTGCCGCTGGAAAAGAAAACAAACAAACGGGAAAAAACCGAAATGGGGCCAGAGGTTGTCACGCAGGCCGGCGTGCCACTCAGCCACTGGTTGAACCTGGTTCAACCTATATCAGTCATAAAATCGGCATGACACCACCGGTATGACCGGCATGATAGATATACGAATCTTCAAGTAAAATAATCTTACCTTAGTGAATTTAATTGATAAAAAGTAGTTTATTATTTATTTTATGGGTTAAAAAGTTAAATGTTGATTCTATTTGTTTGATTCAAGTACAAATATTTAGGTATTGACGTTAAATGTCGTGTTTAAATATGAGTATTTGTAATATTAACCGGTATGAACCGGCACAAACCGATATGTACCACCGGTCGAACCATTCCACTTGCTAAACCGACACACTGGTATAAACTGGTTTGACAACCTCGCCAGACTTTCAGGCATAGCCCGACCCATGAATTGGTTGCGGGTAATAACCAACGGTAGGTTGAAATGCTCAAAATACGAAACACCCAACAACAGAAGAAGTCTCTTTTTTGGTGAAAACACACTCTCTCTCTCTGTTTCCTGTTACTGAGACTCAAAAATTATGACCCTACCGCCAATTTCTACAGTTCCCATCAATGTTCTCGGCGTAATTAAACAGGATCCCCTGCCCACCCTGCTATTCAATTTCCCCTTCTGATCAGCGTGGACGAAAAAAAGAATATGAAGAAGACGAAATAGGTGAATGGGGTCTCATTTCATTCGTTAGCAGTCAGCCTGAGCTTTCGGACGTGACTAGCATTTACCAGCTTCACCAGTTTTTGCTACTGTTCTTGTTTCATTTTTCAAATGTCGATTTAAAATCACTACTGGAATTTTTTTTTTTTTTGGCGCAGGTCTTGGCATTTGTACAGTACTGTTTGAAAGAATTAATTAAGGAGCAGCTCTGTACCATAAATTGTCGGCATTGTAATCGAAACAAGGAAATAAAGGGAAGGATTGCTCTCTGTTATGCTATGATCATCATCATCGTCGAATTACGCATATGTAACATTAAAAAAACCAACCTTTAACCAAAAAAATTTTGAAAAACAGAGCACACGTAATTTCAAGAGGATTGTTCCACCTATCTATCTATCTATCTGTTTTACTCTATACTCTGTGTGCTGTATACAGTTTGCCCGTCACATTCTGCAGAATCAGTGGAGCCAGACGATTTCGTTACTTATTTCAGGAACATTACTAGTTACCACTTCACCACAGTACACTACCATTCGGTTATTCCATTTCCATATCAAGCATTACTAACTTCACACAGCCTTCAACACTTGGCCACCATGTGAGCGAGCAGCTCAATAATGCAGTAGCAGTCTATGAACTAACTGACTCTCATACGATATATGTGACCACACTACTGATCATACCAGACTGTGACTCTGCCTAGAATCTAAAAAGAAAAAAGGACCCGCCAGATAGTGGCTAAGGGCTAAGGTAAAGCTTTTTCCTTTTTACGGAAGAAAAAAGGCGAAGCATTTCAGAGACTCTGCCTGTGTATTGTCAATCAAAGTATGATAAAAGGTAGAGAAGTAAAAGTACCATTTTTTTCTTCTTCCATTCATTCAAATGCAAATGATTGTAGTAAGTAATAACTCGGAAGAGCCGGGGAGTCCCCAGATCATGCCATGCTGTGGGTTCAGATGATGGAAGTCCCTTACTCGATCTCGCCACTCTCTCGTCTTCTCGATGGTCCCGTCGCAATTGGCACCTGGGTAATCCTGTCGGGGTCAGTTGGTAAAAAGGAGGAGAGAATCTGTGAGTATGTAATACAAACAAATACTAAGTACTGTGATGACTATGGCCAAGAAAAAATAAGCCAACAGTTTGGCCAAACTTCTGCACACTTCATGTTGAACATAATGGTTTTTTTTCTGACTGAGTACAACGAATCCCGACTTGGAAGGAATAGTAACCAGGTGAAATTGGGGAGCTGAAGGAGTTGTGGGATCATAAACACTATGTTTGGGAAGGGATGTAAATGGAAGGGGGTGCAAGTTTGGAGGGGTAAACACAAGTTCCAAGGTGTTTACCCCCGTTTGGTTATTTTGTAACAGTAGGGGGGTGCAAAACGTGAGCGTAAATTCACTGTTTCGGTTTACCCCCCAAATTGGGGTGCAAGGGAAGGAAGGAAGGGAGGGGGAAGGGGGAGGAGGGGAATTATGAATTTTTAATTAGATTATAATTACATAATAATTAATATTATTAATTTTTTCTTATATCTATATTAGTGTAGAAGTTGTTTGGGGTTGACCGTTTGACTCAGAGAGCAAGTTTGTCAATGTTCGCCTCGTCAAATCGATATCTCTTAGTTGACCCGAATTTGCATTGAAAATTAGAGATAAGAAGCATTTGTTGAAAAGATAGAGAGGAACAGTTTAGTTAACTCGATTTACTTTAATAAGTAGTTAAAACTTACAGATTCGAACGTGTTTGACTAAGTTTGACCATATTCAATTTAAAGTTAGGCACGAGAACCCCCTTAGGATGACCAGTTACGAGTTGGATTTCGAGTTTCGAGGTTGCTCGACCAATGATTATTATTGTTGCTATAAATAATTATATTTGAGCATTATTATATAATAATTATTTTTATTAAAATTATTTTTATTTATTATTTTTATTTATTATTTTTATTATTATATATTGAATTTTCATGTTATTATTTTGTGATAATATTTTATAAATTGATAAATCTATTTTATAATAATATAATTACTTACTTTTTACTCTATTTGCACCCCCCTACTTTTTCATCCAAACAACAATTTACCCCTCCACCAAGTTGCACCCCCTAACAATTTACCCCTCAACTTGTACCGCCTCGAACTTGCACCCCCCTTGTTGCCAAACATAGTAAAAATGTACAGAGAGCCTGAATCCTTCAATACTACAGTGAACCAAGCGGCTAGCCTGCACTAGAGTACGCTTAATTTCGTGATGACATTGATGAGATCCTTTCCCATTCACAGCTTTGTTAAGCTGCAAAGCAGCAATTTGGTCAATTTAGGAGGGGAAAAGGAGGCATATGACCAGAGTGTAGGTGGAATAAGGGACTGTTCTAATTCCTGCCATCTACATCAAACCCAGCCCCAGTCCAGCCAGGTGATCTTTTGGGGACAGCACCAAGAACGCCCCTTCCTTTTCCTTGGACTTGAGCCTTCTTCTTAGCTCCTCCTGAAGCAGGCTGCTGTTGGGTTGGCCCGTTGGGGGCTTGGCTGTTCTGTTCTTGGTTCGCGGCGTTTCCAGTGTTCTCGTTACTATCTGGTGCTGTTGGTGGAGGAACTGAGGAAGCACCTGTTGCCGTGTTGTTCTGTGTTGGTCTCACTGGTTGTCCACTCTGAAAGAACATATAAATTGCAAAGCAAAACCTGTAAGCAATCTCGTTTTGTACATTCTAAATTATTTAATTATGGGCTTCTTCACCTTAACTAAAGGGGTGCAGTGCAGGATATAGTGTTGAATGGAGTGCAAGGAACTATTTTGAAGTCTTTACTTATAGTTAGTGACCTGGAGTGCAATTATTAATGCAGTAGTTACGCTACATGATAAATTGCCCTTGCACTAGCTATCATAAGCTCACAAGAATGCAGAGATTAAATGATTTGGTCTCATATGGGGATCTTACATGAGGCGAAGCAGAAGATGCTCTGTTTGGATTTAAAGCTTCCAGTCGTCTTTTTAATTCCTCAAGTCTAGTAAACTGCGAGGAACTGCTCTCTTGGACCTGATAAGGCCAACACATAAGAAAGCGAGGAAGAAGATGATAAAGGAAACAACAAGACTCTTAATTTAACTGATATCCCTAGATCAAGATTCATACCAGTTGATTCAAGTCTTCACATAACTTCTGCTTCATTGATTCCTCGTCTTTCAAGGCCTGAACTGCTGCTTCCCATGCCTAAAGAAGAAAAAGATACATATGCCATTGTCAGTCACAAAACAGTATTACAAATCAGTTGGATTACAAAGTAACCTGCTTTAAGTACAGAAATAGCAATGTAGAGGATGTAAGCTGAGGTGATTCATGAACTAAGGGGGGCCAAACCTTCCGTGCTTGTTCTTCTTTCACCTTGGCTTGGTGAATCTTTTCACTTGAAATTTCGATTTTCTTCCTCAGATGCTCGAGTGCTTCAGTCATCAAGTGGGATTTCATCACAGTAATAGCAAAGTCAATATGAAATAAAACAGACACATGAACAAGCAGAACCTGACAAATAATGAAACAGTGAACAGCATCGACATACCAGCTTTCTTAGGTCCAGCAGTTAGTTTCATCTCCATGGATAGATTTGCCAGCTCCCGCTCAACACCGAGCAGCATCGACCTGTTTTCTTCGATGTATCTGTAAGAAGAGTGTTTGATGGTCAATCAACGGTGAATGATTACTATCATCCAGTGGAACACTAACGATCATCTTTGCTTGATCAGAGAGGTGACAGACAAACTCAAGCTACTTTAACCTGTAGACTATGCTGGTCATCTGACCGCAGAACAGCACGAAAATTAAACAATTGATCCTGATGACTGTCGCAAATTTCTCGAAGATCTTAACCTCTAGCCAGCAACTACACCAATTTCGTTCAGAGCAAATGTAAACTCTAACTCTTGAGTCCCAACATTATCGACTACCACGAAACAATGAGCACGGTGACCACTGAAGCAATCAGGATCTTCAACGCCTACTAGGAGCCCGAATTCGAGTTGGAAGTAGTGCACAGTAGTAGATCCAAAAAACGAAACAGAATCGCTGACAGTATTGAAGAACTTACTTGTGCAATTGAAGCTGCTCTTGTGCAATTACCTGAAAACACACAAATCAAACAAACCGCATTGGGAAAAGTCGAACAGTCAATGCAAAAACCAAAACCATGAGGATAGAGAGAGACTGAGAGAGGAACCAAACCTTCTCGGTATAGGCGATGATCGGAGATTCTCTGGCGAGACCGTCGGGCCCGATCTCAGGCTTAAGGGAAGGATTCGATGCCATTTTCGCCGGAAAGAATGTGGAAATGAAAGAAGCAAGAAGTTCGGATCTCCGGCGCCGTGCAAATCAAGATCCCGCCAAAGTCAGCCGCAATTGCGAACTTGTATGTATCTACTCTCAGTTTGTTTATCGTCTCTCTAGTAGTCGGTGTCGGTCCGGCCGCGGGCTATCAGCCGTCTTCTCCCTCCTCTTCTTCTCTCCGTCGTTTCTGAGCTGGCTCCGATTCGCAAAATTATTTCGGGGGGTTTCAGACGAAACAGTGGGCTTTAAGCCCATAACTCGGCTCAGTTAAAAAAAACTGAACGACGTGGGCCTCGTCATAATCCTTCGCCCATCGTTCTCGTGACTCGCATCAAGTCCACGTGCGAAGGGGACGTTGACAATTAGACTCGTGCACATGGTTGGAAAGTGCAGTGATTAATAGCTTATTGGGCACGCAACTCCAAAGCAACGGGTAGCAAATAGTATTCAAATGGGAATGGATTTGGACCCGGTACTTAGAACAGGGAATAGACAATTTCTGATGTGTTTTTGCTGACTTATAAATCGAAATTTGGTGTTTCGAAACGAAATGTCTCATGATTCCTGTCCAGTAAGTGCTCGACTCGAAACTTCGTATGGAATTGACGTTCAAGCACCTACTTAGCGCGTTTGGATGTTCCCGCATGTCGTCGCCAATGTGTGGGTGGCCATTGGATCCCTTCCGACTTAGGCCGATGATTCGCATCTGCTAGGCCTACCGAGTGTGATATCACTACTCGGTCAACACGATCTAGCACACCTGATAGAGCAGATGCTCATCTCGACTCACTTGCAACCCTACTAATAATGACATAGTATACTTGAAAATAGGGGTTACACTTGTGCTGGGCTAGTTCAATTTTATTGGTCAAAAGCTGTATACAAACGCTTTAACTATTAGAGAATTTTGCTCAAAACATGCAAGGTGAAATCAGCAACTCAAAAGTCAAGAAAAAGGATCAAACAAAACTTGTCTTGGGTCTCTCAGCAAGCCAAACTTCAGGAAGAAACTTGCTTTATGAGTTCTAGGACGGCTTCCTTCGTGGGGAGGGCAGGAATTGCGCCTCTCTCTGTTACCGTCACAGCGCCACAGGCATTGGCGAAGTAGAGAGCTTCTTTTAACCTCTTTTCATCCTGAAGATAAGACACACAGATAAGAAACTACACAGTTCAGTACTGTTCCAAAAGGATATCTTTCGTACGGTTTTCTGTCTCGGTGTTCGATTAAAAATCTTACCTTGAGAATACTTGGGTCTGAAGCTAGGCTGCTGAGGAGGCCACCAACAAATGCATCACCTGCACCAGTTGTGTCAACAGGTTTGACTTTCACTCCAGGAACTCTGCCTTTGAACTCCTACATTGAACTCAGATAATGTAAATTTTTCACAGGCTTCTCATCAGATCTAATGTACTTGCATTCAGCCTTATAGATTTTACCTTGGTGTAATATCTACAGCCATGTGATCCTTCAGTTACAACCAGAAGCTTCAGATTGGGATGAAAAAGCTTCTTTAGGACAACATTATCATCATGGGGATCATCACCTCCTGTTAAAAATACAATCTCATCCTCACTTATCTGTTCATTCAAAACACCAGTGTGAGTTCCAAGTAGGTTCAACACAATAAGCAGAATCTCATAGTTTCTCTAAGACTGCACCTTAATAACATCAGCCTGGTCCCATATGCTCATGATTCCTTCCTTAGCAGCCTCTGCTGATGGCCATAACGCCAATCTCAAATTTGGATCGTACGAGAGAATTCCACCGGAAGTTTTGACAACTTTCAGTGCAGCGATATGAGCTGATCTGCATGGTTCTGAGATCAAACTAATGGAACCATAGTGGAAGACTTTAGCCTGCAATTAGCATCATCCAGAAATGAACACCTTCCCCCCAAGACTTATATTAAACTTAAAGCAAATGGCTACAGATATTCTTATAGATGCACAAAACCAGTACCCAAAAAAAGCAAATATACCTTCTTGAGGATGTTTATCTCAAGCTCTGATTCCTTGAGTAGCATGTCTGCACTTGGATGTCGGAAAAACAAGAACTCGCGTTCTCCATCGGATCTAAGTGTAACGAATGCCAGTGCTGTCCTTGCATAGGCATCAAATCGCACTCCAGAGTTGTCAACACTATTTTGTTTCAAGATATCATCCAACATATGCCCAAATTCATCATCACCCAACTGAAATGGAAACAGAGGATTTTTTAGTTCCAGCCAAGTCAGTTAATAACTAATTCATGGCAGCCATACACTGATGACTGAACTAGGGATATGCTGGCTAAGAAATTGAGCAAGAGGAAGTTTTGCTCTTCGTTTAACGTAAGTCTATTACTGAAGCCACATTTTCAACTGAACATAGAAGCTCCAACATTCAGACAGTGAATCACTTCCATATCAGGCCAAAAACCAAAATACAGAATCATTAATCGAACTGCCTGCATAAGTTATAAACCTTGATCCATATGGCGTTCAAGTGTATAACTTGTTGGATAATGCTCATACAGCAAATTTATTAAATGAAGGTAAAGGTTGAAACTTTGAGATGGTGCATGCATGGGAAACTTAATGGACCTTCTGAGCAAGTAATTCATCAAATAGTACCACTATCTAGTAAAAGAAAAGGGATAGACCTAAATGACAACCCAAAACCCATTGAATTGCACCTTGCCTATAAAAGCTGAGGAACCGCCTAATCTCGACACACCAACAGCGACATTTGCAGGAGCCCCACCAGGAGCCTTCTTGAAAGCAGGAGCTTCAGCAAGTGAAACACCATTAACTGTTGGGACAAAGTCAATCAGCATCTCCCCAAAACATACAACCAGTGCTTTGCCATCTTGAGAATTTGATCCGGGATCTTTTGGTGTAGCTACAGAAAGAATTGAAATCACTGACATCAGAACAGATTTGCAAGCGACAGAATGTTCGATCAGTGACCATAACTGAATCGAAAATAACAGTTAATGCCCATTTCCAACCTTTCCAAAGGGGGTTAATGAGGATAAAAGTAAGATTCCTGAATTCAGCCCTTCTGAATTCTACTCATATTATTCTCATTTCCCACTTCCCCTTCTCAAAAATTCTTTGGCTTACCCCATATATGTTTGAGATTCAATTGGAGAATATCATTGCGCAGTAGGAACAGTTGGAATGGAAATCAGAAAGGGGAAAACAGCATAGAAGACAGCACAAAGCAACGGTTCCATATCAGACACTCGAGAATCAACATTCCTTAAGGAACTACAACAAGGGACAAACTTTTTCCAGAAAATTGATCCTTAGCATAACGCTACATTCATGCAACTCCGGCTATATGATTTGAACCTCTGAAAAAGGATCAAGTAAAACCAGATCCCAGCAGGAACTAAACTAAGAGCCCCATCTCAAGCAACTAACGGTTCGAAGCTGTAAATAAGCTCCGGAGAGCAAACCCAGATGCGAAATTGAAGTAACCATGGTGGCAAAGGCAAAGGCATAATCAAGCAGAAGAAACAGACCTGGGGCGCGATTCTGGGCCATATCTAGGGATTGAACTGTGAGTGAGAGAAGGTAGGATCGGATCTTGAACCGATGGAACGAGGAGGAGGAAAAAATATGTTAAAACTTAAAAGGTTTTGGTCGCGGGACAGAACTCGGAAGCGACGGTTGCAAGGTTTTCTGCTGTCTTAATTGCAAGAATGAAAACCCTTCACGGAAACTAATAAAAAAGGTCACATCGAGGAAGAAAATAAAGGAAGAAGTGCAACCTTTGAAATAGACTAATCACATTATTTGTAAGTTGTAACACAGATACTTAAACCATCTTAAACATATCGAATCCGAAATTACATTACCAACTAATCATTTTATCAAAGTAAACTTATTTAAGTTAATAATGTCAAAGTGCAAGCTCTCCTAATTGGTAAAGAATATCGTACAAAATCCAAAACTACAAAATAAAAAATGGATCGATCCATTTTAATTTTTAATCACATCTAACAACTCAAATTAATTCCCAAAAAAAACATAGGAGAGGTGAACGGGTAATTCCGCATCCCCTATATTTTCTGGTTCTTTGTACTTACATGGATCCAGAGGAGAGAGAAGACATTTTTTCCAATATTATATTTTTATTAATCAGCTCCTATCTTATTAATTTTAACTCGGAATTTGAAAAAATTACATAGAAAAAATACATTAATTATGATCTTCATACTTATATCCATTTTTTATATTTTAAGAAAAAAAAAACAACTCTTCAAAACATAAAATGGTTATTCTTGAAGTTAAAAAATAAAAGGGGATTGCATGAGTACGTACACCATATGAGCGAGAATGCTAGAAACCATGGAGAGGTTATTGTTATTAGCTATGTTTTCAACTCGACCAAATGTTGAACTGAAAAAGTTAGTTGTTCATGGTTAAGCGGTTAACTGATATAGAATCGTTAATTAACTGTTGATAGATTCGTTCATGCATTATAAAATAAAAGGCATCTAATATATAAATTTATGACTGAATTGATCACTCTAACCATGAACCATTCCAAATTCATATAATCTATCACCAAATGTTCTAACAAATCATTCAAACTATATCACGAAAGAAATCATACTTTTCTATTTCAAGTTATTAATTAGACTAGCAATCCATAGTGGACAACAGAAAGCCGACAATCAAAGTGTTTTCTCTTCATTTTTTTGTAGTTACAATAGTCAACCAGTAAAAACAAAGTGGTTCAGCTGGTTTCATGTATAACCGTAAAAAATTGTTCGGTCCATCGCAAAACGTGCAAGCAAAAGAACTAGATCGCTATTGTAATTGGTTTGATAGTTTTACTGGTCCAGTCACTGATCTAATTCGGTTCTTATAACAATGGACTGATTACCGACTCCTAGTAGCCACCGTAACCACCACAGACAAGTTGGATATTTAAAAAGTAGTATTTATTAATTACCTTTTTATTAAAATAAAATTTGTAAAGTTACATATACATATTAAAATTTTCTCTCCCAATTAGCTCTCTCTCCGGAATGCGTTAGGGTGGTAACTAAAATTCTAGTAGCCACCAATCCATGGCTACATCCGTATCCACCATTTTTTTTTAAATCTCACGGTTAAGATTGTTCCAGGGTAATTTCGGAAACAAAAAAGAGACAACACCAGATTATTATATATATTCTAGCCAAATCCTACTTCTATCCTCCCTCCAATCAAACCCGCCGCAAGCTTCCATCGAGGTCGGGAGGAAGGATGATTATGCATAGCTCCGCTGATCGACTTCGTGCAGCCGCCGCCGCCGCCTCCGACTCCGTGTAGCCGCCGCCGCCACCAACTTCGTGCATCCGACGACGATGACTCTGTGCAGCCCACAATGATGACTCCATGCAGTCGACGACGACCACGTGCAGCCGACAGCGCCACTGTCTTTCTCTCCGGGTCGGCGACTGTTTGTTTCTCTGATGGTGAATCGGCGAGGGGTTCGACGGCTCTGTATCGTTTCCCGCGACGGCGACGGTTTGTTTCTCTGTATGGTGAAGACGGTGCACTCGCGAGGTTGATTTTGTCATGAACCAGTTGATCCCAATAACTCGAGTTGTTGGGAGAGGTTCAATCGTGGATCATATACCACAACACTAACACGCCCCCTCAAACGAAAGCCACTCAAAAGGGCTTGAAGTTTGCACAGGTCTGAAGACAAGAATACCATGTGTTTAACAAATGGGGGTCACCGGGAATCGAACACAAGACCTCTCGGTCACAGAAGACTTTGATACCATGTCATGAACCAGTTGATCCCAATAACTCGAGTTGTTGGGAGAGGTTCAATCGTGGATCATATACCACAACACTAACAAATTTCACCTCCTCCGGATTCTGAGTCGGCTATTGGCGAGATTTGATGCATTGATCTATTGTTTTGGTACTTATCTTCTCACATGTATAGCTTGGTGTGGAATGGTAGTGTTCATTGGTATGTTTGCAATGGTAGTGTTCCAATTTTATGCAATGGTAGTGTTCCAGCTTTGGTAGTGTTCATTGGACTTTTAGTGTGTTCATTGGTATGTTTGCAATGACTGAAATTTATACCAAACTAATCAGACACAACAATATGTTGCACAATAAGGCAAAATCAATACCATTTCAATAATGATAATCACAATACCAATACCAATCCAATTCATACCACCAGAATCAATCCAATATTAAATTTGTATCAATACAATCTGTACAGATTTAAGACAACTACCAATGCAGATCACTACCAGTGCAGCCATACAAAGTGATTAACACGTAATAATTAATTGTTGTAATAATTGAAATGGTGGTTTAATTGTTGTAATAATTACTTTTCATAATTATCTCTCCCTAATTATCACATAATTAATATGATAATTATGATTATAATAAAAGTAAAATACCATTTCTATCCTTAGTAGCCACGGTGATTACTAATACCAAGTAATCACCATAACCTGTCCCCTCTCTCCCCCTCTCCCTTCATTAGTTCTGCACCCCTTTTCTATTCTCCGACCACTTCTCTGCCAACTTCTCAATTCTTCTCTGTCTATGTGTAGACGAACCAATACCACCGCAAAAATAGAGCATATAATCACTACCAAATCATAAAAGAACACTAACCAAAAAGAATATTATTACACAAAAGTCAATACTGTTACAATATTAACCAATACTAGTCCAAACTTAATCAATACCAGTACTTATTAATCTATACTATTGTAGATTTGATTAATACTAACACATAAAAATAAATACCAATATGATAAGATATTACCAACACAATAAAATTAATACAAAAAGTAATACCATTACATAAAAATCAATACAAATGGGAAAAAGTACCAATACAAGGCAAAAACTGCCATTATGAAAAGTTATACTAGTACAAGAATCAAACCAATACAATTTTAAAGAGCAACCAATAACACTATGAATATCTTGAAAACCAATATCATATTAAAAAGTAACCAATATCATTGCACGAAGCTTGAAGTAGGGGTGGGCGTTCGGTCGGTTCTGTTTAAACCGAACCGAATTAGTACATGGCGAATTTCCGAATCAGCCTGCACCCCAACTGAATTCGAACCAAGCTATAATTTGGTTCGGTTCGACCAAACCGAATTATAGCTCGGTTCGGTTTTACTGTCCAGAACCAAAATTGTAGCTGCTGCCCCATTTTTTCCTTCTGCCTTCAGGGCCTAGTTTGCTGCATTTTGGGCCGGCCCATGCTGCCTCAATTTGGTGATGCCGAGAGATAGGAGAGGCGGAACCCCTAGGTTTCCACTTTCCTCCCTCAACTCTCAAGGCTCAAGCTATCTTCTATCCCCTCTTCTTCTTCTATCTTCTTCGTCGACATTGGCCGCCGTTGCCACTACTGCCCGCTTGCTCGTTGTTGGAGTGTGCCAGATCACAAAGACAGCAGGTAGAGTCTCTGGTTTCGTCGGGAGGAGCAGGTGGACTCAAGGAGGCTAGGTTTCGCCGTGAGAAGTAGGAGAAGTCAAGGAGGGATGATTCGAATATGATTTGGGTGCGGAGGAAGTCATCAGATTTGTCTTCTCCATAATCTCCACCCTCCCCAGATTCTCCGGCAGAGGAGGAAGATTGGACGAGTAGCAGCAGATCTGTTGGAGGCTGCCGAGGAAGCCATCAAATTCAACTTTTCTGAATCTTCACCCTCTCCAGATTCACCGAGGAGGAACATTTGACCAGTGACGGCAGATGCTGTTGGATGCCGCCAAGGAGTTCGTCGGAGCTGGATGGCCAATGAGGGACAAGGTTGAGGTAGTTCGGTTTGTCGGAATTCGAGTTCGGGTGCGCAGACCCTGTATTCTGAACTATGGCCTTTTGTATTCCGAATTTCGAACCGAAGAGTAATAATTCGGTTTCGGTTCGGTTGTACTCGGGTTCGGTTCGGGTTTACCGAACCGTATGCCCACCCCTAGCTTGAAGTCAAGGCCTACCAATGCAGAGGGGAGGAGGAATATTTTTTTGTTTATAAAGATCTGGGGTGATAACTGATATATACGAAAAGTCATATTTTAAGGAGAGTAATGAAATGCAGTTATTATCATTTTTCAAAATTACTCTTAATCAATCACGACGGTGAGCATAAAAATTATGAGAAATGAGATATAAGTTGCCACGATGAGTCGATGACTATCACTTTATTAGTAGCCACCTTACAAATAAAAAGGGATTGCATGAGTACGTACAGCATATGAGTGCGAATGCTAGAAACCAACGAGATTAGTTTTCGTTGCCATATTACATGAAGATTCGTGTACAAACATGTCTCAACTAATAAAGGCCCTTAAATGTCAACCACAACATATGATTCACATAGTACATAAGATTCATTACTGCATTCATGGGATACACATATATCCATCATATTGTGCTTATTATCGGTTTCCACATATAAACATTACTTACAGGAACCTTAATTATTCAATTAACAGTTATATATATATATATATATATATATATATGGTTCATCGTCTTTTCAGTTTTCCCATATCTAGCTAGGTTTAACATTAATATATGGACCAAGAGAGCTTGGCCTAGCTGCATATATGCGCGCCACGTCTGCTTACTGCTATACTTTAATCATATATCCATCAAATGAAAGACGCCAAGCATGTTCCTACGGTTGCATCCGCCAGCTACAGCAGCTGTATGCTTCCTTCTCATCAGCAGCAACCGGAGCCACCTGAGATCACGTTATCTCACAAGAGATTAGCAAAGAAAAAAAAGCTTAAACCCGTGATCATGAAGAAGGGATAGTAGATACATAGCTTCTGGGAAAGTTGACAAATTAGTACCAGGTCCTCTTAGAAAGTGGGAGCTGCTGCTGCATATGCTGCTGTTGGTGGATGTACCATTATGTGCTTGTTTTTGGCTATCTTGCTCTTCCTGGTAGGTCCAACAACTCCTCCTCCTCCTCCTCCTCCGTGATCATGATGATGATCACCTCCACCAACTGATTGATGACATTGCCCTTCCTTTAGCTGCAACAGCACATTAATGCACCATCCATCAAATTCAAACAGCTACCTTTTAGAATCAACTACCAAAAACCCTTCTCCCCAAAAGTGGGATAGACACAGTCCATGAGCCGACCACTATGAGACCTTGATTGGGGGAAAGAAAGAAAGAAAGAAAGAAGAAGCACAGACCTCATTCTGCAGCTGTTTATTCTCTTCGCCAAGATCATGCTCCTACAAGTTTGGCAAAATAATCCCGGGGAACAAGGAAGGAGAGGTTACAACATAAATGGGCAAAACTCATCCCTTTAAAATGGATTCAAACACGGTGGAAGCTTAGCAAGCCCTTTACCATTTTCCGCAGGTCTTCCAGCCTTTGCAACAGCACTTGTGTCTGCACAATAAGAAGGTTAAAAAAGAAAGAACATCAATGACTCAAATTAAAGCATATATATATGTGTATGACTTCTCCTTTCTCCTTTCTCATTTTTACCTTTTTTTGCCTAGCTCGGGAGAGAGCCCTGTCCAGCTTCCTCTCGATCTTGAGCAACTCTTTCACCCCCAGTGTTCCAATATCCTCTCCATGGAAATGCCTTCAATCATTATAACCAACACATCAGCAACTATATATGTAACTGTAGATCAGACACTAATGGAGAGTGGACATATACATATACCTATGAGAACGTTGCAGCGATTCACATTTCTCGTTCAACTTGGAAACCTCTACGCACAAGTTCTGCACCGATTACCAACCCAAACTTCAACCAAAAGAACATCCCAACCGAACTGAACTCGTCTGAAAGGAAGGAGAAGAAGAAGATGGAGGTGGAACCTGTAAGGATGTTCCAGTGTCAGCAGCAGAAGGGTTTCCCCCTTCAGCATTGTTGTTGTAGTTGCACTGCCTGTATCGCACAAGGGTTTTGCTCACCCTGAAAATCACAATTTATAGTTAGTCAGCCAGATCAGAAAGGAACTGGGTCTGGAAACTTGAATCACTCTAAAGAAATGGGGTGAAATCAAAAAGTGGTCGTGAATGAGACTCTTCATGATAAAAAAAGAGAGATCAGAGAACCCTGGACATAAAAAGAGCAATGTGCAGATAATCAAGCGTGAACGGTAGTGCAAATGGCCATACTCCTGTTCACAGAGAAAAGCAGTATAGCTAGTACTTAGTTTCTTCTGACTACTGATAAGAACATACATTGATTACATGAGCTGGAAAAAGAGAGAAACTAAACCAATTGAAGAAAAAAAAAGGGGAAAGTAAAACGTGTCAAGAACCCATTGCTTGGATTCCTGTGTGTCACTGTTCCTGCTTCGCCATTCCCCTCTCCGGCCCTTCTCATCTCATCAATCAGTACTGATCTCTCTGCATCTGTCCTATTTCATTAGTTAGAAAGGCATACGATACGTACGTACCCAGAGGAGCCGAACTCGGAGAGCTTGCCGCGGCTGGAGAAGACGATGAGGGCGACCTCGGCGTCACAGAGAACAGAGAGCTCAGAGGCCTTCTTCAACAGCCCATTCCTTCGCTTGGAGAAAGTCACCTGTCGATTCACCCTGTTCTCGATCCGCTTCAGCACCACTTTCCCTCGACCCATTTCTCTATCGACAACGACATCAATCTCATTTCCTTTGTTGTTGTTATATAGAGGGGGAAAAAAAACCTAGCTATATCGAAATCTAGCTCTAATTATGAATATATTGACTCCTCCACTTGATGAAGAAGAGTACTCTTTCTTCTCTCGGCCGGTCTTCTCGGGGAAAGTTAATATGCTAACTTGAATATTCGTTAGCAGATACTAACTGATATCCAAAATACATGAGTTAATATCCAAGTACTAAAGTATTTAGTGAGCACAGATTAGTATTTAAAATTTGCTAACTCATATCCACCATGAATCAACTATTATCCCAAATTCACAAACTAATATCTAGACAACACAGAATATTATCCAAACAGCACATAATTAGTAACCAGATAACACATAAGAGTATCCAGATAACCCATAAAAGTATCCATATTGAATACTAGTTGGTTGATTGTGGATATTAGTTAGTATCTGCTATATGAATACTAGTTTGTGATGTTTTGAATACTAGTCTATGTTATTTTGATACTTAGCAGACTTGGATATTAGTTTATACATTTTGGATATTAGTTAGTATATACTAACGAATCTTCAAGTTAGCATAAAACTAGGATGGGTCTTCTCCCCCCTTTTCTTTTGTTCGAACGCAGAACCATTATTAATTGGTGTACTGTACTCCCAACGCTATTTGATTATTCGATTTTAGGGTTCCCCCCAAATTCATGAAACTATTTAAGGACAAATTACAACAGTATTTTTTTTATTGATTTCAATACTTACCATTCAAGGTGTTGTCTAGACTTTCTTTAATTTACAACTTTTTTTTTCGTAAGATATTTGCATAAGTTTTACTTAGTGTTTTAAACATTACGAAAGACTTATCGAATTTGATACATACAAAATAGCTATATATACAGAAGTTTTACGTAACTGTTATAGAATGATGGTATATATGTAAATCAACCGTAATGTGGTGTCTAATAATTAAACCTATGTGCACAAAACATCACATTTGATTAACAGTTTAGTTAATAATAATAATAATAAATTCGTTCAAACTTAAACAGCTAAGTTACGTTCCTGGGGTTTTTACAAGCGTGGTTTTTTTTAACAAATGATCAAAACGACTTTTCATACATTCTTATAATACTGTATAACACGTCATACGAATGGCTAATAACGACCATAAGAGCAATTATACTCATCTCAGTGAAAGTTACGTGGCTTACAAAGGATCTAAAATTAAGTGGATGCCACCGAATGCTTAAAATTGTACATCTCAAAACCTCAACCTAATTATCGTAAGAAAGACAAGTTTATAACCTAATTTTCACTATACAATTGTAGGTATAAACTGGATAAAATTAACGACACAAAATTTGTAACCTAATTTATTTTTCCGGGTTTGATAATGTCCCTTGCCAGTGTCAGTATGGAATCGATTTCTTCTAGCACCCAGCAGATCTCCAGACCTAAATCCAGCAGATAACTACCATCGATCATTGCAATTTTCATGTACGGTATTATTATAATTAACCCTACCAGAAAGACAGATGTACAGTGTTATAAAGACAATTGCTAGCTAGCTATAGTAGTAAAAAAAAAAACATCCCTAATAGTGTCAATTTAAATTCGCCATCTGTTGGTCGACGTACGTTCATGGTCACTGTTGTATTCTTTCTTTCTTTCACTGGCATGGCTAGCTACATAGAGAAAATGAGAGAAGAAGCTAGCTGTGCTGACACGTGCCATGAAGGGGTACGTTTTGAGTTGGGTGGTGGGGTTGGGGTTAGGTTAGGGTTAGTGATGGCATTAGAAACCCAAACCCATGGGTACGCAACATGATCCAATTCAGTCAAAGTGGATTAGATTCGGTATCGACGGGTTGAGTTGGTTTTGGGTTTTGTCAAAATCCAAGGCGCTTTCCACTCGATCTGAAAAAAAAACTTCATTTGTATATAAAATGAGCAATATTCATAATTTGTTTATGTTATTACTTATTAGGTTGGATATCGGTATAAAAATAGTATGAATGATTTATGGATGTTATTGTCTTTATAGATATATATATATTTATTAACGAACAAACCACTTGGTCCCAATAACTCGAGTTGTTTGGAAAATGATTTGTTAGGTTTTTTTTTAAATCTCTCGTACGCGCTCTCAAACGAAGCTGCAACTTATGAGTTTTTTTATAGTTTGCTCAGGTTGGTCATATCATCTCTTGTGCTAAACCATTGTGTTAAATAGGGTTCGCCATAAGATTCAAAACCATGACCTCCCGGTCGAAGGCTCTGATACCATATTAACAAACAAACCACTTGATCCCAATAACTCGAATGGTTTGAAATGGTTTGTTAAGTTTTTTTATCTCTTATAATATTTATAGGAAAATTTTGGATGTTAATACGTAATGCGATAAAGTTGGTTGAAGAAATAATGTGTAGTTATACTCGTGAATTATGAACACATGCATTCATGGGTACCCTTTTAGTGAATTTTTATAATGGGTACAACTACTAGAGTGAGTTAATGTTCAAAGAAACCCAACTCATTGCCGGAGGGTAGTAAACAGTACGAAGGGGAGTAGGGTTAAGAGAGTGGTTGGTCTCCAGCTAGGACGAGCCATTGGCATGCCACTGTCTGCTAGGGATGACAACAAAATCCGAACTCATGGGTACCTTATCCAATCCAACTCGATCAACGCGGGTGAAACCCGTGTTGTCAGGTTCGGGTTTAAACCCGTTACACCGTTCATCGTGTTGGGTTTGAGTTTAGAGATACCTGACCTGTGGATACCCGCCCACACTTATTCTCTCACCCTACTCTCCCCAAATCCTGCACTAATTCTAATTTCTCTCAATCTAACTCTCACGATACGCACAACTCACATGTCGCCTCCCCAGTCCCCACTCTGCTCTCTCCCCAAAACCCCTCTCCTTCCCGGTCCGACCCCCAATCCTTCCCTACTTCTCCTAGAAAGTTGACTGCATGTTTTATTTCTTACCAGCAAGGTATTGCTCCCTTTTTCCCAAAAGAAGTGGGAGAGATAAATTAATAATTAAATTTGAGCACATTATGTTTGTTGGTTTGTTGCTCTCTCACAAACAAAAAGGGGATGAACAAAAATATTAAAAATTGTGTGTTGAATTCCTAGAAGTTGAACACACCATACTTGAATTTTCTACATTACTGTTGAACAATTTATATGGATAATTTGTTTGAATTTTATAGACTGGTGTTTTATGTATGAATAATTTGTATGAGGAAATTTATGTTTAACTTTTATTTTGATAAAAAAAAATTATTGTAAATTTTTTATCACAAAAACTCATGGGTACCCATGAACCCGCGGATAGCCAACAGATTGAGTTGTGTTGGATTTAACTTTTACAAATCCAATATATTTTACTCTGAATTTTTTTGACGAATAAACCCATATATTTGACTTTAGGTTTGATAAAACCTGACCTATCCGTCCAATTGCCATCCATACTTTCTTTGTCACTCCACTAAACTAAACTGCTTGTGGAGTTTTTGTCATTTTTCCCCCAACTCTTTTGCTTTTCCGATCTAACACTCACGTGCACAGTACACTCTACCCTTAACCTGAGTACTGTACAGCTACCCACGTGTCGCTCTCTGGGCTCTCGGTTCATAATAACGAACTGGACACGTTTCCTTGGGCTTCTCCCCGCCCACAACATATGACCTCTCCGAGTATCGCTGGGCTGGGCCCGACTTTGTAAACTAGGGCCCGACTTCAAATCAAGCCCTGCTCTAGTCATCATTTCTGAAAAAACTCGAAAAAGCCGTTTGAAATGTTCATCAATCCTCACTGTCTATAATTTACTGGAAAAGAATCAAAATTTAGTAATTTATCGGTATTTAAAATTTTTAATTAAGTAAATGCCAGAGTTAAAAGTGTAAAACGAACTCGTACAAATTTCACGGCGGAGCACATGCTTTGAGAAATGGGAAGCCACATGACTACGAGATAAAAGCTTATTTTGGAAGGTTACTCAGCCCAACATGTGGCCACTCGTGAACGGTTCTTGATTTCCACAGTCCTTACGGTCTGCTGTTGATTGAAGAGTGACTCGATACTGATCTCTTTCTTTGTTTACTCACACTGATCGCTGATCAATTGTCCGCGATCAAGGCAATGGCGCCTTCTCTTTGTTGTTCGAGAGTGGAGAATGTCTTCTCCTCCGGCATATTCAAGCTTAAGAAGCAGCAATCCTGTGTTGCTGCTGCTGCTAATGCCCGGAATGGCAGCATCGCGTTGCGTTCTTCTTCTTCTTCTTCTCCGTCTTCCAGAATGTCTCTTTCTGGAGCTTCATTTTACCATTCCACCTCGCGGCCTCGTTCGTTGTCTGTGAGAGCGGCGTCTCCATCTTCTCCAGCCGCCGTCGCGGAACCGGAAGGAATCAAGGTCCGTTCGCTTGTAATTTCCCCTTTCTCTGTGTGTCGTTCCTGTCACATTTTGTCTCTTCTTCACATTGTGGTGGTATTGTTGCGCAGATTAATTCGGTGCCGACGAAGCCGATTGAAGGTCAAAAGACGGGGACTAGCGGTCTTCGTAAGAAGGTAGTTTCCGGTTACCGCTGCCTTACGTTTTCCATTTTTTCAATTCAGTCCTAACTCCTAAGTGAGTGAGTGAATTTCGTAGGTGAAAGTGTTCAAGGAAGAGAATTACCTAGCCAATTGGATTCAGGTGAGATTCTTTAGTGTGGTGTATGGATTTTCAATTTCCAGGAGATACAACTTTTTGTAGAACTGAGTTGGCCGGGTCTTATTTTGATCGAAATTTGCAGGCATTGTTCAATTCATTGCCGCCGGAGGATTACAAGAATGGATTGCTGGTACTAGGAGGGGATGGTCGTTACTTCAACATAGAAGCTGCGCAGGTCAATACTTCGTTACTTCCCAGCCCAGCTAAGTTTACTTGGTAGCATTAGCACGATTACATGGTTTCGTTGTTTGCAGATAATCATCAAAATCGCTGCTGGAAATGGCGTTGGCAAGATCCTGGTTGGCAAGTGCGTCATCCTCGCCTATCTTTTTTTAATGACGTGTTACGTTAATGCTAGAGAAAAGGGAACATTGATGTGATGGATGTCTTGCATGTGATTCATGAAAAAGATGTCTAGCAATATCTGCATTTCGGGTTGAATTCGATGCTAGAATGTGCCTAGTGCTTATGTAAATATATTTTTATTTTGGTTTTCCTTCCTGGGCAGCCTTTGTGAGTGTGTAACTTCTGTTGCAGGGATGGTATCCTCTCTACACCAGCTGTCTCTGCTGTTATCAGGAAAAGGAAGGTCAGTAAATGTTTCTCATATGTGTTGTACCCAGCAGTTCCTGAGGAAATGCAACTGATTGTAGCAACTTCCTTCCTGCCCAATTAACAAAAACTTTCACGCAGGCAAATGGTGGATTTATAATGAGTGCAAGCCATAATCCTGGGGGCCCTGACTATGACTGGGGCATCAAGGTAAAACATCCAATGCACTTGACTTGTGTTTTATCTGATCCAGAAACTGCTCTATTCAGTCTAAATGGTATTAGTTTGACTGATCATATCTAGTGCAACAGATTTCAGTTTTATGTAATTGGCTGTACTGCATTTAGTCTGATCTTTGTAGTCTTTTCTTCTAGCTGCCTTGTGATGCCTGGACCAAGGACTTCTATTATTTAGAGCTTTTCCGTTATTCAGGGCGGGGAAATCTATCATCAATTATTATCTATCTGTAGAAGTGGGCTTTCCATTTGGTCATCTGTGCTGTCAATCTTCGTAACTTTTCTACCAAAAAAAGCTGTTTTTTACCATCAAAACTTAAACTTCCTTCAAGCTTTTCAAAAGAGAGGTCTACATAGAAACTAGAACTAGTGTGTTGAAAATTTATGCCGTTTAGTTTGCTTGAGGTGAGCAGTTCAACAAGTTAATTGAACCTTTCTTCTACTTTTTTTTAGTTTAACTACAGCAGTGGGCAGCCTGCCCCGGAGTCAATCACAGACAAGATCTATGGGAATACTCTTTCTGTAAGTATTGGTTATATGCTTCTATCCTCCTATCTTGTTTATTTACATATCCACATCGTATCGCTTGCTTGCTCAGTTTCTGTCTTTGTGAATAACATTATGGTCACAAGATTCATAATCTCATTACTGATTCATCGTTTGTGGTACAGTTGCTTACCATATTTTGCTGGTATCAGTTAGAACCCTGAATAAAATTTTTACACAAGCCAATGGATGCTCGAAATCACTTGACTTCTTGTCTACATTGCTTGTCTGATCTTGAGACGGTTCATAATCAATTTTTGACTGCCTGGGGTTGCAGATCTCTGATATTAAGACAGCTGAGATTCCTGATACTGACCTGTCTCATGTTGGAGTTACAAAATATGGGAGCTTCTCTGTTGAAGTAGTAGATCCAGTTTCTGACTACTTGGAGCTAATGGAGGTCAGAAAACAAGACATTTACATCTTAAATATTGTATTATCTTGTGCATTTCAGATCAGTAACTCTGTTGGGTGGTCTTTGCAGAATGTATTTGATTTTCAACTCATCAAAAGTCTTGTTTCACGTCCTGAATTCAGGTACATGGACAGAATCAAATGAGTTTTAACCTTGCGTTGGTCTTCGATTCATATGGTCAATTTACTGTCACACTGATGAATTATGGTTGATTGCTTCACTTAAACTTTGGTTATTTGGTCTAAGAAGTTAGTATATTATCTGAATGGCACATGATTCGATAGTGAAACTCTGTTACAAACTTGTCTTTGCATGTATTCACTTTTCAGGTTCATATTTGATGCAATGCATGCTGTTACTGGTGCTTATGCAAAGCCAATCTTCGTGGACAAGCTAGGAGCTAGTATGGTATGTTCTGTACCTTGTGCATACCTGACAATTCCCAAAAAAATATCTGCCACGTATATGACGTCAGGCTTTTGGGTCTGCAATGTAGGATTCAATAATGAATGGAGTTCCTCTTGAAGATTTTGGACATGGTCATCCAGATCCTAATCTTACGTAAGACACAAAAATATGTGCTTCTGATGAATTTGCTGTTATCAGAAAGAAAGCTCACCTCTATTTATCTCTGCATCAGATATGCCAAGGAGCTGGTTGACATCATGTATGCTGACAATGGACCTGACTTCGGAGCTGCTAGTGATGGTATATTAATTTGTTTTTATGTTCAAGTTGGGTTTCTTGAAAATTACAGCAGGGTTTACGAATTCGAAGATGGTAAGCTTCCGAGTAGACAAGGTTGTCTGCCTGGACTCAATGTTACCATTTATCATTTTGCTAGGGGATGGTGATCGGAACATGATCCTTGGCAAAGGGTTTTTCGTTACTCCTTCAGATTCAGTTGCTATAATTGCAGCTAACGCTCAAGAAGCCATCCCTTACTTCAAGAGTGGGCCTAAGGTAGTTGAGGATCCTTTTCCTTGCTCTTGTTACAATCTGGGGTATGTCCTAAATGGACTTGCATTTCTTTCAGGGTTTAGCTCGCTCAATGCCTACTAGTGGTGCTCTTGACCGTGTGGCTGAAAAGTTAAATCTAACATTTTTCGAGGTCCAACTCTCAACTTGAAAATATCTGTTTTTGGCAGTAAAGCAACATAACATGAAAGGACGGCATAAACAACTTGAATATGGTTTTTTTCTTGTGTTCAGGTACCCACTGGTTGGAAATTTTTTGGCAACCTCATGGATGCAGGAAAACTATCCGTCTGTGGAGAAGAAAGCTTCGGAACTGGTTCAGATCACATTCGTGAGAAAGATGGAATTTGGTAGTTCTTCACTCTATTGTCATACACAGGGTTAAAACAACCATAAATGTATTCAATTAATATCTGATGAATAAGTGTCCTGGTGATGAACTGGCAGGGCGGTGTTGGCTTGGCTTTCAATAATTGCCCACAGAAACAAAGACAAGAAACCGGGGGAGAAGCTTACCTCAGTCGCCGATGTTGTCAAAGAGCACTGGGCTACATATGGCAGAAACTTCTTCTCCAGATACGATTATGAGGTAACCACACGCTTCAACAGTGGGTGCCTGTCAATATTACACATTAGAATCTAATATCTCTGTCTCTGACGAGCACAAGTTTGTTCCCCTCAGGAATGTGAATCTGAAGGCGCCAACAAAATGGTTGAATATCTAAGAGATGTGATCTCCAAGAGCAAACCGGGTGACCAATATGGTTAGTTCGTCCGTCTGCAAACTCCTCCTCCTCCTCTAATACTTCATACAGTCTCTGAAACCATCGGTGACTTGCTGACTGCCATTCAATTCACACAGGAAGCTACGCCCTGAAGTTTGCAGACGACTTCTCGTACACCGATCCAGTTGATGGAAGCGTGGCGTCGAAGCAAGGCGTTCGGTTCGTCTTCAGCGACGGATCACGCATCATCTTCCGTTTATCAGTAATGAAACCCGTCAAATTCCTTTCAGCTTACAAAACTCTGGCATAGACGCATACATACATACATACATACATATATGTTCAACTATCGTTCTGATATCCATCCGTACACAGGGAACAGGATCGGCAGGCGCGACTGTAAGAGTCTACATCGAGCAGTTCGAACCGGACGTCTCCAAACACGACGTGGATGCACAGACAGCTCTAAAGCCACTAATAGGTTTGGTTTGGTTTGGTTTCTTCTTCATCACGCATACACCAACCTATTTTCCCTTGTTCATCCTGGGTTGTTGGTGGTTTTCCAGATTTGGCACTCTCCGTGTCGAAGCTGAAGGAGTTCACTGGTAGAGAAAAGCCCACCGTCATCACATAAAAGAGCCCAAGCCCACCGGCCCAAGTAGGATGGCAAATGACTTTTTTTTTTTGGGCTGTACGGCTCCGTAGCCGAGTAGTAATTTATTAGCTTTCGCCTAGTAAAGCGACGAAGCAATAAGCAAAAGCAGCGGGCTTTCCTTCACTGTAAAGCGTGTGACCGAAACGACAAAACAAGGGAAAAAAAAGGTAAAATAAATGCTCTCTCTCTACAACCTGGTACTAGTAAAAGGGCGGGAAAGTGGTAGGGTTTACTTTCTCCCAATTGAAGAGATAAAGTGCTTCAAACATACGATGCCATTACCACCACGATGCTGGATCGGAAATGGAGAGTGGGATGAGCAAGAAAGAAAAGAGGAAAAGATGGTGAGTGTTATGCCACACTCGCCACTCGGGAATAGGCAATTTGGGTGCCGAGTTTATCTTCCAACAGATGCAGCCACTTAATACACAGTCAGAATTAGGTCATGATAGAATTGCATACCTCGAATGCATTTCAATACTCCCAAAATTGAGAAGACGATAGTGGTAAAAGTAATAATAAACTTCAGCTCACAAATCATATATGCACGTGTGGAGAATCCCAATGGGAAAAAATTAATGGCTGTTTGGTTGATGGTTTTGAAATCCATTATGGACTTTGTCCAAACTTTGTTATCTGCTTCGTGCATTTAGTGGCTACAAAATCTATGAGACCCACCGTCTTCGAGGAGGGTCCAAATTTGTGGGTCCCACGAACTTGAATATTCACCCATTGACAAACACACTTCTCCTATTTACCTTTCTCTCTCCTCATACCAACGAGGACAATAAAGACCAATTTCACTTGATGAATAAAAATCCATCGTAAAATCTACGGGACAAACAATGATGTTTTTCAAGTTCATAAAAAAACCCTATAAAATCTCATACATCCATGTTTTCTTCAAAAGTCAAAATCCCAAATTTACCAAAATCTTCATTTTTCGAATCAACGAGGCAATAAAAAAACTCGTATAAAGCGTAGAGAGAGAGAGATCAGCTTCGGGACAAAAATAGTAGTGGCATAAGAAGACAAGGTAACTTTGAGGTGGGTACTAAGAAAAAAGGTAAGGTAATAACCTATACTCCCCTTTGCTATAGCTCTTAGCTATGGCCTTTTGTGAGCAAAAGGGTCCAATGGCATAGCAGTAGGAAAGGCCGACCGAGTGTTGTGGGTGGGAGCTGACTGAGTGTTCAATTTACGACAAACCACAACTCTCCATCCAATCCATTCCATTCCACACCACACACAGTAATGAAACCAACACACGAGCACACACACGATTCCTGTCCTTTGGATCGTCTCCTTCTCCTTCGTCTTCGTCCTCTTCATCAGTCTTGTCTTCATTGCAAACAAGAGAGAGTAGGTGCCCTAATGGCTGCTGGAACATTACATCAAACATTATTCAAGATGGCCAAAGAATTCAGTCAGCAGTCAGACTCCTCTCTCCCTAAACCTCATCACTCTCACTATCAAAAACTTTTAGGAAACCCTTTCTGGATGTGACGATGGACCAAAGCTTGCTCCTTTACTATTACAACTCGTGTCATATATATGTTCAAGTTCCTTCCTTTTTTCTCCAATGGAAAAATCGAAACCTATCCAGGAAACAAACCAACAAAATTGCACTACATTACACTTTGAAATAATTCAATATGCACGGTTTTGCTTGCCCCTGAAATGGGGGCATAGTCCCTCAGGAGAGGCTTAAATCTTAATCCATAGTTTGTGGTACAGGACCAGATTCAATTTCATGGGGAAAAGAAGAAGAAGAAAAGAAAAAAATTGAGGAAACTAATTAGGGGTTTTTGGGACATGGAGGACCCTCAGTTTGTTCTAAAATCCAAAACCAAGATCAACAAAGGATCGCAGCTGCCCCCCATTTTGCAATTTGTGACAAAAGATCATCTCCCAGCTTCCCCCACCACCCAAAAATAATTGGCGTGTAGAGACAGCAATGGGGGGAAAAAAGCAAGCCAACTTTTTAGTGGATGATAAGAGCAACCCGCTCTGGCTATAGCTAAGGAAGTTTGTGGGTAAAGGAAAGGTAAGCATAGATAGAGGGCGGTAAGTTTGATCCTAGATACCCACTGATCTGGTTTGACGCAGCTCTATTTTGAGAATTGGGTTGGGTCAGTTTGTCTACAGAATTAGTTTAGGGTCGGATAATCTTTTGGCCTTGTAAAATTAGGGTAGGGACGTGTCAATTTAGGGTCGAGTCATTTTTAGTCATATGATCCATAGCAATAACTAGTGACATGAAATTTCTCATACCAACAACACATTAGACCTAATTGTCAAGTTGCAAGAGTTTATGTATTATAATGCAAGGTGAAAAATATAAAGGTACTAAAACTTAATTTTACAACCCTCACGTTACCATATTACGTAACAAAATGAGTAGGTGAATTTGCTACAAAAATTTCCTCACAAATAACATGAAAATGTATATTTTTGAAATTAAACTGCATCTAGAATGGTCAGATTATAAAAGCAACAAGAAGCATATGTGTAAGCAAACCTTTTAAAAACTCTTTTTTGATTAATAGGTACTTCGTCTTAAACAATTCAAATATGAGAGCTCAGGTTAAAAATTAATGGTGAAACCCACTAATCCAAACCCTTATTCGCAAAACTTTTTTGGCAAGATTGTCAAACCGGTTTAAGTCATTGAGTCGGTCAAATAAGGGGTTTGAGGTTTAATGGTTTGATCGGGGTCCGACCGGTTCGAGCCGTTTTAGACGTTTTCTAAATATATATACAAATAAGATAGTAATTAAAGATTTAATGACTGAAATGAAATTTATCTGTATCAATTAAAAACTTATTTTCCAAAAAATAAATCTATCTAACCTCCATGACCCACCCACTATATATCTCCCTTCCTTCGTTCCTCTTTCTCCTCTCTTCTTCTCCCTCTTTAGGAGTCAGAACGGTGGACATTCTGAAGGCCATTTTGAAGCCCGAATTAGATCGAACCGGGTAGAGTTTAAAAACCTTGCTTTCTGGAACTCTTATCTCCCATTACTACTACTACTACCCCTCTGGCATTGGATAACAAACACAATAAGAACAACAAACGAATCGATGCCAAAAGAAAACAAAAACATGTATACTACAGCTTCGTTGATGTTTCAGTTCGTATCTGCATGACATTGTGATGACAACTCCACCACCATGTTAGTTGCCTCTAATCATGGGCCCTTCCCTGTTCTTCGCTTGTCTTCTTGTAACAGCTCCTCCCTATTTGGCAAATGCGCTCTCTTCTACTGACTTTTGTTTTCTTTGTTTGGTACCAGTAGACTTCATAATAGTAGGAAAGAAATCCCATCTCATGACCACTTATGATAATCAATGGATTATTATAAAATCTCAAAGAATGCCGTGGAGATTTGACCAATACAATCTACGGGGTGGGATGTAAGGATGCTAGAAGATTCATTCTAGTTAGAATATCTTTCAATAATTTGAGCTATTAGGATGAATTGAGTTTTGAATATGATTGTCAACTGATCTTGTATTTGAATCCCCATAACTCTAACATTAACAATGATGTAGTCACAAGCTCTGTTTTCAAAACCGGACCGGAGGCTAAACCGAAAAAGTTAGTGATTTAGGGTTCATTGTTAACTGTTACAAAACCGTTGGTGAACCATTGATAGAACCGTTCATAAGATATAACATATAAGACTTGTATATTACACTAATTTAAGAATGAAGTTATTATTGATCATAAACAATTTCAAATTCATCTCATCACCAAAATATATAATAAATCATTCAAACCGTCTCGTAAAAAAAATCATAATATTTTTAATTCAAATTAAAAATTATGGTGCCAGTCGATAGTGGACAACGTAAAGTCCACAAAAAGGTTGAAAAATGAGAAAAAGAAGCATATATAAAATTAATAATTATAGTTTGATGATCTTAGTTTATATTAAAGTATTTTTTTTTTGTTAAAATAGTGAACCAGTGGACCAGTTAAACCGTGGTGGTTAACCTAATTTTATGTTGAACCGTGAAAACCCGTTTGGTCCATCAATAACCGTCCAAGCAATGAATCGGACCACTATCGTAACTGGTTTGACGGCTGTACAGGCCTAGCCGTTGATCCGGTTGGGTTCTTATACTCACAAGAATTCGAAATGTATATGAGATTGTAAGAAAAACCGCAGACCATACCATTTGGTTTGAACCATACTTTAGACCATATAATCAAGGTCTGGCCTGGGTCATGAGAGTGAGAGACAGAGGCGAGACCAGTCCAACCTAGTAGGTATTGTATTTTTCGTTTGAACATTGTTGTTTAAGTTTGTGATTATGACCTTATGTTGATTTTTAAAACTTTATGTTCAAAGTTGGGTTTTTGTGTATGTGTTATTTGCTTCATGGCTTGGATTGAGGGTGTGGATATTATACATGCATTTTTTCAAAATTTTAGATTTCTAGTCTTTTTTTCCCCAAATCTAGAGACCAAATAAATCGATGATTTTCTATTGAACATGGTTTGCTTGGTTTTGACCAAACCAAACCGTACAGACTACAGACATACATAGTTTTATCTTCATCGTAGACAATATGACATAGTCTCCGTAGTGTAGACTTGGATTCCAATCTACTAATCTCGCATATTTATGATCTGAAATGAATCTAACCTGATCGTTACTCAACCCTGACTAGTTAGTTTCTACAACACATTGACCTACCTAACTATATCTACTCGAGAATACTGACTTCCATCCTTCCTTGAAATGATACTATCATTGGTTGCTCACCCTTTGAATTTATCCTCGTATACATGGCCACCATAATACTAAATGCTCCATCATGGGAACACAGCTGACCAAAGATTGGTATATTTGTGTGACTACTTTGCGATCTATATGCCCTCGATTTTTTTAGTGGTTCTTGATTTTTTGTTTATCTATGCCTTTGTTTTGATTTGGGCCCTCAATTCCAGCCATAATGTTCACTTAATGCCATGAATCGTCCCACGACGTTGAGTTTGGTGGATCCTGTTTGTTTCTGCTGTTGCTATACCATCCCGACCCTGTTCTTATCACATAAAGGTCACTAACTTTACAATGAGTATTCCCCTCCAGAAAGTACCGATTAGTAGTGTACACTGTTTATGAGTGCAATCACACGTGAAGTTGTTGGCGATGAATGGTGCAACGATTGAGGTTCAACTATCATTAATTATTTGAGTAATGAGGCCAATTTCGTGTTTGTTATGATGCGGATTCTGTTAAGATGTGCATAAGATCTCACTTTAGGTAGATGAAAAATTACATCGGAAAGATGTGCGGTTTCTTGATACGGTAGCGTCTTACCACAAATCTTAGAATAAGGTTAAATTTTCAATATACAAGTAGATAGATGGAGGACACATGGTTATGAGTTATGACCATCTCCAATCCTAGAGCCAAAACACCAAAATGCTAAATAAGGGGACTCCAATGGCAAGATCAAAGTACCAAAATGCACAAAAAAAATCCATCTTTAGGGTTAGATTTGGCACACAAGAAGATAAGTAGAGCCAAAACTCGCAGACCCCATCAACAACATAATGCGATGCGCTGCACGGAGGCGGTGACGTGAAAAATACGTAAATATAAGGCAAACGTAAATACATCAAGAATAGATAGGTAATTCATGTGATGAATATATGATTATCTAAACCACTTATTGTGTTTTCTTCATTATATTGATGACATCATATTCAACTGCAAAATTTTTAACATCCAAACCAGTAGTTATACCAAAATATTTGCATTAATAAATTATTAGTACCTATATAAAAACAATGCGCAAATTCTCTAATTAAAATGATGAAATCTACATTAAGCTAGATTATTGAAAAATGTGAAATTTGGAGATTTTGGCATTCTAGCACTCCCCATTGGAGCTAGAGGTGTTAAACAATTATTATCCTATTAAAGGTGTAACAAATCATCAAATCAGAACCAACAGTTAAACGTTACACTAATAAGTGATTGAAAGTTAAGGATCGGTTCTAGGGGTGGGAAACAGTGCGGTCTGGTTCAGAGCAGACCATATATGCGGTCTGCGGTTTACGGTCCAGACCGAGAGGTTAGAGTATAGACCTAAGACTATACGGTCCAGACCAGACCACTCCTGTGCGGTTTGGTCCAGTATGGTTTGGTCCAGATAGACCGCAGTGAACAAAAAATGAACAATTTAATTAGTCAACTGCACAAAAAATTGAACCAATAGCCAAGAAAAAATGTTTTATTTCCTTAAAACATAAATTCCTACATGCATGGATAAGTTTGACACCATAAATCTCAGTAAATAATAAAGATACAAAATCAAAACATCAAAACTTGCACCATAATGTCATAAACATTTACATAATGTCATATGGAGACATGATCGTCTCTACTCTCTAGTGAAATGTGGTTGTGAATGAAGGAGGGGACGAGATTCTCAAAATTAAGATTGAGACTTGGGTATCGTTGTGGGAGTTTGCAGAGTGGTCGAGTGGTTGCTAACATATATTGAGAAGTTTGTTGGGTCCACGGTTTTGTCCAGTAAACCACGGTCTAGACCACACCATACCAAGAAATCAAAGCATCATATAATACAGACCATAGACCAAACCATACTTAACGGACTACGGCCCGAACCAAACTGTGCGGTCCGATTTGGACCATGGTTTTTCAAATGGTCTAGTCTACTTTCCCAGCCCTAATCGGTTCCCCATAGCCAAATTTGGCAGATTACTGAATGACAGTTAAATGGTTAGTAACCGACTAATCGATTACGACCATCCTCACAGTTAGGGTTGACAATATTTAGCCTCGATGAGCCGTTCGGCATGGGCAAAAAATAATGAGATGTTTGAAGGGATAGAAGATCCCTTCTCTACCCTCATTGTAATAGTGGCTTAGATTCAAAGGGGAATAATTTCAAGGATGAGTATGAAGGAGCACATATAGAAAGATGGACTTTCGTAAAGTAACTCGACAACAATCAACAACATTCAACCTTCCATGTAATTTGGTGGGATTTACGAGTTGAATAATTGTTGTTGGTCTCTTATGCTTGTCTGCTTCTTTAATTAAATTTGACGGAAGAATGCTGGTATTGTGCACTTGAGTTGGATTGAGTTAATTATGGATTGCTATCTATGTGAAATTATTTTTATTCAATGATAAAGATTAAGAGAATAACACAATAGAAAAGGAGGAGGTTTTCTATTGGTTATGTTATCGATATGTTATTTTGATCTAACCTCGCCGAATCACATGCTTAATGGTTATCCGATTAAACGATAAAATCACCGATAACCGGCTATACAGTTACTGTTATCCAAATAATATAAGCGGCATAGTTAATGGTAAGCACAAATTTCTTAATGATTAACCGATAGTCAACTAAACGATTACGATTATAACCAAAACGAAGCTATTAACAGCCCTAATTGGAGCAAAACCTCCTTCGGTGGTGCTAGAAGCCTAGAAGGCCAATTGGCACTTTCAAATTTTGCATTTAAGATAGTTTAAGGAGTGCCAAACATTGGGGCTTCATTTGGCATCTAACTCCAGCAAAAGGGGATTTTCACCGATGGTGAGTGTTAGAAAATGTATATTTCTTCATTTCAATCAAGTCATTTGCTCATTATTTTTATATAAGTGGTAATTATAAATTACAATGAACATTTATATATAGAGAGAGATATATATGGTGCCTTCTATGGTATCCCGGGTGAAATCCGGGGTACCGCATACCTTGAGTATGAAAACAATATCTAGACCTCGAATTAGCAGGATTTTTGGGCATGATACTATACCCTAACCCTTAATGAGTGAACCTTAGGTCCTAATTATCCAAATCATAAACTATAAACCCTAAGATGGTGCATTGCTTTTTTTGCCTATATTTGGACGAATCATAACCGTCGATTATTGTTTCTAATTAAATTGATCTTGGGGTATAAGATTTAGAAAATTAAGACCTAGATGTTGATCTTTAAGAGTTAGAGTATAGTATCATGTCCGAAAGATCAGTCAATTCAAGTTCTGGATAGCATTTTCTTACTCAAGGTATGCGGTACCCCGGATTTCACCCTGGGTACCGTATAACTCCCTATATATAGGTTCAGTCTAGCGTACGCCTGGCGTACGCTTACCTTACCGTACGCCTGTCAAGTTTTGTTAGTTAGACCATGAATTAACCGAAGTATGGGGTATGATACTATACCCTAAGCTCTAATGGGTGAACTCCAGTCCCCAATTCTCTAATCCAAACCATGAATATCGAGTTTATCTTGACTCCGCAAGCGAGTTTCTTTCCAAATGAGCTCCCCTAAGACATCCTCCATTTTTGTGAAATTACAATCCATAAGAGAGGAACGAATGCCTTCAAACTCCCCCTGTAGTTTCATAAATAAAAAATGCGTAAGACGAGAACTCAAATGCTCACACATGACGTCAAGAGACGCCGTAGAGGAGACCAATGAAGAAGTCAGCATGTCATGCTCCGTCCACATGGTCACAACAGATTGATAATAAGCTTGAATATACATATCCCCTTGATGCAATTTAGTCGGGATGGGATTAGGTGCTAACCCTTATAGGGGTTAGCACCGTGATAATTAGCAAAAATCACTACGGATTATTATAAAATCAATACAACATCTAAGCTAAATCACTACTAATTCAAACTAGTAGTAGTTTTTCCCTTGGTTAGGACGGTGCTAACTATTGTACAATTAGCACCGTAACCGTTCCCAATTTAGTCATATCAAGCTCCAACTCAAACTTCCGAGAGGCTGTGAGACCATCCACAACGTGGGTGGGGGGAAATGTGGGAAAAGAGGGAAAAGTGGAAAAATTGGTTGGTTTGGTCACAGTGTGGTGGTGGGAAAAGTGGGTAATCAGTTTAGTACTTTTTTGTTAAAATCAATCTATAGTTGATTTTTTCACTTTATTTTCATATAATGATCATTATTATTACGTACTTAGTGATAATTAATTAATACGAACATTTTGATATAATTTTTTATTTAATTTGGAAATATTTTTTTCATCACTAATTAAGTATGACATCAGCAATGACAAAATCACAATAATACGAGATGACCATGACTCATGACATGTTTCACAGAACCCACTAAACCCACAAAACCCATTTAATTCCCTATTCTCATGACAAAAAAAAATAAAAAATAAAAAGAAAGGGCTGTCCTTTCCCATCCGCCACTTCCCCCCACCATTTGTCTCATCTGGTGGGTTTTCCCACCCACAAAACCCATTTAATTTCCTATTCCCCCACATTGTGGTCACATTTCTCCTTTTTCCCACAAAACCAATCCACGCTGTGGGTGGTCTGATAGGGAGCAAGCGACGGGTTTGAACAAAAACACCAAAATCTAGCACAAGCAAATGAGAAAAAGGGGACACGATTGCTAAGAGCTTAAATAGAGCTCCGAGATCCCAAGACAAGCCAGGATTAAAAGAAAGAAACCTGATTCCCGAAAGCTGAAAAATGGGTGTTGATTTATGAAAACCTGATTGCCGAACAAAAAGCCCCACGGACCAGAAAGCGCAAAAGAGTCCGAAGGAAGACTGAAGCTGCCGTAGATACCACGCAAGCGCACGAAGCCAAAGACCAAAAACCAAAGGCACTGAACCTGAAGCCGAGGAAACAGAAGGCGGCACACCAAACAAAAACCAAAGCTCTGAAAGCCACGAGATTAATCCTAAGGCTCTGATACCATGTTAAACAAGAATCTGAAAACAGGAACCACGCAAGATTTACGTGGTATCCTCAATGAGTATTGTGGAGACTAATCCACGGAGAAGGTCAACCTGTCAGAGTCGATTGTATTAGCACTTAGAATCCCTAAACCTTACATCATAAACGGCTATCAACATATATATACTAAGCTGCATAACCCTACTAGAACCGTTAATGTAATTACGCTAATCAAGGGCGGACCCACCTTTAAGCAAGGTGTGTCTGTCAACCGACACACCTTGGTTCGAAATTTTTGTGAAGAACCTATATTATTTTGGTGTAAAAAAAAACACGGGATCTCCGACACACCTATAATAATTGTAACCAACACATCTTATTACATAACAAAAATTTTGTTGTCATAATTTTATTAAAATATGTATATATAAGAGTTACTGGAAAGTCAAGTAACTAGATAGTCTTCTAGACTGTATTTCCCTGTAGTTTCTTCCATAGATTTTTCTTTTAAGTTAATTTTCAACTTGCTTTCTAGTTTAGTTATTTCTTTCCACGTTGACATTTGTCGCCACACTCCCTTTATCGGCGTCGAGCCGGCGACATCCTCATTCAAACTTCCATATTGACGCTTGTGGCCACCCTTCCAAATACTCATACTAGCTTTCCCATCTTAAATTAGTGTTGACTTTACCTCTTGCAACTGCAGGCTACAAAATGACATTTTCCATATATGAGTTTAATCGAGAACAATCTTTGGTATAAGGTGAGTGACTAGCTTATGAATAATTGTTTAATCATGTACATAAAAAAGATTTGATTGCAACCTAATGGACAAATGTAATTACGAAATTTGTTAGAATATGAAAACTCGTCGTGGTTCACTGTAAAAAATAATGAAATTGGTGAACTTTATGAATAAAAGTTTTATGTTTATTTTAAATTATTTTTATTAATTAATTATTTTTATTAGCCGACACACCTATGCTAAAATCCTGGGTCCGCCACTAACGCTAATGACTGGTAAATTACAAAATGCTACATAGACTCCTAACAAACTTATGTGTGAATCTCTAGTCAGTATTACACAAATCATCATCAACTATTATCTTCAACCCCCTGATCTTCACGGTAATTACTGGTTTTGCAGGGGTTGACTTTGATAGTGGATGTCAAAGCAAAGCATCCAGTTGGGCCATTCATTTTTCCCATCAAACGATGATGTCAACTTCTACGATATGATTATTGGAAAAGTACAGAACTCCCAAATACTTAGAAATCATTTCTCTGTTTGACAATTTGAATCTTTTTTTTATAGGAAAGAAGTTTCATATTAAAAATTGCTGTAGGTAGAGACATGTACAACCGACGACTATATATTAAGCAAACATCATCTACTTATTGTAATGCACTAAGCTAATGCACTCATTGCACGTCTCATCTCATGCACCCACAACAGAGTTGTATAATTGGGAGGGGATTTTTCGTTAGTGCTTCTCATGCAACTAGCTATAAGCGTCAAGTCGGTCGGAAAATCAATCGAAAGGAAGGCCCTAGATCTCAGTACGAACACAACTATAGTTAGAACAGTGTTATCATCGAGTTCAACCGGCCAGCTAAAGTTTCAAACCCAAGTGCTTTTGCTAGCTGATCAAGAGTCCACTTCCCCCCGTCGACCAATAAATGATGGAATTCGGATATGGTGATCTTGATTTCAGTTGGTTGCTGTTCGACCATGTTCTTTGGTTGTCTTTGAATCTATTATTGAGCATCTGTTTTTTTCGTTTGACAATATATTGTGTTGGTCTAATCGCGTTTTATTATGGCATATTGTATTTAGGGTTAGAAGAAGTTTTCTATATCTTTATATCTTTAGAGCACTGATTTGTTCTGTACTACGACTAATTGATTTTAGACTAGTTTAGCTCAGTTGTACTTTTTGCGAAGGTAGCTTCTACTTTGAAATTTTTAAAGACGTAATTATAAAATAGTTGATAGACTATTAGAAATAATTTTTCAATATGAGAGATAATGTACAATTATTAAACATATTTGTAATATAAATATGAATAATAAATTAAAAATGGATCTTGTTATATTTATTGTATATTGAATAGTGCTGATTTGTTTTAGTTTTAAAATGTTATAAATGAAAGAAAATGATATCTCTAAAATTATTTCAAAAAATAGTACGGATAATCTTGTAATTTCGGAAAAAATTCTCGAAGAAGCACCGAATTGTAACTTCTGTTTTTAAGTTATAAAATGTATTTTTGCTTTTTCACCCAAATACTGAGCTTACATACGTATTTGGTCCGACTTTAACTTTTCAAATAAAAAATATTTTTTAAAATTGGGTCAAACATAGACTTTAAAGTATAGTTTCATAATCTGCAATATCTTCATAATTAATAAAATATGTTATATAGCCTTATAGTAATGCCACTAATTTTGAACTTAATACTCTATGTTCGAATTCTTTCCTTATCACCTAAATATCAAAATTAAGCTATATAAAAATATGTTTATCTCATCACAATGAAAGATAGGTATGGCAATTGTGTTTATAAACCACATATTTAATTCCTTATTATCGTTTCTTTTCTTTATCGAGAGACCTTGGTTACTAGATATGCATTATATCTCTCCTCAACAAACCTGTCCTTCCCGCCTTTAAACTTAATTCGTGATAGTAAGCTATGAAGTTGGAGCTTCTAGAAGAATAACTATTCATTTATTCATGTCGGCACACTCATCCACCCATCCAGGGTTCACATAATCGGGCTAGAGCTGGGAAAATAGACCAGACTGTTTGAAAAACTATGGACCAAACCGTATCGCACAGTTTGGTCTGAATCGTAAACCGGTAAGAATGGTTTGGTCTACTCCATAGGCTGTATTATATGATGTTTTGATCTCTTGATCTGGTTTGGTCTAGACCTCGGTTTACCGCACCAAACCGTGGACCCACTCGACTTCCCAATACGTGTTAGCACCCCACTCGACCACTCTCCCCATTCTCCCAACGAGACTCAAGTCTCAACCCTACTTTTGAGAAACTCGTCCCCTTTTTCATTCAAAACCACATTTCACCAAAGAATATCGACAATCGTGTCTCCATATGACATTATGTTAATGTTTATAACGTTATGGAGCAAGTTGGGATGTTTAGACTTTGTATTTTTGTTGTTTACTGAGCTTTAGGGTGTCAAAATTCTTCATGCAAGTTGTAATTTATGTTTTAAGGCAAAAAAATAATTTTTCCCGGTAATTGATTCAATTTTTTTGTAGTTGACTAAACAAATTATTTATTTTTCGTTCATTGTGGTCTATCAGGACCGTACCTGACCAAACCGCACAGGCGTGGTCTGGACCACAGCATATATTATGTGGTCTGGTCTCTGATCTATACTCTAGCATCTTGGTCTGGATCATAGATCGTATATATGCTCTGATCTGGACTAGTCTGCATCGTTTCCCAACCCTACATTGGGCGGGAGTTGTATCACCTCAACCCATAACTTGGTTAGGGTTCCTTATATCACATTTAGCATGTTCGGGCAAGAGGTACTAGTTCTGTCACGAGACACATGTAAATTTTGGTAAAAAATAATAAATCATTATGTATGGTTATGCAAGAGATCAAACTGATCACCACTTTGAGGTAGCATAAGGATATGTTACCACTTCAATAAAACTTAATTCTTGTTATTTGATTGCCATAAGATTAATTCATTACACTAATGTTTTCCGACGAGGAAACTTCTAGTGTTTGATTTTAGTCAATGCACCTTGACTTTTTGAACAACGACAATAACACGGTTCACAGCTCTCCAAACAATGTTCGAACGAGGGTGTTTGATGTTTTTGATAGTTTTTTTGGAACAAGGTATGTTATTCTACTCTTATGGAGGTTCAGTGAGAGCTCTAGAAACTAAAAGCTACGTTATTCTACTCACATGTGGTGTCAAATGTTAGTCTTGGAGAGCTTGGTTTCATCATATTGTCTCTCCGAAGTGATACACCATGCTACCAAACCATCCATGGTAGCTTGGTCTCCATACTTGGTTGTTAGAATCTCATCAAGTTGGTATATACCTTGCACTCTGCCGTATTGATACCCCCGTTAGGGGGCCACCAAGCCCGTCTTACGAATTAGTCTCCATATGACTCCCTGAGGGACTCTACACCAAGTCCTCTTCAAATTGACACACTCTTAGCTCGACATCCTGGCCGACCAGTCCCAACCCCAAGATTTCATACTTAGTCTTGAGAATATAGGGATGGATCCTGACAATTTAGTACCCAGCGAGGCTTGTTACTTCCTCATCGGGTTGTCACTCTGCCAGTTTGATCTCTATACTTAGCCCCCATAAATTTGATACCCGCTATTTCACCATACCAAAGATTATATTTTGAAAAATATGTGAAGTCTAAGATTTGGATCCCAAACCCAATCAGAAGAAAACCCCTTAAAAATGTAAATGTACATTGTTGCCAGATTCCCAAGACTTATTTGTTTCAAACTGAAATTTAGGGTATCGAAATGTTATGCAAGAGGATTGATGTTTTGGTCAATTTCCTTCCAGCTTTTTCTTGATTTTTTTTCCGAAGTCTTGAGAAATAGATTGTGGGTTTCAAGGACCATTGCAATATCTCAAATATCGTATCATATTTTCTTTTCCATAATCGACGAGATGAAATGTTGATAAATTTTTTGAAAAAAGCTATTAAAACACCTATAAACCAAAAATATCATCCTCATTCAACGGAAAAAAATTGTACTCACACAATTGTTACTGTTATAAACTCGCTGCTACGGATTGGGAAATCGCTAGAATCGACAAAGCGAGAATATGAAAGCGAGAATCGAAAACACGACACACGATTTACGTGGTTCACTAACACGATGTGTGTTAGTTAGTCCACGGGCGAGAGAGAGTCAGTTTCACTATATCGAGAAGATTACAGAGGAGATGAGAAGTATTTATACTTCTCCATGTGGGTCTAAACCTAATCCAATATGGCAAGGGAAACAGTTACAGACCAGGCCCAGAACCCAAATCCAAATAACATTGAGTCCAGAACAGCGAGACCCCCGACTACCAGTCGTAGTGGCTGATAGTTCGATTCAAGTCACGTCAATAGTTACTCCTTATTGAAAATCATCTTGACATGTATTTCAAGCTTTCCAAAAACGATGAAACAAAATTTGGAGGACAACAGATTGTATGCACAGCCTATTTTTGCCAAAAAAATCTATCACCAAGACAATCATTGAAAATTACAAAGAAGCAAAAAGAAAGCAACAATATTAATAAACCATGAAAGAAGGGGGTGGAAAGTGGAAAAGCAAATTAACACACATAACACAAACACCCTGAAAAACGAACAAACACAACGCCAACAAAATTTAAACTTACCCACCTGTATGTTTTGGTTTTGTCCATCCCCTAAACATAAGGATAATTAGAACACATTGAAGACTTCTAAATCTGAATCCGAACTCATCAAGTTAAAGATCCCAACGCTTAAACTCATCTCTAATTGCCCTTCACGTCTGGGGTTCTTTATATCTTTTGGTCCGCCACTAGAATTTGATCGAACCGTCAAGATAAATAACAGTCTGCTTCCTTTCCTTCCCTATATGTCAGGGATCTAATAAAGAGAGCGCTCTTAAATCTTTGGCGCCCAACAAGTCATCATCATCTATGTTCAAATTAACCGAATAAACTCGATAATGTGCATGCTTTTTCTCCCATCTTAGCCCAACCAAAGGTCAATGCCAAAAAATATGGACCCATCCCCACTACCAAGAAGGTCGGTCCATCTAGCGCAATCTCCCTTAATTACACCTCTATTCTTTCACCTAAAATCATTTAAATGACTCAAAACTCATTTTCTCGACCAAACATTTAAAAACAGACTTAATCAATACCAACCCAAAGATGGCGCTCATTGTCCTTTAACAAAAATGCTTCTTTTGACTCACATTAGGAGGAGAGATGGCACTCCACTACTCTCGCCAGCTTGTGAATTGTGCTGGTATTCCAATTTATTTATCAATGAATAATATGCACTTTTAACTTTTAAGTAACTGAGGACACTTTAATTGAGTGGATGAAAGATGGTCAAAGAATTCGGGACACCATATATATAATAACCCAAAAATGCCTAAGCCAGAATGTCAATGAAAATAATATTTTTTTAATATAATTATAGTAAGTTTTTCCATTTTAGGTAATGACTGGATGGTTTTTTGTCGTTGCAGCCACACTGTCTGTAGGGAGAGTGTGTCTCTGCAACACTCACCCTCCAAGTTCTGTTTTTTGAAGTTTTGTTATTGGGGGTATTGTGTGTTTTGTTGTTTGGTGTTTTTAGGGGTTAATACAATCTGTATTATGGAGTGATCAAACTCCAAGGGAGAAAAAAACAAAGGCAAAGTTGGGAGTCGGAGAGGGCAGTGTTGCTCCCAGGAAGGGAAGCACAGTGGGGGAGATGATGAGGGTGTTGCTGTTTGGTGGTAGGGTTTTTGGCATTTTTTGGGAGCACAAACACCAACCAAGTTATGGCCTTATGGGTCTACAACTAAACTATACACTATAATGTCCTATGGTACAACATTATCCGCATTTCTGCACACTTAGCAGGAAAGGAAAATCTTGGGAACAAGAAAGATAATGAAAGGGTGGGGACGAATGGATGAAACTCACCAAATATACTAGGCCTAATATCAAGAAAAAAATATATATAGTTAAGACTTTGTGTCAATCGTGTGTCGTCGAAAAAATGATCGTTGTGTTTCAAGGTTTAGTTTTTATTGTTTTTTATTGTATAAGTGGTAAACGGTCAATGTATTGATCGGGGGTAATTAGCATAAATGGTAACAAACCTTTGCACTTAGTACAAAATGGTCACAAACCTTTAATTTGTAACAATACGGTAACAAAACTTTGAAATTGTATAAAATGGTCACCGCTATTTAATTTATGACCGTTTTGTTTTAAGTACAAAGGTTTGTTACCGAATTGTTACAAATTAAATGTTTGTCATGTTTTGAGGTCTCGAGTAGTTTGTTCGTTAATTATATGACACTAACCACTTGAACGACATATAAGATGTCAGGTCATGTGTTCATCGACATATTTGCTTTGCCGAATAAGAATGCCCTAAGTTGACCTTTCAATTTCGAAACCAAGAAAGTAAGAAAGTGACATAGTTTTTTCAACTAAAAAGCAGTCTGGAACCCGTTTGTGAGCCATTGAATTCTCTCATTGTCATCCTTTATGACGATCATATCATTCACTTACATTAACAAAATCACCATACAACTATAGTGAATTGTAACGGTGTTTGAGCATTCAAACTTTTGAACTTAATTTGTACAAAACGGTCACCAAAAGTCTAATTTGCAACGACACGGTAACAAAAGTTTGAACTGGTATGAAATGGTCACACTGTTTAATTTGTGACCGTTTTGTTCTAAGTAAAAAGATTTGTTATCAAATGGTTACAAATTAAAGGTTTGTGACTGTTTTGTACTAAATGCAAAGGTTTGTGACCATTTATGCTAATTACCCTATTGATCGGTGATGTCAAATGACGTGAATTCTTTTGTCATGTCATCAGACCCTTTGGGTGGAACTCAGATCTTTGAGATTAGGGTATAGTATCATACTCCTAACTCAGTTTGTCACTATTCAAGCTTTAGATATCAAACATTCGAACCCTTGAATGGTGAATTTAGACTGGTGTAGGCCAATATATTAAGAGTAAATTCATCCTAACATCACACGTTCTTTTATTTTATTTTTTAAAATTGACATATATATTCTGAAAACAATCGTTAGAACTCAACTTATCACGATTCAAGGTTTAGATATCTCAATTAGAAAGGTTCAAATATAAAAAATCAATATGTCCTGAGTTATTTGGGAGAAACAAAAAAAAATAGATTTTTTTCTCCCATACAGAATACATTGATTTAACGCTAAAGTTTAGTATAATAGTATGCTACGAAAACAAATATTAACTACACCTCCCGTTCAAGAATTTGACTAGAATGCTGAAAAATGTAATAGGTAGACTAATAGAGTACAATTAGTTGAAAGTTAAAGTCTTGCGCATATCTAAAGTATAATTGGGTGAAAACATGAGTTAGGAACTTAGAGATGTCAAAATAGAATAAATATTTAGTTAAATTGACGTTGAACGAATAATAAATAGGACATTAGATTGAAAGTAGTACCTATATTACCCAACCCACTACTAATCGAGTATTACCCAGCCCAATACAAATCAAGTCATGTAATACTCCAATGGACGAATTTAAATTGCGTGAAAACTGTTCCAACACCAATAGGAGTCAGGAGATTATAACATCCAACACATCATGACGCCAACCTTTCTTTTGTTTGTCCTGACATGAACTTTTTACTTTATTTACCCTAATGAAAATTACGGCGGATAGTCGGGAACGAGATTGATTCACCTTTTTTTAGGACAATAATAACCAACTTTTATTCCACCAATCGAAAGAAACAGGAAACCCGGTTTAAATCTAAAGAAGATCAGAAATGAGGTCAAGAATATTGATCCAATCATCAGGTAACGATGCTCTCGCTTTTGATCGTGCAACCCAATCAGCTCTGACGTTGAGTGCCCTGGACACCTCCTTGATTCAAATGAGAGGGTTTGTTCTAAGGATAGAGACAATCGAACCAATCCACGCTGCACACCTCCACGACCATCGAGAATGATCTTGATTCAACGCTTTAACCAGAACCTGACAGTCTGATTGAACAGTACAATCTGAACCATATTCTTGAGCTAATTTCACTCCTTCCAGAAGGGCCTTAGTTTCTGCTTCAATCAGGGTGGAACAAAGAAGATCCTCAGCTCGTCCATCACATACTTGTCCATGGTGGTTAACAACCACAACACCATAAGCCGCCGGCTGGGAGTCGTTAATGAACGACCCATCACAGTGAATCACCAAAGAATGATTATTTGGCAGTGGATTCGTATGAGACTAGGTTCCCTTAAGCTGAGAGGGAAGGTAAGGCATGGGAGGTGGGGACCTTGGACAAGAAATCCATTCATTAAGCTCTTTATACGTTTGTTGGCACACGTTCGGAGGCCATGGTAATCTGTTCTTGAAGGAGCATTTGTTCCTAGCCTTCCATATATTCCAACAAAGGAACACAACATGGATCATAGAGCTATGATGAACAACATCTTTGAGAGAGTAGAACCAATCAAGGAAAGGGTTCCCTGAGGAGGTAGCGGGAGAGATGGGAAGATAGCATTCCATGCTACATTGGCATGAGGGCAATGGAACAGGCAATGACTGATGGACTCAATAGGGTTCTGGCACACTTGACAGGTCGAATTAGGAGCACATTTCCGCTGGAGAAGTCTCTCTTTCGTTGCTAACTCATTCCTAGAGCACCTCCAAATAAAGAATTTCAGTTTCGGGGGGAGGTGAAGGCTCCAGATCCATTTCCATCTTTAATCATTCCCGCTTGGTTGAGGATTGGTGTTAGCTCTGTGAATCTTATGGTAAGCAGACTTCACCGTGAATCTTCCTTCTTCAGTGAAATTCCATGCCCAAAAATCGTCCGCTCCTTCCTCCCTAATAGGAATCCTCAAAATTGCTTCCAGTTCCGAGCAAGAAACATGACCGTGGATGGCATCATGCTTCCATTTTTTATCTCCTGGATCAATCCAATCCCTAACCTTTTGATGATTTTGGGGGCAGCTTTTGAGTGCAAAATTATCCAAGTAGGGGATCCAAGGGTCTTGATCGATCCACGTGTCTTCACCTGAGCCGATCACTCTAACTGCTCCCATACATATCACCTTTCTTGCCTCCCAGAGACTGGCCCAAATCCAAGATGCTTTGCTTCCCTTTTTTGCATTAAGAAAATCGTCTCTTGGGAAGTAAAATCCTTTTAAGAGATGGCTCCAAAGGGAATCAGGGGACGTGAGAAGGCGCCACGCTTGCTTAGCCAGCAGAGCAAGGTAAACTCGTTGAAACTCCTGAATCCCAAGCCTCCCTCTGACTTAGGCATACACAGAATCTCCTTCCTACACCAATGGAGACTATTTTTCTGCATAGACCCTGACCAAAAGAAGTTACTAAGGAGGGAGTTCATTCTTTTAGTGAGGGTCTTCGGAAGATGGAAGAGGCACATGATAAAGGATGGTATTGCTTGAATAACCGCTTTGAGGAGGACCTCTTTTCCACCATGAGAGAGGAGGAGACTTTTCCATGCTTCGCCCATTTTTTCCATTCTTTGGATTAGAAAACTAAAGATTCCTTTCTTTGAGTTTCCCCATTCCGTGGAAACTCCCAGATACTTTGAGTGACAATTAGTAGCAGCAAAGCCGATACTCGCAATGATATTATCTTTGACATCGTTGGGGACATTTGCACTGAAGAAAACTGAGGAATTGTTGATATTCACCTCCTTCCCTGTGATAGCTCCATGCTCTCCGATAAGACCAATAATATTATGCGCTTCCTGGTAATCTGCTTTCCCGAAAATTACCGTATCGTCTGCAAACAAGCCGTGAGTGAGCACCGGGCACTCGGCAATTTTGTTGTACAGAGCCTAGCAATAGCCTTTCTTCTTCAACAAAACGCCAAAGTTAAGGCCATTGGGAAACGCTTCTCTGCCAATCGGCAAAGCCTTTTGCTTTTTCTATTGCTCCCCGCTTGGCCAATTAATCTCCTTTTTCACTATTAATTATTTAATAATGATCCATCAAACTATTTGCAGTTCCCGTCTAACCATTTTCATTTGTAGATAATTGATTTCAATTTTTACACTTTTCTTTTCTAATCATATCTTGTCGAGAGCATAAAACTCAAATAAATTAAGAAGTTATTCGAGGTGTTTCCATGTAGTTGATGTACGCTGCATAAGCACATACCTTTCGGCTCATACATGTTGTGGCAAGCTAAATTTACCAAGGCATTAGGCTCAACCTAGAAGAGTCAAACACTTATTTCCTCCAATATCAAGTCTATGAAATGCTGTAGTCGTCCAAGTACCAACATATTCGAACCAAGAAACAAAAGTATTTTTTTTTATTATTTATCTATTTTCTCTATCTTATCCTTGTTTCATCGACACCACGAGATAAAAATTGTCGGTGATTTGTTTTTATCAAAGCTTCATTTGTCTTTGTTTTATGATGCTTAATTCAATATTGACTAAGAACGGGAATACACATGGATTCTATGCTTGACTTTCATCCTATAGATCTAGCTCATTCTAAATAGAATCGAACGGGTGGTTCTTCAATCAAAATTGTGAAGATCTATCATCATTTCTCAAACCACATATATGCACTAAGCAGTGATTACAAACTTCTTTCTCAAACCAGCAGTGATTACAAACTTCTATGGAGTAATGAACTTATTTATCATGTTTTGAATTTTTTCTAACAAAAAATGATTAATAGCGTTTTTATACTCATGTACTATTGCAAGTTAATAACCGTTGAAGGGGCTGGAAAAAACATTGCACAATTTTTTTTAATATTGTCCTTTTTCCAGTAAAAATATAAAAATAAATAAAATTATTATAAAATAAATTTTAATAAAAAAGTATGAAATAATTAATTTTAAAACAGTTTATGTAATAAGCGAATAAAATTTGTTAATTTTCTGTCCCTTTAATCGTCAACTAGGCAAATTTTATTTACGTTTGTAATATAGGATTATGTTTTTGAAAAAAAAATAGTAGAGTACTACTTTTGTTAATTTTTAATTAACAAAGATATAATATATTACTCACCTTTATTGAATTATTAATAATGATTCATCACCTAATTATATTTCCCGCCTAACTATTTTCATTTCTAGCTAAAGTTAGGTTTTAAGATTTTTTTATTTATTTATATTATTATTTACCCCAACTTATACCATATGTTCTACACAAAAATTTGACCGGCAGTTTCAGGACTCTTTCTTTGGATTTTTTAGATGATTAATAAAGAGTCATCAACTGTCCAATAATAATAACTACAAAACAAAAGTGTGTTTTATTGAACACATCACATTTCATTAACTAATCACTTTCATTATGACAAAAAAATTACGCTTGGATTTCGTTCATTGGGTGTTCCTACCATAATTCAATTTGTAGATATATGCGATTTTAAATAATATAAAGAGTATCTTATTTACATTTTTCTATGAAAAATAATGCATTTCAAGAATACATTTACTCATTTAGTATGTGTAAAATTAAGATATCTTTAGTGAGCTCTAGTTATTTTGTATTTTCCAATCTTATTTTTTCGAGAGCATAAAGCTTAAAATAATTTGATTTCAAGAGTTTTCCATAGAAATCCACTGCATAGCCTTCGGCACAACTCACAAGCATGTTGTGTCAAATTAGATCTCCCAAGGCATTAGGCTCAATCTAGGAGAGCAAAACACTTGTTTCCTTCTTTTGTCGCAAGCCAAGGACCCAACATCAAGTCTATGTAATGCTTTAGTTCTCCAAATACCAAGGAGGAGGACAAACTCGACCCAAGAAACCAACTAGTAATTTCATCTATTCGTTATTTGTTCTACTTTATTTTAGTATCTTCGGCGCCCTTAGATAAAAATTACCATTGACTTAGTTCATAATTTTACTAAAACTTCACTTTTCTTTTCTTTCTACGATGCTACGACATTGACTAAGAATTTGATTATACACTCTGAGTACAACACTGACTCTGCTTCATCTTGTATTCTTTTAGCTCTAGCTCATTCTAATTAGAATCAAACTAGTGGTTCCTCAATGAAAATTGCGAAGATCTATTACCATCTCTCAAACCCACATAAGCAGGGAATGACAAATGAGAAGGGTGGGGCAGGTTGGGTATCTCATACCCGTTTGCACCAAATACAGGCAGGTTGGGTAATACTCGCTCTGATACAGATCAGGACATGTCGATCTATTCTCACATGTTATTTGAAAAAAAAATTGAAAAATGAAAAATTTCTTTTACCATAATACAAAGGAAAAACACTTCACGCATAAAAAATAATGATAATAGAATGAGTAATTGAATCTAAATAATTGAAAGATAAAATTACACTCATTTAAAGTTTCATTGAGTGAAAATAGGATTGGAAACAAATCAAAAGAGGAGAAAAAATATATATTGAGAAAAATTGAGATATTATAGGTAAAAATGGGATGGAGTAGAACTACATGTTAGGAGTTGTAACTCTTGTCCCGTTCTATACTGCTGCGAGTTGGTTATACTTGATGAAACATATTCAAATTGTCATCCCTACATAACCAAAAAATTTAAAAGGTTTTCACCAACTCTTATGGAATAGTGGGCTTCTTTAAACATGTTTTGAACCTTTTTCAAACAAAAACTGATACACTGTAAAGATCACCTATTTGGTAGGAAATGTATTTTGTTTAACTTGTGCAGACATGGAGGGATTGGGTAGATTTCATTTGCTTATTTTGCCTTTCTGGGTTAAGCAGAGGGAGCTTTATTAGCTTCTTTCATGTAAAAGATGTTTGACTCAGATAATCACACAACCCACTGAAGTGCTCATATCAATACATACTCCAAAAGGTACATGCCACTATACTATATGTTAATTACCCATATTAATAATTACATTATAATTACATCCTCCAGTTTTCCCTTACCTTTTTGGTAAACAAAGCAAGATGGATATTCATTAATTATGCTGGTGAAACCTTAATCAGTGTAATTACTAATTAATCAAACTTAGTGGCCAAAGTAGGTGGGCAGAATGCTAGATTGTGAGTATGAATCCAACATTCCACCCTGTTAAAGGACTTGTTTTACCTTAAACTCCCAAAATGGAATGTGACTAAACCACACCAAAGAAATCTGTATATTTGAATTTCATTCAATATACAGATTTCCCTAATACTAAACACCCTGTTCAATTTAAAGTACAATATTAATAACAAAAATACAAACTGGAAGGAAAGGAAAAGGAAAGAGAGGGAAAATGGGTGAAAATTAGAGAAGAAGAAGGGGGAAAACGACAAAAAGAGTGAGTGAGGAAGAGAACTCTATAAGATTCCAACTTTTGTTCACCGATTTTCTCAATGAGAACGGCCTTTGGCTTTTCCTCTATCCCAACTCTTCCCCCTCTGCCCATCTCCTACTTATATCACTCCCTCCTTTCCCCTCTGCTCTGCTAAGCATTTCATCGAACACTTTTCCCCCTGTGTCTCCTCTCGACTCTCAACTCTCAGCCTTCCCCTGTTTCTCCTCTCCCCTGTTCTCTCAACAGCAGTGAAGTTAATGCAATGGCAGTTGACACGGTGAAATCAGTTCTTTCTAAGCCCAACGGTTGTAACAAAGACGAACAGACAGCCCAGAAGGCTGGAGCTAATCCACTGGTGTTCGATGCCAAGTTCCTGAGGCACGAATCCAACATTCCCCAGCAATTCATCTGGCCTGACAACGACAAGCCGAGAGGCAATGCCCCGGAGCTTAAAGTCCCAATAATCGACTTGGGCGGGTTCCTTTCCGGCGACCCTGTCGCCACAAACGAAGCCGCGAAACTCGTCGGCGACGCCTGCCGGAAGCACGGGTTCTTCCTGGTAGCTAATCACGGCGTGGAAAGCAAGCTGCTTTCCGATGCCCATAAGTACATGGACGATTTTTTCGAGCTCCCGCTCTCTGAGAAGCAGAAGGCGCAGAGGAAGCTCGGAGAGAGCGCCGGTTACGCCAGTAGCTTCACGGGGAGGTTTTCCTCCAAGCTTCCATGGAAAGAAACGCTCTCCTTTCGGTTTACCGCCGAAAAGGAGTCGGCTGAAATTGTTCGGGACTATCTCCTCGACAGAATGGGCCAAGATTTCTCGGAATTCGGGTAACTTGCTAACAAACAAAAAAAAAAAACTCTGTTTTCCCACCACTCTGTTTTTTCACAACGCTCTGTTTTTTCCTCTGTTTTTTTCCCCCTCTCTCCAACTGATGGGTTTTTTTTTTCTTCTTCCTATCTTAACAGGAATGTGTACCAGAACTACTGCGAATCGATGAGCACGCTTTCCCTAAGGATCATGGAGCTTCTGGGATTGAGCCTGGGAGTGAAGAAGAGATCGCATTTCAGAGAATTCTTCCAAGAGAACGACTCGATAATGAGGCTGAACTATTACCCACCCTGCCAAAAACCTGACGCCACATTAGGAACAGGGCCTCATTGCGATCCGACGTCGTTGACAATCCTCCACCAGGACCAAGTGGGTGGGCTTCAAGTGTTTGTGGACAACGAGTGGCGCTCCATCACCCCCAATTCCAATGCCTTTGTCGTCAACATTGGCGACACCTTCATGGTAAACAAAAAGATCCAAACTTGTTAATTTTTCAAAAAAGATTCACCAATTCAAAAATTGGGTTCTCTTCCTTTGCATCGGCGAAATCTAAAAAATGTTTTCATTTTGTGGTAACAACCAACCAGGCGCTGTCGAACGGGCAATTCAAGAGCTGCTTGCACAGAGCGGTGGTGAACAGCACGACGGCGAGGAAGTCCCTGGCCTTCTTTTTGTGCCCAAAGAGCGACAAGATCGTGACGCCGCCGGAGGAATTGGTGGACGAGAACAATCCCAGGGTGTACCCGGATTTCACATGGCCAACCTTGCTGGAGTTCACCCAAAAGCATTACAGAGCCGACATGAATACCCTCGACGCCTTCAGAAATTGGCTTCTTCTTCAGCAGCAGCAACCGGCGGCGGTGTGACTGACCTGTGAATTGCCAACATTGAGGGAAGAAGTGAAGGAAAGGGAGGCTGCCACCGAAAAAAGAACGTTAATTAGTTTAAGATTAGAAGGAAAAGGCCACCAAAAAAAAAAAGGAGCAAGAAGGGACAAATTTAGTACAGGTGTAGGGGGTAATCAGTAAAGAAAAAAGGCCAGTTCTTATGTTAATATGGTCTGTGACTTAGCATTTTGATCGTGGAAAATAAAGGGGGTAGAAGGGAACACAGAGAAATAAATAAGTACTTGGGCAGATAATTTTTTGTACTTCAATTTTTGTTTCTCTTTTGTTAAATTCGTCATAATACAGAAGAAAAAAAAAAGATTATCAGTATTTTCGAAACTTGCTTCTTTTCATCCAACTCCCTTTGAAATATGATGTTAAACATGCTCCGGTCGTACTTAGAAGTTATAATAAGTAGTCATGTACTATTACAATGAGTCAAATGAGTATCACCCGAAGATAAGAGACTAATCATTGTTGACTAGGACAATTACATTTGTCATAGAAGCTTTCCGATCCCCCGTTGCATAATCTCTCCGAATTGCATTTGTTGACTAACACAATTACATTTTGCAACAAGTGTGATTCGGTTGAGGCTTCTCAAATCTCGTGTGCATAATCTCTCTTAATAATTGCATAATACAGGTGTTCTAACTCGTATTTGTGGATCCTATTCCAAATTGTTTGTTAATTTTTACGATGATTCGTGAGAATTTTCTAAACGGGTGGTAGATATTTGGGTCTTGAGAGGAAATAAAGAAAGAAAACTGTTACCCTGTTTTTGTTGTTTCTTTGGGATGGTGTTCAGAACACAATATAATAATGAGTAAAAAGGAAGTCTGGGGGGGATCAGACAAATGGCTTTCTTTTGGCCACTAACTTTGTTCCTAAATGGGAAATAACCCCCACTAAATGGTAAAACCAGTAGTTGTTGGGAAGCAAAAGAAACTGCCCCTTAATTCCACTATTATGTGACCCATCCAAAAACCCACTATTTCTATTTTCTAGTGCATCGATTCACTCGTAATACCATGTGAATTCTGTGTTAGACTTTACCGATCAGGGTGTATGTATGATAGTCCGAAATGGGAAGACTAACATTATGATAAAGTTTTGAACTAACTTTACATTGTGAAAAGAATATTTCCATTTACAGTTGAATTACAAGAAATTTCTGCCGAAGATAAAAATATCATCATTTTAGATTCCAGAATAAATAACGGTAAACAAACTTTGAAGTTTTCCGAAAGAAGAAGTGGTTGATTCACTGGTAATACCATGTGACTTCGGTGTTAGACTTTACGGACCAGGGTGTATGTATAATAGTTTGAAACATTGTGATAAAGTTTTGAAATAAATTCACATCGTGAAAAGAATATTTCGACCTTACACAAATCTTTAAGTTACAAGAAATATCTTCCGGTGATAAAAATATCAAGTTAGTTTGATCATATGTTACACCATCCACCCTTCACATATATTTATTGAGGTTCAATCAATAAACTGTTTTATGAAAGATTGTCATTACCCATATGAAAGTTTGTCATTATCGATGAAAATGCAAAGATCATTAAATCTAAAGGTATGTGTCCCTTCATGAAATTTAGAATATTTAATTTGGTCGGTCTAGTCCCAAACTGGTTTAACCCAATTAGTCTAATTCAACCAAATTTTCAACATTTTATTTCAACTTGTGTTGAGTCCTAGTGAAAGTCTTATTTTGTTCTTTCTTTTTAGATATTTTCATGACAAAGTTAGAAATCTTAATTGGGGAGCTACAAAATCCTTTCTTAAGAGATTTGAAACAAAGGTCATTGAGGAGGGCTTAGAGTCTTACCATCCAGTCCAATCTCATAATTTATAACAAATTTTAGATTTATCATTACCTACATTTGAAAATAAATTTGATCCACTATTAATAAGTAATGAAAATAAAATTAACACATAATAAAGTTATTTTACTAATAGACATCCAATAAACACTTTCCAATATACTTTTTATCACTCACTTTTCCATAAAACAATATCTCCCCTAGTTCACTCCCCTCCAAATCCTCCCTCCCCCCATTTTCCTTCATTCATTGAGAAACAGGGGTTAATATTTCACACACCTGATTAGGGCTGGTAAACGGTTCTCATGTTACTGGTCTAACTGATAACCGAACCAAAACCAGTGGTTACGGTTACACTAATAACTAACTAAATAGTAATGGTCAGTTCTCGATAGCCAAATTTATCTAACTAATAACCAAATGTTAAACGATTAATCGACTAACCAATTATGGCAATCATCATAGTTAGGGTAAAAAAATAATATGGCTTGATGAACTGCAGGCATAGGCAAAAAATAATGGAATGTTTGAAGGTCTACAAAATCCATTGCCTACCCTAGTTATAATAGTGACTTAGTTTCAAATGAGAATAACTTCAATGAAGGACTTTAGAAAGAACATATTAGAAGGCTGAACTAGCACACTGTATTTCGACAACAATCCGTAACATTTAAGTTCCATGTACTTTGGTGGAATTTATGAGTTGAGTAATTGTTGTTGGGTATCTTGCCCTTGTTTGCTTCTTTAATCCAATTTGATGGTAGAAAGATGTTATTGTGTACTTGTGTTGGATTAAGTTTATGGATGGATATCTTCTGTTGATTAGGTTACCGATCGGTTATTTTGGTTTAAACGCCTTGTCGAATAACTTGCTTAATTGTTATCTGGTTAACTGACAAAATAACAAAGAACCGACAATACGGTTACCGTTACCGACTAATATAAACAATACGGTTAACGGTAAGCACAAAGTATTTAATAATTAACAGAAAATCCACTAAACAATTTTGATTATAATCGAACTGAACTGATTGTCCGCCTTTGGAACAACTGTTTTTCCGATCCCCCGACCCAAATAATGCACCACATTAACATAAACCGGAAGGGTACAGCCTGCAGAGAGCAATTGACATTTGACAGAGCCATGGCTTTCTTTGTGTTGTGTAATCCTCTCTATGTATGGACAAACATATTAATTTCTTAATATAGAAAGTAACGGAAAAAAAGCTTTCTATCTTGCGGTTTTTTCAAGGTTTAAACATAATTTAACCGTTAATGCACTAAATATTAAGGGGTTGAGGTTGAATAGTCGGTACGGTAAGATTTCAGGTTTTCCCCCTTACTTTATTGTATGAATATCTCATATATTAATATCTATAAATATGAAGTAATGTTAGTGTTGCCTAAAAAGTTATCTTTTGATACCCAAATTTAATTAAATCACAACTTAGTCACTATAAAGTATATTTAATATTTTCATACCCCAAATTTAATTTCAATGTAAAACATTGAACAATTATACTTTGATATCAAAATTTTATGAAATTTTCGTACCTACAATTTTTTAAATTTACATATTGATCCACTGTTTAGATTTCACTTGAATCCAATCCACCAATCCTTTTGAACCAATCTATGAATCCAATCCACCATAACATAAAAGTATAGATTTAGTTTGTACAATACAAGATGTTGTATCACTCAACTGTAGTAGAAGATTTGACCATTTCATATTTGATCAATACATGAAACATTAAATAAACGATAAAACAGAGATGACTCTCAAATATTGCAACATCAAATTTATAAACTCATTTTGTACATTTACGGGGTACTAAACAAACTTCTACGATGAAAAGGGTTGATTGTTGTAGAAACAACCAACTAAAAAAATTAGTCAAAACCTTTCCATTATCCACTTCCTCTTCGTTTCATTTTTCGCTCGCCTTCCATAACCCTTTCTTAATTTCTTTGTTTGCCTTCTTCGTCTAACCCTAATTAGTATACTATTTTTATTTATTCTAATTACAAGTATGAACGGGCCATACACGACTCACCAACAGTCTAGAGAATTAATAATTAAACCATAAACTTTTTCAGCTCAATGTCGAGTTCAATTAAAAATTAAAATATATGGTTATTACTTATTAGAAAGTCGCCATCTTCGAATATGGGATTTGAAGGCGTGAAATTTTTCACTCAGGCTAGAATTTTCAAAAATTATACATGAATGTTGGGCTAGGTATCTACACATATCAAATAAATAGCTTTCATTTTTCTATAAAAAAGTAAATAATTATCATCTTAAATACATCACCATAATAGGTATTAAGACTCAACTATGGAAATTATAGTTTGGTACCTAAACTTAATAGATCTTTAGATTTATAACCTAAATTTGTTTTTTTGGCATATAAGTCCTCAATATATTGATGGAACATTATATTTTAGCCTTTATCTCATCGAACAGATCCAATTTCGAATCCACTCACCAACAGTCTAGAGAACTAATAAATAATTGAACTATGAACCACTAACTTTTTTTCAGCTCAATGTTGATCCCAATTAAAAATAAATATATATGGTATTACTTATTAGAAAGTCTTCATTTCCACTATGGGATTTGATATGTGTAGATATCTAGCTAAACATTCCATGTATATTTGTTGAAAATTTTAGCCCGGGTGAAAAAGAAAAACTCTATAGAGAACCAAAAGGAATACAAACTTTCAAACTCATATATATGTCATCCATACCCTACCCATAACCAATGGGTCTACTTGGGTTTAGGTAAATATAATTTACTTGTCAAAATTTTCAAAAAAATTTAAATTGGATGTTGACCGCCATATATATCTTCTCATTCAATATTATATTGTCGAGTCAATATTACTAACAAAATTGCTAACGAAAAATTAATTTTACACTAATAATACATGTCCGTATATCAATGTCATCTCCGCCTCGCGACAAGGCGCGACATCACCGCCTAGTATTTTTTAAATGTCTTGTTTTGTAGTGAATATTATATATATGTAGTGAAATGAGAGGGAGATTTTGGAAGGTATTGAAATAAGATGAGGTGATCAGTTGGGCGTAGGAATAGTTGCAACATTTGTCGTGGTGTTTGTCCAGAAAAATGCTGCTGCAAACATTCTCTCCATCTGATGACCGCTAGCTGCGATGCCCATTGGTGGATTTTACGGGGGAGTGGGGAAATTTAACCTGACAACAATTCGATGGTGTATTTCAATAATTGTAATAACTTATATGTGTTGGATATAGTTTAATAAAGGATATAATATCATATACCCAATTATAGGTTCTAATATCACAGTATTATTACAAAACTACATTTGGACGGTTGATGTAGAGGAGGGTGTAATTTAATAGTAATTTTGCAGGGGTAAGACAGGCAATGGCGGATCCAGAAATTTTAAATAGGGGTGTCCCTCCTAAAAATTAAGTTAAAATAATTATTAAATAAGAAAATATCTGACTTGTCCAAAGGAAAACAAAGCACATGACGTGTTTCGTACTTTGGAAAAATTGTAAAATACAATCGATGTCCAACAATGCTCTATAAATCTCTCTCTATATATCCTACTAGACTAGGGGAGCCCGTAATTGGGTTTAATAGTTAGCTTTTGAAAATAATTGGGATAAAAAATAGCTTTTTACTATTATATTTGGATTTGAAATACAAGAACAAATGAGTTATAGTCTAATGAAAAATATGTTTACTAATAGTAGCATCGACCCAAGTTCAAATCACATAGGCAACCACTTAAATGTTTATATTTACTCATACACAAACTACTATTGGGGAATTATAATCATTTTTCAAAATTTTACGAGTGTCCCGCCACCACTTAAATATTATTTTTACCTATATACAAACTATTATTGGGAGTTGAATAATCATGTTCCCAAATTTTAGGGGTGTCCCGGGACACCCTAGAGCCCCATGGATCCGCCACTGAAGACAGGAGAGTAACGGGTTTGGTGGGACAGTTGGGCGAATTTTTTTGGTGCTGATGCAGATATTTAGATGTTAGTTTCAAATTTTCTACAAATTTTTAAAGGACAAGTCGCATATTAGATTTCAAAAAACTTTGCATTGAAGAAAGATTTTTGTTTTTATTTTTTACAAGATGATATTTATTTCGATATTTTGAAATAAATACACTAATATCATTATGTTATATGATCATAGTGAGAATATTATCATATGATAGTATTGTTAATCTAACCATAATGGTAAGTAATTATATTATAGTGATAAAGTTACAACAAACATGTGTTTTTTAGTTACTTTTGTACTCAAATTATAGCAAAATGAATATCATTGTGTATATCATGATTAATAAGTTATTCTCTGCAATTTTTTTAAAACTTAAGTTAAAACAAATGAGATATGTGATCATATCACTGTTACACCATGATAATATGAAAGTGATAAGATTACAACCAACACTTGTCTTGAGTGTATATTTTTCTCAAAATATAGCAAAACGGATATCATTGTATATATTATAATTATGTGTTGTTTATATGCAATTATTTTTAAAATTTTGAGTTAAAACGAATGAGATATGACGTATTAAAAAAATAAGGGATTAAATAGTAGACTTTGATAGGTCAAAAGGAGACATAACCTGTTTACAATTGCAATGGAAGCTCTGGATTGTTTGACTAAGAAAGCAATGGTGGATAATCAGATTCCTTACCATCCTCATTGTAAACCACTTATGATTTCCCATTTGTGTTTTGCGGATGATTTGATGATGTTTACCAATGGGTCAATAAGAGGAGTTGCTGGCATTAGAAGATTAATGGATAGTTTTTATAAGCTATCTGGTTTGAGATGCAACCCAGCAAAATGTCAGCTTTTCTGTGCTGGTATTCCTAAGGAAGAAATGCTTGCTATTTCTGAATTTGCTGAATTCTCTCTGGGAACACTACCTGTGAGGTACTTAGGAGTCCCACTTATTACAGGAAAACTTACTAGGCAAGACTGTAAAGTGCTGGTGGATAAGATAACACAAAAACTGAGAAGCTGGTGGTCAAAGCTGCTAAGCTATGCTGGGAAAATACAACTCATATCTACTGTCATCTCTAGTACCCTTCAATACTGGCTCAATATCTTCTTACTGCCTCAATTTGTTATCAAGGAGGTGGGAAGATTGTGTAATGAGTTCTTGTGGGATTCTGCTGAGGATGGCAGTAGAAAGAAAGCATTCATGGCTTGGGATAAGTTGGCTACTCCTAAGAAGGAGGGTGGACTTGGAATTAGGAACTTTGGAGTATGGAATAAGGCGTGTGTATTGAGGCATTTATGGGAGATTCTTACTCTGGGGGGGTCTATCTGGGTTGCATGGATTTCAAGGTACAGGCTGAAGGGTAGAAGCATATGGGAACTCTCAGTTGTTTCTGCTGGGACATGGATTTGGAAACGGTTGTTGAAATGCAGGGCAATAGCCTACCCGTTTGTTTCTGGGAATGGGAGCAGTACTCTGTGGCAGGGGGAGCAAATGAAAAGGTTCTCGGTGTCCAGGGTGTGGAATGATATCAGGGTGAAACAACCAGAAGTACAGTGGTGGAGATTAGTCTGGGCAAAGGAAATCAATCCTAAGCATGGATTGATACTGTGGCTTGCTATCCACAGGAGATTGGTTACTCAGGATAAACTCTTGGCCTGGGGAAAAAATGTCTCTGGCTGCTGCCTTTTGTGTCCAGGGGGTGTAGAGAGCAGGGATCATTTACTGATTTATTGCTCTTACTCAATTTCTGTTTTGAAGCTTGGTATGAAAAGCCTTTCTCCACCAGATGTAGGAGGCTGGGAAGCAACAGTTGCTTGGTGTGCAAGGGAATGGAAGAAGAAGACTGATAGGTCGAGAATTTGCAGAATGTTGTGGAGTGCTGCTGTGAGCCACATATGACGTGAGAGGTGTTCTCGAATGTATGGGACTAAGGTAGTCAAAGATCCTGCTATGTTGGTGAAGTTGATATGTGAGGAAGTTACCTACCGAGTATGTGAAGATCCTGCCCTTCAGCTAGAGTTAGATAGTATTCAGTAAATATATAGATAGGAGCGGATTGTACGTTTTGTTTTCTGCGTTGTAAACGTTTGAGAGGCGCTGCAGGGTTCCCTCTGCAAGTGGGCTGGTCTTAATGCAATTTTTTGATTTCGCATAAAAAATGTGATAATTTTCATAACTTAATTTTTATTATTAACAACATTTTCTTAATTATTAATTAACTACAATATTCAACATCTCGTCATTTTTCACTATGCAAAGGTTTCATAAGGTAAGTTAAATTTTATATAATAGTTAAATTAAATGTGATATTATTTATAACTTAATTTTATTGTTAGATCATAATTTATGATGTAACATCATTCTATAATAGTTATATAAGCTACAAATATATTATATATAATTTATGGAGGGAAATTTGTTTCTTACGTATCACTTAAACTAATGTATTATGTAACGTATGTCTTCCGTAATGAATAAGGCATTACGTAAAGATTATAAAGGTATATTAGTGAGTGGATTAAGTTTAAAATCTAATTAATTTCTTATGACTTTGAAGCATGTCCAAAAAAAACTAGTTGATTATTATGGTGATAAATAAAAATTTAATATGCATAATACATAAGTTTCAATATACTATTTACAAGTTTTCACAACCATAATTTGGAAGTTTAGATGAATCTACAAGGTACTCCTACATTATCATTCTCGCTTGGGGGGGGGGGGGGGGGGGGGGGGGGGGGGGGAATTCGCGCATATGGTGGGACAATTGTATTTGATTTGATGACTCCACGACAAAGAAAACAAGAAGGCGATCTTTCACATGGGTTTAATTACGAGCTAGTGGCGACACCAATTATCTACCTAACCACCACTATCATGCCAGTTGCTCGATATTTAAGGAGAATGGCAAGACGGTGGTGGAAAACCATCAAGTGATTTGGAGAACCGCCAATTCACGGAGGAGGGTTTGGAAGGACGTGTTAGAAGTTCTTGTTATGAGACAAGTCTTCATCAAATCTCGTCGGCCTAACTACACTACTACATCTAATCAAGTCAAATATACCTTAACTAGATGGAGGAGCACAGTGGTGACACTATCTAATCTACTTATCGAATCTACTGCTACTTTAAAGTTGTGACATTATCTAATCTAACAATTGAGTGATGTAAGGAAGTGGTTAAGTACCATACATGGACCTGTATAAGATCCAGCATAACTTTCTCCCAACGACTTGAGTTATTGAGACCAACTGGTTTATGACATGGTATCAGAGCTGGTTTGTCCGTGGGGTCACGTGTTCAAGTCCTCACGACCCCCAATATTAATCGTTGTCTTTCAAGCACATGGTATGGCGGGCCTGTGCAAACTTCAAGCCCATGAGTCGGCTTTCGTTTGAGGGGACGTGTAAAGAAGTGGTTAAGTATCATACATGGGCCTGTATAAGATCCAGTATAACCTTCTCCCAACAACTTGATTTATTGGGACCAACTGGTTTATGACAAGTGATAAATGTCTTCTAACAAGACTAGCATGTAACTTAATGAAGAACTCAAGTAAAGAAGCGGTACTTGGGATAGTATCCCCTAACTCGCGGATGAAGCTAATGAAACAAAGTATTCATGCAATCCCCTACTCGATTATGATGTTGAGAACCAACTGAGCTAACACCTAAGACATTGGTCATGTCATGCCCAATGGTCATGCATTCAACTAATTCCTAGAGCATTAGGCTTAGATTCTCAACTTGGATAAGGATCCCAATTGTTGCTATGACTTGAAGATAAATTATCTGGCATCGATTGGAAGTCACGGAGGTGTGGTCTGTAATATGTATCTCTTCAAGTATGGCGAAACAGTTATCCCTTGCCCGTGGACGTAGCTAGCTAACACATATTGCGTTAGTGAACAACGTAAATTTGTGTGTTCTTTACTTTCTTACATTGTTGATTTTCCTATCTGTTCTAACACCAAGAAAAACAAGACTTCAACTTAATGGTCATCCTATTAAAATCTCATTTTACTTGATGAAGATTCTATCCTTGGCTTAAATATCTTAAAATATATTATCACTAATTTGGGTCAAGTACCAATCAATTAATCACTTTTACTAAAGAAAGAAATTGACGTAATTATACATCAGATAATCATAAAATAGCGAGTATGATTCTTACATCAACATTTCATCCCTAACAATCATTTACATGAGTTAGGGTTCAACTTATCCAACATACAATGTGTTCATCCCCTTAAGCTAGGGTTCATGAACTTAAATAATCATTAGTGCTTTACTTAAAGAGTAGTAAGTAGTTAAAGATAATTAATCAAAGCCGCCACACGTAAGGACAACGACAGCCTCTTTCCCGTACTTGCCAGGGTTCCAAAGTTAAAGGCCCCCAGCATAGCATCACGTGGCAACATTTGTTGTTTGCCTTGTCCCTTTTCTCCCCTCTCCACTCCCTTACAAAAAACCCTACATTGTATTCTCTCTCTCTCTCTCTCTCTCTCTCTCTCTAAGATAGTAGGATTACAGCAGTGCTTTATCATCTTCTCCATTACCTGACATAGCTTGGGATTTCGTATCATACTTCTTCATATGGTGGTCATGTGGATCACCACCTTCCTCATCACCCAATGCTTGCTCCCGCTCTTTGCATTTTCTTCCTTTTTTTTAATAATATTTCAGTTGAGATCTTGTGTGGTGAAGTTAAGAGAAAGGTAAAGTACATTGATTTCGATGTGTTTAGTTTATGGTATACTTTCAATTTTAAGACGGGCGATTGCGCAATTATTGTTTTGAACATCGGCTTCGTTTTAAAATGATGTATATTTTCAATGTTATGACATTGAGAAAAGAGAGAACCGTGAATTTGTGCGTGCATACATGATTTGTTTGTATTTAAAGAAATTCCGAAACTTGCTGGTAGGCCTTCGAAAATTCATTTATTGACAATTTAATGAGTAACTAACGAGTAACATCCATGGACTAATTGTACTTCTAGACGGTATCATCATAGTATACAAATGGCGACGATTACAATGTGAAATTTGATAGTTAGCGTCTTAGTAAGAGTGTAGTTTTAGGATAAGATGACATATGCCCATAAATTTGAGGGGTGTACCAAAAAGCGCTTATAGATCGATATAGCCAAATTACTTTCGAAAATTACGTACCCATTGAAAATTTGTCCAAAACGTACGTTTAACTTAACAAATGCTAAGTTGGATTTACAATAATTTCATATCATAACCGACGACGTTTTTACCTTATATTAAGTTTCTTAACACGGTAAATCAGTTTACTCGTTTTTGTTTCAATTCAACAACACTACGATTAAAATGTATTTCGACCCTTCACTTCATCCATAACTCACGAGAGTTTGATCAAAACCATGCGCGATGTCTCCCTAGTGAATTTCAAACCCTTAATTAAGCTCACACTCGAACAAGAGCCACGATGTATGTAATGGTACTAGCTAGTTACCAGATTTACTTGATTAATTAGCTTCAAGATCAGTTTATAGTCATAACAATTAACAGGCATTTGATAATCATCATCATCAAGCACATAATTTTTTTTGAAACAACATGTTCATCAGTTAAGTTAAGTTAAGCATGGTGGTAGAAAACCAGACAAATTTTGCTTGGTCAGCCTGAATCGTGTCATTATCAATGTTGTGTACGTATGTGAAGCTAGCTAGGTGCGCTACATCCGACAATAAGCCAATTCGAACGCATGCAGACAACAATTTTCGAAAGACGACGTCCTACTCTAATTCTATCCAACATGCATAAATACGTTTTTATTTATTTATTAATGTACTACAGATGCCAACAGTACTGATGAGCTAGGAACCAAAATTCCACGTGTATATAATATATATATATATATATATATATATATATATATGTACGGTACAGCTTTCGACCTTTTTTTTATTTTATATCCATTTTCGAGTAATTAATCGAACCAAGCACCGCCCAGTAAAACATGTGCCAATCAGTGCTCTCTGTAATGCTCTGCTACTCTGCAAGCTTTGACAACCTAATGAATATAATACAAATAGATATGTTCAGCTGCAGCATGGCCTACCCTAATTCGTTTGTGCTTGCAGCTAAACTAAACTTATAAATGATTTCATAACAGTGTCTGAGTCTGAATCGTTCTCTTTCATAACTATGTCGGGTATCTATAAAATCTGATAGTAACCACAAGTGATGTAAGGCATGAATGTTGGCACAATGTGCTTTTAACCGCAGTTTGCACAAGCACAACCTACCATTTTGGAGGAAAATCTCTTGATGGCCACCAACAAAGTTGCACACATTCATGAGTTTGTCGAATATCTGTAAAATTAGGGAGTAATCACCAATGTATTTGCTGAGATTCTTGTATTATTGGGCTCGAAGTTTTAGATAATGGTCTTACATTTACAAGTGAGATTGACAAATCAAAGGGGTAGTTCTAGTGATGTAAGGTATATATGGAAGTTGGCACAACATGCTTTCAGGTTTAATTAATCGCACAACCCATCATTGTAATGAAATCTCTTAAACGGCCACCAAAAAAACTGTAAACTCGAATCAACCACTTTCATAAATTTATCGAATATCTGTTACGATTCTCCGTTTCGCGATTATCGTACGACAATAAACCTTATAAATTTGACCAAGAAAAGTAGTAGTTGTACAATGGGATGACCACCTTCATAAAAGAATGCATAAAAGTAATAGAAAGAGGGGTTACCATAATCATGATTAGTCATATATACATAACAACTTACCTTAATCCCACCATAAAGAGATAATCACACACATATGAGCTGACTGTACTCAATTCAACCTATTGATTAACATCTTTTCATATGAGATCATCTCGAACGTAATAGTAATTACGTGTCACACAAAATTTGTTAATTAATCAACTATACAACTCTCTCCCTCCCTCCCAATAACATACTTTAATGTTATTCTAATTCCAATTATCGTTTCTTTGTCGTTTCTTTGTCCTTTTATCAACCAATTTTTGGAGCTCATCATCTCATGTAATTTTTGTTTTGTCTCTTGCGTTGGCTCTATCCAATGTATATATAGTTGTTGAAAGTGAAACGTGTGTGGAGATTTAGTTAGTGGGAAGAGGACGAATCCCATGTAACCCCGCAGCATCGCAGGCATATATGTAGTTTGCACTATTCAATCCTCATATCTCTTATCCTTTCTTCTTCTTCTTCCATATTAGAGATCCCAAACATGACAAAAGAGATAAGTGGAAAAAGATTTGTAGAAGAAGCATAATCTTTAACTTCATTGTTAATGCTATCTTTCTCTTTTGTAGATACTTGACACGTGGGTGTGATTAATACTTGTCATGAATTTTCCAGCCATTAATGTCCCAAATTCAATGTTTTTTAGGTGAGTTATTTTGGTCAAAATAACTCGTTTTGTCAGTATTTTATTGAAATAAGTTATTTGAATCATTAGTTATAAATGACTCAAAATGAGTTACATCTGTATAATTTGAAAATAACTCGTTTGATTTTGGACACGGTAATAAATGGATATCTTGAAGCTATGTGAAAGATGGTGTATTATTTGTTGGAGATCTAAAAAAAATTCAAAGTGTCATAATTATAAGGTTATTTGTTGGAGGTCTATCATACCAAACTACAAGTAGAAAGTCTTCAATTGTCACAGATAAGTACATGACTTGTATCACTGAAAAATGTTATTTTACTTATTATTGCACGTGTTATTCTTACTACTCTGTGCTGTAAGTCAGTCAAAACATATACACTTGGAGCGAAATAAAACTCATAAAAGCAAATGCTGCTATTTAGAGCTTCTGCGAAAAGTTGTTTTGAAAATACAAGATTATTCTTACCATATTTTAATGTTATTTCAGAAAATATAATTTTATTTCATTTATATCATTTTAAATATTAAATAGAACCTAGTCTCTTTGGCTATACAATCGTGTGGTTTCTGGAAATTTAAAATAAAATCATATTATTTAACATAAAAGAAAAATCAAACAAGATCCATTTTCACAATTTTTTATTGTTTATAATTTTAATTCATATTTTATATTATAAATCCTTTATAGTCATTTTACATAGCCTCTTATATTAAAAAAACACTTCTAATAGTTTTTCCAGCAAAATACTCAATTGCTTTTTTTGAAAAGTACTTCCCTAAAAGCTCCGGTCAGAGACTGCTTCTGCAAAAACTACAACAGGGTCAAACTAGCCCTATATCACTTTTCATCGTTAGACTAACCACAACCAGAGGGGCAAAAATTAGGGGTTTTAAGGCTATTTTAGCCCCCTCGAAAACAGAAACAGCTGCAACCCTGATGGCTAAAAATTAATGTTTCGTATTATGCAATCCTAACTTATGAATAGTTCAACTTATTTTTTAATTTAAAATTTATATATTCATTCACGATAATTGAATACGAACATTCCGATAAAATTTGAACAAATTCTGAGATACTTTGTTGTTAGTTTTTTTTTTTACAATAACACTTTGTGGTTAGTTGAAATGGAAGAAAGTTACATCGAAATGAACTTCGTTCATCAAAATTACCAAGATTTTGAACAATTTTGGAGATGCCTTTTTTAGTTGAAATGGAAGAACGTTCCAATTTTTAAATATATTTTTTTGTTTTCAAATAACAATCGTGAAAATATGCTGAGATGCAATCCAAAGATCATATTAAGAATTATAAGGGAAATTTTAATTATGTATAGGTGTTCACTCAGCTTCATTATACATTCAATACCTTTTTAAAGAAAGTGTACCAAAAAAAAAACCAAATTCTTCGAATTAATTGAAATTTTTTTATTATTTTTAATTAGTGGGATTGGACAGAATCCTTAACAGAGTTGACTCAGAGCTGATGATATTGTTTTACGTGAAGTGTCTTTTCTCAGCAGTTTATGACTCTTAATTCAAGTCGTTAACTCCAACTATGTGACCTGGTAATTAAAGCTAACTCTAAGTCATTAGAGTCATAACTAGATTTAGTACGTAAATACAAATTTAAATTATAATTATTTGAAGATGTGATTTTTTACAGCAATGAAGATGTGATTATAGTAATAGTTGGGCTTAATTGCAAGTTTGGTCACTCGAATTGCTACAAAATTTCATGTTTGGTCACTAAAATTGGTTTATTCCATTAGTAGTCACTTAAATTAGTTGAACAATCCAAGTTCGGTCACTCTCCGTTAACCTCCGTTAGACTCCGTTAATGACGATCGTTAAGTGATAATGTGGCTAACAGAAATCACAGTCAGCATATTTTAACCCTAAAAAATGACTACCCGACCCGCCACGTCAGATTTGCCCGCTATGTCACCCTTCCTACCCAACCCGCAAACCAACCCAATAATCGACCCAACCACAAATCCATCCCCCCTGAATCTGAAAAGTAAAATCGATAACCCCTTGCTGCTCGCTCATCTTCCTCCTCTGCTGCGGCAGCGACGGGGGAGGACCAGGAGACGCAACCACAACTTTTTTCTTCATCATCTTCTTTACTTTCTTTCCATCCTACTCCGCCGATGACCTTATCACCGTCGCGACAGACACCTAACGGGCAGCCCCAGCAGCGCATCCCAAGCCTCTGAAGGTAGACCTTCTTCTTGCCGCCGACAGTACTGTTGTTGGCGATGGTGATTGTGGTGGGTTCGCTTGAGTTGGCGGAGAATGGGGAGATGAAGAGGGAAGAGATGGTGGTGGATTTGGGAGGGCGAGAGAGTTGTGGGTTGGGATCTATTTCGGCTGTTGCTGCTGGGTCTAGCTGATGGCGATGAAGATGATGGGAATGGAAGTTGTTTCTACCGGACCTTCTGAGCCTAATTTGGTCCCCAAGTGTGCTGCTCTCTGGGAAAATAGGCATGATTACTGTTATCTGGCAACGAATCGTTGCTCCTGCCACAGGGAAAGGGAGAACCCAGAAATGAAGTGAAAAGAAAGGCAATGGAGGATGAGAGGACGATGGAGAATGAAAAGTGACCTACCCTTTCCTATTTCGATTTTACTTTTCAGATTCAGGGGGGCGGGTTTGTGGGTTGGGTAGGGAAGGGTGACATGGCGGCCAAATCTGACGTGGCGGGTCGGGTAGTCATTTTTTAGGGTTAAAATATGCTGACTGTAATTTTCTGTTAGCCACGTCATCACTTAATGGTTGTCATTAACGGAGTCTAACAGAGAGTGACCGAACTTGGACTGTTCAATTAATTTAAGTGACTACTAATGGAATAAACTAATTTTAGTGACCAAACGTGAAATTTTGTAGCAATTCGAGTGACCAAACTTGTAATTAACCCTTATAGTTGTTTTGTTTTCTATGCATATTAATTCGTCCAAGGGTTCAGCAAAACGCAAATTTAGTATTACAAAATCTAGAACTGCAAAATCTACAAAATTATTGTCTTACTTACCACTCTTAATAGGAATCACACTCGCCACCCTGTTACAATTAGAAGATGGTATGATTCGTATAAGGAGTGGTATAAGGAGTGGTAAGACGTGGATTTTGTAGCTCCTGTGTTTTGTTTGTACCATAACCGAAGCCTTAGAAAATCATTAATCTTTGGAGAAATTGGACACATGGGTTCATTACACGTAACATCATAAATTGGACCAAAAAATTTTGGTTTGATAAATCATTATATTTTCTATACAAAGTTATTGAATTATTTCATCACATTCTTGAGATAACATATATAGTTGACGGCTAATCAAACCCTCTTTTCTCCTGAAGTTTGTTTTTTCAGTTAAGTATGAAGTGTCGTTGTTTCAGTAATCTTATAATTAATTAAAGACTAATTATAACTAAATATCCTCTATCAATTCATATGCTTTGACTCTTGTTCCCCCTCTGTAGTTACAAACAGTAGGCTTTGATTAATTGACCCGTCAAGTAGCGATATCCAGTCGTAATCAATGCTAATCTCGACTTAAACAAGGCAAAGGAAAGCCACCATCGTCACCACACATTATTGTTAGATAGGCTGAGTTCTTAACATGTTTTGTATTATCTAACGCAAAAAAGAAGCTACATGGTACAAATGCGACTAATATTCCGAATCGAGTTAATGATAAAAATACTATAATGTCATAAATAATCGTTCCTTTTTATTGTTTGATGAAACCAGTATCATAAGGAAAAAATCAACTTTATGACAAAACGTATTTTGAAGCAAAATTGGAAAGTTCTTAAAAGAACTTTGAAATTAAACATGTTTAGACTGGAACAATACAAAGATGCACCGTCTTTAAAAAGTCACCATATTACTATCTAAAAGTAAAATCGTGTGGGACTAAGCCCAAAACAGACAATATTGTACTTCTTAACCCTATATTTTGAAGTTAAATCATTGTGAGACCAGACTAAGCATAGCTAGCCTTGTACGTTTCCTCGAAAGGTAATATTGTTGACTGTAGTCATGATCGGTCCATAGTGTGATTAGTGTCACGTCAATGGAATTAAGAAACTCCACGTTGAAACCAAGGCTGTGAACTAGAATTAATCCTATACTTTCTAGAATTATATATTAACAAAAAAAGCTAATTCCAACAAGATGCTCCCTGGCCTTGGATAATAATATTTATTTTGTTCCCAATTTGCTACTTCTTCCATTATCAGAGTTTTTATTTATTTATAAAACCCATTATTAGAGTTAAGATAACGTTGATTAGGACATTAATTGACATGTGTAATTAAACTTTTCAATAATTAATCTTGTACGCATGGAAGTAGACGAACTTCAGGTGACAGCAACACCAAATTCACGAGTATATACTTAGGAGTCCTGAACCTGTTGAAATAGGATGGCATCACTATTTTCATACTAAGAACTCGATAGTATGGTTATTGTCATTAGGAGGAAGAAATCTGTAACTGTATGGGGTTTGATTGGTTTGGTGTAAATGGAAATCGGTATTATATAATCTCTTTTAATTGCGTGATATTTACATTTACATGTCATTTTGAGATGTATTTGCAGAAATACAATTTGGTCCAATATTGTATTTGCACAGTGAAAATGTTTCATAAAATTGGAAAGGACTTGTGGGACTCACTCAATTGCATAGGATGAGGTTTCAAAATAGTATTTACCTGAAGTATTTGAGATTGTTTGGTTAGCTAATGATATAAGATTTATTTTGAAATTTCTCTTAATTATTCTAGTTATTTGAGAATGATTAGCTCTTTATATTGCACCAGAGCTTATAATAATCAATATTTTTTTTTTTTTTGAATTCTCACGACATTGAATATGAACAGTTGATTCAAGTACAAGTTATAGTGGACCTATGCAAACACTAAGCTCATGAGTTGACTTTCATTTTAATGTGATATTTTTAATGAGAGTGATATCAATTTACTTTTATTGTTAGGTAATATCTAAAAATCCAAACATGAGACCTCCATATTAGATAAGCAATCATTCACAATTTTCGTAACCAAGTACAAAATTCGAACTGGACACAAAGAAAATTCTAAATTCCTAATTAAGTGTGTATATTTCCTTTTTCTCAAATACTTTAATTTAAAATGAATTCAATGAAAAAGTTTCTATTTATTAATTCTTTTGATTCTTCAAATTATTAAATTTAAGGTTAGCTTCGTGCAAATAATGGATAAATTATTATTCAAATTCAGACATATAAATATATTCATTATTCAATTATAAAAATAGGATGGATTACATTAAAATGCACTATTAATGTGTTTCTTTCTTTTCTAATCTATATTGAACTCATCATTATATAGTTTTAGTTTATATCTTTTTAAGTGAAAATGAGATGTATTACATTATGTTAATTTTTCAATTGTGAAAATGGAATGTGTTATACGACATTGAAATGCAATATTAGTTTATTCATTTCTTATCTAATTTATATTGATCTTTCATGCTCGAAACTTGTAGTGTAAATTTTTTTGAGTGACTTTAATCATCTTAAAATGTATATTTATCATTATAATAACAATATTTTTCTTTGCAAATTTTTTTTACAATGATAGACTGAGAAATTTGGCCCCTAAATTCCAATCATCACTCCTTCCCTGCAAAAAATGCATGTATTTGATTCAGATTTTTGAACTGATTTAAAAAAACTCTATAGAGGAATACATTAGACACGATATGTTAAAATTAAGTATATAACATAGCAGTATGTGCATAATCAATAGCATGTGGTTGATCATACAATCAACAATAATTTACTAACAAATATGTTGAATCAAATTTATAACAATACTGTCAATACACGAAACGAATAACATACCTGCTAGACAAATTATATCATAGATTCAGTGATTTACACACCTAACCCGCAACAAAAAACATTGTCAAATCATTCTACCGTATCTAGCATTATAACAACCATATCTTTTTTTTTTTCCTCATCAGCTCCATTAGTTGAAGAAATCAAAATCTAGCTAGCTAGCTAGCTTGCTACCAAGCAATTGGACAAATGAACTTTTCCCCACATAGGATTTCATTCATTCGTTATGGTACAAGAATTTCACAAACTAAAGGGTGGAGTATCTCTTGTGTTGCTGGCAACTCCAAAGACAAACAACGTTTATAAATTATAATAATATATATTCTATGTATTAGGTTTTTTTTCTTCTCTTTATTCCATAATTTAATTGTTTATCTTGTCTTAATTATTGGGGGCGAACCCAAGTATGGCTGGCTCGTAATTGTCACAGCTGTCTCCACTTCCTCATATTCTCTTCCAATTTTTTGGTTCTCGTACTTTTCCATAATTAATTATCAAGTAATATAAAATATCAATGTGTTTATTTTGTTAAAATAATTAGGATTAATGGAAATTATCATTCTTCGAAAAGTGACTTTTTTATGGGTATGTCTGTGATATCTTTGTTACAACTCCAAATTGTGGTGGTTTGGAGTCTCATAGACAAGTAATACTGTGGGTTAGTAGTAGGGGTCGATAACTCGATATCGACCGGTTAGTACGGTGAATCTATTATATTATATTTGTTTCATGTGGTTTACACTTTATAACAGTTAATCGGGCTATTTTATTAGTACCTTAATTTAAGGGTAGATGAATGCGTACACCAACGAAAAAATCATAGCTCTATAAATATGACATATGGACGTCAATCAGAGTACCAAACAGTTTCATTGTACACGTGGATCAATTTCAAGACTCGATGCATGTACTAACAACTTTCACCAAATCAAACTCCTGGCTCTTATATAATAACCCTAGTACTATAAAAAAAACTAACTTTCAGGTTTCTTATAAATAAACTCTAACTAATAAGGAATATGACTTTATAAGAAATTATATATTGATACTCATACTCTAACATATTTATCCTCCCAACAACGAGCTATTAACCTTATGATACAAGAATAACAAGATTGTGAGTTCAAAAAGATCAGTTCGAACGATACATATTTCTAATGGGTCAATCTCGTTAATATATGAGAAGCATAATAGACAATGGCAGAGTTTGTGTAGCCCAGAATATTAATGGACTCTAGCCTTTCTCAATTGTTGGTTTGAGGTTATTATAGGTGCAAAGTGTTGAACAAATATTTCTGTTAAAATTAACAAGATAATTGCATTCGATCGATTATAATGATTTAGGTTCTTACCAACTCAATCAAGGGCTAGATAGCATGACAAAAATTACCAACTCAACTAGTTATTTTCTACTCCGATCAACTAGCTAGGCACCCCATTATTTTTTTTATTTTAATTTATCTGAATTCATCCGAGATTTGTGGCCCCTAATTTTGGTTTTATCTGCTAAGGGTCGGGATAGATAGATAAATAAAATACCTTAAGACAGCAAGAAAAGGTTAATTTATATTTCACCCACCTTAATCATTGAGCAAATCTAATCTCCTTCATTATTAATAATTTCAATTCCATTTTCTTTCTTCTCCGCTGCTGTCTGCTGCTGTTTTCATCTTGGATTCGATTTTCTTCTAACTTTTCTCGCCTGTTAATTATTTTTCATAATTAATTATTCTTTTTGAATTATATTGATTAATTCATTATCTTATTGAGGGAGAGTAATCTTGGGTTAATTTTCATAATTAAATCTATCTTATTTTGGCCGGTAAACCATTTTCTAGTCTAAGATATTTCCAGTTGATAGTTAATTAACAATATTCTTCCAATCATTTGTTGTACGGTAATCTTAATTAATGTGGACCACATTTCGGATCTTAAATGTTTGGATGACATGTATCGTCAAACTCTTCCTTTGTTTTATGATAAATTATATTAGGGCTTATTGAAGTCAGTGATTTGTTCAATGTTTGTATTTGCATAAAATTAAATTAACACCAGAAGCATTGAAATTAAAAAGACCAAGTGAACATTCTATATTTTTAATGCTTAATACTAAAAAAAACAATGATTGCTTTCTCTCTTGGTTAGGCCGAATAAAATATTGATCACTATTTTCATTACGGGATCATTTGGATGTGGAAATTTTAAAACGTTAAAATTTGTCTGAATTTCCATGTTTTACAAAACCAAGGAATTAACTTGTGGAAATTGAAAAAAAAAATTCACATTTGGATAGGGTTTAGTTTTGTGAGAATTGATGGTGTGGAATTTGAAAAAAGAAGTAAGAAAACATGGTAATATCAAATTACTATGGGGAGGTGTAATATTCTCAATTACCATGAATGTGGTAATTGAAGCCAATTTCCATTGTCCAATTTCCATACCATTTTTGCTCTCCCAAACGTGGATTTTTAACCCAGTTACTGCATTATGTAGGAATCAAAGTTGATAATCGATACTCGCAATTTCATAGTCAAACATTGTTAGTTATCTTATTTAGTGATGTAACAACTTTTGAGTGAATTGACTTGACAACCTAATGTAGCCAACTAGAAAATGAGATGCAAGGAGGTAGAGGTGTTAAGAAATTAAGATAAGAAATTTAAGAATTAAGAACATAGAAAGATGTTGATAACTAGACCAGCATAAAAAAGCTGGATTGGATGGATTTTTCGTGTCATGGGCCCATTCAACGGCTGTCTCGTAATCCAATACCTGGATAATCACTTACTGGCCTTTGGGCCTAACAAAAGCCCAATGGAATGGTACCTAAGCCCGAAGCCTCGATCACCCACAACCATTTGTTTTCCTCCAGCCTCATAGCCCAGAGTCTTTAGCAGCCAATAGCCATCCGCCCATGGGCCTTCCCCGTGCCCATCTGCCCTGAAAATTTTGGTTCCCTGAGCGTTTCTCCAATTACCAAGGTTGTCAACCCAGGGCTGATCCGGACCTGGTCAAACTAGTAGGTCAAGGGTTAATGTGTCACTCGGTTTAACCCAAAAATATGAAAAGATTCATTATATTATACTTATCGTGATAAATTATATCAAATCTCATCTAACATATGAGTTATAACATATAATATTCCACCAAAATAACATGTCGTACTTAGATCCAACATATAGTGAAAATTCACACACTTATATAACATATATATTCAAATGTTCAACTTAGAATTCCAAAGATTGAGTTAGGCAAAAAGAAAAATCGGAAAATAGGCGCATTTCGCAAACCAAAGAAAAAAATGACACAATTTGACCTCCAACCCGGTACCTTGTAGCGGTCGACCCGACGGGTGCGTGCTACCCGTTTTTCTCATTGGGCCAGGGTCAAAGTGGGTCGACCCGCGGGTTGACAACCTTACCAATTACAAATGACAAATCAATTAGAATTCCATGTTGTGTTTGAGTATCAGTGATCCGATAAGAAAAACTGATTCTCGGAGTTGTAGTTTGTATAGAATATTCTCCCTGTGAAATGAATAAATCACAGCTTAATCACAAAATATCATATTATAAACTTTTTCAATACAACATTTGATTCGATTTTACAATAATTAATTTTATGTATATCAAACTAAATTTACGAGAACTATTTAGACCGGCACAATAACCCTGGTAGGACTAGCCACATTACAGAAAATAGTAATAAGCATTTATTTTTTAGTAGACTTAATTCAAAATCTACAAATTTCAGTTCCAATGTGTTTTATAAAATTGCAGGATATTAAAAATAATTATCCAAGATATGGAAATAAACAACACATTGAAATATGATGTAGAGGAGTTACACTTTTATTATTCCTCACTCTCGGATACATATTACACCAAGTTGAAGAGAACATAGAGAAAAAATAGTGGTTTTCGGTGTCTTCGTCACCAAGTTGCCTTCATATAGGCATGAATGCACGTGATGTGGATAGAGGTGGGCAACAGTTCGGTTCGGATTGGATCGAATCAAACTAAGGGGAAACCCGATCTTGTAGTGAAAGATATCTTATTAACAATGATCAGATTAATACTGCATTCGGTCGGATTTGGTCTGGTTTCAATATTAGTGCGGTCTATTTTTCTTCAGTATTATAAAATTTATGAGACCAAATACCGAATCATATTATATTCAATTCAGTGTGGTCAGGTGTGGACCAACCAATTGCCCTCCGTTAGATGTGAATACATTTTCCTCATTGATTGGTGGTAGGTAGGAAATTAGTTGTTGGGAAATGTACACGAAAAAATATTTCATCATATTTCCACTAGGACATTTCAGGTTCGAATCCCTTAAATAGCAAATGATTCTCTGTTACGTTTTTTGGCTACCGACTCGTTAAAAACCTTACTAAGAAAACACAATGGAAAAAAACCTTAGTTAAAGAAAATAGTGTGCCGTGCGTGAATTTGTGGAAGGTAGTTCAATAGACAAATACGTTGGATAATACATTGTTAACAAACTCATTAGTTTCACAACTCTCATGAAGTTCATGAGTAGTGGAAAGAAATTTTCATAGTACCATCAGAAAAAAAACATTGCAATATCGTCGTCATATAAAATCACTTGGATCAATATTTTCTTGATATGGGGGCAGCTCCAGTAATTTGAATTTGCCTTTCTTGTGGAAGCAATAGTACTTTCTGCAAACTGCAAGCAAGTTAGAGTTCCTGCATTGGGCAACCCTATTCACAACCTCTCATCTCTTATTCTCTCTTTTCACCGCTCCCTCCCTTTTTTTCCCCCATTAATGCGCCCTTCTCATCACATCGCGCGTCCATCTTTCTGCCCAGCAGATCACAACCAAGCGTCCGCCGTGAAAACCAGGTAATAGTCAACAATGGGTAGAGGTGGCTATACGGTTCGGTCCTGTTAAATTGAATCAAATTGATCCGGTCCCAGTTCGGTCTTTTCGGGAATATAAGGACCAAAGATTGGATTGGATACACTCCGATCTTGACCCGGTCCGGTCCCAATTATATTTTGATTTTAGATTGAGCTTGTGGGAATTTAAGTGTTAGGGTCTCTTATCCGGTCTTTATCCGGGTTTTTTTTACCTCAAATCTAAGCCCGAATATGAGATTGGATTGTTTGCTATCCGGTCCCAGTCCGGTCCCTGTCCGGGTTATACGGTCCGATTTCGGGTAAAACCAAACAGTCGTGGACCAAATTGCCAACCCTAACAATGGGTCAGCCACGAAATGGGTGAAAACGGTCAACAAGCTCCAACAGGCAGCGGTCTCGGCCCGCCTGAGCATCCCGAGCAGTTGGTCTTAAATGATGGCAAGGTGTTGCTAATGCTAGCTACCAACAATCTCACCTCAGGTAATCAAAATTCAAAACCTACAAATTAGATACATGAAGTCTCGTCCACGTCAATAGTTGCACTTTACTCAGTTACGTTGTGCAAGTCATGATTCAATCTTCATTTTAAAAGATCACGTTTATTTTCCTTGGTAAAGGGAAAAAAAAAAATAGGTACCACGATCCTCCAGGTAGTGAAGAGTACTATTGAAAAATAAAGTTTAATAAACAAAAAAAATGTAACATCGCAACTAGTTAGAGTTGTGAAGTGTGTGGAGTTATCTAGAGTGTGTATTAATGTGGGTGGTTATGGATTAAGAAAAGGAGAAAAAAAGAAGAACCACAAATGGATAGATATTTGTGGGGTTAAGTAGATGTGAAGTGGTAGTTAAGTGTGGCAAAGTATAAGTCACAAATTAGTGTTGGAACATGGCTATAAATAGCCATGGTTTGTGTATGGTTTCTTTATCCCAAGCAAAGCAAATAAGAAAGAAAGAAAGTAGTGTATTTATTAGGGTCGACCCACTGACCCGACCATTCCTGACCCGCCTCGACCCTATTTCTTTCATGACCCTGTCTGACCCTTTAGGGTCGGGGCGGGTCAGGTCAGTGGGTCGACCCTAATAAATACACTACTTTTCTAAAAATTACAATTTGATACCCAAATTTATATTTTATTACATTTTAGTACCTGAATTTTATTTTTTACAAATGAGTCCCAAAAATTTGATGGTAAAATTACGTTTTGGTGCCCAAATTTTTTTTTATTTATACAATTTAGTACCTAAACTTTTCAAATTTTGCAAATAGGTCCAGCGTGTTTGTATGATGCTAAGGGTCATAGGGTCAAAAAGTGACCCAACCCTAAATTGACCCGCCCTACCTAAACTGGCCCTATAGACAAATTGACTCAGCCCGACCTTGAGAGTCGGGGTGGATCAATGAATTTTAAGGGTCAAACTTACACCCCTAACCGTTATCTCCCCGTCTGTACCCAAGATCCAATTCGCCCGGTAGTGAATTGATGAAAGATAAGCAAGTCGGGCGAGAAATTGACCTACTAGACTATTTGCGCAGCGTTTTGCCCCTTCATCCACGATAGTTCTTGGAATCTGTAGCGATCCATTGACGTATCCAGTCTAGGACTGGCCGTCATCAGCCACTCCAGTAGTGAAAACCCTAGCACGCGAGAAATTTTTTCAGAGCATGGAGGGAAGATAGAGAAGGGCAGAGAGAGATTATGTGTTATACATATTCAACTTTAGCTCTTGTATATGAATATCTTTTAGTACATATGTGAAATGATAGAACAATTTTATTGCAAGTAGTAATAAGCTTCCTAACGTACAAGTACAACCTTAATTATTACTATACTTTATAGACGATAAGTATACATGACTAACTTGTTGCATTGAATAATGCATAGAAAGAATAAAAATACAAAACTAAAACACTATATCTATCATGGACTTTGTACAAAATTCATTGTTTGTTTCATGTATTTATGAGTAACAAATTCGTGGGTCCCACGAACTTTAAGGTTCCAAATCCATGGACCTGAAAGTTTCACCTCTTTAGGTGAGAATTGATCATGGACTTTGAAGTCCATCATTTAATACCAAACTATCCCTCTTATTTCATTTCTCTTCTCATAACAATGAGGGCAATAAATGTAAGGGGCCGTTTGCTTGTTGGATTTGAAAAATGAGGGTATTGAGCAGCAAAAAACCTTGGGATTCATGATGGATTTATAGTATTATGGATTTGAAAGTCTAGTGTTTGCATGATAGATTTGATAATATATTAATGATGGATTTGTCACATAAGCAACTAACAATTAAGGATTTACAAATCCCAAATAAATATGTGGAATTTACAAGTCCGTGAGGTCCACGGATTTGGTCCCAAAATAAAGACCAAATTCGTGAACCTCGGGATTTGACACTCATCAACAAACAATGGGCTTGTGTTAAATCCATCAAATTTGGGATTTCGATACCAAATCCGTGACCCAAATACAACAAGCAAACGATTTAAAGACACGTATCAGCTACAAACCAAAATACTCAATATAATAAAGACTGGTGAAAATGATGAAAAAGATGAATATACATAAGACCATATAGATATAATAAAGACTGAGTAGTTGCTACAATTACAAAACGACGAGTAGATCCTAGTGAGAGGTTAGGGCTAGAAATTATAAACAAAAACAAATGTTTAATAATAAAATTTGAAAGATACACAATTCAAAGAAATTCAAACGTTGTCATCTTCTCCCCGTCATCATAAATTCGTAATCATCCACTAGAACTTTAATTTACAGAAAATACCCATAAAACCCAAAATACCCATAAAGGACCCGACCCGAGAAACTCCAATAATGAAAACAACCAGTTATAACCATAGTTGAAAATCCCCTAATTAAACACAAGCTTAGGAAGCCGGCCACCATTAATTACTCATGATATTTCATCATTCATGACAAAATAACACGATTCATCTGCCTTTGGAATTAGCTGCCCGATTCCTTTGATGGAACGACCGTTCAACCCTAAGCTTCTGTGACTCCATAGTATCATTTGTATCATCGGTTTCATCCTCCTCGTCCATGTCATCTTCCATGTGGGAAACCTGTTTCGGTCGTTGCCCAGGTAAGTTTCCCTTGAGCCACTCCACCACCTCGGTCATAATGGGTCGGTTCTCTGGGTTGGCATCGGTGCAGCGGATTGCAACCATAACCGCCAGCTTCAGCTGCGACCGGTCGAACTTGCCCTTAAGTCTCGGGTCTGCTATATGGTCGATGGCACCCTTCTGAATATAAGGAGTGACCCACTGAATGATGTCACGCTTGACTCCACCAGGGAGTTTCTCTAAAGGGCGTTTGGCGCTGATGAGTTCGAGGAGGAGGATGCCGAAGCTGTAAACATCGCAGCTGTCGGAGACTTTGCCCCACATGGCGTACTCGGGAGCAAGGTAGCCGAGTGTGCCTTTCACTCGGGTGGTCATGTGGGTTACTCCATCGGGGATGAGCTTGGCAAAACCAAAGTCAGCAACTTTAGCTTGGAAGTCGATGTCGAGGAGGACGTTACTTGCTTTTATGTCCCTGTGAATTATGTGTGGGCTCGCTTCATGGTGCAAGTACCTGCATGCCAAAAAAATGAATTATGATCTCTAGCCGTGTAATTAAGCAGAGTTCGAGGTACATAATCTCTTTTAGATTATTGTTCACAAAAATATATGAACTCAAGGTATGGTAGATAAAATTGACAAAAAATCTACATACATCCTAAGGCACCGGTGAGTATTGTTTTTTTATTGTTGTGGTTGCAGTACAATCACAACATCATGAAAATGGAAAAGAAATTTTTGTTTAGTTAGTAAATAGTAACTCTTAAAAATTATGCAACGTAGAAATCAGAAACATAACCCACATTTTCTTTTTGTGAACCAATACTAATAGATTTTTTTAACTATATGATCTATAGGTCGATGAAGGTAAAAATATAATGTTAATTTGACTTCGATACAACTCGATTCCACTTAAATTAGATCCGGCCCTTAACAAATTCGACATATAAATAAATAAAATAAATTTTAAGCCCAATAGTACCAGATCTCATATCCAATTGAGTGGACACAATTATCATTATTAGCCCATTCTAAATTACACGTAACTCTACCGCGCGCTAGCTGGATAGAACCTATGATCAACAATATACTCCTCATCTCTCAAACATTGGAAATAACACTTACAAACTCAAATTATGACTTGTAATTTGTCAATTAAACTTAAATTATAACTTGTGACTTGTAATTCACTAATTTGTTTATGAAGAATACCAACTTGGTTTGGAAACGGGTGTTTGGCCTTGTTAGGGCTTTGGACGAGAGTGCCGTGATACCGAAACATTGTTGGCGTCGTCCCATTCCAATGTATCCTTTTACTTTCTTCCCTGCCATTCTTATATTTCGACAACGACGTCGGAAAGTTTCAATGGTGCTAACAACTAACAAGATGATGATGATGATGTTGATAATACTTCTTCAACTACTACTCTGAATCTAAATTATAACTAAAAACAGGCCAAATTATATAATTAGGAAATTGTTAATGACGATGATGATGATGGTGAAAGAGTACTACTCACGCTAGGCCTTCCGCTGACCCAATGGCTATGCTCATTCTTCTTGACCAATCGAGCAAACACTCGGCGGCGAGCGGGCCGTGGAGGTGGGTGATCAAGCTGTGATTCGGCATGTAATCGTACACGATCAGCCTCTCGTCGCCGCCGGCGTAAAACCCTCTTAGCCCCAGCAAGTTGTTGTGCCTCACCCTCCCTAGTATCTCCACTTCCACCGCAAACTCCATCTCCGCCTTCGCCGTCATCGCCTTCAGCCGCTTCACCGCTATCTGCACCCCCCACCCAAAATCCATCGAAAAAACAAACATTTGTTATTACTTGGTATAAGATCTTGAAATTTTCTAAACAATTTGAGTTATTGGAATCAACTGGGTTCTTTACATACTATTAGAGCTTTACGTAATCAAAAGTCTTTTTATTCAAATATCGGTAATTTATATTCATGAAACATCTCGTATTGAGAACATGTGCAAACGAAACCTCTTAATTACCTCGTCGCCTTTGGTAGTCCTGCCCCAATAAACACTTCCAAAACCGCCTTCTCCGATCTTGTTATCATTGTGGAAGCTGTTGGTGGCGTAGAGAAGCTCTTTTAGGGTGTATATATCCCAAGGGTAATCCTTCCCACTACTACCCACTAACCTAATTATTCATAAGATCAACATATATACAAAAGGGTAACAAATCAAGGCTACGAAAATGACATAGAGATTCAATTAATCCTATCTCTTACGATAGTTAATCAAAATAGTTTACCTGATGTTACTATTACCATCGGGCCGTCTGCTTTCTGGGAAGACGCAGCAGAAGCATCTCTGCATCATCTTCCACAGATTATGATGAAGATGGCGAGAAAAAAAGAAACTTTGAAAAGGAGATGACTTTTGGTAGTGTTTTGAGAGGAAGGGGAAAGAACAAAGGATGGAATATCAGAGCCAGATCATGAAGAAAAGATGGATGATGAAATGGGGGAAAGGTGGAAAGATGGATGAAACTTTTGGGCTCCTTTTTGTTTGGTTTGTGGAGAAATCTAAGTAGAGAGAGTGAGGGTATAAAGGTGGAGGGGACGAGGGGAGTTGTTTGAACAATTATGGTGAAAGACAAATTTGATGATGATGAAGTTATCTGTAATTAATTTCTTGATGAACGGTTGAAACGTTAATGCATTGTTTAGAGGGAAAGATCTCGTTTGGAAGATTGGTAATTATTATGATATTTGGTTTCCCCACGGCGGCAGAATCGTGAGCTAGAGAAAGGGACCCTATTTTTTTTCCTGCTTTGGCTTTGATTTCAGACTTGTCGATATTGTGAGTTAACAATTTTCTGCCTAATACACAGAAACAGAATATACACGGCTGCTCTAGGTACCCTCAATTGCTACTACTATATTTAATTAATGGGCATTCGAAAGAGGATCATAAGTGACCAAATATCAAATAGTTCAAGTTAGCAAATTTTTTTTTAATTAAAGATGATTGAGATTAATATCGATAAGAACAAAGAAAAGGGAGTATTACATGGCGTTGAAACACCGGAATGGAATTCCAAAGTAGAAAGAACATGTCAAAACATTCTTTCATTGGCTAAAAGCATTTAAATGTTTCAAGTCCAACTTCCCATTTAATTCTTGTCGGATTGTGGAACACATTTTGGTTTCTCGATTCATCACATTTCTTTCTAGCACTCTTGCTAATCAGTCTCTTACTAATGTTGCAAATTAGTCGAGTCTCTAATTTGAGCTTGAATCGTTAATAAATAAGTCGATAGCACGAGTTCGGCTTGTTTATTTAATTAAATTTTTTATTGTTATTGACTCGACCTCGATTCATTCATTAACTAGCGAGATCGAACGGCTAGACTTAAGATATCATATCATTTAGTTCAAACTTTTTAATTGTTCATATCATGTTACTTAATAGTAATTAGTATGTGAGCAATGTATGATACGTAATTTCTTTTTTAAATTATATATTAAGACATATTTGATCACGTATTCAAATTCTAAAACATCATATGTGATGAGATATATAATCTTGCAAATCAAATGAATTATCAATAAGACAATGATAAGCTATTACCCGATTCATTTGCTAATTAGTTGCTAGTTGAGATGGTTTGCTAGCTATACTGTCGAGTATAAGTTTTCTAAATTTGTTTTGAGTTTTTTTGTTTTGCATCTAAACGCCGGAGGTGATGGTGATGATTGTTGGGGAGTGATCAAAAGAAATAAGGAAGACGAAATTGTTAGGTTTAAAAATAGAAGGTATGTAAAATGTATGATTTCAAAATAGTTGACGTTTCAACTATTTGAAAATTTCTCATGACCAAAATCTCTAATTTTTGCAGTCCTTCCAAAAAATGTGGGATTGTGACAAAATCCACCACATAAATCCATCATCCAAATGATCCTTGATAATTTTTCCGTTAAAGTTAAACTCATGTATAGCAGTAAAAGTATGTATGGTGATGTGGTGTCCCATATAATGGATTGTAAAATAATGAAACTAACAATTGAAGATTTAATGTCAAAATTCATACTAAAAGTATGCTTGTTGATCTCCAATAATGGATTGTTGCCATTTTACAGTTAATACAATTTCAACAATGAGTTGAATTTGATTTCTTTTTCTTCTGTACTATGTAGTGTAAGTGATGTATAATAAAAAGCGACTTGGCTTGCTTGTGCGTGTACCTAAATTTTGGGTCGTGTGTGAGCTGGCACAAGACGAGCTCATCTCAGAGTCATTTATCTCGTGACGTGCTTACTGCTTAGTACAATAAATCAGTTTTCATATCATGTCATGCCAATTCATTTTCAAATGATGATAAAGGTTAGATTACAGGTAGTTTTGGATCAAAAGATTCACACGCGTGATTACTTCGTATATTTATTACTTACCATCTCCTTCCTCTCTCCAACTACGACCACTCTCTCACCCTCCTCCTCTTTCTCTCTATCTATCTATCTATCTATCTATCTATCCGGCGAGGAGCTGTCGTTGACTATTTCCTGCCATTGTGGCGGCGAGGAGGAGTCGGCCAAGGATTCCACCGCCCCGTCGCTCCACCCCCTTCATCACGCCGTCAAAACTAGCCGGTCAGATTCATAATCCTTCGGTCGATTCCATATATGGTTTTTTCGTATTGATATGTATTTTTTGTACTAGTATTATTTTTTTAGTGGTATTCTTTTACGCATTGGTATTGATTATCATGTGATGTTGTTGCTTTTTTTTGTTTTGATGTTATCGTATATGTATTGATCTTCATGTATTGGTATTGGTTAAATTTGCAATGATGTTGGTTAATAAGCGCTATATGTTGTTTTAGTGGTAATGTTTCTGTGTAGGCTCCATAGTAGTATTTTTATGATTTGATATTGATTTTTTGTTTTATTTCTGTAATGGTATTGGTATTCTTTAAAGTGGTAGTGTTTGTTTAATAGCTTGATATTAATTTTTTGTTTAATTTTTGTAGTGTGATTAATTCGCCAGAACAGAGACAAGGAAAAGATTGAGAAAATGAAGGCAAAGAGGTGGCTCGAAGTACAAGGTTGTCAACCCGTGGGTCGACCCACTTTGACCCTGACCCGTTGAGAAACACGAGCCGCACGCACCCGTCGGGTCGACCGCTACAAGGTATCGGTTGGAGGTAAAATTGTGTCATTTTTTTCTTTGGTTTGCGAGAGCGCCTATTTTCCGATTTTTGTTCCGCCTAACTCAATCTTTGGAATCCTTAGTTGAACATTTGAATATTGATCTTATATAAGTGTGTAAATTTTCACTATATATTGTATCTAAGTTGACATGTTACTTTGGTGTAATGCTATATGTTATTACTCATATGTTAGATGAGAGTTGATATAATTTATCAGGATAAGTACAATATAACATGGACCAGGAAACCGGATCGTACTGGCTGGTTCGACCGGTAAAACCGGAAACCGGACTAGAAACGAAACGGTAGCCATTTTGTGGCTGAATTATCGTATCGCCCGGTTTTTTCGGTTTAACCGGTCTAAAACGAAATATCGACCGATTTTGTTCTGACCGGCGACAGGCTATTTGAAATAAAACGCCGCTGTTCTATGCAACGAAAATTATGAAAAAAAAAAATGTCAAACTCTAAAATCCAAACTCTAATCCCTAATCAATTGCTCAAGAACACCGCCACGCCGAGTCTCCCTCCCCTGCTCAATTGTCCTTCGTCTTCTCTAGCTCAGTCCTGCCTCTAGCAACCGGCGACGGTGACGAGCTCGAGAAAGCCGTCGAGTCTCCCTCTTCTCTTCTAGGGTGGACCGCCCTTCTTCGTCTCCAACTCATCCCTGCCTCTGGCGACCGGCGAAAAGGACGAGCTCAAGAACGCCGCCGAGTCTCCAACTCCCTCGTTGGTGACGGCGGTTGCCATCTCAAATCAATTGCTGTCCGTTCTCCGCTGCTTGCCATTATTCCCTCCAGTCTCCTTAACATCGCCAAGATCTCTGCCCTCCCTCTCTACTTCCTAGTTCTTTGTTCGTAAATCCTAATGGAAGTTTTGTTTGAAGAGAGAAGCAAATTGGAATTTGTAAAATGGAGAGAGAGAGAGAGAGAGAGAGAGAGAGAGAGAGAGTGGAGAGACAGTACTATTGGAAATTGCAATGTGAATAGACTATAGAGTAGACGAAGGGTTTTCACTTTTCCTTTTCTAGTTGGAAAATTATTGCATGATACCTGAAATTATATTATATGTTTAGTCCCTACAATATGAAGTTATTCCATTATATACCTATAATTTTTATGTTGATATTTTATTATTTTATATCTGGTATATTTGATATTATTCCGGTTTTACTCCGGAACGGTACCATGTTTTGGCCGGTACGGTTTTTTGGAAAAAAAATTTATTATTACAAAAACGGTAATTACCGGTACGAAACGGTTGAACAACGGTCGTACCACAAAATACCCTACCAGAAACGAATCCGATATAACATCCGGTACGGTTTCCTGAACCATGCAATATAATGACTATTTCTATATTTCCGGGCTAAAACGAGTGACCCACTAACTCGACCGGGTACGGGTCAACCCGCGGGTTGACAACCTTGCGAAGTATGCAAAAGTGGGAGAGAGAAAATGTTAATTAATAAGCTTTTTAACTTTCTAATATAAACTTTATTAAAAAATAATTATATATTTTTTCATACCCAATTTTAAGAATGAATAAAAGAACCCGCAAACCGACCCACCCGTCCAACTTGAACCAACCCACCCGTATGTATCATCAAAATTAAAGTTTAAGGTTGGGTGAGGTTTTCTTTGTACAACCCGCCTCTATTGGGTTGGGTCCGGATTTTGGATAACGGAAGCCCGACCCAACCCGTGTTGAACTATTGTCATAAGTGTTCGTATACAACACATATTTGAGTCGTGAATAAACATATTTATGAGAAAATTAAGCTATATTATCATCAATGCAGTCAAAATCGCGTTTTAAAACTTACTATTTTACGCTTCTAGGTCACCAAAACGCTTTTGTTTCTATGTAAAAACTTTAGTGTATAAAATCAGACTAAATTACGCTTTAAAACTTAAGCTTTTACGCTTTTAGTTCACTAAAATGCTTTACATTTTTACGCTTTTACTTCACTGAATGGGTATTCTTTTCATGAATTTTTTTTTTTACAAAAGCTAATCATATATTGATTCATAAAACAAGTTACATCCTGGAATCCAGCCAATCATAAAAGCTAATCATGAAATTAATTATAAAAACTATATTTTAAAAATAAATCACCAAAAATATGATATGTTTGAGATTAAAAGATACATACCAGATACTTGAATGCATTTTGAACTTCAATAAAGTAATCTAATTCACCATCTAGACTCTTCTCAAATTCATTAGCATAGAGTGGAAGGTGGCTTCTTGATAAGATTTATGTTTATAAACTTATTATTAAGAGGCTATAAGTTGCTCTACTTTAGACATGAATTGCAAGTATTTATTAACTTATCTAAATTTTGTGCACACATATTTTACATAGTATATGTCGTACTTAACATATTTTTAGTTCTTTTACAGTATGCGTAAAAAACATACGCTTTTACGCTTTAATTCTATGCCTTTTCCGCTTCTAGGTAGAATCGCGCTTTTGACTGCATTGATTATCATAATTTTTTCTTTTAATTTCTCTAGTCTGATACATTGTTCAACTTAATATTGAGACGTAGATTTATTATAATCTATGATTCACATAATCTTTTTTCTTGTGTGTACACTTTTAGAAGAAGAATATATTATGAATATGTTACCTCATAACTACTTTAATTTAATTCGTCAAATATTTATGACAAAACATAGACATATATTGAATTAAATTGCATTTCATTAAAATCCAAACAATATTCACGCAAATTGAAACTTTTTGCCTCCATTTATTTGCTTAAAATCTTAATTAGTTATATAATATTTTTGCAATGTATAATAGTTGCCTTTTTTGTGTTGGGTTGAATATTTAATTAAATTTATCTCCATCCCACCCAACCCAATTATAAACAAAACGTATGGGTCGGGTGATTAAAATGGCCAAACCCGAACCACCCGACCCATGTACACCCTTAGCCAATTTGCAAGTAATCACCATAATCGCTCCAGATTAGATACCTTGTGACAGCGGATCCCATGACCAGGGAGGTCCTTAGTCACTTGATTAAGCTCCTCATAGCCCTTAGATCTGGACACACCAATCTAACGATTAAAAAGTGTGAAGGGATTTTTAATTAGTGACAAGGGTAATTTGAGTATTATGAAAAAATACGAAGTATACAAACCGGACTTACAAACAGTATAAACCATAAAAAAAATCAAACTACAATGACAAAACGTACAAACCGATTTACAAACAATACAAAATATACCAACTATACAAACAATACAAACTCGACCGACAAACAATATAAACCATACAAAATAAAAAAATAAAAACAACTTGGTTGACTTTGAAGGTTTTATCCCTATATAGATAGGTTTGTCCCAAAGTCAACCCGGTTGTTTTTTAGATATACAAACGTTACAAACATGGTGGATAAAAATGACAAACTAGATCGACATACCATAAAAATGGAAAAACAACCGGGCTGACTTTGGAGGCTTCATCTCTATATAGAGGAGTTTTGTCCAAAAATCAACCACGTTGTTTTTTGGACATCAAAACATTACAAACATTATTGTCAAAAATGGACGAAAATAACAAAGTTTACCAGCATTATAAAACTAATCGACAAACATTACAAAACATACTAACAATACAAATGCCACTACTTACAATACAAATCAGTAAACTTGTATAGTTGTATTACAAATCAATGAATACAAAGTATACAAATTACAAATCATGACATAAATTATACAAACTAGACAAACAAATATTACAAATTACAATACATACAAATTTGTCATATAAACATTACAAACATAATAAATAAAAATGACAAACTAGAATAATAAACGATACAAATCGTATTGATACAAAATTACAAACCAAACTCACAAGCATTACAAAATAGTCCCAATAAACACAACAAAACTGTGGTTGTCGCCAAAAAAACCCCATCGTCGGAAAATCCTCTCCGCCGCCGGAAAATCATTGATTCTCTCGCTCGTAATTTCCCCTGGCCAAAAAAAATCTCCATCCCCCGCCGGTAGTCTCTCTCGCGTAGGGAATTTCCTTGGCAAAAAAATCCCCTGCAGCCGCCGGGAGAATTCTCCAGTAGTGACCGGCTAGCGGGAGCGCGGGGAGAGACAGCGGCGCGGCAGTGGGCCATATATTTTTGTTTTAGTTTAATTATTAGATTAAATAAATTATGCAATTACTATCTTATCATTCATTAAAAAGATTAATTACAACCACCACCAGATTAAAACTTAAATGGATGCCTGATATGGGCTTAGTCACATGAGTAGGGACCTGATCTTACCTCATACCTTGTGGCTTGTGCCATGTTTGAGTTGGGTCTTGGTTGACTAATTAACTGACGGGCTCGTGACTCTTTCTTAAGGCTAATAATCGTAATTACTAATGGGCCGGATGAAGAAAAAAGAATTTGGGCTAAGAGGAGTCAAGGTCCGCCCAGCACTGTCAGGAGACATAAACAGTGTTTGGCAACTGGGAGTGAAAATTCGAGAGATAGACGCTCTGTTTGGCAACAAGGGGGTGTAAATTGCAGGGGAGGTGCAAGTTGAGGGGTAAATTGCTGGGATTGTAAGTGGAGGGGTAAATTGTTGTTTGGATGAAAAAGTAGAGGGTGCAAATAGTGTGAAAAGTAAGTAATTATATTATTTTAAAGTAGATTTTAAAATTTTAAAATAGATTTTAAGATTATAAAATAGATTTTAAAATTTTAAATGTTATCATAAAATAATAAAATAAATATTACTATATAATAATAAATATACTTTACTAAAAATAGTTATTATATAATAATGCTCAAATAATAATTAATTATAAAAATTGTAATAATCATTGATCGAGCGATCTCAAAACTCGAAGCTCAACTCGTAGCTGGTCATCCTATATAGGGTTTTCGTGTCTAGTTTAATCTTAAATTGTCAAACTTAGTCAAACACGTTTGAATTTGTAAGTTTTAACTATTTAGTCAAATAAACTGAGTTAACCAAACAATTTCTCTCTATCTTTTCCACAAACACCTCGTATCTCTAATTTTCAATGCAAATTCGATTCAACCAAGAGATCTAGATTTGACTTGACGAACATTGATAAACTTGTTTCCAGAGTCAAATGGTCAACCCTGAATAATGTTTACATTAATGATATTTATAAAAAGAAGAAATTGATAATATTAATTAGTATATAATTATATATAACACAATTAGAAAAATAAAATTCCATAATTCCCCCTCCCCCTCTCTTCCTTCCTTCCCTTGCACCCCAATTCGGGGGGTAAGCCGAAACAGTAAATTTGCACTCCCGTTTTGCACCACCCTACTGTTCCAAATTAACCAAATAGGTGCAAATGTGTTGGAAACTGTGTTTACCCCTCACATTTGTACCCTCCTCCCATTTACCCCTCTTCCCAAACAGAGTGAGAAAGTTGAGAGACAAAGTGTAAGGGTGTAAATTGGTGAGGAAAGGTTGTCAATCCGAGGATTGGCTCACCAGTTGATCCGGAATTTGTGAGAAAATGAGAGTGTAGATTTTAGAGTAGGGTACTTAAGTTTTTATTTATTTATTTTGTATGGTGAAAATTTCAAGTTTTACCACAAAAGAAAATATGTTCAAATGTTTAAAAAAAAGGTCAAAGTGTTTGTCTTAATTAATTATTACGACATAAATAAGAATAACGAAAAAAGTATGTAAATAACATGATGAAATCTACATTTAACTATATTAGGACAAAAAAAAAAACTAAAGAGTTGGGATTCGGCACTTTTCACCTTCGATCAAAATCACTTTTATGGTGTTAATTAGATATCAAATTTAGCTTCAAAATTTGGCATTCTAGTATTTTTCATTGGAGATGGTTTTAGCTAGGAGAAGCCCTTTGACATTATCATTTAGGACAGAATGTTTGACTATGGTCATGACTCATGTGGGTTCAATTGCATTTTGTCATATATTTGATGGTGGGGGATCTCTTGGTCTTGGAAGCAAATTAAACAGTGGGTTTCGGTTGGTCCCAGATTCCGTTTTAGGATTACATTTGTTTAACTAGCTGGGAGGCATGGGAGGGACAACCATTCAGGGAAAAAATAATTGGATTTGGTAGTTAGAAGAGATCTATACGTACGTCTGAAAATAATAATAATAATAATAATAATAATAATAATAATAATGGAACTTTGCTACGGTGACATGCATGTCACGTTGACATGCACTTTTCGGTCGACCTTATATAGAATTAGGTCGACCTAATTTATTGTTTCAGTGTAAAAGTAGTTTCATGGTGCTTACTTTGGAGATTCATATCATACAATTGGCTAGATGAAAATTGGAGATTAATGTCTTGTCTTGAAGCTGAAGTGTCCCTCTACACATTAAAGTACTTGGGGGGTCGATAGGAAGTCCAGAAGACCATTTTTGTACCTGATCAAAAAGCTATGCCAAAACTGAGAAACTGCCTGAAAATGACCAAGTCTGGGAACGTGTTTGTGAAGCCTACTTTGGAGCTCAATTTGAGAAGCATGGATGTGATTCGAGTCCAGGAGCCTCTACCACGTTAAATTAGATATGTTTTTCTACAAAGGAAATGCATTGGATGAAATATTGGATATCGTTAAGGCTTCAAACAAAAGGCTCGAAGTTGTTACGAAGGCTGTTTTTCTAGCATCTTGCTTGTACTCGAAGTCTGCCAGAAAAACGGCCTTCGTAGCAACTTCGACCCTTTTGTTTGAAGCCTTATAGATATCCAATATTTCATTCAATGCCTTGAATTAGTATAAACCGGGTTGACAACCTTGATACACACTATATATCATAGGTAGGATCAAGGGTGATCTAGCCACTCTTTGAATTGATTTAAGTTAATGAAAATCCTTATATTAATTTAAACGATTTAATCAGTTGTTGATGTAGGTATAGGCATATTAAACGATTCATAATGAAAATCCATATAAATTTATTGTATAAATCTTTTATTTTTATTTTTAAGCTCAATTATAATGCAGCTGAGTCAAAGGTCAAAGCTCAACTATAATCATTTTTTCATTTTTTTGTACTGGGCTTACATAATCATGGAGAGAGAAAAGCTCATTAAATATGTAATCATCATGACGACGTCTAAATCAAATATTGATTTCTGCTCTTAGGGTTGTTCATAGTATAGCACTTAGACTAACTCCAACCCATAAAGGGGAATTTAGCTCCCCAAATGGCCAAATATGGCTTTTTAGCTCCCCAAACCCACTTTTCACTCCAACCCTATAAAAAGCTAAATTTAGCTTCCCATTTCCATTTTTCAATTTATTTCAATAAACCATACTTATTTGACCTCTTATTTTTATATTTCACTTTAATTTTTTCATAACTCGTTATTAGTTTTGAATACAAATTTTTCGATGTCATTTTTTTTAAATTCCGAGATAATTTTTTTTTTCAAAAATTAGTCGTTAAAATATTACCGTTAAAACTTCGGGACCACTCCAAATATGACCGTTTTTTTGTATCCGTTACTTTACGACCGTTTTTTTGTCATTTTTTGCACCAAATGTCTTTATAAATGACAGTTCTTCATTTCATCAACTCAACTAAAACTTCTTCCCATTTCTAAAACAAACACATTCATCATGAGTATCTCAGATAGCTCATCGTCTGGAGAAGAAGAAAACGAAGAGTACGAAAGGTTTCACCACCTACGTTTGAGTTTGATCGGTCGGAGGCTGGCTGAAGGTGCATCAAGTCGCCGTCAAACTACAAGCCGACGTCACATTGATCGTGAGAGGGTCGAATGTAATCGACGTCTTATGAGGGATTACTTCGATCCAAATCCAGTATACAATGCTCGCATATTCAGAAGGCGCTATCGGATGCAGCCAAGATTATTCCATCGCATTATGGGCGACATTGTGAGGTTTGACCCCCCATCTTCTGATATCGACACCCAAGCTCTGCACAAGATTTCATCTTCATTCGGACGCCAATTAGGTCCTCTCTTGCCTGTCATATTTCTATTTTGAGAGACGATAACAATTGAATTTTGAGAGAATGCGATTTATGCTCTGAGAATGAGTGAAGAGAAATCTATGAAGAGTGCTGTAATATATAAGAAAAAATATGGCCGTTAAAATATGACCGTTTTTTATGGCCATTAAAATATGACCGTTTTTTCGTCACTACATCAATTATTTCAAATTGAATCACAAACAACCAATGAGAATAGAGAAAAAAAATCCAAAACAAATTGGCAAAACAAATTCCCTCACTACAAAAGTTAAAAGAAAAAAAGAAAAAAAAAGTAACAGCACGTCAGCTGCGGAGAAGGGCGCCGGACGCGCGCCTGGGGCGCACGTGCGCGGAGGAAGACCTTGCCCCGCGCGCGTGCGCCCCAGGCGCGCGTCCGGCGCCCTTCTCAGCATCTGACAAACAAACCCACTTTTTGGCAGCCAAATATCACTCCCCACCCCAAAACCCAGCCAAATTTCCCTTCCAAAATCCCAATACCCATTTTTTGCTTCCCATTTTTTTGTGGGTTGGAGCTTGAAAAAGAGCTAAATTTGGCTTTTTTAGCATTTTAGCTCCTTGGGTTGGAGCCAGCCTTAAAGCCCTTAATTTGTTGTTTATGCAATTTTTTGGTTTTGATTTCTGCGCTTAGCTGTCTTTGTTGTGAATTGTAATATATGTGATTTTTTTGAAAAAAAAATAATATATAGGAATAGAGAGTGCAAACAAATAGTCAGCTTGGCACCCTAGAACATCATGAGGAATATTATTCTCTCCAGAGAGCAAAATGTTGAATCGCTGTTGACAATGATCCATTCTCTCTCTCTCTTATGCACATCATCAACGTGCATGGAGATGCTCCCACAATCCACAAATCCAGAGAAAACAACACATCTTAGCAGAATCAACATGATAAGTAACTTTTGAATTTGCACAACACCTGGAAGTTCCCCTTCTAGTCACAACTCATAATTAGGAGGAACATGCCATAAAGTTAATTTGGCCTGTAAGTATGATGTAACACGTCCCAAACCTAAATTATGATCCATTCTAGTCACAACTCATAATTAGGAGGAACATGCCATAAAGTTAATTTGGCCTGTAAGTATGACGTAACACGACCCAAACCTAAATTATGATCCACGAATACGTATGAGTCCAACTTGATCGCAAAACACTATCAAGGGCGTGTCTCAAACCTTTATCTATAAATTGGGACAAGGCCTTTCAAATAGGTGCTCTCTCCTTTTCGTTCAATTGTGACATATCACTTATCTCTCTATTCTCTCTATTGTATACTCTTAATCTTCTTCTTTACTGCAAAATTAATAATGATAGTCGGAGTGTGGAAATCGAGAGCCACCCTGTCTTCCACGAGTCTGAACTAATGGTGATCGAGTGGGTGTTTTTTGGCAGAAACCGGAAATGCTGGATACCGGACCCCAAATGGTAAGCGATTTTAGCAGGTATAAAATGGTAAATCACAGTTTTAGTACAAAATACCCTATCACTACTTTTCCCAGTATAACTTTCGGTACGGTTTCACTTAATGAATCAAGAAGATGAGAAAGGTGGGGCTGACTATTGGAAAGGTATATAAAGGCAAGTCTTGCAGAAGCTGCTTAAAAGTCAAAACCTAGATAACACATTTCGCTTACATGCCAGCAAAGATGAACGTTGAGATTGTAAAGCAAAGGATATATAGTCTCATATTCTCCTATCATCCAAGGCAAACAATGGCGAGCAGCTGTCACGAATGCACCACCACTAATCAGATTGCTCAAGGAACTCCTCGATCCTACTCAAAGTGCAGGAAAGGCTGAGTGTTTCCTATAATGGCCTGCTAAACACTGCTGCAGCTGCAGCATTACTATTTACTACTACTTACTTATCACATAATCAAAATGATCGAAGACATTAATATAACTAACAGGAACCAGTTAACAAGTAAATCGAAATGAATTGAAGCTCATAATGCAGGAATCTTCCAGCCCAGCAATACCCTTTATTTAAGTGAGTCAGCTATAGCTAGGAGGGAAGGATAATAATAGGGAAGATCAGATCATTGTGAGCTGGCAATATATATTTTTCCAGTACAGATACGCATATAATTGATCATCAGGATACTGCAGATCGCCTTTATGATCCACATTATTCACTGGACAATATAATTCAAACACATGTGTATAAAGTAGTACACCATAGCTAGAAATGTATATGCATGTACCTCTTTTGTTTTGCCGGTTGGTGGAACTGCACACCTTAATTAATGAAATGAAACCCCAGCCATATATGCACCATCAATATCCCATCCTCTTACTTACCTTTACAACTAACTAGCCATAACCTCTAATCTATCACTGGAATAATTGCTTCACATTTCCTTTCACTTGGAACTAAAGAAAACAAACTTAATTAGCTAGCATCCTGAATTTACATCATTGTGTATTAATTCATCAGTAACTCACAGTACAAAAGCCAGTAAAAAAGACATATGGAAAATGAAATGAAGATTTTGGTCTGGTCACCACCAAAATCTTTACCACCCTTATTAACTATACTCTCTCCAATCCACCCTATTAAATGTATGATATAGTGCCATCATGTAAAGAAAAATCGATAAAATTCAACAGAATGATAGTCATCATGATTTGATCTCCAATCTTCCGCGGTTATAATTAAAAACAGTTAGATGTATGAGAAATAATATTATTGGTGTTTTCCCCCACATTTAAAGATATCTAAACCACAAATGGAACCATAGCTAGCATTAACCTCAAGAATGTTCAGCCAAGAAGGAAATTAAAGATATCATAAGAAGAAAAAAAGCTCTAAATCAACTACCATGCACATCTGAAACTGTAAGGAAGTGGTTAAGTATCATATATGGGCCTGTATAGGATCCAGTAAACCTTCTCCCAACAACTCGAGTTATTGGGACCAACTGGTTTATGACATGCTCGAGTTATTGGGACCAACTGATTTATGACAGAAACCATGTAAAAAAGTACTATATATGCATCTAGTTAACTAACAAGGGAACACCAAGCAAGGTAATCAATCATGTATTTCGTCCCACCTCAGGAAATCAAAACTAGAATGTGATTAAATGGTTATCGTACGTGTTAATGCTGAATCAATCCCACTTTGTCACCCAAAAAAAAAAACTGAAACTAATGATCAAGGATTAAGTTAATCTAGCTAAGCTTGGTGGTTAGGAAAGGGAAACTAATAGTTGGATCACCACCATTGTTAACTCATGATGCGCACTAAATAACCAAACCCCCCAACAGGAGACCATCAACCATCGCTAATTAATCCCTACATGATCATCAAACTAATCAAACATCGTGATCATCAAACCGAAACTAATGATCAAGGATTAAGTTAATCCTCATCAGCTTCTGCTGCAGCGCACGTGTGTCGAAGCTTGTCTGTTCCTGATCAACCTGCGACCAAAAACAAAACCAACACCCCCCAAAACATTTTCACCAATTCGTTTCTTCCTTTACTAGAAACCCTAAATTCAACAATAATAATCACCTCAACAAGGAGCGTGTGGAAGCTTTTCCGGTTTACTACGGTGGAGACGCAGTTGACAACCGAAACCCCTTCCTCTACCAACAACCGCATCACCCTCGACAGCCGCAAGCCGCAGCCACCGCCGCCACCCTCCTCCTCCGCCAGCACGATCTCCAACCCGCCCAAACACCGCCGGACCTCCACCGTCGGATGCCCACCGCTTGGCCTCGCAGTGACGGAAGCGGTAGTAGTACTACTCGAGCCAATATTATTGGTCAACGTAGTAGTATTCTTCTTCTTCTTCCTCCTCAAAATCACGAGCTGGTTTTTTTGGGCGTCGAGGTCTTGGATCCTCCGTTGCAAGTGCTTTATGTAATTCACCGCCTCGTTCATGTGATCCGACATCGATCTCCTTCCCTGCAAAATACGTACATCCAAAATATATATATATATATACTAATTAAAACCCACAAATTCTACGAGGAAGAAAGAACTCAAGTAAAGGGTTATTGAGAGTTGACCTTGATGAACTTGAGAGGGAGGAGGAAACGAAGGGAAGCGTAGAGGGTGGACATTTCTTGCCGCCGTTGCCTCTCGATTTCTCTGTGCATCACTTTCTTCTCATGCTCCTGGCCGCCGCCGTCCTTAGCTGCACCGCCGCTAATACTATTCTCCATGACGGCAGGATTAGAAGCCGGCTTCTTCCGTCGCCGTGGAGCTGGAGCTGGAGCATGATAAGTATGGTGAGGGTTAGGTATAGGAGTAGGAGGAGTGGTGTTGGTGGGGAGAATCAGATGTTGAGGATTTGGTGATGAGGAGGAGGAGATCTGGAAGCACAGCTCATTGCCTTGGTATAAAGGAAACATCGGCTGCTCAACCAAGACTTTTTTGACCTTGTGTTTTTGTTAGCCGAAAAAGAAGAAGGGTGTATTCACTGTACTTGTTTTTTTCAGATGGGAAGAAAGGGTTAGGGCGGGGGACAGCAATGGAGGGGAATATATGGGATACGGTGGTTAGGGTATTGTGATCTTCTCCATCATTGTAAGCACAATTTCTTAATGTGCCAAGATGCTCCCCCCACCCTTCTAATATATAAGAAATAAAAGGAAATCAAAAGCTATTAGGGTATTGTGATGTTCTTGCATCAATTTTTTTTATTATTTATTAAATTGATCTTCAGATTTTGGTTTTAGAGAATCGAAATATGGCGCGGGGTTTAGTGGGCGCATGTATCTCGATACACATACCGACATCAAACGCGGCGGGTAAGGTCAGGTAATACACGGGCGGGCGGGGTACATGTTGGAGCAGGTCGATCCGTTCTTATATATCATTGGAAGGTAAACGTTTAGTTTTTAGTGATAAATAAAAGAAAATGAGTTATTGGATAAATAATATATACATATAGTTCAGGCTACCTTACGCCCGTTGAGTTTTGCTATTTGGATCATGAATTAACCGGAATTGGATGCATGACACTATACCCTAACCTTTAATCCCCCCCCCCCCCCCAACCACACACCATCCCAACACTACTATGGGTCGGGTATTATCGGCTGCAGCGTAGGACATATTCGGGTAATAACCATCAAATTGAGTTCAAATTGTCATCACTACTGAAGTTTGTCTATTAAATGTTAGGATATAATTTCATACCCAAAATCGGTTTAATTCATTAACTGAATTGAGATATCTACCTGAAAGTAGGGCTGCAAATGAGCCAAGCCGCTCACGAGCAACTCGGCGTTCGAATCGGAAAAAACTCGTTCGACACTCGACTCGTTATTTAACAAGCCGGCTCGCGAGCCAACTCGTTAGTTAACGAGCCAAGCCTGAGCTAGACCATGCTCAGCTTGATAAGCTCGCGAGCTAGCTTGATTCGGTGGCTTGTCGAGCTAAGCTCGCGAGCTGCCTTGTTTTGAGCTTGTGGAAGGATGAATTACTCTTTTAAACATGAACATTGTCTTATAATACAGATGTGTATGAAATTTAGATGTTATTTCTAGTTTCTAGTGTTCTTTCTATCATTTAAATTCTTATGTTTATACATTTTTCCAGCAAAAATGATTTTAAATCGAGCTCATCTTGAGCCGAGCTTGTACTCAGCTTAACAAGCTATGTTAATGAGCATTTATCGAGCTCTACCGAGTCGAGCTTGAGCTAGATTATTTTTATTCAAGCCGAGCTCGAGCTCGAGCTGGATTATCAAAATTCGAGTTCGAGCCGAGCTCGAGCTGAAAAATTAATAAACGAGCCGAGCTCAAGCTAAGCAAAAACTCGACTCGACTCGGCTCGTTTGCAGCCCTACCTGAAAGTAATGGTATACTTGAGCTTTATTCCTCTATTTTGGTAATTTGAAGGGTTAATTGTGGTGAGAGGAGGAAGAGAGTAGGTGGTGGACTCACTCTCACAGCCCTTTGTTAATATTAAATCTCTGCCTCCACTTACTTTCCCATTCGAGATTACATTACACAAGCACAGAGCTCCAATAATGTTGTTATGTTGGCTCATCTTCACCGTCCATCATCTGATCAAGTAAACTCAATGTAGATGACCACGGCTCTTTAATTGGTTTTGTTGTTAACTTAAGTTATTAATTAAGATTTTTGAAATTTTATGTAATTGTGATCACTCCATTACGATGATAGTTGATAGTACGAAATCGATGATGTGCGACTGAGACATAATAATTCGTACACATGAGAGGAAATAATAATTGGTCGACAAATGAGCCGTAACATATGACTTCGGTTCACACTTAGCCGCAACATTATTCCTTTTCCTCATGTCTGGATTCGGTCGACAAATTGTGATCACCCCAGTTTGTATATTTTTATCATATATTCAGCAATCGACAGTAAACTTATCTGCCACGATTAAAAAGGTCAATTATCAGTTACTAACTTTTCATTCAAAATATTGAAAACAATCGTTAATGAGTCGAAAAAATAGATTAGATTGTTTGAAAAACTGTGAATCAAGTCGGATCGCATAATTTGGTAGGCACCGTAGACTGTTAAGAATGCTTTGGTTTAGTTAGTGGTTCGTATTATATGTGGTGTTTTGATATTATGGTCTGATCTGGCCTGGTTCAGACCACTATTTAATTTATCGAACCAGAGTATGGACTTAACCCACTATCAAAATTTGTGTTAGCAGCCCACTCGATCACTCTGCCTAACGAAATCCAAGTTTGTAATTTTTGTGAATCTTGTCCCTTCCTTTCACAAACCACACTCTATCGGAGAGAAGAAGTTGGGTTGCTCTAACTTTGTACATTTGTCATTGAGTTGGATTTCGGATGTTAAAAATTGTGTATGCATTTTGGAAATAGTATGGACAGAGTAGTTAATTATTCTTCGAGATGTAGCGAGGTGGCAATTTATATCCAATTTATCAATTCATTCATTAAAATATCCAATTCAATTCATAAAATCCAAATCCAATTGGATTGGTGGGGATTCGTGAATTAGTGGCAAATAATACTTTAGTACCTCTATCTTTTATATTTTACAATTTGCTACCTTAATTTTATTTTTTAACAAAAAGTATTATTATAAAATTATATTTTGGTACCTAACTTCTTACTATCACATTTTATAGTACATAAACTTTTCTAAATTATACTGCTCCAATGTTAGATATCACTTGGATCCATCATCCAAACCACCAATCCATTTGATCCAGTATATGAATCCACCAATCTATGTGTTTCATGAATCCACCAATCTATGAATCCAATACATCCATCATCTGCCTGCGCTTCAAAAAAAAAAACACTCAGTTGCTTGAGTAATCCTATAAACGAGTACAAAACGCTCAATCATGCTTATGGGTTGTCCTAATTACTGATGTTAGCCACTTCCTTCTTTATGGGAATGAGAGGCGCTTGAAAACAAGTGTTAGCCAATAGCCACATGACACGAAGCAAATCTATATATATACTGAAATATTACTATATTAGCGACTAGTTGGTTAACTATTACAATTTAATGACTATTCTGCGGCGGCAGACGGCAGCGTTTGCCCTTTCTCCCTTCGATTCAGTTAAGCTTCTTAGCTTTAAAAAGACATCCAAATCCCAAATAAACCACACCATAGATTGGTGGCCCGCAACATAATTACGCATATTAAGACACTAACCAGAGCCAGCTATCTTAATGTGTCACACATATCATTATCAATGTTGTTTATTAACTAGCTAATCTATTTTTCCACGTTGATATGATGTCATGAGTTACGTAAGCTTTGATATTATTATACACCTATATCGACAAGCTATCTAGCTGTGTTGTGGGATGTGCTGACTTTGGTTGATGTTGATTGCAAGTAAATAGAGACCAAAACCCCACAAGCCAAGGCCACAACAAAATCTATTCCGCTCTACTTTTCAATTCAATTCACTTCTTTAATGTTTGTCCAAAAATAATTCACCTCATGGATGAGATGATGATTATTATTATGCTTCTTTTATGTAATGCAGGCAGCGGCGGATTCAGGACATAGTAGAGCACTAGGCCGCATTCATTAGAAAATTAGATACCGTAAAAAATTATAATTTTTTTACAATATCAAATGTACACGTCTATCTTTAATATAGTGAATTCATTAATAAATGAGTCTACATCCATACTAATCGCATACTACTCTTTTTCAAATAAAATAGTTAACCAATCGGCGAGAAATTCATTGCTCATTTTGTTGCGCAAATCATTTTTCACTTGTTCCGTTGATGAAAAGGTTCTCTCCATAGTAGCTGTTGAAACGGACAATGTCAACACTAGACAAATCAATCGACTAATCAATTTGTATTGTGTATCCATCCTTATTTTCACCACCTGCTCTAGTGATTTTTCAAGTAAACAAATCTCATATTTCTTTTAGCCTTTTACGTTTTATACTTTTAGGTTTCATTGTTTGTTTTTCTTTAGACGAGACTCATTTGAGTTAGAATTTCTTAACTAAATTTGGAGTTATGATTTTAATATGTTCATCTTACCATTTTCCTAATTACACACAATTGTATTATCAAAATAACACGGGGCCGAATGACTAAAATCGATAAACGCATAAGGGCTATACTAGTTCCTGATCCAGAGGAGGGCTGGGCCATGGTCCGGGGTGGCCACCCCCTGAATCCGCCACTGAATGTAGGGGTGGTTTGGTTTTGGTGATTGTTTGGTGGGGATAGTTATAATGCATGTATTGTTCACAATGCATTGTTTTTTTGAATTTTCTGCACAAACAATACATGCATTGTTTGCTTGATTTGACACAAACTATCACTCAAAATGAGTGATAGTTAAATCTCAAGTTTTTTGTGAGATTGTTGTGATTGTTTGGTTATTTTTTTCTTCCAACTATGTCCCTACCTTTCCATGTGTGTTACTTTTTTATACTAAAAGCAAAGGGTAAAAGTGACATTTCATCCTAAAAGTAGTATAACTTGTTTAAATACTACGATAACTATCGCAAAAACAAAATGATGTAAACTATAATACACCAATTTTCTTATATACATGCATTGATGACAATCCACCAATTTAACTATCACCAAAACCAAACGACCCCGTAAACTCTTGAAATTTTCTTAATATTTTTTCGGTAATGCAAAGAGTTTTCTGAAATTTAGAGTGACGAGCTTTCCATACAAAATAATAATCTAATTTTGATGTTTTCTTTCAATTTGGTGATGAAAATCGACTTTTGGCGCATTTTATCACACAAAACAATAAATGGTTTGTCAAGAGTTTAACTCTCTTCTTAGAAGCAGTTGTGAAATTATACGGTATCGACAGTTCGAACGTAAAGATATCCTACCAGTAAGGATTTTTAGCAGTATGAAACGGTTGAACTACGATCAAACCACAATTTTCAATACAAAATATCATATTACTAACATTTTCAGTACAACCTCCAATACGATTTGGCAATCCTTACTCTATAACATCTATAGCAGGTGGAAAAAGAAAGAAAAAAAAGAGTATTCATTGCTGGCAATGGAGGGAGAAAGGCAAAAGAAGGAACAAGAGAAATTGAGGGGAAGAGAAAAAGGGCAAAGAGGAAGAAAAAAAAAAGGGACAACCAAATTTTGTGGTTAAGTAAATACTTCTATTTGAAGTTGTGGAGGCAAATGGATAGCCCTGAAGTTGGATATGGAAAAATAGTATCATTGCGTTGAGTTGGGTTGTCTTTTTGCCGTAATGGAGCCATTTGGGGTATGGCCCTGAATGGTTGACATGGATCAAAGCTTGTGTGACGATAGTGTCGTTTTTTGTTATACTGAATGGTTCATCTCACGACTATTTTCGACCTCAACAAGGAATTCGTCAAGAAAATCTAATGTCCCTATTCATTTTGCTACATATACAAAAGCTTTCTCGATCTTGCTCTCCAATTCACTCGGATCACAGCAACTCCATGGCCTGAAGATTCATCGGCATATTTCCCCCACCACCTAGCATCTATTCTTTGTCGATGATTCATATCTTTTTCTGAGGGCCTCTTCTACAAAATGCAATCATCTTTTCCAACTTTTGAGTTTGAATGAGGCGGCTGGTGGACAAAAGGTTAACCTGCAGAAATCCACAGTTTGTTTTAGTTCTATTATTTCTAATCGGGAAGCTCAGGAGTTGGCAACCCTTTTGGGAGTCTCATCAATTGAAAATCTTGATAAATACCTCGGTTTTCTAGCGCATATTCCGAGTTCTAAGGTTCTCACCTTCCAATTTGTCGAGGATGCATTAACTGCCTGCATTCAGAGTTGGCAGTCTAAAGCTCTCTCCTTGGCAACAAAAGAAGTGATGATCAAAGCTATTGGCTCGACGACTCTAGTCTACACGATGTTCTCCTTCAGAATTCCATCTGCTAGCTGTTGTCGATTGAATAGTTAATTAGCGCAATTTTGGTGGGCTGGCCAGGACAAAGATGACGGGAAGCATTTGATTTCTTGGCCAGCTATAGGTGTCCGTAATTTCATGGAAGGTTGGGATTCCGTGATTTTGACTTTGTTATGTGGCCATGTTGGCTAAACAACCTTGGAAGGTTTTGATATCCACTAATTCCACTCTAGCTCGTATGTACAATGCGAGCTATCATCCCCAATGTGACTTTCTAAATGCACCAGCGGGTAACCGACCTTCTTTAGCTTGGCATAGAGTACTTAAAAGTTGAAGTTACTTAAAAATGGGCTTAGATGGCAAGTTGGATGCAAGACAACCATAATCACTCTTGCAGATCCTTGGTTACCATCTTCTCCTCCTTCTTCACCAGTTCTTTTACAGGGTGTCTCGGTGGCGAACCCTTATGTGGCGTCTCTAATTCATTCGCTCACCCGTACATAGAATGGTGATCTTATTCGAGCTACATTCACCAGTGACAACGTGACATGGATCCTTTCCATTCCTCTCCTGGCATCTTCTCAGCCTAACAAACTCATTTGCCATTACTCCAACACGGGCTAGTACACAGTGAAGACGGGATATCAATTACTGTCGACGGCCAGAATTGAAATGTTTGCAGCACTCCCACAGCACCTGGATAAGCTGTTTTGGAAGACATTGTGGAGTTTACTATCCCGCCCAAGTTGAAATTCATTTTATGGCGGATTGTGCGAGGCTTCTTGCCATTCCTCTCAATTCTTCAGGCTAAGTCATTAAGTTCAACAAGTATATGTCTTGTGTGTTTAACTGCAGCTGAAAATGTATCCCACTACCTTTTTAATTGAAAAATAGCTTGTGTGGTTTGGGTATTCGTTGGGAAGGATCATATTCGCCAAGCCATAGGTCATTTGGACGCTGATCTAGCTTGGCACCAACTTTTCTTTTCTCTGCAACTGAAAAAATTTGGCATTGCAGAATTAGTGTTCTTATCATAGAGGCTTTGGAAGGGCGTTGTTGTTTAGTTTATGACCATATCCGATACTTGTCGGGTAAACTCTATCAACAATTTACTGCGTAGCGAGATGAATGGAGAGCGGCTTTGAGTCCAACTCCACGAAGGAACCCAGCAGTTCGACACCCTCCACAGTTGGATGCGGCAGCAACTTGCCCTCCAGGGGGGCTTCTGGTCCACTTTGATGGTGCTCTTCAACGGAATCTAGGAGGGAACCATTGGTTTTGTGGGCTTCTCTTGTGAGTTCTCCATAGTTTGTGCTTACGGTAAGTTCTGTGAAGGTCTGTCGGATCCGTTCATAATGGAACTTTTAGCGCTTCGAGATTCAATGGATTGGTTCTTAACTCGTGGTTTTTCTTCTATTTGTTTTTTTGGTGACTCGCAACTTGTCATTCGGCGAGCTATGGAGAATGATGACTGGAGTGGTGCAATACTTGAGGAAGTTTGTTTGCTGAAGACCTCTTCATTCATTTGTTTTGTTTTTTTTCTCCTCGTAGAACTAACAGGACTGCCTACTGTGTGACAAAAACGGTCCTTGCATCGGTAGCTCAACAATTGTTTGACTACCACTATTTACTTTTCAATACCTTGTAATACCCTATCTATAAATTAACAATCTATCTATGATAAATAAAAAATTGTGTTTAAGTCATCTAGTGCAACAAGACACAATGAAGCCTCGTTAGCTTAAATAGTGTCAGTAGGGGAGGGGGAGGGGGGTTCTAGACGTATGCATGATGGATGGTATCAACGTTGTCAACTCGGTTTAACCTGCTAGTCTAGTTGAACAAGTGGGTTGAGGATTAATGGTCCGACCACTTTACCGGTTTAGTTCGAAAATATGAAAAAGTCATTATATTGTTCATTTATAAATTATATAAAATTTCATGAGTAATAGTATATAACATTACACCAAAAAAACATATCGTACTTGGATCCAACATATAATGAAAATTCAGATACACTTATATAACATCAATATTAAAATGTTTAACTTAGTATTCCAAAGAGAGAACTAGGTGAATAGTAAAATTGCAAAAGAGAAGCATTTCGCTAACTAAAAGGAAAAATGACTCTGTATGACCTATAATTCGATAAGCTTATCGCACATCGACTCGTAAGTATGTGGACCATTTTTCGGGAACGGCTACGGTGCTAATTGTACAATAGTTAGCACCGTTCTAACCAAGTGTAAAACTACTACTAGTTTGAATTAGTAGTGATTTAGCTTAGATGTTGTATTGATTTTATAATAATCCGTAGTGATTTCGTTATTTTTAGTAGCGTTTTTTGCTAATTATCACGGTACTAACCCCTATAAAAATTAGCACCTAATCCCATACCCATTTTTCTCACTGAATTAGGAACAAAACTAATTAACTGACGGAGCGGCCCGTGGTTGACAATCTTGGCACAACAATGTGATTCTTGATCTGCTAGTTATGTAGGACAATGGTCAAACTTTAGTGGACTCTTTTATTCGTTTATTTATGGACTCAACTCAAGTGGACTCGTTTGGGCTTTCAGGATGTATTTCTTTAGTTTCTTTTATAGCAGGCCGAGCTCACTCCTTAGATTGGCTTGCTTGCGTTGTATTATAGGACCAAGTTAACCAAAAGCCTGAAATCCATGGATTTAACTTAAACACCAGACGCTCGTTTGTGTCGTGAATTTGAAAAATGAAGGTTTTGGTATAATTTGGGTTTTGAAAAACCATGGATATATGAGGGTTTTAGGTTTATTATGGATTTGATAAATTTTTTTTTTTTTGACAAAAGATAATCATATATTGAATGAAAAGAAGACAATTACATCATGGATAGAAGCCAGGCCTGAAAATCAAACAATCGACAAGAAGCCGGATACAAAGTTAGGGCCTTTCTAGCCACAGTATGGGCTACCCTATTGCTATCCCGACCTGCGATATAAGAAGAGAAAGCAAATATGAAAGGTATGTTGGTAAAAAATGATGGACTTCAAAGTCCATAATCAATTCCCACCTATATAGGTGGAACTTTCAAGTCCGTGGGGTCCACGGATTTGGTCCCTTAAAGTTCGTGGAACCAACAGATTTGTTTCCCCTAAATGCATGAAACAAACAATAGATTTTGGACAAAATCCATGATCTCACCAAATCCCTCACCAAATTCATCAAGCAAACAAGTCCTAAACTCGGTGTACCGCTGAAAGCGATCGACTAATCGACCGCATTTCCCAGATTTTCCTGGGAACAAGAAGAACGATCGTTTAACTGTGTGTGTTTGATATGTATATATAGTTTTCTAGCAGTTCCATTCAGTGCAAACCGACTATCATCAAACGAAGGAGACATTTCACTGTACTGGCTTCTGAAACATATAACAGGACAAAACCAACTTTTCAGCTTTACCCTCTTCCTACCTAGCCAGGTAGGGGATGAATTTCGAGTGTCATTGTCCCAGCGATCCGTCGGCAGATCATGCCAAGCCTCAAATGCCGTATTGTATCCATCAGAGCCGAGTACCGTGAGCAACAAGTAAAGAACCCAAAGTTGCAGAAGCTGACAATTCGGCTACCATAAATGGATGGCAGGCAAAAATGGATGGAGACAACAGATCACAGGCGTGCAATCAGAGACAAGGAAGCAATTCTTCCCTAACCGAATCCTCTAAAATCCAACACTGATTATCAATGGAGCTTCAGCAGAGACAACTCTTGCACGTTTAGCTCAGTATTATTACAGCTCAAACTCAAACTATCTAAGGCAAGATCAATGGTTCATTGTAAAGTCAAAAGGATCTTTCTTTTCTATACAATCAAAACAGTGGAAAGAAGAAACCAACAAAAACCAATCATCTACAATGGCTTATCAGTGTTGAGACTTCCCTTCTTCCGCTGTTTGGACTTGAACCGAACCCTTGAAGGAGGCGAAGGGGAGAACTCGATAGGCAAAGCAGGAACCTCAACACCACCACTCAACATCCCGACAACCTCCTTCATCGACGGCCGAGCAGCCGGAGACTTCTGCAAGCAGAGCAGAGCCACCGTGACGCACAATGTGGCCTGCTCTCGATCCAAACCTCGTATCGATCCATCGACCAGATCGATCAGCTTCCCTGCTCGAGCCAGGTTTCGAGCCCAATGTATCAGATTGGCACGCTGGAACTCGGACATGGGCGAATTCGTCACCTGAAGGGGCCGCCTCCCTGCCATCACAACCAAGAGCAGAACCCCAAAGCTGTAGACATCGGACTTTTCAGACAAGTCCCCTCCTCCGCCGTACTCCGGCGCCACGTAACAGACTGTCCCTCGCATGCTCGGCGTGCTGCTGACTCCGCCGCTCTTGGGGATTGCAATGTCCCCGCTGAGCGAGTCGTGGCTGTTGAATCGGCCTCTGAAGAGCTCGCCGCTGAACCAATCGTGGCTACTGTTCTTCTTCCTCTTCTTCTTTCCTCCGGTGTATGATTCTTCTCCGTCCCCTGCAGCAGGCCACCAATCTTCGGCGGAGTTGCCCTTTACAATGCCCATTTCTCGTTCCTTCTTCTTCTGCTTCCTCTTCTTCTTCTCCAGCTCTTCGCAGTACTCTTCTTTCCACCATTCCCTTGGCGCCCTTTTCCTTTCCTTTTTGAGAATCTTCTTCTCCTTCTCCTCGTCGAGTGATACCCACCAATCCAATCGCTTGCGTTGTTCCTTCTTTTTGCTGGTTTTGGTAATCGGTTGGTTGCTGGTCGATGGAGTTGAACTTGAAATCCATTCGCTGCTGGGGGTTTCCCTCTTGATCTCTGTTCCAATCCACTCCATTACATAGTCCTTCACCGGCGCTGCCGCACCGGCGGCAGAGGCGGGGACGCCATTGTCCTGTTTCCACCACCAATCTTTACCACTCTTTGAGGCTTTCCCACTCTTTTTAAACTCCCCTGCTTCTTTCCCGCTAGCTACACTAACTTTATCGATATCCATAATTACCTCTGTTGGCGGCGAGATGGGTACCCCGACCGTCTCCGGCGACAAACTGACACCCCCGGCTGTCTCCGGCGACGTGAGGGACACCGGACCTCTGAACACGCTCTCCGGCGACTGGTCCACTCCAAAACCGAACTCCTCGAACCCTGCGGTGGTCACGCTCTCTGCTTCCATCACAGATCCACAATCTTCCGCCTCCAATTCGACCTTCTTCATCTCCGATTCCCCGTTCCTCTTTTCAAGGACGACCCGATTCTCGGCCGGATTACCCTGATTCCCCTCCTCCGCCGCCGCCTTCGACCAAGCCAAACCGAAATCCGCAATCCTCGCCGAGAAGAACTGGTCCAACAGAACATTGCTGGGCTTGACATCGCCGTGAATCACCGGCGGATCCAACGAGTGAAGATACTCCAACCCCTTAGCGACATCCACGGCGACGCTGAACCTCTGCTTCCACTCGAACAGCTCGGGGCACTTCCTGTGGAGCAGAGCGTCCTGCAGATTCCCGTTGGGCATCAGCTCGTAGACGAGCAGCATGGCCCTCCGCCTCCTGTCGGCGGAGAATCCCATGGCGGTGACAGCGTGAGGCGATTCGAGCTTCGACGCGAAGAAGAGCTCGTTTTGAAACTCCCTCTCCCCCTGAAGCGACCCGGAGTCCATCAATTTCACCGCGACGAGTTGCCCGTCGGGGAGCGTGGCCCGGAAGACCGACCCGAACCCGCCCTGGCCGAGGCGGAGCGCGGGGGAGAAGTTGTTGGTGGCGCGGCGGAGGGTGGAGTGAGGGAAGCGGTGAGGGGGCTTGGAGTCGGAAGGCACGGTCCGCTTTTGGGTGAGCTTGCGGAAGCAGGCGGCGAAGATGAGGAGGAAGGAGAAAGCCACGGTGGTGGTGGCGGCGGCGAGTGGGGGGAGGAGTTGGCGGGAAGAGAGTCGGTGGTGGGGGAGGAGGGGAGATGGCGAGGGAGGGAAGACGGGGGAAGGGGATTCGCTACTGGCGGCGAGATGGACGGTTTGCTCCGGCGAGAGAATCGAGCGAGACGGCATGATTTTTTCGCCGGGGGGAGGAAATCGGGGGTTGTGCTAGGCGGCGGGTTTCATGACTCTTGACTGGGGAATTGGGAGAATGGGGAAGAAAGAAAGGGCGTGGGGAGTGGGGTGGTGGACCAAAGGGAAAAGGGAAAAGAAATGTGTGGGGCAGACTGAAAATTTTGACGTCTTTCTTGTTTTATTATATTATTTGTTTTTATTTCATTGGCTGGCTATTTTTGTCAAGTTTATTAAAACTCGCCAAATTTCCCGTTTCTTGCAGTTGTGGGGTCTCCGAAATTTTCTGCTGTGTTAGTTTTTTGTATTTGTGTAGGAGGAGAGAGTTCTGTTTGCAGGGGAAGTGTCAATTTTGGGGGGAAATCGACTGACATTGGATTTACTCAATTTATATGAGTGGATTTAATTTCGTTGAATTATATAAGTAGATTTATCATCCGATGACAGTTGACAAATTCAGAGCATATGCTTGTCTGTAAAGTCTCTCGCTCTCTATCTAATATCTATCTTCCAAGGTTTCAACAATTAAGTGTCTCGTGCTAGCAAATTTTTAGTAGATATGAAAACTTTGACAAACTCAAATAATTCACATCTCTCAAGGAAATATACTACACTGATATCACATTCTCGTCCGATGGCATCAACAAGATATATAAAAACAAATCGACCATCTGGGTCGTCTGCCTTCTCATGCACCTGATCCTTCCAGTTATCGGCGTCTTGTGGGTCGGCTCCTCTACCTCACCGTCACTCGTCCTGACATTCAGTACGCTGTTCACATCTTAAGTCAGGCGGTTCATGCTCCCACCCAGGCCCATGTTGCTGCCTCTGTTCGTGTTCACCGCTATCTCAAGCAGTCTCCTGGCCGAGGTCTTTTCTTCCCGGCCGCCACCCCGTTACCTCTTATCGCCTACTGTGATGCTGACTGGGCTGGATGCCCCACTTCTCGGCGTTCTACTACCGGTTGTTTCATTCGTCTTGGCGGTGCTCCCGTCTCCTGGCGCACCAAGAAACAGTCCGGTGTTGCCAGATCTTCCGCCGAGGCTGAATATCGTGCTATGGCTACCATTGTCAGTGAGGTTGTTTGATTGCGGTGGGCCGGTGGCTACTGTTCGAGCTTTGCGTCCCCACGACTGAGGCGACTCCTCTCTACTGTGATAATCAGGCCGCGTTCCACATTTCGGCTAATCCTGTTTTTCATGAGCGAATTAAACACGTGGAAATGGATTGCTACTTTGTTCGCGAGTGTGTTCTTTCCTCTTGATATTGTGCCTCGCAAGATCTCCACGTCTGATCAACCCGCGGATTTGCTCACTGAAGGCTTGAGTATCGACCAGTTTCAGCATCTTCTCTTCAAGCTTGGCATGCTTGATATCCATGCTCCCGCTTGAGGGGGAGTATTACGGTTACTTACGTTTCTTGGTGTCCAAGTAACCGTGTTAGTTTTGTACTATGTTTACTTGTCCTTGTTTACCTATTATTGTTCGTCAAAGTCTCTCTATATATAGCTTAGCCGAGTCTTATGTCAAGGCAAGCTAGCAGCATTAGTCATCAAATAAACCAGTAGTCGTGAGCTCCTTCGAGCTCACCGTGGATTAGTCCTGTTCACATCGAATAGGGATACCACGTAAAATTCTTATGTTCTGTGCTCATTAAATTCCGCATCGTGTTAATTTCTTCATGCATACTAATCAGAGTGACATGTTTTATTAGTCACTGAACTGGATAGTTTTTTTTTTTGTCCGTAATAGTAATTCATATCATTCAAACTCATTAATAGTCAATATCGTAGGTTAAGTTTGGTTTGATTTCCCGTACGTGGGCTACTTGTTTTTTTAGGTCTGATTGGGACTTGCTTACCAACTACCGAACAAAAAGTGGGAAATCTTGGTTAGCTTACCTCACAACATTATTAAATTTCTGTGTGTGAATTGGTTAATTTTGGATTATTTAGTATTTATCAGTTGACAAATCTATGTTGCTGACTACTTCCATGGATTTGAATTGCGTTTTATATGATTAAAAAGCGTTCATTTTCACACCATTTTCATCTACTCCGCAATTTGATTTTGATTAAAATTGAAGAGCTCTCATACTTAACACTCAGTAAGAAGTAAAGGGTTTGCAGGACTTGGAGATCAAGACATGGGAGTAGCAAAGTAGCAATACAAGCAAGTCGTTCATTAATATTATTTGGAACTTCTCTACATGAATAAATGTGATTTTAATGTGCCATAATTAGATATTTCGGGGAGTTTGTGATGATGTTCTAGTATGTTCTAGGGGTCGTTTGGATGAGGAATTCTAATGGATCAATCTGACACAATTGTCTCGTTTTGAGTCAATTGTGCTAGATTGATCCGTTTGGCAGCAGAAAATTTGGATGAAGCAATTTGCGCTGGGGAATTCTGAATTGACTCATTTTGAACCAATTACAATTGTCTGGGGTGGGGGCAGGTAATCTGAATTGACTCGTTTTAAATGACTCGTTTTGTAAAATAAAACAATTGGTCAAATTATCTCGTTTTATAATTGATCCATCCAAAGATTCCAAACTAACCCTAGTATGCATTGTGATGGTTTGTAAACATCCACAATGAACTTTGTGATGGCATAAGATTTACTTACATAATATATAGTCAAGTGGGGTGTATTCATTTCATTTCATATCGCTTTTTCTTCAGTTTCAGCGCCGCTCGTGCAGCTGCTTAGTTTAGACGCATTCTTCATTAGGAGACAAGTTTGCCTCTAAATAAAGAGCTTTCAAAAGCTAAAAAGGAGCTTTTGCTTTAGGCAAAGTCTAATTGCACAACTGCACATGCATCTTCATTACTCGGAGTCTCGGCTCCTAGACAACAGAAGAGACGTTTGACAAATCCAATCCCCGGCGGCCATATCAAATCTAATCTCATCCTACGTCAGTCTGATAAATTATTGGAAAAGGGTCCAACCCACTACCCACCTAAAAGTGACAACTGCCACGTTGTTTCTTCTATTGGCAGAACGATCGCCGCCGCTTGTACAGTTGGGATGGTGGCCGGCGACGAAAGATCGACAATGCTAACTTCTTGATACCGTCTAGAGCAGATCCAAATGTAATAAGTATGCTAATCCGACCACGTATTGCGTAAAGACGTATGGTAGTTGAAATTTTTTGTTTGAAGAACCACCTTCCATTTCAAGCAAGTTTATTAAGACTTTCGGGTAAAACCCCACGAGTCAACTCTTAAGAGTAGGTATCAAATTCATTAAAAAAAAAAGAGTAGGTATCAATTAACTTCACCATCGTGGGTATTCGACTTGCCCTTCCTTGCATTGATTGGATATGGATTGGGTATTGAGTAAAAACGTGAAAAAAGAAATGACGGGATGGTCGGATGAAGTGGGTATGATTTTAGACTGTCTTGTCCTATTCGAATACTCATATCTGCCCCATAAATAAAATCTCTCTATATAAAATTATGTATAAAAAACTTTATCGGTTGGGTACCAAGAATAATTATAGATTTATGGACTAATCGATGTTGTAGGGTTGGATAGTTTGAATTTGAATTAACAACAGCTATATATTTGTTGATTTTATGGTTTATTAGCTCTATTTGATGTTATAACTGAAAATATGTGTTGAGTAAGTATTATTGTATTAAATCTAGATATAATTAAATTAGATATACGAGACAGTGTTATTCATGAATATCCAAAAATCACGAGTATGCAGATGAGGATTTGAATATAATAATCTTTTATAAACCATCCCTATTAAGAGATTGTTTCTTAGTTGGATACGGGTGTATGGAATTTGACGAAACCCACCATTTCCAGTTTTCCACTAGTTGAAACACACAGAAAACGTATACGGTAAATACCCCCATTTAGTATTTTATCTAGAAACTAGCTTGGTTCCTTTTCGTCTTGTCATCATGTTCCACATGCTAAAAGCGTCAGTATCTAAAATCACACACGCTACAGAATACATCAGTTTCCTTTTCGATCCAGGGAAATGCAGATAACGCGAGTCTTCTGAACCAAGCAATTGGCAATGGAGATGGAGATGGGGGGCATTCAAAGCTTTTAACTGGAACTGGAAGGTGCAGTGAAGCAGAGACTTCACGTTTTGCTTTTGTGTCTGCTCTGGTTCACTTGATATGGAAAGCACGCGGCCAATTGGGCAACAACAACTACCAGAACCATTCTTGTCTGGCATTCACGACCTTCACATTTGAGGAGAGGAGAGGCACAGTCTCGTAGAACGATAGCAACTCGTTCACGCATTCGTTTCTCTTCTCTTTCCCTTTCCCGTTACTCGTCCCCCACGAACCGATCTCCCGTATCTTTCCTGAAATTGTTTGCAGTTTTTCCACAATTCATCACATTAGACAGAGACTTGATGGTGATGAACGAAGTGGCCGATTCGTTATTGCCTCAAAAGTTTAGTTACTGTGGTTGTTAATAGACTCCCTTTCCACTCTCTCCCCTCCAGAGTTCTACCATATAAATGATTTCACAAGAGTGGAAAACTCGACTGCACAGCATTGACCGGAAGCAATTCCAGAACGTGGGAAACTGCAAACCACCTATTGCAGTGACCCGTGCGTTCAAGATTGACTCAGCTGTCCTCTTAGACTTGAATATCACAAGGAAACGACTTTTAGGTAAGGCCTTCATTCAATGCACAAATTGGACTTTCTATGCAAAGGCCTTAAATGTGAGATGCCCTATAGTATCTGCAATCTGATTCTACCATCTTTCTATGGCTTCGTTGTAGCCCTTCTTAGCCTTTTGAACCTATGTACTTCCGACACAGGGACAGGAACATCTATAATGACTTCTTTGTTCCTGTCACAGCAGCCAATCCAAGTGCTCACCAACTACCTAGAGAATTAATATAGCAACCCTTTGAACCATACACCAAATGTATATGACTCCTTCCTTTAGTATCAACTATCAATCCCTCCAACTCAATTACCCTTTAACTTCCCCATTACTCTCCATCACAAAATTCCAGTGTTCACATGAAATCGTGTATGAACTTAGAAATCAAACTAGGTGCAATGGGTTCCACATCAGTAGAGAGCAGTAGGGAGACATTGACAGTGATGTAGTTACAGGGAAATAGTGAGAGAAACTTTTACCTTTGACCCAAAGTGGAGGAGTACCAGAAGCGTTGGCCACGACCATAGACATTGCAATATCTTCACAATTCCTGTGGGAGATAACAATTTGAGGAAGAAATAAATGAGAATGGATTAAGTGATGGCTGATGAGCGCTTGCCTTTCTCTAGCTAAGCGATCTGCCGAAGCTGTGGGATGTAAAAATGCATCGGTAGGGGAGCGTTCCGCTAGATAATCTGCATCTGTGAAGGCATTTCGTTAGTATACAAATCCAAGTACTTCTTATGAAAGAATGCAGCCTTGGACAGAACCATACTGTAGCTTCCCATCCACCAAACTGACAGCCATCCTCCATATCTATGATACACACCACCACTCTTCTGCAATTGCAATGGCAGAGTTCATTTGAGAATAGCTCAAGATCAGATGAAAACCGAAAAGATGCAATCAAGCAAAAACTACCCATTAACATTTCTAGTTCCTTGATCCTACAATGAACAAACCCTAATAGCTTATCTCGTTAAGCCCCATTCTCCTAACCATAATGCTAAAGCACTTTTAACTACTTGTAACTGATTCAATTCTACTGCATAACTCGATCAATGGTGGATTCTTACAATTCCATAGCTTTCAAAGGTACTGAGAATCAGTTAATCACTCACCAGAAGGTCTAAATCCAGCCAATGCATGCGCGGAACAAATCCAACCATGGTCAGGGGAGCAGTCTTCCACAACGAGAAAGCGAACTCCAGAGACGAACACGGCACAATCACGTCATCGTCCACAGAGAAAATCGCGTCCGTTCTAACTCCATCAATCGGCTTAAACCTGCCGCTCCCCCCACCACCGCCGCCGTTCTCCTCAATCTCCACCCGGATATCAGCTCTCCACGAGCCTGTCGAGATCCGATCTCAACCTCTCCGACGGCGGTTCAATCTCGCTCCGCACGACATTGATCGCGTCCGCCCCAGCGCAGGAAGAGTAATGAGCGGCTGTTCTCTTCAGCGGCGAATTGCGCCTCCAGGTGTTGATCAGCACGGTGTAGGCTCCCCGAGACGGGGACGATACGAGGGAAGGCTCGTCGGGGATCCAGCCCATGAAGGAGCTGAGCCTCGAGGTCAGGAAAATCGCGAGGCATAGCAGCGAAAAGGCGAGGAGCAGCTTGAATCTGATTGCGGCGAGAAGCTGCGGAGCTCGCCGGAGGAAGAGGACCGATCGGCTAGTGTAGTTACCTCGATTGGCAAGCTTTTGCTTCGCCGGAGAGTATAGATCGTCGACGGTATCGTCGCGGATCCCGATCAGGGTTGACGGCATTGGGCGAAGCTTTGTCGTCCCATTTGGGATGGACGGTTACGATTATTTGGACCATACTTTGCACTGTGGCGTCAGGCGTGGATATCTTAGTGCCAAACTGCCAACTGCCGAGTCAAATTAGTGAATAAGTGCCAGAAATCTTGGGCCTGCATCAAAGGCCATATTGTCTATATGCAAGAGGACGGCCCACTTCGCTAGTACGATTGCAAACAGAGGCCCACAAGACATTCAGCTAAAGTAGGTATGGGTTGACTTGGCAAGCAACTGTTCCTTGTTGATGTTGATCCGTTTGCTAATAGGCTGGCGCCTAGGGATGAGCAACTAGTTGGGACTTGGGAGCAACAAGGCCCGTCAGCAGTTTTGGGGTTATCAATTTTTTTTTTTTTACAAAAGGTAATCGTGTATTAATTGAAAAATAGATCACACAAATTACACTATGATATATAACAATAAAAGGAAATCAAAATAACGATATTTTGGGCTTATAAGTTGATTGTGTGTTTTTTATAGAATTTTTCACTAACAAATTCGATTCTCCAGTCAGCAGTTTGTGTTGTGGGTATGCTTCATAGAGAGTGAATGATGTTCTCATCTCCCTACGGGGTAACAAGTGTACAAAATTATGTGATCGTTGATAACATTATTTACTTTTTGGATTTCATTTCGTTTTAGTAGGTGGTCCTATGTTATGTGAACAAAATATGTGATGATTCTCATGGACTTTTCGAATACCAATTGGGTATGAATGAATGATAGGATAAATTTTGCATCCAATTACAAAATATTTTTCCATATTATAAGAACAACTTGAATCGGTTATATTGTTTCGATACTAATACCGGGCCAATGTTTGATTTGTGATTACAAAATATGTATAAAAAAGTTTGCCATAGATTTTTTTTTTTGATTGTGTAGTGAATTAGTGATAAAAGAACAAGTGTTCATTTTAGGGTTGGAAATAATAAGAAACGAGATTATTATGTAAAATACTAAAATATGAGGGACATCTATACTTAACCATGTAACTCTTTACATTTGGGGAGGGAGCAATTCTACTATACTATATAGCATTGGTGCTTTAATGTATAACTTAAATTTGTACCATAACATTAAATGTATAAGTTTAGGTTGTACAATAAAGCAATTTGTATCATTATGTTATGGTACAACTTTACAAGTTGAAGTTGTACCATCACATAAAGGTACAAGTTTAAGTTGTACCATAAAAGAATTTGTACAAAAAGTATAGGTACAATCTGAAGTTGTACCATAACGTAAATGTACAATTTTAAGTTGTACCATAAAGGCAAAAACCTATAGCACCAATACTATATAGCATTGTAAAATTTCTCTTGGGGAGGATAGTTTATGTAAAAAAGATAGCTAAATTACACGTTTGTGTTACAGGACAATCCAAGTACCACATCGGAAATACAAGGGAAGGAACCTTTGTATATTAGTGTCCACCAAGCTCATTAGTACGAGGCCTTTTGGGGAGGACACCCAAGAGTAAAACCGTGCGGGCTTGGCCCAAAGCGGACAATATCGTACTAATTGAGCGCCCCGATTTCGACAAGTGGTATCAGAGCCTGGTTGCGGTTTTGGGAATTTGCTGGACTGAAGTTTTGCTTTGTGGAGTTTGGTTGGAGTTTGTTTGATAGTAAGAATGACTGCTATCAGTATGAAGATTGAGAAGTTAACCAGAAGAAACAGTTTCAGTTTGTGGCAGATCAAGATGCAAGCACTGTTGAAACAACAAGGTTTGTGGGCTCCATTGTCTGGAAAATCAAAGAAGGAAAGTATAGATGAAGAAGAGTGGATTACTTTGGAGGAGAAAGCTCACTCTACAATCTTGCTTTGTTTGGCTGATGACATCATCACTGAGGTTGCTGCTGAGAAGACTGCTGCGGGTTTGTGGTTGAAGCTTGAAAGTCTATACATGACAAAGTCTTTAACCAACAAGTTGCATATGAAGCAACGTTTGTTCAGTTTGCGTATGGAGGAAGGTACGTCTCTCAGGAATCATCTAGATCAACTTAATACTATCTTGCTAGATCTGCGGAATATTGATGTTAAAATAGATGATGAGGATGCTGCCTTAATTCTGTTAGTATCTTTGCCACAGTCATATGAGAATTTTGTGGATTCTTTTATTGCTGGGAAAGATAGTTTGTCTTTGGAAGATGTCAGATCTGCTCTACATACTAGAGAGGTTCGACATAAGGCGTCTGGTTCAGGTTTGGAAAATCAGGCATCTGGGTTGGCTGCTACGAGTAGTAGGAGACAACAGTCTGGTAATAGGAAGACGAATACAAATTCGATTTCTGCTGGTTTGAAGGATGATATCTGTCATTACTGCAAGGAGAAAGGACATTGGAAATTTGATTGTCCTAAACTGAAGAAATATCAGGAGAAGAAGGAATCATCTGCTGCTGTGGCGGAAGAAACTAACTCTGATTCTGAAGATGGTTTAGCCTTAGCAGTGAATGAACAGGTACATCATCAGGATGTGTGGTATTTAGATACTGCAGCTGATTATCATATGTGTCCAAGCACAGAGTGTTTTTCAACTTATGGGCAGATAGATGGAGGACATGTTTCTATGGCCAATGGTGCTATCTGTAAGATTGTTGGAAGAGGCTCTGTCAGGATGAGGACACATGATGGTTCTGTTCGCACCTTGAACAATGTTAGACATATTCCAGAGATGACTAAGAATCTGATATCTTTGAGTCTACTAGACGGCAAGGGTTTCAGTTTCAAAGGTGAAGGTGGAGTGATATATGTCTACAAGGGTTCTAAGGTGATTTTGAAAGGTGTCAAGCGGGGTGCCTTGTATAATCTACAAGGTTCTGTTTTGACATGTTCTGTTAGTGATAAGTGCACCAAGATGGTTTTGAATGGCAAGTCTGAGCATGGGTTGGACTTGCCAAATGGTTTGATTTGTTGATCGCCCTTAGGGGCATTTGGAGGCAGGGGAGATTCTGGTACAACTGATTTGGAGGAGTTTGGTATGTCTGGCAATTTTGATTGCATCTGAGTTTGGCGATATGTATCGCGTCTGGGTACATCTGGCAACTTTGGTTGCGTTTGGTACATCTGGCAACTTTGGTTGCGTCTGGTACATCTGGTATTTGACAGAGAATTTAAGTCAAGGTGGAGATTGTTAGAATATGACTTGAATTTGATTTGGGTTTGTTTTGTGTTTGGGCCTATTTTGTTTGGGTTTGGGATTGGGTTTTGTTTTGACCTTTTCCTTGTATGTTTGGGAAAAGGTATTTGGTATTATGTTTGGGATTAGGAGAAGAGTTCTATAAATACTCTTCATCACCCTAGTCTGTAGTAAGGTCAATCAGGTTAGTTTGTTTGGTTTGTCCGTTTGGAATTTGTTCTGTAACCTGTACTCTCCTCAAAATCAGTGAAATTTGTTCTCCCTTGCCCGTGGATTAGCTAGCACACATTGTGTTAGTGAACAACGTTAAATTGGTGTTCGTTCGTGTTGGTTTGGATTATCGATTGCACGCTTCTGTTCTGACAATCGTCACATGATTACCCATCATTCGAAGCCAACCCAGACATACAAGTCGCTGAGTGATGCACCTGGTCCATCTCGCATCCGATGATTGGTGCTTCTCCATCAAAATCTGCTTGTCGGCAGGGGAATTGCTCAGACAGACGGTGGAAATGACTATGTCATTCATAGCGCTAGCCACACAAGCCGCCGACATCCAGATCCTTCGCCCCCACCCATCCACCTTCGTGTGCCTATCCTTGATCGACCCCTTCGACGCCGCTGCCACCGCCATCGCCCATGCCCCTCTCCCCGACACGATTGCCAAGCTATTGCTATTAATCTCGTTTTTCTATGTAGAGAACTCCGACAATGGCCCAGATCTGATGGCAAGGGAGGCATTGACATGGTGGGTGGAATTTCCAGAAGAAAGCGTTGCGACAGGGGAAGAGGAAGAAGAAGAAGAAGAAGAACAGTAGAAGCAAGAAGGAGTTGACATGGTGGCGCGGGCTGCGGAGGAGAGGGTATGGTGGAGATTATGGAAGTAAGAAGGAGTTGTAGAACAAGAGCAGGAGAGAATGAGGTGTAAATTATTTGTTTTTTTTTTATTTTTCTTTCAATATATATGTAATTTGTTAATGGTCTAGTCAGCAGTTCGTTTGCCACATCATCAAAAAACTAACAGAGTTGACGGAGACTAACGACCGGTCACTAACGGTGAAACGATTCATAAAGTTAGTGGTGAATAAGAAAGAAAACGAATTCGGGTGACAAACATGAAAGATTTATATAATTTGATTGACCAAACGTGTAATTTATCCGTAAAAAAATTGTTGTAAAGGTTGGTGAATGACTAGATAGGTATAGGATGGGTTAGTGGAGGGAGTGGCAGAAACATTAGAAAAGTGGGAGACAAAAAAAAAAGTGATCTGAACAAAACCAAGTAGCCCCTTAGAAATGCGAGTCCAACATTTCCCAGTCAGTCAGTCAGCCAACCCATCACTACGTATCACTCCAAATCTGGTCGACGCCCGTGACCCAATAATTTCCAACGTGGATCACTAATTAATCCTTTAATCAACACAAAATTTACACCAGTCCACAAACAGTACCTCGAATTCTTTATCTTAATTCCTTCCTCGTGCCTAAAAAACTTCCGTTTCCCAACTTTTAATGATTATTAATCATCTTAATATCCCGGCTTAATTGCATTTTCATATTAAACCGAAATAGAGAATCTTGTCAAATTGCGATGGGCCCAATAGCTTTTCATTTTCTCGTCCAGTAATATTCGTCTTTGCCTTTCCAATAATATACATCTATTTTGATGGGTGCCACTCAAAAAAAGGGAGTGTAGTTTCTTGTTAAAATTTTACGGTTATATTTCTTGTTAAAGGTTTTAGGTCTAAAGTTTAATGTCTCAAGGGTTGATTCAATTATTAATTTAGGGTTATATTTCTTGTTAAATTTATATTCACGAACATTACATATATTAATGCAATATCGTCAAATAAACATAAATTGTTTTACACACACATCAATCATTATTCCTTGTAGCAATTCCCTATTATTCCAATTACAAAATACAAATTTGTGCCTACCAAAAGCCTTTTCTGCTCTTTCCCTAAGCATCTTCTTAGCCTCCAAATTAACTTTCCCAAATCATTTTCTCCTATCTCTATTGGTCCCCCTTCTTTTCCATCCCTTTCACTGTCCTTATCCCATCATTAGCAACTAATTAACTTTCCTCACTTAACTATCATTTCAATAATTCAATTACCATAATTTGTAGCTTCTCTCTTATATATAAACACATAAACCACACATATTTGATATTCCATTCCATTTCTCAATTCATTGGGGGATTATTACAATTTGCAGCTCTCACAACATGAATCTCCATCATCATCAGCGATTTCCCCGGATTCTATTCCTGTCCATAACCTTAACAACCCTCTGCTCGCTCCAATTCCCAATCCCCACGGCGGCCGGAAAAGACAGAGTACCGACGCCGCCGCTGCCGGTCCTGCCGCTCCCCTCCTTCTCGCAGCTGAAATGGCAGCAGAGGGAGCTGATAATGTTCCTCCACTTCGGCGTCAACACCTTCACCGACTCCGAGTGGGGCACCGGCCACGAATCCCCTTCCATCTTCGACCCCGCCGGGCTCAACGCCGGTCAGTGGGTCAGCACCGCCGCCGCCGCCGGCGTCTCCCTCGTGATTCTGACGGCCAAGCACCACGACGGGTTCTGCCTCTGGCCGTCGAAGTACACCGACCACTCCGTCGCGTCCAGCCCCTGGAAGGGTGGGCGCGGGGATGTGGTTCGCGAGCTCGTCGGCGCCGCCGAGGCCCACGGCGGCGTCGACGTCGGGCTTTACCTCTCGCCGTGGGACCGCCACGATCGGCGGTACGGCAAGAATTTGGAGTACAATGAGTATTACATGGCGCAACTGCAGGAGCTTCTTACCAAGTGAGTAACGCAATCGAAAACCCAATTTTTTTGATTAATTGAATTACTTCTCTAATTATAATTATGAAATCTCTATAAATTGTCTTCGTTAGTTCAACGAATAGCCATTTAATTTCCTTAACTAAGGGGAACCTTGATTAATTCTGATTGTACATTGTTTTCCCGTGATTAAATTAGCTTAATTACTCTGGCAGGTACGGCGACGTGAGGGAGATATGGTTCGACGGAGCAAAAGGCTCGAACGCGCCGAACATGTCGTACGACTTCGCCGACTGGTTCGCGATGGTGAAGGAGTTGCAGAGCTCCATCAATTTGTTCTCCGACGCCGGCCCCGACGTCAGGTGGGTCGGAAACGAAAAAGGGTTCGCCGGAACGACCAGCTGGTCCACCATCAATCGGACGGCGCTGTCCATCGGAAACGATAGCATTGTTGAGTAAGTTACTGCTGCTCTCTCTGGCCTTTTTCCCTTACAAAATTAGTCGGTTTCACACTTTCACTTTCAGTTTCCACTTTCTGTTCTGCCTTTTCTTTTGCGTCGTTTCTATGGAAAGCTTTATGGTCGCTACGAAATTCATGTGAGCTTGGAGATTGGTTCTCTTTTCGTCGTCCGTGAGTTATTGGGCAGCGTGTTCTTATTGACCTCTAGTGGCTGGTAGTTTTTGTCCTCCAATCGTTCTTTTTTGGGAAACCTTCCACTTAGGCGAATTAGGATAGTAGCCTAGTACACGAAATGTAGGGCTGGTTGTTTGGGTTCGGTTCAGCGGGTTAACTGGAAATTTGTCATCTAACAGGTAACTGAGAACCGAAAAATTGAACGAATAGAACGGTCTCGGTTGTGGATATAGGCTACCTTTCGAGTTCCTAATTGTAACAAGATTATGGACCAATCCCAATGGGTTGTTACTTGTTAGGTTCAATGCGGGTAACCAAGGTATAACCTAAATATTGGGTTCTCCGTAACCGGAAAACCACATCAATATGTTGCGGTGACAACTGACTGCTGATACGGGGCAAATTCGGGGTCAGAATAGCCAACCAATTTGGTTTGGGTAACCGACCAATTTGGTTCGATTCACACAAACCGAACCGAACTCCACCCATTCACAATTTCAGTGGTTGGATTGGTATATCGACTTACATCGATTATCTATCTATCAAACAAGAGTTTATATATCATTTCAATTTTATACCATCATCATGATCTTCAATCAATCATGAATCCATAAACCCTTTGTCGTCGTCTATCATGTTTGTCACCTTCCCATGACATTAGTTGTCATTTTGAATATATCCTACATATAAAACATGTCTACATTACAATCTTCACCATAGGATCCCATGTGATGCTTTCGTCTCATGTTCTATCTCTTAGCACAATCATTGACTATACTAATGGGAATTTATGAATGTGTGGATGCGCAGCTACCTAAACACAGGAGACCCAAGAGGAACGGACTGGCTGCCGGCAGAATGCGACGTCTCCATTCGAACAGGCTGGTTCTGGCACAAGTCACAATCCCCCAAGAAGCTCAGCGACCTGCTCGAGATCTACTACAACTCCGTCGGCCGGAACTGCCTCCTGCTCCTCAACGTGCCCCCGAACACCACGGGGCTCATCTCCGACTCCGACGTCAGGAGACTCCGAGAGCTCCGAACCGCGATCGACACCATCTTCACCACCAACTTGGCTACGGAGTGCCCTGCGAAAGCTAGCAGCGTAAGGGGAGGGAAAGGCGGCGGGTTTGGGCCTGAAAATGTGTTGGACAAGGACCATCTGTGGACGTATTGGGCCCCCAGCGATAGGGAATTGGGTCGTGGGCATTACTGGATCGAGATCAACTGTGGTGGGCCGGTGAAGTTTAACGTGGTGAGAGTTCAGGAGGCGATCGGTTTGGGGCAGAGGATAAAACGACATGAGATTTATGTGGACGGAGAGAAGATTGCGAATGGAACGACGGTCGGGTACAAGAGGCTTCACAGGCTTGAGAAGGGCGTGGTCGGAGGGCGGCGCGTGAGGGTTAAGGTGTTGGAATCTAGGGGCGTGCCTTTGGTGTCTTCTTTTGGCCTCCACTATGACCCTTATTGGCATTCCACGTGGCAATGACTTTGGGGTTGTTTAGGTTGGAATTTGGTAAGGGTTTATTGTGTGGATGATTGGATATGTTTTAAGAGGTCACTTGCAAGGTGTAAAATAGGTTTGATTAATGATGGCCTAATGTGGTTCTGAATTGTGGAATTGGTGGAGGATTATAATTAATTAAATGCATCGGATCGGATGGATAATATTATTTAGTACAACTCATTAATGATGTCGAATATAATATAGCACAATATTGGATGAGTATTATCCAAATGCCTCGAGCTATCGTCAAAAGAGGCGGAGCTATTATGTTCAGATTTCCTTTTGGGACGCGCTTGGGTATATCGCTTCAACCTAAAATGCATGTTCTGTTCTCGGTCCGTCTTTTTAAATTACATGTAATTTTACTTAATTTCGACTTCGTAATAAGATATGGATTCAAAGTTCCCTAGATCCACCACCACTTCGATGCCTTTTGAAATATACCCATGGATTTGAGGTAATATTTATACTCATTCAAATATTACAATTTGGCATCTACATATAATAGTTTATACCATTTACCTCTTGAACAAAATTTTTTAATTTTTGCAGACAAGTGCCAAAAAAATCAAGGAAAGTTACAATATGGTACCTAATTTTTAGATACAGCTTAATACATAAAATTTTAGAATTGACAAATACATCCAATTAGAATATAGAAGCAATATCAATTACTACCCAACAAGTAGACAAAATTTATAGATTTAATCATACTCTATCCATAATTAATGTATTTACATATGGGTAAAGTTAAAGTTATATGGATAATTGACATGGCATGTCATATCTATCATTGCCTCATACCTGCAAGTAGGGGTGGAAGTTTGGGTTGCGGGTTGTGGATAATCCGCAAATTGCACCAACCGCACCTATTGTGGGTAACCATACCCACAAGTTGTGGGTAGTGGGTTGGGTGTGCGTAGTAAAATAACGATTTTTGTGGTTAGTGGTTATCCACTACCCACCGCGGTTAACCCACAAAATCCACGATAACCACACTAATTATATTTATTTAGTGAATTAACTTTATAATATAATAGTATGTGAAAATTGCGATGATAAAAATTAAAGTAGCCACCAAATAAAGAAGACACACCTAATCAGTTTTATGTAAGAATTTTTTAGTTTATAAAACAATATAATCGATAGAGTGGAGAATAATCAATTCATTAAAATTAACACTTTTATAACTTTTATCAGTATGTTTTTGCTTTTGTGTGAAAAAATACAAGATCATATTTAATTTTCATATTTTACCCCTAGTCGGGGAAATATGAAATCATAGCTCTCTGACATAAAAGTTGAATACCAAACTCAAAAAGAAAAAATCTCCACGTTGAGTAAGATCGATGTACAAAATTGTATCTCCACGAACAACACAAGTGTATATCACTATAGTCTAGTTACGAACAACAAATACGTTAGTGGCGACTAGAACCCTATGCTTGCAAAGATGGATTTTTGCGGGTAACCACACCCAACCCGCACAAACCTACAGTGGGTAGTAGTTACCTACTAACCACTGCGGTGCGAGTTGTGGGTAGCATAATTGTAAATTTGTGGATGTGGGTACCCATAAAATGTGGGGCGGGTAACCACACCCACCCCAATTTCCACCCCTACCTGCAAGTCTCATTGTTGGGTATATAATCTTCATATCTTCCTGAAACCTTCGTCAATATGAGAATTAATCTCATTACCAAGGATTGGTATCCACAAATACGAATAAAATGCCTCCAAATTTTACCTGATTTAAAGATTGTAGTATTTCAAGAGTCTGTAAAACCAACAATTTTACTCGTTAAAAATTTCTCATATTATCATATTCTAATATGGTATTAAAAAAACATACATTTCACCCTTCACAAAAAAAATAAAAAATAAAAGTTGATGATCTACAACTTTAGCAAACATCTTAAAATCATCGTCGCTACAATAGGTTAACAACTTCATGTATAATCTCCACATTGGTGAAATCCCTTTAACAATGGCAAATACCTCCACATAGTCTTTAACAAAAAGAACCGTTTGCAAATCATAAAATCCAATCATATAACCCACAACTTCTCTTGATTTATTTATAGAAAACGTGTCTAAACTTGCCGAAACAATAAGGCTCCTTTCCTTGATTTACTTATAAAAGAAAACGTGCCTTTCTTTAATAATAGCTTGTCTTGTCTTGTCGTCGAAACAAAGCTTTGAAAAGCTAGCTAGGAACGGAAGTGAATGTATAAGCACTGTGATCAACGTTCCTGTTGGACTTTCTTCATCTATCGTCTTTCCATGGAGGAATAATTTGATAATTCTTCGTCGTCTCTTGGTCATTTTAGCTCTTAATCGGTCATTTAATTAGCAGTTAGGAATTTCAAGGCATGCTGCCACCCAGCTTCTCTATCTTAACGATGTACGATACACACAATTCTAGCTAGTGGTAATACTTGATAGAAGTTTAATCAATTCTAGTTAGTGCACATTTTCTTTATGGTTAATAAAATATGGCATTAAACTCTAGAGGCGCAACCTGCAAACCACTTTCTCACAGTACAATGTGTTTAGACCAAACATGTAGCTAATTACACCATAAAAAAAAAGACCCTATACTGTATATTTCTGTACTAGACTCAACATCATCTGGTTGTTCTGGGCACACGAAGTACTTTCATCCTCTATCCGCTTCACAATCTGTCCGGATGTGCTGGATCCATACAGCCTCGTGCATCGCTCCCTCCAAATGTAACTCAGTGACAACCTCCACTACAAATGACGAATGATAGCATTATCATAAGTTCCTTTCCATACTTGAATCGCCCACTGAATATGATCTTGCCAGTTCAAAGCTTTTCGGACTAAGCAAGCTTTCCTCGTAACTGATGGAAGCACATACCTACTATAAGAAAACAAATAAAAAAGGTGATCTCTTGATTCATCGCCACCCATACTCAATAGACAAGTTGTGTCGGTACCAATCCCCCACACAACCAGTTTATCTGTGGTTGTGATTCTATCAAGAATAATCAGCCAAGCCCAAGACTGTGCTTAAGAATACTTGGTTTTCCCCACACAGCAGCTTCCCAGTAAACTTTAGGGAGTGGGTTCCGAATAGTTTCCCAGATAGTTTTAACAGAGTAATGAGAAAGAAGCTTACCATCCCATGTTAGTGAGTTACCATATCTTAAGAAATGGGTTGTACAACCCCTATGTTGATGTGACTTGAATCGGACTATCAGCCGCTACGACTGGTAATCGGGTTCTGGGCTTGGTCTGTAACCGTTTCCTTTGCCATATTGGATTAGGTTTAGACCCACATGGAGAAGTACTATAAATACTTCTTATACTCCTCTGTAATCTGTAATCTCCTTGATATAGTGAAACTGGCTCTCTCTCGCCCGTGGACGTAGCTAACACACATCGTGTTAGTGAATCACGTAAATCGTGTGTCGTGTTTTCGATTCTCGCTTTCGTATTCTTGCTTTGTCTATTCCTGCGATTTCCCGATCCGTAGCAGCGCGTTTATAACACCCTATGCATTTAAGAATCTATTGCCATATCCATGAACCTGAAGATAGTGAATGCATGCTCCAAATAGGTTGATTCTTGATCTTGTATTTCTTAATCCACGCCACCCAAAAAGAGCCTGCTTTTGCCAGAATGGTCCAAAGATGACGAATGACACACGCTTGATTCCATGTTTTAAAATCCTGAATCTCCATCCCTCCTTCCATTTTCAGTGATGCAACTCTTTCCCATGAGACCAACACCCTTTTTCGTTTCTATGCTCCTCCTACACCCCACAAAAATCGATTACATATCTGCTTCACATCCCTGATCACTTCCATTGGAAGAAGAAACAGAGCCACCCAAATGACTGACAAAATTAGCTGCAACCGACCAGCATAGCTCAATAAACTGGCCTACCATGTTCTAACATGGGCAGTGATCTTATCAACCAGAGTCTTACATTCCACTGAGGAGAGTTCGCCCGTGATAAGAGGCATCCCCAAGTAATGAATAGGTAGTGTAGCTAGAGGGAACCCCGTAACTCTGGAAATCATACTCTTTTCTGCATCTGGGATCCCAGGACAGAAAAGTGACACTTTTCTATGTTACAGCAAAGTTCATAAGCAACATAAAATCTGTCGAGAAGCCTCCTTATGCCATCCACTCCTCTAATAGACTCATAAATAATGAGAGCATCAGCAAAACATAAATGCAAGAGTTCCAATGCTTTACAGCGAAGATGATACGAGATCTGTTCTTCTATTACATCCTTCCTATGGAGACATGAGAAAAACTCCATTGCTATAGTAAACATGCATGGTGAGAGTGGATCGCCTTGTCGCATCCTTTGCATGCAGGAAAATACCCACACAGGCCACCATTGAAACACACACTAAGCAGATGAGTTCTAACACAAGCTTCCACCCACTTCACATACACTTCAGGGAATCTCATCCAACATAACTTTGAATAGAAATCCCCAATGAACCGAATCAAACCCTTCATCAAGTCTATTTTCAATACACATATAGATGATATATTAGACATATGATAATCTCTTACAAATTCCAAAGTCAATTAGTATGTTATCACTGATCAGTCGTCCCTTAACAAACGTAGATTGAGCTTTTCTAATGACTTTTAGAAGGGCATTCGTCAGCCTATTTGAAAGAATCTTATAGATTCCTTTATATAAGACATTACGACACACATAGGAGTTTACCTACTAAGGCATGATTCCTGTTCGAAAGAACTCAAGAATAACATCCTCCACAGTAGCCCCAACCAGTGGCGGATCTAGAAAATTTTAACAGGGGTGTCCTCTTCAAAAAAATAAAATAAAATAAAAATAAATAATTCATAAATAAAAAAATATCGGACTAGTACAAATTTTAACATAAGGCCACGACGTATTTTTATATTCTGAAAAAGAATAAAAAATAGGCTTGGTAAATTGCTCAACAAATCTGTATATCCTACTAGACAATAGTTCACGAACTGATCGTATATGGATTTCTTACCTTGTTTTTTTTATGTAACTCAAAGTTGAAAAGACTTTTTCAGCACTTGTTGTGTAATCATAAAATCAATTCAAATTAAGGGTAGTTAATTGCTAGTTTTTGGAAATAGCCGGGGATAAGGAATAACTTTTTACTATTATGTAGTGTTTAAAATAGAACAACAAATGAGTTGTAATTTAATGGAGGACAATGTTTAAAAAATATAGTATATCCTAAGATTGAATAACACAAACTATCGCTTGTTTTTTTAAAGTATACGCAAACTACTACTGAGGATAGGATTATCGTTGTAGGGGTGTTCCGAATCACTAATTATAAATTTTTTATCCATACAAAACTACTACCGGGGGTTGAATAATCGTATTCTCAAATTTTAGGGGTGTCCCGGGACACCCCTAAACCCTCATGTATCTGCCCCTGGCCCCAACAACTGTCTTGTCTCCCTTGAAGAACTCAACAGTAAACCCGTTCGGACCAGGCGCTTTATCATTCACTAAGTTCATGAAAACTCACTTGATCTCTTCCCTAGTCATATGCACTACTAGCTCCGTTGCATCCTCCACACCCAATTTTTGTTGAAGAATATCACCATAATAGTCGACTGGGTGCTCAACCACTGCAAAATCCTCTGTACCCAATAAGCTTTGATAGAATTTTACTGCCACATCTCCCATATCTTTAACTTTGGTAACTGTTGTACCTTCATCTCTAATCAATTTTCTAATAGATGCTTATGATTTCTGATCTTCACCATTCTATGGAAAAAGCGGTATTAGCACCCCCCTTGAATCTAGCTACCTCTATACTATTGCCTATATAAGCTCTCTTCTGCCTTAGTAAATCTTGACATAGCCTGCTTCAGCTCCAACTTAACATTAATATCATTAGGTTGAAGAAGCACTCCAGTCTGCCTTCTTTCCAATTCCAATTAAGCTTCTCTGGCTCTAACAGAGATCTCAGAGTAGCATTCAGATTAAGAGTCCTTAGCTTACTCTTAAACAACTTAAACTTCTTGTAAAATTGCTTATAGAAAGCTCTTGATGCCTCTTCACTCCATTCTTCTATTAATAAACTTTCATAGTCTGGATGCTGTCTCCACATCTTGAAATACTTAAACGACTTAGGAAGAGAGTCCACTATTAGACACGAATCCATTAGTCGACCACATCGGCAAGAAAACCCAGGTGTTGGAGTATGCACAACACTATGAGGAAACTTATCCATCCACTCCCCACTGACCAAGAATTTGTCAAGTCGCTTTGCAATAGGATTCTTGACCTGCTTGTTCCACCACGTGAACCAAGAACCCTATACAACATGATGAACTAACTGCATCTTATTTATCCATTGTCGAAACTCTAAACAACTTTGATTTATCACTGACATATTGGATGCCTCCACCAGTGAGACAATAGCATTGAAATCACCCATAAACACACTAGGAGATCCTCGAGCACATCTCATCAATAATGTAGCATACATCTTAGACCTCTCTGATGTCTTATTTGGAGCATAAACCGTTGTAACCAATCATTCCTCATCACCCACCACTCGAACGTGTATAAAATTCTCACCCATAGCAACTTCAGAAACTGTCAAATTGAATTTCCAAGACAACCAGACTCTGCCTAAACTAGAATACTTGTAATTATTCATATGTGTCCAAACTCTAAACTGATCCTTTATTATAGTATCAACATTACTAGCTACTACTAGGGTCTCTAAAATAGCAAACAAATTAATATTATTCTTACAAACTTTCTTACTAATAAACCTATGTTTCTCAGAGGCATTAAAGCCTCTGAGGTTCCAACATAGCATCTTCATCACTTCTATTTCCTCCCCCCCCCCTCTTTTTAAGAGAGTCATGAATAACCAAGCTATGACCCTTTGCATTTAATGGAATTCTTGCATGTATTTAGGGCTGTTAGTCGGTTCGGTTTCGGTTAAATCGAACCGACTAGTCGGTTAGCCGACACAAATAAACTTTCATAGTCTGGATGATATCTCCACATCTTGAAATACTTAAACGACTTAGGAAGAGAGTCCACTATTAGACACGAATCCATTAGTCGACCACAGCGGTAAGAAAACCCAGGTGTTGGAGTATGCACAACACTATGAGGAAACTTATCCATCCACTCCCCACTTACCAAGAATTTTTCAAGTCGCTTTGCAATAGGATTGTTGACCTGCTTGTTCCACCACGTGAACCAAGACCCTATACAACATGATGAACTAACTGCATCTCATTTATCCATTGTCGAAACTCTAAACAACTTTGATTTATCACTGACATATTGGAAGCCTCCACGAGTGAGACAATAACATTGAAATCACCCATAAACACACTAGGAGATCCTCGAGCACATCTCGTCAATAATGTAGCATACATCTTAGACCTCTCCGATGTCTTATTTGGAGCATAAACCGTTGTAACCAATCATTCCTCATCACCCACCACTCGAACGTGTATAAAATTCTCACCCATAGCAACTTCAGAAACTGTCAAATTGGATTTCCAAGACAACCAGACTCTGCCTAAACTAGAATACTTGTAATTATTCATATGTGTCCAAACTCTAAACTGATCCTTTATTATAGTATCAACATTACTAGCTACTACTCGAGTCTCTAAAATAGCAAACAAATTAATATTATTCTTACAAACTTTCTTACTAATAAACCTATGTTTCTCAGAGGCATTAAAGCCTCTGAGGTTCCAACATAGCATCTTCATCACTTCTATTTCCTCCCCCCTCTTTTTAGGAGAGTCATGAATAACCAAGCCATGACCCTTTGCATTTAATGGAAATCTTGCCTGTATTTAGGGCTGTTAATCGTTTTGGTTTCGGTTAAACTAAACCGACCAGTCGGTTAGTCGACACAAATAAAGAGCTGAAATAGGCAACCGCAACCGTAACTGATTGAGTAATCGGTTAGCCGAAACCACCAAGCGAAATCCTCGGTTCGGTTTGGTCGATTAGACTTTGACCGAAATAAAAGGGAATTAAAAAAAAATCCCCACACGATTCTGGATCCTTCCCACCGTCCCTATCTGCAAAGAACAACTCTCTCTCTACTCTATCCCTCTCCGCCTCTCTGGCTCTCTGCTACCCTCCCTCTCCCTTTCCCCTCACCAAATCTCCATCTCTACCTCTCTGCTACCTTCTCCCCTCACAAAATCAACACAAAAAATCAACATAAACTTGCAAGGAATAAGTGTTGGATCTGGCCGGATTTCTCACTCTGTGGCGACGACGACGACGAAGGTCGACAATCGGCGCCGGCGCCGATGATGGATGGAAATGGACGCCGACGAGGGACGTCGAGGATGAGGGGGTAGGTGGGGGATGCGACGATGAGAGAGGCTTCCACTTTCGGCCATATTCGGCCAGTTTCGGAGAGAAGGGTCGGCGAAGTCGGGCGGGGAAACTGGGGATGTGGAGGGCGGTGGTGGTGGCCTTGTGGGAGGCTGGATATGGAGAGGGAGAGAGGGCCGATGCGGGGTGAGGAGAGGGAGATGAGAGATTTGTCGGTTGCAGCGGTGCACCGAGTTTGATCTCGGTTAGAAACCGGCAACCGACGGTTAGCCTAAAGCCCAGAATTAGCCCACCGACGCCGACACCGAGGCAAATATCTCGGTTTCCGGTTAGGTTGATAACCATGATTTTTGGTTCGGTTTTTGGTTCAACTGATTAACCGTCAACCAATTATCATCCTTACCTGTATTGCAGAGGAAGGTATCTTTAGTGCAGACTCCTCTGCCTTCCCTTTTCGCACTACAAGCTAGAAACCCTCACCATCAACTATTTTCCCATTATTTGGAGTAAGAACCTGAGATGAGCTAGCTACTGAGTCTTCACTCTTCAGAATCGAGCCAGCTACTTGCACTGGACCTCCTTCAGTTAAAATTGAGCCAGCTACTGAAACTGGACCTCCTCCATTTAATTCAACAACTAGAGCCGAATCACCTTCCTTCAAATTTGAGCCAACTACTTGAATTGGACCTCGTCCATTAGTATTTGAGCGAGCTACTGGAAGTGGACCTCCTCCACCCTGCATTGAAGAACTAGCAGTAACTTGCTTAGCAACCCAGGCCACATCATCAGTCATAGCTTCAGCAACCACCAACTCTCTCCCAGTCTGAGCATGCACAACCTTACACTCTTTGCCTTCCCCATCACAGTGCCCATATTCATTGCACTGAGTACAACGTGATGGAACATGTAGATAGCGAACCACAAGATGTACCGAATGATCCCCTTCAAGTGTAATACTGAGCATTTCTGGAAATTCGAAGTTCGCAGGAATCTCCGCACATACCCTCATAGCGCCTGCTTGAGCTCCCAATCTATTCGTCTGGTCCATCCATAAAGGAATACCTAACAGACTAGCAATGCGACTCATCCCCTCCGTTGTACTATATTCCAACGACAATCCACTCAGACACACCAAAATAGGGGGAGACTTGAGATTCATTTCCATAGATTGAATTCCAGGGACCCAATGATGAAGAATTAACAGATTATTTGCGTAGTGCTAGAGGTCATTCTCAAATACCCAATTACCTGTAACAATATTTGCAAACTGGAAAATGAACATGTTATCACCGAATGGCGAGGCCAAAACCTTTCCATCGTGACCCCAAAATCTATGAGCCCATCGTCACAACTGCTCAATTCCAGGTGCCAGCGACAGGAACTGCCCAACCAGTGCATTCCTCCAACTAGCAGCCCCCTCGTCATGCACAGCTCGCGAAATTATAATGAAAAAATCCACAATGTTCGGAGCAAGGTACTGGAGCCGATTGGATTCGCCAACACCGAACAGCTGCGCCCATATAACATGGGTACCTGCGGGGCCATCCTCCGGAACCCAAATTTTTCAGAAAGTAAAAAACAACTTTTTTCAGAGAGACTATAGTTGTTACCTTAAATTCTTTTTTTTTAATAGAGTTACCTTTTATTCTTAATTACTGTTTAGTTGGGGGAAAAAAATTTGCGTTTGCTATTTGGGGTCAATTTTCATACAATGTCAGATTTGGGGTTAATTACTGTTTAGTTGGGAGAAACTATGGTCATTGGGGTATGAATTCTCCAAATATCACAAATGAGTTATTTTCCACATAATAAGGGGAGGATTAGTATTTTTGAAATGTCATGGTATTGTTTTTTTATTCCCATTTTGTCCTCCCGATCTTCATATAAATCCAAGATATCCTTGTTTTTATTCCCAAACTTGGTAAATGCCTTTTTCTGGTCATATCTTGTTGAATTTGTTTCCACCTTCTTCTTTATTGTGTTCGCCTACGTCGGCTCTTCCATGACTTTCAATGAGTCTAACTTTCTCTAATTAACATATACATACAAGTCCCCACATTTACATAGTTTAACACATATTTCATTGAGAAGAATCCTCTAAGTTATAATTGATAGTATAAGAAGAATAACACCATGAGCTTAAAGTCTTAATCATCTTTATAGATCAAGTGACTTGAATAAGTTATACATGGACATAAGCTACTATTAAGTTTTGGGACAAAAATTTATGGTATACGAAGAGTCAAAATTAAATGGTTTGGTTGTAGCAAATAAATTTAGATAGTCTATGTGCAACTAATTAAAGTAAAATTTAGAGGGTATTTATACAATTAAGCTATGTATATAAGAAGGGGTGGAGGAAGTGTAACAATGTGAGTTTCGGGAACCATCCTATTTTATAAGGGAAATGCATAAATTAGGTATAATAGTTGACTGAGAATGAAAATTTTGGGGGAGGTGTATAATTGAGAATGGTTAACCCGAGATGTCTTGTATTCAAATCTTGTCGACCCCATTTGTTAAACACATTTAGTTCAAATTTGTGCAAACTTCAAACCCTTTGTTCCGAGGATGTGTGCTAGCAAATGATATAAGATCCATCATTGAACATCTCTCAACAACTTGAGTTATTGCTACTAAATGATTCTCAAAGCAGAACACCATACCATTCGAAAGCAAACGACTAACTAAATCATCAATAAATATTTGGTACACAGGAAATGATATTCTTGATAGTTTCGCCTACTAATATATTTTGATTTATCATTTTTTTCAAATATAAGATTATATGATGGATGATTAAAAAGTTAACAAAACTATTTTATCATATATAATTTTTTTAAATGATCCCACCTCGAGCGAAATCTTAGCTAACCCCGTATATAAGTTTAAGGGGTGGGATACCGTCACAACCCACTCCCTAGCCATTAGATACGTATGCTCTCTCTCCTGTCACTTTCTTCTCTTTTCAAATTGATGGTTAAGATTAAAAGAAGTGTATTTTTGGAAAAGAAAATATTAACACACTCAATCATTCTCCCTCCCATATAAATAAAAAAACTCTAACTCCTCCCTCTCCCTCCTCCATCTCTCTAGCAGACGACACTGTCGCTGCCACCACCACCACCGCAGCCCACTGCCTCCCTCCACCCCTGTCGCGCCCTCCACCGCTGTCATCCTGCAACCCTCCATCTCCCTTCACCCCCTGTCGAGCCCTCCACCGTCGCCGCCTCCGCAATCCTTAGCCTCCCTCCACCCCCTGTTGTTGCCAGCTCTTTGTCATCGCCGCCTCCTCTGTTTACCTCTCCAGGTGTGCGTCCCTCTGCCACTACTCGTTCTCTCCTCCCCTTCGTTTTTCATATCTTTGATTTCTAGATTTTCATATCTGTTTTTTTCCAAATGGTAGTGATTTTCAGCTGGTACCAGATGAAGTAGTACGCTACCACTATCATCTAGATGGTTGTGGCAGCGTACCACTAAAAAATCACTATCACTAGACTAATGGACTTATACATTTTTTAACGCAACTTGTACTTTTTCAGGTTGCTGGAGGGAGTCTGGCGGAGAAATTTCGTCGGAGGAAGTCTGCCGGAAGGATTTCGCAGAAAAAAAATCAGCTGGTCGGAGCGGAGTGGCTGCTGGAATAGGATCAGAGAGATAGACATGTATTTATTGTATGATTTAAATTTAAAAAAAACTATGTATATAATATGAGTTTTAATTTCCAATATGTAATTAATAAAAAACAATTATTAATATATAATTTTTTATGCCCAAAATATCCTCTCACAACTCTTGGGAGAAGTGAGCATGTCCCACCCCCTAAATTTAATAATAATTACATGTACCTCAATTGAAATTATCGTTGGATCTATTGATCTTTAGCGTCATGCATTTGGATTTTGGAATATACACTTACAAGTTACAAAACGGAGAAACATGCTTAATCAGAATAATAGAAAGTAGAAATTTAATTTGTCTCTAAAGAAAGTTGCAGAATGTATTTTTTTTTTCGGAAGATAGAGTTAGCACAACATTAACCACCATGTTGCAACCAATCATTCTAAAATCCTACCGAATGTTGTACCAAAAAATGTTAATAATACGAAATTTTATTCTATAACCGTAATTCAACCATTTCAAATTGTTAAAAACAAATTACTAATTTAGACTCATAGTCTCTCACAAGAGATTTTATCCATTAGACTGTCACTACTATACACGATTTTACAACACATAATATTACTTGGGAATCATAAATAAAAAATAAAAAAAATTCACTAATCTTCGGAAATGTATATTATATTCTCTGCACACATTAGCTTTTTTCTTATAAACAGAGTTAAGCATTCCATTTCGTACAACGAGAAACTATGCATCGTCATAACAAGCAATCCTCGCGCTTGTTGATTCTACTCTCACTAACAACGTCCCATTTGCTCCGATTCTCGACCCTTACAGCTTCGGCGCCGGCGGCGAGTCCGTCACGCGATAAAGTGGCGATGCCGCCGCCGCTGCCAGTCCTGCCGCTGCCGTCATCCTCGCAGCTGAAATGGCAGCAGAGGGAGCTGATAATGTTCCTCCACTTCGGCGTCAACACCTTCACCGACTCCGAGTGGGGCACCGGCCGCGAATCCCCTTCCGTGTTCAACCCGGTCGGGCTCGACGCCGGCCAGTGGGTCAGCGCCGCCGTCGCCGCCGGTGTCTCCCTCGTGATTCTGACGGCGAAGCACCACGACGGATTCTGCTTGTGGCATTCCAAATACACCGACCACTCGGTGGCGTCGAGCCCGTGGAAGGGAGGGCGTGGGGATGTGGTCGGAGAGTTGGTCGGCGCCGCTGCGGAGGGCCAAAGCGGCGGCGGGGTCGACGTCGGGATTTACCTTTCGCCGTGGGATCGACATGACCGGAGGTACGGTAAGACTTTGGAGTACAATGAGTACTACTTGGCGCAATTGCAGGAGCTCCTTACCAGGTAATTCAGTAAATTTTAATTTGTAACAAGTTGTTACAACTTACAAAGAATAAACGGAATATGGCACTTTATTTTAGACAGTAAAAATAATAAATTGATGTAAAAAATACTATTTTAGTGGCACAAATTTAAAGAAAATAAAGAAGAAGAAAGAATTGAAAACTACTAAAATTGTTTGGAATAAAATGAATTGAGTATTCATATGATTGGAATGTCATATTCAAATATTTCGTGTTTGGAATAGGTTCATAATTGAATTAAATTAAAAGTTTTCAACTATACCTTTTATTAATCGCCAGTCAAAACAATATTACATTACCCGTCGAAAATTCATCTTTTAAAAATGCAAGTGTCAAAGTTGTCATTCAACCAAGCAAAAAACAAAAATAAGTAGTATCATGCTAGCAGTGATGCGGCTTAGCAGAAGAATGAATCACGGAGAATCGGTCTTAAAGCACACAAAAGATGATATAGTAGTCAAATGATGATTATATATGATGTTAAGTAGGGGTGAGCAATGGGCGGGTTGGGTGGATTTTCGTTTTAAATTGATCCATCCGCTTAGTAGCGAGTTGGAATAATTGTAACCCGTAATCTCGGGATGGCAATGGGTCGGGTTGGGGCGGATTTTGTCAAACCCAAACCCAAACCCAAACCCATGGGTTTATCTGCCAAAAAAACCCGGGATAAAACCCGCTAGGTTTGAAAACTCAAACCCAACCCAACCCGCTGGGTATCTGCGGGTTCATGGGTACCCGTGGGTTTTTGTGGTAAAAAATTTACAATAACAAATTTCTTTCAAAATAAAAGTTTAACATCAATTTTCTCATACAAATTATTCATACAAAAAACACTAATCTAGAGCATACAAGCAAACCGCAAATGATTAATACAAATTTTTCAAAATTAAAGATAAACATCTATAAACCACAAGATTAATTGAAATTTTCTTCCTCGTCAACTAATTTTCTTCACTCTCCATTCCATAATATCAACTTCATTCTAAACAATTAGAAAGAACAAATTATACATGTCTCCACAAACATAAAGAATATTAGTTGTTTAATGAAGATATATTATTTAGAATATTAAACATACCGGGAAAGTAATTATATGTGTGTGGACAGGTACCCATGGGGCGGGTTTACCTAAACCCAAACCCAACCCAACCCGGTGAATAGTGTAGCGGGTTTAAACCCGAACCCGGCCCAAAACCCATCAACACAGATTTTACCCGCGTTGACCGAGTTGGGTCGGGTGGGTACCCGTGGGTTCGGGTTTTGTTGCCATCCCTACCACAATCCATCCACATTCATCTGCGATCGGGTTGGGTGGATGGCGGATGAGTGTGGTTGGGTTGTGGGTTAACCCGCAAAAGCAATTCTCAAATTAGCCATTAAGAAAGTTGACTAACATTTATAATAAGTTCATAATAAATTAGTAAGACTGTATTTATTTAAACACTTCTCACTTTGTCTCAAGTGAATTCATGTAGTATTTGCATAAAAAGTAGTCAAAACAACATTCTCCTACTCTTCAGCCTTACACAAACAGTAGTCAAAACAACATTTTTTCATGTGAAAATAGGATGCGGGTAATTCGAGTGACTCGTAATCCACCCACCACTCACCCACATAAGTGCGGGTGAGAGATTTATCAATCCGCAATCCACCCACATCAATCACCCACTGCTTGCGGGTCGGGTTATTTGCAGGTGGATCGATATCAATCCACGAATTAACCACCCACGTGTCCAAGTAGCGGCTAGGCGAGGAAGGTTATACACATAAATCTAGAGTATTTGCGTTAAATTGCATTTATATGAGTAATTTACTTACTAATTAACGATAATTATGTCGTTTTATCATAATTAGTATTTAGTAAAATACTTGTGAAGTTTATTTGGAAATCTACCTTATTTTTTCAAAATTGGTAACACTAATCTGTGTAGAATTCAAAATTCAAAATAACTTTTTTTATCTGCCAAACACAAAATAAATTCCTAAATTTATTTATACCAAACGAAGTTATAAAGTTTCCTTGATGGGCATTGGGCAGGTACGGGAGTGTGAAGGAGATATGGTTCGACGGAGCAAAAGGTTCGAACGCGCCGAACATGTCGTACGACTTCACCGACTGGTTCGCCATGGTAAAGGAGTTACAGAGCTCCGCGAATATCTTTTCCAACGCCGGCCCCGACGTCCGATGGGTCGGCAACGAAAATGGGTTCGCCGGAACCACTTGCTGGTCCACTATCAACCGGACGGCGCTCTCCATCGAAAACGGAAGCAACCTTGAGTGAGTTTATCAACTGTTCGAGATAATAAAAACATAATTAAATCTCTAATGGCAGCGAATTTGAAAAAACTACGGATCCAATGCAGCTATCTAAACACCGGAGACCCGGCAGGAACAGATTGGGTGCCGGCAGAATGCGACGTCTCCATAAGAACAGGGTGGTTCTGGCACAAATCACAGTCCCCCAAAAACCTCACCCAATTGCTCGAAATCTACTACAATTCCGTCGGCCGGAACTGCCTTCTTCTCCTCAACGTTCCCCCGAACACCACCGGACTCATCCCCGAATCCGACGTCGAGAGACTGCGAGAGTTCAGAACCGCAATCGACACCATCTTCTCCACCAACTTGGCCGAAGGATGCTCTGTCAGAGCTAGCAGCAACAGGGGAGGGAGAAATAATGGCGGGTTCGCGCCGGAGAATGTGCTGGACGAGGACCATTTGTGGACGTATTGGGCACCCGACGGCAGAGAAGAAAGAGATGGGTATTACTGGATTGAGATTTCGAGTGGTGGGTCGTCGTTGAAATTTAACGTGATCAGGATTCAAGAGGCGATTGGTTTGGGGCAGAGGATTAAGCGGTATGAGATTTATGTCGAGGGAGAGAAGATTGCTAACGGGACGACAATTGGGTACAAGAGGCTTCATAGGCTCAAGAAGGGAGTTGTTGGTGGGCGAAATGTGATGATTAAGATTTTGGAGTCTAGAAGTGTGCCATTGATATCGTCTTTTGGCCTCCACTGTGACCCTTATTACTGGCATTCAAAGTGACGAATGTGAAGCTTAAGTATGTATAATAATACGACCAATCTGTCACAAGTTTGCAGTATTCGAGCAACTTAAAATGCAGACAATTAGGAAAGGAATACTACTTTTTTAACAGACATGAAATGTAAAGCAGCAATGAAAACTCCAGGGTAGTTTCCGAAGGTGTTCTTCATCAGCTGTGGAGCCTAGGGAGGGCAAGCAAATGGAGGCCACCATCCATGTGAAGCGTGAACATGAGACGATACGTCGCACCTTTGCTCTCGTCCACCAGCTTGAACTTGAAGAAGTAGAGTAGGATTGCTGCGAAGATTTTCATCTGCCTGTAAGCAAACTCCTTCCCCAGGCAGATCCTAGGTCCCGCCTTTTACCCGCCGATAACAAAGCAAAGAAACCACATTTTCATAAGCATAAGTTGATTGAATAGACTAAGAGGCTAACCATAGAGTTGTTAGATGATACCCACCTGAAAAGCAGTGAACTTGAAGGGACTTTCTGGGCTGAACACGCCATCCTCGTTCAGCCATCGTTCTGGCCGGAATTCCTCTGCATCTTCACCCCAAATAGAAGTCATCCTTCCCATGGCGTAAGCCATGTAGGTGACTCCATCTCCCTTTCTCACTCTAAAGCCATCTGGGAGAACGTCATCCTCAGCAGCACTCTTGCCATCCTAGGATTTCGTGGATACACATCAAAGATGACTCAGAATCATACAAACACCAAATTTGTCAAAATGGAAATCAGATAAACGCGTCAAGTACCACAGGAACTGCAGGGTAGAGTCTGAGAGTTTCTGTTAGAGCGGCATGAAGGTAATGCATTTTGTCCAAAGCTTCCTGAGTCAGCAGCTCCACAAACTCCTCAGCTGATGTTACTTCTCCCTTCTGATTGGCTGTTGCAGCTTCCCTGACTTCCTGAGCAACCTTTTCTTGGACCAGGGGATGTTTGCAGAGGGAGTAGAAGAACCAAGTGAGGGAATTTGCAGTCGTGTCTTTTCCTGCTATGATGAAATTGAGGGTTATGTCTCTCAAATACTTATCAGTCATGTTCTCCTGGTCTTTCTCACTTTCCAACAGAAACCTGGACAGTATGTCTTCCTTCCCCAGAAGAGTTTCTCCATTTCTCATTTGTTCTCTCTTGCGTTCAATCAGCTTATATATGAAGGCATCGATGACTTTCATGTTCTGCTTCAGATTAGCTTCCCAACCTATATTGAAGATCCTCTTGAGTTTCCACGTCATATCAACGAATCTCCTGAAGGTAACAGAATTCGCATCGTCGAATGCTCTAGCGAATTGCTGACCGAGGTCGTCTGATCCAGACAAAGCATTGAGTTCCATCCCAAATCCCACCTTGAACATCGAGTCTAAAGTTGATTTCATCAGCATATCCTTCAGATGAAAATGAAACCCACAGCCTATGTCAGTCAAGGAACTTTAACCAAACAACTACAAGTTCCCGTCTTTCGTGAAAGAACGAAACTGATTGATATTCTAACTTCCAGTATGTCTAAGTTTCTCAAACCATACAGTGATCATTCACCAACCTGCATATCTATGGTCTCCATAGCTGCTGTTGCAACAGTGATCTTTGAAACCAACTTCGTGGCGTTGACCCTGAAAACATTAGTACTGAAATCCCTGAGAACTTTGGTTGAGAATTCATGGCTGGCAAGCTTCCTCTGGTGACGCCATTTATCCCCATCCGTTGCAAAAATTCCATCCCCAAAAAGATCGTTCATGATTCCCAGATTGTAGTCCCCCTATTGAAATAGGCAAACAAAGATCACACATGAGCTCAAAAAGCATAATATAAACTCAGACTTCAATCAGCAGAGAAGGAATAAGCAAAGCCGTCGAAATCTGAAGCCAGAGTGACCATAATCAAAGCAAAAAGAACATATCCCGTACCTTCCCATAGTTGGGGAAGTTGGTTTTCAGTATGTATTCAACATTAAAAGGATCCACGGTATAAATTTCACTGTGGGATGGAGTGAGGAGACGATACGTTGGGTGTTTCCTAGCAAGAGATGTCTGATAATCGAAGAGTGAATCAAAGTGAACGAGCTGCAACAGAATTGGGCCAACGACGGGAGGCCGCTGATGATTCTTCACCACCGATTCTTTGATGTAGAACAACGCATACCGTAAAACAAACACCACAAGGAAGAAGATCAAAAACCCACAAAGAAGCAAGATGATGGAAGTATGGAAATAACCCAGAACAAGAACAAACAGGAGAACTGCGGCAGGAAGGCGACTCATCCTAAGAGATCAGGTATTCAGGGTAATACAAAAATCAGAGCAAGCAACACTGCAGAAGAGTATTATATATTCAGTTATTTACCAGTTTTATTTCCTTCGCTTTCATTTCTTAATCTGGAAGTTTATCTTGTCCTTTTGTCTTTCAAAAGACGGCTGAAAATATATCCTGTTGTGTGACCAATTCTTTGTAGTTATAACCCGTATCAATCACGGATTCTTTTAAAAACAATTTTTTCACTGGTTTCATCAACCCAACCGCGTGGCGTAGCCTTTGAATTCTGATTTCACTTTTCAGTTAATGCACCATTTTCAGCTACGAGCAGTACCTTCAGAGTTGGTACCAAACTACGTAGCTTTCTAAACCGTCTGAATGGTTAGCTAAAACTGCCACTATTTGAAATTGCAGATAGTGCAGCAAGCTAGATGTAGCCTGTATAACAATTGATGTTACCTGTGAATGATCTTCCTTGGAACTCACTGACTGTTAAGGTTGACGGCTTGTCTGTCTGTTACTGATTTTAGCCACCATCCTCGATCACAGATTCACAGTGTCCCAGGGGAACTCGCTTGCAAACAACTCATAATTTGTTGGCGGTACTGTAGAGAACTTCATACAAGCTATATATCCACAGGATCACATTCACACTCCCTTTTAAGTAACTGGGTATCAGTACACAGGCTGACAAGTAAACTGACAGGTTGTTATCTCATATGGTCTGCTAGCATCAGTTCCACACGGCTCAAACTCTGTGAAGAACATTCGAATGCTTTCTTTGCCAAGAGGTGATATTTCTTCTACTATCCATTCTTTCGAAGAAATCCAACGTACATTATTCCCGCTCCTGAATTACCCAAGGATCATCGAGTTCCTGAGAGACAGCACCTCTCTTGGACATTTCGTCGAACACCTTCCTTGCACTCGCTAAAACATTCCTCTTTTAGCCTCCCAGGTATAAGAAAGGAAAAGGAAAAACACATCCTTCTACCTAAATTCCTAATCAAGTCGATTGACTAGTACCTTACCCAGTTAAAGGGATCCGCATAAAATTAGGATCTCCAATTATACATTACCCACAAGTCCTCGACGAGTCCCTTCTAAGTTCTAACCTCACCTCAAGCTCCTGAAATCTTCTTTCCCCTTCTCCAAAAGAACACAGCCATGGCGGCCCATCAACCGAACCTGTTGGAAGTCTCGATCATCGGAGAAGAGGGAGGAAACCGGACGGTACCGGCGGAGATTATGAATTGGAAGCAAAATTACATTGTTCGTTGGCTAAATTACACGTTTGGTCACTCAAATTACATAAATCTTTCATGTTTGCCACCCAAATTATTTTTCTTTCTTATTGACCACTAACTTTACAAATCGTTTCACCGTTAGTCACCGACCGTCAGGCTTCGTTAACTCCGTCAGTTTTTTGATGACATGGCAAACAGAATTGTTGACTCGACCATAAAATAATGACATGTCATTTTAAAAAACTAAAATAATTAACCCCATTCTCACCGTCGGAGCCTACATCCAGGCAATCGAACGGGACCCAACACCGCCACCAACTTCGACGTTGCCAATTACCTCGACCGCCTCCATGCACGCCAAGAGAATCACGGTGCTGGAAAGGGAGAACGAGGCGTTGAATCTAGATTCGTGAGAGAGAAGGAGGTGAGAGAGGTGGATTGAAGATTATGGAGGACAAGATTTGGGAGCTAAGGAAAATGGCGATGAAGAGGGAGACGGGGAGATCTGGGAGGGTTTTTTTATGTTGGGCTGCGAAAGATAGCTGATGGAGGCCGCAGCGGAAAACGGCGCTTGGAGTTCAATCGGAGCAAGGGAGCGAGCAGCTACGGCTGAGATCTGTTTCTCTAATTATTGACGGGATTAACCACTCCCTTCTCTCTCCAATCGAAATCCTCAGGCAAATCGCTGCTCGGGAGGATCGGCGCCATGTTGGCGTCGGTGGGAAGCCTAGGCTCTGTGAGCCCCAAAATTGCCTCGTGAACTCGCGAAGGATCAGATCGGAGAACCGAATGATTCCGATAGACGCGATGGGTTCGAGAAATTGGTGGGGACCAGCGCCTGGATATTGGGTTTTTTGGACCCGTCGTCAGGGAAAGGAGTCGTATGTGTGGGTGGTTTATTTTGGCAAGTTCGGTGAAGAGGTGAAGCAAGAAGAGCAGCCTCTTTAGTTGATAGAGAGAGATGCAGAACTCTAGTCGCCATGAGGGAAAGAACTATGCTGTAGAAGAAATTGGTGAGGCGGGTCTGGAGCGGCTCCGGCCTGAACAGAGGAGGGTGGTGGTCGTCGTTCGTCGGACTGCGGATCGTGCGAAGAGAAAGGAGAAGAGAAAGGTTGCGGTGGATTTAAGGAGAGAATGAGGTGGAAAACTTTTTTATTTTTATTTTTTATTTAAATTGACATATCAGGCCCCGTCAACAATTTTGTTTGCCATGTCATCAATAATCTGACGGTCTTAACGGAGTTTGACGGAAACTAACGGCCGGTGATTAACGGTGAAACAATTCGTAAAGTTAGTGGTCAATAAGAAAGAAAAGTAATTCGAGTGGCAAACGTGAAAGATATATGTAATTTGAGTGACCAAACTTGTAATTTAGCCTTGTTCGTTAACAGATACATATACCGACATAAAATCCTAATCAAAGCATAAATAAAGTAAGTAGTACACAATTAATCCTACACTATGACAAACATACAATCAAGTCCTTTATACTTAGGGATGGCAATGGGTCGGGTCGGAGACGGAAAGTGCATATTCGTTACATTATCCAAAATAGTTCGGGTTTTACTCATACCCATACCCACATAAGAAACAGGTAGAAAATCCAAACCATGCCCATACCCGTTCAGGTTTCGGGTATCCATGGTTATCTATGGGTAATAATTTCTCTTTATAACTTCAATCAATATATTAATATTCACACGTATTCTCGCGTTATGTAAGATGAAAAGTACGATATTCATAGAATGAAGAAAATTAATTAAAGCAACGCAATTTCATAAAAATATTATATTTATATGCTAAACATAAAATATCTTAGAGTAAAATATTGATTATTTCTAGACAAAAAATATATGCATGTATATAATCGGGCGGTTTTGGGTTGGATAGTGAGAAAACCATGCCCACCCATTACCCCAATATTCGGGTTCGAGTTTTACCCGTACCCACTAAAAGTCCTTCGGGTTTGACTTTTACTCTATCTTATTAGGTCAGATTCGGGCGGATATTCACGATTACTGATATTTTTACCATCCCTATTTATACTATTACATATATTCAATCAAGTCTTCAGCCTTTAAATAATTTATATAGGAACCTTTTAGCAATTCTCTTTTTATTTGATTTTTTTCTTTCTTTCATGAAATTCATATCATTGTTCTTATTTGACACATATTCCGACGAAGTGTGTTCATTTTCGACATTCTATTAATAGACATAATTGCTATTAATCTAAAAACGACCTACCATGTGTATTAATATAACGTGTATATTGGTGCTCCAAATTTTATTTTTGAATTCTTATAGATTGACAATCTTTGTGAGTTTCTGGCTATCAACTAAAAGTCGATTGATCACGCGTATTTCAATCACGTGTATTTCAAGGATTCATTTTCATTTTCGAACCTTATCAATTGACAATTTTTGTGAGTTTTCCAACTATGCAAATAAATATTTTATTTTGCATAGTCATATTTTTGAATATGAGCCTTAATTGGTCGTCTATTCCAATTTACTTTCATTGGTTTATAGCTTCAACCTGGTGTTATATAGTTTCATTTATCGATTCACCCAATTGAAAATTGTATTAGATTAATATTTTATATTTTGTTTAGCATATTACTTCATAAATAAGAATATAAAATTGTTTAGCATAAATAAGAATTGAATATCTCGTGCAGAATATATAATTTCAACCTTGTAAAAGGAAGAAGAATAGAAAAGAGCGACCCACATTTTCCCCGCTCTCCAAATTCTCAGCCTTGCAATGTTCAAAGAAGCCTCTAATGAAGGACTAATTATTGACTTAAATCACGTAATGTGTGATGAGTGGTAATTATTGATTGATTTAGAAGTCATCGTGTGGAAAAATATACCATGATAATGCGGTTGATAACTTAATCAATTTTCTCCCTACTTATATAAATTTCGTCCTCGAACTTTGCACTGTATCGTAACTTCTGGCTTATGATCGTGATAGTCCGTTTCCATACAACCATATTTTCCTTAAGTTGCTCATCACTTATCAAATCATCCCATCTAAGTAGCACTTGATCACAGGAATCTCAATTGTCATCCTTATCTACCTTTGCATTATTTATCAAATCCTCCTCCTAGTTGGCACCATACCTCGAGGTTTGTCCGTAATTGTCTTGCTGCTTTGAAAGTCTTGTCGTCAAATCCAACAGATATTGCTGGCATTCGTTCTGCAATATGAATTTGATGCCCAACACCATTATCACAGTTACTGCTCTCGAATCAGATATCAGCTTATTTCTGTGACAAGATTGCAGTATTCGAATAACTTAAGATGCAGAAAAGGAAAAGGAAAAGGAAGACCATTTTAACACATGCAATGTAAAACAAAGAGGCAGTGCAATGAAAACTCCAGGGTAGTTCCATAGGCAATCATCAGCTGTGGAGCCTGGGGAGGGCAAGCAAATGAAGGCCTCCATCCATGTGAAGCGTGAACATGACACGATACGTCGCTTCTTTGCTCTCGTCCACCAGCTTCAACTTGAAGAAGTAGAGTAGGTTTGCTGCGAAGATTTTCATCTGCCTGTAAGCAAACTCCTTCCCCAGGCAGATCCTAGGTCCCGCCTTTTGCCCCGCCGATAACAGCACAAGAACACACATTTACATAAGCTCATGAGTGGACTGAAGAGAAAAGTGGCTAATCACAGTCCTTAGGTACTACTGACCTGAAAAGCAGTGAACTTGAAGGGACTTTCGGCCCTGAACAGGCCATCCTCGTCCAGCCATCGTTCTGGCCGGAACTCCTCTGCATCTTCACCCCAAATAGAAGTCATTCTTCCCATGGGGTAAGCTATGTAGGCTACTCCATCTCCCTTTCTCACTCTAAACCCATCAGGGAGAACGTCATCCTCAGCAGCACTCTTGCCATCCTAGGATTTCGTGGATACACATCAAGGACTACACAGATTCATACAAACACCAAAATTGTAAAATGGAAATCAGATAAAAGCGTTAAGTACCACAGGAACTGCAGGGTAGAGTCTGAGAGTTTCTGTTACAGCCGCATGAAGGTAATGCATCTTGTCCAGAGCTTCCTGAGTCAGCAGCTCCACAAACTCCTCAGCCGATGTTACTACTCCCTTCTGATTGGCTGTTGTAGCTTCCCTGACATCCTGTGCAACCTTTTCTTGGATCAGAGGGTGTTTGCAGAGGGAGTAGAAGAACCAAGTGAGGGAATTTGCAGTCGTGTCTTTTCCTGCTATGATGAAATTGAGGGTTATGTCCCTCAGATACTTGTCAGTCATGTTCTCCTGATCTTTCTCACTTTCCAACAGAAACCTGGAAAGTATGTCTTCCTTCCCCAGAAGAGTTTCTCCATTTCTCATTTGTTCTCTCTTGCGTTCAATCAGCTTATATATGAAGGCATCGATGACTTCCATGTTCTGCTTCAGATTAGCTTCCCAACCTATATTGAAGATCCTCTTGAGTTTCCACGTCATATCAACGAATCTCCTGAAGGTAATAGAATTTGCATCGTCGAATGCTCTGACAAATTGCTGCCCGAGGTCGTCAGATCCAGATAAAGCATTGAGTTCCATCCCAAATCCCACCTTGAACATCGAGTCTAAAGTTGATTTCATCAGCATATCCTTCAGTAGAAAATGAAAGTAACAGCTTATCTCAGTTAAGTAAGGAACTTTAACCAAACAACTACAAGCTCCCTGGCTTTCCTGAAAAGAATGAAACTGATTTCTATTCCAGCTTCAAGTATGTCCAAGTATCTCAAACCATACACTGTTCACCTACCAACCTGCATATCTATGGTCTCCATAGCTGCCGCTGCAACACTGATCTTTGCAACCAACTTCGCAGCGTTGACCTTGAAAACATTAGTACTGAAATCCCTGAGAACTTTGGTCGAGAATTCATGGCTGGCAAGCTTTCTCTGGTGACGCCATTTATCACCATCCGTTGCAAAAATCCCATCCCCGAAGAGATCGCTCATAATTCCTAGATTATAGTCCCCCTAATGAAACAGGCGAACAAAAATCACACATGAACTCGCGGGAACAAAAAATCTAAACATATGCACAAACTTCAATCAGCAGAAGGAGGAAGCAAAGCCGTAGAAATATGAAGCCAGAGAGACTAAAATCAAAGCAAGGGAACATAAAATCGTACCTTCCCATAGTTGGCGAAGTTGGTTTTCAGCATGTATTCAACATTAACTGGATCCACGGTATAAATTTCACTGTGGGATGGAGTGAGGAAACGATAGGTTGGGTGTTTCCTAGCCAGAGATGTCATATAATCGAAGAGGGAATCATAGTGAACCAGTTGCATCAAAATTGGGCCAACAATCGGGGGCCGCTGATGATTCGCCACCACCGATTCCTTGACGTAGAACAACGCATACCGCGAAACAAACACCCCAAGGACGAAGATCAGCAACCCACAAAGAAGCAAGATGATGGAAGTCTGGAAATAACCCAGAACAAGAACAGGCAGGAGAACTGCCGCAACAAGACCATTCATCATGGGGGAATAGGAGAATACAGAAACCAGAGGAAGCTACTCTGCAGAAGATCATACATATTCAGTTATTGACTTATTGACCATAGTTTTATATCCTTTTTTGTGATGTAGTTCTATTTCCTTTACTTTCATTTCTTAATCTCGAAGTTTATTTTGTCTTTTTTTTTTTTTTCTCTCTCAGTAATGAATGGAAGTTTATCTTGTTGTCTACCAAATACCAATCACGGATTCTTTGAAGAAAAAAATAAAATTTCACTGCTTTTATCAACCCAACCGCGTGCCGTAGCCTTTGGATCCTGATTTCACTTTTCAGTTAATGCCAAACAGTAAAAAACGAATTGCACCATTTTCAGCTACGACCAGTACCTTCATGATAGCTAATACTGCCAGTGTGGGGATAAAAGCAGTAGCCAGTAGCCACTATGTGAATTTGCAGATAGCAAATTGCAGAAAGTTAGATGTAGTCTGTGTAACAATTGATGTTACCTGTGGATGATCTTCCTTGGAACTCACTGGCTGTTAAGTCATAATTCGTTGGCCGTACTGTAGAAACCTTCATCAGCTTCCACATTGACACCTGGCTGGATGGCTGGTTGCACCCCTTACAGGTGTATCAACAGTGGAAGAATGATAGTGATGAACTAGTGGCGCGGTCAAGTAACCTTCATCATGCTGAGAGCAACATTTCCCCTTCATTTCTTCAAACATGTCGAATGCAGAAATCATGGTCGTTCCATACATATCACATCCACGCTCCCTTTTAAGGAACTGGGTATCAGTCCAGTCGCCATGATCAGTTGTCCCAAGGAGAAACACAGGCTGACAAGTAAACCAGCATGTTGTTACCTTATATGGTCTGGTAGTATCAATTCCACACGGCACAAACTCTGCATTTCGTGAAGAACATTCCTGTGCTTTCTTTCTTTGCCAAGAGGTCATATTATTTCTAGTATCCATTCTTTCGAAGAAATCCATCGTCTATTCCATTATTCCCGCTCCTGAATTATCCAAGGATCATCGAGTTCCTGAGAGACAAGCACCTCTCTTGGACATTTCGTCGAACACCTTCGTTGCACTCGCCAGAACATTCCCCTTTTTCTCTCTCCCAGGTACGAGAAAGGAAAACGAAATTCGTATCTTTCTCCCTAATGTCCTAATCAAGTCGATTGACTTTTACCTTGCCCAATTAGAGGGATCCGCAGAAAATTATGATCTCCAATTATATATAGCCACAAGCTCACCTCCAAGCTGCTCCATATCTTCTTTCTCCTCCTCCAAAAAAACACACCAGCCATGGCGGCTGCCACCGAGATATCAATCGAACCAGTGCACATCCTCGTCTTCCCTTACCCAGCACAAGGCCACTTAATCCCTCTCCTCGACTTCACCCACCACCTCGCCGCCCGCAGCGCCGGCCGTCTCAAAATCACAATCCTCGCCACCCCTAAAAACCTACCGCTCCTCCAGCCCCTCCTCTCCCGCCACCCTTCCACCATCCAGGCCCTCACCCTCCCTTTCCCTCCCCACCCTTCCATCCCTCCCGGCGTCGAGAACGCCAAAGACTTCCCGCCGAACCCTTCCCACAAACCCGGCGGCGTCCACCTCCTGATGATAGCCGCCCTCGGCGGCCTCCGCTCCCCTCTCCTCCGCTGGTTTCAGTCCACCCCTTCCCCTCCTTCCGCCATCATCTCCGACATGTTCCTCGGCTGGACCCACCGCCTCGCCTCCGACCTCGGCATCCCTCGAGTCGTCTTCTCCCCTTCAGCCGCCGTCACTTTATCCGTCGTCAACTACCTCTGGCGATACATGCCTGTCCTCCCCGAAGACCCCGATTCTCCCTTCCTGTTCCCTCAGCTCCCCAATTCCCCCGCTTGGCCCACCTCCCAGCTCTCCTCGATCTACCGCTCCTACGTCGCCGGCGACCCTGTTTCCGAATTCATCAAAGACGGATTTCTCGCCAATATGGAAAGCTGGGGAGCTGTTTTCAATTCGTTCCACGCGCTGGAATCGAAGTATCTCGATTACTTAAAAAAGGAATTGGGGCACGATCGGGTGTGGGCGGTGGGACCTCTACTCCCTCCCGCCGCCGCCTCCGGCGGCGACGGTAACGGTAAGGATAGAGGCGGGGCCAGCTCCGTCTCGGTTTCAGATCTCGAGGCGTGGCTGGACAGCTGTCCCGATGACAGAGTCGTGTACGTCTGTTTCGGCAGCGAGGCCGTGCTAACGGCGGATCAGACGGCGGCGCTGGCCTCGGGATTGGAGAAGAGCGGGGTCCGCTTCGTGTGGAGCGTGAAGGGCGGGGGAGCGGGACACGTGGCGAGGGAGTTCGAGGATCGGGTGGCGGGAAGAGGCGTGGTGATTCGGGGGTGGGCCCCGCAGGTGACGATACTGAGCCACCGCGCCGTGGGCGCGTTCCTGACTCACTGCGGCTGGAACTCGGTGCTGGAAGGGATCGTGGCCGGGGTGGCGATGCTGACGTGGCCGATGGGCGCGGACCAGTTCATCGACGCCACGTTGCTGGAGGAGGAGCTCAAGGTTGGGGTGAGGGTGTGCCAAGGGAAGAACTCGGTCCCCGACTCGGCCGAGCTGGCGCGGCGGCTGGCGGAGATGATGGCGGAGGAGGAGGGCCGGGAGGAGAGGAAGCGGGCGAAGGAGCTGAGCCGGGCGGCGGTGGAGGCCGTTAGAGATGGCGGGAGTTCGACCGGAGATTTGGATTCGCTGGTCGATCATTTGGTCAAGTTGGCTACACCGTCAGGCGGACAAAGTTAGTTAGATTAACTGTCCATGTGCACGGAACGTGGAAGCTGTAGTTCTTGAACCGAAATCTTGGCGCCTTTTTCTTGTTTGGTTTGATATCTTCTTTTGGCCACCATTCATGAGCCTTATTTGGCCTCATGAACTGCAGGTCATGAGCAAGTTTCCCAGGCTTTTTGTGAAAGGCGGAGAATCTGTTATCTTTTCTAGCTTCGAGTATATCTAAGTTTCTGAACCCATACAGTGATCACCAACCTGCAAATATATGGTCTCCATAGCTGCTACTGCAACAGTGATCTTCATAACCAACTTTACAGCATTGACCGTGAAAACGTTAGTACTGACATCTCTGAGAACTTTGGTTCGTAATTCATGGCTGGCAACTGGCAAGCTTCCTCAGTTCCTCTGGTGGTGCCACTTATTTCCATCCGTTGGAAAAATCGCACCCCTAAATAGCTCGCTCTAATTCCGAGATTATACTCCCCCTAATGTAATAGGCAACAATGGAAGTATAAACATAAACACAGACTTCAATCAGCAGAAGGAAGAAGCAAAGCAGAAGAATTCTGAAGTCAGAGAGACTAATCAAAAATAGGCATGCATACCTTTCCATAGTTGGGGAAGTTGGTTTTCAGTATGTTTAAAAATTAACAGGATCCATTGTATAAATTTCATTTTGGCATGGAGCAAGGATACGATACATTTTGTGTTTATTAGCAAGAGATGTCTGATAATGTTATGGAAGAGTGAATCATAGTGAAGAAGGTGCATCAGCATTGGAACAACAACGGAGACCACCACCGATTATTCGATGTAGAACAGCGCATACTGTGAAACAAATACGATATAACGTCAACGACTCACAAAGAAGCAGGGCGATGGAATTATGGAACTAACCCAGAGAAAGAACAAGCCAGAGAACTGCCACAGGAAGGCCACCCATCTTGAGAGATCAGGTCAGGATGATACAGAAACCAGAAAACTAAACTGCACAAGTTTAAATACATTCAGTCATTTACCATAGTTTTTATCCCTGTACTTTCATTCTTAACCTCGAAGTTTATCTTGCCATTATTTTAACAATCATGGATTCTCTTAGAAATACATTTTAAACTGATTTTATCAGCCCAACCGTGTAGTATTTGAATTTTGGATAGCAGTTAATTTTCAAAAGGTAAGAAAAACGAAATGCAGTATTTTCAACTCCGACCAGAACCTTGAGAGTTTCTCAAACTAATTATTCAGTTAGAAATGATATTTTAACAAACACTGCAGGTAACATGGAGGTTCCTACCAAACTAAATAGCTTTCATGCTAGCTGATACTGCCATTGATGGGAACAAAACAATAGTCACTAAATGAATTTTCACACAGCAGATTGCAGCAAGTTAGACACTGTCTGTATAACAATTGATGTTACCTAGTAATGATCTTCCTTGGAGCTCATTGTTAAAGTTTGTTGGTTCTTCCGTCTGTTGCAGATTTCAGCTACCGCCCTCGATCATTATGCCTCAGGGGAATCGCCTGTCGACAGACAAGTTGTAATTCATTGGCGTAACTGTAGAGAGCTTCATCAGCTTCCACATAGAGACCCGACTGGCTGCAGCCCTTACAAATATGTATCAACCATGGAAGGATCGTGATGAACTATTGGCTCGATTGAGGTAAGTCAGAAATCATGCTGAAAACACTTTCCCCTTCCATTTCTTCAATCATATTAGCATTTTGATTGACTTCATAAGCTCTAACCAGAGAGACACATTTGCAGAACATATCACACTCAAAGCAACTGTGTATGAGTCCAATCGCATGATAAGCAGAGGCTGCTGACAGGTAATAAACTCCACACAGCTCAAACTCCGCACTTCGTGAAAAACATCTCAATGCTTTCTTTGCCAAGAGGTGATAATATATCCATTATCGATTCTTGAAGCAAATCCAATGCCTCAGAAGATTCTCGCTGCTGAAGTACACAAGAGGCATGAGTTCCTGAGAGATGCAGCTCTCTTGGACATTTGGTCGAACACCTTCCATGCACTGACGAAAACAGAGTAAGTTGTGCAAAGATGGAGCTTTGAGCCAATAGGTTGTCACACAAGCCAGCTTTCTGATACTGTTGGGGACTCTTGGATCAACAAACAAGCATAACTAAGTATATAACAAGGTCGAAAACATTCATACAGAATCAGCGACACAAAAGGAACCCTTTCACTGCAAAGGGCACAAAAGATGACAAGAACAGTAACTTCAACCATTAGGCAGCTGCTGTATAATTGCAGGAAAAAAGAAACAAGGTGAGAGAGACGTAAACCCTAAAGCGTCGTCTCTAATTGGCCGCTGCATCGCCGGCCAGGCGAACTAACTCTTGCAGCTGCCCCTGCTGCCCCCAGTCCCAATACCTCATCAACGCTTGCTCCTTGGCCAAATTCCGAGCTCTCTCCTGCTTCCTCTTCTTCATCACTGTCCGGACGAACCGCTGCTTCCAAGTCGTCGCCACCGCCATCGACAAACTCGATCCGGGCTCCAACCCCTGAACCTCCCCAAACACGTCGGCGAATTTTGTCCCCCACAGCTGGTCGTCGCCGGAGGAAGACAAGCTCCGGAGGTTAGCACAAACGCACTCCATCCTCGCAATCGCGGTCGCCGGCAACAGCGCCATGATTCCGACCTTGAGCTCGTTGGGGAGGGTGGAGAAACAGTTCGGCCCAGGCAATCCTGCCGCCTCGGAGATGTCGATCAGCAACGGGAAACACAGCCCATCCTTGAGCCTTCTCCGAAACTCCGAAACGTTCCCGTACATGATAACCGACGAGAATGCTTTGCTCTTGTGCACCTTTCGCCTGTACAGACTCGAACCGTCTCGGGCCAGAGAGCCGCAAATCACCAGGAAGCCGCCTAGGGTTTGGAACTTGACGAGTACGGATGGAGGATTCTCAATCCGATCATTGCGAGCAAGGTGGAGGAGGGTGGGAAGGGTGTAAGAGATGGATAAAGTGGAGCTCTGGCCGGAATTGGGCAAGTCGGGGAAGTTTTCAATTGGGGCTCCGGTGACGGAATTGAAGCCGACGAAACCCGATTCAAGGAATAAGGCGTGGATTTCAGTGACCAAGAGATGGGTCGCCTTGCTTTGCAGAGAACTTAGCCACAGATCCATGGTGGAGAACTGGGTTAAACCGAGAGACCTTTTCCCCCCTCCCTCCTCCAATGCAAAGGAGAGAAGACGAGTAGAGTAATTGGGAGAGAAATTAAAGTTTGTGCCTTTTCTTGCATCATTTTGCGAAAGTTAAAGGTGTGTCCTTTTCAATGTTTACTGTACATAACAAAGCGATAATGCATGTGTCATTTCTCTCTGTGATTTGATTGGGTGATGCGGCCTAATGGTTTTCTCATAATTGAATAGAACAGAATCAACAAAAGCGAAGGCAGAGAATGAACAGTTATGGGCCTTGCTTCGAAGAGAGCTTCTTGGTTTTTGCTTGATAGAGTTTATTTTCAGGATGAACAGCAACAAGAGAGGATATGGAAAGAGATCCGGCGAGTGGCCGTTCTGGCTTGGACACGGTAGCATAGCCAGAAATTTATCGTCAAATATGGGGAAATATATATAGCTTAAATTTAAGGAAGTGTTCATGTTCTGAAAATTTTATAAATTACATGCAAATTATACCACAGTGAAATATCGTTTATGATTCCACAACACATCTTGTTATGAAGTATTTTTTTTACTTAGCTTATAGCAGTAATTGCTTTTCCGACACTTGCCATGGCAATCAAAAGCAACAAACACTCCTAAATTTCGATTTTTTTGTTTAAAAATGAGATCACAAAACATTACTTCTCGGTAAAATTATTTACAAATCATTGTCTTGTTTATTGCAACTGGGGGGAAGAGAATTTGGAGCAAGCCCCCATAACAGAATTCTTATACAAAGTTGAACAACGAACTTGCAGGTAGTGGCTCTTTGAAGTCCTCGAGGAGGGCTCAGATGAAGAACTGGGGAGTTCTTGTGCACTGATATGGTTTTCTGGAAAGAAATGAGCAATGTGATGTTCAATGTGAAGGGTTTACAAATGCATATAACTTCATTAAGGACTTTCTGAAAGTGCAGATCAGAAGCAATGTTACAGACTCAAGCACAGCAAGAAGGAAATGACAAGTGGAGCAAGCCACCTTTGAGACTATTCAAACTGAGCACTTATGGTAGAATAAGTAGAAGAGGCTCCTCAGGTGTGAGATGAGCTACTAGAGAAAGGAATGGAAAGCCCATATTAGTAGAGCAGCAAGACAGGAAGAAGTGAGATGGGAAACTGAAATTACAAAGGGGAAGGCTATCTTGTTTGGACTACAGAAGCTGGCAAAGGCCACTGGAATTGAAGGTGGAGGAGGTATGCAGAAGTGAAGTTGTGTGTAAGGAAACCAAGGAACTTGGTGAGGAGATGGATGTCAGAAAGTGGAGTTTTGTTCATAGAGAAGCAAATATTGTTTGCACTTGCTTGAGGATTATGTTCTGTGTAGGGGGTGAGCATTGGGTAAACAGAAGATGGAGGTATGCATAAGTGAAATTGTGTAAGGAAACCAAAGAACTTGGTGAGGAGATGCTTGTTAGAAAGATGAGTATTATGTGGGGAAAAAAAAAATGCAGTTCTAAACCAAAAGTAGTCACTCAGAAGCCATCTTTGACCCCACTATTGGACGCAGCTAAGACAACAAGAACACAGAGAAAAGACTGAAAATAACCAAAGCAGAACCCCTCACGCCAGAGTTAACCAAGTATATGTAAAAAGTGGCACAAAGAGAATACGCAAGGACACACCAGAACTGCAAACATTAACCACATGCTACTGCAATTGAAGAAGACACGAAGAAACCAGCCAAAAGACCCTAAATCCTCTCTTCATCCCACCTCCATAGTAGGCTTCTCGGTGCAAAGACAATGTCTTTCCTTACCAGTGACCCAAACCTAAATTCCTACCTTGGTATAATATCCTGGCCTGCTCTCTCACAGACGCCACATTCAGAAAGCGAATCTTCTTCGCTTTCTCTCTGATCGCGATCCCGTACGCCACTCCCACCTTCCTCTTCTCCACCCTCCTAACGAACAGCTCCCTCCAATTCTTCTCCACCGACGAACTCGACAGGGCTTCCCCCACCTGAACCTTCCCGAACACCTCGCGGTATCTGGCCTCCCACAGCTGGTTGCTGGAGGACGACGACAGGCTCCGGAGGCTGGAGCACACGCATTCCATCCTCGCCGCGGCCTTCGCCGGCAGCAGGGCCATGATCCCGAGCTTGAGCTCGCTCGGGAGGGTGGAGAAGCAGTTGGGCCCGGGCAGCCCAGCCTCCTCCGCGATGTCGATCAGCAATGGGAAACAGAGCTCGTCCTTGATCCTTCTCCGAAACCCCAATACGCCTCCGCTCGCGATAACCGACGCGAATTCTCCGGTCTTGTTGAAGCAGAACATGCGCGGAAGCGAACCGTCTCGGGCTAGCGAGCCGCAGATCACCAGGAAGCTACACAGAGGCTGGAATTTGACTTGTACCAATGGCGGTACTTTCTCCTCCATCGGGTCATTGTTACCGAGGATGAGGGCAGGAAGGGTGTAAGAGACGGAGATGGTGGAATTGTGGTCGGAATCGTACCAATCGGGAGACTTTTCAGGTCGGGTTTTGTAAAGGACGAAACCTGATTCCAGGAAGACGGAGTCAATCTCAGTGATCAAGAGCTTGAGCGCATTCCTTTTGAGAGAACTCAACCAAAGATCCATGGTGAAAGAGCAGCGCTAAACCTAGATTTTCCCCCTTTCTAGCCGAGGAAGACCTCCCATTACAATTTCTGACCCATTTTATATGATCTGTTTAACTTGGTTTGGGCGGGTCCGACCCATCCGGTAGGCGGGCAGGACGGAAATGGGTATCTCTCATCAACTCTATCTGGCTTGATCCGTCCCATTTTTGATCTGTTTTTGCTTAAATTACATGTAATATTAGTTCAATTACTTAGAACTTTCTTTTATTACCTTCTATTTTAGCAATAATAAAATTATAAGTAAGTGAAAAACTTAATTTCTCCAATACTTTAACTATATTTGATCATATTATGATTTGTTTCTTGGTCTTTTAATAAAAATAATGAGTATTTCTAATGGTTTGTTACTTGGTCTTTTAATGAAAATAGTGAATATTTTCAATGTTTTTCATATAAATAAATTACATACTCATTGGGTCAACCTGTCCTGATCCAAATCTCATGAAAAATGATCCGATATAGACCCAACCTACCACAGGACGGGTATGCATATCAAGATATCCGACCCGGACCCAATCTACCACAAGAAGAATATGGATATCGAGATACCCGATTGCTATTCCTACCTCCATTCGGAGAAGTTTGAAAAAATTGTTTCTTCCTTTTATAGACTATATAGAGTGGGGAGAGAAAACAATTTTGAAAAGGCTGGATCCGTGCATTTTTGCCCCACGGTAAAGCGACTACGAGCCCAATGAAACGAAATAAACAATATCCAAGTCGGCACTTGATCTTAGTTCTTACAAGTTACAACTACAAAGCGACTAAGCTGACGGCCTGCGTTAGGGATAGCGATTTCCAATTGAATTTGAACTATGTTGATAAGCCATGAACCAGAAACAGAACTCAAACTTTATCTCAATGTGAAAGCCACCACCATACAGTGTTATGAGCTTACAGAAAGAAGCCTTCAACCTCACGTCCTGACAATGTTTCGCTGTACAGATTGAGTGCCTCCTCCATCACATGTGCCTGTGCTAGCAACCGTGACCTTTTCTTCCCTGATGGATGAGTAGAGAGATAGTTTCTCAATGCGGATTCCCCACCGATCTTCCCCAGTTTCTCATATATACCTGGAGCCATGCGGGGATCGTATCCAGCAGAGGCCATCAACAGTAGACCTATGTAATCAGCTTCGATCTCCATCCTAATTTACCATTTGAGGTGAAAGGTTAGCACTTAGTAGTCAAGCTTCGATATCCATCTGGACTCCAGAGATACACTGATAGCAATCAAACTGACCTCACTACCAACTCCAATTTCCACAGAAACGGCAGCAGGGGGAAGGACAAACGAGTCTAATGCTTTTTATGAAGGTGGACCATGTATGATACAAGTGTAACCTAAAGCACGAGCATGCACATGAACATGAAGATGAACATGGTAGTGTTCAGAATGAAGGTTCAGGGGACTTGCAGAATGAAGGCATATGTATCTATCAGCATAGGGGGACTAATGGAAATCTCCCAACATATCACATGGGTCTGAATGGTAACTCTTTCATGCTTCTAGGCCTAGCAACATTGCATTGACACCCAGCAACAAGAAAACAAATCATCATTCAACCCCCAACAAAGCAAAGCATACGTACTTTCGAGAAAATGGAAGCCTCAAGAAGAGAGTGGACATTGTGTTGGCAAGATCCGGCGTTATGAACTGGAAAAGAATAATTTGCACAATTGCAAACCACAAATTCTTAGTGATCCCCTCTGCTCCATGTCTCGCCACAGCATGCCCAACCTAACAGTTAAAGATAGCACACACTTGATAATCATTAGTAGGAACAACAACTAAAAAAAATCACAACCAAACGAGCATCTTCTATGAATGAACGAATGAATAACCTCATGGCCAATAATCGTGGCTATCTCAGCATCACTTGAGAAATGCTTAAGCAAACCGGTGAAAACAACAATCTTCCCACCCGGTAAACAGAAAGCATTGACCACAGGCTGATCAACAACCACAACCTCCCAGTTTAGTCCATCCAAATGCGAAGTTCCAGCTTTCCTTCCCTTCTGTCTAGTCTTCTCCACCCACTTATCATCAAGAATCTCGTCCTGATTCCCCCAATCAGCCTCCGGTTTCCCTTCGTCCTCACTCAACATCTTATGAGTCTCCCTAGCTCGCCCACTGCGCCCTGCAGCTGCATCAGCACCATCGACGGTGGAAGCATAGCCCAACTCTTTCCACCCTTGCTCGTGACTCACCCCTCTTTGCAAAGCCTCGATTATATCTTTGGCAATCAAACGGACTCTAACACTATCAGGATGAATCGCAGGCAAGATCTTGCCCTTGAACGAGCCTTTGAGTTCTTGAAACTGAGACTCGCCCATCTTCCTCTCCATGTCGCTGCTCAACAGCACAAAATGCTTTCTCTTGGTATAGGGAACAGTCTCGAGGTTACCGAAATAGACTGTGATTACAACGCCGGAGCTCACCAGAACGACAATCAGAACATTCCTGGGGTTCCGGAGCCACCGCCGGTATCCCCTAGGTTTGAAATGCTGGACCTGGCGGGGATCCACATAGTAGAACCGCCTAGCCCCGCCGCCGCCGAAAGGATTGTGGTTGGGAATCACGATTCCCCGCCTTGCGGCCGAGGATTGTAATGTTCTTGATCCTAACCCTAAGCCGAAACTTTCACGAAGAGAAGAGTAAGGATGCGAGGTCGAGAACTTAGCTGGATTCGGAGCAGCGGTGCGGTGGATTCTGGAAGCGGAATCTTGAAATGACGGCCGGTGAGCAGCATCGGCGGCGGTCTTGGAAGAGAATCTCCGGAAGGCGTCGAGAGCGAGCTTCGCCCGGCGGTAAGTTGCCATAATTTGCCGGCCACGGTGACACAGATGGCGGACAGGAGAGAAGGATCAAAACAGTTAGAGAGTCATCGAGAGATTTGGAGGGATGGTGGTTGCGATCCTTCGGTTCCTTCCTGAAGCATGTGGAAGGGAAGCTTTGCTTTTGACCGCTGAGGAAAGAAGACTGCCCGCTCGGTGTAAAAGAATTGAAGGTAAAAGCCATTAATGGCGTTTGTATTCAGCAGAAGCTGATTCAGTTACAGAGGTAAAACTTCACTGGATTTTTAGCGGACTGGGCTTCTGTGAGTAGTTAGGAGTCGACGTATTACTTAAGCCCACAAAGAGAACACAATTATAAATTGCTTAAGCAAATAAAAATTAGGATAAGTGGTAAATTTGGTAAGTGGAATTACAAAAGAAATTCATCTTTGTTATTAAAAATATTATATTTCATTTATGAATTAACTAGAATTAGTTAAATTGGTCACACTCTGTTAATATCTGTTAGTTCATAACACTCTAGTCCTTTAGTCAGTTCATAACAATCTTTGTTAAGCAAGGGACAAAGCTTTGTACCACTTAGGCCGATACCAAATAAACCACCCAAGAATGGAATCCCAAACAACGTCAATTATTTGCTGACATGGCCAAGGAAAACACCTAACCAGCCTATTTTAACCCTAAAAAATCGATACCCGAATAGTTACATAAAAAAAAATCAGACCCAAGATATTTTAAAACCCAACCATGATCCAACACGGACCCAACCCTTCTAATTCCCCCAGACGACGAATTGTAGAAGAAGATTTTCTCACTAGTTGTCAATTATTTGCTGATACGGCTAAGTGCGGAAACAGATTCAAGGTACCTACTTTGGACTCTTACTCGTTCATATTGGGAGCTCATCGAGGACAGTTGGGAGTTGGATACAAGTCTTGCTAAAGAGCGTTGGATGAGAAGATCAAAACTTCCGGGACACTAAACAAGCAACCTGAAGATGGTGTGGTGGCCAGTTCAAAATTCACGGTCAGACATCCAATTGCATGATCGTGGAAGAGAAGGCTAGACATGGGATTTGGGCAGGGGAGTTCCACGACCACAAACATCAATTCCACGACCGTGGAATTGCAGGACTCACCGAGGAATTTGTCTGACGACTTAAATTACCTTTTTGTGTTAGGATTTTTTCCTTTTTCAGTATTTTAGTTAGATTTATTTCCTTGTCATTAGAATTAGGCTTTTATTTTCTAAAGGGTTGTAAACTGAGTTAAGAGAGGAGACTTAATTGAAAAATCCCTTTTGTTCATTGATTATTAGGCTTGTGAATTATGCATCTTAACTTTGATCGAGCCTCTACCCTTATATTGATAGAGCCTTCTCTTAGGTGTGAGATTGCACTTCAATTTTGCATTATCCTTTTAGTTTTTTGCGTTGTTGAGAAAAGTTCAGAAAACCCTAAAAATATTGTGGTTACGTTACTTCGATAACAATGGGTATGCTTGTATCAAGTTGGATTGGTTTTTATGAGGTGACGAATTTTAATGATGTGGTATGTCGGATTTTCTCTTTTTGAGTTAAAATAAGCTGACAGTTGCGGAAGGAAGTGGAAATTGTTCGAGGGATTGATACCTCATTGTTCTAGGACTTGCATTAACTGTAGCTCTTAGCTCCTAGATTTTACTTACCTGCATTGATAGTTTTATAGGTTCTATACATGTCTCTCTTATTGTTTTGAGTAGCTTTTTACTGGTTTGACTTAGTGGGCACTGGGCAGGGGTGTTGTCACATAGTGATTGGTATCAAGGTTTAATATATATACTTTTTTATATTTTCCACTTTTGTACTTGAAATTAAAATTTTATACTAAAAATATCATTACAAAATTATGTTTTGGTACCTTAAATTTTCTTTATGACATTTTACTATCTAAAATTTTCAAAATTTACATAACAATCTAAGACTTGAATGTCATTTGGATTCATAGATCAATCCACTTGATTCATGGATCCACCAATTTATGAATAAAACTCTTCTTTTGTATGAGTTTTTTTTTTTTTTGTCAAAAGATATCATATATTGATCAAATCAGAAGATAGTTACACCCTGGAACCCAGCCAGGTCTGGAAATCAAAAAAACGACTCATGGTCGGGTACAAAGAGAGGGCTTTCCTAGCTACCAAATGAGCTACCCTATTGTTGTCCCGTCCTACAAAACGCACTCTAAAGCCAGGCTGAACACGAAAGTAATGAACAATCTCTTCAAGAACAGCACCCAACCGGCTATCACTTGTGTTGGCCTGATTAATTTTGTCGATTATCACCTTCGCATCGCCCTCAAAGCAGACCTCCGACAAACCTTGCTCCATACACCAACTAATAGCTTCCCTCAGCACAAGCAGCTCAACCACCGCAGGATCATCCAAGTGCGCGAACTGCACCCCTCTAGCCAGCAACAGTGCCCGATCTGGGTCAAAAAGAACCATCCCGCCAACCGAATGAGACCCACTCTTAGTAGCCCCGTCCCACATGCAAACCCAATGGGCACCATCCAAATGCGAAGTTGTTCGTATTATTGGGCGTTGAACCCTAGGCGCCTGATCCGCTGGAAGACCCATCCATTCCTCAACCTGCTGGTTGAACTGTCGCATGAGCGCCGGAATCCCAAATTGCTTGCCTTCAAAGACCACCCAATTCCGAGATCTCCAGATCCGCCAGAGAATGGCAACAACAGCCATAACCATCTCAGGATGATGGATCAAGCCCAACAGACGTTTGAGAAACAAAGGGAAAGTCTGCAGAGGCAAACCCTCGCCCAAGTATTCCAGTCCCGAATAATCCCAGAGGGCCCGCGCCACCGGACAATAAAGGAACAAATGCTCCATTGTCTCCGGGCCTTCCCAACAAACTTGACACCGAGGTAGCACCGGGACCTTCTTCTCAATAAGCGCCTCCATAGTCGGCAGGGCCCGATTAAGAATCTGCCAAACAAACACTTTCAATTTTGGAGGGATCTTAGCCTACCAAACTTTAATCCAGCTCGACTTATCCATCCAGCTTACCGAGGAACGCCACACCCCCCCCCCCTCCTGTCCAAATCAACTGCTAAGTGATAAGCCGTCTTAACCGAGAAGACCCCATCCGCCGCAAAATGCCAAATAAGCTTATCAGGTACATCCATACGCGGGAGGGGAATAGTTTTAATAGCCTTACAGGTGGGTGGATCAAACCATTGATTGAGCATTTCATCAGACCACCTTCCTCCCCCCTCACTAATAACTTCCGCCACCAAGGGATCACCACCCTCAGGCAAGACCCGGGGATTATAGGAAGGGGGGTCTAACTGATACCGAGGAATCCAGTTAGACTAGAGAAGGGAGGCCGATTGACCATTGCCAATCTGCCATCGCAACCCACTTTCCAACAACTGACGCCCATAAAGGATACTTTGCCACCCCCAAGAGGGTCGTGAGCGAGCCGTCGCGGTCAGAAAAGACCCTTGGGGGAAATACTTGCCTTTATAAACCTGGGCAATAAGCGATTGAGGTTCGTTGAGGATACGCCAGCCTATCTTAGCCAAAAGAGCTTGATTGAAGTGCTCGAACTGGCGAAATTCCATCCCCCCATCATGCTTACTCCTGCACATGTTCCGCCATGATACCCACCTAATCTTAGGACTCTCAACCTCCGCTCCCCACCAAAAACGCGCCACATACTTATCCAAAAGACGACAAAGGGCCAGGGGAAGCCGGAAACAGGACATAACATGAAGTGGAAGTGCCAACGCTATGGATTTAATTAAAGTTTCCTTAGCCGCCCACGACAACGTTCTTTGCTTCCACCCCTGAAGCCGTTCGAGGAGTTTATCCTCCAAATATCTGAAAGTAGCTGTTTTGGATCTGGCAATCAGCGTTGGAAGGCCCAGATATTTATCGTGGACCCCCACAGCCCCAACCCCAAGAATTGAGGCCAAGAACTCCTGATCTGGCAAGGAGATATTCTTGCTAAAACAGACCGCCGATTTATCCAAATTAACACGTTGACCACTCAGTTCCTCATATTCATTCAACACCTCAATTAAATTCTCGCACTCCAGCAGCGACCCTCGCAAGAATAAATAAGAATCATCTGCAAAGAACAGATGCGAGATTCTTGGAGCACGAGGAGCTACTTTCACCCCTTCTAATTTCTTCTCCGTGATCGCCTTTCGGAGAAGAGCAGCAAACCCCTCCGTACAAAGTACAAACAAGAGAGGGGAGAGCGGATCTCCCTGACGAAGGCCTCTAGAGGCGGTAAAATATCCCGAAGGCGTACCATTCATCAAAACCGAAAAGGAGGCGGATCTAAGGCATTCAAGTATCCATCCTTGCCAGATTGAAATAAAACCCATCTTATCTAAAACTGCAAGTAAGAAGGGCCATTCAACTCTATCATAGGCCTTTTCCATGTCAACCTTCAGAGCCATGTACCCCTTCTTCCCTTGCTTTTTTATTTTTAGATAATGCATTAGTTCATGCCCAATAAGAATGTTATCAATAATCTGTCGGTCTTTGATAAACCCATTTTGGCCCTCCGATACAATCTCCGGGAGAAAGCTAGCCAGCCTTGTAGCCATGACTTTGGTAATCACCTTGTAAACAAATTGACAGAGGCTAATCGGCCGCAATTGTCTCATTGTTTCCACCGAATCCACTTTAGGGATCAACGTGAGCCAAGTATGATTAAAACTTCGCAACATCCGGCTCGAGGCAAAAAAGGAAGTTACTGCTTCAACCACTGAAGTGCCCACAATCTCCCAGAAAGCTTTAAAAAACTTTCCTGTAAAGCCATCCGATCCCGGGGCCTGCTTTGACCCCATGGAAAAAACTGTACTCCGAACCTCCCCAGGCAAGACCTCCGCAGTCAAATGCGCATTCATTTGCGGAGTAATATTTCGGGCAATCCGTAGACTCGCCACCCTTTCAGCCATGTTAGGAACCTGATTTTCCGAAGTAAACAGGGTCTGGTAAAAGTTGGTGGCAATAGAAGCTTTTCCGGACTCTTCAGTAACCCATTCTCCCTCCGTATTACGAAGCCCAGAAACAAAGTTCCTCTTACGCCTCGTCCTTGTGATCGTATGGAAATAGGCAGAATTCTGATCTCCCTTTTTTAGCCACTTAACCCTTGATTTATGCTGCCAAAAAACCTCCTCTGCTTCCCATTGACGGGAGAGCTCCGCCTCCAGTCTTCTGATCGCATCCCCGTCCACCGGATGGATCGACTTTATCCCATCAATCTCAGTCTGGAGAGTCTTGAAAAAGATATTTTCAGTAGTGGGGTCTAATAAACCTGTGGAGTACCTGAATCAACAACATTTTCAAGGCCTAGCACCTGATACTGGGGGGAGACGAAGTCTCCAGCACTCACGGTGCCTCCGTGAACACCAAGTGGTATAGCGAGATTCGAACCCGAGACCTCACACATCTCAGACCCGAAAGGCCACACTCCCGACCAACTCGGCTGTGTTGCCTTCAACATTTTCAGGACTTAATATACAGATAAAGAGAGAAGATGAAGTTTCTTATGCAAAAAAAAAAAAAAAAAAAGAGAGAGAGAGAGATGAAGTGAATGAAGAATACTTCTAACAGTAGTAATGTGCACTCTCCCTTTGCTTTTATTGAATATTGAAAATTACAGGTAAATACACAAACTTCTTACAATCAAATAACAAACCATACGCAACATAAATAATCGTGTAGGAAACTAGGAATAATATTGGATCTACTTAATTGGCTTCACATGATTTAGCCATCGGATCCTAAATGGTCTCTCAACAATAATAAAGGAAACAATTGAAGGAAAACCTTCACAAATACGAACAGGTAGCATAGGTAGCATAAAGATAAAGGAGAGAACACACATGTGACATCTATATCGTAAACGGATGGCACAAAAGACGAGCCGCAAGGCGTTAGTTACTACCTCCGGTTGAAATTAACAACACCATCCGTTTCAATTTTGCCGCCGCTTCAAGCCTTTTTAGCCTTGCCGAAAAGCCCGAGGCGGAAAATGACAACATCGTCACCACCGGTCAAACCAGCAGCTCCGGTCTTGCCGAATACGTCCCATGGAATCAGGCTGCCGTCACCTCCGCTCGAACCAGCAGCTCCAACGTTGCCGTCATGGATGATGTGATATGTGATCGAACGAGTAGCTCCGGCCTTGCCGAATACGTCCCATGGGATCAGGCTGCCGTCACCTCCGGTCGAACCAGCTCCAGCCTTGCTGTCATTGACTATGTGATATGGAGTAGCCCCGGCCTTGCCAAATACGTCCCATGGAATCAGGCTGCCGTCACCTCCGGTCGAACAAGCAGCTCCAGCCTTGCTGACATGGATGATGTGATCTGTGGTCGAACGAGTTGTCCTGGCCTTGCCAAAGACGTCCCATGGAATCAGGCTGCCATCACCTCCGGTCGAACCAGCAGCTCCAGCCTTGTCGATGATGTGATCTGTGCTCGAACGAGTAGCTCCGGCCTTGCCGAATACGTCCCATGGAATTAGGCTGCCGTCACCTCCGGTCGAACCCGCAGCTCCAGCCTTGCCGAAGGTTCGTCCTCCGAAATGGATGCTGCGATCTGTGGTCGAACCGGTTATTGCTCCAGCCTTCTTGATCATCATCGCCATGGTTTGAGACGACGGTACGAATCTAGCTGCGGTTGATGGAGGAGATGAGTGCAGTAAGGCGCCAGCTGCAGTAGCACCGTTGGTGCTCATCGCAGCACTACTACAGATCATCAAAGTGGAGGCAGCCATATACCTTAATAATTAGAACTCACCACTCACTTGAATATGGCCAATCGTTAAATTGACGAGTGTAGTTTGCTTCCAACCTAGCTAAAGGCAGTTTTTATACGCATAACTCCCAGCAATTCAAAGCTCTCAATTCCCAACCATCAACGACTACCCACCAACATCACTTATTTGCACCTCTCACACTCATCAGATGTTCAGGACGACCCACCTAGCTAGTCACTGACTAGATATAATTCAGTAGGGTTTCCCTCCACAGACACCATTTCTATTTTCCAAAGTTGAATGTATTACATAAAAAAAAAACTGCCTCCATCATTCAGAAAATATGTTGGAGGAACTTCAGCATCTTATTTGTAGTGATGAATCGATAATAAAGGTGACGGTTTTGTATCCAATTCATCAACTTAAAAATATTTAATTATCCAATCCAATTAATTCAAATTCAATTGGAGTGATTCATTGATTTTTGGCAAATTACATATTAGTATCTGTACATTTTGATATCTAAACTTTATATCATGATATCTAAACTTTAAAATTGTTCAAATGTATAGATGTCATTTTGAACCAATGATCGGGTCCACAAATCTATTTGTGTTAGGATTTTGAATGGCGTAAATGATAATGAAAAGCGAAAGCGCTAAGATAAACTCTTGCAGTACAAAGGGTTAAGATATGGGAAGGCGTGTCCTCGAACTCGGTCAATTTGTAAATATGTTGGTAATCGGTTAGAATGGTTTGTATAACCAACCCGAATCAAATCGAGTGGAACCTGAAGTAATGTGACCAACCAGTCCAACTACCATTGGACGAATCAATGCAAAGTTGAGAAATTTTAAACGACCCATTGCAATGGTTGGGGTGTAACCACCCACCTGAAGAGCCCCTCCCTTCGTACACACCCTTTCATTTTCTATAAATAACACCAAACCCCTCTCATTTTATTGACCGAAAAAGAAAACAATTTTCTGACCGAAACTGTGCCATGATCAAAACTGATTTTTATGCATTCTTTCCAAACGAAAAAAATCGAGTCAAGTGTGATTCTCGCCAATTCGCTGCGTTCTTTGTTTTCCAAGGTTTGAGGTTCCGCTACGCCGTAAAAGGTAAATGTTTGACTATTATTTTTGGTTTTTGAAAGGTTTGGCTATTATTTTGTTTAAAATCAAAGATTTGGCTAATATATTGTATTTATCCTTAATTTTTTTATATTTTCTATGATGATTAGGAGGTGACGTGGTGGTCAATTAAGTTGTCACATCACGAACATTTCTATCTAAGAAATTAAGTTGTCACGTTAGAGTCAACTAACGGTCAACCAGATGGAAAGTTAACGGTTTGATTATTATTTTATTTTTGAAAGTTTTGACTATTATTTTGTTGGGTTAATATATTTGTATGGCCCGAACTTTTCACAAACACATCCTGACCAATCTTTTTGATCTATAACTTTGTGGCCTCAACTATGCATCAAAATTACGAAATTGGCCAAAACCGAAATTTGACCATTATCTTGGATGGTCAAACGATTTGACCAACGATCAACACACCATGTCATTGCCAAGTCAACATAGATCACTTAAAAAAAATTGCTTTTTCCACATACTACCATTTAAAAATTTTGGGACCCAACATTTTTAAATTTATTTTCCCTTTTTATTCGTCTTTTGTTCAAAATAAAAAATATAAATGGTAATAGGTGAAAAAAACAATTTTTAAGTAGTTTGTGCTGATATGGCAGTGACCTGGGGCGTTGACCATTAGTCAACACGTTTGACCATACAAGATAACGGTCAAATCTCAGGTGACAAATTTCGTAACTTCGATGCATAATTGAGGACACGAAATTATAGATCGAAAAAATTGATCAGAATGTTTAATTTGTGAAAAGCTCTGACCATACTAATAATTTAACCCAATTTTGTTTAAAATCAAAGATTTAGCTAATATATTGTATTTATTTTCTCATGTACATTCAACTTTGGGAAATTGTGTCGGTAGAGAGAAACTCGCCTGAATTATCTAGTGAGAGACTAGTCCGTAACCATGACCTTGAGTGATGAGTCCCATCACTGCCATGCGAACTGTTGTACCTGCTTCTTTGAATTGCGTCTGATAAGTGTGTGAGTTGTTAGTAAGTGATGTTTGCCACATAGTGATTGGTATCACGGTTTAGTACCTATACTTTTTATATTTCACACTTTGGTACTTAAAATTTATTTTTTATACTAAAAATATCACTATAAAATTATGGTTTGTACCTAAAATTTTCATATGACATTTTAGTACCTAAATTTTTTGAAATTTACATAACAATACAAGGCTTGAATGTCACTTGATTCATGGATCCATCAATCTATGAATTCAATTCATTTGCCACCTCTAATTTCATGTAGTTTCTCTTCTTTTCTGTTAGTTTTACATCAATATGGTTTGCTTTTATATTGAAAAATATATTTTCAGTGACTTAATTATTAGAATATAAATAACGCCTAATTGGTATTAAGGGGACTAGTGACCTGTGGGTGTGTCTAAGGTGAGTTCCCTGCACCCTAGCGGATCGTCTTCAATGCATCCTTACTTTCGATATTGGCCGTCGATTTCTTCAAAACAGAAAATACGTTGAATCTCCTCCCGTTCTCCCCCAATTTCCCTACGAAGACAGGATGTAGGCTAGGCAAGTCGCCGAACCTTCTCCCTTTCCTCTCCTCCGCCGGTGTTTTGTCTCCCAGAAAAGAGATCGGTACATTTGTCTCTGCATCATCCTTTCAACGTTGATTACATGAGTGGCTTCGCTGTTGATTCCTTTGGTTGGGTGCACGAGGGTTTCGCTTTTTTTCTACAGCAGTTTCTGGGTTCTGGTGCTGCGGCTTCTCCTCTCGGATCTGGAAGGAGCGCGATTAAATTAGACTGGAGGCCGGAAATCGATAGGTGTTAGAAAGGAGAAGAGGTCGTTTTCTCCATTTTTGGGTTGACCGTTGCCACGGTCTGACCTAGTGAGACCCTGATTCATAAGAGGGGAAATCAAAGCAACCAAGTCACGAACCCGCTGATTTCTAGCCGACTACCATCTGGCCAACATAGTGTACCGACTTGACACGAAGGACTTTGATTGGATTCAGATTGGAGGGGTTGGATGGTCGAAATGCAGACTTAGCAGCTTCACCTTAGTAGCAGCTTGATTCATTGGGTGATCTAGAGAGGCAGAGGAAGGTAAGAAGGGTCATATCACTAAGATTTGGAATGGAATTTATTATATCTTTCAATCCTTCCTCATGCTTGATTTCAGAGAAAAGAAATTGGAGATAGAATCTTGAAAATTGGAATAACAAAGTTAAGCAGTGCTATATTTTGAATTCAATGTGGAGATCATTCTTCCATAGAGCTCAATCTGTCTTGCAGTTTCTTCTATTCATTCACTTGATGAGCTACTAATGGCCTCTTTCAAATTGATAAACTTTTCAATAGATTAGGTCTACTATGTGCTATATAGTTGTTTATGGTATTCTCATTGTGTGTCTTATGCATTTTCTCTTAGCTTCTGCTAACACATTAACCATAAACCCTTACTTCCACTGGAAGTTGTTTAACAGGCTATTAGGCCGGACTTCATCGCTATTATTCTCTCATTGTCTTGATTGGAGGTTGTCACTAAACTTGGGACCAATGATATTGCTAGGAAGCTGAGGAAAAGCTGATATGTCATAGGTGTTGATTCTTGCTTCATAGTTGTAGTTTGATGTCATCAATTCGTGTGGGATTTGGTTACCGTTATGCATATAGGTAGAACTGAATGGGCTAGGAAGTTATGAAAAGCAACAACTGTATGAGTGTGTAAGGATTGACAGACATTGCAGTTAACCATGGAAGCTTACAGTAGTACCAAGTGAAATCAAATTTGATAAAACTGTCTAATATCTTATGGACTTTGATAATGTTATGTGCATATTGTTGCAACTTTTGCAGAGGGGTTTAGTTGTTTGTAGATAGTACATTGTATCATTCAGGGGGCTATCCATTCTCCCCATCAAAATCAGCTTATCTGTACCGAGCATTTTCACTAAATTCTCAACTTAGTATGTTCAATAGATTCCATATGCTATGAAGTTGTCCCCATCACATTTCATTTCCCATGTTTTCAATTCCTCTCATCCAATAACTTAAAAAAGGAATTCAGAATTGAGGATCGTCTTTGCAATTGTTACGCAATGACTAAGCAACTATTTTGCAGGCCTGACCAAAGTTCACGGAGTATGTTCAATTTGGATATATCTTTCTTTTTGTTGATTGTTGGGCCCAAGGTTTGAACCTAGGTTATTGAAATATCATGTGATTCATAGTGTTACAAAGAAGAAAATAAAGCTTGATTGTTTTCATGATTTAATAATCCCTTACATAAGTAAGTTGTCTGTATCAAAAGCACGAGAATTAGGCCTATATTTCCATACTGATTAATTCAAACCCGGATTATTTTGGTATTTTTTAAGGATACAATGCTTAAAAATTTTGTTCGATATTTTAAGAACACCTAAGAAAATATCTTTCATTATTGTTAACTGAATTGACTAAACATTTTTGACAACCCGCTGTGAAGCGCGGGCCAATTATCTAGTATACAGATAAAGAGAGAAGATGAAGTGAATGAAGAAGTGGGCATGTATAGTAGAAACTAGCCTATTACCCGGCCCGTTGGCCGGATTACTGTATGTTACCCACTTGTGGAATAGGAGGGAAAGCAAGTGAGAGTGAAGGGATTGAGATTCCACTTGATTAGGACCGACCCACTAATCCGATTCTTCCCGACCCGCCCCAACCTAAAGGGTCAGAAAGAGTCAATAAGAAAATACGAACGGAGAGGATTAGTCATATTCATATATCTTGACTCTTCAGAAGTGGGTCAAACAGGATCAAGGTTGGGTGAGGAAAATTTTTAGCGCTAAGCAGAGTTCTGGGTTGAATAACTTTACTTAGGCCTAGAAATTGGTGTTGATGCAGACTGCAGTTTTTATTATACCATCATCAATCATCATTGAATTAGTCCTGGGCATCCCTCCCCGTTGTCGGTCTGAATTCTAATGATGGCTCCGTTCCTTGCACCAGCCTTATCAGCGAGTTGTCATCTCGAGCATGATTTGCCTATGTACAAATGATACAATTAGAGTATGAAACTGAATTCAAAGAAAAGGAAAAGAGATTTCTATCACATGCCAATAAATACACACATAATAGTTGAAGCTAAGTGAAAGTCATTACTCGCACATCAATTCTCAAAAATTACAGACTAAACAATGGCTAGAATGGCACTGAAACTACCAAGAATCATGGACGAAACAACTTGTCAAATTAAATAATCCTTATACTGAAAGTACCTTCTAACTTGAAATAAGACATGATCACAGTTCATAGCTCTCTTCTCACTATGAATTGGTTGCAGCTCGTCCTTATCACTGCCTCCCAAGCTCAATTCAAACATAATAGAGACCGTTATGTAAGATAACCATATCCTTACTGATCATAATTCCTTTCTTCACTCCATTTTTGTCAGAGAAAAGAGTTACCCCCCTCTCCTGCATTTCCCTTTCCCCTTCTCTTCTCCCTCTTCTTCACAAACCGATCCCTAAACCAGCAACAACAACACAAAAATAACCTTCGCCTCTGCCATCTCCATCTACTGAACGCGTTGGTGGCAAGACAGGACTGCAGAAGCAAAATTTTCTAAAATCAAACTAAATTTTTTGAAGGAGACTCAACCACGAAAAAATAGTAAAGCAACAATGCTAATAGTTCAGATGGTTGGTTTTGATGTTATACATTGCTTTTGTTCTGGTCTCCAGTATATCAACTGCAATAGAGATGTTTCCTCCAATCATCTTTAGTGCACGATTTAGAAGCAAGTCCTCCTGTTTGTGCCAAACGGAAACATTCATGGGTTCTTAACTCCCCTGTTAGTGTAAAAGCAGTTGCAGCAACAAAGAAGTTTGACAACACAGCAAGCACCCATGCAAAATGATACAATGCAGTAGGTGATATGTGTCTCGAAGGTTTTGAGTTACTAAAGTTCATGTTAAAAATAAACATGAATTAAAATGGATTATTCTATTAAGCAAACATCCCCTCCAATCATAAAAAGATCAAATATCCAATTCACAAACAATTAAGCCATAAAAAATCATCACACATCCACCACCTTTGATTGCCTAAATTTGGTTTTTCGCAAAAGTTATGGACTCTTAAGGGAAACGTTCATGGGTAGTCTGTTTCATAACTCTAGAGAGTAAGTAGCCACCAGCCAGACACAATGCGGTAGGCGAATATGATTCTCAATTCACAATTTCTCACCACCGCAAGTAAGAACAGACCATAATAAGCGTAGCGTTCATGGGTGGTCTGTTTCATAGCACTACTACACAATTTGTTAAAAAAGAAAGAAAGGTATTTAGCACCACGGCGGAACAACTTTTACAGGCCAACAACGACAACATGCTGCAACCACCAGAACTGGTATCACAACTCATAGGGAAAATCAAAAGATTTACTCTCAAATTAAGCAGTTACAACATCGAGCAATTGTCAAGCACATACACCATCACAAAAGTCACGGAACCTGATTCACAAAGCATTAAAACATTTGAGGACATTTCTGCAAAGGTACAATTTATATGTCTTTTTTCCAAGCCATTTCCATCAAAATGCTAATAAATTTGCAATGCATAAAACAAACGGGCCAAAACTTGAAATTCAGCCTGTTTGACGACCCATGCCAAATTCTAATTATTCTTTACTTTTAAACTTTCTATTTGAAAATAAAAAATAGTGAAAGAAAAGAGACGACTACAATTCGCCATTTGCACATCACTTATTCGGGAATAAAACCATAGAAATTCAAAAGGAACTGAAAATGTTTAGGATCGTTATAATGTTTAAAATAACCAAATAGATCTTTATGTTTAATTTTTTTACTAACAAATACCAAACGATTCCCTATAAAATACACTATAATTTGATCATTATGATATCAAATAATTATAAAATATATATTTGAAATGATAAAAATTGGACTAATTGTGTTGGTCGAGGTTGAACCATTGAATAACTTTAAAATACATTATATTTTAGCCACTAAGATATAAAATAATAGCATAATATATATTATGTCAGAGAAATTAGCTTATTTTAGAATGACAAACCAATGATGTTCATTTATTTTACTTGATGGCCAAATCTCATGTAGGTCAGGCACATTCAACTCTTTTATTTTATGGTTGGCGGTTAGCCCATTAGATACCATGCATTAGTTTATTGTTAAATATTTTATTTTTAACAATAAAAGGAGTATTATTTTTACCTTTTCATATATATTTTGTCACCACGGAGAAATAAAAGGGCTTAAAGAAAAAAAATTGACACTCCTGGACCCGTTTACATTCACATGTGTACGGTAAGTTGGCCCGTTCCACAGAGAAAAATAATTGACACTCCCTATTCTACCCTTCCTACAAACGCTCATGGAGCAGAGAATTTGAAATGGGGGAAGGGTTTTTTCCTCCTTGCTATTATATGTTTTTAATTTAAAAAGATACAACAAATGTGCTTAGTGTGATTGGTTATTATCCTTGCTTTTCTTTAAAATGGTCATGGTTCGAATCCCAGTACGTGTCTTTTTAATGAATAAAAAAAATGTATTGTGAAGACCAAAATGTCCTTCCTACTTTCACTCTCGTTGCAGGAAATTTGAAATGGGGCTCCCGTTTTTCCCTTCGGCGTATTATATTATGTGTAGATGGGCACTCTCCCTTTGCTTTTATTGAATATTGGACATTACAGGTAAATACACAAACATCTTACAATCAATAATAAACCATATGTAACATAAATCAGTTTCTTATAATGCATTAGCCGTCTAATGATCAAAGGATATGAATTAGTGCAATCTAATTCTTTTTATCACTCCTTATATTGACAGAGATCTAGTGGCAGGAAGGTGTCTAGTTTGTTACTTCCTACCCTAACATGGACAATCCAACGAACCCAAGAAGAAAATTGCTCGTGCGGGTTTTCTGATCATTTCGCACTTACTCTACGAGTGAATTTGTCTTAGTTATACGTTATAATTGATTCATTGTGAAAGCATATATCATATCTGACTAAGAAAACCAGTAATGATTGAATGTCAGCATAATTACCTGCCTTGATTCCTTATCATCATCATTAATGAATCCACGATAATCGTGTTAGGAATTTATCTTAGTTATCAAATCTATTGCTATTGCTATTGTGGTATAAGATCTATTATCGAACTTCTTCTAACCGTTCAAGTTATATATGCGGACCAATCGGTTCTTAGCATCTATTACGTTTTTTATGTATCGAAATATACCATCATCATTATTGAATCATCAACCATAAAATCTTAGTCATTAAATCTACGATGTCTTTATGAGAGATTTAGTGGTCAAGTTCTCCCGACTTTTCCTTCGGTTACAATTTGCATGACGGGATCATATGGGGAAGAATGGAAGGGAGTGGCCAATTGCCAAAGCGTTTTGGCCTTTAATGGAGTACTGGTCAATTGGCCGCGCTTTGCGGCGGGTATATTATTGTATTATGCATTAATATTATTGATTACAACAAATAAGAACTATAAAACTCAAGGAAAACAACTATTTGAAAATTCCACGGACTTGAATGAAATGGAAATGTGAGCAAGCACTTGCACTACAAAACTTAAGTGCTCCCCTCTACATTTGAATCAAATACTCTTAACTTCGTCCAAGTATTTAGTTCCTCAAAGCCAAATTCAGCTTGAAGCCTTGATGAACAATAGAGTTCTTTGACCGGATCACCACTAAAATAACATCATAGAGCAGCGGGATCGGTTAGCTTGACTACCCCTAAAGGGGTAGTGATTTTTGACACCCCTCTTAGATACCATCCATCTAATCCAATGGTAAGTATTAATCACCTGTTTTTTATACATTAATTACATAATTAATTTCTCTCACCACATTGGAAAAGAGAAAGAATCTGGGGAAAAACGATTATCACCCCCATTCGAAACCATTTTCTTCTCCCCTTTTTTCTCTCCCTTTCGTTTCCTCCTCTCTCCCTCGATTCCCTCTTCCCCTACTCGCCGTCGTCGCTTCTTCACCGTCACAGTCCACATCTCTCTCAGGCTCTGTCCCGCATCCTCCATCGTGGCTATGTCTTAGATCGTGACTATCGCTGTTCTCCGAGCAACGCCAAGCTTGCCGTAACTCTCCATCTCCTTTCACAAGCTTGGCACTGTGAAAGGATCGACAGAGAAGACAATGATCATCCTCACCTTCCCGACAAAGATGACGACCCGTCTCCCCTTCCTACACTAGCCATCCTTCCCTTACCGGCGACGACGACGACGACGACGAAGAATCTGAGGTAACTCTCTCCGTCCCACTATCTCTCTCTCCCATACCCAGATCTGGGTTTTTGGTGTAGAACTGGTATTGATACCAGTGAACTGGTAGTTTATGATTATACTCATATGTGAGTACTGGTATTGGTACCAGTGTACTGGTAGTTTATCATTATCCTGGATTTTTCTAGATTTGTGATTTTTTAATTATTCCTTATCAGTCTAGTTTTTCTCTCTCATACCCACGAAGATGTGTTTTTTTTCTTGTGGTAATGTTACCACTACAATGATAATTGTAGTGTTTGAGTTTTTGTTGAATGTTATTCCAGTGGTATGTCTATCACTGGAGTGGTATAAATTGTTGATTCTGGTACGGAAGTATACCACTCCAGTGATAGTTGATTCTTGGATAATGTAGTGTTGTTTATTTGACTGCAGTCTATCAACACATTAATATAGTTAACCATGTGAATGTTTTTGTGGCATATTGTGTCTATCACTTTAGTGGTAGATCTATCACTGCAGTTGTTGATCTATCGCTGTAGTGGTAGATCTATCGCTGCAGTGGTAGTTCATTTTGATGTTTTTGTGGTAGTGCTATCACTGTAGTGGTACAAACAAAATCATTATGGTTGTTTAAAGTACAACTACCGTAGTAGTAGTTATGTTTAGAATGGCTTTCTAGGATAGAGCCAATGGATTGATATATCTGCAGTGAAAGTCTTATTGTTGATCTCATCTATCAGTAGTTATATTTATTGGTTTGACTTTTGATTTTACCTTCTTTGATTTCAGTCAGAGCAGTGAGTTCCTCGAGAAGTTGTGGAGCGGCGTCGGATGCACGCTAGGAAAGACAAATCACACGGAGCAGGGAGTAGAGCACGTTCCGGACTACAAGCGAGAGCGATTAGGGAGCTTGCAAAATGGAGCAATGACAATGAAGATATTTATGGTCCAGCAACTCTTAATGTCGAGTTTCAACGAAAGTTAAAGAGGCTTGAGGTGGAAAAATATATTGTATTCATTTGGTTAATCAAATTGATGAAGAATTTAATGGATGCATATTTTGGGAACTTTAATGGTATTTGGTGCTCTATTTTCACATTAGTAGTATCCTTCCCCCAATTCTTATAGTTTAGTGGCGTGTAGTGTATTTCTCCCATACAAAATACAAATGAAGTGGTACATTATAAGTGGCAAATACGAGTTAGAGTGAGAACAATACTAGTGCAATGATATTTTTCATAACAATGATAAACAATAACGGAGCAACAATGCAGTACCACTTCAATGATACAAATACCACTCCACTGGTACACGTACCACTCCACCGGTACACGTACCACTCCACTGGTGCGAGCAATCCACAAGGTAGGTCAGAGGCGATCCCAGGATGGCGGCAGCTGGAGATAGGAGGATGGTGGTGGGGGAAGGCGCTGGAGGAGTACGACGGTTGGAGGGATGGAGGCGGCACAGGTAGAAGGCGTGGATGAAGATGGCGGAGAGGGGTGATGGCGGTGGCGGCTGCGGGAGGAAGAGGAAGATGAAGATGAAAATGGGGGAGGGTTTTGGTCGTTTCAGAGTAGAGGAGGGTTCTGGTTAAAATGAAATCAAAATGGAAAGGGGGCCCAAATGGAGAGAGAAGGAGACGAAAGAAAGAAAAAAGGCAATTAATTGCACATTTGGGGGGAGCTTTTTTCTGATTCCTCATATTCTTTCCCTTTCCAATGTGGGTGAGAGACCCCAAATTACAAGATTAAAAAAAATAAAAAACCAGTTTAATTAATACTTGTCAATGATTGAAAATAAAATTGGCCAATCATAAAGGGAGTGTCGAAAATCACTACTCCTTTAGGGGTTAGCATAGTATCCGACCCCTAGAGCAGCGCTAGACGTAGTTGTGAAGATAAATTAGATAGGAACTCACATATTAACAGTTGTCCTTGAAAATCATAAGTACCGTAGTAACTCGCATATTTATAACTGACCAGTGAAATGCATTAGATTATATGAGCCTAATGTGAGGAGGAAACTCCTTGTTAAAGAGTGGTGGGACTTGCAATAACTTTACATAGGAGAAAATAAATGCAGCCATTGATTCTATCATCCCTATCATGCACATCCTCATAATTCAAAAGCTTTCATCCCACAAATTAAACTCTACCGTTTCTATGTATCTATCTAAGCAATATTCTCATGTCAATATATATTCCACAAATGCTCAAATAGCACTCTCTTCTTGCTGATGCTCCTAAACTTGCAATATATATATGAGAGATTTGATATCTCTAGATTTTATAGATTTACAATCTCTGAAGTTACAATCCAGGATATAAAAAGTAGCAAAAAAAAAAAAAACATGACATTTTGCTAAATCTATGAATTCAATAAATCCACGATCCAAATCTTGTTCTCCAAACGACCCCTTAGTATGTTCTAACTCTCACAAAGTTATTCAATAAACAATCTTACTCTCAGGGATCCAACCTCTCTACGTAATTCTGATAAAAAAAGTCTCAACTCTTAATTAGCAATCTAATTACCAAGAGACTGCTTGACTCCAAGGAGTATGACGGAATTTCCAGTTCATTGCAGTACCATGTAATTGCCATCTGGATAATGCGGCCCAAAGCTAAGCAAATGGTTTGGAGAGTAACTAACTCAAACAAAGAATTGTCATTATCAATTTACTACCATCACACATGAAGCAAAATGCAGGATGCTGTACGTTGAAAGTAGTCGGGGAGAACTTGCGTTGGCATGTGACAATTACCGAATCGTGCGAGTTTTTCTTAGGAATGGGAAGTTAACAATTATGAGATGAGAGGACCCGAGCGGAGTATGAATCCAGAATATGGAAGCATGAACAAACTTATAAAAGTGAAAGAGATTGCTTTACCCCTACGAGCTTTGAGGAACCCCAATTAGTATTATTAATTGGCGAGTTAACTTAAGGCGCCCATTAATAATACTAATAATAATAATATTCACCATTGACAAAGACAAAGCCCACGATCAGAGAATCTTATGAATGAACATTATGGCCACCTTTGTTCTTGGCAAAGAAGGTATCCTTAGGTTTGGGTATCTCGTGAATGTCCATCACTTGAATTGTTCTTTGCCTTTTGGCTTCACCACAGCAACAAAGGAATCAAATCAGTACCCAAAATTTACCTATAATAAACTCTAAATAGTCAAAACTCTATAAGTTGATGGCCGAAATTCCTGCAGCAATTGGGCGGGAAAGCTTTAACTAACGGGAAGGATTGGACTAAAATACCCCTGACAAAAATTAAGGAGAGGTCTGCAATTTTTGAATGGTGAAAAAGCTGTAAAACTCCACCATTAATTATTCTATGAATTTTTTTTTCAAGTAATATCAAAATACAATAGTTAAATCCTCTACCCAAAACCCCAAAAAGACAGTTAGTGGAGCCACCCTACAAAATCGAAGGACGCTATCTCTACAGGAGACAGCAGCAGGGCTTGTCTTGCCACTCAATGGGCAGCCCAGTTGACAGTCCTCGGGACCGAACTAAAGAGAATACAAGAAGAACAGGATCTCAACAACTGAAAACAATCACGAAGTAAGGGCCCTCCCACCGAGTCTTCACAGCATCTACCATCAAGTTGCCGGACAACCACTTATGAATCACCTTCGATGATGGCGCGGGGAATACTGCGAGAAAGCACCAAAGAGATGACATCCCTGGCGACTAGCAGCTCTGCAAGATAAGGATTCGAAATCCCTGGATGGTGGAATCCCAAGGCCAAAAAGACTTACCCATCCGATCCTCGAACGACGAGGCCTGACGAGCTACCCTGGTTACGAACAGCAACATCGAAGTTGATCTTGATAAAACCTTCAGGAGGACCAACCCAACTGGAGAGACGAGAGAACTGGAGGCCGGGAGAGAGGATCTGGGGATGGGGGGAGACTGAGGAATATTCTTGGACTTGGAAGAAAAACTGACGGGCAAGCGAACTAGCTATGAATGTATGTATTATTATTATTATTATTGTTAATATGGTTGATAATTATTGTGTGACTAAAAAGTATGTTTTGTAGCTATTGCATTATAATAATAGTCATGCCTACAATAGTAAAGAGTAACTATTATAATGACTAAATAATAGTTAAAAAATTATTATTATGAGCAGTATGAAATATAAATGTTGCTCGAGGGTTATTGTTCGAATTCGATGAGACAGTTTGTAAGCTTAGTTTCAATTTTTCATCCATCAAACAAGTTGATCAATTTTTTACTCCAGTTAAAATCAACCATGATTTGATATATTGATTTCACTCCGATTTAACAACCATGTCAACAAATCAATGCTCGAACCGTGTCATGCATATTTACTAATATTAATAATCTTAATAAGTATTTTTTGAATCATATTTATTAATATTTATGAATATTATTTTATTATCTAATATTTGATTCACCCTTCCAAACAACAATTTCCCCTTTCACTTACACCCCTGCAATTACCCCTTCACCTGCACTTACTCGAATTCGCACCCATAGTTGCCAAACATAATGTTAGTGATCCGTAGCAATCTCAAAATTTGGCACACAATTTAAAGGAAGTTTTGACGAAACTCTTTGGCGCTCTACAAAAGTCTACATACAAATTCAGTTGCCATGACAACAACGCATAAAAAGCTATCAACAAAAGCTTCAAAGAAGACAAAGCTACACCATTATTCTACCATAAAACCTCCTAACAACAAGTCCTTTCCAGCCCCGTATATGAACAAAACAATGAGCCTGTGTCTATGCAAAGTTTCAAAGTCATATCGAATCCATCCTATTCTGCAGCAGTATGGCCTCTTCTATGTCAATCAATCCACAATTGGGAGCTCATTCCTATCTACATGTCCACACCTTCATTCAATTCTAATATTTGGATCCTAAGATTAATGTTGTGCATATGTATCTGTATTTACCTTGAAAGAGCACGGATCTAGGTGTGCGATTGGTGATCGTGATTGGTATAAGAATTAGGGATTTGGGATGAGGTAGAATTTGGGAATTAGGGTTGAGAAAGAGGATTTCCGGGCACCGGGATGGTGGCCGACGAGCTGGAGAGGGGAAGAGGGGGTTCGGCTGTGATAGAGAGAGAGAGAGAGAGCTTAGGGAATAATTCTGTTGTTATTGCTTAACCCTAGCTTATGCCTAACACAGAATATATATAAACCGACTAATTCCCTATAACTACCCAAAGACTTAACCTAACCGATTTAACCCCAATAGTTCCCAAAATAGCCGACATAATATAAAACGTCAAATAACAAATAAACCCCTAAACACTCATTGTCTGACATTCCATCCCCCTTGGAATCCACCTTGCCCTCAAGGTGGACCTTCTTTCTTCTCTTCCTTCTTCTCTTCCGCTTCTCGCGCCTCCATTTCCTCTCCTTCGTCTTCCCAGTTCCCCACCAGCAGCATGAGATGACCCTTGGCGCATTGATGCCCCACTGTATACCTTTCGTCGCAGTTGAAGCAACGTCCGTCTCTGCGCTTCTGGTCCATTTCCGCCTGCGTTAGCCGGACAAACCCCTTTGGTGGCAGCCTCGACTGGAATCTGCTCGCTGCTGTTGCGCCGGTGGCCGCCGGGCTTGCATTTCCCGTCGGCGGTGAGGTACCAGCTCCTGCTCCCACTCCTCCACTGGCCTTCTGGATACGCCCAGCCGACGTCCTCCAACTAGCCAGCTCCTCTTCCTTGCGCCCTGCAATCCTGAAAGCAACTCGAAGAGAGTCAGGTTCGAAAACCTTCACGGCGGTAGCCAGCTCTGGCCGGAGTCCCGCCATACACAATCCCACCAGGGTCTCCTCCGTCATTTCCTTGCACTGGTTTCCCAGTTTAAGGAACTCTGCCCGATACTCTGCCACCGACCCTGTCTGCCTGAGCTTGGCCAGCTGCTCCGGGGCCCACCCCTCCGCCTTGCCAAACTGGTAGCGTAGCTCATCCTGGAACCTGGGCCACGAGATGAACTCACCTGCTGCTGCATAGGCCCGCTCGGTCCATTCCCACCACTGGAGCGCATCCCCCTCGAGATAGAAAGATGCCAGGTGTGCCTTCCTCTCTTCTCGGATTGGGTGGTTTCTGAACCACCTCTCAGCTGCATACAACCACAAACCCACATCTCCCGAGCCGTCGAATTTGGGAAACTCTATCACTGGCGGTTTAGCTCTAAATACCGATTCCTCTTCATTCTCATACAGAGGGTTATGGTACTCATACCTGCCTGCATTCGGTGGGGGTGGCGGATTCCTCGCTCCTTGACGGTCGTGGTTGCCCGCGGCTCGCTGCTGGGGAGGATAGGGCCAGTCGCCCGTCACCTCCTGATGGTTCCCCTGGTACTCAGGCTGGGTCCTCGACCCGTGCCCCATATCCTGCCAACCTCGACCGCGCCCTCCTCCTGTCCACGGGGTACTCCACGGTGGGTAGCCGTACTCCGGGCCCTTGCCGAGACCCCTGCTCGGTCCAAACCAGCTGCTGCCCGTCTGCGGATGAGCCGGGCCGGTTCGGTTCGGTCCGACCGGTTTCGTCCCAACCGAGTTCGGTCTGACCGATTTCGGCCTGACCGGCTGGCCACCATGTACCCAGCCCGGTTTCGAGCCCGCGGCCCAGCCCCATCTCGCCTCCTCTGGGCTCGGGCCCATCCAGCCTTCCGGGTCACCAAAACTCAACTCCTCCTCCTCGACCCAGGGTTCTTCTCTGTCAGGCCCAAACGACAATGGCTCTCCTTCGTACCCGGCCATCTTCTGCTTTCCCTGGGCCTTGTCTTGGGCCAGGTCCGTCGGAGTTGGTAGTAGGCCAGGCCCACTGAATGCAGGCGCGGTTGCAAACCTGGCGCCCGAGTTTCCCGGCGCCCCACCCGACGCGGCCAGCACCTGCGTCGTCCCGGTCTCGGCCCCGCTGCCCGGCGGCTTCTCCTCCGCCTCCTTCTCCTCCCGGCGCGCGCGCGCCCCGGTCTGCCCTACGCCCTCGTCGCCGCGCGGCGCCCCCGAGCCAGCTGCGGTTGCCGCTGTCGGCTTCCCTCCCGCCGCGGCTGCTGCTGCCTGCGCTGCCCCTATAGCCGGAGCCGCCGGCGGCTCCCGGTTCTTCAGAACTTGGGTTAGCACCTCCTGCGTTGTCGCCGCCAAGGCTCCGCAGATGTTTTCAGCCACACTCTTGCCCATCTCTTCAATAGAAGCCTTGATCTGGTCGCCCATGGCTTCGATTGCTCCGATCGAACCCTTAGAGGCCTCAACTGCCCTCACAGTCACCTCTGTCAAGCTCTCCAACGATGCGGCCAGCGCATCATACTTTTTCGTCGTCACATCCTTGACTGTTACCACCTCCTTAAGCTGGCGCTGCGGTTGTTGCTTGTCCACCGGGTTCGACATCTTCAGACTGCAGTATTTCTTCAGAGAATCGGCACACCAGCCAGGCTCTGATACCACTGAAAGAGCACGGATCTAGGTGTGCGATTGGTAATCGTGATTGGTATGAGAATTAGGGATTTGGGATGAGGTAGAATTTGGGAATTAGGGTTGAGAAAGAGGATTTCCGGGCACCGGGATGGTGGCCGACGAGCTGGAGAGGGGAAGAGGGGGTTCGGCTGTGATAGAGAGAGAGAGAGCTTAGGGAATAATTCTGTTGTTATTGCTTAACCCTAGCTTATGCCTAACACAGAATATATATAAACCGACTAATTCCCTATAACTACCCAAAGACTTAACCTAACCGATTTAACCCCAATAGTTCCCAAAATAGCCGACATAAAATAAAACGTCAAATAACAAATAAACTCCCAAACACTCATTGTCTGAGATACCTATATGCCAATAATTGGCTGTCACACAAGCTGCTTTTTGGGGCATGAAGTTTCCACAACCGCTTCAGAGAGTTGTTGGACAAGCAAATTCATGTACAAGGAGATGCCATTGGAAAAAGGTGAGGGGAATTGGAAGGAAGGGAGTTGGGAGTTGGTGGACGTTTGGGCTCCAAATGGCGAGGCTGCTACTCTGGGCAGAAGGAGGGTTCGATAGAGTTCGAAGTTTGTGGAGATAAAGGTTTGTTTCGAGTGGCTGGATCTAATTGGAAATGTCGAAAGCGTGAGCTCCGACGTCCAACTCTCACCATCATTCATCACAAGCTGCGAGGAAGCTTCGTGGAGACTTCGCCTGAGCTTCGGGACGAAGTTCTTTGAAGGGGGAGGATTGATGCATTCGTGCAGTATTGGCCACGTCATTGTTTTTATTATTATTAGTTCGAGTCTTCGTATTGATTATTATTGGTGTTATTTGTCATTATTGGGATTATTATTGTTTCTTATTACGGAAGTTGTTGTTTAGGAGTTGGTCTAGGATTAGTTACCTTGTTCGAGAGGGGAAGGGTTTACGGGATTTGTCCTATAAAATATGCATTTTGTCTCTACGTTGTAGTAATCAATGAAAAAGAAAAATCACTAATTTAATTGTTTTAGTTTATTTATCGTTTGTCTATTCCGATGCATGAATCTGTCATGCATCATAATTTGTGAACTGGCCTTGCGAGAGCAAGGTAACCTTATGACTTCGAGCCATAAGAGAATAAATGCCAATTAGATACTCTTCATATTTGGATTATGACTTCTTCCATAGTCGTCTTACATTGCCAGAATATAGCTCAAACACCAGGGTGGAGAGGCTAAAAAATCCCCAGAAAATTAGAAGAAAAACTGTCGTTGTGTGTCACACCCTAAACTTGAAAAGTCACTTGACGATGGAAATGGAGGAGGAATGACGGTGAACAGAGAAATCGGAAGAAGAACGTTGAGAAAGGAATGCAAAAGGGAGAGAGAGGGAGAGAGAGATTGCCAAATTGGGGGGAAAATTGATTTTTGTTATTCGTTCTCATCATTAGCCGTTGAGGCTGTTTCCGACCTATACGATCCGTTTTGGATCTTTTACTAATCGGTACCCATAGTTAGTTTGTATGTTTCTTCAGTACAAAACTCAGCAAAAACTTCTAGTTCTTTACATTCAAGGACAAATCGTTACATTGTCATCATCAGCAATTAATCCCCCGGCAGTCCAGGTCGCGAACTCCTGCTCCTGTCATGTCAAAGTCAAACGTGTCAACGCTGTACACAAGCTCACCACTTCTTCACCGAACCTCTCCACCCGCCGCTGGAACCACCACCTCCCTCTGCCACCGTGCCTTTGCCCCCAAATCTGAACCCACCGCCCTGGCCACATCAAAGACAGCACCTTGCCCATCAAGTGTGAGTGAAAACCCCTTCAATGACTCGACCTTATCCTCCGGCAAGAATCTCTTCAGCATACTATAAGCATACCTGACAGTCCAATTCATAAATCAAATGTACAAGTCAGCCAATCAAACAAAAAAATAGAGAAAACCAAGATCGTTTATCACTCGAAACTTGCATAGAAAGAAAAGAGACTTCAAGTAGTGGTGCTCACGATTGAGAATAGAATGGTTTTCCAGCCTCAAGAAGAAGAGTAACATGGTTCTCCATTGAACTCAGAAGTGATCTAGCCTTCTTCTCAGTGAAAATTATAGAACGCCCTCCACTAAAAACAACAAACAGCAGCAGCCATTGGTTACAATTATAAGAATATAGAAAAACAATCAAGAAAGGATGAAGTAAGAAACAGAGATAACACTACTGGACATAACCAACCTGTTGTAACAGCGAATGACATCAGGGATTAACTGAGGTATGGCCGATGCAGAACATGGAAGGACGATGTGTCTTACATTGGTACTAGCCTTCATTTTCTCATTACCAACAAGGCCTATGGTTTTCATGGACGGTTTAAGGAACTTCGAAGCAATCTACAAGTACAGTGCAAAAATCCCAGTCAGACAATGAAAGAAGCATCATGAGTGTTTGTTGGATGAAGAGAATCGCGAGTTAAATTACTGGCTGCTTCTAAATATATCAATTTGCAAAGCATTAGAATCAACTATCATGGATTCATGGGTAAGAAACTAACATGTACCACCCATTCAGGCAGAGTAGCACTGAACAGAAGTGTCAGGACTTTGGTGACATCCTCCACTTTTCCTGCAAGTCACATTCATACAGTTAATACCCCATACCTCATCAGTCATCAGAACAAAACGTTAAAAAAGCTGCAAAAGATCCAACGAGCAGCTGAAGTGCAATTCCAAATTCTGATCACTAGTACTAAGGACATCCACAAACAAATAGTACCTAGGATAAGCTCCACATCCTCTACAAAACCCATTCTGAGCATTTCATCAGCTTCATCAAGGACACGAAATGCCAAGGAGCTAAAATTGATATTGCCCCGCTCAATATGATCCTGTGGAATATTTGCATTCAAGTCATTGTCAGTAACAACATCCACAAAAAAGTTGGAACTCTTTGAAAGACTGAAGGAGGTTGGCTGTACCTTAATGCGTCCAGGTCTTCCAACCACTATATCCACCCCTCTTTTTAAACTGGATTCTTGGGGGTTGTAAGGAGAACCACCGTATAAGCAGCAAGATGCCAAACCCAATGACTCGCCATAGACCTTAGAGTCCTCAAGAACCTAAAAACAGAGGCAGGGAATCAGTAAAGTACTCTAAATCTATTACATGAGCTTAGATCACTGCAACCAACTGGCATACTCAGAACTGACACTTTTTTAAAGACTGGACTTATTACTAGAGAAAAATTAAACACATCAACTTGGCACCCATACGAATAAACTGCCAGAGCTGGAGTGCATCGGCTACTAGTGGCTCTATCAAGTTATGATAGTGAGACATATTGACATGTGCAGTTTTTTCCCAGGTTCGCAATCCCCAGATAAAATTCACCAGCAGCAGTGATTGGAGTTTGCTGTAAGAGCAAATCTCTGTCTCTGTGATAAGCCGACTATGGAACAAGACCTGATGATGCTTCCTAACAGCCAAGAACTACCCCAACTGCACAGCAAAGTCACATCGTACGGTTAAGAACCAAAGCAAGTCTATTGCCTGTACCGTCGACCTTCATGAAAGCTATGGCAACAATGAATGAAAAGGCGACTGATTCATAAAATCAACACCAGTATGGCTCAAGAAAAGCAAACAAGAGTCGTACATCAAGATCAAGGCAATACAAGAAACCAAATCAGAGTATCAATTGAAAACAAGAACAATACCACTCCCGAACCACCGTCAATAGGTGACGGGGAGCAGTAGCGGCATCGTCGAATAATAATAAAGAACTCATTCGAAAAACTACACACGTACCCCTCCAGCGGCGCCGCCACAACACACGACCGGAGAAGAGCTAATGGCGACGGCGGCGGTACCGACATTCGTCGGCGAGATGATTCTCCAACTGCTGTTTAGTGTAAAAAGAATAGCCACATTTATCGCAGTGGTGCTTGAGACTCCGGTGTTTTTCTCTAATGTGCGACTGGAGGTGCTCAAGATTGGAGTCGTAGAAAGAGCAATTATCAGCATTGCAATCGAACGTCGGCGGTGGCCGACGACGAGGATTTGCGGCAGCGGCAGCGGCAGCGGGCGCGGGCAGTTCATCCATCCCATTCAGCAGTTTCTTTGATCGAGTTTTTCTGTCTCTTCTCTGGATTTTTGATCGCTTTTTCCTTTCTTGGTTGCTTCTTTTGATTTCGCAAGCTCAGTACGTCAAAGACGGTATATATGTACGGCCTCAGAGTTTTTTTATTTGGACTTTTTCGTTATTATTTTTCGTTATTATTCAACTATGATTTTTTATATTTAACTTTTTAAGAACTAATTCTTTTCGCGACAATTCAACCTAACTTGAATCCAAATCAATGGGTTTCAGTCAACCCGCGGGTCGACCCGGATCCGGTCGAGTTAGTGGGTCAAGGGTTAATGCGTCATTCGGTTTAGTCCGGTTTAGCCCAAAAATACAAAAAAGTCATTCTATTGTACTTATTTTGAATCCAACATAAAAAAAACAACCGTACTTAAACTCTAACACACTTAAATAACATCAACTTAAATTCAACAGAGTACAAATTCAACAACACTTTGGAACGAGCAGTCCACTGACCCGCTCGGACGGGCCAACCGCCCGGGTTTTCCCGAGTTTGAACATTTCCGGACTAACTCTCAAATGGGCTATTTTAACCCGTTTTCAAGGTCGGGTCCGGGCCAACCCGGATTAACCCGCAAGTCAACTCGTGGGTTGACAACCTTGGTTTCAATCTAATTTGACCTGTTGTTGACGAATTTTGAATTGAGAATGAATTTTACCACTTTTATGTTTACGGGTTAGATTGGTGTGAATTTATTAAAAACTCGCCCAATTTGGTTTTGCTTCCTTTTTTTTTCTTCCTATTATTGTAATTTGTGTCGCTTTAACTTTCATTTAATCGATGGGTGCTCATCCTAATTCGACACGGTCAAAATGAGTTGAACTCAGTGTTCACGAAAATTTGATTCGGGCGTGAATTTTGTTAAATATTCAATCCACTTTACATTAGACATGCACCTAAAATAAAAAACATTCAACTCGGTCAAAGTGGATTGAGTCCGGTGTTGATAAGTTTTGGTTCGGGAACGAGTTTTACTCTCTTTTGTAATTGATATATAGGTTGAGTCGGGTGTGAATTTATTAAAAACTAGCTTCGTTTTATACAAATTTTAGTGAATTTTGTTTGGGGAGCGCGTTTTACCTGCTTATATAAGAGGGGTTCGGAAGGGCATTATTCCTTATAATAAAATCACTTGATTTTTTTATTAATTGAACAAAATTTTAAGTGGCATTTAGAATTTCATTGTATTTTCTTTAATGAAAATTGAAACCAAACTCATCGGTATTTAGCATAATTAGATACGCTCAAAGAGAGTTGAACCTGGTATTGATGAGTTTTGGGTCGAGAGCGTGTTTTACACGCTTTTGTAATTGACAGGTTGGATTGGATGGTGATTTTGTTAAAAACTCGGTCTGCTTCCATCTGACTCCCACCTAAAAAAGAAATGAAATGACTCGGTAAAACGGAATTGAATTTGGTGTTGACGAATTTTGGTTCGAGAAAAATTGTACACGCTTTATAATTGATAAATTGGACTGGGTGTGTATTTGTTAAAAACTCGCCCTCATTGCCTTTGATGTTGTTTCAGCTAGGGGTGGAAATTTGGGAGGGTTGCGTTACCCAACCCACGGTTAATCACATCCACAAAATCATAATTATACTACCTACAATCCGCTTAGCAGTGGTTAGTGGGTAACCAGTACCCACTACGGTTTGTTGTAGGTTGAGTGTGATTATCCTCAAAAATTCATCTTTGCGGGCATGGAGTTGTGGCCACCACCAACGAATCAACGGTTCACAACAAGAATATAGTGATATGCTATTGTGTGATTCGTGGAGATGTAATTTTGTATCTTACTTAACGTAGGAATTTTGTCTTTCCAATTTTGGTATCCTACCTTTGTGTCGGAAAGAGACTATAGTTTTTGCTTTACACAATGCAAATTAATCTTACACGACACACCCTATAAGTTTGCATTTTGACATTGTATTTTAGCTTTTTACGAAATTAGTCATTATTCCTTATATCATAAATGATTTATAATAAGCATTATGGACTTAAATGTAAAGAAAAGTTTGTTATATGAATTTGACCTCAGTGGATTTTGTAGGTTAACCACTGTGGATAGTAGTTAACCACTAATCACACAAGTTAGAATTTTGCTAACCACACCCAACCCACTATCCACAAATTATGGGTGTGGTTAGCCACAATGCGTGCGATTTGATGCGATTTGTGAGTTATCCACAAACCAAAGGCGTGTATGATTTCTTTGTATTTAAGTTTTTTTTTGTATTATTATTAGTGTCATTTAAATTTTCATTATTTTCTTTTAGGGTTAATTGCATGGTTGGTCACTGAGATTACAAAAAACTTTCAAGTTTGGTCACTCGAAATATTTAAATCCAATGGTGGTACTTCAGTTTATTGAAACCGTTCACATTTGGTCACTCTTTAGAAATTTCCAACAACCATAACTTTTTTTTGATAATGGTGATTGAGCTGCATTGAAAGTAAAAAGAAAAGAATGTACAGAGTGAGGTGATCGGAGGCTCAAAAGAGGACGAGCCTGACCACCAGGAAATCCAAAACAAGACGAAAAGGAAGAAAAAAAACCGGAAAGGAAACTCAGAGAAAAAGGAAAAAACAACAGAAAACCACCTGCAAAAAGGTAAAGAACAAGGCCGCCCTGCTAGCCAAATGGGCCAAACCATTCCCGCTAGCACACAGATAACAGCCAAAAGCCAACTCCCAAACAAAATGCCAGCGAACCAGCAACGACACGACCTGCCAAAAGAGAAACTCAAAGCAGCCACCAGAACCAAAAGCAGCAGCATCCATCAGAACCAAGGTTGTCAAACCGGTTTATGCCAATGTGCCGGTTTAGCAAGTGGAATAGTTCAACCGGTGGCACATACCGGTTTGTGCCGGTTCATGCCGGTCAATATTACAAATAAAATTATAAATACTCATATTTAAACATGACATTTAACGTCAATACCTTAGCATTTATACTTGAATCCAACAAATAACATCAATATTTAACTTTTATACTCATAAAATAAATAACAAAATAATTTTTATCAATTAAATTCTCTAAAATAAAGTCATTTTACTTAGAGATTCGTACATCGATCATGCCGGTCGTGTCACGCCGGTTTTATGACCGGTACCGGTTGAAACCGGTACAACCGGTGGCACACCGGCCGGCGTGACAACCATGATCAGAACTTATTCTTTGTGCAATCGCATGAGTCAAATCAATTGCCATTGGGCAAATCTCAATCCACCAACAACCATAACTTTGTTCTCGATTATCCGATCGTAGCAATTTTTTTCATTTCGTATAACTTTTCGAGGACTACAACTTTCATAATATAAATATTTTCAGATTATATGTGAAAATGTGAAAATCAAAGTTAAATTTATTCCCAAAACCCCCTTATAATAACATATTTTCCTATTTTGAAAATTTATTTCTAGTAAATGTTGTAGTACTAAAAAAATTATGCAAAATAAAAAAAACTTTGCGAAGTTCGGATTCCGAAGCACAAAGTTATAATCCTCCAAAGTTTGACAAAATCGAAAATTGCTCATTTAGGTGTAACAAATGACGTTTTCTAGGGGCAAAGGCACGAGAAGTTTTTTTATACATAGGGAATTTCTGCTAAATGAGCAATATTTTTCCAAACGAGCAATTTTTTTATGGCCATCTTCCTAGAAAACGTCATTTGCTACCCATTAACGAGCAAATTTTCAAATTTGTCAAACTTTGGAGGATCATAGTTTATGCTCCGCAATCCGAACATCACAAAGTTTTTTTTTTATTTCGTATAATTTTGAGTACTACAACATTTACTAGAAATAAATTTTCAAAAAAGGAATATTTTTCAATATAAGGGGTTTTGGGAATAACTTTAACTTTAATTTTCACATTTTCACATATATTCTGAAAATATTTCTATTATGAAAGTTGTAGTACTCGAAAAGTTATGCGAAATGAAAAAAAAAATTTGCTACGATCGGATAACTGAGCACAAAGTTAAGGTTGTTAGAAATTTCAAAGGAGTAGTTTGAGTTCATTGAACTCGAACCACTTCAGCTCCACATGGTTCGAGACTTACATCATCGATCTACGTCAGGATCGAGTCTCCTACAGTCGAACCAGTTAATAGTTCGAGTTCCTCAAACTCGAACCACTCCAACCTTAGGTATTTTGGAAAAATATTTATAAGTGTGGTAGTTTAGAATTTTTTATTTTATTTTATGTATATTTAGGGATTTTTTCCTAACCGAGAAGAATCGGTATTACCGTTTGCCGATTAAAACGGTTTCGGTAAGTGCTACAGTTTCCCAAATTTCGGTATGTGTTGCTGCGGGCGGAAATAATAAACACTTGTTCGGCTATGAAGAACGTGACATGTGTCACATTGTTCGAAAAGGGTCAAGGAAGGTTGGAGTTGTGCGAGATGAGTTCGTTCGAGGGGTCGAGCGCGATTGGAGAAGGAAACACAAAGTACAATGGAGCCGACAATCAAATCTCGTGGAAGAGTCGGTCAAGTCGATCAACCTTGAGGGCAAGGTTGGTCTCAAGAGGGAGGAGATGATGGAAACCTACGGTTTCCATTGTTATTATTATTATTATGGTTATTATTATTAAGGATAGTAGTCTTTGAGTCGTATTAGGATAGTTTATTAGGTTTTTCTAGTCTTTCGCTACAAATATGTAATTGGTCCTTCATTCATAATTAGTCAAGAAGAATATTAAGAAAACAATCTCCTAAATCCTATTCCTCCAATCCTCTCAATTCTCGTTCTCAATCCCTCTAAAGGCCTAGGCCGATTCTCTATCCTTCTCTTCTCAAATCTCTAATTCTATTCTTAAATCCCTAATTCCCAATCTCACAATCAGATCCGATAGAACCCTAATACCAAGTTCTATCATATCGCGCCTGCCGCCTAATAGTATATGCCAGTCCCAACCTATCAAAATGTTTCTATCGCCTTGGACACCGTGAAAGTATCTGCACCCACGATCACAATCTCCAAAAGCAAAAAAAAATAAGGCAGATGGGATACAAATGCCTGCGCATGATCAACGTGAGGAACGGGCAACGATAAATGAATTTTCTTTTCTCTATAGTCTCAAGTCTCAACGCGACCAGAAAGAGTTTATTCTTCCTCCAAAGTCCAACTAGAATTCTCGAAAGTAGTCCAAAGCATAGAACAATCCAAAGCCAAGTAGAGAACATGTGCACCCGCCCACACCCGAGCCCACTCCAGGCTATAACAGTAAACATGGTATAGTAAAACAGTAAATGGGATGTTGGGGGTTTTATTTCTTTCAATGTTTCTAAATCAGCTACTCATAATTAAGGTAAAATCCATACGGGTGGAGGCCAAATCAAAGTATGTTTGTATAAGTTCGAAGAGAGAATTGATTCAACAGAACCGTTGCTAAGATTGTAAATGCCCATATCATGACCTCCAAACCTCCGTCTTCTGTGTCCACTTGAATGATCATCTGTAAAGTAGATGCAATTCGATTTGAATCCCGGATAATCTTTGGTAGAGCGACATATAGGAGCATTAAAACCCAGGAAGAAGGCGAAATCACCAATGTCACGGACATGCTCCCATTGGTGTGTATCTTCATTGAGCCTGTAAACCATGAAACCTGTCGTCCAATAGTTCTGAGTTCCAAAGCTTTCCACCTCACCATCTGAGTCGAGATCAGTTAAGTAAACTATACCCAACGGATCAAGTTGTCTGTCTTCATCGCTCACATCACGATCATCGACTTCTCTGTGTTGATCATCATCGACGTAATTCTCATCATCGACATAATCATCATTATAGACATAATCCTCATCGTCATCGACAAAATCCTCCTCCTCATCAGCAGCAGCATTATCATTTCTTTCATAGCCATAGGATCTGGTAACCATCATCAACTCATCTGCTGGACCAACGAGCAAGTAGAAAGTATTAGTGACAATATCAACATCTGCAGCCAAAAAGGACATCCTGGGGGCATCATCATTGGATAGATCACAACACAGCACCTTGCCCTTGGTGTCCACAGCATAGAATTGGTTCCTCCAGAACACAGTGTTCCTGAAGCAAATCGATGGGTGGCCATCGGGATTGGGAATCAATGTCCATTTGTCCGCTCCGGGCTTGCAGAAAGCTAACCGTGTATTACTGTTATTCCGGATGGCCAGGATAATGCAGTCATCCTTTGAAGTAGCGGGATCAGCTGACATTACAACCCTCTCCATGTACATGGACTCCAAATATCTCTTGCCTGCTCCTATTTTCCAGCCGTTGGGATACTGGACCAAATACTCATGGCCAACTCGTTCCGGGTTATACTCCAACATGTCCGAAAACGATGAAATGGGAGGGAGCGCGATCTGCTTCCCAGTGAGGGGGTTTAGTAACAGAGGGATGTGCTGCAACATAAACAGCCATCCGAATGCTGATCCGCGACAGTAGATTTTCTCGAAGCCTTCCACAAAATCAATGTGGTGGTATCGGTTGCCCGCCATGTCCAGGAAAAGACGGCATTGCAAGCCTTGTTCCTGGATGCCGCAACCACAATCAGCATCTTCGCAGTCACTGCAATTGCTACTGCTGCCGCAGTAGGGTAACATCAGCAACGGCGAAAGAGATGATTGATTGAACAATATAGGCTGCATCTCTGCCAATTGTTTCCTCCATCTTTTACAAACTGCTCGAAAGCAGATTCGGTGTCGTAATTTAATCAACCTTTGGTTGACTAGAGCCAATAGCTCCCCGGGCAACTCACTCCAAGCATAACCCTCCTCTGCTTCTTCTTCTTCTTCTTCTGCTCTGTCTTGTTTTCCCCTCATCATCATGTTCGCCGGCTTCAAACCTTACGCTAGATTGGATGGCTGATTCAGAGGGAACCTGGACCCAATTTCAAAAGATGCCGGAATTTTGAATACATCAAAGTCAGTTCATTTATATATAGTTGTTGCTATCCGAATCCGAAAAAGAAGAGGCAGAGTAGGGTAGCAACTACTCCTAATCGGAGGAGGAAAAAGGATTAAACCATTCACACGACAACACCACCAGCACGGCTATGAAAAGGGTAAAATCAAATCAAATCAAATTTGAAATGTTTGAATGAATTACCTCGTTTCATCCACACAGCTTCAACAACACCCAAAGATGGCTCGCTTTGTCGTCTCTCTCAATGCCTTCTTGCGCAAAATTGACTCCGGCTAATCTATCTCTAGGCTTTCCTCGACGGATGATACTCTGTATCATCTCAACCCAGGCCGTCTCAGATCTGGAACTGGAAGACAGAAAAGCTGCGATCTTTGATCCTCTCTCTCTGCTTGGCAGCTGCCCCACGGACGGATATGGACATATGGTCTTTAGTTGTAACTTGTAAATGCAGCGCCCAAAGCACCGCCGTTGGAATGGGAAACAAAAGATATGGGAGCTACTAATTAACGCCCTAACTTTTTAAATTTGTCGCCCTAAAATTACCCAATTTGACGATTTTGTCCCCAATTTATTCTCAATCCTTAACCAAATTTCGCCCTAGCAATTCGTCGCCCGTCGCCACCGTTCGCCCTAGGGATTCTTCGCCTATCGCAGCCATTCGCCCTAGGATTCTTTGCCCATCGCCACCGAATGCCTTCTGCTGCGCCGATCGATGACGCAGAAGAGAGGAAAGAATCTCGCGTCGCCTCTAATGCAGCCGGCCAACTCTGGTTCTGTCCCACCCGCTGCGCCTTCACAAACCTCTGCTACTACTGGGTTTTGCTTCGCTTTGCATTCCAATCCACAACCACCCGCAACCAAGTACGACCCGCAACCAATCCACAATGGTTCGGTTTGCTTGTTCTTCTTCGTTCCTTCTCTAGACAGCGACAGAGGGAGTTGGGTGGAAGGCGGTAGCGACCAATTTGCTTTTTGCAGCGGCGGATCAGAGGTGACGGGCCGACATATGTAACGCAGCAAAGGTGAGTTGGTAGCGGTTGAGTCTCGACCGAGCAGTTGGCGGCGGCGGTAGTCGATTTTTGGCGGAAAGAAGGGGAAGGGGATGGATCGATGATGGGGTAGAATGAAGGGGAGGGGTCAATTTCGTTCAAGGCGGCAGAGCAGAGGTGGTGGCGATTGTGTTTCGCCGTAGCGGAGGGCGGCGGCGGTAGTCGACGGCTGGTGGAAAGATGGGGAAGCAGATGTATCGACGATGGGGAAGAATGAAGAGGAAGGGTTCAGGGGCAAATTTGTCCGTGCAGTCAGTTTAGGGCGATAATTTTAAATTTTTAGGGCGTTAAATAGAAGTTCAGAAAGATATTGGCTAAATTGCAAGTTTGGTCACTTGAATTATTAGTAAATTTCATGTTAGCCACTATAATTATTTTATTCCATCTGTAGTCACTTAAATTAGGTTAACAGTTCAGGTTTGGTCATTGGCCGTTAGTCTCCGTTAACTTTTGCTGATGTGATGGTCAACTCTTATAGTTGACCGTTAAATGAGTGACGTAGCAATTAAAAAAATAATTAAAAATAATAAATAATTTTTAATAATTTCCACCTCATTATTACAATAATTAAAACAAAAAAATGTGGAAGGAAAAAGAAAACCATTGGCTACCTACATCGGCGGCCATTGTTGGGCATCTTGTGGGGAAATCAAACCCACCGTTGGCCACACTTTCACGGTAACCCACCGCCGGCCATTGTTGTCCCTCAGGTCGCCACCGATGACCCTGTACGTCACGGAGCGGCCGGATTCCACCTTCTCTATCTTCTCCGTCGATTCCTTCACGTAGCTCTGCACAGCTGCACGACACACAACAAAAAACAGTTTGGAGAGGCAGAGGAATTGGTTTTTAGCTACCAATTGAATGAATGGAATTACCAGGTCCGAGCTGGAAGAGTCGGATGTAAGCCCAATTCCCGTAGGTCACTAGGGAATAATTGTGGGCCAAGTGTAATTATCACTTAATGGTTTAATATATAAGGTAAATCCTATATTCATTAGGTTAATGAAAAGGTAAATTCCTAATATACCCTGATGGTGGGTCTATATAAAAAAGCTCTAGGATTGGTCCTCTCTCAACCCATAACGTAGAATTTCTTAGCCGTCATAGAAATCTCTATACCTAAAACCTAAAGGGGTCAAGAGGGAGAAACTCAATTCGGTGATTACTACTCAAGCCGCCACCGCTCTTGTCATGGATCGAGGTAGGTTTCCTTGACCTATTACCGATTCGTGAAATCATCTAATTCTAAGATCCATGCTATTATGATTTATGTTTACATCGGATGCTGCCAGGCTGCCATCGCCATGGATGTACTTGGCAACCGAAAGCATATGAGGGTTAATGTTGCTGATGACGTCGTTGTCTCTGTACATCTCTCATGCTCTCTGGGCTCCCATGTTCAGTTCCACTTCTCCTCTCAAGCTCTGCATCTCTCTCTGTCTCTATCTCTGTCTGAAGTTGTGGGTTTTAGTTTGGAGTGAAGAATGAGAAAAGGAGAGGGCTTTATATAGAGGGAGGAGTGCTTTTCTGCAATCAGACAAGTTGATGATAGATATTATTAAATCAGAAAGACAGTAATCACCCGCAATTCTCTGCTCCCGCTACGACTCTGCAGATTAAAGGGAGCAAATTCCATCTCCATCTCGAGCTAGCTAGCTAGGTAGTCGTAATAAGAAGAAGCATATATATGGGCCCAAAGCTACTCAGGGGATCGGAAGGCCGCCCTTTTGCACAGTGGAACAATACAAGAGATCAGGTGATGAGATATGCATCTTCTAGCTTCTTGTTTTGCTTTTTGTTTGGTTTCGTATGTCGTTGTGTTCCATTGGATCTGGGCCTGACGACGGAGTTCTCCATATGATGAAGCCCGCCGCCGGTGGCAAAAAATGGAGTTCTGCTGTCACTTGTTGTTGTTGTTGCTGTCGTAAAAGCCTAGGGTTGAGTTACCGTGCAAGTGTGGCCGGCGGTGGGTTTGATTTTCCCAGAAGATGCCCAACAATGGCCGCCGATGTAGGTAGCCAATGGTTTTCTTTTTCCTTCCACATTTTGTTGTTTTAATTATTGTAATAATGAGGTGGAAATTATTAAAAAAATATTTTTTTATTATTTTGTTATTTTTTTAATTGCCACGTCACTCATTTAACGGCCAACTATAAGAGTTGACCGCCACATCAGCAAAAGTTAACGGAGACTAACGGCCAGTGACCAAACTTGAACTGTTAACCTAATTTAAGTGACTACGGATGGAATAAAGTAATTCTAGTGGCTAACGTGAAATTTACTAGTAATTCAAGTGACCAAACTTGCAATTTAACCAAAAGATATTACAGGACGAGTCACTCGACAACAAGTCAGAAGCTGGGCCCAGATTTGGCATGTTTAACCAGAGTTTCAGTCCCAGATTTTTTGGTCCATTTGAGTTGGATCCTGGGCCGACACCCCTAATTCAGAAGCCGAGCCCGATCTTCTCTTACTGTCTATTGCTGCGAGGGAAGTGTTACTTAAATCTGTGGCTGCGGCTCTTCCTATATATACTATGTCTTGCTTTTGGTTACCTGCAGATTCATCCGACGCTTGAATGTCCATATGGCTCGTTTCTGGTGGGGGGCGGTTCAAGGACAGCGTCGAGTTCATTGGATAGCATGGAAATCTCTTTGTGGCAGTAAACATGAAGGTGGATTGGGATTCCGTAATTTTGGTTGCTTCAATTAGGCGTTATTGGCTAAAGTTGCATGGCGTATCCTCACTGAGCCGGCCTCTCTTTTGGCTCGTATTCTTAAAGGGCGTTATTTTGCTGGTCATCATAATTTGCTGGATGCCTCGTGTGGCTCAAATCCGTCGTGGGACTGGCGAAGTATCCTCCATGGTCGAGATTTACTTTCTCGTGGGTTGCGTTGGCAGGTAGGTAATGGTTTTTCCATACGGGTGTTTGAAGATGCTTGGTTACCCACGTCTCCGTCGTCGATTCCTTCTCGTAGACCTGGTGCCCCTGCTTCTTCCCCGTTTGTTTCGGCGTTGATTGATCCGGGATCTTGCACTTGGAATATGGCAGCCTTGCGTCTGTTTTTCAGTGCTGATACTGTCAAGCTCATCTCTTCTATTCCTCTTCCGCAAATCCAAATCCCGGATAAGTTGATATGGCATTTTGAGCCATCAGATGTATTCCAGGTTCGGTCAGCTTATCATCTTGCTTTTCAATGCTATCGTTCTGGAGTTGGTAGGCCTCATGTAAATCAAATGGACCATGATATGTAGCTTTGGTTGTGGAATTTGAAATTGCCACCAAAGCTTAAATTTTTTGTTTGGCAATGTCTTAATCGGATACTGCCAACTAGGGAGTCCTTATCTCTCCAGGGTCTTGATATAATCCCGATTTTTCCGGTTTGTGGTCGGAAGGTGGAATCGTTAGAACATCTGTTTTTTAATTGTTCATTTGCTCGAAAATTGTGGAGCTTGGTTGGTTTTCGTTCACAGCTTGCAGGTTGGGATAAGCGTTCATTTGCAGGTATGGTTCGGGAGGTGCTTTTTCATAAGAGCGGGAGGGTGGATAATTATTATTTTAACCTGCAAGTTATATCCATGTTTTGGCGTATTTGGAAGAACAGGTGTATGGTTCTTTTTGATCAGCAACAGATCTGCTTGGAGTCAAAGGCGGCGGAGTGGCGTCATCAGGTGAATGAAATTGAGTCTGCCTTCTTGTCCGCATCTCTTTCCCCGGCCATCCCGCTTCGATCTTCTGTTCCTACAGGATCAGCGTTTCCGCATGATGTTCATCAATTCCATACTTCTTTCGACGGTGCCACTGGGAGGGGGGATGCAGGTGCGGCAGCGTATGTGATTGGGGACGGTTCGTCTGATGCAGGGATGGTGTTTCCAATTGCAGCTGCAGCAACCATTTATGCAGGGATTAAAGATGCTCATGTTTTGGAGACCCTAGCTATTCGGGATTGTCTCAAGGAATGCAGCACAAGACAGCTCACATCGCTTCTTATTACGGGCGACGCGAAGGTTATCCTGGATAAATGTTTGGCAGGGGATTTCAATGATTCTAAGGTTGGCGCAATTTTGCGTGAGATCAAAGCCTTGTTGGCTGGTTTTGGGGGGTATTGTGATCTACGTTTCGTAGGTCGTCATAGGAACAGGGAGGCTCATTTAGTAGCCAAAAAGTCCTTGAGTTTATCGCCTCGGGTCCTGTCGAGGTTCGACTATGTGTCTTGGTTACGTAGTTTGTAATTGACGGAGTGTGGATCTTATCTCCATCTCGTTTGAGATCGGTTGAATGGCAAAAAAAAAAATGTTAAAGATGAGAGCTGTGGCCTGTGTGTTCCATCACTTGATCTTCAATTCATGGAGGATATCGATACTAGGGTTAGTATGGCTTCTTTAGATTTCTGATATGGCAAGCCTTCAACAACCAATAAAAAGGTAAAATATACATTGAATTCTGTAAGAACAAACTCAAATCCAACTTGGAGGCAGCTACCACGCGTACATGAGTGCCCACTGGTACACGAACATAGTTGCGATTTGCGAATAACATGAAGAGGTTTCAGGCCATCTGGTTTCCTTGTGGGACTCATGAATCCTTCTCTGCCATTAAAACCCACGCCCACTGGTACACGAACATCGTCATTTGCCTTCCTGTATATATGCCTGACCGTCTTCACCTGCATGCACTAGCTGTGTCTTCTAGCAGCAAACCATGAAGCCCAAGCTTGGACGGATGGACACCAAAGAAAGAGAATGTATCAGCTCAATTTTGCAGTTTCTTCTTTTCCATCACAGCTAGAAGGAGAATTATAGTCGTGTCGCTGTGATTACCCTTATCATGTCATCATTCAATTCGTTCATTGCACTGATTGACCTTCAACTACCTCCGTACCCTTCTCACTGTCCTAACTTGAACAATGACCCCCACTCTGCCCTCCACGCCACCATCTAGCAGGGCTATATATACCGTCTATTCGCTATAGATCGATATTCACGACTTACTTTCACTATTAAGCTGACGTTTGACAATAAACATGAGTCTAAACTCTAAAGGCACAATAATAAAAGCAGTCTAGTGAAACAGTAAATGAGATGTTGGGGGTTTTATTTCTTTCAATGTTTCTAAATCAGCTACTCATAATTAAGGTAAAATCCATACGGGTGGAGGCCAAATCAAAGTATGTTTGTATAAGTTCGAAGAGAGAATGGATTCAACAGAACCGTTGCTAAGATTGTAAATGCCCATATCATGACCTCCAAACCTCCGTCTTCTGTGTCCACTTGAATGATCATCTGTAAAGTAGATGCAATTCGATTTGAATCCCGGATAATCTTTGGTAGAGCGACATATAGGAGCATTAAAACCCAGGAAGAAGGCGAAATCACCAATGTCACGGACATGCTCCCATTGGTGTGTATCTTCATTGAGCCTGTAAACCATGAAACCTGTCGTCCAATAGTTCTGAGTTCCAAAGCTTTCCACCTCACCATCTGAGTCGAGATCAGTTAAGTAAACTATACCCAACGGATCAAGTTGTCTGTCTTCATCGCTCACATCACGATCATCGACTTCTCTGTGTTGATCATCATCGACGTAATTCTCATCATCGACATAATCATCATTATAGACATAATCCTCATCGTCATCGACAAAATCCTCCTCCTCATCAGCAGCAGCATTATCATTTCTTTCATAGCCATAGGATCTGGTAACCATCATCAACTCATCTGCTGGACCAACGAGCAAGTAGAAAGTATTAGTGACAATATCAACATCTGCAGCCAAAAAGGACATCCTGGGGGCATCATCATTGGATAGATCACAACACAGCACCTTGCCCTTGGTGTCCACAGCATAGAATTGGTTCCTCCAGAACACAGTGTTCCTGAAGCAAATCGATGGGTGGCCATCGGGATTGGGAATCAATGTCCATTTGTCCGCTCCGGGCTTGCAGAAAGCTAACCGTGTATTACTGTTATTCCGGATGGCCAGGATAATGCAGTCATCCTTTGAAGTAGCGGGATCAGCTGACATTACAACCCTCTCCATGTACATGGACTCCAAATATCTCTTGCCTGCTCCTATTTTCCAGCCGTTGGGATACTGGACCAAATACTCATGGCCAACTCGTTCCGGGTTATACTCCAACATGTCCGAAAACGATGAAATGGGAGGGAGCGCGATCTGCTTCCCAGTGAGGGGGTTTAGTAACAGAGGGATGTGCTGCAACATAAACAGCCATCCGAATGCTGATCCGCGACAGTAGATTTTCTCGAAGCCTTCCACAAAATCAATGTGGTGGTATCGGTTGCCCGCCATGTCCAGGAAAAGACGGCATTGCAAGCCTTGTTCCTGGATGCCGCAACCACAATCAGCATCTTCGCAGTCACTGCAATTGCTACTGCTGCCGCAGTAGGGTAACATCAGCAACGGCGAAAGAGATGATTGATTGAACAATATAGGCTGCATCTCTGCCAATTGTTTCCTCCATCTTTTACAAACTGCTCGAAAGCAGATTCGGTGTCGTAATTTAATCAACCTTTGGTTGACTAGAGCCAATAGCTCCCCGGGCAACTCACTCCAAGCATAACCCTCCTCTGCTTCTTCTTCTTCTTCTTCTGCTCTGTCTTGTTTTCCCCTCATCATCATGTTCGCCGGCTTCAAACCTTACGCTAGATTGGATGGCTGATTCAGAGGGAACCTGGACCCAATTTCAAAAGATGCCGGAATTTTGAATACATCAAAGTCAGTTCATTTATATATAGTTGTTGCTATCCGAATCCGAAAAAGAAGAGGCAGAGTAGGGTAGCAACTACTCCTAATCGGAGGAGGAAAAAGGATTAAACCATTCACACGACAACACCACCAGCACGGCTATGAAAAGGGTAAAATCAAATCAAATCAAATTTGAAATGTTTGAATGAATTACCTCGTTTCATCCACACAGCTTCAACAACACCCAAAGATGGCTCGCTTTGTCGTCTCTCTCAATGCCTTCTTGCGCAAAATTGACTCCGGCTAATCTATCTCTAGGCTTTCCTCGACGGATGATACTCTGTATCATCTCAACCCAGGCCGTCTCAGATCTGGAACTGGAAGACAGAAAAGCTGCGATCTTTGATCCTCTCTCTCTGCTTGGCAGCTGCCCCACGGACGGATATGGACATATGGTCTTTAGTTGTAACTTGTAAATGCAGCGCCCAAAGCACCGCCGTTGGAATGGGAAACAAAAGATATGGGAGCTACTAATTAACGCCCTAACTTTTTAAATTTGTCGCCCTAAAATTACCCAATTTGACGATTTTGTCCCCAATTTATTCTCAATCCTTAACCAAATTTCGCCCTAGCAATTCGTCGCCCGTCGCCACCGTTCGCCCTAGGGATTCTTCGCCTATCGCAGCCATTCGCCCTAGGATTCTTTGCCCATCGCCACCGAATGCCTTCTGCTGCGCCGATCGATGACGCAGAAGAGAGGAAAGAATCTCGCGTCGCCTCTAATGCAGCCGGCCAACTCTGGTTCTGTCCCACCCGCTGCGCCTTCACAAACCTCTGCTACTACTGGGTTTTGCTTCGCTTTGCATTCCAATCCACAACCACCCGCAACCAAGTACGACCCGCAACCAATCCACAATGGTTCGGTTTGCTTGTTCTTCTTCGTTCCTTCTCTAGACAGCGACAGAGGGAGTTGGGTGGAAGGCGGGGGTAGCGACCAATTTGCTTTTTGCAGCGGCGGATCAGAGGTGACGGGCCGACATATGTAACGCAGCAAAGGTGAGTTGGTAGCGGTTGAGTCTCGACCGAGCAGTTGGCGGCGGCGGTAGTCGATTTTTGGCGGAAAGAAGGGGAAGGGGATGGATCGATGATGGGGTAGAATGAAGGGGAGGGGTCAATTTCGTTCAAGGCGGCAGAGCAGAGGTGGTGGCGATTGTGTTTCGCCGTAGCGGAGGGCGGCGGCGGTAGTCGACGGCTGGTGGAAAGATGGGGAAGCAGATGTATCGACGATGGGGAAGAATGAAGAGGAAGGGTTCAGGGGCAAATTTGTCCGTGCAGTCAGTTTAGGGCGATAATTTTAAATTTTTAGGGCGTTAAATAGAAGTTCAGAAAGATATTGGCTAAATTGCAAGTTTGGTCACTTGAATTATTAGTAAATTTCATGTTAGCCACTATAATTATTTTATTCCATCTGTAGTCACTTAAATTAGGTTAACAGTTCAGGTTTGGTCATTGGCCGTTAGTCTCCGTTAACTTTTGCTGATGTGATGGTCAACTCTTATAGTTGACCGTTAAATGAGTGACGTAGCAATTAAAAAAATAATTAAAAATAATAAATAATTTTTAATAATTTCCACCTCATTATTACAATAATTAAAACAAAAAAATGTGGAAGGAAAAAGAAAACCATTGGCTACCTACATCGGCGGCCATTGTTGGGCATCTTGTGGGGAAATCAAACCCACCGTTGGCCACACTTTCACGGTAACCCACCGCCGGCCATTGTTGTCCCTCAGGTCGCCACCGATGACCCTGTACGTCACGGAGCGGCCGGATTCCACCTTCTCTATCTTCTCCGTCGATTCCTTCACGTAGCTCTGCACAGCTGCACGACACACAACAAAAAACAGTTTGGAGAGGCAGAGGAATTGGTTTTTAGCTACCAATTGAATGAATGGAATTACCAGGTCCGAGCTGGAAGAGTCGGATGTAAGCCCAATTCCCGTAGGTCACTAGGGAATAATTGTGGGCCAAGTGTAATTATCACTTAATGGTTTAATATATAAGGTAAATCCTATATTCATTAGGTTAATGAAAAGGTAAATTCCTAATATACCCTGATGGTGGGTCTATATAAAAAAGCTCTAGGATTGGTCCTCTCTCAACCCATAACGTAGAATTTCTTAGCCGTCATAGAAATCTCTATACCTAAAACCTAAAGGGGTCAAGAGGGAGAAACTCAATTCGGTGATTACTACTCAAGCCGCCACCGCTCTTGTCATGGATCGAGGTAGGTTTCCTTGACCTATTACCGATTCGTGAAATCATCTAATTCTAAGATCCATGCTATTATGATTTATGTTTACATCGGATGCTGCCAGGCTGCCATCGCCATGGATGTACTTGGCAACCGAAAGCATATGAGGGTTAATGTTGCTGATGACGTCGTTGTCTCTGTACATCTCTCATGCTCTCTGGGCTCCCATGTTCAGTTCCACTTCTCCTCTCAAGCTCTGCATCTCTCTCTGTCTCTATCTCTGTCTGAAGTTGTGGGTTTTAGTTTGGAGTGAAGAATGAGAAAAGGAGAGGGCTTTATATAGAGGGAGGAGTGCTTTTCTGCAATCAGACAAGTTGATGATAGATATTATTAAATCAGAAAGACAGTAATCACCCGCAATTCTCTGCTCCCGCTACGACTCTGCAGATTAAAGGGAGCAAATTCCATCTCCATCTCGAGCTAGCTAGCTAGGTAGTCGTAATAAGAAGAAGCATATATATGGGCCCAAAGCTACTCAGGGGATCGGAAGGCCGCCCTTTTGCACAGTGGAACAATACAAGAGATCAGGTGATGAGATATGCATCTTCTAGCTTCTTGTTTTGCTTTTTGTTTGGTTTCGTATGTCGTTGTGTTCCATTGGATCTGGGCCTGACGACGGAGTTCTCCATATGATGAAGCCCGCCGCCGGTGGCAAAAAATGGAGTTCTGCTGTCACTTGTTGTTGTTGTTGCTGTCGTAAAAGCCTAGGGTTGAGTTACCGTGCAAGTGTGGCCGGCGGTGGGTTTGATTTTCCCAGAAGATGCCCAACAATGGCCGCCGATGTAGGTAGCCAATGGTTTTCTTTTTCCTTCCACATTTTGTTGTTTTAATTATTGTAATAATGAGGTGGAAATTATTAAAAAAATATTTTTTTATTATTTTGTTATTTTTTTAATTGCCACGTCACTCATTTAACGGCCAACTATAAGAGTTGACCGCCACATCAGCAAAAGTTAACGGAGACTAACGGCCAGTGACCAAACTTGAACTGTTAACCTAATTTAAGTGACTACGGATGGAATAAAGTAATTCTAGTGGCTAACGTGAAATTTACTAGTAATTCAAGTGACCAAACTTGCAATTTAACCAAAAGATATTACAGGACGAGTCACTCGACAACAAGTCAGAAGCTGGGCCCAGATTTGGCATGTTTAACCAGAGTTTCAGTCCCAGATTTTTTGGTCCATTTGAGTTGGATCCTGGGCCGACACCCCTAATTCAGAAGCCGAGCCCGATCTTCTCTTACTGTCTATTGCTGCGAGGGAAGTGTTACTTAAATCTGTGGCTGCGGCTCTTCCTATATATACTATGTCTTGCTTTTGGTTACCTGCAGATTCATCCGACGCTTGAATGTCCATATGGCTCGTTTCTGGTGGGGGGCGGTTCAAGGACAGCGTCGAGTTCATTGGATAGCATGGAAATCTCTTTGTGGCAGTAAACATGAAGGTGGATTGGGATTCCGTAATTTTGGTTGCTTCAATTAGGCGTTATTGGCTAAAGTTGCATGGCGTATCCTCACTGAGCCGGCCTCTCTTTTGGCTCGTATTCTTAAAGGGCGTTATTTTGCTGGTCATCATAATTTGCTGGATGCCTCGTGTGGCTCAAATCCGTCGTGGGACTGGCGAAGTATCCTCCATGGTCGAGATTTACTTTCTCGTGGGTTGCGTTGGCAGGTAGGTAATGGTTTTTCCATACGGGTGTTTGAAGATGCTTGGTTACCCACGTCTCCGTCGTCGATTCCTTCTCGTAGACCTGGTGCCCCTGCTTCTTCCCCGTTTGTTTCGGCGTTGATTGATCCGGGATCTTGCACTTGGAATATGGCAGCCTTGCGTCTGTTTTTCAGTGCTGATACTGTCAAGCTCATCTCTTCTATTCCTCTTCCGCAAATCCAAATCCCGGATAAGTTGATATGGCATTTTGAGCCATCAGATGTATTCCAGGTTCGGTCAGCTTATCATCTTGCTTTTCAATGCTATCGTTCTGGAGTTGGTAGGCCTCATGTAAATCAAATGGACCATGATATGTAGCTTTGGTTGTGGAATTTGAAATTGCCACCAAAGCTTAAATTTTTTGTTTGGCAATGTCTTAATCGGATACTGCCAACTAGGGAGTCCTTATCTCTCCAGGGTCTTGATATAATCCCGATTTTTCCGGTTTGTGGTCGGAAGGTGGAATCGTTAGAACATCTGTTTTTTAATTGTTCATTTGCTCGAAAATTGTGGAGCTTGGTTGGTTTTCGTTCACAGCTTGCAGGTTGGGATAAGCGTTCATTTGCAGGTATGGTTCGGGAGGTGCTTTTTCATAAGAGCGGGAGGGTGGATAATTATTATTTTAACCTGCAAGTTATATCCATGTTTTGGCGTATTTGGAAGAACAGGTGTATGGTTCTTTTTGATCAGCAACAGATCTGCTTGGAGTCAAAGGCGGCGGAGTGGCGTCATCAGGTGAATGAAATTGAGTCTGCCTTCTTGTCCGCATCTCTTTCCCCGGCCATCCCGCTTCGATCTTCTGTTCCTACAGGATCAGCGTTTCCGCATGATGTTCATCAATTCCATACTTCTTTCGACGGTGCCACTGGGAGGGGGGATGCAGGTGCGGCAGCGTATGTGATTGGGGACGGTTCGTCTGATGCAGGGATGGTGTTTCCAATTGCAGCTGCAGCAACCATTTATGCAGGGATTAAAGATGCTCATGTTTTGGAGACCCTAGCTCTTCGGGATTGTCTCAAGGAATGCAGCACAAGACAGCTCACATCGCTTCTTATTACGGGCGACGCGAAGGTTATCCTGGATAAATGTTTGGCAGGGGATTTCAATGATTCTAAGGTTGGCGCAATTTTGCGTGAGATCAAAGCCTTGTTGGCTGGTTTTGGGGGGTATTGTGATCTACGTTTCGTAGGTCGTCATAGGAACAGGGAGGCTCATTTAGTAGCCAAAAAGTCCTTGAGTTTATCGCCTCGGGTCCTGTCGAGGTTCGACTATGTGTCTTGGTTACGTAGTTTGTAATTGACGGAGTGTGGATCTTATCTCCATCTCGTTTGAGATCGGTTGAATGGCAAAAAAAAAAATGTTAAAGATGAGAGCTGTGGCCTGTGTGTTCCATCACTTGATCTTCAATTCATGGAGGATATCGATACTAGGGTTAGTATGGCTTCTTTAGATTTCTGATATGGCAAGCCTTCAACAACCAATAAAAAGGTAAAATATACATTGAATTCTGTAAGAACAAACTCAAATCCAACTTGGAGGCAGCTACCACGCGTACATGAGTGCCCACTGGTACACGAACATAGTTGCGATTTGCGAATAACATGAAGAGGTTTCAGGCCATCTGGTTTCCTTGTGGGACTCATGAATCCTTCTCTGCCATTAAAACCCACGCCCACTGGTACACGAACATCGTCATTTGCCTTCCTGTATATATGCCTGACCGTCTTCACCTGCATGCACTAGCTGTGTCTTCTAGCAGCAAACCATGAAGCCCAAGCTTGGACGGATGGACACCAAAGAAAGAGAATGTATCAGCTCAATTTTGCAGTTTCTTCTTTTCCATCACAGCTAGAAGGAGAATTATAGTCGTGTCGCTGTGATTACCCTTATCATGTCATCATTCAATTCGTTCATTGCACTGATTGACCTTCAACTACCTCCGTACCCTTCTCACTGTCCTAACTTGAACAATGACCCCCACTCTGCCCTCCACGCCACCATCTAGCAGGGCTATATATACCGTCTATTCGCTATAGATCGATATTCACGACTTACTTTCACTATTAAGCTGACGTTTGACAATAAACATGAGTCTAAACTCTAAAGGCACAATAATAAAAGCAGTCTAGTGAAACAGTAAATGAGATGTTGGGGGTTTTATTTCTTTCAATGTTTCTAAATCAGCTACTCATAATTAAGGTAAAATCCATACGGGTGGAGGCCAAATCAAAGTATGTTTGTATAAGTTCGAAGAGAGAATGGATTCAACAGAACCGTTGCTAAGATTGTAAATGCCCATATCATGACCTCCAAACCTCCGTCTTCTGTGTCCACTTGAATGATCATCTGTAAAGTAGATGCAATTCGATTTGAATCCCGGATAATCTTTGGTAGAGCGACATATAGGAGCATTAAAACCCAGGAAGAAGGCGAAATCACCAATGTCACGGACATGCTCCCATTGGTGTGTATCTTCATTGAGCCTGTAAACCATGAAACCTGTCGTCCAATAGTTCTGAGTTCCAAAGCTTTCCACCTCACCATCTGAGTCGAGATCAGTTAAGTAAACTATACCCAACGGATCAAGTTGTCTGTCTTCATCGCTCACATCACGATCATCGACTTCTCTGTGTTGATCATCATCGACGTAATTCTCATCATCGACATAATCATCATTATAGACATAATCCTCATCGTCATCGACAAAATCCTCCTCCTCATCAGCAGCAGCATTATCATTTCTTTCATAGCCATAGGATCTGGTAACCATCATCAACTCATCTGCTGGACCAACGAGCAAGTAGAAAGTATTAGTGACAATATCAACATCTGCAGCCAAAAAGGACATCCTGGGGGCATCATCATTGGATAGATCACAACACAGCACCTTGCCCTTGGTGTCCACAGCATAGAATTGGTTCCTCCAGAACACAGTGTTCCTGAAGCAAATCGATGGGTGGCCATCGGGATTGGGAATCAATGTCCATTTGTCCGCTCCGGGCTTGCAGAAAGCTAACCGTGTATTACTGTTATTCCGGATGGCCAGGATAATGCAGTCATCCTTTGAAGTAGCGGGATCAGCTGACATTACAACCCTCTCCATGTACATGGACTCCAAATATCTCTTGCCTGCTCCTATTTTCCAGCCGTTGGGATACTGGACCAAATACTCATGGCCAACTCGTTCCGGGTTATACTCCAACATGTCCGAAAACGATGAAATGGGAGGGAGCGCGATCTGCTTCCCAGTGAGGGGGTTTAGTAACAGAGGGATGTGCTGCAACATAAACAGCCATCCGAATGCTGATCCGCGACAGTAGATTTTCTCGAAGCCTTCCACAAAATCAATGTGGTGGTATCGGTTGCCCGCCATGTCCAGGAAAAGACGGCATTGCAAGCCTTGTTCCTGGATGCCGCAACCACAATCAGCATCTTCGCAGTCACTGCAATTGCTACTGCTGCCGCAGTAGGGTAACATCAGCAACGGCGAAAGAGATGATTGATTGAACAATATAGGCTGCATCTCTGCCAATTGTTTCCTCCATCTTTTACAAACTGCTCGAAAGCGGATTCGGTGTCGTAATTTAATCAACCTTTGGTCGACTATAGCCAATAGCTCCCCGGGCAACTCACTCCAAGCATAACCCTCCTCTGCTTCTTCTTCTTCTGCTCTGTCTTGTTTTCCCCTCATCATCATGTTCGCCGGCTTCAAACCTTACGCTAGATTGGATGGCTGATTCAGTGGGAACCTTGACCCAATTTCAAAAGATGCCGGAATCTGGAATACATCAAAGTCAGTTCATTTATATATATTTGTTGCTATCCGAATCCGAAACAGAAGAGGCAGAGTAGGGTAGCAACTCCTCCTAATCGGAGGAGGAAAAAGGATTTAACCACCCATAGAAAACCATTAACACGACAAAAACACCAGCACGGCTATGAAAAGGGTAAAATCAAATCAAATCAAATTTGAAATGTTTGAATGAATTACCTCGTTTCATCCACGCAGCTTTAGCTACACAAAGATGGGTCGCTCTGTCGTCTCTCTCAATGTCTCCTTGCGCAAAATTGACTCCGGCCATCAATCTCTAGGCTTTCCTCGACGGATCATCTCAACCCAGGCCCTGGGAAACTGATGAAGTTTTATCCTCTCTCCCTCCCTCTCAAGGCCGTCTCAGATCTGGGCCCAGATTTGGCATGTTTAACCAGAGTTTCAGTCCCAGATTTTTGGGTCAATTTGAGTTGGATCATGGGCCGACACCCCTAATTCAGAAGCTGGGCCCGATCTTCTCTTACTGTCTAGGTAATGTTAAAGATTAGGGATGACAATGGGTCGGGTTGGGTCGGTTTTGCCAAACCCAAACTCATGGGTTTATCCGTGAAAAAACCCGGGGTAAAACCCACTGGGTTTGAAAAACTCAAACCCAACCCAACCCGCTGGGTATCCGTGGGTTCATGGGTACCCACGGGTTTTTGTCGTAAAAAAATTACAATAACAAGTTCCTATCAAAATTAAAATCAAATATCAATCTCTCAATACAAATTATCCATATATAAAACACCATTCTAGAAAATTCAAGCAAATCACAAATTAACTATACAATTATACAAATTGTTCAACACCAATCTAGAAAACTCAAGAAAATTGAAGCAAATCACAAATTATCCATAAATAACATGATTAATTGAAAGCTTCTTCCTTTCAATTAAGTTTCTTCACTCTCCACTCGATAACATCAACTTCATTCTACACAATTTGAAAGAAAAAATTAGACATGTCTCCACAAACATAAATAAGATTATTGTTTAGAATATTAAATATACCGAGAAAATTAACTATATAGGTGTGAGCGGGTACCCATGGGTCGGGTTTACCTAAACCCAAACTCAACCCAACCCGGTGAATAGTGAACGGGTTTAAACCCAAACCCGGCCCAAAACCCGTCAACACGGATTTTACCCGCGTTGACCGGGTTGGGTACCCGTGGGTTCGGGTTTTGTTGCCATCCCTATTAAAGATGAGAGTTGTGGCCTGTGTGTTCCATCACTTGATCTTCATGGAGGATATCGATACTATTGGTACTAGGGTTAGTGAGGCTTCTTTAGATTTCTGATATGGCAAGCCTTCAACAACCAAAAAAAAAGGGTAAAATATACATTGAATTCTGTAAGAACAAACTCAAATCCAACTTGGAGGCAGCTACCACGCGTACATAAGTGCCCACTGGTACACGAACATAGTTGCGATTTGCGAATAACATGAAGAGAGTTTCAGGCCATCTGGTTTCCTTGTGGGACTCGATGAATCCGTCTCTGCCATTAAATCCCACGCCTTGTGTCAATGGAAATTGGAAACGACGTCTATGATGTAGGAGGCTTACCAGGTTTCTGATGATAGTCAAAAGAAAAGCCTAAATAGAGTCATGGAACTCCTCACCAAATGCTGATTCAGTTTACACTGGTGAAAACTATTCTGTGAACTGGCCTTCTGGGAGCAAGTTGAGAGTTGCCTACTTACATGAAAGAGAAACAAAAGCAAATAACAATACTTTTCATTGTTGGATTATCATTTCTTCAATAGTCATCTTACATTAACAAATGATAGCTCAAAAAATTGGGGGAGAGGCTCAAAAATCCCCAGAAAATAATAAGAAAAAAGCAGACGGCCAGATACAAACTCATTTGAAGACTAGGAACGCACAAGTAAAAGTAATAAATTAAGCCCGAAAATAGTAAGTTCGAAAGCTTTCGTTGTCATCATCAGCCATTAATCCCCCCGGCACTCAAGGTCGCGATCTCCTGCTCCTGTCATGTCGAACTCAAGCGGGTCAATGCTGTACTCAACTCGAGCTCACCACTTTTTCGAAGAACCTCTCCACCCACCGCCGGAACCACCCCGACCGCCACCTCCTCTGCCTCCGCCGCCACCACCTCTGCCACCAAATCTGAACCCACCACCACCCTGGCCACCATACCCGCGGCCTCCACCTCCACCTCCACCGCCAAATCTTGGCCTGGACTGGTCTCTTTCTTGTAGGGGAGGCAATGTCTTCACCACCTCCAAGCTCACGTTAGCTGCATTTTCCGCCCCAGCAAGGAAAGTGTCAACATCCTCCGCTGCCACATCAAAGACGGCACCTTGCCCATCAAGTGTGAGTGAAAACCCCTTCACCGACTCGACCTTAGCCTCCGGCAAGAATCTCTTCAGCGTACTATAAGCATACCTGACAGCCCAATTCATAAACCAGATGTACAAGTCAGCCAATCAAACAAAAAGAAAGAGAACCAAGATAGTTTATCATTCGAAACTTGCATAGAAAGAAAAGACTTAAAGAAGTAGTGCTCACGATTGAGAATAGAATGGTTTTCCGGCCTCAAGAAGAAGAGTAACATGGTTCTCCATGGAACTCAGAAGTGATCTAGTCTTGATCTCGGTATAACCCTGCAAGATGACAATTCAAACCATCGTATCAGCAGAAATGGAATGACGAATCCAAGCTGACCGACCTTACTCAAAATGAGAAGTATCCAGAACCAAGGCAAATACTTACAGAAGCCTTTGCAAGTGCTTTAGCAAGGAGATCCACAGCTGACATACCAGAAGAATTCAATAGTTCCTCAGCTGCAGCCTTAAATGCAGGGATCACACTGCAAAACAGCTAACAACCTTCAGCAAAAAAACAAAAAACAAAAACAAAAACAGAAGAATTGTGCAGTCACAAAGAAAAGAAAGAACAAGAATAATACCTATCTGAAACCTTGGTTATCGTCTGAGCTGCCTGTAGACCCACAGATTGGGCAATATCAGCAGCTTGAGGTGCAGCTACATGTTCAAATTTTATACCAGCTTCCCTCTGTATCTTGGAAATGTTGGCCCTTCTAGGATCAAAGAGCATCACAGCTACCCCAGAATTGCCTTCGAAGAGATAAAAAAAAAATGTCAGTTTCGTTATATGCAGACTGAGGAACAGTAGTGTAAACCATATCAACAGTTAAATAGATACCTGCTCTTCCTGTACGTCCTGATCGATGAATATAAGCTTCAACATCGCGTGGAGGTTCACACTAGAGATATAGAGATCAAAATTAGTTTGTTCGCCATTCGAGGTAATATTAAGCTTTACAATATTTACACATAAACTTCCATGAAAACCTGGCATACCTGGATGATCAATTGAACATCATTGATATCCAATCCCCTTGCAGCCACATTGGTTGCAACAAGTGTCATGAACTTGCCAGACTTAAACCCAGAAAGAGTCACCTAAAAGAATCAGCAATGAAATTAGCAAAGAAAATGAGGATTCCATTAATTGATTCTGTGTTTCTTCAGGATTCTATATGACCCAAGTCTAGTGTTGCATCATCTTTGTTCATATGAGATAACAAGAAAGTCTTATAATACATACTACTTCCAGAATAAGTTACCATAAACGAGCACAAATTACCTCTCGTTGAGATTGTTGTATGTCACCATGCAAAGGACGAGCCCCTGGCAATAACCCCGCAAGTTGATTAGCAGTATCCTTCTTCTCAGTGAAAATGATAGTACGGCCACCACTGAAACAACAAACACTCGCTGTCAGTTACAATTATAAGAATATGAAAAACTATCAAGGATGGAATAAGAAACAAAGAAAACACTATTGTACATAACCCACCTGCTGTAACAGCGGATGACATCAGGGATCAACTGAGGTATAGCCGATGCAGAACATGGAAGGACGATGTGTCTTACATTGGTACTAGCCTTCATTTTCTCATTACCAACAAGATCTATGGTTTTCTTGGACGGTTTAAGGAACTTCGACGCAATCTACAAGTGCACAGCAACAATTCCAGTCATGAAGAGAATCAAGAGTTAAGTTACTGGCAGCTTCTAAATAATCAATTTACAAAGCATTAGAATCAACTATCATGGGTAAGAAACTAACATGTTTAACCCATTCAGGCAGGGTAGCACTGAACAGAAGTGTCTGGACTTTAGTGACATCTTCCACTTTTCCTGCAAGTCATGTACATACAGTTAATTCCCATATCTCATCACTTATCATAACAAACGTTAAAAAAAGCTTCAAAATCCTAGGAGCAGCTGAAATTGAATTTCAAATTACACAATTCTGATCACTAGTACTAAGAACATCGACAAACAAATAGTACCTAGGATAAGCTCCACATCCTCTACAAACCCCATTCTAAGCATTTCATCAGCTTCATCAAGGACCCGGAATACCAAGGAGCTAAAATTGATATTGCCCCGCTCAATGTGATCCTGTGGATATTTGCATTTAAGTGATTGTCAGTAAGACCATCCACATAAAAATTAGAACTCTTTCAAGACTGAAGGAGGTCAGCTATACCTTAATGCGCCCAGGTGTTCCAACCACTATATCCACCCCTCTTTTTAAACTGGATTCTTGGGGGTTGTAAGGAGAACCACCGTATAAACAGCAAGATGTCAAACCCATTGCCTCGCCATAGACCTTAAAGTCCTCAAAAACCTGAAACCAGAGGCAGGGGAATCAGCAAAGTACTCATTTACATGAGCTTGGATCACTGCAGCCAACTGCCTCTATTTTTACCTGAACGGCCAACTCCCTCGTAGGTAGAAGGACAAGAACACTCGGTGGCCTGCCATACCCCATCTTCCTGGAAGCTTTCGCACGCCCGTTAACTAGAGACTCCAATAGGGGCAATATAAAAGCAAGCGTCTTTCCCTGCAGTAATGCACCATTCCAATTAATTAGTATACAAACAATCTCATAAGTAAGCTCTAAAAACAATGTTCTGAAGTGTTAGCAAAGCAGAATAATGAAAAGGTCGAAAATTTCACCTGGCCAGTACGAGCCCTGCCGACCAAATCACAACCATCGAAGACATCATCAAACGTTCTCGCCTGAATAGGGAACAACGCCTCGATCCCCCTGGACTTGAGCTTCATCTTCAGCGGCTCCGATATGCGGAAATTGGTCACGGCGTTAGGATCCTCCGGCTTCATCTCCTCGACCTCACCGTCCTCTTCTTCCTCCTCCCCGACGCCGGAAACCTTCGCCTTCTTACTCTTCTTATCCGAATTCAAATTCACCGGCTCGCCCAGCTCCGAGCTCGTCTCACTCCTCTCCTCCTCATCACTCTCGATCTCCGCAGCCTTCCTCTTCTTTTTCTCCTTCTTCTTCTTCTCCTTCTTCTCCGAATACCCGTCCTCTTCCTGATCAGAGACCTTCGAGCTCTTCTTCTTACTCTTCACCGACTCGGATTCCAAGCCGTCGAGAGCGATTTTCTTCATTCTCTTCTCCTTCTTGTCAGCGGACTGGTTCACCATTGCAATCGAAGGCATGGCACAGCAGAAGGAAGGAATGAGCTGAAATATCGGCGAACGGTGAACGAATCAAAAGGGGGAGGCGAGGTGTTGGCGGCGCCTCTATAGCGTTTTCTCCTGCTGCCGACGAGAGGATTTCGTGGCAGTTAATTGCAGGGAGCAGGAGAGAAACGGAAAAGGAGGAAGAAGGGGTTAGGGTTTTTGGTTTTATGCTTTGGCGGTGGGAGGTTTGGGCCGTCGGATGGTCAAACCCTAGAAGTTCGCGTTGGTTGCCCGTTGGATCTACGATCTATTGGGCTTTTCAGAACACTTGCCGTTTGGCGGAATGAAAATATCTGAGTTTAGCGCCTCCACGTCAGCAGCTGTGGGGCCCACTGAAAATATCTGTTCTAAGAGCATCAGATTGGTATTGCATTCTCAATTGCAAAATGATATGGTATAAGTGTTTGCAATTGCAAAACTAATTACATTGATGTGACTACCAATTGCATATTTGCAAGCTTGCAACAAATGCAATTCCATATGCAAGTAAAAAAAGCCTACAAAAAAGGGAATTTTTTTATTTTATATGATTTTCTTTTATCTTTTACTTAATTTTCTATAATTTAAACATAATATTTAATTACATTTGCAATTGCAAGTTAATTGCATTGATGTAGGTGAATGAAATGAATGTGATGTGGATTGCAAAAAATTTGAGTTGAAAATAAAAAACATAAATGCAATTTCTTTTACAATTGCATTGATAGAGATGCTCTAACTTTCACTTTTAACTTTTAAGACACCTCTCAAACAAGAAAACGGGTATTTGGGTATACTCATACACGTCCCTTTTTTTAGGGTTACGGGTACTCAAATATAGGGGTGGGCAACGGGAAACGGGTATTTGGGTATACCCGTACCCATCCCGTTTTTTAAGGGTTACGGGTACCCGTATTACCCGTAATATTATAAATGGATGGGACTTGGGATTGTACATTCCTAATATGGGTACCCGCGGGTTACCCGCAAATACCCGTTTGGGTAATGTGGGTACCCGTTTTATCCATTTGCGAACTCTAATCCATATAAAGGGAATGTCCACTTCGCCACAAAGATGAAACTTTTCTTAGTAAAGAAACAAAAACGCTATGTGAACATAATACTTGTAGTCTGCACTCTGCAGTGACATGCAGCCTAAACTCATCCCTATCCAAGAAGTATCATAGATTATTTTCATAGTTCAAAGTAGTGCATCCCTGGTAACTAACTGGCTATCATGAGAAAACTTAGTATCTATGTCTTTAATCCATGTATAACAGAGAAATGCAAAGGAGTTGGAAGATCAGATATCAAATCAGATAACAGTTACTCCCTTTTGTTAAATGAAACTTCTTATTTGATAATTTGGTGCTTAGAATGATTTATTTCTATGCGTTGTGATTGTTCATGATTTGTGTTGAATGAAACTTCTTATTTGATAATTTGGTGCTTAGAATGATTTATTTCTATGCGTTGTGATTGTTCATGATTTGTGTCTTGTGATTGTTAAGCAAGTACAAGTTAAGTTTAAACTTTTGTTAAAATTTGAATGGTTTAAACTTTGGGTATTTATGGGTAGTATGGGTACCCGTTATCCGTCCCGTACGGGTAATGGGTACCCGTTTAAAACGGGACGGGTATCCCGTCCCGTCCCGTTGCCCACCCCTACTCAAATATTCGTTATATTTATTGTGGGATTGGATTTGGGATTGTAATTTCAATATTGGGTACCCGCGGGTTACCCGCTACCCGTTTGGGTAATTTGGGTACCCGTTATACCCAATAACATTACACCAAATCTGATTTCTAAAATTAGTTCCCAATACCCTATACATCCAACTAGGGGTGGGCAACGGAAAACGGGTATTTGGGTATACCCATACACATCCCTTTTTTTAGGGTTACGGGTACTCAAATATCCGTTATATTTATTGTGGGATGGGATTTGGGATTGTAATTTCAATATTGGGTACCCGCTAATACCCGTTTTGGTAATTTGGGTACCCGTTATACCCAATCACATTACACCAAATCTGATTTCTAAAATCAGTTCCCAATACCCTATACACATAAACCCAGCCCAGAATCCCGAGCCCAACCTAGCGTCTAGGCCCATCTCCTCTCACCTCTCCCTCACTCGGCGGCGGCGACTACTCGTGAGCCTGAGAGACAGAGACAGACTCTCCCTCTCTCGCGATCGCGGCTCGCAGCAGCAGACCTAGAGCAGAGCAAGATGAATCCCGACGGCGCCGGCCGCTCCTCTCCTCTAGATCCCTGCCCCGACACCCGTCACCCTCAAATCCTCTTCTCTGGCTCTCCCTATATTCTGAATCTGCATTCCGAATCCCGATGCGTCGGCCGCTCCTTCTCCTATTCTCCTGAGGCCGACAGCCATAGCATCTGGATTGTCATCACTTTCAGAGTACTCGTTGCGTGCTGCTGCTGAGCTACCCAGTTCTCATCAGCTTTCCAACTTCTTCTTGTGGACATTGGGGGTTCTTTTTTATTTGTGGCCAATGGGTATGGGTTCTTATTGTGGACAGTGGGGGTTCTTTTGCATTTGTGAGCAGTGAGTGACTGTCGATTATGGAAATGGACAGCTAATTTTTTTTTTCATTTGTGGAAAGCAAATCAGCGGGTTTTAACGGGTATAAACGGGTACCCGTTATCCGTCCCGTACGGGTAATGTGTACTCGTTACCCGTATGGGTTTGGGACTTGGGATAGACTTTACTCTTCAAACGAGATTGGGTACCCGTTTCAAATGGAACGGGTATCCCGTCCGTCCCGTTGTCCACCCCTACATCCAACTTAAGCTTGATTCAACCACAGCCATATCCATCATGAAAAAATGCGGGCATGACAGCCACCACTATGGTCTCCTTGCCCAACAAGTTCAACATCTGTTGAATCGTTATTGGAGGGTTCGAATTTCCCATGTACACAGATAATGTAATTTTGCGACTCATTACTTAACTAGTAAAGATAATTGTGTGGATTTTGGTATGCGTCTATTCGATGTGAACAATTCGTGTCTTAATTAGGGATCGCAATAAAACCAAAACCCTCGGGTACACTAACCGACCCAATTCGGTGAACGCGTGTAAACCCGTATTGACGGGTTTTGGGCCGGGGTTCAAGTTTAAACCCGTAATATCATTCACGGGTTGGGTTGGATTTGAGTTTAGGTATACTCGCCCCATGGGTACCCGCCCACATCCATATAATTCATTTTTCCGATATATTAGTGATATATCTTTTTTTAAACAACTAATCTTCTTTATGTTTGTAGAGACATGTCTAATTTGTTCTTTCTAATTGTGTAGAATGAAGTTGATGTTATGGATTGGAGAGTGAATAAGCTGAGTTGACAAGGAGGAATAATCTTTAAATTAATCATGTTGTTTATAGATGTTTATCTTCAATTTTGAACAATTTGTATAGACAATTTGCTGCTTGCTTGTATGCTCTAGATTGGCATTTTTTGTATGGAGAATTTGTATGAGAAAATTGATGTTAGACTTTTATTTTGAAAGAAACTTGTTATTGTAAACTTTTACCACAAAAGCTCACGGGTACCCATGAACCCGCGGACACCCAGCGGGTTGGGTTTGAGTTTTACCCTGGGTTTGGTTTTGGGTTTGGCAAAAACCGCCCCAACCCGACCTATTGCAATCCTTTTAATAGATGGATCCTTTTTATAATGTAATGGCCATTACCCAAACTAGGGATGACAATGGGTCAAGTCGAAGGTGGATAGTGCATATCTATTACCCTACCCAAAGTAGTTCGGGTTTTACCCATACCCATACAAGAAACGGGTAGAAAATTAAAATCATGCTCATACTCGTTAGGGTATTCACGGTTATCCATGAGTAATAATTTATCTTCATAAATCCAACCAATATGTTAACATTCACACGTATTCTCACATTACATAAGAGAAAAAACACGATAATTATTTATTCGAATGAAGAAAATTAATTAAAATAACACAATTTCATGAAAATATTATATTTATATACTAAATATAAAATATGTTAGAGAAAAATAATGATTATTTCTAGAAAAAAAATACATATACATATGTATAATTGGGCGGGTTCGGGTTAGATAGTGAGAAAATCATACCCACCCATTACCCGCAATATTCGGGTTTAAGTTTTACCCATACCCACTAAAAGTCATTCGGGTTCAGGTTTTACCCTACCCGATTAGGTCAGTTTTGGACGGATATACACGATTACAGATATTTTTGTCATCCCTAACCCAAACTTGTTTAGTCAGTACTAACACATAGGACGCATTAGCGTCTAGGGATGGCAATAAAATTCGAACCCACGGGTACCCACCCGTCCCAACCCGGTCAACGCGGGTAAAATTCATGTTGACGGGTTTTGTGTCGGGTTTGGGTTTAAACCCGTTCACTATTCACCGGGGTGGGTTTGGATTTAGGTAAACCCGCCCCATGGGTACCCGCACACACCCATATAATTAATTTTCTCGGTATATTTAATAGTCTAAACAACTAATCGTATTTATGTTTGTGGAGACATGTCTAATTTTTTCTTTTTAATTGTGTAGAATGAAGTTGATGTTATCGAGTGGAGAGTGAAGAAATTTAATTGAAAGGAAGAAGCTTTCAATTACTCATGTTATTTATGGATAATTTGTGATTTGTTTCAATTTTCTTGAGTTTTCTAGATTGATGTTGAACAATTTGTATAGTTAATTTGTGATTTGCTTGAATTTTCTAGAATGGTGTTTTATATATGAAAAATATGTATTGAGAGATTGATATTTGACTTTAATTTTAATAGGAACTTGTTGTTGTAAATTTATTACAACAAAAGCCCGTGAGTAACAATGAACCCGCGGATACCCAACGGGTTGGGTTTGAGTTTTTCAAACCCAGTAGATTTTACCCCGAATATTTTCACGGATAAACCCATAGGTTTGGGTTTGGCAAAACCTGACCCATTGCCATCCCTATTAGGGTCCAATCTTTCTACCAAAAGAGCAACAAGCCCAAAATATCCCGATTAATGATCTTGCAGTTCCTATATTTTATAAATTTTAACAGATGAGGACATTGGATTCTCTCTTACTTGGGCTAACATGATTACATGTGTTCATGGACCAAGTAATTGAAGTTCGAAGGGACTTCACTGATATGGGCGGCGGAGGGCAATAGATGATGAAGCTCATTGACAAATGAAAACGGGTATGTAGACTTCAGGAATGAAGTTATGATTTGTTTTCTGTTGTGGTTGTCCACACAAACTCGTAGATGAATGAAATCGACTTGGAAAGTTGATGTACGAGCAAGTAATTTATCACAGGCACCTTGGTAATTGGCACAACTGCACAAGTCTCTTTGTCCAGTAGAGGAAGTTGCCACCTTGTTCTCAGGCCGTCGCAGTCCTGAAGTGAAAAACTCACTCGAAAATTAGCTGCTGACAACATCAACAGAAATTATACACTGCGAATCACAAGAGTAAGATTTGCCATGAGAGTAAAAAGCTCCCCACTCCCCAGTAAATTTCACGGTGACATGGCCTAGTTCCCAGATGATGAGATGAACAAGTCAGGGAAAAGAAAGGCAAGATACTTATCAGAGAAATATACTCAACTTAAGTTTTACAGCTATGGTAGCAATCCTACTTACAATCCAGTACAGGTACACATACACCAACAGAGTTTTCCAACCCATGTTCATCATCCTGCAACCTCTCTAGCAATTAACACCGACTTAGGAGTACGTGTTAAGATGTGCTCTCCCACTCATAGCACAGCAGCACTACCAAAGAGCCACAGAATCACAAACACAAACCATCCCGGAATGCGCCTTGAACTTACAGAGGCAGCAGCAGCATTGCCACAAAAGTTGAAACCGTACCAAAGATCGCCAGGAATGTAGGTGTTGTAGTTGAAGGTCGCAGCCTTCGAATTGTAGCCGTAGATCTTCACACTCCCTGGCTTCCATCCATCCGGCCCACTCCTGTAAAGGTAAACATAGCAGATCTGGTACGCACAGGGTCCGGATATCTGAAAGGTGTCGGAGGAGCATCTCTCAAATGCCTTTGAAGCTGGATCATCGATCCTTGGAGCATAAATCTGAAATTGACAGTAAAAAATAACATCAGGTAAGATAACATATCTTGGTTCTATTAAGTTGCTGGTTCGAGCTGACGCTTTGCCTGAAGAAAGCTTTATCGTTTTCCCTATTTACAGTCTATCAGATCAATACAAGTCCTGCACAGCTTCCATTCACTGAATGCTTGCTAGCTTTCACATACCATAAACCAGCTAGCAATGCTTGTCCATTATCGGTAATCAAACAGAAAAAATTCAATAACTTCAGCATGAAATCAAAGATGTTTATGTTGGTAGCCGGGATCATAAGGCCGCCAAGCATCGGTCAATAACTGAAACAAAATCATTTTATCTCTTCAGAGAAGCTTCCAGGCATATGCCGGGATCAGGACAGTGAACCCTAATCTCTCTCAGAAAACATTTCAAAGGAGCTCCACACAAATGAGAGCTATCCATGCCGGTGAAACTCCAGGTTAAAGGAAGCTTCAGATTCAATGCAATGACACGGTCGCCAGTGTTCTCAGTACTGCCACAACGCCAAATGATTTCACTCGCGGATATCATTGCTCAACTAATTAGTAATTACACACAAATACTCCAAGAATCAAGAAATTGATCATCGCTTCTCCACTCAACCAAGTTCAAGCCTCAAATTTCAGAGGAAAATAGAAATCAAAGAGCGAGAGACTGTTCCCTGACCTGGTTGCCATAGGCGTCCCCGAAGGAGATACTGATTTGATCGCGAGTGTAAACCGGCGAAGAACAGCTCGTGGTTATATCCACCGTGTAAGAACAGCTCCCTACGTTCTTTTACCCCGCATTTCCCCAGACACAACAGGAAGTTCGATCAGCTTCTACGCTCGGCGAAAACGATTCAGATAACTAAGCATAAGAAGATCGGTACCTGAATCAAGCTGAGATTGAACGAGTCGATCGCATGAGGCTGAACGGTCGCGGTGGATTCGGCGGCAGCGCAAACGGAGACGAAGAAGACGAAGACGGAGAAGAGAAGGAGAGAAGAAAGAGGCGTGTCCATTTTCTTCTGCTGCTGCATCGATTGAAAGTGAGTGAGCGAGTACAACTGTCGAGGGGGAACGGTCTGGAGTTTTCGACGCAGAGAAATGTGCAAACGTGTAACGAGGAGAGTTATGCGGTGTGCTCAGCCTCACGGAGAGAGGTCTTGTGGAAGAAAGTAGGCGAAGAGAAATAGAGATTTCCATCGAAAAAATGGAAAGCTGGACTGGACCCGAGCCCTACGACTCTACGAGGCTTCGGCCCTTTCCGCCGAAGTAACTTCCTTATGATCCGTGAATGTTTGATGGTTCCGCCTCATCCTGAGTGGTTAGGAGATATTTCTCGTGCCACAACAACCCGTCTTCTCTGTTTGGATATCGATACACCATAAGATTAACTCTTCTTGTGTCATCCATGCAAGTATTGTTAGTACACATTTGATAGAGGTCTTCAACCATCGATCTGGTAGCGACCTTTATTTTCTGAAATTGCCACCGACGTAGGTGACCCCCTTTCCGCTCTCTTCTATGTAATCATTCCACCGTAACCCAAGCGTGAACTTTTGGAATGTCATCTGGAAAAGAAAAGAAAAAACAGTAGTTCAACTAATATCATAAAATCACAATTCACAATAAAAAGTAATACAAAAAAAAACTTACGAGTTAACGTTAACCGCAAAAACACTAGAGAAATATGGAGCTACAATAGAAAATTGAAAATGAAGAAGGAGAGGTGTGAAGTAGGGGTGGCTATTTTGACCGGGACCGGATTAAAAACCGGAAACCGGATCGTATAACCCGGATCGAGACCGGACCGGGACCGGATAGTAAACAATCCAATCCAATCTTTGGGCTTAGATTTGAGGTAAAAAACGAGATAAAGACCGGATAAGAGAGCTCAACGCCCAAAACTTAAGGGTAATTTGCATAAACGGTCACAAACCTTTGCACTTAGTACAAAACTTAACCAACTCCTCACCCTTTAAGGCCTTAGGCCACTCAAATCGCACAATCTCAATGTAAAATTAAGACCGAATTGGGACCGGACCGGATCAAAACCGGACCGGATCAAGACCAGACTGTATCCAATCCAATCTTCGGTCCTTATATTTTCAAAAAGACCGGACTGGACCGGATCAATTTGGGCCAATTTAACCGGACCAGACCGTATAGCCACCTCAAGTGTGAAGATAAGAAGTTTTCCCGTCTGCCTTTTATAGGCAAAATCATCAATGAAAACCGCACCTTAGAGGTGTGTTTTTCATCTGCCATGCAGCCCCATGTCTGTGAATCTGCATGGTTGCTGGTCTGGTGTCGGAAAATAATTGACACACAAACCGCACTTGGGGATGCGGTTTGTGTGGCAAAACCGCAACCCCAAGAACCGTACTTGAAGAAACAAACCGCATCTCCAAGGTGCGGTTTTGGTAGGCTCGGCCATAACCGCACCTCGGCCAAGCGGTTTATGTAGGTCAGACCTGAAACCGCTTGGCCAAGATGCAGTTTTGGCCCAGGAATATGGACCGCACCTTAGAGGTGCGGTTTATATATAAAACGCACCTCTAAGGTGCGGTCCATAAAAAAGGTGCTATTTTTGTAAATATTTTCGGCTAAGTGCTATTTTTGTAATTTTTTTTAATGTGCTATTTCTGGAAAATCCCCTTCTTCCCTCCTCCATGAAATTGTCATTCAAGGTACTACGGGTTAAAACCTTCCAAACCCTATAGGTTTTGAATGTAGATGTAATTGTGTTAGGGGTTTATGTATGGGTATGTTTGTTTTAGTGATTATATGCTTCATTTATGCTTAATTATGCTTGAGTTTGTCTCCCAACTCTTTATACTAGCCTACAACTGAGTTAACACTAGGTGAAAATTTTAGGATTGGACTAGGTAGATGAATAATCTCAGGGTTCCTTAGTGGATGTGGCGACCAAACCCCTGTTATAGGAATGTCGTCCTAAAACAATGCTATTGAGGTCGCACGCCATCTGATTGAAGCATCGTTCCAGCGGCGGATCCAGAACACAGAAGAGCATTGGGCCGCATTTCATTAAAAAATTAGAACCGTAATAAAGTATAATAATTTTTTTACAATATAAATTGTACACGACGGTATTTTTATTTTGCGAATGCATCATTAATGGAGTCCACATCCATACCAATAGTATACATTGTTTTAAATAAAATACTTTAGCAATCGGCTAGAAATTCATCGTTCATTTTGTTACGAAATCAGTTTTCATATGTTTCATTGTTGAAAAGGTTTTCCTTGTAGTAGTTGTTGATACGAACAACGTCAACACTAGATAAATCAATCGTGCATTGTGTGTCCATACCTATATCCACTAACTGCTTTAGTAAATTTTCAAGTGAACAAACCTCATATTTCTTATAGTCTTTTACGTTTTAGACTTTTAGAATTCTAGATTTCATTTTTTTTATAGAAAAATAGCCTTTGGAGCTAGAATTTCTAGGCTAAATTTATAGTAGTGATTTGAATATGTTAATCTGAATTCTTATTCTAGTTACACCCAATCTTATTATAAAATAACACTAGACCGAATAACTAAAATCGAAAAATTCATAAACACTATACTAACTTCGAATCCAGGGAAGGGATGGGCCGGGGCCCGGGGTAGCCACCCCTTGGATCCGCCGTTGCATCGTTCTAGTATGCATGACATGTTAAACCGATTGAGAGGAACTATGGGAGCTAACCCTGAAACGTAAAGTTAGACCGAAGTGACATTGGGTTGCAACTTGCAACCGAAACTTGAAAAACGTACTATTATTGGTTGGCTCTTGTCTTTTGTGGCGTGAGGCAGTCCACAAGTCCAACTATTTGCACACATCAGTTTGTTGGCCTGTCAAAATAAAAACTAGTCAGTTTGTTTTTAACTCGCTCTCCCCCCACCAACCATTCCCATGACCCAAAAGCTCTCTATAACCCATTGTTCCATTTAGCTGCGACGGACAATTAACAGAACGAAAGGACTTTCCCGTACTGAAACAATTCCCTTTCCGATCCCTCTTTATAGTAAAATGTTATATTTATAGCCCTCGATGTGATAGGTGAGCATTAAATACGACAAGATCGGATGTCAATCTCTCGTGGTAGCGCGTAATCATCTTTTTGTGAGACGCTTTAGCCACATCTCCAACAAATATGATTAGTCATATGAGGGAAGTACTCAATTCTCCATTTAAATTTTGACATGAAAAAGTATAATTCAACCATTGACATATTATATAGTTCGCGTTACGTTCTATTTCATTCGTTAATCAAGATCGATATCGAACAAATAATAGCCAATCGATGAACCCAAACCAGGGATAGAAGTTAGTTACCCCGCATCATTGTGTTTATAGAAAGAAGTTACTACTCTTTGTTGAAAAGGGACCACTGCCGGGAAAGGATATGAGAGAGGAAGAGATTCCGTTTTCCAGAAATTGCTTCTCTCCGCTCAGGCCCACCAAACCAATACCTTACCGCAGATTTGTTTGTTTCCTCGAGCCAGCTCCGTTTTATGCTTTTGCAGGTGAAGCCAAGCAAAACATTACCGCTCTCAATCAGCATGCAACTCGAGGAAAAGTGAAAAGCTTTACAAAAGAGCAGCTCTCTTTTTTGGAAAAACTAACAGCACCAGGGCCATGGCGGCTTATTTTATGTAATTGGTTGGTGGGTTGTTCGTGGGCTTCATATGCAGCAGAATGAAGTACACTCCTTTGATTGATTCCCAGAAAATTACAAGTACAGTATATCCCTCAACTAAGGGCTGTCACTCGGTCGGTTTCGGTTTAACCGAAAACCGAATTGCCGGTTATTCGTCAAACCGAGACCTCGACCAAAGCTACCGCCAACCGACCGTCCGTGAGCCTCGGTTAGCCGCAAACCGACCGACCGGTTTCCGGTTTCGACTCGGTTAGCCGGCCAACCGGAAACTAGCTTTAAAAAAAAAGCAACAAAAAATCTGCACCACACACTCCTAACCTAACCCCTCCGTTTCTCGATTCTTCGTCCCCTCCGTTTTCTCGATTCTTCTTCCCCTCCGTTTTCTCCCTACTCTCTCTCTCGATTCTCTTCTTCCTCTGGAAGGAAAATCGAACAACCAACTCCCTCGATTCTTCTTCCCAGACTATCTCTCTCCCTATTTTCGCCTCCTCCCTCGATTCTCTCTCTCGATTCTGCTGGTGTTGGCGGCGGGGTGACGGGGCTGAGGACCGGGGTGGAGTGAAACGACGTCGTGGTCTTCTCGCCGTCGTGGGAGTCGCAGGAGGTGCTCTGGACGAAGTAGGCCGGGCGGCGGGGAGATCTGGTCGGCGACGACGGCGCCAGGCTGGTAACCTCGAAGTCGGTTTTGGCGTGCAATTTTTTGGATTTTGTTTGGGGTAATGGGAATGAATGGGAAAGCTGGATGAAGCAGAGAGAAGCTTGTTCAGGTGGAGGAGGGAGCAAAATGGGTTTTATGGGAATAGGGGCAGTGAAGGGGAAGGCGGAAAATGGTGAGGGAGCTTCTTGTTCGGGTCCGTCGGAAGAGAAGAGGGTGGGTCCTGCCGTCGGGACCGTCGAAAGAGAAGAGGGTCGGGTCTCTAGGGGAAGGGGAAATGGGGAATGGATTTGGGATAGGGTTTGGTTGATTTGGGATTTGGGATTTGTTGGAAGAGAAGAGGGTCGGGTCTCTAGGGGGGGAAGATGGTTTTGGATGCGGCGTCGTTTAAGGAAAGGGCAGGGGGTCGGTTAGCCAGTTAACCGCCGGTTTCCGACCCCGGTTAGTCGGCTAACCGGCCCCCCAATTTGCTCTACCGTCAACCGACCGTGCTCTTCAGGTTCGGTTTTTCGGTTAGCCGAAAACCGGTCGATTTGGTTGAAACCGTCCGGTTAACTGCTGACCAGAAAACCGTCTGCCAGCCCTACCTCAACCCTTTGGCCTTGGGCTACTAATCATGCAACAAAAAAAAAATAAAAGGTAGTCTGACAACCTAAACTTTCTGGGTTGTTCAAAGAAACACAAAACTGTATGACAAAAAAAAAACACAAAACTCATCTCCCAGTTTGAAAATTATCCAAATGATTGGCGTAGTGAAATTGACGGTCCTAATGATAGTTACATAACAAAATTAGAAATTAGAATAAGAGATTAGACATCATAAAGCACCTAATTAGTTATCGTTAGTAACTAATCTTTCCCTAAAGAAATCAACTATCACGTATTTAACGAGACCATGGATATGTGGGGATGCCAGTGGTACTCCAGCCAGCGGATTACTCAGTTCGAGTCGACCCAGACAAATTGGATAAAATTTTATTGTTGATGGGTTTCAGATCATCCGATGTAGGTAAAAGTCGAGTCCGACACTTACGAGCAGAGTTGGAGGTTCGACCAATACCTTCATTGGCACGCGTCTAGCCCGAATATAGAGTTCCACGTGACGTCATTTTGAGTTCTAACTCTTTATTTTAGTATTAGTAATAGGATTGCATTAACCATTAGTACGCATTACACATAATCACAATTTGTAGGTGGTATTGGTCTTATGACAAAGTAGTTACTAGGATAATTGGGATAATATGATAATGTGATCTCATAGCTTCAGCTTCTTCTTAGCATAGCTCATAACCAGGAATTGCTGTGCCCCAATTTCAAATTTTCAATCATCTAGATGCAAAACCTCCATTGTTTACTTCAGCCTAGTCAAACTATAGAGTCTACCTAAAGAATTTATCAACCTACCAAGCATCACCGACACCACTTATATCAACCAGAAAAATAAGCCGATCTAGAAAAGCAAGCAAAGAAAGAACCCTACCAAACTCGTAGTCCCCATCACAATTCACAAACCTCATCAAGAATTCAGAACCATCCAATCCTCGTTACAGCAAACAAAACAAAAACCCACCCAATGGGCCAATATAAAATCATTGTAAAAAAAAAGGCCAATATAAAATCAAGGAATCAGCCAACTTATTAAAGTTAGCGGTGGCTATACCGGTTAAATTGGTGTGAATTAATTCGGTCTTCATTCAGTTTTTTCGAGAATATAAGGATAAAAGATTGAATTGGATACATTTCGGTCTTAATCTGATCCGATCCTAATTAAATCTTGATTTTAGATTGAGCTTGTGGAAATTTGAGTGGTCTGAGAAAGATTTCAGTGGCCTAAGACCTGAAAGGATGATGAGGTTAAATTTTGGGTGTTAGGTTCAGTTATCCGTTCTTTATCTAGTTTTCGGTCCGGAAACGATTTTTTACCTCAAATTTAGACCCAAATATTGGATTGAATTGTTTAGTATCCGATCCAACTCCGGTCTCAGTCCGGATTATAAGGTCCGATTTCGGGTAAAATTAAAAAGTTCGAACCACATAGCCAGCCTTAATTAAAGTACCAATCTCCATAATTTAATCTCATGCTCAACACATAATACAACAAAATTATTTTTGTACACACAACTGTAGTAACTCCCGATTCACCTTTCCGTCCGTTCAACTCTCCGGCACCGGCTCCGATCATCACCCCAAACGGAGAAGCCATGGCCTTTATGGCTTTCTCCCTTCCCTTCACTTTCCGGCAAAAAATCACGGACCCACCACCCGTTCCCCGGCCAAAAAGCAAAAACAGAGTATAGTGTACAACAAGAAAAAAAGTTAAAAAAGCTTTAAATGAATTTACCCAACCCGATCCACCGCCATTTGAAGAAATTGCCCAAAACTAACCTCAACTTCCTCCTACAATTTTACCACTTGTAACCCCTTTCCCTCTGCTCCTCGAACCTCCTCAACACCCCATCCACGGCGACGTCGAAGGCGTCCTTAATCGTCTCCAACCCATCGCTGTTCCTCGCGTACACCAGCTTGGGGATGTACTCGATCACCTTCTCCCGCATTCTCCTCACTTCGTCCCTGCTGTAACCGTCGAGAACTTTCCTAATCGATGTCCCGTTCTTGACCTCGTCGCGGTGGATGAAAACAGAGTAACTCTTCGGATCGTCTGGGAGGAACCACTCGTACTGGTAGTACGCCGTCCTCCGCCAGAAAACAACCGGGATTGCGCCGGCGATCATGCAATCGAAGATGGACCGGCGCGTGAAGCTGTCCCCGCGCGGCTGGAGGCAGAAATCAGAGTCGAGAAACGTTTCGAGGATGGCGGAGGTGCCGTTCGCGCAGCGGGACCCGCCGCAGTCGACGACGCGGCAGGCGTCCGACTCGTTGAGGCAGTGGCGGAGGAGGACGCCGCGGAAGTCGTTTTTAAACGAGTGGCGCGTGGCTCCGGCGAAGGAGAAGAGCGTGGGGCGGTTCCGCTCCCGGACGAATTTCTGCCACCGGAGGACGTCGGCGTCGGATCTCGGGTGGAATCCCGTGGGGTAAGGGACGCCGACGTCGAAGTAGTCCCAGGGGTTCCGCTCGATGAGGAGGCGCGTGATGTTTCTCATCCCCGGCAGGTAGATGCAGCTCGACCCCCAGTCTTGATCGGCGGAGCGGCGGAAATCCCATGTGATCCGGCCCATGGTGATGAAGTGATCCCAGCCGTTGGATCTCTGGAACTGCGGCTGGGATTTCACCCAGCTCAGCATCGCCTCGCAGTGCCGGTCCCGGTCCTTGGGGCTGAAATTCTGCCACAGGAATCTCCCCACTGCCAAACCGGCGTAGAACGGGATGTAAAACGCCGTCGCATTGCCCGGCTCGGCGGTCCGGCACCTGTGCTTCATCATCCTGTTGTGGAAGACGATCTCCGACACGAATTGATCGGTCCAGAACCACGCCGGCGCCAAATCCTCCGGCACGATGCCGGAAACTCCCGCCGCCGCCTGCTGCCCGAACCCGTCGTTGGCCAGGGAGTCGCACCGCGAGCTCCACGGGTTCAATTTCTCGCAATTCTCGATCAATTCGGTGTTCAAGCTGCTCGGGAGATCGTAAACGTAGACGTACCCTTGCTCGCAGCGATGCGAGTAAGTCTCCTCGTCGACCGCCACGGCGGCGGCAGAGTCGGACCTTGCTGAGACGGCGGACGCAATGACGACTGGCTCAGAGACAGCGGCGGCGGGACTGGGAGAAGACGGGAGGCGGCGGTGGAAGCCGTGGAAGTGGAAGGGGACGGAGCGGAGAGTGAGGAGGAGGAGGATCTGGATGAAGAGGACGAAGACGAAGATCCAGGAGCGGGGCTGGGATAGGTAGGCATGGGAGAGGAGGGAGGTGAGAGAGCTGAAGGAATTCTTCCTCGGGATGAAATCGGCAGGGGCGATTTTGGGCTTTTTAATCTTGGTGGACTCCGGCGGCGGAGAATTGGTGAGTGGAAGCATCGGAGCAGAGTCTAATTAGGGAATTGGACTCTAGGGTTACTGTTCCTCTGGCGGCGAATTCGGCCGGGAAGTAGCGGCGGCGGGAGTGGTCTTCGGTGGATTTTGGGAAAGTGGAGGAAATGCAGAGAGGGCGGAAAGGAAGCGGTTGAAGCGGGGGGAAGGAAATTTGCACCAGTTTCGGGGAGAGGGATTTTGGAGTAGAAAAGAAATGAGAAGGGATGCGCGGAGAGGATTGGGAGGAAATTGGCACGTGTAGGGGCGAGATGCCGGGGATGCGTGGGCGACCGACAGTGGCTTATATGGTTTGGGAATTCGGGATACCGGCACGTGGCTTTATCGATGCAGGTGAATGGTGGTTTAAGAAAATATTAAAACTAATTAATTAACTGCGATTGATTATTGAAATTTGAACTCGAACGTAACGCACAGCACAGTCAGTTTGACTGATTCGGTGATTCCCGTTCGGAGGTTGAGTTTAAACGGAGCTGAGCACCTTTCAATTCTGTCGCCTTTCGGAGATCTGTACGAATGAATGTAACACCAGTTTTTTTTTTGGTAAAGAATTAATTTGAATTTGTGGTAAATACCATAATTGAATTCTTCAACAAATCGAAGGTTAGTGATCGATATCTATTATGACTTTCCACAACCACACGAATCAAAAGGTAACGCAACAACCATCTTCGGTTAATCGATCAATAGAGACAGTGGCGGACCTAGGATTGTTGGAGAGGTGTGTCGCCGCTAACATAGAATAATAATTAAATAAAAAAATTAAGTAGAAATTAAAAGAAATTAATTTATGAAGTTCACAATGTCATTTTACAATGAATCACGACGACTTTTCATCTGCTGAAATGTCTCTAAAATACATTCATCACTTATGCTGCAAAGCAAATGTTTTTCAATATACACAACTTAACAATCATTTATAAACAATGATATTATACTCTAACCCCCAATGTGTGAACCGCAATCCCCAATTCACTAACCTAACATAAGATTCATTTCATCTTGAAAAATGAAAATCAATGATTCTGATTCGTCGAAATTATTGTTGAGTTTCATTTTAAGATTGACCAAAATTTGCAGTTTGGGTTAGAAAATTAGGGATTGGGGTTCACCCATTAGAGGTTAGGATATAGGATCATGCCCCAAAGTCCGGTTAATTATTTATCTAAATAGCAAAACCCAATTGGCGTACGGTGGTCGGATCGTACGCTAGCCTGAACTTATATTTATATATTTTGATAATTTATGACAATAAATTTCCATAAACACAATGAAGTTGTGTCGGATACAATGATCAGAGGTGTGTCAGAAATCCCGAGATCAAAATTTTAGTACCGAAGAATTAAGGGTCTTTCACAAAATTTTCGGGCGGAGGTGTGTCAGATGACACACCTCCCTTGTGCCTAGGTCCGCCCCTGAATAGAGACAAGACTAGGAACTAGACTATGAACTAGACTAGGAATTGGAAGCTTAATCTCATTCTTCTCAATATCACTAATCCCTTAAGAAGGAAGACAAGTAGCATTAACCATGTGTACTTGAACGACATATGTGGGTTTAAGAGCAACAAATAGAGAACGACAGCTAGTCATGTGATTAAACGCGTTGGAATCAAGATGCCAAGGTGAAGAAGAAGAAGAAATAGTATTTTCCGGCGAGGAAAATCCCTGATGTTTGAACACAATGAATGCACCTTCGACTTCTTGAACAACGATAATTACATGGTTCACTTCTCTCTGAACAATGTTCGAACGAGGGTGTTTGATGATTTTGATGGTTTTTTGGGAACAAGCTACGTTAATTACTCCTACTCCTATGGAGGTTCTGTGAGAGCTCCGAAAACTAAGGCTATGGCTAATTTGCAGAGAAAATGATAAAGTTTGACATTGTGCGTCAAATGTTTGGTTGTCGAGCCCTTGCTTCGTCTTTGTTTCCCCTATTTATAGCCATCACTTGTAATTGTCGTGTAACTGTCTCTAGTTAATCGCTTATCCTCTGCTTGGTGCTTGATGTAGCTTGCTTGAGGGCTTGACTGTCTTACGTGCTTGCCACTTGATACATTGCACCTTGATGACTTCACTTGATAGCTAGCCCCTTGTGCCATGGAGGCGTCTTGCTTAGTGAGTGAAGGCTTCACGCTTGGTGGTACTCATGCTAACCACCCTGACATGACGTGGTGCTCGACACCAAGGGGCTTGGGGGTTGATGGACGCACACTGAACCCCATAGGGTGGCATCATGCTTGTAGTGTCTTGACAAACTGGTCTACCACGTGATGATATACATGGCTGACCACTAAGAAACTTGATGACCTTGCACGAGACCTAGCGGCCTGCTCTGAGAGGTGAGTGTCAAAGCAATGCTGACACCAACTCTCCTTGCACGACATCATGCTTGACACCCTAGTGTTTGGTATCCGGTGCTTAACCCCCTTGGACGGTGTCATGCTTGACCCCCCTTGTAGTTGGATCTCCATACTTAGCCACTTTTCACCTCGATATCATGCTTGACACCCTAGTGCAAGGTAGGTGGCTACAATACTTGGTGCTTGACCCCCCTTGTGGTTGGGTCTCATGGTACCTGGTGCTTGACCCCCTTGGACGAAATCATGCATGACCCCCTTGGACGGTGTCATGTTTGACCCCCTTTGTGTTGTGGGTCTCATGGTACCTGGTGGTTGACCCCCTTGTGTCTTGTCATACTCGACTCACCTTGCACCCCCCTGGCGCAAGGTAGGTAGATGGCATAGTGCTTGACCCTCTGGTGGTTAGGTCTCAACACTTAGCCAAATTTTGGCTTTCTTCGCCACCACGTCTAGGGACTCGCGTCACTTGGGAAGAGGTATATTGCTTGACCCCGCTTGCATGACATCATGCTTGACCCCCCTGGCAGTTCTCGACACAGCCAAATTTTGGCTCTCTTTGCCACCACGGCTAGGGGTACTCGCGATGACCCCCCTTGTGGTTGGGTCTCCACGACTTGGGTGGTTGATGTTGAAGGGTGTCAACGCTTGGCACTTGACCCCCCTTGCGTGACGGGTGGGTGTTTGGTGAGTCAAGTGGTGTGTGTTGAGGTACTTGGTATGAAGCCCAAAATACCATCATTTAGGCCAAGGTTAAACCAATTTAATTAATATGGTTAAGTTGGCCTTATAAATCACTACCACTCCTTGAAAATAATCAATGTGGTATTGAGTGATTTTTTAGTTGTAAACAGATAGGCATACCCGTAGTGAAGATAGAATCCTGAACCGACAGAAGACTCCTTGAGAACCTCTTACATAAGTTGAAAAAGTGATTCAAGCAAAGCCACTTCTTTTCTCGGGAGAGTATGGGTGGCAGTGGTGGCATAAGCAACAGGCATGGAGCGAACAGTACCCGAAGCAGACCCAGACGGCCGAGAACGACCTCACTTCGCTAGAATTGGGCAATCATCAATCACATGCCCTTCCTTTTTGCAATAATTGCAAACATTGTGCTTGGGGCAACGAAGCAAGATATGCCCAGGTTCACGACAAAAATGACACTTGATTTTCCCTCACGGAGTACGATGAAAATGAGGCTTACCTTCGCAACAAAGTTGTAGCAGACTCAGCAGCAGCAGAGGATAGCGTAGCACCCGATCTAGAAGACGCCCCAGTAAACACAGAGGGGCCTGCTGAATTAGTAGAGTGAATGTCAAGCTTACCATGATTGCACAATTGCATCTCCTCGCGAATTAGTTACACCAAGGCCCTTTCAATTGTAGACACATTCCGATTGAGTAAGGAAACATGGACACCCTCAAACTCATATCTAAGATTCATCATAAAGTACATGCGTCTGGAGATAGCCTTTTCCTTAAGAACCTCCGAACATGTCGTAGCAGAAACCAACAAAGCAATTAGTAAATCAAGCTCGGTCCACAAACTAATCAGAGCTTAATAATATGAGCGAATATCTAGGTCGCCATGATGAAGCCTAGCAATGTCGACCTCCAGCTCAAACTTGCGAGAAGCACTAGTCTGAGAGTGTGATTCGGTGAGATGAGTCGACATCACATGAGCCGTTGAGAAACCATGCAGACTCAACGCGATGGAGGGCTCGGTCGAAGAGAGAATCCCGGTGATGACCTGGCATGCTGAATCTCCTAGTCATCCTTATCCTTAGACGATGCATCGGCGGCAGGCTCCGACAATGAACTGTCAAATATAGGCAGCAATCGACGACCTTGAACGAAAATACTGAATTGAAACTCCCATAATGGAAAGTTCCGACCATTAAATTTGATCGCCACAGTATCAACTTTTGAAAGATCCATTTGCACAACCAGAAAGAAAACCGAGGTACACAAAACAAAATCTAGCTAGAAGGCAAGTAGATCGAGAAACCTGCAAAAATAAAAACGAGATGCAGTACACCACACAAAACCCCAAACGCAGCCACAAACTGTCAAGATTAGCCCTGAAGAGGCTCTGATACCATGTCAAAATGTCAAATGAAACATAAAAGGAACACGAAATTTACGTGGTATCCTCAACAAGTATCGTTGAGGCTAATCCACAAAGAGGGAAAAACCTCTCGGAGTCAATGATATTACGTAGCTTCAGAATGCTTAAGGTTTACAGACGGCTTAACCAACGTATATGTGCTTAAGGTTTACAGCCGCCCACTAACCATAGGCCGACAGCTTATTATTAACCGATATAAGATGACGATCAATTACAATACAATACCAGATCTGTTACTTCTAACAGATCCTAGGTATCCGAACCTACAACCAGGGGCGGACGTACGGATCATTGGGGGTGTCCCGAGACACCCCTAAATTTTTGGAAAACAATTATCCAACCCCCAATGGTAAATTACGTATGGACAAAAAAATTATAATCAATAGTAGGGGACACCCCTGAAATTTGAAAAAAAATAATTATCCTACTCTCATCTTTAGTTTGCTTATGGGAATATAAGTTGTAGTTTGAGTAATTCCAACCTAGGACACTATTATTATTAATAAAAATAATTTTATTCAGACGACAACTCATATTTTGTTCGATTTTAAACAATGTGTAATAGTAAAATGCCATTCCCTATCTCTAATTATTTTCAAAACCTAACAATTAAATAAATTATTTTAAACAATGTTGTACGACAAGTGTTGAAAGATTCATTTCAGATTTGAGTTACATCGAGAACAAGTGTAAAAATTGAATGTGTGATCAGTTCGTGAATAATTCTAGTAGGATACACAAAGACAATGTGTTTTAGCAATGTAGACACCAAGTATATTTTACAGTTAATTTCGAATATGAAAACACATCGTGGACTTTTTTTTAACTCGTATGATTCAGGTATTATCTTATATAAGAATTTTTTTTGATTTATGTTTTAAAAGAGGACATCCCTATGTAAAATTTCTAGGTCCACCCGTGTCTCTAACAAGCCGAATTTACAATGGAGAGAATCTACAAGATATATAAAGGCAAAACATGAGTTGAAATTCTCCCATTTCAAATTTCGTGGCCTGAGAGTGATTCTAGGAAGGTCATTTTTGTCATTGCACCCAGTTCATGTTTATATATTAAAAATGTTATCGTTAGAGTTCGAACCTGGGTCAATTAAATGAAGGAAGAGCATTATAACAAACTAGACTATATTTTATTTATTGTTATTTCTTTGATTAAACTCTAGGAATATGTTTGGTGATGATGCTTCTATATTTATATTTTATCTTAAGTTATTTACGTTTTATAGAAAGAGATTAGTTTTGAAATCAAAACTCAAGTAGTATTGATTCAAACATTAATATTAAAGTGTATGTGTTGTTTAGTTTTGACAAAATACTAAAGTATAACCAAAACATGAACCTTTGTGACGAGTATAATCATTTTTTTGTGACATATCTACACATAAACTTCACATCACAGGCTAAATCGATAGATGATATTTAGCAATATAAAACGGTTGAACCACATTTAAATAATGACTTCAGTATAAAATACTTTACTAGCAACTTTTTTCGATATGATTTTACAATCTTTTGGTTCAAATAATTCTTTTACACAGGTGGAAACATAAGTTTTAAGGCACATTTTGAATTATCTATTGCAAAAAAGCATAACTCAGTTAGCGATAATGAGAATATGCAATCTCATGCAACCCAAAAGACACTTTGCAACTTCTATCTTTCTAAAATAAATGTATGCTACTCATACGGGACAAGTTAAGGTGATTACTACAAAGCAGTAATCACCATGGTTACTAAGGGTAAATTGGGTATGAAAAGATAAATTGTATTAATTAATTTTTTTTAATAAATTACATTTTAGGTAGTTACAAAAATCTATTAATTACAATTTTCTCTTTCTCTCACTTCCGTAATCTCCAGCCAGATCCCCTTTCCTTATTTTCTCAATGTTTCTGCAAAAGAAAAAAAGCATGAAATCACTACCAATCCATTAGACAACCACTACCACTTTGAAAACATCAATACCATTGCAGAAATAAATCTATACCATTACACGAAAACTACTATTATAAACAATCTACCAATATAAATTCATACCATTTCACAAAAAATCAATACCATTGCATATTTAAACAATACCAATACATGCAAATTAATACCATTACATGATAATCAATACCAATGTGACAAAAACAATATCAATGCAACAAAATCAATACCAATGCGACAAAAATAATACCATTGAGGTAAGAGGGTCGGAGATAAAAGTATGGCCAGCGTTGTCGATTGTTTTGATGACCTTCGCGATCCCGTACTCGCCCAGGACGTTTGCCCATCGGCTCCTCCCTGCTGGCAGAGAGAGAGAGAGATAGAGATAGAGATAGAGAGAGAGAGAGAGAGAGAGGAGGGTCGTGGGTGGGGAGGGGAGGAGGGGTGGACGACGTGGGGAAAGGGAGGGTGAGGTGGGGAGGGTGGGTAAGAGTTGTAGGTAGGGGAAAGGGAGGGTGAGGCGACGAGAGGATGATGGAGGCGGCCGGCGGGAAGGGAGGATGGGTGGGGTGAGGTGAAGGCGGCAGGAGGGTGAGGGAGGCGGCCGGCGGGAGGGTGGAGAGGGTAGACGCAGGGTTGGAAAAGGTAGGTTATAAATATAGGTAATAATCTCGTGTGATAATATTTTGATTCCCAAACTATCCTTAATTTAATCTTGACCGTCATTTTAAAAAAAGGGAAAAAATAGAGCTAATGAAGGGTTTAGATATTGTTAGCCACAATGGTTACTAAAAACTAGTATTCACCCTAACGCATTTCCTACTCATACCCTCGCTCATTCATCAACTTAATGAGTAACATATATTTCATGTAATATAATTTTCATACGTTTTTATTTATTGAATTATTTTATGAAAAAAATATTTGTTGCATGGAAATTACTAAATTGTTGCTAGACATGCCTGTGATCTGAGAATAATTTGGGAAGTCAGTGCATACACAACACATTGTCCAACTAACTATTAGCGACAACTTAGCATCATGTCCTATATATTTCAAATCAAGCAACTTCAGATTCATTACCAACAGTGTGGTAAAAAAGAATGCTCTCTATTGGGAAAAACTTAAATGACATAATAAACTCTATGAGACATTTTCGTTCATCCTAAATGTTGATTATTTATGTATTATGAGAAGCAACTCTAATATTCAACTATATGGTTTAATTAAGTAATGAATGATAATTAGTTATATTTATTTTTTTCATTAAGTAATTATATGTAATGCTTATATTATATTTTTTTCTCTTTTCACGGAGGTCTAACATATTAGTATAGTTGGATTACTTTCAAAAATATTATGCGTATATAGAAAATAATCATTTCATGCATTTCAAATTATCTGTTATATCCATTATTTTATATCATTTTACTCGAAAATTTTTTTCCGGCCAACGGGCAGGTAACTGTGCTAGTTGAGAAAGGATGTAAAGGTGACGAAGAAAAAGAACGAAGCAAGATGAACATCGAATTTTAAGTAAGGAGATCTGTTAGGGTACGTTTGTTTTGCTTTTTTTTCTTGTTTGACGAAAAAAGTTAAATAATTTACATTTTTAAGTTAGGAATTAGGAGAATTATAATAAAATTGAGGCAACATTTAGCCGTACAATTTCCATGTCCAATAGGGGTTAGGATACCGTTAGTAACTATTGGTTACTGACCAATGAATAACCAAATCTCAGCCATCAAATTTAAGTGGATTCAGAAAATTCAGTACTATAGGTGGAGAATTAAAGACATCTTATACCATATGGTACGCTTTCTTACTATATGGTATGCTCCTATTTAATTCCATATTGATATTGACTGGTAAATAATGAGTCAATTTTTGTTTGTTCTAAATATATATATATGGTGGCGTATTCGGCGCACCCACTTTTTTGGGTACACTCAGCGCACCCGCCTCATAATCATCATTCTGAACATGCGATTCATGTCAAAATGATATCAATTGTTGCTTATGATATTATGAACAATAAGCCCATGAATTAAAAAAAAAAATCATTTAAGATTTACTTTAATTTGAAGGATTTAGTATTTAGGGGTTTAGGGTTAGGGTTTAGGTTTACAGTTTGGGATTTTGCATTGGGATTCAAAATTGAAGGTTAAGGGATTAGGGTAATAGATTGATTTGTTATGATTCTATGTCATATCATCATGTTAGATTGAGAGTACTAATTAAAATTCAAAATTTGATGTATTATGGACACTTTTAGAAATGGGTGCACTGAAAATGAGTGCACCGAAGTAGCCACCATATATATATATATATATATATATATATATATATATATATCAAAGTGGATATCATTTTAAAGAGAACAATTAATCTGATTTATCTGTGCAAAAAAATTTAAATTCCAAGAGAGAGAAATCGTCCGTTAAAGATTAAAGGGGAAAATAAAAAAGACTTTTCATGAGTGGAAGGGATGTCGATGTTACGTTGACGTGAACAGATTACTCATTGTTACTCACTATAAGGTTACTGACATGATCCGCTACGACCATTAGAGTATATAGTTGGTAAGTCAATCATAAGTTCATAACGGACATCCCAGCCGTAGCTAGATTGATAAAGCGGTGGTGAAAACTCAAAACTGAGAACATAATGAACCATGAGAAGAGTTGCTTAGCTACGACGGTGTTGTCCCGTATCCGCAACCAGCTGGCGACAGTAGAACAAGTTCTTTGGATTGGCAAACGGTGGAAATCGAGCTATGGACGACAAGTCGAATGATCAATGATGCAAAGTGCTAGCTAGCTGCCGACAACCAACCAACACACACAAAATGGTAATTCGCGGCGTTTTGCGCCACCGCAAACCGATCCGAAAACTGGAAGGAAGGTGTGTTCCAGTGGGGACGCTTGGCGTGGCGGCCCAGCGATGGCTGCTGCTGGACTGGAGTGCGGCGTTTTCTGCATGGGTCCATGCCGTTTTATTATTCTGGGTGAGAAATGGGGCCGCCGGCGGTCCCCCCTGCCTGACCGGAGACCCAAAAACTGGTTTAATAATTGGAGGGGACTGTATTCCCACATGTACCTGTTGCTTTCGGATTGCTCATCACTTGCACCCAAATTAAACTCTCTCTTAAATCCCGTGGCTTATTTTGCGTGCCTCCATGTTCTTGTTCTTGTACACTCACAATTTGTTGTCACGGTAAATTACATGACAATTTTCTAACCGTCACAACCAGTGTAGTCAAAATCGCGCATTAAAACGTAAAAACTTACGTTTTTACGTATCCAGGCCACCAAAACGTTTCAGTTTCTACCTAAAGTAGCTTAGTCCCAAAAACTGGTAAAAACATGTGTACAATCGGTAAAATCGCGATTCTGAAGCGTTTTTATACGATTTTGATCATCTCATAAAATTGTGCTAATTGGCCCAAAATGATGTAATTTTGGAGACATATCAGCAAAAAATAGAAAAAGGAAAACATGATTCATCACTCATTCTGCAACTAGTGTCGAAATAAGGGCTTCACATTATGTTGAAAAGACACCTAATGGTATTCTCAACAGCCGCTGACCTTCTATCAGTCTTCTCACTTAATCTTCACCTGTGGCTCTTATCTGGGTTACGATGAAAGTTTATGGGTAATTGATCGTATGTAATTATGTAAACTCAAACCAGCTTATGAGAATTTGGATTCTCAAGCTCGTTTATGGGTTACGATCTACGTTTATGAGCTTATTATTAAGATGCTATGAGTTTTCTTTACTTTTGAGTCAACACAAATTAGTTTATGTGTTAGATATTACATTTTAATTATAAATTTCATGTACTTATCCACTTATCTTAAAATCTACACACTCGCATTTTACATACTATATGTTGTACTTAACATATTTTAGCTATTTTAGAGGGTGCGTCAAAAACTTACGATTTTACACTTTGATTCTACGTTTTACGATTTTACGCATATTCCTCTTGTAGGTAGAATCGGACTTTTAACTGCATTGGTCACAACTAAATTTTGCACTAGCCTTGTGGACACCAAGTAGTGCGATTAGCGCGCGATAAACATTATTCATACAAATAATACTATTGAGATCGATTCGACAACTAACCCTTTAAATCGCGCGAAGGAGACTACACATAGGAATTTACCGTGACAACAATTTGGTCCACCGACAAAAGTAAGACTTAAATGCATCCTATCCCTCCTCTCTAGGCGCTTAAGTGTTTCTTCCACATCAAAGGAAACAACTTTAAACAAAAGGATTCCTTGTGGAAGCTTGCAAGCTAATTGTTGCCCTTTTGGGATCATCTTAATCACGAATTAGTTCATTTCTCCTTAACTAAAGATTCCACAAGATTTGGTAGCAAATTGATACTTGGAAGTTCTTATCAAGCAAATTTAAATATCCAAAAAGTATTTACTCATACTAACAAATCACTCGTTCGTTCGTTGATATTTGCGCGACGACTATGCAACATTAGCATTTAGGAGCTTGTTTCAAATCTTTACGAATTTTCAATTTGCCTTCTCTCCTTGTCGTTTTCAATCGGTAACCTCTGTCACCAATATGAGATTCAAGTAGCTCATTGAGCAAAACAATCAAAATTAAAGGGTAGATGACACATTCGGCCACTTGGATTACTAAAACATGTCCATGCTTAGTCACTCGAAAAAATTAATATCAATTTCGGTCACTCGAATTACTGAAACAATCCAACATTTAGTCACTCTCCATTAGTCTCCGTCCAACTCCGTTACTAGAGTATGTTATGTGCCGACATGGCTAACGAAGGCTTTTCTAGTGAATCCGGGAGGTGAGACCTCAGCACAAGTACTCATATTTTCGATTGAGTGGACGCCAAACTCCGATACTGCTTTTTCCAAGATCTAATTACGATCTCCGAACCTCGCTTGATTAATAATACGAATCAGCGTGCCGTTTACACAAGACCCTTCTCCAGCCAAAAATAAGTCATCAAACAAACAAGGTGATCGCCCATGTACTTACGAGGAACACAACTAGCCAAGTTCGTGGAGCCTAGCCAATTCGCCGGCGGATGGATTTTATTGTAGGTTTTTTTTTGCATTTTACAATCTGATTGAATGAAGGGATCAGCTCTACATACTTGTAAATGGCGCCATCAGTCGCTCTACACGTATCAAAACACAACAACATGATCCACAACGTTCTCCGGGGACACCTACCTCGGAGTCCGGCTGGATTAGCACAGATTCTTATATTAGTATTGTTTTTTTCACAGGGGATCCTTAATTAGCATTTGTTAATTGTGATTTTCACATGTAGGCGCAGTACGGCAGTATAAACTATAAACCCTAGTTAGCGGGGATCTAACAGGTGTTACGGTCTATGAATAAACAAAGTATCCCGAATCTGCAGCGTAATAAATAATGGTTGACTCTGCATATTATTCGTATTCAGGGTAATGGAGGCACGAAGAAAGCACACAGTTTTGGAGTCTCGTTAGTCTCCCGGGAAGAGGATTTATATTGAAAGTGGATGGTTGACTGTTTTTTGCTGTAAATAGGAAAAGTTTGGTGTTCGTGTATTTGGCCTAATTTCAGGAAGTAGAATATAGTGATTTCGAACTGGAATTGTAAGAGTTTATGTATTTGTATTTGCAAGAAGTGTTTATGCCCAGAAGCCTTCTTTCTCCGCTCCGCACTCCGATCTCCCACGTACCTTTCTTCTTTCGCCTCCCTGCACACACAAGCGCCTAGCGGACCGGTTTGGCCCGTTAATTAGCACTCCGACACCCAAGTGAGAACCCTTCTTTTTAGAGAGAGAAGTAAGTAACAGTTCTAGTAAGAGAAGCAAAACTGAGTAAATGAGTTTTACCTACTCCACTATTTATACCCAGGGCGAGATCGACCGGTATCCGTCGCTCTCGCCCGGTGTCAGGCCCGCCATAAATGCGTCGTACAGCCCTTGAGCATGCCCCTCGACCACCTGACACATCGGTCAGAGGTTTGAGGCACATGACATCACGTGATCAGCTTTTTCGTACACTTCCGACCGTTGGCTGCTTTTGTCCCATACGCCCTTCACCAGGTGTCCGGTCCCACTTGTCTCACACGTCATCCTGGCCATCCAGGCCTTGGTCCACGCGCCCTTCAGCCCAAGGTTCCTGCCCCCGTGGGCTTTCTCAGTTCTCCTGGTTGGGCCCACGTCTTCGATCCACTAGTCCCCTTCTTTGGACTTTTCCTTTTGGGCTGGCCCATATTCATTCCCCCAACAAGAAGAATTATGATATTGGGTTTGGATGGGTCCAAATCTATTGTTTGTATAGTTTGTTTTCAGAACTCGAACGTATGTTGAACCAGAAATATTAATTAGTATTTAAGATGAAAGTAAGTAGAAGATCATGTAAGGACGATAAATAATATTGAAAACAAAAAAAGTAGAAATGTATTTTTGTATGAATTGTAAAAAATGTAATTACAAATTAGGACCGGTTGACCTCGGTTCACATTATAGTATACTCTTCGCAAACTTGTTTCTGTGGTCAATATAACTAACCATTGAAAAATTCATGCCGTTCATTCAGATTCCCCATCCAACCATTAGGGAAACTTGTTCACTCTACTACCAACCTCACCAAGTAAACGGACCCACCATCTATTGTAACTGAATGGCGGTTCGATTTTTATGATCTAGTTCTTATAACAACGATTGCATTTGGTAAAATGTTTTTTTATTAAATATTGGATATTAGATCTAGTGTAATTAGATGAACCTTTTTTTTTTTTTTTTTGTAATTACCATGAATTGTTACATGCCTTGAGTAAGCTCAAAACATTCACCAATTCTATTTACTTATATTATATTCTTACCAGAACTAAACAGAAAAAAATCATCATATTATTAAAATAACTTGAACTCTGTAGAGAACTGTGCTAATTAGTAATTACATACTTGCAAAAACATCCTAAAATTAGGCGAGTTTTCATAACATAAAATTATAAATAATTTTATATCCATTACAATGATAGTGAGGTCTCTCACATAAACAAGTACTATTGATGGCATGTGTTGACACAAAACAATTTATGCATAAATTATTTATGATCTTGTCATTCGAATTTAGTATTAATAATTTAGAAAAGTTTAACCAGAAACAACAAGAGCTGTACAAAAAGAAAAAGTTACAAAGAAGAAACAAGCATTGACAAACACTAAAAAACTAGAAACAACAAATTGTATCACCGCTTGACAGGGCAAATTCCATAATCACCAATCCATACCCACTTGCTCACGAGGCTTTCCTTCAAGAGACCTATCAACTTATCACAAGTTCGGTTTTGGTGATAATTTGATTGGGATAGTTACAACTTACAATACATATATTTTTCATTGAATGTTCTTGTATGTACCTGAATTCATGGGAAAACAAACCATTGCTTAAACATATATGCTCCATCTGCCTTCGTTCCCGAAAGCAGTATATGTTTGCCCTCATCGACGGAGTTTATTATGCCTGGGAGAAACCATTCAGAGAATAACCTTCGAGGTCTCAAGCTCCAAATAAGCTCCAAAGCAATATTTGTGAAGTGGTACCTTATTGGCAGAGTTAGATAAAAAAAGCCTCGTACTGCAAGTTAAATCGATAAGTAGTTTTTAGCCGTCTTTAACTGATTGAACCATAATTCCAATACAAGGTGTCATTTTTTTTAATAACTTTTCTGATATAATTTCTGGTATAATTTCACAATCGTTATTTCAAAGTCTCAAAGAGTACATATCATCTCCAACTCTAGTAATTTACCCGCCACCAAAATTTGGCATTAAAATACCACGTAACCATTCTTAGTTGTCATGCCATTCATATAGTACGATATCTTAACGAATAACGATAGACACATAATTAAAGATCCGATTACAAACTTTAATTGATCTTCCAAGCTGTGGAATCAAATTAAGATCGGGCCCAGTGTCCCTTTTCCTTTCGGATTATTCCAAAGCCAATTGGTCCGTTCATCATTGCGCTTATTTGCGCGGGCTTTCTTTTGTCTCTTCCTTTGCAATTATCCTGTTGTTAATTGTTATGGGCCACATGCTTAATTAATCAATGACCAGCACTTTAACAATACAAGACAACACGCGACATTATTAAAATTTTTATTATTCCAATTTGAATTCACCCTTTTTGTCTACTATAAATATAAAAAGTGACCAATCTACTAATTACTTCAACCTCAATTTGCTTTCCGCTTATGTTGCCTAAAATAATCCCAAGCCATAGTGAATGTCACCAATGAAACGACGACGGAGTCCTTTCAATGTGTAATTTGATTATTGAGAGATTTAAGCCAAATATCCTTTTTTCTTCTATGATGTAGGAAGAGGGAACCAAAAATACAATTTAAACCACCTCTTCTTCTTCTTCCATTGCTTAGCCACAACTTTCATTGGCGGTTGTGGCTCGTTATTATCGAATCTAAATCCCAGAAACTGTTGCATTGCGTAATGTGGGGCCAGAGGAGGACTCTCTCTCTCTCTCTCCGACGAGAAATCTGAACTGGATTGGAGTTGAGATTCTGGTTGTAGAAGACAAATCATATTGAATTGAAGAGGTGATTGGAGACGACGAAGACAGGAATATGTTATAGATCTTCGTAATCGAGATTGACAACAACGAGGTGGTGGCATTGTGTAAATTGTAATCACTAACACCAAGCGATGATGATCTTGGCGAGGCAATTCCCAGTGAAAAATTGGACAGCTTGTTGAAGCCTCAGGCGGTTAGAAATGACAAATACATAGTCGACCAGAGGAATAACTTAAAAAAAAAGATGAAAATTTTCAAAGAAGCTTATGTGGGTCATCTATTTCAAAAATTTACAATTTATAATTTTCAAAATCTCCAATCTCGAATTTTTTTATCTTTCCAAATACATAATAATTGTGCCAAAATCCTTCATCCAATTTCAACTTCAAGTCAAATCCATTCCCCTATCTAGTAAGGTCCACTCTATGGGAATGGGGCTAAAAGGTCCATGGGGCAAACCATGAAAAGCTCTTGAAACCGAAGCCCACCCACACATGAACAAGAAGAAACTTGTTGGTATCTCCTTTCTCTCTCCCTGTCCCTTCAAATTCAAGGAAGGCCAACAAACAAGTTTCTTAACTTTTGAGTACCCATGTTCACAATTGGATACTTGCATCAATTACATAGACTGTGTGGTGTAGGAGACGAGCGAAGAAAATAGCAGAGCACTCTGCAACAAGCCAAAGCATTCACTAAAAGAGTTCACAGGACTCATCCCTACACCCCCATTTGACAGAACTCAAAAGAGGATAAATATGCTCAACTACGTTGGAACCCAAGGCAGCATTTTCATTAACAAGCTACAACATTACCAGCAACAAATCGATATTCATAGTCATATGTTGTAAGTAATTTCTCAGTCCTCACTCACAGGAAATCAGTATGGAACTCCCGAATCCATCAGCAGAATCGAAACAGCCTACTGTTTCGGCTTCTTCAAGAGCAGAGGCCCAACATTGTCGCCGGTCGCTTTGTTGTGCTTCACATGGCTCCCATCACACAGTGGGAAAGTCCCCGACCTCCAACACCTGTTCATAACCCAACCACCAACCGGAAATTCCACCATATTGAACAGAAATTGAGAAGAAAAAAAAAACAATTAGAACTACAAGAGGATGAGAGTAGGGGAAAGAAATCGAAACCTGCAGTAGGCGGTCAGGGGCTTGGCCAGCTCCGCAACCTCGACAGAATCCACGACCTTCTCCTCGCTCTTCCTGATCTCAGGGTTAATCGCCTGAGCCTCCGCTCTCACCGACACGACCCGCCGGCGGCGCATCGGCACCGCGGCGGCGGTGGAGACGGGCTTATAGCCGTCGATTCTCGAGGAGTAGCAGAAGCTAGCGCTTACCGAGGTCGCAATCGCAGCCATGGAAGACGAAGGAAGGAATCGATGGAAGTAGGGGGAGGAGAAAATGAGAGGCTGCTGCTGCTGAACTTGTGGAGAGCACGCTCCTAGTAGAGAAAAAGTGGGAAGGAAATTCGGTGGATGCGGTAGGTGACACGTCGCCTTCTGCGCCCGTTTGTTATAAAGATGGGCTCAACCTCTAAACCCGTGGGCCGTGACGCTTGGGCCGAAACAATTCTGACTGGCGCTCATGGACCGCATCAATATTCTGGGCTCCCAATAACCCAAACGGTATTGCATCAATATTCTTGGTGAGCAAGTCATGTTTTATAGGGTTTTGTTTTACCTATATATATGACTGTAAAATCGCTGATGGAAGATTATAAGGTGGACCGAGTCCTGTCATTCAGAGAAAATCGACACATTGGTAAGCTATGAACAAGGACGTGGATTTGGTGAAAGCTGGAAAAAGGCGGCGTCGTGATGATGAAGAAGAACACCAGTGTTAGTAGTACTACCGATAGATTAACTCATCTGACAGAACCCATTCTTTATCACATTCTTTGTTTCCTCGACACCAAAACAACTGTTCAGACCTCGGTACTGTCGCTGGATTGGAACCGCACCTGGAAACACGTCCCTTTCCTCAATTTCGACAGGACTTCCTTCCATCCAGCCGCGAAATTCGACAAGTTCGTGTCCAAGGTTTTGTCCCATCCGCTACGACCTTAAACTCCACAAGATTGTCTACTTGAGCAACGATGGAAGAGGCAAGGCCAGCAGGGCCCTGCAAGTCGTCGGCTATGCGTTGTCTCATAACGTAGAAGAGTTGACCCTGGACAGCATCAACAATCATTGTCGCGATTTCAGCGTAAGAAGAAGAAGACGAGGAAGAGGAATGATGATCTGAAAACTCTAAACCTTTCCTGCTTCAAACTGGACCGTGAGTTTGCGGCCTGCTCTGGTTTCCCAACGCTGACCACCTTGATCCTGCGACGTTGCCGTTTCGATTTTCGGGATCTCGTTATTTCCGACGGCAACTTTCCCTGCTTGCAAAGTTTGCACATTAATTTCTGCGCTCCGAAACTGGTTTACGGACATAGGATCACGATACATGGACCCCGATTGCGCAGCTTGGAATTGGAGGGCATGTCGGGCTACGAGATTGAGATGAATGCACCACAACTCAAAGTTCTCACTCTTTGTGAATTCGTGACAGCTGGGAAAGGGTTCTCCAATTTAGCCTTTCCTGCTTTGGATTGTGCGGATGTCGAGTTAAAGGCGTCGGACGCGAAAAGTTTGAATGAGATGGACAAGACGATGGCCGGTCACTACCTGAGCTCCTTGTTCTGGTGTGTACGGAGTGCAAAAAATTTGACGCTGCGTGGCTCTACCACTGGGGTATGTGCTTGGACGACTTTATGAGAATGTTGTATATAGTGTTTTTGCAGGTGCGGGTTTTAATACCATCAAGTTTTTTTTTTCCACAAGTTGTGTTTTTTTTTTTTTTTTTTTTTTTCCGTTGTCGTTGCTGCAGATATTGAGTTATATGTTTGGGATTCTGGAACAACATCGATCTCCTTTAGGGATGGAAATTTTGCTCATACCCATGAGTATTTTACTATCCAATCCAATTGGGTTGGTTATGGATTCCAAATAAATGTTAGATGGGTAGAGTTAGATGGATTTGTACCCATACCCATTTACTTGGGTTGGGTTGGGTTTTTAACACATGGATTTGGGTTTGTACCCATGCCCAAAGACGAATTACAGTTTGGTACCTAAACTTAATAGATATGCATATTTAGTACCTAAAATTTTATTGCATATAAGTCCTCAAAATATTGATGGAAAATTACATTTTAGTACCTAAAATTTTTTGGTATTACATTTTGGTAACTAAACTTTTTGAGTTTTTACAAATAGGTCCAATTTTTGTGTGTAGTTAAAACACCCTCAAGTAAATGGATATCCATATCCAACCCATACCCATTTACATAATGAAAGCAATATCCATACATAACCCAAACCCATCTACAAACCTCCAAACCCATATACACTTCATCCAAACCCTACCCATACTAAATGGATCTATTTGGATTTGGGTAAAATTACCCATGGGTGGGTAATTGCCATCCCTAATCTCCTTTCAAGAGATTGGAGTGCTTGACATTATCAATATTACTTGCGAAAGTCGTCAATTACTTCAAAGAAGCATCTTCGCGTAGGATATGTTTGAAGCTGATCGATGGATAACTCGACTACTATAGAGAGAGATAAGAAAATAGTTAAAAGCTATGATGTTTGATGATTTGAAGTTGCCCCTTTGCTGGCTGACTTGACAATTTGATATAGTTGAGGAAAATTACTTTGTGTTTGGAGAATAACTTGACAATTTTGATATATTTGAGGAAACTTATTTTGTGTTTGGCGAAAGTTGTTGGTTCATGTATAATACGGTGCAACTAACCTTTATGCTAGTTTAATTTGATTGGATCGATGGTGATTTATTTATATTTAAAGTCTAGACGAGTTGAACGATTACTTATTCTTCCATTTGTCCGGGAATAAGCATTATTGCTGTGATGTGATCCGTCATACTACTTTTTTCAGTTTTATTAGATTGTCTAAGATTTTATTTACGGAGTATGAAGAAAACTAAATAAATAGAGTAGAAAGGAGGCTTTCCGGCCCTTCTTGCATAAGAACTCTACCACAACAAGGCCCGCAGGCTGCTGTAAGGGCTAATTTTACTGTCATAACTGCTCAACACCAGATTACAGATGTACTCTTCGTCTGATATTCTTTCTTTAAGGTTGTAAAGCAGCACGTGCTAAAAAATGATCACTGCCAAATGTATTGTTTGTTTAACAATTTTTAGATTAGTCATTCCTTCCATTTAATACTTCACTATCTTGGTTGTTTGTTTAACAATTTTTAGATTAGTCATTCCTTCCATTTAATACTTCATTATCTTATTTTCTATTTTGATAAAACCAACCACGGAACAAAATATTTTTACAACCCACCAAACAAGAAGTCAAAATTGTTACCACAAGCTGTATAAAACGATAACAATTAAATCCATATTGCACATCATAAAAACAGGGATGAAATCTTTGATTTCCATTGAAGAACATGGAAACATGTGTTTGTCAAAAGGCCAACAGTATGGATTCATGCCATGAGAGAAATGAATTTATAAGACATACTATAATTACTTGTAGATTCCATGTCTTTGTCTACAGTCTACTTCGATTTCATTTTAATGTAAATTTCAATTGCGTATACAAACTGAACATTATTAAAGTGATATGAAATTTTTACTTGGGTACGATGTATTTCTTATTGCACCCAATTAATGATGGAATAATAGATAAATATCAACAAAAACAATGAATTATGACAAATAACATGTAACTTTCACATGCATCGATGGGCTCAATCTCTAAAGTCGTGTGTCGTAATGATTGGGCCGAATAATTGTGATTGTCTTCGTGAGCCGCATCAATAATTCTGGGCTCCTGCCGGCCCAAAACAGGATTGACGGGAGAACAACTATCGCAAGAGGCATTTTAGTGTGCTTTATAGTATTGGTACTATAAAACATTTACAGCCATTAGATCATGTCCAAACTATATCAACCATTAGATTTCATTTAAATTATTAAATTATTATTTTATTTGTGTGTTGATGACCGGTACAACCGGTTTTCTTCTCACCGCCGAAACCCCTCTTTCTTCGATCCTCTTCCTTCCTTCGATCCTCTCCACGCAGCTAGCGAGCAGTGAAGACGGCGATCCTCTCCACGCAGTGGGTGACGACGAGTGAAGACGGCGAGCAGTGGGTGACGACGAATAGAAGGCGGCAGTGAAGGCGGCGATTCGGATTCCGGATTCCGACGACGACAGTGAAGGCGGCGAGCAAGGGACGACGAGAGCGAGCATCTCTTCGTCGATTGCAAACGAAGACCGCCGGCGTCAAACCCACGCCCACCTCGGCCGCTTCTCTTTTCCCAGCTCGCCTTTCTTCCACATTCTCAAGGCCAATTGCTCAGCTGGGTGCTATTCAATCGCTTCTCCCGCTTCACTCCCCGCCGTGTCGGCATCGATTCCACCAGCTCGCGGCCGCTGTCTCAGGGTATGCTCTGCAGTGCGAACCCAGGAGTTTGATAAATCTCTCCCAAATCATTTGTTTGTTGGTTATCTGTAAGCAACTTTTTACTCTTGAATTCTATTCCATGTATCGTTTACTTCGTTCTAGTTTTTGACAGCAGTTCAATTGAATCTCTGTGCTTCCAATTTTCCCCCTCCTACTAACTTAGTGCTGGATAGGAAATGCCACGAACCAGAACAATTGACTAGTGAATTCCCATCGATAGCTAACGAAGACTCTGCACAAAACCCCTCCTCCACCGCAACTTTTTTCGGTTAGTACTATCTTCTTTGTGTTTAGCTTGATAATTAGCTGCAATGGCGGTTCCTGTTGTTCCTTCACTTGTTTTGAAGGAGAATTTGCAGCATTTACCTTCTCTTCACCTTGTTTTTGCTGTTGAGGTTGTGCTTGATTTGTCTCCGTTTCAGCAACATCCTTAGCAGGCTCTTGTTGTTGTTGTTGTTGTTGTTGTTGTTGTTGTTCCTCAATCTTCTTCTGTTGAGGAGGAGCATTGGGTTCTTCTGTTGTTAGGGTAGAAGAATTCGAGTCTGAAGAATTCACAGCAGTTGTGGTTGTTGTTGTTGTGGTTGCGGTTGTGGTTGTTGATGATGCTTCCTTTGGTGAGGAAGCTTTGGATGGATGTTGTTGTTGTAGTTCTTCCATCTTCTTCGTGGGAGGATTGATATGATATGATATGGTAGATAGAAAGGCCGTGTTCACTGAGAAAGTTGGGAATTTTTCTCTGTTTAGCCAATTGATGAATGTAGTTAAGTTTGAAGACCATGATTTGTTTGATTGATTTAAGTCTCTTTGCTATGGTTAGTGGCTCCAAGCATGCGATTAACCAACAGAAATGGGTGCTTATCTTAACTGTTCACTTCATAGTATGAGTTTTCTGTTTGTGGAGTTATCGGATGTATCCGAAGGGACTGTCTGTGGAGTTAGAATTGTGTATATAATGTAGAAAAGAAGTTTAGTGCAGTGGGTAAAAGAGCTTCCATGAATGATGAGACATTAAGGTCAAACTTAGTTAGGATATTTAGAGCATGGTTGTTGGCCTTAGAATATACGGCAGCTTGGGAGTTACTCCCAGTTTTAGTCTTTATTGTACATTCCGTGCCTCCTGCTTTACTTGCTAAATGATGTTTATTCTTTTTGGACAACCTTTTAGCTGCTTTCTTCACGGTTGGGGGTCGGGTTCAAGTAGAAAAGAGGAAGTAAATAGGGTGTTTCCAATTTGAGGGTTCCATCTCACGGTTTTTGTCCCGGGCGTGATATAACCCGTGAAACCTCCTGGAACTTACATTTTTTGAAAAAACATTCTAACGGCACATCTCCCGGCCGTGAGTTTAAGTTGTGAGGCGTGTTTTTTGGGTTTCAGCTTTGACCATCTCACGGGTTGATCTCACGCCCGTGAGATTAACAGATGAGCCGTGAGAAGTCCAGCATTTCAATTACACAAACACGGCTCATCTCACGGCCGTGATACTGTCGAACCCAACCCGTGAAACCCCCTGGAATTCCCCCTTTTTTAAAAAAAATCTAACGGTTCATCTCCCGGCCGTGAGATTTTCAGATGTGAGGCGTGTTTTTGAGTTTCAGTTGTGCCCATATCACGGGTTAATCTCACGCCCGTGATATTTAAACATGAGCCGTGAGAAGTCCATTTTTACATACAAGGTGTTTTTAGTTTCACGGCTTAGTTTAACGGCCGTGATTTTTGTAGCCAAAGCCGTGAGATTGTCTGGGATATAAAAACTACTCTTTGCTTCTCACGGGTCATGTCACGGCCGTGAGAATTTGCATTTTGGGTGAAATTTAATGGAAGCTGGGTGTTTTGGGTGAAATTTATATATGCCAATGGCGGATTTCATGGTTAATTAGTGTACTCAGGTGTTGATGTAGGGGGTTTTCAGTTCTTCTGGTAGTTAGAACTTGATATCGAGGCAAGTGTGCTTGTGAGCTCTGGTATAGTCTTGCATTTTTTCAATATTGATAAAAGCCATATATTGAAAACCAGGATTGAACTCATTACCTGGAGAATGTGTTTACCGAATGATTAAATGATCCTTTTCTTGAATGAAAATTTGTCATAACCACGTTTTATCGAATGTGTTTAAGTGTGAAAACTGAAAGTTGCTTCTTTAGATCAGTGGTGGACGACTCTGGCTTTGTGTATTTTGTTAGTACTCTTCGGCATGCTTATAATTCGTGTTTCAAGGCATGCTTATAATTTTTTTGTTGTTTTAATTTTGCAGTTTGCTAAAATTGTTCTATAATGAAGACGAAGAGTCATGAAATTTTTAGCACCCGCTGTTCTCCTAGGAAAGTATTCTCAGTAGTCTCAAATTTAGAGGCTTGTCAATCAGAGGCCATTAAGAGATGTGGCTTTGGTCGTATGCTTGAAGTCAAAGGAAGAATGCTCCAACGTGAGTTGTTGGAGATCCTTTTGAAGAGCTTTAATGTGGAAGAAAGCTCAATTCAGGCTTATGGGTTGAAAGTCCATATTTCGGCCAAAGATTTCGAGCGAATTATGGGCGTGCCTGAGGGAGGTACTGATATCATCTTGAATGGTGAAGAAGTGGGACGAAGATCCGAGGAATTGAATCCATTTAGAGTGTATTCGACAGTTGATTGTGCCCGACAGGCGATTTCGACAAGCTTAATGCGGAAGGCTTTGTCGGAGATGAAAGATAGCGGCGATCTATTTCTTCAAACGTTTATTTTGTACGTAATGGGGGTGCTATTAGTACCAACTAGAAGAGATGACTTTTCGTTATCTTCGGTATACGCTGTCCTCGATGTTGCCGATATTCCGAAGAAGAATTGGGCATCGTTTTGCTTCAATGAATTGGTCAAATGCATCTGCGACCATAATGCTGAGGGGAGAAAGTATATACCGGGTTGCTTGCTGTTCTTGGAGGTAAATAATTGCTAATCCCTACTTTCTACATATTTGTAATGATTAATCATCATGTTGATTATAGTATTTTTTTTTTTTGTAGTTAATATTCTTGGAGCATGCAAATGGTATTTTCGAAACTATTGATAGGAGTTTGGATTTGTTGAGCTGGGGGAGCAGAGACGTGGAGTTATTGTTAACAGAAGTGGTAAGACTGATTGTATATTTGATTCTTTTGACGAGTTGGAGCATGCTAATGGTACATTTGGTTCCCTTTTTAATTAATTTGTAGGTTTCCAGCAGTTCGGGTAAAAGATCAGCTGAGGATGTAGGTTTGAAATCACCTGCAAGAAAACGGGAAAAAAGAGATGGGAAACGGCAAAAACCCGACGGTGATGAGCTGCTTCTCTGTGAGCGTATTGACGCTCGGTTTACTACCGTGGAGGGTAGAATTGACAACTTTAGGCAAGAATTTAGAGTTGCAATGGGTGATGCTGCTTCCAGAGAGAATGAGCTAATGAGTCGGGTTGTGAATATGGAGAACGAATTTCGGGCTTTTAGAGACGAAATTGGTAGTCAAGTGAAGTCCATTATAGAGGCAGTGAAAGCAACTATAGGTCGGACCATCCACCGACAGATACATTTCCCATTTTGAGGCATTGGGTCGGCAGAATGCCCAAATTCTCGAGCAAAATGCACTCATTCTCTCCCGCCTCGATCGAGAAAAGGAAGCTCGACGCTACATCATCAAATGCAACCATCACATCATGAGGTCCTTGAGGATTGACTACAAAAAATTCTCAACACCTTGGGAACTATCTCCTAGGCCAACCGAGGAAAGCAATGAAGAGGGAAGTGAAGAGGACGACGAGGGCAACGACGATGAACAAAACAAGGAAATAAATCAAGAGGACAAAGGGACCGATGAGGAAGAGGGCAGTGAAGAGGACGACGAGGGAAATGGCGATGAACAAAACAAGGCAATAAATCAAGAGGACAAAGGGACCAATGAGGAAAAGGGAAGTGAAGAGGAGGACGACGAGGGCAACAACGATGAACAAAATAAGGAAACAAATCAAGAGGACAAAGGGACCAATGAGGAAGAGGGCAGTGAAGAGGAGGAAGAGGGCAGTGAAGAGGAAGACGAGGGCAATGGCGATGATCAAAACAAGGAAAGAAATCAAGAGGACAAAGGGACCAATGAGGAAAATGGCAGTGAAGAGGAGGACGACGAGGGCAAGGAAAGAAATCAAGAGGACAAAGGGACCAATGAGGAAAATGGCAGTGAAGAGGAGGACGACGAGGGCAATGGCAATGAACAAAACAAGGAAAGAAATCAAGAGGACAAAGAGACCAATGAGGAAGAGGGCAGTGAAGAGGACGACGAGGACAATGGCAATGAACAAAACAAGGAAAGAAATCAAGAGGACAAAGGGACCATTGAGGAAGAGGGCAGTGACTCTAGCGAGGACAATGAAGATGAGCAAATCCAGCAAAACGAAGACGAGGACGAGAGCACTGACGAGGAAGATGGGCAGTGAAGATGACCCAACAAAAGTCCTTAGTACTTACCTATGTGTGTTTGCGTTTGTGCTTGTATGTTTTCCAATTAGAATATGATGATGCACTAGTGTGGGCTACATGCAGCTAAACTTAAGCATTAATTAGACAGATTTAATCGTGTTATGGATGCTTGTTTTATTAGACAAATGTAATGCTTTGACTGCGTTTCACTTTTTGTTAACAGGGTATCTCATCTGATATGATGTACAGTTACTAGAGAACATTGTGAATGGATCTATGTAATGCTCGTGTCAAGGTTTAGAGAACATTATGAATAATCTTTTTCATAAGTTTGAAGTTCTGGAAAAAAGTCTATTCTGTTTGAAACACCATTATAATAAGTACACGGGATAGTTCAACAGGTGAAAGTCTCCTACTGGAAATCTGACACCTTATACTGGTAATCTCACGACCGTAAAATACTCAAGTTAGATGTAAAAACCAGTGCTTCATTCCTCAGGCAAATATCACGGCCGTGAGATGTCCCGTGAGATGCAAAGAGCAGTTCTCACTATCCCAGGAAATTTAATAAATCCCTTTATGGTACAACCCAAAATTGTACCTATACTAATGGTACAACTTTTATGGTACAACCCAAACTTGTACCTATACCATGGTACAACTTTAAGTTGTACCTACACTTTCTAACAAATCCCTTTATGGTACAACTAAAAATTGTACCTATACTAATGGTACAACCTTAAGTTGTACCTACACTTTCTAATAAATCCTTTTATGGTACAACCCAAACTTGTACCTATACGAATGGTACAAGTTTAATTTGTACCTACACTTTCTAAAAATCCTTCTATGGTACAACCCAAACTTGTACTTATACTATGGTACAACTTTAAGTTGTACCTACACTTTCTAATAAATCCCTTTATGGTACAACCCAAAATTGTACCTATACTAATGGTACAACCTTAAGTTGTACCTACACTTTCTCCAAATCCAGCTATGGTACAACCCAAACTTGTACCTATACCATGGTACAACTTTAAGTTGTACCTACACTTTCTAACAAATCTCTTTATGGTACAACTAAAAATTGTACCTATACTAATGGTACAACCTTAAGTTGTACCTACACTTTCTAACAAATCCCTTTATGGTACAACTAAAAATTGTACCTATACTAACGGTACAACCTTATGTTGTACCTACACTTTCTCAAAATTCTTTTATGGTACAACCCAAACTTGTACCTATACCATGGTACAACTTTAAGTTGTACCTACACTTTCTAACAAATCCCTTTATGGTACAACTCAAAATTGTACCTATACTAATGATACAACTTTAAATTGTACCTACACTTTCTAATAAATCTCTTTATGGTACAACTCAAATTTGTACCTATACTAATGGTACAACCTTAAGTTGTACCTACACTTTCTCAAAATCCTTCTATGGTACAACCTAAACTTGTACCTATACTATGGTACAACTTTAAGCTGTACCTACACTTCCTAAAAATTCTTCTATGGTACAACCCAAACTTGTACCTATACCATGGTACAACTTTAAGTTGTACCTACACTTTCTAACAAATCCCTTTATGGTACAACTCAAAATTGTACCTATACTAATGGTACAACCTTAAGTTGTACCTACACTTTTTCAAAATTCTTTTATGGTACAACCCGAACTTGTACCTATACCATGGTACAACTTTAAGTTGTACCTACACTTTCTAACAAATCCCTTTATGGTACAACTAAAAATTGTACCTATACTAATGGTACAACTTTAAGTTGTACCTACACTTTGTGAAACAAATTCTTCAATGGTACAGCTGAAACTTGTACCTATACTATATGGTACAACTCTAATTTGTACCTACACTTGTATACACTGATTCATTATTTACAAGATTGCCATTAATGATGTGGGACCAGTCATTTAGTGGGTTACCTCCTCAACAGGTCACCTTTTTTTTTTGTTTTTTATAGCATGGGTGCTATAGAGCACACTAGAAGGGCTCCTATCGCAAGCCTCGACAACAGAAATCGGTTCGGAACACGACTCTCTAGCTCGCTTGTCTTGGTGAGCAAGTTAGGTTTCACCTATATATATAAATGATATGACTTGCAAAATCGCTAGTGGAAGACTATAAGGTGGACCGAGTGCTGTTATATTCAGAGAATATACGACAGTGGGTAAGCCATGAACAACGACGGGGAGTTAGTGAAAGCTGGAAAAAGACATCGTGAAACTACTACTACTGATAGGCTAACCCATCTTCCAGAACCAATTCTTTATCACATCCTTTCGTTCCTCGACACCAAATGTGCTGTTCAGACCTCGGTGCTGTCGCGGGCTTGGAACCGCACCTGGAAACATGTTCCAGTCCTCAACTTAGACAGGGGTTCCTTCCATCTTGCCACGAAGTTCCACGCGTTTGTGACTAAAGTTTTGTCCCTCCGCTACGACCTTAAACTCCGCAAGGTTGTCTACTTCGACGGCGATGGAAGGCTCCCCGCAAAAGGTGGGAAAAGCAAGGCCAGCAGGATTCTGCAAGTCCTCGACTAGGCGCTGTCCCATAACGTCCAAGAGTTGGCCCTGCATCACAACGGGTATACGTATAACATCGACGAGTCGGACCGCAATTTCATCGTACCATCCTCGGACAACGAGGAGGAGAAGAAGAAGAAGAAGAGGAATGATCATCTGAAAACTCTAAACCTTTCCTCCTTCAATCTCGACCATGGGTTTGCGGCCGCCTGCTCTGGCTTCCGAATGCTGACCGCGTTGAGCCTGCGACGTTGCCGTTTGGATCCTTCGGATCTCGTTCTTTCCGAAAACAACTTTCCTTGCCTGAGAAATTTGCACGTGGATTTATGCTTTCCGAACTTGGCTCGCGAATATAAGATACATGGACCCCGATTGCGCAGCTTGAAATTGGAAGCGTCGCCGATCTGCAAGCTTGAGATATATGCACCGGAACTCAAAGTTTTCACACTTTGTGAATCCGTGAATATGATGGGCAAAACTTTCTTCAGTCCGGCCCTCCCTGCTCTGCATTGTGCGGATATCAAGTTAGAGGTTTTGGGCGGAGACAGTTTGGAGGAGATGGACAAGACAAGGATATGTCACTACCTGAACTCCTTGTTTCGGTGTGTGCAGAGTGCAAAAACTTTGACGTTGCGCGACTCTACTATTAAGGTATGCTTTGGACGACTTTATGAGAATGTTGTATATATATACACTATATACATATATATATATATATAGTAATGTTGCAGGTGTAGGTTTCCTCGAGAAGATAGTATTACCATGTTTCTTTTCTCGCTTTTCAAGTTGTGTTTTCTTTGTTGTTGTTGTTGTTGTTGCTGCTCCTGCAGATATTGAATTATATGTTTGAGATTCTGGAACAACATCCATCTCCTTTCAAGAGATTGGAGTGCCTGGCATTGTCGACAAATAAATTACGTGATCAAGTCGTCAATTACTTTATTAAAGCATCTTCGTGTGAGAAATGTTTGAAGCTAATCGATGAGTAACTTTAGAGAGAGGATGACTCGACAATAGGATACACACTTTTTTTCCGAATGGGAATGCACTATTTGATACTGTTGAAGAAACTTACTTTATGTTTGGGGAATGTTGTTAGTTGATCTATGAGCAACTGGTCTTTACTCTAGTTTAATTTGATTGGATAATGTTGATTTATATTCGAAGTCTAGACGAGTTGTATGAATTACTTACATATTCTTCCATTTGGTGATGAATATGCATTATGGTTAGAGGTGGCAAATGGATTGGATTCATTGATTAAGGATTGGATTGGTGGATCCATGTATTAAATGGATTGGTGGATTCATGGATTGGATCAAGTGGATTGGTGGATTATCCATGAACCCAAATGACATCCTCAATCTTGGACCAATATGTAAAATGTGAAGAGTTTAGGTACTAAAATGTCGTAACGAAAAATTTTAGGTACCAAAACGTAATTTTCCAATGATATTTTTCGCACAAAAAATTAAATTTTATGTACCGAAATGTAAAATATAAAAAGTATAGATACCAAACCATAATTTGTCATTTGGATCCATGGATTGATCCATGAATCCACCAATCCAATTGGTATTTGGATCAAATGGATTGGATTAGGTGGATATTTTTACTCTCAATGTCTAAATATGTGGGTCGTAAAGTTTGGGCCGAAACAATTGTGACCGCGCTCATGGGCCGCATCAATTTTCTGGTCTCCCAACAGCCCAAAACGGGATGGATCGCAAGCCTCAAATCGGTTCGGAATCACGTCTGTCTAGCTCGCGTGTCTTGGTGAGCAAGTTAGTTTTTTTTTACAGGAATTTGTTTTAGCTGGCTATGTATATATATATAACTGTAAATCGCTGGTGGAAGATTATTAGGTCAACCGAGTGCTGTTATTGAGAGAATTAATATACAACAGTGGTAAGCCATGAACAACGACGGCAGGTTGGTGAAAAGGCATCGTGACGAACAAGAACAGGAAGTAGAAAACAGGAGTGTTGGTAGTAGCACTACCGATAGGTTAACCCATCTGCCAAAACCCATTCTTTATCACATCCTTTCGTTCCTCGACACTAAATCGGCCGTTCAGACCTCTGTACTGTCGCTGGATTGGAACCGCGCCTGGAAACACGTCCCCGTCCTCAATTTCGACAGGACTTCCTTCCATCCAGCCGCGAAATTCGACAAGTTCGTGTCCAAGGTTTTGTCCCTCCGCTACGACCTTAAACTCCGCAAGGTTGTCTACTTGAGCAACGATGGAAGAGGCAAGGCCAGCAGGGCCCTGCAAGTCGTTGGCTATGCGTTGTCTCATAACGTAGAAGAGTTGACCCTGGACAGCATCAACAATCATTGTCGCGATTTCAGCATAATATTCTCGGACTACTGCGACGATAATGAGAAGAAGAAGACGAAGAGGAATGATGATCTGAAAACTCTAAACCTTTCCTGCTTCAAACTCGAGCGTGGGTTTGCGGCCTGCTCTGGTTTCCCAATGCTGACCACCTTGATCCTGCGAAGATGCTATTTGGATTCTTTGGATCTCGTTCTTTCCGACAACAACTTTCCTTGCTTGAGAAATTTGCACATGGATTCCTGCTATCCGAACCGGGCTCTCGGAAATAGGATCAAAGTACATGGGCCCCGATTGCGCAACTTGAAATTGGGGAGTTCGATCTGCCTGATTGAGATATATGCACCGGAACTCAAAGTTTTCACTCTTTGTAAAGAATCCATGATAAGCACAAGGTTCTGTAGTTCGCCCCTCCCTGCTCTGGAATGTGCGGATATCGAGTTAACCTTAAACCCTTCGGACAAGAAAATGGCCGGTCACTACTTGAGCTCCTTGTTCCGGTGTGTGCAGAGCGCAAAAACTTTGACGCTGCGTGGCTCTACCATTGAGGTATGCTCTCTGGACTTTATGGGAATGGTGTATATAGTATAGTGTTGTTACAGGTGCGGGGTTTCTTCGAGAAGATAGTACTATCCTATCTTCTTTTTTTTTCTCTCTCGCTTTTTAAGTTGTGTTTTGTTGTTGCAGACATTGAATAGTGTGTTCGAGCTTCTGGAACATCCATCTCCATTCCAAAGATTGGAGTGCCTGATTTTGTCGACAAATAAATTACTCGACAAAGTGGTCGATTACTTCTTTGGAGAATCTTCGTGTGAGAAATATGTGAAGTTGGTCAATGGATAACTCTTAGAGAGAGATCGCAAAATTGTTTAAAAAAAAACTATGAAGTTTGAGGTCGTTCCTTTGCTGGATGACTTGACAATGGGATGGGATACACTTTTTTAGAATGAGAATGCTCTATTTGATGTTGTTGAGGAAACTTACTTTGTGTTTGGCAAATGCTGTTGGTTCATTTTTATGTATCACATAATTGGGAGCAACTGATCTTTAGTACTCTAATTTAATTTGATTGGATCGATGCTGATTTATATTACGCTTACTTGAATATTCTTCCATTTGTCTTGGAATATGCATTATTGCTGTGATATGATCTATTATAGTACTTGTTTGACATTGTGTAAGATTTTATTTACGGAATATGAACAACCATTCCTCAGAAAATTGTACTGTTTAGTGAAACCTATGATGTATGATTCCTAATGTGCAAAACAGTTGCTAAATATTCAATAAGCAAGTTGTTCAAGAAACTATACCAAAACAAAACAAATAAAGTAGAATGCCGGGAAATCCCACCCTTCATGCACAAGAACTCTACCACAAAACGGCTGCTCTAATGGCTAAGGGCCAATTTTACTGCCACAACTGCTCAACGACAGATAAAATGGGCAGACTGCACAATAGTGTATTCCTCCAATGTCCCAGCGTAAGGTGTCGGCACATCCTGTGATGACAAACACATAATTGGAGCATCCAAACAGTCAATGGAGTTCTCGTTGATGGCCCTGGTTAAGCTAGCAGCAGTCCCTTTCGTTTTCCAGATTACAGATGTACTCTAGGTCTGGGATTCTTTCCTTGAGGTTGTAAAGCAGCACACTCTCAGAAAAGATCACCGGGTTCTCACTTCAGATAGCAGCTTTCATCAAGCCCTTTTGTATCGTAAGGAGTCGAGTACGCAACCATCTGGATTCCAGGGATGGACTAGAAGTACGATTCAAGGCCTTTGGCTACCTTGTGAGAACCACCATAGTGACCCACATCTTCACCCATGATACAAACCCGATTATCCCTCTATCCATATCTTTTGCTGACCTTCTCGTAGGGCCTCCAAAAGCAGAAGTTAATGCCTGGCATATAAATATTGAGATTAAGAATTTCATGAGACGAAAGTGCAAACTTAAACCGTCATAAGGTATGTAAAAGCAGATCCTATGATAGGCATGGCAAATGAAAGCAAGATATAGTGCATTATGCATCAGTTTTGGCATGCATTTGTTTTAGGTTGCACATGTCAGTCATCTATTTCTCTAATACACATTGCAAAATGTTCAAAAGGAAAAACCAGCAAAATCATATGGTCGGGTACTGGTGAATATGTTTCTATAACACTTCTCATAAATCACAATATACCACTAATGCACAGGTAATTTTTATCAAGCGAAGATTGCATGAACAGAAGCCTTCTTTCTGTAGTGTAACATACTTTCATCTGTTAGCCAATGTTTTCCCCAACATCACACCGAGGCAGGCAACTCACATGTTTATTACGCGGGGGCAGAAATGAAACGAACTCATGTTCATTTTTCTAGCATCAAATCTATTATAGTTTCAGCTTGCTTTTCCAGTTTCAAATCAATTCATCCAAAGGTAAACTAACTGTACAACCAAACAGCTATAAATGGTTGCAATTATTCACAATCTTACTTTCCTAAGTAGAAGCATACCCAAGTTTAGATGCATATGATGTAGCAGCAGCATTGGCCCCTAGCCTGGAAAAAACGGAGATAATGCATAAAACTTAAAGTTCAGTAGCTCAATTGGGCCAGACCATATTAGCTGCTAATGCAAAATGCCCAATCATTAAGACTTGCATAACTGGTTGAAATGAGGTGAAAAATTACCACAACAGCATTGGTGTAATTCCATCATTCATGCAAGTTCAATCCTCTGCAGTCTGCACCAACATTGTTAAAGCCTCAGGTTGTTAGAAATAAGTAGGAAGCAGTAGGAAGTCGACTAGAAGAGGGGTAAGCTTTGAAGAAAAGAAAAAAACAACGGGAGATCGCAAAATAGCTGATGTGAACATCTTTTCAAAAATCAACAATTGAGAGTTATTAAAATCACTCATCTTGAAATTTATCATCTTTCTAAACACATTATTGGACCGAAATACCAAAAAAAAAAAAAGGATTGTACTGAAATATCTCATCCAATTTCCAGTCCAAAACAGCTGTTCACGAGAATGGTAGGTTACTGCCTGAGCTCCTTGTTCCTGTGCGTGCAGAGTACAAAAACCTTGACGCTGCGTGGCTCTACCGTTGAGGTATGTGCTTGGTGTATGTAGTGTTAATTGCAGGTACCATCATGTCCCTTTTTTTTGTGGTTTTTAAGTTGTGCTGTGTTTTTTTTTTTTTTTTTTTTTTTTGCAGATATTGAATAATACGTTTGAGATTGTGGAACAACATCCATCTCCTTTCAACAGATTGGAGTCCTTGATTTTGTACACCAATCAAATACCCGACAAAGTCGTCAATTACTTCTCTGAAGGATCTTCATGTGAGGTGTGTTTGAAGTTGGTTGATGGTTAGCTCTGTAGAGAGGCCAGAAAATAGTAAAATGGTATGATGTTTGATGATTTAAGTTCGTTCCTTTGTTGGATGACTTGACAGTGGGATACACTTGTTTTCAGAATGGGAATGCACTATTTGATATTGTTGAGGAAACTTAATTTGTGTTAGGGGAATGTTGTTGGTTCATCCATATGTATCATTTACGGAATATAAACAACCATTACTCAGAAAATTGTTACTGTTTAGTGAAACCAATGATGTATGCTTTCCTGATGCACACACAACAGTTAACTGACAAACATCTCTTCAAGTCAAACTTGTTTGCTGAATATTCAATGAGCAAGCTGTTCAAGAAACTATACCAAAACAAAATACATAAAGTAGAAAGGCGGCATGAGAACTCTACCTCAACAACGGCTGCAGGCTGCTCTAATGGCTACGGGCCAATTTTACCAACATAACTGCTCAACTGCCGTTGCAATCTGGGCAGGCTGCGCAGTTGTTTATTCCTCCAATGACCCAGCGTAAGGTGTCGGCACATCCTGTGATGACAAACACATAATTGGGGCACCCAAATAGTCAATGAACTTCTCACTGATGGCCGCGTCAAGCTAGCAGCAATCCCTTTCATCCTCGTGCAGTCCTACACTACCAGCGCCTGATGCGTCTTCTTCATTGAGTTTCCGATCGTGTGAAGATTGAAAGGTTCCAAGGACCGATATCAATCACTTCAGGGTCATATCCCTTGTTCACCAAAGTCTTGGCAACCTGCATAAGATGATATCTCATTAGAGAGTAGGTCAAGATGGTGATATGTTCCCCTGGCCTAACCATCTCAGCTTCCTCCAGATCACAGATGTACTCTTCGTCAGGGATTCTTTCCTTTAGGTGGTAAGGCAGCACGTGCTCAAAAAGGATCACCGGGTTCTCACATCGCATAGCAGCTTGCATCAAGCCCTTTTGCATTGCCAGGTGTCCAGCATGCGATCATCTAAATTCCAGGGATGGACTGGAAGTAAGATTCAAACCCTTCGGTTACCTTGTAAGAACCTCCATAGTGACCCACATCTTCACCCATGATACAACCCCGATTATCCCTATCCATTTCTTCTCCTGACCCTTCTCATAGCGGCTCAAAAAGCAGAAGTTCATGCCTGGCGAGATAAAGAATTTCGTGAGACGAAAGTGGTAAACCTAAAGAGTCATAAGGGACGTAAAAGCAGATCCTATAATAGACAGGGCAAGTGAAAGCAAGATATGGTACAGCATGTATCAGTTTTGGCAGGCATTTGTTTTAGGTTGCACAATTTGTCAGTCATCTATTTCTCTGATACATATTGCAAAATGTTCAAAAAGAAAAACCAGCAAAATCATATGGCCAATGTTATAAACAGCATCACATTGATGCAGGCAACTCACAAGTTATTACTGGCGGCGGAAATTAGTCACCCTCATGTTCATTTTCTAGCACCAAAGCTGCAAAGCAATTCTAGTTTCAGCTTGCTTTTCCAGTCTCAAATCAATTCTCCAAACGGTAACTAACTGTACCACCAAACAGCTACAAATGGTTGCAATTATTCACAATCATACTTTCCTAAGAAGAAGCACACCCAGGTTTAGATGCACATGATGATGATGCAGCATTGGTCCCTATCCTGGAAAAAAAACGGAGACAATGCATAAAACTTAAAGGCCAGCAGCCCAATTAGGCCAAACCATATTAGCTGCTAATGCAAAATGCTCACTCATTAAGACTGACACAATTGGTTGAAATGAGGCAAACAATTACCGCAACAGCATTGGTAACTAATTGGTCAAGTCAGCCAGCTCCAGCATTAAAATAGAGCCCATGGTCAACTCCACACTGCCATCATATCACAGCATGACCAAGCTTGTATTCCTTCCTGAATCAAACAAAGCACCCTAACCAGGTTAGGAAATAAGCTTACTGTTTAAGACAAGAAGTTTGAATCCGACTTGGAAAAATACTTGTGAGATTGGTAAGTTTTAGGGAGAGTTTCTTGAGGGGTGATCTTTTAGAAGAAGATAGTGTCGCCTAAACTTACAAAATTTCCGTTCTTTTCCACTACTAAAGATAAGAAGAAAAAAATGCAGGACAGGGAAAGAAAGGAATCAGATTTGTTCACTAGAGCCAGCAAATGGCGGAGAATCCAGTGAACGGAACTGACAGACAGACAATAGCACGGCTGAAACTAGTAATTAGGTTCATCAATGGCTTTGGCTAAAAGCCACAACTGAACCGCCAAAAACCTTCAATTAAACCGCTGATTTAAGCACAATGAACTTGGGCATGCTGAACTGAAACATCTTCTGAGGTTAAGCAGAACCCAAGAGAAAGATTATTCCCATTTACAGACGGAGGTGTAGAATTCACTTTCTGAAAGTTAAATAAAAAATCCATTGCAATAGAAAAGAAGTTTGCCCCCAACCCCAAAAGAGAGCAATTCTCAAACACCTTCTTATTACGTCCGTACCTGGCCGCCCAACACAACTCATGGCTATTGAGAACGAATCAAATCAGATGGTTCTATTTCTCAATCTTGCTGACTTGTTCCTACGGAACCAAGAGGTCGAAAAGACTCAGAAAAATCGGTCATTCACAATGGATCAATGGACGGACCAACACATCCCAGTTTGAATTTCAAAAGTTGCTAGCCATTCAATTATACAATCACAAACTGTATCAGCTTCAGGTCGCAAATAAGTTGGCAGGCGCAAAATTAAGGATGAAAGAAAGGAGCAGGAGCAAAACCTGAGAAGGATCTCGGGGAGAGGAAAGAAGACGGAGCTTCTTGGAGTCGAGGGGATTTGAGGGATTAATTTGCTGCAGTAGCTCCCAATCCCTAGATACAGCCGCCATTCCGGGAATTTCACCGGCAACGGGTTTGGAAGAAGTTGAAGAAAATGTAGAGGGTGGCGCGGCGAGACTCCTCGCTCTTCCTGATCTCCGTGTTATCTCCTTGACCTCCGCTCTCATTGACACAATCCGCCGGCGGCGAGTTGGACGGCGGTGGCAGCGGTGGAGAGGGGGCTTACGGCCGTTCATATCGACGACTTGCTGAAGCCAGAAACAAATCGCTTCCGATCTTGTGGGGAGAAGGGAATTTGGTAGTTGACACGTCATCTTCTGCAACCGGGTAGTTAAAAAATATGGGCTCAATCTCTAAAGTCTCGACTCTTAACTATTTGGGCTGGATCAAATTGGGCGGCTCTTATGGGCTGGATCAAGATCTCTGGGCTCTCCCGGGAGTAGACCAGAACGACCCCTCCCTCAGCAATTCACAAGCGCGGGTAAAGCCCCCGCGCGAAAAGAAGAATCACGGACGAGCCTGCGTGATTTCCACTTACCAGTGGGCCGGTCCCACGTCATTTCTGGGTCGTTAAGATAGTCGTTATTAGGTAAACCGAACTGATCAAGAAGCCGTGACGTTGACGCGCTGACCCTGCAAATCTGCACCTAAGCACATTTACGCAAGCTTCTGTTTTCCCTTTTTTTTTTTTTTTAAGAACCGCGATGGCCGGCGGGGCGGATCGACACATTTTCGCAACTCTTTTTTTAAATATAATTAATTAATAATAAATGGAGCTGCGTTTAAACCTTTTTGCTTTCAACCAAAATTCTAAAAACTCGATCTAACGAACTTTCTACGGGAGAATTTGATCGCTTCCAGTCCTCCGCCTTCGCTAGCGAGGCCGCCGGGACGAAATCATGGCAGCGATGCTCCTCGCGAAGCCAGCATTGTGTGGATTCTGGCGCTGCCTGCTGCTGCTCTTCCTTGCGGTGGCGGCTCCGACGAGGATTTGCGAGTCCGCTAGATCTGACAAGGAAATGAGGGAGAGGTTCTACGGCAATTTGATCAATAACACCACTCCCGACAATGGAGAAGGGAGTATCGCCCAAATGTTCGATCGTGTTCTCGAGAAAGAGTTCTCCGAGAATGATAAGCCGGAAGGTTAGCCCGTCATCTTTGCCTTTTCGTTCTTTTCCATCCTGCACTCGTTCTTTCCACTTCAAGAAATAAGTATAGTTGTATGGAACTTCTTGAACCAATTAGGTTTTAGAATCTAGCATCGCTTGCGTTGATCTTGATTGTAAGGATAGAGGAAGCGGGCAGAATTAGTACCCTGCTTTCTTCTGCTTGCTGGATGAACCAGTGGAGATGAGGATAGCTGTAAAGGAAGGGTGAGAAGCGCCAGATTCAAGATGTGAAAATGAATGAATTCAATTATGGTTACTGATGAAATTGATGACAAATGAATTTGGTCTACTACAAGTAACTGTATCGATGGGGCTGTAGTCTGTTTTGTATTCTCTTCGAAGCACAGGATCTGTTGGCAGAAATGTAAATGGCGCAAGGCTGTTGTGAGGGCGCAGTAGTTACATGCCGAAGTTCTGAGCTCTAGAGGTCTTATATGTCATTTAACTCTGAAGTCAAGTAGTTTAGATCTTGGCGTTATTGTATTGCGTACACCCTGCCAGGTGAAGATTCATGCCGACGAATGCATAGAATGATGCAGTGAAGAAAGAAAGGTTGTAATTTAGTATGTGTGATGATTGCCAGTGTAGGGAATCATGCTGCTTTCTTGCATCTTGTGTGTGACATGAGTTTATATCCTGTCCTGTGACAGAGTTACATATTCCTGTCCGTCATTTGATAAAAATTCTTCCCCATTGATGTTTCTGTAGTGAGATGTTTAACCTTTTTTCACTATTTGTATAGGTTCTGATAGAATGATGCAGTGAAGAAAGAAAGGTTGTAATTTAGTATGTGTGGGGAATCATGCTGCTTTCTTGCATCTTGTGTGTGACATGAGTTTATATCCTGTCCTGTGACAGAGTTACATATTCCTGTCCGTCATTTGATAAAAATTCTTCCCCATTGATGTTTCTGTAGTGAGATGTTTAACCTTTTTTCACTATTTGTATAGGTTCTGATGGAAGCAACTTCAACAACAGTGTAAATGACCAACAGGTAGGGTTGTACTTCTAATTACGGGAAACAAAGCTGGGATATTTTTCTGTACATAATCAGATAATCACTGGTTAATGAAGGAAATGGGGCTGTTTCTGGAAAAAAAATTATCTAATTTTGCGACTTCAACTTGGGAGAATATTGTGACAAGCTTCACCTTCCATATCTGTCACACACCTTATATAGACCTTAATTATACTCTTTACTTTTTTCAGCTTTTATACTCTATTTGCTGTTTCACATAGTAATTTTAAATCTTGTCATTAACTCCTTTACCGGTGGATCTAAGTTTTTTCAATGCATTCACGACGAATCTTGCTAATAATTTTCAGGCTGTGTTGGAAACGGTCGCCAAAGTTACTCATGAGAAGGGAAAGAAAAATGACTCACAGCCAGGAAGGTGCGGAAATATGTCAAAAAATACTTGCCATGAAAGTTCTTTTACTATGAAAAACAAAGCGAGACACTGTTTCTGGGAAAACTAATTTCAGGTGCATTTTTGTCCCTCATTCCAACTGTTATCAGCGGACCAAGATCGTTTCAGTTACAAGATGTATTTTCACTAGAGAATGAGGATTCAGAGGATACTACCCTAATTGACAAAAAGGTTTCTGCAACATAGTCTGAAATTTTCTGGTTCAAACTTTGTAGGCAGATATGGAGTTCTTAGGTGCATTATTAATGCAGAAACTTTTTGCAATTGTGTCTGATTGCTTGCAGGACAATGTCTTTGTCATGTCAAATAAGAAATCCAAATACCCAGTGCTTCAAGTCGATTTGAGGTGCATATCCTTTCAGGGATCACTTCATATTGAGTAATTGTCACTTGTTATTGACATATTCAAATCCAAGTTTTGATGTTTTATGCTACTTTTCCCCTTTCCAACAGATTAATTTCTGATCTGGTGGTTGTCATAGTTTCTGCTGCTATTGGTGGAATTATCTTCTCGTGTTTGGGACAGCCGGTTAGGATTCATATTTGTTGCTCCATTCTTTGGTTCACTGCTTGTGAGTTTAGGTTGCTATTTTGCAATGACTGATGAACGCTGATGTCTTATGTCTTGTAGATTATTGTGGGTTATCTTCTTGCTGGGTCAATCATTGGACCTGGAGGTCTTAAGTTCATCAGTGAGATGGTGCAGGTAATATATCATCTATATTACAGAGGTCGTCCAGTTTTCTACTCTATGTCATTAAACACTTGCAGGAGTTTAACTTTTGACATGGATGCTTTCCTCCATTGCAGGTCGAAACCTTTGCCCAGTTTGGTGTTATCTTTCTACTTTTTGCTCTAGGCCTCGAGTTTTCTATAACAAAGGTAGGTTAAAATGGTCTTGAAGGCCTTAAGCTGGCTGTTCTTTATGCCGTTTCTTGTTTGCGAAGTTTATATTAATCAATTGGTGATACAGTTAAGGGTGGTGGGTGCTGTTGCCGTGTTTGGAGGTTTTCTTCAAATTGTGATATTTATGTTCTTGTCCGGCGTAACTGCCATGGTATGTTCCTTGCCCCATAAGTGTAGCTTGCAGCCACTCTTGTTGTTAAAATAGTGCTAATTACATCTGCCAATTTTGTAGCTGTGTGGAGCACAGTTGTCTGTGGGTGTTTTTGTTGGGTCCTTCTTGTCAATGTCATCAACAGCAGTGGTACTCTTTATTTCTAGCTTTCTAATCAGTGCTGATTCCTATTAGTTTCTTGTATGTTAACCAATGTTGCTTGTGACCCACTTTTCTGCATTTACGCCAACTAGGTGGTGAAATTCTTAGCTGAGCGTAACGGCACTAATTCACTTCATGGTCAAATTACAGTGGGGACCCTTATTCTTCAGGTTCTATTTCCTTATTCGTTGTGCTTAGAGCATCTAATATAAAACAGATTTTGTAGCTCATACATATGAATCTCCCAGGATTGTGCTATTGGATTGTTGTTTGCTTTACTCCCAGTGTTGGGTGGCAGCAGTGGGTTACTACATGGAATGATTTCAATGGGAAAATTGTATGTCATCCTATGCTTATTCGTTTTTTCTTTGCTAATTAGTGTCTGGCTACTTTTGCAAGCTTGATCCCCGACGTACACTAACTCTATGTTGTTTAGGTTGTTGGTATTGTCCATGTTCCTCACTGCTGCATCGTTTTTGTCTTGGTCTTTTGTTCCTCGCTTTCTGAAGCTAATGATCCAGATATCATCTCAAGTGAGTGTCCTGTCTTTCCGTGCAGGCTAGCCTTCTATTTGACTGGTTTTCTTAATGCACATTTATTCATCTTCCATGCAGACAAATGAACTTTATCAGCTTGCTGCTGTAGCCTTCTGTTTGCTATCTGCTTGGGTGAGTTCAAATGTCTTCCGCTTTCCCTCATAAAAGCATTCTTCACATGATGCATAATGGTTCATCAGTTTACTTGAATGTTTGATGGTTGTCTGATCTTGCAGCAGTCGTTTATTTCTCATAGTAGTCTTGGGTTGCTTGTTCCCTTTTCTGTCTCATGATACAAATTGTTGCATTAGTATTGTTCAAGATTTCAATAACATGCTTGGGAAAGGAGTGTTACTACCTTTATATGAGCTTAATGAAGTTATCTTCAATCTTCTGACCTTCTGAACCAGAGCAGTCATTCTTTACAGCTGAATTATTTTGACCAATACATGTCATATTGTCTTACCTATTGACTTGTCATAGTTGCTACTGATTGTTCTGTAAAACTGAAAATGTGTGCGTCAATATGGAATGACAAAAATTCTGGTTTCTACTTAAAGATTAAATGCACAACATCTTCTTGTTCGAATATGTACCCTCATTAATAACAATTGTCCCTTTTTACCATCTTCAGTGCAGTGACAAATTAGGCCTCAGTCTTGAGTTAGGTTCATTTGTAGCTGGAGTCATGATATCCACAACTGACCTTGCGCAGCATACTTTAGACCAGGTACTTTCCTTTCATTATTGAATTCCAGCTTTTCCTAACTTTAATTCTGAGGGTTCTGTTGACAAGATCTTGATTTGAACTAGTCTTTGTTACTTTGACCTTCTATAGTTGGATAGTTTCAATATCTTTTGCCTTCAGTTGCTTGTTTGGGTACGAGTGATTTAGATTTGTAAGCTCGTGATGCTTATCCAAGTAAGTACTAGCTTTTTTATGCTAACTTGTACTTGTCACTTTCACATTTCTTGAATGAAAATCCTTGTTCGAAATTGCTAGGGATGTTGCTCTTAGTTAGGTTTATCATTAATGGAAACTGATGATTCCATTTGCAAATTCTCTTTTTCTCTTTTTCTTGGGAGTTATTGTTCACGTTGTAGCATTGAGAATGACCCAGTGGAGATACTTCTCCTTTCCTGTTTATATAGGTGGAGCCCATTCGTAATCTGTTTGCCGCACTGTTTCTAGCAAGTATTGGAATGCTTATACACGTGCATTTTCTGTGGAATCACGTTGATATACTGCTAGCATCAGTGATTATGGTTGTAGTTGTGAAGACAGCCGTTACTGCTGTGGTGATTAAAACCTTTGGATATAGCATCAGGACATCGTTTCATGTGAGTTGGCTTCTAAAATATCATAGATGCTAACGAGTACTGAAGTCTCTCAAATTCATTCGTTTTTGCTGAAAAAAGAATTTCATGTTTTCTGGCGTAGGTTGGCGTGTTGCTTGCTCAAATTGGGGAGTTTGCTTTTGTTCTGCTTAGTCGTGCCTCAACTCTTAACCTTGTTGAGGTTGAGTCTCGCTCTCCCGATCGCTTTGTCTCTCTCATGTCCCGTGAACTTGCTATTCCTGATTGCAACATGTTTATGGTGATGCAGGGAAAGATGTACCTTCTCCTTCTTGGAACAACCGCTTTAAGTCTGGTTTGTTTCTTCTACTTCCATTGTTGGTATTATTAGTTGTGCCATAATTCTATGTAAAACAGTGATCAACTGAACCTTTCTCATTCAGGTTACAACACCTCTCCTGTTCAAATTGATACCTAATGTCATGAACCTCGGAGTCCTTTTGCAATGGTTTCCATCAGAAAGCGCGCCAAATGAGGTGATAACCTTTCTTCCTCTGTCGTTGTTGCTTGTCAGCCTCATCATGTTGTTCACTTTGCCACTACTGCAAAATCTTGAGCTGAAAATGTCTTTACATGTACGGTTCAGGAGAAGGTTTCGATGATCGAAGCACATAACAGACTGTTGTGACCTTCCCGTATCATAATACCTCAGGAAAAGCATCCCATTTCTCTACATGATTGACGAATCGTTCTGCCTCGGCGTGAGTTTTTCAGATGACATAGTACAAATCAAAATTGCATACAGTCCAGCTTGATGATACAGATATGTCTAACGTAAATACGCGTAACACAACGAGCTGCTCGCATTCTTTGAATGGGTTTGTATATATAATTTTGCCGTCGTAGCATATGCTGTAACTTAGACCATAACTAACTACTAGCTCTAGGGAAACTACTTCACTTATTGGCATGTAATCGGTTCCTGAGAGCATGCTGCTCCAGTACCAAAAGAGAGAAAAGCTCTCAGATTCTTTTCTTAATCGCAAAAGTTTATGCACTACATTAATTCGCATTCTTTGATTAGTCACTTTGAGAGTGTATTGGATTACACGTGGCGTACACGTGGACGCTAATTTAAGTCCATTGTTATGCCACATCAGCAACGCAGATACTGGTAAAAAGTTGTTAAGGATTACTTGGCAAGAGTGGTATTGTGATTAAGACTTAAAGTTGGAGTTTTAAGATTTACACCTTGGCCTGGTAGCCTTTTCTGCTTATATGGGCTTTGAACCAATCTCGGAGGAATCCTTAGTGGGCCGGCTCAAATTCCATTCTATTGGCTTTCAAATTCGCATACATAAGCCCATAGGCCATAACACAGCCAAAAAAATTGCGCGCTTCTCCCAGACTTCGTAAAGGTTCTCTAGATTCTAGAAGCAGCGTGGACCAGTTGCAGCGTATTAGCGTAAACCTGACGTCGCCATCGGGAATCGTCGGAGAAGCTGCGAAAACAGTCCGGGTCCGAAGGGCGACGGAGCTTCAGCGATCGGGAGCTCATTCTCCGGTAGTTCTCGACTTCCACTACTCGGCTTCAGCTACGCGGAGACTTTCAATGGCGGACGGCAGGCTGCGGTGCCAGCGAATTGGCTGCGACGCCACCTTCACCGAAGAGGACAATCCCGAAGGCTCGTGTCAGTATCATGACTCGGTGAGCCGCCCGTTTTTACTACTTCTTAGTTGAATTGATAACGCTCTTCGCATTCCTGCAGATACTGCTTTGAATTTAGGATTGTTTCTCATTCCAATTCCTCATCTCTTTTGCTCGTTAGGTTAATTAGGAAGCCTTGTAGCGAGACTTTGATATAGATAATTTTGTTCTAGATGTTCATTCAATCGTAATGCTACCGGGTGGAATCTTCTGGTTGTGCCGATTGGAGTTCGATATTGTTGAAGAACTATTCTCATCATTGCCTAATTTGAATTGTCAATTGTGGAATCCGTCAAGTCGATTTGTCATTGTTGCTATCTCTTGAAGTAGCTTTGTTGGAATCTTGTGCAGCTTGTACAAGTTGTGGTTTAGTGACATTGATTTTGCTATGACGTCCCTAACGAGTTGTAGTGATTGTTTCTTTTCGTTGCATGGTTCAACTGGATTTGGATGGCGTCTTGGTCTCTGCATCAGGGGGTAAGTTGCTGTTATTACTTGGGCTCTATTGCTAGAAACTTTTTTAATTCTTCATCGTCAATCCTATATGTTTTTCATTACATACTGTGAACCTGTTAGCTGATTTTGATGTTTCCACAGCCCATGTTTCATGATGGAATGAAAGAGTGGAGTTGTTGCAAAAAGAAAAGCCATGATTTCAGCTTATTCTTGGAAATTCCAGGGTAAGTTTCTGTGCACTCTTCCTCTCTATTAAGAATTTGTTGAGTGAAGATTTTGGGATCGAACTTGTGTGATCCTAATTTATAAGGGCCAGCAGGGAGATGATTTAATGCTTAGCTCCTAGGCTGTCTTGCTGAAGATACGTTCTGCTTTTGTTGTCCTAAAAAAAGAATAGGAATCATCAGGGCTCATTCCTTTGTTGAGTGGATTGTTTCTCTCTATAATGAAAAACTGTTTACACAGGTATATATGTATTATGTGCTAACCAATAATTTCTCCGGTAAAGATGTAAGACAGGTAAACACACTACCGAGAAGCCAGTTTTGGCAAAGGTGAATTCAACTCCAAAGGCCCCTGTCTCTAAACCCTCTGTGCCTTCTGCAACAAGTGCACCCTCCAGAGAAGTTTGTCCTAGGTGCAAGCAGGGTTTCTTTTGCTCTGATCATGGTAATTTTCGCTCTCTTCTTTCAGCCATTATACTTGAACTATTTACTTTCCGGGAAGCATGTGTGGTTGGTTAGATCAATTGTAGGAAAGAATTGCTAGTACTCAGGCATTAGGTTCCTGCATCCATCTTTCTTTATGAAAAGGACAAAATATATATTTATGTGTTGGAGGTAATGTAATTTTGATAATATCTATGAACAATCGATACATGAAGAGAAAGACAGCGTGAACACACTATATCTAAGGCTTTCATTGTTAGGATACTCTAGTTGTTTGCAACACAGCATTCAACCACAATATTTAACCTATAATATACCACATTCTCCTGTTGTGTCTCCCTTTCAAGTTTTCTGTCACAATGGGGGATGACATGTTACTAAAGAGAGGACCAATTACATGAAACTGCCTGAGCTTTCCGGGTCTGTAGGTATACTGTTTGATTTATTGTAGAATGTCGTCGCAAGCAGAAATGGTTTTCCGTTGGTGATTTTGGTTTGTTCGTATCATTCTGCTTGTTGTCTCTAATTGCTGAATCATGCCTTTTTTCTACTTAGGTTCACAACCTAAAGAAGATGCTGCACCAGCTAAAAGTACTGCAGAGACTCAAGTTTCCGCTCCTCCAGCTAAGAAGAAAATCAACATCAACGAGCCCCAAACTTGCAGAAACTCCGGGTGCGGTCAAACTTTCAAGGAAATAAACAACCATGATACTGCCTGTACCTACCATCCAGGGCCTGCTGTTTTTCATGACAGGATAAGAGGGGTGCGTTTACCATGTGTGTTTTAAGGTTCTTATCGCCGTCTCGTACTTAAATCCCATCATATGTGCATTTTATTTTTCGCAGTGGAAGTGTTGTGATATCCACGTGAAGGAGTTCGATGAATTCATGAGCATTCCTCCATGCACCAAAGGATGGCACAATGCTAATCCAACTTCTTGATCTCGAAGAACACCTCAGCAACGACAAGTTAGTGTCTTCATCTTTCCTTCACCTTCGATGTCTGCGATAACAAAAATCTGCTACTTTGTTCTCGTTTGTCACATCTCCAACAGACTATCACTGTCTATCATGCGTCGTAGAGTGACTCGAGTGCTTCCATTCTTGCTGAGCAATTCAACTTTGTGGCCGATTGTGTCAACGCTAATGTAGTCAATGACAGTTGATGGATCTTTTTTCTTCTTCTTCTTCTTCTATTTCCCTTGGAAAGAAAATTACATAGAAGGTTTAGTTGGTCCTTGACTCGCAAGGCTCGCTGGGCAACGGCCCATTTATGATTACCGGGCTGCTGCAACAGCCCAAGGTCTCCTCCACTGGTGTTTTAGACTAGTGGTAATGCTCAACACTTTAAACATCTTCGATTTCGTGATAGATATCTAATGAAATTAGAAAAGTGGATTATGTCAATTACTCATTCTTAAACCAGGATTATTAAAGACAAAAAAAAAGAGGGTGGATGGAATCTCTTTCATTCTTTATTTTCCTCTAGTTGGATCCTCCGAAACCACAAGAATCGTTGGTCGTAATAGATTTCCAACCTGGCACTTCTTGAGAAGAGTTGCTCTTTGAAGAGCACAATATGATGAAAGTTGTAAGCCACATTCGGCTTAGAGTTATTATCGTTATTATCTCAGTTGGCCTCTACAGTAGAATCAGTCGGTAGTCCAAAAAGCAGTGATATATCTTTATCTTGTGGCGGATGTCAGCGGTTCTAATCCGCTTATGTGTACCACCGTATTAAGAATCAACGAACCTTCTCACACGAGTCCAACTACCCTAGCTTGAGAGCTACTCGAAACGTAGGGTTTAGGGTAGTGGCACAAAAGAAGTATTGTAGGGTGTGGAGTGTGTCGAGTGTTGACCACCGTCTTCAATCTTTACTCTCAATCTAGTCTTACATGCTTTCTTCCTTCGTGACCTAGTAACTAGCTAACCTTCTCGATGCCATACACAATCACAAACAGGGCCAAATCATGTAACTGTGTTTGGTTCCCTGCAACGCAGAAGGGAAAATTGGAGTCGCATTAAATGGTGTAATGCAGATTGAACTGGAATAAGGTGAGGCAATAATATACCAAGGGACAAAATAAGAGAAAGCGCCAACACCACCATTTATTGAAGAGAGCCTTGCAAAAGAAGATTAGGGTATTAGCCATCACGGGTCCTATGATGGGTGCAATTAATCCTCTCTCTCTCTCTCTCTCTCTCTCTCTCTCCATTGAATGTTCTTCTTTCTCTGTCCCTAAAACAGAACTGCTGTGGGGTAAACCCTACCCTTTCCTCAACTTCCCTTGCCTGCCCAAATGAACCAAAATGAGCAGTTGTGTGTCCTTTTGGGAGGGTACCCACCCCCACTGTTTTGGGGCTCTTGCTCTCTATTGTTAGTTTTGTTTTGAGGCAACAAGCCAACAACTGAACCAAACCTTTCTTTCTCCTTATCGGGCAGTTTGTGTGTCTTGTGTGGTTACATTTTACTCGACTTCGGCTAAGGCAAAAATAACTTAGGGGTTGTTTGGATGCATCATTTTGGTTCTATGGTATTTCGAATCCAAATGATGCATTATTTTGCTATGTGGTATTTCATGTGGTATTTCATTTAGAAATGTGGTAATTGGTGTAATTGTCTTGTTTGGATAAAACATTCAAATATTGTGGTATTTCACCACTTAAAGAAGGGATGAAGTGGAAAAAGAAGTTGGGAGATGGGGTATTTGAAATAACTAGGGGGTGGGTAGGTAGGTATTTCAAATAACTCACAATGAGTTATTTCAATTGACTCATGGACAAAATACCATATTCTACTTTATTTTTGCCAAACGAGTTATTTTGATTGAAATACCTCATTCTTAGTTATTTCGACCAAATTACCTCATCAAAATACTGCATGCAAACAACCCGTTACCCTTTTTCTACACTTGGTGGGACTTGGGAGGAGGGAGAGGAGGGAGACCATTCTAGTATTTTTAACCTTTTTCTGTTTGTTTCATATCGTCGGTTGGAAATGGAAACTGGGCTGGAGTCGTCCTTCCACGTGGCGCGTCTCCATTAGAGAGTAGGTAGAGACAAAAAAAAAAGAAAAAAAGCAAACTCAGAAGATGGTGAAGAAAGAATTCTGAGATTAGAATCTCATTAGCAAAGCAAAGCAATCATTACTTTGTTATCAATCTTTCCCCTCTTTCTCGATAATCATTCATCCGTACTTCAGTTCGATTAATCAGTTTTCATTAGGTGATGATGATAAAATATGATTAGTCCTTCGCTTGTGGGCTCCTTGAACTATCTAATGCTAATTGTTAATGAGACATATTTATCTGCCTTGTCGCTTAGGACAAAAGGAATGGAATAGAATGAATTTTATCATTTCAGAGTTAAGGTTCTCTTTAAATAACACAATAATGTATGGTGATTTGGATGTGGGAATTAAAAGTTGTGGAACTTAAGTTCAAACTTCACACATTTTGTCATGGAGGGCTTGTCTACCTCCCAATATTAACAATTGTCGGTTGGTTTAAATACAATGATTGGACCTGTGAAAACTTCTAATCCCGCGAGTTGCTTTTTTGCTTGAGGAGACGTGTAAGAGAATGTGATATAGAATCCATAATTAACCTACTTCCAATAACTCGGAATTATTGAAACCAACTTATATTTGACCAGTTTGGGCACAAAACATGGGAATTACAAATGTAACATGGAATTTGGACCTATATCTTAATTCTCCTATTATTTTTTTAAAAAAAGTCAAACATGACTTCATAAAGTACATGATGAGTATATGAAACTTAATCTAGATCCCACATGTTACATTATCGATTTCAAATAAAATTACACAGGGGTGTGCAACGGGTTGGTTCCTATCAAAACAAATTGACACTTGGACCAGACCATATCGCACCGAATATAACGTGGTTTGATCATCGATCCCGTGAATTTTATAAATACCGAAAAAGACGGAAGTAACTTTTGAACCGGATCAAATTGGACCAAAAGCGAACCAAATACAATATTGGTCCGATGTTTAATTCTAAAATTTCATTCATTATCGAACCACGATTCTTCTTACTTAAATCTGATTCGGACTTCGAACCAGATCGGGCCGTTATAAACAATTCTCTTGATCAGAACTCTCCTGGCACATTAGTGACATAATATTATTGATTAATTTTATTAATTGAACCATCCGGGAGAAAATAAAAACGTGATAATTCACATAGATTAATAAAATGGTTTACTCTCGTGGGGCCCACAGGGTAAAAAAAAATCTGTTCCTGGGGGGGGAAAACCGGTGGGACCCACAATCCCTGCCGGAGGAGTCACGCGAGCCGACTCTACGTACCCCAAAAAAAAAAAAAAAAAATTGTTTTAGCTGCAGGCTGCTGACGGCTACTCTCCGGCGGAGAACTCGCCGGTCCCCCTTCCCCTCTGTTTCACCTTTTTATTTCCCCTCCTCCTTTCAACGGCAGGGGAAGCTTTGAAATCTGCTTTCGGCTTTATGGCCAAATTTCAACTGCTAAAAACATGTAAAACAATAATAACAATAGTCCTGCGCGAGACGACGACTGATGCCTCTGTTTCCTTTCTTCTCTCTGCTGTACCTCTTCTGGTCCTGCAGTAAAAGTCAGCCGTCTATTCCCCTCCCGTCAAATCGATGGTTCGTGATGGAGCCACGTGGCTCTGGATCTTGTCTGTGTGAGGGGATTTCTGGATACGGTGGTGGTGGTCGGACTGAGACGTGGCATAATACTGGGGATAATGCTGGTGTTTATTATAAAGAGCCTCCCAACCGACCCTCGGTTAAACCGAAGAAGCTCTCAGTTCAGGTCAGGGCAGGTCAGCCAGAAATTAAAGATGTTTTTGCTTTTTATCAGGGAAATTTACTTTACCTGAAAACTCTCGTATTTTTTTAACAGTTTTACAGGTTTACGGCTGCCTTTTTGTTCTGAGTTTAGCTTATCCCCGACAACCCACCGGCCACCGGAAAAGTTTTTACTCCATTGCTACATTGTCTCTCTTTATACGATACAAATTGGCCCATAATTTCTTCCATTCTTTCCATTCTAAAGCTCGAATTTCGGATTGAGGCGGAGGAAGCTTCCGCGCGGCTTGTTGAATAGGGTTACGGACTTAATTGTTGAAAATAACTTGGATTCCCGAAAATGGGGGTTTCAACCACATAGATTTGCTCCATCCTTCCTGGTTGATAAATTTATCAATTGACAAGTCAATCCTTGATTTTTTTTTTAATAAGGGTGATATAGGTTTTTTGTTTTTTCCAATTAGATGCTACTTAAGAAAATCTAACCAGGAACCTAAGGTTTTAAAACCAGTTATATTATCACTAGACCAAGTTCTTAGTAAGTAGGTTGAATCTCTTCATGGTAGGGAATGACGTGGAGCACCACATGGGATAAATGACGTGGTACTCCCGGAGTAGGCAATAATCTCTAGTTTAAGTGAACTCTCTAGGCTATGTTAGAACTTAGGAGGCAAAGAGGCCCCTTTCCTAACTTCCCCTACCGTTTAACAATGTATTTATTGTGAACCTGAAATCAAGGCTGTGGTTCTACTTCCCAATTCCAAAAACCAACATTGTAAAAACTAGATTACTGTGCTATGGTTAATTCCTTTTTAGTTTTACCGTGGCGCACAGAAAAGGATGTGGTGCGTTGAAAGAGATAGTCCGGTGAAAATGAAATTCACCCTACCCACCCACCCACCCACCCAATTGCCCAAACCCAACTGTTGTCTTTGTGCGAGAGAACTCAGAACTTGGAGAAGGGGATACTGCAGAACAAGCTGCAACGATCGGACGGCTGGGGAAGTTTCTAGGATGACAAAAGTATTCGTAATTGTGGATATTTGTTCGAATTTAACTTAATCGGGTAGGGTAAAATTAGAATTTGAAGGACTTTTAGTGGGTATGGGTAAAACCGAACCCAAATATTGCGGGTAATGGGTGTGCATGGTTTACTCACTCTCCAACCCGAACCCTCCTAATATACACATGTATATGTATTTTGTCTATAAATAATCATTATTTTGATCTTACATATTTTATATTTAGCATAAAATACAATATTTTCATAAAATACAATATTTGTTTTCAGTCTAGTGAATTGCTGTCGTACTTTTCCTCCTATGTAATGTGAGAATACGCGTGAATGTTAACATATTGGTTGTAGTTATAAAGAGAAATTATTACAGATAACCATGGATAACCGAAATCTGAACGAGTATGAGCGTGGTTTTGATTTTCTACCCGTTTCTTATGTGAGTATGGGTAAAACTCGAACTACTTTAGATAAGGTAACGAACATGCACTATCTACCCCGACCCATTACTATCCTATTTCTACCCACTCTCTCTGAAGACTGAACCATCTGATCAACAAAACCCCCCAGCAGGACCCTCTTTGGTAGGTTGGACCCTCTTTGGTAGGTTAGTTGGACCCGCCACAGATTCAGTTCTGAAAAATGTTGTACAGAAGTGTAATGCTTGGATTGAGTCCACCACTCATTTGCTATGTGCTTACAACAGGGTTAAGGTCTATTATTCCACCAACGAAATGAAAAAACAAGGGTTACAACTTTTAGACTAAATGAGGAATTAGATTTAGAATAATATTCCAGTTATATGCGAGAGAAGATCTCGCTAGAGAACGAGGTACCCAATCAGCTCTAGTATTGAACTTCCTATACACAACCTTAACCATTATTTGCAGCTTCATTCGAAGGATTGAGATCATTGACCATACCGAGGTAGCACCCCTCGCGGAGCCATGAGATAGAAGCTGAATCGATAATTGACAGTCTGGTTAGACCACACAGTCGGATACATATTCTTGTACTAATTTAAAACCTTAAAAATGTTTTTTTTTTTTTGTCTCAGAAGCAAAATATCAACCTACTTATGCACACTTATGACTTATCCATGATAGTTAACAATCCCAATTTCATAAGCCGACAATTAAAACTTGCTTAACCGCCCATCACAGTGAATCACTTAAACTGTGATGCATGTTCTTGTCTAAAATGTCAGAAACCAATACTACTCAAGAATGATATAAAGATCATCTTTCAAAAGTGGAGTTAGTGAGAGAGAGAAAGGCAGAGGTGGAAGGAAGAAGGAAAGCAGAATGCAATGCAGCAGAGGAATGAGAAGTCAGAGTGCAATAATAACATTGACAAGGGTCAAGATATAGAGCAGCAGCAGCTTTATTCGACAAACCAAAAACAAAAATGGCAGAAGTGCCCAACCCCCTAATCTTATTTTTGCGCCCTTTTGCCAATTGGCCGCACTGCATTGCTGTTGACTGTTGCATGCAGACAGCTCTTCGTCCATCGCTGCACCTACCTAAGCTTAGCCTCTTCCTTGCTACTATTTCATGGTTTAGGCTCTGTTTGTTTCTTCTTTTTGCAATCTCTGCAGCTTCCCATTTAGGCCTCTCGCTGCTATGCATAGTTTTGATGTTCTTGCTATGGTAAAAAATGGGGCAGTGAAATTGAAAATGGTTTGGGTGAAAATGACAACATTTGGGTTAGAAGTCTTGGGAAGAAAGGGGGAAAATGGTCAAGGGATAGAAATAGTACGGTTGTCTGCAGACAGGAGGGTGGGGTGAGTGAGTGACCATTATTTCTCCCCCTTCACGTGGTAATTGCGTCATACTTTATCAATTGTTCACCCTTGTAATTATTCCATTATTACCAAGTCGGATACATATTCTTTTACCACTTGGTGTTGGATATGATAGGTAAATTGGATAGCACCAATGAAGCAACTCTAGGTTGCTAGGGATGGCAATGGGGCGGGTTTGGGGTGGGTTTGCCTAAACCATCCTCATCCACGCTTTCAAATATCTATACCCATACTCGCCCCATATCCATGCGGGGAAGGTTTTGCAAACCCATCCCCATACCCATGGGTTTCGGGTACCCATGGGTAATACCCGCCCGTACATCCAACATTATAATACACACCTCTATATCATGAAGTCGATAACGAGACAATCATTTTTAATACGATTCAAAGTATCTTATCCTATAGCATCCATTAATCCATATCAGAGTAGAGTACAATGTCATTCAAATCATTATTCTCCATTGTGATACATCTATTAAGTAATAATTAACTAACATAATCTTGTTAACAAGGGGAAAAAGTGAAAGAGTGAAGGAAAAATTGAGAGAAATAAATTAGATTTTGATTTGGGTGGCCATTCAATTGCATTTATACTATATATTTTTATTGAGTTATACTCACTATTATTGATAGCTTACAAATTGATTCACATATTTTTCACATGTGAAGAAATATTTTTGGTGGGGCGGGAAGGCTAATGCCATACCCGCCCCATACCCATCAAACTTTTAGCGGGTTTTACCCATACCCGCCCCATACCCGGTCAATGCGGGAATTACCCACGTTGACTGGGTCGGGGGCGGTCGGATACCCGTGGGCATGGGTTTGATTGCCATCTCTATTTGAGGCGGTTCTTAATGAAACCCATAGCAATTGATAAATCACTCTTAGCTATGAAATTCAACAATAACCACTTATATATATTTGAAGTTTGCACAGTTTAAGATTAGAATCGCCGGAATTCTAACAGAAGTCCCCTTTGTCACAAAAAGCTCGAATATCTTGTCAAGATTCTCAAGAATCAGTTTGTCCTGATAACTCAAGTTATTGAGATTATCAATAATGAATATCATACCACATACTAAGAAATTTGCATAGACTTGAAATTTGCATAATTAAGAAGGGGGCCATCCGGGTTCGAATATAAGACATATCAATCACAAAAAGTTCTGATACCATGTAAAGAACCAGTTGGTTTCAAATAACTCAAGTTGTTGGGAGATATTCAATAGTGAATTTTATACCACATACTAACACACTCCCTCAAAAGAAAATCATTCATATGGGCTTGAAGTTTGCATAGATCCAACATCTTATGTCCTAAACAAATGTGGTCGTCGGGATTCGAATAGAAGACATATTGGTCATAGAATGTCATTGTACCATGTCAACAACCAGTTAATCCCAATAACTCTGGTTGTTAGAGGAGGTTCAATAATAGATTATATACACAGACTAACACACCCCCCCCCCCCCCCTTAAATGAAAACCACTCATATAAGCTTCAAGTTTGCACAGGTCTACCATGTGCTTAGCAACCGGGGTCGTCGGGGTTCTAAGAGAAGACCTCTCAGTCACAGAAGTCTGTGATACCAAGTCAATAATAAATTTGTCCCAGTAACTTAAATTGTTGAGAAAATATTAATAATAAATCTTATACCACTTACTAACAAATATTTGTCGCTATTAATTGTCACCCACTCACATCTTAAATACACGGGCAAATTAGTTCAACAATTAAATTGTATCTCAGTAGAGGCCGCACGTCTATTGACACATCGACTAAATCATCAATGTCGAGTCCAAGTTTTTTCAAGTTTAAGCGGTTTCTAAATGCCAATCAATGCATATGGGAAAACTATAGACGTAGACTTCGAGTTAGATGATGGTCTAGAGGAACTTAACTTGAAATGTTACTCATTCTGCCCCCGATGGGGTTATGGGTATTAATACCAGTTATTTAGTCAAATATATACATTTGACAATTTAAATATTTACTAATATGTTGTTTGTCAATCTTTTTAATGACTCGTTTGTATAAAAATAATGCTAATATTTTAGTTTTACATGTCAAATAATTCATTTTTTTGTTTGTTATCCTAATAAAGTCAACCACGAAAACTAAATCAGTTTTGCAATCAACTTGTAACATATTATTTGGGAATTAGTAGAGATAATAGTTTGAATACAATCCACCAATCAAATACAATACATTTACTAAACAATCAAACTAATTCAATGCATTTAATACAATCTCAGTTGGATAGATGGACTTATAGATTCTTGGAAAATTATAGTGTGACACCTATATTTCTTTTACAATATGATACCTAACTTTCAAAACATTTTAATGAAAATTTTGTTTCAAAACATTTTATTATGCCATTTTAGTAAATAAATTTTCATAATGATCCAAAGTTTAGATGTCACTTTGATCTATGAACCACCAGTTCAATACATTTGCCACCTCTAGATATTAACCATATATAATAACTAGCTTATAACCCGACTCGTTGGTCGAGGGTAGCTGAGCCGAATACTGAATTATTCGTATGGACGTAATAATGCTCTTGGCTCATGTATATTGTCAGGGGAATAAGTGACGTGAATTTGTTTTGGTATTTAGGATAGCAAAAATGACTGCAAAAATGTGACGCACTTCGAGATAATTAAACTGAACATCTAGCAAGTCTTCATTGTTCATAAACCAACTAGTCCCAATAACTCGAGTTGTTGGAAGAAGGTTATGATTGATCTTATACCATTCTCTAACACGCCCCCTCAAACGAAAGCAGACTCACGGGCTTGAAGTTTGCACAGGACCACATACCTTGTGCTTTAATCAACTGTTAATATTGGGGGTCGTGGAGATTCGAACACACGACCACTTGGCAAAACCAGCTCTGATCAGTTGGTTTTTGACATGATATAAGAATTGATTTATCTTTAAGATAATGCGTTCAAGTACTCATGACCCCCAATATTAACCGTCGTCTTCAAGCACATGGTATGGCGGGCCTGTGCAGGGGCGGACCCACGGGTGTTTTGGGGGTGTCCCGGGACACCCCTAAATTTTGGGAAAATGATTATCCAACCTCCGGTGGTAATTTACGTATTGACAAAAAAAATCATAATTGATAGTCGTGGACACCCTTGAAATTTAAAAAAGTGATTATCCTACTCTCATATTTTAGTTTGAGTATGAGAATATAAGTGGTAGTTTAGGTAATTCAAACCTGGAACACTTTTATTATTAATAAACATAATTTTCATTAGGCTACAACTCATATGTTATTCGATTTTAAACACTGTGTAATAGTAAAATGTCATTCTCTATCTCTAATTATTTTCAAAATCTAACAATTAAACAAATTTCAAGCTACCCTTAATTTGTATTGATTTTATGGTTGTACGATAAGTGTTGAAAGAGTATTTTCAGCTTTGTATTACATCAAGAACAAGTTTAGAAATCGAATATGTGATCAGTTCGTGAATGAATGTCTAATATGATATACAAAGACAATTTTTTTGAACAGTGTAGACCCCAAGTGTGTTCTACAATCATTTTCAAATATGAAACACATCGTGAATTTTTTCAAGTTGTATGATTAAGGTATTTCTTATTTAAATATTATTTATTTTTATTAATTATTTTGGAATTATTTGTATTTAATTTATTTTTTAAAAGAGGACACCCCTATGTAAAATTTCTGGGTCCACCACTAGGTCTGTGCAAACTTCAAGTCCATGAGTCGGCTTTCATTTGAGGGGGCGTTGAGGAAGTGGTTAAGTACCATACATGAGCCTCTCCCAACAACTCGAGTTATTGGGATCAATTGGTTCTTGACACAATATATTTACGGGACAGGCGAGGACAACACTTCAATTCAAATTGGATAAGAGATTTCCAAAAGTAGGCAAACCCCTTATTGGCAAAAGTAGTTAGAAGAAATATTAAAATTTGGAAGTCAAAAGAAATACAAAACGAATTATCCAAATTGAGATGAAGACTAAAATGTTGGTGAGAATCCAAATGTAGTCTGTTTGCAAAATATACATGCATGAAACACACTTAAAAAGAAGAAACCATACTATTTATGTCATTCTGGTTTGTTTTATCTTGCCAACATAATGAGCATTCAGAATAAAAAAGGAAATGACAATAAAACCGAGGAACGTTTTGGAGTGGTAGTGCTATGACATCATGTTTTCTTTTGGAGTGATTGGAAGATGTGTTAAACGCATACAATCTTTGAAAATAACAACATCAACATCATTGTTGTCAGCACTTTAGTGTAGTTAGCGATGACAATTTGAACATGTCCCGCAAGTATTAACTGACCTAACCCGTGACGGGGCGGGTGTTTTCCCAACCCACAGTAGCATGGGACGGGGCATGGTTACCTACTTCTGCCCCGCTCTGTTCTTGACCCAATTAATTTCAATTTCTTACATTATCTATTCATATTTCTCCTATGTTGACTTCTCAACCCATTCTCCCTTTCGTTTCTCGTAAAAAGTAAAATTTTAACTTTCTTTTCAAATTAGAATGGTTCTAAAATATATCATTTTACAACCAAATATCTATCTATCTATCTATCTATACTATATATTATGGCAATTCAAAAGTAACTTCTTGCCACATAAGCACTTGGAGAATTCACAAGTTGCCAAGGTGGACAACTTTTTTTTGCAAACAAAAAATTCATTATTGATCTATTTATGGAGCTATCTCTCTCTTCTTTTAATATTTCTACTCATTTTTACTAAAAATTAATAATAAATTACATTTTTATGAGAATGTAAACAAACACACAAAAGTATAATATTTTTGTCAATTAAAAAAAATATAAAGATGGAAATAGAGAGTGACTATATCGAATTTGTTTAAATAAAAAATATATGATTAAATTTTATTAAGTAAATTTTCTACTCATTTTCACCAAAACTTAATAATAAGTTACATTTTGACATAAATTTAAAAAAGTACACATATATAATAATATTTGTATCAATTAAAGAAAATATTACAATAGAAACATTGAAAACAAATGATTAAAAAAGTAAACACATATATATTAATATTTTTATCAATCGACTTTGAAAATGAAATATATGAATTTATATTTTTTGTATTAACAACTCTCTTATTTCTTATGTAGTTTTTTTGTCGAATTATTTCTAATATATATTTCTATCAAATAAAACAAGTCTTATATAGTAAAAGGTCTGAATATAAATTTTTTATTCATCATGATTAAGTGAAAACATATATTCATGTTCTATCTTCTATTTCTCAAATTAAGAGGAATCAGGTGTGCAATACTTTATAATTTGTCCTAGGGTTCATATAAAAATATTCACTCTATATCATATTAATTGAACAATCTCTATTGAAGTCATAAGTCGAATGCTAAGTAATTTCTTTTCAGATTTGGAGTTATTGTCGAACATTATTATGTCAAAGTTTTCAAAATGACTTAAGTATGATTTTTGACGAGTTTTGACTTCATATCTAAGATGAGACACAACATCACTTAAAAAACAACACGTGTGAAGGTTAAGAAAATCTTCGTTGAGGATATACGATAAACATCACGTTTCATCAACCACTAACGTTAGCATTGATCAAATAAGTGTTGAAAATTTTTATTTAATAGTTGATGTATTGGTAGACAAATCTAAATTCGAGGATAGAGGCAATAAATAAACATAAGTGTGTTAGTTGAGATATCTAAACAAAAAACTTTTGTAGCTACAAGAATCTGAATTGAGGTATTGTGTTAAAATAAAGAATCTTTAATAAGGATGAGTTTAGTAAGACAATTGTAAGAAAACATTAGGATAGTTTGCTTCGTGGATTTGAAAACTGAAGGTTTTAATAAAACTTGGATTTTGTAAAAGCATGGATATATAAAGGTTTTTGGTTCATTATGTATTTGAAAATACCATATTTCGTTTCATAGATTTCATGATGCATTTGGTGAATTGAATTTGTATGTTGGAAGTGAAAATTACATATATTACCTTCATTGGTATGAGAAGGGAAATGAAATATGAGGGGTAGGTTGGTCATAAATAATAATCTGCAAATTCCATGATGAATTTCCATCTAAAGAGGTGAAATTTTCAAGTATGTGTGGCCCACAAATTTGGAACCTTAAAATACATGAGACCCACATATTTGTTGCCTCTAAATACATGAAGCAAGCAATGGTTGGAAAAAGTTCACGATAGCTCCAAATTCATCAAGCAAACAACCCCACCTATATGGTTGTGAGTCTGTGACTCCAAACCAAATTTTGGCAATAACAAAAACTTTTTCAATATCGAAGTCTCAAAATGGAAATCTTTTGGTTAGTAACAGTAAGCAATTTGTATTTAGATCGAGTTATCATAGCCACAAAATTTTGTTTTCATATTTCAGTCGATGAGCCGAGTTCATAGGTATTAATTAGGGTTAAAAATTAAAATAAAATCATTATACATAAACTTAGATATTAATAGATATGTCTACAATACTTTCAAGAATTCAAATGCATGTAAAATGTCACAATGTTTCTACGAGTTATTACATTTTATAAAAAAAATAAAAAGTAAATTAAGTTAATAAAAATGAATGAAACATTTTGGTTTGTTCCTATTCCTTTTCCCATACAACATTGAAAATAAAACACAACATTGATAATAGAGAAACTAGATCAAGCTCCACAAAAACAAATAAAGCTCTCTTCTTATTTGCTTATATTTTGAGTTTCTAGAATTTGTCTTCTCTACTTTTTTGTATATAGACATAGGAAAGGAAATGGTAAGGCATATTGATTTTTTCCCCTCTTTGTAGGAGAATAGGAGGCGGGAGTTACATGATGCAATGATTTGTTGGAAAAGAATTGAACAACTCTAACATATATTTGCCTATTGACGAAGAAAAGTCCAACCTATCATTTCTCCCTCTTCCTTTTTGATCTGATCCGCAGTGGGCAATTGATATTTCTTCCTCGGAGATATCTGACTGCTAGCGGTTGACTGCCCGAGTTATAGCCTTCTTCCCATTCTTTTCTTAATATATTCCAGATTACGGCGGCTGGATAGTAAATTTCCCTTTTCGATTCAATGGTTGTATTTCTTCTTCGTTATTCAGGTAGTTGTTTTATGGTTCTCTGTTATCCTGTATACTTTGATGTAAACATGTAACATATAATTCAAAGGGTTCATTGCTTGGACTTGGAGCATCTCTTCCCTTTTGATCTGATCCGCAGTGGGCAATTGATATTTCTTTCTCGGAGATATCTGACTGCTAGCGGTTGACTGCCCGAGTTATAGTCTTCTTCCCATTCTTTTCTTAATATCTTCCAGATTACGGCAGCTGGATAGCAAATTTCCCTTTTCGATTCAATGGTTGTATTTCTTCTTCGTTATTCAGGTAGTTGTTTTATGGTTCTCTGTTATCATGTATACTTTGATGTAAACATGTAACATATAATTCAAAGGGTTCGTTGCTTGGACTTGGAGCATCTCTCCTTTGGTTGAATAATTGATCGTTTTCCTTGGAGGCCTATTGCAACTCGATTCCTTGGATGTAAAGATGGAAAGCATAGTTGTGAGGGTTGTTCATTATGTTTATTATGTTCATGAGTAACATGCTACTAGCTAGCTATATGACCATGATCTGATCAAGTAAATAGTTTGTAACATGGGGTTATAAGTAGGAGGGAACATATTTGGGATTTTATAAAGGGCGCGAAGAAGAAATAAAATGGTAGTAAATGTCGATGTTTTCCCCCATTTCTAGACGTTTGTAATGACATTGGTTTGTTTCCTTAGCGTGAATTTTGCCTAATTAAATACCTAACTAAAGCTTGATTTTGGCCTAATTGTTTCATAATAACTACTATTTGGATTGATGCATCAATTCGATTCACAATGGGGACTCTGCAAGATTTAATGACTTGAGTTATATTGAAGAATATAACTTTTACTATTCATTTATGTTATTATTAGGTAGAAAAACATGATCCTTTTGGCGGGGTAGGTAGCTCTCTACAAAATATAAATTATGATTATATGCAGTTTAGTTTACTGAAAACATAGTTTTAATAAATTATTGACAAACAATAGTTTTATTTGTGGTTGGTTTTGCTAGAATATTTTCAAGGTAAATTAAACGAATAAGCGGAAGATTGATAATGTGGATGCCAATGTGGTTTCTCATTCTTCCAAAATTACACGAGCAACTGATACTACACGATATTTGTGGGATCTAGATCGCGATATTCTCTATTATCATATACCAACGTACGAGAAGGGTGAGAAAATGAAAGCTCTTCACTTTTTTTTATTAATTGAAATATAATTGCAAATTTTAACTTCTTCTTTTGTGTCCTTCAAAATTTTAACTTCTTTGTCACTTTGTGTGCTAAAAAATTAATAATCTCTTAGTTTATAACTTAAATGGTGGATTCGATACATAATTATAAATCAAAAAAGAAAGTACTACAGAGAACTCATTTAATAAAATTAAAACTTCATAAATAAATAAATAAAAGATATAAAAATGTCAAACAATATATGAAATTTGGTAAGTGAGATTAACAATTCAATGTATCATAGTTTAACATAATGAATCATAAATAAAATTATAATACTAGGACGAAAAATATAATAACTAATCAAAACTTGCCGCCCAACGGGCGGGTATAAAGCTAGTAATATATATTTGAAATTGGGTTCCAAAAATAGTAACAACGGTTTTACTATAAATAGTTGAAAAATATTAAAGGGAATTTTTTGAAAAGTATTGTTTTTTTAAGTATTGAGTTTATTAAGAAAAAATAGAGACGGGTTATTATTGGATATATGAAAGAACGAGAGGGTTAAGATTTGAAAGTAGCAATGAAAAATGAATAATTTGCAAGTGATTGGTGGAGCAATCATTTGCAAATTACTCAATTGAGAGGTTGTTTTGCTGAGTTAATTGTTTTGATGTGTGGTATTTGATGACAAATAACTCATTATTCATAATCGTGACATGTGCGTTATTTATATTGCAATTAGCTCCAACTAGCTCGTTTAGTTAAATAGTTATTTAACGTGTGATATTCTAAAACAAGTATTAGGTGGAATGTCAATATACCCTTGATAATGTAAAATGGATTTTTTTTTTTTTTTACAATAGGAGCACTTGTATTGCATTGAGAATCACAGTTACAAGGAGTGGGAGAAACACAATGAAAACAAAACAATAATGAACTCAAAAGTCAGAGCAATCCAAACCAAAGCAAAAGCCAGAAAGAACTCGAAAAGATTGAATCCAACAGAAGAATCCAAAACAGAAGGCTATCAAAGTGAACCCAGAACCCCTTGCTTCCACAACAATCAGCACAGCACAAGCAAGGTTTCAACTCGCCCGAAACCAGACAAGCCCATGGCTATTGAACATTGCAACGCCAAAAGTCGCCACCTGGGGATCGTTCAAAGACGACCCATCACAGTGAATCTCATGGAAGAGAAATCTCGGTGCGGTGAGCAGGCTGAAACCGGGATGCTCTGAGCTGAAAGAGGCCGAAGAAGCCGGAGGCATGGATGACCAGGAACCGGGAAAGAGAAGATTCTTCTTCACCATCTCCAGAGAACCAGCGAACCACAACCCACAACACCAAAAATGACACCAGACCCCACAACAGTCAACCGACAGGAATCAAGCAAACCAAAGGTAGAAAGAAGGGAGGAATAGTGAATCTGCCCACCAAAAGAGATGAGCACACCAACATGGAGCAGACCCCCAATCGCAAACCACCATTAGAAGGTCCCCAAGCTGCAATTTTTGGATCCAAGGAGCAAGGCCAAACAGATCTACGAACCAGAAAACACTGTGGATAAAACCACTTGGAGAAAGACCACAAGGATCTGGAAAAAGCCAACAAGGGGAGGAGAAAGGCAGTAGGACAAGCAAGAAAATAAAAAAACAGGAAAGAAAAGAGGTTGGCCTACCGCCGGACACCCAGGGGAACCGGCGGCAGCCCTGAATGAAAGGGGAAAAAGTGAAAAACCAAAGTTTAGAGAGAAGGGAGAGCTTCAAATTCAAAATAAAGTTTAGAGAGAGAGTTTTCCGGGTAAATTTGATTTGAGTAATGTTGAACTCAAAACTAACCCATAAATGAGTAACGAGTTGGGTTAAATCCAACCCATTATACAGATTTGGTCAATAATTGGGGGACCTTTTTGCCGGCGGTAGTAGGCGATGTCCACCACGTTCGTCGGTTAGCGAGTGGCAAGGGCAGGGTACGCCGGAGAAAGATTTGGGGAAACTACTTTGGAAAATGGTGGTACGAATGACGGCCGCTTCAAACCTTTTCCTTCCCCCTCCGTCCCCCTCTCTCTCTATCAAATCCCAAAGTCAGACAATTTTAATAGTTTATACCAATGTTGTCAAAAGCGAACCAGAATACGACTCGATAATGTGAACAACACAGATTTTAGCAGTCAAGTCGACATTAAACCGTTTAAAAATCGTTAGAAAACCGATACCTAATAAACAATCAGTATAAATAGTTGACACTTCTTAATCATGGTAAACCATGACTAAATTAGCAAATTACACTCTTAACTATTAACAATTCCAAAACATGAGTAACAAAACTTCTAGAATCATGACTATCAGAGGAGGAGCTACGGGAAGAGGGGACGGGGACTGGCGATGGCGAGCAGGGAACCGGGAGTAGGGAGTGTGGGAGCGACTACATAGACTAGGGATGGCGACGGGAAGCATCGTGTCGGGAAGTGACGACAGAGCGGAGGAGTTGCTACGGGAAGTGGGGACGGGGACGGGGACGGAGACTGGCGATGGCGAGCTCGGAGTAGCTATGCTGACTTGGGATGACGACGATGCCGAAGTGAAGCCGGGACGAGAAGTGTTGACGGCGGCAGGGTCTGGCGCCGCTCTTCTTCAATTTTTAATTTTATTTTTTATTTTTTTTATTAAACAGAATGGTCTGAAGGGGAAAACTGAGCGACCGGCTCGAGCGGTTAACCGCCTCGGCCGCTTGCCGACCACTCTATAAAACCGTAGGGGTTAAATGATTGGCCCGAGCTGATTTTGAGGCTCGGTGGCAGCTTTAGCAGTCCGGTCGGCCGGCTCGGTCCGGTCTTACTAACACTGGTTTATACTATAATATAATTACGGGGAGGATGGAGCTTTGAAGTAGGGATGGCAACAAAAACCGAACCCACGGGTACCCACCCGACCCAACCCGGTCAACGCGAGTAAAATCCTTGTTGACGGGTTTTGGGCCGGGTTTGGGTTTAAACCCGTTCACTATTCACCGCGTTGGGTTTGGGTAAACCCGCCCCATGGATACCCGCCCACATCCATATAATTAATTTTCTCGGTATATTTTATATTCTAAACAACCAATCTTATTTATGTTTGGGGAGACATATCTATTTTTTTTTCTAATTGTGTAAAATGAAGTTGATGTTATCGAGCAGAGAGTGAAGAAATTTAATATAAATAAAGAAGTTTTCAATTAATCATGTTATTTATAGATAATTTGTGATTTGTTTCAATTTTCTTGAGTTTTCTAGATTGGTGTTGAACAATTTGTATAGTTAATTTGTGATTTACTTGAATTTTCTAGATGGTGTTTTATATACGAATAATTTTTATTGAGAGATTGATATTTGAATTTAATTTTGATAGGAACTTGTTATTGTAAACTTTTTACGACAAAAACCCGTTAGTACCCATGAACTCGCGAATATCCAACGGATTGGGTTTGAGTTTTTCAAAGGGTTAATATTTTCGTATGACCTGAACTTTGACCAAAATAAACATCATGTCCAATCTTTTCGATCTATAACATCCTGGCCCGAACTATACACCAAAATAAACAATTTGGCCAGATCCGACTTTTGACCGTTAACTTGGACGGTCAAACGCGTTGACCGTTAGTCAACGCGCCATGTCACTGCCAAGTCAGCATAAAATATTTAAAATATTTCACAATTTCCACACATTCCCTAATTTTAAATTATTATAAATAAAAAAAAATCATCTAATACCTAAGTTAAACCAAAAATAAAAAAACGGAAAAAATTAAATATTTATTAGATCTTCTGACTTGGCAGTGACGTGGCGCGTTGACCGTTAGTCAACGCGTTTGACCGTCCAAGTTAACGGTCAAACATCGGATTTGGCCAAATTGTTTATTTTGGTGTATAGTTCGGGCCATGATGTTATAGATCGAAAAGATTGGCCATGATGTTTATTTTGGTCAAAGTTCAGGCCATACGAAAACATTAACCCTTTTTCAAACCCAATAAGTTTTATCCTAGATATTTGCACGGAGAAACCCATGGATTTGATTTGGGGTTGGCAAAACCCGAAATATTGCCATATCCCTACTTTGAAGAAGGAGGACGGAGGAATGCCGCTTACACGTCCGTTCACCGCCGTTTGCCCAAACCAAATGCTCTCACTCTTTCTTCCTTTCTCTCTACTGTCACTCTATTCTCTGTCTCTGTCACAAACTCTCTCTCTCTTCATAAAACCCCTATCTCTGGTTTTTTTCGTTTTCCATTTTCCTTCTCTGAGCTCTTATTAATAACGCCTTATAGAGTGAGTACTATACTACTAGTAGTCCTTCACGCCAATTGCCTGTTCACTGAGCAGCAGCCCACCCTCCATTCTCTCTCTACGCCCACACAGTGACAATCTCCTCCTCCAAACTTTGCTCCCCTTCTTCTTCTTCGTCTCTTTCCCAACCATGGTAGTATTCCCCTGTTGACTCCACTCCACCTTCTCCTCGCCTCTGTTTTTCCCGATTCCGGCACTCTTGTTTCGTGGGTCGGTGGAGGAAGAAATGGACGGAAATGGGTTCTTCATCGAGCAGAAGAAGCTTCTCTCCCGGCGTTTTCTGGTGCTCGGAGTTTTTCTCTGTCTGGTTCTCTGCCCTCACGCTTCCTCGCTGAACGACGAAGGTTCGTTTTTTTTTCGTTTCTCCTTTTCCCCGATTCTGTCACTTTAACCGTCCCCTGGTTTTCTTCAATGATGCTAAAATGGCGGGTTTTGCAGGTAGAGCTCTGATGGCGATCAAGGGTTCATTCAGCAACGTGGTGAATATTCTATCCGACTGGGGCGACGCCCACAACGAAGATTTCTGTTCATGGCGTGGAGTCTGGTGTGACAATCTCACTATCTCTGTTGCTTCTCTGTAAGTTTCTCCATCTCTCTTACCCTGTTTTTTTTTTTTTTTTCCAGCATTCTCCTTATCTGGCTCTGGCTGTGAAGTTTTTTTGACTTTATCTTGCCCTTTAACTCCAGGAACCTCTCAAATTTGAACTTGGGTGGTGAGATTTCTCCTGCCATTGGAGACTTGAGGAACTTGCAGTCTCTGTAATACTCCCCTGCTAAGAGCTCCATTACTGAACTCCTGTAACTCTGTTATTTTTTTCTCTCCAAAGTTTTGACTGAAGTCTTTGTATTGACAGGGACCTTCAAGGAAACAAGCTATCGGGTCAAATCCCAGATGAAATCGGCAACTGTGGTTCTCTTTTTCATCTGTAAGTCTCCGTTTCACTGATACTGCTCCTTCTCCTCATTTTTCCCCCACCTCCGACGTGATTCGTAAGCGTTTGAATTTTTTTTCCGGTGGCAGGGATCTCTCCGATAACTTGCTCTATGGAGATATTCCATACTCCATTTCCAAGCTGAAGGAACTGGAATACCTGTACGCACCCTCAATTTCTTCCCTTCCAAGGCTCTTTCATATTAACCTTTCCACTCCGATTCTCACTACCCCCTGAATTTTTTTCAGGAACTTGAAGAACAATCAGCTCATCGGTCCTATACCCTCGACTCTGACGCAGATTCCCAACCTCAAAACAATGTCAGTTTTCTTCTTCTTCTTCTTCACAACCGCATTTTCGTATTTCAGGATCGACCTTTCGTTAAACGCTACGTTTTCTGCCTCCATTTCCAGTGACCTTGCTCGGAATCAGCTCACCGGCGAGATACCCAGATTAATCTATTGGAATGAAGTCCTGCAGTACCTGTGAGCCTCATCGCCATACTAAAAGACGCCATACTTGTTTTTATTTTTTACCTTCGTCGCCATGAGACGAGCTCTGAACTTCGATTATCTTTTGAGCAGTGGGTTGCGTAGTAATTTTCTGACGGGAACGCTGTCTCCTGATATGTGCCAACTCACCGGCTTGTGGTACTTGTGAGTAATTTCAACCCTTCTCTTCGTTCAAAGTTGTGTTCTTCTCCCGTTGATGGATTGCTAAGCTTTAATGCAAATTCATTGTTGTGTTCTTCAGCGACGTGAGGGGCAACAATCTTACCGGAACCATCCCTGATAGCATTGGCAACTGCACAAGCTTTGAGATATTGTAACGATCTTTCAGCACTCGAACTTTGGAAGTCTATACTTGTGCTGTTCATCTGGGTTTTTGGTGAAATGTTTACTGATTTAAGGATGGTTGAATTGTTGCAGGGACATATCATACAACATGATCACAGGGGAGATTCCTTACAATGTTGGCTTCTTGCAAGTAGCTACTCTGTCACTGCAGGGGAACAGGCTTACTGGGAAGATTCCTGAGGTCATTGGTCTAATGCAAGCTCTTGCTGTTCTGTAAGTGTCGCGTTACCACTCTTGAACTCCAGTCTACTCCTTCACATTTCAAGCTTTTGATTGCTTTCCTTCCTCCATTTCTAGGGATTTGAGCGAGAACCAGCTAGTTGGACCAATCCCACCGATCCTGGGCAATCTGACTTACACAGGCAAACTGTAAGATCTGGTGTCTGTACAGTGATACTTCAGCTCTGTTACATGGATTGCTGATACTGGTGTTTGGTGGAAAATTAGGTATCTCCATGGAAACAAACTTACTGGACCAATTCCCCCAGAACTTGGGAACATGTCCAAGCTTAGTTACTTGTAAGAGTTCGTTCCAGTTCCAAGTTGCGCTTCGATGCTTGTGTGGAGTAGCCGAAAGTTGTGGTTAAGCAATTAGGATTTCTGCAAATTTTGCAGGCAACTGAATGACAATGAGTTCACTGGTGGCATCCCCCCTGAACTAGGCAAGCTGGAGCAGTTGTTCGAATTGTAAGTGTGTATTCTTTACTGATTTGTGTTCTCAACTCGAAGATTCCGATGTACTGATTGTTCAATTTGTTATTGCGTTGTCAGGAATCTTGCCAACAACAATTTGGAAGGCTCCATTCCTCACAACATCAGTTACTGTACTGCATTGAACAAGTTGTAAGTTTTCATGTAAATTGACGATCTCCTTTCATGTGCTTATCTGAAATTACGAAATGTGAACTGGTTTCTTTCTGAGTGATGCATTCTTCATTTTGCAGCAATGTTTATGGGAACCGCCTCAATGGAACAATCCCTCCAGGATTCAGAAACTTGGGGAGCTTAACTTACCTGTAAGCTCTTGTAGTTGACTATATAGGATAGGCGAACATTGTCCTGCTACTGTGCTCTAATGAATGTACTTGTTATATTCCAGGAACCTTTCACTGAACAACTTCAAAGGCAAAATTCCATTCGAGCTTGGACGCATTGTCAACCTCGACACACTGTAGGTTTTGTGAATTTGTAGCTCCCATTTAGTTTCTCAAACTTTTCGGAATTGATCGAGGGAGAAGTCTTAGAGTTCTTGTGTTCTTTGGACTGTTTTAGGGATCTTTCTAGCAATAGCTTTTCTGGGCCTATACCAGCTTCAGTTGGAGATCTGGAGCACCTTCTGATATTGTAAGAACCCTAGATTGGTGTTAGTGCTTTAGTGCATACTGCTTGCTGCTTCATCTAAACTCGTTCGGCATCCAGGAACTTAAGCAAGAACCACCTTGGTGGACCGTTGCCAGCTGAATTCGGTAACCTTCGCAGCATTTTAATCATGTAAGTCCCCAACCATTTGGTCACTCTTCTGATCTTTGTTGTACATGTCACTGATGGTCTCTGGCTTATTTTTTTTCTCCAGTGATGCTTCTTTCAACAATGTCACTGGAACCATTCCCATCGAACTTGGCCAGCTGCAAAATGTTGCTTCCTTGTAAGTATTAAATTTATATATGGCCCTCAATTCACTCAGTCCTTATCTCTGCCAAACAATACCCATCCTATTAATCGACATTATCATTGGCAGGATTCTAAACAACAACAGCCTGAATGGACAAATTCCTGAACAGCTTTCCAACTGTCTCAGCCTCACCAATCTGTAACCATCCTTCCATCGTTTTTTTCCTTTGTCCCAAAATCGTAAAGCTCATGGAAATCAGTACCCTGAAACTGCCTTTCCTGTGTTACTAGGAACTTTTCTTACAACAACTTGTCGGGGATAGTTCCTCTGCTTCGGAACTTTTCTCGATTTCCAGCTAACAGGTGCAGCAGATATCTCTTCCAATGTCTTCCTCATCGTTACCCTCTCGTTATACTTAAAATCATTCCTTTTGTTGTGCCAGCTATGTGGGTAATCCTTTGCTCTGTGGGAACTGGGTTGGCTCCATATGTGACCCTTACACTGTAAAGTCAAAAGGTAACAGCTTCAGCTTAACTTTTCAGCATTTCATTGAAATAAACTTGCTCTGAACTCTTTCCCTTCTTCCATCCAGCAATATTCACGATGCCTGCAGTTGTCTGCATAGTGCTGGGAGTCCTTGCTCTACTCTCCGTGGTCGCACTTGCTATCTACAAATCCAAGCAACAGAACCTGTTGGACGATGCCACCAACAACTCATTGCAAGGTTTTTTAGTTCCATACTTGAGTGTACATTTCTGGCAAACCATCGTTTCCTCCCTTTTTTGTTGCCAACGTTTGCTCCTCTGTCTTCTCCATTTTTTTAGGCCCTCCAAAGCTAGTGGTGCTTCACATGGACATGGCATTCCACACCTTCGACGACATACTGAGCTACACCGAGAACTTCAACGAGAAGTTCATCATTGGCTGTGGAGCTTCGGGCACAGTGTTCAAATGCGTGCTGAAAAATTCTCGACCCCTCGCAATCAAGCGACTCTACAGTCACAAGTACCCTTACAACCTTCGTGAGTTCCAAACTGAGCTCGAGACCATCGGCAGCATTCGTCACAGAAACATCGTCTCTCTCCATGCCTACGCCTTGTCACCTTCTGGCAACCTCCTCTTCTACGACTACATGGAGAACGGCTCTCTCTACGACCTCCTCCATGGCGTGTCCAAGAAGGTGAAGCTCGATTGGGACACACGTATCAAAATCGCAGTTGGCGCTGCTCAGGGACTCGCTTACCTTCACCACGACTGCAACCCCAGAATCATTCACAGGGACGTCAAGTCGTCGAACATTCTTCTGGACGAGAACTTCGAAGCTCATCTCGCCGATTTCGGTATCGCCAAATGCATCCCGTCGGCGAAATCTCATGCATCGACGTTGGTTCTAGGGACTATCGGCTATATAGACCCTGCGTACGCCAGAACTTCTCGTTTGAACGAGAAGTCCGACGTCTACAGCTTTGGCATTGTTCTACTGGAGCTTCTCACCGGGAAGAAGGCTGTGGATAACGACTCCAACTTGCTTCAACTGGTAACGTTTTCTACTAAATACACAACTAGTTAATAGCAGATTACTGAATTGTCTAGCTAGCGAGTCTCTGAGAATTTAAGAAACGTTCTTGTTCTGTTTGGTGGTTATCAGATCATGTCGAAAGCTGACGACAACACGATAATGGAGGCTGTGGACTCGGAAGTTTCGGTGACGTGCATGGATGCGAACCATTTGAGAAAGACTCTGCAACTGGCTTTACTGTGTACTAAGACGAACCCTTCTGAGAGGCCGACGATGCATGAAGTTGTGAGGGTGCTGGTCTCGTTTCTGCCACGTCCACCGATGAAGGGTTGCTCGCTCTCGTCAAAGGGTATCGACTACTCGAAGTTCGTCGTTGAGAAAGAGGAGAAGCCACTTGTTGGATGTGAGTCTGTTCTACAACAGCAGCAGCAGCAGTTGCAGCAAGAGAACAACAACTCTTCTGATGGTCAGTGGTTTGTTAGGTTCAGAGAAGCTATATCTAAGAACACGTTTTAGGTAGTTTATCGACAGTTTATAACCAAACTAGGGAGGAGAAAGTAAGTGAAAAGATCCCAAATTTTGGCTTTTGGAAAGGAATGATGGTGATTCATGGGTTCTGTACTTCGACCTTGGGTTTAAGGCTGGGAACCAGCCTCGGGTATTGGTTTTTGTATTTGGGTGGACCGTGGCACCCGAACTGGTTTGGTTTTGGTAGGTTCAATACAGGCAGTTGTAGAAACTTGCTAAAAGCTTGCTGACATTTACACTTGGTATTAACTTATGCACAGAATGGCCACCTGCTTACATTGAAGTAATTACATGATTGCCTAGTTATTTTTCTCTGTTCGTGTTGAAAGTCTAAATTGTTGCGAAATAGATCACTACCATTGTTACATCTTGAAGCTCCTGATGGATTCATGTCATTTCAGGATCCACGCACTTGATGAACTAGATAATAATGAGCAGGAGGCCCCCCTGAAATCCTGAACTATATACTGATACTAGATAGCAGGAGAGCCCCCTGAAGTCCTTTTGCCGATGGAGTTAATCGGTTGTTATTTTGTTAGTGAATTGGCATACTCCTATGTCAGGGAAAAACAACGAAAGTATTCTAATGTTATGAGAGGGTTAGAAGAATCCAGTTAGAGGTGATCAAAATTTTCGTGCATGAACCGAAGAGGGCTAACCTGCTATTGTTCATGTGGCGTCCAAGTGAAGAAGATATGGTCTCTTCATTTCCACAATGGTGAAGAATCACTGGTCCAGGCCAATGCGGTTTCATCTAGTTCAGCCAGCGGAGATTTCATGAGAGTGATGGCCAATGCAGAAGCAAGGATTATTTGTAGGTGAAAGTCACCGACCATGGGAAGCTAGTGTACCTCTTTCTCTTGATTCGAGTCTCTCCGTGTGTTCTGTTTCGAGAGCTTTGATGCAGAAAACAGGCAAGTATACAATAGTTAGCTTTATCTAGGACATATATGATATATACATTCTGAAATTGGATGAAGGGTTTGAGAGGAACACCTCAGGATGAGGATGTACTTTTGTCTGATGTCTAGTTGCAGAATGAGGTTGAGACGCTAGGGAGAGCTGGTATAAGCATAAAGAGTGGAACAGTGAAGTAAGTCCAAAGTGTTCCACCTTTTTCACATGAAATGAACCCTAAGAAGAATCTGAGGGGAGTGAACCTGATTAAACTCATCTACTGGAGGCTCATCCAGGTACCTCCTTTTGTCTGTGCTCTTTAATTCCTGAAGTTGGTAGGGAGGGCTATCCGATTAAATGTGACAAAATTGAACTACTAGGCCATTGAGAATTTACAGAACTTTGGACTGGTTGCAGGCTACCTTCGTTTTGAGAGATCGAGTTCTCCCCTGTCGCTCCTGTTTGTCCTTCTGTGGAGGACCACTGCATCAAAAGGATGAACCCTGTGAAAGATCTGGTTGTTTTTAACTTCGTGGTTATCACAGCAGCCTGCAATCTTACCTGGTCAATTCTCTGTTGTGTCTTTCAGACGAAGATTTCGAACGGGGTAGCTTTACTCCCTGCAACAGAAAGCTTTGTCAGCTCAGGTTTACAACCAGACCAACTAAACATCAAAAGGGTTACAAACACCTTGCTAGTCTAGAATTCTTATTTGAGTTGCATGGTAAAATAAGTATGCAACTTACTTGAAGTTCTGGAAGCTGCCGTGTGGACTTCCTAGGGACAGGCAAGGAAGGAGCCTTACAAAGCTGCCAAACCACAAAAGAGTTGGGGTAAAGATCAGAAACTGTGTAGAAATATAAGAGGGAAATGAGAGACAACTCAAATGCCGTAGCCTGTAGGTGAATGTAGAGACCTTTCCATTCAATGGTCTTGTTTTGGCAGGAGAAGTACTGGGTTTTGCACATTTTTCAAACTCCAATTTAGTTTTGGACCTGACGATTTTCAGAGAAGCGGTATCTCAGTGATGAACAAAACTGTAAAATGAAGGTGGCTGCAAGGTTGAACAGCATTACCTCCGTCGCTCTGCTCTAATAGCTGTTGCTAGATTTGGTTGTACAGGAACTGTAGCTTTAGGTCTACTTGAGGCCTTGTTAACTCCCTGAGAATCCAAGACCAACCACTGAGCAAAACTGACGAAATGTAACAGGTGATGACGAAATGTACACTAATTCTGGAACTAACAAACCTTTGGATTTGATTCTTTGTGTGGGAAAAGAGCTTGATGCTTCAGCCGAGCACCCTGAAACAACATTGAGATCAAAACCATTGTCGCTCCCGGTTCGGGCCCGAACAACTAGCAAGAAACAAAGACAAACCCAGAAGATTGAAGAATGTAAAACGACCATTGTGCTACCTTGCGCAAGTAACCAGCCTCCAGCTTTTGCCTTTTGGTTGTTGGGATTCCACTGGTAGATGAACTCCGCGAACTCCTCCCCTCGCTTTTGGTGGTGTCCTTTGGAAACCTTACCAAATCATGAATCACCATTACTCAGTATGAACTTATTTCAGCTAATATATAAAATTATAGTTCAACAATGGTTAGACTATCTTAGCAAAACCCAGACCTTCTGAGCAATCGCTCGCACTGAATTTGCTCTGGGGCCAATTTCTTGGCCAAGTGACTAGCCGTAGGGTTCATGAAACTCGAACTTCTTTTCTTTGCCGGAGATTTAGCCCGCGATTTCGGTTGACATTTGCAATCGCAAGGTTTTGATCCTGCAACATTTGCTAGGCCAACGGCCAAATTTGAGCATAATCCGCGTATTTCAAGTTCCTGAAAGAAAAAACATTCATCTGAGGGGGATCCAAAATTACCTGATTCATCGTTATCTTCGTCTTCTACGGAAGAGTTCGTTCTGCCGGAACTGGAAGGATTCGTCTCTACAGGAGGAACCAGCGGTCTCCAGCACATCTTGAGAGCCAGCGCTGGGAATTCAAATGTAAGAGAAAGCAAAACCGAAACCACAATGATTCAATTGCGGGAAACAAATTAAGAAGGAAAGGATTGATGATTGAGAGAACGATTTACGAGAAGGCGGATATCCTGCAGCGACGTCGAGCCATCCCTGAGCTTGATCGGCTTCGGAATCGGGTTCCGGCTTGGTGAAATCGTGGAACTTAGGCGCGTCGAACTCGTAATCCAGGTCGAATTCCTCGACTCCTGAAAACGGATCGTAGAAGAATTCCTCCGCTTCGCGATCCTCCAACTCATCCATTTTCCCGCCCAATTTCGTCACAAGCAGCGAGGAAAAGAACAATCTCCAGCCGAGATTAAATAAAGAAAGGCGATGAAATTAAACCGGAGATCACCGGCGCCGGACGAAACCTGATGCCAAAAGCTTCCGTTTCATTCAAACATTCGTTTTTTTGTTTTTGTTTTCAGAGATAACTTGCTGTTCTGGTACGGCCGGCCGGTGGGCGGCTCTGTTCTTTTCCCCCCTCCCTCTGGTTGCCAGAGAGGAAATGGCCGCGGGAGAAACTAGAAAACAATGGAGGCGGTGAATCTGGCAATTTGAGAAGGAAACAGAGCAATAATTTCGTTGGTTGAGAGATTGGAGAAAAGGGCATGCAGCACAGGAGCGAAGGAGGAGGGGAGGAAATGGAGGGAAGGGCGAAAGCCGTCACGTGACGATGGATCCAGCTTGAGTCTCTTGTTGACGTGGCACGTTCTGGCAAGCGGTGAGCTGGAGGCCTGGGTCCCACAATTTTAGGGGCAGAACTAAGGTTGTCAACCTGCGGGTCGACCCACTTTGACCCTGACCCGGTGAGAAAAACGGGCTGAATGCATTCGTCGGGTCAACCGCTATGAGGTATTGGGTTGGAGGTCAAATTATGTCATTTTTTTCTTTGATTTGCGAAATGCGCATATTTTCCGATTTTTCTTTTCGCCTAACTCAATCTTTGAAATCCTAAGCTTAACATTTGAATATTGATGTTATATAAGTGTGTGGAATTTTCACTATATGTTGGATCTAAGTACGACATGTTATTTTGGTATAATATTATATGTTGTAACTCATATGTTAGATGAGATTTGATATAATTTATAAGGATAAGTACAATATAATGACTATTTTCATATTTCCGGGCTAAAACGGGTGACCCATTAACCCTTGACCCACTAGCTCGACCGGTTCCGGATCAGGCCGCGGGTTGACAACCTTGGGCAGAACACAGTTTCTTTCTTTTTCAAATCCTACGACGATCAATCTTGTGGATAGAAAATCAAGGATTCTAAAATCTCTTTGCACCGGACAACGGTAGATTACTTTTATACTGAAATCGTGTTAGTTTGATCAATTAGGACATGTTTAGAGATTGCGATTCATACAATTAATGTATTCTATCAATAAGTGCATTATAAATATATGCATTCTATCAATTGTTGTATTTGACAAATTTCACATTCTAAAGAATTTGGAGAAAATAAGCATTTGAAAACAGATCCAAAAAACGAAATATTTTGCATGAGAGAGAATATAAATCGACGATGGTGGGGACTTGTGACGGTCTTTCTTCATTGTGTCATAAACCAGTTGGTCCCAATAACTCATTGTAAACTATCGTTCATTGTGTCATAAACCAGTTGGTCCCAATAACTCCAGTTGTTGGGAGAAGGTTATTCTGGATCTTATACCACACTCTTACACGCCCCCTCAAACGAAAGCCAATCCATGGGCTTGAAGTTTGCACAAGCCCACCATTGTGCTTTAATCAACTGTCAATATTGGGGGGTCGTGAAGATTCGAACACACGACCACTTGGTCAAACCAGCTCTGATACCATGTCGTAAACCAGTTGGTCCCAATAACTCGAGTTGTTGGGAGAAGATTATGTTGGATCTTATACCACACTCTTACACATTGTAGTCATCCAAACTTCTCTTTCTCACTTTGGACGACCTTCCCCAAACTTCTCAAATCGACGATGGTGGGGACTTGTGGCGGTCTTCATTGTCAACTATCATTCATCGTAGCCGTCCAATGAGGGATTCCATCAGAATCTGAGTTCGTAGTGGCTCGTCATTGTACACAAGCTCTGTCACTGGTCGTCCTAGGTAAGAGAAAAGAGCAAGCGTTGGCACTTCAATTTCATGTCGTTGACGAGGGCGTCGTCGCCCTCTGCTCCTGATTACAATCCGACCGACGAAGAAGAAGAATCATCCAGTGCTCCTACTCATAATATCATCGCCGTCCATTGGATTATGGTGCAATTGGATTAAGATGTTTCTTGGAGGATGAGCGTAGGGAATAGATGTCCTCCATTACGATCGATTTTTGCTTTCGCCTTTCATATCCTTGTTGGATATCGGCTTTGCAATCGCTGACTATTCGTATCTCTTCCAGATCTGGTTCTCGATGATGGAAAGCTTCGTATCTCACTCCCCATACAGATTATCCGAGTTGGAATTAAGACCCACTACTTCTATTTTATATCAGCCCATATGCCTAAATAAGTCTTATTAATGGCCAGTGATCAAATAGCCCAATTAAGGGCCCAATAAACACAGGGATGACCCGCCACTCCCTCGACTGCCATTGACGGAATTATCACGTATGTAAGCACGCTTCTTTTTCTCCCTCCTGTTCGGCAGTCTAGTATTCTGCTAAATTGAAGATTTGTTAGTATATACTAATTAATATTCAAAATGTATGAACTAATATCCAAGTCTGCTAGCTATCTATATAACACAGACTAGTATTCAAAACATCACAAACTAGTATCCAGATAGCAGACGCCAACTAATATCCACAATCAACCAACTAGTATTCAATATGGATACTCTTATGGGTTATCTGGATACTCTTATGTGTTATCTGGATACTAATTATGTGTTGTTTGGATACTATTATGTGTTGTTTAGATATTAGTTTGTGAATTTGAGATAATAGTTGATTAATGGTGGATATCAGTTAGCAAACTTTGAATACTAGTTTGTGCTCTCTAGATACTTTAGTACTTGGATATTAGTTCATGTATTTTGGATATCAGTTAGTATCTGCTAACGAATCTTCAAGTTAGCAGATTAACTTTCCCCCTATTCGGTACCCCTAGTCCCAACATTCATTTTCATTTTCCTCTACTCCCCCCCCCCCCCCAACAAATAAGCAACATGAAACCAAAAAGATAATCTCATGGCGTGGATCCACGTATCGGTTAGGGTATAGTATCATATCCCAAAGCCGATTTAATTCATGATTTAGGTATGCATATCTCACTAGGAGTATCTGGAATATAGAATACTCGAGGAATTTACCAGTCTGACCCATTATGTCAGATATATAACTATTTATTTAATTGGTTTGTTTGATTAAAAGTGTGTGAAACCAAACCACAATAAGAAATTTACCTAAATCAAACCAATTATCTAAATTAACAAACAAAATTATCTGGAATACCACCGGTAAAATATTTACCACGATAATCATTAATCAGGCGGACGCGGTTGGCCTAATACTTGCAGAGGAATGTCTCCAGTCTCTACTGTAAGTTACAGTCTGTAACTTCGTGAACTCAGGCTGGCTCCAACCCAAGGAGCTAAAATGCTAAAAAGTCAAATTTGGCTCTTTTTCAAGCTCCAACCCACAAAAAAATGGGAAGCAAAAAATGGGTATTGGGATTTTGGAAGGGAAATTTGGCTGGGTTTTGGGGTGGGGAGTGATATTTGGCTGCCAAAAAGTGGGTTTGTTTGTCAGATGCGGAGAAGGGCGCCGGACGCGCGCCTGGGGCGCACGTCCGGCGCCCTTCTCCGCAGCTGACATGCTGTTACTTTTTTTTTTCTTTTAACTTTTGTAGTGAGGGAATTTGTTTTGCCAATTTGTTTTGGATTTTTTTTCTCTATTCTCATTGGTTGTTTGTGATTCAATTTGAAATAATTGATGTAGTGACGAAAAAACAGTCATATTTTAACGGCCATAAAAAACGGTCATATTTTAACGACTAATTTTTGAAAAAAAAATTATCTCGGAATTTAAAAAAAATTACATCGAAAAATTTGTATTCAAAACTAATAACGAGTTATGAAAAAATTAAAGTGAAATATAAAAATTAGAGGTCAAATAAGTATGGTTTATTGAAATAAATTGAAAAATGGAAATGGGAAGCTAAATTTAGCTTTTTATAGGGTTGGAGTGAAAAGTGGGTTTGGGGAGCTAAAAAGCCATATTTGACCATTTGGAGAGCTAAATTCCCCTTTATGGGTTGGAGTTAGTCTCAGCCCGAAAAACAAAAAGGCTCCCTCCAAAAAAATTCCAAACCCACCAAAAACCAAATCCCCGCCCAAGTTCCCAACCCAAAGCCGAAACCTTTCTCTTCTCTTCCGCTCTCCACTTTCCACTTACTTCCCATTGAAGCCAACCCAGCCTCCAATCGCCCTCGCTCGAGACCCGTCCCCCGGAGTCCCACATGACCGAGTCCCCATCCTCCGAACCAGAACCGCCGTCCCCTAAGCCCCGCGCCGCCGCCGCCGGCAACGGAATGAGGCTCGTCGTCCCTCTCCAGGGCGTCGTCCAGGGCAGGGGAGGCCTCATCTTGGGCTCCCTCATTCCTTGCGCTCTCTTCTACTTCTTCCAGCTCTACCTCAAGCGCCACCGCTCGCCCAAGCGGCCGCCGGCTTCCTCCTCGAACCCTCCGTCGCCGTCCGCTTCGTCTCCGAACCTCGGGGATTTGGCCCGAACCTCCTCGCGCTCCAATTTGCTCGGCCGCGGGTCGATTGGGCCGGTGCGATTGTCGTCTCGCGGGATGGCGATTGCCAAACCCAATGACTCGCCGTACTACGTCGGGTTGGAGAAGGTCGCTGGGGATCCGTTTCATCGGGTGGATAATCCGGATGGGATAATTCAGCTTGGATTGTCTGAGAATACTGTGAGTATTAATAGTTTACTACTACTCCCCAATTCTTGTTCGTACAATGTTCTTTTGTTTTTTCTTTTCCCCATTGACTTGGATTTTTTGCCGGTGGTGGTTGCAGTTGTGTTTCGATTTGATTGAGAGATGGATGAAGGAAAATTTGATGGACTCGCTAATGGGTGGTGATGGTGCTGAATTGAGTATCAATGGCATGGCCACTTACCAACCATTTGATGGGTTGATGGAGCTGAAAGTGGTATGTTAGCAGCTCTAAGCTAGTGATTCAGTACGATTTTAACATTTCCAGCGTTCATTTCTTGTCTTAGAGAGACGATAAGGACTTAATTGTGTCGTGATTATGGTACTTGTTATAGTGCAATGTTGTAAGGTAGTGGTAGTTCAATGTGAAAGTCCCCATGCTGGCAGAAGTTGGTGTTTCTCTTGGAATTCTATGACATTTGCTTGATAGCTAGTTGATAAGAACTTTGTGTGGAGGCATCTGTAGCTCTCTTCATTCACATAGTTTCCTTATTTTCCCCTTCCTTTCTGGGTCATTGCAGGCTATGGCAGATTTCATGTCTCGGGTAATGGGGAAAGGGGTTTCATTTGATCCATCGCAAATGGTTTTGATGGCTGGTGCGACTCCTGCAATCGAAATACTAACCTTCTGCATGGCGGACCATGGAAATGCATTTCTCATTCCCACCCCATACTATCCTGGGTAATTCTTCTACTCACTATCTACAATTCTGATTTCTTTGATACATGAAAACTAGAGGTGATGTTATGCAAAAAAAAAAAAAAAAGGTGGTGATGTAATCAGCATTCATTCGTATCTTTCCGCAGATTTGACAGGGATATCAAATTTCGAACAGGAGTGGAGTTAATACCAGTCCACTGCCGCAGTGCAGATAACTTCATGTTGACTGTCACTGCTCTTGATCAAGCTTACAATCAGGCAAGGAAGCGGGGCCTGAAAGTCCGAGGGATCTTAATTTCGAACCCTTCAAACCCCGTTGGCAATATACTGTCACGAGAGACGCTCAATGAATTACTGGACTTCGCACAGGAGAAGAATATCCACATTATATCCGATGAGATATTTGCTGGGTCTCTCTATGGAACCACCGAGGAATTCGTGAGCATGGCAGAAATTATTGAAGCTGAAGAATTTGATAAGGGCAGGGTTCATATTATATATGGGCTGTCAAAGGACCTTTCTCTTCCAGGATTCAGGGTTGGGGTTGTCTATTCCTACAATGAAAATATCTTGGCTGCTGCAAAAAGGCTTGCTAGGTTCTCTTCCATCTCTGCTCCAACTCAGAGGCTTTTGATCTCAATGCTTTCAGATACCAAGTTTATCGAGGAATATATCGAAACCAATAGAAGGAGGATTCGGCGGATGTATGAACTATTTGTTGGTGGTCTTGACCAGTTAGGAATCCAGTGTGCAAAGAGCAGTGGTGGTTTATACTGCTGGGCCAATATGAGCGTTCTAATAGCTTTGTATAGTGAGAAAGGGGAACTCGAATTATGGGATAAGCTGTTGAATGTTGGTAAAGTCAATGTAACTCCTGGTTCAGCCTGCCATTGTATAGAACCTGGATGGTTCAGGTGTTGTTTTACAGCTCTAGCTGAAGAAGATGTTCCACTTGTCATGGAACGGATTGGGAAAGTTGCTGAAATGTGTAAATCTGGACAATGAAATAGGATATTTTGCCTCATACTACTCATTTTGAGGTTTCTTCTGCTCTTTATGGGACCCAACCTTCAAGATCTTTCGTAGATTCATCCAAGGGAATAATAGATAGAAGTTTACAACAAATTCGTACTTGGAACGACAGGACTTTATGACTTGCATCAAGAAGCAGTATACTCCTGAAGGTTGTACTTTTTTCTTTGCATGCTTTGACATGAATTAAAGAACTCACTAGCAGTATGAAATATGGAAACCGAAACTTAAAAGGAGATTCCTTGAGTAAGTCCCCATGGAGAACTGAATGCAGGCTTCTCAGGAGCACCGGTTCAAAAGACGCAGCATTTGAAAGGTTGCCCCTTGATGAGTTCCTGCACCAAAATTGTTATGCCAGGCAAGTGCACTAGTTCTTTTCAATTCCTAGACTAACTTAATACATCTTAATATTTGCTTGTTGTAGCAAGAGAATTGGTATATATATGATAGTGGAAATGGAAGCAAGCTGAAGAGGTTTACTTACCATTGATGGATTCTGTAGCCTCATTTGAGCTGCTTTCCTCCGAACACTCCTCCTTCTGCTCATCATTATCAGCTCTCCAAGTGTTGGCGGCTTCCTTATTACAAGTGCCCCATCACTACTTCCTTGATCTACCAAATCTCTGCCGGTGAGCTCCAGCGGTGGAGTGGAAGAGCCGTTCTTCGGATCTGTATCCTCCTCACGAGACCCAGAAGCTGCTTTATATAATGGAAACAAGCATTCCAAGAACGAAGATCCCACAAGGCTTGATCTCCCAGTTGCATAGCTGCTGGTGCTGCTGTCGCTTTCATAATCTGGCGATGCTAGTGTTTCCCACTGCTCATCCATCGAGAAAGCGCTGTCGATGACTGGAACAGCAGCAGAAACTGCCGCTGATGACATCAGGCAATTCCCCAACAGAGATGGCGGTGATCTCAGGTACCAGTCATCATCAACATCCCTAGTTTCTGCTTCTGAGTACATCAGAGCTGGTGGTAAAGGAAGCACCTTTACTTGCGAAGCAAGTTTCCCCTCATCGACTGATGATGGCTGTGAGAAACGGGACAGTGGAGTTCCGGGCCTTTCTTCCCATTTAAAGGGAACCGAAGCAATGAGCTTGACTGGCGGCAATGATGGAAGTGGTGTGACCTCAGGAGGAGCAACTTCAGGCTTCCAGTCCTTTTTGGTTATTCCTGGCCTATCTTCCCAGAGAAATGGAACTGATGGTGGCTCCCTGATACGCCTTTTCTTCGATTCCATTTTCGGAGTGTAATGGGAGCTCAATTCATTGTGGTCTAGAAATGTTTCTTCTTCTTTCAGCTTTATAGAGTCACCATTAGTGGGTTAGGCACGCTTCCAGATTTACTAAATGTGTGCTTGTTTAACTGAAACACCTTTCTGGTTCTGAGTTTTAGCTTACCTGCTTTTTTTGTGAAGTTGGTGAGTCAACTGTCAAAGTGTGTGCAAGACTAAATCTTGCCCCATTCTTCTTCTCCTAAATGGGTGATGAACTGATGATGGGTAAAAGCGGGTTGCGTACTGGCCCAAAAAGCCCACCAAGATTCGTTCAGTCCGGCCCAAACATAGTCCATCGTTCTATTGGGCCCGGCCACCGACATTCGAATCCGCAAACGTGTGGAGTGTGGACGCCGGCCGTCTTCTTTATAAACCATCGCTTCAAGGTTGAAATTCAATATCCCCCAAATCAAAGCGAAGAATTTCGATCAAGAACCCAATCAAAGGAAATCGGAATCAGGTCCCGGCGACCGGCGATTCGGTAAACGACAGAGAACAGAAAGCGAGAGAATGGAGCCGCAAGGAGATACGGAGCCGTCGGCGTGCATCAAAGAGGGGTGCGTGCTGTTCGGATCGGCGGAGAAGGGCAATCTCTGCCCTAGCTGCGACCAACAACACAAGAAACGAGATCTGGACGAGACCGCCACGGCAGCGGGATCCACGATTGGGAAGCCAGTCGGCTCGAAGCGTCCGTTCTATTTCCCTCGCGATGCGACGGTCGTTCCGTTCTCCGGATTCGACGGCAGGGAGACCACCGCCGCCACCACCGGTACTAACAGAAACTCGTTCTTCAGCGGTAAATCTTGCCAAACCACCTCGTCTTCTTCGTCATCAGGTTCTAGCTTTTTCTCTAGCGTAGATAGCGGCTTCTTCCCTACTCGTGGTCGTGCTTTTGATCCGTCTGCTTTCACATTTGGATTCGGTTCCGCCACCGATACCACCACCAAGACGGTAAAGAAGGAAGAAAAGAATTGTGGTAGTTGCAGAAAGCGGGTAGGATTGCTGGGATTCAAGTGCCGGTGCAAGAAACTGTTCTGTAGCAAGCACCGGTACCCTGAGGAGCATCTTTGCTCCTTCGATTACAAGGAGTTCGGGCGCAAGATTCTTGAGCAGCAGAATCCTGTCCTCGAGTCCGATAAGCTGGAGAATCGAGTCTGAGGTAGGCCGGCGACGGGTCACAGGTAAGTTGATGAATAGGGTAATAACAGGTCAGAATCCATAGGGTAAAAAGAATGGAATTGAGGTTAGAAGGGTTTGAAGAACCATTTAAGAATCAATCGTGTCTGCATTTAGGTGTCATTCTGCGTCTGTGATTAGGGTTTCTTTCTGTTTTTTCTTTCCTTTTTTCTTTATCAATTCCTGCTTTGAGCCTGTAGCTTAGGTGTGCATTATCAGGGGTTAGAACTTTAGTGTTTGAATCCGCCATTGTTTACCTTTCTCGGGAGTCCTGCATTCATCCTTCAAAGGAGGCCGAAAAGCCGATGACAAATCAAGCCGCGGCATCTCGCTCAGGTGAACATCTGGGGAAAGGGAGAGGCTTCTGTACACTATTGTTCTCACTTCTGTTTGTGTATACTAGGTAGTAAGAGAGAGCCCCCATTGAATGTGCATTAGATAGATACTTCATTAGGGTTAGGCTGCGCATATCGATCATCATCTCTGTAAAACCATTCCTCAGCTCCCCAATTGTACACTATCTGGTCCTAATGTTACAGAGCTATGCTAATGAGGGTTCTCTTCATCTGGGTAGGACGTAAACAATTACTAGTTCTAATATGTTTGTCTCCCGTGTAAATATTCTTAGATCCGTGTTTCTCTTCGTTTAACGTTGGTTGTTGATGAAGGTATGTTTCGGCCAGGTGGTGCTTTGAAGGTGCACTTGTATATGGCTGTCTAGACTTAGCTTGGCAGATCTTATGTGCCACCATTGTTCACGATAGGAGTGGGAATGTGTCTGCCGAGTAGTGTTAAGGCAAATCATTAAAGATAGCAATTGAATTTTGGTAAGCTCTATTTGGGTAAGCTCCTTCACTCCATTTTTCGGAGGAAAGGGCAATGGTCCACGTTATAGGTCCACTTATTTAATTACCTAGATTTGGTTAGAGCTTAGAGGAGTAGATAATAGATTTAGTAGCCCAAATTACATTAATAGTGTTGCAAGTCTAGCAAAGTTTAACTTAAATATGTATGTGTATATTTAGATTGAAAAAAAAAACCATATTTCTATTATGAATAATTATCCCAGAGATGGGAATATATAATACCATTGAAATTTGAAGTAGAAGAGCAAGTGTAACACTGCTTTTATTACATACTTTAGATTACGTTAAATAAGAGCATGTATGGAGAAAATGATACGCCCCTGGGGTGTATTTTATCAAAGTAACGCAGCAAACGACTCAATCAAAGAATCGATTGAGCTCGAATCAAGAACGAAGCGTTCTTAATACGAACTTGGGATAAAACGGAACCAAAAGGACAAATCCACACCTGGGGATAGCTCGATTGGTATAAAAGGGTAGTTGCTCGACCACGATTGAAGTGACTATTCAATCGATACACAAGCTCAGCAAGTTTGGAATCCACCAAACCCAAAACAAGTCGCAACTTGCACAAACCAAACGGTTTCTTTTCTATTCAACAAAGTCTTAATTTTACAACGAAAATAGAAGACTATTTATAGCCAATAAAACCTAATACAAACCTAATGTAACTAGGAAACAATTATGGTAAAAACAAACTCTAAAAACAGTACAAAACTCGGGTTTAAAATCCCTTTCTTGAAGAGCAAGTAAGCTGCCAGCAACGGTCCAAAAGGCAGCTTTCGTACTAACTTCGCACCTTTCGTTCGAGGCCTTCCCGAACTCCAATTCTTCATCCAATTCCTTCCCTTTGTTCACAAACATACCTAGTTTCATGTTGTGGAAGCCTTTTGACTTGAATCCCATCCAGGCTCCTTGAATTGAGCTCCAAAGTAGGCTTCACAAAACAGTTTTCTGCCTTGGCCATTTTCTGGTAGTTTTCCAGTTTTAAGGTAGCAACTTTGAGGACTTGGAAAACAACCTTAATGACATCTTCTGGATCCATAAAGCATACCATTGGAAAGATAGTAACTTTATCTGCAAAACAAACCTTTAAAATTGAATTTCCACCAAGAGAATTGAGAGAACCATGCCTCCAAAGTATGTACCCTGAACACGGATTTTGACTTAGCCAAATTCTGCCCTTCTTCTTTCCAACTTTGATAGCTTCTTTGTCAACTAATTGTGACATGAATAGTTGGCCAACTTGGATCATATCAGAAAATGTATGTAGAAAATGAGAAGTTGTAGTGTATCCTTCTATAGCTATGTCTTTTATAGGCAAGGGTGGTCGAATCTCATAATGATGGGGAGAAGAGGACAGTTGGGAAAGTGAAGTCAATTGACATCCACATTTGTATATAATTTTATAATACATTTTCTTATATTTTCATTTATCAAGAGCATGTCTGGTTAAAATTTTATTAGAAAAAATCTTGTGGGATAAAAACCTAGCTAAGAAAAAGAAAAATACATGATTCTTATCTCATTAAAACCTTGACAGGAAAACTCATTGGGAAAAAACCTTAGTTTAGAAGAATAGAGTACAGTGCATAAAGTCCATCCTAATGGAGAGATCTATCAAGAGTTTGTAGTCTTCGAGCTCCAATATCTTTTCACATTATGTTGTGAAATGTAATATTGTAATAGACAAATCTGTCGGATAATCTTTTTAGAAACTTTTTAAAAACAAAAGCGTACAGACGATCATATATCTTTTCACTTTCATATATGATCATCTAGATCATTATTTGATAAGTATGAGAAATCATTGATTACTCTATCAAATAGATCATTATTTTTGGAGTGATATTCTTTATCAATTTATTTGGTGGATAATTACTCGTTCTAATCATTTGAGCATCTTTATAAAATTTGATGCACACGATTTTCTCTTGCAACTATTTGATTTGCAATTCAGGAAAAGTCTTGTTCTTTTAAGTTATCAACTTCAATAGCTTATGAATATTGTTCTAGAGTTTCAACTCATTTTATGTTTCTATATGACTTTCCACCATGAATACTTTTCTAGAGTTTCAATCTTGCATACGTATTTCATCTCAACTTCAAATTATTATTTTCACATGCATACACACTCTTATGCCGTGAAGAATTTATCAACACCCAACTACAATAGGTTTCATACTTTCTACCAATGATTCTTGGTCAAAACACATGAAGCAATCATTAAGAAATTTTTTAAGGAAATGCATTCACCTAACTCCGATTGTGTTGAGAATACGGACAAGTAAGATTATTTGTATTCTTCTATTCTCGATAAAATTTGTCGAGACTATTGCTCAATATTTGTCAATGTTTTCCCAATTTGCTTTAGGGGGATGCAATGTTCTTGAAGAACGTTTTCAAGAACTTTGGACATGTTTGCTTCGAGCAAACAAATTCCTTCAATGAGTTTTAAAATAATATCATCATCCAACATGTTTTATAAGTGCATTGTAATAGTATTCACTAGATACATATATAACTTTCTCATAGTGACAAAAAAAAAAAAAAACATATCCATCAAGTAAGCATAAGTTTTCTCATAGTCAATAGCAAATGCTTTTACGAAGATTCTTATGACAATTCGAGCACAATATCTCTTAATCTCCCACTTTTGTCTATTCTCGATAAAATTTGTCGAGACTATTACTCAATATTTGTCAATGTTTTCCCAATTTGCTTTAGGGGGATGCAATGTTCTTGAAGAACGTTTTCAAGAACTTTGGACATGTTTGCTTCGAGCAAACAAATTCCTTCAATGAGTTTTAAAATAATATCATCATCGAACATGTTTTATAAGTGCATTGTAATATTATTCACTAGATACATATAAAACTTTCTCATAGTGACAAAAAAAACATATCCATCAAATAAGCATAAGTTTTCTCACAGTCAATAGCAAATGCTTTTACGAAGATTCTTATGACAATTCGAGCACGATATCTCTTCTAATATGTCATTTATTGGTATTTCTTTCATTTTCTCAAAACAAGTATTTGTGGTTCTTCTAGACCAATATTATCATACTTGGAGATTTTAATAGGTTTATAATATTCTCATCATAAAGATAGCCTTTTTCTTAGCTCCTTTTAGAGGACTTGCAATTTATTTCGAATTTATAGCTTCAACACTTCACATATGTGTGTAACATATCCGTCGGGGGATATAATTCTTAAGAGCATTTACAGTTTTGATTTATTTAGTCACTCCTTTGTGGGACCAGTAGTTATGCCTGACAGTAGGTTTATCAACTTTGCAAATGAATTATTTTTGAATTTCACGTTCATACTACTAGTGTGAAGATCATAATTCATTTCAACCAATTTTCAAAGGTGCTTATTTCTCCCCCTCATATTGGAAACATTGATATGTTGAACAATTTACAACATGGTGCATTGATCCAATAACTTCATATTAATCACTTATAAGTGAATTCTCAATTATAATTTGCACTATAACTGATTCGGGATGGTCGAACTGGTTGTGCCAAGCAATCAATTTACAACAAACTTTAACTTTAGGTTTATGGGTTGTTTCATTACCTTTTGCTTCATGAAGAAGGAATATTTGCAAGCAGTAATTTAACACAATAACATGTATTATGCAATAGGTTAAGAATAAGGATTCCAAAGAGAACACGGTCGAAGTGGTACGACTTTTTGACCTCAATTGGAACGTCGCAAGTTCGAGCCCCATTGACTCTGAATTTCGAACCCTATTCCTTTTGGTTCACCAAAGAATGTTGTTTAATAAATCATATTACAATATATTGTAGTTATGCTTATGTCATTTTATGTGGGTTAAGTTTACGACACATTACCCTACCAATAGAAAGTTGTTGGATACAACATATAACACAATATCTCAGTATTGTCGCTTGATAATTTTGATATGTTTCTGGCATTTTGTGGGTCATGTCGACCGGCATATTACCCTACCTCTTTTATTTCTTTCAAAAATTTCAAACCAAAATCTTCTCAATATTATCCAAAACCTACCACATCAACATCCTTATCTTATCCCCTTTTAAGCTATAAAACAACAATCTTTCTCTTCTCCATTTCATTCTACTCAAACAGCAAAACTCATACATTATTTCTCAATTTCATCATTTTTCTTCCCTTCTTGGGAACTCTTATCTTCATAAGTCGCTTTGAGGATCTTATCGAGTTCAAGTGAAGCAATAGGTGAAGAAATGTCTCCCAAAGAGATCAAAGATGGATGGATTTTCCTCTTTTTTGTGGCAATTCTTTTTTTAATTGCACGCTCCTTTCAGTTAGATGATCATGACTGAAAGCGCTTTGTTGAGTAGCTAAAGAGCAAGGATCATAAGTGTGATTAGATTTCTCATATTCAATCCATGTATGGTATTATGAAAAAGGAGACTTATATCTTATTATGTATGATGTATGAATATTGTGAATAAAGTGAAGTTTAAGTACTTCCTTTGTCAATAAATCCAAACATTTACTTCCAGAAAGTTTGTGGTGTATACCATACAATTCATTATCGTATTGCGGTCCAGATATAAATTGACCACTAACTTTATTGAATCATCTTATGAATATATAACGAGTAATATTTCAGTAATCATCCTATTACATGAGCATAAAATCAAATATGGTAGATCCTACCTTGATTAAGCTCTTATGTACTTTGCTATAAAAATCTTCATGATATGATGATCTCATTTGAATGATTAATGATATAAATCAATAAAATATTTCAAAGTACAACTGATATGGTAAATTATCAACAACAAGTACGATATTTGGCCAATGTTATGTCCCTTTTGATAAAAATCAATGAACATATCTAACGTATAACTGGTACAATGACATTCTTTGCCCTTTTCAGTAACTGACAAATTAACGTTACACTTCTGGCGGATGTTATTATGGTTGGATTTTATAATCATTTTATCAATCCACATTTAGACCTCGTCTTTCTTCACATTCACTTTTGGTAATTAAATCAATAAAATTTTTCATATCCAGTTTATTCACATGTCATTTTATAAGAACCTTTTTACCACAATTTTGCTATTCTTGTGGAATATTTCCAGGAGTTTTCTATAATTCCTTTGCTATTATCTAAGCGTAATAAACAGTGTCATTGTCGTACTGGTTATACCATCAAATTTTATCAGTTCAATAATGACTCATTCACAATTATGATGATATAGGATATTTATAGCTAACATACGTAAATAACATAGTAAATTAATGCAATATCATAATTCCCTGCACATAGGAATGGGTTAGGGTGATAACTTATTTTTATGTTTTCACCGTGGCTACTTTGAGATCCGCTATCCATATTCTGCCCCACTTATCTTGTGGCCTAGACTTACCAAGGGCAAATTTGGGAGCTTCACACAGGATCCAGAACCACCCCTATTCCTTCTGTCTCTTCACTTTCCTTTCCTACTCTCACTGCAGGTAGCGCCCCAATGATCATTGTTCTCCATCCACTTGTCCCAGGCATCGCAAGTAAAAACGGGCGTACCCCCATTCTCATCGAGGACCACTTCAGCCGGTGAACCATGACATCTTCTCCAACCGAGTTTCGTTCTTCACTCACCGGCGGAGTCCGTCCTCTCCATTCCTATATCTCGTCGTTTCCAGTGGGGCGATGTTGTCTTTTCTCTCCAGTGACGGTGTCTTTCTCTCCAGGACGGTAACTATTTGTTTCTCGATTGTGAATCGACAAGGGTTTCAGTGACTCCCTTTTGACTCCTCTAACGTCTCCCACTCTTTTCCCTTTCCTTCGTCAGCGCATCTCGCCGGTGAGGGACTGGCCAAATCATATCAATAGTAATCCAACCAATACAATTTCATTCAATACCAATCCTATCAGTAACAATCTAACCAATACCAATCCAACCAATACCATTACACTCAATACCAATCCTATCGGTACCAATCTAACCAATACCAACGTCGATTTGCATGGCCATTTCATCGTCCCCCTCTCCTGATTCGTCACTTCCTCCAAAGAACCCTTCCATCACTTCACTTCTTTCCTCTGCCACATCCGCCGACGAACTCCATTTTCCCCCTTGCCAGGCGTTTACACTTCCAAATCCTTTTCCTACCTTCTATCTTGGTATAACAGAACCCTACGGTGGTTAATTGTACCTCCTTATAATTAGTTTCCATAATTATCTCTCACTAATTATTTGCGTAATTAAAATGGTAGTTTGAATCATAATGGAAGCTAAATACCCTTTTTTATCCCTAGTAGCCACGGTGGTTACTAACACTAAGTAATCACCGTAACCCCTCCATGCAAACATACGTACATAGCATACATATTATCATATACTATCTGAGCCTACAAGTATAACTTAGAAAGTGAATGCTAAATAATTCATTATGCAAAAATGATTGCAACAAATTATTATTTGTATCTTTTATCCTATTATCAACAAAATAATAATTCATTCATAGAATTTATATTTATTTATAGTATGCATGTGGACTCTGCATCTCAATGCAGTAGTGCATTTATATTATATGCACGAAATATCTACGTGCTGGTATAATAATAATTTTTTTCACAATCATGCACAATCGTTATAAATTATTGATAGGATGGAATACTGAGTTACTATAATTACCTCAAAATCGATGAATCATGTTTCTTGATATTGTGTTGACTAACACCATTCCTTTGATAAAACTTCTACTTCTCTATAGCCGTAGATTAACTGGATTTCAGGCAAACTAAACTTTAATGTTAGTGGTAAAAACTTATACTTCGGGAGGTCTCTGATCGATAGGATCTTAGGCTGTAAAACCTACATACTAATGATAAGAACTCTATTGCCATAGTAGCCTTAGATCGTCAAGATCTTTAAGATGTATAATAATCGTAATAATGGTAAAAACTTCCGCTTTCTAATATCCTTAGGTCGTCAGGATCTAATTGAATAGATATAACAATCTAATAATGATGAAAGCTTCTACTCCTGGAGTCGACCCAGATCGACTGGATCTTGAGTAAGTAGAACAATCGTGATAATAATAAACATTTATACTTTCACATTACCTCAGATCTATAGGATCTTGAGTACATAAAACAATAGTTATAATGGTAAAAAAACTCTCACTACTAAAGCTGTCTCGGTATTTGCTAGAATTGTTGGAACTTTTCCCTATAGGGCATGGTTCTCCTTTACATGGCATTCGATCGTTGGTTTGGTATTTGCTAGAATTTAGTTGACCTTTTCTTGCTGAAGACCTCAACTTTGACCTGAGGGCAAGACTGATTTTCAGAAAACAATCAATTATTTAGGGCATGGTTTATCTCTTACAATAACTTTGAGCTGGGAAAAGGCATACGTAGGTTACTAAGTTTAAAATAGCTGCATTGAAATGCTGCTTTGAATTGGTTACTTCCATGTTAAGTTTGTTGGAGATTTGCATGTACCTTCTGGTGAAGCTATCTCAAAATTTGAAGTCCTTGTTTTTTAGCTATTACTAAATACTAATATGATTTAAATTGTGACTGCACCTAGTACCCTGTTCAATGGATAAAGCCTTTCCATACTCTTGAAAACTTATAAGGCAAAATACACTTGTATAGCAATAACTTTCACGTTTTTGACAAACAAAGCCACATCTATTCGAAAACACGAAATAGCCAAGAAAATGGATGGCCGTGTGACAAATCTAGCCATTTCCGTTAGAAACTTTAACGGTGTTAGAAACTCCGTTAGTTAGGTTAACATTACGCTGACTAGGATCCCAAATCATCACACACGTCAGCGACCAGTCAGCGTATCATTGCCACGTCATTTTAAATTATTTAAATAATTAATTTTGAAATATTAAAATAATTAATTTTGAAATAAAAAAATTCACTAATTTTCCCCCTTCCCTACCGATTCAACTAGCATCAACCCCAGACACTCCCCACCGCCTGCTACCCAAACCCATTGTTCACCAGAAAACCCCAAAAAATTACCCCTATTCTTTTAACTAAAGTCTAAAACCCTTATAATAAGCTCAAATCCCCTTCCTCATCCAAATCCACCAATTTATTATGTTAGCCAACAGAGTAGTGGTGGAGTCGTTGATCCAGAGAGGAGAATCTCTCGCCGGCAGCGTCAATAATATTGGAATCAAGAATTGGGGTTTGGTCTTCTTTCCTGCCGTTTTAGTCCCTTCCTTTCCTGCTACCCAGTCGGCGTATCTGAAGGCTACATCGATGATGTCCGATCCTTACCTGCCGCTGACCTCTTTGATCTCATGAACGCGTTCCTCGAAAGAGAATACAGGATCACAACGAGAAACAACAGTCCCAATCTTTTGCGACAACAACGACGCTGGATCTCGTCTGAATCGCAACATGTGTAGCCTTCGGAAGATGGGATCGAAAGCCCTCCAATGCTATCGATGAAGAATATTTGTTATGTAATTGAAATCCTACTTCAAGTCTTGATTCGCAGTCCCATTGTTGGTAGGGGAAGAAGGCCTGTGGAGTAGTTGCATCCGCCGCCGTCGCTGCCGTGGGCTTTGGATTGGAACGACGATTAAGAAGTGGGATTTAACTGTGGGGACGTATCTGGCAGAGAGGAGGTGGCCGTGGGTTCTCAAGATTTCGACGGCTTCCGCTGGGGAAGAGGCGACGAGCTGGTGGCCCAGCCGGAGGTGGTGGTCGGTTCTTGGATGACGACGAGGATGTTGATAGGATTTTGATAGTCTCGTGGTCGGAGGAAGAGAGGTGAAGAGGGAAAGAAAAACGAAGGGATAAGAAAGAATGGACGAGTCACGAGTGGTGGTGGGCAGCTGGGTCACTTTCATCTTATTTATTTATTTTTTTTATTTTCCACGTCTGATTTCCACGTCGGAAGGTAGGGTAACTCAGTGGCCAACTCAGCGCAAGCCGTTAGTACAGTCATAACGTCTACTAACACCGTTACCAAAATGGACGGAATTGGCTATTTGTGGTTTTCGAATAGAAATGACTATATTTGTCAAAAGTGTGAAAGTTATAGCTCTACAGGTATATTTTGCCAACTTATAATGTATAGTATAGGAATCTGGAATGATTGAATGGTACTATAATTACCATTAAGCTGTTATGGACATGATTCACTTTATAACCAACTCGTTCACTGCAGTGCCTATATGAAGCTATAAAGGGAGAAAATGTTCAGTTGTTGGACTTGATGTGTGAAGCCCTTGATCCTAAAGGGCCTTTTGGTTCTCAATTTGATAATGGTGGATCCAGAGTGCTACCGAGAGATAATTCCATGAGCCAAAAGTCTCATAGTTTAGAAAATAATAAAAGTTTGATTAATCGAGCGATCCGTAGGGTGAAGGAACTCCCAGCAAACCAGCTTCTTGTACTGATGAAGGCTTGGGAAAAACACACGGTTGATGTTCCTGAGCTTCATTCTGAAGTGAAGGCCTTGGTGCTATCTGTGTTGAAGTTGGAGGAGGATGGGGAAAGTTTGAATCAGAATAAGGTTGAAATGACCAATACCAGGAGACAAGCATTAAGAGGCAACTTAAATGCTGCTGATAAGAACTCGAGAGTGGCATATGAGAAAGCTAGCCTTTCATCACGTTTCCACATGTTAACTCTAACAACCAGAAGTCATATTACCAGTTAAGCCATGGAGGTATTTCAGCGGTGCTTTTCTTGATCTTAAGCAAACGATTGCAGGTTCCATCGTATGTACCTCGCAGTTCCTCGTACCTGGGAATTGGAGTAGGCCAACAGGAGACCTTAGGTTGGAAGGGCTTCCAATAAGGACAATGAGCACCAAAGAACTCCACCTCTCCCGTCCCCAAATCCATAGACAAGACATCTGCATCTTTATTTCGAGAATCAAGGTAATTCAAGAAGACAATTTCGAGCCTTTGTGGATGCAAGTAGACTCTAAACAATCGCTCAAGCTCATAATTACACCAACACAATAACGTTGTATTCTTCAAAAACACCTCATGTAATTTCCTCCAAGAATATTCATTGTCTTCTTCTTCTTCCAGTCTCCAAACACTCAAAGCATTCCTCGAACAATCGAAAAATTCCGATTCCAAAAGAACCATATGCAAAGCGCCTTGTAAAACTGAAATCTCATATGCAGCTTGTCTCGGTATGGAAGCACCCGGTATGGAAGTACAAACACGACTAGGATGTATATCAAGGCGGAAAGGATTAAACACATCTAGTGCTAGAGGAGATTTGAACCCAAACTGGGGTTCTGCATAGAAAAATAGCTTCCCATTGCATGAAACCACTCTCTTGAACACAGTGTTCTTCAGAACAAGAGTCTCCTTGGTACACTCGCCCGACTCGGAACAAAACACGTCTAGTCCTTCACCCCCGTTCGTCATTTGACACCTAAATACTACCCGGAAACGATATGAAGAATAATCGACTGCTGCTCGGCCGTCTCCTAGATCAAGACTAATAGAATGAACGTGTTCACAAACTAACCTTGGAGTGAGCCTCACAATCCCACTTGACCTCTTAGGCGCCAAAGGAAGCGCGATCCATTGTTTCATGAATGGATTGCAGACGAAGTAAAATCTCCCCACTCCTTCACCTTCTTCGGGAAACCCTGCTGCCCAAAACCCGCACAAGAGCAAGTCTTTGAAGGAATCGAAGACTCTGAAATACGGCCCAACTTCGTCCGGAACGGGAAGGAAACTGAGGCAGTGGTGGCGGAATATCGACCGTGATGGCCTAACAAGTAAAGGCGGTTCTACTTTGTCGTTGATGCTCTTGTAGTGAGAGACGTAACGACGGTTGAATATGATGGGATCGGAGATTAAGGAGCGCCACCGCCTGCAGACGAGCTTGCAGCGGCAGGCGGGCTTAGGGTTTGGGAAGCTGCGAATGAGAATTTCGGCGAGGAGATCGTCTCCTAGTTTGTTGATCGTCGTCATCGTGGGCGGAGGAGGAGGAGGAGGCAGAAGGGTTTTCCTTGCTTGTGCATTGACGGCGACCGGGAAAACCCTAATGCATGCTTTATTTATACGTGCGGCTGGTGTTTAGGTTCGCCCATTGATTAGGATTATGACCGACTTTTACAGAACGGCATCGTTTACCCCTTTTCATGTCGTCTTGAATTGCAGTAAGCTGGGTATCTAAATGGAGGATTTTTACAATGTAATGTTCTATAACATTGAATATTGATGTTTTGGTATACAAATATATAATTTTATGTTACAAACGAAACTTGTACTTTTATAAAACTCGATAATCATTCTCCATAAAATGTAATTGGATAACAGAGTAAACTCGTCAATTAGATAGATAAAACAAAGACGTCATTTATCTTTACTGTCATTTTAAATTACGTTTTTCCATTTCCATTTCTACTGTTTTGAAATCTGAACTACACAATTCTAGTTTGGGTATTAAACACAAGCAGAGAGATCCCCTGCTCTTTGCGCGTTCCCCCCATTTCTCGTATCGTCTTCTTCTTCCGCTTAACCCTAGCTTGAGCTAGTTTGATATGGTATCAGTGCGGTTACTGATCTAGATCCAGTGACCTTTGATAACACCTAAATTAGGGTTATTTATCCTTCATATTTAGACTTGTTTCGTGCCAATTCATGAACATAAACGCTTAAACATCGTCAATTGCATCTCAATTCCGTTCTTATATGAATTCGATGTGATTTTAGGATGTATTAGACGATATGTGCGAATTAGGTACAAAACAAGCTCACAAGTGTAGCAAAGGGAGCAGGAACTGAAGATCGTGGCCTAAAAACTAAAGATCACGGGCGGGATCGTTGACCACAAACTCAAGCTTAAGATCACGGCCTGGAAGCCCAAGATCGCGACCACGAATTAAAGGGCTCAGAGCGCGAACTTCACGAAGAAGGAGCCAAAGAAAAACATAAAGTTTCCCCATCGAATCACGACCATAACAGAAATACAAGTTTTGTACAAAACTTGAGATTGGTATAATATGCCCATATGCGACCTTGCATTTACCTTTTGTACCTCTATAATTTTTCGTACCTCAATCTTTGTACAAAGCTTGAGATTGGTATAATATGCCCATATGCGACCTTGCATTTACCTTTTCATATTCTCCAAAAACAGAAATTCGATGAAGACCACATCAGTACTCATGTAAGTATGATGGGGAGAAGAAAAGATTTCTCCATGCTAGTTGGGCTGAATATAATTGGTCCGACTTGTCATTTTTGTGACACCGTGGATTCGAGTTATATATGATGCACTTAAGTATAAAATAGAGTGGGTAAGTTGCAAGTTTGGTTGATAGGATTACTACACGTTTGGTCATTAGAATTATTTAATTTCGTTCATAGTCACTAAAATTACTTAAATATTATAAGTTTGGTCACTTTTTGTTAACTTTTGTTAGTCTCACGTTAACGATGTTAGTTTTTTGCTGACGTGACAAACAAAACTGCCGATCTGCCCTTCACTCCCGCCTTCCTGGAATTTTAATTTGAAACCCTCTCCCAAATCCATTTCCCTGTTTCACCCTCACCCTTGAAAAATAACCCACGTAAAAAACCATCTTCGTAGCCTAAAGTCTGCTGCCTCAAGTGCATTTCTATCGGTCGTTGAATCCAAAAACCTCACCTGCTATCTAAGGGCGATGGCGACTTTATCCTTCCTTGGAGACCAAATCCCCAAATCGCCACCTAGTTGAGACGGTTGTTGGTCGAGTTATGAGGCCGACGACTCGCCTCCTCCCCTTAGTTCCATTAGAACCTTCGCAATCGTCATTAATCTAGACGGAGGAGACCAGCGAGAGGAAATCAGAACAAAGGAGGAATGCGACGAACAAGATGAAAGAGGTTGTTCCCATGATGACAACAAAACCCGAACCCACGGGTACCCTAGCCGACCCAACCCAGTCAACGTGGGTAAAATTCGTGTTGACGGGTTTTGGACGGGTTCGGGTTTAAACTCGCTACACTATTTATCGGGTTGGGTTTGAATTTAGGTAAATACGCCCCATGGGTACCCGCCCAGTCCCATTACCCATATAATTAATTTTTCATGGTTATTTAATATTCTAAGCAATATATCTTCCTTAAACAACTAATCTTGTTTATGTTTGTGGAGAAATGTCTAATTTGTTCTTTCTAATTGTGTACAATGAAGTTGATATTATGGAGTGGAGAGTGAAGAAGTTTAGTTAACAAGGAGGAAGGAGCTTTCAATTAATCATGTTGTTTATAAATGTTTATCTTTAATTTTGAAACAATTTGTATTGATAATTTGTGGTTTGCTTGTATGCTCTAAATTGGTGTTTTTTGTATGGATAATTTTTATGAGAAAATTAATGTTAGACTTTTATTTTGAAAGAAACTTGTTATTGTAAATTTTTTACCACAAGAATCCACGAGTACCCATGAACCCATGGATACCCAGCGGGTTGGGTTGGATTGGGTTTGATTTTTTCAAGTCCGACGTATTTTACCCCCGATTTTTTTGGCGGATAAACCCACGGGTTTGGATTTGGCAAAACCCGCCCCAATCCGCCCCATTGCCATCCCTAGTTGTTACTTGTTCTTTGTCGCCGTTTGCAAGAAAAAGGACGAGGCAAGGCCGCAAGAGAGATCGAAACCCGGTCTTCTTCTTTTCTTTCTTTCTGGCCGTGGTGAGGTGGGATCCAATCCATCTATCGTCAAAGCAATGCTCCTCTCTCTCGTTCAGTCCTTATGTTCTTCGTCTTTATCCTCATCATCACCGACCTTCAAATCCAAGTCCGCGCTTCCATCTTCCAAACACTCGGAAACCCCCCCGTCACCTTCTTCGTCTCACAAGGAACCGAAAACCGCTGTTTCCCCATTTCAACCCCGACCACACCCTGAAGCAATCACACTCCCATTCTCTAGGTTGACAGGGTTTGCATCCTCTATGCTCTCTTAAAGATCTATTTAGCTGGATTCAAGCCTCCCCCTTCAATCGCCTATGCGAGAGGAAAGAAGAAACGATGGGATGAAGATGACGATTGAGGAGGACGGCAAAACGAAGAGATTCAGAAACACTATTTTGTTGCTTTGTGGCTTTAACGACGTATCAAGTTCTAATGATGTTGCTTTGCGGTTTTAACAGAGAGTGACCAAATTTGAAATATTTAATTAATTTTAATGATTATTATCAAAATTAAATATTTTTAGTGAAAAAACATGAAACTTTTTAATAATCTATGTGACTGGCCTTATTTTAATTTTTACGGTATATAATTGGAATTTAGTGAAATTTAATTTGGTATTAAATAATTAAATGGCTAGAAATTGTAAAAAAAAAAAAAAAAAAAACTTGAGCCGATCATATGCCGGCCCAGACAGGGCCAAAGAGGATATGGCCGGGCCGAATCAGGCTGAATGTTTGACCCTACAGAGCTGGATTTTTAGGGTAGTGACTGGGCCAGGGTTGGGTTCGGCCCAGTTTCACCCTTCATACTAATTCGCTGTCGGTCCCTCTAATTGGCGGGAGAAGTCAGAAGTGGGAGCATTGAAACGCGGGAAGTTCACTCTGCGGTTGCCTTCGTCTCTGCGAGGTGTGAGTGGCTTCTTGACGGCAAGCAAAACAAAGGGTTGAAGTTGAAGCGCAAAAAAACTGAGTCGGGTCTGGTTCCAACACACCTCGCATTGGGTTCCTGCCACCGTGGTGGAGCTACTTCAGGTTTCACCGTTTCAGAGTTCACTCCCGCCGGCAAACTCCTAGTCCCCTCAGGTATCGTCTTCTTCCTCAGCTTCCTGTTAATAAACGATTGGCAAAAGCAGCAATATTCCTTTCCAATTGGAAACGCTTCTTGTTCGATTATGTCGAAATGGTGAATCCCTGAAGTTTATTTTTCGTGGGGGTGGAAATTTAGCTGTGAATCATGTCGACTTGATGCATTTAGTGAAAAACAGTATGTTGAGAGGATTGAACAAGTTCCCGGGTCTGATCCTAACAACGAAGCTCTTTCATGGCTGTAGGTTCGTCTTCTAAAGGTTTGCACTTACACTGCTGCTGCTGCATGGAGGTGAGTTTTGTGCTTTTCATTGTTAAATTGTGGGTTACAGTAAATATCTTTTAGGTTTTGGAGAGGAGATGCTACCCAAATTTTCTAACCCTAATCATTGGGCGGAGTCATGTCTAAGCTAGACTTTCTGATCCCCTTTTAACAACTTAAAATATGATCTGAACTATTGGTTAACAGTGGGAGCAAGACTAAACTTGATACTTCTTTCATAGCACCCTTAGTGCCTCGTTCTTCCTTTATTTCTATATTTAATATCCTCCATGTTTTTGTCAGCCTTTTACCATTCTTCACAAAGCGTCATCTCGCAAAACCGACAAAATATCAACTGGAACAGGGAAAAGCAGAACCACGAGGCGGATTGACTTAACTGCTTCGTTGCCTGCTAGCACAGACATTTCAGATGTAAATGCTGCAGAATCCAATGAACGTCATTATTCTAATATGCGGATGGAAGCATTTGAGGCTGTTTGGTCTATCACTGAATCGTCCATCAAGGTACGTGTTTTTGTTCTACCCCTTCTTCAGTTGTAAAGCTCCTCTTGTTTCTCAACGATGGGGGAAGGAAACAATGTGATTACATCTTCATATGCTTCTTGCTCACTGCATTTTCTTCACTGTTTTGTTTCCATCATAGCATAAATGATAATCTGACATGTTTCTCAGGATGTCTTGAGAGAAGCTAATGCAACCATATTCAGTGAAATACATGAGTGGGTTCGTGATTCATTTGACACAATTGTCTCATTTGGGGTTCCAAACTTTCATGAAGCAACGCAGCCTTTTCCAGTTGTGAAAGATGCCACATCTAAAAAAATCTTTACTGGATTGGTTTTAACCAGTGAGTACTCTAAGGTTTGCAATTGTTAACTTTCTATGGCTTCAAGAGCAGAAAATATTATTTTTGTTCTCATTTTTTTTTTTTGCATCTGCGCATTTCACTTAAGAGGTAACGTCAAAAGCTTAACTACAGTTTGCACACAAACCCTTGTGTTCTTTGAGAGAGAATTTGGCAATGGTGACAAGGCACTTATTGTTGCTTGTGTCTGATGATAAATACGAACTCAAGTATTTTGCATTTGTGTTCTCGCTGTGAGCACTATTTTAGTTTCTGTTGCTTGTTTGTTTACTTTGACATTGCTTAATTGGTGAGGACCACATGCATAAGGACTTCTTTTATGATAGATGATTTATTAGTCAATAATTAACAGGGAATCTCGAATTTGTCGATGATTTGATGACGTTTGAAGATCTTAAACAACATTTGAAGTCTCAAGGATGCCATGTGGCTAACCTTTCATCAGTGGATTTTTCTTCAAGAAACGGTGTTGGCACTTGTCTAAGAAGCTTGTTGGGACAGTTCTTAACGGGCTCACTGGATGTAAGAGGGTCTACTGTGTTATTTACAAGTTATTGGGTTTTCATAATTTCTTTCTAAGCATGGGGCTTCTACTGCTTGTATTCAGACGGCTGATATATCCATGTTAGCAACATGGTACAAAGAGCAACAAAACAATGACAATCCCGTGGTCATAATTATCGATGATATGGAGCGCTGTTGTGCATCCATTTTATCAGAGTTTATTCACATGTTAAGGTAAATAGGTTCTGTTTTTCCTTCTCTATGTGCTCAGATTCTTTTGCCTTTATTTGCCACAGAAATAAGGTTTTAGTCACTCATAAAGACACCCAGAAACGCAGATACACAATAAGGTATATCGTATATGTTAACCCTTTGAGACTCCGGTTTCACTACCTTGACATTTTACCTCCGTTCCTCTCAGTGAATGGGTACTAAAGGTCCCTGTCATTTTAATAATGGGAGTTGCAACAACCGTTGATGCCCCAAGAAATGTGCTTCCTTCGAATGCACTACATCGCTTGCATGCTCGCAAGTTTACCTTTCAGAGTTTGCCAGAAAAAATGAATTACGTTGTTGAGACTGCCTTCCTGAAGCAATCTTCTGAGTTCACCATAAGTCACAAGACTGCTGTTTTTATGAGAAATTACTTCGCACACCATAATGGATCAGTTACATCATTCATAAGAGCTCTAAAGGTTAGAAACGCAAATTGATTCACGTTCCCTCCTATTATTTAGTGTTATTTGCAGTACTTTCTTCTATGAATGGGCCAATGTCTAAAATGGTGCTGGTTTTTATGAAGATAGCATGTGCCCAACATTTCTCAACACAGCCTCTATGCTTCATACTCCACTGGTGTCTTCGTGACGAGGACAATGAGGTATCTTAGTCGATCTGTGGTTTACGTTCACCAACATAAGGCAGTATGGTTTAGTAGTTTACTTGAATCCATGGATCAAGAATGTTGTTGTACAAAATTATCAATGAAATATATACTACCAACTTTTCCTAATATGTAGGAATATCAGGCTCCATTACCATGTAATATGAAAAGAATGGTATTATTGTGCTGGCATAGTCCTTTACGGTTATGCCTTGCACTTAGAAGAAGCAGATTCATAGAAAACCTTTACCTTTAACATTTAATCCTTATATTCAGCATCTTTTGTGCATTATAATACAAATCCCTAGATTTTTGCTGTTATTCCTAAAAGCAACTGACCAAGAGTACAGCATCTAGCTTATTTCCCTCATCTGGTAGATTCATTCTCTATGCAAGACAGAACATGATTCTATGTGTTTGTGGTTTGTATACGTCTTTAACTTCCTGTCTCTGCCTTCTGTTCGGTTTTCACAAGGTTCCACAAAGCCATACATATGGATTATCACAAGAAAGGATGCTCAAGCTTGCTTGTGACCTTCCATCTTGGAAGAGGTAAATCTGAAGTATCACTCTATTTTTCTTCTAGTTTTTCACTCATTCAAGTCACGAAATTGACGGAATACTTGGATTTCAAAATGCAGCACTAGCAATCAAATAACTCAACTTAGTGGAGAAACTTTGCTTGATGGGTTAACACAATTGAAGAAACTTCACAAAACTTGGAGAATGGTTGTTTTGGTATGGCCTCAAACTTCACATTTCTATTATCTAGCACATTTTAGTGAAAAATTGTTGAAACTTTTCCCTATAGGGCATGGTTCTCCTTTACATGGCATTCGATCGTTGGTTTGGTATTTGCTAGAATTTAGTTGACCTTTTCTTCGCTGAAGACCTCAACTTTGACCTGAGGGCAAGACTGATTTTCAGAAAACAATCAATTATTTAGGGCATGGTTTATCTCTTACAATAACTTTGAGCTGGGAAAAGGCATACGTAGGTTACTAAGTTTAAAATAGCTGCATTGAAATGCTGCTTTGAATTGGTTACTTCCATGTTAAGTTTGTTGGAGATTTGCATGTACCTTCTGGTGAAGCTATCTCAAAATTTGAAGTCCTTGTTTTTTAGCTATTACTAAATACTAATATGATATCTTTTGACAAAAAAAAAAAAGAGTAATTTTAACTCTGTTAGTTGTCTCACTAAAAGTTTGCATTATGATTTAAATTGTGACTGCACCTAGTACCCTGTTCAATGGATGAAGCCTTTCCATACTCTTGAAAACTTATAATGTATAGTACAGGAATCTGGAATGATTGAATGGTACTATAATTACCATTAAGCTGTTATGGACATGATTCACTTTATAACCAACTCGTTCACTGCAGTGCCTATATGAAGCTATAAAGGGAGAAAATGTTCAGTTGTTGGACTTGATGTGTGAAGCCCTTGATCCTAAAGGGCCTTTTGGCTCTCAATTTGATAATGGATCCAGAGTGCTACCGAGAGATAATTCCATGAGCCAAAAGTCTCATAGTTTAGAAAAGAATAAAAGTTTGATTAATCGAGCGATCCGTAGGGTGAAGGAACTCCCAGCAAACCAGCTTCTTGTGCTGATGAAGGCTTGGGAAAAACACACGGTTGATGTTCCTGAGCTTCATTCTGAAGTGAAGGCCTTGGTGCTATCTGTGTTGAAGTTGGAGGAGGATGGGGAAAGTTTGAATCAGAATAAGGTTGAAATGACCAATACCAGGAGACAAGCATTAAGAGGCAACTTAAATGCTGCTGATAAGAACTCGAGAGTGGCATATGAGAAAGCTAGCAACCTAGTGGATTCAATGGTCAGGAAATATGTGTGCCCGGTCGAGTGTGTGGCTCTACATGAAGTGTTGTGCTTTGACAGTGTTGATAAACTACAAGCGGCTTTAATTGGTGATACAAGAAGACGAATCCAGATTGATCTTCAGGAGTTCCACGCTATAATCCGGTGCAGTTGCTGTAGCAAGAGAGGCAGTACCATTTTGCCATCAATGCCGGATTCCTCGATTATGTAAGTCTACTTGCTTGCTTCCATACGTTGCTGTCCTTTTTCCTTCTCTTTTGTATTAAGGGGATTTAGATATGGACACTATTACTGCTTCCGAGCAATTAATCGACCAGGGGGGAGAAATTGCCTGCAGTAGTGGGTGTCAACAGTTGTAGGTAATCGCTGTTGCATGATCATTTCCTTGAAAATGTTATCTTATTTATTCACTGATGCATTAGGCAACAGTCAGGAGAAGTGTTGGGCGATCTAGATTTGGGCTGTAAGGGGAGCTTTTTCAACCTGGTAGTTGGTATCTGTCTGAAACCATGAGTTGGGAGTGAATTCGGGTTGTATTCCAAATTACACCATGCATATCAGGAAGTGAGATCGAGTCATGATTTGTAGAAAATGTTGCCGTGCCCGAGTTCTGCTCACCATAGCTTATGTGGCTTATGATCGTTGCTTGTGTCTGCCTTTGTTCAACTGGTGTTGTTGGTTAGGTACACTTTGGCTCAGGAGCATGGTGATGTGGTTAATGTGCATGACTGGTATCAGTCGTTTAAATCTGTAGTTCTTTCCACGCATATGGTTAGCAAGAGAGGTAAGTCGAGGTCAAAGCAACACCCCCCGACGCCAAAGAAAAGGAAGACAACGAATGAACTTTCAGAGCCAAGTGAAGCGTCCATCCAGTATCCTTGTCCTTGCTCTCTCCTCGTCGCGTTTTCACTGTTCTGTAGATTGTCGTTATTGTTTATTAATGATGGAGCAGTTGAGTTGAAATGGAAGACCCTTAAAACTTGATACACAGAGCACGATTCTGCAAGGCCATAGTGGAGCTTCAAGTTACAGGGCTTGTTCGTATGCCCAACAGAAGGCGCCCAGATTACTTGCAGCGGCTTGCTTTCGGGTCGTAAGCTGCTGCTGCTTGGCCGTAGAAAGGAGTGATTTCGGTGACGAATGAATCTGACATTCCATCTTGGATACAAGGTTAGCATAAGCTGCCAGTAAGTTGAACGAGAAGCTATTGAGAGATGCAACCTTCATTGGTCAATGGTTCAGACTAGTTTGTAAAAGTTCGTGTATTCCTGGTTCCAACCTTAATTAAACAGTGACAGCAACCCGAAAAGCCTCTCTTTCCCATATCAGGCATCTTGGTCTTTGATGGCTGTACAATTTACCGTTTGCAGAGTCCTACATTCTAAATAACTACCACCTAAAGCACCCTAGACTATGTTAGCGAACTAACGATTTGGCCCCAATAACTCGAGTTGTTGGGAAAGAGACAGTTAAGCCTTTTAACCTATTATAAACGATGCTGGAGATGCTCTCGAGGGGGACTACTGGAAGATATTCCTTTGTGAATCAAGCAGAGGTATTGAGTGAGTTTGTTTTAGCTTTTCATCAAAACTAAGTGACCTTTTTAAGAAGGTTTAGTAGAAATGGAGCTGAAGGGTGTTTGGTTTTGTTCTAGGGAACGTTTAATCGACTGGATATGAGATATTTTAGCAACAGAAAGAAAGTAACCATGGGGCTGCAGAGAAGGAAAGGAAGCACAAAACTTACTGCGTATAACCATACAGACTTGTGGAAGAACAAAGCTCAGAAAAAGCAAACATGGTAAACCAATTATTGTGGTCCAGAGTGAGTAGCCTAGTCCTTTGCATTCAAGCATAAATTCAATAAATTTGAAAGTTAGAACAGAAAGAGAGGAGGGATGAACATCTGAGACCTGCTATCTATAGGAACTGAATAGTGGTTCAAAGCCAACGCCAAGAAGCTGACTGTAAAAATAATTTCATGTCAGCGAATACTCCACAATCAGAACTTTTTAAAGCCGAATGAAACCAGAATTCACCTGACTGTAATAAATAATGAATGGAATTTCTGCAAATGACAAGAACACCTCCAATTGGCAACGGTATGGCAAGTAGCTTGTAAGTATCATGTGGAAGATTCTACACATTCAAGTCTCGATAGGAAGTCCAGAAGATCATTTTTGAACGTGATCAAAAGGCTATGCCAAAAATGAGAAACTGCCTTCTAGCACAAACAGATCATTTTTGAACGTGATCAAAAGGCTATGCCAAAAATGAGAAACTGCCTTCTAGCACAAACAGGTTGCAAAAAAAAAAAAAAAAAAAAAAAACCAGTTTTTGTAGCAACTTCGAGCCTTTTGTTTGAAGCCTTCCCGATATTCAATCTGTCATCCAATGCTTTGCCTTTGTAGACAAACATACCTACTTTCACGTGTAGAGGACACTCCAGCTTCAAAACAAGCCATTAATCTCCAATTTTCATCGAGCCAATTGTAAGATATGAACTTCCAAAGTAGGTACCATGGAACTGTTTTTACACTGAAACAACAAATTAGTTCGACCTTATCCTAACTGAGGTCGACCGAAAAGTGTAAGTTACAATGAATTACAAGGTACCATAGGCGCACCCTAACTTTTTTTATTTTTATTTTTATAGTAAACGATGAGCTATTTTCAGATTTTGTAAAGTTCCGAAGTCGATCAGATTCGACGAGTCGACGAGCAAAGGTGGTATCTTTCCCGTCAAGTTATTGTTAATCTTGATTCACAATCTTCGACAATGACCTGAACTCCGAGGGATCCTCCCCTGTAAGTTATTGAAGAATAATCTAATGATCTTGAGCTAGGAGCACTGGAAATCTTTGTGTTTTAAACAATTTCAGGCGCCTCAAAGACCTCTTTATCTATCACAGAACAGAAGTCCTGGAGGGGCTAACACGAATATGGACATATGGTTGATGTATCCGACTAATGTATTCGAGAAAGATGTTAAAAGGCCAAACTATAATTTCCTGGAATAGAGATAATAGAGTGTCTATTCAGAGCATCCTACGCTACAAACTGTAAAACCTTGGGAACGATACAAATTCAAATTGTACAGCACAGCAATGGTTTTTGTCATGGCATCAAACGACCCTAAGGAGTATATTTGAGAGGTACATTCCTTCTGGGTAGGATGGGTCGACCGGGTGGTCAGATGCTGCTCCAGCCTGGCGGACAATGGTAATCTTCTTCCCAGCCGTCAACGCAGCACCCTGGTGGAAATGTAAGAATCGAGATTTGAGTGAGCCAAAATTGCTGGCCATGAACATATTAGACCTTAAAACTCGCTAGTTATAGGACCAGGAACTAAAGTAATTGATGCATCTCTAAGAGTGGGTGGTTTGAACGCATCAAGATAAACAACAGGGGGTACTTGCCTGGAGTATGCGCATGAACGTTCCACTTTGCGTCATAGCTCCTGAACACGAACACGTCATGAGAAGACCACCTCTCTTCACTAGCCTCATGGCTAAGGTGTTGAGATTTCTGTACATACCAGATGCACTCCGCAGGTCCTAAACGAAAATAAATAAAATATCAGCTGAAGCAGTCCACTCCAATCTCGCATGAACATAGACAAGCATGGATGTGAATATACTAAAACTCTTATTAGTCACCTCAGCTGAAGCAGAACAATTTTCTTGGCAAGTAACTGGGGAAACAAATATGATCCTTCAGTGCTTAGTATACATACCTTTCGTGAAGGTGCGAGCTTAGGAGGATCCAGAATAACAATATCCCACGATTCATTCCTGGCAATAGCGCCCTTCATAAACTGAGCTGCATCTTCTTTCAAGAACGATATTGTTTCTGGATCAAGGTTGTTGAGGACCACATTTTGGCTGGCCAGTTCCAGAGCAGGCAGCGAAGTGTCAACACCTAGAAAATTATGCAGAGGTTTCAGGGTGTGCACTACTCTACATGTAAATACGTTGACAGCCGGTTTTACATCAGTCTCAAGTTGGACCCGTTAGCAAAGTTCATGACATTGGTTGGTTAGCAATGAGACAACTGAGAAATAGCAATCCTCATACACCGTGAGCCAAGTAAGAGTGACACCAACTCACCCAACTAAACAGAAGCATTAATAATGGAAGGGGTAAATAGATATCCCTAATCAGTTGCATAGATTATCCTTTGGAAAACAAACCTGTTGTCTGGTAGCATGAGAGAAAGAACAAAGAAAGAAAATTGTTTGAATGCATAAGTACCTGTAACATCTATGGCACCTCCCCTGGCAGCATTGAGAGCAAAACCCCCACTGTAGCAGCAAATATCAGCAACTTTCTGGCCTTGGGAAATTGTTGATATGAAATGTCTGCTCTCGCGTTGATCCGCATAAAATCCAGTCTTTTGTCCCGCCAATGATATTGCGTATGAAATCCCATTTTCGACGACCTGAGAGAGTATGGCATGCATCATGGAAATATCGTTACAGTAAAAAACCAAGCAAATAGAAGGGCACTGGCATGGAAGAGAGACATGATAAGCAGAGAGTGGGCATGAAGGAGAGAGCAGTGCCTCACTATAACAAGAATGTCTCTCTCTCTCTTTCTCTCTCTCCTCCTGCCAGCCATTATGAGAGTGAGGGAGAATAAGAGATTACATGCGCAGAGTGTAACCTCAGGGGCTTGTTTGTAATGCACAGCAGCATAGAGTTATCAAATCTACCTGTGTTGTTTCAGGACAAGAGGAAGGTTGAATGTCTGGTTTGATAGTGGCAACATCCAGACCTTCTTTCTTTAGGATTTCAAGGGATGGTCTCCAGTTGATATGATTAACTCCGTCGATTGAACTGATGTATGCCTCCACCTCCTGTCTGTACTTCTCAACCCAAGCAGCAGAAGATGCCACCACAGCCAAATCCCCAAAGATATCGACTATTAATCCTGACAATCTTAAACGCAGACAAGTGCATTAGACACAATCACACAACCTTGTTCTCAATTGCTTTCATATTCGTTAGCTAGCAGTAGTTGAGAAATAACGACGATGCATCAATGTGCCAAACCTGTCTCCTTCGCCATTAACGAGTCTGTACGCATTGGTGAGGCGGGAAGGAAGCCCAAGCCTCTTACGTAGCTCTACAGCTTCAGCAATCCTGGACTGAAGCAGCTTCTCCATGTTGAGAGCACAACAAGGATCACTGCACTGCGCATAATTCAGGACGAAGCACATTGTTCACTAGTCGCTAGTATTCAATTACCTATCACGAAAGACAGGGAAAATGAGAGGATAGAGGGAATAGGGGGAAAACCTAATTGCTTCGTGTTCAAGCTGCATAAGCCGGACAGCGTACATGGAGGCGGAATTGTAAAGTCCCCAGGCAATCGGCTTTTCGGTGGCGTCAGAGACAAGGACGGCGTCGCCGGTTGTGGGAGGTGGGCGGCCAATTATCCTGTCCACGGCTCCACTGAACACCATTGGCGTACCTTCCTTGAACAGCTGGGTCTTCCCTTTCTTCAGCACCACATTCGCAAAACCTACTAGTTTCGAGTTCGGGGAGAGAGAGAAGAGCGAGAAATTCCAGATTGGAGCATTAGAAAGCATAAAGCAAAGAGGGGATTCGACAGCAAAGCTATGGAGTGCGGCGAGGCTAAGCTGTAGAGATTGAGACCTTTAGGATGAGAGGCGGCAATGTCCTGAAGGGTGGCCGCGGCTGTGGCTGTGGCTGTGGCCGTGGCCGTGGCCATTGCCGTTTTAGTGACGGCGACAGACGAGATGGAGGAGAAGGGCGAAGGGTACATGGTGAGGCGCACCGGAAGCTGGCCGACGACCATCGCGACCGTCGTCTTCATCTCCCACTGCGTGCTTCTGCTTTGGTAATGGATGAGTTGCCCTCTCGGCTCCGACTCTGGTTTCTATTATGATTTCATTTCCCGGTAGCTATTTATTTGTGGGTTTCTGTTACGGGTAAAATACCCCGATACCACTTAACTATATGAGTATACGAGAGTTGGAGGAGGTATACCACTTAAGTAAGAATAGGGCGTCGGATATTATTAATGTTATTAAATTGTGCATCTGTTTAAAATTCCGTCCATCTACAGTTAACAATAAATAAAATATTATTATTTCTTAAAAAATTTAAAAATAATTGAAAAACAAAAAATGGAAAATTTTGTGGCTTTCGTCTCCAAACCCTCACCGTCGCCCACTGCGAGCACTGCCTCTGCAACTTGACGATCCAAAACTCTAAAACTTCTTCACGATCCTTCATCGGCAGATTGATACAGACTGAGATGAGATGGCCTCAATGCTCCTCCTTCGTCGGCGGTTGTATTGCGTCTTTCCCGATGAGGATAGCTGTGGAAATTAGGGTTAGCGTTGGGTTGTCCGTGGGTACTGAGCATTTGGAATCCTGGAGGCAATTCAGACAGTTCGGAGAAGGATGTTCCGAGGTTGTCGGGTCCTCCTTATTGGGTGGACCAGATTATTGTTAAAGGAGGCGGTTTGGAAAACATGGAGTCCGCCGCCAAGGTTGATTGCTCCGGAGGCGAAACCTCCATCTACAGACGACCATGATGATGGGATCGAGGAAAGAAGCTTGAAGGAGGTGAATGGGGAGAGGTCTCGATGCCTTCTCCATTGCGGCTGCTGCTGAAAATGATGAGAGCAGAGATTGAAATTGAAGGGATAAATAGGTGAGAAATTCTTGCTTAGTTTGATTTGAACACTAAATTAATGAATTGAGATGAGATGGATACAGTATGACGGAGGAGCAGTGGAGCTTTAGAGTCGGGTGATTGGATCATGAAGTTGCAGGGCCAGTGCGCTGGTGGGCGGCGGTGAGGTTTGGAAACGGAGGCCGACATAACTTTTAAATTTTTCGTTTTTTATATTATTTTTAAATTTTGTTGACACAAAATAATATTTTATTCATTATTAACGGCAGATGGACGAAATTTTAGACGGATGCACAATTCAAGAACATTAGTGGTACCCGACGCCCTATTCTTATTTAAGTGGTACATCTTCCTAATTCTCATAATTAAGTGGTATCTGAGGTATTTTACCCCTGTTACGGGTACCGTGGCTGGGATGACAATCAAACATGCCCGTGGGTATCCAGATTCTCGACTCAATTATCTCGCGGAATTCCTATTTTAATTGGGTATAGGATAGGTATGAGTAAAATCCGTAAAAGCCTAAAATGTTTGGTGGGTATGATTTTAGCCTTTCTCATCATACTCGTACTTATATTAATACAATCATACCCGATCTACCAAGAGAATTTCTTCACATATATAAAATAATATGGGGATCAAATTGTAACCTATCAATGATAATGAAGATAACTCGAGCAAATAAATAGTAAAAATGAAATTAAATGGCCACCCTAATCAAAACCTAATTAATTTTTCTCAATTCTCCTTTTACTTTTTCACTTTCTCACTTGTCAACAAGATTAAGTTAGTCAATTATTAGTTAGTAGATGTATAAGAGTTAGAGCATAGTAATTTGAAAAATATTGTACTCTCTATTATGTATTAATGGATATTTTTGGATTATTTTCTTTGAAGTTGAACTGTATTACGAAAATGACCGTGTTTGTTGACTTCATGATATAGTAGGTTCGTTTGGTGTTATAATTAAAAAATTACTTGTAAAGTTTTAGGTATAATAATGTTGGATGTTCGGAGTGGGTATTACCCATGTGTACCCGAAACCCACGGATATGGAGATGAGTTTGCAAAACATTCCCCCATGGATATGAGGTGTGTATGGTTTTGGGTGTTTGAAAAACAGGGATGATGATGGTTTAGGCAAACTCGTCTCATGACATCCCTACCGGTGGCTGGGGGTCGGGTCGGTTCACGGGTGGCTATTCGATGGCTACTAGATACTCTACCGGTTCATTTATTTAACATTTCCCTCGAGAACTATCCAGAACCGCCACATTAACTTCGATTACAATTGAACCCGAACACACGGGTACCCAATTCGACTCAATCCATTCGAATAAGTAAAATCACATGTTGACGGATTTTGAGCTTTGAAATTGGTGGGTTGGTTCACTTAAAAAATAAAGATTGGGTTGGGTTTGAATTTTGTCAAAACCCAACTCGCTTTCCAGCATACCTACACTCATAAAGTAAAACGAAGTCATTTTGTATCTAATCAAAATAATATGAATAAGGATGTGTCTATGGTGACATGCATGTCACCGTAACTTGCTTTTTCGGTCGACCTCAGTTAGGATTAGGTCGACCTAATATGTTGTTTTAGTGTAAAAACAGTTTCATGGTGCCTACTTTGGATATTCATATATCACAATTGGCTCGATGAAAATTGGAGATTAATGGCTTTTTTGAAGATGGAGTGTCCCTCTATACATTGGAGTGCTTGGGAGCTCGATAGGAAGTACAGAAGACCATTTTTGAACCTGATCAAAAGGCTATGCCAAAACTGGGAAACTGCTTGAAAATTGCCAAGTCTGGGAAAGTGTTTGTGAAGCCTACTTTGAAGTTCAATTCGAGAAGCATAGATGAGATTCGAGTCCAGGGGCCTCTACCACATGAAAGTAGGTATGTTTGTCTACAAAGTCAAAGCATTAGATGAAATATTGCATATCTGGAAGGCTTAAAAAAAAGGCTTGAAGTTGCTACGAAGTAAGCTGCCTTCTAGCACAAGACTGAAACGGCAGATTAGGTCGACCTAATTTTACATGAGGTCGACCTAAAAGTGCAAGTTACGGTGACATGCATGTAACCGTAGCAAAGTCCTATGAATAATTATGATTGTTATTAGTTTTTATGTCAATATAAATGTAACAATATTGATAATTTATGGATGTTAACAGTGTTTATGAAAATTTATTTATAGAAAAATTTAAAAAGAGATGGATGCTCGAAGAAATAATGTATGATTATGTTCTCGAACTCATAAGTACCATGCACTTGTTGGTTGGGTTATCATTTTTAAAAACCCAATGATTATTTTACTGGTTTTTTAATGGGTGCACTAGTTGTGTTAGGTTTGGATTTAGGGGTCGTTTGGATGGGTTTTTTGGATGAGTCAATTGGGTCCAATTGGCTCAAAATGTGACAATTGGATCACATTGGCTCATTTGGCAGATGAAAAACAAAATGGGCGATTTTGGTTGTTTGATTCATGGGAAGATTTGGTTGTTTTATTGGTTAAATATTTGTGGTGATGATGATGAAATATTTGAATCTTTGTTTGTTTTCAGGAAAGAAAAATCGATCTTTGTTGGTCTGGAATTTTTGGTCTTCTTGTTGCAAAGAGATGAAACAAAGATGGAGAAGAAGGGTAAAATCGAGGACAATAATGTCTTTTCTGCAATTGACTCATTCTAAATGTCTCATTTCATAGTACAAGCCAAACAAGATAATTTGAGACAAATTGCTTACAGAATTGTCCCATTTTTTAAAATGAAACATTTACCCCAAATTGTCTCATTTTACAAATGTTTCATCCAAAAAATCCGGCCAGTTGATCCGTTTCCATCCATACATGCCATACATTATTTCTTGAGTTAAAATTATAAAATGGCCAAATTATACGTTTGGTCACTTAAATTATACAAATTTTTCACGTTTGCCACTCGAGTTACTTTTCTTTCTTATTAGCCACTAACTTTACAAATCGTTTCATCGTCAGTCACCAGCCGTTCAGGGATGGCAATTTTGCCCATACCCATGGGTATTTTACTATCCAACCCAATTGGGTTGGGTATGGATTCCAAATAAATGGTAGATGGGTAGAGTTAGATGGATTTGTACCCATACCCATTTACTTGGGTTGGGTTGGGTTTTTAACCCATGGATTTGGGTTTATATCCATGCCCAAAGGCAAATTATAGTTTGGTACCTAAACTTAATAGATATGCATATTTAGTACCTAAATTTAATTTTTTTTTGCATATAAGTCCTCAAAATATAGATGGAAAATTACATTTTAGTACCTAAAATTTTTTGGTCTTACATTTTGGTATATAAACTTTTCGAGTTTTACAAATAGGTCCAATTTTTGTGTCTGTAGTTAAAACACCTTCAAGTAAATGGATATCCATATCCAACCCATACCCATTTACATAATGAAAACAATATCCATACCTAACCCAAACCCATCTACAAACCACCAAACCCATATACACTTCATCCAAACCCTACCCATACTAAATGGATCTATTTGGATTTGGGTAAAATTACCCATGGGTGGGTAATTGCCATCCCTACAGCCGTTACATTCCATTAACTTTACTTTTCTTTCTTATTAGCTACTAGCTTCTCAATGGGTCTACGAATTGAGAGCACTGGTTTTTCGATGCGCCGCCTCCTTGTCTTACGGGTTCGAGAACCCTTGGTCCGGCTTCACCGTCTTCGTTCGTTCCTTGGATCTGGATCTAAATCTGCCTGTTTTTCGGTTACTCATGAGGAGATGAAGACCCACGACCGGATCTTAAGTTGAAAAGAGTAACGACGAATTTCAACAGATTGTGACTGGCGATGAGATTTGGAGATGGAGAACGATGGTCGGAGGAAGGCGGCAGCTCTCCATTTGACCGACGACTGCAAATTTTCAAGACGATCGAAGACAAGCGTAGGAGATTGTGATGTGCCGATTATTTTTTTAATTTATTAATTTTTAATAAATAATTAATATGATAAATCATATAGACAAAGTAAGTGGAAAGATGAGATGGAAATATAAAAATTTTTTATTTTTTTTAATTTCCACCTCATCTACTTAACAGTCAAACTTTATAGTTGACTGCCACGTAGGACAAATTTAACGGAGTGTAACGGTCGGTGACTAATGGTGAAACGATTTATAAAGTTAGTGACGAATAAGAAAGAAAAGTAATTTGAGTGGCAAACATGAAATATTTGTATAATTTAAGTGGCCAAACTTGTAATTTAGCCTTATTCCTAAACCCAGTGGTATTTGGCCTGCATTTGCCGTCCATCTTTTACCCTGTCTGGCCCGTAGAGTCGCTCGGCCCACAAATTGAGCTCTACCTGTCCACTTATCCTGAAAACCTGATTCTAAATCTCTGTCAGTCTGTCGAGCTGCTTCAAATCAAGCCTTCAACATCGACTCTCCCCTTTCCACATCCGATTTCAGTCCTCCTTGCGGCGGGGAGAGCAGAAGAATGTGCACAGCTTCGGGTTATGCCGGATCCAGAGCTGGTCGTGCTCTAGTTCGACGGACGGTGCTCGCCACGAAAGCATCCCGTACACACTGCAGCTTCCGTGAAACGTCCGCCGTCTTCATCCGCTCCGCCGGCGACTCGAGTGAGCAAGCTATACCGATTTCCACCACCGAAACCAAACAACTCCTGTACTGACTCGACCTCATCAACCTCTCCTCTGTCAATTCCCTGTCTCGCTGCCGCAATGCGACTGCTTCAGTGATCTCATCGTCGCCACCGCCGCCGCCGCCGCATTCTCCCTCCGCCGCCTCAATTCTGTCGCCATCGAGGAAAAGCACCGGATCCAATACCGCAGATATCATGTCTGGAAGCCCCGCCCTCGCAAATTCTTGGAGATTCCGGCCGTCTCTGAACATTTGGTCGGTCGGTCTTTTCCCGGAGAACAATTCCAGCAGGAGGATCCCGAAGCTGTACACATCGCCTTCTTTCGACGCAGCACCGCCCATTCCGTACTCTGCCATGATTCAAGCACTCGCAGTAAGCATCACTTCACGAATTTAGGAAAGTAATGGAAATGATGTCTAGGGTTTGTGTTATAACCTGGAGGAGTATAACCAATTGTTCCTTTGATGCCAATTGTGCTAGATGAAGCGGTGTCCTCTTCCCCCGAAAGGATCCTTGCAATGCCGAAATCACTTAGATGAGCAACCATGTCGTCGTCAAGAAGAACATTACTGGGCTTCAGATCACAATGAACAATTGGGGTTTCGCAGAGGTCGTGAAGATAGTGTAGCGCGGATGCCACATCGATCGCTATGTTGAGTCGTTGAACCAGGTTCAAACTCCGCGAACTATCCATGTCGTGCAACCACTTCTCCAAATTCCCATTCGCCATGTACTCGTAAACCAGAGCTCTGAATTCATCGCCGTTGTTGTCCAGACTGGAACAGAAGGACACGATCCTGACGAGATTTCGATGCCTAATGCTTCTCAATGCATTGCATTCTGCCGCCAAGCTCTTGTAAGCCTTCCTTTGTTCCAGCTTCAGTACTTTGATGGCTACAATTGTGTCAGTGTCCTCCAGTTTGGCTTTATAGACATTGCCAAAGCTGCCGGACCCAATCAAGCAATCTGAAGAGAATCCATTTGTGGCTCTGTAGAGGTCTATGTAAGAAACCCTCATAAAGCTGGGCGATATTGAATATTCTTGAGATGGCTTCTTGCTCGACCTTCTCGCCTTGAAGATCAGTAGAAAGGCTGACAATGAGAAGAACGACAGACCCACAAAGATGGAAATAATTGCGACGTATATTCTACGGGAATGGATACCATGATGCTTGGCAGTTTTATCAATTGGGCATTTTGGGAGATGGAGATCCAATACACCACCGCAGAGCATACTATTTCCTGCTAATGATAGTCCACTTGCATTCGAAAATATGCCTCCCATTGGCACCTGGCCTTGGAGATGATTGAAGGAAAGATTGAGATACTGATAGTTAATGTTCCTAAGATCTGGTGGAATCTCGCCATGTAAATCATTGCGCGAAAGATCCAGTACGAGAAGGCCTTTCAGAGAAGCTAAAGATGGAGGGATGGAATTGCTGAAAGAGTTCCCCTGCATATAAAGATATTCCAAGCTCTTGCAGTTGCCGATGGCGTTTGGGATTTCCCCCGTCAGCAAGTTATGAGAAATATCCAAAGCATTCAGATAACCCAACTTTCCGATTTCTGCAGGCAGGTTGCCCGTAAACTTGTTTCTCGACAGATTCAATAACATGGTCAATGAAGGAAGAGTGAAAACCTCACCAGGTATGACGCCAGAGAGAGTATTCCCTGAGACGTCCAAGTTTATCAACTGGAGACATGACCTGATACCTATCGGAATAATGCCGCCGAGTCTGTTGTTGGAGATGTCGAGGTCCGACAATAGAGTCAAGTTGCCGATGGTAGCTGGAATTCGACCTGATAGCTGATTTCCGGCCAAGTGCAAGGACTGCAAATTCGGTAACTTGGTGAAATAGGATGGAATTACTCCTCGAAATCGGTTAAACGAGAGACCAATGTTATTCAAGTTGACGAATTTCTCGAAGCCGGCAGGGATGTCTCCTGTCAATTTGTTCGCCGATACGTCAAATTGAATGAGCTGGACCGAGAGGTTAGCTATGGAGCTAGGTAAAACGCCTCCAAACTTGTTTGCACCCATGGCAAGATATTTCAGTTGCGTACAGTTTTGCAGCCCTGTGAAGAACTCAAAGTCGGTCGCAGAATAAGTGCCAAGTTGATTAAACTCAAACGCTAGCGAGTATAGGCTGGGCAAATTCCCGAGGCAGTTCGGAATCTGCCCCACGAGATTGTTTCTGTTAATGTCGATTATCTGTAGCTGTGTCGCATTGCAGAAAGAATCCGGGATCGAACCCACGAATTGGTTCTTCGAAATACCAAACTGCTGGAGATTCGGTAGAGTGAAGCCTATATCCTCCGGCAATCGACCTGTGAATTGATTCCACGGGAGGCCGATGATGCTCAAGGGTGTAATGTTAAACAGGGATCGAGGAATTGGGCCGCTTAGTTGGTTCCCGCCGAGAGCGAACTTGTACAAGCTTTCTAGGTTGCCTAAGCTCTCCGGAATTGTTCCGACCAAGTTGAGAAAAGGAGCTCCGAAGTTGATAAGTTTCGACAGGTTCCCCACTGATGGCGGGATCTCTCCTGTCAGGTTGTTATCTCCAATCCTGAAGAACACGAGCTCGGACAGTAACCCGATCCCCCAAGGGATCCTCCCCTGTAAGCGATTGTACTGCAAATGAATGATCCTGAGCTCGGCGCATCGTGTCAGGTTGTCAGGAATTTCGCCCGAGAGAGAATTCCTGCTGATGTTTAGCTCCTGGAGGCGAAGTAGGTTGCTGATTTCCACGGGGATCTCGCCATGGAAAGTATTGTTATCCAGGCTGATAGCCCGAAGGAAGCTGAGGTTGCCAATGTATGGAGACAGAGTGCCAACCAGGTCTTGCTGCGGGATGGCTAGAGATACGACTCGTTGTTTGCCGCTGCAGGAAACCCCGACCCAGTTGCAGAAATGGACTGAATCATTCCAGGACTGGAACACTCCATGAGGATTGCTGACAATTCCTTTTCTGAATTCGAGCAAGGCGAGTCGATCTGTTTCGTTCGTGCTACTGCTTGAAGCATTTGCCGGCGAAGCGAGGAAGTTGATCAGTGGGGAGAGGAGGAGGAGGAGGTTAATAAGAACGAGCAGGGAGTAATAGATTGTGGTAAGAAGCAGGACAGAGTTTTTTGACATTTTCTTTTCCTTGATTCTTCTTCATTGCTGGAGTGGAAGGTTTTTGTTGATAGTTTTATAGCCGACGGTGGCAGTCTTCCGACGATGAATGCTTTTATCAAATAACAAGAAAATGACGTTCCTCTAGAGTCAATGCAGCTGGGACGCCGGTCTGAACAAGTACACATAAAATAACAGAGGTAGTTCAGTTTTCTGGGTTTTGTTCGATCTCTACACATGAATCACAAATCTGTCACCTTATGATAGGTTTTATGTCATTTTTATATACAGAAGGATTGACCTAACTGGTAATAGTCGACAAGATGGTCAATATGTAGTGGTTATAATTTATAAATGAGTGATGGAAATTGCAGGGATAGGACCAAACACATGAGATTCATGATCTAATAATGAAAAAATATATTATACTAAGGTTGGTTAAGTTAAGTCTGATTTGGTTCGATTCAAATGTTGATTTTGTCCATTCAGTATTTATAAAATTTATGTGACGAAGAATCAAAGCACATTATATTCAGCTTGATATAATTCGAATCAAGCGTCAGTTTGGTCCGACACGATCCAAACCGTTGCACACTGCTAACAACACTTCTTTAATGTTTTTTCTCTTAGATTTTTTATTACTATATGTTATTTTGAATTAATTTGTGAAGAAACTCTTTTTAATCTAACAAGATAAAAATAATACTATTTGGATATGTTTTTTTCATTAGAAAAATATCAATAACATTAGCAGAGGTGCAAGATTTCTTTCACACAAGGAAGATGTTGACTAAGGTAAATGCTACTATTCTAACCCTAATCCCAAAACTCCCAAATGCTTATACTATGAAAAATTTTCGTCTCATTTCATGTTGTAACATGCTTTATAAATGTGTTTCCAAGATACTGGCAGATGGATTAGTGAAGCTTGTAAGAGGCTCACTGACGAGTCCTTAGAAAACCTGAAGTCGGCACCAATGTCGTTAACAATGACAATAATTTGAAATCTTAGTACCAATGAGTAGAGCTCGTCTCCAAGAGAGTCACAAAGTCAAGGAATAGAATTTCGAGTTCCAACAAGAGAGAATCTTGAAGTGAGGTTTGGAAGTTCTTAAGTAAAACTATATGATTTAAAAGTTCTGGAACAATTTCTACCAATTCAAAAGTAGATGGTGTCCTTCTGTAATTTGTCATACTAATCGATAATCGACTCGCAGTTTCTTCGTATGGCATCCAAACAATGAACCATTTTTTTCCTTCAGAACCTTGGAGAAAATTTTCTAGTGTCGCAATCCAGAATTTACAGAACCTGTTTCCAATTTGGAATCATCAAAACAAAGGTGTGTGGGACCCACGGTGAATAGAGGAACGCTAAATTACCGTATTAGTTTTGATTTTACTTTATATGCATGTTTGGATTAAGTTGATTGATGATATGTGGTTATTTGTGATGGTTTGGGAAATTTAGTGATTTGTTTCGATAAATGCTAAAGTGGGTCGTAAAAATGGTTAAACTAGATTTTGGGGCCGTAAACTGAGCATGTTCATTTTTGTAACGTTTTTAAAAATATATAGAGAGGCTTGGTGAAGGTTTAACCTAAAAAGGAATTACGAGCTAAAAACTATGTATTTATGACATTTATGAAAAGAACGGTAAAAATGGGTTTAAGTAGCTAAAAATGGGTTAGAAGGGAAAAACTCAAGAAGAAGATTGTAAAGTTGGTCATAGATGTAAAAATATGATTTTGAAATGTTTGGATCAATAAATCAAATTACCATTTTATTTTAGGAGTTAGAATTACAGTAAAATCTACGTAATGCGAATTTAGATAAGAAAATTATTTTAAAATTTTAACTGTGATTTTTAGTGGCTAAGAAAGGTTGGCTAATTTTGAAAATTGGTTAAGGAGGCTGCTTTCAAACTCTTATCAAGCTCGAAAATTTATGATGCTCTTATCAAACTACACAGTGCTTTGGATGTTGCTTTCAGAGGGATGGTTTTCAGGATACCACTATCAATGAAACCGAAAAGGTAATTCTTTGTATTCTTATTTTTCAACCGATTCTCATCCATGACCTTTTGTTGAGCTCCAGATAGTAGACTCCTTGTGGAGGTTTTATTTATTTCTTCATGAACTACTGACCAATACTCTTTGGCTCGTAGTAAGTTCCCCATTATCAAACTCAAGTGGTCAAAATTCTCATTAAACTTGGGAATGAAGACCTAAACAAAGCTACATTTGCTCGTGATTGATCTTCACCTGGAATTAACTTGCCCACTGTTTCTCTCGTGTTTCACAATCCAGGAATCAAACTTTTTCACTCCTCTCTTTCTCAAAGTCTCATAGATCGCTTTAGTTACAACTTGTAAATCATGCTTTAATACCACCTTGTTAACATTTAATGAAATGGAAACTGACAAGTTCTTCGTTGTTGAACTGAACAAACTATAAGTACACGATTCTAGCCACTGATTTAGGCCATGACCAACAGATTCCAACCCCGTATTCCTGGCTTTCTAGCCCATTTCTTAACACTCTCTAGCTTGACTCTACAATTGAGCTAAAGGATCTCAATTAACATGACAATACTCTAAGGGGTCGTTTGGAAGTTGCGAATGTTAAATCGTTGCATTGTAATGAATCACCATAAATAAATGCATGTATTGATATAATGGATGCATTTTAACAATATATTGTTTGGTTGTTGAGATTCTATTTTATGCATTGATTTACATAAAGTTACTTTTATGAGGAAATATCACATTTACCCTCAACTTTTAGAATAAGACAAAAACTTTTAGGGATATAAATGGAAAGAAAAAGTTGACACAAATCTAAAACCAACAATCTCAACTTTTAGTGATTGTTGGTGGGACCTACCTAAAACAATGCATGCATTGTTTTACAATTTGACACTTCCAAACATTGTATTGTGCATAATACATGTATTCAACAAACACAACTCTAACAATCACAACTTCCAAACGACCCCTAAGTGTAACTTATTCGCAAAATAAAGAACCTAAAACTAAATTAACCAAACGACTTTGATTCAAATGCGGATGCATTGCCGCCGGTCCCCCAACGACCCAGGTTCGATCCTCAGCGGATGCTATAATTTAACTGGAAGGGAGTTGCTCTCGCAGATTCCCCAGTTACACCGGATCCAGAGCTGGTCGTGCTCTGGTTCGACGGACGGTGCTCGCCAAGAAAGATTCCCTAATGGACTGTAACTTGATTGAAACGTCCATCGTCTTCATCCGCTCCGCCGGCGACTCCAGAGAGCAAGCTATTCCGATTTCCACCACTGAAATCATGCAATTCTGGTATTGGCTTGACCTCATTACCCTTTCTGTAAAATTGCTGTCTCTTTGCCGCAGTGCGACTTCTTCTTCAGTGATCTCATTGCTGCTGCCTTCTCCCTCCATCGTCGGTTCAATTCCGTCTCCACCACCGGGTAAAAGCAGCGGATCCAATACGACGGATATCATATCTCGCAGACCGGTCCTCACAAAGTCTGGGAGATTCCGGCCTTCTACGAACATGTTGTCAGTAGGTCTTTTTCCAGAGAACAATTCCAACAGCAGGATGCCGAAGCTGTAGACATCGCCTTCTTTCGACGCAATGCTGCCCATTCCATACTCTGCCATGGTAACCCCAAAAAAAAAATTGTTGGAATTGCAGAAATGGGAAATCAAGATTTAGGGTTTATGCTAACCTGGAGGGGTATACCCAATTGTTCCTTTGATGCCGATGGTGCTGGAGAATGCACTGTCCTCCTCAACTGAAAGTATCCTTGCAATGCCGAAATCACTCAAATGAGCAACCATGTCATCGCTTAGAAGCACGTTGCTCGGTTTCAAATCGCAATGGACGATTGGGGTTTCGCAGAGGTCGTGAAGATAGTGTAGGGCGGATGCCACATCGATTGCGATGTCGAGCCTTTGAGTGAGGCTCAAACTCCGCGAAGAACCATCCACGGGGTGCAACCATTTCTCCAGGTTCCCATTCGGCATGTACTCGAAGACCAGAGCTCTGAATTCGTCGCCATTGTTGTCCAAACTGGAGCAGAAGGACAAAACCCTGACGAGATTTCGATGCCTGATGCTTCTCAATGCATTGCATTCTGCCGCCAAGCTCTTGTAAGCCTTCCTTTGTTCCAGCTTCAGCACTTTGACAGCTACTACTGGTGTGTCAGTTTCCTCCAGATTGGCTTTATAGACATTGCCAAAGCTGCCGGAGCCGATCAAACAGCCTGAAGAGAACCCATCAGTGGCCTTGTAGAGGTCTCTGTACGAAACCCTCATGAAGCTCGGTAAAATTGGATAATCGAGAGACGGTTTCTTCTTCGACCTTCTCGCCTTGAAGATCAATAGAAAGGCGAACAATGAAACGAGACCCACAGAAACAGAAATAGCTGTGAGCCAAGTTCTCATTCTCTGAGACTTGTTGCCATGGCGCGCTACAGCTTTGTAAGTTGGACATTTTGGGAAATTGAGATCCAACACGCCGCCGCAGAGCATATTATTTCCTACTAATGATACGCTGCTTGCATTTGAAAAGATGCCTTCCTTTGGCACCTGACCCTGAAGGTGATTGAAGGAAAGATTCAGATACTGGAGAAGGCTAATGTTCTGAAGATCTATCGGAATCTCTCCACGTAAGTTGTTGAGTGAAAGATCCAGCACTTCAAGGCCTTTCAATGAAGCTAAAGATGGAGGGATGGAACTGTTGAAGGAATTCCCTTGCAAGTAGAGATACTCCAAGCTCTTGCAATCCCCAATGGTGTTTGGAATTTCCCCTGTCAGAAAATTATGAGAAAGATCCAAAGCGTTTAAAGAATCCAACTTGCCAACTTCTCGAGGCAGGCTGCCGGTGAACATGTTGCACGACAGGTTCAGTAGTTTGGTCAGCGAAGGAAGAGCGAAAACATCCCCTGGGATAGCACCGGCGAGAGCATTCTCCGAAACATCCAAGTAGTTCAAATGCACACACGATCCGATGCCCGAGGGAATCAGGCCTTCTAGTCTGTTGTCCGAGATGTCGAGCTCCGACAACTGAGTCAGGTTGCTGATTGTGGTCGGAATTCGTCCTGATAGCTGATTTCCTTGCAGGTGCAAGCTTTCCAAATTTGGAAACTTGCTGAAGTAAGAGGGAATGATGCCGTGGAAGAGGTTGTTACTCAGTCTCAGCTCGTTCAGGTGGATGAATTTCTCCCAACCGGAGTGGATTTCTCCTGTCAATCGATTATTCGCAACGCTAAGTATCGCGATCTGGACCGAGAGGTTAGCCATGGAGCCCGGTAAAGCACCTCCGAAATTGTTACTACTTATGTCGAGCCATTGTAGTTGTGTACAATTTTGCAGCCCTGTCAGGAACTCAAAGTCAGCGACAGAGTAACTGCCAAGGTCATTAATCGCCATCGATAGCCATTTGAATTCGGGCAAAGTCCCGAGACAATTGGGAATCCGACCCTTGAAACCGTTCTTGTTCATGTCCAGCATCTGCAGCCCCGTGGCATTGCAGAGCGATTCAGGGACGCCCCCCACGAATTCGTTCTTTGAAATGGCGAACTTCTGGAGATTTGGCAGAGTGAAGCCTATGTCCTCGGGCAAACTACCTGTGAATTGGTTCCAAGGAATGGCGATGACCGCCACTGACGTGTTGTTCAAGAAAGCTCTTGGAATCGGACCGGAAAGTTGGTTTCCGGCGAGAGAGATGGAGTACAAGCTGCGCAGGTTGCCCAAACTCGCCGGAATCGTTCCGACCAAGTTGAGAAATGAAGCTCCAAAGTCGATCAGGTTCGACAGGTTCCCCACCGAAGGCGGGATTTCCCCAGTCAAATTGTTCTCGTGAATCCTCACTGACACAAGCTTGGACAGCGACCCGATCTCCCGAGGGATCGTCCCTTGCAAGTGATTGAACTGCAAATTAATGATCCTGAGCTCGGAGCACCGCGTCAGGTAGTCTAGAATTTCCCCTTCGAAAAAGTTCCTGCTGAGATTCAATTCCTGGAGGTGGAGTAGGTCGCTGATTTCCTTGGGGATCTCGCCATGGAAAGCATTTCTATCCAGGCTGATAGCTTGAAGGAAGCTGAGGTTGCCAATGTATGGAGACAGAGTGCCCGCCAGGCTCTGCTGCGGGATGGCTAGAGATATGACTCGTTGTTGGGCGCTGCAGGAAACGCCGAACCAGCTGCAGAAATGGACCGAATCGTTCCAGGACTGGAAAACTCCGTCCGGGTCGCTGAAGATTCCATTTCGGAATTCGAGCAACGCGAGTCGGTCTGTTTCATTCGTGCTACTGCTGGCCGACGACGAGTGAAAGTTGACGAGCAGGGAGAACACGAGGGAGTAATAACAGATTGTAGTAAGTAGTAGGACAGGTTTTGACGACATTTCTTTTCTTTTTCTTTCCACTGTTTTTTTTTTCTTGGGAAGGAAGGAGAAGATTCTGATGATCTGATCACATCGGCCGGTGTAAGTTTCGCAGTTTTCCTGAAGCTTTTATAGCCAACGATAGCAGAGTCGTCGGCGACGAGATCTTAATCGTATCATTCACTTAATGAAGTTGGTTGGAAAGTTGAGATCTTAATGGGGGTCTAATAATTAATCAAGGCTGGAAAAGGCCAAATACACTTGTATAGCCAAAACTTTGACGATTTTGCCAAATATAGCCATTTTTGGGGAAATACCAATAATAGCCACTTCCGTCCAATTCTTTGACGGTGTTAACCAAATAGCTGACTGGACTAACGACATTGCTGAGATGGTGGTGACATTTTTAAACAACATTGCCACATAGATTAATGAAAAACTAAATAAAAAAATAAAAATTGTCCAAACCCCACATTCCCCTAAACCCAACTCCGGTTTCAACCCCACATCCCCCAAATCATCATCCTCTTCCTTCCCCTTCAAATCGAAACCCGTCAGACCACCTTCACCTTCGCATCATCTTCTCCAACCAGTTAACTCCCCCGAATCGATCTTCCCCTGTTATGCTGCTCGCCATCGTCTCCCACTACCGGCCACCATCGATCCGCCCCTATGCCATCGCACCCAGATCTTCATCGCTGTTGCAGTATCATCATCGTGGAGCACCCAGGGGACGGGGACGAATCAGGTCCAGCACCACGTGGCGGTGTTGTTCTTCGACGGGCCCGACGATCGGGAGGCGCTGTCGTACGCTTGGAGGATGTTGGAGCACCCAGGGATTTTGTCACCGTCGTGAGGTTCATCCCAGAGGAGAACGCCACCGCCGCCGGAGCAGTAGCACCAGCAGGAGGCGGTCGTCGCAGCCTTCGCGGATCTGAAAGTCGAGATCTGAGTGTGGATCTGGCGGTGGAGGGAGCGGCGGGGCTGGATTATCGAGGTAGGAACAAGCTAGACGAGGAGATAATTAGGGATTTCAAAATGGCGAATTCGAACGGCGATTCGGTGTCGTATTCGGAGATCGTGGCGAGTAATGGCGAGGAGACGGTGGCGGCGATTCGGTCGATGGATAGAGCCATAGAGGGCACAATCTGTTTATTGTGGGGAGGGGGACAAGGGATGACTTCGCCGTTGATAGCGGGGTTGACGGACTGGAGCGAGTGCCCTGAATTGAGGGCGATTGGGGATTTGTTGGCGTCGTCGAATTTCGCGGCGAGGACGTCGGTGCTTGTTGTGCAGCAGTATTGTAACCTGGAGTCGAGTTCGCCTTCTCTGTCTCTGGGTTTGGGGTTGGAATCAGTGGTGGAAGGAGAGGGAGAGGAAAGAGTTCTTCGACGGCGAGTGGTGGGAGAGGAGAGGGGATAAAAAAAAATTATCATTTTTATTTATTTTTAAATTAAAAAATGACATGGCAAGTATTGTTGAGTTGTCAATGATGTGTCCGGTGAGTTGGCAGCCAGGTAAGCGTTTGGTTAATTTGACTAACGGTGTTATTGACGCCGTCAAACTATGTAACGGAAATGGCTATATTTGTCATCGAACTTTCAAAATTCTGGCTATTTCTGGTATTTCTCCAAAAGTGGCTATATTTGTCACAAACGTCAAAGTTTTGGCTATCGAAGTGAATTTGGCCGCTGGAAAACGAATATATATTTGTTAATTTTGCATGGAGGTAGCTGTCGACGGCGACGCTGAAGGTTGGAATTATTGCAGGAGCTGCTTCCAGGCACGCAATCAATGATATGTTTATATGTAGTATTATTGATCAATAAGTGTAGTAATGGCACTATAAAGTCACTGCAGCGTTGACAAGATGACAAGATGTGGTACAGTAAAGTATCCGTAAGTTGACATAGCCATCGATTTTTGCCAAACTTGTAAACGAAAGAGGGAACTAAGCTTCTTAGGAGTCCACTTCAAATGGCGACGAGAGGGGTATGTACAGGGAGAATGATACGTATTCAAGATAAGTACGACTGCTACGATTTGATCGAGTTTGTGGTCACAAAATGATCAACCTGATAGGGTACTATAAGTCGATATGTGTACGAAAACAGTCGAGCTAACATGAAATCGGTACAATTTATATGCCATTTGATAAGATTCTGCAGTACGTATAGCTTCTCTGATTTTAAGGCACTACACCATCAGTGCCTAAACAAGGCACTAAGGTGCCAGATTCCAAAGTTCAAAGGCCCTAATAGATACACACAAAAATTAACCGGATTCTGATTGAAAAGAAAAGAAAACAAATCGGCGAGCCAGATCATAAACTACAAGACTCAGAATACAATGGTACAACTGCCAGCCTCTTCACCGGCGGCAGTCTGCAAGATGCTGAAAATCCGAAAGATACAAATTTGAAGAATCTCTTCTAAGGCGAGCAAGCATTTGGTGATATGATTACAGTATGTCACTATTCTGATAAGCCGGTGATTTTTCCCAAAGAGAACGCACTTGCTGTACCAGGTACTTGGTCTGGCACAACATTCTCACAACATTCTCGGATCCAGCAGTAAGCCCGGATATCAGAAACAGGTCTGAGTTCCCTACCTAGAGCTCAAGGCGGCACCTTCATCTATCTGCAGATGTTGTACATATGTTATGTTCACGGTCTAAACCCATATCAAGTCCATGCCAGAGAAGTAAAAGCAATAAAACTTACGTAGTTGACAAGCTCTTTCGCCTTTTCATCCGTAAAACCAAGTGTCTCCAGGATCCTTTGACCTGCAGAATCGGTCTCCGACCAAAGGCCTAGGAGTATATGTGATGGGGTTATTTCGCCATCGTCCCCTGCGAGTCATACAAAACCCAGATACGAAATAAAAACCCCACAAGAAAAAGAAACAAAAACTATTTCTTTGTGAAGAAAGTGGCAAATGATCTCTTTCAATGTTCATCATATAAAAGGGAACAGAGGGGCTGTTGTCCCTAGGTATTCACAAGTGTATTAATAGAGATTTCTATCGTTTAACACTTAACAGCATGGAGAATTACACAGTACTCTTAAACATTTACATGTTTCTGAACTCCATTGGTCTACCTGCCGAAGGTTTACCCCAATTCTTTGCATACTACACACATAAAGATCCAGAGCATAAACGGCAAACCAAGATTAAGAAGCACTAATTTTGGCATACAAAGGCAACGCAGAAATTCAAGGGAAAAGACCACAGCAATCCCTCCAATGAAAACTAAGAAGATGTTCCAGGAATCATCTTAACGGCGTATAATCTCAACGCTGACACTTCTGTTTCAATGCTTCTAACAAACAGTAGATAGAACGTGCAACGTAAACCAACAACAAAAAACATCACCTAGACAAGCCAACTCAAGTTCCCCAATGAAGCAAAATTAGACCTTTTTAGCGGCACATCCTTTATTTTACAAAGCTATCATTCGTTCATTCCCATCTTGCAACATTAGTCTGTCTATGCTCGCCAAAGAAGAAGCATGGACATACCCGAAGCACCAAAAGTTATACCAACACAGGACATTCAAAGGCAAAGAATGTAACACAATACCTGATTTAAGTTTCTCTTCGATGGCCTTATCAAGGGCCCTTTGGGCCTGCTCAGTTAACGGGGGATGCTCAGGACTAAAGAAAAACAAGTCTGATTTCCCAAGCAAGTCTACAATTTCTTGCCTGACCTTGAAAAAAGTGATTCCATTAGCCCTTAGGAACTTTGCAGCTGAACTGGTTCCTGAAATTTAAACCACAGTGAAAGGTTTAGCAATTATTAAGCAAGAAGTGAAATTTTCAAAGTAAATCAAAACAGATGTAAACAGTAAACAACTGCTGAATTCTATAACCAGGATTCAGCCCCTTCCATTCTTTCAAATAGCAGCATCTCCCTAACAACTATACCAAGAATAAAGCAGCATCTCAATCGCATTGCATCAAGCAACTCATAATTCCACAACCAGACTACTAGGCCTCTACAACTCCATGGTTACTGACCAAATGTTAATCAAGTTCAAGACCCAGTACACTTTAACATTACAAAATAAAGCCCTCAACTTTAATCTCCAATAACCTCACTGACCTTCAATCAAAATGCCCATGAGGATGGCTTCAGTTCCTGTATTCGGATACTTGAGCTTCCTAGCTTCCAATTCCCCAAATCCAAACGACCTAATAGCTCTAGCTGACCATCTGAACCACTCACACAGAAACAAACCTCTCGAAATCAAACACCACCCATATTATGCTTCACAGTGAAGATGAAATCAGAAACGTTGCTTTCAATCCAAAATACCACGCACTTAGGAACTTTAGCTGGATCATATTTCCTGCGATGAAACAAGCACCAAAAACAAAGTTAAACAAAAGATTCCCTTCGCATTACAAGTAGCCAGACCATTCAACGAAACCGAGAAATCAGAGACCCAAAAAGCTTACGTCGTGGGGAGACTAGACGAAATTCTGGCAACCGTCGGGCCACGCCATTTGAGAACAACGCTACTCGAACTGAAGCGCCGAATCAGTAGCTTGTTTCCGTGGAAGGAGCTGGGCGAAAGCGACGACGGAGCGAGGCGGAGGCTCTCGGGCGACGAGGTGGCTGCTGCCGATGATGAAATCGGCAGAGCGGATAGAGTGGAGCTGGCCATCGCCGGCAGAATCGAGGCGGGCGATAATTGGATTTGGGTTGGAATTCGCCGATGGGATGGAACGGGGTTTTGGTACAAACGACGATAGGACTGCTTGTTACTTGTTAGACCGGGCCTTCCAATTTCCAAAAGAAATAGGCATTCAAATTGACGACTTTGGTTGTGAATTGTGAGTAGTTCGCATAATAGCTAACGACTCATAAATATGGCTTCTCCTCTCTGTCATGCACTTGACATGCCTGCAAATGAATCGAGTTGCTTGTTAACATCGTGACACACCAATCAAAAAGAGCTCATTTATCATTTAGCATGTTTCATAATGAACCAGATTGCGACCAAACTCGTTTCGTAAGAGTCTAAACTTGCTCTAGGTCTTATTCGATTTGTGAGGCTCATGAATAATTCGATAAGGTACAAGCATAAAGCATATGTGTTAACTGTTAACTATACAATCAATAATTTACTCACTAATTAACATAATAGAATCTTGATTTAGGTGAAACAAAGGAAGTTGTTTTAATCCTTCCAACGGAAGGTTTGATTGGATCCAAAATATCTGAGTAGTCGCTAAGCACTTCACATATCACCAGAGGGGTTTGGGCGAAGGGAAAATAAATAAGCATATGAAAACTTAGAGATTAGTAGTCAATATATATGACATGAACATATCTAAGGAGATAACTCATATTTAGACAGGTTGTGGGTAGATGCATGAATAAGACACCTGACGTGTCATTAATGTCACGATTAGACACCTAAATCTTTTTCACTGTCCATAACATTTTTCACCAGATTAATGCTTGACATGATAGATTTTGTGATGTTAGTTTCTCGGGTTTGCTCCTTGAATTTGGCTTCTTCTCGTGAGCTTTTTTACATGTTTGGGTTTTGTCCATTATTCTCTAATTAATTTCCTTGACATTGTTGTGAGCATCATGACGACATCAAACCTTTAGCTTATGCTTCCTCTTCCAACCACGTCTTTGTGCCCCCTCTTCCCTCTCTTGGAGGTTCTTCTATTTGGCTCTTCCTTTGAATGGACCTATTGGGTCTTTGTTTGTAGGAGTCTTGGCCCTTATCTTTTCTCGAATTTGTGCCCCCACGTCATCATGCACATGAATTAATGTCACTTTCTCAAATCCCATCTTATGATTAGGTTTTTGAAAATTCTTGAACTTGATGGATTGGTTCCTCCAAAATTCTTCAACAAACATGAGTTTTTCCAAAATCACGATGAATTGGATTTGATACCCAAACTCATCACCCCCCAATATAACAAGCAAACTACCCTAACCTCTTATTACAGAGTGATGACAAAAAAATCATAAATAAAGCCAATCAGCCCGCTAAAAAGCGGGTGAGCAGAGCGATTTGCTCAATCCAACATATTGGACCAATTTTGATTCGTCATTGCAGTACACTACAACTAGGGATGACAAAATAACTCATCATCATGGTTACCCAACCGCAATCCAAATCGATTTTGTCGGAGAAAATCCAACTGGATTATCTTTGAGGGTTTTCAATTTCATCAAACCCGACAAAGAGGGTAATGGATTTGGCGTGACTTTAATATTTTAAGTATCCGCACCAAATCCATCCGAAAAATGTTATAAATATGTTCTAGACGCGGGAGGGTTTTCTTCGAACCCCATACTAATTGGTTTTTGTATGACATATTACATCCTCGCACAATTTTAACTAAGAAAATAGCTTACGATTTTAAACTAATGGTTGATATATATGAAAACCAACGCCACCAAAGCCATTTTCATCCTTATTGCTACTGCAATTTACAATCAATAACGGGTTTGCTATACCCATTTGCATGGGCCAATAGATTGTTGAAATAATGTCATACCCCATCGGCCCGGCCCATGGATTTCAACTTTCAAACCCGAAAAGCACAAGGTCCAGTTTTAAATCGTATCCGCCGAGATAAATGGTTGAAACTTCGTGCTCTTTCAGAGCGCCATGAAATTGATGATATGCATTACGACTTCTTATCTGCCTACACATGTGAAATTGACTAATGTCTAACCGATTAGTGCGCAAGTAATATCAAGGTTCTGGTGAAAAATATTGTCACTACCTCCTACTTTTTACTTATTGTGGTCTTAATCGTGTCATACAATATTTTTTTTTTGGTAGAAGTGTCATACAATATTTAACATAATATTTCGACTACAAACCAAACAATAAAAAAAAGACTGCAAATGCACATTAGTTAAACTCTTAGGGTATCTTCTGCAAAATTAAATTAATAATTTAAATCAATATATAAATTAAATAAGGAAATATTTAACTAATAAAAGTGTTATAACTAATTGAGAAATCGACAATGCGACAAAATAAAAAAATAAAAAACAAACAGATTTACATGATTCACTAACACGATGTGTGTTAACTATGTCCACAAACAACAGAGAACAGTTTCACTATACTTGAGAAGATACATATTACAGAGATTGAGAATGCATACTACATACAATTTATCTTCAAGTCATAACAACAAAAGGATATAATAAACTTCCACACCATGCTTTCATGTTCTGAAATATTATGAATTCACTTGGTGTCTACTGTACTCCAAAACCTCTTTCAATTATCGTGCTAAACAATGATTCACAAACTAATCGCCATTCGAACTCCCAAACTTGTTCTTGATGCAGTCTAAAACTAAAAGGTTCTTTCAGTAGTTGCAGTCGTGACCGATAAATCAATACAAATTTCATGATCAAATAGACCACTGAGTATAGTATATTCAATTTTATCTTGATCGTTGAATGAACTAATTCATCAATTCAATGGTAATAATTCTAGAGAGACTGAATGACCTTATTAGAGGAGGGTCTCACAAAACTAAAGAAGAGTGAGTTAGCCAGAGCCGAGAAACAATGGCGGAGCCATCAATATGAATGAGGATGACTGATATGAATTGTGATAATTGGTGGGAAGCTAAGGTCTTTATCGATTACATTATTTTTTATATTTGTTATGAAATTTACATGCAATTTTATCTATATTTCATTTTTTTTGTGGTGTTATAGCCTGTCGTGGCTTCAACCCAACTCCTTCATTTTTGAGAAGTTTTTTTTTCTTTAAATAAAATTGCGCAATTATGTTGATTGTATTTAATGTATAATAAAGAGGAATTTTATATTGTTTTCTAGCATTGGTGTTTTCATTAAAAACTTTTATTTTACCAAATGAACTTGTACCTTTAACGTTACGATACAAATTCAGTTCGTATCTATATTTTCTTGTACAAATTTCTTTATGTTACAAGCTGAACTTCTATCTCTAACCCTATGACACAAATTCAGTTTATACCTATACATTTGTGTACAAATTTGTTTATGGTAAAAAGTGAACTTGTATATTTATGTTTTAATACAAATTGAACTTGCACCATAACATAATCGTACAAAATTCATTTATGATACAAACTGAAGTAGTATCTTTAATGTTATGGTACAAGTTTAACTTGTATCCCGGATCACCGATACTTTGATCACAGTAGAAGCCTAAAAGGACTCATGCCTCTGAATACATTTAATGTTTTGAAGTTAATAAAAATGAGGCTGTAGTATTAGTATAGTGAATAACATCTTCTTTGACATAATTATAATGTCAGTAGTTCAAAATTTCGAAACTACCACAATTTTGTTTCCCTCAGCAAACTCTAAATTACGACTCGAGATCCGATAAATTTTTCAAAATTTCCCAAAATGTTATGCTTACACCCCCTAAAACTCCATGAGTAATCAAATAATATCTCTACTATTTGAGATGGTAAATCCAACCTACACAAATGTCTCCCGATCCACATGTTAAGGAGATTTATTTGTCTCAACAAGACATCTTGATGCCAATGATGCGGGAGGTGGATGAGTCATTCGAATCGAATCACATTCAAGCCAGCTTGAAAAGGAGCTCGCAGCAGAAAAAGACGACGACAAAGACTCACTAGTTGTCTAGTTTGAGTTTCCCACTGAACTGCGCCATCTCGCTCAATTGGCCTCGCTCCTTCCCCTCCCATGGCGTCGCTCTCTTTCTCACTCTCCTATGAAAGAGAAGATAGATCTTAATTACCCACTTCTTAAATAAAACTGTCCGGCTCTTTAGTTTAAAAAAAAGGGAACACAAGATCGGGAAACTCGGCAAAGGTCGCCACCATTTATCGTCTCTCCCCGATCCAAGAAGGCATCTCTCAGTTCCCGTCTTCGAAGCTCGCCGGCCGACGCACGGAAGCAACCGAGTACACAAATCCACATCCACAGTCTCTCGGATTCCCAGGTGAAAATTTGTGACCCCCCAATTCATGAATTTGAGGGTACATCGCTGCTTTTCCTTTCTCCCTAAACCGGAGTAGCCTAGGGATTTCAGACCCAGAAAATGGGGATTCTCATGTTACTGTTTGGGATTTGACGAATTTGCCGGTTCCCCACTTTTGGGTTTGGAATTGGATTTTCTGATGGATACTTTTATGAAATGCATGTTCTTAGACATTGGATTTGCTCTCATCTAGATTATCATTTCATTAAATGCATGGGTTCTTCTTTCCTTTTCAGGGAAAGAGGCGAGAGAGGGAAACAATTTGTGATCTCTTTTGTTCATTAATTGAGAAAAAAGTTCCAAGCTTGGATCCAATTCAATAAAAGGGGATCGGGCGGTTTTCGGGTTTGTTGCTTGGTCCCTTTCAGAAGCAACTGAATTGGGGGATGTTTTCCCCTATTTGGGCAAGTTTTCTTCTGGATTCGGAAATGCAACAATGACTTCTGGTTGGTCCAAAGGCTCTGCTACCATGGCAGCTTCTGCTGCATTCCCAAGATCTCTTGCTTACATCACTGCATCAGTGGCAGGGCTTGCTGTGTTTTTGTTCTTAGCTTCGTTGCTCTTGGTCTCGAATCCGTTATCTTCTACAGTTCAGGGATACTTTTACAAGGTTGATACACCGAAAGTGATTCTTCCTCCAGTTATTCCACAGAATCAAAAAGATAGTTATAGTAATGTAGATGTTGGTGATCGTAAGAGCCCGCCATCTGGGTCTGATTTTGAAGTAAAACCCACGAGTTTGAGCGGTGTTAATGGTAGTGTAAGCGAGAGTGTGAGGTATTCTTCGCCATCTGGTTCGGAGTCAAATGTGGATGTTCCTGATAGTAATAAAGAGCGAAAAGAGGAGTCCGTGAAGGAAGATGTTCATGTCCAAGTTCCGGCTGGTAATGAGGAAGCAAAAGAGGAGCCCGCGAAGAAAGATCGTCTGGCTGACACGAAGGATTTGGGTATTAAGAATCCTGCTAGTGTAGATGCATCTACTAATAAAGAAGCGAAAGTGGAGCCCGAGAAGAAAGATCGTCTGGATGACACAAAGGATTTGGGTATTAAGAATCCTGCTAGTGTAGAAGCAGCTACTAATAAAGAAGCGAAAGTGGAGCCCGAGAAGAAAGATCGTCTGGCTGACACGAAGGATTTAGGAATCAAGAACCCTGCTATTGTTGATGAAGAAGTATCCAAGGGTGCAAAAGTTGCAGAGGCTAGCTCTGTCCCATCTGCTGCAGATCCCAAATTGAAGAGCGGGGAAGAAATATCTGCTGCAGCTAGCAAAGAGGTTACAACAGGAAATGGTTCAGATGATTCAGGTACACCTTTTGAAGTTGTATTATCTGAAATTATCTTAAACTCCATGATGTATGTACTGGCAGATGATGCTTGAATGAACGAGATATGAATTGGATTATTAAACTGAATTTGCTTACTTCCATTTAGTTCATTCAAAAAATGTGGCTTCTCTGACATTAAATGGTGTGAATAAATTCTAGATGATACTTGTCTTTGGAGATGCATAGAGCTATCTCTATAAAGCCTCATACTGTCCTCAACTGAATAACTTTTCTTAAAGGTGTCATTTCTTGTAGTGATTATGTCTGCATTAATGGACGAATCTGTTATTTAGATGTTAGTATTGTTATCTAGACTGGATTTGAAACATTACTATTTTCTTCTATTGGTTGAGCTTCAAAGGAAAGCTTTGCTTTTCCATCATTTACATTAATGTCTTCTATTCAGTCCGTGTTCATATTTGGTACATTAGTTTACTGTTATCCATTTTGTAAAGGTCTGTTTGAGGCTCTAGAGCACCGATTCTGATAAATGAAACCAAAAAAGAAAACACGAGCACTATTCCCTTTTGCCTAATTCGTGCTGGTCTGGGACCTTCATTTTCATTTCGCTCATAATTTCTTCATGATCTCTTAACGTGCAGGATGTGATCTCTTCAAGGGAACTTGGTTTTATGACCCACGTGGGCCCTTATACACGAACAATAGCTGCCCGGTCATTACACAGATGCAGAACTGCCAAGGAAATGGAAGACCCGATAGAGAGTACGAGAGTTATCGGTGGAAACCATCGCAATGTGACCTCCCTCGTTTCGATGCCAAAAAGTTCCTCGAACTGATGAGAGGAAAAACCCTAGCTTTCATTGGCGATTCAGTGGCTCGAAACCAAATGGAGTCATTGCTCTGTCTTCTCTGGCAGGCAAGTAAACTCTTTGTCCAGCATCGGCATTATTCACGGTGACTGGAATCTGACATTGTTTTTACCTGAACAGGTGGAAGTTCCAAAAAACAGAGGGAACAAAAGAATGCACCGATACTACTTCAGATCAACATCTACCATGATCGTCCGAATGTGGTCCTCGTGGCTCGTCCATCAAACTCCAGAAGCCATAGACTTCGCTCCGGAGGGCATCACAAAGGTCCACCTCGACTCTCCAGATGAGAATTTCATGGAATTCGTCCCAACCTTCGATGTAGTCGTTCTCTCCTCGGGTCACTGGTTCGCCAAGCAATCGGTCTACGTGTTGAATAACCAAATCGTGGGAGGACAGCTGTGGTGGCCTGACAAGTCTCGGGAAGCTAAAATCAACAACATCGAAGCTTTCGGGGTATCAGTAGAGACCATTGTGGCGTCGATGCTCACACACCCAAATTTCACTGGGTTGACCATCCTGCGGTCATATTCACCCGACCACTACGAAGGTGGGGCCTGGAACACTGGTGGCTCCTGCACTGGGAAGACGAGGCCTCTGGAGCCTAAACAGCTGATGAAGAATGACTACACCGACATAATGCACGAGAAGCAAATGACAGGGTTTCGTCGTGGGATCGTGAAGAAGACGAATAAATCAAAGTTTGTAATGATGGACATTACTGGAGTGTTCAGTTATCGGCATGATGGGCATCCGGGGCCATACCGGAGTCTTGATCCAAACAAGAGGACTCAATTTGGCCCGGATGGAAAGCCTCCCCCGCAGGATTGCTTGCACTGGTGCATGCCTGGTCCAATCGATACGTGGAATGAACTCGTGCTCGAGATCATAAGGAGAGAACATGAAGGCAAAAAGAGCTCCTCATCTTGAGGAGGAGATGCCAGTTGAAAGGGAAAGAGGCCGGTCAACCAGCGGGACTTAACTTATATTGTAGAATGAGGTTTTGTAGCCTAGTCCTTACTCCCTTCACCTCTGTTTTCCTTTGTTGCCTCATTTGTTGTTTTGTTTGTTCACCATAGAAGAAGGTAAGTCTTTATTAGAATTCAGCTGCTGTACCAGATAGAGCATTGTTGTGGCTAGTATGCCTCCTTACAAGGGCCTCTGCACTTTGTATACACGATGGATTCACAATAAATGAGAACATGCTTGTTCTTCACTCCCAAGAGATTCACCATCGTTGCTTTATCTTTCAATAGTCTATTAATTTGGGATCTCTGTCTGCTATTTTCTTAAAACTTTTGGCAGGATGAAGAGTGGATGAGAAATCTCATGCCCAAGCTGCTCAGCATGTTAGGGGGCTATACTTTGCTTGTCCTTTACTCCTTAGAAAGACCCAAATAAAAAATTCTCAAAATTTTATATTATATGATGAAAGTACCAATTTGGTCTATAACTTTCTGCCTGCCATTCTTAACCAGGTACCTGCTGTTCCATTTCCTGCTGCAATGCTATTTCTTCCCTTTGTTTACTGATCCTCTTTGACCAACTGGTCACTGATCTTCAGCTGATTAGTTTTGCTTGATTTTGGCTACTCTGCCCATGCAGAGAGCGCTTAAAGCGCGCTGACACTGTAGAACGCCCTCCTGCGCGTTCTTAGCTGTTGGATCGAGCATGATGCTCACTTATTTTCCTTGTTATGAGCTTATTAGTATCACCAGAGTTTGGCTTATGCCACCATGTCGAATCCAATGGCTGGGAACACAAAGGGAGGGCCATCCTATGGCATCAGCACAGTAGCTCGATTGGTCTGATATTTTATGGCGTTTTCCTGGAACATAGGAAACTTCATGGGCAGCAAAAGATTGTGCTGTTGAGGAAGTGTTGGCAGTTGCTGTTCCTTTCATTTTGTCATAACAATAAATGCTCAGTTAGACAAACAACACACTTTTACTTTCCCATTACCCATATGTGTTCTTTCCTTCCAAACTTTGCATTTCTTTGAGTATTCCTGATCACTTTCCAACCACTTTGAGGAACCCTTTGCTGGACAATTGAAGTAAACTAGTTAATAGGTGTTGTACCATTATATAACCAAATTAGTTGAGAAATTCATTTTCCCATAATTTTCGTCATAAAATGATAACATCATAATTCAGAAACCCTAATGTAATTAAGGATGTAGGAGAGTGGCATTAAGAGTAGATTTTAGAGAATTACAGGGGTAATTAAGTTATTTAAATTTTGTATAGTCAATCAAGTTTTACCTGAAAAGACAAAGAAGATGTCAGTGGTTGGAAAATTGGCATGGCTTGCTTTGCAGCTTTTCTTTTATAATAATTTAAATGGGAAATTTTTAAAAATGGGGAATAGCTTTTTTCTTTCCCTAATAAATATTTTACTAATTCTAGTAATAAATCAATTTCTTTTTAATTTCGGTTTGCCTGCCTCCATTTATTAATAAATCAAGGACCTTATTAAATTTCCAAGACGGACTTGAAACCATTTTCTTAACCAAAATCTATACTTTCAATTTGCCAATTAAAAAAATATCTGATTTATTGATTATAATTTAAAATTCACCTCACCCCATTCCAATATTAAATCAGCCGTTTGAGTAGTCCTTTACCTTTTAATATTTCCCCCAATTTTAATTTCTTTTAATTCTCTCCCTAATTTTTTCATCCCTACTTATTTATTTCTCTTTGCTTTTCCCTGGAAAACCCTAAATTCCATTTCCCTAGCAGAAATTCCAGAAGAACACTAGTAAATTTTCTACAATTTTCTCTGTAATTTTTGTGATTAGTTTTCACCTGCAGGGGAAGGGGTAAAGCAGCAGACAACACTCTGGAGCAAGCTCTGTTCATTCCTTCCTTCTGCAATGGCGAAGCTTTGAGTTCTCAGAAGGCAGTTACTGTTGTAAAGTCTTTCCTTTTTGTACTGTTTTTGCATCTTCTTCTTCATCGTCTTCACAACTTTCAAGCCTTTAGCCTTCTGGGTTTCCTTTTTCTCCCTCTGTTACTCCGTTTTCTGGAGCTGAAGTAGCCATTTCCCCTGTACGGTTCTTCAGCTTCAGCAAAAAGTTTCGATCTTTTGGTTCAAGGTATTTTTTTGGTGGGTGGGTTTTAGTGTTGGCTCAGCGGTCTATGTACAAATGGAGGCAGCAACACAAGGAATGATTTCTACTTCAGGTGTAACGGTTAGGGGGGATGATGCTCCAGAGAGCTACAGGCTTGCTCCTAGAGCTGAAATTCCGAACCCTAACCCGAATTCAGCTCCGATTAACTCGAACCCAGTTCCAAATAACTCGACCCATTTCGGCAGCCCACCACCACTGGTGAGTTCTTCACCGGGGAGCGGCGGCACGTTGGCGAAGAAGAAAAGGGGAAGGCCGAGGAAGTACGGGCCCGACGGAAGCTTGAACCCGACATTGTCGCCTATGCCGATATCGGCGTCCATTCCGCTCACCGGAGGTCTCTCGTCGTCGTCGTCTTGGAAAAGGGGCAGAGGCCGGGGGATTGGCTCGGTCAAGAAGCAGCAGCAGCAGCACAGAACCGAATACGAGAGCCCAGGTAAAGAAAAGGCCAAAAGAAGAAGGAAATGTTTGTGATTCTACTTCGCTAGCTAGCTAGCTCTCAAGGGTTTTTCTAAAGTTTTGAACTTTTTACTGTTCCATCGGAGATCATGAGATTCTAATCGGTTGTTTTTACCAATTGGGTTGGGTTGTCGTTGCAATAGGGTAAATATCTGAGATGGGGTCTCACAAATGGATCTTTGGCCTGAGTGGGACCAATTTATTTTCTGACATTAATGGTGGAGGAAATGAAATGGAGGAGAAGCTAACTGGTGGTGACTGATGATGGATACTGTAAAAGTAAAGTGGATTGGAACTTTCTTTTCTTCTACTTTGAATTTTTCTGTTAGTTAGTTAGTCTGAGAGAAGTTAGTCTAAAACTGTTAATCTGGGTTTAGGAACATAGTCTGGTGGCTAGAACTGTTCCCAGATCTGTCTTAAGCTACTTTTGAATTTTTAAATTGGGTAAAAGGAATAGTAATGAGCTCAGGATTCTGTTCAGTGGCAGCAAATGGTCTTTAGATGATGGGATGTTTTCATTTCTTTGTAAATCCAGTTGGGTGATAGTTAACTGCCAGCCAGCCAGCAAGCAACCCATAGTTTTGCTGACCAAGTGTCGGTAGCAGGAGAATCATAGGATTCCACGAATCATGTCATGCCATGGGATCCAGTCAACGAAGTACAGTTTTTGTCTCATTCCAATCAGTTTGGAAGATTCTTACTAAAATTAGGAAGCTTGCCTCTAACCAAATCCTTTTTTTGTTGGTTTTTTTCTCAAGTTCAAAACTGTTATGTTTACTGCACATTCTGCCCCGCTTGTTTGCCTTAGTAAACTGTTCTTGGATGTGATTTGTAACTGTGAAACCATGATCTAATGCTGCAATACCATTTGCAGGAGACGGAGTTGCTTACTCTGTCGGCGCAAATTTTACTCCTCATGTGCTTAATGTCAATGCTGGCGAGGTATGCCTGTGAAATTAAGTACCAAGTGAATCTTGAACACTCTGAGAAATGGTTTCTAAGTACGGTTTTGGTCTGTTTCTGCTACCAGGATGTTACAATGAAGGTCATGTCCTTTTCTCAACAAGGTGCTCGAGCCATATGCATTCTTTCGGCAAATGGCACAATCTCAAATGTCACTCTTCGCCAGCCTACTTCTTCTGGTGGCACACTAACTTATGAGGTGGAGCCTCTTTAATATACTTTTACCTTGCTGCTTCGTTACCACTATCCAGTTATGTGCTGTGATTGTATCAGAACCCTTGTCACCATCATTGCTGTGTATTTTCAGGGCCGTTTCGAGATACTCTCATTGTCCGGGTCATTCATGCCTACTACAGATACCGGAGGACAAAAGAGCCGGTCAGGTGGAATGAGCGTTTCGTTAGCTGGTGCTGACGGTCGAGTTGTTGGTGGAGGACTCGCTGGTCTCTTGGTAGCTGCTGGTCCTGTGCAGGTATATGATCAATTCTCCTTCAGTCCCTCTCAAAGGGCTGGCTCTTTGGGATTCTTGATCGGTCCCTAACTGCTTGTTTCAAATGTGCATCATCAGGTAGTTGTCGGCAGTTTTATACCTGGTCACCAGATGGAGCAGAAGCACAAGAAGCAGAGAACTGAACGACCACTTCCGACACCACCACCGATTGTGACCACGCATCCTCCGGTCACTGTCCTGACAGCTGCTGATCTAAAGGGGGTGTATGCTGCAGTGAAGCCAGCCATAATCCCTTCTTCATCGTCATTCCACCATGTAGACAACGTCAATCAGCAATCGTTTAATTACCCCTCCGTCCACATGTTTAGTAGGAACCCGCCATCCACTGACAACAGGAGCTCCTCTACTGCTGAAGACGAGGAAGATGAAGACGACGACTCTAGAGGTCATGAACACGAGCCGTCGTCACAGACACACTGTGAGGTGTCTTGCTGATGATGTTACTACACCTTTTGACACTTTACTCCATGTGGGTTGTGTTGTGTCTGGACTAGTCTCACCATGGCAAGACGACGAGAGCAGCAGTAACCGAAGGAAGGCTCTTACAGCAACCGCGCCAATTATACGAGAATTTTCAACCTGTGAGAAGTGTACTCTTTTGTTGTGTTCTCTCTAGGGTTCTTAGGGATAGTAGGACTCATGGTAGTAGTGTTTAGGATATAACAAGTTTGGTCTAATGTGGGCTGCATTGCTGCTATTTTGTAGTGTTGTTGTTCTTTTCCTATCTTCTGGTGTGTGAATTCTGCTGGTCTGATTAAGTTCTTGGTGTAACTTAACCATTCCATTAGAGTTGTTTTTTTAATATAATGGGTTGTTACTTATAAATGATTTAATGGCTAAAAAGGTTCTAAAAAGAGAGCAGTCACACTGTACTGTAGTCAGTGATGTGGTTAGTCCCCCCCCCTAATTACGCTTTAGTTATGGGTAATCCATGTGATTGAAGAATCTTCTTCGTGTCTCCCTCTTAATCACGCGTGCTAATCCTCCAAAGAACCTCTTTTCCCCGGCATTAATTAATGTCCCCCCTCCAAAAGCTGGCCCTAATTAGCTGCACCTCATCCACAGGTTTAACATTTTCATTTTCTAATGAGTTTAGTTCCAGGTGTTCCTCGGGCATGTAAAGACAGCGTTTTAGAAAGACTAAGAAGAGAACTATGAAGATCCTCGTTATATCGTAAAGATGTATACTTTTCATTAGGGTAATTAAGTTACATTAAGACTAAGAAAGTTGATTATCACATAATTATTGAAGATCTACAGCCAGTAATCATTCAAAATTTGACATTTCACAAGGTTGGGGGGAAAGAAAACAGAGGTTTAGCCAGTAGCCGTAAGAGAATCTGTTATAGACTCCAGTCGGCTGAATTTATCGACGCAATCAACGAGCTTGAAGACCAAAATTGTATCTTTTTTCACAGCCGCCGTGATGTTCGGAGCAATTCGGCCCTCCATTCCTTGTTTGTCTTCTCAATGAACTCTTCAACTTTCCTTCTCAATTCATCATCGTCTTCTTCCTCTTCCTCCTCCTCCTCAAATTCATCATAATCACCATTGCATTCCCCATTTCCACCGCAATGGTCATCATCTTCTTCTTCTTGGTGGGTACTGATTGCCATTTCGACCTTAGTTTCGGAGGACGGGGATGCTCTGTTATCATCGTTCGGCGGCAGAGCATGGCCAGCGGCAACCTTCTCCTCCTCCTGCTGATAAATGGCGACGCAGGGAGCTCCCACCACCGACGACACGTAGCAAATTCCTCCGCCGGCGGCAGGAGGAGGCTTCGATGCGAAGAGGATGGTGACGATGATCAGATTGCAGAAGAAGAAAGCCAGCGTTGGATTTGAAGCTGCCTCGGTTATCAGCTCCAATGATAAGAAAGTCAACGCCGCCATTTTTTTTGTTCTTCTGTCTGCTGTGGAATAAAGGAAACCCAATTGAGATAGAGACAGTTGGGATGGTGAGGAACGAAATCGAAAGCTTGGGGTATTTAAATGGAAGGAGAAGAGTGGGAGGGAAGTTTTTTTTTTGCCCCCTTTTTGCGGGAGAAGTTAGTTGAACGAAGTGTGGTGTGAAAGCTTGAATGTGGATGACGAACTAAATGATTCTTTTATATATAATAGCTGGGTACACTTTATTGGCCCAAGATGTTTGTTACTGTATCGCTTTTTGGCGTTTAGTGTCAAAACCCACCGAGTTGCTCGCAGCATAGCGTTGCCCGACCCAATCTTTTTGTCGTTTAGTGTCAAAATCCACTGAGTTGCTCGCAGCATCGCGTTGCCCGACCCAATCCTAAAGGAGCTACTCATGTCCCTTCTCTTTTCATCCATCGGCGATTCACCCTGCTATCATCTCACAATCTCAGCCCAAAATTCATATCAGCACGCCACCCCTTCAATCATATCTCATCCCTCACCACTCCAGTTTACTTCTCGAGATAGCGACCTCTGCAGACCCACTCAAACACTTCACCGCCCATGCTTTTTCTAGATTGCCAAAGAAGAGGAAGGATAGATGATAGGGCAAAAGCGTAATGCCAATTCCTATCTTGTAGTAATCCGGAAAGTCCGGGTATCGTCTCTCAGGGACTGGTACAACCTTATGATTTATCAATTCTTTCGAGCAAACTATATGTGAAAATGTTTAAGAGATGAAATTATTAACTAAAAGCAAAATTAACTAAACAAATTAAGATAAGTGAAAACTGTCGGGTTTAATTCAATGGGAGAAAGCTCTGGGAGAAACACCAGGACTCGCTACCTATCCTATCCAGATTAATTCACATACTCCAATCAATTTAATCCATATCTCTACAGCCATGATATCACTACTGTGCTAGCTATCCCTGTCGGGAATTACTACGTACTAAGCAATTAATTCAAATCCTACTGTCGTAGCTCAATGAGTTAATTATTTAGTCTGAAGACCGATATCCTATTTAAGACCGCATAGCACCTTATTTAATCCACTGTCGCTTCGATAAGTTACTATGTCACATGAAATATGTTCAGTTATTAGGGTTTCACTGTCGCTAATAACCTAATTAACTACAATTCATTGTATTGGTGGCCAGTCAACACAAAGCATTAAGCAATTCCATGCAATAGAGATTGGAAGAAAAGAATCATGAATCAATCCATCAAATCAAGAAATAGCTACATCCTATGGTGTTTCCCCCAGAAATTGGGGTTTAGTTCATGATGAAATTAAGATAAATCGATAGGGTTTTGTTCATCATGTTCTAAAACAACAAATAACAACTAATTTGGTTTAGAAAATCCAACCAACTAATCGCTCTCGTTGAATTCAGCTCAAGTAGCCTTGGAAATCTCAATCGCCGATGGGAATCGACTGATCGCTCGATGCGTGCTGCTGCCTTGCGCTTTCTTTCTCTTCCGTTCCAAGAATTCCGCCCAAAAAAAACCAGTTCCCAGATTAATTGCCTCGCCTCCTTTTGCTGAAAACCCCAAAAGTTGCCCTCCAAAGAGATTTTTTTTTGTCTCTTTCTTTTCTCAATCCAATTCCGTGTCCCCTTTTGCAATTCTTGTTTCCGCCCAGCAATTTCGTGTCCACTTCACAAAAGCCCAATCCGCCCAAAATTCACCAGTCCAAGAATTTTCCACGTCCGCTCCAAAAAACCTTTGTCCAGATCCTTCCTTCTTTGTTTTTAATTCTCCGGCCCATAATCTCCTCCTCAAGCCAAGTCCAATTCCTCTGGGCCTTAAGCCCAAGTGAGTAGTCCACCAGTAATTCGAGCCCGATTTATTACTTGTGCACTCGCTCCTTTTTCGTGCTTTCTCCACCTGTATCATATCAAACTCATGGCACTAGGCAGTAATGGTTTTTCAACCATTCTCGGGTTAGCGAGCCTTAAAATAGCACCAATCGGCTTAAACAGATCATAGGATAGTCACATAAAGTTCAAGAATCCGATATATTAAAGCCGAATATCAAAACCCCACACTCAATTGTTGCTTGTCCCTAAGCAACGACTCAAAAGACACAAACACATAACTAACCATAACAATGACACACCACAGACTCACTAATAAAACACTCAACACAAAATTTCCTTGTACTCTTGTTGTAATCAGTAGTTTCTTTCTCAAAGGACAAGTTGTGCTTTAATGATCATACCTTTCACCCCACACTCAAGTTCTTTGCAACCATTACCATTGACTGACTCAAATCCACCAAAAACTCAATTAGCAACACTCAATTTTGATCGTCGGTAGTGGTTGGTTAACAACTTATGGTGCAACAATTATTAGGAGAATCTAACCACATCAGTGAGGTGCATAACTCGTGAGGACAATCTGGCTTACTCACACCAATCATAAGCAATTAATTAAGCATGAGTCTCAAAAACTAATGGGGGAAGCCTTTCGCAAACAAGATTTTAACTTTAAGCACATCACTACCTTTTATGACAAGGAGAGGCTTTCTCTCTTTCTGCTTTTGCTTGCCGAGAGGTCGTATTTAGTACAAGTGGGATTTGTTTCTTACTACCGGTGACCGAGCAAGAGCAATTTCTGCTTCTTAGCACTCGCATAAGGGCTTCTTTTAACTCCTTTTTCTCGGTCCGTGTGGAGGGTCATTGCATCCTCAAATGGCACTTCACTCAACTGGGGATCGTACTTGATAAGCAACATCGTACGGTCGCGAACCGATTCTCAATTGAATCTTTCCTCATCCCCATGTGCAATGAGTGATTGCCTCACACAATTTTGGCATTTTTACCCACACTTTAATTGTTATGGCAACTTTCTTATATTTTACTTGTCAGGTAGTGTTTTCTCATTTTATAAAGATACAGTTCACCCCATCATAAAACCATCAAAACAGAGAGACTCGTTGCCAAATCAAAAGCTCACAATTGATGCAAGTAAGCACGGTATCCAAACATGTCGAATGGTCAATGTTCTCCACCTAACTACTTCACCAAATGTCATTGCACTATCCTACAAAAGAGAATGTTGCTAAAAGAGTTGCTCATTCAAAGCATATCAAGTCAGTCAAAACATTCAAGCTCATTGTGAAGAACTATGCAATTCAACACTAGTGGGGTGATTTTGATGATTTCATTCAAGCACAAACTCATTTTCAAGGCATCACAGTCATTTACATCATGTTACCACAAGAGTACAAGGTTTTGTTTTTCATTTTTCTGATTTTTAGGTGTTTTTTAGCCATTAGCTTTGCACAGGCAGCATGCTTTTTACACAGGTAGACTGCTTTTTACACAGGCAAACTGCATGCAGTTTGGTTGTGCTCAACCTAATGGCAATTTTTTTTGTTTTTTGGATTTTTTTTGTTTTTTGTTTTTTTTTACCGACCACATGACAAAAGGAACAAACAAAATTTTTTTTTTTTTGATTTTTTTTTTACTGACCACATGACAAAAGGAACAAACAAACACTAAGACTCGCCACCCCACACTCAGGATGGAACATTGTCCCTAATGTTCAACTCCTAATCTAAACATGCACGGGTTTGACACAACTAAAAATAAAAATAAAGAAAAGAAAACTTACCTTGGGTTGCCTCCCAAGAAGCGCTTGTTTAACGTCCTCAGCCTGACGTTTATGGAGCTTTCAACCAATGGGTATGGAAAGGTATCCAGCGTACCCTCCTGAGCAATGATAGAACGCATAACCTCCATCCACCATATGAGTCACCTCTGCAGGGCCAGGTGTGCGAAAATTGGGTATGACCTTCTTAGCTGGCATGTTAGACCCTTTAGTGAGGCGTAGGTGGTACTGCAGCGCCTCAAGCAGGTACTCTTCCTATTTCAATGTCAGTGAAGAAGGAATAATAACAGGAATATTGAAATCCTTACCCAAATATCTATACTTGAGGTGACCTGGCAAGGATTTCTGCCCTTGCTTTGATTTCAGAATCTGAGCAGATAGGATAGGTGATAGTTCTTCGGATGGTCCACTATCACAGGAAGAGGGATTTTTCCTTTCTCGAGCTTCACTTTCAAATTCATCATGATTATGGTCAACTTGAAAGACATTAAAAATTTCCTCCTCCTTACCTACTCGGAATGTCAACTTGCCTCTCCCAACATCGATGAGTGCATCACCGGTTGCTAGAAAAGGTCTGCCGAGGATTAGAGGCACTCCCCGATCATCTTCCATCTCCAGGATTACAAAATCTGTTGGGAGAATAAACTTTCCCACCTTCACCAATACATTCTCCACCACTCCTTTTGGAATTTTCACTGATCGATCAGCCAATTGGAGAGTGATCCGAGTAGGCTTTAGAACATCTCCCAATCCCAATTTCTTGTAGACTGAGTATGGCATCAAATTAATTCCTGCTCCAAGATCACAAAGTGATTTATTGAATTCTGTACCTCCAATGACACATGGAATGGTGAAGCTGCCCGGATCATCCCTCTTTTCTGGTAATTTATTCTGAATCACAGCACTACATTCAGAAGTAAGGGTTACCTTCTCCAGATCAGCCCATTTCCGCTTCTTTGTCAGCAACTCCCTTAAGAATTTAGCATATGTAGGCATCTGTTCAAGTGCCTCCGCCAAGGGTATGTTAATCTGAAGTTGCTTGAAGATATTCACAAATTTCTTGAAGTTTGGGTCTTCCATGGGCTTCATTAACCTTTGAGGGAATGGTGCGGGAGGTTCATAAGGCTTTACCTCTTCATTCTTCAATTTTTCCACTTTTTGAGGTACACGGGCAACATGCTTTTGCACAGGCAAACCGCTTTCTTTTTGCCTGTGCAAGGCTGATTCTTCATTTTCTGCACAAGATCTTTCTCCCGGTGCTTCCTCTTCTGCCTCTGGTGCCTTTTTCGAGCTGCTAGGGTCTTCCAAGGCCTTTCCACTCCTCAATGTCAATGCTACAACCATGGCATCCTTCGGATTCCTCTCAGTATTTGCTGGTAATTTCCCAGGAATCCTGCCTTGCATATCTGCCAAAGTTTGAGCCATCTGGCCTATTTGCCTCTCCATAGCTAGCATAGAAGATTGTAAATTATTGTTGATGGCTAGCTGTTGAGTGACAAACTGATCCAGGCCCTTCAGATTATTGTCGGTTTTCTGCATGTGAGCCAGAAGAAATTCTTCAAGTTGTGGTTTCTTCTCTGGTTGAGGTGGAGGTTGTTGTTTCTGCATGCCTGGAGGTGGAATGTTGCGAGCACCATTTGGGTTGTTGTTCGCCCAGGAAAAGTTAGGATGCTTCCTCCATTGTGGGTTGTAGGTATTCGAATACATACCACCCTGGCCTTGATTTCTCTGATTGTTGATATAGTGCACATCTTCCACCTGATCAGCCACCAGTGGACATAGATCCCTATGATGAGCACCTTCACATAATTCGCAATAAGCAACCTCCTCCTGTCTACCAAGAGCCAACTTAGCCAGCCTTCGTTCGAGTGCATCGAACTTGGAATCCAGCTTAGCATCAATCTTTGCTTCTAAGCTTGCAACCCTGTCTATCTCATGCAAGCCTCCTCTCCTTCGAATGCCGGTCTCACTACCCCATTCAGTATCTTCAGAGCATATCTTCTCCACCAGTTCATATGCTTCTGGTGCTTCCATTCTTGTGAAACCATTTCGGGAAGCATTATTCAGAGCATCTCGAAATTGTCTTCTGATTCCGTTGAAGAAGATGGAGATCACATTCCAATCTTCAAGACCGTGGCTCGGGCATCTCATTAGAAGCTCCTTATAGCGCTCCCATGCCTCGGTCAGACTTTCATCCTCAGCTTGTTTAAAAGTGACAATTTCCTCTTGCCTTTTCATTGCCTTGGCAGGAGGAAAGTACTTATCCAAAAAGGTCTTCTCAAGCTGACCCCATGTTGTGATGGAACGGGGTGTCAAGTTCTGGAACCAGTGTGATGCATTCCCCAGCAGAGAAAACGAGAACATCCAAAGACGGATGGCATCATCAGACACAACCGGGCTCTTCATAGTGTCACAAATGTTTGCAAACCGGCGAAGATGCTCATGAGGATCCTCACTGCTAGCTCCGGAGAAGGTGTACCCATTAGTGATCATATTGATGAAGGCTGGGGTAATCTCCATGTTTGCATCCCCAGCCGGAATGACAACACATGAAGCTCGGGCTCCAGTCCTTCGATTCAAGCGAGCCCTGATCGAACGATCCTGTTCTGCCATGATGACAGGCTCGACCTCACGAGGTGGTGGTGGTGGTGTAGGGACGACAGGTGATGAAGCCTGCCCTCTCTGGGTTAGGGAAGGCCTAGGAGTTGTGGTTGGCTGCTTCCCTAACTTGACCTGCTTCCTGTTCTGTCGGCTGGTCTTCTCGACCTCCGGGTCTAGTGGCAGTAAATTGCCAGTCGTCCTCCTAGGCATGCACGAGGAGGATAAACCTAAAAATTCTTCTGCACACTAACACCCAGATCAAAATAGTTCACTCACAAAAATCAACAAAAATAAGGTATGGCAGTCCCCGGCAACGGCGCCAAAAACTTGATAGGGCAAAAGCGTAATGCCAATTCCTATCTTGTAGTCATCCGGAAAGTCCGGGTATCGTCTCTCAGGGACTGGTACAACCTTATGATTTATCGATTCTTTCGAGCAAACTATATGTGAAAATGTTTAAGAGATGAAATTATTAACTAAAAGCAAAATTAACTAAACAAATTAAGATAAGTGAAAACTGTCGGGTTTAATTCAATGGGAGAAAGCTCTGGGAGAAACACCAGGACTCGCTACCTATCCTATCCAGATTAATTCACATACTCCAATCAATTTAATCCATATCTCTACAGCCATGATATCACTACTGTGCTAGCTATCCCTGTCGGGAATTACTACGTACTAAGCAATTAATTCAAATCCTACTGTCGTAGCTCAATGAGTTAATTATTTAGTCTGAAGACCGATATCCTATTTAAGACCGCATAGCACCTTATTTAATCCACTGTCGCTTCGATAAGTTACTATGTCACATGAAATATGTTCAGTTATTAGGGTTTCACTGTCGCTAATAACCTAATTAACTACAATTCATTGTATTGGTGGCCAGTCAACACAAAGCATTAAGCAATTCCATGCAATAGAGATTGGAAGAAAAGAATCATGAATCAATCCATCAAATCAAGAAATAGCTACATCCTATGGTGTTTCCCCCAGAAATTGGGGTTTAGTTCATGACGAAATTAAGATAAATCGATAGGGTTTTGTTCATCATGTTCTAAAACAACAAATAACAACTAATTTGGTTTAGAAAATCCAACCAACTAATCGCTCTCGTTGAATTCAGCTCAAGTAGCCTTGGAAATCTCAATCGCCGATGGGAATCGACTGATCGCTCGATGCGTGCTGCTGCCTTGCGCTTTCTTTCTCTTCCGTTCCAAGAATTCCGCCCAAAAAAAACCAGTTCCCAGATTAATTGCCTCGCCTCCTTTTGCTGAAAACCCCAAAAGTTGCCCTCCAAAGAGATTTTTTTTTGTCTCTTTCTTTTCTCAATCCAATTCCGTGTCCCCTTTTGCAATTCTTGTTTCCGCCCAGCAATTTCGTGTCCACTTCACAAAAGCCCAATCCGCCCAAAATTCACCAGTCCAAGAATTTTCCACGTCCGCTCCAAAAAACCTTTGTCCAGATCCTTCCTTCTTTGTTTTTAATTCTCCGGCCCATAATCTCCTCCTCAAGCCAAGTCCAATTCCTCTGGGCCTTAAGCCCAAGTGAGTAGTCCACCAGTAATTCGAGCCCGATTTATTACTTGTGCACTCGCTCCTTTTTCGTGCTTTCTCCACCTGTATCATATCAAACTCATGGCACTAGGCAGTAATGGTTTTTCAACCATTCTCGGGTTAGCGAGCCTTAAAATAGCACCAATCGGCTTAAACAGATCATAGGATAGTCACATAAAGTTCAAGAATCCGATATATTAAAGCCGAATATCAATAGAGGAAGAGGAGGAGAACAAAAAACCTCTAAGCTCTGTCTCTGTCTCTCGAAGGAGGGGGGGAAATGGAAGAAACCGAAGAAGATCTATCGTCCCGCCTGCGGTTCATCTTCTTCTACATACCCATCTCCAAATTCCTCTTTTCCTCTAGCTACTTCTTCCATTCTGAGTTTCCCTTTTTGTCGTTTGTGATTTCCTCGAACCTCTTTCCTACTGAACGAAAAGACGGCCCCATCACCGCCTTCCTACAGAGCTCTGCTTCTCTCGGTTGAACAACGCGAATGATCGAAAGTTCGAGGAGCAGCGGCGCTCGCTATAGGAATTTGAGGATGCTATCCGCCGCGCAGACGATTCAATTCCATTGTGAACATGGTCGACCCTTACTACCCGAATGTCGTGCTCTCGCCGGACTGAATGCAGGAGCAATTTCAGGTCTGTGGGGACGTCGTCTTCGCCCTCAATTTTGTGGATACTTGGCCAAAGATCCAAATACTCCAAACACAAAGACCCTAAGACCGCTCAAGAACCTACTTTTCGTCGGGTCGCGAAGGTCTCCGCACAGCCCCATCCTGTCAACCAGATAGCTAAAGTCAAGCTCAGCGAAGATGGGCTCTCTTACGTCATCGACAAAGCTTCGTTGGAGTTCAAGTGCAGCTACACGGAGGCGCCAAAGACGAGATGCTGAAGTTACGGGAGCTGCCATTCTCGCCGTTTGGGCCGGCCACAATGCCTTGGTCGTGGACTGGAAGAGCGCTGCTGCGTCAAGTAAAATGAAGCTGAAGGAATTCGATTCGTTTCAGCCGTCGTCGGCCGGTAAGAAAGGGATAAAGTCGGTTCAAGCACCCGGCCCATTTCAGCCCGGGTCGGCTCCAGGTATGTGAATACACGAGAGGATATATATATTGGGATTGGACGATTGTTGTTTCAACTGATTGATTCTTTGGTCCTATCTTTCTCAATTCATCGATTGACGGCCACTTTGTGAGTGGTGATTCCCCTCGCTGCATTTCATTGAAGCAAAGGCGCTCTTGCTTCCCAAGAGAGAGGAGCTGCAGGAGAGCAAGGTGAAGTGTTTGCGAGATTATGTTGTCTGTTTGTGGTCTACTGGATAAGAATTGGCTTTATGAGTTTATGGCTATGCATGCACTTGATATTTTAAGGATGTCTTTCACTCTTTGCACCTGGTTGTGGTAATGTAGGCTTCATCATCATTCTGGTATGTTTCTTTCTCGGTTACTGAAGTTCTTGCACATGCTAGACTTGAATCATGACATCTTATTGTTGAAATTGACTTTACGAAGAGCAAAAAATGGACGGATATATGTTTCTGTTGTCTACTTGATATGTAAGTTATGATGCATTGTTGAACATCCTGCTTAATATGGTTTGGTCACTAGGTGCAAAGTCTTACAACAGAAGAAATTTGCATCACATGGGAGATGCTTTGAATCCCTGCAAGCAAGCAATTGATTATTGGGAAGAATTTGGTTGCCTTTAATGAGGATAACTTGATACTGTGCTACATATTTGGAGACGGTAGGGTCTCAAGTCTAAGAATTGTTTTTGATAATTGAATTACAAAGCAATTTGTGTTGTTGAGAGTTACTACTATCCATTGACATCTCCGACAAACCATCAGGATGTCTTCAGTTTCTATATGGATGAGAGGTATTGTGAATTTGTTTTGAGCCTCAGACTTGCTGATCTGGTTTATATGTTTCCCGAGTCATCGTTTCCATAGCTAGAATTACCACACTAAATTATTTTTTGAAGCTTATGCGGATTTTTTTTGGTAGGTCCACTGTCGTTTGCACCCGTCATTGAGAAGGCAATGACGATTGTTGAGGAGAGTGGTGGCCAGTATCACGTATTGTTTATAATAGCAGATGAGCATGTAATTCGCCTCAGTATAAGATAAAAAAAAATTATATACCACATAAATTGTCAATGAGAATTTGTGGTTTCTAATCCCATTCTTACAATGTCACAGGCAGAGAGGTGAAGGGAGTTTTGACCATGCCTTAATGTCTGTGGTTAATTTGAATCCAAGTGACACTTGCTTTTGGTGGACTGGAGGGCGGAGTAGTTGTGATGGAGTGTTGCTTTTGCGGTTACTGATATGCCAAAGTGGGATAAGAACACGCAGGCTGGCCATTCAAGTGTATCCTTCACTAATTCGTTGACTTTAAGATGTTAGATTAACTACTGTTGATTTCAAGGTTCTTCTTCTCCTTCAAACTTAACTGTATCTGAGATCTATAGCAATGTGATGTTTATTCCTTGGAGACCATGAGAAGGTATTTTAACTGAGCTTTTATGATATTTGAATTATATATAATCATGTTTCCCTCCACTTTTCTGAAAAGTCTGGAAACTGCAACCTAGCTATTTTAATAATTGACATAATTTATGTGGCAGTTATCACTGGAGGTCTTGACTCAAAGCTCATCATGTGGGACTTCTCAAAAGGGCGCCCAGTCCAAATTAGTGATTTGGGTTTGTTAACCCACTATATGCTTCCTCTCCTTTAATGGTACTCTTGAGTCTTTCCTTGAGCAATCAATTATTATAATCTTTCCCTCACTGCAGGGTCTAACAATAGCAATAATACAAGACAGTGTCTCAATCCTGCTTTTAGTCTTGCAATAGCGGTTCCAAATGTTGACATGTTCGACAAAGAAGGCAAGATATATTAGTAGCTAGGGATGATGGTGTTGTTGATTTGATAGACATTGAATTAGAACTTGGTGCTACTATAATGTTATTAGGTCGAAAAGTTGGCAAATGCTAAGGAAGGGTCGAAGGGTCTCAAGTAAAATCCAATATAGAAGCCGAATCAGGCACAAGTGGCGAAACAACGGCCAACACAAATTAAAGTAGCATGTTTCATTTGGATTACTTACTGGGGGGGAGGGGGCATATAGCTGCAGTATCATGTTTGTACTGAAGTTAGATTTCGGATTTCTATTTAATCATCATGTTTGTAGTGAAGTTTCTGTTCGTGATGTCTCCTTTGTTACTGTAGGTATCACGTTCTGTGTTGATGCCTGAAATTAGCTCTTATTATTAGTTGACAGCTCTCACCGTGGTGTATACTGCTTGAACTTGGAGTTGGAATTGCTCACAAAATAACTTTCTATGTCCATGTGTCTCACAGTCGAATGGTGTCAATCATCTTTTCTAAGCTTCACTTACACTACAGCTATGTTCTAAGCAATTTCTCTTATCACATAAAACTGATATTTGTTCATCCCTTTCAATTGCAGCACCAAAGCAACTCCCGTGCAATATAGAGAGATACAGAATCGACAAGAGCAGGTATTTCATATTTTATGCTTCCCCTTATGGTTTGGTCGAATTTGCTTTTGGGGATTTTCTACGTTACATTAATTTGACCTTGGGAATGCGGACGAGATCCATTTGTAATTGTGGATTCAGTTTCTGAAATCTCAATGGGCATTGATGCTTTTGTTTCAAGCTTGCATTCTTTTCTGGTTTGTAATCCATAGGTTAAACAATTGAGTTTCGTCTCAACTGTCCTGCGCTTTTAGCTCCTAAAAATCTGGGTGATTCTTTTCAAATAATTTCTTTTATCTTTGGGGGTATGGGTCCAAATTTTAAACTGAACTTAAGTTGTCAAGGAGGTTAGCAGGAAGGTCAAGATTGTGGATGGAAGGACACACCAAAGGAACAAGATGGAGAGGAAACATCAGGAGTGATGAGATTATGCAAGCCAAGGAGTTAGCATGAAGGTCAAGATTGCGGATGGAAGGACACAGCAAAGAAAAAATAGATGAAGAAATCCAAGGTGGAACTTGAAGATGTGAAACCGGAAGTTTATGTTGCGCAAATTTGTGGACAAAAAACAGGGGCATGTTAAAATAAGAGATGCAGGTGCAGAACAAGATATAGTTTAAAGTTTCAGTAGGAAACTCTTAGATGTAGCCATGAATTTGTATCTCGTGTCAAGAACTATGTCAATGAGTTGGATTTGGTGGGAAACTCTTAAAGCATGCTTATTATTGACTATTTTTTGAATTAATAGACGATTGTTTTTGAACGTTCTCTATCTTTTCACCACTTAGTTATTAGTCTATTAGAATGATGGTACACAAAAAATTTGTGGGGATAAATTTCTACACCTCTAGCCTCGCAAATGATGGTTGTGTTGTGAGCTATATTTCTATGCTGATTAACTATGGAATTCAAGATACAAAAGTCTCCTATACATTTACTGTTGCCAGTAGCACGATCCTGAGTTTGTCGTTAACTGGCCACCATACAATTATGCTGCAACTACTTTAGTTCCTGCGGCGTAGCCGTGGGTATTGATTCTAGTTTCTATTAAAGAGGACTTTTTTTAAGTTTTTCCCCGAAACACCAAAGTTACTAAAATAATAGTTGGCAAAAAATAGTTATACCAAAATTATTCAAAACACACAAATTTGGAGCTGTTTTGTTGCGGTGTACATCGATCGAGATATCAGTTTCCTGGAGACCGGAGCGAATCATCCAAGATCGCTGGAGACAGGAGCAAACCGGCTAAATCATGACATATTCCAGCGATCTAACACAAAACTCGTTGGACACTCCAGCGATCTACACCTAACGTACATAAGAAATTCAAACGTTTGTAACTTCATATGCGATTATCCGATCATAGTGTTTTTTTTTTATTCTACATAACATTTCAATTTTTTGGGATGGTAGTTTTGAAAAGTTATGTTTTTTTTTTTTTGCAATAATCGAATTGCAAAGCGCAAAGTTATGAATGTCCGAAAATTTTGCAAAACCACAAAATGACCCGTTTGGGGACAACAAATAACATTTTGTGTGACGAAGGCGGACTAAAGTGAATTCGTTTGTTAAGATAACAGAGCACAAAATTACGGCCGAAGTTTCGACGTAAGAGATTCTCCCAACAGGCTATTGGTTGTGTTATCATTTGAGGCCACAAAATGTGAGCAAGTGAAAGAGCTAAGCTAGTAATCTGGGTAGGCATAATGCATGACTTCGTCTTCATCTATCATCCATAGAGTGCAGTATCTGTGAATTGTACTAGTGTAGGAAGGCCACCATTTTTCTGCAACTCTGGAATTACAGGCATTGACAAGTGACAACTTTGGTAGACACAACAAAGTACAAGAGGAACGTTTCACTATTCACCATAGAAGAGCTTACACATGAAGCTTTAATTAGATAAATTTGTAGCTCCACAAAGTCACTTTCTTGCACCCGGAAGGGTCTAATACATGTCTGAGGTAAATAATTACTAAAGAAGGAAAATAGTTACAGCCGGTAATCACATATTCAAAACTGAAAAGCCAGGGGAGAAAAAAAGAGAAAGATAAAGAAGCCAACCAGCCACCATAATATTTCTGGACATGGCAGCTCCTGAATTTCCTTGAGGAACAACCAAAAACTCTGTTCCTTCCGACTTTTCCACGCCCATCACCCATTTTGCGTTGCGACACAATCAATCAACGAGTTGCAATCAGCCGCGATTGTGATGTGCGAAGCATTTCGGCCCTCCACGCCTTGTTAGTCTTCTCTATGAACTCTTCAACTCTCCTCCTCAGTTCATCATCTTCTTCCTCCACATATTCATCATGATCATCGCCATTGTAGTCCCCTAATTCTTCTGTTTCTTCATTTTCCCCTTCTTCTTCTTCTTCTTCTTCTTCTTCTTCTTCTTCTTCTTCATCTTGGTGGGTAGTAATTACGAATTTCAAATTCGATTCCGATGCTCTGTTTTCTTCGTTGGAATGCAGAGTATGTCTATGTCCATCAATAACAGTCTCCTCCTGCTGATAAATGGTCGCGTAATGGCTCCCTGCAACCGAAACGTGGCTAATTCCGCTCGCCGCCGCGGGAGGAGGCGGCCTCGAGGCGACGAGGATGGTGACAATGATCACATTGCAGAAGAAGAAGACCACCACTGAGCTCGAAGCTGCCTGAGTTATCAGCTCCAATGAGAAGAATGTGAATGTCGAAGCCACCATCTTTCCTTAAACCCACTTGGAGATGGGAGAAGGAAAATGAAGAATGGACGGGTGGGAGTTAGATATTGAAAGGCTGGGGTATATAAATGGAAGGAAAGATTGAAGCTTTTTGCTGCGGAAGTTAGTAGAAGGAGGTGTGGTCTGAAAGCTTGAAAGTGGATTAAGAAAACGATTAATAAACAGACTATTTTATAAGAAAAATTGGATCTTTACTCGGTGCTTAGATTATGATCAAACTGATGATGTGTCTCTTGACAACTGTGGGCTTGGGGGGTCTCTGGTTTTATAATTTTCTAATAATCAAACACAAATGAGTCAGCAATTATTAAAACAAATGTGTAGAGGATGATTCATTGTACCAAACAACAAGAACTGTCATAGATTCTTCTAACCTGCTATTATTATTGCCGGATATGATCGATGCAGCAAAATTTTGAGGCAGATTAAACCGACGAACTTGTAGTTCAATGATATGATGACGGTAGTGTAGTTTAGTGATTAAATGGTCTGAGTTCTGATGACTTTTTGCTATAAAAATTAGAGATTACTGCAACAAAAACTCAAACAGGGTGTGAAAAAGGTTTGATCTTCTTAGTCCGTTCAAGGGTCATAGAGAACAATCCAAGACAATAATAGAGATCAATTCAACAAGAAATTAGGTCATGGTAGAGAACTAAAAATGAAAAAAGAAGTCAATTGCCACTTCCCTAGCAAGCTGTATTAAGAGAGTAATACCTGCATAATATACCCACGTCCGTCAGGCCGCAGCACATTAATCATTCGATGTACCTTGTGGCAATCATTAGTGCTGAGGAAAGAACTTCCTGATCCATTATTCTTGTTGACTTCCTGCAATTTTTCACCCTTTGTTTTATTCCTTTTCATAGCAGGGGAAATGATCCCAGGATAAGAGAACATACATCCAAAGAGAAGTAGTTGATAGAACAACACATTGCAGCTGCAAAACTCCAGGCTTTGTGCTGTCTACAGTTCAGAACAGAAGAGATCTGGCCACCAACAATGCCAAAAATGAGCACCCGGGAGACAAAATCATAGAACCAGAAAGGCAATAACATCAACATCATTCATTAAGCAAAAGAAGAAACTGAATCATAAAGATAACCACAAAATTTCAGTACAATTCTAGGACAGACAAGCCTATTGAACATAGCAATAACAGAGAGTTTTTGTCATAGCTTAGTTTCTCCAATATCATTGCTTCCTTCTCCTCTTAGTCCCGGCATCACCACCTGCTTTCCTGAAACCCCTGAAATCATCAGTGGTATCAGCAGTGTTCTGCTTCTTCAAGCCTTTCCTTCCACCATACCCAAACTTCGAGTCCTTTCGGACCCTCTTCACTATTTTCTTCACTGGTTTACCAGCGCCATTCCGCGATTTCATTCTACCCTGTCCCCCGGACCTGTCTCCTGGGGATACACCTGGTCTTTGCCAGTTGGACTTGGCAAACGGCTTCCCACCATCTCCAAACTCCAAACCAATCTCATCACCATTCTTCTTCCCACCAGCAGCAGGAAACCCATTTTGCTGCCTCTGCTTCCTCCACTTCTTAACAGCCTCAATCTCCGACTTCTTCAGTGCTGCTCTCTCCTTCTGCTTCTGAGCTTGAACCTCTTTAGCTTGCCTCTTCGAATCCCTAGCTTTCCTTCTCTCCTCTGATTCCTCCATGTTCCTCTTGTCAGCCAGGAGTCGGCTCTTCACTTTCAGCATGTGGGTATCCGACTTCACCATCTCGCCATAATAGTCCAGAGGCCTCAGAAAGGGAATGCCCATTGTTTCGTTCTTTTCAAACCCCCTCCTTGACCCTTCCGATGCCTGTGCGAAGAATGCCATCTCACGTGCAAGGTCATCGTTTACATCTACGTCTTGCTCCTGATTGATGTCAAGGGAGAGTTTGTGTATCCAACCTAAGTTCTCTGGCCAGCTGATTTCTCGAAGCTTATCGTTGATAGCATCTCGATCGTAGACTGCATCCTTAGAGGGAATAGCCGATTTTCGTACATCTTCCTCCTCTGAGTCGGAATCGGAATCAGTAAATTCCCCATTAACTTCACCTTCCATTGGCTCCACATCCTCCATATCTGAATCTAGTTTAGACGTTCTCATGTGAACCTATTATATGGTAAACATGAAAACTTCAATTTTAGACTTCTGGAACAAGTGAAAAATTATTAGCATCATTTCTTCGGAACTATTTACAAACAAAGAGAGTCCTTATGCAATGAAAGCATGAAATCAGAACTGAACTAGCATGGTTTATACACAAAATGCAAACCCATATTTGATTAGTTCATTATCCAAAGCACCAATGATGGTCCTAAAAAGGATAATACTTCTTCTTACAACTCTTCACGTAGTATACGACGGAGAGGTATATGTTCTTAAAGAAAGGGACTTTACAAATTAGAACGTAAACACAAAATAGAGGAAAGAGGACAGCGAAGAGTTGAAGGTTCCACGCAATAAGAACCATTCATGAGTCATGACACCCACCATTGAGGGAATTCCAATTCACTCTAACCCTATGCATAAACTAGCTTCTCCCAGATAATGAAAAGCACTGCCTCTGTGACTCTGAGCTAGACTTCATATTTAAGACAAGATACTATCTTTTCACTAAATAAGCACTTCAACTAAACACTGTGATTCCGCAACTATCCATTTGCTTTTTAAGAATGTAAATACTGCACAACTGATACAAGCTAGCGAACCCATAAGTCATTCAAAAGTACCCGCAGTGCTTTGCATAATAACCCCCATTGAATAAGCCCGTCGCCAACTTAAAGCAGCAGGTTTTGCACAATGGGAAACAAAACCCTAGACTCTAAAAACCTGACCGCAATTTGTTCTTTCGAACACGAGGAAATTAACAAACCGAGAGTTACAATCGATTAAGACGATGAACTGACAGGAATAGGACGTGCATTGAAAACTACATCATCCCTTGACTCGGAAACTCAAGAATTTGAGGTGTACCTTTAACGGCGTGCTGATGCCGGGTCCTATGGATTATAAAAGTGGTTTAAGCCAGCGTCTACGATATCCTTTCAAGAAGAGAAGGCCGGACGGCGGAACTGAAGAAGATGCGGCCGGACGGTGGAACTGAAGAAGATGCGGCCGGCGGCCGAAAATGGAACTCGCGAGGAGTTTTGGTAGGGGACGGAATAGGGAGAAAGGTCCTTCGGGGTTTTGGCATTTTATCCTGTGAACTCTCTCCGTCCTTTCAAACGACCGCGTTCGACTCAATTGGATCAATTGGATAACCGTGGATTTGCATCTAGAATCTACCCAATAAATAAAAGACAAATGAGAAAACTTGAAGCCCCATTTGCATCCAGAGTGAAAGTAGGAAAGACATTTTGGTCTTCACAATTACTTTTTTTTATTCATTAAAAAGACACTTACTAGGATTCGAACCATGACCACTTTAAAGAAAAGCAAAGATCATAACCAATCACACTAAGTACATTTGCTATATTTTTTTAAATTAAAAACATATAATCGCAGAGAGGAAAAAAAACTATTCCCCCATTTCAAATTCCCTGCTCTAGGAGCGTTTGTAGGAAGGGCAGAATAGGGAGTGTCAATTTTTTTCTTTTACCTCTATGGAACGAGCCAACTTACCGTACACATGAGTTTTAAACGGGTCTAGGAGTGTCAATTTTTTCTTTAAGTCCTTTTATTTCTCCGTGGTGGTAATATATATATGAAAAGGCAAAAACAATACTCCTTTTTATTGCTAAAAAGAAAAAAATTTAACAATAAACTAATGCATGGATTCTAATGGGCTAACCGCTAATCATAAAATAAAAGAGTTGAATGGTCCTGACCTACACGGGATTTGCCCATCAAGTAAAACAAATGAACATTATGGGTTTGCCATTATAAAACAAGCTATTTTCTCTATCATAATATATATTATGCTATTCTTTTATATCTTAGTGGCTAAAATATAATGTATTTTAAAATTATTCAATGATTCAACCTCGACCAACCTAATTAGTCCAATTTTTATCATTTCAAATATATATTATGTAATTATTTGATATCATAACAATTAAATTATAGTGTATATTATAGGGAATCATTTGGTATTTATTAGTAAAAAACTAAACAGAACGATCTATTTAGTTATTTTTAACATTAAAACGATCCTAAACATTTTTAGTTTCCTTTCGAAATTCTATAGTTATATTCCTGAATCAGTGATGTGCAAATGGAGAATTGCAGTCATCTCTTTTCTTTCACTATTTTTTATTTTCAAATAGAAAGTTTAAAAGTAAAGAATAATTAGAGTTTGGCATGGGTCGGTCAAACATGTTGAATTTCAAGTTTTGGCCCGTTTTGATCAAGTCTAATTTATAATCACATGGTTCCCTGATACCCGATAAAAATCTCAATCCAAACCAGTTTGACAGGGGAGTCCGTGTTTACCACCATTTTCTAGGGATACAGGAACGGTGGTTCTTATCCCAAATCGTGTTATTCATTCTTGATTTCTTTAGATTTTATCATGGCTTGGCAAAAAAAAAACAGAAAGCACAATGATGACAAGATGAAATTTTTATAAAGCAAATTAATCGGCCAACGGGCCGAGTAAAAGCTAGCAATGATTGTGAGATGCTCATTTCCCGAAAACTGGCGGGATAGGCGATTTTTTATTCAATTTTCTGGAATTCGGTTTCTATAAAACTTACTCCACCTCATCATATTACTGGAAACAATATTGTTTCACAAGGTAACAGACACTTGATTTTGGTTCATAAAGCTGATTTTTGATTCGTTGCATTATTCATGTCTCTTTCCTACTAAAATTTACTATTTTTACCACGTAGTTATCAAAAAAAATATACAACAATAAGATAGACACCTCATTATATTATCAAATTTTATATCTCACCTTCCTCCGGCCAAATGGCCGGGGCCACGCTAGTTTTAGATATATAATATAACATACATATACTATTAAATTTCTGATTATTTAGTCAATTCAAATAAAGATTAAAATTATTCTTTTCGTTTTTTAATGGGTTCGATCTCCAAATTTTTTTGTTTCACATACTGATTAATTGGATTTTTTTTTCAGAAAATTTTCATTTGTCCAAATCCTTATTTTGAATAGTAGAGCACTATTTGATTCTAGTATTTCCCCATTTTCGGATACCCGAAATTGCAAGATTAAACCATTAGTCGTATTCGAAATCGCAAGGTTTGTAGTTAACCGCATACCGAATAAAAATGATTTTATACGGTCGTGGTTATCGATATAACATGTTATGATTGGCGATTTAGTGGCAACCGAATAAGTTACAATTGTTTAGCTAACCGAATAATAGACCACTTTCCATAACCCCAGGCCCCCAACCTACCAAAGAATAGAAGTTCAATCCTATATTTCCACCTGGCCACCCCTAGTTTTTGAAGCCCGAACATGGTTGTCACGCCGGCCGGCGTGCCATCGGTTGTACCAGGTTCAACCGATACCGGTCATAAAATCGGCGCGACACCACCAGTATGACGGGCATGATCGATATACGAATCTCTAAGTAAAATGACCTTATTTTAGCGAATTTAATTGATAAACATTATTTTATTATTTATTTTATGAATATAAAAGTTAAATATTGATGTTATTTGTTGGATTCAAGTATAAATGTTTAGGTATTGGCGTTAAATGTCATGTTTAAATATGAGTATTTATAATTTTATTTGTAATATTGACCGGCATGAACCGGCACAAACCGGTATGTGCCACCGGTCGAACCATTCCACTTGCTAAACCGGCGCACTGGCATAAACCGGTTTGACAACCTTGAGCCCGAACAACACAAGATGAAACCCTCCTTCCTTCCCCTTAGGGCTAGGGCCTAGGAATTCATACCAAATCGTATGGGAAACTATGGTTTAGACCAGACTACTAATTTGGTCTAGACTTTGAGACCATGATCATGGTCTGATCTAATTAGCAATCTCTTCTTTTAATATGTGGTTTGAAGTGTCCTAGACCATGGTGAACCGTAGTAAATCGTGGTAGACTGTGACCCCCACTGGCCACTACCCACCAATGCATACCAAAATAATACCAAATCTCCACTTCCGAATTTCGTTGAACAAATCGCATGTCTAATCAATCCAACTACAACGAGTAAGCAACCTAATCATCCTATTATGGATTTTAGTACAAGTATAGTAAATCTATTGATAGTCCATCCAATTGAAAACCTATAGACTGCTCAAGCGCTCCCTTATACATTATCTCCTAATGAAAACTAAACAAGAAAAAATAGGAAAAATATATCCACCGTCATGTCTCGACTATGGAATCGATAATATAATAATGCATGACAAAATTTATTTACATTGACTATATCATGAAAATTATTGTGAGCGAAGCGGCCAACCTAGTGGCTCAAAATGGTCTCGACGTCATTGGTGGGGAATCAAGATTCAAAGAGTGATAATCTTCCAAATCATTTGGGAAAGCGATAAAGGCGATAGCACAATGAGAAAGTAGAGACAAACCTCCTTATTGTATTTTATTTTTATTTTGAGTGATACTAGATAGAGCGGTGGAGAGTGGTGAGGAAGTATAAAAATTGAAACACTCCCATCTCTCCCTTCATATTTCTTCACGAGTTAAACACGGTCACTAAATTTTTGTTACTAGCATATTAGTTACAAAACCTTTGTTTCTATGGATACCAAGGAGAGTCAGAGGGAGGAAGAAGAATGTAGTTTTATTAAATGTGGTCTGCCTGGTCCAAATTGTATCGCACCGCGTAGGTGTGGTCTGGTTTGAACCATATAGCATATAGTATGTTCCATGGTCAGTAGTTTAGCCTCTTGGTTTGAACCTCAGATGGTATATATTGTCTGGTCTGGCCCAGATCACACCATTTTCCATCATAACTTCGCTTGTTCTTCATTCACAATTCACATCATCAACTTACCTTCCTTTTCATAATATTGTTAACCGTTAACCATTTTTGTTATTAGCGGTTAACCGCTAACCGTTCTTTGTGCGGTTGCGGTTGGTTGATATGTTTTAGTCTCAATTGCGATTAATAGCAAAATTTGGTTTTGTTAACCGCAACCACATAGTGTCTCGATCCTATGTAGTGGAAGTATGGTGCATTTCTGTTAAAGAATCATAGATTCTATATAAACTAACATTACCGAGGTTTTCTAAATAAATAAAAAAGAGTAACACGAAACCATTGATGTTGAAAATGAAAACACCCAAATATTTGAGGCAGTCTCTCAATGGTTGCTAACTCTAAAGTTGGACGAAACTGTCTCATCGATTGCCTCCCTGAATCCTCACCATACCGATTGCCGGCCTGAAACTGTCTCAGTGATTTGATGGTCAAGTTCTGATGACGCTTTTGCTATAAAAATTGGAGACTACTTCACAAAAAGCTCAAACAGAGTGTGAAAAAGGTTGGATCTTCTTAGCCCATTTCAAGGGTCACAGAAACAATCCAATTCAACAAGAAATTAGGTCACGGTAAAGAACTAAAATGATAAATAAATAAATAAATAAAGGTAAATTGCTACTTCCTGGCAAGCTGTACTAGGAGAGTAATAGCATAATATAACCATGTCCGTCAAGCTGCTGCATATTAATCATTTGATGTAACTGTACTTGGGAAAGAATTTGCTGGTCCATTATTCTTGTTGACTTCCTGCAATTTTCCAGCCTTTGTTGTAACTTGGTTTTCTCCAATATCATTGCTTCCTTCTCCTCTTAGTCCCGGCATCACCACCTGCTTTCCTGAAACCCCTGAAATCATCAGTGGCATCAGCAGTGTTCTGCTTCTTCATGCCTTTCCTTCCACCATACCCAAACTTCGAGTCCTTTCGGACCCTCTTCACTATTTTCTTCACTGGTTTACCAGCGCCATTCCGCGATTTCATTCTACCCTTCCCCCCGGACCTGTCTCCTGGGGATACACCTGGTCTTTGCCTGTTGGACTTGGCAAACGTCTTCCCACCATCTCCAAACTCCAAACCAATCTCATCACCATTCTTCTTCCCACCAGCAGCAGGAAACCCATTTTGCTGCCTCTGCTTCCTCCACTTCTTAACAGCCTCAATCCCCGACTTCTTCAGTGCTGCCCTCTCCTTCTGCTTCTGAGCTTGAACCTCTTTAGCTAGCCTCTTCGAATCCCTAGCTTTCCTTCTCGCCTCTGATTCCTCCATGTTCCTCTTGTCCTCCATTGTTTCATTCTGTTCAAACCCCCTCCTTGACCCTTCCGATGCCTGTGTGAAGAATGCCATCTCACGTGCAAGGTCGTCGTTTACATCTACGCCTTGCTCCTGATTGATGTCAAGGGAGAGTTTGTGTGTCCAACCTAAGTTCTCTGGCCAGCTGATTTCTCGAAGCTTATCGTTGATAGCATCTCGATCGTAGACTGCATCCTTAGAGGGAATAGCCGATTTTCGTACATCTTCCTCCCCTGAGTCGGAATCGGAATCAGTAAATTCCCTACTAACTTCACCTTCCATTGGCTCCGCATCCTCCATATCTGAATCTAGTTTAGGAGTCCCCATGTGAAGCTATCATACAATGAACATGAAAACTTCAATTCAAGACAAGATACAATCTTTTCACTAAATAAGCAGTTGAAATAAACGCTGTGATTCTGCAACTATCCGTTTACCTTTTAAGAATGCAAATACTTCACAACTGATACAAGCTAGTGAAGCATAAGTTATTCAATAGTACGCGTTGTCCTTTGCATAACCCCAGAAAATAACGTCGAATAATTCCATCACCAACTTAAAGCCGCAGGTTTTGCACAATGTGAAACTAAACCCTAGACTCTAAAAACCTGACCGCCATTTGTTCTTTCGGGAGAAGCTAACAAACCGAGAGTTACATTCGATTAAGACGATAAACTGGTAGGAACTGTATGTGAATTGAAAACTAAATCATCCCTTGACTAAAAAAACTCGAGAATTTGAGGTACCTTTTGACAGGCGTTTAAGCCAGCGTTTTCGATATCACTTCAAGAAGAAAGGATGGACGTCGGGAACCGAAGCAGATGCAGCCGGAAGGCTAGCGGCGGCGCTTCGTGCGACAAGCAAGCAGCGGACAAAAATGGAACGCGCGAGGAGAGGAGTTTGCGAGGGAGAAAGGTGACAGACGGTCGATAGCTGGATAGCTGCCACACTGTAACTATATCGCACTACATCGAAGTGCCACTAACAAAAAGATGAATTCAATTTTAAACCAACAGTACGAGGTGCGACAAGAACTTGTACCATGAACCAGTGAAGTTGAATATCCAAAAGAATCAGACCAAGAACTAGGAGAGATTCAAGCAAGTTTTCCATTCCAAAATTTTAGCCCACTCCATATCAGTTGAGAGATACGATGGGGGTGGAACTCAATACTACAAAATATTTGGGACAGTCTCCATATCCAAAACCATGTTCTCAAGATCTATGCTACAAGTTATAGGTCTTCACTCTTCAGAAGCCATTGTTGCTAACCCTGAAGCTTTGACGAAACTCTCATCGACCGCCATCATGAATCCTCGCCAAACCAATTGATTTCTTTCGAAACCTCCCAAGAGAACAAACAAAACCCATGTCGGTGTTCGATCAACGGACATCCTTCAACTCTACATCGAAAACCAGCCACGAATTTGGCGGTATCTTGTTGCCAGCACCTTGATGCCCATAGCTGCACAAAGCCCACATACCGAACAATGTTAGACATCTCTCAGCATCAAGAGCAGCAGCAGTGCTGCGGCATTTAATAAGTCCTCACATTCTTCAATATAAGGAGGAAGAAACATGGATTTAGGATTTACCCCATTGCCGGAGGAATCGTGAGCCTTCTTTTGTCCCCAACTCTCATGCCTGAGAAATTCAAAATAATAATAATAATAATAATGAGCATAAAAACTTAAACTACGTCCAGCTAGGAATTAGAGAAAAAGCAATAACTTTGAAGTGATTTACCATTAACACCAACATCCCATCCTTTTATGACTTGACCCACGCCTGCACCAAGTGGAAAGAAAATCAAGTTAAAACCCAAGTTCACGAAAACAGTTCATGTTGTGCCCATAAATCAGATTTCGAGGTACCTAGCCGGAACTTAAATGGCGCTCGCCCCACATTAGAGTCAAAAATCTTGCCATTCTTCTGAAGCTTGCCAGTATAGCACACACTGACCTGTTGACCAAGACATAGCCATTCCAGTCATATAAAGCTTTGTGCATTTCATCAATGGCTTACTCAAAGAATCCTAGTCCAATTCTCCTGTCTTAAACATTTAATTAGTGATGAAGCACCCATACAAATTAGACATAATCAGAATCTCCTTTTGACCACAAATCCTGATTCCAAATAAAGTAAATTTCACCCCATGATTCATTCCACATTCCTCCTAATACTACCAAACATCATCAACTTGGTCTTTGGCTTTTCAAGAAAGGTTGACTTCATTAAGAAAAGCGTACCTGACTTCCAGGAGAAGCTCTTTTAGCATTTGGCTTTCCTATATCTAAATCCTCAATGACCAGTCCATTTGGGAAGGTTCTAACACTCGAAGACTTGGAAGCAGATTGCTTCTCATTAGAACCTCCATCTGACGTCACCCCTTCAACAGGCTTCCCAACTGTGCTCTCCTCACCTGCTTTCTTATTTTTCTTTTTTTCCTTGTTCTTCTTTTTTTCCTTGTTCTTCTTGGAGGCACTTTTGCTGGCTGCACTTCCTTCATCGACTTCAGTTTCCCTGCACATGGATCATATACATCAGTTTCACTGCACTTGATTGGGAACATTCATTTTGCTTGTTCTTACTACACAGCAAATGGAAAACATTATAGGGTACACTAAAAAGACAGTAAGCTTCGTATACCTTTTATCACCTTCTTGTGTATCAGGAGATACTTCTTTTGCATCTGCAGGTAGAGCTTCATCGCCAGACAGTTCTTTCTTATCATCTTCAATCATATCAGCCACAGTTTCCTGGACTCCTTTCTGTTTCTGTTTCTTCTTCTTTTTCCTGGTGCAAAATTAAGTAAGAACATGCATTCTTAGTAGCTTCATTAATAAGAAACATAACCGATTAGATTTGAACACACATCATCCAGAGATTTAATTTCGTAGCTTCAGTTACGATTTTTGAGAATACAAAGTCCATATGATGAATTAACTCACTTCTCAGGTTGGCTATCTGGTTCAGTAGTTGCCTTTACTTTTCTCTTATTTTTCTTAGATTCAGGATACTGAATAATGGCTTTTCCTCCCTCTCCTGCGGCAGAAACTGGAAACCCATCTTCATCTTCACTTTCCATCACAGAGACACCACCACTGTCATTCTTCTTCTTTTTCAGTTTAGACAATCCATCTCCATTTGCCGGTTGCTCATCATCATCTAACTCCTCAATAACAACTACAACGAAAATCAGTATCACACCACACAGATTAGTCAAATTGCCAGTTCTGAAATGGACCACAGCCAAACAAAGTGCTTTGTAGACAAAACAAAAGAGTAGCCATACCACCGCTATTTGGGACGGGAGAAGAACGGAACACATTGAAATCATCATCACCATCATTGATGAATTCATCGCCATCTTCATCATCATACTCAAATTCACTGGTTTCGTCATCCGACTCTGTATCAGCAATGTCCTCTCCAGAATCACTGATATCAAATTTAAGGAAGAACAACAACAACACCAACACACACTAGCACACATTCTCAGACAGACGATTAAATGTTTCTTTTTAACACACAGTCCACCCATAACGTAAACTCTAATGATAATCTGATCAAAAGGATACGACTCATACTCATCAAGACGATAGTCTCCTTCGTCGGCCACAAAGTAGCCAGCGAGGTGAATGCTCCGTTTGCCCACTACCGAGAAAGCTACCAACTCATCTTTGAACTCCAGTTTCAAGGGGCAAGACTCGGTCTTCTCCGGCAGCAACGAGCACAAGAAAATCGGACTCTTGTGGCCAACTGAACACTGGAGTATGCTCCTATCGGTTGATTTACCAAGGCCGAGAGTTGCCTGGGTAACAAAAAGCGTTCCCTCCACATTATCAGAGTGGTAAGGTTGAGGTTTTCCTGGCTTCACTTCAATTCCTGATGAACAGAAGCATGGGATCAAGGCGTCAGAGGTTCAATGGCATTCAAGAAATATCCAAATGGAAACTAGGGAAACGAAAGAAAGAGCTCTGGAAATGGCTATCAAATCCATTCTCTCGACATTTTCTTCGCAACCAGCCGAAAACATTTAGCCTCAATTACTTAACAGTGAAATCGAGAATGGAGAGCGACAATTACCCCAGAACCCCATAGCTCTTCTTAGCTGGGGAAGAAATCAGTCTTCTTCTCTTCCTTCCGCTTCTTTCTTGGTCTTGTGTTCTGTAAAACCCTAGCCTCCACTTCGTTTCTAAAACCCTGCAGAGGTAGGAAGGCAAAACTCCGTCTTGGTCCGCAGTAGCAGTACTGTGTTCTTATGGGTTGACAAGTGTCCGACTTTTCTAATGGGCCAATTTGTTTGTGGGCCTAGGAATTTCCTAGGCTTGGGCCATTAGCTTCGGCCCGGATTTTCTCTAATCCCGGTGTATATCCCCGTCCGGGTGTTCAGAACAGAACAGACTTTTCGCCAATACGTGGCTCAATTTAACTATCAACGAGTCCGTTTGTTTACCTTACTTTTTTGCCGCTTTTTTCCTCTTTCATGACAAAGGAGCAGTGTTATTAAAGCCAACCCACTCAGCCCGACCGGTAAAATTGACACTAGATCACAAAACCAGCTCGAAACAATCTAAAAGCTGCTTCGAGTTTGTGTAGCGGTTGACGAGCGGTCGAGGCGGTTAATCGTTCGAGCCGCTCGTCCGGTTTTTGTCATTCAGTAGTTAAATTTATTTTAAAAAAATTGCAGAAAATTAAAAATTGAAATAAACCAAAAACGTCGGGCTCGCAAACTGAATCCTTATTTCCATTTCACAACTTCGAAGGAAAGAGACGAGCTCTGATTAAGAAATGTCCACTATTTATACTGATAACGTTTATTAGGTATCGGTTCCTAACGGTTTTTAAACAGTCTAGTGTCGGTTGGACCACTAAAGTCCGAGCCGTTAGCATTACCGGGTCATGCTCCGGTTCGGTTATGACAACATTGCAAAGGAGTACGTGGCTAAAATATTTATATAATTAATTAAAAAGGGTTAATTTCGTGGTTGGTCGCTGAGATTACAAAAAACATTCATGCTTGGTCACTGAAAATATTTAAATCCAATCTTGATCACTCAAATTAGTTAAATGGTTCAAGTATGGTCACTCTCCGTTCAACTCAGTTAAATTTGTCTGATGTGGCAGTCAACCCTCAAAGTTGACCGTTAACTCAGTCACTGATCTTTATGTTGTGGTACAACTTCAACTCTTTTAAGTTGTATCATAACTTAAATGTACAAGTTTAGTTTGTACCATAAAGGGATTTTACAAAAGAATATAGGTACAACCTAAAGTTGTACCATAAAGGCAAAACAAAAGCACTAATGCTTTAAAGTAGGCAAAATACACCTGTATAGCCATAACTTTCACACTTTTGACAAATATAGCCATTTCTATTCGAAAACCACAAATAGCCCAAAAAACTGAGGGTAGTGTGACAAATCTAGCCAAATCCGTTAGAAACTTTAACACCGTCTATGACTCCGTTAAATCGTTTGACGGAACGCTGACGAGGACGAAAACCAACCTACACATCATTGACACATCAGCAAAACGTACACGTGGAATGCCACGTAAATAATAATAAAAAATATGAGGTGCTGACTGGACAAACGGTGATTTATGACATGGCCATTTTTCATCTACGTGGAATATGCTAACGTTTTCATTAATTTAAAAAAAAGCACTTTATTTACCAGAACTCTCAAATTACCCTTTCGGTCCCCAATCCCCATCCCCAAACCCTATCCCCACCTCCGCCGCCTCTCTCGATCTCATCTCCCCACCGTCGCTATACCTTCCCTCATCCATCCCCTCCCTTCCCCACCGCAACAGCATCCTTCAGGTCAAAGCCAAAGCAGCATGGATCTCATCTCCGTCCCCTGCTTCTCCGGCATCTCCTCGATCTCCCGCCGCGGGAGAGCGATTCCCGTGCCCGCATCGGAGGAGGAGTGGTTGTCGCTGAGGGAAACGTGGGAGAGGCGGTGGTGGTGGGAGAAGGGGTCGTCGTCGCAGGCTTGGGAAGTGGAGAGGAGCTTGACCACCAGTACCCTGGCCGCCACAAAGTACGGCTGCCGCCTGTACTTGCCGACGGGGAAGACGTCGATGAGGAGGCCCAAAAGCCCTGGATGAGGTCGTAGACAACGAAGATCCCGAGGATGAATGTTGGGTTGAGGTTGGAGGATAGTAGTTGTAGCCATTGAAGGGGCTCGAGCAGGATGGATTTGGAGTCGGAGAGATCACTGGAAACCATCTGGTGGGGCTGCAAATGGGAAGACGCCGGTGGTAATCCGACGGAGCCAGAGTGCAGGCTCAGCACGGTGGCGTGGGTAGGCAGGGGAGAATATCTGGATGGCGGCGGGACGCGACGGAGGCAGGGGAAGAAAAGAACAGGGGGTTCAAGAGGAGGAGGGCTCGGAAGCGGCGGGATCATCGGAGGCGGTAGAGGAAGGGTCGGAAGCGGCGGGATCATCGGAGTTGGGTTTTCAACCGCCAATGCTCTGATGATGTTCGGATCCGGGAACGGGAGTCGAAACCGGCGATGACAACCGCCACCGTGGGGAAGAGCGGATCTGGAATTGAGAAGAGGGATTCGTTTTTTGTGGCGGAAGAGGAAAGAAGAGAAAGAGGAGAGAGAATAATAAAAAATTAATTATTATTTTGTTTTCAGTTAATTCCACCCTATATGATTATTGATAAAATATTGACAACTCAGCATTTTCCGTTAGTCCAGTCATAGCGTTAGATGACACCGTTAAAGAGATGGACGGAATTGGCTATTTTGTGTTTTCAAATAGTTATGGCTATATTTGTCACAAACGTGAAAGTTATGGCTATACAAGTGTATTTTGCCTTTAAAGTATTGTAAAATTCCTCCTATAACTTCCCCTCCAATGACTATTGTTTAAACCAGTGAAGTGCATATTTTTTAACTCCACGTTCAGATTTTTTGATATGTCGCTGCATTAGTTTTCTATTAGTACATTTTTATTTTATTTTAGAGGGTATTATATGAAACAAGTTGGAAAGACACAAAGCGTAAGGCGTGTCTAAGAGGATACAAGTTTGAAGGGATCATCATTTTGTCAAGTTAATCTTTGGAATAGAACCAAAATGCGATATTTTAGTCTTGATTTTAACTCAGTCCTCCAAAATATTAGAAAGACCATTTTTATGTAGTTGTTATCATACTCTTGGATTGTAAAAAGAAGAAGAAGAAAAAAAAGAGGTTGAAGAACAAGACTCTAGATTACCAAATAACATTTTGTGAGTGTTGATCATTTCATGACAAATAGTATAAATATTAAACGAGTCGTAATTAATCTCGAACACAAACCAAATACGATAATATTCAAACGACATGTATGCTCCATTTAGAAACTTCCCAATATATAGTCTAATGGTATTATTCGCTCCCTCTTAATATTTATGCACCCTAGAATCTGTCATATGATGCCCTTTGTATACCGTGTTGAGGAAATAATTGGATTCCACCGTAACCACTAACCACCACACCAAACGGGGAAAAAATATTATTAATAGATTAAAACTAGAAACGGTGAAAAACGTGTCAGCAGGTTGATATAAAATATAATTAGGACACATGCACAAAATGCTTAATATTATAACTATCATAACCTTGTATGTTACATTTTACTTATTCTTTTTTAATTTTAGTTTTCTCGATGACATAATGATCAACAATCATAATTACGCAACTATTCATTTGTCCCACTTTGTCCCGTGAGGGCGTAGAACGTAATTAGTTAGTAATCTCCCACTAAACTTCTTTTTAAAATTTTAATTCGGTTTACTAAAATAATAATTGGTAATGATAAAAAGGGAATTTGAAGTTTTGTCCATGTACACTGATCCATTAATAATTCCAATGGAAAAAAATAATAAAATAGAAAGTAACTATGTATGGGGATATGATATGATTTCTTTTCAACTGTAGGCAACCACTTCACATTCTTTTGCCTAGTATAATAATCCAGAACAAAATTTAAATGCGTCGCACTTGTATCGGTTTAACGAATAATTTGAAGCCACGGGTAGGATTTACTTTGTACCAATCATATCATTTGAATGGAAAATAGCTTTTTTTTTTCTCATTCATCTCAATTAGGGCGGACAATGGGCGGTTTGGATGGTTTTGGTTTCAAATTGACTCAGTCGCTTATTAGAGAGTTGGTATAACTATGACTCAATATCCGCCCACATTCTTCTGCGGATTAGGTTGGGTGGGTGGCGAATGGGTGTGGTTGGGTTGTGGGTTATCCCGCAAAAGTAATTCTCCAACTAGCCATTAGGAAAATTTACTAACACATATAATAAGTTCCTTGTAAATTAGTAAGAGTATATCAATTTAGATACTTCTCACTTTGTCTCATTTGAATCCATGTAGTATTTGCATCAAAATTTCAATACTCTATCAACCAACTATGCGGAGAAATTGAGAAAACTAATGCATTTTGCGACTTTGATAAAATTAATAATTTATAATTTGTATTCACTATCTAATGAATATTACACGACACAAAAGCCAATAATAGTAGTCCAAAAATATTATTTCTTCTCCATTTTTTTGAAGTAGATGGTCTATGTGTAGTGCGGTTAAAAAAATACTATGGATATTCGATAGCATAAGAAACAACATTTTGACATGTTAAAATACAATGTGGGTCATTCGGGTAACCCGCAATCCACCCACCACTCACTCACATAAATGCTGGTATGAGATTTACCAATCTGCAATCTAGGTACATCAATCACTCACTACTTGCAGTTCGGATTATTTGTGAATGGATCAATATCAACCCGCAGATTAACCACCCACCCGCCCAATCCTAATCTCAATTGGAGATTGATTTTATGCACAATAACTCCCATGGTTGAGAGAATGGGCGAATGTGTAATTTGAGTTCAGATGATTATAAATGTGATACCCCCACCCCCAAAGATCACTGCATTCCATGATGCATTTAGATGATACAATGTATTTTTACACCAATGACAAACTACGACCGGCCACGACCTTTTTTTGGTGAGAAACAGAGCACAGTGAGGCGCTCTAACCCTTAATTATTAACTAAGCGAGTCGTCTGGACTCTAATTTTGTCAAAATGCAACCAATACCCCAAAGCAGGGCTCGACACATCAAAATAATGAACACCAACAGGTAGAGAATGGCCAAGCGAGGCCAAATAGTCAGCAACAAAATTGCTCTCATGGAAAACGTGGATGATATTAACTTCCCACTCCGGGTTTAAGAGTCTTATAGCCTCAGACACAAGAATGTGATGGGGGCTTTGAACTGGGGCGGAGTTAATAATGTCGATCGCGCCAGCAGAGTCCGTATGGACAACTAACTTTCGAATCCCTGCATATAAATCAAAACAAACTTACTTCGAAGAGAATAACGGAAGGATCCTAGCTACACGGTTAGCCAACTATTCGCAACTCATCAAATTCGGAGATAAATCTTGTGAATTGAAAAATACATGTAAATTTTCACATTCTTTTTCGACAAAGTCAACAATGAGTTTTTGTAATAAATGGAGTATATGTGACATTTAGACTCAAACCTCACATCCAAAGAACCCACAAAAATGTCAATAGATTTTTTTGCGCGTTAATTGATATAAAAGTCTTAGGAGTTTGTCTTAAATTTTTTATATAAAATCCAAGGGGTATATTTCCAGTTTGGAAGGGGTGCAGGCTAGACCACATGCTCCATGTATCCCCTATGTTATTTGCTTATGACTCCTACTTATTCCTGTAGGGTTGATTAGTGAGTGAGACACGTTGCTGGTGATTTTGAGGGATTATGAAGAGCTAAGTGGTCAGCTCGTGAATCTAGAAAAAAAAAAACAGTTTGCCTCAATTGGAATATAATGCTGGTGGACAGGGAGGCAATGGCTGTCCAATTAGGGTTGGGCTCTTAGGCTGCAAGATTAGTATATGGGGTTACCTACATTGATTGCCAAGTATAAATATATGAATTCTTGATATGTGGAGGAGAACCTCTTAGTTATTATCAAGGTTGGAAACAAAAGCACCTTTCGTGGGCGGCAAAAGAAACTCTACTCAATGCGGTTGCAAATGCTTTGTCGGTTCATGTTATGGCATGCTTTAAGTTTCCTATCATCTTGTTTCATTGGTTTGACAAGCATATGACACGATTTTTGAGAGGCTTTACTGAGAATAATGTTGGGTTGGAGCATCTTTTTCTGGAGTGTCCGGTAGCGAAGGCCCTTTGAGAAATACTAGGCAGGAGCTGGAGGCCCGGGGGCTCATGAGGAATAACTAGGGAAGTTTATTCGGTGATTTCTAGATAGGGGCGCCTTTGTTTAAAGGGTTGTTCCCTAGTTGTGCCTCTAGTGGTGGATTTGGAAGGTCGAGAATTCGAAGGTCATTTAAGGGATGTCGGTTCTGGTTAATGGTGTTAGTTCATCAATTTTTTGTGCAAGTAGTGGAGTTTATGAGGGTGTAGAGGTAGGGGCAAAGAGGAGTCAATGTGTGTGAGCGGGGGAGCAGCATGATGGGGTGATAGGGGGAATACTATGTAGAGTCAAGTTCTTATGGTGTGTTCCTTTGATGGTGCAGTTTGTTGTGAATCTTACTTCGTTGGGGGAATGGTAGTGAGGGATGTGTTTGATGCAATGGTGATGGCAAAAGGAATGTTGTGTGTAAGGATGGTTAATTTGACAGTAGCGAAATTGATGGAGCTTAGAGAAGTTATCCAATGGTGTGTGGACGCATGGATACAACAAGTAGGGATCAACGAAATTGATCTGACAGTAGCGAAATTGATAGAGCAGCATGTGGCTGTGTGGTGGTGTTTTTAACTAGGTATCAACGAGGGTAGAGAAGAGTAGTGGCAATATTGCCGAGGATGGGGAAATAAGGGAGTTGGCGGAATGTCTTATTGATAGGGGACTCCATGATATAGGATTTCAGGGATATCGATTCACATGAGAGAACAACCATCAAATAGGAAGGTTATGGAAGAATGCTTGGATAAGTTTGTTATCTCGAAGAGCTAGTCAGATAACTTTAATCATGCACTAGTCACCCATATGGACAAGCGCAGATAAGATCATAATCCAATTCTATGCAACACACTCGGCGACGAGGATGAGGAACTCATGTGGGTATGGTGATTTTGGCTTGAACTATTATGGGCAAAGCACAAGGAGTGTCTGAAGGTTATTGAGTGTGCGCAGAGGGATGTTGGGGCGAGCAGTACGTTGTCTTTAATGGAGGTTGGCAATGTTGCCTCGATGAATGGAGTTGCCATACATTCATAAGGTTCTCGAAGCAACGATAAAGCATTCGGCAGGCGATGAGAGGTTGAAATGTGTGCAACAGACAACAATAGTACTTGAGCAAAAGAAGTAGTTGGAAACTGAGATGATCGAGTTGAAGGATAATGAGGAACAATACTAGAACCATCACGACGCTTCGTCATGCCAAAAAAGAAACTCATTCCGCAATCCACAAGATGATGCATGAACGTGGCACGTGGGACAAGAGTAATTGTTCCAAGTGTCAACTAACTACTATGATGAGTTATTTGTTGTAGGTGATGCTCCTGAATCCATGTTGGTGATGAACTTCATACAACAAACGACAAATATTTTGGGTTAGGCACATTTGTAGGGATGATAAAAAGGAGCTCTTTGTTGAGATTACTAATAGATATCAATAGAAATTCAAAGGGTGAAAGAAGATGACCAGTGAAGGATGGCTACAGTTTCAGGTTGAAGAGCTTCCGTGTAGGGCATTGTATGACTTTGGTCCCGAAGCTTCGAAGACTAGGTCATCACCTTAGCGAGATGAGAGTCCTCTATAGGATTATAAGACGAAGGTTGGCACAACTAGGAAATGATACATGGAGACACATCCTGAGAAAGGCGAATGAAGCGACGCATATCATGACTCATTCAGAGACACATTGGGATGAAAAAGTAGTGTGGTTAGACTCGATTATGTAACTGCTACCATTAATTACTATGAGATACTAGGGGTGTACATGGGTCGGGTATTTCGGGTTTAGCCATTTTAATTACCCGACTCATGCACTGCGGTTTGGAAAATATTAAACTCAAACCCACCAAAAAAAAAAAAATTAAACCCTACGGTTTGTTTCTAATTGGGCTGGGTCGGGTTGGTGATATTTGTAAGTAAAAACCCAACACAACACAAAATATATAATTATTCTATACCATAGAAATATTTTATAACTAATTAAAATTTCAAACAAATAAACTGAGGTGAAAGGTATCAAAATTCACAAATGTTGTTTGAATTTTAATAAAATGTGATTTACTTCAACATATGTCTAGTTTTTTTGACGACATTTGTTGAAATAGGGTAAATTTTTTTTTATAAATGAATGCATCTATAATATGTTATTCTATTGAAATTGTACACAAGAAAAAGGATTACGTGAATCATAGTTATATTAAATTTATGTCTAAACTCTAAGCCGAAGAATGCATTAGATTAGGGAGACCATGAGAGGAAAATATCTTAATGTTCTCATAAGTATGACCATATACGACATAAATATTTTTTTGGATACGAACTCCTTCCAATAGTTGGAACATGGGTTGGGTCGGGTTCTACGGGTTGTGTAATCCAAAATCCAAACTCAACCCAAAAGAGGCGGATTGTAAAAAAAAAAAGGCCAAATACACTTGTACAGCCAAAACTTTGACGATTTTGCCAAATATAGCCACTTTTGGGGAAATACCAATAATAGCCACTTCCGTCCAATTCTTTGACGGTGTTAACCAAATAGCTGACTGGACTAACGACATTGCTGAGATGGTGGTGACATTTTTAAACAACATTGCCACATAGATTAATGAAAAACTAAATAAAAAAATAAAAATTGTCCAAACCCCACATCCCCCTAAACCCAACTCCGGTTTCAACCCCACATCCCCCAAATCATCATCCTCTTCCTTCCCCTTCAAATCAAAACCCGTCAGACCACCTTCACCTTCGCATCATCTTCTCCAACCAGTTAACTCCCCCGAATCGATCTTCCCCTGTTATGCTGCTCGCCATCGTCTCCCACTACCGGCCACCATCGATCCGCCCCTATGCCATCGCACCCAGATCTTCATCGCTGTTGCAGTATCATCATCGTGGAGCACCCAGGGGACGGGGACGAATCAGGTCCAGCACCACGTGGCGGTGTTGTTCTTCGACGGGCCCGACGATCGGGAGGCGCTGTCGTACGCTTGGAGGATGTTGGCGCACCCAGGGATTTTGTCACCGTCGTGAGGTTCATCCCAGAGGAGAACGCCACCGCCGCCGGAGCAGCAGCACCAGCAGGAGGCGGTCGTCGCAGCCGTCGCGGATCTGAAAGTCGAGATCTGAGTGTGGATCTGGCGGTGGAGGGAGCGGCGGGGCTGGATTATCGAGGTAGGAACAAGCTAGACGAGGAGATAATTAGGGATTTCAAAATGGCGAATTCGAACGGCGATTCGGTGTCGTATTCGGAGATCGTGGCGAGTAATGGCGAGGAGACGGTGGCGGCGATTCGGTCGATGGATAGAGCCATAGAGGGCACAATCTGTTTATTGTGGGGAGGGGGACAAGGGATGACTTCGCCGTTGATAGCGGGGTTGACGGACTGGAGCGAGTGCCCTGAATTGGGGGCGATTGGGGATTTGTTGGCGTCGTCGAATTTCGCGGCGAGGACGTCGGTGCTTGTTGTGCAGCAGTATTGTAACCTGGAGTCGAGTTCGCCTTCTCTGTCTCTGGGTTTGGGGTTGGAATCAGTGGTGGAAGGAGAGGGAGAGGAAAGAGTTCTTCGACGGCGAGTGGTGGGAGAGGAGAGGGGATAAAAAAATTATCATTTTTATTTATTTTTAAATTAAAAAATGACATGGCAAGTATTGTTGAGTTGTCAATGATGTGTCCGGTGAGTTGGCAGCCAGGTAAGCGTTTGGTTAATTTGACTAACGGTGTTATTGACGCCGTCAAACTATGTAACGGAAATGGCTATATTTGTCATCGAACTTTCAAAATTCTGGCTATTTCTGGTATTTCTCCAAAAGTGGCTATATTTGTCACAAACGTCAAAGTTTTGGCTATCCAAGTGAATTTGGCCAAAAAAAAAACCCCTCACCCAACCCAAAACCTTCGTTTTAACGAAAATACGGATGAGTTGGGTCGGATTGGACGGGTAGATTGGTATACTAGTATTTGCTCACCCGTATGCGATACAAGTTTCCCATAAATAAATAAAAACAAAAGAATGATAAAAAGGCAATGCACAAATAAACAATCTCCAAAATAGAAAAAAAACTGTTGAGAATTGGGCACTAAGGAGGGGGAAAAAACGTTTCTCCCAGGAGCTGTCTCTGTCTCTAGTCTGGCGATCATGGTTGCAAGCCTTTTTCTTCTTCCCTCTCGACTCTCCATTTCTCTTCTCTTCGAGTGTCTCTCTCCGTCTCTATGGTGGGTCGGGTCGGGCCCTTTCCCCCATTCCTTAACCTTAAGTCGTTACATTTATACCAAAGCTGCCGTCCTCTCGTCGGCTCCCCAGTCCCCTCCCTCCACAAACATTTTCTTTTTTTCAGCTTGACATTTCCGCAAACATTTCGTCTGCACGGTACAAAAACTCCAGCTCTACTAAGTTCACACTCTCGTACCACTTCCCTTTCCCTTTCCCCACCTTCTACCGTCTACCCTCTCCTTTTTCTCTCCGCCATGGATTCCTTCTCGTCATCTCTCGCCGCCTGATGCCTGATTGCGGGGGAGAGGGTGGGTGTTTGCGTTTGGTCGAGAGCAGTTGTTCGACTTGATGGGCTGCTACCATTAAATGCCGGCTGCAAGTGAATTGGACTTGTGGCGGCCAAACGCAGCCTCCACTACTACTACCGCTACAAATCCCACTACCCATTTTCTATTTATGGCGTCCACGAGTTCAACGCCCACTGACCCTTCCTCGTCGCTACCCGAGGACGCGGCGGCGAAAGCTGCGAGCAGAAGGTACGAAGGCTTGGTTGGGATTCGGAGCAAGGCGGTAAAGGGGAAAGGGGCGTGGTATTGGGCTCATTTGGAGCCGGTTTTGATAAGAAACCCAGACACCAATCTCCCTAGAGCAGTCAAGCTCAAGTGCTCACTCTGCGACTCCTTTTTCTCGGCTTCCAACCCTTCGAGGACCGCCTCCGAGCATCTCAAGCGAGGTACTTGCCCGAATTTCGCCTCGTTCCTGAGACCTAATCCGGCCGCGGTTCCGGTTTCGCCTCAGCCCATTTCGTCGTTGCCTTCTCCTTCATCAACGCATAATCATCGGAAGCGCCCCTCTATTTTGGCAACTCCGCTGAATTCCGTTGCTTTGGTAGACTCCACTCGGTACTGCGACGATGGTGGTGGTTATTCGAATGTGGGGTTGAGCCAGCCGAAGCAGCAATTGGTTTTATCCGGCGGGAAAGATGATTTGGGTCCGCTGGCAATGTTGGAAGATAGCGTTAAGAAGCTGAAAAGTCCCAAGTCGTCGTCTTTTTCTTCGTTGAGTAAAGAACAGATTGATTCTGCTCTTGAATTGTTGACCAGCTGGTTCTACGAGGTTTGCGGGTCAGTTTCGGTTTCAAGCATCGAGCATCCGAAGTTTCGGGCATTTCTCCATCAAGTTGGCTTGCCCCTTTTGTCAGGGAAAGACCTGTGTGGGCCCAGGCTTGACGACAAGTTTCTGAAGGCCAAGGCTGAAACGGAAGCTAGAATTAAAGATGCTATGTTCTTTCAGGTTGCGTGCAATGGGTGGAAGACCAAAAGTTGCTGTAACGGGGAAGAAAACTATGTTAAGTTTAGCCTCAATCTCCCAAACGGTACGACTTTGTATCAGAAGACATTTCTTAATGGGGGATCAGTTTCACCAAAGTATGCTGAAGAGATTATGTGGGAAGCGGTGCAAGAAACCTGCGGCAGTGGGTTGCAGAGATGCACAGGAATAGTTGCAGATAGGTATAAAGCCAAGGGATTGAGAAATTTGGAGATTCAATATCCATGGATGGTGAACCTCTCTTGCCAGGTTCAGGAGTTTGCCAGTCTGATCAAGGATTTTGCCAAGGACCTTCAACTTTTCAGGTCTGTCACTGAAAACTGCTTGAAGGTTGCCATTTTTGTAAACAATCAATCTCAAGTTAGGAGTAGGTTCCAAAAGTACAGGATGCAGGAACTTGATTATTCCGGGTTGCTACGAGTTCCTTCAAGCAAGTGTGATTGTCAGAAGGATTCCGTGGCTGTTTCTGTGATGTTAGAGGACATTCTAACCTGTGCCCGTGTTCTCCAGATGGTTTTCTTAGATGAATCGTACAAGGCATTGCTCGTAGAGGATGCCGTTGCTAGGGAAATTGCTGGGATGATTCAAAGTGAACGGTTTTGGAATGAATTAGAAGCGGTTTATTCACTGGTGAAGCTTGTCAGAGGGATGGTTCAAGAGGTCGAGGCTGAAAGACCACTCGTCGGACAATGCCTCCCACTTTGGGAGGAAGTGAAAGTGAAACTGAGGGATTGGTGTGCTAGATTCGATGTAACTTATGGCCAAGTTGAAAAAATAGTTGAAAAGAGGTTCAAGAAGAGCTACCACCCGGCATGGTCTGCAGCATTTATTCTTGATCCTGTTTATTTGAGGAAGGATGCAAGTGGAAAGTACCTCCCTCCATTCAAGTGTTTGACTCATGAGCAGGAGAAGGATGTCGATATGGTCATTACCCGTCTGGTTTCAAGGGAAGAAGCTCACGTTGCTTTAATGGAGCTTATGAAATGGCGTTCAGAAGGGTTAGACCCGCTTTATGCGCAGGCTGTTCAGGTTAAGCAGCGGGACCCATTGACAGGGAAGATGAGACTTGCAAATCCTCAGAGCAGCAGATTAGTGTGGGAGACCTGCTTGAGCGAGCACAAGACATTACGCAAAGTTGCAGTTAGGCTAATTTTCCTCCACGCTACATCCTGTGGTTTAAATTGGTCTTGCATGAAACTGTTCTCTGTCAATGGAAACTCAAAGATTGGCATTGAACAGGCTCAGAAGATGATGTTCATTGCAGCTCATGCGAAGCATGAAAAATGGGATTTACCAGACGAGGAAGAAAAAGACAGGGAGCTCTTCCGCTGTGAGGATGATATGCTGAACGGAGTCTTTGACGATGCACCATCAGTGTAATGTTTTTATTTTCTTTGCAATAACTTGTAGAGTTGTGGAACTTTAGAATTAATTGAATCTTTCACTGTGTTGTTATCTTTCCATCTTTACCTAGATGAAGAAGTGAGTGGTATTGTTGAGCAAACATGATAGCTACATGATTTTATGGAATCATTAGTCACTTCCCCTTCTCATGATTGATCTGTTGGGTTTGTAAAAGGTGGATAAACTTGCTCCTCGCTTGGTCCATTCATATTTTCTTCCCCATGACGTTTCACATTGATTGCTTTTCTATTGTAGTAGTTGTTTTTTAGCTGGCGCCTGAACTTATTTGGAGATAGTCTTGTGTTGACTCTTACTTAAGATTTATCTTTTGGTCTGCTGTAGAAATATGAAGCATCAATGTCAAAGAAGCTAGCGCTGATTTATTTTCGTCTGACATCAAGCTTTTCATTAGTAAGTATTTGCTGCATGCATGTAATTTCTGCTTTGATCTGAAAGTGTACATGCAGTAATTGTATGTTTGTTCAGCTGTTGGGTGTAGGGGTAAAGTTATATGGTCACTGCTGGAAACCATAAGGGTCACTGTTGGCTTAGTGGTTTTCTAATTACTCTGAAACTATGTGTAGTTGTTGTCAAGATTTGAGGTCATTAGCTCTTCTTTTCCACTCTGTGTATAATCATCAGAAGATATACAAAGATTTGTTCTCTTAAAGCAAAAAAATTCTTGCCAAAAAGTGTGAATAGAGCAACCACTTTTATTAGGAGCATTTCGTATAATAGTAGTCAAGCCCCACTGGAAATGTTCTACTCATAACTTCTCCACTGACTTAAATGTTTTTACAACATTTAGGTCCCTAAACTGAAGGCTTCTGAGAGTAGTCAGTTTTGATGGATGAAACAGCATCTATGGGGCGAAAAAATTGCCGGTTTAGTCTTAATACAAGTTGATCCCAATTGCTAAATATTTGTATGTAAAATGCCATCTGAAGTGTTTCTCCAGAAAGTGAATTTCAAGTACAGCTATGATGCCTATTTAACAAGGCTGCTAACTACATCTGGAAACCCTTTCGAAATTTTGCGTAACATATGAAATGTTTGCCACTAGCAACAATCACTACTTCACTGTTAATCCTGAAATCTAAACATACTAGTGTCTAGTATCCATACTGCTGGTCAGCAAATGTGATGAGATCAGTATATTCTTCTGCTACGTGAACTTTTGATATAAGGCTGAGTATTTTGCTATGCCATAATCATTTAGGGTTTTTGTGTAGGCTTTTCTAGTTCAGTATTTATTGTTTCCCCTCAACTTCGGGTGTTTTATAAGAGATGTCGACGTTAGTTTGGTCTGATTTCTTTTTATGAAAGGCCTTATATTGAAAGCTGGCAAAAAATTCGAAACTGATAAAGCTTACATGGATTCATGTTGCATAAGTGTGCTTGAAAATATTGTTTAATTTTATGTATCTTTTGTTCTTATGTTCTTTCTCTTGTTGTGTTATGGCATGGGACCTAGCTTATAAGCCATGGGTGAAGGAATTCTGTTGAACTACACTTTTACTAATCATATTAAGTTGCATAGTTTTGTTGGAATATGAAAACAACTTCAGCGAAAGAGATGAACCTTGAATTCCCCATACAGGAAACTGAAAATGCATTTGTAACCATGTATTCTAGGCAGTATGTAGATTTGTGGACATATTTGTTGAAAGAATTTGCTGCTAAATGATGGAGAAATTCTATGCCTTAAAATCTGAAGGTTTCTATCTGCTGCAGGTTAATGGTGGCTTAGGATAGGTGGATGATGAATCAGCCTTGAGTGGCCTGTCCAACTGGGTCAACCTTTAAGGCACTCAGGACTGAATATTTGTTTCTGAAGGAGAACACACCTCATTGATGTAAGTTTTGCTGAATCACTTTGGTCGTCTGCTTCTGAACACAGTAGAGGCCCGCGATGAAGAGTGGATGTCAATCTCAGTGCTTTTGTTGTGCAGGTCAAAGAAAAGTCGGGGATAAGGGTCCTCCTTTCCAATCACCGCCTTCCCTTTTCTCTTACTCTCTCTAACATCCCTATTCTTTTTTTTTTTTTTATCTATTTGGTTAATATAATTATTGCCAAAGACATGTCCCACCATCTTCGATAACTTGTTTTCTAAACATTACAATTTGTGTGTGATGTGCTTATTCTCATGAGATCCTTTTCCCATAATATTTTTTCAAGCTTGATAGTTGAAGTTCTGTAGAATATCAGCTAGGCTGGCATGGTGTGGCCAAAAGTTAGTCTTGATCCCAGCAGAAGCAAGATGGCTGTCTGATAGAGGGGGGCACGTAAGAATAGAGCGGTGAAAGTGATATATCAACTTACTTGAACTGATTTTTGTAGGTTCTACATTTGAACCTGTTTTTTATTGAATATTACTAACAGGTAGGTGACACCATCAGCATCACTGTTCCTTTCCTTGTTAACTGTAGAAAGATGGTTTCTTTATGCTTCAGCTTCAATCTACTCTATCCCATCATTATGTACCATGCTAAGTGTGTTTATTATCTTCACCAATCTACCCTTTTCACCATGACGCTATTCAATTTTTGGGTCTCTTTTGAAAGTCCAGTTTCATTTCTGTGAAAGGGATGCCAACCCAAGAGGTCGTGTGTTATGTGCATGTGTATGTGTGTGCATGTTGGAATAAATTTCTCTCTCTCTCTCTCTCTCTCTCTCATATTTGGAACCGGAAAGAAAGTCTAGATCGATTAACCTTACCCCAACTTCTGTTTGTATTTGATAGTCAATTTGGTGGAGGCACGTTATCTGTCGGCAAGGCTGACTGCTCACCAACTAGAAAGGAAAGCTTTTCACTCATATGTTATGGTATCATTGTTTACTCCATTCATATTCTTGTTAAAGAGAGTAAAGTATAATCATTGGTATAGGACATAACTTTTTTTTTCTTGCCTTCTCTCTGAGAATCTTCACACTTTCAATGCCTACTACCATGATTAAACTTCCTTTTATCATATCATACACCTTTTTTTGTTTCCACTTTGTACAGGTCTTGATTGTTTATTGGATCCAAAGACCGTCCATGTTAGATACGTGGAACATGATGATATTGAAATTTGAATTGGCATTATTCGTTCCTCATGGCCCTTCTATCGCATTGTTTCATCCCATTTTTGCTGTGGCTGGCTTGCTATTATGAGGTAACAAGAAAATTTGTGTTATTGCTTTATGATAAGCCTCTGTGCATCAGGTACCTACAGATTACCGTATCAAATTCAATAATGACTGATAAAGCAGCAATAGGAAAAGAAAGCAATTGATTAGAACCATTATATGAGATGCAACATTGTTTTTTCCCCTCCTGCTCTTTTGAAGTTAGCTTAATCCTTTTACAGTGATGCATGATTGGTTTGAATAGTGCCTAATCTTCCTGCACCGGCCATGACTTGAAAAATCTTCTGGTTGGTAGTTAATCCAATCTTCTGGTTGGTAGTTGATTGAATAGTTAGTTGGTTACAGGTTCTATATATGGCCTGCTTTTATTGCTAGTATAGATTAGGGTTGTTCTAATATAAACAGAAGAAACTTTTATAGAGGTTAATCTGAGTCCATGTTTCTTTTGCCGAAGACTCTAGTGCTACCCTTCTTTAGTACTTTGTGTAGTTCATGATTCTTATTAGGTTAAAACATAGCTCTCGTTGGTAGGTCCATACGGCAAGTAATTATCTCCAGTAAGAATGATGATCTTATTGAACCTCTCCTCTAATTATAATTTGTTCTTTTTTTGTTTTTGGCATTTTTCAACTTCCATCATTCTCCTTCCTTCATCATTGCCCTTTGCCTACGGCTCCAAAGAGGGGCATACATCTTTATATCAATTCAAAAGGACAACTTTGCTGGTGTATTTGAACTATTTGGCTGGCCAGTAGTCCACAATTTGGTTCAGCATTTTGACTTGAAGGGTTTAAAGTGTTAAACAAAAAGCAATTATCAGGGTTGGTTGCTGCCAGGATGAAGGTAATTTTCATGGCTAAGAAGTGATGATTACTTCTCTGCTCTCCCCCCTCTGAAAATCTGTTACCAGCTTTGAACATGAGAATTGCACCGATTTAGGGTTGATGGTGTATGGTTTCTGGAGATGTGGTTTAAGATGCTGGGGAGAAAAGAACGATTTTTACCCAGCAATCAAGGGTTAGGTGTAGACAGGACCCATTTCTTTGTTAACATTTTGCTTTAATTATTGCCTTCTCTGCTATCTGCAGACAGTTGGAATTGGGTAAAGTTCTGTATCCAGGGAGGCCACTTTTTTTCTCAATCATAGATTAGGGTTCTTTTCCTGAACTGTAAATAATTCAGCTGAGTTCCTCCCTTTTTCCTCTCACATTTATCTACAGTGTACAACCATAGTTGAGATGAGACCCCGGACCGACGAGCTTCTACTGTAGCACCATCACAGTATCGCTATAATCCAATCCGAAGGTGTTGGGTTCGAGTCTCGTGAACTCCCTGCCGACAGGTAAGATGAGCTCAAATGTTCGCATTGACTGTTGCAGGTGCCAATCTTAGACAACTACAGATTTGTTCACTGGAGAAGGAAGAGCCTGGAAGGTGAGGTAAATCTTTTTTTCAAATAAATGATCATGTTCTGTTGATGTTAGGAATTTCACGTACCAATGCTTACCCATATGGTACAAAATCAGACAGTAAATTGGGAAAAGGTAGTTGATTCATTAGGAAAAAGCTTTGTTTGAGCCTTACAGAATGATGATGTGGCGGGCAGAAATTCTGTAGCCAACCATCATTGCAGTTTTGCTAATTCCGGAGGCTTTCTTTTTTCTTCGGTGTCCTCAACCTTATTGTGTAAAGGACTCACATTTGTGAAGTTTTGAGTATGGTTTTTTCGTCCAAGATAAGGAAAAAGAGTTTCAATCGAAGAACAATTAAAAAATTTCACGTGAAGAGATGCTTAAACTTGGTTTGATGACTTTTATCCTTAAAAATAGTACGGTAAATATCACATTTGGTATTACTAAATCGTGTCATGTTTAATCATTAGAAAAATTTAATATTATTTGTGTCACTCGAATTACTGAAACATATCACATTTAGTCACTCTCCCGATTTTCGTCCAATTCCGTTTCAGTAATTCGAGTGACTAAATGTGACATGTTTCAGTAATTCGAGTGACCGGAGTTGGACGGAGGCCAACGAGAGAGTGACTAAATGTGACCTGTTTCAGTAATTCGAGTGATAAAAAATGATACTAAATTTTTCTAGTGACTAAACATGACACGATTTATTAATCTCAATGACCAAATGTGGCATTTACCCGAAATAACAGTTAGGCCCAACAATTATCATTATGCAACTATGCAAGAAACATTCTTACTCCTAACTCTACTCGTGTCATTTGTCTATGAATTGAGAAAGGTGTTATATGATGTGGCCGTGGTTTTTTTAATCAAATTTGCGTAGGAATTAGATCGATGATCATTGTAGTAATGTAACTTTTGCGCTTATTTGATAAAGTGGTTTTAGTTATGAATTTTTTCTTGACATTTATAATGCAACTGTTGGGCAAATTTAAAAAACGTTTGAAATTCAAATTCATCATTTCTCGCCAAATTTCCCAAATTTCATTGAGTGCTCCCTTAAAATAACTCCCAGGTTTCTTGAGTAATTCTAGAGCCCTAATATGCAAAACGCTTAGTAGAATTTCTGTCGCCATGATTTGTAATTTGGTGGCGGAATAAGATTCACTATTGTCATAATTATTGTCATCACATCAAAATGGGACAAAAAGGAAGTGGGAAAAGGATGAAAGAAAACGACCGTCTCAACATACAAAAGTAGCTGGAATCGTAGAGTGGTAGTTCATACTTCAAACTAAAGGTTGGTTTGGTTTTGGTGATAGTTAAATCGATGTATTGTCATCAATGCATGTATAATCATATACATGTATATAAGAAAATTGGTGTATTGTAGTTTACATCGTTTGGTTTCTGTACTAGTTATTATAGTATTTAAATAAATTATATCACTTTTGGGATGAAATGTCACTAAAGGTTGGTTTGGTTTTGGTGATAGTTAAATCGATGTACTGTCATCAATGCATGTATAATAATATGCATGTATAATAATAAATTATAGTATTTGTTTGCGCAGAAAATAAAATAAAAACGATACATTGTGGACATTGCATGCATTATAACTATCAAAACCAAACTATCACCAAAAAGCAAACTAAGAGTCAATTGGCTGTAGCTAAACAACAAATAATACAGCAGTGGTAAATCATGTATCTTTATACAAAAGAAAGAAATTTTAGGCATAACTTACCTGTACCACACTATTCATATACCTAGACTTCTTACTTCTTATTTGGACCGGGAAAAAACCCGTGTGAGAACACTATTATGTAATATATTTCAGGCCATCTCTCTCGCATTAAGAATCGTTCCCCTCTGCACAGGCAGCTGCCTCCATCATGCCATTGCGTATTTGGTCACCAATGTCCCGAACGTGACCAGGGCCGTGGGGGATGAACACGGTGGTGTTCTTGGACGAGTTGCCGAGGTCCTTGATCGTGTCAAAGTACTGAGTCACCATGATCAGGTCCATGACTTCCTTGGCGCTAGTGCCGGTCACCTTGTGCGAAAAGTTCAGTATGTTCTCCCTCAGTCCATCGGTGATCGCCTGACGCTGCTTGGCTACTCCTACTCCGCCAAGGTACTTCGCCTCGGCTTCAGCTTCTGCCTTCTTGACCAAAAGAATCTTCTCTGCTTCCCCTTTGTACACGCTTGCAAGTTGAAGCCTTTGAGCTGAAAACAGAAACAAATACCAAGTCTGTTCATGTTGCACTTTCTTCTTTTTTTCTGGGGTAAACACCATAACGAGCTAGGAGATTGCAGCACTCTTGTAAGCATCAGGTTCAATGCTTGGAAGGTAAAAGTATTTTGTAGACACGAAGAGATGCCGAGCAACTTGCTTTGCTAATCAATAATCTATATGCCCTCATTCTAACCATTTTGTTCGGTATTTAGCACGAAACACTGCAGGCATGAAGGACTCGAAGTAGGGGTAAGAAACATATATGATGATTACCTGCATTGATCTCGTTCATGGCTTTCCGCACAGAGGGATCAGGTATAATGTCGACCATCAGCATATGCTCAATGTTATACCCACAAGCACTCATCACCTGATTTACCATTCCGACAAAACGAATCACGAATCACGAGGTGTAGTAGAGGTTACAGAAACAAGAACATAGTGACTCCACTGAAAAAATTTGAAAACTTGGGGCATTAGACTAGGTTAAAATGGATCTCTTCAAGTTCAAGAGGCTGCAAGCTATCCATAATGGATATGTATGCATACACAATGAGCCGGCCAAGAACTAATTAGCTAGTACTTAGCAAGTTTATGCAATTTAGATCAGGACAATAATCCGAAGAAGACAGAGATATGCTATGTCAAACCATTCATTACCTTCTCCAATTCCTCCAGAACTGATTTAGCAACCTCTCCTTTCTGTTCAAAGAGATCATCCAACGGCATTCTCGGGACTAGAGCTCGAACCACTGAATTTAGAGAAGAGAAAGGAGATCATCCATCACCATCAGCACAGAAAATTGCAGTATATAGCTACAGGAAGTGTCTCTCTATCGAACCAACGTGATCCATACCATCAAACACATAAGCCTGAATCTGCTCTTGAGGATTCGCTAGCTCGTAGAAAGCGTCATCAGCGTTTTCCCTGACGATTCGGTATTGAATCGAGCAAACCAATTGCACAAACACGTTATCCTGCACCACCAATCAGAGTTCATGACAAAAAAAAAATTCCACATAAAAAACCCTAAAACGCGATGATAGTCGTTTCAAATCCTAACAACAAGAACTCTCCAAATTGAAGTTTCACAGCTCGTTCGTACTCTATCCTAAGCCCAAGAATCACTACTCATCGTTCGGCATGAAAGTAACGCAAAGATCAGAGTTATACATGGCGGAACCTTGGTTTTGGTTTCGATGCGAACGTCGAGCGACTTGATCCTGGTGGAGAGAATTCCGGCGAGGCACTGGCCGGCGAAGGGGTTGAAGAAGTGAAGCCCTGGGTCGGCCAATCGCTCGAAGCGGCCCCATCGCTCCACCACGCCGATGCTGGCCTGGTCCACGCAGCCGCAGAGGAGGCAGTACGGATGGCAATGGGTCGGGTTGGGTCGGGTTTTGCCAAATCCAAACCCATGGGTTTATCCGTGGAAAAAACCTGGGGTAAAACCCACTGGGTTTGAAAAACTCAAACCCAACCCAACCCGCTGGGTATCCACGGGTTCATGGGTACCCACGGGTTTTTGTCGTAAAAAATTACAATAACAAGTTCCTATCAAAATTAAAACTAAAGATCAATGTCTCAATACAAATTATTCATATATAAAACACCATTCTAGAAATTCAAGCAAATCACAAATTAACTATACAAATTGTTCAACACCAATCTAGAAAACTCAAGAAAATTGAAGCAAATCATAAATTATCCATAAATAACATGATTAATTGAAAACTTCTTCCTTTCAATTAAGTTTCTTCACTCTCCACTCGATAACATCAACTTCGTTCTACACAATTAGAAAGTAAAATTAGACATGTCTCCACAAACATAAATAAGATTAGTTGTTTAGAATATTAAATATACCGAGAAAATTAATTATATGGGTGTGGGCGGGTACCCATGGATCGGGTTTACCTAAACCCAAACCCAACCCAACCCGATGAATAGTGAACAGATTTAAACCCAAACCCGACTCAAAACCCGTCAACACGAATTTTACCCACGTTGACCGAGTTGAGTCGGGTGGGTATCCGTTGGTTCGGATTTTGTTGCCATCCCTAAGTACGCGTTCCCCATTCTGATGCAAAGAAAATCCCGGTCGAGAAATCTTGATCGCGGTATCGCGAATTGGGAAGGCCATGACGACGAGTCCGTTGGAACTTAGAACTTAGAACCAACGTAACAGCAACCACCCAACCCACCGCCCTTGACAAAACGAGAGGCCGGGCCTTTTCTTTTAGCCCGCTATCTCTTATGACCCATTGTGGCCGCGATTATTTGAAGGATGGGCCTGAAATTATCTTAAAGATGAGCCCACCCTAAAATGAGAAAAAGAATAAGCCTGAACAGGGATAGCTAAATAATACTCCGTTTAATACACATATATACATTGGCTTAATTGCAAGTTTGGTCACTCGAATTGCTATAAAATTTCACGTTTGCCACTCGAATTAATTTATTCCATTTATAGTCACTCGAATTAGTTGAACAGTCCAAGTTCGGTCACTCTCCGTTAACCTCCGTTAGACTCCGTTAATGACGACCGTTAAGTGATGACGTGGCTAACAGAAAGACAAAGTCAGCATATTTTAACATTAAAAAAAGATGACCCGACCCGCCAGCTCAGCCTTACCCGCCCTGTCAACCATTTTTTGCCCAACCCGCGAACCAACCGATTCAACGGCCATCCACCCGTCGCTGTCGCCTCCTCATCTTTCATTCATCAGCCATCCACCTGCCGCCCTCGCCCTATTCTTGATACATCTCCTCTCTCGCTCTTTTCTTCTTCTCTGCCTTAAATTTGCGAGCAAGAGTATCGATCGATCAGGAAGAAGAATTAGATGCATTGAATCAATCATTCAATCGACGCAACTACTCTCTCCCTCGTCTTCTACTTACTCACTCAGATCCGGCGAAGAGTGATATCAGAAATGGCATAAACGTTCAGCGACGACGAGACTGCTCCTTTCTTCGGCTTCCTCGGAGCCGCATTCGTCCTCGTCTTCTCCTATAATTTTTGAACCTTTTTATTTCCGATTTCCGATTCAGTTACTGTAGATCTATGAGGATTAATCTTGGATCTGCGGTTGCGCTCGTGTAATTTGTTGTTGCAGGCATGGGAGCTGCATATGGCACGGCGGAGAGCGGGGTTGTAGTGGCGTCGATGGGGGTGATGAGGCCCGAGCTGGTAATGAAATCCTTGTTCCAGTGGTTATGGCTGGTGTCGAGCAGGAAGCAGAAATGGGTCGAATCCACCGACCCAATGAACCCTTGCATATCTTCGAACGCGCGAATCGCTTGGCGGGTGAATCCGGCGGCGATCAGCCGCCGAATGAGGGCGGAGAAAGTGGTGAAATTGGGCTGGGAATCTGAATCCTCGTCGTTTTGCTGCCCCATCTGATGATTAGCTGCCAACAAACGTCGAATTGGTGAACCTTCGCGAGGATATCGATCATGAGGTTGTAAGCGGCGGAGGTGGCCGGAGAAGAAGGGAGGGAGAGAGAGTAGTGGAAGAGGGATAGGGCGATCTTGGAGCTGTGGCGGAGACGGATTAGGGTCTGGTGGAGGAGGGAAGGCGTGAGCGAGATTCCGTTGAGCTGGAGGCAGGATTCCATGGCGTGGAAAGGGTTGTGGTGGTGGAGGAGCATCTGCGAGAGTAGTTCGGCGTCGGCAGATGGTTCAAGTGTGGGGAGCTCGGAGGTGACTGCGGATGCGGAGAGGTTGCGACGGCGAAGGAGTAAGGTAGTGGTGGCGAGGGCTCGATCTCTGTTTATTTTTCAGGGGTTTGTGTCTCGGGTTTGGGTTTGGGTCAATTAATTGGGTTGGTTCGCGGTTTGGGTAAGAAGGGCTGACATGGCGGGTAAATATGACGTGGCGGGTCGGGTCATCATTTTTTAGTGTTAAATTATGCTGACTGTGATTTTCTGTTAGCCACGTCATCACTTAACGGTCGTCATTAATGGAGTCTAACGAAAGTTAACGGAGAGTGACCGAACTTGGACTATTCAACTAATTCGAGTGAATATAAATGGAATAAATTAGTTCGAGTGGCAAACATGAAATTTTATAGCAATTCGAGTGACCAAACTTGCAATTAAGCCTATATACATTCTTATGTATTTTATCAGTTTAAAAATTTCGTATCCGTATTATTGTCAAACTGTTTCATTTTTTCTTGTTCATTTGATGGCTCCCGTACTAAACACGTATAAAACCCGTATAACATAATATCTTTATTTAATGAATTAAATTTTTTAATTTAATATTATTAATATATTAATTCATTTTTAATATAATTAATTTTATATATTTATGACTATTAACGTACTATTAAACGTAACATTACCTTAGAGATGAAGTAAAATTTCCGTATGTATTTTATACGTAACTTTCTCATACCGTATTTTACTAACTATGCATAATAGGGTGGAAGTTTGGGTTGCGGGTTGTGGATAAACCGTAAATTGTACTAACCCGCAGCCATTGTGGGTAACCATATCCACAAGTTGTGGGTAGTGGATTGCGTGGGGTAGTAAAATAATAATTTTTGCAGTTAGTGGTTACCCCCTACCCACTGCGGTTAACCCAAAAAATACAAAATAACCACACTAATTATATTTATTTAGTAATAATACTTTATAATATAATAGTATCTGATTAGTGGGAGGCTAAAAATTAAAGTACCACCAAAATCAAATACGCCCCTAAGCATTTTTATGTGATAATTTGTTTTTAGTTTATAGAACACTATAATCGAGAGAGTGGAGAATAATCAATTCATCAAAAGTGGGCACCTTTAGTAATTTTTATCTGTATGTTTACTTGTCATATTCCACCCCTAGTCGGTGAAATATGAAATCACAGCTCCCTGACACAAAAGTAGAATACCAAACTCGAAAAGAAAAGTATCCACATTGAGTAAGATCGATATACAAAATTGTGTCTCCACGAACAACACAATTGTATATCACTATAGTCGAGCTACAAAATACAAATACGTTGGTGGCGGCCTCAACTCCATGCTCGTAAAAATGGATTTTTGAGGGTAACCACACCCGACCCACACCAATCTGCAGTGGGTAGTGGTTACTCACTAACCATTATGGTGCGGGGTGTGAGTAGTATTATTGTAAAATTGTGAGTGATGGTACCACAAAATGTGGGGCAGGTAACCACAACCGCCTCAATTTACACCCCTAGGTACATCCATTGGTAATGTTACCCAAATCCAAGTAAACCTATGGGATGCTATGGAAGAAGTTTATTTGAGTTTGAGGTTTTGTAGATGAGTATGAGTATGAGTATGAGTATTGCTTCGATATTGTAAACATGTATGTGTTGGATTAGATCAAAAACGGTAAAACGTACGGGAGAGTTAACCGGAAAAGTGAACGATAGGGTGATTACGTTGAAGCATTGTTTAACTAAACATATAAAATTGGATTTATTTATAAAATTATGGTATAAAATTGGATTTATTTATAAAATTATGGTTTAACTACATATACAAAATTGGACCTATTTGTAAAAACTTAGTTTAAGTATCAATATGTAATTCACGAAATTCTTAGGTACTAAAATGTAAATTTCCATCGATATCTTTGAGGACTTAATTCTTAGGTATCAAATTCTAATTTGCATTTGTGAATGGGTACAAACTCCAAATTCACAGATTAAAAAACTCTACCCAAATAAGTGCATATGGATATAAACCCATCAAGCTCTACTCATTTATCTTGTATTTGTATTTCATATTTAATATAATTGGGTTGGATAAGAAAACACTAGTGGGTTTTGACAAAATTATCATCCCTAATTCTGATTTATCCTATACAGGACAGGCCGAAGGCTCAATATTTGGCTCATGACATCTAATCATATTTTCATGAAGTGGCAAATGAATTAGATTTATACTATTAGGGGGATTGAACCTAAGAAACAAACCATTAACTTGGCACAAGCTGATACAAAGAATTGGATATGTATTGAATACACCTATGGTAAAAGAAATTTTTGCAATATTGTTGTTATGGAGGGGTAGTTGGTCCATACAGAAATTGTCCCCTTCAATGGACACAAATGCCAGTGAAGCAGAATCTTCCCCCACGCCCATAACTTGTTTTTATATATATCTCAACGAGCAACAAACAAGAGGCACTAAAATCTCTCACCCATTCGGCCTTGCCTTTATCCCCTCCACGTTCCATCCTCCATCTTCCCTATGCCTTCCTTTCTGCATCAATCTCAACATTGGTCCTTCACCCATTCGGATTAGATCGTTCTACCATGACCCACAATCGTTGGCTACGTAGCATATTTAGTGTATATCCAACGATCGTGAATCATGAAACGCGTAATCCAAAACAACCCATTAACAATTTAGGAATTGTAACCTGATTCACTTGTAGTACTAACTCGAGAAATCAATGTTATGACAGCTGATAATGTCCGAAAGTAAAGCAAGTGAAGACAGATACAAGACTCGAGAGGCCAACATAATATAGCAGCAAGCCATTGGCCCTAACTTGATGTGCTTGGCATGAAGCTTGAGAAATCAACGGCCATAATGTTGAGAGAAGAGACAGACCGAGACTTGGAGTGACCAACATGGTTGGCCAGGCCATTTCTACAACGCTTTCTCAGAACGGTGTCGTTTGACGAACTCAGAGGGACCCTCTTGGCTCTCTACTAGCCGAACAGATCATAGACAATAAGACACAAGAATAAATATAAAAAAAAAACGTAACACCAACTTGATTAGCCGTGTTTTTGGGAAGGGAGCAGCTTGATTTGGATCTAGATCTCTAGTCTCCTTTTGGTTCTCTAAGGGGACAAAAAGCCTTGACTTCTCGTTATGTGTAGCCATCCCAACTTGTTTCCCCTAATTGTTATTTAAGTATATTACAGCTATTTCACCCAAAAAAAAAAAGTATAGTACAGCAAAGACAACAACACATATTTACGTGGTTCGCTAATATAACATGTTTTAGTTAGTCCATGCGTGGGAGGGAGCCAGCTTCACTATACTTGACGAGGAGATGACAGAATAGTATGAGAAGTATACATAGTTCTACTTCTCAAGTCATACCAACAAGTTCTTATATAAAATTTTATATATCATTCTCTTAGACGTCCTTTTTTTCCAACGAAGGATTATAATGATTCCCCCTAACGTTTTGTTCATCAAATATCTAGTCTCGCGTATCACGGTAAGGCAATGGTGAAAGATCTCTGTTTGTCGCTTCCCTTGTTAACATCTCAGATTATTAGCGGATGAATGTGGTTCTTTACGTGGTCTCAAATCTTTTGACTGACAAATCCCGTGTTCGTCTGTCCAGATCCTAGCTAGTAACCGTGATCAGTCGTTAATTTACACACAAACTATGGTGCATGGGTGGGTGGGTGATAACTACTAGCTCCATTGTTGTTTAGCCTTCATCTAAGAGATACAACGTTAATAAATTATACACTAAGATCGATCGATCGATCGATATAATAGATTTTCCCTCAACCGCTCGAATTATAGACAATAGCAAGAGCCATGGCCAACTACGTTTTATTGCCACCAGATTCAGTCAGTTTGTACTGCAACTGCACGGCCAACTGAGGAATAGCAGCAACTACTGTATATAGAGATCAGTACTGTCTTGTAAGATCGATGGAAGAACAAGTGAATTAAAAACAAAGATTGCTATCAGTTCTTTAACGTCTTTTGCTCCCCTCTTATTTGGCAAGCATGGGTCGACTACTGATGTCTTTGTACTCCTTGTCCCTTCTCTGCTTCTGCTATATGGTGCAATGGACCATTTCTCCCATCGACTTGAATATACGACAGTGATGAGTGATTTCGTCCTCCCTGTGTCCAAATCCACTCCCCCCATCCACCCACTGACGTTACGCCTCCATGTGATTGGGATATACATACACAATATATTTGTCTTGTGGCCAATCTTAGATTTAGATTACGTTCCAGGCGAATCTTAGATTTAGATTACATTACACGGTGAGTTATTGGGAAAGATCCAATCGTGAATCATATACCACAACACTAATACGTCTTTTCAAACGAAAGTCACTCATAAGGGCTTGAAGTTCGCACAGAAGGCTGCCCGCCATACCATGTGCTTGAAGACAACTGTTAATATTGGGAGTCGTTGAGATTCGAACACACGACCACTTGGTCAAACCAGCTCTGATACCATGTCAAGAACCAATTTATCCCAATAATTTGAGTTGTTAGGAAAGGTCCAATCGTGTATTTTGGTAAGCAAATTGGGAAGATTGGTTGTATATGGAATTTAATTAATAGCTTAATTACTAAAAACAACCATATGATTTGTTGTGATCATTAGCTGTGCATAACATTAACATGGAAGTTGGAAGTAGTGGTATGTACAATAGGTTGCAGAATGATGTGTATTTTCAACGAAATTAGCGATTTGAGAAGAGAATTAAGGAAGAATTGATAGAAATTCGGGGAGATTAGAACACATATTAAGGTTTACTGAGAACACAATTGAGAGTATTAGGTTTTGTAATTAAGGATAGTTTTTTTATTTATTTTTAGCGGGTAATAACAATAATAATAGAGTATAAGGTGTTTTAAAAATTACAGGAAAGAGGAACGGATATAAGAGCAAAGATAGATATAAAATACACAAGAGAATATGAGAGAAGTGTTCTTCACTTCTTCTTATTCATCATATTCCTTTGTGCAATGCAATGGGGGCTCTATTTATTGGTACACATGCACAATCCTTACAATCTCTTCTATCAATGCACAAGAATGTGAGATAATAATCAGAAAGAGAATTCATTTTCAAGATCAATGTAGCGGTAAATATCTTATAATGTAGCATCCAATATATAATACAAGATAGCATCTGATGTAGAATATCCAAACAAGAAATCCCACAGAAAAGGTCCGACACTAAGTCATCACAGTCCAACAACCACAAGGAAGCCCATCGCCGAACAGGAATCAACTCAGAACCTGCAGCACAAATACACCCAAATAGATCTGCACGCCTAATAGACCTGCTGAAGAAAGATCTGAAGCCAAGCAACAACATTATTGCGATCGCCTTTACCCTTGACAGCGATCCACCTTGTTGTAAAATATGTATACTTTAAGTACTGTATAGGTAGTTTGTATTTCATATATATATGGGGTTATGTAAAGGATAATGTAAGTTTTCTTTTCCAATTAATGAAAATCTGCTTGAAGGCTTCTCTAAACGACATGGTATCAGAGGGTGCATTCCACCTTTCTTGTTTTCTTTGACTATTCAGTCATTTTCTTTCTGTTTCTCGAGGATTAAAGGAGAAGTTAACACATTCGTTCTTTGTGGCCAATGGAGATCTCTCTGCTCAACAGCTTGTGACGGTGCTACTCTCTGGATCCAACTACCATAGCTGGACGCGATCAATGCGAATGGGATTACATGCAAGAAACAAGCTCCCATTGATTCTGGCTCACTGGTCCCATCGCCAAATGATCCTCTCTGGAGTGCTTGGGATCAGGCCAATGTTCTAGTGCTCGGATGGATTCAGCGGTCAGTTACACCTGAGATTGCACAGAGTATTTTGTGGTTCAACACACCTGTGGAAGCCTGGGAAGATCTTCGAGAGCGTTTCAGTGAAGGCAATGAGATCCAAATTTCGGATATCTATGATCAGATTGCTGCGCTCAAACAAGGTTTGATGTCTATCCGTGCTTATTTTACCAAGTTTCGAGTGTTATGGGAAGAATTCTTGATTCTCAGGCCTCTGTGTGCACCTGCAACCTTAAGTGTGCTTGTTCTGCTTCGTCGATTCCACGTGAGTATGTGTGTAGGGATCAGGTTATTAGATTTCTGAAAGGGCTGAATGAGAGTTTTGGTCACATCAAGTCTCAGCTATTGTTGAATGATCCACTGCCTTCTATTAATAAGGTCTTCTCTAGCCTAGCTCAGCATGAACGGCAGTTTGGTATTTCTTCGTCAATCCCTACTGCTCTTGCTGCTCATGGAACTTCAAAGGGACAACATTCTGGTCAGGGCAAGGGGCAGGGGTCTTTTGCTCATGGTCCTGGTGGGGGTAAGAAGCGGCCTTACTGCACTCATTGCGAAGGTTACGGGCACACAGTGGATCGTTGCTACAAGCTTCATGGATATCCTCCTGGATATAAACATCGTCAGGTCAATGCTGCTATAGCAGACTTTGAGTCTCCTACTGAATCAGACACAGTCTCAGCAAGTGCAGCGCTCTTCTGCTACTCCTGTAGCCAATCTGGTCACTTCGGCTAGACAAATTAATTCCACACCAGAAGTTCCTCTTCCTACATCAGCTGATTCTGGAGTTGTCCCTCAGACTGCTGCTTCTGGCATAGTCCCTCAGCCTGCTGCTTCTGGATATATTCCTCAACATGTTGGAATCAACATCGTTTCCACAGAAGACACTGGTACTATTCTATCCTCTATTAATTCAGCTTTAACTTCTATGGATTGAATAGTAGATAGTGGTGATACTGATCATGTAGTCTCTGTTTTGCATCTATTTCAAACATATAAGACCATAAACAACATGTATGTTTCTTTACCAAATGGTGTAAAAGTTCAAGTTACACATATAGGAAACATTGAGATCACCCCTAAGCTTACTTTATATGATGTTCTATATATTCATGCTTTTACATTTAATCTCATATCAGTTTCTAAACTAGACCAGTCATCAAATTGTTCATTACAATTTACTGCCGATTCTTGCTTAATTCAGGATCTTTCATCCCACGAAACGGTTGGTACAGCTAAGCAAGAATCCGGCCTATATCATCTCAACATGACTTTTCCTAGGTCACAACCATCTTCCTGTAATGTTTGTTTCAGTATTGCTTTTGTTCCATTCGACATTTGGCACTATAGGCTTGGCCATACTGCCATTCCTTTATCCCATATATTAGACAAGGATGTTAAACGTTCTGTTAGTAGTACCAAAACTCCTTGTACTGTTTTTCCTTTAGCAAAAAAAAAAAAGCGTCTTCCCTTTCCTTCTAGTACATCTCATGCTCTTATTCCGTTTGAATTACTTCATATAGATATATGGGGTCCATATCAGATTCCTATTGTTAATGGTTTTAGATATTTCATTACTTGTGTTGATGATTTCTCAAGACACACTTGGGTTTATCTAATGAAAACAAAGGGTGAAGCTAGGCAAATTTTGTTAGATATGCCGGCTTTCGTTAATACTCAATTTTCATAAAAAATAAGAACAATTAGAACAGATAATGGCCAAGAATTTAATATTCCATCTTTCTATAGTACGTTTGGTATTATTCATCAAACGACTTGTGTAGCTTCCTCTCAACAAAATGGTCGTGTTGAGAGGAAACACCAACATATATTGGATGTTGCTCGTGTTCTTATGTTTCAAGCCTCTTTACCAATCTCATTCTGGGGACTTGCCATTCTACATTCTGTCTTCTTGATTAATAGAATGCCATCTCCACTTTTACAGAATCTATCCCCTTATGAATTACTTTTCCAAACTAAACCAGCATATAGAGAATTCAAGGTTTTTGGTTGTCTGGTGTTTGCTTCAACATTGCAGCATAACAGACCAAAATTTGCTCCTAGAGCTGACCCTTGTGTTTTCTTGGGATTTCAAAACACTATCAAAGGGTATAGACTTTATAACCTAGTCTCTCACAATATTTTTTACTCAAGAGATACTGTTTTTCATGAGCATGTTTTTCCTTTTGCTAATTCTACATCCACAAGTGAATTTGATTTCTGTTTTCCTTGTATTCAAGTTCAGGAAACAGTAGTACACCATAGTTCTTCTAACTCACAGTCTCCAGTTGACTATATTCCTTCTTTGCCTCATTCTGAGAGACACTTAGATTCCTCTTTACCTCCACCTGAGGAACCTCTATATCTGGTTGACATCATTCAAGCAGTAGAACCACCACCATATGCGAGGCCTCCTCGTGTCAATGTGCGTCCTAAAAAGCTAGATGATTACATATGTGCTGTAGACTGTGATAGTGTTTCATTTCCTTTATCTAAGGTCATGACTTTTGATAATTTAAGTTCAGAATACAAGAAATACATTCTGGCCAGTTCTACTATTTTAGAACCTAGATCCTACAAAGAAGCCATTAAGGATCCTAGGTGGTCAGAAGCTTGTAACTCTGAATTAGCCTCTTTAGATAAAACTAACACATGGACTATTGTGGAATTTCCTATTGGTAAGATTGCCATAGGAAACATGTGGGTTTTCAAAGTTAAATTTATTTCCAATGGTGACATAGAAAGGTTTAAATCTCATATAGTAGCAAAGGGGTACACTCAAACTCCTGGCCTAGACTATTTAGAAACCTTTGCCCCAATTGTTAAACACACCACTGTTCGACTTGTTTTGTCATTAGCTGCCATTAACAACTGGCACTTGCATCAACTTGATGTTAATACAGCATTTCTTCATGGAGACCTTGATGAAGAGGTCTACATGAAGATCCCTCCAGGTCTGGTAGTACCTCCTGGGTTTAAAAATCCTGTATGTCGTCTTAACAAGTCAATTTATGGGGTTAAAACAAGCAAGTCGTCAATGCAATATTAAACTGTCCAATTTTTTAACTTCAGCTGGTTACAAACAGTCCAAAGCAGACTACTCTATGTTTGTTCGTAGCCATGATAAGTCTTTTACCATTGCAATTGTGCATGTTGACGATATTATTTTGGCAGGAAATGATCTCAAAGCCATTACTGATCTTAAACAACAACTAGATCAGACTTTCACAATCAAGGATCTTGGAGAGTTAAAATTCTTCATTGGTCTTGAAATTGCTAGGACTGATAAGGGTATTTTGTTATATCAAAGAAAATTTGCATTAGATTTGTTAACCGATTATGGCTTTCTCAGTGCAGAACCATGTGACTCTCCTTCTGTTCCAGGTACCAAGCTATCTGTTACATCTGGTAATGTCCTTTCTGACCCTTCTGTCTATAAGCGATTGGTCGGAAGACTCCTTTATCTGCAATACACGTCCTGAAATAGCTTATTCGGTTCATCAATTAAGTCAGTTTACGCACAGTCCCACTGACCTGCATATGCAAGCTGCTGAACGCGTTCTGTGTTACATCAAAGGCACTGCAAGTCAAGGACTCTTCTTCTCTACTACTTTTGAACTTAAATTGAAAGCCTTTTGTGACAGTGATTGGGCTGGTTGTCCAGACACACGTAGGTCTACAACAGGATTTTGTGTACTGTCAGGGAATTCATTGATTAGTTGGCGATCAAAGAAACAGAAAACTGTTTCTCGTTCTTCAGCTGAAGCTGAATATAGAGAGATGGCAAGTTTAACCTGTGAAATAATGTGGCTCAGATTTGTTCTGAATGATTTGCAGATTTGTTTCTCTTCTCCTACTCCCATATATTGCGACAGTATGTCTGCTATCAAACTTGTTGATAATCCAGTCAATCATGAACATACAAAACATATAGAAATTGACTGTCATGTTATTAGGGATAGAATCCTAGATGGAGTGATTAAAGTGTTACATGTTTCTTCTGCTAACCAACTTGCAGACATGTTTACAAAGTCGCTTCCAGTTCATGTTTTTCATCAGTTGCAGGCCAAGCTGGGTCGTCTTGATATATATGCACCATCTTGCGGGGGGAGTTGTCCAAGGAGGAAACGACGAGGACTTAGATGTAGATATTACTTAGTTCATAGGTGATGTTGTAAAATATGTTTACTTTAAGTATTGTATTGTATAGGTAGTTTGTATTATATAAGGATAATGTAACTTTTCTTTTCCAATTAATGAAAATCTGCCTGAAGGCTTCTCTAAACGACACACCTTGTAATATTCTTCACCACTATTTATAAGTACCATGTCCCAAAGCCCGGTGAATTCAAATTCTATGTAGTGTTTTCTTACTCAAAATATGCGGTACCCAAAATTTACCTTGAGTACTATAGTGACAAGTCCATAATAGGATTTTACTTCTTTTCTTTACACTATGTAATTACGATCAACTGAAATCAATAATCACAAAAATAAGATAGAGACGAGAAAGTATACATTCATTTTTCCATTATATATATAGTTGTATTATCTACGTAGCTTTCGGATCAAAACTTGTTATCGATGACCCAACTCATTCCTTTAATTCTCATTTCAAGTGAACTGTGTAGGCATGACAAATAATGGACGGGTTAGACACCTAACATAAACAATTCCACGACCAAACAACAAAAGCAAAACTGACCCCAAAATAAAATAAAAAAACAAAGCAAAGCTGCTATGCTAGTAGGCAGTAGCACATTCCTAGTCAAGTTGACAGAAACTGCAGCTGTAATTAAGCATATCTCCCCTTCCTGATTAACTAAATTAGTGTCGGGTATTGATGCTCTCAAGTCTCAAGTCTCTAGACACAACTCCGATTAATTAGGGAAGACACGCATTAATCATAATAATAATGGGCTTTCTAATCATAGGTCCACAGCATAGAAAAGTCATAACTTCAATTCCAAACCACGTTCAAGTGCAACTAGGCCGAGCAATTAATTTTGTTCTCATCTTAATATTGTCTAATTGGCTAGCCAGCCAGCCCCCAATTACCACCCGTACAGTACTGCGCGCACACTGTTTTATTCCATCCAAGTATTAGACTATGAAAAACTATTAATTAAATATGAAACCCAAAAAACAATGGCGAACAGGGGCATATCCTGAATTTTATCTAAAAGGATGCATTAAAATAATTTTTGAACAATTACCCATGATGCGATCTCACGTTTCATTAAAGAAAATTTTATGTTAACATGTTTATTGACAAAAAGTATTAGCAAACTAAACCTAATTGCACAAGCAAATACATCGATAAGAATAATTTTTCTCTTCCGACTATTATTATCGTAGAAAGTTAATGATTTTTCTCTTAATATATGTACCTCTTATCCATTTTGATATCAACCTAGTTAAGAATGCGTGTGTAGTAGTCGACCGATATCAACCTAGTTAAGATGTTATCGATTTCCTATTGTATTTCCAGTTTAAACCGAAACCAAAACCAAAACAAGTAAAATGCCAAATGATTCTACAAACTGCTACCAAAATCAATAAACTTCTTAAATGATTCTAAAACTGCAACCCAAATCAATAAACTTCTTATCGGTTTGGTTTCGGTCAAACCTGAAAAAACCAAAACAAAAGTCACAGCCCACTATAGGTGGGCATATATATACCACATGAGATTAGGACTGGACAACAATGGCTTTGTTGGCTTACTGTCAGCAGTAACGTGGGAGCTTGTCGTTGATTTGTCTCCCCTCGTGTAAAATACTCGTACTGCGGCAGACTGCAGCGCTCTGCTGCTAAAGCTTTTAACCATTGCCGCGCCCGCATCTCTCTATTAGTGTTGCGCATCTAACAACATTACAGCCTAACATCGTGCTACTAAATATCTAATCATTAATTAGATGCTCTGATAATATCATTGTACCACAACGGCATCCCAGAAAGCTTACCTCAACTCGATCACCTTCCTTTACTAATTTTTCATGTCCTTAGATAATTTCTTAGGGAAAAAATAAGGCTTGTCTAGTTGTCGATCGTCACAGCCTTGCATGTCTAATCGATTCGGTCCCGACCATTCTACCGTGCAGCTCAACTGGGGAATCAATAATTTTCTTTGTTGTTCGACGTTGATGTACTATGGGTGGCAGGTTTTATGTTTATCGTAAAGAAATTCGTCACAACAACAAATATCGACGAACACTTGACAAGTCCGTAAGGAGCGATTTAGATATACAAAATAATTCTCCCAAAATAGTCCGTCCCGATAAATCTGATTCAACAAAATCTACCCATTATTTCAATAATTTGCCACTAATGAACCTTTAATAATGGTGGAACTAAAATGCTAATATAGCAGTCAAATTATTATCCCTCAATCATGTGTCAAATCATTTTTGTGATAGAAGTTATTACTTCTTGCTTAATTTATTGAACCCAATCCTAGTTTATAGTATTTACTCAATTATTTAAACTCAGCTTTGATAATAATGAAATTTTATTTTAAACTCACCCATTTGGATTTGGACCTTCCTTGTCACCTTGTCTTCCCCCTATATATTAGCACACCAGAAAAACCCACAACTCAATTCATTCACCATTACAACACTCTCTGCAACACCAAATAATAATATAAAAAAGCTCCCATCTCCAAACAAAACAAAAAAACCACCACCATGGCTTGTAATTGGTCCGCCGAGAACGCCACAAACGCCTTCCTGAAAACCCTGAAAATGGTCAAAGAGCAGGGCCGTCAACGATCCAAAGAGCCGGAATCGGCCGAGTTCATCTCCGCGCTAGCGGCAGGGAACAACTCCCAGCTCATCGTCGTCGCCTCCGCCGCCCCCACCGCCGCCACGTCATCCATGCTCTCCGCCCTGGTGACGGCGGCCCACCAGACGGGCGGCCGGGTGGTCTGCATCCACCGGGCCCAGCACGAGACGGAGCTGGCGAGGCGGGCCCTGGGCCCGCGGTCGCGGCAGGTGGGCTTCGTGACGGGGGAGGCCCACGAGCTGCTGCTTTCGGCCCACGCGGACTTCGTGCTCATCGACTGCCACCTGGACAACCACGAGGGGATCCTGGGGGCCGTCCAGCAGCAGGCTGGGAGTAACCAAAACGGCGCCGTTGTGGTGGGTTACAACGCGCTTGGGAGCGGGTCGTGGGGATCTGCCGCCGGCGGGCGGTGGAGGACCCAGTTGCTGCCGATCGGGGAAGGGCTGCTGGTGACCCGGATGGCGCCGCCGGCGAGGAATAAGAAGAGCCGGTGGGTGGTGAAGGTAGATAAATGTACCGGGGAGGAGCACGTGTTTAGGATCCGATCACCACAAGGGAAGATTGGAGCCTAGAAAGACTGGCGCCATTTATTAATTAGCAAGTTAATTGCTCGTTGACAAAGTTTTGTTGGCCAATGTAAGCTGTAAATACTAGAATATATTATTAAGTATTCGTTAGTCCATGTGGAAATGGGATCTCTGGAAAAAAAAAATCAGTTTGCAAGATTTAAATCTTTTTCGTCCCGTGTGCAAACCACTAGCAACTAGGGTTTTGAAGAACGTAAAAATGTATTGATCACTTGTTCGCAAGGTTGTCAAATCAGTTTTACTCGTCAAACTGTGTGATTTGAAATTTAATGATTTGATCGAGAATTTTTAAGGACTACAATTTTTACTAGGAGAGAATTTTCAAAAAATGAATTATTTATGGATATAAGGGGTTTTGGGAATAACTTTACCTTCCTTTTCAGGAATCCAAGTACATTCCGAAAATATGTCTATGATAAAAATTGTAGTCCTTAAAAAGTTATGCGAAATCAAAAAAAATTTCATGATTTTCGGATTGTGGAGCACAAAGTTATGGTCGTTCAAAGTTTGACGAAATCGAAAAAAGGCTCGTTCGGGGTAGCAAACGATATATTTTCGAGACGAAGGCGGGACCAAAATGCCTACGGCAATTTGCGGCTTGCAAGATCTCGAAAAATTATGCGGAATCAAAAAAAAATTCGCTACGATCGGATAACCGAGCACAAAGTTACGTTTGTTTAAAGTTTCGACGCAGGTCAGGCCTTCACCGCGGCCGTGTACTGCAATCACTGTCTTCGTCGACAGCGGTGATGCAATCACTGTCTTTGTCGACAGCGGTGATGGCCCAAACATGCGTAGATTGAGAATTATTATAACATGTGTATTTTGATAATTTTTTTTAAAAACATGTGTAACTTGAGATTTTTTTCCTCTAAATTCAGCCACACCCAGTTTCACAATAATAAATCATGCTTGCTCTATGATTTGCTTTGATAAGCTATGATGTTGATTATGGTCATTTCTGTCCCTTTACTCTCATAACTTTCAAATACTCACTGCTCACAAGTGTCAGACAACAGACTGTTTCTACAGCCTGGTTGCAGAGCCCATTAATGGACATATCAGTCAATTCCATTGATGATGATGATCATGATGGCATGGCTTAAGAGGGCCTCAGTCACGGTCAGTTAGGCCCAGCTGAAAATACCACTTTGTCAGTTTGGCCAATGGTTGAGGAAGTTCAAAACTTCAAGTCTAACATTATCACTATGTTTGGCAACAAGGGGGGTGCAAGTTCGAGGGGGTACAAGTTGAGGGGTAAATTGTTGGGGGGTGCAACTTAGTGGAGGGGTAAATTGTTGTTTGGATGAAAAAAGTAGGGGGTGCAAATAGAGTAAAAAGTAAGTAATTATATTATTATAAAATAGATTTATCAATTTATAAAATATTATCACAAAATAATAACATGAAAATTCAATATATAATAATAAAAATAATTAATAAAAATAATTTTAATAAAAATAATTATTATATAATAATGCTCAAATATAATTATTTATAACAACAATAATAATCATTGGTCGAGCAACCTCGAAACTCGAAATCCAACTCGTAACTGGTCATCCTAAGGGGGTTCTCGTGCCTAACTTTAAATTGAATATGGTCAAACTTAGTCAAACACGTTCGAATCTGTAAGTTTTAACTACTTATTAAAGTAAATCGAGTTAACTAAACTGTTCCTCTCTATCTTTTCAACAAATGCTTCTTATCTCTAATTTTCAATGCAAATTCGGGTCAACTAAGAGATATCGATTTGACGAGGCGAACATTGACAAACTTGCTCTCTTAGTCAAACGGTCAACCCCAAACAACTTCTACACTAATATAGATATAAGAAAAAATTAATAATATTAATTATTATGTAATTATAATCTAATTAAAAATTCATAATTCCCCTCCTCCTCCTTCCCCCTCCCTTCCTTCCTTTCCTTGCACCCCAATTTGGGGGGTAAGCCGAAACAGTGAATTTACTCTCACGTTTTGCACCCCCCTACTGTTACAAAATAACCAAACGGGGGTAAACACTTTGGAACTTGTGTTTACCCCTCCAAACTTGCACCCCCTTCCATTTGCACCCCTTCCCAAACATAGTGTATGTTTCCGAAGGAAGGGAGGAAATGGAGGGGAGGTGAAAAAAAAATTGGGAGGGGAGATTTGGAAGTGAAGAGAATTGGGAGGAAAATGTTGTTTTATGGAGGAAAGTGGGAAGGAAAGTGTGTATTGAGAAGTGCGAGGAATATTTTATTTTATTGGTTATTTAATAGTAAAATAAAGTAGATGATTTGAATTTTTTTTGTTAATTTATTGTTAAAAATCAAAAGTAAACGTGAAAAGAGCTTAATCTATTTTTTTGTGAAGCTATGTTGCAATTCATGCATTCAAATTAAAAAAAAAACTAACACAATATCATTTTTTAAAAATACATAGTTATTTCCTAAATCCATAATTCCCACGTTAAAATAAGAACAAAATTTTCACAAGAAAACGAAAATGGAAAAAGGGAATTAAATACTCATTTCCATCTCCATTAATAGAGACTAGCTTAAAAGAGAAAAAAATATTGAAAAGTGTGATCAATATGTTATTTTATTAGTAATGTAAGAGTAACTATGTTTAAAATATATTTTGTATTAAAAATTATGTAGAAGTGGATATAATGAAGACCTATTTCTCCATGACTTTGATCATAACCATTTTCATTATTTTTAGCGGAACATGTCTCGTTCATTTTAACTTGATTAATATTTTCCCCATAAAAGTTGGATTACATTTGTTGTACAAGATAACATCCGTTCTATAAATATCACACTCTAATGTTGTTTTACTAGAAACGTACCACACTTTTATGTCTCGCGTAATAATTTTATATATCACGTAAACAACATTATTCGTGATGTAAATCAATGTTGTGTTTGGTTCAGAGGTATGTTCGATATATTTTCACCGCGGTTTCACTATAAAATTTTCTACCGCAAACTTTTTCGATACAACATTCGATAAGCTTTCACAATTTCTAAAAAAAATTTGATAGTTTACATAGGTAAAGAGGTTGGGTTCTTTTTATGGGACGGTAAAGAAATTGGATTTAATTACAACTCATGATTATATTTAGTTATTTACACTTAGCCATAATTATCTTCTAAAAATCCTTCCACCCTTACCTTAAAAAAATAAATAATTGCCAACTTATTTAATCAATTACATAAAAGGGTATTAAACCCCCATAAATTGGATGCAGATGATGGGACAGATGATGGGAGGCTTTCTCTCCCTTTTCTCTCCGAAACCAAGGGTAGGGTTGCACAGTAATTTTTCTTTTCACTCTTTCCCTCCTAACACTTTTCCTTCCTTCCCAAACAGAGGAAAGTTTATTGGTTCCCTCATTTTCCAGCCTAACTTTCCCTTTCCTTTCTTTTCTCTCCTTCTAGAACAGAGTGTAAGGTTCGTTTGCTTGTTGGATTTGAAAATGAGGGTTTTGAGTTTTCAAAACCTTTGGATTTATAATGAATTTGTTGCATTATGGATTTGGAAGAGTACATTGTTTGTGATGTTTATTTTTGTCATAGATTCATGATGGATTTGTTCACATTTTGCCTTCCATTATCAAATGCCAAATGAAATGTGGGATTTGCAAATCTGTGGGGTCCACGGATTTTGATCTAAAAAACGGGTCCAAATCCGTGGGCCCACTGATTTGTGTCCCTTAGCAAATAATGGACTTGTGCCAATTCCATTATGCTTGGAATTTGGGTACCAAATCCATCACCCAAATCCCACAAGCAAACGATACCTAAGATTACTGGTTGTAAAGAACAAAAGGTTGGCATTATGGATTTATGGTGGGTCTAATTTGTGCTTGTTAATAGACATTCTAATTAGGATTGGTAATCAAACCCACAATCGCATACTCAACCATCTCGATTCAATCAATTTGGGAAATTCTCGCATTGGAAATGGGATTAGTATGGTATAACTCGTAAAAGTTTTGATGATGATGATGATAGGGTGTGTATGGTTTTATACTTCATCGTCTTATACACATACTCATATCCGACCCATTAAAAGTAATTTTTAAGTATATAAGGGGTCGTTTGGAAGTTGCGATAGTTTTGTTGAGATTGTCATTATGCATGTATTGTTTACAATGCATCATTTTTTTTAGCAGAAACAATACATGGATTGTTTGTGTGATGTGACAGAAACTATCACTCATTTTGAGTGATTGTTATATCTCAACTTTTAGTTGTGATTGTTGAGATTGTTTTGTCTCAGTTTTTAGCTGATGCGACATACACAATCACACATACCAAATGTTGTATTCTTAAAATGCATCAAATTCGACAATACATGTATAATATTATACATGCATTCTCAACAATACATTTATTTAACAATCGCAACTTCCAAACGACCCCTAAAAAACATAAGATAATATTTTATCCATGACACAAAAGGTAACTAAAAAAAGTGAAATGTAATTTAGATGCACCCAAATCAAAAACTAATTTATTTTCCCATACTCACCATTCACTCTTTCACTTCTTTTTCATTGTTATCAAGATTATGTTAGTTATTTATTGTTTAGTACATATGTGAGTTGCAGACAAATGATTTGAATAGTATTGTAATTTTTCTTATGGATCAATGATGTTTTATGACGGGATATTTTGAACTCATATTATGAATAATGGGTGTAGCTTTGTTGATTTCGCTATTTACTAGCTTTGTTTAGTGCTATAACTTATAAGTGAATCTCTACATGTTCAATTCTAGATATAATAATATTGGATATATGAGATGAGCATTATCCATGGACCATGGGTACTCAAAAATCGCATCTATGGCGATGGAGTTACAAATCCTCCACACGTGGCTATGTGATGGTTGAGGATTTGGGTATTTGAAAATGGGTATCAACAATGACGGAGGCCGGATTTGATAATACATGTGTCCTCTTTTCGAAATATAAATATTTAATTAATAAGTATAATCAAAACTAATCTCTTAGTTACCCGGGACTGGGAGTTGAGGATGCTGTATCCAAATAATTCATTCATAGACAAAAAAATAATAATAATAATAATACAATCATTGTTTTCGTAAACAACCACGACAAGTTTTCACATTCGGGAAGACACACAAATTATATTTGTTGTCTACACATTTAAATAGGTCTCCTTTAATGCATCCCACTAAGCAACCATTAGCTAACTGTTGGCCAATTCGACCTCGAAGTTTTTACTGAATATAACTCAAAATTGAAAATGCTTTTTATACACTTGTCGTTGCAATTGGTAGTCTGATCTGTAAAGTTCTTGTATATTATCGTGTTTAGCCTGCTTCTTTTCGAAATGTCAATTTATAAACAAGTAATGAGTTGTAGTGTAGGGAAAAACATTTTTATACCGTCTATAGGTATTGTGTTCCATTATTAGTATAAACATATACAAGGTAATTTTTTCCTCCCAAAATTTACCATCGGCATCCCTATTTCTAATCCATTTTGTGTTTGTTATCATCAAATGTTCTTATGCCCCAACCCGCGATAATGCCCAATACAGTTATGGCGACTCTGGTTTTGATAGACAATCTACTGTTTGCATAATCGCACTGATGAGCTATTGTGCTTCATCAAGTTATATTCCATGTTGAATGCTACTTATTATCTCTTTAGCTCGCAATCATATGGATTTCTCTCTGGTTCATCATATGCTGAATTCCCTCGAAATTTCACTATCATTTGAAAAAACTACAGATCAACTGGTGATGAAACTAACTACAGATGCCAAAGTTACAAACTTTTCACCATGGTCATTAGGGGTAACCTTCATATTCTACTCATTATGCTAATTACTCGACCGGTTGATAAGGTACAATAATCCTTGCTCCGAATTCCATAAACCTGCCACCATCTCCTTCAAGGCTAGAAGAAACTAGCCTTTCGTACAATTTGAAAAATGAGGTTGACAAGATCTTACTTTCATCCCCTTTAGTTAGAAAGAAAAGAAACAACCCTACAACCCACCTGAACTTAGATGCAGCTACTGAAGTTACCTAATTCCTGAACAACAACATCCATGGAGGGCCTCTCAATAGGAGACTCATGGGTACAAAGCCAAGCAACCCTAGCAAGCTTGGCAGCTTCATATTCAAAGAACCTTCCATGGACATTTGGGTCAATGTAGTCCTGGAACCTACATGCCTCAACTCCCAATCTGACCAGATTCGAAACATTTCGCTTCCCCGAGAGGATTTGGAACACGATCACCCCATAGGCATACACATCGCTCTTGTCCGTGAACCGGCCAGTGGTCGAGTACTCTGGAGCCATGTAACCCATTGCCGCACTAGCTTTCAGTGCCGAGAAGACCGTGTCGTTGGTGAGCAGGTTCTGCAGGCCTGAATCGGCTAGCACCGGGTTGAACCTCTGGTCGATTAGCACCTTCTCGGCCGTGATGTTCTGGTGGATCATGGACGGTTTGTTGGCTTTGTAGCCGTGCAGGTAAGCTATGCCTGCACAAAGCAAGATCCAACCATGAAACTGAATTTCGTTAGAGACAGTTTATGTGACATCAAATGTTCTTGCTACGCATAATTTGTCTCAAAATCAATACTAAAATGCTATAGGGAAGTTAAAGTTCTGACCTTTGGCGATGCCCTTAACAATGGAGACTCTAGTGGACCATTCAAGAACACGGCTGCCACCTTCCTCAACATCCAGATAGCTCAACAAGTTGCCATTATGAACATAATCATAGATCAAGAAGCACTCCCCGCGCCCTCTCGAGCAGCAAAACCCTCTAAACCTCACCAAATTGTCATGCCTCAGCGAAGTCAATGCATTCAACCCTCTCAAGAACTCAGCCTCGTCCGACTTGCAGCTGCTCTTGCTGATGCTCTTGATCGCCACACCAGACCCATCTCGAAGAATCCCTCTGTACGTCGAGGTAAACTTTGACTTCCCAAGCAAGTTCATCTCGGAGAAGTACTGCGTTGCAGTCTCCACTTCCTCCAAGTTGAACTTGAAGCTCTCAAGAACATCTTGGGTGGCATTCCCACAGTTCTTGCCATCAGCCAAAGGATCCCAACCGTTGGGATACTCCAGACTGATTAGTGGGGAGCCATTTTTCCTGTAGATCCCACCACTCTTTGCTTGTTGATCAGTAGAGAGATTTGCAGGATCCAATGTGCTGGAAAGCTTCTGCTTGCGGCGGCGGTAGTGAATGAATGAGAGTGCTGAAATGGCTAGCAAAGCTATGGTGAGGACAATTGAGCCCACGATGAATGAGGCTGCTTGATGGTGGTGAGTTGCTGGATTTGAAGAGCAGTGAGTTTGATTCTCGCTGCAGGGGAGTCTCAAATCAGCTGTTTGTGGGATTTCCCTTGTATTTGGAATCCCATCTCCTGGTCCAAAAGCTTCTGGCCTGTTTGGGTTGGTTCCTTCTGATGCATTGCAAGGTCTTAACGACATGAAACCCGACCCGCAGAGCCCCGGGTTGTTTGTGAACACGAAACCCTCGTTCAGCCTCTTGAGAGCTGAGACCAAAAGATGCAAACTTTAAGCCATTTTGACATTAAACTAGACGGACCCAGAATGCAGAACGGAGTAAAAAAGGGGAAAAGATGCGAACTTTAATCAATTTGGAGATCCAATTAAACGATCCCAAATGAACAAATGGAAGCAGAAGAGAAGAGAGTTTGATTTTTGTAGATTACCGAGTGGGACATTGCCGGAGAAAGTGTTGTTGCGGATGTCTAGAAGTTGGAGAACGGGAGCATCGGCGAGTTTCGTTGGGATTGAGCCGAAGAAACGGTTGAAGCTCAAATCTAGGCGCGTTAGCATCCCTAGATTGCCTAGGCTAGCCGGGATTGCGCCATTAAATCGATTTGACTGAAGGGCGAGAACAGTTAGCTTGTTTAATGAGCCTAGCTGGATTGGTACGCTTCCATTAAACTGGTTGTAACAGAGCTGCAACACTGAAATCTCCCCCCATAAAAGAACATAAAAGTTAGAAACCAGCAAATATCGGACTTCTCTGAAACAGGGGCAAGTTTATTTTTTTGGGATTAACCTTGTAGTTTAGCCAAGTTGCCAATCTGAGGAGGGATTTCGCCGGAGAGATTGTTGACGTTCAAGTACAAGTCAACGAGCTCGGTCAAGTTCCCAATCTCAGAGGGGATTTCGCCGTACAGAGAGTTGTAATGCAAGTAGAGACCAGTCAAGTTCTTCAACCCAGAAATGGCAGGGGATAGCTTCCCATGAAGCCCTTTCCCCTGCAGCGAAATGTTAGCAACCTGACCTTTCTCATTACAACCCACTCCTTCGAACGAGCCGCCGCACGGGTCGCCATTGACGGTCCATGAAGAAAGGTACTTTCCTTCAGGGTCCAAAGCTGATTTTACTTCCAGGAGAGAACTCAGCTCCTCGGTGCTGGTAGTAGCGCCCTGAACCAGTATGAAAACCAGAGTGGAGAAGAAGCAGAAGAAGAGGAAAATTGCTGAAGAAGCAACAGAAGCCATTGTCTTCAGTTTCCCAACTTGCAGTTACTCTCTCTCTCTCACTCTGTTTTGTTTATGCTCTGTTTTTTAGCTTGTTTTGATGGGGTAGCAAATAGTGGGGAAAGGAAATCCTACTTAGAATATTGATGAAGAGCTCTGCTCTCCCCTGTAAATGGACAATGGTTAATTATTAGTTTAATTTTTCTGGACTGGGGAAAGAGTGTACCGCCATATCGAAAACCGCAACCCGAAAAAGAGTGGAGCAGAGGTCTGAACAGGGGAATAAGTACATTAAAATAAAGAAAAGAGAGGAAGGAAATTTTGAAAACAAACAATTTGTGGGTAAATTTGATTCGGGTTGTGGATCGTTGGATGAGGGGACTTTTTTGGAGGAGGTCCTTTTGTAGTGTAGCATTTTGGATAGTTTATGGCGCCTGAATGGGTTCCTTCCAAGTTCCAATCCATTGTCGTTCCATCAAAACAGAGAGTGACAACTGACAAGAGAGGTGAGAGGGATGAGGATGGTTTGGTCTTTTCTCTTATGATTCTCGTCTTACTGCTGCTGTAGCCTGTACTGTGGTCATGAGAAGCTTAGGCAAAATGATCAGCTGGAGTGCAAGCAAGTAAGAAGGAAATCATGGGAATGGAAAAACGTAAATGCAAAGCATGTAAGAAGGAAATGATTCGATGAGGACAGTGTGTATGTGTCACAACTAGACATGTGGAAATTGAGTCCATATCTTTTAAGTTATTCTTTAATCAAACTTGTTAAATATGATTTTCGTAGTAACTTTTCAATGATAAAGTATTCACTTCCAAACTCAACGGTGGCAACTAAAAACGATGGTTGCGCTTGTTGCGGGACTTAACCCAACACCTTACGGCATGAGCTGACGACAGCCATGCACCACCTGTGTCCGCGTTCCCGAAGGCATCCCTCTCTTTCAAGAGGTTGTTTTTCTTGATGGATTTGGTGAAGTATTTTGGTGATGGATTTGGGTTCATGATGGACTTTGTCCAAAATCCATTATTTGCTTCAAGTATTTAGGCTTAGATAGATGTGTTCCAGTCACAAGGGGCTTCCGTTGGACGAGGTGGGAGCAAAGCAGGCCGCGTGGTTAGCAATGAGATTAATGTTATACACTTATAGTCCCCTTATCAATTCCTGATTGATTCAATTAAAAAAATTAAAATAACTTTTGACACATAAATATATAAGTATTTGTCAAGAAGCAGTTGATCCTAATAACTCGAGTTGTTGCGAGAAGTTCAATTCTAGATCATATACCTTATTAACACCTTCCCCGCAAACTCAATCTACTCAGATAGGCTTGGAGTTTGCACACGTACAGGTCCGGACACAATGTGCTTAACAGAAACAGATGTGGGTCATGGAGATTCGAACAGAAGACCTCACGGTCACAGAATGCTTTGATACCATGTCATAAACCAACTGGTTTGTCTTTGAGGTCACGTGTTCAAGCCCTCACGACCCCATTATTAACCGTTGTCTTCAAGCACGTGGTGTGACGGGCTTGTGCAAACTTCAAGTCTATGAGTTAGCTTTCGTTTGAGACATAAAAGTAACTAAAATGTATTAAAATCATTCTCATTCTTTAACCTGAAATCCGAAACATAGTTCTCACGGTAGTTTTCAGAATATCAGGTGACCTCATTACAAAATCTTTTACTAGATAAGACCTAGATTAGCATTTACCAATTGGGGGAAGAACCTCGCTTTCACTCATTCTTTCTGGTTCTCAATTGCAGGTAATTTTTAGGCGAGGCTGACTTGCTGTGCTTTTTTCTTTCTCGTCTTCCTTTATTAAACTTTAGGTTTTACAGTTTTACTCAACAGTCAACTCACTCGGTTCCCTGTCAATGGCGCAGGCATTGACCCAGTAACTGGAAGGACAGCGCCGCCAGGTGGCAAAGACATTTGTCGGTTACTAGTAGGGCCCGTGTATGTTCGTTGGCATGGCCTGCTAGTCTAGTCAAACCTCCCCCAGTCACTGCAAAGCTAAAATCCCCATTAGAAGAAAAAAAAGCGTCTTGAATTCAAAATTTCTTTCGGAATCGCATGCGGGCAACCCCAGCGTAAGATCACCTGGCTAACTGACAGATGGTTTGTGGCTTTGTGCCACGGTGGTTTGTGGTAGTCTGGAGCTGGAGTGCATCGGATGGCAATGGGTCGGGTTGGTGCGGGTTTTGTCAAACCCAAACTCAAACCCAATGGTTTATCAGTCAAAAAAACTCGGGGGAAAACCCGTTGGGTTTGAAAAACTCAAACCCAACCCAACCCGTTGGGTATCCGCGGGTTCATGGGTACTCGTGGGTTTTTGTGATAAAATATTTACAATAACAAGTTTCTTTCAAAATAAAAGTTTAACATCAATTTTCTTATATAAAAAACACCAATCTAGAGCATACAAGCAAACCGCAAACGATCAATACAAGTTGTTCAAAATTAAAGATAAACATCTATAAACAATAAGATTAATTGAAAGCTTCTTCCTCGTCAACTAAGTTTCTTCACTCTTCACTTATAATATCAACTTCATTCTAAATAATTAGAAAGAACAAATTATACATGTCTCCACAAACATAAAGAATATTAGTTGTTTAAGGAAGATATATTATTTATAATATTAAATATACCGGGAAAATACTTATATGTGTGTGGGTTGGTACCCATGGGGCGGGTTTACTTAAACCCAAACCCAACCCGACCCATAGAATAGTGTAGCGGGTTTCAACCCTAACCTGGCCCAAAACCCGTCAACACGGGTACCAACATGAATTTTGGTACAAGGGATGTACGAAGGGTTTGGGTTCAAATCTCACTTAAAAATTCAGGAATTTAGTTCGTCTTCCTTCTCACTCTTCTCATTTCTTCTTTCTATAGCAACGAAGAAAAACACAAAACTAAACAAAAAACAGACAAACCATTGGTGTTCCCAACCCTAGGGGCCCGTTTAGTATTGTTACTTGTTTTGTTTTCTGTTGTGTTTTAAGAATTTTGGGAAACCAAGAAAAAATTCATGTTTAGTTGGGTTTTTATTTTTTGTTGTGAATCAGAGTTGTTCAACAGGGCCCAAATACGAGAAACAGCAATTTATTGCTTTGGATCTGATTCTTAAACATGTTGCACAGTGGTTTTTTGTCCGATTTCATTAAACGGGGTTTTGGGTTCGAGACCAGCAAATGTATCTTTCTTATATATATTTTCCTATTATATTGCTTCTTTCCTTCTCGTAAAACCTCCATCTCCATGCCACGAGCTCTCTTCTCTTCACCGCCAATTTCCTCCACTCACCCCTCCCTTCTCGTCGCCGCCAATCACCTACTCATGTTGCCCGTCTGTTCGCCGCCAATCACCCACTCATGTTGCCCGACTACTTGAGTGGCGACCGTCGGAGAGGAACTCGAACTGGAATCGGGAGCCGCTTGGAGATCCGCCACAGGTCGACATTGTCCGAGCGCTAAGGTCGTTCACATTTTCCGGGAGTTCGCAAGGTGCCTAACGGTGACGGGGATGGGAGAATCGTAGATTAGAAACTTGTTGAGCTTCAAAGAAGACAACCTGTGCCAGAAACCCTCGTCGGCGGAGCTCTGGAAATGGGGATTGCAATCTTCCCGACGACAGTTTATTTCCACCGCTAGCAAAAGGGGTCCGAAGTGGAGTCTTTCTTTTAAAGAAAGTGCATACCTTTTCTTTCGATGCAACGAACATGTTTGCTATTTTTGTTTTTGGTGTGTTTTTTGCGTTAGGGATTTTTATCTTGTGAGATAAACAGGTTGTTGATTTGCATTGTGTTGTTGTTGTCGTTGCTTTTCTGTTTGCACAACCTTTGTAAAACACAAGAGGATGAAAACTATACTAAACGGGGCCTAGGGTCTTCGCAAACCTGCGACGTCCTTGGCTCCTCGCCAATCTACGACGGCCTAGCAAAACTCCGGCAACCTCGCAAAATATCTAGCATTCTCCCAAACATTTAGCAGAACACATTCAAAGTAAACAACTAAACTACTCTACAACCTATACTAAAATTATAGGGTAAATACAATTTGATATCCAAACATTTCATTTTAAACAATATAATAGTCAAACTTTTTCGAAAACAATCTAATATCCAAATCGTCAACTTTCCGTTCGTTTGACCGTTAGTTGACACTTCAAAAAAGTTTTGTTTAGGGGAAATTGTCACAATACAACTTTGTTTCTTGTTTTGGCATTGTAGATGACTGAATATTTAGATATTCTATACCATCATGGTGGAGTTATGGACTTCTCGGGTTTGGAACTACGATATGTTGGTGGTTTTTCAGAGAAGATATCGATAGATATTGATGAGGTGTCGTACTTCGAACTTTTTTGAAGTGTCAACTAACGGTCAAACAGACAGAAAGTTGACGATTTGGATATTATATTGTTTTCGAAAAGGTTTAGCTATTATATTATATAAAATAAAAGGTTTGGATATTAAATTGTATTTACCCAAAATTATACTACTAATTAGAGGTTAAAAATTCACTCTTGTATTGATTCTTCCTGGCCACTAACAGGATTAATGATCCTCTCATTTGGCAGTGGTGCTCATCACTGTATATGAATAGTATATTTTATCTTTAGATTAATTAAAAAAACTATTCAGCTTTAAAAAAAAACTATTCATAAAAAAGTAAAAATAATTTGTTCGGGTAAAGTACAAATCAGTCATTCACAACAACGTCATTAATGGATTAGCCCCAAAACAGCTATTTCAAACATTTTAGTCCATGTGTGGCAGTCTGTGCTTTGCAAATCTATTTTCAAAATTTCTGACAAAATAGTAAAATACTGTCAATTTTGGCACCTCCCTTTGATTCTTTCTAGTCGTTCTCTAGCAAATAACAGCAATCGATCGGCCACTGCACTACTCCACTGTAGGCCTTTGTCCATCGAATGAACATTGAACAGACAACAAGAGAAGACAGTTTCTGTTTCTTCTGTTTCGAATTTACATGTTTTGATATTACAAGGTATATACTCGTCCAAAAAAAGGGGTTGTTTATGTTCTGTTGGAAGTATATTCAGTTTCTAGATTCTCTTGAGGGCTACCAGCATTCGGGATTTGGGAAGGCCTGAAAAATGAAAATGGAGAGAAAAATGTGGGGCTAAAACGCCATGGTTAATTATGAACAGTATAATTGAACTTCAGCAAAATACTACCAAGCTCATAACTACTCATGTGTAGAGATGGCAATGGGGCGGGTTTGAGGCGGATTTGTTTAAATCATCCCCAACATTATTATACCTAAAACTTACAAGAAAAGTTTTAATTATCATCCTAAACGAACCTATTGTATCATGAAATCAACAAAACACAGTCATTTTCTTAATACGATTCAAAGAATATGATTCTAAAACATCCATTAATACATAATATAGAGTACAATATTCTTCAAATTATTATGTTCTATCTCTGATATATCTACTAAGTAATAATTAACTAACATAATCTTGTTGACAAGGGGGAAAGTGAAAGTGTTAAAGGAGAATTGAGGAAAATGAATTAGGTTTTGATTAGGATGGTAACTCGATTGCATTTCTACTATTAATTTTCTCAAGTTATCCTCATCATCATTGATAGATTACAATTTGATCCACATATTTTTTTATATGTGAATAAATTCTTTTGGCGGGGCGGGTATGGGGCGGGGGAGCCTAAAACCATACCCGCCCCATATCCATCAAACTTTTTGCGGGTTTTACCCATACCCGCCTCATACCCGGTCAAAGCGGGGATTCCCCGCGTTGACTGGGTCGGGGGCGGTCGAATACCCGCGGCCATGGGTTTGATTGCATCCCTACTCATGTGCCACTCATACGCGTGGTAGAAGATTGGAATCAACGTATACAATATATGTTAAAAACGGATCAAGATAATTGACAATGCAAGAAAAATAACGATAGCAAGAAATAAATGAGCACACAAATTTATGTGTTTCACTAACACAACGTGTGTTAGTTAGTTCAGAGGCGGGAGAGAGCCACCTCATTATACTTGGGAAGGTTATAATTTACAAAGGAGTATGAGGAGTATATAGAGCCACCAAGCACCAAGCGATCCCGATAAACAATCAAATAACATGAACATTCGAGGAAAAATCAGCCCTATCCCAAGACTCTTAACTAGCATCGTTGCTATCTTGTATAACCATCCGGGGAAAACTAACCCCGATGATATCTTCCCTTATGATCTTCTCCAACTCCGTGGGAGGCTCTTCTAGCTCTTACAATCTGAAGGGATAGACGAGACTGTGCTTCGAGAGCCAGTCTGCGACTCTATTCCCTTCGCGATATGTGTGAACTAGCTGAACCACCCAATTACTACGTAGCAGGCGCCGAATCGTGCTCAAGATGCTTCCGTGAAGGTGCACAGGATCATGCTGTTGTTTAATAAAATCAATAGCTAGCATGGAGTCTGATTCCACAATGAGGAATTGAATACCTTGTTTCCAAGCTAGCTGCAGGCCCGTGAAGATACCTCATAATTTGAACACGTCAGACCCGGTTTTTGGTGTAATAGTAGATCTCTCTCCTATTTCAAAACCTCCACCTTCTCTCTAGCTTTCCATCGTCTTCTTTACAGGGCTGTTGCCGGCACCACTCTGGTGACCGGCGGTGGCCCAATTTCTCTCTTTTTTCTTCCTTTCTCTTGCTCGCCGGATTTCCTTTGTGGTTTCCTTGCTCTCCGATCATCGCCGGCTTTTCCTGTTTCCTTTGCCCTTATCGGCTTTTGCAGATCTATTCTGATTTTCCTGCCCTCGATGGCTCTTCCAGCCCTTGGTGGCTTTATCTCGGTTCCTAAGTGGTTCCTCCCACATTCCTCCCTGGTGGAGATGTTGTGTCTTGTTCAGATCTAGTTTTATAGATTTGTTCCTCTGTTTTGGGTACGGAAGATGCAATTTGGGGGTGCTTCTGCTGGATCGGTTTTGAAGATTACCCCATTCTTGGTGTGGTCGTTCACGTGGGCGATCATGTTCACCGTTCCGCCTCTGCCGTTGTGCTCCTTGCTTGATCTCTGCATCTTTGCCAATCGTCAGTGTGGGTAGCGGTGTCTCTTCCGAATGTCGTGGCAGATGGTCCATGTTTCAATGAGATCGGAGTTCTTCCTTGGGGTTGATTTGCAGTGTGGGTTGGTGTTGATGGTGTGGGTTGTGCTGCTCGTTGGTGTTCTTGCTCTTGGATCTCTTTTTAGCTTTGTGTTTCTGCAGGTGAGGCTCAGGCTGGTGGGTCTTCTTTCTTGTGGTTTTTGTGGGTATTTCAACCCTTTGTGTTCCCTGCTCTCTGGTTTGTCATGGATGCATCCGTTGCCGGCTCCCACTCTTTGTTTCAGTTATGAACAATCATGTATAGTCCTGCCCACCGCCGTGTAATCTCTTCGGTGATTCACTGTGATGGGTCGTCTTTGAACAACTCCCAGGAGGCGGCATATGGTGTTGCAATGTTCAATCATCATGGTCATTTCTGTATTGGATGAGCTGAAGCTTTCCTTTGAGTTTTTCAGATAAATGGGGTTGCAAAGAGTGATTCAGATGCTTTGGTTTGCGGCTCAAGATTGGAATGCCCTTGTCTAGTTGGATCATGCTTGGCTTTCTCTTATTCTGATTTTTTCCTCGTTGGTTTGTGTGTTCCTCTGGATGTTGAAGCTGTTCTTTCTTGATTTGTTTTCTCATGTTGTATCCATTCTTTGTAACCAATTTTATCAGTTGAGCAATATAAGTGATCCCTTTGTTAAAAAAAAAAGATTCCTCATAATTCCGCAATGATGGTTGTACTTGCGCCGATTCGATGACAAAATCCGCTAACCCAATCACCACCGCTGTCTTGGATAAGAACCCTATTCCAAAATGCTATATGCCTATGAAAACTATATGAAGCAAGAAAATTAAAAGAACCCTATTGCAAATGGAGCATCGAGCTTTAATTTATATTAGTTTTGAACACGGGTTTCGACTCATACATTTATTTGGCTTCACCACAAATCATATATATAGGAATATAAGCCATTAGTTCAACGGGAAGAAATATATTGTTGTGCGAATTTGGCATAACATCATTTGAATTAAATTTTGTTTGATGAAACAAGAGTGTGATGTACATGTGACTTGGAAATCGTTTAAAAATTTACACCATAAGGGCACGCCATGACTTCAAAAACGACAACCAAGTTGATGAGGAAGGACCACAATTGCACACTAAGGGTTGGACACTAGTTTAGGACATGACAATGCAACCGTGTTATATTAATATTTTACACAGTTTATGTACAAAATTGGTGCTGTAATTTTGACATTATAGATTCTAAATTTCTGCACACACAACTTAGCTAGGAAGTGAGATGAGGGCATATGATTCTTTCATCATTTAGTCTCAGCAAACACGACACATAGAAAGATATAGAAATTGTCCCATTCTTTGCAATGTTGTTTGTGTTGTTGTGACAGCAACAAGTCTGTGGGTTTTGGACCACGCCCAAAAAAGAAATGATCATGCAGTAGTGGCAAAAAAGGTTGACAAAGACATTGGAGGAAAGAAAGAAACACAAAAAAAGGGTTATACTTACAAGAGATGAAGAGAATGTGTATAAAGGAGATCAGGAAAAAGTATGAATGAATGTGCAGCACACTGCTCGATTTCATTGCCCGATTGAAAAGTGAGTTTTTTTCTTTTTCTTCTGCAGTTTGTCAATATTTGGCTGAAAAAGGTGCCGAGAAAACAACTCAATAGAGTCGACATTTGAGATCTAGATGAATCTGAGTAGTAAAAAAAAAAAATATTTTAAATGTTGAAGTTATTTGAGAAAAATTCGGATTTGAAATTGTGATACTATTTGATTATCTCGAAACAAAACTATTGGTTGGTTCATTTACATTATTATGCGCTTGTTTATAGAGATTTATTAACATGAGCATGAAGGTTGGTATTAGAATGTGTTCATTATTATTATGGTATCCTGACCATTAGATGTACACGAGATTATTTTTTTGTATTAAGGCACCAAAATTATGCATGTGAAGCGATATAATTGCGATTCTCACAATCCAACCATTTCAAAATTAGCTTCCTCCTCTACGGTCCTCATATATTTCCCTTTGCATAGTTTTCAAAGATGTGGTGGTAGTAAGGTTTTGTTTTTGTTTGGGGACTTTGGAATATTTTGGGGGGTTTGTGCACAATAATATTCAAATCATGCACCTATTAATTAAACCATTCATCATTAATCTTTACTGTACACCAGGGGCAGTGAGTAATATTTATTTGTCATTTCACCCTTATAAAAAAAAATGTTTATTTGTCATTTTTTTAACTTTCTTCTCAGTGGAAATTTCATTATTAGTTAATTATTGGATTAGAAAATGAATGGAGAAATGTGGCATGCGATGAGGTGAATGGATCAAGGTCGTGATGGAGGTGGGCCGAAGCCATAGCAGAGATTTGCATAGGACGGTGTGTTGGAGCCCAAAGCCCAACTTTGTTTTTTGTTTTACCAAACCAAGCTAAAACTAGTCATTGGTTGCTGGGATGTGAAGCCTTGGGAATCGATGATGTTTGGTTGGAGCATGGGATTCCTCGTTCATCATTCGATTTGTAATTCTTATTGAACTAATAATTTGGGCCAATCATGTACAGAAAGTAGAAATCTTTGTGAAATTACACTAAAAATTCCAAATGCTTTCGTTGAAGTATATGATTGTTTAGGTTGAGCGCACAATTCGAAGAAGAAATTTAACCGATCGATAAGAGAGTGTGGTATAAGATTTACCATTAACATTCTTTCAACATTTCGAGTTATTGGGACTAATTGTTGCGAAAGGATCATATATGAATCTTAACTGCTTCTTTATACAACGGCTCAAACGAAATCAGTTCCTGAGGTTGAAGTTTGTACATACTCGCTATACCATGTGTTGCTAAAACGAAATGACTTTCTTTTCTTGTCTCGTTGCCTTGTTAACTTTTTATTCTCCCCGTAGTATTGTTCCTTTCAGCAGCAGCAGATACCCCTAAAATTTGGGAAAACGATTATCCAACCTCCGGTAGTAGTTTCGTATGAGTATACAAAATATAATTGGTAATCCGGGACACCCTAACATTTGAAAAAATGATTATCATACCCTTGATAATAGTTTGCTTATAATTAACAAAATATAAGTGGGAGTCCGCGTTATTCCAACCTAGGACACTACTATTATCAAACATATTCTAATTATGTTGCTACTCATTTGTTATTCTATTTTAAACATCATGCAACAGTAAAACGCTATTTCTTTATCTCCAACTATTTTCAATACCTAATAATTAAACTACGTACACGCTACCCTTAATTTTGAATTGATTTTATGGTTACACGGCAAGTGTTGAAAGAGTCTTTTCTACTTTGAGCTACATTAAGAACAAGGTTAGAAATTGAATATGTGATAAGTTCGTGAAGTATTGTCTAGTAGGATATGTAGATTTTTTTTGAACAGTGCAGACACGGAATTTATTTATATTATTTTTTCAAAATATGAAAATACATCATGAATTTTAATAAAATTTTTATACAAGTATGATTTTTTTAATATACGAATTATTTAATTAAATTTAATTTTTTAAGAGGGCATCCCTATGAAAATTTACTGAATCCGCCACTGAGCAGGGCATGCATCTATCTATCCCAATTCTCGTGCAAGGAGATCTCTGCTCTGCCGGGGAAAATCCATGGATTTGCTTTTTTCCTTCTTTTCCCTGCAGCGCACTGGAGAAGATAAAGGCAGCTAACTAAGCACATGATTAATTAAGCTTTTGATGCCCACCTTTGCATGCAAACGAATCTTTCCTTTTAAGTGCATGGGATTCTAATAATTCTGCTCGAGATCTCTGCCCGGCCGATGGGTATTATTTTGATAGAATACAAAACGCAAACAGAATATTTGAGATTAACGTATCACACATTCACACCATATGAATCATACAGAAATGACTCGTCACAGAGAATCACTAAATTGAAAAATTGTTTTGCTGTGAACATGAATGAAGATGAAACGCTCAAGGCTAACTTATGTGCTTGTAACGTACAAGGTACAACCTGAAACCTAGTTTTTTTGATAGCATTAGAATAGAGCTTAAGGATCATTCCCATTTTTTGTTTCTACCCTAAATTCAATATCTATGTAGTACTCAAATAATTTTTGATTGTTGACCCAAAACTTGGTATGAGCAGTGCCATATATCACACTAAATTAATCATTGTGAAACCGTACAGGAAATCATACAAGAAAAGTTAGTAATAAAATATTTTAAATCAAAATCGTAATCCAACTATTTCATACCGCTAAACTCCCTGCTATTTGGAATTTAATATCCGGTATTTATAGTCCGATCGACCGATTTGATAGAATTGCACTAAACTATTGAGTGTTGACAAAATGAGGGGAGGTTTGATTTCGAGTTCCCCCTTTCTGCACTAGTGGGGGCATGGACTGTACTTGTTGGGCTTTGGTTAAATGAATCAATTCATTCATGGATTCTTTACAAAGCAAGATTCACACAGTCCAAGGGTTTGAAGATGGGCCCAGCCAATTAGAATGAGCGCCCAGTATGACAAGTAACCAGGCCCAATTCCCGTGCGGCTGTCTAACAAATCTGAATCCACAGGCGTAGGCCCGTCAGTTGAAAGAATATATAGGCATGTAAACCCTAACCCATTATAATCACGAAGCTAGGGTTTGCATCTTTGCAGTGCGTGTAGGCATCGGCTGCTGAGCAGAAGGAGCGAAGAGACCGCCGCACAACCTTTCGTCGCCGTCACCATGGGTCGTATGCACAGTCGAGGGTGAGACTCTTCAACCTCTTTGTCTCCTTCTTCTCTTCGCTTTTCATTCCAATCTCTTCTACAAATCGGGTTTTATGAATCCAAATGCTGATCGGTGCATTTTCTCCATTCTAGTAAGGGTATTTCCGCTTCTGCTCTGCCCTACAAAAGAACCCCGCCGAGTTGGCTCAAGATCTCTTCTCAAGATGTGAGTCGAATCTGCGCTGTGACTTCCCTCGTTATATTTTTTCCATTTCATGTTGGGTTGTGAAGAATGATTACCTACGATTGATATCTGTGTTTGCATTGTGACTGATTTGATGGGGTTGTTTGGTTCCAGGTCGAAGAGAACATCTGCAAGTTTGCAAAGAAGGGTCTGACTCCATCCCAGATTGGTGTCATTCTTCGTGACTCTCATGGTATTGCTCAGGTCAGGAGTGTGACTGGCAGCAAGATCCTCCGTATTCTCAAGGCAAATGGTAAAGTTTGGAACTTCTGTTTTGATCATAGAAGGGGATTGTTCTTATGCTAGATTGCCTGGTGTTTAGGATGTATTTGATACTATGAACAGTGAGCCCTTGGATTAGTGTCACACTAGTTAGTTGGTGTTTTAGATTCATTAGAGATATGAAGTTACTGATAAGCATGCTTGAATGTGGCAGCTTGTGTGTAGCTGTAGAAAAAAAACAGGCCATTTTGTTAGAGTAGGTTGTCGTCCAGTGTTACTGTATTTTACTATTTTATAGTTTGTTTGGGCTTCAGTTGGCGTATGGTTTCTCATCGGCTGTTTTGATGCAGGGCTGGCCCCTGAAATTCCTGAGGATCTGTACCACCTCATCAAGAAGGCTGTTGCCATCAGGAAGCATTTGGAAAGGAACAGGAAGGACAAGGACTCCAAGTTCCGCCTGATTCTTGTTGAGAGCAGAATTCACAGGCTTGCCCGCTACTACAAGAAGACAAAGAAGCTCCCCCCAGTCTGGAAGTAGTAAGTGCTTTCTTGTCAAGTTATTTATGTGATCATGAATTCACGTTGGTGGTCGTAGTGTCTAGTTTTGATGATTGCGTTCTGAATGAATAATGACTTGGTTGCAGAATTTGTCAATGGCACAATTGCTATTGTTGCTAGTTGAACATTTTCTGCATTCCATGTTTTCTGCACTTCTTGGTAGTTTCTCTATGTATATTCCTTTACCCTATTTGTTATGCTGACATACACAAATTTACTTTCTTGCAGCGAGTCGACCACTGCCAGCACTCTCGTGGCCTAGGCAACCCATCTTTGCTCTCAAAGTTTTTGCTGAAGTGGTGCTTTCTAGTCAAGTGTTCTTCTATCAGTGGAAGAGTAGTCTTGAGAGCCATGAACTCCTTTTTTGGGTTTTGATGTTAGAGTGGATTTAGTTTGTCTTTTCGGTTGAATGTATCTTGTGGCTCCGAAGTTTTAGAGAACATACTATTATCCAAATCGCTTCTACTTTTAATCACATTGAGTTGTAGAACCAATTGAAGTCTGCGCTTCTAGTTAAGTTGTTTGTATGCTGTCCCATTCTGTGCCATTCTTTCCAATCCTTCTGCCTGCGTCATCCTCATGGTAGATGGTTCATATTCTTGTTGATGGTTTAGTACATTGGTTCATGGTTAATATTTCGAGAGGATCAAGTAATGTTATTAGTCAAATGCTGAATGGAGAATTTGTTGAAGTTCATTCGTTAATCGATCCACTCGTTCAAATGCTTCTCTAACTAGTAACTAATTTGAGTGTCCAATGCACTTCTCTTCCTATGATTGATAAAACTTCTAATTTCCAGCGGCAATGGCACTGTGGTGGACTACACATTTAGGAAGTGAAGGTATCAACTCTCTCCTTTCCTGATGAGGATATTCGTGAGGATGTTTCAATTACTCACATTATCTTCAGTTTCGGCTTACTTCTTTAGTTTGTCGCGAATCGATATACCTTGTTGGCAAAGTACTTGATAAGATTGGTTGCGTTGTTTAAGGTCGATGGAGCTGACTAGTTTTTGGTATTCTCGAATACGTAACTAATTATCTTTACAAGTAATAATCAAATAAATAAATAAATAAATAGTGGTTATAACGACCCTAATTCTGAGCATTTTATATAGTGTGGACTTGTATGTTTAACTTCGTGATTGAAAATTTTGGTTATGAAAATTTGCGGTGAAAAAGTCTAACAAAAACTAAGTGAAGTCATCATTGATTGGATTCAATCAAGCCTCCATTGGACTGATTCATTAAGCCATAACTTTCCATTTAATGCAAAGAGACCAGACAAATGGTCTTGTCACTTGTGTTTATCTAGAGGTAGGACATGGATAAGGAGAACTGGATAAGTGAGGATATGATGATATCTCAGTTTCTAGTCATTGGTAGTGTTTAATTCAATTGATTTGAGAGACGAATGAAAGTGTATGCTTTTTGGTGTCATGAAAATAACAAGAGACTGAGTGAGAGACGAGAGTAATCTAAACTGGATAGCCAAAATTGGGTTTGATGTGGACCTTCTTAGTTATCAAAGATCAAGGAAGAACCAAAGTATGCGAGCTATATTTATTTAGTTTTTAATTTTCATAATTTTATTGATATTTCGATATATAACCTTTCACAATCCTATAATCGCAAATAGCAAATAACACTCCAAAATGAATCACGATACATTTTGATATTAAATTCAATATCAAACTTCCCGCCGTACATGGGAAGAGTGTGCCAAGCCCGACCCGTCCTTTTATTGGGCCTTCGTGTTCGTGGGTTCATTCCGAAGCCTACCAGCTCTTGCCTCTTTAGCGCTTCATGAGCTGGTCGAGATCGGAAGCATCAGATAGCTGCAGAACTTTCACCAGCAAAACTACTAAACCCTAGAGAAACCCCTAAACAATCGAAGTCAAGCCAGGGCAAACCTCCGAATCAAGAGACTACCAGAAGAAGACTAAGGTCAAAGAACCCAAAAAATGGTTCCAGGGCTGAGACAATTCACCGACCGTACCGGCGAAGGTGCCGGTGTGCCGGTGCTCGACGTTGAAAATGGCGAGGAGCTGAAGCACGTGGAGCCCGGCGTCGCCATTGTTATCGCCAATCGCTCCCCGGAATCTACCGGAACTCTCTACATCTCCTCCAGGTAATCCACGCGCATGGGCAGTACTGTTACCTCGTTCTCAGTTCCTGCGTGCCGGACGATGTCCTTTTCACTAATACTGACTCTGCTTTGATGAATTAATTGTTACCAGGAAGGTGGTTTGGTTGAGCGATGTGGATAGGGAAAAGGGCTATGCTGTTGATTTCTTGGCTCTGTCGCTCCACGCTGTGTCGAGGGATCCGGATGCGTTTCCTTCTCCTTGTATTTATGCTCAGGTGAGCTACTGAGTTTTCTATCTTTAACCTTCCAATTGCAGTTTGAAATGGCGACCTGCTTGCGAGGTGAGTGTCGGTTATGCATTCTTATTGTTGCTAGTGTTAGTTAGTCCTGATGAACCAACTTGAGTTTGTAACGTTATAGTTCATATTCGATTAGTTCGCAAACTGCCCGCTTGGGTTCATTCATCGGGTTTAGGAGCTATTTGTCATATGGGTAGTGATAATTGGTTTCGCTTTGTGTGCACAGTACAGTGGTATCCGTGTTTTCACTGGTTAGCTGTAACCTATGCTGGCTACTTATGCTTCTTGTTTGTGGGGAATGATGCTTCTGATCTATCTTTTTTGGTTTGAAGATTGAGACAGGAGTTGATGAAGGTGATTCGGATAGCTCAGATTCTGAGTGTGAAGAAACTTTGGACTTGTCCAAAGTAACAGAGATGAGGCTTGTTCCTTCTGACCCAAACCAGCGTACTGTTCCTTTTCTCTCTCTCTTTTCCTTGTGTGGCTGTAGTTTCGATCCATCATCAATTACAATTGAGTTTGTTATTGTCTTTGGGTGCAGTGGATACTCTGTTCCAGATCTTCTGTGAGTGTGCTGAGCTCAATCCGGAACCAATTGAAGGTGAATGCATTTCTTCTTGAGTACCCTCGTTATACCTTCTAACAGGTGTTGAAATGTTGCTATTCCTAAACCTCTAAATGCTTGGTTTTTATCTCTAGAAGATGAAGGGTTCGGCGGCAACAACTGGGTTTTCAGTGCTGACATGATGGCTGGTGACGGAGCAGGTATTATATACTTGATGTCAATGGTCCCTTTGGTTACTGTTTGATTTCGTTTTTTGCATAGTTTAAAATTACATGATCATACTGGTCTTTCTCCAGATGTGGAAGCCCCCGAATGGTTCTCCCCAACCAGCTCCATTGGCCATTCAAATGGGGATCATGACCTGGCTCGTACTGTGCTTGAGGTGAGCCTTTTCCGTTACAGGCTAACCTCATTTTGAGAAGTTAAAATCTTTACAGCTCGATCTCTCATGTTGTGAACAATTCTTCTTGTTGTTGCTCGTGAATGTGCAGCTGCAAATCAATGATCAACGATTTGAAGATGCGGAAGAGATGGAACGTGAAAACGAGAACAGCCGTGAATCGTGATTGACTTCTTTGACTGATGGCTGGATGTTGGAGTGTGTGTTTTAACAGCGATTCTACATCTCAGAAGGCTATCAATGGTTAATGTAAATCAAAGACTTTGCATTTGGCTTTTGAATCTGTAACCAGAGGGATAGGGGGTTGGCACTAGATGTGTAACAGTTGGTGAATCAGCTGGGTGTATCTGTAATGCAAAGAGATTCCATGGCGCCTCAAATTGTGGAGTTCAAAGACGATCAGGACTGGTTGGCCATTGCGTCGAGAAAAAAGGCACTAGTTAAATTTTCCCTCTTGATAAGGAATTTTACAGACGGATTGACTAATATGTATGCAAGGGATGACCTGTCCTTTTTATCATAAAGCATGACTCGACTCTACTGTCACTCCAGGAATTGGCCAAGTGAAACCACTTCCTAAAGCGTAGTATAGCGGGTTTGGGTTTAATTATCAACCCGGGTCCTAAATATGATGACTACTCAGTGAATTCTTGTTATCTAGCAATGAAACTGGAATGCAAGTCTAAACTATCAAACTAACAAAGCAAGTAAACGGTTGTATTCAGGTTAAAGAGGTCACCCGGATATGGTTCCCCCTAGACTGCAGTTAAGCCGGATTTTAATTACCAAGTTCAGTTTCTATGATAGTTATACTGCGGAAGGTTCTCAAACAGCCTGAAGTCTCGACTAAAGGTCTTCAGACCCTCCCAATCTGAGTCTCTAGCGGGCGACTAACCTCCACCGGAGTAAACAGATTGAGGCCCTAAGAACAAAACCTCCACTACCGGAGTAAATCCGGTACAGAATAGTGAGTTGGCTCCTCGACTAAAGTCACCAACTCCCTACCTTCAATCAAGGATACTCTATTAACCTAGTCAGATATTCTCATTCTAGGTTAAAGCAGAAACAACAGGAATTTGATCAGGATTCAAGTCATTCAATCAAACAAACCTCAATCGAATATAATCAATCATAGAATCATTACTTGGGTTCATACAATCAAAGCCTAACATACAAATCTAGGGTTCTCCATACCCAGATGAATGGGAGAACTACTCCATAGAGAAGAAAGCAAAAGCAGAATCAGACGCGGAATTCATACTGTGAAGGATGGATTCCTGCTTCTGGACGTTGATCGGCACTTCTCCAAGCTCAAACTGGCCTCCAATGGTGTTGAAGATCAATCTAGGGCGCTTGGAGACTCTTGTTCGTCGCTTTCTCTCTCTAGGAACTGATCTCTCTCTCTAAAACTCGAATTCCCTTGAATTGTGGCTGAAAATCTGCTTAAAAGCATTAGTGGCCAAAGCACGGTCGAGGGCACGGCCGTGCTTTGCCTGACTCCGCCCGTGTCTCGGCCAGGGCTTAATTACACGGCCAGCAAGTGGGTTAAACACGGCCGTGCTTCGCGTTGGACACGACCGTGCTTTGGTGGAACACGGCCGTGCTTCGGTGCCCGTGTTTGCAGCTGAATTGGCCAAACTGAATTTGCTCTCGGCATAAAAAGCACGGCCAGCAGTACACGGCCGTGTAATGCCTTAGGCTGCACGTGTTTTGGCTCCAGCTCACCGAAATGACTTCCGAATGCCCCGAAACTCGCGCTTAGCCTTCCCTTTGACACCTGGGACCTGAAACATGACAAAATAGCACAACCCGGCATAAAATAGGCCACAACACACGACTATGCCCCTCAAACGGATAAGAACTAGGGGCGCAAACATGTGCAATTACATTGTTATCAAAGCACTTGCAGTTGCAATTCATAATCTTTCAGTTACCAGATAGTGAAACAAGGTTAAAGATTTCATGTTAGAACATAGAACACCAAGTGAAGGGATCTTGGCTGTGGCAATTTTATCATTTGGCATTAGAGGCTTCTTTCCGACACAAACCAGTGTTGGCAAACTATGAACTAAACCTGTGAGCAAAGTTAAAATCAGTTCCGGTTGATTTCGTTGAACTAGGTACGCAATTGAGCTCATACTCTCCCAGAATCCAACAAGCTTCATTGGCCATTCAAATGGGATCATGACTTCGCCCGTACCATGCTTGAGGTGAGCCTTTCAGCTACCGGCTAACTCCAGTTGAGATAAGTTTTGTGAAGATTCTTTACAGCTCGATCTCACATTCCAGCTGAGTGCCTTCCCCTTACTGATTCCTTGATTGCGCACACTATATCAGCAGCTCGAGTTGGGAACTTTGTCGCCTGGAAAGTATGCCGATTATGTGATACTCTCCATCGATTCATGGGATGACTTTGCGGCAGAAGGATCTGCTTCGGTTGAGGCAACATACCTTGCTGGTGTGCAGGCCTATCCATAGATATGAGTTCCCACATGTGCTTGCAAGCAAACTGAGCGTATATCATTGTCCTCGTGTTCTCGTAGCAGCAACTTCCGAGCAAAACTGGCTGTGCTCGTTAACTGCCTTAGTTCCTGTTCTTATTTCATAGTATGGGAAGTTCTTATTAGAGAAGTGACTGTATAAAGTATTACAAAACTCGTGCAATGGGTGCGCGTAGCCTAGTACTTGGCGTCCTTCACAAAACCATTTAGCGCAAACCAGCTGCGAGCAATAAGAGAACCTTATTGGTTCAGCTTTCGATTTACCCAAAAAAACCAAACACAAACGAAGCATGAGAGTTGTAAAGCAAAATTCTCTTTCTGCATTACAGAATCTCTAGAAATGAAAAACAATACAAAGTACACAGCTCAGTACTACAATAACCTCTAGGCAGTATTGACTGGCACATACGTTTCAATAACATGTAAGCATCCAACACATTCCAAACTCGGGGTGACCCGTACTACAATAAACTACTTTAGAAGCCAAGAACAAGGATCCATGACAGACAAACAGAGGACAATCTTAAGCATCAGCAATTGTAACTTCCACCTCAACACCCGGCTCAATGGTGATGGAGGTAATCTGCTTCACCACCTCTGGGGAGCTAAACAAGTCGATGATGCGCTTGTGAACACGAAGCTCAAATCTGTCAAAGGTGTTGGTTCCTGAAACGAAACATTCAAATGCAAAATGGAGAAGTCAGTAAAAGACAGAGGTGGTGGCTGTATCAACCCTATTCCCACCACTTGCAACCGATCTTAACCCTCCATTCAAACTAATTCCATTCAGTTGATAGATGGCTAATTTCAATTTTCAAGACATAACACCTAGTAAGTACAGCTGGGCCAAATGAAGACTATTCCAAGAGTAAGATATGACACCACTTGTTGAGATATGAGAACATTGAGGAATCTAATCAGATTATACACCAGTTGGCTCATTTCATCACCCTGATTGACAAATCGAGTCTAGCCCGCCTAAACAAGTTACAGCATCAAAGCCACAACATTACTTCTTGCTGATACAAGAATCTCTAACTCGCAACGAATTCAGTCACAAACTACTTCTTACGCAATAAAGAGATGGTTCTATATCGAAATAAATTCAGCAAGCTGTATCAGTTCCTACACGTACTTACTCGTACCAGGGATTCTAACAGTACTACAGAGGACTCGGTACTTGATTCAAATCCATTCACAAGGAACACATATTCAGAATATGAACGGGGCTAAGTGATCTGCCGATGCTCGAAATGCCGGAAAGATTTTACCTTCACCACAAGGGGACTTCCTGGTGGTGATAAGAAGGGTCTTGGTGGGCATTCTTACGGGTCCCTTAACCCTCAACCTCTTGTCCTTAGCACCGCGAATCAAGTCTCCGCAAACTGCAAATCCGAAAACAACAACAACGATTCAGCGACCAAAACCATAAAACCTTAGTTCACCCATCCCTATAAACAACCGTACAGAGGAACAGAAAGGCAGCTGATGAAGTAAGGAAACGAAGAATCAGAACCTTTCTCCAGGTTCTTCACATTCTTGGAGGACAGTGTGATCCTTATCTTGTGAGTTTGCTCTTGAGGTTCCTCAATCCCAGCCTTTGCAGGCTTAATTGCAGCATAAGTCGCCATTGTCGATATAGCCTGCTGTCAGAAGACACCCAGAACAAGAAAGCATATTAAAATCACATCCAGCACAACTGCAAGGAATCAATACGTCCTTCGAATCTGAAGAACTTCACCTTCGTTAGCTCGGCAAAGCAGGATGCAGCTTCGAGTGGCAGCTTTTCTTTCTGCTAACGATGGAAGACGGAGACGAAGAATTGGGAACCTTATACGTACCTAGGTTAGGGTTTTTCCACGGAGTTTACAAATTTGTGGGCTTCGTTCGCTTAGGCCCGGTTTGTTGGTGTGGGCTCAATAGCCCAGGAGCAGGTTTCACCATTAGTGTTTATACTTTATATTCAAAACCAATAATAGGGTTCCCTTCAGTAGTCTATCCAAGCTGATGCGTAGTAGGAGTACCAGACTACCAGCTGTTAAAGCCGGAGAGGAAGATATGAGCTCATGCATAAGGTAGGGGTGGAAATGTTACCGTAAATCCCAGACTATCAGTATCCCAATACTAAATACCTAAATCCTGAATTTTGAATTACTCCTACAGTCAATCCCAATCTCAATTCCTAAATAATTTCGGTATCCCAATTTCAATCCATAAATATTTCGGTATCTCAATCGGTACTTCGGTATCCCAATCGGTATTATCGAATACGAAATTTATTACCTCTGTAAGTAATAGTTAAATATATAAATTAGATTTGATTGTTTAATTTAGGGCAAATAGACTAAGAAAAGAGTGTTGAGTTTGCCTAGAGCTAGGATATGGATAAGGAGAATAGAGGAGAGGTGACATCTCAAATTCTTGTCATTGGTAATCTTTATTTTGACGAATTTGAGGTTGAGAGACGACTAATACTAGTGTTTGCTTTTTGGTGTTATGAAAATAACAAGAGATTAGATGAGAAACGAGAGTGACTTAAACTGGAAAGTGAAAATTGAGTTGGATGTGGGCTTCTGAGTTGTGAAAGAGAGAGAAATGACTAAAAGTTGTGCGTTATATTTCATTAATTTTTAATTTTCGGTATTTCTCGGTATTTCGGTATATGCCGATCCCAATCCCGTAATCCTGAATACCGAATAGCACTCCAAAATGAATCTCAACCCCAATCCCTAAAAAATAAGTCAGTATTCGGTAATACCCAATAGTGATAAATTATGTACGATATTCGGTATATTCCAAATATCGGTACCAAACTTCCAACCCAACATAGGGTAACGACAACTGAACCAGGAGCAAAGGTTTAAGGGGTCGATTCGAGACTAAGGCTCAATGCTGACGAGTTTTGCGTTGAAACCAAGTACGACTTCAAATGGCATTGTTACATATGCAAGTATTGAACATAGGGGTGGACATTGCTGCGGTTCAAACCGCTCCATCCGCTCCAAATCGCTTATGCGGTTAGTCCAAACCGCATCATTAAGATTGCGGTTTCATTTGCAGTCTAATTCTTAAGCGGTTCGCGGTTTTGCGGTGCGAGTTGACCGAAACCGCGCGGTTGCGGTTCAAAACCGCAAACCGCTAAATTCCTAAGATCACCCACCAATACTCAGCAACGCCCCTCAGTTCTCACCACATAGCGTTGTCGTTCTTTTCCATTTATATCTCTGCTATCGGCCGGCGAGTCGTTGCCACCGTCAGTGCTTTCGCCGGTAAAATCAGACGGCGGGGAAGGTGGCCCTACGCGTGGTGGAGTGACGGAAGGATTAGTCGCCGCACGGCCAAGCTGACGAGGAGTGACGCCGCCGCCAATTCCTTGTTGTGCCATTGGTTGCTGCCCCGCCGCCGGTGGATTCAGGAGCGGCGCGCCGCTCATTGTCGTGATTTGCAATTGCCTGCTCTACTTCTCCGTCCAACGTCACCGCGGATTGATTATATTTGAGTGTCCTCGTTAAAAGTTCCATGCTCTGTATTTGGATTGTGATATACTAATTGAAAGTTTAATTTACCGTGGCATGTTTTTATTGCTGCTGATACAAGGCTTTCACTACTGGTTCTCAGTGTCATGCCTCTTCTTTGTTCTTTCCAACTCCATTGCTCTTTTTTATTCTTTTTCCAACTTCGTAATTGGTGGGAGCACTTTGCGGTCCAACTTGCGGTTGCGGTCTAAACCGCACCAAACCGCTAATCTATGCGGTTAGGTTTAATCGCACCGATTACATTGCGGTCTACCATGCAGTGCGGTCCAATTAATATGCGGCGTTGTGCGGTTTATAACTATACGGTGCGGTTCGAACCGCACCGATGCCCACCCCTAATTGAACATACTTTTTAGTTTACATGAGACCAAAGCAACGCATATAACATCCTGAAACTCGAGCCCCGTAAAGTGGATTTTGTTACAAGAAACCAGCCAATGACAAAAATTAAAGGCAAAATTTGCATTCAATTCATAAAAATTTGTAAGGTCTACTACCCATAATAACCTGTTTGCCACATCCAACACTGTATTACCGCTCAATGTACATATTGGGCAGGAATGAAAGTGCACACGTTTCTCCTCTAATAAACTGAATATCTGTAACAGAAAAGGAGATTCATAGCAGAAACCAAAAAAAAAAAAAAACCATTTCTAAGCGTCAGCATAGGTGACTTCCACCTCGACTCCAGGCTCGATGGTAATTGAGGTGATCTGTTCCACCACTTCTGGGGAGCTGAAGAGGTCGATGATGCGCTTATGAACACGAAGCTCAAATCTGTCGAAGGTGTTGGTACCTGGAAAAAGGAGTACAATGCATATGAAGGTAAGCAACCATTCATCACCATCACCACGTCATTTACCAAGTACCAATTCATCAAACTTTCACCCCTAATCCCCCCCGCATAAAACCAATCTTAATGCACCCCATTTGACCTACATAAATTGGGTTGATGGGTAGATGGTTTGACAAGTTTTGAAAACATAATGCCTAGTAGTACTACTTAGCCAAGTGTGATTTTCCTAAGATTAGGATACTCAAAGCAGTTAGGTATGGAACATTGAGAGATAGTACCAAATCAAACCCAATTGAGGCAGGTAACACAATGGCATTTAACTGATATCCAATGGGATGGTGGGTAGATGGTTTTTCTAAGTGTTCAAAACATAATCCCAGTAGTGCTACTTGGCCAAGAGTGTTTTTTTCCAAGATTGGGAAATTGGAAGCAGTTATGAAGGTACGGAACGGAACATAGTGATGTAGTATCATATCGAGCCCAATTGCAGCAGATACACAATAGCATTTCATCACGGATGCAAGTCAACATCATAAAGTATAGAATCAAGTCAACCACCTAAACAATTTACAACATCAAAGTCACCTGGCACATCTCTCCCTGATATATGGATTTCTATCTCTCAATCAATTCACTGCTCACGACTCTCACGAGGTGAGTGTCGCGATGAACTAAGGTAGCCAATCATGTTATAGAGGACCCAGGACTTGATTCAAAACCCATTTTATAAGGAATACTAAGAATCACAAGGGGTCAAATGAGTTTACCTTCACCACAAGGAGACTTCCTGGTTGTAATCAGAAGAGTCTTGGTGGGCATTCTCACTGGTCCCTTAACCCTCAACCTCTTGTCCTTAGCACCGCGAATTAAGTCCCCGCAAACTGCAAATCAAAGCCAATAATAATTCAGAAACTCAAAACCACAATCCCTTAATTTACCCTAAACCGGCGAGATGCAGAATAAAATAGGCGAACTAACCTTTTTCGAGGTTCTTCACATTCTTGGATGAGAGAGTGATCCTGATATTGTGGGTTTGCTCCTGCGGCTCCTCCAATCCAGCCTTTGCCGGCTTAATCGCTGCATAGGTCGCCATTTTCGTCGCTCTGCGTAGCGACAACAAAACAACACAACAAATAAGCATCCAACACGAAACCATATGATGTACGAGCAGGCTGCTGGGGGAAGCGAGGGGGAGTTCGTTGCTACTTACAAGTTGCAAATGCTCGAGAAGGTTGATTCTCGCAGAAGCACAATTAAGAGACGGGAAGAGACCTTCAATCGCCTAAGCAGTGTGCAACAATGGAGAAAACGCCGTTAAAAGCAGGATTCGGAAATATATAACCTAGGGTTTTGTGGAGCGAAGTGGAGTGTGCACCGAACTGGGCTGAACTTTGTTTAATTTAATAAATACCAGAGCCCATTTAAGGTATTATTATTATTGGGCTCGAAAGAATGCTAGCAGTATAAACACGGTTTTTATTTATGGGAGTGGGATGGGTGGAGAGTGAAGCTAAGAATGCATCCAATCCAATTTGTTTGTTTCAAAAGTGAATTTCACACTCATTCTACTCAAATTCCATCAATACTAGATTTTACCCGTTTGACCGAGCTGGACAGAGTTAGAAACTCATGAAATGCGGTTTTAATTGCAATCCTAGAAGTATGGTTTGCGGAAGATTATCTTTGAAACCGAATAGCCTCCCTCTTGTACAAAAAATTTAAGAGGAGTAGAAGGATATTTGTCAAGCTTGACATGGTATGTTCGAATATCAAACGGGAGGGAAAATGGCAGCATTCAAGCCATCTGGGAAATATGGCTGCTCTTCTTATGATTGGATTGGATGAAGAAGACATTTGAAATTCGGGTTGCTAGTTGAATTCGTTTAATGTAATCGTTAAGTTGGTTATCAGTTAACTATTAAATATTCGTGTTAATCAGTAATCATATCGTTTATATTAGTCGGATGACGGTAATCGTGTAGTCGGTTATCAATTATTTTGTTTGTTAACCCAATAACGGTTAAATAAGTGATTCGACAAGGTGAGTCCAATATAATCGATCGGTAACCTACCAACCAAAAACCTCATTTTTTCAATTGTGCATTTGTTTAGATTTTTTCTTACATATGTATGTGTTTTTCTTTTTAAGTTTTTATAATTGAATAAAAATAATTTAACTTAGATATCAATCTATAATCAACCCAATCCAATACAAGTTCACAATAAGACCATTATTCTATCCATTGAATTTGATTTAGAAAGCAGACAAAAATAAAAGTCCCAACAACAATTACTCAACTCATAAACCCCCACTAAATTAAATGGAAGCTTAAATATTGTTGTTTGTTGTCCAGCTATTGTGCGGTCCATCTTTCTATTGTGCTCCTTTTATAACCCTTCCTAGAATTTATTCTCACTTGAACCTAAGATACTACTATTACAACTAGGCGAGACAAGAAATCTTGTAGGCCTTTAAACATCTCATTATTTGTTACCTGTACTTGCGACTTATCGAGATCCATTATTTTTCGGCCTGACTGTCAGCGGCGGATCGAGGATATAGTAGAGCACTGGGCCGCATTTCATTAGAAAACTAGATACCGTAAAAAAATATAGTTTTTTTTTTGCAATATCCTTACTCTGTTTCTAGGGTGTTGGACTCATTGCGACAAAAAGATGCTGAGATCAATTGGTATAAGTTGGTTTGGGACAAGCATATTATTCCTAGACATGGGTTTATTTTGTGGCTGGTGATTAATGATAAGCTTAAGCTACAAGATAAGCTAATTGCTTGGGGAAAGCCACTCACTGGGGGATGTTTGCTGTGCCCTGGGGGAGTGGAGTCTCGGAATCACTTATTTGTGGATTGCTCTTATATACAACATTTATATAGCAAGACACTGGGACTGGCAGCACCACCAGTGTGTGGTAACTGGGACAATCTCCTGAATTGGTGTGTTTTGAAGTGGAGTAAGGACTCCCCTGAGAATTACCTAAACAAAATGTGTTGGAGTGTTCTTATAAGTTTGGTGTGGCGTGAGCGGTGTGCGAGGTTGTATGGATCGGTTGCAGCAAGGGATCCTCAGCAGCTCCTACTTGTTGCAGGAGGGTGATTAGGGGGCGATGTCTTATGAACCAATGCTTGATTGACTGCTTTGTAGCTAGGGGGCTTGGGGTAGATAGCTGATTTTTGTTTGACTGCTTTGTAGCCAGGGGGCTTGGGGTAGTTAGTTGATTTTTGTTCTTAGTGTTTTGCCCTTTGTGGGATTGATGTACAGGACTGTGAGTTTGTGAGGGCTCCATAGCGCTATGCTATTGGTGTCGGTTCTTAATGCATTTTGATTTAACCATAAAAAAAAATATCAATTGTACACGTCGATCTTTTAATATAGCGAATTCATCAGTAATGAAGTCTACATCCATACCAATACCATACTACTTTCCTTCAAATAAAATAGTTAACCAATCAACGAGAAATTCATTGCTTATTTTGTTGCGCAAATCATATTTCACATGTTCAATTGTTGATAAGGTTTTCTCCATAGTAGATGTTGAAACGGGCAATGTCAACACTAGACAAATCAATCGACTGATCAATTTGTATTGTGTGTTGATCCCTATTTCCACCAGCTGCTCTAGTAATTTTTCAAGTGAACAAACTTCATAGTTCTTTTAGTCTTTTATCGTTTTATACTTTCTAAATTTTAGGTTGCATTGTTTGTTTTTCTTTAGAAGAGAATCATTGGAGCTAGAATTTCTAGGCTAAATTTAGAGTTGTGATTTGAAAATGTTCATCTAACCCATTTTGTCAATTACACACAATCTAATTATCAAAATAACCCTAAAACGAATGACTAAAATCGATAAACTCATAAGGACTATATTACCTCCGGATCCAGAAGAGGACTGGGCCGTGGCCCGGGGTGGCCACCTCCTGAATCCGCCACTGTTGACTGTGAGGATGGTCGTAATTGGTTAGTCGGTTAACCGTTTAACTGTCAATTACTATATGTTTAACCATAGGTTATTAATAACTAAATTTTACTACCGGTAACCGATTGTTTACTATGAGACGAAAGAACATGTCCATCAGACTAGGGAAGACAACAGCATGGCAAACGATTGGTGGTTATGAGTATGCATGACAACTCATTTGATAGCTCTCAGTAATGTTAAATGGGATTATGGGATGACCAAGAATTTTGAGTGTCTTTTTTTTAATTGGCCAGCTAAGCCTAGATTATGTAATCAGTAATTGCATTATGAGAATGCATAATTTTCCAGTGTACAGCAGACTTTGCGCAGGGAAGTGCCTACGCTAAATGCAGTCAACACTGTAATTATGATGCCATCTTACATATGATATATGTAATTGATATATATCACAGAGCCACTAACACTTAATAAAATTATACTAACTTACTATGTATTTGACTGATGACTAGTGTTTGAATACCATAATCTTCTCAATACTTGATTACAAATGGCCAGCACCAGGGCTCGGCACAGAGTGCAGAATCCTATCAAGCTTTCTGAGATGAGAGTTGATCATCGACTTCCTATAAGTTTGCTTGATGTAACAAGGTAAAGCAAGTGTGCCTTTCTTCTTCTCATCCATGGCTGCCAGCATCCTGGCATTTGAACAGGGGGAATGGCTGGCTATCAGAACCAGAACCAGGATGAAGATGATGACACGGCTTTTACAGTTCATTTTCACAGAAATGGTGTTGTTTACATGAGTATTAATAACTAAGCTGGTGAATTAGTGAGACCAAATGACAGGGCCAGCTATTTATACAAGTTGGGGAAGGCATAAATGGAGGTGGGAGAGACAAATGAGCTTTGACTTCAATAATTTAATCAACAGTTTTTTTTCAGATATTGACAGTGAATAGTCAAGACCTTACTATACTAAACTGTATTTGTCTACATTCTCACCATCATCTTTCTCCAGTTGGCAAGAGTCTCATCATCAAAATCAGTTCTTTTACCGCAAACAGAGCATAGTGAGAGCGACCCATAATGGAAAATGAGGACTCCTTTGAGGAAATGAACACCCAAACCTTTCCCTTCCTTCTTCTCACAGTATGACAATACTGACAGTTACAACGATGGAACAAAACAACAAAACAAGTAACATGCTTTATGAGGAGGAAACCTGGTGGCAGGGGAATTGGGTTAGGTGCCATCCAACTAAGATCTCCCCATCTTCACCTTTTGCTAGGAATTTCCTCAAGCTTGTGAGAATCCCACCGACACAAGTCATGGACACTAAAGAACCACTCAACCAGCTAGGTGGCCATGTTTCTTCTTCTTCTTTCCACACTCTGATGGGGTCCAAGTTACAGTTGCAGAGGTAGTTATTACTTAATGAAGTGTGATTCCTCCTACAAAATTCCACGGTTGAACAGTAGGGAGTGACAGACATGAATCACTGGAACAGGACAGGGTGAAACTAAGAACCAACACTTTCTGCACATTTTGGCAATCTGAATGTGACAGAGGGTAGCCTGCACAATCCCAGAAATACGACTATTTTTCTCATGCATTCATAACAAACTGAAGGTGACAGAGTGTGATATACTCCCTTTTTACTGTTGATGTCAAAACCTAATGAACTATCTTAGACATATGTTCAGAAGTAACAATCTCACCATAAAAAACTCACAAGCTGCAAAGGGTCGATATTACAATTGAATAACATGCTGGCATTATCACAATCTCAATTCTCAAGGCTCCATTGATAACAAAAGACATTCGCATTCTCATAGCAGAAGAACACCAAGCATATGATTCAGTAAAGCAAAAACACACTTGCCAGCCCTCCTCAAACAAAATGAAACTACAACTTGCAAAAACCCAAATTTAAATGTCATTCATGAATCACGACTTCAGAAAATGGAGCAGAAGATCAGAAAAGTAGGCGCCTTTCCGCTTGTTCATTCATTGCAAATTCAAGAATTAGCTAATAGGAGAGCTCAGCACCATATTGGGGATCATCTCAATCTCCTCTAATCCAAATGTACTATTTATATTCAGCTTGACAACTAAATGAAAACGAATGTAACAATCGAATGCTCACTACTTCTTGAGTATTTTGGAGAGAGAGATTCAAAACGAACCCAAACAAATCAATTATACAGATTTCACTTCCATCCCCTCAAAATATATGTATATATGTAAAATTCAATTACCATAGCCCATGAGACCTTCCTGATCTCGCTCTTCTTCTTCTTCTTTGCAGCAGAATCATCAATTTACAAAGAACTCTTCAAAGCTCCGTCGGAGTGATAGTAATCCAAGTACCATTTCACGAACTTCTTCAATCCCGACTGCAAATCCGTCGTGGGTCTGTACCCGAAATCCCTCTGAGCCTGGCTGATATTCGCGTGAGTAAACAGGACGTCCCCGTTCGCCGGCATCGGCATCACCACTTTCTTCGCCTTCACCTTCAGCAGCTTCTCCAAAATGTTCACAAGCTTCCCCACGGGAACGGGAGAAGTGTTCCCCAAGTTGTAAACCCTCAATTGAGCCTTCCCCTTTTTCACTCCGCCGCTGCCGGTGCTCTTCTCCACCGTGTCCAGCGCCCCCAGGCACCCCTTCACTATATCGTCGATGTAAGTGAAATCCCTCGCCACCGTGAAATGGTTGGGCCCTTCGAAAACGTGAATGGGCTTCCCCTTCAGCATATCTTTGGTGAAAAAGAAGTAAGCCATATCGGGCCTCCCCCACGGCCCATACACCGTGAAAAACCTAAGGCCCGTGATGGAAAGCCCGTAGATGTGGTTGTAAGTGTGGGCTATCTCCTCGCCGGCCTTCTTCGTGGCGGCGTAGAGGCTCGACGGCTGGTCGGTCCGGTCCTTCTCGGAGAACGGCACTTTGGTGTTGAGCCCGTAGACCGAGCTCGACGAGGCCCAAACGATCGCCGGCTGAGGGTCTGCCGATTTGCAGGCCTCGAAAAGCGCGACCAGCCCGGCGATGTTGCTGTGCACGTACGACGCCGGGTTCTTCATCGCGTACCGGACTCCGGCCTGCGCCGCCAGGTGCATCACGTGGGTGAACTTCCCCAGCTCGAAGAGCTTCCTCAGCAAGCCGGCGTCGTTGACGTCGCCTTCCACGACGAAAACCTCGGCCCGCTCCAGCACCGCCCGGCGCGCCTGCTTCAGCGACGGGTCGTAGTAGGAATTGAAGTTGTCGAGCCCCACCACGCCGTCGCCCCGCCGCCGCAATGCGGCGGAGACGTGCGTGCCGACAAATCCCGCCGCCCCCGTCACCAGAACCCGCATCCCGCCCGCTCTCGACCTCGGCTGCGACGATTTGGCGACCCGCGACTCCCAATCGGGCGAGCGCAGGATCCGGCGGCGAGGGACGGGGTCCGAGTGGTGCTGAGGGGTGTGGAGGAAGAAGAGAAAGACGAGGCCGAGGAAAATGCAGGTCCAGAAGACCAGCTTCGTGGCAGAGAAGTGGTACCGGAATCTGTTGCTCATCGATTTATCCATAACAGAAAGAAATTAAGGCGGAAGAATGGAAGAAAGGAGGAAGAAATCAAGAGAGAAGGAAACGAATTCAAGATTTGCAGAGGTTGGTTTCTTTTTTTTTTATCTATACAGAGGAAGGAAGGAAGCTAGGAAGGGGAAGTATTGCCACTGCTGCAATTACTAATATCTTAATTCTGGTTGCTTGCAGTTGGCGTTCAACCTTTTCTCCTTTTCTTTTCTTCGTTTTTTTCCCTTAAAGTTTATCCGAAGGTGAAAAATAAAAGGTGAAATCCGATATTGGGCGGAATGATTTTTATTATTGTTATTTTTTGGACGGAATTATTGGGGGTTGGTTGGGGAAACAACAGAAATCGAATAAAGGGGGAAATCGTTTTAAAAAGGGTAAAAAAAAAATTGTAGGAGGAGAGTTCGAGTTAGAAGTTACCACAATTGGTGAAATTTGTTGGTTGTTTTTTTTTTTTTTTACTGCAGGCAGATGTGGTGTCGGTCCAGTAATTTTGCTGAAATGGCGACACAGTTGAGGGTAGGAGGAGAAAGTGTGGGAGTGAGGATGGTTAATAAATAAGTAAATAACAGAGAAACCAGAGATTTGATGGCTTGTGTGGGCCGGGCTGGCGTGTGGGCCCATGTTAGCTTTATTCTTTTCTCTCAATAATTGATGTCTGTAAAAATGCTTTGTTGGTCTTGGTTGTGTTTTTTTTTTCTTCTTTTTCCGGTGAGCATCAAATTTAATTAAACATGTCCCACAAGGAAGGCGCAAAAAATGAAAAAAAATAATAATTAATGATATAGTGTTTGGCATAATATATAACGTGTGGACCATATTCTCTATCCCACCTATGAATATATGATTGATTGCTTCCCAAAAAAAAAAAAAAATTCCCAGTGCGGTCGAAATTTGGTATCGTAATTTCAATCAAATTTGTGTTTAGAGCTAATAGAATAATTTAATCCTATAAGTAAATGATTGTTTTTTTTAACCTGTGGTGGGGTAAAAAAGGAATCAAAACGGGAGAGGAGAAAGTCACTATCCGGAGGGAATAACGTGTCTAGTTGGGGAGGGAGGGACCCAATTCCCACGTTTTGATAGCTTTGTTTTTGTTATTTTGCGGGGGGGGACTGGAAAGAAATTTGCCAGCTGCCCACCGCCACTTCACCATGTGACTAATTAACCCACAGCTACACAAGCCAAGAGTGGAGCCAAAAAGGTAATTGTATATATATATTTATATATATATATTAGGGAGGGGAGGAGAAAACCGGGAAAAGAGCCAAGATCTGACAGACAATGGGGATGCGACTGCTGGGATGACAATCCAAGAACGTGTTGACTGTAATTGAATTACAATGCTCGTAAGTAGGGGTGGAAGTCTGGTTTGCGGATTATTGAAATTACAATTTTTTTAAGTCGTAAGTGAATGTGAACGAGTCGAGTTGCTCACGAACGGGCGGATGTTTGGCTCACTTGCTAATGAGTAGAAGTAGGGCTGAAAGTTTGGTACTGGTATTTGGTATATATATCGAATACCGTACTGAAATTATCACTATATAGTAATACCGAATATCGAATTATTTCTTAGGGATCGGGACAGGGATTCATTTTCCAGTGTTATTCGGTAATTGAGATTATGTGATTGGAATCGGTATATACCACAATACCAATAAAACCCGAAAAATAAAAAATGAATAAACTATAGCACACAACCGTTGGTCATTCGTTCCTCACTCTTCGACAACTCACAAGCTCACATCCAACTGAAATTTGATTTCTAATTTGAGTCACTTGTCTCTCACTCAGTTTCTTTTTATTTTCATAAACCAAAAACACATACACTCTCATTAGTCATCTCTCGCCCTCCAATCCGTCGAATTAAAGATTACAAATGACAAGAAATTGAAATGTCACCATCTCCTCCCTTCTCCTTATCCATGTCCTAACTCTAGACGAACTCAAAACCTTTTGCTTAGTATTTTTGCTCGAAAATTAGATTGCATACTCTAATTAATATATTTAATTATTAATTGCAAATACCGTACTGACAATACCGATTGGGAAAGCAAAATATTTAGAGAAGATTGGGATACCAAATTTATCTAGGGTTTGGGATTGGTATTGATTTTAGGGTGTAATTCGGTATTCGGGATTTCAGTATTTGGTGTTGGGATACCAATACCGTACCGATTTTCACCCCTAAGTAGAGGGTTGACTAGATTTTGTTTAACACGCGAGACCATGCGCTAACTTGATTTATTGATGTGTTGAGATCACCTCGTGAATTGTCTTTTTTTTTTTAACTGAAGCGTTGGCTTGGTAGCGTGGCTAGCAAGCAACTCAACTAGCGATTTGTGAATGTATATCGATATGTATCTTGTGAGTTGGCTTGTTGATAATTTCTACATTTGTTATATTGTAGTTCTCACCATATATGATGTTTAAGACTTTGAGTTGGCTTGGTAGCGTGGCTAGCAAACAACTCAACTAGCGATTTGTGAATGTATATCGATATGTATCTTGTGAGTTGGCTTGTTGATAATTTCTAGATTTGTTATATTGTAGTTCTCACCATATATGATGTTTAAGACTTTGAGTATGTGAGCAAATATATCTAATTTATAATTAAGAAGATAGATTATGTATCATAGAATGGTTAAATACAAATTACTATAAAATAACATGATATAAACTAATTACAACTTATTAACTAAATAATTTGATATCAGCATAGTATGTCAACATTGGATCATTTAATGATGAAAAATTGGCTATTATTTTGTTTTCCATAAAATTAATAATAATTCACATGCATTATATATGACATACAAATGTTAGGATATAAAATGAGACGAGCTCGAGCTGACATATCTAGTTATGTATTATAGAATGGTTAGACTCTAAAATTTTGTTATATAATATGATATGAAACACACGGGATCAACTAACGATGAAAGCTAGGTTATTGTGTTTTTTTCTTCTTCGGAAAATTAATTACAATTCACTTGTATCATATATGACATACGAATATTATAAACTATTTTTTATTTCAATTTAGATTTCCACTATTTAAAATGATAAAATGAGCTGGATTAGATAGATTAGATGAGTAGTGGGATGGCTGATAGATAATAAAACGGAAACCCGAAAGGCAATGCACCGTCCCACCACTCTGTCCATGTGCCCCAAACTGCCCTATTGTGCCTTTTTATTTCACTCTCCTGTCCGCCAAACAAAATTCACTCTTGCTTCAAATCACATTGTTGAAGCTTAAAAGATATCATGGATGTGGTAGTCTGTAGCGGATCCAGGAATTTCTTATAAGGGTGTCCTCTTCCAAAAAATAAATTTAATTAAAAATTAAATTAAATAATTCATAAATAAAAAAATATTGGGTTAATACCCTAGTTTGGCCCAAAGTTTAGCGTAAGTGACAGTTTTAATCCCACTTTTTAAATAAGACATTTGTGGCCTACTTTTGAAACTATTAGACAAATTTGGCCCAAAATTTTCTTTGACCGTTAGTATTGACGGTCAACAATATTGCGTCAGTTACTCAACAAAAACCAACTGTTGTGGCATGCCACGTCATTAAATAATATATTAATTTTAATTTTATGATTCAGTAACATATTTTTAACAAATTAAGAAAACCCCTCTTATTCTCTCCGTCCGACCAAACACTGTTCGGCCGACTCATCCTTCCCTTCCACACGCCAAAATCCTCGCTGAACCAGCTGCGCCACCAGTTCAGCCGTCCAGGAGGCTGCCAACGGAGCCAAGCTCATCGAAACATTTTGCGTTGCCACCGGGCTCGACGTTCGCGTTCTCTCTGAGGAAGAGGAGGCGAGATTCGCCTATTCCGAAAGTTCGCGCCGCCACCGAGCTTGGCCTTTCGTTCAGATCTGAACTTCGATTTGGAAGGAAGCCACCTCTCCCCTGCCTTTTGTCGGCGTCGCCATTCGCTTCCTTTTCTTCAATTTTGTCACTTTGTAACTGAATCTTCCCTTCCAGTTCATGTCGCCTTTTCTTCTCTAGATGAATCGAAAACTGGAAACCCAAAGCTGATTCAAGGGAGACCGAACTCACCAGTTCTTGTTCTGCTCTAGCTATCGGCGAATCGAAAACCCAAGGCTGATTCTCTGGCAATCAATACCTTCCTTTGACGAACCGAAATCTCTCTCTTTCGCCGGCTAGACGAGCTATCGATGGAAAGGAATCGAGGTCACGATTGAAACTGCAATTGGGTTTGGTCGGGCAGAGAGAAGGAGGGAGAAGACTGAGAAGAAGGAGAGATGGAATGGACTCTCGTCGCCGATCGCTCGGGAACGACTCGGGGAGGAGAAACGATGGATGAAAGGAAAAGGGGAACTGAAACGATAAGGGAAAGAGGAAGAGGTAGTGGTCCTCGTGACCCCTCTCTCTAATGCTTTATTTTTTTATTTTTTATTTTGTTTGTTTGTTTTTTCTTTTGTTATTATTATTTTCTTTTGTTTATTTAATTTGTAAATGACGTGGACAAGTCTAGTCAGCGGACGAATGGTGAGTCAGTGACAGAAAAAATGGTTGACCGTTAATTCTGACAGTCAAACCATCCCATAGGCCAAATTTGTCTAATAATTTCAAAAGTGGGCCATAAATGTCTTATTTAAAAAGTGGGGCCAAAATTGTCATTTACGCTAAACTTCGGGCCAAATTAGGGTATTAACCCAAAAATATTCGACTAGTGCAAATATACCATATTAGACAATAATTCACGAACTGATCGCATATTTGATTTCCCCTTGTTGGTCCCGAGGGACGGAGCGTATAGCTTTGTACCGGCTAAGTTCACGAGTTGGAGGCATTGCTCCGTCAGGCTTTCGCCCATTGCGGAAAATTCCCCACTGCTGCCTCCTTTTAACCTTGTTCCTGATGTAACTCAAACTTGGAAGACTCTTTCAACTCTTGCAATATACCTATAAAATCAATTCAAATTAAGGATATCTCGAATGAATTTAATTGTTAGGTTTTGAAAACAATTGGGAATAAAGAATAGTGTTTTAACTATTACATAGTGTTTAAAATAGAACAACAAATGAGTTGCAACCTAGAGAATATGTTTAATAATAGTAGTGTCCTAGGTTTGAATAACACAGAGATTACTACTTATATATTTTTAATCATACGCAAACTACTACCGAGAACAGGATAATTGTTTTTTCAAAATTTAAGGGTGTCCTGGATTACCAATTATAATTTTTTTTTTATCCATACGAAACTACAACCAGGGGGTGGATAATCGTTTTTCTAAATTTTAGAAGTGTCCTGGGACACCCCTAAAGGCCCATGTATCCGCCACTGGTAGTAGCTTGGGAAGGCAAAAGCCGTTGTTGAAATACACTGTACGGTGAGCAAGACGTTCAAAACCGTCATAAAATCGTAAGTTTTTAATTATAGATTTTGAGAAAACTTGTAACTAGAAAATTTGCGATTCTGCGTAGAAGTCCGTTTTGATGAACGAAAATCGTAAAAGTTTTAAAAGTTTTTTAAAAGCGATTTTGACCGCATTAAATTGGTGAGTATACTGAATCGTTCTTCGCAACAACTTTTGGCACTTTAGCGCAGAATTGGCGTCGAACATGCGGGGCATACCTTGCTTGAAGGAAGCCTGTGATATGGCAAATTGTGCCTTAATTCTGATTCATTCGATATACATTCACGTCGACTTATGATTATACATTAACAAACATCGATGTATGGACTCGGAATTCGAGTGATCTCGTGCAAGGAAATGAAGAGAGAAGGGACATTTGGGCCGAATCTGAACTGGGTTCGGGAAAGCATAACTTGGAAGAAAGAAACCACAAGAAAATAAAAGGAAAAAAAATGGAGATAGAGACAGTAGTATTTATTTACAAAAATATAGCAAGCTGCCAGCCCATGGATTCTTGCGTTGTGGGTTCACGTGCAGGGATAGGATAGGACCACCGACTGCCTTTGCTCTCTTTCTCTCAGCTTGAGCTGTATCTGATCCTCTCTCTCTCTCTCTCGTCGGCAGTGAACCCATCTTCCTCCCTGTTTCCGATCCAATGGCCGAGGACTGAACTTGATACATGGAGTTCAAACCTGAGAACAACCCTGTTATAGAACATCGCAACCATGAAGTTGTCATATACAATCCTTTCATAATCAGGTTGGGTAAATACCCGTGTGGGTATGGGACAGAACATGTCGATCTATTCTTAAATATTATATTCGAAAAAGAACGTCCATATGTAACTCGAATACAGAGAAAAACACTTTATAAATAAATGATAAATATAGTAGAAGGAATTATTGAGTCTAAATAATTGAAAGATATAATCTTAAAATTTATGTGGGATGAAGATATCATTTTTAGAGAGGTTAAAAGAAGATCAGTACATGCAGATATTAATGCAAATTATGAAAGAACGGGTCAAGAACAAGACGGAACGGGTCGAAACCAATACCCAAGCCCTGTCTCACGCTATTGTAGGTCGGGTAATATCCGTCCCAAATAGTTCAGCTCGGGTCGGATCGAGCGAACCAGGTCAAAAATTGTCATCACTAGCATTTTGGTGACTTAAAAGCATAGTAAAATTGTAAATTTTTAAGTTTTAAAAACACAATTTTGACTGCATTGCTTGAAATGGGTGAAACCTTGGCTACAACAAGTTTGATGCACCAAGCCAACTCTTCCGGGAAAGACTCGAGGGGTATGTGGCAGGTCGGGGCTCAAGAGAGCATAACACATTTTGATTTGAGTAGGTTTCGATATAGGTTCACCAGAGAGCTCGAACAAGGATTGCAAACATTTCACATACCTGGATCACTAAAGAGTGTGAACAAAGAACCTGAGATAAGGTCTTCCAAACACTCATGTAACGGATTTTGCTAACAGGGTTTGTAATTGAGAAAAAAGGGAAAGGAGACGCAAAATTTGCAAGTTGGCTCCATGAAAGTTGAAGATAAGAAGAAGAGCCTCCTCAAGTTTGAAGGTAAAGGCCAAAGGGTGTTTGCTGTCTGCGACCTACTTTTTAGAGGAGAAGAATCAAGAATGGCATCGGCGTTAACGTTAAAGACAAAGACAATGGCCCATCAAAGCCTCTTCCTGATTGGGTCCTCTCTATCAATGGCTTCAATGCAGGAATATGCTTTGCTTCTTCCAGTCTCCAGACATGTAAAGAAAGCATATCTCAATCTCATCTCCCCCCATTGGGAAAGTATCTCACCAATTCAAGAGCATAACACTTACAGTAGGCCACTGTGGTCCGATTTGTATCGAATTTCGGCTTAAAATGCAGACAGAACATGGGTTAGATCTTGAGCGATCAATCACGGTGATTCGATCTGCCAGTACGATTTCAGGAACAGTGGTACAACACCCACCATTGATCAGTAGTCTCAACAGCTCTACAAAATCAGAGAGATTACAGTCTCATCCTGTTCAACAACAAACTCATAAGATAAGAAAACCTACTCCACCAATCCAAGTCCAAACTGAAGAAGCAGAGAGAGCTCTTTCTATCACTAAACAATTCTCCAGTTCTTTATTTCTCCACGAAAGAATGGCTCCCCCTGACCTCGCAGAAGTCCCGTCTTTTCTGATGATTGCATTTCGGTCGTCTGAAACGTTTCGTGCCAAGAAACCAGGGGAGAACATTTCCTCCAACATCCAAAGTGTACATTGGTTCATGAGGGCGCTCAGAAAAACGACTTTGCAGCTTCAATCACTGCCTCTACTGTCAATCCATACTCCTTGTAGATCTTCCCCGCCGGAGCACTCGCACCGAACTTATCGATACCAATGGCTTTCCCCTTGTCCCCGACGAACTTCTGCCACCCAAAAGTTGTTGCAGCCTCAATGCTGACCCTGGCCGTTACACCCGCTGGGAAAACACTCTCCTTGTACTCATCACTCTGCTTCTCGTACAATTCCCATGACACCAACGACACGACACGAACCGCCTTCCCTTCCTTCCTCAGCTCATCACCGGCCTTGGCAGCAATCTCCAGCTCCGAACCTGTTCCGGCCAGAATGACATCCGGTTTGTTCCCCGTCGAATTGTCGGAGATCACGTAACCGCCCTTGGCGACTCCCTCGATCGATGTTCCCGGAAGCTGGGGAAGCTTCTGTCTCGAGAGGGCGAGAATGGAAGGCGTCTTTCGATTCTCCACTGCGATCTTGTATGCTCCGGCGGTCTCGTTCCCGTCGGCCGGTCGGAACATGAAGATGTTCGGCATTGCCCTGAAGCTGGCCAGGTGCTCGATGGGCTGATGGGTCGGCCCATCTTCTCCAAGCCCAATTGAGTCGTGGGTCATCACGTAGATCACTCCTGCTTCCGACAATGCTGAGATTCTCATGGCTCCTCTCATGTAGTCGGTGAAGACGAAGAATGTGGCACAGTAAGGGACGAATCCTGGGCTGTGGAGCGCGATCCCGTTGCAGATGGCGCCCATGCCGTGTTCACGTACTCCGAACCGGAGGTTTCGTTCCTCGGGAGTGGACTTCTGGAAGTCGCCGTAGGCTTTCATCAGCGTCATGTTTGAGGAAGCGAGATCAGCACTTCCTCCAAGGAAACCGGGGAGAACGGTGGCGAGTGCGTTCAGGTTTTGTTGCGAGAGGTTTCGTGTTGCGTCTGCAGCGCTCTCGGGGGTGTATGTTGGCAGTGCTGATTCCCAACCGGAGGGGAATTCACCGGTCGTGATGGATTTCAATTCTGCTGCTTCCTCTGGGTACTTCTTTGAGTACTCGGCGAATTTGGCATTCCATTCGGCTTCCAATGCTGCTCCTTCGGGAGTGTGTCGACTCCAATGCCTGTAGGGGAAGCACAAACAAAACAGCATTGAGTCAAGGTTGGGCACTTTTCATGTTCTGAAACCATGAAGAGAAATGATCCCATCTTGCATCCTTCTTACTTCTTAACATCCTCTGGGACGTGGAATGGCTCGTAGGGCCAGCCGAGGTTCTGCCTCGTGGCTTCGACTTCTTTAGTACCTAATGCAGCTCCATGGACACTGTATGAGTTTGCCTTGTTTGGTGACCCGAAACCGATGGTAGTAGTTACCTGTAATTGTCATAACTAAGCAATCAGTAAAAAAAGGACAAGACAACAACTCCTAGTAAGTATAATCAAAACTGTGAAAACAAAAACATTAACCTTGATCATGGTAGGCTTGTCCTTGACAGCCTTGGCCTCCTCAATGGCAGCTCTGATCTCATCATACCCATTGTTGCCATTCTTCACCCATATCACATGCCACCCGAGTGCCTCGAAACGAGCATCTACATTCTCAGTGAACGCAATCTCTGTGTCTCCATCGATCGAGATGTGATTGTCGTCATAGAAAGCAATGAGCTTGCCGAGTCCCCAATGACCGGCAAGGGAACATGCCTCATTCGCGATTCCTTCCATTTGACATCCATCTCCAAGGATCACATACCTTTGAAAAAAAAACATCTATCTATATGTCATTTCAATCCAACAGACCAACCATTACATTACCAAAGACATTCAAGAGTTCAATCGAATCATATTACGTGTAATGATCAACGATCTCAGCATCAGGTTTGTTGTATCTTGCAGCCAAGTGCTTCTCAGCAAGTGCCAAACCAACAGCATTGGCAATTCCCTGACCCAAAGGACCTACAGCAAAAGGGGAAACCAAAAGCAACCCATGATTCCTGAAGACTCAGATAGCATAAAATTTCAATTCAGTGGTGCTGCTAACTACAACAAAGAAAAGGGTTTCCAATCCAAACCAGTGGTGACTTCAACTCCAGGTGTCTCAAAGTTCTCTGGATGGCCAGGGGTCTTGCTTCCCCATTGACGAAATTGCTTCAAATCTTCCTCCTGAAATCATCAAGCCATCCCACAATTGCAGAAGTTAAAAAGGACCACCAGGAAACAAAACCCGTCTTCCATTCCACATTATAAAAATTCAAAAGCTAACAGATGGCTCTAATATACTAATCCAAATTCCAATCTAATCTAACCAAAAGGGGAAATGAGATAATAAAAAAAAAAGTCAGAACTCATACCCTCACGGCGTCGTAGCCCGCAAGGTGAAGCAGGGCGTACTGCAACATGCATCCATGTCCAGCCGACAGAACAAACCTATCCCTGTTGAACCAGTAAGGGTTCTTGGGGTTATACCTCATGACCTCGTCGTACAATATATGACCCATCGGGGCGCAACCCATGGGCAAACCCGGGTGGCCCGAATTCGCCTTCTCCACGGCATCGATCGCCAGAAACCTTATCGTGTTCACCGATTTCTCCACCAACTCGGTGTCGGTCTTCTGCAGAGTCTCCACGGCGGCCGCGCGGACAACGGCTGGGGAGGAGCTCGATCGGGTCGAGCGGCGGCGTGAGGATGCGGCGGCTCTGGCGGAAGGGAGGGAAGGTTTGACGGCGGAGAGGAAGGAGAGGGAGTGAGGCGGGAGAGCCGAATTGTGGGCGGCGGCGGAGTGATTGGGTATGGCGCGGGAGAGAAGGGATTGGGAGAATGTAGAAGAAGCCGAAGCCGCCATGGCTGCTAGTGGAGGAGGAGGAAGAAGGGAGAGTGGTGGGTGAGTGTGTGGCGTTCGGGTTGTCTCTGTTTTAGCTTTTGGTGGGTTTGTGGATTTAATGAGATGTGCGATGTGATTTGGCCCTTTGAAAGTTTGGATGATTTTGGGTGGACGGTTTCTTGGCGGCCGCCGGTGACGGGGGAGGGGACGAGAAAAGGCGATGAGGCGACGGTTAGATTGGGGATAGAGTGATCAAGTGGAAGAGTGGATGAGAGCCGTTTAGTTTGGCTAGGAAACGATTGACCTCTGATTTTCTTGCTACCATTTTGCTTATTTTTTTTAATTTTATTTTGATGACTCGGAATATCCGGTTTCGGTTCCCTATACTCCAAGAGCTTTTCTCTTTCAGTCAGGATTGCAGTAAAGTTTAAACACTGATATCATTAATTTAGACAAGGATTAGTATCTACCATGTAGATTAGAGATCAATCCAAGGGCATCTAAGAGCTTCTTTGTTGGCAAAATAATGAAAGAAAACATTATTATTAGATAAAGAGATACGACAAGGATACAAATGGAGCAAAATATAGAAGATGTAATCAGAGAGTTGATGAGCATGGCTAATTTAGATCTTTAGGAGTGTAATTGTAATTACATTTGAGTTCGGTCGGCTGTACAAGTTGATTTGTGTAACGTGTTGTTTAAGTAATATTGAGATTGAGATATATTTTTATCCCCTTGATTGTTGAATGTGTGATATTCCCTTAGACACAACTGCACAAATACTTCTATCATACACCAAACCTGAGAAAATGACTTCAATATGCTTTCCGATGAACCTTACACTTAAACTTCTCCAAACTAATCTAAAGTGTTAAGTCAAAAAAATAAACCTAGATTATTGCATAAGTGCCCCTCAAAAAAGAAAAAAAAAAGTGAACGTTCAATTTAAAGCAAAATCATATATCAAGATTCTATGTAGTTCGAGGTTGGATTACCAATGAGCTACAAATCACCCATCCTCAAATGAAATGAATGCTGAAGATAGATAAGGGCTGACCATACCATACTTTCGGAAGATTCAGAGTGCCCATAATTGGGCTTCTGCTGACACAGAGTTGTTGCTAGCATAATTGGGCTCAATATATGGAGTGTAAGAATGCTATTCTCAGATGAACCGAAGATCTGGAGCCCAAAGCTGAAGCCCAGCATAAAAACTGGCCGAGCCTGACCCTTTGCAATGGAGAAAAAGGCAAGTTGTAAGCGGTTCCGATGGAGTTCTTGACGGTTCGGGAGCGGTTATCGGCGATGGGGCGGTTCTCCAACGGACCTTTATCCGATTCCTCTTTTCGGGTAATCACGTGGCTACGAGCAGTGGCGTAGCCAGGAATTCACTTAAGGTAGGTCAAATATGAGAAAAAAATAAAATTTTAGGATGCATTTTCGTATATTGAATTTTTTTAAAAATTACATGCAAATTATGATGGATGTCATTCTTAAGTTATTTTGCGAAAAATGATTCATGATATCATCACTCATCTAATTCTAAAAGTGTTTTTTATGTTATTCATTGTTGTAAGGATTCTTTCAACACTTGCAATGACAACTAATATAGTCAAAATTGCGGTTTAAAGCTTAAAAACTTAAGTTTTTTATGCTTTTAGGTTACCAAAACGCTTCTACGCATAATCACAGTTATAATAACTAATTTAGTTGAAAACTGCACTTTAAATCTTAAAAGCTTACGGTTTTGCGCTTCAAAATCATCAAAACGCTTCTACGTAGAAACGCGCTTTTGACTACTTTGATGGCAACCAATAGCAACAAACACCAATAAGTTTTGAGTTTTCGTTTATATTAAAAAAGTCAGCTGGAAAATATATTAATCAGAAGTTAAATAGAGATCACAAAATATTACTTTTTCATAAAATTATTACAATGATAAGGAGATTATCTATCCAACCCACAATTACATAAAAAAAATTACTATAGTTTTGAGCCAAGGTGGTGCAAATGACCTACCTTAACCCTAAGTGGCTCCGCCACTGGCTACGGGTATCACCCATGCTTGTATACAGATCGACGCATAAGTCTCGAAAACAAAGGTTGGGAGGGGAAGCAGGTAATTTCAATATGTTCTTCGTTTTCCCTTGTTCTGATTCCTTTGTTCGTGTGCTTCAGTAGCCGTGGGCATCACCCACGCATGCGGAGTGGATGGAGGTTTGTTTCTTCTGCCTTGCTTCAATGCTTTGCATTCTGGTCGCCGTCGTGTCTTCGATGCTCAAGAATTGAGCATCTCGATCGCAACCACGATTGATGATTTTGAGGAAGTCGTGGGTGTCCTCCATGCACACTCCCCTCCTATTGATGGGTGGCTATCCTTTTTGAGGGAAGGATCTCTTCCTTACAAAGTCTATATGCTTTTGTTCTTCCCTTGTAGGATGGAAAAGTTATTTTCTTCTACAGGTAGTATACTTGTTGTGGCGGCTTTGGACAACGAATAATGGCTTCGCCGGGTTGATTATTCAGGTTTTCTTTTGGATCAAGGCTTTTGCAACTCAAGCTGCTATGGTGGACTTTGCTCATTGCATGGGTTAGACATTCAGGTTGTTTTTGCGACTGCCATAGTTTGTACTTTTTGGGTTCGATGGTTTCCATGGTTACAGAGCGGCTCATTCGGTGGCCACTCATGCTCTCTTCTTGTCGCCTCATTTGTTTGAGGTTCGACTTTGTTTCTTTGTTTCGTAGTACACATGATTCTGTTGTAAGCCTACGAAGCTTTGTTTGTACCTCTTATTTAAAAGTGATATAGTGATAAAAAAAGAGAAAAAGGTAAGTGTGGAGCCACTGACGACTCATCATGGATGCAAATTGAATTGAAGCAGTACTTTGATCTCTATTTAGAAGGCAACTTACTTTGTAGCAACTTCGAACCTTTTGTTTGAAGCCTTCCAGATATCCAATTTTTCATCCAATGCCTTGCCTTTGCAGACAAACATACCTACTTTCATGTTGTAGAGACCCCTGGACTCGAATCTCATCCATGTTTCTCGAATTGAGCTCCAAATTAGGCTTAACAAACACGTTCCAAAACTTAGTCATTTTCAGGTAGTTTCCCAGTTTGGCATAGCCTTTTGATCAGGTTCAAAAATGGTCTTCTGGACTTCCTATCGAGCTCCCAAGCACTTCAATGTGTAGAGGGACACTCCATATTCAAAACAAGCCATTAATCTCCAATTTCCGTCGAGCCAATTGTAAGATATGAATCTCCAAAGTAGGCACCATAAAACTGTATTTACATTGAAACAACATATTAGGTTGACCTAATCCTAACTGAGGTCGAACGAAAAGTGCAAGTTACTGTGACTTACAGACACCATAGGCGCACCCACATGTTTATTATCCTACATAGATTCATCGATCAAAACCGTATGAACTCGATCCACTCTGCTATTAGTTGTTGTGAGCATCTAATAATAAAGAATCTTATATCGTTCTCCATTCGTGTCACACCATATGCGATTAACACGACATCTCATAGTTAAAACTCCACAGCTAAAATTATATTTTATAAACTAATTAATTTCAATAACTCGAATTACTGACAGAAAACTAATCATAAATATTCTGATACTATATTTACATTGATTTAACGAGTCTAACAAATTTTATGTTGATTTTATCTTTGTCCCATCAATTTTCACTTTTACTGAACCAAGACGTAGTACATGTTTAAACGAGTAAGGCATTGCTGCACTATTTTCACTTTGTCCCAAGAATTGCTGAAAACATGTAATTGGTTGATGTATAGCGCCAATACGTTTGATAGACTTGTGATTTGAAGGTGGTGCTGATTCTTGTTTTGGAGTTTCTTCAGAATCATTGGAAAAGTAGAAAACCCAATTCGCAATTCACTCTTCATGTTGGTTGGTTGTTCACTTGTTTGGTATGGGCAGGTCGAATCATTTCATTGGGCCTTTTCTTTCGGTTCTTATGCTTTATTATATGTTCAAAATGGTACCAGGAATTTAGGGGTTATTTGCTTGTTGGATTTGAAAAATAAGTGTTTTGGCCAATAAAAACTTTGGGATTTATGTTGGATTTATTGGATTATGGATTTGAAGAGTCTAATGTTTGCCTAATAGATTTGATGATGGATTTGTTAAATAAAAAACTAACCATCAAGGATTTGCAAATCCCAAATCAATATGTGGGATTTACAAATCCGTGGGGTCCACGAATTTGGTTCCAAAATAAAGACCAAATCCGTGGACCCCACGAATTTAGCACCCTTCAACAAACAATGGACTTATGTTAAATCCATCAAACTTGGAATTTGGGTACCAAATTCATGAGCCAAATCCAACAAGCAAACTACCCTTATATGTTTTGGAGTGTCACATCCAATATGTATAAAAAATTGGTGCATTCATCTTTTTTCGTTGAATCATCAAAGCAAATAATGGCGAGTCACTCATCCTCCATTATTGCCTTCTTTTCTCCCACATGTAAAAATTGAATGAAAGCGGAAGACAACAACTTTACCTAATCTTCCCAAATATCAAAACCAGTTTACGGGATAGGTAGAAATCTCCGAGTTACTTTAAGGCCTTTCATATCTAAGAGTTTTCATGTTCTTGTTTAGGTTAATTGATTCTTAAGCCTTGGATTTTAGCATATGATTGTTTAATATCGCATATGGGCAGGTTTATGCATGAATGTGATTGTTTAGGTGAATTGGAGTTTGATTTTGGGCAACAAGTGTACGAAGAAGCAAGAAGGGAAACTCACGGTCTTCAGTAAATAGATCACGCGACCGAGATCATCATCCGGTCGTGATATGAGTTCATAGGCGTTGCACATGCTCACGATCGTGATCTGTGGGATCATGGTCTGAACTCTAGCAACAAGATAGTCGAGAGAAGTAGCTAGTCTGACGACATTCGAAAGATACCGTCATTTGGAGTTCACGCGCGTTAGAAAAGATCACAGTTGTGAACCATAGATCATGATCTCCAAATATGTTCAGGGAATAATGATATCACTTCAGAGTTCACAGGTTCCACGTTGAGTTCACGACCGTGAACTTCAACAAACCCTAACCGTGAACTAGTCCAAACTCATGTGCCTATAGATAGTAAGTCGAGTTTCAAAGGCAAGAGGTTATATTTCAATTACCAACACCCAAGAAGAGAGAAGACGAGTTAGAGTTTTCCTTTCATTAAAGAGAGGGAGCTTGGAGTAGAAGAGAAGACCTTCAACTTTGGAGGTTGAAGCTGTGTTGGTCGTAACGATTTAATAAAAACTCAACCATTCAAAAAAAAAAATTACTACACTCCATCACATTCAACAAGATAGTCAAGTTCGGGAATTTTCAAGCATATTGGTTTTTGTTGAAAGTTGTTACTCTCCCTCCCCACCAAACTGAGAAACTAATCACGAGGGTAGGGATGGCAACTTTACCCATATCCATCGGTTTCTTACTATCCAATCCAATTGGGTTGGGTATGAAATCCAAATAGATGGATATGGGTAGAGTTTGATGAGTTTGTACTCGTACCCATTTACTTTGGGTTGAGTTGGATTTATATTGAATGGATTTGGGTTTGTACTCATGCCCAAATACAAATTACAGTTTGGTACCCAAACTTAATAGACATGCATATTTAGTACCTAAATTTAATTTTTTTTGCATATAAGTCCTCAAAATATCGATGGAAAATTACGTTTTGGTACCTAAATTTTTTGGTCTTACATATTGGTACCTAAACTTTTCAAGTTTTGCAAATAGGTCCAATTTTTGCATGTGTAGTTAAAACACCCTCAAGTAAATGGACATCCATATCCAACCCATACCCATTTAGATTATGGAAGCCCCAAACCCAAACTCATCTATAAATCCCAAATCCAAATGCACTTCACCCATACCCAACCCATTATCAATGGATCTACTTGGGTTTGGGTATAATTACCCATGGGTGGGTAATTTGCCATCCCTACACGAGGGCTCTTAAGCAATTTCTCAACCACCATTCGTACTGGAATTTATAAGCTGATCTGCTGGTTTTCACTTGCCTCTATTATCGGAAGGAATATAGTTGAATTCCATCAAGACTGTAAATGGCAGCTTGGAATGACCCGATTCAGATTCACTGAATTAATAGCACCATCTAGGTCACCCTCATCCTCTTTTTGTGGCGTACATTTTCTTGTCCCCTCTACTCTTGAAATTACCTCTTCAAAAATGAAGTCGTTGATGCGGCAGTAGAGGGGTCGCCGGCCGGCGGCCGTCCTTCAGTAGTTTTCCCACCTGCCGGTTGCCCCACATGCATGCATATAAAAACATTAATCCTTTTATGAAAAAATCAGGGTTTTACACAAATCCTTAGTTTTTCAGAATTCTACAAGCAAACGACCTCTAAGCCTACTTAAGCTACTATCTACCTCCCAGCCTCCTTTTCTCTTTTGTCCCTTTTTTTTTTCATGTTGCAGGCACACATGAATGACAAATTGACAATGGGTCGATCTGTTAGGTAATTTAATTGTTATGATTTATATGGGTATTAGAATGGATCCAAATACACTTTTAATGATTTTGAGTTTGCCTTGGGTTTGAATTGGGTCAAATTTGAGTCAACTCATTTGAGTGAGAGTTGAGACCCAAGTGGTGTCTATTTGGGATAAGATGATTGCACACACAAGAACTTTGTATTTTTTTCATTGGTTGTTGGTCTCAACGTTCGAAATTAGAGTATGACGGATGTTCTCTTCTCCAAATTAGCACTAGGCCAACCTCGATGGCTTGCCTTTCTGTTTGTTTCGTAACAAAGAAATAAGGAAAAAAACTACACTAGGATCAAGTATTCATTTTCTTTTGGGCATCCAACTATATGAGTTCAATTTATACTGAAACTAAAAAGTTAGATATGGATCCACTAGCGTAGGCAGAACTTGAAACTACCCATGTCCTCTTTTCATAATATAAATACTTAATTAACAAATATAACTAAAACTAATTATATCCAAATAATTTATTCATAGATAAAAAAGTAACTGACTAATACAATCATTGTTTTTATAAGCAACCACAATGGGATTTCATGTTATGATAGAAATAGAAAAACATTCGTTGTCTAAACTCTTAAGTAAGTCTCTTTCAATGTATCCCACTAAACAATCATTAGCAAACTAATCGCATGTTCGACTACGAAATTTATTCTTAATATTACACAAAACAAAACAAAAATGCTCTTTCTACACTTGCAACTGCAATTGGTAGAATCCAAACTAGTCAATTGTCGTTTGTTGGTGGACAATTTCAGGGTTGTTGGGGGAAAAAAATAGAATAGCCATAAGGAGAAAAGAGATCTAATTAGGTCTTTATTGCCATTGGAAATTCATTTATAAATATAATAACTTGATTTTATTTTAATTTATTAACAAGTAATGAGTTGTGTTGTAGTGACAAGATAGTCTCATACAACCTATAGGTGTTGTGTTCCATCATCGATATAAATATATAAGGTATTTTTTTTCCTCCGAAATTTACCCTGTCCCGTGGCAAGGCCTAAATAGAACAAGTTAGATCTTTGTAATGCTTCTTCTGTGTGGTCGAGCAAGTTAGATGACTGAAAGAGCAAGAAAGTCTTCACTCGTTGCTCCAGTATTGCAATTTATCTGAATTGCTATTTGTCGCCCTAAAATTTAAATTTTATCGCCCTAAAATACAACAAATTGACATATGTACCCCTCGAAGTTGAAACTGAACTTGTCGTTGATTGAGCATTCCGAGCGGCACTGTCCGCTGCCGCAGCGGCGGCTTAATTGTCTAATTCCACGGCCGGCTGGTTATAAAGTTAGAGAAGATAAATTGGAGTCCGATTAGAATTGGATGGTTGTTAACCGGGATAAGATGTCCACCGCCGCAGTGGCGGCTTAATTATCTGATTCCGCCGCCAACTGATTATAAGGTTAGGGAGATTGTTAACCGGGATAAGATCAATTTCCCTAGTGGAGGAACCTATTTCCATTAAGGTAAATATGATTGATTATGCCCAGAAAGTTCATACCTTTACTCTCCCTCGCTGCAAAGCCATAAATTGACATATGTACCGATCACAGAGGGAGATGAGAAAAAAGAAAAAAGATTGTTTTTTTATTGTATTTTGTTAATTGGTGTAGTAAATAAGTTTATTTAGGGTTAAGTAACTAAGGGTGTTAAAGTAAATGTAATTTAATTAGGACGACAAATAAGAAGTTTTAGGGCGACGAATAGCAATGCCCCAATTTATTGGTACTTGCGAATGCGGTGGTTAAGGCCGGGGGAAGAAATTTTTGGAGACCTCTGTAATCATTAGAGAATCCATTCTTGCCTCCCATAGGACAAGATATATAAGTTGTTCCACGTCAGGCTTGCAAAAAATTTAAGATTATACTATAGCTGAGGAGGTAATATATACAATTAATATGAGTTGAACAATGGATTAGGATTTGTATCTCGGGCTAAGTAATTTTTTGTTGTTTCTCGATATTTGGTTGAAGGTTTTGAAAACTGAAATTCGAAGAACAAGGCGAGATGGAGGGTTGATCATTGGTTCCATCCTCAAAGCCTCAATTTTGAATTTTTGTTTCAAAAATCGAGTAAGTACACACAACTCGACTTCGATTTTGATCACATTCTATTTTATACATGGGCCACAACTTGACTTGTATTTTGTAGTTACTTCGGTTGGGCGGAAGCAAAACCAACCGAATAACCACCTCTTTTCTCTTATAGGAAGGGACTATAGGAGTTTTAGGAATAGTAACTTGTATTATTATGAAACCACAAAGGGGTTTATATAGATCACAAGATTTGGACAATAAGTAAGAGAACCACAATACTAGAAGGACACAGTAATACTAAGAACTATACTATAAGGACAAGGAAATATAAGATTATTCCTAATCTATCTCTAACACGCCCCCGCAAGATGATGGTACGAAGAACAACATCAATCTTGACCAACATACGCAAATCTTGAAGAACACGCCTCCACAATTTGATGGTGTAGAATATGATGCAAACTCATCCCACTCTTGTGCTTGAAGAGCGAAGCCAACTAATCGTCGTCTTGGAGAAGAAGAAATCATCAAACTTGCAATTCATATTTTGCAACGAAACTCACTCGCCGTCAAAAGTTGACCAGAACGAGATGAATGAATTGGTTTTTACGATACCAATAAACGTAAACTGGTGTAGGATGGGAGGCATTCATCCGAATGACCGTTGTCGGATAAGCTTTCTTCGTTCCATACAGGTGAAGAAGAGATGGTTGGAGGATGATCGTGGCTCCGCCATATAATTCTGCAACAATCTGAAAATAAGATAAGAACGATAACATCGGCTATAAAAACCGGATCTTGATCTCCAAGGACAATGCGGCAGTGGTCAATAGTCAGAGCACAAAACAACTATCAGAATCTGCAACGAAATATAACGAAGATGACATGGAATAAAGGAATGCTTTTGGGACAGTGGAAATTGAAGCTTGAACTATTATGCTGGGGATGAGAGGCATAGAGGAAGATTTGGGAAAAAGGGATTTTATTTATTAGTTTTATTTGGTTGAATGAAACGAAGACCTAGCAAAATAAAGTAGAAGGGAAGAATAATAATATGAATAGGGATGCAGTGGGTTAAGCTGTGGTCGGAAGAGGACCGGGTGAGTGAGCTCATCCTGCCGACGAAAGAAAACAAGGTTTTAGGGTTCCTGGATCAACGCCGTTAAGCAATGGGCTCTGATACCATATAGGAGTTTTAGAAATAGCAACTTGTATTATTATGAAACCACAAAGAGGTTTATATAGATCACAAGACTTGGACAATAAGTAAGAGAACCACAATACTAGAAGGACACAATAATACTAAGAACTATACTATAAGGACAAGGAAATATAAAAATAGGAATCCTTGCCATTTTTCACGTCTTTAGGATTTCATTATCGAAAAGAAATAACGATCCCGAGTTAAAGCTGTCCAAATGGGTCCTGCCTATATGGGTCCAAATTGGTAGTCATCTAATCAAATCTGTACTAAATTGTAATTTTCTTTGATACCATTTTTTTCTTTCTTCTTTTCATAATTCTTTGATACCAATTTTCTTCCCATGCATTAATCACATCCACATCCATCTCCCCGTCAGTGGAGCTTCTTCCTGGGATTTCATTTATGTAGTGTAGTCTGCAGTAGGCTCCACTGGATCTTCATCCAACACAATATCCTGTTGTGTGTTCAGGCCAAGTGGGCAACAAGGCTGTTGTAAACAAACATTGGTCCCAAATTGCCAAGTACTACAGTCCGCCTCTCTGGGCCGTAGGCCCACACAAAGAGGAAAAAAGCCCTAGTTACAAACTTTCTGCGACACTGTCGCCGACGATAAGCTTGCCTTTTGCGGTGCTGCCGGCCGGCCGGCGCATGTTATTTGCCCATATTTTATTTTTTTTATGCATGCATCGGGTTTCCTGACTTGGGAAGAACATGATCCCATTATTCCATGGGTGTTGGATGATGATGAAATTACGAGGCGCGAAAATCTCTACGCGATTGGCAATTGCATGCCATAAACTTTGGCCTTTCGCATTTGCCCGTCCTTCCTTGTCGTGCGCCTTAGCTAGCTTATCAATCAAACTTCTTTTTTTTTTTTTTATAGTATTAATCAACTTCTGTAACTACACTACTGATCACCGCACGAGTGTGTGTATATATGACAATTAAATCAACAATCTTGCTATCAAATTATGTCAACGATTCAGTTAACGAGGAGAATTGTTGAATTGATTAACGGTGAGTATGTAAAACTCACAAAAATATTGATGGGATGAGACGAAAGGTAGCTTTAGACTCCCTCGATCGCTATTCATATCTAACCCACAAAACGTATCTCCAAATATATACGGAATATTTAATGAAAATGGATGCTAACTATGGTGATTGTTTTATGGACTAATAGATGGAGTAGGATTGGATGTTTTGAATTTGAATTAACAATATTAACCAATTATTCAAATTAACCAAACCAAATGCTACCGGTTAATATGGTTACCACGATAACCAATTTGTTTGAACACCCCTAGATACTAGGGTTGTCGAGAGCCTCCACCATAAGTGAACAATCTGAATGAAGTCTTACGGATTTGAGACTTTACACGTTGGAATTTCGATGATCAATAACCGATCTCATTACAACACATGATGAGTTTATACAAAATTCAAATGTCGTAGTTATTTTTCTTTCCTATTACAATGAATGTAAAAATTCGTACTACTTGAAAAATTAACAATGTCATAGCTAACATGTTACGAAGGGAGAGAGTTATTTCTCTTCGGGGTCGTTTGGAAGTTGCGATAGTTTTGTTGAGATTGTCATTATGCATGTATTGTTTACAATGCATCGTTTTTTTGTTTTTTTAGCAGAAACAATAGATGAATTGTTTCTGTGATGTGACAGAAACTATCACTCATTTTGAGTGATTGTTATATCTCAACTTTTAATTGTGATTATTGAGATAATTGAGTTGAGATTGTTTTGTTTCAGCTTTTATACACAATCACACATACAAAATGTTGTTTTCTACAATGCATCAAATTCGACAATACATATTATACATGCATTCTCAACAATATATCTATTTAACAATCGCAACTTCCAAACGATCATTACCGAAATTTTGATCTCCTTCCACCTCTGCTACCATGTCATCGGTCCCACTCCTTCACTCTCCCCGGGTCCCACCCAGCAAATCCTCCTGTTCTCCATTCCCCGCAAACCGATGCTCCTTTCTCCATTCCCCATTCTCAAATTTCAAATTTCACCCCTTTCTTTCTTCCTCCCTCCCTCTCTCTGTATATAAACACTCTCACTTCCCCCCACTTCAAACCCTCACTCTTTATCCCACACTCTCATTCACCACCTCCAATCCCTTTCCCACAACCACCGCAATGACCCCGCCGGCCCGTCCCACTCCGGCGACGACCCTACTCATCACCCTCTCCCTTCTATCCATCCTCTCCCTCGCCACCGCCTACCGCCCGTGGCCGCCGACCACCCACCCAAACGCCACCGACCTCGCCCTCGGCGCCTCCAAGAAATTCGAAGGCTCGTCGGACTTCGTCCACCTCCGCTACCACATGGGCCCGGTCCTCACCAACAACATCACCGTCCACGTCATCTGGTACGGCACCTGGCAGAAGCCCCAGAAGAAGATCATCCGCGAGTTCATCTCCTCCATCTCCGCTCCCACGCGCCGCCGCCGCTCCACCGTCGCCGGGTGGTGGAAGACCGTACAGCTCTACACGGACCAAACCGGTTCGAACATCTCCCGATCCGTCCGGTTAGGCCGGGAGAAGAACGACCGGTTCTACTCCCACGGCAAATCCCTCACCAGGATGTCGATCCAGTCGGTGATCAAGAGCGCCGTCACGGCGAGAACCGATCCCCTCCCCGTCAACCCGAAGAGCGGGCTGTACCTCTTGCTGACCTCCGATGACGTGTACGTCCAGGATTTCTGCGGGCAGGTGTGCGGGTTCCACTACTTCACTTTCCCTTCCATCGTGGGGTACACGCTCCCGTACGCGTGGGTGGGGAACAGCGCCAGGCTCTGCCCCGGGGTTTGCGCCTACCCGTTCGCGGTGCCGGAGTACATGCCGCGGATGAAGCCGGCGAGGTCGCCCAACGGCGACGCCGGCGTCGACGGGATGGTGAGCGTGATCGCGCACGAGATTGCCGAGCTGGCGAGCAACCCGCTCGCCAACGCGTGGTACGCGGGGCAGGACCCGAGTTTTCCGGTGGAGATTGCGGATTTGTGCGAGGGGATTTACGGTACGGGAGGTGGCGGTTCGTATACCGGGCAGATGTTGGAGGGACCGGATGGCGCCACGTATAACATGAATGGGATCCGACGGAGGTACTTGGTCCAGTGGGTGTGGAACCATGTGGTGAATTACTGTACTGGCCCTAATGCTCTCGATCAGTAGTAAATTTTGTTTTTGGGTGTTTTTTTTGGGGCGCCACTTTCCACTTTTGTAATTTGTGTATTTTTTTCTTCTTTCTGGAATTTGATGATTTTTCCTTTCTTGGCTCTCTTTCTCTCAATCTATGGGTGTGTGGGGTGGAATTAGGTGATAATTCTTATAGGGTTAGCACTGTGATAACTAGCAAAAATCACCACGGATTATTATAAAATCAATACAACATCTAAGATAAATCACTACTAATTCAAATTAGTAGTAGTTTTTTCCTTGGTTAGGACGGTGCTAACTATTGTACAATTAGCACCGTAGCCGTTTCCGGGTGTGGGATATCTGGATTAAGTTAGTTAAGGGTGGTTAAAAAGATGTTTGATGATCGTTATAGTTATTGATTTAGTACACTTTTTGTTTTCCGTGAAATTGTGTGTAATGTTAGTTGCCTAATAGCAACAAACAATACTAAAATTGCTCAAAAGGTTTTGCTTGGACCACGAAATCCCGAAATGGTACGGAATGGGATGGAATTTAAATCTACAAAAAATAATAATAATTAAAATAGTGCTGATTTGATTAATAATGTTCAGCGGGTAATATTGGAAATGGAGTGTGATTTCGTATTTTTTCTCTTACATACCGTTTGGTATAAATGAATTCTATAGGGTTGGAGGAATTCATTTGGAAATGAAACATTTTTTTGTGTTTGGTATTTAAAAGAATTTATTTTCAATTCTAAATTTTGAATTCTAATGGAATTGGAACTAGTTATAGCAATTCCGAGGATTGAGATGAAATTTCCAGATGAATTCCACAAGCATTTACTGCAATTTATTTTATCTCTAAAGATTTGAATATGACATACCAAACACAAGGTTTCATTTGACAATGAATTCTACTACAGGATAATTAATTTTACAACGAAATGAATTCTCGATTCATTTAGTAACAAACGGTCTGTTAGGAAATAGACAAATCTCATTTCCGTTAACACTCAACAGAAAGTTGGGATGAGAAAACCAAAAATGGGGAAAATTAAGAACTTTATCTACGTGATATCAGATTTGGGGCAAACAATTTCACTCTTCCAGATCCACCTACGAATATTTAATTTACCCGCCTAATCTTAAATAAGATGGCGAATCAGATTTTGTACTTTTGAGGGATAATGCTGGTGGTGAGAAATTGTTGCTATCTGGTTGGATTACTTGTGTGTCTTGGGCCTGGGGGCATTAAAAAAGTACAAAAAAAATGAAAATGCAGAGTGATTTTTAGCGAGTTGGGATCCATGAGTGAGGGATCGGGTGCAACATGGTCTTTTGATCCAACGGGGTATGCCCTTGTATACTTCTACTCCAGACCGATTTTTAATCCTCTTTGGCTTGGAGAAGGTATTTGACCTTTTCATTTTAGGATTTGGAGAATGTGTCTATAATCTATACAAACTTTCTAACCACTATGCAAATCTGTACTCTTCTAAAATATAGTGAATCACAATTATTTGTGTGTTCTTTATTTTATATTTTATTTTGCGGATTACATGTTCTGTCATATCGTAGTTTGTCGGTTCACCAAATCGGTAACAAAACAAGACACTTAAATCTTCTTATTAGTTGTGGGGGGAAGGGGTTTGGAATGATCAAATACCGAAGATGTGAGAGAGTGATATAGGATCAACAATTCACATTCTCTCAATATTAAATATAAGCTGGTGAGCTGACTAAAAATTGGAAGATTTTGAAAGGGAACTTGACAGAAATGAACCAAGTGATTATGCATTTTGGTTGCTCTAACTTATAATGTAAATCTTGTTAAGAACCAAAGCTTAGTAACCACTCTCTTAGAGTGTTAGTGACATCAAAGTTCAGTGTCCACGATATATGAAATCTTGGAGTGTCATAGCTAGGGCTGTTAATGAACCAAAGCGCTCATGAACGACTCGGTGTTCGACTCGAGAAAAACTCGTTCGACACTCGATTCGTCATAATCGAGCCGGCTCGCTAACAAGCTCGTTTACTAAACGAGCCGAACTCGAGCTACACCAAGTTCAGCTCGAAAGCTCAAGAACAAGCTCATTTAATGGTTTGGCATAAAAAAGGATTAGAATTCATGGATTTTATGTATTGAGATTGGGATAAATATTGTGTTTTATTTTAATAGACTTTGCTACAGGTTTGAATGTAATTTTGTGCTTACTTCTAGGTCAATATTGAGCTATCATGAACATTTTATGAGCTGAACTCGATTTTGGGCTCATTAAACTTATTTGACGAGCCGAGCTCGAGCTTTCATTTTTATAAACGAGCCGAGCTCGAGCTTGCATATTAAAGCTCGTGACGAACACGAGCCGAGCTCGAGCCTGGAATATATTAACGAGCCGAGCCCGAACTATGGCAAAACTCGACTCGATTCGGCTCATTAACAGTCCTAGTCACAGCAAACGAAACAATGGCGGCCCATTTACTGGGATTTGAGCCCCAATTATTTGCCATGATGCTCTGATGCAAAAATGCTCCTTTCTCGGGGCAGGATACTATGACTACCCCAAAAGGGGTTGGGTTTTTGACACCCCTTCCTGCAGCTATCCATGTGTCATTCATCTTTGGGTAAGTACTAATGATTATTGCTTTATTGGGAAGTTGTCATTATTATTGCTTTATTGGGAAAATTCTCATAATAATGATGTATGGGAAAATTCCCATAATATGATAATAATGATGCATGGGAAAGTTCCCATAATAATGATACACGTGAAAACAACAATCTTTCATCTCCCCTTCTCTTCCTTTCAAATTTCTTTCCACCAGAACCCTCTTCCGGCGTCTTCACAGTCCAACAAAGCCTCCCTCCGGCGGTCCACCCTCCGTCGGCCAACTTCCATCAGCGGCCCAACTTATCGTTGCCTCCCTTTCCGCCGACCCTCTCCCGTTCCTCCGTTCCCATCGAGTCTCGTCTCCTGCGACATCGACTTCATCACTTCACACGGCCGGAAATCATCAAGATGATCTGGACGATTTCGTCTCTAACATCGAGCATATGGAAGACGGCGGCAGAGGAAACGCACCAGTGGACTGGTACGTGTACCAGTGGATTGGTACGTATACATTGACTTCATCACTTCACGCGGCCCGAAATCATTAACGTCGAGCATATGGAAGATGGTGGCGCTGCCGTGAAAGTGGAGCCAATTAGAGACGCCGAGGAACACCAAAACAATCTCAGTAAGGATTTGTATTCATGTCTCGTCGACTTCTCCCGCCCGACAATGTACCAGTGCACTGGTATTTTGTATCATTGAAGCATTAGATATAATGTACTTGTTTTAAAATTGTTGAGGGACAAATTTCTAGATGAAATATTGATGTTCAAACGTTACCATTGCAGCATTAAATATAATGTACTTGTACCACTGAACTGATACATGTATCACTAAACTGATACATGTACCACAGAGAGTATGGCATGAGAGAATTTACTGGTATTTGTATCATTGAAGTGGTACTGCATTTTTGCTCCGTTATTGTTTATCATTGTTATGAAAAATATCATTGCACTGGTATTGTTCTCACTCCAACTCGTATTTGCCACTTCTAATGTACCACTTCATTTGTATGGGAGAAATACACTACACGCCACTAAACTATAAGAATTGGGGGAAGGATACTACTAATGTGAAAATAGAGCACCAAATACCATTAAAGTTCCCAAAATATGCATCCATTAAATTCTTCATCAATTTGATTAACCAAATGAATACAATATATTTTTCCACCTCAAGCCTCTTTAACTTTCGTTGAAACTCGACATTAAAAGTTGCTGGACCATAAATATCTTCATTGTCATTGCTCCATTTTGCAAGCTCCCTAATCGCTCTCGCTTGTAGTCCGGAACGTGCTCTACTCCCTGCTCCGTGCGATTTGTCTTTCCTAGCGTGCATCCGACGCCGCTCCACAACTTCTCGAGGAACTCACTGCTCTGACTGAAATCAAAGAAGGCAAAATCAAAAGTCAAACCAATAAATATAACTACTGATAGATGAGATCAACAATAAGACTTTCACTGCAGATATATCAATCCATTGATAGCTCTATCCTAGAAAGTCATTCTAAACATAACTACTACGGTAGTTGTACTTTAAACAATCATAATGATTTTGTTTGTACCACTACAGTGATAGCACTACCCACAAAAACATCACAACGAACTACCACTGCAGCGATAGATCAACAACTGCAGTGATAGACACAGTATGCCACAAAAAATATTCACATGGTTAACTATATCAATGTGGCGATATACTGCAGTCAAATAAACAACACTACATTATCCAAGAATCAACTATCACTGGAGTGGTATACTTCCGTACCAGAATCAACAATTTATACCACTCCAGTGATAGACATACCAGTACACAGGCACTGATACCACAAGAAAAAATTCAGTTCTCGAAACTCAAAAACACAGATCTGGGTGATGAAAAGACCATTGCACTAGTATTAATACCACACGAAAAACCCATATATATGAGTTTGGGAGAGAGTGCTACCTCAGATTCTTTTTCGTCGTCTTCGCCGGAAAGGGGAGGAGGGCCAACGCCGGAAGGGTAGGAGGATCGCGTCTTCGCCGGAAAGGTGAGGAGGGTCATCGTCTTCCCTGTCGATCCCTTCGCATCGGCGATCGAAAAGATAGACCTGTGGCGTGAAGCGGAGGATGGCCGACGGATGGGATGGGCCGTCGATGGTCGTTGAGGAATCGTAACGGAGGCCGGAAGGGTGATGATTCCGTCGCGGGGAGAGGTTACGTCGGGGGAGGGTTTCCATAGATAGGTTATTGAAAGGGAGATAGGAGGAGACGAGAGGGAGTGATAAAAGGGTGAGGGTTAATTAATTTTGTATTGACCTTGGGAACCATTTTTTCCTCGATACCCGATTTCTTTCCTTTTCAATGTAGGTTATAGAGCAATAATTACGTGATTACTGCTCAATAAATGGATGTTTAATCCTTACCATTCGTTTAACACTAATAAAAATGGATGTCATCTAAGTGGGGTGTCAAAAATCAAACCCCTTATTGAGGTAGTCATGCTAACCGCTCCCTTCTCCTTCTCTTTTCTTCACAGTCTTAAAGCATGGCGGAGGAGATAAAACTCTGGTTTATTCTCCCTCTCTTTCCACTTTTTTCCTGTTGGGCAAATGGATTGCAGACGCTGTCATTTTGCTGGTGGTAAATAAGTTCCAAAGGGCAGGCACTTGCCGGATGACAAATTCTTCCTTCCAACACCATGACTTTCCTCCATAACGTATTCGTGTCGAGCTTGTTATAATATTACAATGTTCTTTTTTAACTTTCAGTTGAACGCACTCAGCAATAGAGTTGTTGGGGGTGTTCGGATAAGAAGTAGTTGATAGTCTATGAAGGAGCCTAATACGAGGGTGGTGTCTTGAAAAGGCCCAAGAGGAAAGGAGGCCCACTTCATGAGGCCCAGAGGCATGGGAGGAGAGGTCGGTTGGATAAAAGTCGGGGCCCGACTGATCGTGGTTAAAGAGCTATGTTAATCGGGACGCCTGAAGAAATAGTGACGCAGTAGTGCTCCTTAGGCGCCCAGCACATACCTCGGGGAGGAATCTCAAACCAGGCGCCTAGGGCAAGCGAAGCATTAAATGTGGCGATGATGTGGAAGTCCGTACGGTAAGGAACAGTTATAAATAGAATGGTTGGTAAGCATTTACTCATTTAGCTTCTCTCACTAAACTTTTAGGGAAAACATTTCTCTCTCTAAAGAAGAAGCTAACTTGATCGTTGGAGGATTAACGGGCCACGAGGCCCACCTCTGTGTGTAGGTGATTCCCCGAAGGTAAGGCTTACGGAGCGGAAGGGAGAACGGGAGATTGAGGAGGCTTCAACAAGAATAACATGTCACTTTCTACCCAAAAAAGAAAAAATAATAATATTAACAAGTCGCGGGTGTTTGTTTGCCAAGAAAGTAAACATCGTCATGCAATTAGACTCATACGCCGACCTAATTATCAGTACTATATTTTTCTGTTTTAGTCATTCTATCCGTAGGTCTCAAATGTGAAATCGCTGAAATGGGGAAGGATGAGCTGGATGGTGATTCGAAGGTAGTGATTGATGAGTTTTGATGCAGATATACTATGTGATGATCATGATAGTGCAATTTTGATTGACAATCGATACTTGCGTGCATATAGTCTAGGTATCGATATTCAATTTGTTAGCAAAGAATAGCACGCACAGTCAATTCGACGGTCAAACGAGACGGGTTCTAAGAAAAATAAAAAAAACTCTTTCTTATCGAGATTCTTTTATCATCATCGAAATTGAAAATTTCATCGGAAAAAGATACTTCATCTTACTAGCTAGCTATATCTCTTTCGTTCGTGGTTATTGTAAGTCCAACGAACAATGAAACTATACTTCTAAGTTGTAATGCTTGTGAGGGTACTCCTCTAGACAAATTGGAAATCCAATGCTTGTCATGGACGACACAAGCCTTATTCTTCCCAAAGACCAAATGCGTGCAATGTAAACTTGTTGACTATTTGAGCACAACACCAAAGTGTGTGATTAACTGATTACGTTAATGCTAAGGCGCCGCCTAACCAAGACAAGCGTACCTTTTTTTCCTTTTTTTTTTCCAGGAAGGAAGCTTGGAATTTAGAGAGAAGAAAAATAAAGTTCCTTCATTTAAACTGTTGGGGTGTTACTAAATTCTTCGGGCACAGACTAAGTAATGGAGCGCACAATCAGCAATGGCAACACTCGGTATCCGCTACAGGTATATAAGGGCTTGAAGCCCTCCAAAGAAAGGGACTTCTCTCTCTCCCCTCACTTTCCACTTTCTATCTATCTCTCTACACTTCATCTCTCCATCTATTCTCTCAACTCTCTCCACAAACAGACACTGACTTGATCGTCGGAGCTGAATCCGGGGGGCAACCCCGGCTCTTTCACAGGTTCTCTCCCCCCCGACGAGATCGGACGAACAGATGACGAGTCAGCCCACACCAACAATCATTATTGTTCCTGCCACGAGCTAGTTGGCACAAACATAAACAATAGACAATATCAAAACCCTAGACCAAGATTCTGTCTTCATAATGTGTATTTTCTTGTTAGAATGAGGGGGAAATAATATGTAGTTCATACTCGTACGGCCTCGAAGATTGGCATTCACCACTACCAAGTTCTTTAACATGGTTTTGGTCAACATACTGATAGGTGCCACATAACATTCACAATGCTCATATCATCGTATTGGTATAAGCCCACGTACGATATTGACCACTGAATCGAGGTGAGCGGTAATAATTTTAAGAGGTCGGGTTGTGCCAATACTTACGAGCATTGTTGGTCACCATATTTGACCGATATGTACTACTTTCATCACTCTCTGGCTTTTTTATCATCCCTAATTACTTGACTCTTGAAGCAGAAGTCAGGAAAAGGGACAGCAGTTTGAATTAAATTGATTCCCAAAGGGAGGCGGCTGCCCATGGAAAGCCAACTTGGGAACCAGCTGGTTTACAATTTCATTTTGCTGCTATCAAAGCCTGTTCTGGGCTCAGAACAAATGGTATAGAAATAGGGAGATGCCATTAAAAGCATATTGGCTTTTTGACTCCATTCTCAAACCCTCGAGGTTTTGAAGGAGTAGGTGGTGAAAGGAAAAGGAGGAAAGAGTATTGGTGAAGCACAGAAATGATGTATTAATATATTCTGAACAGTTTGTTTGTTGCTGAGCAATGGCCAACAGTAACAAAGAGATATCCTAATCAAGTAATCAACGAATTAAAATGGCTATTATGTGGGCCACTAGGCCACTTTTGGTATTGAAGTTCTGAACTTTCTACTTGCTTTTTTTTTCTTCTCTTGGTTAGAACAACGATATGATTCACATTGGATCGATTTGATTCACACCAGATCGAATCAAACTGAATTCATATTCAGATAAAGTTGGAGTAAAGCAAAGTGTAACTCGATTCAATTTGCTTTTCATTCTCATATTCTTAACTATTCTTCGGGAGTTGCTTCCAGTAAATACATACGTAGCAATAAATGGACTGAATCGAAACAGAGCAATATCAAATTGGATCGAATGCACTTTCGAAACCAGCTGGTTCGATCTGGATATGAACCGAACCACACCGAGCCCACCGTAACTGTGGTTAGCTTATTATTAAGTTGCTGTAGTACCATGAAAAGAACACAAAACAGAAGCAGGTAACATTCAGTAGTAGCCAGAGGGCACCAACGGAAAGTGGCAGCCGAGCCGAGACCACAATCAAATGACTGCCATGAAAGAAACAAAAGATGATCAGGACTCAGGAGGGAACAAAGAAAGCTGGATGGGAAAGAAGGGGAAGTATCATTCCCTGTTTAGAGCCCTTTCCAAAAAGCAAGATGCCAAAGGGACAACTGTCCTTATCATAAACAGAGTCCTATACATATCTTTTGATTTCAATGCACTTGATATCAGCTACTCAATGCAAAAACCTAAAGTGCTAAAAGAGAGAGAGAGAGAGAGAGAGAGAGCACATAGCAAAAGTTGGTGAAAATTTTTATTAGCATTGGGGTAAAACAATAATGGGATTGGAAATCATGATTCTTTGTTTGGGATTTGTGAGGGGGGACATCAACAAAGTAATGAAATGATTCTTGTCATCCTATTCTTTTCACATAAAATTTGCAGAGAATGGCTGAAAACGGGTGCTAACATAACATTGCATCAATATACATAAACAACCATTCTACAGCAAACAATGAAATGATTCTGTGGTCCGCTGAAGATGACTCTTGACAGATCTCATAAAGAGATGCTAAAGATGGTAGCTCGAGATTAGTTCTCACATGTTATGATCGGTGGTTGAACCAGCCAGTCTATGAGGAGCAATATTCAATGATAGAAGGTGAACCATGTAATGGTTGAAGATTCACTGTAAGAATTCAGACCTGCCCTCTTAGCAGCTCCCCATAGCTCATAACTAAAGCTATAATAAAGGGTATTAGATTCTTAGTTTACAACCATTGAGAATATGGCCTTAAAGGTCACCTAGCAGTAGAAATAAGCATCTACTATACTAGTACAATTTATTGCTGGAACTAACAGCATTAGGAATCAATCTGGGACTAGCATGCAAAGCAAAACATTGAAAATACTGTCAGCTAGATCAGATGCAAGTTCAATTGTGTGCCTATAATCACATCATCACAATAGATATATAAGCACAAAAAAATGATTACATATAAATGAGAACTAACCTGTTACAACAGTTGCCGAGATAATATGCATTCATCACATATATATGAAACACCAAGCCGGCAGGAAGAATATTAATGTCTGTTGTTCTCTTGAAATTTCATGGCTGAGCCTTCTTAATGTTAAAAATTTCAAGGACCAGCAGTTCTTGAGGTTTCACCTTCAATACCTAGCGATCCTCTTGCTTCACACATCACAACAAGATAGTGATGGAGTTGAACCTTGGCTTCAAAAGTAAGTGCTCTGGAAGAGTACTGATCTATAGCTTTTACAGAGTGGACATATATGATATATCATACCTGTAAGCTGTTTGTGTTCACGTGCAATCATTGCAGCTACAGTCAACAAAAATGAAATCCTTGAAATTTGAGGAATCATATCTACTGTACTGCAGATACTGCATATCTGCTCCAAGTTCCAAATGAAAGAAGAAAAGGGGAAGTCTAAAGACTGACAGCACAATAAGTTGTCTCAAAGTCAGGTAGATCCACTAGAGAAAAGTACCACTCAACTAATCATATACCTAGGTTTTGCTGGTCAGATAATCATGTTGCCACCACATTCAATCTTCAAGAATTCAACCACTAGCATGTCTACTTTCTCATTACAGCATATATTCAACAAACCCAGACTTAAGCTTTCAATATCCTAAGTTCTTCAGATTGCATGCTGAATATTAATCATGATCAGTGGAAGATAATCCTTATGTGTGGGGATAAAATGACTCGTTGACATTTGACAAGCATTTTACTTCTGACATGGCACCCTACACAAGCTCACAGAATAGAGGCCAATGGCAAAGTACCCTTTGGAACAACATTGCACAGTTTTCAGGTTTTACCAGTACGAAGAACTATAAACAGTGGCACTTCGAAAAAAGCAATGATCAGATTCCAGCTTAACACATCCAAAAGCAATGATCAAGTTACAAACACGCAAACACGGGCACCATTGGAAAGAGATCAAGTTCCATTGCTAACACAAGCAAGCAATCGGGGTCCATTCAGAGTGCTATGTTCATACACCTACCCCAAAACTTTAACCTACACACCACATACAGTCATGTTTCTGCTCGTCTTGATACGCCAAATCGCCCTGCTGAAGAAAGTGTTGTTCTGAATCTCCTAGCTTGGTACATCTTTATCCCATTAATTACAGCTACAACATAGTACAACCTAACGATCCGAATTCCGAGAAATGACCCTTCTCTACGAGCATTGCTTCCGACAAATTGTGGAGCTCTTGGCCAGCCTGGCCTGGCATTCTCTGCCTATTATCACTTATCGTCCTTCAGATTCTCATTCTGCAGATACTTCAGGACTCCATATGCAACAGTCCCAGCAACAAACAAACCAACAGTTGGGGTAAAAGTTGGATACAGATACTTCACAAACAACCTATCCCATTCTTCTGGCAGGAACCCTGTAAACAGAAACTAGCTACATTCAATCTGAGACCAAATTGAAACATCTAAATACATTCACCAAGTAAATTCGAACTTGGGCGAAGAAAAAGAAATGGAAAGGTTTCTCTTTACCTGATGCCGAGAGCAGAATACCCTGAACAAGAATGACTCCGCCGAGCCCTAACCAGGTGAGAACAAAAGCACTCTCGTTCTTCCCCTGCTCTTTCGCTTTAGCTTCATCTACCCGAACACCGATGAACTCCGGCTTCTCGACGGGAGACCGCCTGATTATGGCCGCCCTCTCTCTTTTCCCCTTTGTCTTCTTCTTACTGCTCGCACCACTAGAAGCCGGAGGAGATGGCGAGCCGAAACCTATCCCAGGGGTGACGGCCGCGGCGGCGGAGGATTTCTTCGCCGGAGCAGGGTCGTTGGCTGGTTCTGCTTCAGTGGAGGGATTCTCCGATCTGATCGAGAAATTCAGCTTCGCCGGGGAGATGAGGAAGCGCGGTTGGGGAAGATGATGATAAGGTTGGTCGAAGAGAGAAGATGGGGAGTGGAATTGTAGCGCCATTTTTTGTTTAGTTGGTTAACTGTGAAGATTTCCATTTCCCCTCTCTCTCGCTCTTGCGTTTTGATCGGATGTAGCAATTATTCCCGTCGCATCCCTGATGTTTAACGGAATTGCTTTATCATACCTCTTTTTATCTGATTTTGCATATCCGTTCATTTGAGTTCTTTTCCAGTCGTGGTCCATTCTCGTCCTCAAAGCTCAGATTCTCCAAATTTCTCCGCCACAAATCAGCTTTTGCCATGGCGGAGCCCTAGCTACACTCAACCGTGGAGATTCCTACCTGGCGACTCTCTTTATTGCTTCTTTCTCTCTCTCCACCGCGTCACTCCATGGACTGTGGCTGCGGCACTCCGTCTCCATCCTTCTCATGGCTCTCCTCTCCTCCTCCCGCTTTCTCTTGCTCTCTCCCTGGGCAGCTACCACGCCGTCTCGCTCTCGACGGAGGAACTGGTACTCTTACTGTTCCATTACGGCCGCAACTCCTGCTGGAGCCAGAGCTAGCAATGGAGTGAGTGGCGGCTCGAAGGGGAGGCCGTCGGCGATAGTGTGGTTCAAGCAGGATCTCCGCGTCGACGATCATCCTGGCATTGTAGAAGCCGCCGGTTATCCGGCTGTGGTTCCTGTCTACGTGTTCGATCACCGGATTCTTTCTCGTGAGTTCGTCGTTGGTTTTGGTGATCTCAGCATTTCGGATTCCGCGGATTGATTGAGTTTGTTGGTGCCGTGTGGTGTTCTGTGGTGCTTGTGCAGGTTATTCCGATGAAATGCTCGAACTGGTTCTCTTCGCGCTGGAAGATTTGAGGCAGTCCCTAATTCGACTGGGATCCAATTTGATGACCAGGTTTGGGGATGCTGAGACTGTCATCCAAAGCTTGGCGAAAGAGGTATTGCAAGCATTGTCTAAACTACGATGCTTAGTTGTAGATGACAAATTTTGGAGAACAAAAGGAAAGAAGGGCCTCAATGCTCTATTTAGTCTTTCTCCGGATTCATGGCCGGGAATTGGTGGAACAGGTGAAATGTACTAATGTCATTGCTGAGGAGGAGGTGGAGTATCACTTGGTCAAGCTGGTGGAAATGGTGGAGAAAACATTGATAGGAATGCCAATTTTGGATAACAATCCGAATATTGTGCGGTGGCGAACTCCATTTTATGATTTGAAGGTAGTCACTGTCATTGCGCAAGTTCTATTGCTTTCGGTCTCCTGTTTCATTTCGGGACTTGGGTGCATTAGCAATGTCATACATCTGTATGTTTTGTAGAGCTTGAGGGATTTGCCTGCTTCATATGATGACTTCAAGAAACTAAAGGTGCCCATTACTTCACCTGCTGGCATGCCTCCAACTTTACCTGGTTCAGAACTGGAACTTGACTGGGGTAAGTGTTTTGTAGACTGAAACAGCGCCTTCATTTGTTTACTTTAGTTCTAGAGAATTATATTGATCATTGGACCATGGCTTAGGTGCTTTGCCGACAATGGATCAGTTGAAGAAATTTGTGGATCAGAATCCTTCCAGATTGAAAGATACTTGGACGTCAATCAAGGAGATGTCAACTGAGACCGTATTGCAGGAGAGAAACAGGAAACCACAGCCTGTGGAAACGAAGTGGAAAAGTTCTAACCTCAGTCTTTCATCGAGAAAGAGACTTGGCAGTTCTGTTTTCATTACAAAAGAACAGAATTTTGTCGGAGGTGGGACCAGTAAAGTACTCAATGGGTTGGCTGCATACTTGAGATACTTGGAGGGAACAGCACGTGATGATTTTCAAGAGTATGGTTCTACAAGCCTTACACTTGGGGAGTCCTAATATGGTCTTGTTGTATAATGCATTTCTTATCTCTGTCGCTAATTCATTATTCGCACCAGATTTGTTTAGTCTTCTTATGTAGTATACTCAGAACTTCCTGATTGAGACTGGACTTTGTAAACCTCTTTACTTCTTGCGTTGGACGTATCATGGCAGGGTACACCAGAGGTTGCGAAATGCCGAGACCAGGGATGGTGCTTCGTTTTTCGCACTCTTCGGCCCGGCTCTTTATCTTGGCATCATATCTAGAAGGAAAGTGCATTGTGAAGCAATAAGATATGACAAAGAAAGAAATGGTGGTTTTCTTTCACCTTTTGGATACTCAACCGTCACAATTGCTGCAGCTGTTAATGCTGTGTGCTCTATGGAGGTGTGTGGTTTGTAGACTTCTTTGTTTGAAGGTATCTGTCTTCCGCTCTTCAGCTTGCTTACCTGACGTAACTTTCTAAAGAATTTGAGTTGGATTGATGGCAGTGGTATTGGCTTGTGGCTCTAAAGTGTCAATTTAGTAAAGAAGGATCATGTTCTACTCGGATATGGAGATGGAAAGGCTATTTAGTTCAGGTACGCAACTGAAACTGCTGCATCAATTTTATCATTCCTAGCCAAGTCCTGAGTCATTTGTCTTGTTTCAGTATACCGCTGTTGGCGGCCAAGGTCCTGCTGTCCTCCTCGTTCATGGTTTTGGAGCTTTTTGGGAGCATTATCGGGATAATGTTGATCAAATAGCTGGAGGAGGCAATCGTGTGTGGGCTATCACACTTGTAGGGTTTGGAAAATCTGAAAAGCCGAATATTGTGTATAGTGAACTTCTATGGGCTGAATTGTTGAGGGACTTCATCGTCGAAGTTGTGGGGGAACCAGTGCACCTTGCGGGCAACTCCCTCGGTGGTATGTTCTCACCATCCTATGCCTCTTATTTCACCACCTGGATCTCGTAACATTCCTTCATTATTCATCGAAATAGAAATTCGCTCATTCTTCCAGGCTATGTCATGTCTATTGCTGCATGTTGTTGGCCTGACTTGGCAAGGTCTCTCATCCTAATCAACAGCGCTGGCAATATCATTCCAGGCTATCGATATCTTCCACTTACCAAAGTAAGTCACAGTATTGCCCAAACCTCTTACCATATGGGTAACCCATAAACATCTCTGAATCCTGTGTATCTTTTCAATCCTACAGGAAAGGCGGATTCCTGGGCCAGCATGGCTGGGAGCTCGCCTCCTATTGTTCTTCTTGAGGTCGAACATCAGAAGCACAGTGAGAAATTGCTACCCTACTGTAAGTCTCCACTCCATTCCCACGATCAAAACGCTCCGGTCTGGATGTTTCCCATAAATTACACACCCATATGATCCTGTATGCAGAGAACCGAGAGAGCCGATGATTGGCTTATCAGCGAAATGATAAGAGCTGTATCCTCAGAATTATTCATTTACTCAACCAACGTGCCTGCTATACTAATTTTTACGTTGAAAATCACAATAATTTCTTAACATCTGCAAAGTCGTATGATCCTGGAGCGGAGGAGGTCCTGGAGAGTATATTCAGCTTCAATCTTTCTCTCCCTCTCAATTATCTATTGGAAGGATTTAAGGAACGAGTTCTTGTCATTCAGGTATCATCTTAATTCAAACCAAACTATAAGCATTTTCTTTTTCCGATTGTCGAAGTATATTACAAGCCTGAACTCCTTGTGACTAACAGGGAATGAAGGATCCAATCTCCGACTCCAAATCCAAAGTGGCTATGGTGAAAGAGCATTGCCCCGGGTTCGTGATCAAGGAGTTGGACGCAGGGCACTGCCCACACGACGAGAGGCCTCAGGAAGTGAACTCCATAATCTGTGAATGGACTGCAAAGATAGAGAGTAGAAACCTTGCTTCGAGCTTTTCATAGGCTGCCAGGGTGTACATAATTCAATTGCCTTTGGCTCGCATTTCATTTTGGACCACAATAGAACTGTTTTACTCCATTCTCTTAGCTATAAAAGAATAAAAGTTACATGATCAGCTGTATACTGCTAGTCCATCAAAACTTAGGAACGTTTGCCATCAGATGCATACATAAAGTGCAGAAAAACAAGCCTGTTATACTGGCAGTCAGCAAGATCATTGGCAGAAAAGCTATAACGACGTAATTACACCTGTCGTCGGAATTCATGAGCCACTATGTCTGTTACATGCACATCTTGAAAAATCAATCGTTCCTTTGCTGTTCTCTGCTGCTACTGTGATTCTTGTCAGCTGATGACGACTCCAGTGGAGAGAAAAACCAGTTAAGAACAACTTTCTCAAATCTCTTCCCTGCCACCACAACAATTTGCCGCGAGCTCATACATAAATAACTCTGGGGCCACGACCATGGAAGAGTAGACAGCCACTTGGTCCAATGCAAAGAAGGAAGAGACGTTCCCTCATTAGATTGCCTCATCCGTTTTCACGTTCTCTGCTACTGTATTTCTTTTTTTCACCTCTCCACCAGCTTAAGTTCTTCGAGGAAACTTGACGTGTCAGGAACTATGCCTCCGCCATGATGCTTCAGAACTCCATCTCCAACGAGATCATGTAGTATCTCAGCCGCATCCTTCGCTCCACCATGCTGCAATAGTTTGGTTCTGATCGTGGTCCCGGTGGCTAGTGACAGAGGGTCCTCTTGGCACACCTTTTTCCATATGGTTGCTGCGAAGCATCTTGCATACAGGTAGCTGTAATAACCTGCACAAGTATTCGCCCGATTTCACGCGAGAGTAATTCTGAAGAGCTACATCTCAACTAACGATTCGTTGTATGGGGAAAACAAACCTGCACCGTAGTTTAGGAGATGACTGAATCTGGCCTCCCAATGTGTGCCCTCAACGTGCTTCCAACTAGTAAACTGTCTCTTAAGATCTGCAACAACAGAGCTTGTGTCGCTGAGTGGGGCTGTTTGTTCTCCGAATAGAGTTTGATCAACCAGTGAATAGAAAACCTGAATTAACAACCAAAAAGGGATACATAAAATGATCAACCTTGGTGTTGTTATTGTATGTTCATGCATTAGAATTGGAGAAGAAAAAAAAAACGAAGGCACCAGTTCCTGATCTGATGGAAAATGGAAACAACACCTGGCGTTGAAGTTCAGTAGCAGCAAACATGTCCCTGGCACCTAGCAATGACTCCACCAATTGCTCCGGTATAACTTCACCAGTGGCGTAGTGCTTTGCAAATGTCTTCAAGACTCTGTAGTCCCAGGCGAAATACCTAGGGATGTGACCGGGTCCAAATGTTAGATTTAATTTCCATTAATCCGATTATTATACATACATACATAACAAAAGCTTCTGCTGGTAAAATAATTTTCAGGAGCACACCAATTTGCATCCCTTGTAACTAGCAGAAAAGATGAGGAGAGTAAATGCTAGCACGAGTAAGAATCTCCATGTTTTAAATAGAGAATTAAAGAACAAGCATTTGTGTTCGAACTTCAGCTCTCAGAACTTGAGCAAAGAAACAGCGACTGATCCAAATTTACCCACACATTTGACAATGTAGTTTATGGGTGTCACCAAATGATTTTAAATTATTTACATTTAGGGCAGAAATAGATCACTCACTCGAAAAGGTTGGATGGCGTCTCAGCAAAGTCAAGGACCACCCTTGTGCCAGCAAAATGTTGGTAATCCTGCAACATAGAGGGAAAATATTATTGCCAAGGAAATCCTACTTGAGGCACAGAACGAAGAATGGGTATACTGTATTTAATAGCATCTCCCTTACTGTTCTTGACAGCAGTGAATGGAGGGAATGGCCAAACTCGTGAAAAAGAGTTTCTAACTCCGAGTGATTAAGCCTCACAATGGACGAATCACGTGAACCTAAAAAATTGCAGACAAGGGCCACAACCTGCAACATAACCACATGGAGAAGAAATCAACATCAACTGAAATGAAGAGGAAAGGGAAGTTAACCAATCAATCAAATACTACTGAATTCCAATATTTGAAGTAGAGGTATTCTAGAGAATGGAGGTCAAGTGAAAGGGTGATGGAGTTTATCTCTCCTTGGAGATAAAGGCGCAAAACACTTTTCGGGCAACACAATGATGTTCATTTACTTAACTTCACCCCCTCAGATTTTTTTAATAAAAGATTGGGATATGAATGCTTGACTAAATTAGCACATTCGGGATTTTCCAATTTGGATAACCCGAATAGTTACTGAACCAAAATGATAGAATCATCATTGTAGATATGTACTGCATACGGGCAACTGGTATTCTGATTCAGAAATGCGTCGCCCTCCTCTTATCGAAAAGTTGGCACATCCTGGATATTTTCCCTTCCTCGAGTATAAATCAAGGTATAGATACCCCAAGTCACCCTGAAGCAAAAGCATACGGCCTCAAGTCAGTTGAAAAGGACCAAAAAGCATTATCTCAGACATGTGAGATGCGTCACACCAAAACCATGACACTATTAGTGAATCCACTGATCAACAGAAATCTGGCTTAAAAAGGGCTACAAATGTGGTTTAACCAACAATTTACACTTCATGCTTCATATCATTCAGGGCCTTACCTCATCAGGGTGATGAAGAACCATTTTAAGGACATCTGGATGCCACGATTCACCTTGTGCCATTGCGACTTCATGAAATGTTGCACCGAATAATGACTTAACCAGCGTTTTTAGACCTTCAATACAGTTTGGCAGTGAGAAATATGAAGATACCATCTGCAGGTGAAAGAATATCTGAGGTTAGTTCCTGAATTTTGAAGCATAAAGTAAAAATCACACGCCAGAAAAGAAAATTTTGTTCCGTGGATTAAATAGGTAATATTGGAGAGTCTCGCTGCATTTCCACCAAAGAAAATAGAAAGAACAAGAATCTAGCCGTCAATAACTGCATAAGATCACAAACAACACGAAACTTACTGAAGAATCCAAATCATGCATCGAAGACTTCATGATACCAGTGTAATATGCCTCATCCCATGGGTACAAGTCAACAGTATTTTCACTACTTTTTTCTAGCTTGAAGTTCTTAATTTTGTCAAACTCCTGCAAAAATTTGACACCGATCAGTATGGGAAAATCCTGAGCTGAACTAGAAAGTAACATCTTATAGCAGCCTCATACAACATACTGATAAAGGAAAGAGAGATAATAGACACATACCTGATCAGCCTTTGGTCTAACCATCATACTCATATCACGAAGAAAAGATGTGACAACTTCAGGTGAAGAAGCCAAGTTTTGTTTGACAATAAATTCAGCATAAGATGTACAATCCATTATCTGCAGTTCCAATCAAAAGACATCAGTCATCTAAGGCATAGTCATGATTATGAGATTATCTGGACATCAATGATCATGCTATGGCAGAAGACGGAAAACCTTGATCAGCATAGTTTATTCCAATTTAAAAGTTTGATGAGTTGACAGATCACATGTGCATAGACTCCGTACTGATTGCTAAAAGGCGAGCACTATTCTGGAAAGCTTCACAAACTAATAGAATCTTTATGGTTTTGGGAATTCCTAAGTATGATTGGCAATGTTTAACATTGATGCACTACTTAATTCTTTTCCAAAATGGAAATCTTTAAACATCCCTAAGAAACTAGGCAGTTTGTCACTAGGCTTGAAAGAGCAGGTATATGCCAAGCAGCGGAAGAGGCAAAAAGAAAAAAAAAAAAGGGAACAACAAGGAAATGATAGATCATTCTAATGGCTTAGGTAAGACCGCCTTTGTCTACACATAATGAAGACATGTAGACATGTGTTCGGAATACTACAATCTGCATAAACCATGTCTCTCGCTGCTTAATACACAATGGCTAAGAACCACAGATGATGATGAATAGAACCTGAGCAAGTTCGTGGCGTGCAGTAATAAGCTTTTCAAGAACTCCGAGGTTTGCATGGGGGACAGAGTTCCCCTTGATATAAGCCATCTTCCTCACCTGAACGAGATGAAGGGAGAAACTAGTGTCAAGTCTTGATGACAGCAGGATAAGATGGTGCATTCAATAATTGCGGCAAATACACAAAGACATGTGACTAAAGCAGGATATCAGTTGCTTCTATGAATCTTACTAGCAAAACCAGCCTCGTCTATATTAAAATGTAGATCTACGGTTCCGAAAAATAATATTTTCTACAAAAAAACTTTTGTTAGCAAATCCCAACCAAGGAAGGGAAACAGTAGAGTACATTCCAGATGAATCGAGATCAAATTTACCTCCTCATCAGCAGTCCATTGAAGAACAGAAGCTAGAGTGCGTTGTTCAGTCGTGATTCGGAATCCTTTTTCTTTCACATTTCTCCAAGGCCCAGGTAATCCACTTGAACTACCAGATTTGAGATGGTGAATGGGAGTAAGGAGATGGTGTATCTGTCTCGGGATGCGAGATGCAGGGAAAATGTCGACATGTCCGGGGTCACTACTTATGTTTTCACCAAATCTGTGCACACAAAATCAAGAATAAGACACAACATTCTGAGACTGATATGCAATGACATATGCTGAACCAAGGTACAGAAATAACCAAAATTGAATTTCACGCTACGCACTCCCGTGATAGTTTGAAGATGTCTATATTCAGCTGGTTTAGCCTGTCCAACTTATCTGCCAAATCATAGAAAGCAAACTGGAAAATGATGACTGCAGTCTTACCAAACTGCCAAAAAAAAAATGGAAAGAGAATCCATACCAGGCGGGAGATGGATTCCACCCTTTTCAAAATCAATCCTTAGGTGGTGGGCAGCTCTGTGAGCCTCCTTGGAAAGCAAATGTCCATCTTGCTCAGCCTTTTTCACCGCAGCATAGAGGGTATGATTCGTATTAAGGTACTATATTTTGCAAAGCACATAAGATCAATTAGCGGTAAGTCGAAATATCAAAACAAATAACGAGAGGGTAGCTGAATTTATCATACAGGTAAGGTGCCAGAAAAATGACAGACCAATAAATAGATTACTGGTCAGTGGTCACCTCACATGTAGATATTCATTAAGCCTCATTGCTGCATTGCTAGCCTCCTCAACAAACTCTCTGCCAAACATTAGTGCAACTGGTAAAGCAGGAGATATTGACTTCATGGATACAAAAATGAACACTCATGAACAAATTTTAGCAGGAAAGAAACCTGTCTGGATGGGTATTTCGACAAAGTTCCGCAGAGTCCACAACCCGACACACCTACAAATCAAACACCAAAATTCTTCAATTCCCAACTTTGTTCAAAGGTGGGAAATAGAGGAGAAAATTATAATTCCTGCTACTACGGAAACTTAGAGCGCAAGTACTTACAGCATCAGAGATTTCATCCATGGCGCTGATAATTTCAGCTGACGAAGGCATTGTGGAGATATGATCAACTAACTCCGCACACCTGTCAAGATTCCAACGAGAAATTTGAAGCTACTAGCAGCCATTGATTTCGTGTCACCGAGAGACATTTCTCAGCATCCAAACACCCGAAGGAAAAAAGCAAGTATGCATTTTAAAATTACAATTCAACTCTAGCTTCCTTCCTCACTCACTAAGCTTCAAAGTTATATAAAAAGCCTCACGCAAACAGTAGCTCTAGAAGAGCAAGTAAGGCTGTTGTTCAGCCGCAGAGATGAGAGCATCGATACCTTTCAATGGCGTCGTCGACGAAACGCCGAAAGCCTGCCGCAGTTTTCAAGTGGTGAAACCCGTAGAGACCAGCAGTGGCTGCCTCATGACGCGGAACGACTCGGCTGCCGAAATGGCGAGTCGGACGATGAAGATACGAGCGGATTGATTTTGTGGCAAATTGGAGACAGAGCGTCGCCCTTGTTCTGCGTACCAGCGAGGACATTCCGGCGACGGCTGTGGCGGCGCTGCTTCAGCTTGCTGTTTCTGCCGTCCCCGGCTCTGTTGAAGCGGCTTGCAGTTGCCGCTATGTTTTCACTTGGAATGCTAACGTCGGCGATGCGGATTGCGGCCGCTTCTTAGAAACGTTTCCACAATTTCCGATTGGAAGGCTCCAATCGGGCTTTTTGGCCCAATCAGATTTATTTAGATGGGCCCATGTACTAATTTATCAGCTGTTGGGGGCCTCGAAATTCAGAAAGTATTCTTTTTACGAATAAGAGTTTTATTTCATTAATACGATCAAAATACAAAGAAAGTTTAGCACAATTAACCAATTGTCATCCTACCAAACAGGGTTAATTGCATGGTTGGTCACTGAGATTACAAAAAAAAGTTCATGTTTGGTCACTAAAAATAGTTAATTCTATTGGTGGTCACTAATTTTAATGAAATCATTCACATTTGGTCACTCTCCGTTAGTCGTCGTCCATCTCCGTTAACAGAGTCCGTTAAGTGCTGACGTGGCTGACGGAATCGTCAAATCAGCCCTATTTAATCCAAAAAAAATGAGACCTGACCCGCCATATCACTAAGTCACGCCATGTCATCTAAACCAACTCAACCCTCTAACCAGACCTGACCTATGAACCGACCCACCCAAATTAAATCCCTAAATCTAGAACAGATCTACCTATCCCCTTCCTCCCGACTTTCTTCCTCTTCCCCTGATAAACAGGTGCAACCGGATCGACATCGGGGCTTCGGATTTTTCGTCCCCGCACAGATCTATCTATCTCTACTGAAGGAAAAAATTTCCATCACTTTGTCGGGAAAATTATCAGAGGAAGAAAGCGGTGAATCGAGAGAAAGAAAAACAATGTCGCATAGCGACACCATCCCTCTCCACTCTTCCTCGCAGTCGGACATCGACGAGATCGAGAACCTAATCAACGCCATCGTCCAGTCGGGCCCGATAACAGTTCAACCCACCTGCCCAACGAGTCCGCCGCGGATCCCCGTCTCGTCCTCTCTGTTCCTCCCGGACAACCTCCCACCACCCACGACGACGGCATCGAAGATGCCCCCTCTCCCATCGTCATCTGCGCCGCCTTCTGTGCTTTCGCCACTGTCCCCGGGCCCACGTCGTGCCCGCGAGCTCAGCCGAATCGAACAATTTTGCGGCTTATGGATTTGGCGTCTGTCGAGAATCGTGAGTAATTTGAAGCTATATATCAGTAACTTCTCAACGCCTCTTACTCCCTCTCTCTTGCTCTGTGCCTGCCTCCAACCCCGTTCCCGAAATGCTCAAACGCTCCCTGAAATCCACTGTCGCAACCTTGCTTTTCCCTTTCTCCGCTGCCACTTATTTATTCCTTCTATCAATCCTTTCTCTCTCCTGCACCTCAATCCCACTCCCGGAAATTGAAAAAAGACTAGTACTCCAAGAACAAGAAATCCGCACAACAATCTCCATAGTCGCCGACGCCTCGCCACTTGCCCTTCCCTTTTCCTCCACCGCTTCTTTCTTCCTTCCTCCAATTCTACTCAACAACCCTCATCTTTGTTGGCAGTAAGCTCAATTGCTTCTTTCTTCCTTTGGCGGTTGCAGGGGTTTATCAGGGGAAGAGGAAGAAAGTCGGGAGGAAGGAGGGGAAAAGGGATAAGTGGATCTGTTCTAGATTTAGGAATTTAATTTGTGTGGGTCGGTTCACAGGTTGAGTTTGGTTAGAAGTTTGGGTTGGTCCGGATGATGTGGCGGGTCTTAGTGACGTGGCGGGTCGGGTCTCATTTTTGGAATTAAATAGGGCTGATTAGACGTTTCCTTCCGCCACATCAGCACTTAACGGACTCTGTTAACGGAGATGGACGTCGATTAACGGAGAGTGACCAAATGTGAACGTTTTCACTAAAATTAGTGACCATCAATAGAATTAAGGGCTAATACCATTAGAAATACCAACCTTTAGCGAAAATGCCATTTATATTACGTAACTTCCATAAATACATTTACGTTACAACCTATTGGGTGTTTGTGCCATTTGTGTTCCGTGAATTTCTGTTGACCGTTAGATCTAACGGTTGACCTGGCTAGCTGCTGCCTATTGAAATTCTTAGACAATGGACAACCCCTGTCCCCAGCATTGGAACCTTCCACAGAGGACACTATGTTGGCAATAGCTGCTTCTAGACCTATTTCATTGTGAACCACTTTCCCTTTATCACTTTGATGCTTCTCAAAAGCCTTTCCCACTAAATATTCTTCCATACTTTGCGTCTGCAAATTTGTATCAATAGGTTGATTCACTTCATGGTTCAAGGCATCTCCTCTAATAATTGTTCGTATCACTTCCACCTCAATTGTGTCCTTCCCTGTTTTACACGAATGACCAAATTGTTTGCATTTGTTTCATATTACTGGCTTGTTATAGTATTCTATTTGAATCCTAAGTGAATGTCTTCTGCCAAGAACTATCTTGATGTAATCAGGAAAGGCAGAGGCACTACTCATCTCCACACAAAGCATGGGATAACCCAGTCTTGTCCCAAGTCTTGTCGATTGGTCAAACCAATGAGACGTATTCAATTTGCTGGCAATCTTAGCCAGACTTTTTCCTGTGACATACTCAAGTGGCAAATCCAGAAATCTAACCCAAATTGGAAAGGGGTGTGTGGTGTTGGTTTAAAGCAGAGATTAGATGAGATAAGAAGATGAGGTAGGTAAGATGAAGTTTTTCTATTGATCGGGTAAGATTTTTCTCTGCAAAGTGACATAAAGGGGTGTGTGGTGTTCGCTTAAAGCAGAGATGAGATGAGATGAGATAAGAAGACCATGTAGGTAAGATGAAGCTTTTCTATTGGTTGGGTAAGATTTTTCTATGCAAAGTGACAGAAAAGGGGTGGGTGGTGTTGGTTTAAAGCTGAGCTGCAATGAGATAAGAAGATGAAACAGGGAAGCTGGATCTTTTCAACTGGTCGGGTAAGATTTTTCTCTACAAAGTGACAGAAGGGGTGTGTGGTGTTGGTTTAAAGCTGAGATGAGATAAGAAGATGAGGTTGGGAAGATTGAGTTTTTCTATTTGTCGGGTAAGATTTTTCTCTGCAAAGTGACAGCAAGAGGGTGTATGGTGTTCGTTTAAAGCTGAGATGAGATAAGAAAATGAGGTAGGTAAGATGGAGTTTTTTCTATTGGTTGAGCTACATTTCTAAGATAAGCCTATGATTTAATAAATAGGCAAGTCATCTAGATAATTTTGCGTTCCTCCCCCAAAACTACCTTCTTGCATTGTCTCTTATGGGTCCATCTTGTGTCCCCCCCCCCCCCAATCCCTTCAACCCATACTTCAATTTCTCACCCGATTCGTCCAATTATGCGCCTACTAATGATACACAAAATTCACTAAATTCTGACAATCCATTCCCAAATCCTCACATGAACCATCCATTCTTTTCAAATGTGGGTAATTTCTCAATGTCCATGTATCCAAACCCTAACTTCGCATATTTCTAACAAAACTATCCAGCAACTCAACCCTTATCAAGCCAATATATCCGACCACTCCAACTATTTTTACTGAACAAGATTCTCCATTCCCTGGGTATTGTAGTCAAGAAAGGTCCACACAAGTTGAACCAAGTAGCGGTGGAGGAAAATTTCGTTGGAAAGAAAGTGATGACCTTCTGTTGTGTAGCTCATGGCTCAACATCAACAAAGATGCAACAGTTGGTACAAATGAAGATTTGAGTTGTTTTTGGAAACGAGTTCAAGATTATTACGAGGAATGGCAAGCAGGCAATGATGACTCATTGGACCAGAATCAACCAAGACGAATCAAAGTTTGTTGGATTTTATGAACAAGTCAACATCGAAGACAGAGTGGCATAAACGAGGAAGATAAAAAGAACAAACATCGGAGTTATTCGAGACTCTCATAGGTAAAAAATTTCTTTCATGCACGCTCAGAATGCTTTAAAGGATGAGGAGAAGTGGTCTAGTCAATCCAATTCCAAAGCAACTCATGTTGATGAAGATAAAGGATCAAAGAGGAATAAAAAATACTACTTTAGGCCAATATACTTCATCATCCTCAAACACAAGCATGCCTCCCACCTTAGTTGCGATGTCAGTCTCATTCTCGTCCTCTAAGAAGAAAAGCTTCAAAGGATATAAGTAAAAAAATCATCTATGTCATCTGATTTGGTGATAAGTATGCAAACATTAGTGCAACAAAAAATTAGTATTGAAGTAGGAAAGGTAGAGGCGATGAAAGAGTTCACGGCTGCAAAGTTAAAACTGGAGGATGAACGAGAGAGGAAGAAATAAGCATACAAGAGAGATAAGCTAATGGTGAAATTAATAGAAATGGATCTATCAACGATGAAAGACATACAAAAATTGTATGAAAAGAAAATCCAAAGGTTACTGGTCAATCAACGATTTTATTCCATGCTTTGAATAATTTATCTAGTTGTGTGTTGTCGTACGTGTATTTGTTATGTTACAGTTTAAGACTTCAATGTATCTACCGGTTTATTTGTGTTTAATGACTTTTTTATTAAGTATTGTTGATTTGCTATGTAATTTGTATTTGGATGTAGTTGTGATATCTTTATATTTATATAAGCGTACATACACTTTGTTTTTGTATTACACTTTCAGAATCTACAAAATTAATTAATTAAAACTTAATGAATTTTTCTAATATAATAAGTTTGTTATCTTAAACAAATGATAAATTGAAAAAAGGAAAACAACATCATACATACGCATGCCCTTACATTTTACTAGCATTGGCACCGGCCCGTTGGCCGAAGTTGTATAAATTTTGATTAACAAATGAGGGATTAGGGTCGTTCGGTTTTGGTGATTGTTTGGGGAGATAGTTACAATACTTGCATTGTCCATAATGTATCGTTTTTTCAATTTTCTGCATAAACAATACTTGCATTGTTTGCTTGATGAGACACAATCTACTGAATCAAAGGAATAATAGATTCTTTGTTCCTCTGTTTTGATTGAAATAACACATCAGTCATTACTAAAAAAAACACAGACTTTCTCTAATATGACAAAATCATCTTCTCTGTTGTCATATTGCAACATGGAATTGAAATTCAACAAAATTAAAAATTTGCATGTCACGTTATATTCAGAAGTAATATAATAATTTAACATCAATCTCAAACAACAAAGCGGCAGATTGCAAGATATACAAAGCAAAAATCAGATACCAAAATAAAATGTAAAAAAATTCGTTCGTTATGCAATAGAATTATTAAATACTAACTTAAAAATAACGTGAGGAAAAAATGGAGAAAGTTTTTACTTTTTATAGTTCACTCGCATAATACTTTTTTTTATCAATACTGTTTCAAAAAGAGAAATTTTTTCATTATTTAATATATTTATCTTTTTATTTTCTTTCTATTAAGTATTAACCATTATTTTATTCTCAATCTCTTATCTCTCGTCAACCACGTCTACCACCAGCATTCACTTCCTTCTTCAACGCAAATTTCTCTCCCCTCTCCCTCTTTCTCTCTCTCATACAACGCGGAGGAAGCTATGGCTGGACTGTATAATCCTTTTCCTATTTTCTTTTAAAAACTTCGACTTCTCGCCTCCATGCAATCGGCGGATGAGTCTTTTTCACTCCGATCACATAATAGATTAATTAATCAATATACTAAGTTTCGATCGGAACGTTCTTTGAGACTTGACGGAAGATCTGATTCATGGTGCGGGTGCGACATTGGAAGTAGACTAAAGGTATGGAGAACGAAGTGGCGGCAGGAGTGAAAGAAGGGAAAAAGAAGCAATGACTGGAAAGGGAAGGCCAAGGTGTAGCGCCGGGGAATTCTTCTAGGCGGGTTCGGGAGACAGAAGGCGGGATAAGGAGGGGGAAGTTTTGTGGGATGGTTTAGCGAGAAAGATAAGATATGAGAATTACTAAAACACCCTTCCGCATTGTGCGGACTGTTCAGGAGAAGCTGAGGTGGCAAAAGAGTTTTATTAACATTGCCTTATAGTATTTTTTAGATCATTTGTTAAAAATGCAACTTTCAAAACAAAATGGAAATGAATAAATAGCATCAAACGTGGGATGGAGAGAAATGGTATGACCACGTCAGAATGGGATGGATATTTATTTTTAAAGCCGAAGTTACTAAAATAGAGGGAAATTCAAATTCTTAACCCTGAAATCGTGCAACCCGCAAACTTGAGCCCCATTTTCCCGGTAAAATCTGAAGCTTCTTTCTCCTTGTCCATAATGTATCATTTTTTCAATTTTCTGCATAAACAATACTTGCATTGTTTGCTTGATGAGACACAATCTACTGAATCAAAGGAATAATAGATTCTTTGTTCCTCTGTTTTGATTGAAATAACACATCAGTCATTACTAAAAACACACAGACTTTCTCTAATATGACAAAATCATCTTCTCTGTTGTCATATTGCAACATGGAATTGAAATTCAACAAAATTAAAAATTTGCATGTCACGTTATATTCAGAAGTAATATAATAATTTAACATCAATCTCAAACAACAAGCGGCAGATTGCAAGATATACAAAGCAAAAATCAGATACCAAAATAAAATGTAAAAAAATTCGTTCGTTATGCAATAGAATTATTAAATACTAACTTAAAAATAAAGTGAGGAAAAAATGGAGAAAGTTTTTACTTTTTATAGTTCACTCGCATAATACTTTTTTTATCAATACTGTTTCAAAAAGAGAACTTTTTTCATTATGTAATACAATTTAATACATTTATCTTTTTATTTTCTTTCTATTAAGTATTAACCATTATTTTATTCTCAATCTCTTATCTCTCGTCAACCACGTCTACCACCAGCATTCACTTCCTTCTCCAACGCAAATTTCTCTCCCCTCTCCCTCTTTCTCTCTCTCATACAACGCGGAGGAAGCTATGGCTGGACTGTATAATCCTTTTCCTATTTTCTTTTAAAAACTTCGACTTCTCGCCTCCATGCAATCGGCGAATGAGTCTTTTTCACTCCGATCACATAATAGATCAATTAATCAATATACTAAGTTTCGATCGGAACGTTCTTTGAGACTTGACGGAAGATCTGATTCATGGTGCGGGTGCGACATTGGAAGTAGACTAAAGGTATGGAGAACGAAGTGGCGGCAGGAGTGAAAGAAGGGAAAAAGAAGCAATGACTGGAAAGGGAAGGCCAAGGTGTAGCGCCGGGGAATTCTTCTAGGCGGGTTCGGGAGACAGAAGGCGGGATAAGGAGGGGGAAGTTTTGTGGGATGGTTTAGCGAGAAAGATAAGATATGAGAATTACTAAAACACCCTTCCGCATTGTGCGGACTGTTCAGGAGAAGCTGAGGTGGCAAAAGAGTTTTATTAACATTGCCTTATAGTATTTTTTAGATCATTTGTTAAAAATGCAACTTTCAAAACAAAATGGAAATGAATAAATAGCATCAAACGTGGGATGGAGAGAAATGGTATGACCACGTCAGAATGGGATGGATATTTATTTTTAAAGCCGAAGTTACTAAATAGAGGGAAATTCAAATTCTTAACCCTGAAATCGTGCAACCCGCAAACTTGAGCCCCATTTTCCCGGTAAAATCTGAAGCTTCTTTCTCCTTGTCCATAATGTATCATTTTTCAATTTTCTGCATAAACAATACTTGCATTGTTTGCTTGATGAGACACAATCTACTGAATCAAAGGAATAATAGATTCTTTGTTCCTCTGTTTTGATTGAAATAACACATCAGTCATTACTAAAAAAACACAGACTTTCTCTAATATGACAAAATCATCTTCTCTGTTGTCATATTGCAACATGGAATTGAAATTCAACAAAATTAAAAATTTGCATGTCACGTTATATTCAGAAGTAATATAATAATTTAACATCAATCTCAAACAACAAAGCGGCAGATTGCAAGATATACAAAGCAAAAATCAGATACCAAAATAAAATGTAAAAAAATTCGTTCGTTATGCAATAGAATTATTAAATACTAACTTAAAAATAAAGTGAGGAAAAAATGGAGAAAGTTTTTACTTTTTATAGTTCACTCGCATAATACTTTTTTTATCAATACTGTTTCAAAAAGAGAACTTTTTTCATTATGTAATACAATTTAATACATTTATCTTTTTATTTTCTTTCTATTAAGTATTAACCATTATTTTATTCTCAATCTCTTATCTCTCGTCAACCACGTCTACCACCAGCATTCACTTCCTTCTCCAACGCAAATTTCTCTCCCCTCTCCCTCTTTCTCTCTCTCATACAACGCGGAGGAAGCTATGGCTGGACTGTATAATCCTTTTCCTATTTTCTTTTAAAAACTTCGACTTCTCGCCTCCATGCAATCGGCGGATGAGTCTTTTTCACTCCGATCACATAATAGATCAATTAATCAATATACTAAGTTTCGATCGGAACGTTCTTTGAGACTTGACGGAAGATCTGATTCATGGTGCGGGTGCGACATTGGAAGTAGACTAAAGGTATGGAGAACGAAGTGGCGGCAGGAGTGAAAGAAGGGAAAAAGAAGCAATGACTGGAAAGGGAAGGCCAAGGTGTAGCGCCGGGGAATTCTTCTAGGCGGGTTCGGGAGACAGAAGGCGAGATAAGGAGGGGACACCCTTCCGCATTGTGCGGACTGTTCAGGAGAAGCTGAGGTGGCAAAAGAGTTTTATTAACATTGCCTTATAGTATTTTTTAGATCATTTGTTAAAAATGCAACTTTCAAAACAAAATGGAAATGAATAAATAGCATCAAGCGTGGGATGGAGAGAAATGGTATGACCACGTCAGAATGGGATGGATATTTATTTTTAAAGCCGAAGTTACTAAAATAGAGGGAAATTCAAATTCTTAACCCTGAAATCGTACAACCCGCAAACTTGAGCCCATTTTCCTGGTAAAATCTGAAGCTTCTTTCTCCTTCTCCCCCCCCCCCCCCCCCCCCCCTCTCTCTCTCTCTCTCTCTCTCTCTCAAAACCTCAATCAGTCAATCTTCCCTAGCTTCTCTCTCTAGAGAATCCAATTTATCTCTACGATCTTCGAAACATCATTTCAAAATCTCTTTATCTCTCACCTCCCAAGCATTCATTCGTATAATGACATGCACGACCTAATCGCCATCATCAACCGGCCATGTCGATCTCGCCGCCCTCAACCGAGAACGGCAAACCGCCTACGACAACGGTGTCATCCTCAGCCTCATCACCGAGTTCCATTTCGTACAAACTCCGGAAAATCCCTCCCATTCCCCTCCGCCGGATGCACAGGTCTGATGCCGCCGAATTGACCCTAGACGATTTCACTGATTTCTCCGGCAACAATGAGGAGGACGAGGAGGAAGAAGAAGACGGGCAGGAAGAAGATTCGGGATTCGAATTGCGAGATCCAAACGACAAATCACCGATAATTCTCCCATCTTCCCTAGGATTGAACCATATCAGGACACGATCGGTTCCGACGCCTTCTCCTCTTAGGTTTTCGTCCTCCGCCGGCATGCCTTTGAAGGTGCCCAGTTCTAAAGACCGGAGCAATGCTAAGGAGGAGAAATGTCGGGGGCAAGGAACGGTCAAGGCATCGATTAACCATCAGATCCCACCGACGGACCCCGGTAACTAACCCTTTTGGAATTTTGAATTTCATTTGTTTGTGTTCAACTACTCTTGTGCAATGGAGAAATTGGCTTATGTTATGTTAGGACGAAAGTCTTCGTGGAGTCACTCGAAATCCTTACGACATCCATCACCGCTAAATCTAGCGTTGGAGGTAACAAAAAAAATATACAAATGTCTGTGTGTTTGGAATTTGTCGAATGAGAATCCGATTGAATGCATATAGCTTCAGGGTTTTGTTTGCTCTCTCTTGTAGACCCACCATGCGGCGTTTGCCAAAGAACTGCACTCGCCACGGTTCCGGGCCATTATGCGGGTTACCAGTGGTCGGAAAAAGAAAGCCCCCGATGTCAAGAGCTTCTCTCATGAACTCAACTCGAAAGGGGTTCGGCCTTTCCCAATGTGGAAGTCTAGAGCATTTGGACACATGGAAGTAAGAACAAATCTCATACCCTGGTGTTTTGCTGTTTTGTATGATCATTTTTGTTTTCCCTTCTCCAGTTTTTTTATATTTTTGTTGAAACCAATAGGAAATTATGGTCGCAATCAGGGCAAAATTCGACAAGTTGAAGGAAGAGGTAGATTGTGATTTGGGTATATTTGCTGGGGATTTGGTTAGCATACTAGAAAAGATCTCCGAGTCTAATCCTGAATGGAGGGTGAGTTTAGAGGACTTACTGCTCATTGCTCGAAGATGTGCAAAGATGCCATGTAGTGAATTTTGGGTGAAATGCGAGGGAATTGTTCAAGGTTTAGACGACAAACGTCAGGAGCTACCAATGGGGATCCTTAAACAAGCACATACACGCCTTCTATTCATCCTCACTCGATGCACTAGGCTTGTGCAGTTCCAAAAAGAGAGTTGTTATGAGGAAGATAACATTCTGGGTCTTCACCAGTTAAGTGATCTCGGAGTTTACCCAGAACAAATGCTGGCGATCGCACGACAGGATTATAGTGGGCCGTTGGCAGCTGAGAAGTTGTTAAGTGATAGCCAGAGAAAGAAGATTCATGATGACCGAAAGAGTGTGGGAGTGAAACATGAAATTGTGGAGCCAGAAGTCAGCACTGCCAAAAGTACTGATTCAAGTACAAGCAGCTATAGGATTTCGTCCTGGAAAAAGCTTCCGTGTGCTCTAGAGAGACAGAAGAAAGCCCATGATGCAGTTGATGATACACCTCTGAAAGCCAAATCAGAACCACCATTACAAGGTGAAACAAGAATCAATGGTGATGACAACAATTCTGAAACTCTTGAAACTCCTTCTGTACATCCCCCATCAACAGCTGCAGTGAGAAAAGCTTCATGGGGGTATTGGGGGGAACATCATCATAATCTTACCTATGATAATTCGATGATATGTCGAATATGTGAGGTCGAGATACCAATCGTTCATGTGGAGGAACACTCACTTATTTGTACAATTGCTGACAGATGTGATTTGAAGGGGTTAACTGTAAATGATCGACTCGAACGAGTAGCAGAGACTCTTGACAAGATTCTTGAATCTTGGACACCAAAAAGCACTCCCAAAAGCCCTGGGAGTGTCCATGACTTGGATGAGGGAGGCGGCTTTGCTCATAACTGTCCTGAAGACCTGCTCGATGGTATGGCTGATGCTGCGGAGAATGCATTTGTTGCGGAAGAACTAAATGTTCTACCACCAAGGTCAATAGAGTCACGTTCCAGTTTGGCACCTAATGCGGAATTAAAAGCATCTCCATCTGGAAGCTTGACACCTAAATCACCATTGTTAACTCCACGCACCAGCCAGATTGCATTGCTCTTAAGTGGAAGGAGAACGATATCTGAACTAGAGACCAATCAGCAGGTTTAGCCCAATCGTGATTTAGTTATTATTGCCTAGTGTGAATTCGTATAATTTTTTTTATAAATATTTGAGTCTTTAATTTCTCCAACAGATAAGCAAGTTGCTCGAGATTGCACGTTCTGTTTCAAATATAAATGGCATCGATTATAGTTCGTTGGAGTCCATGCTTGACCATCTCGATGACCTGAAGTACGCCATACAGGACAGGAAGGTGGACGCTCTCATTGTAGAGACTTTTGGACGACGAATTGAGAAATTATTACAGTAAGTTTTCCTAATCAATCATTGGTTTACTAGGAATCCACCAGTAAAATAACATGTCATCGTTTTATTTCCCCCCTTGTTTTGGGAACTTCCAGAGAGAAATATGTACATTTGTGTGCTCAGATAGATGACGAAAGACTAGATCATTCAAGTCATATGGCTGATGATGAGAGCTCTGTGGAAGAAGATACCCACCGCAGTTTGCGTGCAAGCCCTATGAACACATGTTCTAAGGATCGAACGTCAATAGAAGATTTTGAAATCATAAAACCTATAAGCAGAGGAGCATATGGACGGGTTTTTCTCGCTAGAAAAAGAGCTACCGGTGACTTGTTTGCTATAAAGGTGATATTCCTACACGTTTGCCTCAAATATGTAAATTGATGTACCATGCATACAATGCTAAGTAATATGAGTGGTTGATCATCTTCTCTTGAGTAATAACCCTGTTAAACAATCATTGTCAACAGGTTTTAAAGAAGGCTGATATGATTCGGAAAAATGCTGTTGAAAGCATATTGGCAGAGCGCAACATCCTGATTTCACTTCGTAATCCATTTGTGGTAAGTCAAGGCTCTTATGAGACCCCACTGTTTGAGTGTGCATTAAGATACTATATGGGCTAGTTCTAATGGATGTTGCAATCAATGATCAAACAGGTCAGATTTTTCTACTCCTTCACATGCAGGGAAAATCTCTATCTAGTTATGGAGTATCTAAACGGCGGAGATCTCTACTCTCTCTTGAGAAACTTGGGTTGCTTGGATGAAGACATGGTTCGCGTATATATTGCAGAAGTTGTAAGTGGCTATTTGTAGACACGCTTGATCCTCCAAATTAAATTTTACATAATAAAAATAGAACTTCTCACCAATAGTCAAATAGTTGGTTTTATTTTTTCCCAGGTGCTTGCTCTGGAGTATTTGCATTCTTTGAATGTGGTTCACAGAGATCTGAAGCCAGATAACTTGTTGATCGGTCAGGATGGTCACATTAAGGTTAATGTTGTGACCATTTTTTTCTTTGCTGCCTGTTATTTGTTCCTTGACCTTTCTATAAAAAAAATTATAATTCATGTTGTCACAGTTGACAGATTTTGGGTTGTCCAAGGTTGGTCTTATTGATAGCACCGATGACTTATCTGGTCCACTAAGAAGTCCTGGTTTTCTTAATCATAAAGCAAGGAATGAACAAACAACATCAACAAGAGAAGAGCGCCAAAAACATTCAGTCGTTGGTACCCCAGATTATTTGGCCCCTGAGATTCTTCTTGGCATGGGACATGGTTCGTTAGTCTGTGTTCTTTTTCTTTGTGGCTTTTTTTATAGCTTTAAGTTCTCGAAATTTATCTTCTCATTTCAATATATTATCTTATGTAGGTGCTACTGCAGATTGGTGGTCTGTGGGGATTATTCTTTTTGAGTTGCTTGTAGGTATTCCTCCATTCAATGCCCCATCTCCTCAGGTACTCTAATATGGTCAACTAATGCTTCAATTCATGAAGTACGTTTTGCTTGGCTTTAAATTTATTCCTTGGCCCTAACTCAAAGTATTTCCTCGGTCTTTAGTATATCAACCATTTGGGACTTGGCTTAACTTTTGATCATATTCTTTATGTAGCTAGTATTTGACAATATAATGAACAGAGATATACCCTGGCCTAGGGTTCCTGATGAGATAAGTTATGAAGCATATGACTTGATTGACAAGTAAGATACATATCTCTATTCACAACTCTCTACATAAACTCATGACTTTGAGAATGACTTAAATCATCTCTCTCCAAGCTATAGTGACTTTTCATTAAAACAAAGGTTCTTGTTTGTTGCACTCATGTATGAGAAAGGTTCTTACCAATTTACTAATAAACACATTGTTGTATGGGTTGTACAAATTACTGTGTTTGGTTGAGGCAAAATTGGTAAACTGTACAAGAAAAGCAAGCGCAATATTCCATCTTGGGTATTCTTTCTAGTCGTCTCACTCATTGAAATAGATAATTTGTTTCCATTTGCAGATTGCTCACAGAAAATTCAGTTCAAAGGCTAGGGGCAACCGGCGCCAAAGAGGTATGTGTCTTGAAGCCATTGACTAGACAACAATATAAAGTACTTGCTCGTCTGAAAATCAAGCGCATTTTTAACTCTTCTGCACAGGTGAAGCATCATGCTTTCTTTAGGGACATCAATTGGGACACGCTTGCAAGGCAGAAGGTTATGCTCATTTGTGTTTGGTGATGAATGTCTAGCAAAAAAGTCAATCATTCAGAACACCTGTTAAAAGCAATGATGCTGCATTTTCTCACAGGCTACATTCATACCAGCTGGAGAAGCACTCGACACAAGTTACTTCATGAGCCGGTATATATGGAATCCTGAAGATGACAATGTTCGCGGAGGTAGTGATTTTGATGACCTGACCGACTCATGCAGCACTAGTTCACTGGGAAACACACCAGATGAGGAGGTACTGAACACTCCACTTGTTATCAGTTGATTTTTTCCACTAGCATTTATAGATCTCAAAGAGTTTTTGAGAATCATCATAATGTTATGTCCATTGCATGTTACACTTTTAGGGAGATGAATGTGGTAGCTTAGCTGATTTTGGTGGTCCAACACTTGCTGTGAAGTATTCGTTTAGTAACTTCTCCTTCAAGGTAAGACCTAAGCTAAAAAAAAACTATACTGATCCTATTTCTGCTCATCCTTTCCATATCGAACCATCTAATCATTTGCTCCTTCTATTCTTTTCTTTTTTGTTTCAGAACTTGTCGCAGTTGGCTTCTATCAACTATGACATGGTCATCAAGAGTACCAAAGAAGCAGCGGATGTCTCTAAGCAATCTGTTCCATAGTCAGTAGTTCTCCCACGAAACAAATACATTATTGCAAAGGGAGGCCTGGAAATCTCGAGGAAGAGCACCAAAGAAGCAGCAGACCATCCCACTACTCGAGCAAACATTAAGGTCAGTCCTCTTTGGAAAGCTCTGAATGTATAGCTCTACAAAAACTGTGGACTATGAAAGAGAACCTGGTTTGAAACCACCTAGAAGCAGGGATTTCACTGTTGCAATAGATTTACTCACGAAACCTTTTCGCTGAATATCGCAGTTTTGTACATAAAGCCGTAGATTTATTTAAGAGTTTCAATTTTTTTGGTTCTTCTCCCAAACAATTTCTTGTTTGAGGAGTTGAGGAGGGTGTGATTAGAAAGGAAAGAATCGCATCCATACCCTCATAATTTAGCTAATTTGTAATTTCAACACGTTGTATTTTTTGATTCAGTGTCAGGAGGAGATGATTGTAGGAGAGAATATTATGTCTTTTTATTTACTTGAACTAGAGCGAATCTGTGTTCGTTTGTATTATTAGTTAATTTTCTAATTATAGGGGGAGTCATGTGATTAAGACATATTAATAAAGTAAAGCTTAGGTTAGCTGTCAACATTGTATGAGCTATGGATTCCAGTTGAGAGAGATTAGATTAGTTTAGACTTTAGACTTGAGGTTTGGTTTTGTGGGTTGGAAATACAATTGTCTATGCAGGTTCCAAGAACTTCTGCTAAAAGAATACACAAAAGGGCCAATGAGCTCAATGTACCGAGGGAAGCCCTGATTGGTTGCTGTTTTGCTGGGACTTTTTGAATTTTAGATATTGGAATTTTTTTTTTTTGTTGCAGTTTAGTAAAAGTTTACGTACCTTTCATTTTTGTTTTCCGTTTATTGTTTACATTCCATAAATCTAGCAACGCAAACAAGAAATCCTTTTTACTTTTCATTTTGTTTTTTGTCATTTCCCACTCTGAAAACAGAAAGTGACAGTTTCCTGCTATTTCCAAAAATGATAAAATGTTGTTTTCCAGTTTTCAACGTATGTTTCTCGTATTTACAACAAAAAAAATTTCTTCTTATAAATGAGGTGAATCTTTGTTTCTTCAGTAAGTAGTGAGGTGATTTTTTTTCTTCCATTAATTGATAAGATTGTTGCTAGAATTAGTAGCTGGAAATCTCGATTCCTTTCATATGCTGGTAGGGTAGAGCTTGTTAGTTCAGTATTGTACATCTTACATCAGTACTGGATGGCAGTCTTTCTCCTCCCAAAAACAGTGATAAGGGAAGTGGAGAGCATTTGTAGCAACTTCTTATGGGGAGTGGGTCAGAGTGGTAGAGTTAAAGCAAAGATTAGTTGGAAGAATCTTACCTATCCTACGAAGGAGGGGGTCTAGGGCTGAGAGACTTAGCAACCTGGAATTTAGCTTGTGTTACTAGACATATCTGGCTACTTTTATTGCAACATGGTTCTTTATGGGTTGCGTGGATCAGTTCATACAAACTAAAGGGCCAGGACTTACGGTTATATGAGGGTGGTTCTGTTTCTTGGAACTGGAAGAGAATTCTTAAAGTGAGGCACAAGGTAAGAGCATACATTCACCAGAATGGGCAAGATGTCTATTGGGACCAGGATAAAATGGAGAAATACTCAATCAGGAGGGTCTGGGAAACCTTAAGACCAAAGAAGCAGAAAGTGGCATGGTTTAAGCTGTTATGGCAGGGCAGTTCTATTCCTCGAAATAGGTTCATCACTTGGATTATCCTGAACAGAGCAGTTACAACTAAAGGGCAGATGGTGAAATGGGGTTTTACAGGTAGCCTGGGGTGTGTGTTCTGCAACTGTCAGTTGGAGACTTCATATCACTTGTTTGCTGAATGTGTGATGTACAGGAAACTGATTTGTAAGCTGTTTGGTAGGAGCTCAGGGGCCTCCTCTTCTCTGGACAGTGAGCTTGGGTGGATGCTGCAGAGACTCGGTTCTAAAACGTTGACATCTCAAGTTGGTAGAGCAATGTGGCACAGCTTGGTTAGTGTGGTGTGGCGAGAAAGGTGCAGTAGGGTGCATTCAGGAAAGTGTAGGGATAGTGACGTATTGTGCAAGGTTATACAAGAGGAAGTGATAGGAATTTTTGGTAGGCAAGTATATGATACCTTTGTATACCATATTATACAGGTGGAAAATTTTGGTCTCGTTAGCTCCTAACTAGCAAGGATGTTGCTAGTACCATTTTTGATGAAATGAAACATACCCAATTCATTAAAAAAATTAATGACATTCACAATTATTTTTAATACTTTTGTTTTAGTACTTTAAATTTTCTCTTTTACCCAACTTTTCTCTTTTTATTAGATATAATTTTCACCTTGTAGACTATTTGAAACCAAATGAATCCATAATTTATTTTCTAATATATCTAATAATTCAATTCAAAATGAATTAGCAATATGTGTATTCAAAATTAATCATTGAAAAATGCATCAACTACATGAATGGAGTTCCAAAAGTAACAATGTTATCATTACTCAACTTATTCAAAAAATAGCTTTGAAAATGAATTCATTTGTCTTTTAAACATAAAACATTTCATTTAAAAAATAAATATCTAAAACCTTATGGAATTCATTTATATTAAATAATATGTTAGATTTGATTTAAAAGGTCACTATAAAATTTATATTCATATGATATCTTCTCTAGTAAAATAAATTTTCATTCTCCTTTTTATATTTTAATACTTTGACTTTATCATTTACTTGTTGGATCATTCAATTTTTCCTTACCTTGATTTCAAACACTCTACCATTGTTCAGGTTTCTGTTTTAAAACTCATCAAAATTTCAGTTAAACAAGCTTTCATTTTCAGGTTTTCATTTTCAAAATTTTAGGTTTTGTTTCTCAAAAAATGGCAACTTCATTTCACTAAAGTTCCGTTTTCTGTTGCACAATCTGACAAGATATGCTCGTCTCTGCTCACGGGGTGACTCTGTTCCTCATCATGATACATGCTCCACATTTTGCTTATACTAAATTATTAACTACCGAGTTATATAAATAAGGGTATGCCTACTATGACATGCATGTCACGGTGACATGCACTTTTCGGTCGACCTATTGCTGAAGGCGGTCGACCGAATCGACTAATTTGGGCAGCACGAGAAAGCATTGCGGTCGACCTCAACGATCACCTGGTCGACCGCACTTAGTTTAAGTTGTTATTTTTGGTCGACCAGAATAAAACCTGGGTCGGCCATTTCGTTGGCGTCAGAAACAACATGGTCGACCACCCAAGGTATATAGGTCGACCACTTGATTGCAGTCATTAACAAAATGGTCGACCGGATGATGAAAGAGGTCGACCAGATAGAAGATAAGTGTTCTATCAAAGTGTCCAATTATTTGACGTAAAATCAAGATCAAGTGTTGGTTTCGCGGTCGACCTAATCCGTTACGAGGTCGACCGAATACAAGAAAGTCACCCTATGCCCCGTGTCTTTTTTGCTTATGTATGTCGATTTGTGTGGTTCTTTTAATCGTATAAATTATGTTTCAAACCATCATAATTAGTCATAATTATAACAAGGACTCATCAATTCATAACATAACAACTAAAAATAAAACAGAAATCATAATTGTTCACACATAAAAATAAAACTAAAAAAACAACAGAATAACACTCAACAATCGTTTTGACCACTAAAACACACAATATAAAAACTCATTTCTCCTACTCATCTCCCCCCTCTCTCTCATCCACATTTTCTTCATTGGTGGTGCTAGCATGATGGTGGTCGGATGTGGTGGGATGCATGTATCTTCCGCTGAAAGATCGCCACTCATCTCGCATCTCATTCACGGTCACCTGCATTGTGCTCATCTGGGCGGTCATTTGCCCCATGTAGTCGTGCATGCCAGTCATCTGGGTGGACATCTGGCCCATGTACTCGTACATGCCATCCATGCGCTCCCACACACGCTGTAAGGTGATCGGTGGAGTTGAGCTCTGTGCCTCCGCCATTGGCTCGTCTCGAGCTCCTTCATCACCTTCATCATCATCATCATCATCACCACCATGAGCATTGTTTACTCTGACATACTCACCATTACGCAGCTCAAAGCCCATCTTTTTCAGAGATGAAACAGTATAGAACTCCTGCCTTGAGATTCTTAACCCCACCTCTTCACTTAAATTCACATTAAAATGCTCAAATAGCACAGTGAGGATCATCCCATAGGGAAGATTCCTGTTTGAACTCTCTGCAGCAGTAAGCATGTGGTTAAAGATTAAGTATGGCAAGTTCACCTTCTCGCTTAACAGTAGGTTGGTGAGGAGCTCCATGTCGAAGTAGGTGACTGTCTCCCGATGTCCACCCTTTGGCAGAATGTTGTAGGAAAGCATGTGGTGAAGAACTCTGGCTTGAACTATCAGGTGGTTACTCGATGGCCTATTGCGCCCCTGAGCATCTTCCTCTTCATCAAGAACACATACCGTCTGGATTTGCTTGGCTCTCGTGAAATGCGTTTCATTCCAAGCACCGTAAGAATTGATTCTCTTCCCCTCGTTTGGAGCCTCAAGTACTTGCGCCAACACATTCTTGCTGATGCGCATCGCCACCCCATTCACATAGGATTTGAATGCGTGAATGGATCCATTTGCATTGCGCTCGTAGACGATGTTGTTGTAGAAGTACTGTACCAGTTTTGGGTAGTATGGTACATTGAGAGATATCACCTTCAGCCACTCTTGCTCGATGAAGGGTCCCAGAAACCCGTAATTCTCGAAATGAGAATACGCATCCGTCGTCAATGGCCTTCCCGGAGCCACCCTGCGGTTGTGCATTCTCTTCTCTTCATAGTTCTCACTTTGCTCCTTGGTCTGGAACAGATTGGGATTGAACTCTTCCCATTCCGAACTTGAGGCAGCAGCTTTTTGTGCCTTTCTTTTCTTTTTGCCGCCAAACATCCTGCGATCAAACAAGCAAGAATACACGTTAGTCACATTTTCGAAATAAACAATACGCGGTCGACCATTCCATAAAGCGGTCGACCTCAGTTAGTTTAAAACGAGAATGGGTCGACCTCAGAAGAATCATAGGTCGACCTCAGTTAATTTAAAACGGGAATGTGTCGACATACACGAATTTTTGCCTTCATCGGTCGACCTCAGAAGCATCATAGGTCGACCTCGGCTTAATTGAAACGAGTCTAAAATGGCCCAAATCCTCGTACCAATTGAGTGCAAAACAGATCCGGTCGACCTCATAATTAGAAGAGGTCGACCAGTGTTAGTTTCGCACAAATAATTCAAAAACAATTGCACAACTCAAACTTTTGCCTTCATCGGTCGACCTCAGAAGCATCATAGGTCGACCTCGGCTAAATTGAAACGAGTCTAAAATGTGCCAAATCCTCGTACCAACTGAGTGCAAAACAGATCCGGTCGTCCTCATAATTAGAAGAGGTCGACTAGTGTTAGTTTCGCACAAATAATTGAAAGACAATTGCACAACTCCAACTTTTGCCTTCATAGGTCGACCTCAGAAGCATCATAGGTCGACCTCGGCTAAATTGAAACGAGTCTAAAATGGGCCAAATCCTCGTACCAATTGAGTGCAAAACAGATCCGGTCGACCTCATAATTAGAAGAGGTCGACCAGTGTTAGTTTCGCACAAATAATTCAAAGACAATTGCACAACTCGAACTTTTGCCTTCATAGGTCGACCTCAGAAGCATCATAGGCCGACCTCGGCTAAATTGAAACTAGTCTAAAATGGGCCAAATCCTCGTACCAATTGAGTGCAAAACAGATCCGGTCGACCTCAGAAAAAACATATATCGACCTCGGAAAATTTAAATCGATTGAAAGCCAATTGTGCTTTCAAAAGCCGTGCAGTTCAGGACATTAGACCACCTTGTAATGCACTCGAAGACACAATCGTTTATGTCTTCGAGTGCATTGCAAGATGGCCTAATCTCATGCACTGCGCGGCTTCTGAAAGTCTCAATTGGCTTTCAATCGATTTAAATGGCCCGAGGTCGACCTCAATATCATCACAGGTCGACCTCAATAAGTTTAGCACAAATAAATCGAACTTTTGCCTTCATAGGTCGACCTCAGAAGCATCACAGGTCGACCTCGGCTAAATTAAAACAAAAAGAAATGGCCCAAATGCTCGTATCAATTGAGTGCAAAACAAATTCGGTCGACCTCATAAATAGAAGAGGTCGACCAGTGTTAGTTTTGCACAAATAATTCAAAGACAAAGGCACAACTCGAACTTTTGCCTTCATAGGTCGACCTCAGAATCATCACAGGTCGACCTCGGCTAAATTAAAACGAAAAGAAATGGCCCAAATGCTCGTATCAATTGAGTGCAAAACAAATTCGCTCGACCTCATAAATAGAAGAGGTCGACCAGTGTTAGTTTTGCACAAATAATTCAAAGACAAAGGCACAACTCGAATTTTTGCCTTCATAGGTCGACCTCAGAAGCATCACAGGTCGACCTCGGCTAAAATAAAAAAAAGAAATGGCCCAAATTCTCGTATCAATTGAGTGCAAAACAGATTCGGTCGACCTCATAAATAGAAGCGGTCGACCTGTGTTAGTTTCGCACAAAAAAAACAGAAATAAGATCGCTTGAATAATAAGGGCAGAAATCTCAACTCGAACTTCACAGGTCGACCTCAATATCATCATAGGTCGACCTCAGTCCATAAAACAGAAATAAAAATCGATTTAAGGCCAGACGCGGTCGACCACGATGATGAACAGGTCGACCGCTTCTGACGAACAGAAGGAAAAATCCCTCTTTTACATCTTTAGATTTTTTGAAAACAGAAAGAAGAAGACAAGAATCGACTCAAATGAAAGAGAGGAGTGAAATCTATACCTTGTTCTTCTTCTAAGTGATGAGGATGAAGCTTTCTTTGAGTTTTTGGAAAATGGAGTTTTTGGAAAATGGAGAAGAAGATGAAGAAGGGAAAGGAGAGGAAGAATGAGTGGATGTGGTGGGATAGGGTTCTGATTGTGGTGTAGAATGAGTGGGGGGGGGGGGGGGGTTCTTAAATAGAGGATTGGGGGAGGTTTGGGTGGATGTTGCAAACAAACCGGTTTGGTCGGCCGAATTAAATACGCGGTCGACCTCACTAACATGTTCGGTCGACCGTGTATGTTCAGGTCGACCGTTATTTGTATGAGGTCGACCGTTTTATTGTTATTTGCCGCCAGCCTGGCCGTGTAGCTCACCCAGCCTGGCCGTGTGAGGCCTCGCATAATTCCACACGGTCAAATTGCAACATCACACGGTCGTGTGGGTTGTGTGTGTGCCCGTGTGGCTTTCTTTTTGACTTGCCTCGCGCCCGATCTTCGTCCAATCGACCCCGAACTCGCTCGAAATCCATAATGAAATCCATAAGTTCATAATGACACTAGGGTGTGAAACTCCTTAACCAAATTCAATATATATACTTTTTTTTTGGTTGGCGGCAAATAGCAATTTGGTTGGCGGCAAATAGCAAGCCCCTTGTTTATTTCAACCAAAAATCAATTAACTCATAAATTATTAAGATAATTCGAAGAAATTACAATGCAATCACAGTTATTAAAATATAAATAAACTCCTAAACAACAATAGAAGAAATTTAAGATCCTTTTTTGGGACTTTGTTTCGGGCACTTAGGGCAAAAATGACCATATTTCCCACATTTCGAACACTTTCTTAAACTTTTACCCGATGCAGTTCGTGCTGACTTGAATGTCCCCTTGGTCTTCCCAATTTTTGGATCTTTCACACTTCGAAGGGGTGCTGGAGGGTTTGCCGGTGTGGTGTTGTCCGTTCTCTCCCTCGCGAACTCAATTGCCCATTGAGTAAGGTCGTCCAACGTCTTAGAGACATGATTAAAAGCAGATTCACTACCACACGCGATGTCACATAAACGCTTACACTTTAGAGTCAATCCTCCATGTCTTATCAGTCGACCAACTTTCTCTCCCACATCACCTCCAACTCCAGGATGACGATTTAGTGTCTTCGCATTTTGGGTCCATCGTAGCTTGAACCACGACGAGGGTAGTGCGGTGTACCCCATATTTTTTATTACTGTAAGCATGTGTCTGCATGGAAACCCCTTAGATTCAAATAATGCACACTCGCATTTTAGATCTTGATTGGACGTAGTAAATGTTAACCGCCTTATCCGATCTGGGTTCATGTAGTTCTTCAGTATGAATGTCTCTGTCCCATCTGATTCAGTTCTTCTCTCCGCTAATACATAAGAAGCCTCATTCTCTAGTTCAGACTTGAAGATAGAAAATGTACGATGAGTGTAGATACTTTCAGCTTGCATTTCCCGAGTGCGAAGGGCATGCTTGCAGACCAACCTCGTGTGCCTAGAAGTATAATCATCCTGCACCTCCGTGAAACGCATCCCCTCCAGTGCTTCATCAATGCCTTGAACAAAACGTTGCAAGCTGTATTGAGTTCCCACATACCCATTTATCCAATGGTTACATGACTCACATCGCGAGGTTGATTGGAGTCCACCGAAATAAATATCCTTCAAGTATGCCTCTGCCCACAGTAATTTGTCAGCGTACAAATCCTGCAACCACTTATTTGCAGACAAACCATGCTAACTAATCAAATGCTCCCAACGCCTCTCAAACTCCTCAATCGATATTCGTGCTTTCGCCAAGTAAGTGAATGCACTAACAAACTCCTTATTATGAACAGCCGTTGTCGCATTTGTCTCAATATGCCAAACACAAAGACGGTGAGGCACTCCAACCAGAACAGTAGCAATGACACCACGCATAGACTTGTCTCCGTCTGTGATCACTGAAGTGGGCATCTTAGAGTTCATACACTCCAGAAAAGTATTCAACAACCAAACATAGTTGGGGATTGTCTCGTTATCCAACTGGGCAAAACCATATATGATGTTACGGTGGTGGTGATTTACACCAACCATCATAACAAATGGTCGATTGTACCTGTTGCGCTTGTAGCATGCATCGAACGCCAAGACATCCCCAAAAAAATGGTAATCTGCTCTAGATGTGGAGTCCGACCAGAAGAGATTGCCTAATTCACCTTCAACGTTGGTTGTGTACTTGAAGAAGCTGCCTGCATCAGAGGTATGTTTACTTTGCAAGTAACCCAATGTTCGGTTAACATCTCCTATTAGATCGTCGTCAACTGTTCGGGATTGCTGAACAGCATTGTCCAAATCCTTTGGAGTGTACCCCAGATTCTCATATCCTCCAACTTTATTCTTCATGAACTGAACAATGTTGCGTTGTTTTATTCCTGACTGTCGCATCCCTATCGCCAGAGCCTTGTCTCCTTCACTCACATTTCGATGAGACCGAAGGAATTGACTTTCTTCTTTATTGCAGCAACGATGTGAGTGCTTCCTCTCAAACTTAGAAACAACCCACATTTTCTTATTCCGATCAAAGCGTACAGTATACGATGCCTTGCAATAATGTCTTGTCATCTTACGTTGTTGTCGAGTCCGACCTTCTTTATCTATATGCATCTTATCTCTAGTCCCCTCTCTCGAACATACCATTGTCCTCCCAATTGCTACTCCTCGACGATTCCTCCGAAGATCTCTACGTCGAACGCTAAATCCTTTCGCTTTAGCATAGGAATCGTAAAATTTCTCTACATCTTCTAATGTTTGGAACTCCATGGAAGGAATTTGTTGTTCATTTCAGTAGCTTCTTCATCATCCATAAATTCTTCTTCAGCACCCTCGGTTTCATTATCATCCCCAACCACTTCATCATCTGTATTATCTGTATCATCTGAATTATCCATAGCTCCTTCTTGAGCATCCTTAGGTTCCTCATCGAAGTTAACCTCATCATCATCTCTATCATCTGTATCATCTCTGTTATCCATCCTGCAACGATCGGAATACGAACTTAATGTAAAAAACATACACAATTAGCGCTCGTCAGGTCGACCTGAATAAACTGTACGGTCGACCTTATTACTAAATAACAAACATGCGGTCGACCAGAATTTACTGAAAGGTCGACCTAATCATATAATTACAAAAGCACGGTCGACCGGATGGTAGGAAAAATTTAACCACATACAAGCATTAACAAGCACATACGAGACATACCTTAGCAAAGAGGTCGACCACTTATTGTTACGGTCTACCAGAATAAAAATAAACCGCCACCAACACCCGATCACAATAAGAGCGATGATATTACAACTTCACTCCAACAAATTGCATAAATCGAAGTACGATTAAAGTCTTCAGACTCCCATCTATTTATAGATAATGTAGACGAATTCCTTATCCAATTGGTGAAAGATATATAAAATCATAATTCGACAAGGACAAGTACACAAAATCCTAATTGTACAAGGACATGATTCATTAAGGTCGACCTCTTTGCACAAATGGTCGACCGTGTTGGGTAAATGTGAAACAGGTCGACCTCTTTACTGAAATGGTCGACCATTGTTTATAAATGTGAAACAGGTCGACCTCTTAACAAGAATGGTCGACCGTATTTTATTAAGGCCAAACTGACGAGATTCCATCCATGTTCTACATGGTTTTTCACTTTGCTACGGTATCATAGGTCGACCTTTTGCGTCACGTGGTCGACCTGTGCTCTGCCTTTGGGTATGCCCGCTTTGAGTATGTGGTCGACCACTTGTTCTAGACGATTGAAATCGTAAATTCAGTCACATCCCTAATTGTATATCAAATCTAATAAACGATAAACATTCAAAATCCAAAATGAAACGATCTCGCAAATACAAATTCAATGTATGGTCCAAATAATGCGACATTGTAACTTAACGACTTCATTTCTTTGCTTTTTTGTTTGAACTCTGTCTCTCTTTGCCTCGTTCCATGCATTCATCTACTACATGCTTGAAAAGATTTTCTCGTGCAAGGTTTTCAAAATGTGTAGCCAGATACCATAGAATCTCCTTTCGCGCCGGTAATTTGTGTTCTTCTCCTATCTGCATTATGCCATGTAAGATTTCGTTACAACTAAAAAAAGTGTAAATTAAACAAGTTATTTGTTTGACGATATACTCACCACTCTATCAAGATCCTTGGATCCATAGCGCATCCACTGCATGACGTGCACACCACACTCAGTACTATTCCTTTGCCGTTGAACTCGTAGCTCATCAAAATTGAAATCTCCAAAATTTGGTACTCCTACATTGCTCATGCGCTCCGGTTTGAAAATATCATCCAAATTGGACAACTACACAAAAATAATGAATATTTTAAGTTTCTAGCATAATACGTGACGCTTAACAGTCAGAAAATTATAGAAAACACTTACCAATTTCTTGCATAGTGCTGATTTACGCCTACGATTCGCCTCACTAGTTGAAGGTAGACTGTCAAGCAAAAATGCAGTTTTTTGCTGGACATTGACGAGATACAGAAACCAATGACGTGCTTTATCGTCAAGAACTGGCATAAATATCTAGCAACGAAACACTCACTATATTTTATAAACAGCGAATACAAACAAATGCACTTTCGAAATTTAATGATAGAGGGACATTGACTAGACTAACCTTCTGGCATGCACTGACATTCGGCATAAAGACCACGCCATCATTCATCAACTTGTTACGAATTTGTCTGGTCTTCATGTTAGCGCGTACCATTTTCTGCAGCATGTTTTAGTTGAGATGAATTGACATGGTACAATATAAATATCTAGGTTATGACAAATAATTTGACATTACGGCTCTTACCGAAAACATATTTTGCAAATACCACACATTTGGCTCTTTCACATCATGTTTTTCAGACATTGTTAGTGCCCTTGCACACAAATCCACTACCTACCATCCAGCAATCAAACACAAAATCATCATAAATCGTAACATAAATAGTGCACAATTCATACGAAAGTCGTAGTAGTATAGTACTTACTGATGAGCAAACCCAGCTATTCTCGCTAATGACCGAACTCAAATAATGTCGTTGCACGTTTTCAGAAAAAAAGTCCACAACGGTCAAACTGCAAAAATCAAAATAACAGAAATGTCAATTGTGATTTGCAACGTACAGGTCGACCTGTTCACAGTCACGGTCGACCTTATTGGAAAAGCGGTCGACCTCATAACCGATCCGGTCGACCACACGTACTAAAAAACGTCTTACTTGTCCCAATTCTTGTCCCCATCCTTCTCTTTAGTAACAACATAATACAAGTCTTCAACTGGATTTTGAAGATTTTTGGTGAATCCTTCTAAACCCTCCACTTTCATGACCGACAAATCATAGTTAAAATTAAAGTAACATATGAACACAAACACACATTATAGATGAATATGTAACGTAAACTTACCCCGTGCTTTTCGAAAGGACTCTTAGATTCTTCTTCATCGCTATCATCACTAAATAATCCTTTTCTTACAAATTGATCCTTCTGTGGAGTGGTGTAGGAGTCACTTTCATATCGAGGTCTCTTGTACTTAGGAGAGGAACCCTTGCTGCCATTCGTTGTTTCACTCTGTCAAACATATAAACAAAACAAATTAGCACTAATGATAGTAATACTAATATCTTCAATCACATATGAATATACTTGGATACCTTTAAAATGTGCTCTTTCAATAAATCGTCTATGCTCTGGTAGCAATTTTCAGAGTCATCATGGTCTTCTTCCTCTTTACCAAAGTCAAATTTCTTTCCTTTACCATTTCTTCCGCCATTCTCCATTCGTTCTGCACTTATATCTTTGATAGCACCTTCTAGCCTCTCAAACCTGTCATGCATCATCCCAGTAATATCTGTCAGTCGAACTGACAATTGCTCCACTCTATCACACATGGACTTCTGAAAGTCATTGACTTGTGTTTGACACACCACCAGCTTCTCTTGTGTGGCTTTCAACAATTTCATGATTTCACCCAAATCTTGATGCAGTTTCTCATCATGCGTCATTGTCTAAACAATTTCAAGAAAAATTTAAATCATAATTCAACTACAAATTTCTACAATTGACCAAAAAACAAAGACGTGGTCGACCTGACAAAGTATTAGGTCGACCTGGAAGACAAATAATGACTACCACAACCATTAAGGTCGACCTCTGTTATTCCTAGGTCGACCTATCCAGCAGGAAAATAACAATTAACAACAAAAAGTAAGTTCAAAATTAAACCGAAAAAAGGATAGGTCGACCAGATATCTGGTGCGGTCGACCTTTTCAAGCACAACATAGTCATACAATCAAAGCCAAAGTCGACATTCAGGTTGAATAACCAAAAAAACAGGAACGGTCGACCTTGAAACCCATTAGGTCGACCAATTGGGTTACCTCGCAAGTACAGAAATCCAAGTGTTGTGGCCTAAATTCAAATACGCAGAATTGTCTCGTCAGGTCGACCTGGTTGACGTCACGGTCGACCGAATGGAATTCTGCACCCAACAATTTATCAAATTAGCCGGTAGAAATCACGCATTAGAAAAGAAGACGACGAATGGTACATTAGGTCGACCTCACCTTAGACCTGGTCGACCACTTCCAACGCGTACAACAGCAACCGCGAACGATCTTCTTCACAAAGGCTCTTAATCGGAAAAAAAACCTAATTCAGACTTGGAGGCGTTGAAGGGGACTAATATTCGTATTTATAGAGATTTGGGACGTCAATGGGTCGACCCAATTCGTTTCCTTGTCCAATTGTGGAACCTTTCTGGTGTTGGAATCCATATCCAATACGGATACGGTGTGAAGGCGTTCGACCTCTTCCTAATGCGGTCGACCTGTTAGGTGCACAAGGGTCGGCCTATGAGATATTTGGGTCGACCTTTCATTCTGTTAGACCACCAAAGCGGTCGACCGTATTATGTAAGAGGTCGACCGCGTCTTGGAATCCCACATACATGAATTAGTCGATTCGGTCGACCGCCTTCAACAATAGGTCGACCGAAAAGTCCATGTCACGGTGACATGCATGTCACCGTAGCAAAATCCTATAAGCATGTCATCGTAGCAAAATCCTATAAGTAATTGTCGGTTTAACAATTACAGAATATATTTCCTTTCATGGAGGGGGGAAAGATTTGGGGTAACAAACTGATTTGGCTATATTGTTGCGTGCATCAACAATTGTCATGTTGCAAGGGAATAATGTAAGAAAATTATTTTGGAATATTTTTTAACCACTCAGATTTATTGAGACGGTTTCAATCATGATTAAGGCTAATATTGATAATTGAAAATTATCTTCAAGGGTTTTGATTTGGATTCGTTCGTTGGATCTCCTCGGACATAGAAGAAACTCGTGGAAAGGAGGATGGCCCTCATAATCTACTCTTCGATGTTCAAATTAGTACCAGATTAGAGTTTAATGGTGGGTTTAATCCTTATATAGGGTAAAGGCTTGGACCATTGTGGAAAGTTTAATGGTGGCTTTGAGCCCTTGGTGAGATGTTTACGGGTGGGTTTGGGCCCTTGTGAGATTGTTTGGAGGGGACTTGGACCTATAAACAACGTGATATTTGTCATAGTAGAGTAGTAAATATCCCATATGTTAAAAAGAAACACCGCAATACCATCTCGTTTTAATTTTGTGGGTGATTGCCAACTCGTATTATCTAGTATACACCATTCAAAGAAATGATATAATCATAAATGAATATTTATTCGAATGATAATCATCGTCTATATAATACAAAATTTATGGGCATTTGTCAACTGGTATTATCAACAAAGCAAAGATACACAACTCAAAGAAATGATATACACATCACAAACTAGAATAAAAGTGCTATTGGACTCATAAGAAACAACCAAAATTAACTCCAATGCATCCTATTGTTTTGACGAGTGACGACCAACAAATCTCACTTGACCCACAGATAATCAAAAACGATTTCGAATATACAACAACAAAATCACTCCTCCATGACCATGATCCACCTTGCCTTAACATTTTACGAAGAAAACAAATAAGTAACTGTTGGGATGAATAGCTTTGAAAAGCTATAATGAAATTCCTAATTAATTATCCAGTATTTTCCATAATACGAAATTAAGATGGATAATTAATAAAAAGAATATTATGGAGGTAATTATGAATAATTATCTTAATAGATTATATTTTAATTATGGGAGTAATTATCTCCCTAATTAAAATATGACTATTCCTAAAGAAAGAGAGAATATTGTGGGTTTTCTGCTCCTATAAATAGGAGACGCCCCAGACCCTCTAACCACACTTCAGAGAGCATAAACACGAGAGAGAGTGAGATTCAAAGAGCTCCGGTTTTCCGCACAAAACCACTGAGTAAATCAAAAGAGTGGCTGTTTTATCCTGGAGGCGACCGGCTGATAGTCTGCTGTGCGAATAACGAGGCAGTGCCGCGAACGTCTTAAAGAGAGCGACCTAGTCCGCGACTCAGCCAGATTCAGTAACCCTAATTTTTCTGTTCGATTTCTAACAATTTTAAGACGTTGCGTTGCTGTTAAGTGAATCGAACATATTGCTGGATTTGGCTGTCGCTCATCGCCTTTGCCATAAGAAAATCTAGGCAAGCCGCTGGTTGGTGATTGTCCATGCGCAGTTCAAAGAGCTGCGATTCAGCAACCACAGAGAGACTCCAAGGAGAGCTGCTGAACCCAGAAGTGGCTCTTGCCGAAGTAACTTTTCGATTCCGATCACGGGGAAAGTAAATTACAAGAAAATGAAGGGTTCCCAGAACCTTCGACAGAGGCTTCTGCTATCGACGCTCTCCGGCACTCCTATTCTCGTCGAAGACATTCGCGCCGACGACAAATTGCCCGGCCTCCGCCCCCATGAAATCTCTCTTCTCCGCCTCTTTGACCGAGTCACCGATGATTGCGTCGTCGAAATCAATGATACCGGTACGAAGTTCAAGTACAAGCCTGGTGTGGTTATGGGGGGAAGGCGTGTTGCTCATGACTGTGGTGTGAGTCGAGCAATTGGATATTTTCTGGAACCTTTGATTGTTCTTGGATTATTTGGCAAGAAGCCGCTTGAGATAAGGCTCAAAGGGATTACGAATGACTCGAAGGATCAATATGTAGACATATTTCGCTCGACTACCCTGCCAATATTAAGGCGATTTGGATTCGGACATGGTCAAACTTTTGGGCTTTCTAGTAGTCGTGGATTGGTTCTGGGCCGAATAAAAGAAAAGTGGAATGGGACCTCTGCTTCAGAGATGAAAGAAGCTCAAGTGGACCTAGAGGGCAAGTGTTTGCCATCATGGAATTGGGGCTCTCCCATATGCCGAAATTGCCATCATCTGTTGGCTATTCGGTTGCAAAGTCAGAGACAATTACTTTCGAAAAGAGGTAAGCACGGAAACTCTCTTTCTGAGTCATCAATGATGATTAAATAGAATCTATGTAATATAGTGTTATGCATGGAATTGTTATATCTTGTGAATGCTAGAGAAATTAGAATTAATATATTGATATTGAGATGTGATTTCCTCAATAATTAGAGTACAATTTTGTGTACATGAAGTATAGTAATTTTAACTATATAATTGCATACTCTGAAGCATATACGTATGTATATTGTGTGGTAAATATGCTAGTGGAATGGTTGTATGCCATATTTATTTTAGAAGAAGTACTAGTTGTTAGTACTATGAGAACCATTCGTATATCTTGAACCCTAATAAGGTTCAAGAATCAGGATAGCAAATCGAATCAGATCCACACCAATTAGAATGGTACTATTCGTGGTAACCAAAGGATCTTCGGCCAATCCTCCAAGAATGACTTAGGTCATATGACACGAAAGTGTAGCAAATTTAACATTGTTTCAAGTGTTAGCTTGACTTAAGAGAAGGATTGATGGTTGTGATGATTATGAAAAGTGCAGAGATTAACCTTGCTGGTAACTCTGAATAATAGTGGCTGAATACTAGTACCTCGACGCATACTAAGGCATATGCTATTAAGAAAGTGGTCTTGAGCACCTCTCACACCACTATTAATGATGGCCATAGAGAGTATGCATATGATGATATGTTTAACTTTAAAGTCAATCGTTGAATTCTTTTGTGTCTGGCATGCACGTCTTTGACGTATATCGTGAGGAATTGAAAGATAGAGTCACATTCTCATAATAGTTTGTGATAAATATATGATTTTCATAGACAAACTAAAAGACCCATAATTATATGACTAGAGAATCAGAATCCTTGTATCTGATTATTTTGAAATGGGTGAATGTAATGAGATGACAATTTGGAATAATGTGAAATGTTTTATCACATTATTATTGATTGCACTAATTAAAGATGTTAAGTTGTTGACATATGCTTTTGACGTAAAGCGTTATTTATGAAATGTTTTTTCATATGGTATAGTTCGAGAATTAGTGCAATATAAGATGAGCATGAGAGTGTTTTATTGGTTGTGTTATCAAAAATAGAACACATAAGCTTATAAAATGAAATACTCATTGTTATGTGGAGTCCATTGATGTCATTCCATTTAAATCGCGAAATAGTGGGGGTGATGTCTTGTCTGCTATTAGAAATAATGGATAACTAGTGGGGGTGATGAATTTGAGTATGAACTCACAAGAGACAAATGAATCATAAATCAATAAAGGATTTTGGTTATGAATTTGTTATTTACACCCTAAGAAAGAAAGATCCTACAAGTCTGCTAGAAGTTCGAACTTCCATAAAGATGCAGAATTGTGGGAGAATCCATTATTAACGAAATGGAATTATTGGAGTCTAACAAGACTTAAAATCTTGTAGAGTTACCTCTTGGTTGAAAAGCCTTGGGTAATATATCGATAGAATCGAACAAGATTTGGCATCTTTGAGAATTACCTCTTGGCAATGAAGCCAAGGTAATAAATGGATTCCTAAAAGGAAAACTGATACATGATGGTTTAGTTTATGAGTATAATGATCGCCTAGTAGCGAAGGCTTTAGGTGAAAATAAATTGTAGATTTCTTTGATATCTATTCACCAATATGTAGAATAACATCCATCACATGGACGTTAAAATACTTTTTTGAATGGTGATTTGAATAAAGAAATCTACATTGGGACAATCTTAAATATGTACACCTGCATACATGTTTGATGGTGCTAGTATAAATTTAAAGAACACCTAAGACGGTGTAAGAAAGTTAGAATATACTAGCATTTACAGTCTGCGAGAGGCAGCTGATAAACATGAGACCCGATTTAGTGGGGGTACTTGGCAGGATTATTGATTGTCCTAGTATGAAGCATTGAAATGCTATTGAAAGGGTCATGAGACACCTTAAAAGAACAGAAAAAACCTTGGTATTTGTTATCAAAGGTTTTGCTGTATTGGTAGGGTATAGTGATGCGGATTAGAATACCCTATAGAGGACTCCAAGACAACAAGAGGATGTGTTTTAAAACATCGATAGAGAAGCTATGTCTTGGAAGTCTAAGAAGTAAACGATCCTGGCTCAATCAACTAAGAAATCGGAAATGATAGAACTAGCAATGGCTAGTAAAGAGGAAAGTTGATTGAGAGGGTCACTACTGGAGATTCCCTTATGGGAAAGACCGATCCCTCCGGTAGTTGATTAATTGTGATAGCACCGCAGTTATTGCAAAAGAAGGGAACCGGTTCTAGAACGAAAAGAGACGAGAAATTTGTCGTAAGCACAGTACTGTAAGAGAACTCCTAACGATAGGAGCTATGAGGGTGGATCAAGTGACTACCGAACCACGGACTACAAGTGATGGTAACCCGACCAATAGACTGGAGATCCCAAGAAATGGGTTCAATGGGTAATAACAAGTCATGAGTAGTATGCGAAAAGTTCATGCATAGTGAAGCACGAATCCTAAAGCAATGGAGGTTGAGTTAACAACTCTTAATGAGATCTATACCCTATGTGGGGTGGAGTACTTTACTTTGGGGGTACTTCTGATAGACTCACCTATGTGAATGTGGGAGTGGGGCCGCTCCCTATGGAACTTTGGAGGCACAAAGTTGCTAGAGCGTTCACTAAACCGGGATAACGTGCATGGCCATAAACGCACGGCCTATGAGAGAATATCACTCAATGAAAAGATCCGGTGTGCTACATTGTCTGAGATAGGGTTCAAGACTACGAGTCACCCTTATGAAATCGGAAGTGTAACCACTATACTAAGGTTCAAATCTTCGCGATACCTTAGCTTATGCCCGATCTTATGGAACTGTTGATGCTCAGAGATAGTTTCAAACTATTCAAGTGGGGGATTGTTGGGATGAATAGCTTTGAAAAGCTATAATGAAATTCCTAATTAATTATCCAGTATTTTCCCATAATACGAAATTAAGATGGATAATTAATAAAAGTAATATTATGGAGGTAATTAGGAATAATTATCTTAATAAATTATATTTTAATTATGGGAGTAATTATCTCCCTAATTAAAATATGACTTATTCCCAAAGAAAGAGGGAATATTCTGGGTTTTCTGCTCCTATAAATAGGAGACGCCCCAGACCCTCTAACCACACCTCAGAGAGCAGAAACACGAGAGAGAGTGAGATTCAAAGAGCTCCGGTTTTCCGCACAAAACCGCTGAGCAAATCAAAAGAGTGGTTGTTTTATCCTGGAGGCGACCGGCTGATAGTCTGCTGTGCGAATAACGAGGCAGTGCCGCGAACGTCTTAAAGAGAGCGACCTAATCCGCGACTCAGCCAGATTCAGTAACCCTAATTTTTCTGTTCGATTTCTAACAGTAACAACAAAAGAAAATCAGCTCATCCACAATACAAAGTTCTTTCAACATGTTTATTATCCTTCAAACATCTATACATCAAAGATTAAAAAAAAAAGTTGTGTTTATCATCACACCAATGGAAGTGATTAACCATGTATAGTCCCCGAAAAGGATCCTTCAAAACATCTATACATCAAAGATCAAACATAGACAAAGGTGAAATCAATAATTAAGTAGTGATCATTCTCACTACTTAATACTGTCAAGAGCCTATTGATTCCAATAACTTGAGTTATTGAGACCAACTGGTTTATTACATGGTATCAGAGTTGGTTTGTCCTTGAGGTCACGTGTTCAAATCCTCACAACCCCCAATATTAACTGTTGTTTTTCAAGCACATGTGGTATGGTGGCTTTCGTTTGAAGGGGCGTGTAAGGAAGTGGTTAAGCACCATACATGAGCTTGTATAAGATCCATCGTAACTTTCTCCCAACAACTCGAGTTATTGGGACCAACTAGTTTATGACAAATACTACAATTACTTCCCTTTCGCGGCATAGCACTGTTTTCAACTTCTGTTCCGCTGCTAGTGGGGGTGAAAATCGATATGGTATCGGTATCCCAATACCAAATACCGAAATCCTGAATACCGAATTACACCCTAAATCAATCCCAATCTCAATCCCAATCCCAATCCCTAAATAATTTCGGTATCCCAATCCTAATCCCTAAATATTTTGGTATCCCAATCGTTACCTCGGTATTCCAATCGGTATTATCAAATACAAAATTAATTACCTTTGTAATTAATAATTAAATATATAAATTAGATTATATTGTTTAATTTAGGACAAAGTGACTAAGCAAAGAGTCTTGAGTTGCCTAGAGCTAATATCTCAAGTTCTTGTAATTGTAAATCTTAAATTTGACGAATTTGAGGATGAGAAATGACTAATACTAGTGTGAAATAGTGATGGAATGATCTATGTATAATTAAACGACACTCTTGGTAGTTGATGGTCGCCTAGTAGTGAATGAGAGAGTCTAGTTCAAATGATAAATTACGCACTAGCTTATATTTTGGTATTGATCGGTATTTCGGTATATCTCGATCCCAATCCCGTAATCCCTAATACCGAATAACAATTGAAATTCAATCTCAATCCCAATCCCACAAAATAATACATGTATTCGGTAATACCAAATATAGAAAAATTCGGTACGGTATTCGGTATATCCCAAATACCGGTACCAAACTTCCAACCCTAACGGCTAGATTGCTTCCGATCACGATCATCGAGAGGCCGGTGACTCGCGAGATCGATCCCCATCTTGATCTGCTTCTGCTTGATGTGGGTGTTCCAGTGATTCTTGATCTCTTTGTCGGTTCTACCACGCAATGTTCCAGTGATTCAAGAACAATTACACACCCCCTAATAATAAACAACTAGTACCACAATAACAATTATTGCTCTTTTTTTTTTTTTTGTACTGGATGCTGGGCTTAAAGCCTAATACGAAAGCTATGGGCTCTTCCTACCTGGGTCCAATGTTCAAACTAAAGAGCCCAGCATCGGAAGCAATCAATTCAGTGCGGGGGAAAAAGAAATTAAAGAAAAACAAATTAGTGACCCGACCCGACCCGGCCCGACCCGGAACGAGAACTGATACTGTGTGTGCCGTATAATTCTCGCCAACCATCATGTTCTTCACAGGCTCCCTCAATTCCTCCCTCTCTCCCTCTCTCTCGCGCCCATATTGCACGGTCGCGATCCCGAGCACGTTGCAGCCACGCGAATTGCGCGGGTCACCTGTTCGACGTAATTCCTGAACTAAAAACACCAGCATCCAAGAACCCGGCGGCAGGAGGGAAGCAAAAAAAAAAGAGCAAATCCGAGATCTGCAACAACGATCGAGCAGCAGAAAACGATATGTGGAGGCGCGTCTCTTCGCTTTCTCCATTTCTCTCTTCCTCCAAATCGTCCTCGCTCGCCCTGGTACCTTCCGTCCGTCTTCCACTGCTTTCTTGCCAGTCCTCTTCCTCGTCTAAGCATCAATTTCTGGTTTTAATGCTCCTTCTTTGTTTCGCTCTCTCCTCCCTTGATTTGAACTGTAGGCAGGCAATGGATGGAACGCATGTGGATCGCTAGCTATGGACTCCCCCTTTTCGGTATATTGTGCCAGCTACACCTTAATCGCTTCTTCTGCTCTGTTTAAAGCCAACTAGTTGAATCTGGTATTCCGGTATTCGACTATAGAGTCGTCGGTGTCAAAGCTGATTGTAGCTTTGTTTCTGCTTGATTTGGTGAAAACTTGCACTTGCGCGCTTCTCTAAATTGGACTCATTTCCCAGCAGGTAGACTATGCAAGTTCGCTAGCACAGAAAAACCCTTTCATCACTTTCGTGTTAGGTAACGTCAACAGCCATTTTTCCTTCCTTTCATTTCCTTTTCAATGTAGCCATGTGGGGGTGTTGCTGCATTTCTCGCTCTGAACATTAAATTGGAATGCTGTTGTGAGCGAATCATATGCTTTTTTTGGGAGCTTTTAGCGGAAAAAAAGTAGACTGATATAGAACTGGATACTTCCTTTTCCATGAAAAAGCTACATTGTTTCTGGTTGAATTGCTTGGCTTGACGATGTTGCGGTTCCCACTTGGATTGTAAGGTGGCCCCGGGAGTGGAAAAGGCACTCAATGTGAAAAGATAGCCGAGACGTTTGGGTTCACCCACCTGAGTGCTGGAGATTTGTTAAGAAAGGAAATCATTTCCAACAGTGAAGAGCAGTAAGTTTGCTAACCTTCCAGAAACAGCGTGTCCTTGAAATTTTGTTGCCTGGTTTCTGATGATTGTGAAAATGTGTTTTCAGAAATACTATCCTCGACATAATCAAAGATGGAAAGATTGTCCCTTCGGAAGTGACTGTCAAACTGATCTTGAAGGCGATGGAATCCAGTCATAGTGATAAGTTCTTGATTGATGGCTTTCCACGAACAGAAGAGAACCGCGTCGCATTTGAACGAATTGTAAGTTCCTTTTCCTCGGACTGTTTATGGAAAATAGGTGTACTAGCATCTGCAAGCGTTGAGATTGAATGAAAATTTTCTTGTTGTTCTTGAGTAAAGTGCAAGGAAATGACTGAGATTCGAGTTAATGCTAGAACAAGCTGCTAGATTAACCATTTTTTGTACCTGGTATTCATGCAGATTGGGTTAGAACCAAAAGCAGTGCTCTTTTTTGATTGTCCAGAAAAGGAGATGGTGCAAAGAGTGCTAAACCGTAATCAGGTGCTTGCTTGAAAACAGTAGCCCAATATCCAGTTGATATGGAGGACAACCATTACTGTAACTGCACTTTTCCTTCATCACAGGGGCGATTAGATGACAACATAGATACAGTCAAGAAGCGTCTTAAAGTGTTCAAAACATTGAGTCTTCCTGTTGTTGAATACTACTCCAAGAAAGGGAAACTGCACAAGGTATATAACTCGTACTGCACACACTACTTACCCTATGATGCTTTAAGATGAACCAGAGATTCTTAAGTTTTACCCGTGGCTTCGTGGTTTTGTATAGATAAACGCGGTAGGAGATGAAGATGAGATTTTCGAACAAGTTCGCGCTGTTTTTGGCGCACCAGAGGTAGTCTCCAGACTCCAATCCTTGTTTAAATTGCAAACCTTCAGCTGCTTGTATCGGATTTGGTCGAGTGATATTTATTTGTTATGATCTGTGCAGGTGACTAACTGACTGTGTACCTTAATGTTGACTGCTTCATTTTGGGGGCTGGTGGTGATATCTACTAATGTCAAGTGGATAAAACCCAAACCACACAAGCTAGCGGGAGGACCCTAAAATTGGTGGGGGACTAGAGAATTTGAAGGGCTGGCTGATGATATCCTCCTACATATTTCTAGACTATGTACAGAAACAAGGGCCAAGGCCCTTTCTTTGCAAGTTGCAACTCTCTCGCTTGCCCTTCCGTCCCCCGGATGTAAAACAACGTTGCAGGAGCTGCTAAAACGAGACCAATTGGTTCAGCAATAGAACCCCAAATTGTTGGTTGGGGCATTTTCTCCAACACATTTGGCTCTTAATGGCGGAAACGAGACTATAGTTGGTTCTTTCCTTTTTTTTCATGCTCTGCACGAGTGGTTATGTTGACGAGGCCACCAGGTGTTCGATCAAATGTCTAGGAGAATGCGGGGTGTGCGGAATTGGATCAATACCAAGATGCCATGACACTCTACTTTCAGATGGAGAAGATGGCGTGATACCCTACCGATTCACTTTTCAAGCAGTGCATAGAGACCTCGTTCGGTTGGGATTCGGCGAGGATGGGTTCGTTCGAAACGCTGTGGTCGATATGTTCGCCAAGTTCGGAGACATTGTTAAAGCTCAGAGTATCTTCAACAAGATCGGTCACAAGGACACTTATCTCATGGAACTCCATGCTGACTTGCGTACGTTCGTCATGGCCTCGCAGCAGAGGCATTCCGTCTCTTCGGCAGGATGATTCACGAAGACGTTGAACTCGTCTCTGTCACCCGAGGAATGCAGTGGGAACTATTGATCGTCAATTCCCTGATCGTCGTCTACGTTATTGTGGAACTCCATCATCTCCGCTCACAGTAAACCTCCCTGAATCGCTGCCCTACTTTGGAGAGATGGAGACGGAAAATGTCATGCCGGACAATATCACGTTCGTGGCCGCGCTATCGGCCTGTGCTCATATGGGTATGGATGGTGGAGGAAGGGGAGAGGCCGAGACGCTGTTTTCTCTGATGGTGGAGAAGTACGCGATGAAACCCATCATGGAGCATTACGCCTGTATGGTGAATCTCTATGGCAGGACTGGGTTGATCGGTACGGCGTATGACTTTGTGATAGGGACGATGGCGTTGGAAGCTGGACCGACTGTGTGGGATGCTCTGTTGCATGCTTGCTGTGTAAAGATTGGAGAGGTTGGTAGTGAGCACAACTTCGAACTTCTGGTTGAGATCTGTAGCGACGGTGGTCGGATGGAGGATGCGGAGAGAGTAGGGCGGAGAATGATGGTTGATAGAGGGCTGTCAATGCAGGGTGTGCAACATAGTCCATGAAACCGTATCGGGAAGGTCAGCGCCCAGCAGTGTCGGTAAGGTATTTTGTGGTAAAACCGTGGTTTAACCGTAGTTCAACCACAATACCGTTAAATACCGCCTATCAATTTAGTCTTTAATACTGATATTTTGTGGTTGAACCATTGGTACGAGGACCATGGTGTGTAAATGGCAAGTTGGCTATGTTTTAGTTTTACTATGGCCATATTCTTTCCTTTTCTCTTACCCTAGCTAACACTTTGGGGGTAGTCAGCTGGATCCCAATTCGTTATGGCGCTCACACAGTGGCGGATTCAGAATTTTTTTACAGGGGCGTCCTCTTTAAAAAAATAAAAAATAAAATAAATAATTCATAAATAAGAAAATACATGACTAGTACAAACTTTAACAAAAGGCCACGACGTGTTTTCATATTCTGAAAAAGAATATAAAATATACTCGACGTCTTCACTGCTCAACAAATCTATATATCATACTAGACAATAATATACGAACTGATCCAATATTCGAATTCTAACCTTGTTCTTTATGTATCTCAAAGTTGAAAGACTCTTTTAACTCTTGTTGTGTAACTATACAATCAATTCAAATTAAGGATAACCCACAATTAGTTTAGTTGTTAGGTCTTGAAAATAGTTGGGAATAAGCAATAATGTTTTTACTATTTCTTAGAACAAGAAATGAGCTGCAACCTAAAAAATATGTTTAATAATAATAGTGTCCTAAGTTTGAATAACACAAACTACCATTTATATTTTTTGAATCTTACACAAACTACTATCAACAGTAGTATAATCATTTTTTTACAACAAATCCACTTCTATTTCATCCCACAGCCATTCCAGTTCCATTCAAAGCTGAAAAAAGATTGCAGAGTTTGCTTCACATCTGATAGTGATCACACTTGGAAACAGCTCAAAGCTGTGAGCATAGAATTGAGGGATGGTCTGACAAAAGCTGAAAGAGTGACGAACGGCCCCGACACTTGCTAGCTCATTTGTGACAAGTGGATAATTATGAAGGGTGTGGGTGGCTGGCCATAATTTTCTGGTGATAGTTGGTACTAGATGATGGGTGTTTTTTTTTTATAACCCAGGAAGCTCAACCCCACATGTCACTTGATCTACTAAACCTGAGGAGCACCTGTACAAGACACAACATTGGGAGACTTCGTTCTCGGCATTCAGGTATTCCTCCGGAAACACACAAACGACACCGTTGGGGATCGAACTCAAGACCTCTCACGTCCTGAGCCAACCAAACCAATGGTTTCACCGCTAGGCTGTATTACCTTTGGCTAGATGATGGGTGTTTGCTTGGTGATTGCTTGCTCTGTTTCTTTCATTTTGTGCAGAACTCTTCCTTTCTCTTTGATTGGGCGTTTCAGTGCAAGGAATTCAATAGAAGAGGGGCCCTTCCGGTAATTATGGTAATGGTAGGAGACATGCCACCACTGGCTACAACCAATGCTCCATTCACATGGACAATCTCACAACGAGGTAACCTACCCCGAAGAAATAAATGGGCGGCGATTCCGAAATCAGACAACAAATTTTTTTAAAAGTTTTATCATTACATGATAATGATATATATGAAGGGATAATGAGTATGACTCAAATACTCATATATGTACTTCTTCGTATAAAAAAACTCATATATGTACTTTTAATTGTTTTGGGTTGAGTTTGAATATGAGTTCAATTTGGATCTACTCCTCATGGTCCAATTCAAATGAGCTGATTTGGGTTCAAATAATTTGTACATACAAAAGAAATTTTTTTTATCATATGATTAACTGCCTTCAACTCAAATACACCTTTGACGTTCGTATTTTCATATCTCTATTTGTTTCGTAACAAAAAATTAAGAACAATTTTGCATTAAAATTGAGTATTCATGTTCTTTTGGATACTCAATACGATATTATTCAATTCATACTTATACAATCCGATATAAACTAATTCAAAAACAAAGTTATCCAAATCTGATTTCACCCATGGTAAAATTAATGAGTTTGAGCAAAACTCAAATATTAAATATGTTTCGCCCATGGTTGAGTTACATTTTCCAGAAGTCTAGTATAGTAGAAACACCCACCTCTGCCTCCTCGCTAGGCCTGTTAATAACAAGAATTTCAAAAATTTATCAAAAACCAAATGACGAATTTATGCAAATCAATGTCGGAAAGCCAATCGCGAAATCGAAAGCCCAGTACAGGAGACGATACCAGAAAAGTCAACAGTATGATATTTTATGACAAAACTATAGTTTAACCGTAGTTGAATTGTTAGCAGTGGCAGAGCTACATGGAGGGGAGGGGGTGCTTGCACCCCCTTGGGCTTGGAAAAAATTTCCCCATTAGGGGTATATACGAATTTGAACTAGTGACCATTCAGTAGCAAGGAGAGTTTCTTACCATCTCGATCAAGTAAGTGTTGTTATATAAAACACTTTCGTCTTTATTCATAGTAATAAACTGTTGTCTTTTGTTTAAACTTACTAATTTCTTTTGTACCTTTACAACAGAGGAATCTCTTGTGATTTGTGTAGACAAAGCTGAAAGTGAAGAAGTACCAATTGAAGTTCACTTGATAGTTTCACAAAATCAATTCCAAGGTACTTTTGAGTTCTAATTTGTAATATTTGATGAATGGAACTCTTGACTTGTATGTACTGAACTTATTTGTTTCACGTTGTAACCGGTGTACGTAAAACTATTTTTATGTAATTGTATGAATTTAGAGTATTGAGCTGTTGACATTTTGTTTCATTAAGAGTCGACTTTTCTATTATATAGGTGATTTTTTATGATATGATAAAGACACCCCATTGACCATTTCTGACTCCGTCATTGACCGTTAATACCGATAATACCACCTACTGATTTAGCCTCCAGTACTAATATTTTTTGCTTGAACCACTGATAACGTACGATTTCATCCTAAATCGATGTTATGTGTTTCAATTACACAATATCCATTATTCTCAAATTCGTGTTTTGGCCTTTGGGATCGTGATGAAGCTTGACCCGCATTGAAATCCGTGCACCATATCTATGTCTTGACGTGTCCGTGATTATGGCATTGAAAGTTGGAACAAACGAGCCTACGATGAAGCAATTATTATTAAATAATAAAGCACGCCGGTGATTAAACGATTATATTATATATATATAGCCTTCAAAGTAATTAAAACGCAGACAATGGTCTCCCATTTGCACTTTGAAAAGCTGCACAAAATCCAACGTTTTAGATTTCCCATTGATGTCGGTATTACCAAAAGAAAAAGGGCGGGTCTCCTTCCACCGAATCCAATAGCTTTATGATGCGCATCCATCTATATCTATTCAGCTCAAAAGGAGACCTATTGGGGAATTTGGGATAAAAGAAGACCTATTTGATTCAAGGGTTTTCATGCAGGATTATGGGCAATAGAATAGGATTCAACTGATAACAGTGATTTGATTAAAAAAAAAGAAAAAACTGATAACAGTTACAAAATTGACTGACGTGTCTCTGAAATGACCGATATAATCGGTTTCTGACCTTCAAATAAAACGATATCGTTTTGTTGAATATAATTGGTAAAAAACTATTTTTTTCATTTATTTCTTTAATTTGAAGATTAAATGTGACTATATTTATTGAATTCAAGTATAAATGTTATTAACGTTAAATGTTTGTATTTAATAACATGATTTTTCATTTTGTTTAGAATGTTGTCTTTTATTTAAATATATGAAAGTAGATTTTAGAGAGATTGTGTTCAAATATGTTATATATATATTGTCTAAAGTCATCTTGTGTTAATGATTTCCCACTTTCCTACATTTTTTTTTGCTAAAACCAATATGAAATGACATTAAGCGATCGTACCACTAGTCGGACCATACCATTTGACAAACCGGCATAATGATATAAACCGGCATGACAAACTTAGCTCTCACCCATAGGGATGGCAATGGGCCGGGTTGGGTTTTGCCCAACCCGAACCCATGGCTATATCCACACAAAAAATCTGAGGTAAAACACATTGGGTTTGAAAAACTCAAAGTCTCAAACCCAACCCGCTGGGTATCCGCGGGTTTATGGATACCCATGGGTTATGATAAAAAATGCTCAACAAGTTCCTACCAGAATAAAAGTTTAATATTATTCTTCCCATACAAATTGTCTTAATAAAAAACACCATTCTAAAACATACAAGCAAACCACAAAATATCCATACAAATTGTTCAACATTAAAGATAAACATCCATAAACAACATGATTAATTGAAAGCTTCTTCCTCCTTATCAACTAAACTTCTTCACTCTCCACTCCATAATATCAACTTCATTCTACACAATTAGGAAAAACAAATTAGACATGTCTCCACAAACATGAGAAAGATTAGTTGTTTAAGAAATATTAGTATGGGGGAATGCCCAATGGAAAGTGGGTAAGGAATTCGTGGTTGGGGACGGGTACGGGTTGGATATAGTTAAACCCAAACCTAACCCGTAAAATAGTAAACGGGTTTAAACCCGAACCATGCCCATAATCCATCAATGCGATTTTTATCCGCATTGACCGAGTTGTATCGAATAGAGTACCAATAGCCCCAATAAATTCGGGTTATGTTGCCATCTCTACTCACCCATCTTCCGCTGTTAGACGACAAAGATATTTCCACTTCAAATTAATTCTCTCTTTTTTTTTTAAGATCCTTCCTATTCCCACAGTCCATATTTCGCATCCGGCTCACATTAGCACCACTCGGCAAAGCCCCCACAAAATCCCCCTTAAAACCCCCAACCCAACTCCATCTTCCCTCTCACTAGTCCTCACTTTTTACTCTCTCATTTCTGAACTTCCCTCTTTCCTGCCCCAAAAAAAGCCAGCCATGGCCAAACTACTCCTTACTTCCCTAGTCCTCTTCTGCTGCGCCATTTCCACGGCGGCCGCAGCAGCATCAGCCAACCCGAGATCCAGCGCCGCCGCGGCGGCGGCGGCATCAGCCAGCTTCATAAAATCCTCCTGCAGCGCCACCACCTACCCGGCCCTCTGCGTGCAGTCCCTCCTCTCCTACGCGCCCACCATCCACCGCAGCCCAAAGCAGCTGGCCCAGGCCGCCCTCTCCGTCAGCCTGTCACGGGCCCAGTCCACCCGATCCTACGTCCGGGCCCTGGCCCGCTTCAAGGGCCTCCGGCCCAGGGAGAAGGCCGCCATCCGGGACTGCGACGAGGAGATCGGCGACACCGTGGACCGCCTCGCCAAGTCCATCCAGGAGATGAAACGGATCGGGGAGAAGCGGAGTGGGCCCGGGTTCGAGTGGCACATCAGCAACGTGGAGACGTGGGTCAGCGCCGCGTTGACCGACGAGAACACCTGCGTCGATGGGTTCGCCGGGAAGGCGTTGAACGGCAAGATGAAGAGCGGGATTAAGGCGCGGTTTACGAATACTGCTCAGGTTACGAGTAATGCCCTGGCTTTGGTGAACAAGTATGGCGGTCACTGAAAAAAGTGCAAAACTTTGGATCCTTTTTTGTTCTTGGTTTTAATCTTTGGATCGATCTATCTCTCCCGCTAATGTGTAACATAAACATGAATTTTGTGTAGGGTTTTGTGACTGTTTTATGTATAATATATGTACTCTAGTCTTGTGCTCTGTTTTAATACATGGGAGCAGGACATTTTCAGTGTGACAGAGGTCTTTCTGGCCAAAATGCCGTGTTTGCTGGTCAATAATTAAAGTAGAAAGCGTTGAATCAACAGTAAGAGAAAAATAGGGAGTGGGGACGGTGCGCATGTGAATTCTGAGGCGATTGGCCCTTTTTCTGACGACAAACTTGTCCTTACCATGGTAAAGAAAATCGTACCGGACATCATACCGGATTTCTTTCTGATATGGTATTTTGTGATACGACCGTGATTCAACCGTTTTGTACCCGTAAATACCGTTTTTCACTATTGATAGAGAAATGAAATGCGATAGTATAAAAAATATAATCCATAAAAAAAAGAACCAAATAGAGCATTATACAACCACGGTGACCCATTTTCAACATAGAAAAATAGCAAAATAATATTCTTTTTAAATTATTTTCTACATATTGAACGAGAATACGTAGAAACGAAGCTGAATCATAGACCAGGAAACCGGATCGTACCGACCGGTTCAACCGGTCAAACCAAAAAAACCGGCCGGCACGATATAATCAGTACAAGCAGCTCACCATACCGCTTTTGGTCCAATTTCCGGTTGAACCGTCACAGGCATTCACATGCGCACCGTCCCCACTCCTTCACAGGCATTTAAGAAGATGATATATAGTTACTGTACTGTTTCACCGCCACCATTCATTCAAGTATTGTTGCAGATATTCATCAAGAAGCTGTGAAATAATCTATAAAAATGCACAATTGGTAAAAAGAAAAGAAAGAGACCTCTTGCATGTGGATTCGGTGACCAATCAATTATTCTGCTTATTTACCGACATAATAACGAATAACCGATTATATCGTTAGGATCAATCAACTAATATAAATAATGCGGTTACAAAATAAACATAATTATTTAACGATTGATCTTTGACAGAATAAACAGAGAGGATTATGACCGAAATAACAACATACGTACCAGACCACTTGGCACGGCATCTTTTCTTCGTGGCTCGTGCAACTATAAGTGGGCTCTAGGTAAACTGGGCCTGTTGCCATATGGTTCCTGGTCAGCTTGGCCCAATAGGGCAGGCCCAGAGCAGCACACTCAGAAACTCCATCTCCAAGGTCTAAACTGCATGATTAATCAAATGAAATTCGTACCAATTTATTATCCATGCAAATTCAACTCATTAACATGTTCACAACCCCCGAAAACAAAAACAAAAAAACAAAAAACAAAACCAGTAGACTAGACTCAGACTGCAACAATCCAGATCGATCACATGATCACCAATCAAAGGGGTGATTAATTAATTAATTAATCAAACCAGAGATCTGGCCGCCGACTCCTCAATATCCCATAAGTTTGTCGGCGAGAGCCAGAGCGTTGCTAGTGAGCCTTCCGACCTTCTTGATGCTGTTCCAAATCGGGGCCTTCACCGCCGCGCTGACGTCCTCGCCGTCGAACACGTCGGTGCACGTGGTCTCGTCGGTGATCGCGGCGCTGAGCCACGTCCTTATGTTGCCCATGGCCCGCTCGGCGGCGGTGGAGCCCTTCCTCAGCCCGGCCACCGCCCTGGCCGTCTGCTTCAGCTCGTCGATCGTCGTCTGGATCTCCTCGGCGCAGTCCTTGAGCACCGCCGCGTCTCCTCTGCCCAGCCCTGCCCGCTTCCGCAGCCGCGACACCAGCGACGACGTGTCCCTGACGGCCTGGAGGGTGACGGAGAGCGCGGCGGAGCAGAGCCTGACGTCGTCGGTCTTGATGGTGGAGGCGTAAGGGGCGAGGGAGGTGTAGCAGACTTTTGGGTACGTGGTGCCGGCGCAGGCGGTTTTCAGGTAGTTTATGTACTTCTGGCTGGTGGCGGAGGCGGCGGCGGAGGGGTTTGGGAAGGTTGATAGGAAGAGGAGGGATGTGAGGAGGAGAATAGGGAGGGACTCCATTATAGAAAGGAGATGGTGTGGAGGAACAAGTTTTTTGGGTTTTGACGTTTTTGTTTATATAGGTGGAAGAGAAGGTGGCCAGGTGATTAAGTTTGCACATCGAGATTGGAGATGCAAATTAATTAATTACTTATTTAATGACTATGAGATAAATTAATAATTGATGCATTTTGTTCCCACTTCTTTCTTTTACCAAACAAACAAGTACTTAAGATTGGATAACAGAGCACAAATTTACAATCTATCGAGATTTTCGATATGTGTAATTAGGTGTAAATTGATGTTTTGTTCTCAAATTTTGGGACATGATTATTGGAATCATCAACGATCATGGTTGGACCGCTCCGGTAGTCCACGATTCGAGCTGGGTTAAGGCTGGTTCGTTTCAGGTTGGTTGCGATCTTGTGTGTAGATCACTCATGTGTGTGTCCAACGAACTACTACCTAGATGGCTCGACACAACAACAGATCGATCACCCCAAATTTTAGTATTTTGGGGGAGTTGAATGCAAATATGGTATTGTGTCATTTTTTTTATAGCAAAGGTAGTATTTTGGGGGAGAACCATTAAATAGTGATGAAAACGAAATAAGTTACTAAGCCAGAACGTAATTGGGTTGTTTTTTTAGGGCAAGCAGTTTGGATCCCTGCACTGATGCGACAATTTCATCAGCAGTATCAGGAATGAGTCTCTCTTCCTGTCGACCGAGGTCTGAATACAGGCGTGTCCCTCATTCCAGCTGGGCCTGTCAGCACAACGCATTCCATTGTTTGTATGTGGGATGGGGCGACGAGAGCTGGGTCTCATTCGGCTGGAGGGATTGTACTGAAAGACCTCACAGGAAATGTCCTTACGGCCCGTGGTCCCTGATACTGATGACCCTTTGGTGGCGGAAATGTTGGTTCTTCAGGAGGCAGTAAGTTGGTGTCTGGAATTGGGATTTCTGGCGACTTGTTTTCAGGGGGACGCCCACGTTCTAATCAATAAAATCAATCGACGGGATGCGAGAGATAATCGGGTTGGGCCTGTGCTGGCAGAACTCATCCGGATGTTTTCATTTTATACTGAGATTAATGTTCGATTTGTAGGTCGGAATAGCAATATGGTAGCTCATTTGGTAGGTCGAAAGGCATTCAATTTATATCGACCTACATGTCAATTATTTGATTTACAGGATGTAACTGTCATTTGATCTTATCAATATAATGGATTATTTTTGTGAAAAAAAAAAATTAATAGGCCAGAACTTTGAACAGAGAAGCAAAACCTGTGGATGCAAGTGGAGCTATAGCCTATTATTAGTCTACTTGATTACATGGCCATGTTATAGGAGAGATGGCACGTGATGGGAATGACAAAATGCTACTCTCTAATTGACCGTTTGTAGGGTGGTAATGGGCATAAGGGCTAAGGCTCTGGCTGGCCAACTAGAATCCCAGCACATACCACATGTGGATTGCCTCATGAAGCTCTCTAGTTTACTCATTTATTGATTGTAATTTTTTTTTGTTTTCCGGTGGATATTATTCGATCTTCTCTTGACAATTGAAATATTACATTCAAATGATGCTGATTAAAAAATTTATTACTTTTTATATATTAAATCACTTTTATTATCTAAATAAGTAGAGAGCTAGCGGTGGCGGTCGAGGTGACCTAGGGTAATGAATCCCAGAGGTAGTTGGAGTTGGAGTGACCCGGGGAAGTGAAGAAGGTGACTCAAAATAATAGACCTCAATAGTGGCCGAGGGTACTCGGGGTGATTGACCCCGAGGCTGATCGAAGTGACTTCGTGGTGGTTGAGGTAACCAAGATGATTGGCTCAGTGACCGAAGTAACCCTAGGTGATTGATCCACGGGTGGTCATGGTGAACTAGGGTGGGACCCCAAGGGTAGTCGGAATGACTCCATGGCGGCTACGGTGATCTATGTTGGGGTGGGTGGAAGACCCGGAGTGACTCACTCCGATATACAATTTTTTTTTTTACTTAGAGTCACTAGTATGCATGTGTATTTTTGTACAAAATTTTATTATTTTTCTTTAACATATTCCATATTTATTATACATGCATATATAAAATTTTCATGAAATTAGATTCTTCTTAATTAACTTTCTCAATTTTAGTGATATACTATTATTCTTATTATTATAATTATAAATTTTCAGTTACGTAATGTCAATATAAGTATAATTTTTAAATATTCATTGAAGTTCTAAAAATATAAAAACTATATTACGAGTGGATATTCTACTTGTATGTGTATGATTTTAATTTTCTACCCAAGTTATATATTATTATGGTTAGGATAATATCCAACCTATTTTGAGTATATATTCTTTTTATTTTTTTGTCATTAGATTACTCCAAATCCGAGGAAACAAAATAACACAAATACAGAGTCATTGGCTATGAAGCCATTGAACGAAGTCAAACCTCATTTATGCAAGCCTCTAGAGTGACCCACCTCGTAGAAGCAACGAGGGCCGAAGAGCACAAAATCCCTGGCCACGGCCACCAATTCCCCAACCGGGGATCAGCAGTGCAAACTGGGAATGATGCAGAAAGGAATCCTCGGGGAGAAGGGTCCAATTCAAAAGCGAACGAATAACTAAATCATGAATAATTGTTTGGTATAAGATTAAATCTAAAATGTCTCTCAACAACTCGAGTTGTTGATATTAAACGGTTTTTGACAACGAACACCATTTGAAAACGAACGACTGACTAAATAATGAATGATTGTTTGGTACATAAATAGTGATATTCTTGATAGTTTTGACTATGTATTTTAATTTAGAAGGCGACTTGTATACTCCAGATGATCTGACTGTTAAATATACTACGATGAGTTTCAACCAATCTCAACCGTCAATTATTGTTTTCTCTTACCAAGCCACCAGATTAGTTCCGGATTCCTACCTAGAAATTACAGGCTATAAAGAGGCTGATCAGATAGAAGAGCACAAATATCTTCCATAATGGCACCCGCCTTAGAGTTGTTCGAGCATTTGTCTACTAACGATTTTGCATCTCCACAGAACATTATTGTTGGGGGTGTTACTAAGATACTCCGCGCATTTGTCTACTAACGTATGACGCTCGAAACCCGCTACGAGTATATAAAGGTATAAAACCCTCCAAGGGGAGGGGACTTCTTCTCACTCCTCACTTTCCACTTTTCACTATCTCTCTACACTTATCTATCTACATTGTTCTTTCAACTCTCACCTTAAACCGAAACTAACTTGATCGTTTGAGCTTAATCCGGGGGGCATCCTTGACCTTTTCTCAGGTTCCTTTCCTCCAAATGAGATCAGACGAAGACGAACGAATTGTGAGTCAACCCCACACCAACAAATGATTATTGTTCATACCTCGAGCTAGATGGTACAAACAATTACCCTTCACTATTCCTATTATAACCGTATCATATTCCTCATGGGGAATAGTAGTGGGCTACAAGTCAGTTGGGCCAATTCATACTGACGAGGCCCAGTAAGCCGGATCAAGTGGAGCTCCCTAACCAAGTTTCTTTTCCATGTAGATTTGTCTTTTTTTTGACGGGTTCCATGTAGATTTGTCATTCCTTACATTCCTTATATTAATAATACACTACTAAGTTTTCTGAGCATTAATTTGAACTTTTTTCCAGAGAAGATGCAAACAAGCATGCTCTAAACTATACCGTTAATAAAATGGGACTTATATATTATATGATAATATGAGTGACCACTATCAAATACAATGGAAATCGATAATGGATTTATGTCCTTGAATTGTGTGTAGTGAATAGTGATGGAAATGAGGTGAGGCTGTTATTTCAATATTCATATCTGCCCTGGAGTAAGTGAGGATCGGGTTGGATAATATTCGCACGATTATTATTGAGATATTTTGATCAATATTTATATGTAATTTGAAGAAAACTTTCAGTTTTTAACGATAACACAAAGGGAAAATAGTTCATAAATGAAAAATAAAGATAATATATATAGATAAATTGAGTACAATTAGGTGAAACATGCGGCGTTTCATTTATTTAAAGTGTCAATGAGTGAGAGATACGAGTACAGATAAATCAAAATTGATATTGAGACAAATTGAGATACAAGACGAGACACAAAAAAATAGCATCCACGCCCCGTTTTAAACTAATGCCGGTAGGATATTACCCACCATAGCATAGAGCAGGTCGGATAATACCCGACGCGGGCGGACTCAAATTTCCATCACTAATTGTGCTACAATAATTTATTATTAAAATGGAGTTACGATCGATAAACATGAGATACTATCTCCATTCTATTTATAAAAAAAAGATACTATCTCAATGGAGAACTAGTGGCAGACTGATGCCAACAACGTACATTATTTTCCTAAGCTACAAAACCTAGCTCCTAACTCAGATCATTAATTAATGAGCTAATTAACCTCTTCATAAAAAAAAATTAACGACGAGCTAATTAATGAACCGGATCTGGTCAACTAACTATTAACCTTCAATACGCGAGTTTGTCAACGAGAGCCAAAGCATTGCTAGTGAGCCTCTCAACCTTCTTAATACTCTTCCAAATCGGACCCTTCACCGCCGCGCTGACTTTCTGGCCGTCGAACACGTCGGCGCACGTGGTCTCGTCCGTAATCGCCGCGCTAAGCCACGTCCGCATGTTGGCAATATCCAGCTCAGCAGCAGCGGCGGCGCCCTTCCTCATCAGCCGGCTCACCACCTTGGCCGTCTGCTTCAGCTCATCGACCGCGTCCTTGATCACCTCGTCACAGTCCTTCAGGACCGCCACGTCGCCTTTGCCCAGCCCTTCCCGCAGCTTCCGCAGCCGCGACACCAGCGATGACGTGTCCTTGACGGCCTGGAGGGTGACGGCGAGCGCGGCGGAGCAGAGCTTGACGTCGTCGGTCTTGATGGCGGAGGTGTAGGGGGCGAGGGAGGTGTAGCAGAGTTTTGGGTACGTGGCGTCGGCGCAGGCGGTTTTCAGGTAGGTTTTGTACCTGCGGGTGACGGCGGCGGCGGCCGTGGCGGCGGAGGAGGGGTTTGGGAAGGTTGATAGGAGGAGGAGGACAATAGTGAGGGGAATCATTTTTGGGGACTCCATTGTAGAAAAGAGATGGTGGAGGAACAAGTTTTGGGTTTTGTTTTATAGGTGAAAGAGAAGGGAGGTCAAATTGGATTATATTTGCACATGGTGATTGGAGATCAGTCAATCAATTAACCAATTAACGATTATGAGATTAATTTATAAGGGTTGATGGCATTTGGTCACACTACATTTATTACCTTTGATTAAACATTTTAAGTAATTAATAAACAATAATTCATCCAAATTCACTAATCACTATACAACAAACACCGTATTTAGATGTCACAACTTTTGTTTAGTTACGCTTACATATTTTTTCTCCTTAGCACTGGCAATGGGGCGGGGTGGGGAACTCAATACACATGTTTTGCGCGGTACGAGGCGGGACGAGTCGACCCAATTTTAGATGTTATTTGAAAAAACACACACAAAATTTACTTTAACTATAAAATGAAGGGGAAAACACTTTATAAATGAAAAATAGTGATATTAGAATGGATAGTTGAGTTAACTAGTTGAAAGATCGAGTCAAATTAGGAGAAAAATGAATAGATATGGTAAGAAACCGAGATAGAATGGGCCAAAAACGGGACGAGGCGAGGCAAAGCGGGTTGGAAGTAGATACACATGTCTTGCTCCACGCTAATGCGGTTTGGTTAATACTCGCCCCATCACGAGTCAGGTCGGGTAATACCCTTATACCGGGGTTAAAATTCTCATTAGTATAGGTACCATTTTAGATCTCACCAAACTTGATAAGCACAATAATATCATACACCAAAACAAGAAGTAAATAGAATGAATATATAACAAAGCCAAACCGTTCGACTATCGTGTGCAAGTGGAGCAAATCGCATGTTTCATGGACATGGCTTGCGACTCTTCGGGCCGGGGCGGGAATCCCTCTAGGGATGGCAACCAAACCCGAACCCACGGGTACCCACCCGACCCAATTCGGTCAACGCGGGTAAAATCCGTGTTGATGGGTTTTGGGTCGGGTTTGGGTTTAAACCCGTTCACTATTTATCGGGTTGGGTTTGGGTTTAGGTAAACCCGACCCGTGGGTACCCGCCCACACATATAATTAATTTTCTCGGTATATTTAATATTTTAAACAACTAATCTTATTTATGTTTGTGGAGACATGTCTAATTTTTTCATTCTAATTGTGTAGAATGAAGTTTGTGTTATCGAGTGGAGAATGAAGAAACTTAATTGAAAGGAAGAAGCCTTCAATTAATCATGTTATTTATGGATAATTTATGATTTACTTCAATTTTCTTGAGTTTTCTAGATTGGTGTTGAACAATTCTAGAAAATTCAAGCAAATCACAAATTAACTATACAAATTGTTCATCACCAATCTAGAAAACTCAAGGAAATTGAAGCAAATCACAAATTATCCATAAATAACATGATTAATTGAAAGCTTCTTCCTTTCAATTAAGTTTTTCAATCTCCACTCGATAACATCAAATTCATTCTACACAACTAGAAAGAAAAAACTAGACATGTCTCCACAAACATAAATAAGATTAGTTGTTTAGAATATTAAATATGCCGAGAAAATTAATTATATGAGTGTGGGCTGGTACCATGGGCCGGGTTTACCTAAACCCAAACCCAATCCAACCCAACCCAACCCGGTGAATAGTGAACAGATTTAAACCCAAACCCGACCCAAAACCCATCAACACAAATTTTACCCACGTTGACCGGATCGGGTCAGATGGGTACCCGTGGGTTCGGGTTTTATTCCCATCCCTAATCAAGAGGCGATTGGACACCCGCTATAATGAGTTTGATTGTCTTGACTAAGTGGATTTTTTCATTTAAGTTACTGATAGAAGCTTGACGATTGAGATGGGCCAGCTGAGTGGGCCTAGAAAGCTGTGGGTTTTTTTTGCTGAAAACCTAGCTTAGCTTTTGCTCGTGTAGTGCTTTATGGGTTGGGAATTCGGTGTATGGATAGTTGGATACTCCTATTCTTGGCGCGCGATTCCTTTTCCTTATCATTTACTAGCGTGATACCCGGCCCGTTGGCCGGAGGAAATAAATAATGTGATCCTTATTTTTCTTATAGAATGCATTGTGATGAATCAATCAAAGTGAGTATTCCATTCATGATGGTGTGAAAAAGTCATTATCAATAGCGTTATGCCAACTTGAGAAGAAAACAAAGTATACTATTCTTATAAGAAATTAAGACCAGAGACTTAGATTCGAGGAAGCCAATTAGTTTGCTAAGTCACGTGGGAGATAGTAATGACATCACAAATATATATAATTCATAAATAAAGCAACCCAATAGAGGTTCCACAAAGTATGACAAAAACTCCGTTCAAATAGTCATGTCCCGAACACTGGTCATTTCCAATGTACAACTTTAAAGGAAGAAAACTAATATACATATAAGATACTGACTCCAAATAACTATTGCAACCTATTCCTCATCACTTAACTTCCTCTTTAGCGGCGTGCGAACACCACCATCAAGACTTTCATCTCGTGCTTCTACATGGCCAATCGCAGTTGTGGTATTGATAATGGATTCTTCAGTGGACTGTTCTCCCACAACATCGATGGCTGAAGTTGAATTGATATTTCCTTCATTAGAGTGCTGAGACAAAATTAAACCAATTAAATTCCTTAAAGAGAGTGAAGGCACATTTTGGGTCTAAGGTTTATTTGGTATTCTGTTTAACACCAAGGCAAAAAAACCATGACTATGCATAGCAAGCACATTTGAGATTCTTCCATTCATAGCTAATCATCTTGTACCAATGCAAGAAGCTTATAATTGTAAGCACATACCTGGCCAGATTCAATAGTTTTACTACGTAGCTGATGTACTCCTCTGGGTTCAACGATTTTCACAATACTAAATCCATGTGATGGATTTTTGAAAGTGTACGAATTTAGTTTGACGTGAAACGTCACATCTACCCTTTCAAAGTTTTGGATAACAGCAGGTACCTCATTATGGTGTTGATCACTTGAAAGGTAAAGTTCTTGAGCTGACTTATCAAAAAATTTCCAGCCTGCGTGATCCAGAACAACAAAAAGTGCTTCACTCGAGGAGTCTATCACAGAGAGCTCAAGTCGAAACCTGTAATGGATAAGTAGTTGATATGGTAAATGTAAACTATGATACAATTTACTCAATGGAATTTTTTCGTAATATGACAAAACACAAAGTAATAAAGAAATCATAAAGCATACAAAATTCCCAAACCTTTTGACTCCCTGAGCAGACCGTGCGTTACACTTCTCACAGTAGAAATGATCCACTCCTGCACGCAGTTTGGAGGCGCATTTCGTACAACCATCATAGCACCAGTTGTGCATGACTTCACAGACGTACCCCTTAATGGTAAACACCTTATTCTGAGATGACAAAAATGAACATGTTTTCTTTTTACTAATCAAGTGTAAAACCAATTTGTGCATGGATACAACATGTGTATGGGCAAAAAAAAAACAACTTGCAGTACATCACCTCATTGGCAGAGTTGTTGAGTAGGCTAATCAAATCTTCTATGGAAATTAGTGGGGGGTCAACTTCTCGCTCAATGATGCGGGGAGTATTTAATTCACGATGCCTTGTCACAAAAACTCGATAATTAGTATATGCATATGCCTATTGTTGAAGTCTGTTGTTGTTTTGTTATGTGTATGAGCAAACAAACTCAGGGGAAAATACCTTTGGTGAAAGGCTGCAACTTCAGGTAAATCTAAATTTCCATAAAGTTTGGTCGCAGTCGACGACGATAACTTAAGGTCTCCTCCTAAAAACGAATAGGAGGATTAAGAAGTTAGGTATACACATTACTAATATAATAGATACTATAATTGGAAAATAGTGCAAATGGAATTACCATTGTACTTAGTCACAAAAACACACGCAATGACCAAAATGATTGGCTTGCTACCAGCTACCGAGATAATTTCATCCAGCTGAGTGATTAGTCGTCCCCAGAGTACTATGTCCACTACCACTCCCCTAAGATTATGGTTATTAATCATAAGCCATTATAATAATAAGAAGATGCAAGTAAAAATTTTAGTTAGAAAGTCATAATTAAGAGAAGTACTCAAGCAACATGATCTTAATTTCCTTGCGAGTCGACCTTCCTCTCAGATTAGTCATAGTAATTGGAGGCAAACATTCCTTCAGCAAGCCAACAACATCTACATCATAGGATATGGCAGTTGAAAATTAATAAGTCAATAATTCAACTTTGATAACTATTGGACTCAAATCGAACCAGCTTACCAAGCAAAATCATCCTGTTGTTCACGTTCTGTGGTATATCAGAATGTTGGATAAATCTGAAAAAGTGGCGAGGGATTGACTGTGTACTGTCTGTGGGGCGAATGGTTGTCCCTGGTTGAAACTCAATTACCAAGGGATTGTTAACAGGCCGATACTTTGTGTTCGAAGTTAATGGTCTCACTTTGAACTTCGCAATGACACATATGGCTTGTTCTTCAATCTTAGAATCAAATCTCTTTATCAAGTTCCGCGGGACTTGAACCCAAATGGCATCTCCCTGTGATCACGTCCATGACATCCATAAGAAATTCGACATTCAGAAATCTCACACACAAAGCTTTCTACGAAAGAAAATACCTTTGCATCCAGCAGCACCATATCCAAACTGATCACAATATCGGTATTCGGATTGATAGCTATCCATTTTCTTGAGACTCTACATTGTAAAACCCAAGTCTTGTTTTCTTCGGTAGTCAGTTGAGCAATGGGAACACTTTGATCCATTGATGCTCGTGCCTTCTTCACAGACAGAGAGAATATCAGATTTATTAGTGTCGCACTACTGGGTAATTTTTGGTTTATAAAGCACAACTCACCGCGAGATAGTAGGTTGTGAGGTTTACCGTTACCAATTGCATGTCCAGGTTGAAGTTTGAGGGAGCAGGCAAAGAGATCCATGATCTCCGAGTAAAAGGGAAAGGAACCCACGTTCGGATCGGCGGGAAATAATTTAGGGAGAGCTGTTTTTATTTGTGATTCGTGAAATAGAGAAGCAGAGTGGCTGCGCTGCCATTAATTGAAAAGGGACAGCGAATGCGGTTGGAATTGTTCTTGTTGGTTTAAGATATATATAGTAATGGGCTTTTAAATATCAAAAAGCCCAAAGATAAGTACAGATGGAATACATTGCCTATCGGAACTTCCTTCACTACTCATCAAAACGCAAAACAATTCTTTGGTGGGGGAGGATTCTTCTTACGACAATGCATCAGCCGAGAAGGAGTTCGAGTGAGCTTTGTCTGAAATCAACTCCGCCCACACAGCCATCGGAATCTCATGTGGCATGCTGAGAAGGAGTTCGGGTGATCTTGATATTCCGATCGATTCCTTGCCTCTCTTTTCTGATGAACCATCTTCCGCCATTACCAGCGTTTGAATCCGGTGGATCTGCCTAACCTTTTGCAAGAGCTTCAAAGGAGTTTTGATTCGGTGGACAGGGAGGCTTTTCCATGGCTGGGGAGGTTTACTGGCGGCTGGCGAGGCTAATTCAATTGCTAGGTTTGTTTTCTTCAACTTACAGTTGTCGTTGATTTGTTCGTCGAGCTGTTCTGTGCTTGCTTGATTGAAATACGTCGAGGTTTTGAGATATTCGACTTTTGGATCATTGTAATGGTTTATACATGAAACGTTTTGGTGGAATTTACTCTTGATCTTGCGGCTGTTCTTGAAGCTCTGATTTATTCGGTTTTGCCTTCTCAATCGGGAACTAATCGTCGTTGATGCTGTGAATTTTGAACCGACGGGCCTTAATTTGTGCGCAGAGCTGTTCAATGGTTGCTTGATTGAAATACTTGGAGCTTTCGAGAGATTCGACTTTTCGATCATTCTTAGGATTTATGGTGAAATGTTTTGCTTGAACTTACTCTTGATCTTGCGGCCGTTCTCGAACCTCTGGTTTATTCGGATTGTATCTTGAATCGGGAACTCTCTGCTTTGCAGGTTCACCTGCGGAAACCATGTGAGGAGAATGCTCCACAAGTTGGTAAGCCTCCTTCTCCTTCTTGTTTGTTGTCGTTGTTTCTAGCCGCAAGTAGTAATTAGGGGAGCTCAATGTGTGGATTGCTTGTTTATTTATTCTCGTTTTCAGCTCTCTATCGAAAGAACCAGTATGAATTCAAGCTTCAAGACACTGCAACTGTTGGGTCACGACATTGATTTGTACATGTATGTCCAATGACCACATGGACGTCAATAGCGCGTCTTTGTAATATCGTACCATCTGGCCCATATGTAGTCTTGGTATAACAAACGTAATATAGATTTTCAGTTCTTTGATGATGTGAATAGGCAAGTAGTATCCTCAGTCAAAGTTTAGTTTGATCACTGTGGTAATGTGGATAGCTTTTAATTTGGTTGCCTCTTGCTGTAATGGCAGGTTTACTATGGATTACTCTAAGAATCATGGTTTAAAAGTTGATGCATCCTCCATTGAAAGGTAAATAGCATAATGTGTATAACACAGTATTGTGTAGCATTGTACTTCGAATGAGGTTACATTCCATTGTTTGTGGATATGGGAACTCCAACTCAGCTACCCAATCCTTGTCCAGTATATATGGAATGTGCACTAAGTCCCATTAGTATCTCTCGGTTGTGGGTATTTATGGTTTCACAAATTTAGGTTTAGGAAGGTTGTTTTATTTTCCCTTTTCTTAGAAGCTTTGTATTCTTTCTAAAGTTGAGGAACATATAAAATCATAACCTTTCTCATGGGCGATAATTTAGCAATTGATTAACCAATGATGCAGTTGAAGGATCTCTTGAATGGTAAGCATTTTCATTGTGAATCCATCGGGTTTTGGAAGCTATAGGATTAGGAAAAGGATCTGAAACATGGTTGCCATGCCAGCAGGCATGCCACCAGTTGAACATGGTTCAACCGGTTCCGGTCATGAAACCGGCATGACACTACCGGTATGACCGACATGATCGATCTGTGAATTTTTAAGTAAAATTATATCGTTTTAGTGAATTTAAATATAAGTACATGCAATTTTATTGAAAATATCACATTTTATTTAAATATCAATATGAATTGTACGTAAATTGTCTTCAAATATGATTTATATATGATTAAATTCATTTGACATTAATGATTTTTGACATTTCTACATATGGTTCTCTATATTCTCGGCAGTTGTTTGTAGCTACTTCTGATATGAATTTATCACAGATATACATGGAATAGGTTGTCCTAAGTGAGTTCTTGAGTAACAGATATTGACATAGGAAAAAAAACCTCTTTGTTTTGATAAATTCTTGGAATCGCATACATGGGTCTCATTCTTTTGACAATGTCGTATGCTTGGAAATGGAGAATAGATCAATTGCATACTTGCTTGTGTACTTCCAAATAGTTTCATGCTGCCAAATTGTTCATATCATACTTGTCTATTGTTGGAGGAAATGTTTCTTGTGTTGTAATATTTTGTGGTTGCTTTTCAGATCATAGCAAATAGGTTGTTGGAATCAAAGCAGACTACTCCACATTTATACTTGTCCACAGGTTATGTCTTCTCCATGATATGACTTGTATCAGTTGCTTTTGTATGGTTTTGGTCTAATTTTACAGTTTTCTCTATCTGATGTCATTCTAGATCCTCTTCTCTCTTTCATAAACGAACTAAAAGGTCCGTATCTCTTTCCTGATTGTAATCCTTACTTTTCTTCGTCTCTTTATTCATTGGAAATTATGCACTGTTTCCTTGACTGCAGAGAACCATGATATCAAAGTTTCTGTGAATGACATTGTCATCAAAGCCGTTGTTGTTGCTCTAAAGAACATGCAAGAAGCTAATGGTAATGAGTCGCTCTAGCTTTAGATTATAGTAAAGAATATGATGTGCAGATCATAAGTCACTGTCGGTTGTCAATCAATGGAATTCCACATCCCTAATTTGTCCAGCTACCATTTTAACTCATTTTTATCTCTAACATGGTGTACCAGAGACCACAATTTCCAAACTGGGTCTTTTTCATACTACAATACAGAAAGCAATAGTTTGATCGATTGTATTAAATTTTCCTTCTTCTTGTCCTGATATTGCAAGATCTTTACCAAATTTGAACGTATTATTACTGCCTAGTCTGTAGAAATGACTCATGGATTCTGTTTCACAGCAATCCTTCCCTCTTTCCAATCTATCGACTGTCTAAGCATGCCCCTTGTTTTGGAAATCTTAAAAGATTGTCATGCACCGATCAAGCAGCTGATAAAGAGCATCATATATTTTGTGCCACTGTCATAGAGTGTCGAATACGTTAAGTGTGTGCAAAACTAAGTTTTTGAAATCACATTTCTTTGGCCTTGCATTTCCTGATTTTCTTTGAGCATTAAGGATGCACTATTAGAGAAATGCCTTGTATGTTTGCTTCGAATGTTATCATTCGGAGGTGTGAGAGGCTAATTTGATTATTTATTAAATGACGGGTTTCTCTAAATACTCATTAGAAGTCTCAGACTTCAAAATCCTGCACGCTTTGCTCTGTACGCGAGCTTGGGAAGATGAATACTGTCGGTAAAAGCAGTTGTGTCCTTTTCATTTGCCAGCATTCTCCTGTCTTGCGTATTGGTAAATTGAAGTCTTGGGGGGTAAGGAACATATTCACTACTTTCCAAGATGGCTTTCGCTTTCTGAGATTTTGTTTTCATCTATTGGTAATTCTTTGAATTGTGATTTTCAGTGAGAAAACAAAAGTGAATTATGGATTGGGTTCTCTCCTACATGTTTATAAAAGCTCTGGCCTCGTTATCTCCCAGCGGCTTCAGTGACCCACCTCCAATGGATCAACATGCTGTGTAAGTATCAGATTCTCTTGGTTTCATTACGTATTGTGGTTTGGTGAAGTAAGAAAATAATATGTTCTTGAATATAAATAGATAAAATGCTAACTTAATAAAATTCAAATGATTAACATGAAGGAACCAAACGTACATAGACATGATTTAACCATAGAAAACAGGAAACCAACAGAAAATAAAATGACCAGCTATTCACAAAACACTTGCTGGTCATAGTTAAAGACAAATGAGAATAACTTCTACTACAAATGTCCACCTATCATAAAACCCACTAATTTGAAGAAACTCACAGAAACATCAACCACTAAGCATTTCCGATAACATAATCTACCAGAAAAGCTTGCGAAGGACCAAATCACATTCGGCTGTGGCAAAGTTAAAATCCACCAGTTGGATCATAAGCTTAAATGATTTTCCCCTCAGCCAAGCTAAGAGAATCCTGAAATTGTTGGTCCATTCTTTGTCTGTTGCCTCGATAATACGACTTGCAATCCAGCGGAACTTGCTTGTCACAAACAGAACAACAGTGTCATCACCTCCATTACCAACTATCATCCGCACCTCAAACTTCAGCTTCACGGCAGACCAGGAGACATTGACATCCTTCACTTGGGCATCAACAATATATGAAGTACCCTGCATTTGACACCAAAGATACTTTTCAATAACTTCAGAGTGATCAAAAGTCCACTCTTTTTGGTCACACGAACTGAACAAATAGATAACTACCTGGTTATTGATGTCAGTCTTATAGATGTTCAGTTCTGGAATGGAGCAGATGGTACTCATCCCTAGGGCTTCCTCCAAGGTATAGTTAATGGCCAATGGGACATTTTCTATACTGTTATACAATAGAACAGGAAACAGATAGAACCATAATTAGTGGAAGTTCCAATTTACTCATTCGCTAAGTGGTTTTCTAGAATAATGTAAACTTACTTATCCAACAGAGGGTGGAGGTGAGGATAATGCAAGTTCCAGTATAACTTTGTTGCATTTGTTCCAACGCAAAACTCTTGACCTGGCATCAACTCATAAACACATGGTATCAGTAAGACTAACTTTAAAAATATTAGGGAAAGTTCAAAGAAAAAGAATTGTTTATTACCATTGAAAGTATGAACTACCACCGAGGTGAACACAACTACGATTCCCGGAGGAGGATGATGAGGAATAACAGCTTGGAATTCGTCTATTAAATCATCCCATAAGACGATTTCCACAATAGCACCACTAATTTGAGGAAAAAAACAGATTAATGAATAAGACACAACTAAAATCCATAAGACATGCAAATCATCTTCAAACACAAAGCTTTTGACCACTCACTCAATGAATCGGAGGTGAACAGCCTTTCTCCTTAAAAGATCAACATCTTGGAATAGAGCTTCTTCCGGTCCAGCAGCTACAACCTGTCCAACTATGTCTGCCCAAATACAAATGTAAAGGGATTGAATAGGTAAACAACTATAAATTAAGATTCTAGGGCTCAATCAAATTACCAGACAGATAGGCATGGTTGTGGACGGCTTGAGGAAGATCCGCAGCTGCCAAAAAACGGAAGCTGTAGATTGGTATGTCAGGAGCATTTGCGGCTTCTTGAACCACTGTATCCTCTTGGAAGCAGATTCTGAGAGTAGGAGGTGAAACCCTATAGTAACCATGATACCCACGAACCACAAACTTGCGCAGTACGTAGATCCTTCCCTCCTGAAGAATGGGCAGAAACACTGGAACATGAGCTGTACCAACTAATCCCTGCATCTCCGTCCCCTACAAAATAAAGTGAATTTTAGTTTATTGTTTTATAGTGTCATGTCGACTCTAAAACAGTAAACTTCATCACTGCAAACTAATGAACAGAATAATACCTCGTTGTCTAGAAATAACATGTGGAGTTGGTGAATCCCAATGCCATCTGGGTTCATTGTTTTCCACAATCGCAGGATCCTCACGCGAACAGTGGCGTCATCTTGATGCAGATTCAGCTGGGATAAACTCAGGAAATCCATGGATGCTTTGAAACCAAAAGAAGTAGAGGAGTTTTCTCAAAATGGGAGATTTTCTCTTCATTGCGCATGGCTTTAAATAGTGTTCATGGAAGATGTAGGATACGTTTGGAACTTATAGGAAGAGTGGAGGTAATGGGATTAAACCCAGCATGATCGTGTACCACGATGTAGCTTCAGAATAGGAAAAGTTTTATTTATGCATAATATATAAATTAAATATCTGAATATACCTAAATAAATATCTCAAGTAATTCAAAAAAATTTGTACACGCAGAAAACTTATTGTGCATGGGGGACTGGACTTATTAAACCACTTAGGCCCAATAAAATGCACAGGTTTATTTATGCATAATATATAAATTAAATATCTGAATATAACTAATTAAATATCTCAAGTAATTCAAAAACTTTGTACACGCACAAAACTTATTGTGCATGGGGGACTGGACTTATTAACCCACATAGGCCCAATAAAATACACATTGATTAATCCATAATCATAGAAGGAATGGACTTATATGTTTATGTGGTTTTCTTTTTTTTCCTGTACCTTCCTTGACTGAGGCTGTGGTTGTGGATCTGCTTGTTACTGGCTCAAATGTATCTTCACACTGATAAGATGTTTTATGCAGTATAATTTGAAGCCAGATCGAGTTGTCTTCAATGCACTTATCAGTGCATGTGGTCAATCAGGAGCCGTGGATTGTGCCTTTGATGTATTATCAGAAATGAAGGCTGAGATACAGCCTATTGATCCTGATTATGTTACTGTTGGTGCATTGATAAAGGCATGTGCAAATGCTGGTCAGGTTGACAGGGCAAAGGAAATTTACAACATGCTTGATAAGTATAAAATCAAGGGCACTCCAGAAGTTTATACAATCGCTATTAACTGCTGCAGTGAGACTGACGATTGGGACTTTGCTCATCGCGTGTGTGAATACATGTTAAGAAAAGGTTTTAGTCCCTGATGAGGTACTACATAAGTTGACAATATTGGTGATCGGTTGAGCCTCAAGAATCAGGGCGATGTTAGTAATAATGGTTTAGTATAGATAATGGTGATAATTCAATGATGCCTTTCTGGAGCTAGTTTAAAGCTACCCGTTTGATAGATGAAAAAGCTATGTAGATTTCCACATGCAAGCTGAATTTTAAATGTGATTTCCAGTGAAATTGGATTCATTTGTTTGCATCGATAGGGTTTCTTTCTTATGGCTATCACTTTTTTCCTTCCAGATGTTTCTAAGTGCATTGATTGATGTCGCTGGGCATGCTGGAAAAGTCTATGTAGCATTTGAAATCCTGCAGGAGGCACGAAAGCAAGGATCAAAACTTGGAGTTTTGCCTTATAGCTCTTTGATGGGAGCTTGTAGCAATGTATGTATCTTGTTACAATCCTGCATCTGTTGTGGAAGAGTATGTTTCTAATGATTCATTACTGAATTGAATGGGTACTTGGATATTATTTCCCCAGGAATGTTAGAGAAACTTGTAGATATATATTTCATGCCTATTTTTCGCATACAAAATAATTTTGCATGCAGAGAAAGAAGCTACAGAAATGGGAAGTACCAGGAAGTACCATTCTGGTGTCAGGCAGTACCAGTTGGCTGCCAGGTGGCAACTCCACTATACCAAAAACATAACCTGATAAATCCCTTATTTATCTCTTTAATCAAATTTCTTCTGCCCTCTTATCTGAAATCAGTTATGAATTGAGTTTTCTTGAAGGAAATGCATCTGGGAGTAACTCCAATTCCATCAGAGAGTTTCTGGAGAAGAATCATAAAGAAACTTCTGGTGAAAAAACCATCAAGCTGGCAATCCGTGCCTTACGGGAGGTACGTACTCATATTATGTCGTATTTGAAAGGATTTAGATGTTAATATAATTTTAGGCAAAACGATTGAGTTTTATTATGGTTTGTTGAGCCAACAAATATCAATGTCTGGATGGCATATGAAACAGTTTGTTTTATAGTTTGTATAACGAATAAGATCAAAAAAATTTAGTGTATGAGACGGTTCAACATGATTTATGTTTGAAGATAGCCACAAAAGCCTTGGTTAACAACATTGCTTATCCCCATAGGATGCTGGTCATGTGTGGCTTTTGACATCAATCGTAAACTAAATTGTCTCGGGCTTCTTACTGAACGACTACGGGACGAAACCAACTAAAGTTGATTCATCATCTTTTGGTAAAATAATCAGCCGGTACATGTGTTGTGAATGATCCTCTCAGATTCTGAAGTTTTCATTTCTTTGTGTAGGTTGTGGAGACTGGTGGAAAGAATATTGAAGTCGCAGTAATAACAAAAGAGCAGGGCATACAACAAATTGAAGAGGCTGAAATCGATGCTATCATGGCTTGGATTGAAGCAGAGTAGGCAGCTTCTGAGGATGCCAAGAAGGGCACTGCTAGAGACGCATGATATTAGGAACCCCCTGAATTTTTCCTGGCAATGAGCCATGTTCGTGGACCACTTGATGGACTTCCGACCATCGGCCAATTTGCCAGTTCATATTTCACATGCAACAGAGTTGCGGTAGATATGGTAGGCAAAAAGGGAAGTAGGAATTAGCAGTTAAACATGCGTTGTGTAACAAAAAAAACTTCGGTCATGTTTATAGCCACATAGAAACTCAAAGTCGTGCACGGAGTGCATAGATAATTAGCAGGTAGTTGTAAATTAAGGCGTGAACAGGCGATAGTCTTGCAAGCTTCTTTGTATACATATTCTTGAGATACATGAAATCACACATTATTCCCATCACCTACTTCATTCATTTGCATAAGAATGGACTACAGATAATGTACTACATATCCAAGAGTTATATTTTTCACATTACCGACGACGCGAGGAGACAAAAACTACAATGTTCATTGTTGATATATTATGAACCGCCTGTATAATAAACCAAAGAACGGAGGAAATGTAATATAATCTTAGCGTCACAATCTCCATAATATGGGAACTTAAACAGTACAACAGGGGTACAAAATTTTTTCCCAAAATTAAGTACTTTCATCATTCTAAAATCTCTCTGTAGACAACATTTTGCATAGTCAATACATTCTCTCCATCAGTGTTGCAACTGTAGATTTGAATTCCTGCCTTTCGCGTAACACGTGACAATGCTACATACAACTGTCCATGACAAAATACCTGCTTATGCAAGTATAGGCCTACATGGTTTAGAGTTTGACCTTGGCTTTTGTTGATTGTCATGGCAAATGATAGAGCAATAGGATACTGACGACGCACCAAAGTAAAGTGGAGGCTCTTGAACCGTTCCGACAACTTCAGCCTAGGTAAGAATACACGCTCACCAATGTTGGTGCCAGTCAAAATTTCAACCTCAATAAACCATGTGCCCAATTTTGTGATAACCAACCTAGTTCCATTAACCAAACCAATACTTTGATCCAAATTCCTGAGGAGAATAACCGGACATCCGATCTTCAGCTTCAGATCATGATCAGGGAAATTGCCTACCCTTAAAGAGTTCAAAAACTCTGTCGAATAATCACTCTCCATAATATTTGGTTGTCCGGGATCAACTTCAATGGAGTCACTGCTCAGGTAACATCTAGACTCACCAGGAAACTGCAGCAGAACATGAGAATTGATTGCTGATACTGCTTCATGATGCGGGGCCAATATGGCTCGTTCAACCAAGTACTTGTAATCAGCATAACATGTTGATAGGTCAGGATATGTTGAGTTGACAACATCAGAAATAGGAGTATCTCTAGGCTGAATGCACAGATCTTTTGGAATTTTAATTGTTGATTCACCAAACACATTCGAACCGATCCCATCTCCGATCTGTAGAATCCAAGAGCTAAAGGCAGAAATCTCCTCAGATTCCGATGCAGACGCTCCCATAGAGCAACGCAATCTCATGTTTTGCGTCAATTTCAACACCGTTATGTGCTCCCAGATGTAAGATTTCTTAATGGAAGCATTTAGAATCTGATTTCGTGTTCCTTTCGGAACAACGGGCAATGTTTGGCGAAAGTCTCCACCAAATACAACAGTTAAACCTCCAAAGGTTCTAACTTTACTGTGGCGATGCTTGATGTGCAATATATCCCGAAGAGTCCTATCCACAGCCTCAATATTATGTTTATGGGACATGCAAGCTTCATCCCAAATAATCAAAGAAGTCTGCAGAAGAAGTTCCGCTAATTCACTACCTTGATCAATGTGACACGTAGAGGTAGACTCACAGTCAATAGGTATATAAAAACGGGAATGAGCTGTTCTCCCTCCGGTCATTAGCAAGGCTGCAATTCCAGAAGATGCAACGCACAACACTATCCGTTTCTGAGATCGCAATTTCAAGCAAAGAACCTGCCATAGGAACGTCTTCCCGGTCCCTCCATATCCATCAACGAAGAAACATTTTCCTTGGTTTGAATCGACTGATTGCAATATTGCCACAAATGCTGCACGTTGATCGGCATTCAACCTCGGATACATAGCATCAAATTCTGCCTTTTGTTGTGATGCATCATAATTGAGCTCCATCGCCAACATACGGTTACTGTAACTGTGGCCTGAAACTGAAACTGGAACTGGTAACCCTGAAATTGAAGCCCAAATACAATGAATGTTACTCTAATTGAAAGGCTTAAAGTCTACTTGATGATGGATCTATCAAGTCCATAATTGACAAAATTCATCCTGTACAAATGATGCACATCAATTTCAACCAATGCACATATAAAACAGGTCGCAAAGCAACCCAATGATGAAGTTATCACCAATCATGAGCAGAAGCCACCAAGGTTCCACATCGTTCCATAATCTGTGAATGTTCTAGCATGGGAAGAGACCTTAAAGCTACCAGTTTTTAGATACATGCTCGCCCATCGACAAATGTAATGTGGCCAGTAAAGCAATCCACAACAGTATGACTTTAGCTGCGTGAAGAGCTTGTCTCAGACATGCAAATTTATGCTTTAAATTTTATTAGCTTTCTTTTTTTATGGAAATCACCAGCAGACTTGCAATGCTAGGAAAACAAAGAGGAAGAGAAAAAGATGAGGCAGAAGAAATCACGATGACATATGCAGTGATGAAATGGTAGTATAGAAATTTACCATAAATATAATAGACTAACCTGGGAAATCAGATAGGGATTTCCAATGCTTCTGTAGTAATTTCTCTATCTCAATAAGACACAAATCCTTGAGCTGATCCGGACATAATTGCAAGTTCGGTAAATTCAATGCTCTACGCTGACGAATAATAAGATCATCACTCAACAGTTCCCAGTTCTCCTCCCATAGTGTCTTTACATCTGGTACCTGATTATGTATAAGAATGGTAACGAACAAATTCCTCATTTTAGATCCGGATGCCCAAAAAGAAACTTCCTTAATGCAATCAGTCCACTCATCATCCACAGCTAGTAAGCCTAGTGCATAACATGCCTCCTTGAAAGTATCATGTACTACCCCATTGACGGTACGTATCTCCTCAAAACTGCGACATCATCTAACCACATGAAGTAACAAACGAAGGTAATACCTATCCTTGGCTGAGGGATAACAATAATATAGCCTGCCAATACACAGTCTCTGCTTCCGTATCTGCCACTTTTTTAATTTATTATTCCATGTGTAATACTGTGGAAATTCAACAAATGTATATCTCCTGGCAGCAGCAGAAGTACGGTTAGTTTCCATCCATCCTAACAACAGCGATGTTTGCGACTCAATCAATGACTGCACATTCGATCTCTGAGTTGAATAAACTTTGTTTTCCCCAGGCAAATGAAATGAGAGTCGTTTAACTGATGGAGACTGGTTATAAAGATCGAATTTAAACAGTCGCCAACATGCTTCACCTGCCGTTATGTAACGACAATCCATAAATGCCTTGATCTCATCTATTCGAACTGTAGCAGCCATAGAACCTCCCGCATTACCCTGTCCATTTGTCGCTTGATTAGCCTGAACCGTCGCCATTGCTCGATCCTCGGGTTTATTAATATATTTGAACAGATATTTAATGGCCCTGGACAATATAAATTAATTGGTTAATCACAATTGCTAAGCTTGCACAAATATACGACTGGGCTGAATAAACGAAGAAGGTCAAAAGCATATACCATGTCATCATAAGAACATTGCATTCCTACAACCATGATCAAGTAAATGTATTAACGTAGGCATTCCTGGAGTTTGTTTGATTCAAACTTGTTTGATGTTCCTTCCTAACATTTTCAATGTATGATCCTGAACTTAACCTCAGTCTAAAGGATGCATCAATTTCAATCACCTTTGTCATGGCCCCAGAGGTACACTAATTCCCATCAATATCACCCACCCAGCCACGTGAAACATGATCTGCATCAGTTCAAGTTTTTACAGTCTCACTAAGCCAGCTAACCTGTGACCCTTCTTTGTGCGTTTATGCTTGTAGTTGAAGACATAATTAAATGACACTGCCTAGAATAAACCTAAAGATATAACTATGTCAACGAAGTCTGTTGGAATTTAAATGAAACATGTCATTTCAATTGTTATCAAGTTTGAAAATACTACTAATTCATCTAAACAAAAACAAAAAAAAAACATACCTTGACTTATTGCAAAATTCCACATTTATGTGAGCTTGGAAGCGCAATAATAAATACCGATTGTACGGCACCACAAATCGATTATCCAAAGCCACACCTTTGACGGTTACACATCGATTGTTTTGACGTCGGCGATATTTTGCAAATCCATTCTCATCTATAGTTGTCTGACTGCAAAATTGCTTAGGAAAGTGCTTCGAACATTCTCCATTTTTCATGCAAGGCGACTTGGGCCCCACAGCTCCACAGGGTCCATGTAACATAAAGTTACAGACAGCCTCGTAGCCTTCCGGATCAAGAGCTGGATCGGGAATTTCGGCTGATATGATTGAATCAATTTCTGTGGTCCCACAAAATTTGTCCTCCGGTGCTAAGAAAACCAAAATATGGGCATGGGGGAGGCCTCGTTTCTGAAACTCCAGAGCCCTCACATCTGTTCATGAAAAAGCTAACCACCATTAGCAAAGAAAGACTATAAACTCTAAATCTTAATTTGCCAATGACAAATGTATTCCCACTTACGTGCACATGTCTTCCCAAATATATGTCGATCTTTAATTTCATACATGAACTGATTCAACTTCATCTTGTACACCCGAGCAATAGCATCGGCACGATTAGGATCCTTTATACCCCGCAAAGCCAACAAATCACTCATTAACTGAATTTCAGGCCAGTTAGCATTGCATGTGAATGTTATAAACAAATCCGGATAACCGAACGCACGACAAATTGCCATGGCATCTTGGAAGTTCTCATACTTGTAGCGTGGGCTACCCGTATGCGATGCAGCCAAAATAACATGTTTTCCAGACAACTCCAAGTCAGTATCACCTCTCATAAATGAGTCTAACAGTCCTTGAAAAAAATGAGCACGCAATGTTGTCTGATTATTGCGAATCCAATCGAGTCTTTCTGCCTCGACCAACGCATAAGCATTGACCATATACTGCTGCAACAATTTTCCAGCCAACAAAAATGAATTAGACTGCTCCAATCTTGTCTGAAGTACATAGCTGTAGTAATCACATTGACTCATATTGCGTTGTCCTGGTAAATCCTCATCACCCCCTTCGACGCATTCACCATCATAATAGAATAACTCTGGATGCCACCCATCCTCCCCATATGGGAACAGGAAAGGATACTGCAAAGCCATCAAGCTCGGATGATACATAGAAATTTGTTCCATTTCCATCGTACGATGCTGAACAATAATATCATGCCCAAACATTTCTTCTCCAGCTTCATCGACAATTAAGGCAGCAATTTCATCAGCCGACGGTAAATCATACTCTCGCCCATCACCTGCTCGTCGTGCAAGCAACCGTATGTGAGCTTGTTGTATTACACCTTCATTTAATCTATCCCTCGCACTGCGGAATGTCTGAACTAAAATATTGTTTTCATCTAACATTGCCTGCAATCCTTCGACAACATAATCACGCAAAGGATTGGCTTCTCTATCTTGATTATAGAAATCCAGGCGGTTTCTTGTCTCATTCATCGTGTCATAGATATATAGTTGTGCGAATTTGGGGGATGTACCTTCAGGAGGAAGTAAACCACCAATCCGATGATATATCTGTCCACCAATTGAGTAAACATAGACACCGCCACCATTGTTAATAGAATGATCCACCTTGCCACCAAGCGACGTGAAACAGAAAATTCCATTATAGCCTCGAATAAATTGACGAAAATGGCGACAAATGGCTGTACTACCCTCAAGCAAATCTTTCAGAAATGCCGGGGGGTCCCTGCGAGGTGGAAGCCTAACCCTTCCTTGTTTACAGCACAGTGAAAACAACAAAGTTGTCGAAGATCGTGAAGAAGTCGCGCTCTCCAAAAACCACATGCTAGCCCCACAAAAAGAGCACACGCACGACGGTGCACCCACCGTAAATACTTCGACGGATGGATATCCTGTAGGAACAAAACTAAATAACTATTAGTGGACTTTGTGTGGTCTCATAATCTGTGATTAAAAAAATACCCTTGTGTAGCAACACAACCCAAGTACAGACTCACTCTTATGATAAAATAGGCTTTCTTATTTTAGCCAAAACAATTTTCAATAGCATAAGTGTAAGGAGTTCGAATGAAGCAAGACAGTAACTTCATTTTACATTATCAGTAGCTAAATCCTACTATGTAATCAAGTGGTAATCATTTTTGGACAATCTCACGTAACAGGGGAGCTCACTGAGTCATTGATGATTTTGGGCCAAGGGGTTTAAGTCTTTGATGCTTCTGTTGGATATTGTGGTAGACTAATTCAAGAAAACGATCCAAACATGACCACTATTTATCTAGGGAAGCAAACTTGCTATCCGTCTCAAGAAAATAATCCATATATGACTCTTTTCACTTCACATTCAAAGCAGCAAATGTTTCTAGATCATAAACGTATCAATGTCTCCATTACTAACTATTGAAGCTGGAAAAGTAGGAAAGCATAATTCAGACCAGCTTGCTCCCGGAAGAATCGCTCCCCATTTCGTTTTTTGTGGAGATGAATTCGCCTCGACATTCTATTGCGTGCAGCATTCAGCTTGGCAAACTCAGCTTCTAAGGCTAGAACTGAAAATGTTAATGGATATGTATTTTATAAATGGTCCCGATACTTGCAGTTATAAACTATATGATCCAAGCTTAGGTAGAGGTGAAGAAACACAAAATCTATAACAAAAGAAGTCATACGTGTGTTTTTATTTCGGGTGGCAGTACGCGATCGCTTAGTGGTGAGAATAGCACGCCGTCTATTTCGCGCGACTCTAACCAAGTTCGACGTAAGTGTTTCCAGCTGAGCCTGCATTGCCGCTAACTCTGCAATGAATCAGAACCACTCTTCCAATGAGATTGTAATAAGGTGAGAAACATACCAAAGGATAACTGTCACTAAACGAACTTACCAAATCCGTACAGATTGGGATCCTTAGCGGCCGGAGGAGCAAACTCAAGGGGTAAGAAAATCGCACGACCTTTCCCTGAAAGAGAAACATAGTACAATTGCAACACATTGCAGCTTCGGAACCTGAGAAAGCTAAGCTGATAGAGATTTGTGCACCGATCAAGAGATAATAAGACCAGCACAGGTTTAATGTTTCTAACTATTTCTGTCATTTTATTCTGTAACCGAGTTAGGGAAGGAGAAAAGAAAGAGATTGCTTACATGGTACATTGCTCGGTTCTGCTACAACGTCATTATGCAAAGACGATGACGACCCAATGTTGAAATCATCCCCAAGCATTATGATCAAACTCAAAGAGACGGGGGCGACGACTGATTAAAGAAATCAACTCAAACAGTAACACCTAGTTCATTAGCCTTCTGCTTATGGGTCTTCTTCTCTCATTCCTTCGTGTTTATCTTTCAGGACTTTCATGGTCGGGTATTGGTGGTTAGAAAAGGTGTAGACAGGCAGGACCTTTGAGCGAGGATTTTTGTTGACAGCCAGGGGACCTGTGACAAATCAATAGATGTTGTTTCAATAAGGAGCTATGACATGAAGCATATGTAGATCCCTCTGATCAGTAATGGAAGAAATTGGCGGGATGATATGGGAACGAACTGGGCAGGCAGGACCTTTGAGCGAGGATTTTTGTTGACAGCCAGGAGACCTGTGACAAATCAATAGCCAGTGATACCGGTAGAAGAAAGACGGAAGCGAACCGTCGGCGGTGTGCAGGGAAAGACGGAAATTGGTTTCTGCCATTCTTTTGTAGATTAATCTTATTATTCTAATTTTTAGTTTGTGGATCAGAAGTTGCAGGCGGAACCTAGTGGGCCTGGGTTCAAATATAAACAACACACCTATGGGCTGGTTTATCTCATGTGTAGCGGAAGGTTTTAGGCCCAGCATTGAGTGATGGTAAGTTACCATTTTGGGGCACCGAAAATTGCTCTCTGACCAGCAATTTTGAAATCCTCAATAACCGCCCCCAACTCCACAATAATATATTTGTAGATTGATTTCCGGCTCTTGGTGTGTTTTCCGTCGACTCCCCTCTTCTGCGAGCTCGTAAACTCAATTCCTGGGCACTTTGATCTCTTAATTTTCTTTCCCTCTGCTTCGACTGCTTGCGTTCTTTTTTTCCTGAGACATAGCCTCGTTTGATCCTTCTTGAGTTTCTTTTCCTTTTCCCTTTTAAAAAAAAGTCACCGCGAGGTGGCTTCTTCTTCTACTCTTCTGGCGATTCTTATTTTGATCGTGTGTTTGCCTTTTCCCCCGAATTCGGTTTGTGGCTCCCGGCGCTCCTCTGTCACTTCCTTGGCTTTAGTTTCCAACGCGTAAGTTTCCGGAGGGACGATGCTAGTCGGCTCTATTCACGAAGTAAGTTTTTTATTTTTTGTTTTATCAAATACTACTTTGTCGCAAAGCAATTGGCAAAAAAGTTGACAACTTTGGTTGTTGATTGTGTTATTTTCTGTATGTGGTGGTAGGGTGAAGAACAGAGAGATGAAGTTGATAATTGTGAATGTGTGGATCATACTGTTAGACTTCCGGATGAAATCCTCTTCAAAATTGTTTCCTTCTTGCCCTTCCGTGAAGCAGTCAGGACTTCAATCCTCTCAAGTAGATGGATAGATGTTTGGAAATCGGCTGAATTGGTGCTGGACTTTGATGCTTCGGAAGTGGTTCCTCTGTTCAAGAAGAATTTCCCAAATCAGGAGCACTCTCGTGACGCGTTGCGTCGTTATGTGAATGATTGGGTGATTGGGGTTGTGCGTCAAATGTGGACGAACGCCTCAAAAGTAACAAGGGTCAAGGCTGAATTTTTCTTGGACGAAGGATCGTGCAAGTCTAAGGGAGATTTGGATACACTGTTGGAGTTTGCTATATCAAAAGGAGTCTGCTCCCTAGAATTGTGCTTGACTGGGGTGTATCACCCTCGTGTCTATGATTTCTCCGAGGAATGTTTCAATCACATGAAAACCCCAGCTGGATTGTCCAACATCAAGCACCTCAAATGCCTGCGGTTAAGTTATGTCAATGTGAGAGGTGAGATTCTTGAACACTTGATTGCTCATTCTCCCTTGCTCGAAGAGCTATCCGTGGAAATTTCGTCTCCAAAGCTAGTGAAGCTCAGGATTGTGGGCTCTGCTTCATCTCCACTTCCATTGAAGCGGCTGGAGCTTATGAACAGCAACTCTCTAAAATGGCTTGAGATTGACAATGCCCCTCACCTCACAGATTTTGTATATCTTCAGTCTGCTCGGGATCTCCAATTGCGTGTGAAGAATTGTGTCTCTCTTGTGGATGTCACTATTTATCCATCTCAGCTTGATCTTGCTTTCCGGGACCTTTCCGGTTTCCTTGGTCAATTGACATCCCTTACACTAGTGGAGGCGTTTATTAGGGTAACTTTATCGCTCTTGCTTCGATGTGTTTTTGTCAATCTATAACAAGTTGCTTTCTTGATCCGACTCTTGTTTCACATTTGTTTTCTGCAGGTTTGGAGGTTGCAGGATTTGGGTGCACTCACCAATCTTAAGTTGCTAACTATCAAGGATCTTTTAACACGCAAACAGAGTATCATGGCGTTGTTTGGTGTAATGAACCCTTTGCCTAATTTGCACACTCTAAGGCTCCTGGTACTCTATTGTTATTTTTCTTGCTGTTTCATACCATTCGTTAGCAAGTCGGAGCATCTATTTGGTGTTAACCAAACATTGCATATTTGTGCAATGGTGATCTATATGTTATCTGCAGATGCGGCCGTTTGAAGACAGTGGAATGGGTTGGTTCCCACAAGAAATTGAGGTACCTAGGGCTGTCAAAGTTTATCACGAGAGCACTAAGGTGGTGGAAATTATTGGATTCCAAGGGTGTGAAATTGAGTGCGAGCTCATGGAGCATGTGCTGGAATTTTTCGTTGGGCTCGAGAAGATAGTAGTTGAAGTTGATCGAGGATTAACCGAATCTTATAGTGATGCTTATGTGCGCTCGTGTCACCACCGTCGCAGCATCCCTGGCTATAAGGATTGTAAGCATCCTAGCTCCGCTGATGGAGACATGGTGTTCTGCAGATATTGTTTCCAAGTTTACTGTCATGGCTGCCGTGACGAACTAGCCGAGAGAGCCGTAAGAGTTGCCTTGGAGTTTAAATCAAGAGCAGCCCCAACAATTGAATTTGTTGTCATCTAGCAGTACCTTAAAAAAAATATTTATGTTGTATATAAGCATATTAATGAGAAAATTAAGATATTTCGTCATGTTTTTCTCTCATGACCCTCCTAATCTAATGCTTTTTTTGGCTTAAAGTTTAGGACTTTGCTACGCTGACATGCATGTCATGGTGACATGCACTTTTCGGTCGACCTCATATAGGATTAGGTCGACCTAATCTGTTGTTTCAGTGTAAAAACAGTTTTATGGTGCCTACTTTGGAGATTCATATCTTACAATTGGCTAGATGGAAATTGGCGATCAATGACTTGTTTTGAAGCTGAAGTGTCCCTCTACACATTAAAGTACTTGAGAGCTCAATAAGAAGTTCAGAAAACCATTTTTTTGAACATGATCAAAAGTCTATGCCAAAACTTGGAAACTGGCTGAAAATGGCTAAGTCTGGGAACGTGTTTGTGAAGCCTACTTTGGAACTCAATTCGAGAAGCATGGATGCGAATCGAGTCCAGGGGCCTCTACCACGTTAAATTAGGTATGTTTTTATACACATTAAATGCATTGGATGAAAGATTGGATATCTTTAAGGCTTCAAACAAAAGGGTTGAAGTTGCTACGAAGGCTGTTTTTCTGGCAGTTTGCTTGTGCTCGAAGTCTGCCAAAAAAAAAGTCTTTGTAGCAACTTCGACCCTTTTGTTTGAAGCCTTACAGATATCCAATCTTTGATCCAATGACTTGACTTTGTATAAAAACATACCTAATTTAACGTGGTAGAGGCCCCTGGACTGTACTCGCATCTATGCTTCTCGAATTGAGCTCCAAAGTAGGCTTAACAAACACGATCCTAGACTTAACCATTTTCAGCCAGTTTTCCAGTTTTGGCATAGCCTTTTGATCAAGTTCAAAAATGGTCTTCTGGACTTCCTATCGAGCTCCCAAGCACTTCAATGTGTAGAGGGACACTCTAGCTTCAAAACAAGCCATTAATCTCCAATTTCCATCGAGCCAATTGTAAGATATGAATCTCCAAAGTAGGATTAGATCGACCTAATCCTATATGAGGTCGACCTAATCCTACATGAGGTCGACCTAATCCTAACTGAGGTCCACCGAAAGGTGCAAGTCATCGTGACATGCATGTCACCGTAGGCGCACCCTAAAGTTTAATTGTAGATTTAAAATAGTGACAATTTTAATAGAATAACATATTATGGATGCGTTCGTTTATAATCTCTTTAGTCTATTTTGATCAATGTGGTGAAAAATACTAGACATATCTTGAAGTAATTCATATTTTATTAAAATTCAAACACCATTTGTACATTTTGATACCTTTCACCTCGGATTATTTGTTTGAAATTTTAATTAGTTATATAATATTTGTATGGTGTAGAATAATTACATTTTTTCACACAGGCTACATGCGGCATCGAAGTCGTCTTTTGGAGCACCACTGTTGTTCCAAAAGAAGAAGGAAGGGTCGTTGCGCATGTGCAGTGGTTGCTACTGTTGTTTATGCTTATGGTTGATGATATCTGCTTTATTTGAGCCATGATTGAAGTAAATGTTTATGAGTTTATTATTTACTTTGAAGCTTTACGTTATGAGTTATTGTTGAAGTTTAAAGAAACAAGTTTGTTTTTAAGAAGTACTTCACCTTCAACTTCAAAGAAGGTGGAATCATTTTAAGATTTTTTAGTCAATAGCGCCACTCCATTGCCGTTTGAGATTTTGAGATAGAGCATCAATTATACTCTTGAGACTTTTAAAATGTGCAACATTTATCCTCTTGAGAATCATGGGGATGAATCGTTACGACTTCCACGATAAGTTTATGATTTTAGGGGGATAAATCAGGATTTTTTCAGAAATAACACCTTTAAATTTTTTTTACAAAAATAGCACCCATTCCGTGGAAATTACAAAAATAGCACCCTTTTTTAAAAACCGCACCCTCTGGTGCGTTTTGTCATTAAACCGCACCTTGGGGGGTGCGTTTTAGCTTTCTAGGCCAAAACCGCATCTTGGCCATGCGGTTTGCGGTCTGACCTAACCAAATCGCATGGCCCAGATGCGGTCTAGGCTTGACCTAGCAAAACCGCACTTTGGGGATGCGGTTTTGCTTCTCCAAAACAAACCGCACCCTCAAAGTGCGGTTTTGGCAACACAAACCGCATCCCCCAATGCGGTTTGTGTGTCAATTATTTTCCGACACCAGACATGCAGCCATGTAGATTGACAGACGTGGGGCTGCATTGCAGATGAAAACCGCACCTCTAAGGTGCAGTTTTCATTGATGATTTTGCCTATAAAAGGCAGTCCGGGAAATCTTCTTCTCTTCACACCTCTCCTTCTCCCTTTTCAATTTTCTATTGTAGCTCCCTATTTCTCTAGTGTTTTTGGGGTTAACGTTAATTCGTAAGTTTATTTTGTATTACTTTTTATTGTGATTTGTGATTTTTATTAGGGCTGGCTATATGGTCCGGTCTGATTAAATTGGACCAAATTGATCCGGTGCCGGTCCGGTCTTTTCAGGAATATAAGGACCAAAGATTGGATTGGATACAGTCCGGTTTTGATCCGATCTGATCTTGACCCGGTTTGGTCCCAATTTGATCTTGATTTTAGATTGAGCTTGTGGGGATTTGAGTGTTAGGGTATCTTATACGGTCTTTATCCGGATTTTTTTTTATCTCAAATCTAAGCCCGAATATGAGATTGGATTGTTTGCTATCCAGTCCCAGTCCGGGTTATACGGTCCGGTTTCGGGTAAAACCAAACAGTCCGGACCAAATAGCCAGCCTAATTTTTATGATATTAGTTGAACTACTGTCTTTTTGCAGATGGCATTCCAAAAGTTCACGTTTGGGTTACGGTGGAATGGTTACACGGAAGAGAGCGGAAAGGTGGTCACCTACGTCGGTGGCAATTTTCAGAAAAGAAAAGTCGCTACCAGACCGATGCTTGAAGACCTCTATCAAATGTGTACTATACTTGCATGGATGGCACGAGAAGAATTGATCGTATGGTGTACCGATATCCAAACAGAGAAGGCGGGTCGTTGTGGCACGAGGAAGATCTCATAACCACTCAGGATGAGGTAGATGCCATGCTCGAATTCTTGAGGTCCAACAATCTTTCCAGAGCCAAGATGTTCGTTTACACCGAGCCGGTCGTAGGCGTTGGAGGTCATTGTTGAGACGCTCAAACATCTAGTATCCATGGTGGAGGTGAATTATATGGAGATCATCCCTACCAAAGTTACCATGATCCTCATTCCTATTTTCAGTACCAAGAGCAAGGTGAAGGTCATCATCAATCTTACCCGTCATATGAAGAAGAAGTTCAACCAGACCATGCCAACCAACCCCAGTACAACTTCCAATCAGGCAGTGGCAGTTTTCACAACTACCATTATGGAGCTGATGAAGGTGCCTTTCATGAGCTGGATCGGATGGAAGATGCCCTGCCAGCACCAGTCAGTGACCCCTCCGATGAAGAAGGAGAGAACAACGTCAGTGTAGACAGCTCCGACCCTCTTGAAGGTGCTGATGATTCAGGACCAGAGTCAGACTCAGATGATGATGATGAGGTGGCTCATGACCGTGTACCAGTCCGCTACTATAATCACATTCCATACGACAATTGGATGGTCGACAGCGACATGGAACCCCCAGAGGTTCCAATATGGGGTCCACTCACTGGGTTTATGAAGGGCCAACAATTTGGCTCGAAGAAGGAGGTGCGGCACGCCATTGATACTGAAGCAATGACTCGACATTTTGAATGACACACAACTCATTCCAACACGAAAAGGCTCATAGTCAGATGCCGTAACCATAACGAGGGATGCAATGTTAGGATTCGGGCCATCAACAGCAAGAGACACGGTCATTGGGTCATATCCTGTGTGGTGAACACACACACATGTGTGTCATCCATAAAATCCCAAGGCCATCGACAGTTGAAATCCAGGGTGGTTGCTGCGGCTATCAAGCATCTAATTGAGCAAGATCCTGACCTAAAGGTGAAAGTCATAATCGCTGACATTGCAAGTCGTTATGGTTATATGATTAACTATAAGAAGGCGTGGCATGGAAAGTAGAAAGCTCTGGCCGTCGTATTTGGTGATTGGGAAGAATCATATGCATTCCTTTCCAGGTTGATTTTGGCACTGGAGGCGTCTAATTTAATGCTTTCTTTGGCTTAAAGTTTAATTGTAGATTTAATATAGTGACAATTTTAATAGAATAACATATTATGGATGCATTCGTTTATAATCTCTTTAGTCTATTTTGATCAATGTCGTGAAAAATACTAGACATATTTTGAAGTAATTCACATTTTATTAAAATTCAAACACCATTTGTACATTTTGATACCTTTCACCTCGGATTATTTGTTTGAAATTTTAATTAGTTATATAATATTTGTATGGTGTAGAATAATTACATTTTTTTCACACAGGCTACATGCGGCATCGAAGTCGTCTTTTGGAGCACCAGTGTTGTTCCAAAAGAAGAAGGAAGGGTCGTTGCGCATGTGCAGTGGTTACTACTGTTGTTTATGATTATGGTTGATGGTATCTGCTTTATTTGAGCCATGATTGAAGTAAATGTTTATGAGTTTATTATTTACTTTGAAGCTTTACGTTATGAGTTATTATTGAAGTTTAAGAAACAAGTTTGTTTTTAAGAAGTACTTCACCTTCACCTTCAAAGAAGGTGGAATCATTTTAAGATTTTTTAGTCAATAGCGCCACTCTATTGCCGTTTGAGATTTTGAGATAGAGCATCAATTATACTCTTGAGGCTTTTAAAATGTGCAACATTTATGCTCTTGAGAATCATGGGGATGAATCGTTACGACTTCCACGATAAGTTTATGAGTTAGGGGGATATATCATTACGACTCCCCTAACTAAGTTTAAGTTTAAGGAAAATCTGTGCGGGCTCTCATATGTATGAGTTGGACAACCGAACTAGCTAGTGAGTGATCCCCATTTCAATCAAGTATTTAAGTAAAGATTTGCTAGAGGAAATGAACCAGATCAAAGCAAACATGAGATGAATTCAACAAAAAATCCAAATGATTGATGTGAGAACCAACATAACTGCATTTGACGTTCAAAACCTCATTATGTTTTTGGAGAAATCAACCAACAAAGAATAGGAGCTGAGAACAACCTCAACAAGAACACTACACTTTACAATGCAATCCTAGAACGGCTGCTGGAAGGAATGCATGTTAAGAAGGACATCCAAAAGCATCAAAGATACACTACAAGAGATAAATTACTTCCAAGTAGCCTATGATGATATACTATTCTATATGAAGGAGAAACTCAACAAGACCATAGAGAATACCGAATGTAGTCAAGTAAAGGCATTAACAAGAAGGGGAAAAGAGATAGAACTGCCTCCATACCCTGATGATACCATGAGAAGACTTTAGGAAAATATAAAGAAATCATCACCTCCACCTGTGCATGAGGAATTCATCATTAAAGAAGCATCAAGACCAGAAGTTGAGCAACCAACTCAGCCATTATACCAAGAAGAAGAGCCAAGACCTTCCAAACAGGCCACTTCAAAAGAATTAGACAACTTAAAGATGATAGAAGCACCACATCCGAAGAGAATCTGCGTCCGAACAATGCTAAAAGCATCATCTAGACCCATTAAAAAATCAAACAAGAGCTCACATTCTTTACCTTCTCGCTGGAGGCGCTTAACATCACATGTGCACCCACCGCAGGTGCACTCAAGAGAAGGAGCCAACAAACTGATTTCATCCTAATGCCCCCGTAATTTGGTGTAGAAAGTGGCGATTGAAGTCTTCTCGTGTTGAAGAAGATTAATGGTGCGCTTCAACTCGTAGATACGAGGCGCACAACCATGACCAAATCAGGCTTGGAGGTCGACCCATATATCTCTAGATGTTTTCGCAAAACGAATGCTACTGAGAATATTCTTGGTCATGGCGGTCTTGAGCCAGCCCTTTACCATAGGATTTGTCTGCTTCCAAGCAACATAATCTTCACCCCGGCCTCTTCCGGTACCGAAATTGAACTATCAACGAAGCCAAGTTTATTCTTGGCAACAAAGGAATCCGTGATATCCCCGACCCACTCTCCGTAGTTGGTTTCGGTGAGCAACTCACCAACAAACAGCTAGCTAGGGTTGTCGGAGTCGTGAATGACAAAAGGGGAAGGCCGCGATGTTAATAGGGTCGTGTCGCTGCCACTGCTCTTGGTTGAGCTATGCATCTCGTCAACTTCTTTATCACTCACAGTAAATATTGGCCGTGAATCCATTCACAACTTTGATACCATGTAGAAATCGATAGTGCGGAAACGAAAACAAGAAACAAGATTGACGTGGTTTCCCCGTTCGGTGAGAACGAGACTAGTCCACGGAGAACGTGAGTTCTCGGTTGTTCTGTTGTTGATCTCTTTTCTTAATTAGGGATTATCTAAAAATCTCTTCCCCTTAAGTACACGGCTGAACCAACCCTAACAACAATAAATACGGGCTGGTTAATTACAATGTGATCCCTAAACTTGATAATACGTCTAGAAATCACAACAAGTTTTATCAATGTCAAGGGAATGCGCGAGTATGGTAACGTATAAGTACCTACGTAGGTATTTAATAATGAGTGGGAATCTGCATTATATCGAAGTGCCCTAGCTAGCTAGTGTCCTTGTCAAACTCAACGACAAAAAAGGAAAAGGAATGAAGAAGATAGCTAGCTAGCTTGTTTGTCTTGCACGCCAAGTATGTTACGTGTTGGAGCATATATATATACATACACTATATATGTATGCCCTAATTAAGCTATTCGTTGGTTCCAAACTAGTCTCTTTTATTATTTCTGGGGTTTGGACGTTTTGTCTCTCTTAGCTAGGAAAAGAAGAATCATCGTGATGTCGAGCAGGTTCGTATTGGCCGTCGGTTGCTTCCTGGGTGCAGCCGGCCTCACCCTCCTTCACCATTCCAAACGCGCCAAGAAGGAAGTCGAGTTTCTTACTTCCGCCACAAGGCTCACCCTCAAAGAACTAGGTACGTGTACCCTGACGCGAAAACCCTAACCCTAGATCAGTAATATAATATATACTTGATCGATGAATTCGACGTTGCATGCATGATGCCAGGGAAACTTTTCGACGACGACAATCGAGAGAGAGACCCGCCTGCTCTTGTTGCTGTCTCGGGAAGAGTTGGGTCATCGGAGCCGATCGCTTGCAAGATCAGCGGCCTCAAAGGTGTTTTGGTGGAAGAGAAGGTACGTACGTCGAAAACTCTCTTCCCGATCTCTTGTTTTCTACGTAAACATAACCACTGATTTTGCATGCATGTGTTTCTGTTTGTCTTTAGGAGGAGCTAGAGTTCGAAAGGAAGCATCCTGTTTATGGGTATTGGAGTCGGGACTCAGCCCTAACGAACTTGAAGACCAAAGAGGTTCCCTGGTATCTGGTGAGTTGGCTCTCTAGACGCAGACTTTTGGTGCTCTAGTTTTTGTCAAATCTATTTATTCAATGTCAGAAAATCAGTTGAATTCAATAACTTCGGATTTTGCGGGGTTCGATAAGTGAATCAGTTGATTTTTTCCCCCACATGCAGGATGATGGAACCGGTCAGCTTGTGTATGTTCGGGGAGCCCGTGAAGCATGTCGTTTCAGCTTTGCTGTGAAAAGGGAAGTTTTTGAGGAGTGCCCCAAAACACCAACTGAACATAAATTCCTCAAGGTTTGTACTGCGCAGTTTTTTTGTTTTTTGGGTATGTTCTTAGGCGAGCTTGTAACTAAATAGGAGTCTGACTCATGAATACATGATGAATTATTGTAGCTTTTCGGAGTGAAGCGAACTGAGAGCCTGATCCCAACTGGCACCTCCTTGACTGTCGTTGGCGAGGTTCGTATTCTCTCTCGCGACTTCCTTTTGTTGTCGAGTGAGGTTTATCGTGTTTAAGCGAATCATCAATTTTCCGACATGCGCAATTCCATCGAACTGTTAATAATAATAGCGTGTGTCATGTTTTGTTTTTGTCGACCAAACAACTTTTTTCATAACTTGTATCGTGCATGTGTCCTTCATAAAGGATTAATTGATCTCCATTATATTTGTGGGGGGTTTTTATGCGTGTGATTGAAGGCTGTAAGAGATGAGAGTGGGAGAGTTTGGGTTCAGCCACCACCAGAGGAGGAAGCGCCATTTTATGTCTTTCAAATGACCATGGATGAACTTGTTGCCTATCTGAAACAGAATGGAAGGTACGTACGAGTCGCGGTTTGCTTTTCGATCATAAGCTCTAGTGAGATGAACCCTACAAAACGTATTCGTTATCCACCAAAAAAGAAGAGGGAATAATGCTCTGATCTATAATGCATTGTGAAACCTTTTTTTTTTTCTTTTTGGCAGCCTCTTCAAGGATTTCTCTGAGTTTTTGATGATATCTGTGGGTTTTGTGGTTGTGTTCGGGTGGATGTGCGGAGGGAGGAAAACTTCCCAGAGGAAAAATTTGCAGCAATTTTTGAGGACCGTATTGAACTCTTAATTATTTCTTTTATGTGTATTTACGAACATACTAGTTATGGATTTGGTCCATTTTGTCGGATAAATTTTGTTTTATATACTAGTTATGTGGGTTAGGAATTTGGACCATTTATCGGATGAATATTGTTTGTTTCATAATTTTACATCAGTCGAATTCACGAATCTAATCGCCCACGAGAATTTTTCTACCATTTCAAGTGTTACTTTCATCGTTTTTCCGATGTGTGGTATAAAGATGAGTAAGGCAATCGGTAAAAGTCGTCGAAGCTTAGTTTATGATGTTTTGTAAGAATAGAGCTGAGACGCCATTGTCGACTACGCACGAGGAAAAGGCTATCTCTAACTCTAACAGCGAGTAGATTGGCAGATAAGAATATGAGATTCCCGGGTGCTGGAAAGTTGAAACCAACGAAGAGAAGAACTGTATCATTTGCTGCCATAATTAAGCACGACACTAGAAGTGCAGCCAATGGAATGACGAAAAGACAACATCAAGGTTCAGCTTGAGACGACCACTGAGGATTGGCAGGGGAAAAGTGCGACGAAGGTTGAGTATCTTTTTAAGACTACTGAACTATTCGATTTTCCAATTCTCTAAAGAGGAAACAAACTGTTGAGACAAGATATTTCATTGGTACGAAATTGTATGCTCTAGTTCAAGTCGCACGTATTTATTTTTGGGCTAGGTGGACACTTAAATGCAAAAGTTCTAATTTTTATGTTTTTAATGTAGTACTTGGATTGCACCGTAACAATTTTTTTTTTTTTATCAAGACAAATACTAAAAACTTAGTGTCCTCCACTCAACGATTATCTTGATCCGCTACATCTTGGTTCGATAGGCAATTGGACACAAGGATTTACCGTATGCAAATCACTTTTTGATCAGCAAGACAGATGTGAATCTCTCTTGACCTGCCAGACAGATTACCAGGCACATATCTCTTTTGATCTGCCAGAGAAACGCATATCTCAAAATGTCAAGGTCACAAAATGAGGTTCACTAAACTAACGTTTATATATCGTCATATCCAAACTCTGATACAACTTATTAAGACCGGATATTTTTCATTAGTACTATATTATTTGCTTTGAACGAAACTCGCACGGATTTACTATTGCATTCCTTCTCAAATAGTTCGCGCGAATGGAATTTTGCGAACACTTATGTATAAGGGTTGTGTACTATAACCCAAAAGATATTGAGAATGAGGTCTGGGTTATTCATAGAGTAAAAAAAAAAAAGCGATGCCACCAAATATGAAAATATTCTCTTAGTTATTTGAAATGATCCTTATACATAAACGTTATTAGTTTTGAATTAATTATTGCAAATTGTAACGAGACAACACCTAATATGGATGGGGTACGGTCACAATCTCCTTAGCCCTTAGGAGTTGTGAGATTAACAACCCACTTTGTAACCATATGATTCATTCTCTCTCTTGTCTTTTTTTTTTTTAAACTGATGGTTAAGATTAAACGAATAGTATTTTTAGAAGTGAAAAAACTTACCACGCTCAACCATTTTTCATTCCATATAAATAAATAAAAACCCCTAACTCCTCTCTCTCGAACCCTCCTCCCTCTCCCTTGCGAACGCCACCTCCCTCTGTCACCTGTCCGCGCCCTTTACTGTCGGCGCCGCAACCATCCCACGGCCCAACGCCTCCCTCTACCCCTGTCACGCGCCTCCACAGCCGCCGCATCCGCTACCGTTTCGTGACCTTCCTCCGCCTCCCTCCACCCCTGTCGTTGTCAGCTCTCTCCCACTGCCCTCCTCTGTCGTAGCCCTCATCCACTGACACCGTCGTCGCCTTCTCTTCTTGCCTCTTCTGGTGTGTCCCTCTGCCACTACTCTTCCTCTCCTTCCCTTCGTTTTCCAGATCTATGATTTCTGGATTTTCATATATGATTTTTTTCCCCTAGTGGTAGTGATTTTCATATGGTAGATGATAGTGGTACCTTGTACTGGTAGCGTATCACTCGAAAAAAATCACTACTACTAACCTAAAGGACTAGTACATTTTTAACGCATTGGTACATTTTTGCAGGTTACCGGAGGGAGTTTGCCGGAAAGATTTTGTCGGAGAAAAAATATGTCGGTCAGAGCGAAGTGGCTGCTAATTGCTAAAAAAGGAAGAAAGAGATATAAATGTATTTTAAAAAACATGTATTTAATATGGGTTCAATGTGTAATTAATATAAAATAATTAATTAATATTTTTTTGTCATACCCAAAATGCCCTTGGTTGTGAATCTCACAGCCCCTGGAGGAAGTGAGAAGGGGCTGGGGGAAGTGAGAGTATCCGCCCACACCTAATGGCTTATGCAGCGAGAGAAGATATTTTTGTACATTAATAAAGCTGATAATCATTAAGATGGAGATTTGTTTGTGTGGCACGATTAAGAAGGAGAATAGTGATTGCAAACGGGAGGCGGGCACCTCAATATCTATATCCGTCTTGTATTAAGCGTTGGTCAAGTTGGCAATATCTGTGGGGTACAGGGCAGGATGGGACAACCAATTCTTATATGTTATTTGAAAAATCAACGTTGATGTATAACTCTTTTACAAGAAGATACAGAGAACACTTCGTAAAATGAATGAGATATAGTAGAAGGAATAATTGAGTCTAAATAATTGACTGATATAGTCTTAAAATTTCTTTAGGATGAGAATATAATTTTAAAAAAATACATGTAAATATTGATGCAAATCATTATAGAACGAGTCATGAAACGAAGCGGATCATGTCAGAAGCAATACCCACATCATGTCCGATACTGCTACATAATACTCATCCCAAATAAGTGAAGACAAATTGGGTAAGCATGAATCAAGTTAAAAATTGTCACTACCAAATACCAATAGAGAATCCAATCTAAAGTTTTGAGAACAACTTTCCTCCGCTAGACGCTAGCCCCCAACTTGATCTGGGCCTTTTGGTGATCCAATCAATAGTATACCCTTGGGCCCGGATCCAATCACTTTCCTCATTAAGCCTTGGACCCACCAAATTTGTTAGCTAGCGAGCTATCTACCTATCCAATCCAACACGGAACTTTGGATAAGAACCCAATTTCATGAATCATCATTTGTGCCTTTCACTTAAATCCAGGGAGGGTGGTAATTTCCCCCAAAATGAAGTAAAACCCATTAATTATGATAGAGTATGGTGAAGGGGGGTTTGAGATTTTATAGATGAGTTTGGGTAGAATATGGGCATTGCTTTCATATTTTAAATGTGTATTGGTTGGTTAGGGATGTCCATTTATTTTAGGTTGGTTTAACTACACAAAAAAATGGACATATTTGTAAAACTTAAAATTCTAGGTATTAAAATGTAAACCACACAATTTTTAAGTACTCGAATGTAATTTTTCATCGATATTTCGACAACCCGTATGAAAAAATATTAAATTTAGGTACGAAATCTTAATTTCTTCTAATTTTAAGTACCAAATTATAATTTGCATATGTGTACGCGTACAAATTCAAATTCTTGGACAAAAAATCCAACTCAACCCAACTAAATGAATCTGAATATAAACTCATCAAACTCTATTTATATATCTTGTATTTGGTTTTCATATCCAACTCAATTTTGTGGTCATTCTCCGCTCGAAGATCAGGCTAGTAATGGACGTCGGTTCCAGCCTCTTAAATAACCTTTTCCGGTTGAGTCGACAAAATTGCTTACACCAATCACGGCATAATTTAACGGTAAAAAATAAGACTTCAATAGAAAACTAATTTCGCCATAACAATGTCATCGACTGTTAGTAATGGAATCGTCAAATCGTTTCTTGAAGAAGCGCCATGCATATGGGTGAATTATTAGTGGACCATAAATCCATAATAATGCATGCATACTTCATGCTTCCTTATCTACAAATGGGCCATCAACTTTTGTTGGCTATCGTTCCATAATAAGTTTTTTTTTTTCTTCTCTATATATATTACAAATGAGCCATCAAAGTCCATTCTATTTTTTTTTAACGTATCAAAAATTTATTTTCTTTAAAAAGTCATTATTATAATTTATACATGTAATCGACTCTTCTTAGAGATAGCTGGTTTAATTCCTAGCCGTTGGGTGTTGAATATGTATAGTGCTGCCGAGTTAGCCGATTAAGCGGGAGAACAGCTTGCCAGTTTGCGACTGATATTTCGGGTCGGTCCCTCCCCCCGCCACCCGATAGCCCAACTTGGCCGGCTGGGCCCAATTCAATATCTTAATTGGTACTTTTACTTTTAAGCGGGTCGTCAACATTCATTACTTTAGGGCCCAGCAATGAAGCACTCGGCCCTATTTGTTTCCCTATCTGTGATTGGCCATTCCAACTAATCCTGCATGCAGATATTTGTTAAGCAAAAGGAAAATTGTGAGATATTTGTGTTGTGAGTTGTGACTCATCAGCTAGCTATTCATTCAAACAGATAAGGTCAATATATTTAGGGCTGATAATTTGGTCCAGGACTGTTTGGTTTTACTAGAAACTGGACCGTATAACTCGGACCGGGACCGGACTGAGACCGGATAGCAAACAATCCAATCTCATATTGGGGCTTAGATTTGAGGTAAAACAACCCGGATAAAGACCGGATAAGAGACCCCAACACTCAAATCCCCACAAGCTCAATCTAAAATCAAAATCAAATTGGGACCGGACCGGATCAAGACCAGAGTGTATCCAATCCAATCTTTGGTCCTTATATTCCCGAACCGGATCAATTTGATCTAATTTAACCGGACTTGGACCGTATAGCCACCCCTAAATAAATTTGGTGCGTTATAAATTATAATAATCCTTTTCCTATAAATTGGGAGCTTTCGTTACCCCTTATCCCTCATCATCACTACAACCCAAATCCACCACATATCTCCCCACAAAAGCCCAACAACAAAGCCCAGCCCAATCCAATGGCAGCCTCCTCATCCGCCGCTTTCCTCGCCGCCGCAGTAGCAGTCATCTCACTGCTGCTCGCCTCCACGTCATCCGCCTCCAGCAGATCCTTCTCCGCCGCCGCCGCCGACGGCGCAGCCACCAACACGGAGTTCATCCGCACGTCCTGCAGCGCCACCGCGTACCCTCAGCTCTGCTACAACTCCCTCGCCGTCCACGCCACCAAAATCCAGACCAGCGCCAAGCTCCTCGCCTCCGCCGCCCTCGACGTCAGCCTGGCGTCGGCGAGGTCCACCTCCGCCGCCATGGCCAGGCTCCAGCAGTCCCACGGCCTCAGCCCCAGGGAGACGGCGGCGATGCGCGACTGCGTGGAGGAGCTGGGGGACTCCGTCGACCTGATCCGCCAGTCCATCGACGAGATGGCGGCGAACAAAGGCGGCGCCGCCGGTTTCGGGATGATGATCAGCGACGTGCAGACGTGGGTCAGCGCGGCGTTGACGGACGAGAGCACGTGCACCGATGGGTTCGCCGGGAAGGCCATGGCCGCCGGGGAGATGAAGACGGTGGTGGGAGGGAAGATTGAGACGATTGCTCACCTCACCAGCAACGCCTTGGCGCTCATCAACGCCTATGCTACTCTCCACCATTAGAATATATTGGGTTGTGCTTTATTATTGATAAGTCGTTTGCGTTAGTTATTTGTTGTTGTGAGATAGATGTTGATTAGTAATTAAGTGAAGAAATTTATGGTGTTATTCTAATAGTTCTAGTTTTATTATGTGAAAGGTGATTTTTTTTCAGCCTAGAGATCCCAAATTTGAATACTAGAAAGACTACCGTTGTTTCCCTTTTTCACCTATCCTTAGGAAGTACTTAGAAACTCACTTTTTAAAGGTTCCATTTCCACATTTTTTTTTTATACAAAGAACTTAGCTCGTGTTTATGAACACTTTTTACACAGTTTGTGCAAATATATAGAACAAAACATAATAATATGCAAGCATTGGCGGAGCTAGAAGTAGAAATTAGGTATGTCCTTTTCATAATATAAATAATTGGGATTGGGATTTAACTTACAGGGTACTAAGCTAAATTATGCCAATCGAATCAAATGACAATAAGTGAGTTTTAGTATAGTGGCAGAATATATTTATATTACCTTAAATAGGCGAGTTCAATAATTTTCATATGCATATATAAGGAATTATAATCGTGTCATGTGATAGAGTCAAACTCCTCTAGCTACGTCACGGTTCAATCGTATCTAGAGGTGGCAAATGGATTGGATCCATAAAGTCTTGGATCAATATGTATTTTTTTTTTGCAAAGTTTAGGTACTAAAATGTCATAATAAAAAAATTTAGGTACTAAAATGTAATTTACCAATGAAATATTTTGTATAAAAAATAAAATTTAGGTACCAAAAGTGGAAAATATAACATACATAGGTACTTAACCATAATTTTCTATTTGTATCCATGGATCAATCCATGAATCTACCAATCCAATTGGATTTGGATCACATAGATTGAATTTTATTGAATTGAATTAGTTGGATATTTAATTGCATATGAATTGAATTAAATTGTGGATTGAATTATAAATTGTCATTTCTGATTGTAACAAAAAAATGTCCACTTACAAATACACCACAACCATTATAATGATTGCATGATCTTATGAGACGAGAACTTAATTATACAGTGAGAGAAAGAATGTTTAAGCTTATGACAAATGGAGATATTGTTTTTGTGGCATGATTAAGATGAAGAATTCAATCTAATTAAACGTGAAGCTCAAGAACAATCAAATATTGATTAGTAGTACCTCTAGATGTGGTAATTAATATCCAAATTCATGAATTCAATCCAATCCATTCATCAAAATATCCAGGTAATCGAATCCATTTGATCCAAATTCAATTGGATTCGTGGATTCATGGATTGATTCAAATGAAAAATTATAGTTTAGTACGTACACTTTTATAGTTTACATTTTGGCACCAAAAATTTCATTATGAAACTTTAGCAACAAAAATTGTCAAAATTTACATAATGGTCAAAGTCTTGGATGTGATTTGGATTCATCATCAATCCACAAATTTATTTTATTCAATCCACAAATCTACCAATCTATTTGACCCACCAATTTTGTTCAGTTTCCAAGTAATTTCCGATATTTGTTAGCTAGTGATATAGAGCATCGAATAATCATGACTCACTTGTGTCTGTCTGTCATCCTATCCAGCGGTACACTTGGTTAGAATATGCAACCCTCACGTACGGTACGTACGATATACTCAGTTAATTAAGTTGTATGAATGCATCCTAATGTTGGTTATAATTTTGATTTACACACTTACACGTTTAGTTAGAGTCCTCAGTCGTCACAACAACATTTCTCAATACTTTTTTATATTGACTCTTCTGTTATCCACACTTGATTCCTATGTTTGATCATCATCAATTATATTAAACTCCATCATGTAATTTAAAATTTTTCCTCCTAAACTTTCCCCCGCGAATCAAATCGTCGTTTCCTAAGTTTGTTCCTTAGCCATATCTCGACTTTTGTAGTTTTAGTACCTACGCCACATTGATCTACCCGTAACTACAATTATGGCTGATAATGATGCACATTAGGGTTAGTTTTTTCTGATTTAGGTTTTCGTGTATCCATCCCTCCCCCGTCCGCTACCCGAACTTGGCCGGCTTCCAAGATCATGTATGTAATTAAGTAACTTGATTAGTACTCCTCAGGGTCATTAAGGCCTCGTCGACATCATTTAGGACCCAGCGAGCTGAACAACCACCTCCTAGCTATTTGTTTCCAACTTCAGATGAAGAAGATATCTATGACTGCTCTTTCCAACTAATAATACATGCAGATATTTATTCTGCAAAAGGGGAATTTCAAGATATTTTGTGCATCGCGAGCGAGCTAGCTATCCAATCAAACTACACATTTCACACTGCTTTATAAGTGCATGGAGATATATATACTTCTAGTCCGGCAGGACCTACAATTACAACCCTCTCCTTTTTGATTTATTGTTATACTTATCGTCGTAACCAAATAGCTCTATTAGTTCGATATTATCCGCTTTGAACAAAGTCCGAATTCACTTTTGGTATCATTCTAACTATCCCTCTGCCTCCCAAATTATTATGCGCTAATAATTTACCCCAAAATCATCCAATACCAAATCCACCACACCTCTCTCAAAAGCCCATAAACAAAGCCCAACCCAATGGTAGCTTCAGCGCGGACTTCGAGATGATGATAAGCGACGTGCAGACGTGGGTCAGCGCCGCGCTGACGGAGGAGAGCACGCGCAACGACGGGTTCGCCGGTAAGGCCATGGCCGCCGGTGAGATGAAGACGGTGGTGAGAGGGGAGATTGAGACGATTGCTCAACTCACCAGCAACGCCTTGGGTCTCATCAACGCCTATGCTACTCTCCATCACTAGAATGGATTATAATTACACTTTATGATAATTAAGTAGTTTTTGGTTTCGTTAGAATGTTGTTGTAGCCGTTAATTAGTAAGTGAAGCGTGTGAGCTTTTCACTTTTTTGTATTCAAAGTTACGGTAATACTGTAATATATGAAAGGGTAATGTCTATTTTTTAGCCAAATTTTTTTCAAATTTTTTTATATTATCTAAACCTATTAAAATGTTATTAATTAGTCAAATCTTTCGTAATGCATCAAAATATAAGCTATTTTTACATTATCGTTAATAATTTTGTAACTTTTTTCTTAGTTAAAATACTAAAATTTTGCAATGTTGACCTTCATGTGTCTCTTCCAAGTCAGTATCATGTTGGCAAGTCAATATTACTAACAAATGTGTCTCTTCCAAGTCAGTATCATGTTGGCACGTCAATATTTCTAACACAATTGCTAACAGAAAGTTAACATTTGGTTAATTCTTAGTATTTCGATAGGTTTGGATAATATAAAACAATCTGGAAAAGATTTGATAAAAAATAAACATTACCCTATATGAAATTATGAATTACAAAAACATCGCAAGTCCTATATAAGAAACTCATTTATGTAGCTAGATTGTCAAGATATTAAAATTGTAGGGACTACTTATTGAAATTGTAGAATCAAATTAAAATGAATATCCGAAATCGATAAAATTAGAAAATAAACCATTAAGTTTATGATTTTCCTTAAATACTTTGTAATTATCCTCTTTGTGAAAGTGTAATTCATCTTTACTAGGAGAACAAGAATCCTTATATTTATGCACTGCAAAAAAAAATTTTGCAGATCATCTCCAGCTTAATGGTTTTACTAATTACCTCATCAAGTCATTAGGAAACGTGCTAATTTTGTTCTATTTACATTGTATGAGACCGGACAAATACATTTGAGGAAGATATTTTAATGGCTTGGGACACAAGGTAAAAGAAAGTCAAACTTCAACTTGATTCAACAAACGGCCATTCATCTTCTTGTTACCACTGCTCAGATTGATCACCAACCTTCAGAGCTCATAACTCTCATTTCTAGAGCTTTGAAATCGAGATTGGAAGACGAGATCGGTACACATCTACCATACACGACTTACGATTTACAATTTTACAAATACACTACAAGTACTATTTTTAAGTTTAATTATACGGATTGCATGATCTTACGAGACAAGAAATTATACAGCGAAAGAAAGATATTTTAGTCGGCATCACACTGAAAATAACCGGCTCAAGTTGATGATTAATTAATAAACTGATGATTAAGATGGAGATATTGTTTTTTTGTGGCATGATTAAGATGCAGAATTCAATCTAACACATGAAGCTCAAGAACAACATGCCCACAACCTCCATAGCCAGGTCCTGATCCAATCCAATAGTAGCTTTGGGCCCGGATCCAATCACTTTCCCCATTAAGCCCTGAACCCACCAATTTTGTTTCGTCTTACCAACTTAGCTCCCGATATTTGTTAGCTTAAGCCAAGCCAAGTCATCTTATCATACCAATTCCCCCTAACCGATCCAAGATCAGGTGAGGGACACGCCTCTTAGGGGTCGTTTGAAAGTTGCAATTGTTTTGTTGAGATTGTCATTGTGCATGTATTGTTTACAATGTATTGTTTTTTTTTTGTTTTTTAGCAGAAACAATACATGGATTGTTTCTGTGATGTGACAGAAACTATCACTCATTTTGAGTGATTGTTATATCTCAACTTTTAGTTGTGATTGTTGAGATAGTTGAGTTGAGATTGTTTTGTCTCAGCTTTTAGCTGATGCAACATACACAATCACACATACCAAACGTTGTATTCTACAATGCATCAAATTCGACAATACATGTATAATATTATACATGCATTCTCAACAATACATCTATTTAAAAATCGCAACTTCCAAACGACCCCTTAGTTTTGAGTGGGTTTTGAGTGCGTTCAGAAAATCTTGATTAAAGGGTTGGAAATTAAAGTCATTTTATTTTTTTCTATTTTTCTTAATCGATTCTTATTTTTTTCGTTATAAAATTTGGATTTTAATTTTTTGCACAGATGGGACAAGTTCGCTGCGCTCTATAAAGTGAGATTCAATTTCAATACCAATCAATACCACCATGATATAAACAGTAGACTGATAAAAAACGCCTGAATTTTTTTGTTTAAAAAATATATCAAAGTTGATATCATTTTGAAGAGCACAATTAATATGATTTATCTGTGCAAAAAAATAAAATAAATCTGACTTAAAATGAGAGTGAAATCGTTCGTTGAAAATTAAAAGGACAAAAAATTAAAGGTTTTTTTCATGTGAGAGTGTGGTGCGGATGTGACGTATTCTAGTTGGATTACTAATTGTTACTCACCACATATGACGTATTCTATAAGGCATTATATAATGTTTCAACCTGTTCAAAGTTCAAACCAAAAAACTCACAAATAGTATTTCGTTTGAAGAGGAGTCATAAATAAAGAATTACATCTAACTTATAACCAAACCTTAATTATTTGACACTAAATTGGCGGTTGGTTAACACATCCATTACACCTAGCTCATCCCACGTAATAGAACTAGACATCTATATCAACGGTAAGGACTTCAATGAAACACAAGCTTCTTTCTTAACAGAGCATCGACTGATTTAGTCTGTAGAGATGACGGCGAGTGAAGGAACATGCATGCATGGGTGAATTGTATAATAATGCATATATAATATATATGCTTCCTTATCTACATGATATGGGCCACCAACTTCTGTTTGCCATCGTTACATAACTATTATTTATTTATTTTTATTGGAAATACCTCGCGCACTCCAATTATTGGGGTGAATTGCAAGTTTGGTAATCCATATTACCATTTTGTAGCACGTTAGCCACCCGAATCAATTTCGCTAAAATTCAGCCACAGATAATACACCTTTATGTCATCCTTAATCACTCGTCGTTACACTCCGTCAACGTCGTTATACTTATGCTGACGTGACAGACGGGGTGCCAAGCTGGAAGACGAAATGCTGAGTCAGAGGGTTTAACTCCGAACCAACACACACACGACCTGTACACTCTGGAAAAACCCGCCTATTAAACTAAAAACCCGACCTGTTTGCCCAACCCAATTAAGTAACAAAAATTAAAATAGAGTGGATAAGGACAGAAGAAATGAAAGGCCCTCGTCATCTCCCTTTCTTCTTTCTCTTGTTCGAATTTAAAAAGCAAGGGAAGATTGCATGCATCTTCCTCTTTAAATCTTTCTTCCGACATATGTTTCTTCTCTTCTTCTCTTTCGTTCGGTTACCTAGACGTCACAAGTTTGTTGCGATTGCGATTGTGAGATGGATTGCTAAAAGCGAAACCCTAAATCCATCAATTGAAGTTTGCTGCCGATTCAATTTCTTTACTCTTCTTTTTCGGGGGTTGGGGTATAACAAAGGAGCAATTCTGAAGGTACGTATTTTGTTAATGGAGTTTGTTCTGGGTTCTGTGTGGGTTTCTTATAAACAAAACAAAAGGGAAAAGGACAACTTCGGGGTTTTCCAGGTGGATGTTTGATTCTTTAAACTTAAATGCAAGTTGGTGTTGTTTTTTTCAAGTTGTCCGACTCTTCATCGAGAATCATGGTGGGTCATGCCATCTCCGGGAAGAGGAGCACTTCTTTGCTACTAAAATTTGACACCCTCCCTTGCTGCCTATTCTCAGCTCGCGCAGTCGACGATGGGGTTGGAGAACCAAATACTTCACATTCTCATCGAGAGCCAGATCATGCCATCTAAAGTAGTTGCAAGTAGGGCTGCAAACGAGTCGAGTCAAGTTTTTGTTTAGCTTGAACTCGGCTTGTTTATAAACCTTTTAGCTCAAGCTCGACTCGAACTCGAATTTTGATCATCCAGCTCGAGCTCGGCTCGATTAAAAATAGTCCAACTCGAGCTCAGCTTGATAGAGCCCGGTAAATGCTCATTAACACAGCTTGTCAAGCTGAATACAAGCTCGGCTCAAGATGAGCTCGATTTGAAACCATTCTTACTGAAAAATGTGTACAAATAAGAAAATTAGAAACTAAAAATGATAAAAAAAACACTAAAAACTATATAAAAACACCAAACTTCCATACATATCCTTATTAACAAGATAATTTTCATGTTCAGAAGAGTAATTAATCCTTCTACAAGCTCTGAACAAGCCAGTTCACGAACTTAGCTCAACAAGTCACCGAGTCAAGCTAGCTCACGAGCTTATCAAGCTGAGCATGGTCTAGCTCAAGCTTGGCTCGTTTACTAACAAGTCCGTTTGAGAGTCGGCTTGTTAATAACGAGTCGAGTGTCGAACGAGTTTTTTCCTATCTGAACCATGGTAAAGGAAACCGTACCGGACATCATACCGGATTCCTTTCTGGTATGGTATTTGTGGTACGACCGTGGTTCAACCGTTTTGTACCGGTAAATACCGTTTTTCACTATTGATAGAGAAATGAAATGCGATAGTATAAAAAATATAATCCATCAAAAAAAGAACCAAATAGAGCATTATACAACCACGGTGGCCCATTTTCAACATAGAAAAATAGCAAAATAATATTCTTTTTTAATTATTTTCCACATATTGGACGAGAATACGTAGAAATGAAGCTGAATCATAGACAGGAAACCGGATCGTACCGGCCGGTTCAACCGGTCAAACCGAAAAAACCGGCCGGCACGGTAAAATCAGCACAATCAGCCCACCGTACCGCTTTTGGTCCAATTTCCGGTTGAACCGGCCAGTACGATCCGGTTTCCTGGTCTATGATCCGAACGCCACTTTTTACTCGCTAGCGATTTGGCTCATTTGCAGCCCTAGTTGCAAGCTCCCGTTCTCTGTACATATGCAAACAAAAAAAAAAGGAAATAAACCCTAATATAGATGGAAGAATGGGAGGGAAATAAACCCTAATATAGATGGAAGAATGGGAGGGAAACCACTTATTTTTCCCACCCAAGCCATGTCAACTATTTGTTGGACTCAAAAATAGCATTCTGTCTTCCAGCTTGGCACCTTCGTTTGCCACGTCAGTATAAGTAACGGTGAGTGACCAAGGATGATATAAAGGTGTATTATCGGTGGCTGAATTGAAGTAAAATTGATTCGGATGACTAACGTGTTACAAAATGGTAATATGGGTGAACAAACTTGTAAGTCACCCCAATTATTGGTTTCAAGCCCATCATCCTCTTTTCTAACTTATTATATATAATATAAATTTAACTTTAAAAAAATCATGGTTGTACATGCAATTGCAATTGACTCGATTCATGATATGAATATTACTTTTGTACACATCTCCCAGGCGAGCTTTAAAATCGAGATAGGAAGGTAGCCGCGCCGCCAATCCCATGTCAACAGGAAGGTCTCAAATCTCAATTGCAAGTCCAAGTTGGCTAGCCGTCGGCAATGGTCTCATAGAAAGGATTTGTTTATAAACTTAATTGGACTCTACTGGGCAAGCTCCCAACTTGATTGGATATTTTCATCATCCATGTACCAAAGATATTATAATTCATTGCTAAATATCATAATTCATATTTCATAACGCATGATAGTATAGTTGATTTGTAGAACTAACTAAACCATCTCATTCGTAACTTGAAAATATCCATACGGGACTAGCTAGAAAACCAAACAAGAGTAATACCTTACATTAATTATTGTATATTTCATGGATGATTGATCACCGACTTTGTTATATAAACGCGCTACTACGGATCATAAAATCGCCGGAATCGACAAAGCAAGAATACGAAAGCGAGAATCGAAAATACAACACACGATTTACGTGGTTCACTAACACGATGTGTGTAAGCTAGTCCACGGGCGAGAGAGAGTCAGTTTCACTATATCGAGAAGATTACAGATTACAGAAGAGTATGAGAAGTATTTTTAGTACTTCTCCTAGGTCTAACCAGGCCCAGCGAGACCCCGACTACCAATCGTAGCGGCTGATAGTCCGATTCAAGTCATATAAACAAAATTAAATATCTAGCTAGAGACTAGAAATGATGAACTCGCAGAAAACATAACAAGTTCTATGAAAACCCAAATATCTATATTCAGCTGATAATTAAAACACGAGATTAATAAAAAATAGGAAGAGAAACAAAACGAGACAGTACACGATCTATGTAGTTTTCTTTTTTATTATAGACAAGGTTATTTTATAGATGAAAGTCCGGGCGGAGACATACTCGATTGAGGAATCTTACTTAACCAGACTTATATCACAACAAAATACACATATATCGCGATTGTGGCTGCAACCTGTTTACATGCGAATCTTTATGACTGATCAACTCATTATACGAGGAGTTGAAATGATTCAAGTCCAATTCATTGAATTTGTGCTGGTGCACTTAAAAAACAATATCCAGACTCCAGAGCATCGCCATCAATGTTTTTTTTACTAATTAATTAGTAATTACCTAATCAAGTGATTAATAAACGACGTGGCAGCAGATTTTGTACTGATGACATTGTTTGAGGCAAGGACAGATACAGTTGAGGAAATATATTTTAGTGGACAAGACTTGTTAAATACATGTCGACTCCACGTTTGATTAATATGAAAGGATATGGCCATATTGGTGGGTCCAAAACCTCTGTGCAAAGGAGGTATGGTGAATTGGTGATGATGGTACGATGCCTCTTTCTCTGATTTGTCTAATTAACTTGTGGTAGGGCTAATCCGAACGTTACAAGGATTATTAGTAGGTCCAGCCGACATCATTTTCCAATGAACTGCCACATAAACATGCATGCATGGTGAATTCTCGTTAGTACTCTGCTATAATAATCATGTACATATGTGCAAATTGCAATGTACCATGCCTGAAAACATGCATGGTGAATTCTAGTACTGTGCTATAATAATCATGTACATTTGTGCAAATTGCAATGTACCATGCCTGCTACATTCATTTTGTTAGGACCGGAAGTTTGGTACCGGTATTTGGGATATACCGAATTCAGTACCGAATTTGTCTATATTTGGTATTACAGAATACACGTATTATTTCTTGGGATTGGGATTTGGATTGAATATCAATTGTTATTCGGTATTAGGGATTACGGGATTGAGATCGGTATATACCGAAATATAAACTAGTGTGTATTTTATCTTCTTAACTAGACTCTCTCATTCACTACTACACGACCATCAACCACCAAGAGTGTCATTTAATTATACACAGATCATTCCATCACTATTAATAGTCGTCTCTTAACCTCCAATTCGTCAAATTAAAGATTACCAATGACAAGAACTTGAGATGTCTCCCCTCCTCCATTCTCCTTAATAATTCCCTAATTCAAGACTCTTCGCTTAGTCCCTTTCCCCTAAATTAAACAATAAAATCTAATTTATATATTAATTATTAATTGCAAAGGTAATTAATTTTGTATTCGATAATACCGATTGAGATACCAAAATATTTAGAGATTGGGATACCGAAATTATTTAGGGATTGTGATTGAGATTGACTTTAGGGTGTAATTCGGTATTCGGGATTTCGGTATTTGGTATTGGGATACCGATACCGTACCGATTTTCACCCCTACATTTTATACTATGGTATATTTATACCATCATAGTACACTGACATACCACGTGACAAAATCTTATCTTATGTACATACCAAATGGTATCACATGGTGTGGACTAGTAATAAAAATCACAATTTTTTTCTTCCAAAATATATCAAAGTAATTTCGTTTTACAGAGCACCATTAATATGCATTTTCTCTGCAAATGATTTTTAAATTTCAAATTAAAACGAAAAAGATATAGACCGATATATTTATTGAATAAAATTAGTAGTCTTTTATAAATTATAAGTATAGGTTATGCATGATTATACACCTAAGTTATTCGCTGTATCCACTCTCATCTATAAACCAAAAAAAAAAATGATTAATCTATTTGGTCTGAATTTTTTTGAAAGTAACCTTCTTGAGACAATTCTGAATTTCTGATTGTCTGAAAATTCTTTAAAATTATAATTTTATTATTATTTAAGATATTCTACCCAACTACCCAACGCTTTTGGGTCCTGTCCTGTGAGAACTGGAAGCCTCGAGCCCAATCACTATCCCCATTAAACCTAGGTAGACGCAACAGTACTACCCTTTTCCCAATTGGATCCAAGTATATAGTCCTCATTGGTCTTTCTCACTATTTCATCCAAAAAACAGATATTTTGGTATCACCGTTACTGTAACATCCCGAACCTTTTTCCGACTAAGATATTGTCTGCTTTGGGTCTCGACCCTCACGGTTTTTGACTTGAGGTGCAATTCAAGGTGACTTCCCATAAGGTCACACATCCTTGTTGTACTCCAAACTGAACACGTTTAACTTCAGAGTTCTCACAAGAACTTCTCCATTTTACCCCAAAACGCGTCTTGTCAGTTAAGTCCGGTTTCCTACTTATGAACCATGGATCTCTCCCATGCTTTGTTGATGTGAGATTTGCCTAAAGTGTTACAATCACTTTTAGGCTTTGAACGTTTTTTTTTATTATCAAACATGGGTCTTCATTAAATTTAACTTTCACCTAGGTAGCATTTTTAATTATACTATAAAATTATAACTAAACGTGGCCTGAAAAAACAACTCGTCATCTAACTAGCCCTGCACGATGGGCCGATGGCAATTATATCGCGATTCTGAATATCTGATAAGCCTCAAATCCACGAGGCTGAATGTCCAAGCTTGCAAGTCTCCCGTCCTCTCAAGCTTGTTGTTGTTTGCCGTTGAGAAAACCAAACCACTCGAAGAAGAACAGAGGAACAAGGAATTGATGGATTGGATTGTGCAACTTCAACATCAATTAGGGACGAGGCTCGCTCCAAATAGATAGCAACTCGTCCACGATTGACGTGATGAATCAATCGATGTTGAGCTCGCTCGTTGAGGGATTTGAATCCACGCAACAAGGACAATCAAAGAGCATGAAACTCCATGACTAGGGTTCTTTATTAACTTCAAAACTGAAAACTTACAAAGGAATTGTCGAAGATTAAATAGCTAACTAGGTCTACGAACGTCTACTGACCTCCTAATTACAATAGGACTCGAGAACTAAACCTAACCCACAAGGAACACTAATTCGAATCAAACAAGGAAAGTAGGTTGCCTTCAGCACCAAATCTTCGAGTAGCCTTGATACCATCTTTGAGGCTCTCGAACAATGTCTTCCACGCATGCTGCCAATCATCTGATGCCCTTTCTTTGTAGAGTAAAATACATAGTTTCATGTAGCATAAAGTTCCATACTCGACTCATCACTATATGCCTGGAATGAAGCGCCAAAGTCGGTATGCTGAACACCATTTTGTACTTAGACAGATTTGGACAATTTCCCTGCATCGAGACAGCCTTTTGTCGAGCCTGAAAATGAACCTCCCAAGCTTTGTCTTCGAGCTGACAAACACTCAACCTTGAACTTCAAAATAAGCCAACCAACTCGCATTTCCACTAACTCGATCGAAAGGACCAAGTCCCCAAAGTACCCTACCTGAACTCGTCAAAGGACTTAACCAATTATCGTTCAACATTTTTTTTTTTTGTTTCTTTTCATTTTGTGACCTTATTACCCAAAAAAATCTTCTATATATCTTGTACCTATATAGCTTCATTTTCTATATTATACGTGTCGAATACATAATATCAATTGTATAATAATACGCTAATAATTGGCCGAAATGGAAAAAACCTTCACACTCCGCCCCTATAAATCGAGACCCTTCCATTCCCCCATCTTCACCATTTACAACCAATCCCAATTCCCAACACAACCTTTTCACACACCCAAAACATTTATCCCCACCGCCCCCCCCAAAAAAAAAACAGCCAATCCAATGGCAGCTTCTTCTTCACCCTCCTCCTCCTCCTACGCCGCCTTTCTCGCCGCCGTAGTAGTAGTCATCTCCCTGCTCGCCTCCACGTCATCCGCCTCCAGTAGAAGATCCCTCTCCCCCGCCGCCGCCGCCGAAACCACCAACACCGAGTTCATCCGTACGTCCTGCAGCGCCACCACGTACCCGAAGCTCTGCTACAACTCCCTCGCCGTCCACGCCACCAAGATCCAGACCAGCGCCAAGCTCCTCGCCACCACCGCCCTCGACGTCACCCTGGCGTCAGCGAAGTCCACCTCCGCCGCCATGCTCAAGCTCTCCCGCACCCACGGCCTCGCCCCCCGCCAGTCCGCCGCGATGCTCGACTGCATCGAGGAGCTCGGCGACTCCGTCGACCAGATCCGCCAGTCCATCGGCGAGCTGGCCGGCGCCCGCACGTCCCCCGCCGAGTTCCAGATGATGATCAGCGACGTCCAGACGTGGGTCAGCGCCGCGTTGACCGACGAGACCACGTGCAACGACGGGTTCGCCGGGAAGGAGATGGCCGGAGAGGTGAAGACGGCGGTGAGAGGGCGGATCGAGAAGATTGCTCACCTCACTAGCAACGCCTTGGCTCTCATCAATGCCTATGCTGCTCTTCATAATTAATTAGATTTGGACCTCAGTAAAACGACGTCGGTCCGGCCGCCTCCTGTGGTAGTTGGTAAATTTAGCTGCTACGTGTTGTGAGGGGTATTATGGTAAGAGTGTATATAGGAAGTTGGTTGGTTTGGTTCACTTGGGTTGAATATAATGAGCGGTAGTTGTGTGGCGGTTGGCTTGGCTTTTAGCTAGTAGGGTAAGTTGAGTTGAAGTTACTATGTTGTAAACTGTGAAGTAGTAGTAGTTCAAGTGTGAGTTTTCTGTACTCAAGTCTCACCCATGTAACGCACAAGAAGTTGTAGCTACTATATATGGAAGAGAACCATGTGTGTTGTCCAAATTTGGCCTGTGATTGATGACCGTTCGGTCAATCTCCTTATCTGTTTTTGGGCGTTTATCGCTCTAATTTAACTATATATTATCAGATACATGTCAGTTTGCTATAGGACTTAGTGAAATGTGTCCAGCACAGAAACTAACAACTAATAAATGGTAGTTGTGCCATCTCTCAACCGTGCAATGCACAATTACACGCAGTGGACAGTAGAAATCACATAATCCTACTCAACGTACAGTATATCAAGCCATGCACATATTATGTTCACACCCCTAATCAAAATCAAATATCGCTCCCATTTCAGTATGTTACACATGATTTCGACTAATGAAAAAAAATATAACCCATCTTCATGAAAGACCATATGAAATTTAAATGACGGGTAGTAACATACTCCTAACCATGTTATTGGAGAGCAAGTTTACAATCAAACACCATGCCACGCTTATAGTTTGGAAACCAATAGACGATGACCCGCTTTGTATTGAACATTACATTTTTTTTCTCCATACAAAAAAATGGCCCAGAAGTAGCACGTTGTGCGGGGACAATTGTGTCACATGCTATGTCTGTCGCAACCCGTGATCTCTCCAAGGTCAAAATCCAAATCCAAATCAAAATCCCCATTCACATGCCCTAGGAAGAAGAAGAAGAAGAAGAAGAAGAAGAATCTCTTGTGACTAATAGAAACGAGAAAGCTTTGTTGGTTTCTTTCTCTTGTGGCCTACTTTGATTGCTATGATGATTAGGTGAAGAAAGAAAACAAATTCTCGTCGACAAAGTGGGAGGTATTAATTAGCCCGTGACCATGTTAAAAAAACAACAACATAATAACGTACTTTCCCCAGGTCGTAATCCTACAATTATGCTACTAATCAAATGGGTACACGTCCAAATTTAGCAACTAAACTAATCTGCTACCAGCATACGCTCTTGTCTTTGCACGAAGGCTAATTATAATTGTCATCTACTAATTGTTTCTCAGCCTGCGGAAACTAGCAATCCGCATTAATGATAGGGAAAAAGGAAAATGGGCCCGAGTAATCACGTGAATACGGCCCACCCGCTAGGCTGTACTAACGAGCGGCCTACAGGCCCACTTACTCCCTCCCACGAAAAGCCACCTTATGAAAAGGAAAGCGGGGGGCAGGTTCAGCAGCTGCTTTTCGGTTCTTTATATCGTCCCTACCATTTTACGACCAAGCTGCATTACTATGGCGGAAATCATAATAATTCTCATCAATGGTTAGTAAATTTAAGCAACGGAAACAGACTAAAGCAAATCCAACCACCACCTCCCCCTTTCTGCATTCTACAGTGGCTATACAACGAGGACTGGATATCCGTCGTCGTTCGAGTAAGTTCAATGTGAGTTCTCTATATTGGCTGTAAAGTGTAAACTGAAAACAGTTTTTGGGAGGGCTACAGGGGACACACCTATCAAGAGGATTTCTTGGGCGGAGACATATTACCGATTAGAGAAATCGTCGTGACAACCGCGATTATCTGGACCAGCAATCCTGTCGAGGGAAACAAAAAAAGAATTGAGACTTCTCGATGTCGATTGTGAAATGACGAGCTGAAAACACACATGTAACTCACCAGATAACAGCAGCGAATTCTCGGTAACCTCGAACTTCTTCGCCTCCCACTCACTTGGGTTCAGCATGACCTGCTCATGAAAGTCGCCCCCCGATTAGACCAGTTCCAATAGCAAGAGGCATTTAGTGTGATCCAATGTTATACTACAGCTCCGTTTAGTTCAACTAGTGCTTTCAATTGATACTATCAACAAAATTTCTCCAATCAGATTCGAATGGATGTGACCCCAATTTACTTTATCTTCTCTGCATTTGCAGTCCAACCGATTTCCCTTCTATATATCTCCACAAGATTGTAATAACGTAACCTTATATGTCCTAGAAAGTCAGACAAATTATGGAAGGTCCTTGATCATTTCACAGTAGTTTAGCCATTGAGTCCTTTGTTCAAACTCGCACACGATTACAGTTCTGTTGTTTGTTAATGTTGATCATTGTCCAATATAACAATTTTGAATCAAGCAAGGACCATTTCTCAAATAAAACTCCGACCCGTTCAAACAGGAAAAGGCGAATAATCAAGTAGGACCAATTGATTCACATTTTCTTCCCCTTTAAACACTGCACTAAGATACCAGGTTACGCGCCCCTAAATGAACTGTCGAATGGTTGATCACTTTACTAGCAAACACACTTGATCCAGGGTTCCATTCACTACTTCTAATCCCCCCACTTCCCCATACTTATATCCGAATACAAGCAAGTTTCATGGAAGTGAAGTAGCCTTACCTCTAACGCCGAACCACTGCTAAATTTATCAAATAGCGAGATTAGGAGTCCGATGGACGATGCAGCCATGTACACTCTCAACAGACCAGCTTTGCTCCGCCTAAGACCTTGAAAATATCCACCCAGAATGCATTAATAAGTACAGCAAATAAACTTCAACAGAACACAAAAATCCAATTCTGGAAGGAAGAGAAGAGCATCATTTTACCATACCTACTTCTCCAATCAGAAGAGAGAAGAACCCAATGGCAGTGGCTGCAATAGCCAAAGAATCTGAAACCTTCTCCTTCGATATCGACATTGCTAAAGACAGTATTCCTACCAACTGAATCACCACCTGCATCATCCATCCCAAGTCAAATATGAAATAGCAAAGTTGCGACAGCTGATCTACACTGGAATTGATTTTAATCTGGAAGAGACCCAGCTTGACATTGCTTAACCAGAAAGCTTAACACGATCTACTCAACGCCAGCAATTAGGTCAGTAATGTCATTAACCCTAATTCTAAACTCCACGATGATATTCCAATTCACTCTACTGCCTTGGAAACCATGGAATTCCACTTGCTTGCAAGTCACTAACATCAAGAGCGAACCAGGAGAATTCGCAGATGAGAGACTAATTCGACTGAAGCACGAAAGTGAAAATGGATGAACTAACGCACCTGAATCAAGATCAAGGCATGGAGGCGAGACTTCCCCTTTGCCACCTTCGTATAGCCTGGAAATTCAGAAAAAAAAAATCGGTCACAATCAACTTATGGAGCAGCCCGTCGGACCAGCAAACATTTGGCGCCGCACAAAGAAACAGCTATCGAAGGAATGGAAAAGGAGCCGAGACTCGATTAAAATGGGAATAGGCAGGGCGAAAAAGGAATTACGAGAATCGACGACCATGCGGTAGGAGAAATCGGAGCCGTCGGTTCCCGACGGCCGCCCATATTTCCTCTGTTGCATCTTTTCTTCTTCTTCTTCTTCTTCGTCGTCGTCTCGCCTCTGCGCTTCCAGCCGCCGCCGGTAAATTCGTGATTCCGGGACCGGGGTGTTTATTTTGGGAGTGAGGACGGGCTTGATGCGGGAAGAAACCGGCCCTTCTAATTGGGATGCAGCCAATTTTTCATTCTGATCCCTTCACTTCTTTTTCCTTCCATTTTCACCCTCCCCTGCTATAAAGTATCAACTAAACCCTTTTTTCCGCAGGGTTAAGGTTAACTCACCCATCCTCTGTTTCTGTCTCGCCGCCGATCATCAGCGATCAGGTCTGTTACTTTCTCCTCCTTTTGCTTTTCTCAGCGTCGGACATTATGTTCGATTGGCTTTTCCTCCGATGGACTGTGATTTCTTGACCCAATTGATCTTCTTCTCTTCTTCTTTTGGCTGTTGCTTGCTGGTGTCTAATCTTATATGGTTTCCGTTTAGGAGCAGAGCATATCGTTGATGTTAGTAGTGTCTCCATTCCGCAAGTATGGAGATCTCTCCGCCTTGCGCAGACAACCGCCCGAGAGAGGTGACTTTCTTTTCCTCAAATCTCTTCGTAATCCTTCTTGGTATTAATCTTTTATGGGTCTTTAATTTTTTTCCCCTCCCCTGCAATTCTAGTCCGAAGGACCGTCACCGTCACTGATGAAATACTGGGAATCATCGTCCAGGAGAAAGGAGGGGTTGCTGATGCTGGGTATTTGCAACTGTCACCGTTGCTTTACTTTGATGAGTGCATTTGGAGATTACTGTATTTTTGGTTGTAGTTATATTTCTAGGTCTAAACGCCATGACCCATTTATCTCTTTCACTCAATTCAACGGCAGCAGGAAAATAACAGAGATGAGTTCCCGACGACGCCGGGTCCGGCAGCCCACAAGCAACAACGTCATGTGCGAGTGTGGACGACCTGCGGTTGTGAGAAAATCGCTCTCAGCCTTAAATCCTGATAGGAAGTTCTTCTGTTGTGCTAAAAGGTGTTCGAGAAAGGTAATAGTTTGTTCAGTCTTTGAATGTCCATCTGTTCATAGTTTTCCAACTTCATCAGTTGCTGTGGAGTTATTGTGTGAGGTCTTTCTTGTTTTTCATGTGTTTTGCTTTTGTTACTGTTGAAGGAGAAGGAGGAGGAGAAAGGCTGCGACCTATTTGAATGGAAGGATGTGCGAATGGCAATTGAAAAGGAGAAACAGAGGGCGGATGCTGTGGTGGCTAGTTTGAAGATGGAGAATGTGCGTTTGAAAAAGGAGAACTGTGCACTGAAGGAGGATAACAACGAGCTTCGGGAATCAGTTGCTCAACTGTTGCAGGGAAGCGGCAGATCGGGAAACTGCAAATGCCATGAGCAGCATTGTTGCTGCAGCGCTGCCAAAGTCGACTGGGATGGAGTAGAAGCGAGGCTGACCCTGCTTGAATCAATTCTGCTAGCTAGCCAAGGACTGATGTAGTAGTGATGTTACGAAAACTTTTCACGAGTATGAGTTGAGTGAGCCATTGACTTAACCAAGCTGAAAGCTTTAAGCAAAACATAAGGGGAACCATTGGAACCAACCTCCAAACTTAGCAGCAAAACAAATCAAACTGACGAATTTACATTCGAACACCCACATTTAGTTGTTTTGGTGAAACCGATAGTACTAATTACACCTTCATCATGTAGGCTCCTCCAACCCAACTCCCTTACCAGGCTACCAGTAAAACAAGAACCAAAACTTGCAGACTGAGCTGATCAGTTACTTGGCCATCCAATGCCTAAACAATTTACCGTGGCCGAAAACAAATCATTCGACCACAAGTTTCGAACAAAAAAAATCACACATTCGTCCTTCCCTTCACGAAGGCCAACACGCCAACGAACGGGGCATTGATGTAAGTAGTCGGTTCCGACTGGGAAACAACGAGCCGACTGTCCTGAAACCCGTCATACACATCAGGTCCTCCGACCACCGCCCCGGTCAGCACGTTCGGGTTCGAAGTCACGTTCTTGAAGAACCTGCACCCTTCCGAGCACCCGATTCTCTCCGGATGCTTCCTAACGTCGGGCAGGACGGATCCCCTGTGGTGAATCCTCTGCGGGTACTTCGATCCGTACCCGACCATGTACAACATCCCCAGCGGATTGCTTCCCAGGATGTAATCCACCTGCCCTTTCACGAATCGGTCCAGCCTCGACGGTGCGATGTTCACGTCCCCACATTGGACGACTCTGTTTTGCGCCCTCAGGACGCGGGTGTACGCTGCGAGGAGGAAGCAGAGAGCTGTTGGGTTCTGCATGTTGCAGGATGCTCCCTCCGCGTAGAGAAGCCCGCCTGGGGTGAAGGTGTAGGTTTTGAACGGCGATTCGGGCATGATTGCGCAGACGAGGTTGTCGGCATTGGCTGCGTAGGCATAGTCCAGCTGCACATAGTTGGTCAATTCTGAGAAAGAATTCATCATGAGCAACACCAATTGATCAGAATTTGGAGTTCAGGGAAGAAGAAGAAAAAAATTACATAGGCTAGCAGAACGTAGACTCCAGCGAATTTCGAGTCCCAATTGAACGCAGTCAAGCTCGTCCCTAAGTTTGATTTGACGTAGTATGCATATTTGTTATCCCCTGTTGCTTTAAACAACCATGCCGCTCCCCACGCCAATTCATCCTGCAAAAACAGAGCACAAGAATCTCATTTCCTGACACTGTCAGGATTCCTGAATCCTGAAGAATCAGTTCAGTTTTTTTTTTTTATACCATGTAGCCATTTGAGCTGCAATAGAAGGGGCAGGCACCAGCTCCCACGCTCTGAGCATACGACCCGCGATGCTTGTCGCCGAACTCGAATACCTGACCACAAAGACAAATCCCAGGTCAATATTGATCGACGGAGTCCGAAATTCGCTAGAAAAAGAGGAAATCCACATTCCCCCCAACTTGCCTGAATCGCCCTGTTGAGGAGCAATTTGGTGTAGCTAGGGCTGATCTTCCTGAAGGCGAGTGCTCCGACGGCCAGGGCCGCCGCGATTTCCCCTGCCACCTCCGAGCCAGGGTGCGACGCATTGAGCACGTAGCTGTTCCTGGGAGTGTCCATATCCTCCGGCCTCTCCCAACAATCGTGGTCGAGGACCGGGTCGGCGACCTGAGCGACGATCCTGTCAGGAACGCTCGTGGCCTTCAGGAAGTAGTCGGTGCCCCACCGGAGGGCGTAGAGGGAGTGTCTCAGGTCGGGATAGCCCATCTTGTTGCCGAATTCCAGCACGCTCCATCCGATCATCGTCGTCGTCCACGCCATCGGCAGGTGGAACTTCACGTTGTCCCCTGCATCGTAGTATCCTCCCACCAAATCCATCTGACAAAAAAAAAAGGAAAGAAATTTCAGTTTTTTTTTTCTTCCCGAATTGTGGAAGTAATTAAAAAAAAAAAATTTGGCTTTACCCCGATGTCGGAACCGTCTTTGAGGGCAGAGTCTCGCCGCCAGGTGAGCCTCTGGGTTGGGGGCAGCTTGCCGGAGCGTTGGCCTTCGAAGAACATGATGCACTTGGTCAATGCGTCGCCGTAGTCATGTGGAACAGAAGAGGAAGGGTGGCGGGCGGCGGCGGCGACGGTTGGTATTCCGGCAGCGAGGGCGGAAGCGAGGAGGAATATTAGGAAACGACCGGTGGACTTGTGACTCATAGTTTACTTTCCCTCCCAACTCTTTAGACTGCGGTTACTACTAATTGTTAAGACTTAAAGAGTATGGGAGTATAATTCGGGGTTTATAATGACCGAGTGATTGTATATATAGTTGGGAAAGGGGGAGTTATAATTAAGGGATTAATTAATTGGGTCGAATGAGGAAAGGGGTGGGAGGAATTCCCAAGTTTAGTGGTGGGAATTAAGAACCTATGGCAATTATTGACTGTCCCTAATGTAGTAGGGGAATCCCATTTCATTTTCTCACCTCGATTGGAGATTTCTTTCTGTTGTAATCCGCGTATTTGGGGAATGAATTCACATTTCGTAGGTTAAATGGTGAGGATTAGTCCTTTCAATGGGCTTCACCGTGGACTTGATTTACCGTTGTACTGATAATGTTAGATCGTGCGTCTTATCTACGAGTAGGTCACGACATGCTTCTAATGAGTCTGTGAGATCAAACAGTATTGTATGCTTGCACCGACACCTAACCTGATTTCGACTTAGTAACTGGATTACAGAAACCCCACCCGATCGAATGCAGGGATACCCTTTTAGTGTAGAGATAGACATCGGCAAAGACTGACATTGTCGGATTGTGCGTCCCGTAATCTCACTGATTTGGATATACATGATGGTGTTGTTTGCAAAACCAGTACAATGTACGCGATTGAGATTCGCGAGGACGTAGAAACCCTGGTAGATGGATGGAAGTGGATACCCTAGTCTGTTGTAGGGATAATCACTATAGTAGTTTTCTTTTTATGAGAAACCAATTACTATATGATTAAAATCATCGTAGGGCTAGACATCTAAGTAGGCTCAAACTTAATGGATCATCTCAAGATAGAACACCTAGCTAGGCTAGCTAGTTCCTTCCTGCATTGCAGTTTAGGGGTGGCAGTTCGGTTATTTCGGTTATAACCGATAACCGATCGACCGGTTATCGATTAACCGAAATAACCACTGCCTCTACCAAAAACCGTCCCAAATAGATTTCGGTTACTCGGTTATCTCGGTTATCGGTTAACCGAACCACTTTTAAGATAAAAAACCATTGTGTCCAGCCTTCAATAACCGACCGAAATTCGGTTACTTCGGTTACCGGTTAGTGAATAACCGACTGGTTAACCGATAACCGGTAACCGAACTGCCACCCCTACATTGCAACAGTAACGTACCACAATTGAGTATAGTTACCTTTTGGACGGTCATGTTTCTAATCTATCAACAATTGTGTATTGTCTTTATGACGATCGAGAGGCAAGTTCTGGAGGTAACAAAGAATGAGAAGGTAAACCTTGGATGTCTGCTTCTTCTCAGTGCATTTACCCGTCAACCTTTAATGCCTTTTTTTCCACCTTAGAAGACTTGCTTTTCGAACAAGCAAATTTGGGGGGCTTCAAGGATCAACATAATTCCCCGTCGTAAAAGGAAAGAGACATTTTATAATGTTGTATAGTATTGGTGCTATAGATTTTTGTTTTTATGGTACAACTTAAAATTGTACATTTACGTTATGATACAACTTCAGATTGTACCTATACTTTTTGTACAAATTCTTTTATGGTACAACTTGAACTTGTACTTTTATGTGATGGTACAACTTCAAGTTGTAAAGTTATACCGTAACATAATGGTACAAATTGCTTTATGGTACAACCTAAACTTATACATTTAATGTTATGGTACAACTTTAAGTTGTACATAAAAGCACCAATGCTATATAGCATAGTAGAAGTGCTCAAAAAGAAAATGGTGATCCGTGGGTGGTCTTTTCTTTTCCTTTTTGAGATTTTCAATGGCTTAACTGACCATCATAGTCTTATGGATGAGGATTTGGTTACGAAGTTTATGGGGTTTGGTATAAAAAAAAGTCTTCACATCGTTGAATCCTACACATCTGATTGCTTTGAATTACAACATCCACAATGTGGTTATTTATTATCTCTTCGTGATAGTATATTATTCGCCCAATGTGGTACATTATGATCTCTTTCGATCATTTATTCTTGATGATTTTATGCACATTGAGTTAATTTTATGCTTACAAGTTAATTGTATGTTCGCAACGTATCGGAAGTGTTTGCTTATATCAAGTGGATTGAGGAACCTAGTTTTTTTTTTTGGACAAAAGATAATCTTATATAGATTGATAGAAATAGATCATTACACTCTGGAAAACAGCCAGGCCTGATAATCAAAACGACTTGTAGTCGGATACAAAGAAAGGTCTTTTCGAGCCACCAAATGAGCTACCCTATTGCGGGCCGACCTACAAATCGAATAGTAAACCCCATGTTCATGTCAAACAACTGGACAACCTCCTCAAGAATCGATCCCACTCGATTATCCCTAACATCTCGCCGAAGAATCTTCTCAATGATCACCTGGGCATCTCCCTCAAATCGCATAACATGATTGAGGAACCTAGTTCAGGGCTTGTCTTTTTCACTTATATCAAGTGGATTGATGCATAAATGCTTCACTCATTTTTTTTTCATTTCCCAAAATAATTTCAATATTTTTATGTACAGACATCCTCCCTAATCCTCTTCCACAATGAAGAATGGCAACCAAGCGAAAGGGAAAGAGTCTAGTAAAATTCATTAAAAAAAACTAAAATATTACCGTGAGAAAAAAAAATTGCATTTTTATTCACATAACATAGCATATGTACACTCTCTCTTTTGTATATTCTTTGTAGAGCCCGACGATGCGTTGGTTTGAATGTTATCATGTGATGTTTTTACTCATAAGTCATAAGTAGGGCTGGCAATTTGGATCGGGACCGGATTGGAAACCGGAAACCGGATCGTAAAACTCGGCCCGTTTTAAGACCGGGACCGGATTCAAAACAATCCAAACCCGTCTTTGGTCTTAGAATTAGCAAAAAACCCAGACCAATCCAGTCCGGGTCAAAACCGTGTAAAAACCGGAAGACCGGATAATTACAAAACAGATTTAGAGGCTCAAAATAAGCCCAGCCCAGGGACAGACCAACCCATGGCCTCTCGGCCCACTCACCCCGGCCCAGGCGAGCTTCTGTTCTCTGTCTGTAGGGTTGCTGGTTGGGTAAAGTCTCTCTTCATTCTGCCGCCTGCCGCCTCCCTCTCCCTCGAGAGTAAAGTGAAAGCCTTCCATCGCGATTCGCGGCATCGCCCATCGGAGACTCTCGGACCATCGCGCCATCGACGGAGTCTCGGACCATCGCGACGGCGACCGACCTTCTCTCGTTGCTGGTCGCCGGGGAGTAGCTGTTCGTTCCCTCCTCTCTGCGACGTGACGTCGCGACCCAGCTGCAAGCCTCCGTCCCGTCGCGACCCAGGAACAGGAAGCCTCCACCCTCAACTGCGTCCCGTCGCGACCACCTCCGGTCAGCTCCACGACACCGAGCGACCAGCCAGCCAGCATCTCGTCGCCCTCCGTTCCAAAAGACGACCCAGAAAGACTCCGCTCCAAAAGCCGACCCTGCATCTCGTCGCCCTCCATTCGTCTACCAGCACAGCCGGCAACAGCTGCAAAAGTCAGAAATATGGAAGGGAGCAGCAGCTGGGTAAGTTATTGTTGATTTATTTTAGTGATGAATTGATTTAATCTAGTCACTAGAAGATTTTGAATGTGATGTAAGTCTTGTTGTTGTTGTTTGCTTATGTGATGTAAGTCTTGCTGTTATTTTAGTGGACAAAATGTGTTGTTGTTTGCTGTTGTTGTTTGCTGGTAAACCCAAGATCAATAATGGAAATCTTCTAAAAACAGTAGAAGATGGTTCGGTGATGATCAATATATTGTTTGCTGTTTTTTAGCAATTAGCATCTGCTCCCAAACTGACCCAGAATGTAGTGTGATGTGAGTCTTGTTGTTGTTTTGCTGTGATGTAAGACTTTTATGATGAATGTAGTGTTTGTTCTGTAATGGAGAAGGAAGTAAAGTGCATTTTCTGATATTGATTGAATTGTGTTGTGCAGGGTAGTAAGAAGCGAGTTCCGGCATCAAGAGAAAGTGGAAGTTTTCCTCCTCTTCCTAGTAAGAAGCGACCACAACCACAAGCTTCAAAGGCAGCTGTTGAAAGTGGAAATAATAGTGGAAATGTTAATGTTCAAGCCGCTGCCACTCAAGAACAAGAACGGCCAGCAGCTACCAACACCACAACAACACCTGAAATGGAGAAGACCAATAGGGAGTATGTGTTAAGGTCACCTGTATGGCATCATTATGATTGTTACAAAGATGCTAAAGGCAAGAAGAAGGCAAGGTGTCATTACTGTGGAAAGTCACTGGCTGGGGATCCCTCGGGAAATGGTACAAGTTCTTTGGGTAGGCATACTCAAAGGTGCTTAAAGAAACAAAAAGAAAAGGGGAAGCAGTTGAATCTAGAACTCAATCCAACTTTTGTTGAAGGGCAAGGAGTTTTGGGGACTTGGAAATTTGATCAAGCATTTATCAGAGCTGGGTTAGTTGAAATGATAACTCTGGATGAAATGCCTTTTAGGAGTGTGGAGAAAAAAGGGTTTAAGCGCTTCATGGCACGTGCTTGTCCGATGTTTAAGATTCCAAGCAGAAGAAGTATTAGAGAAGATTGTTTTAGATTGTTTCTTGAACAGAAGGGCAAGTTGAGAGATTACTTCAAGATCAAGTGTGGAGGAAGGGTGTCCATAACTACCGATAGTTGGACTTCTTGTCAAAATTTCAACTATATGTGCATCACTGCACATTTTGTTGGGAAGGATTGGAAGTTGTACAAGAAGGTGATAAGTTTTTGCAAGATTACAAGTCATAAGGGGATTGATCTAGGTGATGCAATAGCCGATTGTTTGGAGCATTGGGGTTTGAAAAATATTTTCACCTTCGCAGTTGACAATGCAAGTGCAAATGACACGACACTTCTTCATTTGAGAGATCGACTTGAAGAATGGGGTACTAATATAGTTGGTGGAAAGTATCTTCATATGCGGTGTATTGCTCATATAGTGAATTTGATTGTGAGCGATGGTTTAGAAGAGATGGGCATGTCAATAAGGAGGGTGAGAGAGGCTGTGAGATGGGTTAGATCATCACCATCTAGATTGGCAAAGTTCAAGGAGTGTGTGGAATTTCACAACATTGAATCCAAGAAGATGTTGAGTCTAGATGTGCCTACAAGGTGGAATTCCACCTACTACATGCTTGAAGCTGCTGTGTTGTTTGAAGATGCATTCTCTAGTCTTGAGAGGAAGGATAAGGATTACAGGCCTGAGCTCAAGGCAAAGAGGTACAAGAATCAAGAAATTGGTGTCCCTCAACATGAAGATTGGAAGAATGCAAAAGTTATGATGAAGTATTTGAAATTCTTTCATGATTTGACTTTGATTGCATCCACTACTTCTGTTGTGACTGCTCATCGATTCTTGAGAGAGTTTGGAAGGGTATTCTATCATGTTGAGAAAATGATGAATAGCACAGATGATGACATAGTTAGGATGGGTATGAAGATGAAGGCTAAAGTTGACAAATATTGGTCGGAGAAGGATTGTGTCAACTTCAGATTGAACAGGTTGGTTTACATGGCTGTGGTGTTTGATCCGAGACATAAGATGAATTATCCGGAACATATTTACAAGAAGATGTGTGGAGATGATAGGGCAAAAGTTTTGGTGAAAGAGTTGAATAATGAACTTGAGAAGTTGTTTGAATATTATCAGAGTAAGATGCCTCCCCCTGCTCCTTCTTCTCCTTCAAAACGTCGAGTACAAGTTGCCACTTCAAGTTCACCGAGGTCAGGTAGTGATTCTGATGAATCTTATGATGATTATGATCCTGATGATGATTATGGAAAACCTCAAGCTGGTCATACTAAGAGTGAGTTGGAGAAGTATCTTGATCATCCTCGAGAATATGATGATGCCGAAGAAGAGTTTGATGTGTTGAAGTGGTGGAAGACTAATGCTATGAGGTATCCCATCTTGAGTGAGATGGCAAAGGATCTGTTTGCTATTCCTATGTCAACTGTTCCTTCCGAGTCCGTTTTTAGCACAAGTGGGCGTGTTTTAGATGAATTTAGGAGCTCTTTGCATCCTAAGATTGTGGAAGCTCTCATATGCAGTCAAGATTGGCTTAGATCAAGTTCTAGTGAGTTTGTGGAGCATCTTGATTGTGAAGATGATGACTATGAGGATCAAGAAGACTTTGTGAATGGTAAGTAAATTACTTTGTAGTTTTTAGTTTTGGCCATATAAATGCTATTGCTTACAATTATATTTTTTTTGTTCCATGTCATTTAGTTTACAATGCTATTATGGTGGATGAGGTGGAAAGGTGTGAGCATGTGAGTGAACAGGAAGGTACAAGTACGAGCAATGTCGGAGGGAGTGATGTGTTTGGCTCGAGGAGTGGAACAAATAAAGGAGGTGGATCTAATGCTTCATTTATTTCTCTTGAACCTGATGAGTAGAAAGGTTTGGTGAATTTGTTAGATTGGAGTGAATTTGGTGTTTGATGTCTAAACTTTGTTTGTGAACTTTTGATGCACTTTATTTTTATTTTGAAGTTTGAATTGGACTTTGAGTTTGTAATAGACATCAATAATGGTTGTGATTTTGTATTGGACCATATTTGGCTTGATTTTTGCTACAAACAGGTTGTTTACATTCCAGGAAAATGGGTATATGTTGCTGAATTTTTTGCAACATAGTCAAAACGGGTCAAAACCGGATTGGGACCGGACTGGGTCAAAACCGGACTGTACCCAATCCAAGCTTTGGTCCCCATATTTCCAAAAAGACCGGACTGAGACCGGATTAATTCGGGCCAATTTAACCGTACCGGACCGTATTGCCACCCCTAGTCATAAGACAAGAAAAAGGTTGGTAAAGAAAAGTCTATTAGTTGGGCTGGGCCGCGTGAATATTTAGATGGGCTCGTCGCTAATAGTATCGTATGGTAGTTTATACTTGGGTTAACACCACTAGAAAACTCGAACTATTAACTTTGTGTCATTTGTGTCCTAAAGTATTCTATATGACATTTGTGTCCTAAACTATTTTTCCGTTAGAGTTTACTAGCGTTGACCGTTAGTTTTTAACAGAAAGTCTAGTTGGCGCTGATGTGACATCTTACGTGAAATTTTTGTTATTAATTATTTATTTAATTTTCCTTATTGCTTGAAAAATAATTAAAATGAAAACAAAAATGTCTCCAACCACTTTTTCCTATCCATCGAGACTTCTTTCTTTCTTCCTACTTCCTTTCCCCTTTTCCTTTCTCCTTCTTCTTCTTGCATCCGTCGAAGATTTCCGCATCATCAATTGTCGGCCGACTCCCGTGGCCATCAAGCTCCCTTCTTCACCCCCTTCGATCCTCACCCAACGACATCACAACAACTCATATGCCCGCCTTCCCCAGCGAACGCGCCACCCCACCGGAGCGCCGGGTCGGAGTGGCAAACCACCTCCCTATCCGAGCGAAACCCAACCCGAACAGGCTGTCGTCGTGTCGTGGCGGTTCGAGCTCGACGAGGGCTCCCTCTACCTCCAGCTCCGCTATGGCATCTCGCCGGGAACAGAGGTCTGGTACATCAGCTGCCTGATGCCTGAAATCGACTCGAAACATCATGAGGAGATTTCCCAGATCTACAATTAGGCTGCTCGAAAATCGGTGGAGAGTGTTCTTCAATACATAGGCTGCTCGGAATCGAAACTCGAATCCAAATCTACAATTAGGCATTCGAGAGTGAGGGAGGTAGGAGAGGAAGGCAATCGACTGTTGCTCAGGTTCGGAGAAAGTTAAGGGGATCCCTTCTCTTTTAGGCAGGCGAGAGCAAGGGAGGTAGAGAGAGCACTAACACAAATTCCCTGCAAACTCCCTAAATCGGCGGCGCCTATGTCGCTGCCCAGTACGCTCCTCGCCGTCGAAGAGAAGCGAATTGTGAGAGAAGAACAAAGACTTTTTATTTTCTGAATTATTTTTATTTTTTCTATTTTAATTTTGATTTAGTTTTAAATTAAAAATATTATGTGTCATTGACGTGGCATCTACGTGGCTACCAAATCAAAAAAAGTAAATGTTAATGTTGACTTCCGTTTGGTCAACCGTTATCTATAACGGTCAACGAAATCATCATGACATAAATGACACACAACTATCATACGTTGTGATACAAATGTCATATCGAATACTTTAGGACACAAATGACACAAAGTTAATATTTATGGTTTTTCAGTGGTTTAGCCCTTTATACTTTATATTTTGGAAACAACGAAGTCTGTCTACTGCTGTCAGAGAAGTACTTCTTAAGTCTGTAGCAGCAGCCCTTCCCATTTATATCATATCCTGTTTTCGGTTACCATCAGAGTTGATTCGACCCGACGACTAAATGATCACATGGCTCGTTTTTGGTGGGGATCAACTCAGGAACATAGGAGGATTCATTGGCGATCTTGGAAACTCTTTTGCTCGAGTAAGCAAGCGGGTGGGTTGGGTTTCAGGGAGTTTGGTAAGTTCAACCAAGTTCTTCTTGCTAAGGTAGCTTGGCGGGTTCTTTCGCATCCCACCTCTCTTTTGGAGTGATTATAGTATTAAATAGTAACTATTTTAATCCTCTGTATTCAGATAATTTGATTTGATTAATTGGTTTGATTTGATTAATTAGTTTAGTTTGTTTGTTTTAAGTGATTTGGTTTGGTTTTACCCACTCCTAACCAATAAACCAGTTAATAAAGTAGTCATTGGTCTAATATTTTATATACACATACTTGATACTTTGCACATGCACTCGAGAGTCAAGCGTTCCTCCTTTTAAGACCCACTAAAAAAATAAAGTTCATTATTGTTTCTATACTACATTTGCTTTTGTAGAGTGTAGACAACAACATATGAGTACCTAATTTAGATAAAAATTAATACATTATTTTGGATGAAAGTCTAAAAGGGAAGGACTCTTTTAGCCTCTAATAATTGCTAAGAGACTAAGACAATTTATACATACACACCCAATTCATTAACCTCATACCATTGACATATATATTTTTATAAAATAACTACTTTTAATGACTTTAAGATCATGTTATTAGTTGTATGTATTTGTTTTAAGGATTAACTATAAGTTTATTGTTATGTTTTATTCATTATATAAATTAAGGATTGATGCATTAACCTATGATTTTTTTCTCGCATAATAATAATAATGTTATATTGTTTAAATCAGTCAACCAAATAACCAAATCGATTAAATATTAGTTTGGCTAATTTGGTTATTGTATTAGTTTGATCGGTTTGGTTATGATATTGTATTCCATGGGTAGTAGAATTTAGGCTTATTTGATTTGAAAATTAGCATAGTGACCATTTGAACACCCCTAATAATGATGTAGCTCACATGTTCTTAGGATACGTCTTCGGCTCTAGATAGGGTGGCTCACATGTTATTAGGATACGTCTTCGGCTCTACACAGGGTGGCTTATGTTTCTGGTTTTAACTTCTGTGATCACTGCTTCTAATGTATTTTTATACAAGGTCGTTGCTCGGATCGACACACAAGTTGACCCGAACCCTATGAGGAAAACGGATGCCATGCACCCACGGGATCGACTAATATTTGGGTTAAAGCAATATACCCATTAACTCTCAACCCACTTACTTAACGGGGAAAATGGGCTAAATCATGTTGACAACCTTGATTTTTTTATCACCAAATATGTAAAAGGGAGGTGATCGTAGAACTTGGCTACTTCATCAAATTTCAAATTGTAAGAAAGCACTCACCATAGTTATTTTACTTCATATGATATAAAATGTACTTCATCAATCAAACAATTAATATTTTTTAAAATATTTCTCTAAAAGCTCCATTTAGAAGCTAATTTTGCAAAATTACAAAGGAACCAAACTAACCTCATAATTAAGACCCAATTCAAGTATTATTTTTTTTCCACTCGTATTTGGGATATGGGGTTAGTGGAAATTTGTTCCAAGATGGATTCAACAAATTTCGACGCACTTATGAATGATTTATCGTAACATGTTTCCTGCTCAATGGTGAAGATATCAATCCTCCATCTTCCTTGAACAAGTTGAAACATCCGACATCCATACCTTAAAATTTTCACCTTTCTATTGTTAATGAAATGAGGTGCCCCTGTACATCCATTTTGTGAATCCAACTAGCAACATATATAATTTAACAACACAAAACATTATCAAATATTTCCTATGAAACAACAAAATATCCATTTTAGCAAATATTCTTATTTTTCCAACCTCTGCCCGCAGGCATACAAACAATATTCACAATCTAAAAAGGGAAAAACAACAACACAAGACATATAATCCTTCATTTCCCATTTCATTATTCCATAATAATTAAAAGAATTTCGATTAATATTCTAGTAAGTAATATATCTTCCATTTTATTTCCAACTACACAAAAACATCCACTCTCTCGACCCTTTTCTTATCCGCCTCCCACAAACCAACAACCCTCCGGCCATCTTCACGTCCCAAATAAAAAATTATCTTTCAAAAAAAGAAAAACATAATCTCCATATATAAATATGAACATTGGAAAAACCCACCTGAACTCTCATTATCTCTCTTAATCACATCATTAGTTCACTAATTAATCCCCTCTCTCTCCCTCACCATGTCTATCACCACATTACTTAGCCTTCTCTTATGTATCATCATCATTTCACTCATCACCACAATCTCCTCATCTTCCGACGAAGAACTCTCCTCGTGGTGCAAGGAAACCCCGAACCCGGAATCCTGCACCCGGTTCGTGACCCGAACCGCCCACCCGACCAGCTCCGGGCGGCCCCACCACCAACGACGGGCCACCTTCCGCGAGATGAACATCGAGGCCGCACTCAGAAGGGCCCTCGACGTACAAAGCCAACTCACACGCTTGAAGTCGACGTGCAGAACTCCACAGGAGACGTCCGTGTGGAGGGACTGCACGAAGCTCCACGCCGGCACCGTCCGCCACCTCAACACCACCCTCCGCTGCCTGCGTGGCGGCCGGTGCACGGGCTTCGACGCGCAGACGTGGCTGAGCAGCGCGCTGACCAACGTGGCCACGTGTCGGGCCGGGTCGGGCGACCTGAACCTGCCGGCCCGGTTCGTCGACCCGATACTGGCCGGGTCGAGCAACCTGTCGGAGCTGATCACCAACACGCTGGCGGTCAACGGGGCGATGCTGGCGGCGGCGACGGTGGATGGGGAGGAGGAGGAGAAGGGGGAAATCGCCAGCTCCGATGACGAGTTCGTTCCCGCCGGGTGGATGAGGAGAGGCGGGAGGAGGCTTCTGGAAGGTTCCATCGCGTCGGTGAACGTGAAGGCGGATGCGGTGGTGGCGAAGGACGGGTCCGGGAAGTTCGCGACGGTTCAGGCGGCGATCGATTTCGCGGGGAAGAGAGGCGATTTCGGGGAGAGGTTTATCATACGGGTGAAAAGAGGGGTTTATGCGGAGAACATTGAGGTCGTCGACGGTAACCGTAACGTTTGGCTTGTCGGGGACGGCCTCGAGGACACCGTCATCACCGGCCACCGCAGCGTCGGGAGTGGGTCCTACACGACGTTCAGTTCCGCCACCGCTGGTAATTATTTGATTGAGTAATTAGTGACACGTTTAATACCGTTTTGTTGGAATTTAATATTACTAAGGCATTCAGTTTTAGCCTCTAGGTTCAGAGTTAATGACATTGTCACTGGAGCAAGTCTTTGTTCATAATGTGAGTCTATACTTGATAGGATTTAATTTGTATATTACCTGAATTTGAGCTTTAATATATCACTTTGGGCAAATACAATATATTAGCCATAACTATTAAGCAGCGGGGAATTATAGCCACAATTATGAAAATACAAATTATTAGCCAATCGTTAAGTTTTCGTTAACACTTCTGTTAGTAATGATGACTAAACTTTTACGATGGTGAGCTGGCTCCCACGTGGCAGTCATCATATCGTATTTTTTACAATGCTGACATGGCATTCTACGTTAAAAATTTGAAAACAGTAAAGGGTTGTTAGCCAAATCTTGACCCACAACAATAGTTATGGCTAATAATTTGTATTTCGATAGTTATGGCTATAATTCCCCGCTACTTGATAGTTATGGATAATATATTGTATTTACCCTATCACTTTTATATACTTAGTGGTTTATACTTTATGATACTATTGTTTTGATCATTGACTATAACATTGCAATTGAAAGACTTTTTCTTTAGGGCATGCCAGTTGATGAAAGTTTGAATTAATATGATGTAATCTAGGAGAGAATTTGACAAAGGGAGAACATAGATTTTACCTTCTAATTGTTTATTATCAAAATGTTGGATTAAGTTAGTGACTTATCACAAACTCCCGTACACTTCCATTTTCGTTTCCTGTTTTCATGCCATCAATTTTGCAACCGAAACGAGAAAACTTGTTTATTTTTCATTTTGTTTTCTATTCGTTTCCAACTATGAAAACAAAAAATGACAACTTCCTGCTGTTTTCGGAAACGACAAAATGTTGTTTCCCACCTGTTTTCAACATCTGTTTTCTCGAAAACAGAAAACAAAAATGAAAGTAAACAAGGGTAATTCCAATTCATTGGGGGAAAATACTCATGAGTTTTTTGGACAAAGATTATTCCCAAGGGTGGATTTTCGACTAACACAAACATATGGACTTAATTATTTCAGTTTGTGTCACTAATCAGAAAAAATATTTGATTCCGTGTCGGATGGATCTCTTATCTTGGGCTCTTGTCAATGTCGACGGTGTTTACAATGCACCTTGTAGTGGCAACGAAGCTGACCTTTGGCTCTTTCTCGCAATCTAAAAGAAAAGAACAAGCAATATCAAGTATCAACCTTAAAATAAATACATTTCTAAAAAAATAATTGTTTAATTGAATTATGATTAACACCAGTCCCTTAAATGCTCCATATTTTATGAAATGAATTACGACATCAGTCACATCACAGTTTTTTTTAACATAGCCATTCAACATTCAAATGCGTTACACAGTTACCCATAGAGCTGCTAAATAATTCAAAACTATTTCTAGTTTAATAGTATAACAAACGTTTGGTTTTGGTGATTGTTTGATTGTGATAGTTACAATGCGTGCATTTTTTATAATGTAATTGTTTTTTTTTTTGAATTTTCTGGACAAACTATACATGTATTGTTTGCTTGATCTAATAGAAACAATCACTCAAAATGAGTGATAGTAATATCTCAAGTTTTTTTTTCCTGAGATTGTTGAGATTGTTGGAGTGTATTCTACTTCAAACTATGTCCCTACCTTTTGATGTGCTTTTTTATATTGAAAACAAAGGGGTAAAAATGACACTTCACCCAGAAAGCAATATATCTTATTTAAATACTAAAATAACGATCACAGAAACCAAACGATGTAAACTACAATAAATCAATTTTCTTATATATATATATATATATGGTGCATTCTACGGTACCCCAGGTGAAATCCGGGGTACCACATACCTTGAGTATGAAAACGCTATCTAGACATCGAATTAGCAGGATTTTTAGGCATGATATTATACCCTAACGCTTATTGAGTGAACCCTAGGTCCTAATTATCTAAATCATAAACTATAAACCCTAAGATGGTGCATTCATTTTTTTACCTATATTTGGACGAATCATAACCGTCGATTATTGTTTCTAATTAAATTGATCTTGGGGTATAAGATTTAGAGAAATAAGACCTAGATTTTGATCTTCAAGGGTTAGAGTATAGTATCATGTCCGAAAGATCAGTCAATTCAGGGTCTGGATAGCATTTTCATACTCAAGGTATGCGGTACCCCGAATTTCACCCTGGGTACCGTAGAACTCGCCATATATATATATATATATGGTGGCGTCTTCGGTGCACTCACTTTTTTGGGTGCATTCAGTGCACTCGCTTCATAATCGTCATTTTAAACATGAGATTTATGTCAAAATGATGTCAATCATCACTTATGATGTGATGAACAATGACGCACATGAATTTGCACAAAAACCATGAAAGATTTGCTTTAATTTGAAGGATTTAGAGTTTAAGGATCTAGGGTTAGGGTTAGGGTTTACAGTTTGGGGTTTAGGGATAGAACTCAAAATTGGAGGTCTAGGGCTTAGGGTAATCCGCTAATTAGTTGTTATCATATGTTATATCATCATATTATACTAATTCTACAAATTAAAATTCACAATCTGACTCCTTAAGACTAGTTTTTGAGTTGGGTGCATTGAACGCACTCATTTTTGTGAGTGCGCCGAAGTAGTCACCATATATATATATATTATTATTATGCGAGCACTTCTACTATACTATATAGCATTGGTGCTTTAATGTACAACTTAAAGTTGTACCATAACATTAGATGTATAAGTTTAGGTTGTACCATAAAGCAATGTATACCATTATGTTATGGTACAACTTTACAACTTGAAGTTGTACCATCACATAAAGGTACTAGTTCAAGTTGTACCATAAAAGAATTTGTACCAAAAGTATAGGTACAATCTGAAGTTGTACCATAACGTAAATGTACAATTTTAAGTTGTACCATAAAAACAAAAACCTATAACACCAATACTATATAACATTGTAAAATTTCTCATTATTATTATGCATGTATGTATCGATAACAATGTATCTATTTAAATATAATCAAAATCAAACCATCCCTACATTTTACATATAACCACGAATAGATCACAAATATCAACTCACTATTACTCAGAAAAGGATACTAAGTATGAAATTTAAACACTTTGAATTTGCAGGGATTGATGGCGCCCGATTCGTAGCACGCGGAATCACGTTCGCAAACACAGCCGGACCCAAAAAGGGGCAGGCGGTGGCCCTCCGATCCGCCTCCGACCTCGCCGTCTTTTACCGATGCAGCTTCAAGGGTTACCAGGACACTCTCTTCGTCCAAACCCAACGCCAGTTCTTCCGCGAGTGCCACGTGTCCGGGACCGTCGACTTCATCTTCGGCAACGCCGCCGCCGTCTTCCAAAAATGCCTAATCTACGTCCGGAGGCCGGTTCTCGGCCAGACCAACGTCATCACCGCGCAAGGCAGGGTCAACGCCTTCGAGCACACCGGTATTTCCATCCACAACTCCAAAATCCTGGCGTCGGCGGAGCTGAAAGCCGCCGGGCCCGGGAAGTTCGAGACGTACTTGGGCCGGCCCTGGATGGAGTATTCGCGGGCCGTCATAATGAAGACTTATTTGCACCGGATTGTAAATCCAGCGGGCTGGTCCAAATGGGGCGGTAAGGACGACTTTGGGCTGAGTACTTTGTACTTCGGCGAGTACAAGAATTTTGGGCCTGGATCTTCGTTGAGATCTAGGGTTAAATGGAAAGGATTTCATGCCATCCACGACGCAGTCACGGCAAAGCATTTTACTGTTCATGGCCTCTACGCCGGCCGGTCATGGTTATCGTCCACTGGGGTTCCGTTCAATGACGGTCTTTAGTGTACATATATTTTTTTTTTCTTCTTGTGCGATAGTTCATAAATTGTCCAAAGCAAGTTAGCTTCATCTATTATACCTAGTTAGAGTTTTTTTTTTGTGATTATTTCCCATGAAAAGTATACATAAATGATTACATGAGCTGATAAAAATATGATTTTCAAAATTGTTGCATAATCAGCGGGATGGGATACCATCACTTCCCCCTAAAGGGTTGTGAATTTCGCTACCCACATCTTAACCTTCTATTTCATTCTCTTTTTTTCCCTATTTTCAAATTAACGGTATCAAATTAACGGTACAGATTGGATTAAGAGTATTTTTGGACGAAAATTTTAACCAAATTAAATCATTACCCCTATTAATTACCCAAAACTTTACATTAACTCTATTTCCCCTCTCTCTCTCTCTGCCGCCATCACCAACAATTCTCTCTTCTTCTTCCTCCCATCTCTTCCTTCTCTCTCACACTCTGCCGGCAACACCGCCGGAGTCCTCCCGCAGCCCCCGTTGCGCCCTCCGCCTCCCACCACCGCATCTCCACAACCCTGCGCCGCAACCCTCCCTCTGCCTCTCACCACTGCCGCAACCTTCTCGCCGCCCTCCCACCACCGCTGCATCACCATCCCTTCGACGGTGGAGACGCAGCCTTTGCCTCCCACCACCACGACCACGAGGTCCCTGAGCGATGTCACAAACTCCCCATTTCCTCATCTTTTTTTTTTCTAGATCTGGTTTTTATTTTATTTTAGACTAGCGGTATTGATTTTCATATGGTAGCGTACAACTAACATCTGGTAGCTGCTACTGGTACTGCCATATGGTAGTGCCCAGATCTTAGTGGTAGTGTACCACTATTGTTTGGTACCACTACCCTCTGGTAGGCGCTACTGGTACGCTACCACTGCTCACTGGTACATACGTACCAATGACTAGTGGTATCGTATCAGTAGTACTGGTACAATACCATTGATAATTTTTACGTACCACTAGACAAAAATCATTACCATTAGCGCATTGACGAGTGGTACTTTTTTGTAGGTGCCCGGAGCGAGTGTGATTAAAGGATTTCAACGGAGAAGGTCTGCTGGTCAGAGTCAGTGGCTGCTGGAAAAGGAAGAGAGAGATAGGAAGAGAGAGAAATATATTTGTGATAGGATTTAAATTTTAAAATAAAACAATGTATTTAATATGTGTTCTAATTTCCCAAAATGTAATTAATATAAAAAGAAAAGTAATTAATAAGATTCTTTTTTGCACTACCCAAATTGCCCTTGGTTATCAAACTCACAACCCCTTGAGGGATGTGACCGTATCCCATTCCAACAACATCAGTGTGGAACACCATAAGAAGTTGCCATTAATTAGTTAGATGATATAGGTAACCATTTAGACTAATATTGGCAACACATCCGAGTGCTGGAAGTTTGGTACTGGTATTTAGAATATACCGAATATCGTACCAAATTTATCACTATTTTGTATTACCGAATATCAGTTTATTTTTTAGGGATTGAGATTGAGATTTATTTTGGAGTGCTATTCGATATTCGAGATTACAGAATTGGGCTTGGTATGTATCAAAATATCGAGAAATATACCAAAAATTAAAAAATTAATGAAATATAGCCCACATCCTTTAGTCATTCCTCGCTGGCTCACTCTGTCACAACTTAGAAGCCCCCATCCAACTCAATTTGGACTCTCCAGTTTTAGTCACTCTCGTCTCTTACCTAATCACTTGTTATTTTCATAACAACAAAAGTCAAACATTCTCCAATTTGTCAAATTAAAGATTACCAATGACAAGAATTTGAGATGTCACCTCTCCTCCATTCTCTTTATCCATATCCTAACTCTAGGCAAACTCAAGACTTTTTTCTTAGTCTCTTTGCCCTAAATTAAACAATCAAATCTAATTTATATGTTTAATTATTAATTGCAAATGTACTTAATTTCGTATTCAATAATACCGATTGGGATACCGAAGTACCGATTGGGATATCGAATATTTAGGGATTGAGATTGAAATACCAAAATTATTTAGGGATTGAGATTAATTTTATGGTGTAATTCAGTATTCAAAATTTCGCTATTTAATATTGAGATACCGCTACCGTACCGATTTCCACTCCTAAGTCATCCGCCATGTTGCAGATACGGAGAGAGCTAGTTAATTGACCACATCATGAAATGTCAATATGGTTAATAAACCTAGCTATATACGCTTAGTGTTTATTTGTAAAGGGTATAAGATTCGTAATTTAACAAAAATCAATGGGCCGGGCGGTGATGGTATAGTGGAGCAAGGAAGCCAACCTCAACAGTGGAGCGAAAAATGGCGTCCAAGATCCCCAGCTGTTATATCCGTTTCGGTTGCTCTCTGACCAAATTTCCCAGTCCACACTGCAGTTTGTCCTACCCAACAGAATTAGCACAAAGTTTCAAACTTTGCAAGTCGGATGGGGGACAAGAAAATGTTGCGAGAGAGAATTTTACATACCTAACAAAAATGAGCAACCATCAACGTGAAAGCTCTGCAATATGTTCTCATTGTTCTGCAGTATGTGTCCACCGCAGGAGGTCTATCAAGTGGCTGCCTTGTGAATCAAGCTTGTCAGCTCCCTTCACCTTGTGAACATCAGCAAGCCTGAATCAGGTATCCGGGGTTTGAAACGATAGTCTGTTTAGAGTTGCACGCTTTTTCCCTTGATTGAAACTGGTGGAAAGCTCCTTATAATGTGTGTCAGCAATGTTGATCTGCCCATAGTGAAACAAGCGCTGTGGACATGGCCTAGCGCCCTAGCCCCACTTGCAGATGTATTTTGCCTGTTCAATTTTAACAGAACAGAAGAGTCGGGGGGAAATGTTCCATACACAAAAAGCATATGAAATGTGTTATGTTTACAGCACAAACCTGATGGTCTTTGTCTGGTTCATGGCAGACCACTGGTTGTAGAATGTAGATATCGCTTGGTGCTTCAGGCAGAGGACTGGCAGCTGGTCCGTTAGAATTGGAGTAGTGCAATATGGCAACACCAGTGACTCTCTGCCATACTGTTTCATTCACATATCGGGGACTCGCCACAACATAGTAGTCACTTCGCGTTCTGATCCATGGTGACCAAGAATGAGACAATGAGTAAGACTGGCCCACATGGACATCAAAGCTGGTATAGTTCAACTGCACTGTATAACGACCTTCTGTCTCCACCAGAAGCAGATTGCGACCCTGAATACCGAAGTTCAAACTTGTTGAAGTGCTGACACCAATTTTCTTTTTATATATTTTCTCTTTGTATTAAAGTGAAACAAGAAACCTGTGGACACCTATTTCATGACAGAAAACCTCTACGTTCATGAGCACTTAATTTTAGATCAATCTTGAGAAAGAGGAGCTAGTAATACCCTATGATGTCATCAGGAGCAGAAAGGTGAAGAGCCTTCAGCATCTATTTTGAAAGCTTTGTCGGTGACCCACGTCCATCATGAACCCTTATAACTGCTGTCAATGCAAATGCTGCAAAGACACAGCAAATTGTCAGATATCAGTGGTTAGTTTCACAGTAACGCAGCCATATTATATTACCAGAACTAACTGTGCAAGGTGTACTTGAAACATGTACAGAAAGAAGTATGCTTACCAATAAAGGGAACGAGGACCTATGCAGCCATAAGGTCTGTCTGTGAAAGCTGGCTTTGTGATACATTAGGGTTTTATTTTTATCCTCACTATATCATTGTATCAAGCACAACAATGAAGCCATTCCTATGAACCAATGACCAGGCAGATGAAAATATAATTTATCTCTTCCTGAAAAACCGGTTGACTAGAGAATTGTACAGTGGAATATCCGGCGATGGACCATTCGATGCCACCAATTTATGAAGATATATCCATCCCTCCCGAGCCATTTTGTTCTTGACTAGCCCCTTCATCAATGCAGTATAAGAAAATTTAGTAAGTTGAACCCCATTCTTCACCATAACATCAAACAGGGATAAGGCTTTCTGGGACTGTTTATTCCTGAAGTACCCATTGATCATAGTGACACATATCATTTCATCAGGATCCAAACCAGCCTCAATCATCTTCATGAACCAAGTTTCAGCTTCGGACATTTTGTTTCCTTTAGTTAAACAACCAATAATGCAATCATAAATAGCTACAGTAGGCTTGATTCCACACTGCTCCATCTCATCTAAAACAACAAATGCAGATGTTAAGTCATTTTGTGTGCAGAACTCTCTCACCAGTATCAAGAAAGTTGCGAACTCTGGAATGATTTCGTGTTTTTGCATAATGGCAAGCAAACACTTAACCTCCTGGTGTAGACCATGCTTGCAAAGTTCTTTGATCAATGAATTGAAGGTGAAAGGCAAAGGACAGCAGCCAAGTCCCCTGAGCGTTTCAAAAGAAGCGAAAGCAGCTTCAAATTTTCCGCTCTCGCACAAGGCACTAATGTAGATACCAAACGACACATTTGCCAGCATCCAATTTGTTCTCACAATTTCCAACAGCAGAATTTCAATTTCATGCTGTAAATCCATAGTTGAGTATATCTCAGGAGAAACAGAGAGCAAGCAAGGATCTAACCTACATCCATTTCTGGTAATTGCCCTTAACATGAAGAAAGCAAGTTCAAGTTCCTGCCCCTTTGGGATATTTTTCATGAGAATTAGAAACGTGACATGGTCAGGGATAACTCCACTGTCTAACATGTTTCTGAACAATGCCTTAACACCGGAAAACCTGTTCTGCTTGTAAAGTGCAGAAAGCAATGCAGTATAGCTGTGGACACTTGGAACCAAACTAGAGCGGACCATGCTATTCAAAAACTCCATAGCAGAATCCACCTTTCCATTCTGACAGTAACCACTAATAATACTATGTGCAGTAACTAAATCAGGCTGCATACCTAAGTCTAACATCTGGTTATACATAATCATTCCTTTATCAGGAAACCCTATCTTCAGAAATCCTTGTATCAACATGGTGTAAGTGTACTTATCTGGTTTACAACCCATCTTCAGCATCCGGAAAAAAACCATTATTGCCATTTTCAGATCATTATGATTGCAGTAAGCGTTTATTAGGGAAGAATACATTACAACATCCACAAAGAAACCACGTTCTTCCATTTGTCGACAAACTCTCTCCGCATCCAAACAAATTCCCTTCTTGCAAAACCCAAAAAATAGTGACTTCAACAAATGAACAGTAGGTGGCAAGCCAGTCCTATCACGCATTACATCGAACACCTTCAGTGCTTCAACGAGATGGCCCTGTTTACACAAACCATCGATCAAGATATTAAAACACCAGAAACCCAAATGCACCTTCAAGTTCACAATCCTAGTGAAGTACACAAACGCCTCCAGAAAGCGCTTCCGCTCATATAACCCTCTGAGAACTGTATCACTGGCGGATTCACAGGGCATCCAACCCTTGTGCCAAAGCCGGTCGAAGAGACTCATTGCTCCCTCCAAATCTCCCAATTTCGCCATACAAATGATCATGGAATTGACAATGTTCGAATCCGGCTCAAGCCCTCTACCAATTATTCCGTCGAAGTAAATTGCCCGAGCGAATTGAAACTCACCGAAGCCCATCACTCTCCTAATAAGCACATAGTAGCTCTGCAGACTGAGCTCCACGCCACGTCCAGCCGCGAAATCAGCTGCAGAAATCGCCTCAGGGAGAGTAGTAGAGGAACTGATGATTCTCTGAATGACCTGCTGAGCCGAGGAATAAAGGCCGCGACTAAGGAGATTATCGGCCAGTTCAAAGCTAAGTGACTTACGGTCACTGGGGAGAGAAGCGAATGAAGGAGGAGGAGGGTCAAGGCGAGCGAGTGAAGTCGCCATTAACCTTCTCCCCGTCCTCAAACATTTGAAGACAGCCACGGGCCGGCTATTTATCATCATATGTAATTGCGACCATCGCCGACAGTTGGGAAATTCAGGTACCGGACGTGTTTAAGACTTAAAAAGCCGGAGAAGCCACCCAGTCTTGCTGTTCAAAACCATTGCGGCGGTGGAATGACAGCGCCGCCGCTGGAAAAGTTGTGAAGCGCGAACCCTCTTTCCAATTCTTCCTTTGTTACTTTTTGATTGGGCTGAACTTATACGTAGGCTCACCCAAAAGAAATCTTAGCTGTAAGCCTGTAGCCCACACCTGATTGTTTTTAAGTCCACCAATTTTAGGTTTCTGTATTTTGAAGCCCAAACCTGTTACGTACCGATAATCATAGTGAGTAAATACTATGTTTAATACACGTATTCGTACGTATTTTATCCGTTTAAAACTTCTGTATCCATATTATTCAAGCCGTTTCATTTTTATCCATTCATTTGATAGCTCACATACTAAACATGTATAAAACCCGTATAACACATTTATTATTTATATTTTATTAATTAAATTGTTTAATTTACTGTTATTTACATATTTATTTGTTTTAAAATAGTTAATTTTATATTTTTATGACTATTAATATACTATTAAACGTAACTTTACATTGTAAACAAAGTATAATACCCGTACATATTTTATACGTAACTTTCCCGTACCATATTTTACTAACTATGCCGATAATGAGTTATGTCTGTCGACCAACTATTCTTCGCAGATTCCCTGTTTTTCTTTTTCACATTCTGTTTTTGAAGCTTTATTTTATTCGTTGTTTCGTCCAACAATTCTCAATCTCTCAACTCAAAATCATATGATGACAAGTCGAGTATTTTAATTTGATGTGCAAATCATGATGGATCTCTTCATAATAATATATATTTTAAACGAAAATATTTGAAAAAAAAACATTGATAATTTGGGAGATCGACAAAGGTAATATTTAAATTATATTTTATAAATTAACTACACTGGTCTAAGTTGAAGAATTTATTAATCCTCCCACTCCTAGTGGGCTAGTGAAAGTTAGGTCCAACACTAAAAATATGTCTTTTAATCCACCAACAACTTTCACGTATCACAATAGTAGGTAACACTGCAGATAAAGCAGGACCAAGTCCTCTCCCAATAAATCTTTGGTCTTGCATACCTGTGAATTAACATGAACATCTACAGCTTCGTTGGGCCTTTTTTTCCAGACATCCAGGAAGAAGGGATTTTTCCCCTACCTGCTTAAGTTTTGATATGATCTTATTTCTATCATAATTAAAATTAATAATAAAGAAAGCAACAAAGTAGAGCAATAAGCAAGTATACTGATACCACAAGTCTTGGATTTGATAAACCTCGTCCATCAAATGAATCTAGAATCAATATTATTAATGGTTCAACCTTAATACAATTTACCTAGTAGCTTTCGAAAACCCATATATGATGTGCTCTAGTATGAATTAAAATCAAAAGGATTGATGTAATAAGATGGCATAGTAAATGGATAGCTTCATTTTAAGGCCCAAATTTTCACATAGTAATCTTTTCATAATAGGTGTGCAATCTACATTTATGGCACAAGGAAAAAAGAACTCCTAGTGGCCTTTGAACAACCAAGTAGACATAACACCCTAAACATCCACCCAAGGTTAACACAACATTTTGAGCACCATTGGTACAGTAAGTACGTAACTAAAAAAGGTTGTTTATTAGAATCCAATTAAATAGAGGTTCGGCTGAATTTGTAAGAGAATATAATTGATTAGGGTTGAACTTATGCATAATTCAAAATCGTATCAATAGAAATCCCATTAGTCTCATCCAATTTCAACAATAAATGTAGTCAATGTAGATGTTAGACTTGCTAAGATTCAAAGGGAAAATAAGTCTCAATCTAGTCTCAAAGCATTCCAAAGATAGTTCTTCCCAATCAGAACCCCTTTAACCCCCAATTTGATAATTAGATGTGGCTTCTGATCTCCCTATGAACTTTCATTAATTGAAACTGATGATGAACAAAGCCGACATACCACAAATCAGCTTTGTAATTTAAGAAAAATCAACCAAATATTAATGATTAACTTATGCATTCGAGATTCTCCTCTCTACGGGTTGGCAATATTCCTCTAACCCCTTCAATTTCAATAATCAGAGACAGGGAACTATGGTTACCACAACCGGTGTGGTTGCTTCATGACTATTGACGCAAGAGTTCTTTATGGACTACGATTGAAGAAGAACACCGCAACTTTCAGTGTTTTGTGTTGAGCTTTCGTCAACCGAAGGGAAGTAGGCTTATGGCTGTCGAGATGGAAGGTCAGAAGATTCCCATGCAGAGCTCTGGAGAGGCGGTGATGGGTGTGCCGGTAGTGGGTCGGGACAGTAATTTGGGGCCGTTAACAATTCTTGAGGATTTTACTTTCGTGTTCAACAACCATCAGAAAACAGTTTCCTTAAATACCCTTTCGAGAATTGCTTTGGAGGCAAGAAATTTGAAATGAAGATTACACTATTTATAACATACATATAAATTTAAATTTAGTATTAACTACAATTCGAATAATCAAAATATGAAAATTAAAGTATATTTAGTGAAGATTTAGTGGCTAGCTAACAGTTGGGAAGTCCTGGAATCATTTGAGCTTCGTGTATTCTTCTTATTTAAAGAGATAAAACATATCTTGTAGTGTGATTGGTTATGACCCTTGTCTTTGTTTGAAAAATGACACTGGTTCAAATCTTAGTATCATCATGAGTAAATATGAAAGAAATAGATGATTGTGAAGACAAAAAATACACCCTATTTACGTTCGCTCTCGTTACAGGAAATTTAAAATGGAAGATATACTATTTTCATTTTACTATTATATTATTTGTAGATTTGGTTCAGTCAATAAATTTTACATGCACGTGTCAGACTGTGTCGTACATGATTTCGACAAATTCTCTTTAACTCCAAAAATAACTTTGATATTGTGTATCAAATGTACCTACAACTGAAATCTCTTACTCCTGTTTGTAAACTCTAAATTGCCCTCGTTGATAATTCGGTGTCATGTTCCCATTTGTTGGTTTTAAATTAACTAATTGATGGCATATGCAAAAATAACAAAAGAATTCCTTACTTTAATTAAGGCATTCAGTTTTTGTAGTAGTAGTAGCAGTGAGTAAAATAACTTTTCTTCACTTGGTATCTCAAACTCCTAACTCCTTTATTTGTTCTAATTTCCCATTCACATGATCATAGTTATTATTAGAATTATTAATTATTTCGAGTGTGACGTATAAACCATAATGTAATCATAGAAATTTGCCTCCCCTGAGATCATTATTGGAATTTAGGTGAGGGATTCTTCTGTTTTAATCTTTTTGGGGGGTGGGTAAAAGAAAGATGACCACGATAACAAACACTTAATTAGGGCGCAATTATTACTAGACATGAATATTTGACAATAAAGTCAACATTAATTGGTGTTTTGGCCTCTTTTGCACAACCCTGCGTGCGCCCAACCCTTCCGATGTTTACTTAATCGAGAATCAGGATGAATTGTCGTAACTAGTGGTTTAAATTTTATTGTTTTAATCAATATTCAGCTGTTAAAAAGTCGATAGATCAAAAATAATAACTTTATTAGTAGAATTACACATAATAACATACTAAACCATAAATTCAAAATAAAATACATTACTCATAAACAACGATGAGTACTAAAGTTTTGTAAGTCCAGACTCCAAACACTAATATTCTCTAAAATACAAATATGAATTGATTATTAATATATTCCTATAAAATTTTAAGTTTTAATTATGTATTGATCATTTTGTAAAATAGAAAGGATTTTAAGCTAATTATATTTGCATATTCTCCATAATATTCAAACTTCTAAAATATTTGTACATTAACACAAAATAAAGATAACACACCCGAAAACGCATTATCTTTTCACTGAAGAGGATTTGGGTTAAAATCACACCATCAACAATTTTTTTACACCAAGCACCTAGAAACTCAAAACTAGTTGTCGGGTTGGATAGAAACAGTTAATTGACGGGACCAGTTTTCAACCGGTTGGTCTAAATGAGGCAGTTAATAGACTGATCCGAGCCTATTTGATGTCTGGTTGCGGTTTATCGGTTCGATCAACCGCTTTGGCTTGTTTTGATAACTGCACTTCCAACATTATACCAGTATATAAATGAGAAATTTCATACAAAAAATAATTTAGTTTTAATAATTCGAATGGTGTGAAAAAAATTTGAATATTATAAATCTTATACTATTTACTAACACAGTATTCATAATCAAATTTATGTCATTAATTTATTTTTTACTAATAAGTTATCTGATTTCAAGTAAACTTCCTTAATCACTACGAAAGCACGACTCCTCAATCACTACTAATCGACATCGAGATAGTTACAAATGGTCCATCGAATGCCATACTAATCAAATACCTAATGCCTAGTAATTAAAGGACCACTAATTCTACCGCCACTGTTTACTGAAAACATTCGGATGATCACTACTCAGTCATAACTCATAATTCATCCAATAACTAGTAAGCATACTGTCACCACTAGTCACAGTATAATGAATCATTATCGACACACATCTCACCAGTTGGATTATAGTTCAGACTAGCGTACGTAATGCGTACAACGTTCACACTATCATACGCCCGTCGAATTCTACTAGTTAGAGTATGAGTTAACCGAAATTTGGGGCATGATATTATATCCTAACCTCTAATGGGTGAACCCCAGTCTCTAATTATCTAACCTGGACCACAAGATTCATTTAATCGAAAAAATAATACCCGACTGTTTAGATTAAGCAAATAACAAATGTGAACACAGTACGCTAGACGTACACTAACCTTTGTCATATATATGGTTCGGCTTACGTTGAGTACGCTGTATATTTTGTCTCAGTGAAATGGAACTACAAACGAAGACGAACTGCCGGAAGCACTGACTCGTTCGGGAACAGTGCGAATTAATACTAGAGCCCAAGTTTTTAAAATCTAGCCGGGTGCAGTATAGGGTAAGTATGTTTTAATTGTCAAATGTGGGCCGGTCCATGTACCCTTACTTCAATCGCTTAGTTTGTTATCTAGCAAACATTTTTGGGTTTAAAACTAAGAAAACTACAAATGAAAACAAGCAAGTGAAGTAAATCAAGGGTGTCCCAATGAGAGAAGAGTTCACCCGGGCATTGCCCCCCTAGCTACATATCAATATCGCCCAAATCGAATGCAAATGTGTGGAGGTGTGTTACTACACCGTAGGAAGGCGCAACAAGTGAAGGAAAACAATTAAGTTAGGAACCTTAGCTCTCTCAATCAATAGATTAAGGATTTCTACAATAAACTAGAGAGGCTAGCTCTCTTAACCTTTCGGCTAAGGGTTGCAACGATAAGCCAATAGTCCTAGCTCTCTTAACCGAGCAAACTAAGGGTTGCAAGACCAATCCCTCGGAACTTGATCCGGATGGCAAAGTAACACCCACGTTAAAGTGCTGAATCGAAGTTTGAGGTTTGCCCTAATTTTTACTAGGTAGGTGACTCAATTGGCCAAGGAATCCAGCTTATCAAAGCCTCTTAACAAAAAGTGGAATTCCCTCTACCCATGTCAAATTGGCATAGTAATGAGAAATAAAGAACACAACCCAAACATCATGAAAATACCTCAAACTTTGCATTAAACACTAACCCACACACAAAGCATTCAATTAATACAATCTATCACATATTTTAAGCTAGGGTTCACAACACCTAAGTGAATAGGTAGGCTATTCCATAGCTAGGCAAAGAAAAACAATAAAGATGAGACAAAGGAAACCTCACTCTCTTAATCAATCGGTTAAGGAAAACAATTAAGTTAAGAACCTTAGCTCTCTCAATCAATAGATTAAGGATTGCTACAATAAACTAGGGAGCTCTCTTAACCTTTCGGCTAAAGATTGCAACATTAAGTCAAGAGTCTTAGCTCTCTTAACCGATCAAACTAAGGTCCCTCGGAACTTAATCCGAACGGCAAAGTAGCACCCACGTTAAAGTGTTAAATCGAGGTTTGAGATTTGCCCTAATTTTCCCTAGGTAGATGACTCAATTGGCCAAGGAATCCAACTTATCAAAGCCTCCTAACAAAAAGGGGAATTCCCTCTACCTAGGTCAAATTGGCATAGTAATGAGAAATGAAGAACACAACCCAAACATCATGAAAATGCCTCAAACTTTGCATTAAACACAAACACACACACAAAGCATTCAATTAATACAATCTATCACATATTTCAAGCTAGAGTTCACTATACCCAAGCGAATAGGTAGGCTATTCCATAGCTAGGCAAAGGAAAACAATACAGAGGAGAGAAAGAACCATGAAGAGATGACAATCTTCCTTCCTCCTTGCTTAAATCTCCCTTGAGAGGTAAGAATCTTCACTCTTCTAGCTTAGGGCAAGCCTAATCTTCTTCTTCCTCCTTTGAATGACACTTTCTCTCTCTATAAGAGAAAGAAGAAACCCAAATCTCTCACTAGAAATCCTCATTTACTATGAAAACTAAAACTCTAGAAAATGCTCTCTTTCTCCTGCAACTCACTTCTCCTTTTATACACAGATCGAGCTCAGATCACGGCCGTGAACTCAAGGCGGAGACCGTGATCTCGAGCCAAAATGCGCCGCCGCTTCACAAACTCAGTTCACAATCATTGGCTTGAGTTCACGGTCTTAAGACCGTGAACTGGCTTGAGTCCAGTGAGACCGAAAACTTCTCTTGAACCTCTGCAGTTCACGATTGGACTTTTCTTCACTTCTTCGCGCTTTTCGACCTCCAATCGATCCGAAACTCGTCCTCGACTTTCTCACACGTGCTAGGACCTGAAATATAACAAAACAAGCACACCGTAACATAAAATAGGTCGAGAAACGATGAAATGCAAAGTCAAACTATCAAGAAATGAGGGTAAAATGTGTACATTTTAGACCCGAATCAAGCCCCCACCACGAAACTTGGTAAGGCTTTCCCTAGCAGCGCGAGGCCGCGGATCAGTGTGTGTGTGTCCATTCGAGGGATGGAAATATTAGTGTCCCAAACTTCACATTGACGGTTGACCCTTGCGGGAGGCTGTGGGGCGTTTGATTGAGTTCCCTTCTTTTTCTCTTTTTTTGTTTTTTGTTTTTTTTATTGGTGCATCCTTTCTTTCTGGAACAATTCATCGATCGTCCCTTTTGGTCTCTCCCCCAACATATGTTTGTGTATCGATCAAGTATATGTCCAAAGTTGTTTGTTGTATCCATACTTCTAGCTACGCGGGTAGGGTGTATACTATGAAATTTCTACCCAGATATAGCCGTGTATTCTGTATTAGAGTATAGGTAGTATGAGTAGTATTATATTATAGTACTACGAGTACTGTAATTAAACAAAGTTATATTTCTTATCAGAGTCGTAGAAGTTAACTAACTTTCTTATTAGTGTTAGGGTTATTATAAAAGTCAGTCATTATATTCCTTATCAGAGTCGTACAAGTTAGGTAATTTCATATTAGTTTCAGTGTTATTATAAGAGTCTGACACTAGTATGAAAATTACCTACTCCGATATATAATTTTCACTATACACAACATGTTTGACAGATTTATACAAACGGTCGGGCACAACGTCAGAATGGTGACGGAGCTAATTACTTAGCTTCTTCCCTGCACAGTGAAACGGAAACGTGCGAACGGAAACAATGATGGCATTACTAATGATGGGAACAGTAATTCTCAAGCTATAGCTTTTTCTGTGCTTGTATTGTATGCTATAGGTCCGTTTGCCTTTTTCTGTGTACAATTCATTCTCTAGCTATAGATGCATATGTTTATAGTTCAAATTACAATGTATGGTAATTGCTAATTACCACCTAAATGTCTATTCTTAATCGTTCTCTGTAATTGGGAAAAGAAAAAGAAAAAAAATTCGTTCTCTGTAAATTTAATTGCTTTCATAGGCAACAATGGCTGTCTCATCATCTACAGGCTCCCCTACAGCGCATTCATCTCCCCATTCCTCCCCCATACTTTTCATGAGTTTTTATTATCACGTGTTTTTCCCCCGAACCCTAGCTAGCCTTGCTCGATCGCTTCCAAGTAACAAAGTGCAAACTTTGAGTCGGGATGGCAACAAAATCCGAACCCATGGGTACCCACCCGAGTCAATTCGGTCAACGCGAGTAAAATTCGTATTGACGGGTTTTGGGTTGGGTTTGGGTTTAAAGCCGTTCACTATTCACCGGATTGGGTTTGGGTTTAGGTAAACCCGACCCATGGGTACCCGCCCACACCCATATAATTAATTTTCTCGATATATTTAATATTCTAAACAACTAATCTTATTTATGTTTGTGGAGACATGTCTAATTTTTTCTTTCTAATTGTGTAGAATGAAGTTGATGTTATCGAGTGGAGAGTGAAGAAACTTAATTGAAAAGAAGAAGCTTTCAATTAATCATGTTATTTATGGATAATTTGTGATTTGCTTCAATTTTCTTGAATTTTCTAGATTGGTGTTGAACAATTTGTATAGTTAATTTGTGATTTGCTTGAATTTTCTAGAATTGTGTTTTATATATAGATAATTTGTATTGAGAGATTGATATTTGACTTTAATTTTGATAGGAACTTGTTATTGTAAATTTTTTACGACAAAAACCCGTGGGTATCCATGGACCCGCGGATACCCAGCGGATTGAGTTGGGTTTGAGTTTTTCAAACCCAGTGAGTTTTACCCTGAATTATTTTCCTGGATAAACCCATGGGTTTAGTATTGGTAAAATCTGACCCAACCCGACCCATTGCCATCCCTAACTTTGAGGTACTTACTTTTACTACTTTAGTCTTTTCTTAATAATTGCCATTACATCACGAACAGTCCCTCTATTGGGTTAGTAAGGTTCGAGTCATCACTTATTTTACAACACCTTGAATATGTTTATTTGCTTGCTGCTATACAATTGAGATCGAGAACGGTTCTAGAAATATATGCTCATTATACCACCCCAATTTGTGTAGTCCAATCAGTCAGTTTCTCATTAGTTTATGACCTCTATATAATGTAATTGTATCTTCTTCCGATTAGTGAACCTTTACGGTCTCTCCTACTCACGGACGTAGCTACCACACATCGTAATTCGTACGTACTTGTGTTAGTGTAGAGGTTCCTCAAATATTTTTTGTTAGCAGATATCCTAATCTATAGTCCGCCTAGTAAGTTCCTGATCAAGTTCGGCCTCTATGTTTCTTTAAGTTTTGTACACAACATGTTTTCAGTTACCTCAGCCCGCAGACATTATTTACGAGCCTAGTTTAATTACTTGCTCATCGGTTACACGTTTATCATAACAACTTCCTTTCTTTATCAGTTCCTCATCACCTTTATAATTTCCGGCAGTAACAGAAGATATAATCGCGGGGGCACTAATTATAAGTTGTTAATTAACACTCATGATTTGGGGGTGCACTAATATTTCTAGAAGCCACAAAGTCAGAAAAAAGTGACCCGGTTTCATATTATTCCCCCACTGGTTAGAATTTCACGTGCCGCGCTCTTCATTCCCTAGCTCGCTCGCGCGAACACATTTGGAAACCCTAATAGGAAACGCGCGGGGGCGGACCACGCGCGCCAGTCGCCACCACATCGGCTCGCTCGCCGGCGGGACCCACGCGAAGAACGTAACAGCTCGGCAAGTTGCGAGCTCAATGATAATGGCTAGCCCACGCCAGACAACAAGCCGCCGCCACGTACACACAACAACACCCTATCGCCGGTCGAGGCTGGGTCCCATCCTCCACCACCGTCGGAAGAAAAGAAAGAAGAAAAAAAAAACGATCCGAACCCACGAACCGATCGAGCGAACCGGCCAGCTTCACGCTTGCTGATCAGGCCTCTTCCTGGCGGTTTTGGAGGGCTGTCGTTTTCGAGAACGCCGATTGGTCGGTCTGCTTGAACTCGAGTGAAAGCTTGGGTCGCTTTTGGGGCAAGGGACCAATAGGGAGCGAACACCTGGATCGCTTCATCTTTATTTGGACTTTGGACTCCGCGTTTATTTTATTCAGTTGCCAAAAATCTGGACCAACGGAACGGCGTTACGGTGAAGGAGCTAGCTAGCCGTGAAGACTACTGAAAGCCTGCGTGGGACAGAACGGATTATATTAAAAACGGGGTTATGAATTGCAATGATGAGTGGGAACGGGAAACGTACGAGTCACGAGGTAGCAATGTAGTAGAACCAAAAAGTATTAGAAGGGTGTGGAATAATATATATAATTTAGTACTTGACCGTGCTTAATATTTGCATTAATTAGGACCTCTTAATTAATCTATGATATAGTACAATGACAAGTTGATAGATTTGGCTCTTAACAAAGGGACAATGCTGTTTGATCGATGGAGCGCAAGAGGAGTCTTCAGAGCTTGCAGATGCTTGTATTATGGAGGCCTTAATTACTTTATTTATGATATAGTACAACAAGTTGAGAGAATCAATGGATTCAAACCTAATATTTTTTTCGAAGTGAGTCCAATGACTAACGTTACAAACCAAACCGTTCATACAATGTTTCATAGTATGGTGCATTTGCCTAATGATACATAGGTAATGACATTTGAGAAAGGTGATCTGCTCGATCAATCTCACACGAATTAATATCGAATTTTATATATCATGAAAGTAAGCAATACGAGTATTTCCTAAGAGTAGAGATGGGTTGATAAAAATGAAGAGTGGAGAGAGGGCTCATATATACTGTTATTTACAAGGACCTCATCCCCTACGTTAGTATGGTGCATTTGCCTAATGATATATAGTTAATAGTATCAGCGGATTAAAGAGAGTTGATAGTATCAGTGGATTCAAACCACACCGTTCATACTAAGTTTCATAGTATGGTGCATTTGCCTAATGATATATAGTTAATGACATTTGAGCAAGGTGATCTGCTCGATCTGCCTCCAATGGGAAATCCAAAGGGCCGAGCCAAATCTGGATAAGAGATTTTATCGTGAAAGTAAGCAATACGAGTATTCTCTAAGAGTAGAGATGGATTGATAAAAAGAAAGAGTGGAGATCGAGAGGGCTCATTCATCCGAGTTATTTCACTTCATCAATGTGCTCTTGTAGGTGGATGCATTTGTAATTGCTAAGGACCTCATCCCCACGTCAGTAAATATTTCAACAGGTTAATTTCTAGAAAACCCAATTTTCCCAAAAGCCAAACTAGCTCACACTTTCCACTGTCCCCCTCTGTGATTTCATCATGTCACGCCCTAATAAATTAGCATCGGTCTAATCAACTTTTCTGATCAATGAAAGGAAAAAAAAAGAGTAGCGGTAATAATGAAAAGTGAATGTTAGTGAAGGCAGATGAAATATATTATGAGGTAAATGATTGACCTCACCCGATCTGTGTTTCACCCTCAGACACAGTTACCTTTAATTGGATGAATGGCTAGGGTATAATGAGAAGCTACAATTGCATTGAGAAAGCTGAATTTTGACAAAGAGAGCAAGTTTAGATAGAGAGAGAGAGAGAGAGAGAGAGAGAGAGAGAGAGAGAGAGAGAGAGAGAGAGAGAGAGAGAGAGAGAGTGTTAGTAGATCCAACACCATCATTCTGAATTAACCACACACAACAGTAAAAAAGAAGAAGAAAGACTTTGAAGAAAAAGGAGGGAAATGGGTTGGGACTAGGAATGGAGTTTTGGGGTATATGGAGGGGCCACCATTCCACATTCAGCTGCACAAAGCAAACAACCCCACAGGCCACAACCATCCAATAGAAGGAGGAATTGGATTGAATCATGTCGATTGTTGGGGCAAAAGTTTGGTGCAGTTGATTTTGGCATATCTACTCTCTATATATCGTATGATCAATTTTAAAAAGATGGTTATTGCATCAGCTATTGTTTCACAAAATAGTAAACATGCATATTCAATGTGGGAGAGAAAAATGGTCAGGTTCAGTTTTAGTAGTTATCGATGGGTCGATCCTCGAAAATTTGCTTTTTAAGATTGAGTAGAAAAGTGGTTGCGATGAAAAGAATTATTTTGAGGTATCGATCGGTATATGAAATTGAAAAGATCCTCTAATGATCAAGTTAGGAGAGAAATGAAATCAGATTTAATTTTATTGTTTTCCATCATGTCAAGGTGACATTTTACCGCGCTGAGTTATATCCCTTCTCTTACCCCCATTGAGAAATCTGTCTTATATTGTTGGTTTATTATTTTTCGATATTTTCGCACCTGCAACACCAACATAGTTAGCTCTTGATGATGCTTGACATCTTGTGTATCGTGCTAGGCATTTGGAGGATCTACTGAAATCATGCACATCGTCAAATCTAATAACTCCATGAAAGCTCCAAGACATTGATACACACATTGAACTTCATGAGACGAGATGTACCTATATATCAACTCGCTAGCTCGTCGAGTTCCGGATCATTCCCCAACCAACTCTCCCCCATCTCAGTCACAACAATATTATTATTATTATTATTATTATTATTATTATTATTATTGTAATATGAATATAAAATTTTCTAATTTTATCTTCTTCTTTAAAAAAAATGAATTTCAATATTGTTAGTTGATTTGAACATAATACTAAATCTGTGGTGGGGTTCAAATATTCTCAACTTTGATATTTAGAATGAAATAAAAAGGAAACAAAGTGGTGTAGCTTTTTGGCTGGTAGCTGTTCCATTACGTCATCACAACCAATCCCACCCCTACCACCACACCACAATCCACATCTTGTCTTTCACAATTTCAGACCGGTCATTCTTTTATATTGGTGTCGTTTGAACGAGGAATTATAACAGATCAAATTGATATAATTATTTTGTTTTAAGACAATTGTACCAAATTGCCTCGTTTGCCAACAAAAAATTTTGATGGATCAATCTGCCTGAGATATTTTGAATTGATCTGTTTTGAGTCAATTTTAATTACCTGGGGTGGGGCAGGTAATTCGAATTGACTCGTTTTAATTGTCTCATTTATAAAAACGAGACAATTGATCAAATTGACTCATTTCTAGATTGACCCATCCAAATGACCCGATATGTAATGGATTATCTGTGTATATATAATAGTGAACTGAAGCATGGTGGTGATTGGTCAGTTTTAATTTCTCTCTCACTCGAGTTTGTTTCTCAGAGGCAGAGTCAGCAGCTGATTAAGCTCGCTCGATCAGCCAAACTCCTCTTCTTCTGGTCTGCTGCTGTCACCCATCTCTTTGATGCAACTTACCAACAACAACCGCCCAAAGAGAGATGGAATTGAATCATGACGATGATGTTCAACATCTATACTAGCTAGCTACTATACTCTCTCTTTTGTTTAATTCCCTTAAATCAATTCACAAGAGTCACTTTCAGCGGCGGGTGGACAAGGAAGGGAGGAAAGAGGTCCGTGGCAATAACAAGCCTTAGCTTTCCCCACCATCCCTTCTTCAAAAACCCTTTCACGATACATTCCTCCTCTTCTTCTTCTTCTTTCTTGCTGGAGTTTTTGTCTACACATTAAGCATTGGATGATGAAAGACTGACAGGGAAATAGCTTGCCCGAGAGAGAGAGAGAGAGGAATTAGGTTTATCTCCACACTCCATCTTATACTCATATCCTGGTTTTGGTGACAGGTGTTTGTTTTTGCCTCATTAGGGTTTCCTGCCTAGCTTCTTCTGCTTCAAATCTGGGTTCTCTCTCTCTCTCTCCCTTTTTCTCACCGTCTGCTGGTTATTATCTTCCTCTAGCTTCTTCTTTCTTCTTCTTCTTTTGGCTTTCCGCGCCTCCATCTTTTTTCTCTAGGGATTTGTTTTGGGGAGACAAGCCGACAGTGTGGACAGTCGCCGTGCTCGCTTGTTCTCCCATCTTCCCTCTTTCTTCTCCCCTTTTCCCAGAAAGCGGTTGTTTGGTTCGGTTCTGGTTTCCGGAGTGGAGGGTTCAATTCCCGAGGCTACTGGCCGGGTTGTAGCCCTTTGGCTGCCTCCTTTGTCTCCATCTACCTAGAAAACCTTTCTGCTTGGGAAAGTGGTGAAGTTAGAAGTTAATTAGTTAAACTTCATCACTGAAACCAGGTAGCTAGGTAGCCGCCGACGTACGTGGGATCTATCCATATCCAGCCTGCTCCCACGCCGCGCCGGTGGTTTTCGCTGCCCGGAGACAATCCACAGGTACTACTTTCTTCTTATTATCCCACCTCTCTCTCTCTCTCTCTCTCTCTCAAATATGAAGGCTTTGCTGCACTGCATTTATTGGCTGTGTGTTGTTCAAACTGATACTTTGTTGGGGGTCAACATTCTTACTACTGTTCATACATTCCTTTCCCATCTCTCTTCTTTCTTCATTTGGTCATATATTCATAGACATATATTGGTGGTGATGATGATGATGATAAGCCATCCTTCCTTCCTTCTTTCTTTCTTTCTTTCTTTCTTTCTTTCTGTGTCCATGTATAGTGGAAGACTCTGCATCACAATAATAATTTTCGGGCATCATCATAAAAGTTGTTTTTACATCATGATTCTAACATGTGACTTGTTTTTTTTCTTCTTCTATTTTCCCATTCCACAAAAATGAAGAAGAAGAAGAAAAAAATAATATATCAAATCACAATTGATGTTCATTTCTCACAGTCAACCCTAGGCGGAGATAAGGATGAACGCAGTTCCTCCAGGGTTCCGGTTCCATCCCACCGACGAAGAGCTGGTGGACTATTACCTCAGGAAGAAAATCAACTGCCGGAGGATCGACCTAGACGTCATCAGAGACGTCGACCTCTACAAGATCGAGCCATGGGACCTTCAAGGTAATTTACCAACTTACAAAACTTGAAACCCACCTTTGACCATGGCTGTGTACGTAAACTCATATATGATGATCGTCAATGTTTTTTTTTTTTCTGCCATGCAGAGCTGTGCAGAATAGGGAGCGAGGAGCAGAGCGAGTGGTATTTCTTCAGCCACAAGGACAAGAAGTATCCGACGGGGACGAGGACCAACAGGGCGACGACGGCAGGGTTCTGGAAGGCGACGGGGAGGGACAAGGCGATCTACACGAAGAACGAGCTGATCGGGATGCGGAAGACCCTTGTTTTCTACAAGGGTCGTGCTCCGAACGGACAGAAGTCGGACTGGATCATGCACGAGTACCGCCTCGAGACCGACGAGAACGCCGCTCCCCAGGCAAGTGTGGGATTTTTAGCACTAATTAACCTGCCTAAAAATGTTGATTCCTTCAAACTAGAAGAGAATAGTGGTAACACATTTTTATCTGGCCGTCCAGGAACTTGCCTATGATTTTTTTTCTCCTGACTTAACTACTTGCCTATGAGTTTACTATATTAATATCAAATGACAGTTTACTCACTCATATTTAATCATGTTTTGTCACTAGCTAAGTCGATCCAAATACTGGATCAACTCTAGCATTCCATCGATATTAGGTCTAGAATGATACAAGATGTTCTAACAACTCGAGTAGTAGCATTGACAACAAATAATATTTAACTCCCAGCTTATTGTGAATGCAAGTAAGTCGAAACTTTTTGCAACGAGAGTTCTTCTGCCAGTATTTATGTTTCGTTGTCCGAATCGATAAAGAAAATTCAATCAAAATTTTGTTGATTGATTTTGTACATTGTGTATGGGATTGTACAGGAAGAAGGATGGGTGGTATGTCGGGTGTTCAAGAAGAAGATAACAACGGTGAGAAAAATGAACGACCACGACTCCTCCTCCTCACTTTACTGGTACGACGACCAAGTCTCCTCCTCATTCACGCAAGAACCGCTGGACTCCCCCAACCAACAAAGCTCCATCTCCCAGCCACCGCCACGGCCGGATCATCATTTGCCGGCGGCGTACCACGACCACCGCCATGGCTTCCCATACACTACCACCACCGCCACTCATTGCAAGAAAGAGCAGTTCGCCAACGACCTCCTCTTCCTCCCAACGCTCCCACACGATCCCAACAACACTTACTTCCTCCAGCTCCCTCTTCTTCAGAGCCCCAAGCCCCTCCTCCAGACTCCACCGTCCACGTCGTCATCTCCGCCGCCGCCACCGTCATCCTACGGTCTAGACATGAACACGTCGCGACCCGAACCCTCGCTGGATCACCATCACCGCCAGAGCTTGAGGTCATTAATCTTTGGGATGGACGGCTGCGGTGATCATCATCTTCATCAGCAGCAGCAAGGTGGAGGAGGAGTGGACTCGGTGACGGATTGGAGAGTGCTTGATAAGTTCGTCGCTTCCCAACTCAGCCATGATGATGATCATCAACTACAGCCGCCGGCCACCGCCGGAGAGAATGTTGACAATGCCACCACGGTGCCGCCGTCGACGTCCAGCCCTACTACTACTGGTAGCAGTGAAATCGATCTGTGGAAATGAGAAGGTTGATCGATCGGCCTCTCAATATTACTATACGATATATTTAAATACAACGAAGTTATTAAACATGCATATATTTTTACTACTCGTGGTCGATCACATGTTCTGTTCATATACGGGAATTCGAGGAAGTAAGTTACCCATTTTTATTGATCATCTAGAAAAGTTCATGTAAATAGTAAACATATCTTAAGACATGATGATGATCAGCATAACATAAACTCTATATATGTTATTATGTCCTTATTATTTACTGCTAGTTTAATTAAGTTAATAATGATCAGTACGTACGTACCAAGTCTCATGTCTCTGTTGATCATTAATGTTTGCAAAGGAATGGGCGATTTGCTTCATTATATGTGTAAGCAAGTTATATGGGAACGTACAGTTGTGTGAATAATGTCTGCTGCCATTTCGGTTGACGAAGCAGTACTGTGTGTGCTTCTATTGATTATGTTCGAATTAGTTGATAGAATTGTAATGCCACATTGATCATGTGCGGCGGAAATTATAAGAATTGAGTCTTTTATCAGTTTATTTAATTAAATTTTGTATCAATTAGTTAATTGATGAATTAAAGTTTGAATATTGTAAAAAGAAGTATCCTTAGAGAAAGATACCTTTTTTTTCTGTGAAAGTATGTGTCTTTTCGGGAAAGTTAACTACATTTTTCCTGTGAAAGGATGTGTCTCTTCGGGGGCGTAACTTCCCATTTTCACTAGCATAAATAAATTACTGTCATAATTCTTTTAATACGAGAGAATTCTTCTTCTTCCCGTTTTCATTCTTATCTATTTCATAGACACAGAAGTCTGTAATTAAGATTGCTGCTTTCCAGATTTTGAATTGAAAGGGCTCCTACGGGTGGTTTGCTCGATCCTACCAGCAATTGGTAGTGAGGGCAAATAAAACTCTAAGGAGAGTGAATCATTCACGCCTTCAATCCGATTCTTTCCTACTAGTTTCCTGACGGATTCATTTCATTCGATTTTGTTTTCGTGCTCACACAACCCGTTCTTCCGCGAGAACCATCTCACAGGTGTTCCACGTTGTTAGATTTGGGGGGACCCAGCGTTACGCAACTATTGGATATTTGACTCGGTGACATTTTCCTTACAGAATTGCCGTCGCGTATGCGATTGCCAAGTGCCAGTGCCTGATCCAACGATCCTGAGCGCTTGTGAAATGGTTCTCGCAAATGGGTTGTGATTATCATAGCCGGATTGCATTTCCTTTCCTTGGAGTAGAGGGTATCATGATAGCTATCTATCTAGGCAGTGGGGTTTTAATTTTCATCATCATGATGTTACACTGATGAATACTTTGCTGGGAAGTAATTAGCCAAAAAGAAGCAGCAGCAGTACTACATTTGGCAGGCACATATATATATATGTTTGCTGCAGCCATAAACATCGACTCTGGGCCTTTCCCTAACGTAGAAGGTACTTAAGAAATCCAATCAAGGATAATTACCATCATAAACCTAGCTCCCCCCACAAAATTTGGCATGATTGGTTACTTTTATATATATCAGCCTTGACCTGTAGCAAATCATCAGAAAAGTAAACAAGAAAAGCTACAGCACAATCTATCAATTTGAAGGGATATTCCGCTAGAGGAGACTTTTACTTTTTACCCAACCTGGCGGCCAATCCCATCTTCCACCACCACCACTTCCCCAACACATGAGAATGACAACTTAGACGAGGACTGATCGATCGATCGATCGATCGAGGCGGTTAATGAATTTGCAGCAAGGTACAGAAACGCCATCTGATAAAGAAGGAATAGATGGGCAGCAAGCAAAAATGATGCTTGTTTAGGAGGGACTAACAAATGGTCACAAACTAGAATGAGGAAATAGTGAAAGGAAGTAGGGGATGTGTATGTACGTACGTACGTTTATGTAAAGGGTTGAAGCAGCAGAGACCCAGATAGAGCAGGAAGAAGCAGCTAGCTAGCTGAAGAGAAAGGAGATAGGGACAAGGAAGCTAAAAAAAATGTCGCAACATTGTTCCTATCTTGCTTGCTGTCTCTTGTTCAACATATAGTAGGCCAAAAAGGGAGATAAGAATTGCATTTATCCTATAGCAGCAGCACTACTAGAGAAACACTATTATGGCTCTCGTCATCATCAGCATTCTCTCTTGCATGTGATCTTTTTTTACCTCACTGCGTCGACCATATAGAAAGAGGAATAGCAGCTGTTACTGTTATGGTATATGATCCACGATTGAACCTCTCCCAACAACTCGAGTTATTGGGATCAACTGGTTCTTGACAGCAGCAAACGGGAATCCTATGACGACTGTAATAGTCAAAAGCTAGCAACTTGTTAACCATGTTTCCCAGAGAGAGGTGGGTTTTAGTTTTTTTTTTTTTTTTTTTTAATATATGTTGTTTTGGTAAAGGGTACATTTAATTTGTTCTTTCATTTGTGGGGGGTGGCTGGTCTGCTCTGTTCAGGGCAGTCTCCAAATTCCATCATCATTCATGGAGGCAGAAAGGGAGACAGTGAGTGGAAGCGAGCAGCAGCAGTAGCAGCATGCAGTTGTAGGAATGGGAATAGTGATGTGCTGCAAATAAAGTCAAAGGGAGGCATCACGCTTGGACTAGAAAAAAGAAGCAGAAATTTCAACAAAACAAATCATAATGAATTCGTTAACGGTTCGACTTTAAAGTGTGTGTTCATCATGTACTACATTGTGAAAAAATGCACCTTTCAAACACTTAACGAGACAAGCAACAATTCGAATTTAACAAGCAGAAATTTCTTCTAGATTCTTTTGTCACAACCGTTGTTGGCCAGGAGAGGACGTAAGAGCTACGTTTGGTTAAAAAGTGGATTCAAAAGTAAACAGGAATCAGAAAACTGAAAATATAACAATTATAGATTCTATTTACTACAGAACACTCATGTAGTATATAGAATCTATAATTGTTAAATATTGTCTTGCTAGCTTTTCTGTCGATTTTAATGGTGCTTGTATCAACAAAATTTGATTCTCGTGATTTAATTTTCTTGATGATGTTGACCGTGGTTTTAGAGTCCGGCCCGACCCTCCTATATATGTACTAACTCGTCGTTAGGCCTGGGTCAACATTGACATGGGCCGTTGACATACCATAAGTCAACCCCAGTCCATCCCTTCTGAACCATTCAAGCTTACCGGTTAGTTGCATCTAAATGGGCCAGGAGGCCCACCCATATGATAGACAGCTCCTCAGGCTTCTATCGCCGTTTGCGTGTGCATAGCACGCGAACTTCGAAAAAAATAGAGTAATGTCATACTGTCCAAAGCAATTCCAAAGCTCATCTTGCTTTAAATTGCTAATCTTTGCATGGATACATGATCTAGGGAGGCTATTGTAGTGAATATGGAGGATGTCCTCATCATGAGGCTATTTGACCATTCAAAATTTTCAGATATAGAGCTTATCACTATCCGTTGCGAGTTCTCATACTCTGCAAAACGAGTCTGCAGCTCTTCAAAACAAACGGGAGAGGATCCGGGGACAAATTGTACCTCTATACAGTAAAAAAATCTCACCATGACAAAACAAAATAAAAGACACTATTGTCACAAATAAAGTGTGTGGTAAAGCTACGTGTGAGGCAATTACTCATTGCATAGTGAGAATAAGAATGTTCAATCAAGCATCGGGTCGCACTAGTATGACGTCGTTTATCTAGTACAATCTCTCACTGAGTAAAGTTTCACTTGAGAATTGTGTTTGGACATTATGGATAAAGCTTCTGAAACTCCTCTTTGCATTATTGCCTCTCCACACATATCAATGAAAACGAGAACATAAAAATAGAGATACAAAGAGCTTCACCCTAAACTTTCGAAAGACTAGATTGAGATGGGAGTTTACGAGCAATAAGGATAATCGAGATTGACCTTACAAGATTTGCACTTCATGGAAATTGTCCACACGCCGTTTTGCACTTTAGGAAACCAAATTGGCCGCCGTTTATGGGAGTAGGGGATATAAGACAACCAAAGTAGCAACCACTTTTTTCATCTTGGGACATTCCCATTAGGACTAGCCACAAAAATACGAGCAGTGGAGCTCTTTTGCGAGTCGAATAGAATATTTTTGTAAGCCAAATCCCTTATTGAATCCGTTGCTCGGATGAACCAAACGAGTACTTATGCATTATTACCTATAATGTGAAATTGGCCTTAATTAAGATCATTCTCCAGTACAGATACAAAATAAATAAAAGGGGACTATCAGGTGGTGGGATGAGAGGGTCTACTGGCGTTTAATTTGCTTCTCTATAGGACTTATATAATTGCAGCCAGCCAGCAATTACAATCAGCACTTTTTTTTGCAGGCTCATTGACAGCAACAGACTGTACCAAACTCTGATAGGTCGTCATCCCTTTTGGCTTTTGCAGCCACACTTACAAAACTACATGGACAGTCACAAAATAGTGAAAAATGGAGAGAAGATTTATAAGGAAGCTGGGGTTGGGGTTTGGCCCACAAATGACGATGTTAATTCATTAGCTGCATGAGGACATGTTAGGTTTCGTTTGGTTTTGGTGATAGTTGAATCGATGTATTGTCATCAATGCATGCATAATAATATACATGTATATAAGAAAATTGGTGTATTGTAGTTTACATTGTTTGGTTTTTGTGATAGTTATTGTAGTGTTTAAATAACTTATATTATTTTATGTGTGGAATGATATTTGTACCCTTTGTTTTTAGTATAAAAAAGCAACACAAATAAAAAGGTAAGGACATAGTTGGAAGAAGAAAAAAAACACAATAATCTCAATCAAACAATCTCAACCAAACTTGAGATTTAATTATAACTCAATTTGAGTGATAGTTTGTGTCACATCAAGCAAATAATGCATGTATTCTTTGTTCAGAAAATTTAAAAAAAAGATGCATTGTGAACATTGCATGCATTGTAACTATCTCAACCAAACTATCACCAAAACCAAACGACCCCTTAGTTTCGTACGTAGTTGCGTCATCATCACCAGAAGAGGGTCGAGAGATAGATCTGTCTTAACAGTTAGTAACATCAGAGCCGCCGCTCTGTTAACGAACAAACCACTTAATCCCAATAACACGAGTGGTTGGAAAAGGATTTATAAAGTTTTATCTCTTACATATCCCCTCAAATAAAAGTCTACTTGCGGGTTTCGGTTTGCACGGAACATATCATATCCCTTGTGCTAAACCATTAGATTTTCAGGTTATACAGGTTGAACATATCATCTCTTGTACTAAATTCTTGTTTATATTGGGAATCATCATAAGAATTCCAAATCATGACCTAGATCGAAGGCTCTAATACCGTATTAACGAGCAGAGTTGTCGAGTAGAGTTGTGCCAATTATTGGTTAATTCCAATATATATGAATGATTTTTTTTATTTATGATAATGGTGGTGATAGTTTATTAATAAAAAGAAGCCAGTAAACAATCTAACAAGTACAACCAGTACAAGCTCTTAAACACAAACTGTGACAAAATCAGGTCAATCAAAAACAAGGCCAGTGCACAGGCAACTGCTAAAAACAAAAAATCAATGCCCTGGATCCCACGTACACCCAGAACATAAATGAATAACTCCCACCTCCCTGCAACTTCACCTGCAACAGAAGATCTCAATCAACTCTGCACTGATTGAACATGAAATATAATCAGCTTATTCAAATTCCAGATTCAATAAAGGAAGCTAGAAAATTCAAAATCTGTAATATAGAATCTGTTGCTGACTAGCTGCTTGAGTTGTCCATATTGATGTGGAACCATGGGCTCTAGTTCATCTCGACGATTCAATTATGATCATCGTCCATCAACTCGGTTGATTAATTGTTAGATTAGTGCTGGATTGTTTATTTACTATTAATTGTGTTTAGGGTGGACTAGTATAGGTAGGGGCGGACCCAGGCGCATTTAGGGTATCCCGGGACACCCCTAAATTTTGGAAGATTGATTATCCAATCCCCGGTGGTAATTTACGTATAGACAAAAAAATTATAATTAATAGTCCGGGACACCCTGAAATTTGAAAGAACGATTATCCTACTCTCGTTTGTAGTTTGCGTATGGAAATATAAGTGGTAGTTTGAATAATTCAAACCCGGGACACTACTAATACTAATAAATATAATTTCCATTAGACTACAAATTTTTTGTTGTTCTATTATAAACACGGTGTAATAGCAAAATCATATTCTCTATCTTTAATTATTTTCAAAACCTAAAAATTAATCTAATTACAAGCTACCCTTAATTTGTATTGATTTTATGGTTGTACGGCAAGAGTTGAAAGTGTTTTTTCAGCTTTGAGTTACACCAAGAACAAATTTAGAAGTCAAATATGCGTCAGTTCGTGAATGATTGTCTAGTAGGATATACCGAGACAAATTTGTTAAGCAGTGTAGACACCAAATGTATTTTATAAAAATTTTAGAATGTGAAAATACATCATTTACTTTTTTTTACTTGTAGTGTATTTTCTTATTTAAGAATTATATAATTTTTATTTTTATTTTATTTTTTTGAAAAATGACACCCCTATATAAAATTTCCGGTTCCGCCACTGGTATAGGTGCCACCAAGAGTATGGCTAGCCGAGTAGAAGAGGATGTTTAGTTATTGTAAGTTTATTGTGTATGACAATTATAGGTATATACAATTATAGGTTTTTTCTTTCTATATAGGGAACAATAAATAATAAACCAAAAAAACTCTTGATTCTTCTGTGTGTTAAGCAAGAAATCGTTTTGGTGGTATCAATATCTAACAAAGGAAATTTGGAGTGATAAAACCCAGCTCACTACTTTTCTCATTACTTTCACTGCCAATTTATAGGCAGAACAAGGAAGAAGATGACAAATTCCATACATCTGTTTTGTAGCTTGGAATGGAAACAACTACTGGCTTGGAACGAAAGGAAATACAAGTATCAACTGGGAAAGAACAATACGCAGCTCATTACACCAAACGACATCGCAACAAGAGCATCTTGACTTGGTTCTAAACGACAGCGCATCGGGAAAGGAAGGAAACGGTAGCGCAGCGAAAAGTCCTGGAACGAGAGAGGAAAGACGTCGCAGGGAAGATGACCGTTGAAATTGATTTTCAATTTGTTAACCCCCCCCCCCCCCCCGGCAAGCTGGTGGGCAGAAGTTTCGCACACCAAGCTTGGAGAGCAATGTGTTTAATGGTGCTGGGGAAAGTGGTTTTGTGAAGAGATCTGCGAGCTGATGAGAAGAGGAGATGTGAAGAAGTTTGAGAGTACCTGTTTGGAGCTTTTCTCTGACGAAGTGACAGTCCAATTCTATGTGCTTCGTCCTTTCATGGAAAGTGGGGTTTTTGGCTATGTAGATGGCACTTTGGTTGTCACAGTAGAGGTTGGCAGGAAGTGATGTAGAGACCTGGAAATCTTGTAGCATGTATTGAAGCCACTGGATTTCAGAAGCAGTGAAGGCAAGAGCGCGATACTCAGCCTCACAAGAGGATCTAGAAACGGTATGTTGCTTCTTGCTTTTCCATGAGATGAGAGAATCACCAAGATATATGCAAAAACCAGTGGTTGATCGCCTTGTATCCACACAAGCAGGCCAGTCTGAATCTGTGAAAGCTTTCAATTGAAAGGAACCCTTGGAGGGGAAGAATAGACCTGATGCTGGTGTTGTCTTGAGGTATCTCAGAACCCTTAGAACAACCTTGTAGTGAATTGTAGATGGAGAGGTCATGAATTGGCTTACCTGCTATGTAACAAAGCTAATATCTGGACGAGTAGTAGTCAAGTAGATGAGTTTGCCCACCAATGTTCTGTAGTGTTCTGGATCCTCATATGGAATGCTCTCATCATTGCTGAGATGTAATTTGTAGTCCATTGGGGTAGTGAAAGGCTTTGAATCAAGAACATTTGCTTATTCAAGTATTTCCAATGTATATTTTCTCTGTGAAAGATGAATGCCAGAATTGCTTCTTGCTACTTCAATGCCTAGAAAATATCTCAAGTTGCCAAGGTCTTTGATGCTGAATTCTCTGTGTAACATCTCCTTCAATGCTTGAATTTCTGTTAAGTCATTGCCCCCTATAACTAGATCATCGACATAAATGAGGATGCATGTGTAGGAAGAAGATGTAACCTTGTAGAACAGGGAATGGTCTGCTTTGCTTTGTATGTATCCAAGCTGATGAAGCTTGTCTGTAAGTTTGGAGAACCATTGCCTGGAAGCTTGTTTCAGGCCATAAAGTGACTTTTTGAGTCAACAAACTGGGTTAGGTATGCCACGAGGAGGAGTAAATCCTTGAGGGAGGGTCATATAGACTTCTTCTTGTAGTTCACCATTGAGAAATGCATTATCCACATCTAATTGATGGATATGCCAGTTTCTGAGGGCTGCAATAGCTAGGAATGTCCTGAAAGTGGTCATTTTGATGACTGGGGCAAATGTGTCTTGAAAATCAATTCCTTCTTGTTGTGTTTTGCCTTTGGCAACCAATCTAGCTTTGTGTCTTTCAAGGGAACGATCAGAAAGGAACTTGTCCTTGTAAATCCATTTGTTGCCAATTGGTTTCTTGCCTGGTGGTAGTGAAACCACATCCCAGGTTTGATTTTTGATCAAAGCCTTAATCTCTTGTTACATAGCTTGATTCCAGATATCATGTTTAGAGGCTTCCTTGTAATTTTGTGGTTCTTGCTGACTGGAGATGCTAAGTAAGAATCTTTTGAATGGGAGAGAAAGATTGTTGTAGGATAGGATTGAGAAAAGGGAATACTTGTTGTCTTGGATCTGGTGCAGATTGGAGTGATTGATGCTGCTAGGTCCTTGAGATAGATAACAATGGTAGTTCTTGACAAGATGGGAGGGGGGTTTTGATGTTCTGTCAGAACGTCTAACTTGAGGTTGAGGAGGGGGAGATGGTGGTGTTGGGGAAGAGGATATAGGAGAAGGATTAGAAGCAAGTGATGGAGGTGGGTGGAAGGTGGAGAAGAGGATGGAGTTGTATTGGAGGAGGAGGGGTGGTCTGTACCATCAGTGGATGTAGAAGGAACAACATTGTGAGGTATAGAAGTAGATGTTGTTTCATGGATCAGAGGAGAATTTGGAGAAGGAATGGGGAATAGAATGTCTGGATCAGAGGGTAAAGGATCTTGTTCATGATTTGAGTGAAATGGAAAATGAGATTCATAGAAGATGACATCTCTGGAGGTAAAGGTTTCATGAGTGGATAAGTCATATAGCTTGTACCCTTTTATACCAGGAGTGTAACCAATGAAGATTGATTTCCTAGCTCGTGGTTGGAATTTGGTTCTGTGGTTGGCCAGTGTGCTGGCATAACACAAGCAACCAAAGACTCTCAAGTCAGTGAGGTCTGGTGGTCTGTTGTAAAGGATTTGGGATGGAGATTTGTTTGAAAGGACAGGGGTGGGGACTCTATTGATCAGGTGTACTGCATGTTTGACACAGTCACCCCAGAAGGCAGGAGGTAAGTTTGCTTGGAACTGAAGGGCTCTAGCAACAGCAAGGATGTGTTGGTGTTTCCTTTCCACCTTGTTGTTTTGTTGTGGGGTTTCAACACAAGACATTTCATGGAAAATGCCTGTTGAGTTAAAGAATTCTTCCATTTGAAATTCTTTACCTTGGTCACTCCTAATGGTTTTGATGGTGAACTGAAATTGTCTTTGCATTTGGTTGTAGAAAGCAATGAGTTTTGGTCTTGCTTCTGACTTTAAATGAAGGAGAATAATCCAAGTCATTCTAGTGCAGTCATCAACTACAGTTAAGAAATATTTGAATCCATCATAAGAGGGAAGGGAGTTAGGACCCCAAATGTCAACATGTAGGAGTTCAAAAGGTAACTGAGTGACAGACTGGCTGATAGGAAAAGAAAGTCGTTTTTGCTTAGCAAAATGACAAACATCACATGGTTGATCCTTCTGTGTAGCAATAGAGGTAAGAAATTGGTTGAGAAGTGGAATTTTAGAGTGAGATACATGTCCTAGTCTAAAATGCCACAAATCAAAGGTGGATGTAGAGGCAGCAAAAATCAATTTAGGAGGATGTGATGCTTGAAAGGTAATAGAGTCCATTGTGAAGGCTAGCAGAACCAATCACTCTCTTCTGATCCAAATCCTGTATAAGACAAGTAGTGGATTGAAAGGATAAGCTTAGTGGTGCGGTGGAGGTCAGTCTGCTCACAGACAGGAGGTTAAAGGTAAAGTGAGGAACAAACAGGGCATTTTGTAGGGTTAAGGCATCATGGCATTTGGTTGTGCCAGTGTGAGTTGCCTGGAGTTGAGCTCCAGTGGGGAGAGTGATGAACACATTTGACAAAGGCTGTGGATTTGTTAAGTAGTCTAAGGAGCAGACTATGCGGTCTAAAGCTCCAGTATCAACAATCCATGGTTTTTGTAGGTTGGTGGTAGCATTCAAGATAGGAATTGAGAGAGAAGGAGTTGGAAGTATACCTTTGTTGGTAACAAAAGCAGCAGCAGAGAATGAAGGTTGGTTCTTCTGAGCATTCATCAGACTCATGAGTTTGTCATAGTATGCTCTTGTGAGCTTGACTTCATCTGATGAAGAAGTGCTAGTGACAACATTGGCTGCAGGAGGTCGACCTCTTCTAGTACCATAAGTTGGATATTTAGGCACAAAGTTCTGTGGATACCCATTTTTCTGAAAGCACTTGTCCTCTGTATGGCCTCTTCTTCTGCAATAAGTACAAGTGATTGGAGTGCTGCTTGAAGTAAAGGAAGGCTTGGTCATTCTTGGAGGCCAGCCATGCTTTTGAAAGCATATATCCTCAGTATGCCCTTCTCGTTTGTAGAATCTGCAGTAGGGTGGTTTAGCAGAGGAGTTGAATCTTCTGTTTCCTCCTTGAATGGCAAATACTGACTGGTCTGTGTGGAGAGATGCCACCATTTTGTTGGATTGAGAACCATAGATATGTCTTTCATGTTGCAACATTCTTTGGAAAACTCGATTGATGTTGGGAAGTTCATCACCAAACAGCACTTGTGCTCTGACTCCAGAGAAGTTTTCATTTAAACCTCGAAGAAACTTGATTACATAACTAGTTTCTTGATATTGAAGAACTCTTGTCATTGCAACACAGTCAATGTGGCTAGTAGGTGTACAGGTACATGGAAGAAGTGGCTGATAGTTCTCTAACTCATCCTTTAGAGTAATGAGTTTTCCATAGTAGTCAGTAACAGTTTGGTTACCTTGTTGTAGGGAGGAAAGTGCTTCTTCAAGCTCTGCAATGCGAATGAGATCATTAGATCCATAACGAGTTTGTAAGCTCTTTCATGCTTCTGAAGCTGTTTTGCAGGCTAGAATGGTCTTTCGAATCTCTGAAGAAGTGGACTGTTGGATCCAGCTGAGGATCATAACGTTGTTGCGAGTCCAGGCACCATACCTTGCATCAGTGGCTGCTGGCTCTGTGAGTGTCCCATTGATGAATCCGAGTTTGTTTTTTGCAGCAAGAGCATTGAACATTGCCCTGCTCCAATCATTGTAATTTGTGGCTGTGAGCTTCTCAGCAACAAGGAGAGCTCCAGGTTGCTCTGATCCGTGAAGAAAGAAGGGGTCAGAAGAAGGATCCACAACATTTGGCTGTGGATCAGGTGGGAGCTGAGCTTCATTTTCAGCCATTGTAGAAGAGTGGCGGCTAGGGTTTTATTAGAGGCTCTGATACTATAGCAAAGGAAATTTGGAGTGATAAAACCTAGCTCACTACTTTTCTCATTACTTTCACTGTCAATTTATAGGCAGAACAAGGAAGAAGATGACAAATTCCATACATCTGTTTTGTAGCTTGGAATGGAAACAACTACTGGCTTGGAACGAAAGGAAATACAAGTATCAACTGGGAAAGAACAATACGCAGCTCATTACACCAAATGACATCGCAACAAGAGCATCTTGACTTGGTTCTAAACGACAGCGCAGCGGGAAAGGAAGGAAACGGCAGCGCAGCGAAAAGTCCCGGAAAGAGAGAGGAACAAGTCGCAGGGAAGATGACCGTTGAAATTGATTTTCAATCTGTTAATATCTTAGCAGAATCGAAAGAACTACACAAGAATTCTGTTAATGTGGTATCGTTAGTATGACACTAGTTTACGGAGAGTATCGTATAATTTACATCGATATTTATAGGATTGCTATAAAAACCCATAATTAAAATTACACTTTGATACATTAGACGTGTTCAATATGAGAGAATACAATTAAGGATGAGATAAAGGATCCATCTTCATAAAGTTTGTGAGGTTTTTAACGAAATTATGGTAAAATGAAACCTTGTTCTCAGTTAAACCAGAGAACTCTTCCCATATATAGGAGAAGCCATATGTAACTCACATAATGGTGAGCTAAGTTCTACCTTAATCGAGTCAAGGGTGGTATAAATTTTCACCAATTTTGTAGTTAGCTATGATTTTATGTGTGTTCATAGGCGGAGCTAGCCCATTTTGGCCTTTGCTCCGGGATAGGGGTAATTTTTGGAAGAGGAAAAAAAATACCACACCTACAAATAACATAAGGATGTTTTGTCACTATATCGTAACTTATTACTTATTCATTAATTGCTAAAAATTAGTTAATTGATTCCATTCATGACACTATTATTCGACAACAGCTTGTACATGATGAATTAGCTCGATCAATGGTGGAGATGAAAGTTTATAAGTCATATATCCGTAAGTTTATTTGCTTATGAAACTAGAAAGAGCATTTTTAGCTTCAGTTGTATTAAGAACAACTTCAAAGTTGGATTGACGATCAGTTTGCTAATGACTATTTAATGGGATACACTGAAAGAGACTTGCTTAAAAATGTACACAACGAATGTATTTTGCATGTGTTTCGGAATACGAAAACTCGTCGTGGTTGTTTGTGCAAAATATAATTGTATTAGTTGATTTTTTTATCTATGAATGAATTATTTTAATATTATTACTTTTAATTATATTTATTAAATTTTTATCAACTATATATTTATGTTTTGAAAAAAGGACAGGGTAGTTTCTAATCCTGTCTCCGCCAATGTGTTCGGTTAGCAACTCGGCTGTAATTTTCACCAAGCTTTCGTTTTTCGTTTTCCACAGAAGTGTTGGAAAGTTCATACGAGTATCCAGAAGAAAAAGTTCTTGATCGGAGTGAATTACTCATAACATTCATTCATTCATATCCCTCATCAGTCCATTTCACAGCTCTTTCCTCTTTACTGCAAAACCCTCCAAAGTACCATCGACGACGTACCCCAGGTATTGAATCCTAACGTTAAAGTACAGTCCTGACCAATGAGACCTCGCCACGCAGTTAAACGAAAGTACGTTACTCCACAGGTGCGGTTGACATCTGATAACGACGACGGCGCGCAATTATAGTAGCGGCAGGTTGTTTCTTCTGCGGCAGCTCACGAACGAAAAGTACGTACCCATGCATGCTCTCGTGTACCGCTTTCACATGCTGGTCGATCTTAAATGGATTGCTAGCTACTTCATGAGCATAAAAGGCGCAGCAAGTCGAGTGTGCCATGCTAAATTATACCAAAATATATTATATGTGAGTAATTACTGTGATTTGAGAGGTGACACAAACATGACATAATGCACAATTAAGACGTATACTTAAGCGCCTGCGCCATGAGTTGGACGTGTACTCTCTTCTGCCGTTTCTTGGAAGCTTTGATCATTGACAAGTATGGGTGAGAAGGGGGTGTTTTGTTAAGAATAGATCGGGATAACTGACAATGAAAAAATAAAAAAATAAAAAAAAGAGTATGTAGATTGATCTGGGTTCACTAACACATTGTGTGTTAGTCAGTACACAAGCATGATGATTGTTTACGTAAACAATTGTTTGAACTCTTATGTAAGGAGTAGCTCTTAGATTCTCAGCTTTAGGTAATGTATTTATATCTAACATATTAGTTGTAGAATGGTATTATGCAACTCTTAGAAAATAAATAAACGTTTATGTAATGAATATTTACACTAAGTTACATAAAATGCCAATCTCTTACTTAAGCATTATGTTCTTTTACGATTAAAATGTTACATAAAAATAATTATCATTTCATAAAATTCAACATAATTATATATGTAATAAATTTGGAATCAGTGTAGAGTTATTTACCTTTATTTGCTTTATCTTCCTACTTGTAACATCCCGATTTTTCCTGACCAAGATATTGTAGAATTTGAGCAATACCCTGCACATTTTTTTTTCTTTTTCGGATCATGATAACTTTCTATGATGGCAGGCACACATCTTTGCACTGCTCCACCTAAGCACGTTTAACTTCAAAGTTCTTATAAGAACTCATTCATTTCACTCTAAAACGCGTATTGTTAGTTAAAGCTGAATATTCTTTATGAATCATAGATCTCTCATGTTTTGTCGATGTGAGATCTTCCTAAGGGGTTATATACACCCCTTTGGAACTCAACGTCTTCATTGTTGTTTGCCCCACCATCGCCTAAGAGGGACGCAGAAAGGGCTATGATATCACTAGTAACATCATGCCCTTTCCTGACCAAGATATTATTCTTTAGGGCCTACCCCACACAGTTTTTCTTTTAGATGCATCATGATGATTTCCCAAGAGGCCACCCATTTTTGCACTGCTCCATACTAAACATGCTTAACTTCAGTGTTCTTATAAGAACTCATCCATTTCACCAAAAAATGCATCTTGTTATTTAAGGTTGATATTCTTTATGAATCATAGATCGCTCTCTGTACTTTATCAGTTTGAGATTTGTCTAAGGTGTTACACTACTTGTTAGTTATTTTTGTCAATGACTTAAAATGTGGTTGACAATTACCACTTTCAATGATTCATACTAACCCAAGCATTTAACTAGGTATAAACTAAAATCACGAAGGGAACCTCGCCTTTTATAATATACTAATAAAATGTATCATGTTATTGTTCTACATAAAGATATCTCATTAGAATTATCCGGAATGTCATATCGATAGAAACCATATCTAGGACGTTCTTGGTAGGGTTAGGGAATTATAAATGGGGCTTGCTATTTGCCGCCAACCAAAAAAAAAAGTATATATATACATCTTTGGTTAATGAGTTTCACAATCTACAACATATCCAACTTTCAGAAAACGTATTGAATCAGAAATATTCAACGCTCGCCGGAAAAGTCGCCGGAAAATCATCGGGAAAGCCTATCCTCGACATATACTGCGTACACGCATCAATGAATCATCACTAAGCAGATGCGTAATTTTTATGTAGTTTCGAACAATTTTTCCGACGATTTGAAACGAACAGACTGTGGGCCGAAAAATTCCGGCGGCCGGAACCTGGCCGGGCCGAAAAATTCCGGTGGCCGGAACCTGGCCGGGCCGAAAAATTCCGGCGGCCGGAACCAGGCTGAGCCACAATATATTTTCGGCTCAGCCTGGCTCCGGCCGCCGGAATTTTTCGGCCCGGCCAGGTTTCAGCCACCGGAATTTTTCGGCCGGGCCAGGTTCCGGCCGCCGGAATTTTTCGGCCCACCGTCTGTTTTTGGAATTTTTCGGAAAAATTCAATTTTAGGAGTTGAATTTAGAGTTTAGGAGTTGAATTTAGCGTTTAAGAGTTGAATTTAGCGTGTAAGAATTGAATTTAGAGTTTAGGAGTTGAATTTAGCGGTTAAGACTTGAAATTAGCGTTTAGGTTCACAGGAATATTGATGTATTATATTGTAATTGTAGGAAAAATGTCAGGGTTGTTACCGGCCGATCATGATTACACACAGGAATTTGAGAATGGGATCCATTATGCAAGTGTGAAGTTAGCTGAGTTAGCTGCAAGAACAATCGCTCAGGAGTGTGGGTTCTTTATTGTTAGAGGAGCATGGAAACCGAATACTGCTGGACTGCATCCTGTTACTGCCCTATGTATGTATTGCGACAGAAGTAGTAGGATCGTTAAGTCTTATAAACCAGACCCTACGAAGGAGACGCGTGGGAATATTAGTTCGAAGGGTACTGGTTGCCAGTTTCAGATATGTATAAAGGAAGTATGGCAAAAGGATGGTCCAAACACATGGGTCATAGTGGCAGTGACAAGTCGTGAAACCGGAGCTAATAGAGGGTTTCACAACCATGAAAAGGTGTTGTATCCAGAACATCACCGACACAACAAACAGTTTAGTGAGGCTGAAAAAGAGAGGTTAAGATTAATGAGGAAGGCGGGGGTGAGACCAAATCAGCAGAAGACGACACTCAATACTGAAGGGGGTGTGCATCATGATATCAAACAGATGTACAACATAAATTCCAAGACAAGATTGGATGAGATGGGTGAAATGGATGCGATACAGTTTGCGCTTCACGGAGCTGAACATCGTGGGTACCATATCTGTTTGGAAAAGGACTCTAATAATGTGCTCACAAATCTGTTTTTTGCGCACCCGACGTCCATTCAGATGTTGCATGCATGGCCGTACGTCATCCTCATTGACTCGACCTACAAGACCAACAGGTACGGCTGGCCATGGGTTGAGATTATTGAGGTTACTCCAATCAAGAAGAATTTCAACATTGCATGTGCAATTATTAAGCAGGAAACAAAGGAAACATATGAGTGGCTGTTGCGATGTATTAAAGGGTTGCTCGGTGATACGGTTCCGAATGTCATTGTGATAGACAAAGAAGGTGGTTTGCTTGCTTCTATTCCTGTGGTCTTCCCTCTCCCACATACTGTCCACCTACTATGTTTATGGCACGTCAACAACTGTGTGAAGCAAAAGTTTGAAGTGTTACTGGGTGGAATTGCAAAAAGAGAGGTAGCACAAGCGGTATGGAAGAAATATTTCGACAAAGCTGCATGGAGTTGAACTCAAGAGGGTTTTCTTCAAAAGATTAATGAGTTTGAGAGGGTCTGGACAGTGAAGAACATAAAAATGGTCGACTACGTGTGAAGTGAGTGGTTGCCTCATCAAACAATGTGGGCAAAGCATCCCATGCAGCATCAAAACTCTCAGGAATCCGAATGACATATCCACCAGGTGCCTCTGGTAGGTCTTCTCGCTGAGGACGCGAAGGGGCAGGTGGTACCATCTGTCGGTATCCAAACTGTCGGAGGCAACGGGCTGGATCATAGAACTCGCCTATGTCAGCGAACCGGATGACTCCAGTGTACAAAGAGCGACGCACTGCCTGATGAGGCCTTTGATGGAAAGATGTCCAAGACACATCAGAAGGGGTCAAGCTGTCAAGAGCTCGACGGTAGAACGCCAACCTCCCACTGGAATCAGCCACAGAACCAGGTGTCGGCTGCCCAACCCATCGTGAAGCCCAAGCATCATCAGGTCCAACAGCGGCAGGCTCGAAGTGAGATGGCCTGAAACCCGGAAAGTACTCGTAGATCCAGCACTGCAGAAGTGTGAGACAACCAGCCATCCCCCTGGCACCAGCACGAGACGCCTGGCCAAGGTATCTGTACAACCAAGCAAGTGTACCTGACGCCCAACTATACTGATCTAACTCCTCCAACTCGTCCAAAAATAGGTTCACCACCGATCGAACCCTGTCTCTACTCTTGTCCACAAACAAAGTGGACCCCAACAGCAACAACAAGTACGACTGCGCCTCTATCACATGTGTCCCGTGGCTCTGCAAGTATCTGGACGCCATCTCTGCAAGAAAACCACCCTTCTCGTACCACTTACTCCTATTATTATATCCAGGGACCTCCGAACGACCACTCAACTGCTCTGAGTTCATCCCAAGAAGCGCACACAAACCCGCCTCCGGATGGTCAAGCTGCGCAGAACTCCTACTCATCAGTCGTCCCTCAACAGGAATCTGCAGTAAGTACTGAACATCGTGGAGGAGGATAGTCATCTCTCCAAAAGGCAAGTGGAAGGTGTTCGTTTCCGGCTGCCACCTCTCCACAAAAGCTGAGATCAAAGCCTCGTCAATCTCTATCTTGCGGAACATAGAGTAGATCAGGTGTTGTAGACCTGACTGCGCCACCAGATCCTCCGCCTTAACATGACTAAACACGTAGCTACTCAGATCAGAAACCGCCGATGTACGGCTGTAGCAACTGATGACCCCTCGATCTCCAGCCCCCGTCCAAAGCGCATAGGCAACGTGGCCACGAAAGCTCATAATGAGGCTAGGATCCGTAGGTCCACCAGGACACTCACCAACAAGCTCCCACGGTGGAGGACCACTCGAACGTCCTCCCCTACTCCGTCCAGTCCCCGAGCTCTCTGTCTCCTGACGAGCAGGTGGTACGAATCGCCCAGCTCGGTCCCTATACATAGCAGGACGTGATGTTGCCGTACAAGACGGCCCTCGTCCATGTCCACGCGTAGGTGGAGGGACCTCGATATCCTCATCATTATCGTCCTCATCAAAATCAGTCGAGACCACTCTCGATGCAGCACCCTGGTTCCTCCCATGGGAACCAGACGCCCGTGATGCCGAACGAGCAACTACAGTAGGAGCCTCTAACTCATCCTCCCCTAAATTTGCCTGTGACTGATGTCCAATATCTCGAGAGCGCTTATTCTCCTTATTCTTCCTTCGTGCTGATACATCAACAACCCTACCATTGAATCTATTCAACTCATTCCCACCCGCATCACCCGCATCATCCATATCTAATTATCTACAAATTTAAACAATATCATACTTAGATGCGCACTAATTAATTAATTTTCTATTAACTAATGTACTATTAACATTAATTGTTAATTAATTAACATTAATTAAATTTCTATTAACTAATGTACTATTAACATTAATTGTTAATTAATCAGAAATTAATTAATTTTCTATTATCTAATGTACTAAATATTAACATTAATTATTAAATCAATTATTAATTAATTAAAATTCCATTAACTAATTCTTAGTAATTAAACTTTCAAACGCATATTAAAAAAAACATTTATACACCAACTTAAATAAATATTAACACTAATTGCTAATTAATTATCATATTAAATTAAATTAAATACAAAAATTGGCCGGGCCGAAAGAATTTTGCGGCCGGTGCATCGGCCGGCCGAAAAAAATTTGCGGCCGGAGCGACGTCGGGCCGAAAAAATTTTGCGGTCGGTGCGCCGCCCGGCCGAAAAACATTTGCGGCCGGTGCGCCGTCCGGCCGAAAAATTCTTTCGGCCCAGCGACGTTCATAATTAGAGAAATTCTCTTAAACTATTCATAATTAATCCTTAATATGTAAATACCAAATAACACCCAAAAACTCCCTAAAAAGTACTACAATATTTTGAGAATTGAAAAAAGTATCACAAAAAATAAATAATTGTTCAAATATCCAAATGGTTGGAAACCACCAGGTTTCCATTTGGGATTATGCAGTTTATCTCACCTAGGGTAAATCGTAGGTACTGCATACCTTACTTTGACCATGAAGTAAAACAAGTTTGGAATATGGTACTATATCCGAAATCCTAATGAGTAAAACTTAGATCCTTATTTCCTAAATCTTATACCCTATGATCAATTTAATTAGAAACAGTACTCGACGGTTCTGATTCATCTCCCTAGGGAAAATTCCGACAAATGGTACTTTTAATCAGTCGAAACCAATCAAATCGTTGATTGAACAAGCAAGGTTAACGAGATTTTTATCTTAGATTTTAATTTGTGAGGTTTAGAGTTTTATGATCCAGAGTTCACTAATTGAGGATTAGGATATAGTTTTCTTAATAAGAATATGGAGCATCCCCAATTTTACCCTATAACGATAGATGCCAAATGAAGAATGGTGGTGATTGATCAGTTTCCATCTCTTTTTCATCTTCTGGTTTTGCGATCGATGATTTTATGATGAGTCTCTGATATATAGTTGCGCTGTCACCCATCTCTCCGAGGCAACTTACCAACAACAACCGCGCGCAGCTGAGAGATGGAGTTGAATGATCGACGACGATGATGATTCAACATCTATACTTTCCTTTAATTCCCTTTAATTCAGTAGAGTCACTTTCAGCGGCGGTTGAAGAAGGGAAGGAGGCCAGTGACAATAACAAGCCTTACTTTACGTCATTTAATGCTCATTCACGTAATACTATGCTTATTCACGTAAGAGAGTGTAAGTTATTAACGTAAATGAAAATTCATTTTTTTTTCCTCGAATAATTTGTATTGGCTATATTTTATGAAATTAAATTTGGATTTTCAATTAATTTGGAAAAAATGTGTAGCGTTGATAATATCATAATAATCTACACAATGACATCCATTTTGATATATTTTAAAGTTTAAAATTTGTGTTTACAACGGAGTAAATAAATAACAATATGCGTGAATAAGCAAAATGTATTGGTTACGTGAATAATCAACATCCTTACATGAATAACGCTAATATGACGTGAATAAGCTGAAACTTACGTGAATAAATGAAAAAGTCTAAAGGCAACAAGAGACGAGGAGATCCATGATTCTAAATGATATACCCCTCGGCTATGCCTAAATTAAAATAAGTTACTATTGATTTGGTTAAGATTCACAATAATAAATTGGGTCTATTTTTTATCTAAATCTTTTTCAGATTTTTTTATATTATCCAAACCTTTTAAAATTCTATTAGTTATCCAAATCTTTCATAATGCATCAAAATATTAGCAATTTTCATGTAATTGTTAATAATTTTATAACTTTTTTCTTAGTTAAAATACTAAAATTTTGGAATGTTAACCTTCATGAGTCTCTTCCAAGTCAGTATCATGTTGCTAAGTCAATATCACTAACAAAATTGCTAACTCGAAGTTAACATTTGGTTAATTATTAGTATTTCGATAAGTTTGGATAATATAAAAAAATTTGAAAAAGATTTGAATAAAAAATAGACATTGCCCTAATAAATTCAAATGGTTCTTTCACCAAAATCATTCAAAAACAATTTTGTTGTCAACTGAGAAAATAAATTAAAAAAAAAAGAATATCAGCTGGTGCTTATAAAACTGTTTGCATATACACGACAGAATCTGCATTATTGCAAAGGAAAAGGGTTAAATTTGTCTCCACACTCCTATCTCGTACGTACTCTGGTTTCTTCACTAGCTAAGCTTGTCCTGCTCTTTCTGCTTCAAATCTGGCTTCTCTTTTTGTTTTTTTCCTCATATGCTGCGCTGTTTCTGGGGATTCGAGCGTACGTCTTTTCCCCCAGAAAGCGGTTGTTTTTTTTTTTTTTTTTGATGAAGCAGAAAACGGTTGTTTGGTTTCTTCTTGTCTCGATCTAGCTCACTCGTCCATATCTAGAAAAGCTTCCTTCTTCTATCGGTAGTTAACGTGGGAAAGTGAAGTTCAGGAGCTAGCAGTTAACTTTATCACTGAAACCAAGTACCCGCCGCCGACGTACGTGAGATATATCCATCCAGCTTGCTCCGACGCCGGTGCTTTTCCCTGCCCGGCCAATCCACCGGTACGTACTCTCTTCTTATTATATCACCTCTTTGGAACAGTGGCGGATACATGGGCCTTTAGGGTGTCTCGGGACACCTCTAAAATTTGGGAAAACGATTATCCAACTACCGGTAATAGTTCCGTATGGATAAAAAAAAATTATAATTGGTAATCTGGGACACCCTTAAATTTTGAAAAACGATTATCCTGTCATCGGTAGTAGTTTGCGTATGATTAAAAATATATAAGTAGTACTCTGTGTTATTCAAATTTAGGACACTACTATTATTAAACATATTCTCTAGGTTGCAACTCATTTGTTGTTTTATTTTAAACACTATGTTATAGTAATAACACTATTCTTTATTCTCAATTATTTTCAAAACCTAACAATTAAACTCATTCGAGCTATCCTTAATTTGAATTGATTTTATAGGTATAGTGCAAGAGTTGAAAGAGTCTTTCAAGTTTGAGTTACATCAGGAAAAATGTTAGAAATTGAATAGGCGATCAGTTCGGGAATTATTGTCTAATATGATATATTTGCACTAATCAAATATTTTTTTGATTTATGAATTATTTAATTTAATTTTTGGAAGAGGACACCCTATAAAAATTTCCTGAATCCGCCACTGTTTTGGGATGTGAACAAAATATGCAGCAGCAGCTACAAAAGGGGAAAAAAAGAAAGTTTAATACTAACTCTTTCCAAGATACCGTTCAAATTGTGTTGTTATGGGCCGAAAATCCAAATTTAAGACATAAATTTTTTGTAAAATCCGCGCGCGAAAACAAAAAAAAATTATGATTTTCCTGTAGAATCCCATTTCGCGCAAATTGTTTAAAAAAAAATGATGTTTCGTACAACTTGCTCATAGTTTAAGTCCCACTAGCATTGTTGTCACGCCGGCTGGCGTGCCACCGATTGTACCTGGTTCAATCTGCACCGGTCATAAAATCGGCGTGACACCACCGGTATGACCGGCATGATCGATATACGAATCTCTAAATAAAATGATCTTATTTTAGTGAATTTAATTGATAAAAATTATTTTATTATTTATTTTATGAGTATAAAAGTTAAATATTGATGTTATTTGTTGGATTCAAGTATAAATGTTTAGGTATTGACGTTAAATGTCATGCTTAAATATGAGTAGTTATAATTTTTATTTGTAATCTTGACTTGCATGAACCGGCACAAACCGGTATGTGCCACCGGTCGAACCATTTCACTTACTAAACCGGTACACTGGCATAAACCGGTTTGACAACTTTGCCCACTAGTATATTGTATTTCGCCGAACGGCTCTGCATATCGCAACATGTCCAACCTTTTTTTAGCACGCGAGCAGCTCCAGATCCAGAAATAGCTAGTAGATAAAATGTTTTTGTTATGTATAAGATTTCCACATATCTTGATTTTCTCAGTCAACCCTAGCCAGACCACTCCATATACAGTTCTTTCTTTTTCTGAATCAATCACACATACAACACTAATAATCATCTTTTCCCCCTCATTCCATTCCAGACTTGCAGTGCTAGTTGAAGCTAGCAACAGTACAACTTATACAATAATCTACGCAAAGGAGGATGAACAGCAGTAGCAGTAGTACGTTTTGCGCAGTTCCTCCAGGGTTCCGGTTCCATCCCACCGATGAAGAGCTGGTGGACTATTACCTCAGGAAGAAAGTCAACTGCCGGAGGATCGACCTAGACGTCATCAGAGACGTCGACCTCTACAAGATCGAGCCTTGGGATCTTCAAGGTAATTTACCAACTATTAGAATCTTATATTCCCGAAAAAACCGGACTGGGACCGGATCAATTTGGTCCAATTTAACCGGACCGGACCGTATAGCCACCCCTAGATATCACTTGTATTTGTCTCTCACTACAAAATAACATACATACAGCAGGGGTTTTTTCCACTTTTAGCGACGAAAAAACCGTCGCTAACAAGCCCGGCAGCGGTTTTTATTACCCCTGCAAAACCGTCGCAAGAACAACCGTCGCTAAGTAATGGCAGGGGTCAGCCTAACCGCAGTAAATGGACTTGCGACGGTTTTTTTGCAGCGGTTTTTTTGTCGCAATTGGTCTACTTTTGTGCCATTAGATACGAATCTTTGCAGCGATTCCATAAGCTTTCACGACAGTTTTGTAGCCCTGGGTAACTTTTTAGCGACGATTTATTCAATTTTTAGCGACACTTTTCGGAATATTTTTAGCGACGCTTTTTAGCCCATTACTACAACCTGCTGAAACATTTCAAATTCTGCATAAATTTTTAGAACCCCTGCAAAGTACCTTCAAAGTCTACATTCCCCATTATCCATGCCACACAATGCTAACTCCCAAAGTACACAATATTACACACATTACTACCAAAGTACACTTTAACAAAGATAAAGTTCCAACTAAATCCATAATATTGAACTTTGACTTTCTTCTGAATCACCAACAGCGATCATCTTTATCATGTTTTAAAGGAAACCAAAACATATAGCTCAAAATCAATTTACATGTACAACTCAAAATCAAATTACATCATCTATATGAGTATATGATATGACTCACTTGGTGCATCTGTTGTAGTTAGAGGGGACTTTCTGTCTCTTCCTGGAGCTGGAAAAATAATAACAAGACAACAAATTCAAATATATAAGTTATCACTTCACTAATTAATTAGTTACTCTATATATAGCTATAACCCAACCTGCTTGACTAAGAAGTGAACTAAATTGGACTAGAATGTCAAAGGGGATAGGAATACTGTCACATTCTCAATTACAGAAAGGAACCAAAAAAAGAAAAGGAGGCTGACTTTTTGTGTTAGCATGGAATACATGCAACAGGTTATGAGCTTGCAAACATTCCAGAGGCAGACTTTTTTACTTACCTTTTGTCAAACCCGTGTAGCACTTTGGCTTGATGAAGATGGCGCACGAAATGAACTCTCCATTGACCCCTTCTCCCTACGAAGATGTTGCAAGAACAGTGTCTTCAATGTGTCTACTTCCATTTGCAGCTGATCCATCCCACTTCTCAGTTCAACTACCTCACTTTTTGCTTCCATCAGTTCATTCCTCAGTTCAATCACTTCACTTCGTAGGGCGTCTACCTCATTAGAGTTTGATGTCGTGGTAGAATTTATTGAAGCTGACGAAGAAGAAGGTCCCAAATCAGTCGAGGGCGTTGGTCCCAAACCAGCACAACGAACCCTCCCTGGATGCTCTGGCCCATGTACCTTCTGAAAGATCTGTTCATTATCAAAAGAACCTTCTTGTCGAAGAGTATGAGCCTTCTCCTACACAACCACAAAAAAAACAAAAGAAATATACAACATCTAATAAGAAATTTTTCATTTCTATTTCGATCTAATCATATTGTTCGTAGTGCTATTCATCATACACGATGCAGTAAAGACAACAATCATAATAGCAAAGGAAGTTTACTCATCTTGCACAACATAGCAGAAGAGCAAAGAAAGTTCACGCATCTTTACACATCTATGCAAACCAAATTCAGTAGGGTTTCAATCAAGTAAAATAGTAATAAATTCTTACGATTAGGGTTGCTGTATACCCATTCACATAGGTCCCGTTCTTTCTTGTATGAGTATTCTCAAATGTTTCCAACCTATCAGGTTCCTTTCCGGTTTCCATAGTCTAATAAACATAAGGACAAAGTACCTTCATTTGTTAATGTCCATTTAAATTTGTAAAGAAAATCAAACAAGTCAAATTAAGTAAAAAAACATACTTTTATAGCCTTCCACCTTGCAATGCTCATCCTTCCACATGTATGTGGAGTCTTCATGTTGCTAGCATTTTCAGCGTTTATCCTACTCAGTCTCTACAAATGTTGCAGTCATAAGTTTAAGAAGTTAAAATTTAGTAAATCTGATGATGAAAATCAAATAAAGTTAAAATTTATACCTGAAACTCTTCAGTATACCATCGGTTAACCAAAGTCTGCCAATGGGTATCAATAACGCCTTCAGGCTTCGGTATTGCAAGAATTTCTTCAATAGACAGCTCAGGATCATAATATTTACTTTTCAGTTTCGTCTTGTAGTCGCTCCACCTTCTATTCACAGTTGACAAAATCCATTTGGTGGTAGCAGCTGGATATCGAAACTTCGTCTGGTTCAAGATAAAAGAAAATTAGTCTCTAATTTGATGGAGAAAAGAAGCCTTCGTATTTGTTGGGGCCCGAAAGCAGAATCCAGCTTCCTATCCCTCACACTGCTATCACACTCAAAATTCACCTATCTGCTCGAAAGTCACACATGCAAACTAGAGGAAAGTACAAATGAACTTTGGGAATGTTGACTTTTTAATCTCCTTTTCACGTTGATCCATTTGAGATCAGTAGAAAACTTAGAAAGGGGAATCTTCTCCCATTATTGTCTACATATAAGCACAAAATAATTAGAAGTATAAAGAATTCAATGTAAAAAGTAACCAATTATTCCAATGAATAAAAGAACATTACCAACATAGGTAGTAAATCCATCATATTCAGTTTCCTCAATGACTTCTTCTTCAATCTGCTCTCTTGCAGCTTGATTGTTGTGTTGAGGGTTTGACTCCCTCTGAACTTGTCCCCTAAGTGATTGCTCTCCTTCAGTTTGATTGTGGTGTTGAGGGTTTGACTCCCTCTGAACTTGTCCCCTAAGTGATTGCTCCTCTACATCTTGATTGTTGTTTCGAGGGTGTGACTCCCTTACAATTTTAAGTCTTTTCAAGTTTCTTCCCTTTGTTACCATGATGGTTGTGGATATCAAAGCTGAAAGCAACAGTAGATAACACAAATAAATATTAAATAGTCATCTAGATTAGTTAAAACTTGAACAGGGAACTGCCAACGGGAATTACTGGATTGTTTTCTATATTTCACATGACAAAATATAAAATCATCTTGTTTTCTATAGTTCTTTGGCTTATTTGCTATTCTGAAAGAAAGTATTTCTCCAAATATGTATCTTCTAGGACTTAAAAGCCTAAGAATTGGAACCATAAATTAAGGGAGGTAAATACGAACCTCAGGGAGACAAAAGTGAGTACTGTGAGGTCCTTTCTGCAAAAGGAGCAAGGATATCAGCGATGAGAACTCATTGAAACTATTACTGTAGGGACATAGCTAAAATTGAGACCATAACAGAGTTATAACTGTAACATAAAGGACCTGTAGCAGCAGGGCAATAAAATATTAATAAGATTGTAAAATAGACATTAAGTTAGGTCAATTCACTATTGTTCAAAATATTACAACTGAGACTTCTAACGAAAACTCCAAGTACAAACATAAGACTGAAACTACACAATGAACTCCTCTTCCACATCAGTTCGCACCCAAGTAGGGCAATCTTCAACATCTAAGCTGCCAAAAGCACTTGGTCGAGACAATATCATATCCTCCAAGTCATCCTCCCCCATGTCATACGTGTCTCTAGGCCTAAATCTTATTACAACAGACCAGCCCATATTCTGCGGATCATCCACATAAAATACTTGATCTACTTGTGAAGAAAATACAAATGGATCATCATTGAGATTATCTCCAGTATGGATAAGTTTGGAAAAGTTCACCTACCATTCCTTTCCTCTATATAAACTACGTACATGGATAACCTATTATACAAGCATTCATCTACAGAGAAGTATCCCATAAACGTGAGTTTACAAGCCATGTAAGAAGCTTACACAAGAACAAGTACCCTTTATCTTCTCCTCGTTGCTGGCTGGAAATATACACCCCACAAAACCAACTATACCAACTCCTACTGTGTGTATAATATATATCTATCTGTATCAAAGCTTCGGATTGCTTTAACATCTTACACCTAGATCTATGGAAGAACATCAGAGGCATTCGTGCACACAAGCGGTTGAACTTATCTATCACTAGTGGGAGCAGAGAATTAACGAATGAGGAAGAGGGATGGACTCACACAGGTTGACGAAATCCCAGATGGCAAAGATTTGTGAAGAAAATTGATCAAATCTCGTCGCAGATTCACTTGACTCAGCTGATTCGGTTACTACGTTCAGAGCAATCAAAAAGCACAAATCAGATTTAAGAACTATATTATGCTCGAGATCAGAAGAAATCCACAAGCACAAATTAGGTTTAGAGAGTACCAGAAGAAATAGTTGGAACGCGGTAGCAATCGATGATCGGAGTAACCGCTGCCCAGCGGTTCTCTACCAAGGGTTGGAGTAATCGCTGCCCTAGAAAACGGCTTCGGAACAATCTGTTCGCAGAAAACGGCTTCGGAGGAGGAGCGGAATCGCCGAATTGGAAATCGGAGATAAGCTTACGACGAGAGGAGAAAACTGCTTCAGAGGAGGAGGAGAATCGACGGATCGGAGATCAGAGATGATGGCGAGATGAGCTGAGCTCTTTCTCGATTGTTTTTTCCGGTGCAGAGCTTTTTCTCGATGATAAGGAATGCGATAAAAAAAATTTTGTTGAAAATGTGTTTCGGTCAAAATTCAAAATTGGTTTGTTCTTTTTTTTTTTTACAAACAAATTGGGTGGTTGTTTGTTCCGCTGGATCAATCACTGCACATTTACATGTTTGGGCCTATCAGCGGTTATAACATTCGCTGGGCCATTCGCTGCCAAAAGTGAAGGATATAAATCCCGGCAGCGGTTACTCCAACCCTTGGTAGAGAACCGCTGGGCTTGGCCCAATCGCTTGTAGTGTCTAAACACTATTTGGTTTTGCCTCTCAATGACATACTATAAGTAACATTTGTATCTGAAAGCAATTATATTTGTCTCTATATGTACCATTTAAATATTATATGGACGCAAATAGGATAAATGCTTCTAAAGCTATTCTTTTAAATGATTTCGTATAAATTATAAGAGAATCTTATGAAAGAGAAACAAATAATTTGACCTACCAAGACAAATAAATTTTTTGCTTCTGATGTTTAACTATGGAGACTAATACAATAACTGTTTCTAATTATTTGTCTCTATAACTAGGTTTTCTTGTAGTGCACGGTGCATATATACATAAAATATGCTTCTCATGCTATGCAGAAAGCGAAGAGCAGAGCGAGTGGTATTTCTTCAACCACAAGGACAAGAAGTATCCGACGGGGAACAGGACCAATAGGGCGACGACGGCGGGGTTCTGGAAGGCGACGGGGAGGGACAAGGCGATTTACATGAAGAACGAGCTGATCGGGATGCGGAAGACCCTTGTTTTCTACAAGGGTCGTGCTCCAAATGGACAGAAGTCGGACTGGATTATGCACGAGTACCGACTCGAGACTGACGAGAATGCCGCTCTCCAGGCAAGTGTGTTTGCAACATTAATTCAAGACACATTATTAATAGATTTTTCCCATTTGCAATATATATCCATTAATTCAGCAAAGTTTTTATTATGGATTTAACTTCAAACATTTTAAATCTCTAAAATCTAGAGATATCAAATCTCACATAATTAAAGAGATTCTATTGCGTGATTTCTGGCAAAAAAATTCTTCTATTTTATCTCTTCTTTTCTTTTCTCTTATTTTCTTTCATTTATCCCGCTAAATACCCTTATTAATTAATTATCAAATTTTTTTAGTCACTCGAATTCTTTTCGTTAAGGGTGAATATATATATATATATATATATATATGTGTGTGTGTGTGTGTGTGTGTGTGTGTGTGGTGTCTTCTACGGTATCCCAGGTGAAATCCAGGGTACCGCATATCTTGAGTATAAAAACGCTACCTAGGCCTCGAATTAGCAAGATTTTTGGACATGATACTTTATTCTAACCCTTATTGAGTGAACCCTAGATCCAAATTATCTAAACTCTAAGATGGTGCATTCATTTGGTTGGAGTGGCCACTTTGATGTCTTGCTTGCCATTTGTTTGTTATTTCTTTTTGTTTACTAATTAATAAAAATACATCATTCTCATAAAAAGTAAACAATTCATCTAATAAAAATTTTGAATTTATGTTTCCATTGAATGATACGAGCACTGAACCGATGCACGTAGTTATCAAAGTCGCAAGGCTAAGAATAGGGGTTAGGTTTAGGGATAAAATAGAATTGAAGTGTAATCGCACACCTGAGAGAAGGCTATACCAATACAGGGTAGTAGCTCAACCACAAACAAATGTAATACTCAATTGATATAAAGCACAATTCACAAGGTAAAAACTTGATGAACTAGGGGAAAATTCAACTGATAAAAACTCATATCTCTGTAACGATTCGGCCAAGCCTTTCAATAGAATAACAAAGCCTAATTATACTACTCCACTAACAAGGAAAAAACAAAACTAAATAAAATACTGAAAAGGGAAAAGAATCATAAACACAAATGGAAACTAAACTCAACAGCTGCTATTCCTTGGTATATCCTTCTATTCCACGGTCGGGGAATTGACGTCCTTGGCTAGTTAGGGAACTTCTTCTGTTCCAAATGTAGGTCTTATGATTATGTTTCTCGGTTGGGAATTGGATGGCCTGACCGGGGATTTTCCTAATCACCATACGATATTCAGACTGCTCATTTGGTGTCATGTAAGCTTCAATCTTCTCATCCAACGCCTTTACGATCTTCAACAAGACTTGTACTCACACATCCAGGGATTTTCCTAATCACCATACGATCTTCAGACTGCTCGTTTAGTGTCCAGGAAGCTTCAATCTTCTCATCCAACGCCTTTACGATCTTCAGCAAGACTTGTACTCACACCTCCAACTCCCAGGCCCCAGCTTCCCCCGAATGGCTCCCAATATGAACGAGTAAGCGTCCATAGTATGTACCTTGAAGTTGTTTTCGCACTCAACCAATCTCAACACTTCCTTCTTCCTTGATTTTAGCACTACTTGGAATGCTTGGAAATTGACTTTCTTAATGACTAGCGTGCTTACATCATTGAATATTAACAATCGCAGTTACCAAACAATTATATAATTTTAAATCATTTTTCAACAATTGGAAGAGTTAGAATATTGGAGTTGTTTACAATTTAGATATTAGACTCCAGCCCTAAAACTAAAATTCCCCAAATTATTAGAATTAGGCATCGTTCGGTTACCAGCAAACTAGTTTCTAGTTCGCGGCCTTTGGGAGCGATCAATCTTGCCACTACTGTAACAACTAACAAGCTAACTATATAGCACCATGAAGCTTGTTCGCTGTTGTGAGAAATGAACTATACAGCAATGGAACTTGTTCGCTATTTTGAAGAGCGAACTATAATGTAGTTCACTGCACTTTGCACCGATTTGCCTTGATCGCTTCAATCAGTCGCAATCATTGCTCGAACCCTACTACTTAAAATTAAAAGTCAAACAATTACCAACAACTGAGAGCTGAAAATAAATTTTATTGTGTCACAATATTAATTAAACCACAATAAAACCCTACTTATTCATTACAACATAAACACATAAATTTCCATCTCTAGTTCCACGACAGTTGCGCCGGTCATGCCCTTTAACTCCACATGCCGTCTCCTCGATTGATCCATCTCATTTCAAATCATGTGCACTCTAGGTTGATCTTTGGTACGCTTCCTTTGCTCAAGTGGGAATACCCCTGGTCCGCATGCGGGGTACTCAGACCAATAAGCTTCATAAACTAAAGACCTGAATCATGAGTTATCCCAAATCTTTGCGTACGATACACATATGAAACTTTTTGACCGCGTAATTACTTTTGAAGTGTCGTATGCATCATTGTCAGGTAAGCTCCTTAGGAAAATCTTGCGTTGCATGTGCAATCCCATATTTACGTATATGGAAATTATTACAGGAAGAAGGATGGGTGGTATGTCGGGTGTTCATCAAGAAGAAGATAACAAGGGTGAGAAAGAAAAGTGACCAAATGGAATCCCCCAACTCAGCCGTGATGATGATGGATTGGAGAGTGCTTGATAAGTTTGTCGCTTCCCAACTCAGCCATGATGATGATGATCATCATCAACTACAGCTGCCGGCGGGCGGTGGGAAATTTAATAATGCCACGGCGCCGCCGACCTCTCGAGCTACTACTAGTAGTAGTTTATTCGACCTGTGGAAATGAGAATATGGGTTTGTCCCAAAATATTGTAATATATTTAGGGCAATACTTGGCTGCTACCCTGGTTGCAGCGCTTTCCTGCATCCAACACACGCGTTGGTATATTATTGGTCTGTTTAGTGTTTGTATGTTACTTACTTAATTGTTGTCCTTCATTTTAATTTCCCAGAGTTGCTAATGGTAAGTGACAGAAGCCGTTTATATGGCTAGAGAATTTTTTTAATTTGTCCTGGAATCTTGAATTATTGAGAGTTTAATACAATAATTGAATTAACGTTCTTATTGAGTTGTAACTAGGGTACCGTCCGAATATTGTATATTTTCATACTATCGTGATTAGGGATGGCAAAAATATTCGTAACTTTGGATATCTGTCTGAATCCGGCCTAATTAGGTAGGGTAAAACCCAAAACCGAAAGATTTTTAGTGGGTACAGGTAAAATTCGAACCTCAATATTGTGGAAATGGATAGGTATGGTTTTCTTACTATCCAACCCGAACCCGTCCGATTATATACATGCATATGTATTTTATCTAGAAATCATCATTATTTTTCTCTAACATATTTTATATTTAGCATACAAATATAATATTTTCTTGAAATTGTGTTGTTTTAATTACTCCTTTTCATTCTAGTAATTTATTGTTATACTTTTCGTCTTATATAATGTGAGTATACGTGTGAATGTTAAAATATTGGGTGGAATTAAAAAAAAATTATTATCTACTTCATTATTAATCTCGTTAAAAATCAAAATGAAAAAAGCCAACATTTGAGAAACAAAAATATAAAAAAAGAAACTAATGAATGGCCTACACGTGTGTTGGATGCAGGATGTCGCTGCAACCAGGGTAGCAGCCAAGTATTGCCCATATATTTATACTAGCTTTTTACCCGGCCTGTTGGCCGTTGAGTTTAATTTTACCATTTACATTAATCAATTTATCTATATGTTTAAACTATTTTGGATCTTCTAAATTTTTTACATTTGCATTCCTTGGTGAGTATGCAGTGCGTCTATAAATTAAAAATTCTCAATACTTAACACATTCACTTATAATGCTTCGATTCACTGATCATAAATCATGTCACAAAGATATATCACATCCCATATAGAATCTTATGTCAAGCTTTGTCAATAACGATACTCAATTTTTTTTGTCTTATACAATATATGCCATTCAATGAATGTCGAGTTTGGAGGAACTCTCAACCAATGATGTTGCTCAGATGACGACAACTTAATATGTACCAAGACTCTCAATATTACATAGATTTGGTCATCCCAATTGAAATTTTACAGTCTTAGTGTAAGATCATATTTGTCTATCAAGACACTCAATTTAATATCTTATACAATATGTACCCATTGTTAATTCCTGAAGTTTAATATAGACTCACCCTCAACTCATGGTCGTTGTTTAAATGTTGGTTTAGAATCTCGGTCCAAGATACTCACACACTGTCGAGGGTTCTAATCTTAACATGGTCCATTGTTGTATAATTTTCTAACTAATTCAATATGCATTTGCTAAAATTTATTTATCTTTGGTGTTTGTTTTGAGATAAAAAAATCCACTACTTATACTAATATCTTCATTTTGTTGGTGTAATGCCACATCTATTGTCAATATCTAAGCATTATCTTATACTCTAAGTAAGAAAATGCTATCTGGACCACGAATTAACCGGATTTGTGGGCATGATACTATATCCTAACCCTTGATGAGTGAACCCTAGGTCTTAGTTATCTTAATCATAGAGCTTTAACCCCTAAGATTGTGCATGTAATTTGTTGCATAGATTTTAACGAATCATGACCATTGATTTTTGTTTATAATTAAACTCTTTATATATATATATATATATATATATATATATATATAGAGAGAGAGAGAGAGAGAGAGAGAGAGTTTAATGTATTTTTAAGTGTAATTAACACCTTTGTTTGACCGAAATATGTAAACTGTTAAGAAAAATAAGGGGAAGTATGAACAAATGTAAGAGAAAATAAGGTATGGAAGCATGCATTATAAGAGAGAAGAAACATTGTCTTTCTTTATCGTCTTCATTTGTACAATCAGGTACTATATTATGGCTTCGTCAAGTTTCTATCAAAATGAAAAAACAACTTTTGAAGCATTTTGCTATTTAATACTTGTTTTCGTTGATAGATACAAACATTAGAAAAAGATAGCGTTTGATAACCAAAACATAAAATTATATAGTTGGTTTTTCAAATGCAATTGATTATTAAATGTTGATTATCTAAACTTCCTTCATTATATTTTTTAAGTTTTTTATTACTTATCAATGTGTTTAATTTATTTTTTTATCAAAATATAACATATATTAAGTTCTAATGAAATGAAAAATAAAAATTAATTGATCAGATTTAATCAAATATATTATTTGAAGCATTACAATATATGTCACTCTCCAAACATAAGTATACTACTGCTACACATATATATTGAAAAATACAATTATTGAATAAAAAATAAAAACATTAAAAGAAGATAGAGATAGCGACATAAATGATCATTAAAATAAAAAGAAAATATTAAAAAAAGATAGATAACTATACATTAATTGATCATTAACTAACTTTTTTTTTTGTAAAAAAATTGTCCACCATGGCACCTTGTAAATTCTCCAAATGCTTATGTGGCAACAAACTACTTTTGAATTGCTATAATATTATGTATAGATAGATATGCACGTATGCAGATAGCAAGAATTTAAATTGAGTGAGGTTCGATTTACGAATAAATTTAATTACATAGTAATCAATTTGTAAGTGAAGGTTGTCAACCGTGGGTTGACCCGGACCCGGTTGAGCTAGTGGGTCAAGAGTTAATGGGTCACCCGTTTTAGCCCGGTTTAGCCCGGAAATATGGAAAGCATCATTATATTGTACTTATCCTGATAAATTATACCAAATCTCATCTAACATATGAGTTATAACATATAATATTACACCAAAATAACATTTCGTACTTAGATTCAACATAAAGTGAAAATTCACACACACTTATATAACATTAATATTCAAATGTTCAACTTAGGATTCCAAAGATTGAGTTAGGCGAAAAGAAAAATCGGAAAATAGGCGCATTTCGCAAAACAAAGAAAAAAATGACACAATTTGACCTCCAACCCGGTACCTTGTGGCGGTTGACCCGACGGGTGCGTGCGGCCCGTTTTTCTCACCGGATCAGGGTCAAAGTGGGTCAACCCGCGGGTTGAAAACCTTGGACTGCATTCCCTTTCAATATACTGAATTGCATATTCATTCATCAAATCATTGATTATTCAGTTGTGCAACTTAATTAGACGTCTTTCAAGGCTTTTTCTAATGAATCAAAGTAGGTCGATTGTAGAAGGAAAAAAAGTTGCATAAGTTATTTACCATGTAATTTCATAATTGAAAAGTGATCTTCCTATAATTAAAAATATGTATTTATTTCATTAGCATATATAAGTTAAGATATTCAAATTATAGATGTTTAAAAAATCATACCTAAACTGAACAAATATATTTTTATATATATGATAGAATGAAAAAAAATTACTTAGAAATTAGAATACCAATGATTTTTTTGTTGTTGTTATGTTCCGTTGTTGATCTAAATTTATTTATTTGATTTTTATCACGGAGATAATTGAAGTTCTAGTTTTAGCAGTGGAAGGGAAAGGTAAAGGGAAGCAGGGTAAGAAAGAGTCAGGAAGGCCTCCAAATAAAATAAAAAAATGAACGATGATCGTCATTAATGGAAATATTAGGGGATTTAATCATCCCGACAAGCGGGATTGGATAATGAGCATGGTAAGAATATATAAAGTGGATGTGCTTGTAGTAATAGAAGCTAGAGTAAAAAATTTAACTCATACAGCTATGTTGAAGTTAAAATTTGAGTACTCACCTACTCTAAAGCTATTGGTTCAAAGAGGTCCCTACCTATTCTACTCCGCTTGGTAGGACCGATACTCTCATTGGGATAAAGGGAAGGAAAGGAGAATCCTAACTATGTAGCTCAGAAGCTACAGCAGCGCTTTGCGAAAACTTCTACGCTACTAGAAACCTAGAACCTTCGACCTTCGGAAGTTCGAAGAAAATTATGAATACTTTGCATTGGGTCCTGTTTTGTTTCTTTGGAAGAAGGCCCTTGATTTTATTGTATTGGGTAATGGAAGCCAGTTCATCCATGGTTAGGTAAGAGGTCTGAACCTTGTAGGATTACCTTTCTGTATGTGACAAATGTTATGGGTTGAGAGAGGAGATGTATCTACAGAGAAGTCAAAAGTTAAAGGAAGTTAAAAAGATGTTGAAGAAAATAAATGAGGAAGAGTATATTGCCAAATATTGTTGCCTTTCTAGCTGAGCATTATGCAAAAAAAAAAAAAAAGGAATTTGGGAAGCTCTTTATGAATGAGGAATCAATTTTCTACAGAAATCACCACAATTGTGGATACAAAATGGGGACCTTAACAGAAAAAATGCATATGTGAAGATATGGAAAGAAATGGGTTGAGGCAAGGTGACATGTGTCCCCTTGCCTATTTATTATATCCATGGTTGTGCTCTCAAGCATGCTAAATAGAGCAGGTGTACACAAATTCTTCTTACTCATCCGCAGACTCATAGGAATGAGCTCACACACTTGTATTTTTATGATGATCCTTTAGCCCTAAAATTTTGGGAATCTCACTGCAGTAGTTTGAATTTGGAGGAAAAGAAAAAAATAGGTGATAATTTTTGTGATTCAAACCATAACCTTATAGTTATTGGAGAAATTGTTATTCATTACACTACAAACCAATTGTTGTTATGTTTAAACATAAATGTAATTACAATCTAATAGAATCTCCAATTAAATCCTAATTTCCACAAATTTTCATCTAATAAACCTTGAAAACTAAAATGTGAATTCCCAACCCTTCTTATATTGACTAAGCTTGCATTACTATCAATTTTGATTTTTTTACTCGGTTCTTGATATATAATATAATTGCAAGAGTTGAACTACCGCTTTGATGAGGTGACTACTAGGTTGTTGGCTTGTATGACCTGTTTTTCACGGGAGAATGAGTGTGTTACTTTTGACAAAGAGAAGCTAATAAGCCTTACTCGAGTAATTTCTTCAATGATATTTTTAGTATTATTATCATATTGTGAAGAATGATGAGTTATTCCTTAGCTTAAATGGAATCGATGAATTATGTTAGTTAATGTTGAAGACAAAAGTGAATTATCATATTTATCTGTGTATTTGATTTTCAAACTTGTAATGATTTTAGCAGTTGCAACTGCAAGCAATGCAGTCAAAAGCTAAGATTTTATGCATTAGACCCCTTAGATATTGTACTTTTTGTTCAAAAAAATTGGCGCCGAAAAACCCGAATAAAAGCCCTCAAGCCTAGTAAAAGTCTAAACCTCATCTTTTAAATTGCTTTTTTAGGCTTTTGCTATCGTATTTTAGGCCAATATTATAGGGATGTGCAATAGTTCAATACGAACCAATCTGACCCAAACGGTCCTACAGGCAATTTTAAAGTGTTTACTAAATCATAACGTATCGACAGTCTTACCGAAAAAATGACCTATCTACCACTAGTTTTTACGGTGGTACAATCCTTATTGATTCCCATGTTTTAATTCTCTTAGATGATGTTTGCCGTATTTTTGGTCCCTCCAGTGGACTACTATTCAGCCTGGACCACCAATCCAGCCCAGCCCAGCCCGTCTGAAACATTCTAGCTCACTAGTTTGAACCGAAAACCAGATATATGGTCCATCAAAATGGGCCGCCTGCAGGCCTATAGCTACGCGCAGCGAACAGATCAACAGAATGATTGCGGAAGTTTAGATTCACGAACCCAGAGTGTCGACAATCAACATACATCATTACCTAAAAAGATTGTCAACCCAAAACGACCCCAAAACTGAGGAGAAATAGAATTAAATTATATTTATTTAGGTGCTGAAATAAAATTAAAACAAAAGAGAAATCCACATAAAATAAAACGGGAATGGATTGATTTTCAATGCGTGACTGATTAGCACTAACAAAGTGAGAAGAACCATTTTCTATGAACAAGACAAGAACTTTAGAGAAGAAGCTGCACAGTTAAATCAGCAGGGGAAAAAAACCCTATAACTCGACCAACCCAGATGTATACATTCTCTAACAAATCAACAGATCAATGACCACTTCCATTTCCTCATGTAATTAGACCCTTTTCGTATCTCTTTGTTTCACTTTCCCGCCCAAACTTCCTATAAAAAAAAATGTTTCAGACCAAAATGTTGCAGAAGAACACAGCAGAAAGCGCCATGGCCAGACTGATAAACACGTTCGCCCTCCTCGCCATTGTTGAACCTGCATTTGACTTGTTGTCCCTGTAGAATACAACACAGAAGGAGTCAGAAAATTGGTTGGGTAGCAGAAGAGGTGCAATGACAAATTAATCAGTTGGGAAAATGAGGGACAGAGAGAAGACAATTACTTCTCCAGGTTCTGAAGTTGACCACAGTAGACTACATTATCTGGTGGAGCAAACTCAGTTTCACCATTCTCCTCAGGGTTCACTATTTTCATGTATGTCTCTTGACCGAGATACCACCTGTCGAGATTCTCTACTCTCAGGTTCCATACACCCACGTTGTCAAGGGATGCAAGAACAGCGGTCCACCCTCCAGGATGCACCTGCACCACATTCATTTTTTAGATCAAACATCATGTAGAGACAGACAGACGGACTTCACATTTCAAGGCAAATCAGGGCTCCTTTTAGGGTTGAAAAGAAAGCAAGCCAACCTCAACAGTGGAGCGAGAAATGGCATCCCAGTTGTTATATCCATTCCTGTTGCTCTCCGACCAGATTCCCCAGTCCATCCTGCAGTAATCCCACTCGATAGAATTAGCAGAAAGTTTCAAACTTTTCAAGTGAAGGGATACTTCAAAATGGTTTACTCACCCCACAACAAAAAATGAGTAACCATCCATGTGAAAGCTCTGCAATCTGGTGTCATTGTTCTGCAGTATGATCTCGACAAAGCCCTTGTATGTAGCATTTAGAACAGACGTGTCCACCACTGGAGGTCTGTTCATTGGCTGAGTGGGAAAATCAAGCTTGTAAGCTCCCTTCACCTTGTGTACATCAGCAAGCCTGATTGGAGTATCCGGGTTTCGGAACGATATTCCATTTAGAGTTGCACGCATTTTCCCATTGATTGAAACTGGTGGTAAGCTCCTTAGAATGTATGTGTCAGTAATATTGATCTGGCCGTAGTGAAACGAACCCTGTGGATTTGGCCTAGCCCCACTCGCTGACGTATTTTGCCTAATCGATATTAACAGACGAAGAATGAGTCAGGGGAAAATGTTCCACACATAAAAAGCATATGGAATGATTTATGTGTAAACCACAAACCTTATGGTCTTTGCCTGGTTCATGGCAGACCACTGGTTGTAGATATCACTTGGTGCCTCAGGAAGAGGACCAGCGGCTGGTCCCTGGGAATTGGAGTAGTGCAAGATGGCAACACCAGTGACTCTCTGCCAAACTGTTTCATTTACATATCGGGCGCTTGCCACAACATAGTAGTCAGTAGTTGCGTTCTGATCCATGGTGACCAAGAACGAGTAAGACTGGCCCACATGGATATCAAAGCTTGTGTAGTTCTGTTGTGCTGTATAACGACCCTCTGTCTCCACCAAGAGCAGATTGTGACCCTGAATTCTGAAGTTCAAACTTGTTGAAGTGCCCACATTGTGTACTCGAAATCTGTAAGTTTTGCCTGCAAAACAGATAACACGTTATGAAGAGGTTTAAGAGAGAAGCAAACAGCTGAATTCTAGTAAAAAGGAAAACAAGAACAGCAATGAGAAGGTGGTTACCTGGATCAACGTTAAGGGTTTCGTACTTGATGCCATCGGGTACACTAGAGTTGTATTTGAAAGGTCCCTTCCCATTAATTAAAACACCATCTGGCATTCCAAGTTCATTCCCAGAGTCAAGAGTAGTTCTCAATGCCTGGTATTCAGTACAAAACAAGCCAACAAAAGGAAAAATTCAATCCTCAAAATCAATAACCTAAGCAACAAAAGAACATCACTCAATATATATATCAACTAAACAACAAAGAGAAGACCAACCGTGTGGTTTTGAGTGTACCAATCCCCAATGAGGAGGTTAATGTCACCGTCAGGTTGTGCAAAAGGGATTGGAATAACCTCCCTGTTGTTGATAATAACAGGGCCAAAACCTCCAGAAGCTCTCTGGAGATTGAGCGATGGGTAGTAGAAGAAGCTCCCAATTTGATCCTTCACTTGGAAATTATAAGTGAAGTTCCTCTTTGGCCTAATTGGACATGTTGTGCCTCGGACTCCATCTTCCCACGAATCTCGCCGCATTTGAATCCCAGGCCTATACTCAAAACACACACATACACAGCCATTCAATATCAAAAGCTCACAAGACAACCCAAAAGAACCAACTAGGGACAGAATCAAAGATCACGACAAGCATAGAAATGAGAAGCAATCCATACCAAGTAATGAGGAGACCTTCATCCAACTCATTGATAACATTCACAACAACATTGTAGTTGGTAGTAGCATTCAGGAGTGGACCAGGGAACTGTCCATTCACAGCAATCACCTGGCAATGAAATGAAGGAACAACTCAGCAGCTTCCTTCTCAATAGACTGAAGAAACCCTACTCGCCAGAACATAAAAGACGAGAAAACTGACAATCGCAGCCCAAAAATATGAATCAAACGCAACATGCGGAACCAAGAAAATGAGCCCCCAAATATTCCTTCTGAATGCTAAAACCCTGAAGAATCCGCTGGTGACAAGAATCGGTGACACTCCAATCCCTAAACCTTACTATCTTCGTAATTCAGCTATAGCAAACAGATTGAAACAAAACCGGGCCCATGGGAAGAAAAACTGGGGGGAAGAACAACCATTTGAACTATCAGATCCTGAACAACAGAGTCGCAAGCCAGAATAAAAAACCCAGAAAAGAAAATTTCCAATTGACACCAGGAAAACGTGAAGTCAATGCGGAGAAAGAGTTGAGGCGAGGGAAGTAGAAGAAGTGACCTGTTGAGGAACGCCGAGAGGAGAGGCGGTAATGTAAGTGAGTTTGTAATCGTAAGAGACCGTTGGGTCGGCGGCAAAGCAAAGGGTCGAGAACAGAGCAATGCAGATCAAAGCGAGCAGAGAGGAACGAAGCAGGAGAGCCATGGCAGGACGGAGTCTGTTAAGCTGCTTTTTTTTTTTTTTGCTTCTGTTCGTCCGGCGGGCTACTCGAGAAGGGGAGAAAAAAAGAAGGGGAAAAACCCAGTAGTGATCTCCGGCGAACGAAATTTACATTCTCCGGGAAGGAGATTCTGAGAAGGTCAGAGGTTGAGGAAGATGGGGGGAAGAAGAACTGTTATAAGTGGGAATGCCGAGGTCTGGAAATGGGGGAAGAGTGCGACTAAATAATAGGAGAAGAAGCAAAGGTCAGGCTCTGGAAAGCGGCCGGGAAGAAACGAAGGAGACACCCTAGAACTAGAACAACCAGACCAATTTGTTTTTTATATTTAGTTTTTTAATTTTTTTATTAAATGGAGTGCGAAAAGGAAGGGAAATACCTCGGCCCGTTTCTCGACCGGGTACCGCCCAAACCGGTTGCGCTAAATTCGTGGTGATGTAATAATTTATGGGAAGAAAATCTTTTTGCGTCTTTTCTTAGTGGGGTGGTTAATTTCAGATTAGCGAGTCAACACAATTTCATTGTAATTAAGGTTAGAATTGATCCCGGTGACAGCTATAGTTACTTGTTTATTTTAATTATTTATTAATCAGAGGAGAAGTTCCCTGCCCGGCGAAGGCTTTTTTTTTTTTTTTTCTGTGCAATGAAGTGAAATTGTATCGTATTTTAGTTAGAAAGGCGGCAATTGGCCATGGATGCTGGCTACCCGATCTCGCCGTCGACGTGGAGCGAACCCCCATCCACCACCACAGGGTGCCTCCGAGCACCAATTGCCAAGCAAGTCACGCTCGGGCTCGCGGTTTGAGGCTCTTGAGGCATTAAATGATGAGCTACGCGAGCATGCAGAGGTTTTGGAGGAGGCTAAAAAACAAGGGACAGTCGAGGCGGAAGTGACAGTAGTGGAGACGGAGGCAGATGCTGGGATAGTGGCGAGGGATGCGTCCCAGGATAAGATAGTGTCTCAACGCCAGAAAGAGGTGAGGACGGATATAGTGAAGGGAGTGGCTAGTACAAAGGGAGGACAAAAAAATGGAGCAAAGGGGCAACTCACAAAGGGAGTGGAGCGGAAGCCGAGCTCGGCGGGGGGCAGCACCGGCAGCAAGCCCAAAGGCGACAAGGTGAAGGCACCTGAGAAGGATGTAGCCAAGGAGAACCGCAACACCAAAACGCCAAGCAAAGCCAAGAATGAGGGGAAGAATGGACGAGGTGGATCCCCGGTTACTCTACTGCATCGCAAGCCTACAGACTCTAGGAAGGTGCAGACTGTGGCTAGGGAATTGGATCTCAATGTAGCGGACGTGGACCCTACGGCTGTTGAGCGCGAGAAATCATGCGGTGGTGCCTCTTCCCTTCGAGGATTGACAGGCACAACAGGCATGGAGGTGGAACAATGCTGACGTCGTCAGCCAGGGAAGTTTCTGTTCATTCGAGCCTAGTAGTTTGTGAGCTTTTTTGTTTTTTTTAGAATCTTCTTTATGGTTAGTACTTTCTACTGGAACTGCCGCGGTGCGGCAGACCCCAATTTCCTAACATATTTCTTTGAGTTTCGGCGGGTGCATCGCCTGACCATTGTTTTCATCTCAGAACCGAAGATAAGTGGCACGGAAGCGGACAAAGTGATCAGCCGGATGGGCTATGACAAGGTGGAGCGGGTTGAAGCTAGGGGGTTCTCAGGCGGGCTGTGGGCGCTTTGGAACGCAGGGGATGTGGACCTGACTGTGGAAGCTTCGAGTGACCAGATTCTCCACTTTCGTGCCCGCATGCACACTAATGAGGAGTGTCTCATCTCGGGAGTCTATGGCTCGCCTAATCCTAGTCACCGTCGCGCACTGTGGGAAACCATGCGGGCTCTCTCCTCGGCACCTCTCTGTCGTGGTTGGTCCTCGGTGATTTCAATGCCTTGCTCGGTCCGGAGGATAAAAGAAGGGGTGCATCATTCAACATGTCTCAAAGTAGGGAGTTTCGGGATTGCGTGGAGGACTGCAGCTTGATGGATTTACAGTTTGTGGGGCCGCGATTTACTTGGGCAGGGCCGAGAGGGTTGAAGGAGAGGCTCGATAGAGCCGTTTGCAATACTCATTGGCTTTAGAGCTTCCCAGAGTCCTTCACGACCCATCTCACCAAAGTCAAATCGGACCACCGCCCCATTCTAGTTGCGATGGAGAGAGTGCGCGGGCCGAGGAGAGGGGAGAAGCCCTTTCGATTCCTAGCACCGTGGATGCAGCACAATGATTTCTCCCGTACACTCAAGGAGGGATGGGCGAAGGGTGACAACTACAGGAGCTGTCTGGCTCTACTCACGTCGGATCTCCGGAATTGGAATAAGGAGGTGTTTGGAGACATTTTTGCTAGGAAAAGAAGGCTCATGGCTCAGCTCAACCGCCTAGAGATGAGGAATGATTCTCACCCGTCGCCTATAAGTCTCAAGGAAGAGGAGGAGGTTCGGCTAAGTTTACAGGAAACGCTGAGGCATGAGGCTGCTCACTGGTATCAGAAGGCTCGCGCGCAGTGGTTTGTTGAGGGGGACTTGAATACACATTTCTTTCACCTTGCTACACTAAAACGGCGAAGTGGCAACCGCATCCGGAGGCTCAAGAGGGAAGATGGGGAGTGGACCGAGAGTGAGGAAGAGATGATGCAGATGGTGAGTCTTTTCCTTCGCACCCTTTTCACGGACCAGTCGAATTCGGTAGACTTCTTGGTTCCGGCTTTCCCTGCCCTCGATGACATGACCAACCTCGATGCTGAGCTGGTTGGGAGCGAAGTGGCAACAACACTAAAGAGCATGGGGCCCTATAAAGCCCCCGGGAAGGATGGATACCAACCTCTCTTCTTCCAACGATGCTGGGGAACGGTCGGTAATTATTTCTCCCAATTTGTTATGGATTGCTTCAGGTTCCCGGATTTGGTCGCATCTGTGAATGAGACGCTTATGGTACTCATACCTAAGAAGAAGTGCCCAGAGAGGGTTTCCGACTTGCGACCGATAAGTCTGTGTAACGTTTCCTATAAAACGTTTACGAAGTGTTTAGCCAACAGGCTGAAGCCCTTGATGTCGCAGCTCATCATGCCCAATCAAACGAGTTTTGTTCCCGGTCGGCATATACAGAGCAATATCATCATTCTTCAGGAGGTGGTTCACACTATGAGCATGAAGACAGGGAAGAAAGGGCAGATGGTGATCAAAATTGATCTGGCCAAGGCGTATGATCGGTTGAGTTGGAGCTTCGTGGTCAGTACGTTATTTGCTGCAGGGCTGCCGAAGAGGTTTGTGAATGCGGTCGTCGCCTGCTTAACATCCTCAACGATCGAGATCCTGTGGAACGGTGCTACGACAGAATCTTTCAAGCCGACCAGGGGGCTTCGCCAGGGGTGCCCGCTCTCCCCCTATAGTTTCACTCTGTGTATCGAGCGTCTGGGCCACCTAATTCAGGAGGATATGAATAGGAAGCGGTGGACACCAATCCAACTGGTTCGGGGAGGAACTGAGCTAACCCATCTTTTTTTTGCAGACGACCTGGTGCTATTTGCTGAGGCATTTGTGGAGCAAGCAGAGGTTATCAAATCTTGCCTGCAGAGGTTCTGTGAGGCATCGGGGGAGATCGTGAGTACGGATAAATCCCGAGTGTTCTTCTCAAAGAACACTAAACGAGATGTCTGTAAGGAGATTAGTGATCATCTCCAAATCCCAATGACACAGGACCTGGGGAAATACCTTGGTGTACCTGTTCTGCATGGCCGGGTGACGAAACATACTTATAAATATATCATTGATCGCATTGACCAACGCCTTGCAGGTTAGAAAGCGGAGAACTTGTCTCTTGCAGGTCGGGTTACGCTTGCTATTTCAGTGCTGAATGCCATCCCGTCTTATGTTATGCAAACATCAATGCTGCCAGCGGGAATATGTGACTACCTGGACCGCAAGATCAGGGCGTTCATTTGGGGCTCTCAAGAAGGTCGGCGGCGTATCCATTTGATCAATTGGGAAACGATCTGCCTCCCAAAATCCCAAGGCGGTCTGGGGTTACGGAATGCGCGAGATCTGAACACCGCCTACTTCTTGAAGCTCGCTTGGGGAATCCTCAAGCAACCAGGAGAGCTGTGGGTTCGGGTGTTAAAGGAAAAGTATCTCCAGGAGGGCCCAGATGGAGTGGAGCTCCGGCGAAAGACCCGCTGCTCTCAACTGTGGCGTGGAGTGCGGCGTGTGTGGGGTATGATGCTGGAGGGCGTGCGGTGGAGTATTCGGGACGGAGAGGAGACACTGTTTTGGCAGGATAAGTGGGTGGATGGCGATATGGTGTTGGCAGATCACTTGCTGTCGTCGGCTAGGGGAGTCGACCTGCAAGCCTCGGTCGCAAGCATGACCACCTCGACTGGTGAGTGGAATTCTGCTCTTTTATCTTCTATCCTTCCTAATGAGGTGTTTTTGCAGGTGATTGGGATGTCGCCGCCGCAGCCGGAACTCGGGAAGGACAAGCTGGTATGGGGACTGGAGGATAATGGCAAATTCACGCTAAAGTCAGCCTACCAGCTCGTGGCGGCGATCGATGGTGACGAGGCGCACACAGGGTGGAAAGCGGTGTGGAAATGGCCTGGCCCGAGCCGGGTTCGACATTTCCTCTGGCTGGCGACCCATGGCGTGCTCCTGACCAACGAGGAACGACGACGACGCCACCTTGCTACCAGCACGACCTGCCAGCGTTGCAAGCAGGACTCGGAGTCCCCAGAGCACGTGTTCCGTACCTGCAGGTTCGCGAGGCAAGTTTGGGAAGCAACCCTTCCGGAGGCAGCAGCGAGCACGGACTCAAGGGAGTTCAACGACTGGTTCATGCACTTTCTCTCGAACACAGAGTCTCAGGTTCGGTTTGGCTTTACTATATGGTTCCTATGGCGTTTGCGGAATGATTACATTTTCGCAGGCATCGAGGAGGCACCCAATAAGTTATCCCAAAGAATCCTAGCCTGGGAGGTCGTCGCGCAACAAAGCAGAGCAGCAGAACAAGCTATATCGCTGGGGAGGTCGGGGCTGCGTCGAGACGTGGCTGTTGGGTGGAGACCAGCCCCGACAGGTTGGCTCACAGTGAACTCCGATGGCTCGCTCCTGCGGGAATCGGGGTCTACTGTTGCAGGAGGTGCGCTTAGAGACGGGCAGGGTCGCTTATTGGGGGCTTACTCGATGAATCTGGGGAGATGTTCAATCACTCGCGTGGAGCTTTGGGGCGCCATACGAGGTCTTCAAATTGCCTGGGACCTCGGCTACAAAAGAGTGGAACTGCAACTGGATTCCACTACAGTTGTTCGACTTCTTTCTGAGACTACCTCGACGGACAACCAGCACGCCATCCTCGTGCTCTCTTTCCATGAACTCCGGAAGCGGGATTGGGAACTCAGAGTTACCCACGTTTACAGGGAAGCTAACTTCCTTGCTGACCATTTGGCGCATCTAGGCCATTCTCTTAGTCCAGGTACCCACCATGTAGATCCTCGGGATCCTTATATTAGGCAATGGCTGCTGTATGACTCTGTGGGCGGGTTTACCGTTCGTTCGATTGTTTAATTGAGGTTGCGGTGCTTTGCACCTTTTCACCCAAAAAAAAAAAAAATAGATTCTCCATCTACATCCAATGGTTTAGATGAATCAATTTAAAGAATGTGATAATTTGGTTAATTGGGGAGAGAAAATTTGTGTTGGAATAGAATTGATTGCAATTCAACTTCTTGAACATTGAACAACATTAAAATAAACAAAGTTCACACTTCTTTGAACAAAATTCAAATAAAGGTGTTTGATATTTTTTATAATTCACAAGACAAATCTACATTAAATTAGGCCATGCTTTTATGGAGGTTCAGTGAGAACTCCAGAACTACGACTGTGGCTAAAACTTGCAGATGAAAGATAACGGCAAACAATGTCTAAATCTGTCTTTTGCAAATTACTCATTCCTAATTTTTAAGTTTTCTTCATGGGTAGATCTAAAACAATCCCCTCGAGTCCACCAACCATATCCTCTCGAGTTCACTACATCCACTCACGTGCAATCAACGTCTCAAGACTCTAGTGACCTAGAGAAATTGAGCAGCTACAGAAGCGGAAGTAGCTCCGAAATGCTTTATTTTCGAATCTTCTTTGAAATTTAAACCCACAAATTCCACGTGTCTAAAAAATTATATTCTTCTCCGCACTATGGCTTCGATTTTTCTCCCACTACACCACTCATCTTCACATCATTACAACTTTTTTTTAATTTATTAACCACAACAGAACTATAATCGTACAACTTCACATCTTTCTCACCCAAAAAAATTATATCATGATGATTCAATTCTTTCCCTCGAAATTTATAACTCCGTGTCGTTGTCGTAGGGAATAAAACTACAACCAAATTAACGCGTTGATTTTTGGAGATGTGTGTGTTGCAAATGAAATAGGATGTCTACCTCTTCTACTCCCGATTTCAACATTGCAAGGGTGAGTTGGATTACATTTTTTCATAACAAGTAGGCGGTGACCGGATGTTCCCGGTTAAAGCTTGGAACGACAGCACCGTTTCAAGAAGTTGCTACGGGTCTTTTTCCTCGATTTGGTATCACATTTTCTGCATTGACCCTGGTATGTTTTAACGTTCATATTTGGATCCGACCCGAAAAAGGTGCCACGTGGCAGCACATGCAGACAAGATGGCGGAGGGAGGGCCCCTACTTAACTACCTGTGCCAATTGTGGGGCCCATTCTCTCCGTCCAATCCGGATAATACTCAATTCTAATATCGTTTTTTCCCTTTTTAATAAACCTTCTTATATTTATTATTCCGTCAGAATTTATATAATCTTCTTTTAGGAATTGCTAGAAAAAACAGTAGCCCCCAGCTCCTAGTCTTCTACGTTACGTTTAACGTCCGTCCAGTAAAAACATTTTACGTAACAGTTAATGAATTTTGGTTACCTGTATTAAACCCTTAATAATACGAAATCGTACTCATCGGCGGTCAATTTAGATAATTTACTTTTTGGTCATACAGTAGAGAGAATGGCATATTGGCAATTTGGCATGCATTACACAGTCAGAAAATATATATAATATAATAACAAAACATCAGTACTCGATTGTTGTCAACTCACTGGGCCGCGAGGGTGATCGGTGGCCGGTGGGCCCAATATCCGAATTTGGGAGAGGGACAAAATGGAAGAAGGAATTTGGTGAGCTGGCTGGAGAAGGATATTATTAATTTATTATTATAAATCAATGATCAGCTGCCTAGCTCCCATTTCATATCATTGTTTTCCCCCCAACCGCCAAATTATGTTTGGTGAGGGCAACAACACTATTTTAGTTCCCAATAGTTGTCTCATATTGAAGGGTGTAATTGAGTCTGAGTCATCAAACAGTTGCCTTTATGGGTGGTTATACGGTCCGGTCCGGTCCGGTTAAATTGGATCAAATTGATCCGGTTTCAGTCCGGTTTTTTCGGGAATATAAGGACCAAAAATTGGATTAGATACAGTCCGGTCTTGATCCGGTCCGGTCCCAATTTGAACTTGATTTTAGATTGAGCTTGTGGGGATTTGAGTGTTGGGGTCTCTTATCCGGTCTTTATCCTGTTTTTTACCTCAAATCTAAGTCCAAATATGATATTGGATTATTTGCTATCTGGTCCCAGTCCGGTCCCAGTCTGGATTATATAGTCCGGTTTCTGATAAAACCAAACGGGCCGGACCAAATAGTCAGCCCTAGTTGCCTACCGTCCAGGTTCGAAATGTAACTTTCAGTTCCATATATAACACAAAACTTTACGTGATTTTGTGTTTACATATTTTGAGGAGTTGTTTTGGATATTAATGTACAAATGCATCATTGAAATATTATATATATTTATATGATTATGCATGAAAGTTTGTTTCGCGGTTTGCAAATAACCCACAAAACACATATGTTGTGGTTAACTACAATCACAATTTGTGGGGTAATGGATTGGGTATGATTAGCAAAATTATAATTTTTTGTGATTAGTAATTCAAGTTGTTAACCCAAAATATATACTATAACCACATTAGACTATCAAAATTTTTGTTTTACCTTTAAGTTCACCACCCTGATTAATAATATTGTATAATATATATAAGGAGTAAGTAGTGATTATGTAGAAGGCTAAAATAACTCACTATCAAAATGAAAACTTATGGGGATTGTTGGTAGAGATTCATTTGCATTTGTGAAGCAAGGGTTTTTCCGTCTCTTTCATCTATACAAAATCTGAATAACAAACTCGAAAATGCTGTTGTGTCCAGGAGGCAATGAAGACGGGAAATTCTGCCCTCCGGACTGAGTTAGATCACATAGATAGAATATAGAAGATATAGGAAAAGAAAGTTGCTAAATGCTTTGTTGATTGTAAATGTTTGAGAGGCTCATCAGGATTTCTTATGTTAGCTTGTGATCAATGAATTTTTTGATTTCGCATAAAAAAGAATTTGTAGGTACCGTAAATTTATACAGAGATAACATAAAAGATACCATATATATGGATTCTTCCTAATTTTAATTTCTAGCTAGGTAAGGCTGTCCATATGTTTAAAGTCAATCCGCCGTTTTGTTTCCTCCCACTTCGTGATCTCCCACGAACTCGATCATTCCTAGAACACAAACATATATATATATATATATATCAAGTAATGATCGGCCACAAACTTGCCAACCACCCAATTGTGGATGTACTGTACTGGGTTTTTTTTTCTGCATTATTAACGTACATTTGACATTTGACTGTTTCAAATCCAAGCCCAACCAGGCCATGTGCATTGTGCAATCCTTATATTGGAGACCTGCAGGTTAATTGGCATTATAATTTATAACACAAACTTGGGTTTGGAAGGCTGGGTGGCCGACTGCCATGGCTAGGGTTTATGGGAATCTCTCTTCCATTATCACCACAAAGGTTCCTTTCCTTATGTCATTTGGGATCGGGTCAGCTGGTATCAAATGTCTCGTTTGTTAAAGAAAAAATAACACGAAGAACTCAATTGAGTTATTTGATACCACATGACTTGTTTGCTAAAGAAAAAAGAATACATGAGTTATTTTGTTCATACGCGGAAAGTCCCAAGTAATTATATTGAGTCATTTTCAAATGTCACCTTTTCATGAGTCATTTCTAAATGACTAATTATTTAGCCCAAATTTTCCAACTTTATCCCAGCCTCATTTTTGTAACCCATAGCATTCCCCTCTATCCTCCCAAAATTATTCACTTTCCCCCAAATTTTCACAAGGGACGAAGAGGGTCATCCATCTTGTCGTCTCCACCAAGCTCGCTTCACTCTACCTCTTCGTGCCACCGCAGTTGCGCCTTCTATAGCCATCACCTTTTACAAAGAAAATTAATATAAAATTATTATTTAAAATTTTAAAAATATTAGTATACATGGCTCATACCTAAAATAATATTTTTATTGGTTGCAATGTGCTTTTTTTTTCTATCCAAGATAAGCCCCAAGGCATGGCCGGACAACAAAATACAAAACATATAATAATAAAGAACGGTAATCCGTATGCAACCGGATTCCCGATGAAAGAGCCTGTTATGCCACTAGGTGGGCAGCTCTGAGAAAGCTCCAAGGAGCGAAAAGACACGAAACTGACACGAGGGGCAGAAAGAGAGAGAAAAGAAACTTCCCTGAAAGTGGCTCATGCACTGGGAAGAGAATGCTTCCTCGATGTAGGATCCATGTTGATCAGTTGAGAAACCCCGCAATATGTAACAATCAATACATTAAGGGTAAGATACAATCACATAGCCTCACTAAAGACAAGCAATTTGATATGATCATCGATAATACCATAATAGAATTATGAAAGTCAAATGGAATAGTTCCATCACCTGAGAAGCCGACCGAGTCAGTTGCACATCCTTGAAGATTCTTTGTAACAATTGAATAAATCATTTAACGAGACTTGCTTTCCATCATAGGTTGAGGAGATGCTTGATCATAACTTCACAATACTAAATTTTCCTGTACAGATACCAGCTACAAAGGCACCACAAGGTGCTAAAAATCTCTAACTGAAGAGATTAAAATTTGTCAAGAGATATAGTCGGACTTCACCGAAAATTCCACATCAATAATGTGGTTTCAACCCGAAGAAAGTGAGTTAATTCTGAAAAGTAAAAATATAACTGAGCTTGCTCAAATAAATTAAATAAATAATTAATATTTACCTAATCATTGTTACCGAAAGAGAATTGATGACGAAAACGTAGATTAAGGGAATAATAAAAGTTAACAACTAGCAATTGAAATCATAAATGAGATAATTAAGAAAGGAATTAAATTAATTCAAAAAGTTTCTGTTTCGGAAACTTACCTTTAACGTAATTACCTTATACGGGAGCGGTGACGCAAATTCAGCGCGGTCTTCATCAATGGCTTGACTCGCCGGCGATTTCATCAATGACGACCCCCCATCGCCGGAATGACGATCCACGAAACTACCGACCGCTCATCACCGATGATCACCTTGAACGACAACTTCGCCCGAGAAGAACGGAGTTGCCCTGCCAATTCTGTCCCCAGTTCGGCAGTTCCTCGTCATTAGAAGATAAAACAATGAAACTGTTGAAGATTTCTTACAATTGGAATCAATCGTCAACAAATAAATAGAAGAACGAAAATCATCAATCGCCCATCCAAAGTATATTGGGTCGGACTGCTATTTGCTGAATAGATGTCCGAAATTGACGGCCATCGGCAAGCGACGAGAATCTCTCTTCGGTTTCTTCTCCTTCGTTTCTGCGGAATTCCCTCTCATGGTTTCTTCAGTTATCTAAATTTCTCTCTTCCTCTCCAAATCATATAAGCAAAATACCACTCTCTCTCACTGTTCCTGTTTAGGCAGAAGAGGTCAAGAATGAAAATCAAAAATGGTCATGATTGGTTTTATTAGGATATGAAACAAGATAATGAAAATCATTAAATGTAATGACAAAAATAGTAACATTATACAAATATTTTTTTTTAAGAATTACTCCTTTAACAACTTTTAAGTTGGAAAGTATATGAAAGGCAAACTCTATCCTGTATCTGTAAGAAGATTAGAAGAAGAATTCACTTTGGCTCTTTGCCGTAAATCAAGCATCAATCAGCTCCATTTAGTCCGCGCCAAAGGAAAAAAACACAAGATTATTGCCACAATCCAATCTCAGTCCCTCAAGCCTTATAATTTCATCAATCAATTTCGGCTTATGTTATGCTACTCATTCACCTTCTTTTCAATCCGACCAGACCCACTTTTCTGCTTGTTTTACGCAAACAATCCAATCCAATTTTCGGGTCTAGATTTGAGGTAAAAAAACAGTTTGGGACCGGATCGAAAACCGGATAAAGACCGGATAAGAGATCCCAACACCCAAAATTTAACTTCATCACCCTTTCAGGCCTTAGGCCACTCAAATCCCCCTCAGACAACTCAAATCCCCACGAGCTCAATCTAAAATCGAGACTGAATTGGGACCAAACCGGTTCAAGACCAGACCGTATCCAATCCAATCTTTGATCCTTATATTCTCAGAAAAATCGGACCAGAACCGGATCAATTTGAGCTAATTTAACCGAACCGGAAAGTATAGCCACTAGTAATAATCAAGGTACATTGCCTTTTCACTCGGTCTACATGGAACGGAGTAGCGGCTGACACAACAGTGGTAATGGTAATGGCCAGGCCCAAAAACATTATCCTCCTGAGGATTATGTATGACTTGGTGGCCTATCATATATCTGCAACGCTATTGGCTTCGTTGGCTGTAATGGTATCTTGTGTTCCAATAATGATTCCGGGCTTGGGCCATAAGCCTATGGAACCTGCTCTCGACAATGCTTGGACCCATCTCTCGAGGCCCCACTAAAATAACGCTTGCAAAGTTCAAGCCAGATGTGGCTAGCAAAGGAGACGACCCGGAGCAGATAGTGCTAGGGTAAGGCGGGAAGTTTGGTATTGGTATTTGTGATATATCGAATACCACCGTATCGAATTTGTCTATATTTGATATTACCGAATACACATATTATATTTTGGGATTGGGATTGGGATTGAATTCCAATTGTTATTTGGTATTAGAGATTACGGGATTGGGATCGGTATATACCGATCACTACCGGAATATAAGTTAGTGAGTATTTTATCCTCTCAACTAGACTCTTTCATTCACTACTACACGATCCTCAACCACCAAGAGTGTCATTTAATTATTCATAGATCATTCCATCACTATTTCACAACTTAGAAGCCCCCATCCTACTCAAATTTGACTATCCAATTTACTCTCGTCTCTAACCTAATCTCTTGTAATTTTCATAACACCAAACTGCAAACACTAGTATTAGTCGTCTCGTAACCTCCAATTCGTCAAATTAAAGATTATCAATGACAAGAACTTGAGATGTCACCTCTCCTCCATTCTTCTTATCCATATCCTAGCTCTAGGCAAACTCATAACTCTTTGCTTTGTCTCTTTGCCCTAAATTAAACAATAAAATTTAATTTATATATTTAATTATTAATTGAAAATGTAATTAATTTCGTATTTGATAATACCGATTGGGATACCAAAATTTTTAGGGATTGAGATTGGGATACCAAAATTATTTAGGGATTGAGATTGATTTTAGCGTGTAATTTGGTATTCGGGATTTCGGTATTTGGTATTGAGATACATATACCGTACCGATTTCCACCCCTAGATAGGGCTGAAAGTTTGGTACTGGTATTTGGGATATATCGAGTATTGTACCGAATTTATCACAATTTGGTATTACTGAATACCGACTTATTTTTAGGGATTATGATTGAAATTCATTTTGGAGTGCTATTCGGTATTCAGGATTGGGATCGGTATATACCAAAATACCGAGAAATACTGAAAAATTAAAAAATTAATGAAATATAGCACACAAACTTTGGTCATTCCTCACTCTTTCACAACTTAGAAGCCCTAAAAAATGAAGCCGTAATCCCAAATACCGAATAGCACTCCAAATTGAATCCTAATCCCTATCCCTAAAAAATAAATCAGTGTTCGATAATACGCAATAGTGATAAATTCGGTACATTATTCGGTATATCCAAAATACTAGTACCAAACTTCCAGCCCTAGTCACTTGTGATATGATGGACAGGAACCCCTTGAATTTTAAAAAAAGTAATTTAAGTTTTATTTTGATTTGAAAGATTTAGGATTAGGGTTCACAATTTGGGGTTTATGGTTGGTTTTCAAAATTGAAGGTTTAGGGGATAGGATAATAGAATGATTGGTTGTGATCCTTTGTTATATTATCATATTAGACTAATGCTACCGGTTAAAGTTCAATATTTGATATCTTATAGCCACTTTTAGAGTCAACGCACCCAAAAAAGTGAGTGCACCGAAGTAGCCACCACACACATATATAAGGTGCCTTCTATCGTACCTTGGGTAAAATCTAGGGTACGACATACTCTTAGTAAGAAAATGTTATCTAGACCTCAAATTAACCAGATTTTGGGGCATGATACTATACCCTAACTCTTGATGAGTGAACCCTAGGTCTTAGTTATCTAAATCGTAGACCCTAAACCCTAAGATTGTATATGTAATTTGTTGCATATATTTCGACGAATCATGACCGTCGTTTTTTAGATCTAATTAAATTGATCTTAGTGTATGATATTTTTATAATTATGGCCTAGACTTTAATCTATAAGGATTAGGGTACACTACCATATCGCAAACTCTGTTTAATTCGAGGTCTAGATAACATTTTTTTTCCTCAAGATATGCTATACCTTTGACTTTACTAAAGGTACGATATAACCATCCATATATATGTGTTAGACGGATGTATTCTGGAGTATAGTATACTCTAGGAACTCCAAGTGAGATATCTCTATCTATATACTATGATTAAACCTAGTTTGGGGTATGATACTATTAACTTCTAATGGATAAAACCCAAACACCAATTTTCTAAACTCAAGTCTGAATTTTAATTTAATAGAAACTAATAATTGACCATTGAGATTGGTCAGGGCTTATTGATAACTGTATAACGGGATGAGATTAGGGCTTGTTGATAACTGTATAACGGGATGAGATTAGGGCTTGTTGATAACTGTATAACGGGATGAGATTAAGAGGTTAGCACCATGCTAACTATGCTCACATTCAGTTAATTAAAGGTTAAATTGGTAAAAGACTATGACCATTAGCTAACCCTGATGTGTATTCTATTTCTATCCCATCCCACAACAGCCGCCACCCCTTCCTCTATATTGAAACCGTCATTCTGCATCTCTCTCTATCTCTCTCAATGAAAGAAGGAAGATCCGGATGCCGCCGTTCTACAATGGAGGATGACGATTTCAGGCCAGCATAGTGGAATCTGGGACCATGATGAAAGGGGTCTTGCGACGGAGGGAGAAGCGGTCAGGCTTCTGACATCGGAGAAGGAAGATCTGTCCGGTTTTCGCAGTTCCACAATGAAGAAGGCATATCCGGCCATGGTTGTGGAAGCTAGATCCACGACGGAAGAAGGTGAGGCTGGGCTTCTGACGTCGAAGAAGGAATATATATATTCGCTTGTCGTCGTCCCACCACTACTGTCGTCAATCGCTCACGGATAGCATGCCAGAAAAAATGAGAACTTTTTGTTAGATTTATATTATTATTTGATTAGTAGTGATTTTGGGTTTGTAGTGATTTTCATATGTATTAGCAGTTGAGCAGTCATATTTGTACGGTATTAGTGTTTTTTCTTTGATGTGTAGTTATTCCAGTAGTGGTTTACTCCTACCTAATCGTATTAGTAGTGATTATGTTATCATTACTTTCTAAAGTTCACCCATCATGAATAACTTAAAATTTCTAAATCACTACTAATTACAATTAAATCACTACAAGAACAAATAAAATTGCTAATACAACCACCAAAATCATTACCAATGACCAATGAATGTAGCAGTAGTTTACCGTACTATTTTTCAGGCCTACTACTAAAAAGAAAATAAAATATTTTAAAGTTTAATTTATTAATTAAATTAATTTTTTTATATACCGAATATGCCCCTCCTTATTCTCCAACATCATATTTTAATTAAAAATAATAAACAATGATTATAGTGGTTAGTACGGTGCTAACTCCAATGAAGTTAGCACTCTAACCAGTCCCATGTATAACCGGTCAATTTTTAGAGACAGACGAGACTAAGCGATTAACAAAAATGATGCCGCCAACAATGAACACAATTTGATGAAGGGCTAACCGATAACTGAATACGGTTATTCTTATAACCGAGTCCGTCTACTAATTATTATTAGAATTATTAATTCACAAATTTAAATCACTGTTCCTTACGAATTAATAGGGTTTACCATAATTAGATTCCACTGTTCATTGGGGAATGGATTTCCTGCGGTCCGCTCTAATTTATTTCCTAGCTCTTTACCGTACTTTTTTGTTGGGTAGGCCAAGTGAGGGTTTCAAGGGACGGGATAAGGTGACAACCCCTAAGGGAGTTGTCAGATTCACAACCAAGGGTATTTTGGGTATGAAAAAAAGGAATATATTAATTACCTCTTTTGTATTAATTATATTGGGAATTAAAAACCCATATTAAATACAATTTTTTTTTTGAAATTTAAATCCTAGACATTAATATCTCTATCTATCTCTCTCTCTCTTCCTTTCTCCAGTGGCCACTCCGCATCGACCGACAAACTTTTTCTCCGCCGAATTCTCTCTGGCAGACTCCCTCCGGCAACCTGAAAAAATGTACCAGTGCGTTAAAAAGTGTACCAATCTATTAGTCTACTGGTAATTAATATACCAGTGCTAGTGGTACGCTACCAGTACGTTAAAAAATGTACCAGTACTAGCGGTACCAGTAAAAAATGTACCAGTACTAGTGGTACGCTACCAGTACAACGCTACCACTACCATATTGGTAGCGGTACCAGTAGAGAATAACACAACGCTACTAGCACTGGTAGCGCTACCACTAGCATTGGTAGCGGTAGTAGAGAATAACACAAAAAAAAAAAACAGATGATAGTGGTACCAGATGATAGGGGAGCCACTGGTATTGGTACCAGTTAGTAGTGGTAGCGTACCAATAGCGCTACCAGTGATATTGGTACACTACCAGTGCTCACTGGTACATACCAATAGAGACTAAAACAAAAAATCAGATCTGGAAAAAAATAGGGATGATGAAAGAGGGAGGCAGGGAAGAGTCTTGACCTCGCGGCGGCGGCGTCATAAAAATGGGGCGGGGACAGCGGCGCGGCAGGGCTTAACTCGGCAGGAGCGGCGGGACAGCGGCGCGGCAGGGCTTATCGCGGCAGGAGCGGCGGGGACAGCGGCGCGGCAGGGCGACGGGGACAGTAGGCGCGGTAGGGCGGTGAGGACAGCCGGCGCGGCGGAGGTTAGGGGTGGCAGTGGGCATGGGGGAGGAAGAGGGAGCTGTGGTGGTGGGAGGGCTGTGGCGGCGGAGAGAGGGGAGGAGAGACGGTGATGTCTACGGGAGAGAGGGAGGATAGAGGAGTTAGGGTTTTTGTTCTTTTTATATGGTAGGGTGAATGATTGGGTGTGGTAAATTTTTACCCTTCCAAAAATATCCTTCTTTTAATCTTAACCGTTAATTTAAAAAAAGAAGAAAGAGACAGGAGAGAGAGCGTATCCAAGGGCTATGAAGTGGGTTGTGAATATGACAACCCCCTTAGGGGTTGTCACCGTATCTCATCCCAGGATTTCAACCTTTTTCTTGCCGACAACCGACAATTGCTACCAACCAAAGCTCACTGTCTTCTCCATTTCACCATTTTTATTCCAACATTTAGAGATTTCTAATAATAATGATTTGAACTTTTTATTGGTAACCATAACCAAAAAGCAAGGATTATAAAATCGTATAGTATTGATGGTTAGACCGAAAGTTTTTCTATCGAGTTTAAATTGGTATGTTGTTTTTAACAGTATGAAATGGTTGTTCTATCGAGTTAACCCATAGTTTTAGAACAAAAATCATACCGCTGACTTTTTCAGTAACACCCAATTTCACCATGATTTTTCCCCCTATAGTCAACTATAATTGTCAATTGTGTATTATGTAAAACTCATTATTAGCTACAATGTTCATCATCCACCAATACGTAAAAGTTCTGTAAGATAAGATAACTTTTGCATAGTAGTTTAAGTGAATGCGATTCCTTACATAACTTGCTTGATTTCATCATTAGACCACACATTAGGGAGGATTTATGTAACATAATTCTATAATAATTGCGTAAATTAAAAATTCATATGCAAAAGCTTATCAAGAGATAATTGTTCCTTATATATTAATTGATCAGAACATATTAAATAAGTCTTCCATAGCCATAAGTCAACTATATTTGCGTAATTCAAATACAGTACATACAACTTATTATTAGCTACAATGTTCAGTATATCATCAATTTACATAACACAAAAAGCTGTAAAGTAAGATAACTTTTACGTAGTAGTTTAATCAATTGTGATACTTAAAATAACTTACCTAATTATATCATTAGACCACATATTACAAAAGATTTTCTTAACGTTCTATAACAATTATGTAAATTAAAAGTTCTTACTTAAAAACTTATAGAGGGATGATCATTCCTTATGTATTAATTGAACAGAGCTTATCAAATAAGTCTTTCGTAATCATAAGTTCCTTTTCCTCTATAGTCAACTATATTTTCGAAATACAAATACATTAAGCAAAAGTTATAGAGTTATAATGTTTACCATCTCATTTGCATTATGCAAGTCATGTCAGGTAATATAATTTTTACATAGTCGTTTAATCGAAATTGATACTTTAAATAAGTTGCATGATTTTATCATTAGACAAGACATTACGAATAATTTACGTATCATCGTTATATAACACTTACGCAAATGAAAAATTCATTCATAAAGCTTATAGAGATATAATTATTCCGTATGTATCAGTTAAATATCATGTATTAAATAAATCTTTTGTAATGGCTAAGACACTACGTAAAACTTATGGAGAGATAATGATTTTTATATATCAATTAAATAAATATAATACATAAATATTCCGTAGTATAAGTTTGAATTAATTCCTAAAATTTAACTAAACTATTAATCATCTCATTAATTTGCATTATACATCAACTTTACATAACAATTTAATCATAGATGATTTTATTCGTAACTTAAGGAAATATATTACCCAAACTATTTTTGAACTATTTAATTTCAACTAATTTATTAAATCAACTGATATAATTTAAAATAAAATTAGTTTCTCACAGCAAGAAAGCGCGGGTCATAAAACTAGTTACAACTTACAACTCAAAAGGTTTAGCCTATTTAAAAATATTATTAGTCTATTTTTCTTTTTCCATCATTCCAAGAGTATCGGCCGCTCGTGCTGCAATTTAACAAAATCATCACTATTATCAACGTATCAACAGAGCTGAATCCAGAATGAATATCCCCGCCAAACGCACCAACTACTAGTACATAATCAATCAGCTCTTTTCGGCTTCTACCCAAAAGCATATCCCTTTGGTTTCCCACTTCGATCATCCTTCGCCTTCGAAGGTTCCGTTTCCCGTTTCTCTTCCTTCTCCCTTTCTTCTTCTTCTTCTTCTTCTTCTCCATCATCTATCTCTTTGATCGCTTGTTGCATTTGAATTTCAGCTTCAGTATCAATGGTTCTTTCTGCTGAATGTCTGGGTCTGTGTTTCCTATGCTTCACAACAGAGTCTTGAGTTTGCCGGCTTTAATTACTGCCGGTTTGTTTGTTTCTCCGTAATTGTTATTGTTAATTTATATTCTATTTCCCCTACTTCCAGGTACTAGCTCAATTGGAGTTCAAACGGGAATTGGCATTTGTGCAGTGAAGATTCCATTTGCCTCCCCATTTTCGCATTTGTGTTGTTGGGTAAAACGACAATTGTTGACTCCCAAGGCGGGTTTTGGGTGTGTGTTAAGTGGAATTCGTGTAGGTTGGTCAGGCAACAGTTGGTGAGACTTAGGTTGATTAATGACCAGTTTTAAGGAGGACCCAGTTCTTGGAAGTAACGACATGATAATAAACAAGGAAGGTTCTGAAACTGGCAGTAGCAGCAGGTCCCCTGTTGTGGAAAAGGCGAGAGAGGAAGGTCAAAGTGGGAGAGACATGGCACCTGCTGGGAATTCCATTCACCGTTCTGCTTCAAGGCCCCAGCTTGACCTTAGCAAGGCTGCAATTCAGGGCAATTTTGAGGAGAGGGATCCCACAATTCTGCTGCCTAACCAATCTGATGACATTTCGCACTTGGCTCTTGATATTGGAGGTTAAGCCATTTCCCTTGCATTAACGCTTGTTGGGTTGTGACTCGGTACCTCTGCTTCTCTGCTTAGTCTTGCGTGGTTATTAATGCGTCCTCCCATATCTTTTGTTCATGTTCCGTCCTGTTGCATTTAGGGGTCTTTTGACTCCATTATTAATCTATCCGGCTATCTGGTCTAGTAAGGAAAGGGAACATCTTACCAAATTTACAAATTTCAAGCAACGACCTTCTTTTCCCCAAAATTGTAAGTTGTTGAGATTTTTCTCGTCCTTCTCCATTGAAGCATCTATTCTGTTCTGGTCTCCGGAAAGTGTGTGTCTTTTAATTGGAGGTGCTCGTGTAGCCTGTATATCTTACTGTAAACTGTGATAACTCTTTAATGCAATTAGAATCATTAAGCTATTTGCATGATTTATCTGCAGGATCTCTAATCAAACTCGTATATTTCTCAAGACATGAAGATAGATCAAAGAATGACAAAAGAACAAAGACGCTCCAGGAAAAGCTGGGAATATCAAATGGTAGCAGGAGAAGCTTCCCTGTTCTTGGTGGAAGGTTACACTTTGTGAAGTTTGAGACAACCAAGATTAATGAGTGCTTGGAATTCATCTCTTCCAAACAGCTCCATTGTGGTGGTATTTAAACTTAAAACCGCTGCTTGCTTGTCCTCTTCAGTTGATTCCTAATAACCCTTCTTACTATCCTACGTTACTTATGTTCTTATTCCAGCCTTTTCATCTTCCCATAACTTCTCTAACAGGAGTAGATGCATGTAATGGACTTCTTGGAGCTTCAGGCAACCAAAATGCTGTAATCAAGGTGCAATTTTGTGTTTATCTTGTGTTTTGAACATAACCATAGAATTCCTTAAAGCTCTTGTGAATTTGTTTCTTAAGAACAACAATTACTTTTGTGTAGCATCCATAGAATTCGGTTTGGACAATACGTGATAAAGCAGTATAAACATACAGTAAAGTAGTATGCAGCTGAAGACTAACTTCCAACCTGTGTTGATTGGAAAAGTACTCAGCTGGTTCAAGTATTTCCTAGCCCGGAGATGTGAATTTCATGTAGATATTGTACAGAAATTGGCTACTCCCATTTTTCTAGTCAATTTCAGGCTTCCCGTCCTCATATATATCTGCTTCTGGAAGTATGGAATTTCCCCACAACATGGGTCTGATATTTCATGTTCCTAAAACGGATGAAGAAACTGTTTGTTATGCATGATTTTAGAAATTACTACTTTGATTTGCCAACATTTTCTTGTGTTGCTTGTCCAGTTCTTGCATGCTTTTAGTAAGAAATGTTTTTTTTTTTTGGTGTGAAGGCCACAGGTGGTGGGGCGTACAAGTTTGCTGATCTCTTTAAGGACAGACTTGGGGTTAGTCTTGACAAGGAAGATGAAATGGATTGCCTTGTTGCAGGAGCAAACTTTTTGCTTAAGGTGGAAATCTGATACTAATTTCACTACTTTTAATACCAATTCTTAAATACTAGGCTTGTAATCTAGTCATTTAGAGGTTCACCTCGGGAAACATAAAGTGCTTTGGGATTTCTGTATTTATTGGTATTGTAGTATGCTTATCATTGGTCGGAGAAACTTGAACCAGCTTCACAGGAACATAATTAAATATAACACCCGAGTCTCAGCATTTGTTTTTCGCTCTGCTCTCAACTATTTTAGTTCAACCCTTCAGTGGAAATTTACAGGGACATAATATAGTTAGAGCATGTCATCATTCTTCTTTGGTTGTCTATCACTCTATTTGAAAAATCAATCCATTTGGCAATCTTGTAATTTCTGTATGGTTGGTTTTCAAACTTCAGTATGGTTTCTTATGTCTCTGATCCCCACTTTGAGTAGGCTATTCGTCATGAAGCGTTCACCCACATGGAAGGTCAGAAAGAGTTTGTCCAGATGGATGACAATGATCTGTTTCCTTATCTTCTAGTAAACATTGGTTCTGGTGTTAGCATGATAAAGGTAACCTACTGTTTTCCTAACGAGCTTCTTGGCTTGAATGTTTCTGTAATTTGTTATTGAAGAGGGTCAGATAGTACCTTTATACTTGCAGGTTGATGGAGATGGGAAGTTCCAGCGTGTTAGTGGGACCAATGTTGGTGGCGGTACATATTGGGGATTGGGGAAGCTGTTAACCAAGTGCAAGAGGTTACTGACTCTCCTTTGGTCATTCCCAAGTTCTCTTACTACGCAAGTCGCTCTGTTCTGAATCGTACAGTTGCAGTTTTGATGAATTGCTGGAGCTGAGTCAAAGGGGTGACAATAGGACTATTGACATGCTTGTTGGTGACATTTATGGTGGGACGGATTATAATAAGGTACTACTTAGATATTGATGGTCTTGTGTTCTGTTTCTACGATCAGAGTGAATAACAAACTACTGTTTGGCTTTGATGCTTTAATTGTGGTATAATGCTCAAATTGTATCCTCGGAATAGACATTTTCTGAGGATTTCTTCAACCTGTTTCTTTCATATGGATATAAAAGTGTAGTACTGGACCATGTTGGCAGAGTCTATCATTCAAGAGCTTTCCTATATCTGGTCAAATAACATAATTTATGTATTGTTCTAATCTGTGCATTCCCTGTAATCGCAGATTGGTCTGTCAGCATCAACTATCGCGTCTAGTTTTGGGAAGGCTATTTCTGAACAGAAGGAACTTGAAGACTACAGCCCTGAAGATATTTCTTTGTCCCTCTTACGAATGATTTCATACAATATCGGGCAGGAAAGAAAACTGATATCTATTTACTAGAAGACATAATTTTGAGGCCGAATATAGTTTAAGATCATAAATGCAATGGTCCTCCTTACATTTTCAAACTTGGACATTTCCTTGTTTGTCAGATTATTGTTTCCTGAGTATATTATTACATTTGTCTGCCACTATCTACTCTTTCCTAATGCTTCAGCAGATATGCATGGTCATGCTGGCTCTGAGTTCGTTTTCTGCTTTGCAGATTTCATATTTAAATGCACTCCGTTTTGGACTTAAGAGAATCTTTTTTGGTGGTTTCTTCATAAGAGGTCATGCTTATACCATGGATACAATCTCTTTTGCTGTTCAGTTCTGGTGAGTATTTTGGAAGTTTTTGAGTGACACACTTTCTTGAGTTGAAGAGAGGCTAATAGCACAATCTTGAGCATCATTCTATTTACATTTTCCTTTTCCGAATAACTAGAATGATATTAGCAGTGTGATGCCTAACGTGTAGGTCTAAAGGGGAGATGCAAGCAATGTTTCTCCGGCATGAAGGGTTTCTAGGAGCCTTAGGTGCGTTTATGAGCTATGAGAAGCATGGTCTGGATGACTTGATGGTTCATCAGTTGGTTGAAAGATTCCCCATGGGAGCACCATACACCGGTGGAAAGATTCATGGCCCCCCACTGGGTGACTTGAATGAAAAGGTAAGTGAAATTATGGGTTACAGAACAAGAGATGTAGTGCTGCCTCATTAGTCTATGCATCTGGATCTAATTGCTGTGTTAGCTTTGGCAATATCATTGATTTAACATGCTGGTAAATCTGTCTGTGTCCAATGCTTCATCCATGTTTGTTGATGATATCATAAACTTCATACAGGAACATCGTATCCATCTCCTCATATCACCATCATGGCTTCTTATATGGTCATTCTTTGTCTACCTGTGTGAATAGTGCGACCATGCTCGTTATAGGATAGAACGGGTAATGAGGAATAGACTTACTGTATAGGCTTTTAAGTGGGGATGGTGTTTCCATTTTTTCTATGTTCAAATATAAGTGCATAACATTTTGTCTAGCCTAGTCTGCTTTAGAATAGAGGTTGTTAGTGGAAATTTGTACCTTTGAGATGGTAACATCAATTCCTATTGGTAGACACATGCTTTCGGATTGTGCCCTGTTATTTAGCATATATATTTGGTGATAAGGCTCCCCCAGTAATGGTATCTTTCTGGCCCCAGAATGGCCAAAGAAAAAAGTGAAAATTTGTCATTCTTTCTGAATTATGCCATCTTTGATGAACTTGGTGTGAAAAACTATTGTCCTTGTCTCAGGCAACAGAAGTGTGACTAGGCTTGTCGTATAAGCTAAATAAATTCCCTGTTATTCCTTGAAAGTCAATTTATTAGGGCTTCTAATTCATTCAATGTTTACCAAAATGCAGATTTCTTGGATGCAAAAGTTTGTGCTAAAGGGTACTGAGATAACTGCACCTGTGCCAATGGCTCCTCCAGGAACTACTGGCCTTGGTGGCTTTGAGGTTCCTTCCTCGAAAGGGGGTACACTACGATCTGATGCAAGTGCTCTAAATATCGGTGTTCTCCATCTCGTACCGACTTTGGAGGTGTTTCCGCTGTTAGCAGACCTGAAAACGTATGCAGAAGCCAACACTCTTGCTTAGAATCTCAAATCACTTCAAATGTTATTGGATAATTTTAGATTGGGTGCAGCTAAAGCTCACTTGACTTCTGTTATAGTTCCAAAATTTCTCCCATGAGTTTTTGACTGTTAATTGGCTAACTTCACTTCCACCCTTTGTGGTGATAAATATCTGAATGAATAAATCAAGTGATAATTTCATAGCATTACGCAAAGGAAGTATCTATTGTTTTTTGTATCTATGCATTTCCTGACTGCTGAATTCCATGCCCACAGGTATGAGCCCAATACAATCGATCTTTCTGATCACAATGAATTGGAGTAAGTCATTTCTGGGACTCACAACCTATATACATCAATCTGTTACCGACAAAATTTTCTATTGAAGTTTCTGTGTCTTTGGTTTGAAGTTTTATTGACTAAACTTACATGATAACATGAATGTAGGTACTGGTTCACTGTCCTGTCCGACCATATGCCTGATCTTGTTGACAAGGTAATAAGGTCTTCTTGAAGTTATATGGATGATTTTTTTTATTAGTATAAATGCAAGAAGTAAAACTCTGTTCAGAATGAGGTTTGGTGTGGGTGATAGTCTTAGTTTCTTCTGTATCCTCAGTTTAATTTCATCATTTACAGAAAGTCTAGTTGAAAACCTTACCGTGATGGTAGGAAAAAAACCAGAATCCATTCCCCCGCCCCTCCAGCGAACAATTTATTAGCTAAGTTTGACTGGGCAAGGGGAGGATTAGTCATAAAAGTTCGAGTACATATGGGAGAGGTACAGTTGCTTGCCATCCTCACAGCAAGTTGGTATCCAAACCAGTACCCATCACACTTTCATATATTATTATCAAATTACTAATTAGACTATGTTAAAAAATACCATCCTTAGTTTTCTCATTTTATGAGCTCAATGAAATATTCTAGGCAGTAGCAAGTGAAGGGGGGACTGACGATGCTAAAAGAAGAGGCGATGCTTTTGCTCGTGCATTTTCAGCTCACTTGGCGAGGTATATTCATACTACATATTAGGGTTGTGTAGTCACTATAAGACTTTAGTGGGATTCAAAATCAGAGTTTCATTGCCTTATCTCTAGACAAATTTTTTACTTCCAGTTATCCTTTTGCGTTGCTAACCCATTCATTGCTCGTCATACATTCACCCTTCCAGAAGATCAGGTCTTCTCCCACCTTTATGGGGATTGTATTTCCAAATTAGTAGAAAATTTTAAGCCAGTTTGAAATGTGGTTGCTTACCTTAATCTTGAGTTAAGATATGTAGATCTGAGTCTTCCAGGCTGTGTTATTCAGATCTTGCTATAGGTAGGTAGCACAGGCTTGGAGATAAAAGTGATATCCAGCATTGCACATTTCTTACACAAGGTGCTTTCAAAAATATATAAAAACGACTCCATGGTTTCTACAGTGTTATTGAACAACATCATGCATTAGCTTGTTGGATATTGTAGTCTAAATCTTTCAAGAGCAGTTGAGAGAAAAGCTTGTGAACAATGTCTTTCTCAATTCCATGAGTCAATTCCCAGCACTCTTTCTATTGATAAAACAGAAATTTTCTGGCACTCTTTTTAGGTTGATGGAGGAGCCCGCAGCATATGGGAAGCTTGGATTGGCCAATCTCTTGGAGCTCAGGGAAGAGTGTCTGAGAGAGTTCCATTTTGTTGATGTCTACAGAACTATTAAACAGAGGTTATTCATTTAATCTTGAACTATCCTTATATAATGAGTTCAATATGATGTTGCTCACTATGACAGTGAGCATTTTCACTTTCTTCTATTTTGGATTTCCTTATGCCATGTAACTTGTTTACATGCGTAAGATGTCTTTGAGCATGCAGTAGGATACTTGCATTCTGTTTAATACATAGTATTCAGATTGCATGAGATGGAGCTGAATTGAAGTTCCTTAGCTTGGTAAAGAATCTTTCTTCTTTCCTTCCTTGAAAAAAAAAAAAAAAAAGCAAAAGTAGCAGCAGCAGCAGCAATGCTGTTTGAAGACTTTGACAATGATGGTCCAAATAGGCATGGAAACATGGCATTTATATTTCGCTTTCGTAGCTTTGCTTCAGGATCAAAACAAAGTTGTTTGTCTAAGAATGGTACTGAATGTCGCAGGGAAAATGAGGCATCACTTGCTGTGTTGCCTGACCTATTAATGGAGCTTGATAGTATGACAGAGGTACACGTGTCGTTCCAATGCTTTGTCATATTGCGTGAGTTGAAAACTTTCTGTTACCCAGGAAGTGTAGTAGCTTTGACAAGCTTACTCGACCCTTCTACTTTTTACAGGAAACAAGATTGCTTACCTTAATTGAGGGAGTTCTAGCTGCTAATATATTTGACTGGGGATCTCGTGCTTGTGTGGAACTCTATCATAAAGGGACAATAATTGAAATCTACAGAATGAGTCGCAATAAAATGCAAAGGCCTTGGCGGGTTAGTGAAGAAAATGGTTTTTTTTGTTACATTACAGTTTCTTGCCAAATCTTAATGCTTTGGGCTTCGTCTCTTAGGTGGATGATTTTGATCTCTTCAAAGAGAGAATGTTGGGTTCTGGAGATAAGAAGCCTCTACCGCACAAGAGAGCTCTACTCTTTGTGGACAATTCAGGTGCTGACATTGTTCTAGGAATGCTTCCCTTGGCGAGGGAACTCCTTCGCCGTGGGACTGAGGTAAATTGTTCCCCATATATATTATTCAAAGCTCTCTGGGGGAAATGATTGTTGCTAGTTAATAACTGACACACACTACTTCGTTTGTTTAAATTGCTCAATCATGTACTATCTGATGTTTTGACCAAATTAAGATCAAATTGTGCACTTTGCTTCTTCGTGATTCTGTTCCTTCCCCACTGTTTGTTGCAATAACAAAATAAATCTGGAAATGACATCATTTGTAGGTTGTTTTGGTTGCGAACTCTCTTCCTGCTCTAAATGATGTAACTGCTATGGAGGTTCCTGAGATTGTTGCTGAAGCAGCTAAGGTTAACTATTTTATTTTTGTATTTTGTTTAGTTGTTCTGTAATCCGTCTATGAAACAGGAGAAAGGGAACCAACTTATGTTTGCTACTGTTACAGCACTGTGACATTCTTAGAAGAGCTGCTGAAGCTGGAGGGCTACTTGTGGATGCAATGATCACCAACTCAGATGGTGCCAAAGAGAATTCGTCGTCAGTCCCGCTAATGGTTGTTGCGAATGGCTGTGGAAGTCCATGCATTGACTTGAGGCAGGTCAGCTCCGAGCTTGCTGCTGCTGCGATGGAGGCTGATCTGGTATGGTGTCCCAGTGCAAAGTTAAAGTATGTGAGAGAGATTATATTCATGATAGCCAGAGTCACTCAAACAGTATTAAACTTGCATTTTGCAGATTATCTTGGAAGGTATGGGTAGATCTCTTCACACCAACTTCAATGCTCGGTTCAAATGTGACGCTTTGAAGGTACTATTGAGTAACAGTCAACTTGGTGTTATCATTTTCCATCTCCCAGTCTTCTGAGAATGTTTATTTTATCATTTTGCAGCTTGCAATGGTGAAGAACCAAAGGTTGGCAGAGAAACTGATTCAAGGAAACATATACGATTGTGTGTGCAGATATGAACCAGCAAGTTGAGAGCCTTTTACCGAGTTCTCTCCTGTCAACGGAAAAGCCGCAACTTTTTTTTTTTAATCTTCATGATCACCAAGAAAATCTCAGTTGTATAATTTGAAAATAAAACTAGCTTGCTAGAGGTTTACCATTGGTTTCTGTATGGAATAAAGAGAGTACAGGAACTGCATCAAGCAAATCCCAGTTGTGTTTGTACATACTTGTACTATCAGAATGAAGCCAGCTTCTGTCATCAGTGATTGTGGTGTAAGCCACATTTTATTTTCGAAATCCAGTTATATGCATTTTGCTGCAAACCCAGTCTTCACACTAAAATATGGAAACCAATATCTTTTCAGGAAATGTGCCCTGCTGCCCTTCAGCTAACCCCCAAACCCTTCCAATGTAGCAAGTAGCAACAGGGGAAGTAGGAATTTAAGGCTGGTCTCTTAGAGATAAGTATACATTATATAAATGAAAATGAATTACCTAAACGCAGAAGGGCGTTTGGTCTAGTGGTATGATTCTCGCTTTGGGTGCGAGAGGTCCCGAGTTCGATTCTCGAAACGCCCCTTTTTACGTAATAGCGACCCTTCCTCTGAAACTACAAGTTTAATTTTATCCCTTCGCCTGAAACTACTAATAGAAACCAATTTTTCAATATAATAATGTATAAAGCGACCCTTCCTCTGAAACTACAAGTTTAATTTTATCCCTTCGTCTGAAACTGCTAATAGAAACCAAGTTTTCAATATAATAATGTATAATAGATTTTTGTTTGATGTTATCTTAAGAACACCTTTTTTTTAGGGAGCCTTAAGAATACCTTTTTTTTTTTTGGTAGGAAGACGGACGACAATGCGTCCTAATTCATTAAATTAATAGAGCGATCCATGGAGATGGCCATGGAGTCATACAATAACCATTTACAAAGATTGGGATCGTACACATCGAAGAAATGTGTACCAAAAGGGGCCAAGTGACCCTTGCTCGCCAAGAAATCGGCGGCGAAGTTTCCCTCTCTATTGACATGGGATAAGATAACCTCCCAGTTAAGGTTCAAAAGCTTCCCAATCCGCGCTGCAGTGAGACCGTGACGGTGGTCCGTATCGTCAATATTTTTCATGATGGTGATTGCTGTCGAAGAGTCAAGGTTCAATTCCACCTTACGAAATCCTCTTTCCCACGCTCTCTACAATCCAATTTCTGCTCCTCTAAGCTCGGCCATGGTGATTGTGCAGCTTCCCAAATTGCAAGTGAAGGCGTCGAGACATCTTCCAAGGTGGTCTCGAAGGAGGCCCCCTGCTGCTGCTTTTCCTGAGTTTTGCAGCACTGATCCATCGGTTTGTATTTGAATCCAACCCTCTCTAGGTGGCTTCCAAGCAATGGACGTTTGAATGTGTTGGTTCCGAGGTGCCACGATGCTCTTTTCCTCGTTAATCCTTGCTTGCTTGTACACCTGAATCCAGGACATGATTTTGCTAATCAGCCCTGCCTCTGAGTACGTTTTCCCATCCATAATTTCTTCGTTCCTCTGTTTCCAAATCATCCAGCAGGTGATGCCAAAATCAGTTCCCCTGTCTGCATCATTGATGTTGTCGATGATCCATTGCTGGAAGCTTCTGTTTTCCCCTGGTGAATCTGCCATCTTGAAGAAGTTTCGGACTCCCTCTGTTTTCCTACATTTTCGTAGGATGTGCTCGATCGTCTCCAGCTCCTCATTGCAGGCCTTGCAATTTCCATCTGTAGTTAACTTCCTTTTCGTTCTTTCATGATTGGTAAGAAGTCGGTTATGTAGGACTAGCCAAAGGAAATGCTTCACTCTATTTGGCCCTTTCCACTCCCAGAGCTTCTTCCAATCTGCTTGAGCTTCCTCTCCAACCTCGTTTGCAGCCAGCAGGTAAGCTGATTTAAGTCTGAACCTTCCATCTTTTTCTAGCCCCCAGATCGTGGTATCCTCTCCCATTCCTTGCACGGGTGCATCCATCCCTGCAATGCGCATGAGACAATCATTAGGGAGAAGTGAGTTAAGCTTACTCCAATCCCACTCACCTTGGTCATTAGCCATCTCAGCCACGGAACAACATCTTTCATCATCAGTGAGAGATCTCAGGCTGAAGTCTTTAAGCAAGGTATCTTGATCGATTCAAGGGTGGTTCCAGAATTTGGTTGTTCTTCCATCCCTAATGCTCCAAACAGTGGCTTTCTGCATCAAAGGGTAAGATTTAAGGATTCCTTTCCAAAGGCTTGAGTGATTGCTCCTCTTCATGCCAATGATTCTTCCTTCTCGCTGGTGAAAGTACTTCCCCTGCATTACTTTCACCCAGAGATCATCCTTGTTGTTTAGAATTGACCATGCCAGCTTGATCATATAAGCCAGGTTAAGACTTCGAGCTGATCTAAGTCCCAATCCTCCTTGCTGCTTTGGGGTGCACACCTTCTCCCATGACACCAGATGCACTTTTCTTTTTTCCTTCTTGTGATACCCAGACGAACCGTCTAATCCTGCGATCAATATCATCACAGATGGAAACAGGGAGCATTGATGTTTGCATAGCGTAGGTAGGAATTGCATTAAGGACAGACTGTGCAAGTGTAACTCGTCCTGCCAGGGAAAGTGTTTTAGCCTTCCAGGCTGTGAGCTTCCGATCAATCTTCTCCAGGATGTATTTGAAGGTGGTTTTGGAGATTCTTCCATGAAGAACAGGAACTCCCAGGTACCTCCCCGGGTCATTAGTCTCCTGAATCCCCAACCTGCTGCAGATATCCCTTCGATTAGAGCACTTTGTGTTCTTGGAGAAAAGGACTCTGGATTTCTCTTTGCTGATTTGTTCTCCTGAGGCAGAACAGAAGGTTTCAATGCAGTCCACCACCACCTCTGCCTGTCTTGGGTTGGCTTCAGCAAACAGCACCAGGTCGTCAGCAAAGAAAAGATGAGACAAGGGAGGTCCTCCTGGAGATAAATTCACAGGCTTCCATCTCTTTTCCTTCACAGCATTCTCAATACAATGACTGAGTCTCTCCACACATAAAGTAAACAGGTAGGGTGACAGAGGGCATCCTTGACGGAGTCCCCTACTTGGAGAGAAGCTTTCAGATTCTCCCCCATTCAAGAGCACCTGCATTTGGGTGGAAGAAACACACTACATCACAATAGCAACAAAGTTGGGGGGAAAACCAGCAAGGTACAAGGTCTGCTCAAGGAATTTCCACTCAATTCGATCATAGGCTTTTGCCAGATCAATCTTCATGAGCATCATTCCTTTCTTTCCTGTTTTTCTGGCCATAGAGTGAACTGTTTCCTGCAAAATCAGAATATTGTCAGTGATATGGCGTTTAGGTACAAAGCTAGTCTGGTTCTGCTTCACTAGGATTGGCATAAGTCCTTTGATCCTGTTAGCCAAACATTTGGCTATCGTTTTATAGCCAACATTGCAAAGGCTAATTGGCCTAAACTCCTTCATGGAGACAGGGGCTTCTGTCTTAGGGATTAAGACCAGCAGGGTCTCATTAGTCCTGCTTATCAGATTATGGCAGATGAAGCATTCCTGAATGAACTTGCAGAAGTCCTCCCCAACGCTTTCCCAACATTTTTGGAAGAAAAGAGCGTGAAATCCGTCCTTTCCAGGCGCCTTAAGCCCATTCATGTCATTGATGATGGCTTTGATTTCCTCATTGGAAGGAGGAGCACTGATTCTAGCAAAGCGAGCTTGACTGATCTCGGGGAAGAGACATGGAAGTGGAGGCTGAAGCGGTTGATCATCACTTCTGAACAGGTTACAATAATACTGTCTTGCCATATCCAGGAGGGCGTCCGGATCAGTAACCCAGTTGCCATCCTCCGCTTTAAGGCAAGTAATCATGTTTCTCCTTCTTCTGGTCAAGGTGCTTGTGTGAAAAAACCGTGTGTTAAGGTCTCCAAACAGCATCCAGTTGGCACGCGATTTCTGCATCCAGAGGATCTGTTCTTGCCAGACCGTTTCTTCCAACTCTTCTCGAATTCTTTGTTCCATTTCCAGGGAGCTTCTGCTTTGAGAGGTTTCATTGAACTTCTCAATTTTTTGGAGCCGATTGGAAAGCTGCCTCTTTCTTTTGAAGATGTTTACGAAAGTCTCCTTGTTCCAGGTTTGTAACTTATCAGCAAGAGCCTGCAATGACACAGGGAAATCAAAGCCACCATTCCAGGAACTAGACATGAAAGAGAAGAAATCAGGGTGAGCAAGCCAAGGTGCCAGGAACTTGAAACGTCTCACCCTCTTAGTCTTGCTCTGTTGAACTTTGTTACAGGTAAGGATGGGTCTGTGGTCAGACTTGAGCTTGATCAAATGCAAGGTCGAGGTAGAGGGGAATTGTTGGATCCACTCCAGGTTGCAAAGGCTGCGATCAAGTCTTTCTTGAATTCTGGATTCCTTGGTGAACCATGTGAACTTTGGCCCTGAGAATCCAGTATCCACTAGGCCACAGTCGCTAATGCATTCATTGAACTCCCTGACTTTGCCTTGGTTGAAAGGTGCACCCCCCATCTTTTCAGATGGTCCTGTAATTGAGTTGAAGTCACCTGTCAAGAGCCATGGTATTCTAGTTCTTCTTCCAATTATTCTGAGCTCCTGCCAGAGCTCCTTCCGGTCATGCTCATTCGGGCTAGCGTAAATTGCCGTGATCACTCCCACTTCCTGGTTATCAATCCAGTAGCGTAGGTGAATAAGCTGCTTCTGGCAGTCAATGAGCTCCAAGGTAAGCTGTTTGCTATCCCAGAGAACCCAGATGCCTCCACTGAAGCCAGAAGCTTCTGAGATTTCCCACGAATCAAAACCTAAAGTTTTGATAACATCGAGAGCGTCTTTGCCACTAATTCTCGGTTCGAGGATACATACCACGTTTGGAGAGTTAGCAGCATTATACAGATCAAAGGTTGGCTTAAACTTCTGGTGCTTGGCACCCCTACAATTCCAGGAGAAGATCTTTATCATTATAATTGACAAAGAGAGGCTCCTGTAACTCCCAGGAGGAGGGAATCATTTGGAATCAACGGCCATAGCCGTTGCTCCATTTTCTTTCTTGCTCTCCACCTTTTCCGAAGGTTTTGAGTTTGAGCTTTTTTCCTTCTCTGCACCCTCTTTCTCCGGGCCAAAGACGATTTTCCTGGAAGAGGAAATGTCCTCCTTTTGGCATTCCTGGGCAGCCCCACCACTCTTACGTTCCTGGTTCATGTCTGGTGAGCTCTGCTTGGCTTTACTACCTTTGGTTGCCCCATCCGGTGGTTTTTTCTCTTTCGGCTCACCCTTTTGTTTCGGTGGGTTGCCCGACACCCTCCCCTGAAGTTTGTCATTGCTAGTCTCCCCTTTTTTCATTTTGTCAGCCACCCCTTGGAAATCATTCACCGCAAAGGAGGAAGCCTGCTGAGATGGTGCCATATTTCCCGTGGTCTTGGTCAAAGGCAGAGGAGCTTCTGGGGAGGCCTTCTGGTTTTCCTTCCTTAATTTGTTGCTCTGCTTTTGCTTGTTTTCCTGTGTTGTCCTATTCTGCTTCGCTTTCTCAATTGCTTTGCCTTTCTTTGAACTCTCATTTTGTTGCTCTTTCAATTGTGTCTTGTTTTCTCCTTTGGTCTTTAGCTCAGGGCTTTTTCCTTGTGTGTTTCTTTCTGGGTTGGCTTCCTCTGTTACTGGGTCTTCCACCTCTGCGTCAGTCTCCATTTCCTCTTCCTGCAGAGAATTGAACCGAGAGCCGCTAGCAAGGTTGTTGGTGTTGTTTTTCCCCCCTCCCCCTTTATCCTCCTTGATCTGTTGTTTCTTCTGAGGTGGTTTCCGCCTTCTTGTTCTAGTTGCAAGCATCCATGGCCCAAAATCTTGGAGAATCTCTGGCCGGATTTCTGGGTCCTTGGCCTGTTCCTCTGTTCTTTCTTTTTGGCGTTCTTCCACAGTTTTGTTCTCCGGGCACGTTTCTTCCAGATGGCCAAACTTCCCACAAAGGAAGCAAACTGTGTGCAATCCTTCGTATTCAATTCTTCTCACCCTTCTTTTGATTCTGTATTTGGACACCAGTTTCTTCCGGAGATCGATTGCAACACAGATACGTGCGTAGTTTCCTCTCACACCGTTGGCTGTGTTAAAATCGATCTTCTCCATTCTTCCAATCTTGTTCCCAATATCAGTGAGGATTTCGTGATCAAAATAAGCAAGTGGAAGTCTCGGAAGTCTTACCCAAACCGCAGTCCTGCTAGTTGTGTCAAAATCCGGGTCAAAATCGATTCTCCATGGTTCCGAGACTATGTAGTAGTCTTCCACTGTCCATGGTCCACCATAAAGAGCTCTGTCGCGGTCGAGCTGGGAATCGAAAGCTGCCTGGAAGTATCCGTTGCCGACATCGCTGACTCGGATGCCCCCAGTTCGTGCCCAGAGCTTTTGAATTCTTCGTTGAATGAAAATGAAAGGGAAGGCTTTCCCAAGGATCCTGAAAGTGATCGCCCTCTGGAATTTCTGGCGGATTTTGGCATCCGTTCGCTTCTTGATTCGTATCGTTGGACATTCAGGGTCATCCTCTGCACCCTCCTCCTCAGATTCGTCGGACATGAGGTCGTCGCCCTCGGGAATCTCGATTGGTGGTCCGTTGCCGAGCATTCTGTCCTTGTAGGTCCAGTTCGTCCCCATCAACGGCTGTCCCACTCCCTCGGAAGCGCCGACAGTTGTTTGCTCTGTTTCCGTCATCGTCGCGTCATCGTCGGAGCTCTCTGACCCCGCCACCGCAGTCACGACGCACACATCCATATCATTCTGGCCAGCGAAACCTCCATTTGATGTTGAACGAGACTTCTTGGTAGGTTGCGCTGGTGATCCCGTCGGAGATTCGGGGGGTTTTCTGTTCCGGGCAGGTGTCGCCACCGTTGGAGGCATGGCCCCAACGGTCGAAAACTCAAAAGCGCAAGAGAGAGGGCAGAGCACGCTTCTCTCACTTCCTCGGAGCACTTTTTTACTACTCCATTTTCTTCAATTTTTTTAAGAATACCTTTTAAATGTCAAGTAGAGATGTTAAACTTCAACCGACATGTATCATCCAATCATTGGCGTAGCCAGAGAAATATTTCAGTGGGGTCCAAGAACTATATGAAAATTAAAACCACAGAACTCATTAAACATAACTCAAGATATGGTGTAATGGTGCAGCTGGTAGTGCTGGCTATTTGGTCTGTGCATTTTGGTTTTACCCGAAACCAGACCGTATAACCCTGACCGGGATCGGACCGGATAGCAAACAATCAAATTTCATTTCCGGGTTTAGATTTGAGGTAAAAAATTGTTCGGGACCGGACCAAAACCGGATAAAGACCGGATATGAGAGCCCAACACCCAAAACTCCACTAAAATCTCCACAATCTCAATCTAAAATCAAGACTGAATTGGGACCGGACCATGTCAAAACCGGATCGGATCAAGACCGGACTGTGACCGGATCAATTCGAGCCAATTTAACTGAACTGGACCGTATAGCCACCCCTAGCAGCTGCTGGCTCATATTCATGGGGTCCAAGGTTCAATTCTTGGATGCCTCATCTATAGATTCATTCATTTTTTAATGTGCATTCATTTTCAAGTGGGGTCCATTGACCCCACACCACATAACGTGACTCCGCCAATGCATCCAATAATGTATAATAAATTTTTGTTTAATTTTCTCAATTTCAAATTTTTTTCTACTTTCTTAATTCTAGTTAGTGATAAATTTCCAATTGCAACGAACAAGGGCTTGGTCTAGTGGTAATACCACTAGCCTAGAACCTGGAGGTCCCAGATTCGAATCCCTTAAGTAGTACCTTAATCACAAAAAAAAAATATATATCACCCTTATAAAAAAAATTCCAATTGCAAATAGTACTTTACTTAAATATCTTTCTAAAAAAAATCTTCATTATCTTTCATTTTCATGCGTAAGTATTTTGTCATTAAAGGTATAAACCGCAATAAGCCACCATAATAGACATAGGTGGGCATCTCAAAATTAGAGGGGTTATCCACCGCAATAGCCAGACCTACAAATAACCAATAACTTTTGGGTTTTACAAAACAGTTCATCCTGATACACATAACTCTATAAATGAACTAAGTGATATCTCTAATCACAAAAATTTCATCAAAATCAAACAATAAATTTAGAGTTTAAGTCGTCTATTGCAATAGATAAAATGATTAGTTTACATCATGTGGGAATACAATAACTATCATCGAAAGGGGTATACAAAATTTCATTTTGAAATAAAAAAATTGTCATTCGATGGTCTAGTTATGATTGTAAATTGATTCTACGAGTATAAGAGAATGCCTTGTTCTGCAAGAAAACATTTCAATGTGAAAGTGAAGGACCAAAAATCATTGACTAATAATCGCACAAAGGGTTGAGAATCATAAACATAGAAGTACAGTAAGTGACTAAATATCATTAACCAATGAGTCAATCATCATCGACAAATCTTTAAATTTAACAATAAATAGTGTGTACGTACAAGGAAATCTATGGTATACCCTTAGTGAATTGGGTTACAACATACTCTTGGTACAATAATGTCTACCTAAAGCACGAATCAGGGGCATGGTACTATACCATGACTGAGTGAATAAATCATATATATATAATAATTCTCTAAATTTTTTTATATAGGTTTACTTTTTTTAAGGTATTACTTACGAGATTCGAACATGAGACTTTCAGGTTCAATGATAGTAGTATTTCTACTAGACCAAACTCTTGTTCGTTGTTAATTCTCTAAACCTTAATTTGGTGCATATGGAAACATTGGATATATATCAATGAATCAGAGTCATCAATTATTTTTCTTAATGCATTTTATTAGGGTTTAAGGTTATAGAATTATGACCTAAAATTTGTTCATTTTAGTTTAGGGTCTAAGATTCACTCATTCGGGAATTATGGTTTAAGGTTTGGAAATTAGGTTATAGAGTTACACATTGATCAATTATCGTCACTAAGAAAAGGTCTGAATCTTTTAAGACAAGTAACAATAATCATTCTTTCAGAGTTAGACCAAGTATTGAAAATGATTGTTTGATGTGTATTATATAAGATAATGAAATGAATGTCTTTGTTAAAAAATATTGATATAATATCATACACAAAGGCACCTTCATTAAGGACATGAGTCAAAATTAAGTAATTGCATAATTATTTGTTTGTATGCTAAATGTTGAGAATTTTCAACACAATTTTATGATAAGTTTACACAAGAATCCATTTTTCTTGATAGTCTGAGTACTTTTTTAACTCAATGCATGTATTGACTACATCAAAAAATAAAATCATTGATTTAGTGTTCCATGTTTGGTTGAGTTTAACTAACAATGAGTCGACGTCTCATGAAAAATGTATAAAAAAGTGAATTAAAACAACAACAAAAATCAAAGGCATAAATAATCTAAGTCGTGAAATAAATTGATTAAAAGCAAAGGCATAAATAATTATTAACATTAATAATAAATGAAACCTAATCGGCTATTTGGCGGAGCACAAAGCGGAAAAAATCCTAAAGTACACTAGTTCTTAAAAAAAATTCCCAAAATACATAAGTTATAAAAAAAATTCCAAAAGTACACATGTTTGAGCATCACCGTTTTAGACAAAGGCGGTGAAGGTCATCACCGCTTTTGACCAAAACGGTGAATACTTCACCGTTTTTGTCTAAAACGGTGATGTATTCACCGTTTCAAACTAAAACGGTGACTGCTTCACCGCGTGAGAGCAAAACGGTGAAGCACTGAACAGCGTCCAAACTTTAAAACAACGTAACTTTGTGCTCGGTTATCCGATCGTAGCGAATTTTTTTTGATTCCGCATAATTTTTCGAGATCTTGCAAGCCGCAAACGCCGGAGGCGGTTTGGTCCCGCCTTCGTCCCGAAAAAACGTTGTTTGCTACCCCGAACGACCCTTTTTTCGATTTCGCCAAACTTTGAACGACCATAACTTTGTGCTCCACAATCCAAAAATCATGAATTTTTTTTTGATTTCGCATAACTTTTTAAGGACTACAATTTTTATCATAGACATAATTTCGGAATGTACTTGGATTCCTGAAAAGGGAAGGTAAAGTTATTCCCAAAACCCCTTATATCCATAAATAATTCATTTTTTGAAAATTCTCTCCTACTAAAAATTGTAGTCCTTAAAAAGTTATGCGGAATCAAAAAAAAATTCATGATTTTTGGATTGTGGAGCACAAAGTTATGGTCGTTCAAAGTTTGACGAAATCGAAAAAAGACTCGTTCGGGGTAGCAAACGACATTTTTTCGAGACGAAAGCGGGACTTTGGCGGTTTGCGGCTTGCAAGATCTCGAAAAATTATGCGGAATCAAAAAAAATTCGCTACGATCGGATAACCGAGCACAAAGTTACGTTGTTTTAAAGTTTGGACGCAGTTCAGTGCTTCACCGTTTTGCTCTCACGCGGTGAAGCAATCACCGTTTTGCTCTCCCACGGTGAAGCAGTCACCGTTTTGCTCTCACGCGGTGAAGCAATCACCGTTTTGCTCTCACGCGGTGAAGCAATCACCGCCCTTCTCTGACGCGGTGAAGGCCCAAACATGTGTAGATTGGGAATTATTTTCATAACATGTGTATTTTGAGAATTTTTTTTAAAAACATGTGTAACTTGGGATTTTTTCCAGCACAAAGCTAGTTTGATTTGAAACTTTCACATATAGAGGTTTATGCTTATTATCAATGGTAAAGAGCGATAGAGTGTAGTAACAAAGACTAATACTCACATATAAGGTTCTTTTTTATAAGTTCAAGTCTAATGACTTTATACACATTGACTACTATGATAAATAACACTTGCGTCCTATCTTGTGTTAACATTCGTTGATTTATGGGTTGTGTGGTTGTGAAAATTCGAGAACCTAGAAATTTGACTACTATGAAACATAAACTGTCAAGTTTTCACCTATTAACTTAAGTTCTCTTGGTCAATAGACCCAAATTCAATCTAGTGTATTTATCAATTATATTGGGTAATTTTTCTGTAATATAATTTTGAACGAAAAATTCATTTATTATTAGCTAAACAGTTCACCATCTCACCAATTCGCATTGCAATATTTTTATATGAGATCGGTTATTTTTTACATAATAATTTAATCAAATGTGATACTTTCTATAACTTAATTTCATTTATTGATAATTAAAAATTATTTATTATTACTTAAAATATTCACCATCTCATCAATTTGCATTGTACAACTATTTCGTAAGATCATTTAATTTTTACATAACAGTTTCATCAATTGCGATACTTTTTATAGCTTAATTATTTTATAATAATTTTACAATACGTATAATATAAGGAGGTACCTTATCCGTACTATTTTATGAATCATTTTTATCTCAATTAAATTATTAAATGAGGGAATATAATTTTAAATATAATTATTTAAAAATATAATTATTTAAAAAAAATGACAAGGTATAATTTTTTCTGTAAAACCCTTAGATCCAGCCCATTAAATATATGGGTCCAAAATCCAAACTCATGGTTTGATTCATCCCCTTCTCCCTGTAATTAATACTATTTTTCTTAACTAGCTTGTTACGTTGACCGAATTATATTGTGTTGGAATATTTAAACAACCTTAAAATTTTGTTCCTCTAAGAATTAGCATTAGAAAAATGGATTATTATTAAATGATTAATGACCCTTATTCCACGAATAGTCTATTCTCCATAAGCATGCTTCATATGAAGTATCCCTAGTTGGATGCATCTCCCTTCATGAATATTCATAACAAAAACATTCATCCCTTTTATGAACTAATGAATTTTAATTTACGTGACGCATATTTGTTTTTTAACATATGAATATTCGAATCACATGTGCTTAATATTTTGTGTATTCAATCTACACATTGATCATGAAATGGAAAACTATTAAAATATATCAAAATAGATCTTATTAGCTTCACAAAGTAAAGATTTAATTGTTACAAAAAAAAGTAAAGATTTAAAGATCCAAGCAAAAAATAGAAATAAGTTGTATATGTGTTGTTGGCTAAATTAAAAAGATTGAGGAAATTGCTGGAGAGACAACTTAGTAAAGGTACTCGACCATATCATATGCATAAGTTTTATCCAAAAAGAGGATATGAATTATTGTAAACTTTTAGTTTAAACATTTGATCAAAGTTCTCGGCCTAGGTTGATATTTCTTACCATTTTATAGTATTAGCCAAAGATTCTTAGCTAATAGTTATCATGATTCATAAAAAAGGTTTGTTAAAATTATCATTTAGTTCTTAATAGAAGTTTACAATTTTACTGGAAATGCTCTATCATTAAAATGGAGTTATCATACTATAATCTTTGTATTTGGCTAAGGACTCTCACCATTAAAATAGCACCATAACCATGTCTTATCATAGGACTTACACACTTAGTCTTAGGTTTTGCCCGAGGTTGTTAATTCGGAGTTTCCCAACAAAGAAAACATATATAATTGTTAATAGTTATGATAAATACAATTATTAGTCAAACCTTTTAAAAATTTCAAATTAATAGCTAAAATTTTCAAAATAAAAAATAATTGTCAAATGTTAATTTCTCCTTATAAGTTTTGTTAGTAATATTGACTTAACAAAATGATATTGTCTTGACGAGACACGTGGAGATTAACATTCTAAAATTTTAGTATTGTAACTGAGAATCAAACCCGCAATTGTGGGTAGCCGATTGCCCCTAACCTAATCAACACGAAGAATCCCTATTTTCAATGGTTGTGGGATGGGTATGGGTAAAGTCCTAAAAAATTGATGGGGATTGGGCGGGTATGGTTTTAGCCTCCCCGTCTCATACCCGCTACAACAAGAGTATTTCTTCATATATGTAAAAAACATAGGAATCAAATTGTAACATGTCAATAATAGCAAGGGTAGCTATAAAAAGGGTAGAAATATAATTGAGTGGCTTGGCTACCCAAACTAAAACCGAATTTCTTTTCCTCAATTTGCCATTCGCTCTTTTGACTTCTTTTCCTTTGTTAACAAGATTATGTTGCTTATTTTTTGCTTTGTATATGAGTCAAGTAAGAGATAAATGATTTGGGTAGAATTGTAATCTATTTTATATACTAATTGATGTTTTATAATAAGATGTTTTGAATTGTATGAAGAAAGATTATATCTTTGTTAATTTCATGATTTATTAGATTTGTTTACGGTTATAACTGAATATATATGGGTAACACTCGTATGCTCCAGACACATAGCATGCTCCATGTTTTCTACACCGTTGATCTAATCTAACGTTTATTATTATTCTTGATTAAATTAATTATTAATTTACAATTATAATTACTAACTACATCCAAAAAATAATTATACTTGTATTATAGTCCCCCAATAATTTTTACCATTACATTCTATATTAACGTACCCTTAGTTTTTCTGAATGTAGTTTTAAGCATAAGATTTTACATCGATGATCATCCTTTCTCATCTAAATTTGTTTAATTGCTTCCTCTATTGAATTTTCACTCTTCTCCAACGACCTATATTTTGCCATCTCTTCATCGTCTTTCACTCTTCCTCTTTTTCCAATCCATTAAGTGCCTCTCAACCCCAAACTTCCAGCGCATCGCAATCTATGGCGGCCAATCATGAAATCCTTCCCACAACTCCAAACCTTCACAATCTACCGCCGAGGAATGTTGTCTTGTGCAATCCGTCACTCTCTCCGGAAAAGGAACTCAATTGATTTGTGATTGTTTTCTGCCCGCAGCTGAAGGGAGAGCGAGGGATAATAGCGGTATGCAGTAGTGGAGCAATAAGTATTTTGATCGGGGATTGAAAAAATCGATGGTGATTGCGGGGCGGGGTGACAGAAGAGAAAGGGGAAGACGAGATTGCAGATGGATAGTGAAAGTATTAGCTGCCGCCAGCCTTATCTCCATTCCGAGCAATTTATTCATTGTTCTCTTTAACCAATGCATTTATTTTATTTGGGAATGTGACTTATTCAGTGCCTACTGCTGCAATTTGGCATACTGTCTATGGTTCTGTCAGAAGCTGCATTAAGAGAAGCAATCTTGGAGCCTTTAGTTCAAACCCGTGAACAGAATAAAATTGTTAAGAACTCCCAACTGCTTAAGGTTATTATTCATGGGACAAGTACAATAACTTACACACAGCGTCTCAATGTTCATTGCTTTACAGTCCAACCCTCTTCATCTTTTTTTTAAAAGTGGCTCAATGCTCTATATTATTCTGGATCCGCAGCGCTGCTGACACATTGTATCTGTTAAACCATTCCAAGCATGGTTTTGTTTGTTTTATTCACTTTATTCCATCGTATCTATTGAATCATGATAAGCATGATTTTCGCTACTTGTTCTCTTCAAGCTGTTGGCTGAGTGCAACAATTTCATCAATGCACTAGTTACCTACCTTCGATCTTTATATCTATAGGGTTCTACCTTAGAGACATCATAACAAAACTATTGATTTTACGCTTAGCAAATTGAATGATGTTTTTGGAGAGATAGTACCAAGGAAACATAGTTGAGTAAGATCACACGGAATTGACCCGCCGTGGAATTCCTTCAAGAACATAGTTAATTAACCCTTCTTCGACATTATTTCAATCATTCAATCACTGTTACCCACTTTGTTGCTGCTTTCTTCTGCCCCTTCTCCGATCGCCCAATCGTAATTAATCTTGCTGGCGCTCTAGAGGGCTCAATTTTACCCGCTCCCTTAACTGCGAGCAGAAGCAAACAAAAATCGATTGATATCCGGTGCCGGATAGAACATCGACATATGGGTCCCGACAGCGAACGACCTTCTTCTTCTTCGACGTCTCCGACAACCATCTATCCTACAGCTGCAGCAGCAAGCGACGATGAGTCCCGTCAGCGGCGGCAACACCACCGGATTTAGGGCTGGAGGGCAGGGATGGAACGGCGGCAACGAAGGAAAGATGGGATGAAATATTGGACATTTATGGGGAGTACTTTTTATATTTTAGGGAAGATGATTCTGTGAAGTTAACTGCCATTCATTTGCATGAGTATATAATTTGTTTTGGTAGGAGTTTAATTATATAAAAAAATTAAACACATCTTCATAGACAACAATAAAAAATGTGGGTGCTTGAAAAAATGATTAAAAGAATTAGGTATTATAAACAAAATATAATCGTAAAATATTTGGGGATCATATTGTTTGTATAATTATTTAAGGGGATCATGTAGTAATTATAATGATTTATAATTAATTGATTTAATCAGAATTAATAATGAGCGTTAGATTAGATCAACGGTCCAATTTTGTGGAGCATGCTATGTGTTTGGAGCATACGAGTTGTATCCATATATATATGGTGACGTCTTCGGTGCACTCACTTTTTTGGTGTATTCAGTGCACTCATTTCATAATCGTCATTTTAAACATGCGATTTATGTCAAAATGATGCCAATCATCACGTATGATGTGATGAACAATAACGCCCTTGAATTTGCACAAAAATCATTGAAGATTTACTTTAATATGAAGGATTTAGAGTTTAGAGATTTAGGGTGAGGGTTTACAATTTGGGGTTTAGGGATAAAACTCAAAATTGGAGGTCTAGGGCTTAGGGTAATTCGCTAATTAGTTGTTATTATATGTTATATCATCATATTACACCAATTATACAAATTAAAATTCAAAATTTGACACCTTAAGGCTAGTTATTGAGTTGTGTGCATTGAACACACTCATTTTTGTGAGTGCACCGAAATCAGTGGCGAACCCAGAAATTTTTCATAGGTGTGTCCTCTTTTAAAAAATATATTAAATAACAATAAAAATAATTAATAAAAATAAAATTGTAAATATGAAAATACCTTACTCGTACAGGTTAAAAAAGTCCATGATGTATTTTCATATCCGAAAATAATTGTAGAATACACTTGGTGTCTATAGTGTTAAAAAATTGTCTCTATATACACTACCAGACAATCATTCACGAACTTATCGCATATTCGATTTGTAAACTTGTTCTTGATGTAACCCAAAGCTGAAAGACTCTTTCAACACTTGTCGTACGATCATAAAATCAATACAAATTAAGGGTAGTTTGAAATTAATTTAATTGTTAGATTTTTAAAATAATTAGAGATAGGGAATGTCACTTTATTATTACACATTGTTCAAAATCGAACAACAAATGAGTTTAGCTCAACGGAAATTAAGTTTATTAATAATAATAGTGTTCTAGATTTGAATTATCCAACCTACCACTTATATTCCTATACACAAATGACAGTAGGATAATCATTTTTTCAAATTTAAGGGGTGTCTCTCACTATCAATTTTTTTTTGTCCATACGTAAATTACCACTGGGGTTGGATAATCGTTTTCCCAAAATTTTGACACCCCTAAACCTCTCTGGGTCCGCCCCTGACCGAAGTAGTCATCATATATATATGATTTTATGTATAATAATATTGAATGAACAATAAAATAAAAAAAATTGTAGAGAAGGGATGGTATTGCAAAATTTGACTGCATGAACATGAAACGATTATGTGTTTTGATATTTGAAAATGAAAATGGGATGATTTAGGAAACCCCAAATCCTCCCTTTGCGGTCCCTGATCTAATATGAAAATGGGGAGTAAAAATACATGGAAGTAGAAGCCGAGGTTAATTGTTCCCCTTCCCCGTTCCCACATCTCTTACCTCATCACTCTCCTCGACTCTCTACAGTTTTTCCCCCCTCCGCTCTTCACATTGTTTTCAGTGTGTATATCTAGCTTTATTTTCTCTTCCCATTTCCCTCTTTCTGCCTTCTTAATTCTTCACCTGAAATTTCTACCCTTTCCACCTTAACGCCGACTCCTGTGTGGTCTTGGATCATGTCGACCCGCCGACCGGTCACTGCTGCAACAATGTGAAGCCTTTTTTTTTTTCCTGGAATCCCAACCATACAATAACTTTCTCACAGGTTGGTATCTTTGTGTACTTCGGTGTAAATTCCCTTGTAAATCGTAATGTGTCGAGTTTGTTTTGCTGTTTCAGTGTTCGGATTGGATTATTCATGTTAATTAGATGATAAAAGCAATATAATTTCATGTTTAGGAGCAGCAGGTGGGACATTGAGATTTGTGTGTGGGAGCTCTGGTGTAGTAGTTAGTGCATGGAGGATGCTAAAACCCCCTGATAAAACCCTAGAGGCCGAGAACCCAGATGGTAAAACCATAAAAAGCTGGAAACTTTGTGGCCATGGAGTTGTTGGGTCAAGCTACTGGTTCTTGTCCTGAGAAATGCGGTGCTGTGGAGTCTCAGTCTGAGGCGCTGCCAGAAGGACATGGTAAAAAAATAATTGCGGGAAACGGTGTTTGTGAAGGAGAGAAATGTGCAAGTGGTGATTTGACTTCCGTGATTGTTTCCCAAGTGGTTAATGGTGGTCATGCTCTTGAAGTTGATAAGGTCTCATCTTTAAGAGATTGCGCTGATGGGGAATTTCGAAGAGAGGAGCATTCGAGTGGAAGAGTTTTGGCCAATGACGGAGTGAGTACAGGTAGGAATGTAAATGTTTCAGGCGATGACATGTCACTGTATGTGGAGCTTCCTGGTCCTCTTCATCAAACTGGTTATTCCGAGGATATGGATTGTGTTGGTTTGACCAAGGATGGTGCAAGGAAAGAGTTTGAAGAAGAGCCGATTAAGCGGTTCTGTGTAGGGGATGTAGTTTGGGTTAGAATGAAAAACCAGTCTTGGAGGCCAGGAAAGATTTGTGGTGATTCTAATGCAATGATTTGTTCTAAAGAAGGTTACCGGATCAACTGCCATGTAGTTCAATATTTCGGTGCTAGCCATTTCACCTGGTGCCCACCATATAACCTAAGGCATTTCCATGACAGTTTTGATCAACTTGTAGGGGGAAACAAGGGTAGAAACTTCACTGGAGCTGTAGAGAAGGCCATGGATGAGTTTATGAGATGTTTGAAGTCGGAGATCAATTGTTCTTGCATGGTCAAACAAGGTGGTAGTAGTGACAAGGAAGGCAAATATTTACAAGAGTTCAGATTTGGTAAATCAGTGACAAAGTTTGAGCCAATGGAATTTCTTTCTCGGATCAAACAACTTGCAGTGGCAGTTAGCAAACCTCCTATGCTTGATTTCGCAGTTGCTAAGATTCAGGTGGAAGCATTCTCTTGTTTCAGAGGACACTTGCAGTTGCACATTGATGAACTGTGGGAGCAGAGTCCAAAGAAGAGAAATGGTGGCAAGAATGGGTCAATGACAACAAAAATCAACAGCAATGCTCTAGTTGGAGATAAAAACTCAACTCCGGTTGAAGGGACAGGTGCCTGTCATAAGGAAACTTTGGGACAGAATGACCTGGAATCAAGATCAAGGAAAAGAAAACGTAAACAGTTCTTTGAAATCAACTTCAGAAGAGAAGATCTAGATCTTGGTGAAGATTTGTTGACCACACCTTCAGCAAAGGAGACTGGAAACTTGGGTTCTCCATTGAAAACGAATAATCAGAGCTTTGACTTGAGGGAAAGGAAGAGGAGCAAGTATTTATCATATCCGTATGTCAGCCTGGAACTTAAAAACAACAGGCCAGATGAAAAGGAAAAATCCAGCGGTCTAGAAATGGAAGTTCTGGGAGGTGTTTCAAGTGAGGATGTTGTTGGGCTAAGTGGAGCTTCTTCTATATCTTATGACAAAAGATTCCGAAACTGGTGGTTCAAGAATTTCATCAGTGACACAAGTATATCAAGCAACCCGGAGTTTCTGGGAGCATCGGTCTCAGGTTTGTTGTCTGAGCTGTCTAGCGCTTCTGTAGATTGTTCATATCAAAGCAAGAGCAAGAACTTTGCCCTAGTAGAGTGGTTCTTCTCGAGGTTCAGAATATCAGCGTTTCATGACGAGTCCATTTATGAGAGGCATTGCAAGAACACCATTTGGGGTAATGCTGCTGAGATTCAGACACCCCTTGGTAAGGTTGCTGAAGAGATTAGTCAGACTTTGCCACCTAAGCAGAAGGTATGGAAGAACATGAATAAATCTGGAAATTCAGTTATTAGTAATGTCGAAAATGCTACAAATGGCACGGCAGCAACCAATAACTGTGGCATAGGCATTCTTCCGTCGTCAGATAAAGGACCTGTATACAATAATGGAAGGGAGGAGCAAGGAACATTTGTGGCAAGCCAGAAGATTGACCAAATTGCCAACATACCTGACCTAAACAGCTGCGTGGGTGGTGTACCAAATTTGTTGTCTTTAAGTCCACAGGCCGTGACAAAGATACAGGAGAAAGCTACATTGCCAGTTGTGAATGAAAATGTTTCAGAACCTGTAACATTGTCGGAATGTTTACACGGTAAAGGACCATTTTCTACAAATCATCTTCCTGTTGAAGGTAATCTGACATGTTCCACTTTTAGCATTTCGGATACAGACGGTAAGTTAATAAGTTCCGGGCCATCCACAAGGGATCCGCCACTCATTAGTGGTGATACTATCAAAACAGAAGGTAAGCCTGTACCCGAGGAAAGAAAGAGGAAGGAGAACCCAGTCTTGGAACAGGTTATTTCTGCTGCTACTGGAATTCCTGATTTAAATGGGGGACTTAATGCTGAAATTGGGACATTCACAAATCTTGGGGTGAAGAGGGGAAGAGGAAGAGGAGGTAATCCAGGGAGACCAACAAAGAAATATGCCCCCAGTGAACAATTAGTTAAATACAGCAGGAAATGGTTTAATGGAGAACCTCCAAAAGAGCCAGAATCACAGCCTCTGCAAAACCCTGGTGCCCCACCACATGTATTCTTTACAAAGGCTGCTTATGGTGACAAGTCATACAGAAGCTTAGAGAAGGGTGATAATCCTTTCAGCAGAACCCCTGTGAGTTGCCGGCTTCTTCCTGTTGCAGCTTCACCAACATCTCCTTCCAAGGGAGAGTTGAACACCACGGAAATGCCAGCAGCACCTAAAGCGGTGATAGCACCTCCCATCGATGCCATAAGGCAAAATCTGGAGATGATGACATCAATGCTGCAGAAATCGGGAGATGGTCTTTCCCCTGAGATGAGGAGGAAGTTGGAGAGTGAGATAAACTCACTTATGAAGAAAGTCAGCTCCATGTCCAAATCTTCCTCTTAAACGACATTGATGTAGAAAGGCAATCAAACCGATTATGTATGGAACCTCGTGTAAGCTGTTCATTAGGTAGGAACAATAAGCTCTCCCATATGGGGGAAAGAAGCTCTCTTGGCAGTTTTCCTAATGTATGTGGGTTGAAAGGAAGCTGGCTTAGTTTTACACTATGCTCTGTTCTTTTACACTATGCTTAGTTTTACACTATGCTCTGATATCGATCAAGGATCCAGTTGGAGCTACTTCAAAAATATATTATTGGAGTCCCATTTCCATCTGCTAGTCATTCAACTCATATTTCTGACAATTCAATATCAACCTAACAAGCACAAAAGAAAGAAACAGCCAAACTAAAGTGTAATGGAAACCAAGTGCTCAAGCTTAATCACTCCATGACCGCAGAGCCACCAGCAGCTTTAATCTTCTCTATTATGCTATTGGCTTCATCTTTGGTGACTCCTTGTTTCAGCACAACAGGCACCTTCTCAACCAACTCTTTGGCCTCTTTCAACCCCAAGTTAGTAAAAGCTCTGACTTCCTTGATCACCTTAATCTTAGCAGCTGCATCAAACTTCTCAAGCTTCACATCAAATGCCGTCTTCTCCTTCTTCTCCTCAACCTTTGCAGCTCCTGCACCAGCCCCTCCTCCGGCTGCTGAACCCAGCTCCATTCCTTCAGTAGAGATCGTCTCGAGCTTCGGATGGCTTAGCTTGAGCCCCAGAGCAGGTCCAATTTGGCGTCTTTCCTCGGGCGGCAGGGCTGCAATTTGCTCTGCAAGCTGAACAATCTTCTCTGATGGTGGAGGCCGGGGACCATACGGATCATAGAAAGCTGGGTACTTGTACTTCTTGGGCTTGACCGAAGGATCTCTAGGAACGAAGTCGTGCTGGAAACACCTCACCTGCAAGAACCCATGAACTACTCTGCGGAGACTTGCACGGGAATGAACTGCTGCCCTTGCAATTGCAATTAGCTTCATGGCTCCGGTGGATCGAAGAGCAGGCAATGATTCCTTCACCGGAGTCAAATATCCATACAGAGCTCTCGCTAACTTGCAACGTAACTTCCCTAGACGAGGAGGGTAAGAAAACTCGATCAGTAAAAGCCTTTGAACCCACATCATGAAACTGTAAGAGAAAATCTATGTTCGAGAACTGAAAACTGATGCTACTGTGATAAAATCTACTGAATTTGGTAATTTGGCATAGCGATCATATCACTCATTCTTTCCATTTTCTCAACCCTAGGAATTGAGAGATCCTCAGCTGGCTATTGGCAAACAGTAGCGTATCTCATTCGTGCAGGAATTGTACAACGAACAATCAGACCTGAAAACCTAGTTTGACAGCAATCAATTAATCAAAGAGGGGAAGCAGGGACACCGGACATAGCATCACCTCCAGAGGTGGGGCGAAGACGCGTCGGAGGAGGATAGCAATTGAGAGAAGCGGACGAACGAGAATGGTGGCACGGGCGAGTCGGAGAGAGGAAGAGAGTGGGTCGGTGGGAGGAAGACGGTGGAGTGGGAGTGAGGGGGCGCGCGGCGGCGAGCGGGACGGTGTTGAGGGGAGGGGATGGCCGGGATGTCCACTCTAATTTTATAGATTTGGTTAGTTTTTATGGCAATACAATCATTTTTTCGTGAAAATTATGACAATATAATCAATAATAATATTTCATCTGTCACCCCGGTCGGCGTGCCACTAGTTCAACCTGGTTCAACCTGTACCGGTCATAAAACCGGCATGATCGATATACGAATCTCCAAATAAAATGATCTTATTTTAGTGAATTTAATTGATAAGTAATTTATTATTTATTTTATGTGTTAAAAAGTTAATGTTGATGTTATTTGTTGGATTCAAGTACAAATATTTAGATATTGACGTTAAATGTCGTGTTTAAATATGAAAATTTATAAATTATCAAGGTTGTCAAACCGGTTTATGCCGGTGTGCCGGTTTTGTAAGTGGAATGGTCTGACCGTGGTACAACCAGTATTCATGCCGGTTGTGCCGGTTTTAATAAAATACATGAGGAAAATGGAAATCTTCAATTCCAAATAAATTAATCATGAAAAAGCAATTAGAAGAATTATTTCACACAAAATCATTTATAGCCAAGAATTGATAACTAATACTAAACAATTAGATGCTTAAAAACAAAATTTTATTAAATGAATTTTATTAATGTTTATAATGATTTGTGTAAAATTTAGTATTAGATATATAACATATAAGGTTAATATAGACAACAAAATTGCTTTTCGCCTACTGGTGTGTGAGTTAAACTTAAATGAACATGAGGTACTTGGTTCAAATCCTATGGAGTATGTTTATTTTTGGATATAATGTGTGTACCACTAAATTCCGGTTTCTGGTCTAACCGGCCGGAATTTCCGGATTTGACCGGGTCTGACCGGTATTGACCGGATTTGACCACAGTTAAATACCGGCCCCTTTCCAGCCTGTTTGTTGACCGGTACCGGTTGAACCCGGTTGAACCGGCCGGCATGAAACCGGTTTGACAACCATGTAAATTATTTATAATATTAACCGGCATGAACCGACACAAACCGGTATGTACCACCGGTTGAACCATTCCATTTGCTAAACCGGCACACTGGCATAAACCGGTTTGACAGCGTTGGTTTTCATAGACATAAATGTATTTTTAGGAAAAAAAGTTAGACAATATTACAAAATAAGTGTTCCAAGAAATTATAAATGGTTATGTGATAGATTTGTGATCTTGGGGGCAGAAATTCCATGAACAAATAGCAATTACGACTTCACTATCTTCCTACAAGTAGATTAATTGGCGGAAGTTCTTACCATGCTACTGCCCGTCCATTTAAAAAAAAAATTCACCAAGTTTCACCTCTCTTCGGCTACACTTGTAGGGGTGAAGAATCACATTGACCAATATGTTACAGATGGTTTCTTTTGGATAAGATAAGGATTATATAAATTTTTTTTCTTAATTAAAGTACTACTTAACGGATTCGAACTAAAGACTTGCAAATTCTAAATTAGTACTTCAAATTCCTATATTACAGCAAGCACATTTTGCTCATTATGTTTCATACTTGTTGCACTTTAGGTAGTTGTCATCTGGTGTAATGTATGGTGATGAGGAGGCCTCGATTGTTCACTGTGGCATTAGCGTACGCTAGGCACATAATATAAGTTCGCATTAACATCTATTAAATGTACATCAATATGCTTCTGGTCGATGATTACTTTTAGATGAAATGAATCTTATAATTTGTTTAGAGAATCAAGGGATGGGATTAGGTGCTAACCCTTATAGGGGTTAGCACCGTGATAACTAGCAAAAAATGCTACTAAAAACAACGAAATCTCTACGAATTATTTTTAAATCAATACAACATCTAAGCTAAATCACTATTAACTCTTGGTTAGGACGGTGCTAACTCTTGTACAATTAGCACCGTAACCGCTCCCGAGAATCAAGGGTCGAGTTCACATATTAGAGATTCGAGTATAATATCATATCTCAAACTCCAATTAATTCATGATCTAAATAATAAAATTAATTAGACATATAAAATTAATTAGAGATTCGAGTATAATATCATATCTCAAACTCCAATTAATTCATGATCTAAATAACAAAATTAATTAGCATAACGTGCACTAAACCCGATCAATATCTTATAAGCTTTACACTAATCTAGAGCTTTGTCCCGAATTATAAAGTCTCTATCGTGTCCTAAACTTCAAAATAATTGGACCAATTTGGTTTGACTTGTGGGCTGACTATCCAGTTGAACAGCCAACAAATTTGACCATTAGTCAACATGTCACTTCAACTTGTGAGAAATAATAAATAATAGGATTAATATCTTAGTTTGGCTTGACTTTACCTATGACCATCTCCATCTCATTGCTTATACCTATTGCTTATTTAGTGGGATCCTAGGTGTCACCACTTTTAAGCAATTGCAAGGATGTGCGGGTGTTTTCTTATTTAACTAGATTGCTAAATAAGAAATTAATCCTGCAATGCCACCTAGGATATCTTTTATTTTTCAATCACTTTTTCTTTCTTTGTTATGTGGTAAGAAATTGTATGGGTTCACTATTGGCAATTGCTTATTGGTTTTAGGGGTGTAGGGGTTTGGAAATGATTGAATAGGATTTTTGCTTGATTGGTGATGTGGCGATAAGGGCCCACTTTAGAAATTGCTTATTGATTGCAGGGATGGAGATGGTCTAATAGACTACTTTGGGCCAAAATTTCTAAATTCCTATTATGTGCAAAATTTCAATAAAATTTGACCAATTTGGCTCGACCTATAGTTGACCATCAACTTAAATGGTCAACGAATTTGATAGACAGTCAATACGCCAGGTCATCTAGAGAAATTAATATAAATAGAGTTAAGTTTTAATATCTTAATATGGTTTGAAGTTTACACTAACAATTTTTTTTTATGTGGCAGATCGGATATCATAAATCTTAAGTTTGTTGGATTATACATTCATTAATGGATAAATAAGTTAGAAAATCAACTCTAATTGGATAATTATGTATAATAATTTGAATCCTCTACTCAAAATTATTGTCACCAAGTTGAAAGAAATGTTACATGCTCGCGATATCTGGCCAACACATTTAGATGCACGAGATAAAAAAATTAATAAAAAACCATGTACAACCTCATAAATTTAGATGCGTAAAAGAAAATATCAAAGAAAAACCATGCACAGCTTCTAAATTAGAAAATTAATAGGCAATCAGATTCATTTTATATAGTTTTATTTTTACGCATCTAATTATCAGTTTTTAGCTATAAATTATTTTGAGTGAAATAATTCCTCTAATTGCTTTTTTCATAACTAATTAATTTGGAATTGAGGATTTTTATTTTTCTCATGTATTTTATTAACACCGGCATAACCAACATGAATACTGGTTCCACCACAGTCGGACCATTCCACTTGTAAAACCGACACACCGATATAAACCGATTTGACAACTTTGGTCCTAGGCACACAAAAAGTAATTGTCACTTAGTAATTACTATGTTTAATACTTGCATATATGGACATATGTATTTTATGCGTTTAAAACTTCTGTTTCTTTATTAATGGCAAAAAAATTTATATTCTTCGGTCTATTTTTTGATATCCAAATTAAATTCATTATTTGAGTAGTGTTTATGCATTTATTTTTTTAAAATAATTTCATATATTTTATGACTATTGATGTACTATCAAATGCACCATTAGTATAGAACAAAGTATAGTACCGCTACGTATTGTATACGCAACTCACATGTATCGTATTTTACCATCTATGTCTAGAACCACAAAACTATTTATGTATTTTGCAACCAAAAATACCAAATAACTAATGCAAACGATACCATAGAGAATAGATAATTAGGTTAGCCACATGAATTTTGCTTTAGATACATTCAATGTATGTTAGGTCAGACATGCAAATTGATGAGTAAGGGAATTGAGTTATGATCGATTAGCTAACCTCGATATGGTGTACTATATATAAGGTACGTCAACAATGTACATAACATGCAAGTAAAAATTCATCAAGCAACTACTTTAGTACGTATCTTGTTGCTCGAACACTCCACTGGTCTGCTACCTCTTAATTTCTTTGGTTGCATTGATATATCAGGTATATATGTTTCGTTCTCCTACGATCACTTTTGTAATAACTGTCTCTCCTATAATTAACTTTCGGGCTCCTTGCTAATTGTCCTCTTATTCCTTTAATTTGTTCATTTTCCAGGGACAACATGGCGATGGTAGGGAACACTAGGTGTGCCAAATGCCAGTGGGGTAAGGTGCAGCTGTGTCCACTGGACTACCATTTCCTACCCCGCTGGCTTTTGAGATGATAAAGTGAGTATATGGCGACAATTTTGTGCAGATCGTATACAACTCTCTCCCCTACCCTGAGCAGGAGGCATGACTTGCCTTTCCTTCCTTGAAGCACGAGGCTGATGCTAGGATCAGGAACCCTATGATGGGTGTAAGAAATTTGGTAGGAAAGAATTCAATTGAAGACATGAATTAATCACTCACCGTACACCTTGTTTCTGAATAAAGAGAGGAAATGAGGGAGGAGAAGGAAAATTTGGAGGTGAGAAAAAATGTGAGAAAAAATGTTGTTTTATGGGGGAAAGTAGAGGGGAAAATGCGAGAAAAAGTTGATCGAAAAGCGTGATAGATATGATATTTTTCTCGAAATCGGTCCAACGGATTCCAAAAAGCTTTTTCGAAATCGGTGCGGAACCCTAAAATGATAACAGTGGTGTTGAACCAAAAAATAGAAAAAAAAACAATCATCCATCCTTTCATACACACAGAACATCCATCCATCCACTAATCCTCCATTCGGGGGGAGAGTTGCACCTCTTGAAGGCATTGATTGTTCTAGTGATGAAAACACAAGACTTTAAATTGTTGAAATTTTTCTCAAAGCTTTTGTGTAAGTTGGAATCTATAATGTTGTACAAGTGATCATGAAAGCACAAGACTTTACATTGTTAATAATAACTATGATAATAAAAAAATCAATAAAAAATATGATTTATGATTCAATAGTAATTATAGTATTTCTTGCTATCTTAATAATAATTACATGTTTTTATCCAAATTATAATTATTTGAATATAATAAGACATATTATAATAATTTTAAAATTAATCTTACACACTAACCCCTTCCTCCTTCTTTTCTCTCTCTTCTTGCACCCCAAATTAGGGGTTAAGGAAAATAATGATTTAACCCCCCATTTGCTCCCCCCGCACTATTACAAATTAGCCAAATGGGGAAATGCATTGGGAATGACATTTACACCCCAAAACTTGCACCTCCCTCTCTTTACACCCCTTGCCAAACATAGATAAGTCTTTTGATGACAAATGTTGCATCTTCTCATTATCCTTCTTTAAGGTTTGTGGGATTTCTTTATAAGAAAGTCAAAGAGATAGTGAAGTACATAAGAAAACATAGCATGGTGCTGCATATTTTCCTTAAGTTTTTAGCTCTAGAGGTGATTCAAGTTAAGAAGACAAGATTTAGTCATCATTATGTTAGGTTAGAACATTTAGCCAAGTTGAAAATCACTTGATTTCAATGGTATTATGTTATGAGTGGGAAGATTTGAAGTATGGTATAGCCTCTTCAAATTTAAGTCATGAAGATGTGAAGAAGGCTATTTTAAATGATGACTTTTGGGAGAAGCTGAAATTTGTTTTTAGTTTCACAAGACCCATTTGGAAAATGATTCTCTTTTGTAAATTTGACAAAGTTATTATTAGTGAAGTTTATCAAAGAATAGAATACATGTTGAGCTTTATTCAATTTGCTTTGTTAGACATATAGATTTGAAAGATATTATTGAAGCTCTTGTCATGGAGAGATGGAGAAAGATGAATGTCGCTTTGCATTCATTGGCTTATGTGCTTACTACTTTTTATCATTCCAACAAATGGTTCAGGAGTTTTATCCAAAAGGAGAGAAGAGAATCAAGCCTCATGTTGATCTTGAAATTCAATAGATATATATTGATTTGGTTAATCGTATAGTTGGAAATTTGGTTGAGGCAACTAGAGTTCGAGTTCAACTTAGCGACTTTGCTTGCAACACATGTATCTATTCTCACCGAATTAATTTATTCGTAACCAAGAGCCATTTATGTTCATCTATGAGAAAATTACTTAAGCTAGCGAACATTAATTGTCTTCTTCTTAATTGTGAGTACTGTTTTCAGTGGGTGCATAGAATTCATAGTGAGACCAAAATTACTCTCTACAAAGAGTACACAATGACATATATGAGACGGGAGAGGCAAGTGTCTTCTTCTAAAACACAAATGTCAAACTTATCATCCAACCAATCCGACCAAGCAAAAAAAAAAGTTAGATTAATTGATGATTGTTAGTTGTCAGAGAAATTTCTTCGATACTAGCACCAGCGAATGAAGTGTGAAACAGAGTGGGGTTGGTAGTTGTCAGAGGACCTTCGTGCTCTTCTGCTAACGACCAATGAAGCACATTTTCAATGCTTCTATAGCTGAACAGAAGCAAGAACTGTGGATGTTAATCGGAAAATATGATCTGGATCTTATATTGAAGTTCGAAGAGATGGAAAAAGGCACGAAGTCTGTAATGCATGCTCTTCTCTCTACACACTAGAACTCATAGATACCCTTATTTGTCACATCCCATCACCCCATGACGCTCAGCCGAAGTGACTGAAAATCTCTATCCGGGTTCATATTAAAAATACTCTCATCCAATAACATATTGTGATCCCAACATTGTGTTTGGAATGAGGGGGAATGGAGGGTGCCTGTTTAGGGAGGTAAGTGACAATTCCAAAACAACTCCTCCTCCCCCCCCCCCCCCCCCCCAATTTGGGGTGCAAAGAAAGTTGGGGAAAGGGGAAGGGGGGGCCCACAAGTGGAAGGGGAATGGAGGGTTGGGCGGGTGAGCGTGAAGAGATAGAAGGGGAAGGTGAGACCGAGGAGAGAGAAGGGAAGGAAGAGAAGGAATGGTAGGGTATTTTTTTCTTTTTATATATAATAATAATAAATATTTGTATTAAAATTTATATACCCACTTTGCACCCCTACGTTTTCTTTCAAACAACAATTTACCTCTACTTAAATTTATTTGGCCTATAATTTACACCTCAATTTGCAACCCTCCCTTGTTTCCAAGCAGTTGGTAAGGGACCTCTGATGTTGTTCGAGCCCAAGATGATTCAAAACTCTAATCATAAAATTAAATTCTTTGCATTGGCACGAGTGTTATCTGGAAAATATTCAACTAGGTCTAGGGTCCGGAGCATAAGTTTGGAATACGTCCGTGGAGGGTGGATCTCTATGAGGCAATAATGGAGACTCACCTGACCATCGAAGACACTCCTTGTGGAAACATCATTGTTTTAGGGGGCTTACATAACTTGATCAACAAAACTGCAACCTAACTACTTACGACGAGACAACAGGTCGCCCAATATGCCCCATGAAGGTATCAGTCTTTCGAGTGGTTAGTATAACAGTGCAACCCCTAAATCCATCAGAACTTCTAGTGTATGTTCAAGGGTTGAAGATGCTAGAAAAATCAGATATCTTGGTTGCCTGTTCAATCAAGGAAACATATAGCACATCCTTTTTGGTGCAAGGGAGTTCAACCTCGACATCTGCCTCAAAGATCTCGTGGAAGAGTTCATGCAAAACACCGAGATCACAAAGTTGTCGCCATTTCCTTCATTTAGGGAAACAATACTCCAGCCATCGAGTTACATGGTAATGAGCAGCTCTGCGAACAAGAAGAACCGTCTATATATGGAAGCTCCACCATTGCATGACGGTTTGAGAAAGGTTATTGATGAAGGGCATGTCAAGCTGGAGGTTGACGGTGAGACGACTCAACTCAAGATTTTGTTGGATGAGCTCGGTTGGAAAAGGGAGCTAGCCACAAAGATATGGTGTTAAGGACTCAATGCCAATGGCCCAAACATCGTCATGAACAAGTGGAGAGGATAGGGAGTCTAGTATCTGGACGAGATTAAGGAACCCGTAGTTGCAGCTTTCCAATGGGCCTTGAAGAATGAAGCTTTAGCAGGTGAGAGGATGCAATGAATTCAGTTCAAGGTCTGCAACACCGTGTTATGAGCCAATATCAACAAATGTGGTGGTACCACATAGATCATCCCCGCAACAAAGTGGGTCTTCCATGCTGCCCACTTGATGGCCCAGCCGAGGCTAGTTGAGCTTGTTTACTCGGTAGAGATTCTAGCTCCAGAGATGGCGGTGCAAAGGATTCTCCTGCAACAAGATTCTAGAGCTAGAATTTTCATAGAGTAAATTGACTCGACCAACCTCGGCATGAAAGACCCGTTTAGTTATAGGGATGATTTTAGTGGCACCGCTGCACCTGTTGGTATTGACATGTAACAAGGCATCACAGACCTCGAATAAAATTCTTTGCATCCTTTCACATGCTAAATCTCTATTCTTCAAGACCCATTGGAAAGCTGCAACCACGGGGTCCTTAATCTTGTCCAAATACTAGACTTCCTCTCCTCTCCATGTGTTCACGATGGCGTTTAGGCCAGTGGTATTGGGTCCATAGCACCATATCTTCGTGGCTAGCTCCCTGTACCAACTGAACTCATCCAACAGAATCCTGAGTCGAGTCTCACCGTCGAACTCTGACCCGACCCTCCCTTCATTAATAGCTTTTGTCAAACCATCCTACGGTGGTCGAGCTTCCATGTATAGACGGTTCTTCTAGTCACATACCTGCTCATTATCGTGTAACTCAATGCGTAGAGTATCATTTCCATCAATGACGTAAACGACGAAGACTTCATGATCTCGGTACCTTGCATGAACTCTTCCCCGAGATATTTGAGGTTGATGTCTAGGTAGAACTCCCCTGCACCAGAAATGATGTGCTCCCCTATTTACTTGATTCAACAAACAACCAAGAGATCTGATTTTTCTAGCATCTTCATCCCTTAAACAAGCATCGGAAGTTCTGAGACCACCCACAATAGTTGAGTGGGAAAATTGGTGGGAAGGGTGGGCGAAATGAGTTTTTTGACCCGTTCACGTGTCATTTTGTTTTCTATAATTGCCGCAATAGAAATCAAATCAAAATGAAAACGAAGCTCTCATTTTCTAAGAAACAAAACCTGAAGAAAACTGGTTTAGCTGAGAATTTTGTTAAGTTCTGAAAATGAATTCTGAAAATGAAAACCTGTTTAGTTACTTCATACTGTTTTGTGGTACTTGATTACCACAAACTTATGCATTGGGTATCACATAACTGATCTAGAAAAAAAAACTATTTTGAGATGAATACATGACCATGTAAGTAATATTCTTTTATAACGTTCGTTATCATATGCTTTATTACTTCTCAGGTATGATGAATAGATTAACCTTAAAATTCTAAACATAACCTAAAAGCGTAACTAAAATTAAATGGACATATAGGAATGTGGAATTCAATAGCATGTATGATATGGATGCATTTTTTGGAAGTGAAGAGACCATCAGTGGCGACAAATGGCTCTTATTTATTCTGGAGGTTAACTGGTGTAACCCATGCAATCGGTATATGAAATCAATAATTGCATGCCCAATTTAGAACATTCTGGGCAATGGGGTTACCATCTCATTCATCTTTTTTTCCCTCTGCGCTAATTGATTAATCCCACCGGCGGAACAAAAGCAGCAAATTAAAGGCAACCACGAGAAGAGAAGAAAGAAAAAAAAAACAGCTATCTGGGGAAAAGAGGATGAGCGCCATATCGGGATTGAGGGCCAGGAGACGGTCGTGGGTTCGAGGTGGGAAGAAAAGAGCACTTGTGCAGGATTGTGGGGTCGAGAAGTTGAGGGGGAAGAAAAGGGGAACTACTTCGGGACCGAGGGTTTGAGATTGAGCTGAAGTTGGTGATTGATTGGATTAATTAGTGGAGATGGATCAATTGAATTCAGCGACATGGTATGTGGGATTGATGGGTGTGAAGGGAGAAGGTCAACTGCTAGAGGAAAGTCGATGGGTTTTATAGAAGGGAACAAAGCGGAGTGAGGATGAAAGGCGACGCTCGAGAAGAGAAGGAAAAGTCAAAGAAAAAAATAGGGACGTGGGATTCGAATCCCCGACATCATTAAAACACTTCCGCTAAGAATCGGGCAAAAACCCTTGTCTGCAAAACAACTATTTGTTGTTTCCTGCAAGCTATCGAATTGGTTGCCCAAAGGTTTTCCAAATGAACATATAAATAAAGTAAACACGTTTTTTTGTGTTTATGTTTTCAGATTTTTGTTATGGCAACAAAAAAACAGGAAACGAAATGGAAAGTGAACGGCGGGGGGGGGGGGGGGGGGGGGGGGGGGTAGGAAAACCCACAATGAATTGAGAGGGAAAAGTGGGAGGGGTTTTTTTTATTAAATCAATTTAGTGTTGATTGTCACTTTACTTAAATAATTTGATCATTGTTTTTATATAGATAGTAATAATTAATTAAAACAAACATTATGATATAATTTTTTTTCATTTGGACATGAAGTTTTTCCGTTATTAATTAAATATGAAGCAAACACACTTAAAACACATAAAACAAACACACTTAAAGCAAACACAATTAAAATAAAACATACAATTTTAATCGTTAGATCGAATTTACTAAAATTTATGATTTAACACAAACCAAAATAAAACAAAAAGTAAAAGATAAAAAATAAAAAAATACAATGGCCTACCCCCCCCCCCCCCCCCCCCCCCCCCTTTTCCTCCTTTCCCCCCTCCAGCCTCCACTGTGAGCACTTTATTTTTATTTTTCCTTCTTTATCTCCTTTTCCCACCTCACTGTGGATGGTCTGATGCGTTTAGGGGTTGCACCACTATACTAACCACTAGAAAGACTAGAAACTTCATAGTGCGAATTGTGCGAGCTTCTATCTGGTCGTTAGTAGTTAGAGTTGCAGTTTTGGTCATCAACTTGTACAAGCCACCCAAAATAATGATGTTTCCACACGTAACGTCTTCGATGGTCAAGTGATTCTCCACCGTTGCCTCATAGTCATAGAGATCCCCCTCCCTCCAGGGAGGTATTCTGGACCCATGATCCGGATCCTAGTTGAACAATTTCATATTACACTCATGCCAATGCATAGAATTTACCTTTATGATTAGGGTTTTGAATCATCTTGGAAACGAACAACATCAGAGGTTCCTTAGGGTCACAATATCTGATTGCATGACAATATTTATATTATGAAACTGGATAGAGATTTTTCATCCACTCCACCTGAGCGTCACGGGTTGATGGGATGTGACAAATAAGGGTATCTAAGAGTGCATAGTGTGCAGGGAGAAGAGTCTACATCACAGACTCCATCACGTTTTTGCCCAACTTTTCCATCTTTCCCAACATCAATTTTAGATCTGAATCATATTTTCCGATTAACTTACACACTTCTTGCTTCTATTCAGATATAGAAGAATTGAATGTGCCTCATCAGTAAGTAGCAGAAGAGCACGAAGGGCCTCTAACAAGTACCAGACCCGCTCTGTTTTACACTCCATTCGCTGGTGCTTGTATCGAAAAGATTGTTCACCCACAACTTGTTCTTTATCAAGTTTGGTGTAACAACAAATTTAGTAGCCATGAACTTGGAGAAAGTTTTGAGTTTGAAAGCCCAGCCGTAAACGCCTGTAGCAAATACAACAATCCCCTGGCGGGGGATACGTACAATAGGATTTAACTATTGAGTTAATATTTATGAAATGATGGATATGACTTGTATTTAATATTGGTAGATCAAACCTTCCAATTGCATATGAAAGAATCTGGATAGGTTGCCACAACTTGATTGGAGTGTTGAATCAAGGTCCTGAATCTTCTGTATGCTTCTTCTCCCCTGAGTTGGAGGCAAGCAAGCACTTGTCTACCTTAAATTATTAGAAGAGGTCTTGTTCTCTCCTTTAAATCTTGGCGGAGAACCATCTCTATCTGGAAGCAGATTCCCTCAATGCAATCAACCATTATAAAAGCACCATCATTGTGTCTTGGTGTATTAATAACGTTGAGGAGGTACTAGCTCTTTTGTCGAGGCTGGCCCGTTACAAAATAGTTGAGCCGCTCATCCTCCATGTTAAATGTAAGAGAAATGTTGCTTGACTTAACTGTCATGTTGGACTCGTATGCTGGAGTGTCCATCGGCTGGCCAGTTTCAGGCCTGATGCTCAAGGATGAGATGAGGGAAGTCGTGATGGTTGTTTTCTTTGTGAAAATATGTCAAACAATTTAAAGGGTAGAGTTTAGAGAGTTTCATTATACTAATTTCTGAACGAGCATATATTTATACACTGAACATCTTCTTAAATCACTCGACTATGACTACGAAAGACGATGGAAGAAACAAAGGCAACTAACAACGCATGACTAACAATCTACCAACACCATAGTTACACGTATGATAATAAAAAAGGAGTAGGGTGGTGGTTTAATGTCTAATAGAGTTACCATTCGTAACTCAGGCGTAGAAACAAATAATAGAAATGGAGAGAAACTCATTACCATTATTAAAATGACCGATAACCGATATATTACGAATGTAATGCTTGCGAGTTGCGATCCATCATACTTGGAGACTAGTTTTTTACCCGCCCGTTGGGCGGTGTATTTTGTTTGGTTATTTTATAATTCGTTATAGTATTCTAATTGTTATTATTATTTATGTTTATTAAAGTAATATACATGGAATTGTGAATCACACTTACCTTATTTCATGTATTGTTTCATACCTTTATACCTTTTGTTTATTTATGAACATTTTAATTTTATTAACTGAGCTCTTTGTAGACTATTCTTTATTGATTTAGAAATTTTTTTATCGAACTCGCCCTTTAAGATTATAAACATAAGAGTTATTAATTCTTTAGCACACAATTGTGATAAAGAAGTTAAAAAATTTACAACCACAAAAGAAGAAGTTAGAATAAGAAAATATTCTTCAATTAATAAAAAAATAAGCGAAGAGCTTTTTTTTCCCTCTCCCTTTTCATATGTCGGTATATGATAATAGAGAATATTCTGATCTAAATCCCATGAATATCGTGTATTATCACTTACACATACAATTTTGGAATAATGAGGAAACTCATTAGCATCCACGTCCATCAATCTTCCACGTACTCATTTAATTACCTTGAAATATTCTAACAAAACCAACCACAAACAAAACTATCAGTTGTCACTAACTTATTAAAACAATATTTTCATCAAATTAAACTGCATATACTTAAACACAATTTATATTTTGTAGAGAGCTACATATCTCCTGCATAAAAGAATCGTGCTTTTTTACCTAATAACAACATAAACAAATAATGAAAGGAGCAGTCTTCAATACAACTCAACTCATTTTATCATGCAAATTCCTCATTTGTGAACTGAATATATGCATCAATCCAAATAGTAGTTTGTAAGAAAACAATCATGTCAAAATCAAGCTTTAGTTAGGGATTCAATGCGGAAAAATTCACCTTAATGAAACATACAAATGTCACCGCAAACATGTAGAAATTAAAAAAACATCGAACTAGACAATAGAGAAACCACCATTATCATTTTCTTTCTTCTTCGCGACCTTTATAAAACCCCAATTATATTCCCTTCTACTTATAACATCTTTGCTACCTACTAATTACTAAACAGATCATCATTGTATTGCTAGCTAGTAACATGTCAATCGTGAACATAAAATATAATAAACAACCATCACAACTCTACTTTTCATTTCAACATTCAAGAAATCGGGTTGCAATAGGCATTCAAGAAAAACGATAAATTATTCAACCAAAGGAGGTATGCCCTAAGTCCAACCAATTAACCCTTCTAATTATATTTTATATATTTAAATAAAAGTATATGTTGACCCTTCTCTGTGAAAAACAAAGAAGAAATATATTCACTCATCGAGAGTGGGAAAATTTACCATCCAACCGTTGTAATTTGGAAGAAATTAAGAAAAGAACGGGAAGAAGAGTATAACTCGGCCAGTCAACCGCAAACAATAACATATCGCTGATAAAGTGAGACCAGTTGCCAGCTTCAGATCAAGGAGGAAGAAGGAGCAGTCGACAACCCTCGGCTTGGTTCACCTCATCTTCACAATAATCAGATGAACTTTTTTCATTAACATGCAAAAATATGTTACAACTGCTCAAATTTTTTTCATCTAATCTTTGCCTCGTGTAACTCCTGCCTCCTATTCTCATACAAAGAAAAAAAAATCATATGCATTACCATTTCCTTCTCTATAAATTATGAGAATACAAATATTAGAAATCTCAAAAAAATTAGCAACAAATAAGAGGGCTCTGTTTATTTTTATGGTGGTTGACATACTTTCTTGATTTCTTATTTTCAAAGTTGGATTTTATTTCTAGTTAGACAATCAAAATGGGGAAAGGGACATAAAAAATTAAAAGTTTGCATTAATAATTAATATATTTTCATTTAATCGGAATAAATAAGAAGTTTTTAAAAAAATAACAATCATTGCTCTGTCAAGTATATATTCAAACATTTTGCTATAAAATTAAACTTGTTTTATTTGATAGGTATATACATCAGAAAGAAGTGATTGTTTGATAGCAAAAAAACATATCGTTATATCGTTCATTTCTCAAAGTCGATTGATTATCAAACACTTGTTTTATCTTAGACCATCATTTATATTTTGTTTGATTGTAAAATATTATTATTTAAGTGTGCTTTTTTTTTCTTCATCAAAATGTAATTTATTATTAAATTTTAGTAAAAATGAGTAGAAAATTTACTTAACCAGATTTAATCAGCTTGGGTTAAATAAATACGATATATGTCACTCTCTATTTCCATCGTTATAGTTTGTTTAATTGAAACAAAAAAAGATTTATTACTTATGTATGTGTTTGTTTGTTTAAATGTTTCCTAAAAATTAACTTATTTTAAGTTTAGTAAAAATGAGTAGAATTATTAAAGAAGAGAGAGATAGCTTTATAAATAGATCAATAAATAGTTTTTTGTTTGTTTAAAAATTGTCCACCTTGGCAACTTGTGCATTCACCAAGTGCTTATGTAGCAAGAAGTTATTTTTGAATAGCCATAATATTTACTATATAGATATAGATAGATATAGATATAGATATAGATATAGATAGATACTAGCTTTTTACCCGACCCGTTGGCCGGAGATATTTACTTATAATTTATATTAATTAATTTATTTATGTGTTTAAATCATTTTGGATCTTTTATTGTGTTATTGATTCATAACAGAGTTTGTAGTAACATATTGAAAATTTCCAATATTTAGCACACTCACTTGTGATGCTTCGGTTTTCTAATCATAAATTATGTCGTTGTCACATCCATTTAGAACTTCTGTCAAAATTAGTAAATCAAAATACTAATATTTAGCGTACGTCAACCTTAACACCCCCCCCCACCCCCCCCCCCCCCCCCCCCCCCCCCACACACACACACACGTATATATAGTTCAACCTAGTGTGCACTATACACTTGCATTCATACTACCATACGACCATTGAGTTTTACTATTTAGACCCCGAGTTTGGATGAAATCTCGACCAATGTTGTAAAGAATAGGACCTTTTAGTGGGAAATTCTTAGTAACGAAACTTCATTATTGAATCAATTTATTCATCCATGTTGAACATGTTGAAACTTGAAGCACACCGTAGCCCTCAAATGATTAAATTCTCTAATCTCGACTCATTTCCATTTTGGATGTTAGTTTTTTTTCATCAAGACACTTAAATTTAGTATATTATAAAATATGTATCAATTGTTAATTCTTGAAGTTTAGAATGAATCTTAACCCGTGGTCATTGTTTATATGTTGGCTTAGAATCTCAATCTAAGACACTCACACACACTATCGAGGATTTTGGTCTTAATATGGCCGTTGAATGTGTAATTTTCAAAGATTTTATCACTTATATATTAATAATTGATAAGTGTCTACGATACACACATATATCAATTCGTGATTATCGAGTTTGGACGAACTGGCAACCAATTTTGAGATTTGAGATTATTGGATAAAGATACTTGATTGTTGGATAAATATATTTATCCCAATTGACTATCTTACTAAAAATTGCCAACCTTTATTTGATAAATGCCTAGGTTAGTAGTTGATGAAACGTAATGTTTATCGTAGATTCTCATCAAAGATTTCTCTAACCTTCACATATGTTATTTTTTAAGGAATCTTGTGTCTTATCCTAGGGTATGAAGTTAAAGTTCGTCAACAATCATACTTAAGTCATTTTGAAAATTTTGATTATAATCGTGGACGATAACTCCAAGTCTGAAAGAATATTTCTTAGCATACGACTTAGGATCTCAATAGAGCTTGATCAATCAACATAATATAGAGCAACTATTATTAATGTGAACTGAGGACGCATTAAAAAATTATTGGACATGCGATTTCTCTTCATTTGAGGAGTTTAAGGTAGAACATGATTTGAATGAATAAGAAGTCTTTTTTAAATAAATAATTGTAACTACTCGAACAAAATTATACTTTGACATTTTGCTAAATAATACTTGTTTTATCTTATAGACGTATACTTGAGTGTTTCATTGCAACAAAATATAAAGTGATCTAGTTTATTTTTCAAAGGTAATTGAATGTCAAATGTTTATTTTCTCTCTTTTCATATATATATTTTGTTTAATCGATAAAAACATTATTGTTATGCGTATGTTTGCTTAATTTTTTCATCAAAATGTAACTTATCATTCAATTTTAGTAAAAATGAGTAGAAAATTTACTTCATAAGGTTTATTCGGATATTTTTATTTTAAAAAATGTGATATATGTCACTTTCGATTTTCTTATTTATTTTTTGTCACTATTATTTATGTGTGTTTGGTTAAGTTTATCAACATGTAACTTATTATCAAGAATAATTGGATAAAAGAAATGGAAATACTAAAGAAGAGAGAGGTAGCTGCATAAATACATTAATAACTAACTTTTTTGTTTGTAAAAAAGTTGTCTAACTTAACAAATTGTAGATCCTACAAGTGCTTATGTGGCAAGAATTTGCTTTTGAATTGTCATAATATATAGTATATATATATAGATATAGATAGATAGATTACCGTCATTACTGAAGATAGGGCTCGGGGCAGGTTATGTGCCTCTAGGATCTAATATGGGCTGGCAGGCAGTTGCGAAGGGAATTGGGCTCGAACATTAGAGGTAGATAGGGCCCAATTCGTTAATAATGCGCGTTTGAGAAACTGGATCGAGCCAGTACTAGCACGTGTGGAATAAACTTGCTGGTTGGCGCCAAGTGTGACTGCATCCAATTAGATGTACGATTGACATTATGATTCGCCCATGCCATATGAAATAAACTTGTTGGCAGCCAAATAGGATTTGTAGCTGAGTCTAATTAGTTACTCTTAGGGTTTAATTGTCTGTGTGTATTACTATATATAGCTACGATAGACATTCTCCGTATATCAATGAATACAACCCGTCTACCTCTAAGTTAGAAGAGTTTGTAGATAATTGAGGTCGTTCTTGCTATTAAAAAGAGGCTCTACTAAAAAAATTCGAGCAGTTATCCAGAATCCGAAGATCAAAGCTCTAGTACCGTAAGTGAGATCGAAACATAAGACTATGAAAATGAGACCGTTGTCCGCAAAAAAAAACAACCTGCAAGTAGTATCGTCAGTGATGAATCGATCGATGGTGCTTGCAGATCATTGTCATCCAAGTTGTGAGGAAAAAACCACGAAAATTAAGGAAGTCTCGACGTGAGCGCGGCTTTCACTTTAGACAAGAGGTATATGGACGGTTATCCTCTCGTAGCTTTTACATGACGGAAGACAATTTGAGGAAACCAAAAGCGCCAATTGTTCATGCGTCCATTTCTTTCTTTCTTGTCCTCCTTTTTTTCCAAATATATAGCTAGGCATTATTGGAGTATAGTAGTCGTCTAGTCGACAAGGAACCGACTTGCGGCTGTTTCAGAGTCATCGGCCAATTGGTTACGTAGTATGCAATAGAGTAATATTTGACCTGCGAACTGTCATTGTTTAGATGCATGTACCATCATTTTTTTAATTCTCATTCTGCAGCCGTCATCCGCTTCTCTGCTCCTGTCGCGTGTAATAAGGCGCGGATTTCAGGCGACAACAAGGGGAATCAACCGATCAAGGAGATACACCATCGTTGTTAAGTGCAGACCTTTTAAAATTTGGAGAAACGATTATCGGTTAATTGGTAGTAGTTAAATTATGGAAAAAATAGAACAAATAAAATGGTAGTCTAAGTAATTCGAATTTGTAACACTATTGTTATTTGTGAAACATGTTCACCATTAGAATATAATTTGTTATTGTATTTAAACATAAATATATAGTTATAACACCGCTACCTCTTATTCTCAATTTTTTCCCTTCAAAATGTTAAGAGAGTTGTATCTCTCTTTGTTATTAATGGGCTTAGAGAGTTGATTAGCCCATAATTGTCATGCAGCCCATGCACGTTTAGAGGGTGATTGTAAAACCTAACCTAGGGCATATATATTTGTTGTACAGCTAGAGGTGAGAGACAGATTTTCAGCTGCTCACTTCCAAACTTTCTCAGTATAGTGAAACCTCTTTGAAGAGCCCTAGCTCTTCCGTGGATTAGTCCTGGATTTCCAGGGATACCACGTTACATCGATCTGTTCATTTACTGCATTTGTGAGATTTGATTTGTTAACATGGTATCAGAGCTATCGACTATGGAGTTAGAGAAATCGATCGTCCGTCTGTCACCAACAAATTTCCCTCTCTGGGAATTTCAGTTCCGCGTGTACGTAGAAGGGAAAGGATTGCTCGGAATCCTTGATGGAACCACTCCCCGACCTGCCGAGACTGCTCCAGCTCAAGTCATTGCGACTTGGAATCAGAATGACGCCCGCGTTCGTTCGGCGTTACTGAGCTGTGTTGATCCTACTACCTGCCTGAGCCTTCGGCTATTCCCAACCGCGAACAGGATGTGGCGGCATCTCCAGGGGCTGTACTCGACTATGAATGCTGCCCGTCAATTCGAAGTGCAGATGGGTCTGGCTCGATTGACGCAAGGTGACAAATCCGTTACTGAATATTTCAATTTAGCTCAAGAGTTATGGACCGACCAAGATATGTTGAACCTGGCCCTTCGTCCCAATGCGGTGATGACCGAGGATATGATAGCTGAACGTCAACGAGAACGGGCAATGCAATTCTTGATGAAGTTGAGACCAGAATTTGAACCCGTGAGAGCTACCCTTCTCAACCAGGATCGATTGCAGTTTGATGGGCTTCTCAGTGCTCTCGTGCGTGAAGAAATCAGGTTGAGGACTCAATCCCAGCTCGATATGCGACCTGGTGAAGGTGAGACCATTGTTGCTGCTGCGGCTGTCCAAGGAGGAATCGGCGCTGGTTCTGACGTTGTCTATGCTACTGGTCGGCCCCATTTTCAGCAAAGGGTCCCTGTCACGGAATTGGAATGTCATCACTGCCGAGAAAGGGGTCACGTACAAAAGCACTGTAAGCGAAAGAATTTTTGCGTTTACTGTAAACGCTCTGGTCATATAGTTCTTGAATGTCGAACCAAGGAATGGAATAATGCTAGATATGGCGGCTATAACTCCAACTCAGGTCCGGTTGAGCGACATCCTGCGGCTGCCGACCACTATGCTGCTCGCACTAATCAAGCTGCTGGAAATAATAGAGCTACTTATGCCATTATTCCTAATGAAGCTATAGGTCGACAACTTGTGAAAGAGACAGCAGGCAGCTCAAATCTATCCTCCACGGTTGTGGAGCAAATGGTTAATGAAGCTCTTCAACGCTCACTGCCCAGTGCTCTGTCCGCAGCCTTTGCTTCCTTTAATGGGTCAGGTAAAACGTCTCATACTCCTTGGTTGCTAGACTCTGCTTGCTATAACCATATGACCCGTCATGCTAGTGCTTTATCCACTGTTCGTCCTGTTCACGATATGTCGCTTACTGTAGCTAATGGAGACAAGTTGCAAGTTCAGGGAATGGGTCGGGTTAATACGTCACATGTAGAATTGCAGGATACTTTACATGTTCCTAAGTTATTACCGAACTTAGTCTCTGTGGGTCAACTTACTGAGCAAGGTTATTCTGTTTTGTTTGCTCCGACTGGCTGTATCATTCAGGATTTGAAGACAGGGAGGCAGATCGGAAGGGGGAGTAAACAAGGCCGGATATTTCATTTAGAGTAGTTACATGGGCAATCCAATTTAGTACCCGTCAGTAGTCCTGTTTTTTCTTGCTTTTCCAATAATGTGTGGGATTTATGGCATGCCCGGTTGGGGCACCCACACTCTGGTCGTCTTTCTTCCATGTTCAGTCAGTCTTTGCTTGGCAAACATCATGTTAAACAGTCGGATAAACATACTTGCACGAGTTGTGTGGAAGCTAAAACAGTTAGTATTTCTTTTCCATCCAGTACTACTGTCATCTCTGATCCGTTCCACATCGTTCATACTGATCTCTGGGGACCCTCTCCAGAGATCTCTCGTCATGGGTATCGATATTTTGCTCTGTTTGTTGATCATGCCACTCGGTTTACCTGGGTGTATTTTTTGCGTTTAAAATCTGAACTCCGTGAAGTCGCAGTCGAGTTTTTAAACATGATTCAAACCCAGTTCAATCAAACGGTCAAAATCATTCGTTCTGATCCTGGCGGGGAATTCAGTTTCTTTCCTCTCCGTGAGGTATATCGATCCCGTGGTATTTTGAGCCAGATCTTGTCCCGGCGTCTCTCAGCAAAATGGTCTAGTCGAACGGAAAAATCGACATGTGGTTGAGTTAACCCGCGCATTGTTACTTGCCTCTCACGTTCCTGGCCGTTTTTGGCCAGAGGCTGTGGCAACCGCTGTTCGGTTAATTAACTATCAAGTCACCCCTGTCCTTAAGAATTCTAGTCCCTATTTTTGCCTCTACCATAGCCATCCTGACTATTCTCGCCTTCGTGTGTTTGGCTGTCTCTGTTTTGTACTTTTGCCTAAACGTGAACGTACAAAATTAAATTCTAAAACTGTCAAATGTGCCTTTCTGGGTTATAGTGATGTGTGTAAGGGTTATTTGTGTTATGATTCCTCGGCTCAGCGCATTCGCATAGCTTGCTCAGTAGTCTTCCTTGACAATCTAATGTATTTCGCTAAGTCTTCCGAGTCAATTTTTTCTTTTCCTGGATCGCCTTCTTCGCTGCCCATGTTCTTCGATGAAAATGATGATCCTGAAGATGCTCCTCCTTCACCTGATCCGCCTTCCCCACATCAGTTTTCACCATCCACTTCCTCTTCTCACGGCAGCAGCACATCATCACCATTGTCATCCCATTTCCATGCGACATCACAGGGATCTTCCAGTTACAGTACAGGGACGGATCCTTCACATCCAGTTCCCCGCCGATCGGACCGCATCACCAAGGGGGTTCCTCCTGTTCGATACCAAGACTATGTAGCTCATGGTGTCTCAAATTATCTTGTCCCAACGAGATATAAGCAAGCTCAAGGTGATCCATTATGGGAGGCAGCAATGCAAACTGAGTTTGACGCACTTCACGCAAATCAAACTTGGCATGTGGTTGATCGTCCTCCTCCATCTGTACCGGTTATTGGGAGTCGCTGGGTCTATGCCCTCAAGATGCTTCTCGACGGATCTATTGAACGACATCGAGCTCGGGTTGTGGCTTTGGGATATACACAGGAATATGGCGTTGATTACGGCGAGACTTTTGCTCCCGTTGCCAAGATGACGACTGTTCGGACCCTCATCGCAGTTGCAGCACAGAAAAACTGGCCACTGTTTCAGATGGACGTCAAGAATGCCTTTCTTCACGGGGATTTAGAGGAGGTGGTTTATATGAAACGTCCTCCTGGTTACAACGTTGGGAAACCTGGCCAGGTCTGTTTACTACATCGATCTCTATATGGATTAAAGCAGGCTCCCGTGCTTGGTTTGCAAAATTCCAGTCCACCATTTGCAGTATGGGTTACTCTCAAAGTCTCAACGATCCATCCTTATTTATTCGGTCTACATCTCAAGGGCTTATTCTTCTTTTGTTATATGTTGATGACCTGATCATCTCTGGTACTGATTCTGCCGGTATTCAAAAGCTCAAAGCTGGGTTGAGCTCTGCTTTTCGTATCAAGGATCTCGGAGAACTCTCTTTCTTCCTGGGTTTGGAGGTTTCTCGCAATTCTACAGGGATCTTCCTCAGCCAACGGAAATATATTGGCGACCTCCTTGATGATCATAACTTCAGCGAGTGTCATTCTGTTGCTACTCCTATGGAATTGAATCTAAAGCTCAGCTCGCAGTCTGGTGCTCGGTTAGCAGATGGACGGCAGTATCGCAGCATTGTTTGTAGCTTAATATATCTATCCGCTACTCGTCCTGACATATCTTATGTTGTACAGATTGTTAGTCAGTTCATGGCTAATCCGACAGTTGATCATCTAGCTGCAGTTCACAGAATTCTTCGCTATCTTAAAGGTACCCAAGACATGGGGATTCATTTTCCATTTGGTGGCCCAGCCAAACTGAGCGCATATTCCGACTCCGATTATGCCGGCTGTATTGACACTCGAAGATCAACTTCTGGATGATGTGTTCGATTTGGTGAGTCCTTTATTTCCTGGCGCTGCAAGAAGCAAGACAAGGTGTCCAAATCTTCCACCGAAGCAGAATATCGTTCCATGTCTGAGGTAGTTTCCGAACTGGAATGGCTCCATCGCTTACTCAAGGATTTTGGTGTGCATTCGCCCTTGCCTATGGACTTATTTGTGGATAACACAAGTGCTGTTCGCATTGCTGTTAATCCCGTTCTTCATGATCGGACTAAACACATTGAAGTCCATGTTCATTACGTCCGTGATCTGGTTCAAGATGGTACCTATTCAGTTACACTATGTTCGCACCATTGATCAGCTTGCCGATCTCCTCACGAAGGCCTTCCCTGCTCACCGTCATCGATTTCTCAGTGACAAATTGCTGCTTCTCGACCGGCATCAATTTGGGGGAGGCTGTTAAGAGAGTTGTATCTCTCTTTGTTATTAATGGGCTTAGAGAGTTGATTAGCCCATAATTGTCATGTAGCCCATGCACGGTTAGAGGGTGATTGTAAAACCTAACCTAGGGCATATATATTTGTTGTACAGCTAGAGGTGAGAGACAGATTTTCGGCTGCTCACTTCCAAACTTTCTCAGTATAGTGAAACCTCTTTGAAGAGCCCTAGCTCTTCCGTGGATTAGTCCTGGATTTCCAGGGATACCACGTTACATCGATCTGTTCATTTACTGCATTTGTGAGATTTGATTTGTTAACACAAAACCTACCAATTAACCCCAATCCATTTGCGGGCTAACCCTTCCACACTATTCTGATACATGAAGAGGAAAAGAATATGTCAAGCTTTGAGCGACCTCATGACTCCTTTATGCATTTTTTTTTTCATTTATTTCGTGTCATTGTGCTTCTCAAAGTCTTATTGATTTCACGATTGTAATTGCAAGTGTTGACAAAACCTTTTTAAACATTGGGTTACCTCAAGAACAAGTTTCGGAATCAAATAGGCGATAAATTCATGAATGCTGTATAGTAGAATTTACCGAAAGAGAATTGTTGACCATTACAAAATGTGAGTGTAATTTACAATTTTTTTCAGAATATGAAAACACTTCGTGGACTTCTGCTGTAACTTGTGGTAGTCGAACAATTGCTTTTTTAAATATTATTTTATTAAATATTTTGAAAGGAGAAATCAATATTAAATTTTTGGGTCCACCACTGGCAAGGCATGTTGATGGTAGGAGAGACTATAGTACTCCTAACTCTGGAAATCATGTAAAATTATCTGTAAATTTAATAATAAATTTAAAAAATATATTAATCGATAAAAATTTAGCATCCCTTACTGGTTCGAATTTTATAAGTGTAAAATCTCAACCACCCTCGTTTAGATTTTTGGCTCTGCCATTTTATGGCGAATTAGCTTGGTTAAAAAACAAAAGCAAAATTCATCTGATTCGTTGTAAAACCTCGTGTACGTGTTCTCGATTATTGAATGATGTGTCATTCAATAATCACTATCGCGTGCGAGGTCTGCGATTGGACAATTCACACATATTTTACGCACGTACACATGCTTATAGTCAAGCAAGAGCAAATGTTTGTACCAAACCATGCTAGTCTAGTACTGGTATGGGGCGCTGCTACGGTTGTTCAGTAGGTGCGATCTCGATTCGTAATTTTGACAGTTGTGACGACGTCTGCCCACCCTGTACTCAAATAGCGCTTAAAAATAAGCTACTCGGACCGGATTGGTGTTTGGTCACCAATTCTTACGGTTGAACCAGCCAGTCCGGTCGGATCCGATCGCCAATACACTGAGTAAGAGGCCGGCTTGCAGAAGGAAACAAAAATGGTACAAAAACATATCAACGGTCTCTATCTTAGGGTACTAGCTAGCTAGGTAATTCTGCCATGCACGTTTAACGGTGTTGGCCAATCGGACGGGTAGCGATCCTAACAATAATTTGATCAATACACCAATCCGAAGTCCACTGCCCTTTCACTTCAATGCATGCTGTTTTAACCTAACTATCTATGTAATGTAACCTCCAGTTTCATGCAAGCCTCTCAACTCTCATCAACTTTATTGCATATCGCAGGGTCGCGCGACAGCTCAAATTTCAGTGATTTCGGTAACTTGCACTTTGTATGGTGACGACACTGGAATTCCATTTTGGCATGCATTAGGTTAGTACTTAAAAGCAAAAAATTTGATGGAGACCTCCAAAATGGGGGGCTTCAAGTTAAAAGAAAGAGAGAAATGGCACACTTATTGAAGTTGTTGTCGTCATGATCTTGGGCTGCTGTCGACTTCTTCTTGTTCGGTCGGTTGATGTAGGATTAATTAGTTCATATCTTCACCCAATTGATTTTTGATGCGATGAGGGGATTAGGAATGTCAACCATTTATTGGATATTTTGAATTAATTATTATGATCTACATGGTATCGAGTTGGACCCAAATGAACTCATATGTATTTTTAGAGGTCGTTTGGTTTTGGTGATAGTTTGGTTGAGATTGTTATAATAATTGTATTTTGTTCACGACGCATCGTTTTTTTTTAATTTTCTGCACAAACAATACAAGCATTGTTTGCATTATGTGACACAGACTATCACTCAAAATGAGGGATAGTTAAATCTCACCTTATAGCTAGATGAGATTGTTAAGCTAGTTTGGGTGAGATTGTTGTGTTTAATTTTGTTCCAACTATTATCTTTTACAGTTTTACATTAGAAACAAAGGATAAAATCGATATTTCACTAAAAAGTAATTTAAATTATTTAAATACTATCACTAAAATCAAACAATGGAAGTCACAACGTACCAATTTTCTTGATTGCATGTATAGTTCACAGCGCATCAAATTAACTATCACCAAAATCAAACAACCCTTTCATGAATTTGCATTGGGTTTGAATTGGGCCTGATTTAGGTCAGATTCAAATGGGTTCATTTTGATCCAATCGATTGTGGAAAAAATGTGATAATTTCACTAAATGTCTTCAGCGGCGTTTGTAAAATCATATCGTTACTCTGACCGGAAAAACCTTAGCATTATGAAACGGTTGAACCACGATTTCAACATAAATTACTTCATTGCTGACTTTTTCGGTACAACCTCGGGTACTGTTTTTACAATCCTTGCTTGAATTCACAGGCTTAATGTTAATGTTTTCACATTTATTTTTGTTTCAAAATATAGAAAAATGCAAAAAATTTCATCATTGGGTATCCTTTAATTTTTGGTTATTCAATATGATGAGTCTAATATATACTAAAACTAAAACGTTGGGTATAAGTTTGCTCCAAAATTGATATTATGCTAACCTGATTTGACTCGTTATTAATGGGTTTGAACAATATCCAAATATTGATTGGCGCTAGCCGCTATGGCTAGAGAGAATAACATAAGACCATCTCCATCTCATTGCTTATATCTATTGCTTATTTAGTGGGATCCAAAGTTATACCACTTTTAAGCAATTACAAGAATGTGGGGGGTGCTTTCTTATTTAGCAAGATTGCTAAATAAGAAATTCATCTTGCAATGCCATCTAGGATATCTTTTATTTTTCAATTACTTTTTCTTTCTTTGTTATGTGGTAAGAAATTGTATGGGTCCACTATTGACAATTGATTATTGGTTTTAGGGATGTAGGAGTTTGGAAATTATTGAATGAGATTTTTGCTTGATTGGTGATGTGACGATACGGGCTCACTTTAAAAATCGCGTATTGATTGTAGAGATGGAGATGATCTTAAGAAGTGAATAAGAGAAAAAGATGCAAGGATCAAAAGAAAGCACACACTTATTTACTAACAACAAATTCCAATTTAACAATATTTTCGTGCACCAAACTATTTATCACTCTAGCCGTCCAGAGGCTTAGGTTCGGGTGCATAACCTCAATTGTTAGGGTGATACAATGCTTATGGTAATGATATGTGTGTCATATTAAAGTGTACAATACTCCTTCCTCTCTCCCTCCCGCCCTCTCTATTTGGTTTATTTACAGGCTGTTAATAAGTCGAATCGAGTCGAGTTTTGTCTTGTTAATGTTCGGCTCGTTTATAAACGAGCCGAGTTGAGTTGAACACGAGCCATCTCATTTATTAAATCTTGACACATCATTAATATCAAAAGTTTGGTTCGAGCTTAACTCTAAGATAATTTATAATATAAATACCCTAATATTTATATGTCATATGTAACACATGTGATGAATACCTAATGTTATGTCATATATGAGATGTATTTGCTTACATATACTCAATCTATTAAACACCATATGAGGTGATATATACAATTTAAGAATTATATGCATCATTAACAAACCAACTCATAAAATATAGATTGATTTTCTCATAAGTTGTAGTCGAGCTCGACTCGTTTATAAATGAGCCTAGTCGAGTCGAACACGAGCCAGCCAGGAGCGGAGACACAGTGTAAGTAGGGTGTTCCATGGCACACCCTTGGGTCGGGGTTAGAACATAAAAAATAGGGGTATTAGTTTATGCTATTGCTAGGATTTGAACATGAAACCCTCTTACTATTAATTTTGACATCTTCCACTAAAGCACAATTACTTACGTGATACGCTAATACGTTTTATTGCACATATATAATTTACCTTTTACAAATAATAAGTAAATTAAATTAAATAATCTCATAATTACATGCTTATTCAAGCAGTAATCGAAACTTTATCCATAACAAGCAAGCTTCTCCCAGTCCCACCCTTGACCCTTCATCTTCCTTCGTTCCTCTTTCTCTTTGGCACCCCCTTACCCAAAATCCTGGCTACGCCACTAGAGTCAACTCATTTATTAAATCTTGACACATCATTAAGATCGAAAGTTCGGTTCGAGCTCAACCATAAGATAATTTATAATATAAATACCCTAATATTTATAATATAAATATGTGGGAAACATATTATTTGCAGTTTTTGGTCATTTCGTATTATTGTCGGTTTTTAGTAATTGGGGGATTATTTGGGGTATTGGGGGAATAAACAGGGAGTCAATTGTTACGTTTTATTATTTGGGTAGCAGATAGGAATTATGCAGACTATATAATCTGTAGTAGTGGTCTTATTTTTCACTAAGCAATTACAGAACAAAAACCTAAAACCTAATCTCACTCTCTCTCCCTCTCTCCTGCGTCTTCTTCATCTCCCTCTCCTCTCCCAAAGCTGCGGCAGCAGCACCTTCTCTTCCCCTCTCCTTAATTCCAAAAATCCCCAATCCCAATTGCCAGAACAGAAGCGTGCAATCGATAATCCAAACCAACACGAACGAACACAAATTTAACGTGGTTCACTAACACAATGTGTGCTAGCTAATCCACGGGCAAAGGAAACAAATTTCACTAATTTGAGGAGAGTACAGGTTACAAACCAAATTCCAAACTGACAAACCAAACAAACTAACCTGACTGACCCCTACTACAGACTAGGGTGATGAAGAGTATTTATAGAACTCTTCTCCTAATCCCAAACAGAAAACCAACCACCTTTTCCCAAACATACAAGGAAAAGGTCAAACAAAGCCCAAACACAAACCCAAACAAAATAGGCCCAAAACACAAAACAAACCCAAATCAAATTCAAGTCATATTCTAACAATCTCCACCTTGACTTGAATTCTCTGTCCAATACCAGATGTACCAAACGCAACCAAAGTTGCCAGATGTACCAAAGTCCTCCAAATCAGCTGTACCAGAATCTCCACTGCCTCCAAATGCCCCTAAGGGCGGTCAACAAATCAAAACATGCAGCAAGTCTAACCCATGTTGGGACTTACCATGCATAACCAACTTGGTGTTATTTCCATCGATAACACCAACATCAGATTTACTTCCAACTCCAAACCTGCAACTCCAAATCGACTTCTCAATCTTTAAATCCAGAATAAAGATCCTTGGTGATTGAAAAACCCTAATCACCACCCAAAGATAACCACCAAAATTCTGCCAAATCCAAAGTTCCACCACAAAAACAAACAATGGCTACTCTGCGCAATCCAAAATTGCAGTGCCATCCCAAACTTCCCAAAATCTCAGATTCCACACCCTGCAAATTCAACAACCAAATAATTTCAATTCAAAGAATGGGGCTCACAGTAGAATTTTGTAACCCAATTCTAGATTCCAATCACAAATAAAGCCAAAATTCGCTGCTCAAATCAATTCTACTGCTTCCGCCTTCCTTCGATTTGTGATGCAACCCCATAATCATATACAGTTCCGGCTTCAGGGACTATTAAATTAATAATCCTATCAGTCAACACTGTTTTCCTTTTCTCTTCCTGCGGTGCGGAACTCCAATGCTCCGACGCCAAAGGATCGATGCGAACAACAACTTCCGATCAACCAATCTAGCAACCAGTAGCGCGATCCCAAAATCCGCGTAGACAGTTTCAAATAATCCAGGATCAACCACGGCTCTGATACTACTTGCCAGAACCGAAGCGTGCAATCGATAATCCAAACCAACACGAACGAACACAAATTTAACGTGGTTCACTAACACAATGTGTGCTAGCTAATCCACTAGGGGTGGCTATACGGTCCGGTCCGGTTAAATTGGCCCAAATTGATCCGGTCCAGTCTGGTCTTTTTGAAAATATAAGGACCGAAGATTGGATTGGATACAGTCCGGGTGGGATTTGAGTGGCCTAAAGCCTTAAAGGGTGAGGAGTTGGTTAAGTTTTGTACTAAGTGCAAAGATTTGTGACCGTTTATGCAAATTACCCTTAAGTTTTGGATGTTGAGCTCTCTTATCCGGTTTTTTACCTCAAATCTAAGCCCAAAGATTGGATTGGATTGTTTACTATCCGGTCCCGGTCCGGTCTCGGTCCGGTTTCCGGTTTTTAATCCGGTCCCGGTCCAAATAGCCACCCCTATAATCCACGAGCAAAGGGAACAAATTTCACTAATTTGAGGAGAGTACAGGTTACAAACCAAATTCCAAACGGACAAACCAAACAAACTAACCTGACTGACCCCTACTACAGACTAGGGTGATGAAGAGTATTTATAGAACTCTTCTCCTAATCCCAAACAGAAAACCAACCACCTTTTCCCAAACATACAAGGAAAAGGTCAAACAAAGCCCAAACACAAACCCAAACAAAATAGGCCCAAAACACAAAACAAACCCAAATCAAATTCAAGTCATATTCTAACACCAATCCCTAGCTAGATCAATCCCTAGTTGATCTAGTTAATTTCTCCAATCCCGAACACGTTAGAAACCTTGTTTCTAACAAAATACCCTAATATTTATATGTCATATGTGATACATGTGATTACCTAATGTTAAGTCATATATGAGACGTATTTGCTTACATATACTCAATGTATTAAACACCATATGAGGTGATATATACAATTTAATAATTATATGCATCATTAACAAACCAACTCATAAAATATAGATTGATTTTCTCATAAGCTGTAGTCGAGTTGGCTCTCTAGTCACAATGTTGGGCATCTCATAAGTTCAAAATGAGACAGTTCATGAGTTGTATTCAACGAGCCACCTAATCGAGCTAGTTCACGAGCTTCACGAGTCGAACAAGGTAGAGCTCAACCTCGACTCGTTTATTAATAACAAGCCGAACTTTTTTTTAATCGAACGAATTTTTATCGAGTTCAATACCAAGCCGCTCACGAATAGTTCCGATTCATTAACCAACCTATAATACAAGTAGCATGTTGAAGTTATAAAATAAAATTAAGTGGAAAAGTGCCACTGACCATGACTACCTAGCTTTGGCTCTCCATAAAAGATAATTATTAACTCCGCGAAACCTAACCATTTGACCTAACATCTATGCCTTCATCGGTTGGGTTAGAAGATTATTCTTATCTTTTGTGTTCTTGTCTGTCACTTTTTTGAGCTCAGGCGTTTCTGAATTGTCCCGTCTGCATATTGGCTGGCAACACTGATTGATACTTGATAGAATGAGCTTCTTTCTTCCTCCACCGAACAACTTACAAAAGTGACTCGAAATTTTGGAGCTTTTGGGCTCTCATAGGCCTTTTTCTTTTCAATAATGATGGGATATGAAATATGATGCATAGGAACGTAGACTAAAACTAAGGGAGAGATGTCATAGTCATAATTTGACAAGTAAATTTTGATTGAGAAGATATATTTTGTGGTAAAATTGATGATTTTTTTTGTAAAAGTTTAAAGTAAAATGAGCCACATCATAGTAGTGTAAAGATGAGTGATCTCTCATTACATCATAATGGAGTACTCAAAAATAAAAATTGTACATAATAGACTCAAAGCGAATAATATTTTGATCAGAAAAAGAAATTAGAATGTTACATATTTTGATTATAAGTAGATTATGCATTCTTATGAGAAAAAAGTCAGAATTATGGATCCCTTCTTGAATTAGGAATCTAGTCCAATTAGGATAAGCTAGCTCTACAACCAAACTGCCTTTGCCCACTTATTATATTAGGACTTTTCCTCTTCTTTTAACTTATGTGAAGAGTATAAAAAGCTAGAACCACTATTTATTGATATTTATTAGTTATTAATAAAAAGAGGTTCTAAAGAGTGTAGCATATTAGGTATTTTCAATCATCATGTCATAACTCTTGGAAAAATAAACTTATCTTAACACTTGGAAAAGCCCTCATGACCACACGAAAAAAAGAAGAAGAGAAGCACAGGATCTTTTGGAAGTTTGTAGCTGAGAGATCTTGGATTATGATGACACTTAGCTAAATTATACTTTATAAGTTTATAAATTACTATAAAAGTTGTCATAATCATAATCACTCAAAGTCAATTTATACTTCTTGAAATCTTATTCTATATTAAAATGAAGATGATCTTTTATATGACCATTGAGATCTTAAAATTGTACAATTTGATTATTAAATTTTGATTTTCATTTGTATGATAATCACTATTTGCTATAAAGGACTTCCAAGATAAGAATTCATTTCTCCGATTAACTTCTGATCTACAATCTAATAAGGAAACATTTCTCCGGATTCCCAATTTCATAAGAACATTGATATAAGTCAGCGAAATCACTTTAGTGATCCTTGTCTCACAAGGATTTCTATCTAACAAGGATATCTAGTCATACTAAGGAAACTAATTTACACATAAGCTTAGTTTGGCGGCTTAGGATAGGGTCAGTAACCAATGGTTATTGACCTATTCAGATCTAAAGGTTGTCGATTAACAACATTTTATTTTCTCTAGTTTTCATAATCGACTCTTATCTTCTTCGTTTTAACTCGGATTTCGATTTTTTTTTTTTTTGCACACATGAAACGAGTTCGTTGTGCTCTACAAAATGAGATCAATTTTCAATATATTTCGAGAAACTTTTTTTTTTACCAACAACATACCATATGGTAACTTCTTCGTTTTTAAGTCATTTTTGAAAACGTTTGCTCAGAAGGAATGAGTTCATCATGATCTATTGGATCTACAAATTTCTGGGTGAAAAAATACTGGACAAAAAATTACCATACTTTACCACTATGGTATATGGGTGGTAACTTGTGATAAACAATGATGAAAGCCGTAAATGACAGTTAGTATACTCCTATTATAATGTATTCAACCTTCTTACCATATTGGTATGTTCGTACCATCATGGTGCGCTTTCTTACCATATGGTATTAAATACGAGCATACCATATGGTAATGACTGGTAAAAAATTATTCAATTTTTTTTTGTACTAAAAATATATCAAAGTGGATATCATTTTAAAGAACACATTTAATCTGATTTATCTGTGCAAAAAAATTAAATTTCAACTTAAAACGAGAGAAATCATCCGTTAAAGATTAATGGGAAAAGATAAAACACTTTCCAGGAGAGAGATGATGCTGATGTCATGCATATGTGAACAAGTTACTGATGGTTACTCACCATATGAGTTACTGACCTGATCCGCTCCCTAGTTTGGCCATGTTGTAGCTTTTGCAGAAACAGCTTCTGGCTGGAACTTTTAGATAAGTACTTTTCAAAAAAAGCAGTTGTGTGTTTGGCTGTAAAACTATTAGAAGTGTTTTTTAATGTGAGAGATTGTGTAAAATGACTATAAATGACTTATAATATAAAATAAAAATAAAAATTATGAACAATAAAAAGTAGTCAAAATGGATCTTGTTAGATTTCTTTTATATGAAATAATATGATTTTATAATTTATTTTATTTTTAAAATGATATAAATGAAGGAAAATTATATTTTCTGAAATAAAATTAAAATATGGTAAGGATAATCTTGTATTTTCAAAACAACTTTTCGCAGAAGCTCTAAGGATAATCTTGTATTTTCAAAACGGCTTTTCGCAGAAGCTCCAAATCGGAGCTTCTGCTTTTATGTTATACAAAAGCGCTTTTCGGCTTTTCAAAAGCCGAGTTTTTACAGATGTTTGGCCCTGCTTAAACTTTTGAACCCGAAAAACACTTCTAAAAGCCGGGCCAAACATAGGGATAGACTACTTCATGCACACTTGTTAAACAATTTCTCTTTCTGTGACCATCAAAGCTCTTGTCAACTTGGGAACAATACAAGATCATAGAAAATGAATAGTGTATAACAACACATCATTGATCTCAAGCCAAAAACAATCCTACTTCAGGATGATGTTGTGTATATGTGTCCCTTGTCTCACATATCCATATATGATCCAAGCTTTGAAACATTCATGCTTGCATATCATGATCTAGTATGATTTCTTGGAGTTAGTCAAGTTTTTATAGAGAAAATGAATGATATCATATACCATTTTGCTTGAGCACGACCATGAATTTAAAACTTTTCATAGAAGGGCATAGAGATATCACACCCTATTGAGGAAGAAACTCAAATAGTACATTATCAACTATTTTTCAAGCTTTGCATACAGAAGAAATATCTTACTATGCATTCAATTATTATTGACAAAGCATAGTGTGAGAGTATGTAATCTAACATGTTGGTGACAATCTCAAGTTTAGGGAACCCATATTATATTCTTTATCTCTCCCACACTTAGCGACGTTCCGCCCAATTCTATTGCATCTTTCGTTATTCTGGAATCAAATTCATTTCGTTTTGGTTTTATGTGTGTTTGAACTCTCCTATGACCATTTTCGTCCTTTTATCATTGTTCCGAGCTAGTTTTGGTGATTTTTAGGTCATTGTGTCATAATGAACGATAACACATGGGATCAAACTGGAGAAAATTCGAGCGTCGACTAGAGAAGTTGAAGTTTGGCGTCTCATTTTTTGCTCAACAGGAGATTGTTGATCAAACACCTTCATATTTGGGAAAAAGCGTCACGTGCTGTTTCTCCAAAGAAACTGACGGTTTGTGGAGGAAAATGAAGATCAAGATTGTTAGTTTTAAAATCATGACTGCCAACCGTGATGGTGGGGGTATAAAGGAAAATATTTTATGGGTGTCGTGACATATTGGGTTTTCACTACAAACTAGACTCTAGAGAGCTTTTGATAGTAGAGGAACATATGAAATTAGTTCCAAACTCGAGGAACTTGAATGAAATTGGAGGATAGCTCAATCGCAAGCAAACTTCTCTCAATTTACTTCTACCCTTGAAATTTTGTATACTCATCCGAGGAAAACTTACTCCAATGTTATCTTCCCTTATGATCTTCTCCAACTACATGTGGGGGTCTTCTAGTTCATATATTCCAAAGGGGTAGATGAGATTGTGCTTCAAGAGCCAGTCCGCGACTTTATTTCCCTTCACGATATGTATGAACCAGCTGAACCACCCAATTATGAGACAAGAAATGCCGAATTGCTCTCAACATGCTAGCATGAAGGTGCACGGGATCATATGGTTGCTTAATCAACTCGATAACTAGCATAGATTCTGATTCCAAAATAAGAAACTAAATTTCTTTCCTCCAAGCTAGTTGCAGATCCATGAGAATTCCCCACAATCCCACCATAATGGATGTACTCAGCCGATTCTGCAGCAAAATCCTCTAACAATCTCTGTCACTATCTCGAATAACACCTCATGCTGCAATATCTTATCACTTGAGTCTGTGAAGATTATTGTCAATGATTAGCACGTGTCAACAACTACCTCATCCTAAGCCAAGTTTAACCTAAGATTGAATTGTCATATAGTGGTAATCAAGGTCATATTTTACTTGGGTCCTGGTACCCTAGCCTACTTCCCACCTAGTTGTTAATTAGTTAATCGGTTTTGGAGGTTTGAGTGGAGGATTTGAGGGAATTACTAGTTTAGAGATGGAATAAAGCTAAAAGCAGGTGCTTCGGGGAACTATCCCTCACCCTAACCTAGGGCTACTATGTAAATCTAGATACTTAGGGTTATCGAATGTGGTGAGTGAGCTCATTTTCGTGAGTTTTCGTGGTTATCCACACACCTCTGAGTATGCCTCCCCTAGACCTATATAAAGTCACCTCGATTTAGGCTATATGGGGCAATAAGCTCATAGCTCCTTTCAATGGATACTATCCACCGTCCACATCGAGGTTTTATCCCAGGTTCTATCTAGGAAGGCTACCTATAGCAGGGGTTCATTTGCATCGACCACCATAGGTCCCTATTCATACATCTACCTCGATTTGCTTGATGACGCATACCCATCTAACCCTAGAACTCCATACCCAACTTAGAAGCGTAAAGTAGGCTAATAGAAAAGGTTAGGACGACTTACCCAAACACAATCAAAGATAGAATAGCAGTAGAATCAACTAGATAAACACATTCATTCATTAAAACCCTAAAATATCCGTACATACATAGTAAACTCTAAAACTAGGGTTTGAGTTTTAGAATCCCTAGTACCTTATAGGACTACTCCATAAAGAAGGGAAGAAGATACATAGAAGAAATTGAAGAAGATTTGAGGTTGACGAAGATGCCTCCTCTCTTCTAGATCCTTCTCCTTCCTTCAACTTCTCTCTCTTCTCTCTCTATAAAACCATAAATTCTTCTCTCAAAATCAGCTCCTCTAAAAGGGGGAAAAGGGTCTCCTATTTATAGGCAATTAGAGGACGGACAAGTTTGCGTCCAGAAGGGAAGAGATCACAAGCGGGATCCGCAATCTTGAATCACAGTCGTACTGGCAATGTGACCGTGATTTGACTAGGAAAACTCTCTGTTTCTCCTCGGCTCCTTTTTCGCGAAATTCGCGCCCTAAGCCCTCCAATTCGTGGCCGCGATCTTGGGCTTCCAGGCCGCGATCTTCAGCTTGTCTTCGCGGTCCAGGATCTCAGTCGTGATCTTTACTTCTAGGCCGCGATCTTCAGTCTTCTGCCCCCTTGCTACACTTGTGACCTTGTTTTGAACATAATTCGCATATATCGTCTAACACACCCTAAAATCACATCAAATTCAAATAAGAACGGAATAGGGATGCAATTGACAATGTTTAAGCATTTATGCACATGAATTGGCACGAAACAAGTCTCAATATGAAGGGTAAATAACACCAATTTATGTATTATCAATCTCACCATGGGGCCCTTGAGCTGTTCCATCGGTGTTGGCTTATGACATCCCCTAGCCGGGGGTGACCAACCGATCAGCGCATCAAAATGAGCCGGTTTCGGTTTCTTGTCAATACTTATGCTTACCGACTCCCAAGCTTCCTCCTATTCACTGGCTTTGGAAATCACATAATTAAAAAGAGTCAAGGGAGAAAGGGTCTTCCCTTTGAAGATCCTTTGGTTGCGTTGTTTCCAAATAAACTAGATAATGAGGCTAAAGTAACTTCCCCATTCGCCCGGCCAAGCCCGAATGTTGTTGTCAATGATGTTCGATCATTTCTCGTCTTCGACCTCCAATGCCATGAAGTTTTGCCAGCTTGTGAGGAGGCATGATCTTTACTGAAATAGCTTTGGCAATCCGACAATCTTTGAGACAAAGTAAGTTTGACCCTGCAGTATCACACTCGGGGCAACTGTCATTCGTGGTGAGATGGCAATATTTTCTAACAATGTTAGTGTAGATCTTTCCTTTGGCTGCCATCCAAACGAACAAACGAACTCTCTCCGGAATGTGGAGTTTCCAGATTGTCCTCCAGAAGGATACAACTTGAGAGGGGGCTTGCAGAGAAATGGAGGGGAAAGCGGAGCTTGTAGAGAAACTACCATCAGTAGTTAGTCTCCATCTCCGTCGATCACCATCTCTAGACAGGTGTCCACAATAAGCACTCGAATGCAAGCTATGACATTAGGGGGGAGGTAACTCTCAAACTCCTCTACCTTCCAGCCTTAATTCAAATCCCAGTAGTGATCCATTGGGTGTGCGAGCATCTTAGACAGAACTTCCTTTGTGGCCATGTCAACTAAGGTACTTGTGAAACCCCCAAATCCGTCCAGAACTTAGCTTCAATACCGTTGCTAATGTTAAAAGCGCACCCTTTACGAAGTATATCAGTAGTTTTACTATAACTATGCTAGGCGAAGGAATTTCCCTTTTGAGTTATTGAAAATGTCAAGTCCTTCTCTAGCTCTTCCATATTTGCTCTTCATGTCCATCGGGTGAGGGTAACGGTGGATTAAGCCATCAGGGGACGGGTGTAAAGAGGAGCCCAGTTATCGGGCGCAATCATGAGCCTGTGTATGAGTTTGTGTTGCCGGGCATGGTGGCGCCCGGGTGCAATACTACTAGGGGTGGCAATTCGGTTAGTTCGGTTATAACCGATAACCGAACGGTCGGTTATCAGTTAACCAAAATGTCGCCCACCTCTACCGAATACCGACCTACCACAGTCCTCGGTTAGCCGACAACGGACCAGTCGGTTACCGGTTAGTTGTTCGGTTAACCGAGATAACCGATAGACTATGTGGGGTTCGGTTTAATCATTAAAAAACAATTTATTGGGACTCATCGAGCGACACGGGAAAAGAATAAGGACCATTTCAGATATTCTTCCTAAAAAAAACAAAAAAAAAGGGAGAAGAAGGGTCGGGGATTCTTTTCCCATCGGCATCCCCGCCCCTCTATGTGCATCACACCATCACGCCAGCACCGCCATCGTCAAACTAACGTCGACGATGTCTCCCGCGTCAACATCTATCCATCCCTCTGCCTCATAACCAGCAGATCTGCGGGCGAATCGAGCTCCCTCTCCAATGGCGGCGAGGGCGTGGGGTGGCAGCGATGGCCCAGTGGCTAGGCGAGGGCGCCGACAGCTACGTCTCTGTGCCGGGACTAGATGGAGGAGAGGCGAAGGAGAAGGGGACAGGGGTCGAGATGGAGGGGAGGCGAGGGAATTTCAGCAGCGAGAGGCCTGGAGGAGGGTGGAGGTCGGCGAGAGCGATGGACAGAGGGAGGGTGAGGAGTCAAGGGCTGAGGGGGGTCAAGAGGGATGACGGCTGGGGGTCGGGTCGACGAAGGAAGGAGATAGGGTTAGGGTTTTGTGTTTTTTTAATATAAAATGATGTCGTTTTGGATCGGTCGGTTAGCCTCGGTTAGTCGGTTAACCAAAGTCGGTTACTCGGTTAACCGAAGCGCCTATTACCATTACCGACCACCGACCGAGCAATGCAATTATCGATTATCGGTTAACCGGTAACCGGCGGTTATCGGTTTAACCGACCGTTTAACCGGTAACCGAATTGCCACCCCTAAATACTACACTGACGGGCACTGGGAATCGGGCGTAAGGAGAAGTCCGATAATCGTGAGCTCGAGTATGCATGATTTTGTGTTGTCAAGTGCCGGTTGTCGGGGCAAGCGCCACGGTCCGGGCACAAGGAGGAGTCCGACTACCGGGCACAATCGTGAGCCTGTACATGATTTTGTGTTGGTAGGCGCCAGTTATCGGCGCGGTGGCGTGCCCGGGCGCAATAGTGCACCTACGGGAGCCGGGCATAAGGAGGAGCACAGTGGGCACAATCGTAAGCTCGGGGTATGATTTTGTGTTGGCTTGCCTAGTCACAATTGTTTGCTGACAAGAGTCGGGTATAAGGGCGAGATCGTGTGCCCTAGAGATTGGGGGAAGGAGAAGCCCCGGGGGGGGGGGGGGGGTCATGCCCAATATTTCACCGCGGGGAATTGGGGGTCGGGCGCGATCTTCGGTCCAGGTGCAATAGTTCATTGTTTGATAAGATGGTGGGTCATCTGCTTTTTCAGGTGCAGTAAAAAATATTTTTACATTACTTATAATAATATATCACATGTGTAAACCCAAAATCATGAAATAAATGAGAGAATGAGTTGCTATAACTTATACTTATAGTTATTATAATACCTTTATAATTTTATCAAATCTCCTTATAATTAGTGTTAGTTGGATGCTAACACTAAGAGGTATTAGCACCTGCTCCACTTGATAGTTAACATTACTAAGTACTAATTATTAGCCAAACCTTTCCTACGTTTTAAAATATTAGCCAAACTTTCCGAAATACAAAATATTAACCAAATTTTTTGTATTACATCAAAATATTAGCCATTTTTCTGTTCCCGCTAACAATTTATAACTCTTTTCTTAGTTAAATTACTAAGGTTTTGGAATATTGACCTTCATGTGTATCTTCCAAATCAGTGTCATGTAGCTAAGTCAATATTATTAACAAAATTGTGAACTGAAAGTTAACATTTGACTATTTTTATATTTTGAAAGGTTTAGCTAATATTTTAAAATGGTGGAAAGGTTAGACTAAGAATTAGTATTTACTAGGGCAGGGAAACGGTGTGGTCTGGTCTAGACCAAAACATATATACGGTCTCTGGTCCAGACCGAGAGGCTGAAGTATAGACCACAGACCAGACCACAGACTATACGGTCCGGTCCAGACCACGCCTGTGCGGTCTGGTTCGGTATGGTCTGGTCCAGATAGACCACACTCAACAAAAAAATGAATAATTTGTTTAGTCAACCACACAAAAAATTGAACCAATAACCAAGAAATATAATTTTTATTTGCCTTAAAACATTAATCCTAACATGCATGAATAATTTTGATACCCTAAATCTTAGTACATAACAAAGATACAAAGTAAACGCATCCCAACTTGCACCATAACGTCATAAACATTAACATAATGTCATATGGAGACACGATTAGCTCTACTCTCTGGTTAAATGTGGTTGTGAATGAAGGATGGACGAGATTCACAAACTAAGGTTGAGACTTGGGTGTCGTTGTGGGAGTTGGGAGAGTGGTCAAATGGGGTGTTAACACGTATTGACAAGTCGGTTGGGTCCACGGTTTGGTTCGGTAAACCGCGGTCTAGACCAGACCAAACCAATAGATTAAAACATAAAATAATACAGACCATCGACCAGATCATACTTAACGGTCTACGGTCCAGACCAAACTGTGCGATACGGTTTGGACCGAGGTTTTTCTAACGATCTGGTCTATTTTCCCAGCCCTAGTATTTACCCTTATTTATTTATCATTGAGGTGGTGAAACAGTAACTTTTAGGTGATTAGTTAAACTTCCATAAAACAAGAAACCTATATTCTTCTTCTTATACTGTAAAACCTGTGCAGTTACAGTATTACTGGAAGAACATTCTTCCACTTCTCATATTGTTGCAAAGTTTTTTGGGAACAAACAAACCTTGAAAGTTGAAACAGTTGAGCTCTTTTTTTTTTTTTTTCTGTCTGAGTCAGATGAAACAGTAGAGCTCCTTTTATCACAAAAGAATTAGGCAAACAGTTGGTTCTCTCTCTCTCTCTATCTCTCTCTTGATTCGTTTGTTTATGAATTGTGAAGAAGAACGCCCCCTGAGTAAAGACGTAAAGAGGTGAAAGGAACACCTCTATTTATGCTTGCTCACCAAACACTAACTTCTCATCCTTCACGCCAAAAATCCGTCTTCTCTGCCCTGCAACAAGCCTCTCACTCTCTCTCTCTCTCTCTCTCTTCCCCTGCGTTCCCTTGTTCCTCATTTGGCCTTGCCCCCGTTTCCCATTATAGCTTAAGCTCACTATCCTTTTCGTCCTCCTGTCTTCGTAAAACTCTTCTTCTGCTGTTTCTCTACTTCCAATCTCAGGTCATTTTACGTACCCGCAACTCTCTTCCGCTCTTTTTCTCTTTCCACACATATATGTAAACTCCGCTTCTTCTGGTCTTCCAAGTGTTTGTGTTTTTGCGTCAAAGGGCGGTGTTCTCTTCTCAATAATGTAATCTCGATTAAAGTTGCTCTCTTTTGTTTCTTTTCTCTTCTGAGTTAATGCCCATTTGCTTCAAAGTGCTTTGAATCCGCTTGTCCTGTTGATTTCAAATCATGGGCTGTCGTTAAATCTTCCTGGTTTAGCCCCTCTAGAATTTGTGGCTTGCTTTTGGTTCATGCCCATTTGGTGTAAATAGTTCAAAAAGTCTGCAAAAATGCAGGTTCTGGTAATGGGGTTTCGTTAAGTTTGGCAGGTCTTTTGTCTTCCTAAGCCTCGCTACTTTTGAAATTTAACATAGGGGCTTTTTTTAATTGTTTCAAATTCTAACATGTAAATCCTTAATCTCTCAAAGCTGCTTTGCTCTCCTGTCTTTGATTGAAGGGAAGTCTTTCCTAATGGTGAAGTAGAAAATTAGGTGTTCAATGGATCTCAATCTCATTGAAGTCAAACGCTAGTTAGAAACAGAGCAAATGGAGAGCATCTGTTCTTTCCGTTAGTTCAGGCTGTTCTGTCTCATCATGCCTTCAGTGCGCTAAAATCTTCTTGCTTTTTCCTTTTTTTTTTAACTGAAAGTGATTTGATCACTGCTAATCGATTCTTTTGTTCTTCACAGTGAAGATTCTTAAACATTCATTCCTTTATATACGCATCTCAACTGTTAGATTTTCTAGAATTTTAAACTATACACATACAGGATTCCACACAAATAATCATGGGTCATTTTTACTATTACCTCCCTCCTAAGACCCTGGCCTTCGTTCTTGTTGTCCTTTCCCCCATGGCTCCTTGTTAATCTTCTTCTTTATGCAAATTTAGTTTCTTTGTTGGCCTCTCGAGTCCTAGTCTTGGTTGAGTCTGGTTCATCTTTGTTGGGGATAGAGACTGTGGGCAGAAAAACATCCTATTTCCTTTTGATCAAAACCTTAAGTTTCAATGGAGGAGACATTTGTTCCATTGCGTGGTATAAAAAATGACCTCAATGGAAGGCTTTTGTGCTACAAACAAGATTGGACAGGCGGCCTCCGTGCTGGTATAAGGTGAACTTCCATGAGGTCCATTTATTTGAGGAACATTATTAATGTGAAGTATCAAAATGCAAGTAAGGATTAGTTCAGAAGTAATGTTAGAATGTTGCTCATTGTCTTGTTTGATTCAGGATCCTCGCTCCAACGACTTACATTTTCTTTGCTTCAGCAATACCAGTCATATCTTTTGGAGAGCAGCTTGAAAGAAATACAGGTATAAACTCATTGATATATTGGCTACCAGTGTTCTAGTTTTTAGTATCTCCCTAACAACAAACTCTGCTTTGATATTACACAGAAGGAGCTTTGACTGCAGTGCAAACTTTGGCATCAACAGCACTATGTGGGTTCATTCACTCAATTGTTGGGGGACAGCCATTGCTCATACTTGGAGTAGCTGAGCCAACAGTGTTAATGTACACATTCATGTTCAACTTTGCTAAGGACCGCAAGGATTTGGGGCCAAACCTTTTCTTAGCCTGGACAGGATGGTATTACTTGAATCAATCCATTCACTTTTCTGCTGAGCATGGTGGTTTATTTTCTTGCTGTAATGGAGTTCTCTGTTTTCACTTGCATTGGTTCTTAGGGTCTGCGTGTGGACTGCTCTCCTGCTTTTCTTGTTGGCAGTATTGGGCGCTTGCTCTATAATCAACAGATTCACTAGGGTTGCTGGTGAATTATTTGGTCTACTTATTGCAATGCTCTTTATGCAGCAGGCCATAAGAGTAAGTTTAAAATGAAGTGTTGAACATAATAAAGAATTTAGTCCCAATATAGGCGCCATCTGAATTGTGAACGTGATCCTGCAGGGAGTTGTTGAAGAGTTTGGCTTACCTGAGAGAGAAGACCCTCGTGAGACTGCACTGCAGCCTGCTTGGCGTTTTGGGAATGGAATGTTTGCTTTGGTCCTATCTTTTGGTCTTCTTCTGACTGCACTAAAGAGTCGCAAGGCCAGGTCATGGCGCTATGGAACAGGTACGGCGGTTGTATTAAGCTTTTTAACAAAACGCAATAATATGGATAATGGTGCATTCACAGTGAATCTAGTCTCTTATGTAATATTACTATCTCACCTTTTTACAATCTTTGTTTGAAGGCTGGTTGAGAGGACTCATTGCAGACTATGGTGTTCCAATCATGGTTGTTGTGTGGACTGGCCTATCTTACATACCAGTTAGAGATGTTCCAGCCGGAATCCCTAGGCGTCTCTTCAGTCCAAATCCATGGTCTCCTGGTGCATATTCTAATTGGACAGTTGTCAAGGTGAACCATAACACTGATGCCCTAGAGCAGGACTTTGCAAAGCTTCTCAATCCCATAATTTTTTTTCTTAATTTGCTTTGCTCTTGGCAGGAAATGGTGCATGTGCCACCCTTGTATATCATTGGAGCCTTTATTCCTGCAACCATGATTGCAGTGCTGTACTACTTTGATCACAGTGTTGCTTCACAGCTTGCTCAACAGAAGGAGTTCAATTTGAAGAAACCGGCTTCCTATCATTATGACCTCCTTCTTTTGGGAGTTTTGGTACAAACTTGTTCCTCTAAGATATGATTTGTTTCTCCCATTGCAACTCGTAGATCACAAGAACTTAACTTTTAATGAATTTTACTTGATCAGGTCATAGTATGTGGGCTACTTGGCATCCCACCTTCAAATGGTGTTATCCCACAATCGCCAATGCATACAAAGAGTCTGGCTACCCTGAAACATCAGGTATTACTCAGGTTGCACTATGCTGAATTTACTAATCAAATGTGTCCTACATCCTCTCCGTTCATGATTACATCCGTTTGCCCTTGTTCACAGCTGTTGAGGAACAAGCTCGTGTCAACAGCTCGAAAAAGCATCAGTAAAAATTCAAACCTCGGTCAGTTATATAGGAACATGCAAGAGGCATACAATGAGATGCAGACTCCATTGGTCTATCAACAACCATCTGCCCTGGTACATTATTTTGCTACTTACTACTTGTTTACATTTCTAGAACACGAATCATCTTTCTGTTCCTTTTGCTCCTGGCTTGACTTTGCTGCTGCTGACAGGGATTGAAAGAGCTGAAAGAATCCACCATTCAATTGGCTTCAAGCACTGGCTACATAGACGCTCCAGTTGATGAGACTGTCTTTGATGTTAACAAAGACGTCGATGATCTCTTGCCCGTTGAGGTTAAGGAACAACGCCTGAGCAACCTGCTTCAAGCTATAATGGTTGGTACATGTGTTGCTGCCATGCCTCTCCTGAAAAAGATCCCAACTTCAGTTCTTTGGGGATACTTTGCTTTCATGGCCATCGAGAGCTTGCCTGGAAACCAATTTTGGGAGAGAATCTTGTTGCTTTTCACTGCTCCCAGCCGCAGATACAAGTGAGTTACCTCATGTTCATGTTGCTCGCCCTCCTTGGCGGCCATATCTGGTCAATGCTGACTGTCATTTCAACTTCTACAGGGTGCTGGAGGACAGTCATGCAACCTTCATTGAGACGGTGCCATTCAAGACAATTGCTTGGTTCACCTTGTTCCAGACAGCCTATCTACTTGTATGCTTTGGGCTGACGTGGATCCCCATTGCTGGAGTCCTTTTCCCACTCCTCATCATGCTTTTAGTCCCGGTGCGTCAGTATCTACTGCCCAAGTTCTTCAAAGGAGCCCACCTTCAGGATTTGGATGCTGCAGAGTATGAAGAAGCTCCTGCAGTCTCCTACAACATCGCATTTGAGGTCAGTGCTGTTTTCTCTACTTTATGTGCACCTACAGGAACATTGCAAATGACTTAACGTGATGGTGATGGGTTTATGTTATCCAGGAACAACTTGGTCAAACCAGAACGCCTGAAATCGACGGTGGGGAAGTTCTGGATGAGATGATCACAAGGAGTCGTGGTGAGTTCCGACGTGTGCAGAGCCCCAAACTGACAAGTTCAACTCCAGGTTCCTTCGAGGACATCAAGCCTGCATTTAGCCCGGGATTGTCACAGAGGCGACACAGCCCACGTGTCCGCGAGCTCAAGTCAGAGTGGAGCCCAAGGTACGGAGGGAAGGGAATCGAAGTGAAGAAAACTCCGAGCCCTGGGCCAGGACCAGGACCATCTACCCTTGGCCAGGGCACCCCTGGCTCATCCGTTTAAGTGATCATCCCCTTCTACCTTCCTTTAGTGAGTCCAGCGCCAGCAGCGAATTTGAACTCGAGAGGTCTTTTTCGTTTTTTGTAATGTGTATCGACTAAGTTGGGTGTGCTTGTTTGTCTCGTTGGTTCCAAGCATTGAGTTGAGTTCCATTCCATGGATCTCTGTATCAGTTTCAGTATTGTTGTTTGGTTATGTCTTAGTTGTAAGCTTGTGGGCAGAGGACAAATTCATGCATGAATGAATGCATTAAAAATGCATATCATAACAAGCAAGTTGTGATGGTTATGGCACTAACTAGCAACTAGCAAGCATGGTTTGGAGACCGAGAAATCTACTTTAAACCAACTTGGGGGATTCAAAGCTGATGGGTTTTAGCAAGTGGCTTATCCTGATGCATCGTGGGGAACAAGAGAACAAACAATTCATTTATGGTGCTTTATTAAAGAGGTTTAGCTTCCTAACTGAAATCTAGTCACGATTTGCTGCACAGCTTCCTCGTCGAGTGGATTTTACTTTCATTACGTCAAGAAAAAAGAAGTGAAATCTCTTCCATTCTCCATCTGGGGGCCGACAACCAATTTTCAGTCATTCCCTTTGTGGATCTTTGCTTAAATCTCTTCCATGAAGATGATTTCTCCATTCTCTGATATGTTTTCCTCGTATCTGGAGTCTCTTTTGTCTTGGTGTTAAAAGGGTTGATGCCTTCTGACTTCAACAATTCTTCATCTTTTCATTCTATCTGCCTACCTCCTTGCTTCTCACAATACATCGTGTGATTCAGAGATGTTGTAGTTTTTCGTGTATCAGTTCGAACTCGGTGTGGACTTATGCGATTTTCGGTTTTTGAAGATCACAAAAAGTTATAGTACGGAATAAAAAAAATCGCATCAATTAAGTAATCGAGCACAAAATTGCATCGTTTGAAGTTTGAAGTGTGTTAGGTGTAAATCGTTGGACAAGGCAAGATCGTTGGAGGCATCAACGATCCGGTGGATTGCTTTAGTTGGCCGAATTCCAGGCTTGTTCGGGGCGTTTGGCCAAGATCAAAACTGGTTCGCAACCTACTCCAGGGAACCACTACCTAGATCATTTGATACACCAGCAAATCACGCCAAACTTTTAGTGTAAATGTGATCAGTGTCAGATCCAATATCTCTTCCAAAAATTAAATTTAAAAAAAATTATAAAAAATCTTAAATAAGAGAATATCCAACTAATACAAGTTACAACAAAAGTCTTTTTAATCCACATAAAATAACTCATTATTCTTAACAAAATAATACTAGTTCTCCAAATTTCGGTCCGCGCTCGAAATTCCGTGACCAAACTCTTTAGAATAAAATTGTGTGTTAGAATATGGCAGTGGCGGATCCAGGGGTGGCCACCCCGGGCCCCGGCCCAGCTCTCCTCTGGATTCGGTGTTAATATAGTCCTTATTAATTTTTTGATTTTAGTCATTCGGCCTAGTGTTATTTTACAATAAGATTGGGTATAACTAGAAAAATGATTCAGATGAACTTATTCAAATCACTTCTCTAAGGGGTCGTTTGGAGAACGGGATTTAGGCCGTGGATTCATTGAATCCATAGATTTTGTAGAAAGCTATGTCTTGTTGTTGCTTTTTGTATTGTGGATTTTAGCTTTAGAGATTTCAAATCTCTAAAATCTATGGATATCAAATCTCTCATAATCAAAGAGATTCTATATCTTGATTCATGAGATTTTTTTTCCTCCTACCTTTTCTCTTTCTTTTATTTATTTATCATATTAAATATATTTACTAACAAAGTTTTTTATATTTCTCGAACTTCTCTAATTTTTTATTAAGGATAAACATGTTATTTAATATAAATTTTTTATTTTTATTATCATTGAATGTTAACAATCACAGTTACCAAACAATAAACATTTTAAAATCTATTTTCAACAATCCGAAGAGTTAGAATCTTTAGATTGTTTACAATCTATAGATTTAAACTCATATTCTCCAAACGACCCCTAAATTTAGCCTACAAGTTCTAGCCCTAAAGATTATTCGTCTAAAAAAATAACGAAACCTAAAAGTCTAAAACGTAGAAGACGCAAAGAAATATGAGGTTTGTTCTCTTGAAAATTTACTAGAGCAGCTGGTGGATATAGGGATGGATACACAATGCAAATTGATTAGTCGATTGATTTGTCTAGTGTTGATGCTACTCGTTTCAACAGCTAATTGGGAGAGAACATTTTCAACAATGAAACATGTGAGAACTGATTTGCACAACAAAATGAGTGATGAATTTCTCGCTGATTGCTCAAGTATTTTATTTGAAACGATGTATACTATTGGTATGAATGTGGACTGCATTATTGATGCATTCGCTAAATTAAAATATCGTAATATACAATTGACATTGTAAAAAAATTTATTATTTTTACTGTTCTAATTTTCAAATGAAATGCGGCCCGGTGCTCTTCTGTGTTATGGATTCGCCGCTGAAATATGGTGGTGGATAAGAGGTAGCCCGTGGTATAATTTTCCCCTCACCACCTGGTTCAGCCCTGAGTTTTGTACTTTGAGAATTTTTTATAGGGTGTAAAGTATTTTTGAGGGAAAATCCCTCTACGCTCACTATGTTTACGCAGTCGGATTTACTTTGTTATCTGTATACCAAAAGATTAAACACTATACGAGTCGTGCCTCGACTTTCTTCCGACGTTGAACACACCCTAATATGTCAAGGGACGATATGCCAATGAGGAACTCGAAATTGAGCAGCAAACCAATCAAGCGATCGATCCTCCAAGGAAAAATAGATACAAACCTCGTCAAAGCTACAAGCACAGATGTTGGAAAGCTTTCTCAGGGTTTTCCCCTTCGATTTGAGAATGGTGAGGGAAATCCAATGGCATTTCTGCAGGAGATAGCCATGCTTCACTGAACACTTTTACTACTTCCTCGAACACCACTGCATTTCCTTCCGGTGTCAGGTGTAGACCGTCGCTGCAGAATGAAACTCAGGTTGGTTAGTATTCCTCAAGCAAATAAAACATCATGATTCAATTTGCAAACCAAAATGGTGGGTTATAGGGTAACTGCGTAACAGTAGTAATAGTACCTTAGATATTTTTGCTGCCAGCCATCAGTTTCCTGCATCTTGGACCATAAATTAATGGAGCGCACACCCAGTTCCTTGGCCAAATCCACACAGTGCTGAGCATAAACTCCAGCCATGTCATTTGTCCTCTCGGGGTGTTCCATAGCTTTCTCACCATATACCGACCTGGACATGTGAGATTAAATGTCATTTAGAACACATTATAAAAAATAAAAATCATTTAGAACAGATTACAGCAGCAGCACTGTTAACCTAGAAATAAGAGAGGACCTACAAATCTGCATCTTAAATGTATTAGGATTAATAGGCAGAGTCATTCATGGGTTAGTCCATGCAAAAAAGGAAACAAACACTTGTTGGGACATTTGAGGAGACAAGTAAGGACACAGTCTTCAGCACCTAATATTAAAGGAGACATGATCCTTTAACAAATAAACTACAAGCAGTTATCTACAAGAATGAACAGGAAACTCAGAGATCATGAACTGGAATGGGAAGATGAGAGGATTGTCTTGCGCATCAAGACATATCAAGTGCATGCCTTTCAGGAGCAAAAGGAGACAACTTTATCCATAACTTAGTCTCTATTTAACTTGGTTTCAGTACCCTAAGTGTCCAATGTCTCTACAGTTCCATGGACATTGGCTTTCAAGTGAAGCTAAGTTGAGAACTTCCATCAACTGAAAGGGAAAATCATCACAGGAACCTGCCTGTAAACTGAGGAAAAAGGGAAATAACGTACATGGCATATGCTTTACGCCCTGGCTCATCTACTGGTGGTGGAGTAATAAGCACAACCAGAATGGCAGGTGAAGATTCCTGCACAAAAAATTCCCATCTGTTGGAAATGGAAACAGAAATAAACTGTCGCTGCATTCACCGATAGCAGTATGTAATGGAACTTCAGTGTTTAATTGATTCATTAGTACACACTGCATGGCCAACATACATGCATAGAGAGTGCCATCAAAGTACCATATTAGGGTTGATTTGTGCCATCCAACATCAGAGAAGAAAAACCAAGCAAATGTGTAAATGTTCAACTGCTGTATTGGATGTCTAATGAATACAAGAACCAAGCACTTAAGTTTGAAGGATAACAGTTCGAGTCAACTGTAATTGCAATGGTGATGAAAATCCCTTCTAGTTTTTCCATGCAGATGGGGGAAATTCTAGGACTAAAAGGTTGTTAGCGCAAGATAAGTGAAAATTTTGTTTGAGAACTCTTGGAAGCTATCCTTATCCTAGGAGATCACATAGTTTCTACCTGCTCATAGTGATTGATCCCGTCCACGTTAAATAAACTATGGTTGACAATGTCAATGCAACACAAACGAGCAAGTTCTGTATCGCAGAGATTAAGTTGCTGAAGCCAAAAGCAATGTTGACACAAGATGAGACAATGCAGTTTCAGATATGTTACAGTAATCAGATGAGCGGAGTTGTACCTTAAACAAGAAAACATAAGGCACATAGCTCGCAAGTAGCAACATTGCATTATCCCTAGTTAATTTGGCTTGAGAACAGAACAAATGAACTGGTTTTGGCTAGTAACTTGTGAATTTTATCGTAGGCTATAGTATAATACCCAATAGCTAATCTTGCTTTGAACTGCAATTCAAATTCCCAAAGATCTACATCTTTTGGAACTGAAAGCATCAAACTTTATCTAAGAAAGAAACTCAACCTTCAAATGCTTGACAATCTTCCTGAGGTTCTCCTTATATTCATCCACCGGAACATGTTGTCTTTCGCTAGTTCTGCCCAAAAGAGCCGCATCATTAGCCCCAAAGAAGACTGTGGCGGCAATGGGAGCCTTTCTTCCATCCTGCCCCATCCCAAAGAGAAGAACGAAAATGCCAATCAGAGACAGAAACCCACCAAGGATTCGTAATACCCAATCACGCATTAAAAGAAAGATTTGTGAGAAATTACGAGAGGGAAAATGTGATGCAGCAAGAACAAGGCCCATCTGGTGTTGTACCCGCCATAGCCACGGTTGAAGACATCGGCCTGTAAGTGTTCGATGAAGAGAGTCAGTCATTCAGCGGGCATAAAAGGTAAATTGAACACAAGGAATAGGAAGAACTCGAAAGGGGTTTTACCTTGCGAGAGTAAGTGTCGGCGAGGGAGGCACCCCAGCCGCCTGATCTGAAAGACTGCTCGGTAATTGAATCGCCAAACAGGACGATCTGTGGTCTCATTGTGTGCTGCTGCTCTGACTGCTCTGTAAATGGTTGGTATTTGACACACGGGTTCTCCTGCCTGGTTTCTCTCTCAAATTGATCCACCGGTTAATTTTAGGAGTTGGGTGCTAACCTTTATATGGTTTTTTTTTTTTTATAAAAGATATTCATGTGTATAGAATCAACCAAAAGATAGTTACATCCCGGAACACAGCCAGGCCTGAAAATCAAACAAACAATTTGCAGTCGGAGACAATGAAAGGGTCTTCCTAGCCACCAAGTGGGCTACCCTATTGTGAGAACGACCTACAAATCGAACACTAAACCCCGGGTGCAAAACAAAACAGTTAACAACTTCTTCTAAAACCGCACCCATCCTAACATCACCAGTCTCCGCCCGATTGATCTTGTCTATGACCACTTTGGCGTCCCCTTCAAAGCAAACTTCCGAGACTCCATTCACCAGACACCACCCTAAAGCCTCGCGCAAGGCCAACACTTCCACCACCATAGGATCATCAATGCACGGGAAATGAAAGCCTCTGGCTACCAATATAGCCCTAGAAGGGGTCATCAGTACCACACCTCCCGCAGAGTGCGATCCCTGTCTCGTCGCTCCATCCCACATACAAATAACCCGGCTATCAGTCCCCGCATTAGTTGTGGGGGGCTCATGAGCAAACACAGGATTCCCCCGCTCAATTGGCACCCGCAGCCACTCATCAACCTGCTGGTTTAACTGCCGCATCAAGGCTGGGATCCCAAATTGCTTTCCTTCAAACACAACCCAGTTCCGAGAGCACCAAATCCTCCAGAGAACCGCCACCACCGTCATAACCATTTTAGGGGTTAGCACCGTGATAACTAGCAAAAAACGCTACTAAAAATAACGAAATCACTACGGATTATTATAAAATCAATACAACATCTAAGCTAAATCACTACTAATTCAAACTAGTAGTAGTTTTTCCCTTGGTTAGGACGGTGCTAACTATTGTACAATTAGCACCGTAACCGCTCCCGTTGGTACAATTGTGACACACTATCTACTTATAAATTTTGTTGGGTTAGGTTAGCTCGCGTTGGTATGGTTAATGTCTAGGTTAACCAAAAAAACAATTTTCCAATTAGTCATTATAAATGATTTAACTAAAATTTATAATAAATTATTTACAAATTAGAGAGATTGTATTAATTTAGACATTTTTCATTTTTTTTATAGTTAAATCGTCCGTATTTGTACTTTAAAAATATTAAAGTTTGGGAGTGTCACCTATGAACAGTATTCTCGATTTTTTGAAAACTTATGCTTTAATATATCTAAAAGTGTCATTGTTCAGCTTATTTTCAGCTTGAAAATTTCACGGGTCATCCAAATGGGTCAAGTTTCACTCGTTTTGAACGCATGAGTTTTGCTAAAAGTTAAGAAAATGAATTTTCATCGTACCATTACCATATTCAAAATTCAATAAGGTTGATTAGTATTTAGGGGGAAAAAAGGTAACGAAGGGTCATATTTTGGCTCAAGATATGCGAAGGGCACGGTCCACGGCCTAGAATGTGTTTGCAACATGGTCCATGAAATACCAGTATCGAAGGCTAAATCGATGGGCGGTATGTAACGGTCTAATGGTTGAACTACGGTTAAACCACAATTTTACCATAAAAAACTCTACCACTGACTTTCTTGGTATTATTTCATGGACCATGGTTTGCTATATGTTGGTTCGTATAAAATCTTATACACAAAGTCACCCAAAGTTCTCATTTCACGATAGAAACAAAGCAAGAATATGTGGGGAAGTTTGTAAACCACCATGCGAATGCGTTGACAAAGAAATAACATAAGATAATTAATTAATTATTAAATTTCTAGAAGAATGAACGAAATCAAGAGACAAACGTTAATTACTTGACCTTCATTAATCACAACATATAGTTAAAGAGCTCATAACATATTGACTGATACGAAACATGCCTCTTAATTGCCTTTTAATTTAACCTTTGTCATTATGGTTTTATTCATCAAACCATTTTTGTTTTAAATCTTTAACCCTTTTGAAATAAATGTAAAAATTAAAGAAAAAAACACAAACAAATGTATGTCGGTTTCCATTCTTGTGCAATTAATACTCATTTAAACCTTCTGGAATTCCTTTTAATTCTCTATAAAAAAACAATTCCCTACAAACAAATAATACACAGATAACAACCAGTTAGATATTGGGTTTTTATTTAGATTATTGAATTTGGTAGAAATACAACAGTAACCAACAAACAACTGCCACGTGGAGGTTCAAGACATGTAGTATGATACCTGAGAAGGACATGATTCTGCCCCCTAACAGTCTGAAGAAGGCAACTAATCTTTGACCCCTCATTGACCATTGAATTTTGCAAATTAACCCATTTAAAAGTGAGTAATTACTGTTCAATTTTTTATTTTTATTTTACAAAAACCACCCTCCTCCCTAATACCTCACTAGAACACACTCACAAGTGCTAAGCACTCGAAAAAGAACCTTAACCATTCGATCACTAAACGATTAACGATCAAGATTAATTAGTACAATAAATGCAGTCTCTTCCCCCAAACTCCACCAAAAAAACCCCTCTATTAAGATGAGCACAAAGAAAAATAAGCATAAGCTAGCCAACTCTCTCCCTCCTCCTTGGTCTTTAACCCTCTCAATTAACCTTCCATAAAATTACCATTCCTTAACAGTCATTAGCCAAAAATCCTCGTGTTTAATTCTTCCTTTCAACAATGGATTATGAAAATGACAACTTGAGGGAAGAAAAAGATTTTGTCTCCCCTTCCTCCCAACAACCACCACCACCAATGTTCTTGTCGGAAAAATACATCACCACCGCCACCATACAACCCCACCACCACCAAGTTGATGAATTTCCGTATGAGCCACCGCCAATATTACTCCCGCCGCCGCCGCCGTCGTCATCAACTGGGTTTCTCCAAGAATTCCACAACCTCGACGAAGAGGAAGATAATTTCCACAATGGGTCGTCGTTAAATCATCATCAGGTGTTCGGAGTCCACACCAGTGGCAATTTCGACTCTTCTTCTTCTTCTTCTAGTTTCGGTGGTTTCCCTTACGGTTCTTCTTCATCATCAACCATGGATTTTCATGAGTATGAGTGCAAGCCCTTTGCTAATAATAATCACCATATCAATGGCGACGGTAATTTCCATTACTCGAGCACCATTATCCCTCACCGGAATTATAACTATAATCATCACCACGAGATGGTTGAGATGATGGGATCCAATAGTAATGCCAACAATAATCCGATGGTGAACATGGTCGGCTTACAAGAGATGAAGCCATTTTCTGTAGCCGCCGATGAAGTCATGTTGTCGCCTTGTGTCAATCCGAGTAACGGTGGAAATTGTCATCACAAAAATGTCCAATTAGCAGACTATTGCTACAAGAATAAAATGAGCAGTAGCAAGAATCATAGAGGTAGCAACAGAGCTCTAGGATTGCCTCCTACTACAAAGAAGACATGGAAAGGCAGGAAGAAGAACAACGTTGTCAAGGGTCAATGGACCGTCGATGAAGACAGGTATATATAACAACGAATTACGTTAACACACACAAAAATCCAACATCATATATGTTCAAATCGTGTTATTGGGTAATTGTGTTTATTATTGTCAATTGGATTGTGGTCGATCTTACTATTCTTCCATGGCAATTTGTTGTGTGTTTACGTACGTACGTAACTCAGGCTGTTGGTCCAGCTAGTGGAACAGTACGGGATCAGGAAATGGTCTCACATTGCTCAAATGCTGCCTGGGAGAATCGGGAAACAGTGTCGAGAGAGATGGCACAATCATCTCCGCCCCGATATTAAGGTACTTAAAAATCATATATTTTCATCCACGAAAAAATCGTAGTAAAGAAGCGATCAAGTTTCGTACATGAATATCTTCCAACAACTCGAGTTATACGTTGTTGGGATTGATCGGCAACAAATGGGATTTGATTTTTCAGAAAGATACGTGGACAGAAGAAGAGGACAGAGTTCTGATACAGTCGCACACAGAGATAGGCAACAAATGGGCGGAGATCGCAAAGCGGCTCCCGGGGAGAACAGAGAACTCGATCAAAAACCACTGGAATGCGACAAAGAGAAGGCAGTACTCCAAGCGCAAATGTCGCTCCAAGTACCCACGTGGCTCGATCCTACAGGACTACATCAAGAGCTTGAACTTGGATGGCGTCAATAACCGTCACGGAGGCAGGAGATCGTCAGCGTCCTCGTCGAAGAACAACAACAACAACAATAGTTCGTCGGCAAAGGCGACGATAGATCAGCAGCAGCAGCAGAACAGCATGGATGATTTTTGTGAAAATGACAGATTGGTACCCAACTTCGACTTCGGTAACGAAGAGGTCCCTGATTTTGGATTCGATGACAAGATTTTCCAGGACGGGTGCGACATCGATTCGTTGCTCGACGGGCTGCCCCCTTGTGCGCCGTTGTCGGTGGACGGGAAGAGCTTCGACGACGAGCCGGAAGTGGCGACGGAGGAGGATGGGGCTCCGGCGGCGTTGTTGGACTTTGAGGTGAAGAAGGAGCTGGACTTGGTGGAGATGATGCTCGTGTCACAAAAGAAAGGATTTTAAGAAAATATCATGACCAAATCGCGTAATAATATGCTCAAAAGGGAGATTATTGTTTAAAAATATTGCCTGGTATATGATGGTGATATTAGATTTTTGGGTATGGAAGAATATTAGTTATCTACTAGCTAGCTAAGTAGTACTCCAACTTATTTTTGCCAATTCTTTTGGCAATTTTTGCTTTCTTTTTTTGGATGGAATTAGATATACACGTGCATATAGATACATGAATTTGTGGACATCATTTTGTTGTAGAGAATGAGAATTTGCTCATTGAAAATGGAATAAATGGGTCTTTGATTATATACTATGTATACCTTTTATTTATTTATAAATGCGAGTGTATCAAAATCACTTCCTAATTATTTTCTTGGTGATTGTGGATTCCAAATCTCTCTAAAGATTTTTGCCTATTTTATGTTGGTAGTGATCTCAAGGAAGCTACTCATCACTGCATTTTTATCACATTTTTCATCTTTTAACTTAATCACCTTCAACCCATTTGTTAGTTTCTCAAAAAGACTTCTTAGGAACTCAATATGGGACCAAAGGATAATCTTCTATTAAAGCGATTTCTTATCTCTCAAGTAATATGTATTTCAATCAACTGTACCAGTTCTATATCAAATTATGGTGAAATACGTGTTTTCAATAAGGATTTTAGAATATTAGGCAGCTTAGCTGTCTAAGAGGCTCAAAATATCCCGTCCAGAAATATGTCTGTTAGATAGTCTTATATTTTATTTCACTAACCCATGTTTTGATTTTGATCATTTTATAGCATATTGTAGAGATTAATCCTTCGTAAACAAGTATTATCATATCGACCTAAGCATAATCTTATCTGTTTCTGTCCGTCCTGCAAGAGTCATACCCATCTCATGAGTAGCTTGGAGAGAGACAGTACAATTTATGCTAAAATTCACTATACATCAAACTTTTATATTAACTAATATAGTTACAGTATTTCAGTGCTTTCACATAATTTGTGCCCATTACTAATGTGATTCATTTCCTTTCTTAATTCGAAATTCTCATCCTTCTTTTTCATACAAAAATCAATATGTTACTACATGTGTTCAAAGCATATCTAAAAAAAATCAACTTGCCCCGATTCATGTGAATATTATCCAAACTTATGTCAGTGTGAATCAACCTATCTCAACCCATATTCCATATGAATATTATCCAATCTTATTCTAAACTATTGCATGGGTATTGACTATTGAGTTACTAATATCGCCACACCCTCTTCCCGTTTCCAGTTGTAAGTAAGTTTGGTAATAGAAAGTTGTCAGGTTGAGATAATTATGGTTTGTTTTTATTTACCGTTTTCATTGTAGATAAAAAAAAAACATGTTTTATTGAATCAGATTTAACCGGAATCTAATTAAATTCGAGCAAACTGCAATTAAATTGGGAGTTTTTAAGGTATTTGTTGCATTCAATTAGTGGAAAACTGAAGCTGATGAGGTGTATGTTACGAGTTTGGAGTCAGTACATCCGGTCTCCTGAAGTAAAAGGCAGTCGGTAAATTACCGTAAAGGAAGAATTAATTAGTTTGCAAGTAATTAAACGCACATTATCAATTTTGTGTCTGAAACTTCACATGCGTCTTGCAATTTTGATTACTGTTTTGATTATATTTGTTCAGTTGGAGCAAGGTGATCATTTGTGTTAGAAGTTATTTTAGCAATATGATTATATGCATGTCATCGTAATTTGTACTTTTCGGTCGACCTAATCTTAATAGCGGTTGACAAAATACACTAATGTGGGCACCCTGATGACTTATTACGGTCGACCTTTAAAATGTAGTGGTCGACCGTTTGTAGTTTAAGTTGTCATTGTTGGTCGACCACAATAAAAACATCGGTCGCCCTTTTTATTGGTGTCAGAAGCAAAATGGTCGACCATTTACAGAATGAGGTCGACTAGATAGAAGAGAAGTGTTGTATCCATTTATCCATCACCATTTGACGTAAAATGAAGATCAAGAGTGTTGGTTTCGTGGTCGACCTAATCCGGTACGAGGTCGACCGAATACAGGAAAATCAACCTATGCCCTACGTCTTTTTTGCTTATGTATATCGGCGTGGGTGGTTCTTTTGCTCGTACAAATTACGTTTTAAACCAATAAAATCAGTCATAAATAATGATAACAATGACTCATAACTTCATAACATAAAAACTAAACAAACTAACAAGAAATACAATAAAACACAAATCATAATTGTTCACACATAACTGAAATCTAAAACCACATCATATTAATTCACAATCCTTTTTAATACTTAACAACAAAAACTGAAACGACAGATTAGGTTGACCTAATCCTATATAAGGTCAACCTAAAAGTTCTAACTAGTTGGCCAATTGAAAGTGATCTCATGCATGTCAGATATTTTAAAGTTAAGATTTCTCAAAAGAAAATTATTTTTAATAAATATTAAATTTAATAAAACAAGCATATAGGGTACTAAACCCCTATAAGATACGAGCACGAATCAGGTACCGTAGTTATCAAAGTGATGCAGCTTCAAGAATGAACAGACAAATAGATTTTTAGGGTTTTTGTTTGTTAAGGATAGTTTGGAAATGAAAGTGCAAGCTCACACAAAATCGGGAGAAGACATTTATAAATATAATAGGTAGAATCTCGACCACAATCAAGAGAAAAACTTGATTAATACAGATAAAAGTTCAAGGCTAAAGCTCAAAACCAAAATAAAGTAGCGTTCCAATCTGCCCAAGGCCAATCCCGGTCGCCTCCTTCAATTTCCCCGATCGGGGAATTCCTCTCCTAGTCGGACCCTCGTTTGACGGTATTCCCGGATTGGCCCCTATCAATCCCCGGTCAGGGATTAACCTGCTCTGGTCGGGGATCTCTTGCATTCGCTGCTACTGATGCATCACCGCTCTCGCATCAGTCCCTCCCAGTTTGATAAGTTTTGCCCTTGAAACTTGAGTTTTCCTGCAAGGAACAACATCAACAGAATTTCTACATGGACTTCTCCTCAATGCAGTCAACATGTTATTTCGAGCTATCAGATGCTTTTCACTTCCATCCTCCGACTTTGAGCCACTTGTTTTTCTTTTCTCCTTGTTCCAGTTCAGCTCCATTTGTCTGTGATCTTCGTAGACTACAACTGGCGACAATGGATTCAGCAGAAACTTCTGATCTCCCTTTTTGAACCAATTAGTTGTTGTGTCTTCCATCGTGAATAACTTCTCGATCATATTGCCATGGACGACCCAATAGGAGATGAGCAGTCTGCATTGGAGCAACATCACACCAAATTTCATCAGCATAATCACCGATCTGGAAACAAACTTTGGCATTCTTGTTGATTTTGATATTGCCATAGTCGTTTAACCAATGCAGTGTGTATGGTTGAGGATGCTTGATGATGCTCAATCCCAACTTCTTGACTACATCCAGACTAATCACACTGGTGCAACTACCACCATCAATGACCACGGATAACACTTTTTGTCGACCAAGCAGCGAGAGTGGAAAAAGTTATCCCTCTACTATGTCTCTGTGTAAGTTTCATAGATAAAGCTCTGTCGTTCACTCAAAGAAGTTTACCGGTTGGAGGTTTCTCAGCCTTGATCATGTGCTCATCCACATCATCATATTCAGAATCAGCATCAGAACTGAATTCATTCCCCATGGGTTTCTCTTCATACTCCTCCTCAAAAATTACTCTCCATCTCGCAAGACCAGAGCCTTCTTGTTGGGGAATTGGTTGGCCATGTGACCTCATCCCAAATAGGGGTGGGCAACCGGTTCGGTAAATCCGAACCGAAACCGAATTAATGTTATTCGGTTCAGAATTCGGAAGGAAAATATAGATAGTTTGGAAATCAGGGTTCTTTCAACCGTTCCGAATTTTCGACCGAAAAACCGAAATACTATAATTGCAAGCTCCAAATGGTGGATTTTTATGTTTGTAGTTGTTTTTAGACTTAAATATTTGAAATGTTTTATGACTTATGTGTGAAAAGTTTGATATAATCATTGATGATGCATATAATTGCATATTTATTGTTTATATTAGGGGTAAAAAATAATTTAAAAGTGAGGAGATACAAGTAGCTTAACAAATTCGGTTTTGTGTGAAAAACCGAACCGAATTATAATTCAGTTTGAGGTTTGGGAGAATTCGGGGACCCGGTATTCATAATTTCGGTTCGGTTTCAACCGAATGCCCACCCCTAGTCCCAAGAACTTAAAGAATTGGATGCTTCCAGTTGATCCTTCATTCCTGGCTTGGATGATTGGGGTCGTGTTCCTAATAGTTGGCTTATCACATTCTTGCTTAGGGTGATTCATGTAATCCTCAAGAATGTCCTCTGCAACAGGTTTGAGCGGAGGTGGGTACCTTCTTCCCAAACTTAGCTTTAGCTGCCTCTCTACCTTCATGGCAAAATACATCACTTCCTCCAACTCCACAAACTAACGAAGCTCTAGTTCATCCTTGATTTCTCTGTTGAGTTCATGTAAAAAGCGAGCAATTGTTGCTTTCTTGTCCTCCCTCACATTTGCTCTCATTAAGAGCAGTTCCAGCTCTTTGAAGTACTCATCAACAGTGCGTGCACCTTGCCGAATTCCCTGCAAAGAATCATGAAGATCTCTCAGATAGAAATTCGGCACAAACCGATCACGCATCAAGACTCAGAATTCTTTCCAAGTAGAAACTTCATGTTGTATATTCCTTTTTTGTCAAAGCTAAAATGTTCCCACCAAGTTGCTGCATAATCTAGAAACACATAGGTGGCTACAGGCACCTTCTGATGCTCTGGATAAGGATTGTATTGAAAAAATAAAATCATCTTTCTCTCCCAGTCGAAGTAAACCGATGCAATATTAATTTTTTGAAATGACGGAATTGAGAGTTTAATCTCTCGAATCTGATCAACACATTTACCTTGCAAATAACACCCAACATTCAACTTGCCAAAGAAATTTGCCGTCGGGAAGTTCCCTCCTAATAAAATTGCTCTAACCAGGTCGTATACAATTATTCTCAGTCAACCCTAACCCAGCTAAAAGCCACCCCCAAAAAACAACATCCCCGTCCTAAACAATGGGGATCAAACGCAACAAGAAAACACACACAACCTAACCCTGAAGTTCCTGGCTTGGTCTACAACAGTTTTGTTCCTTCGAATGCAAGAAAACATATAAAAATGCTATCAACGGAAGACAAAAACCCCAATTTCAAATCATCGGGAAAAAAACCCCCCCAATTTCAGAGAAACCAAAATTTATCGACAAAACACTTTTCAAGCTTCCTTTGGCTTTGGCTTAATGCGCTTCACTCTCGAGTATAGGAACACTCCAGCTAGTGCTATCCCAGTGCCTGCAAATCACAATTTTCACAGCACAAACATCCTTTGTCAATGCTGGGAAATGGGCGAGTTGGTGAAGTCTTCAAATTGAAAAGGTGTGTTTGTTACCTATAGAATTGACTGGTGAAACAGGTGTCTGGAAGAAGATCACGGAGCTCACAATGACCACCACACGCTTCACACAGTTGCCAACTGAGTGGGTAACAGGTGATACCCTCTGCAATATCATGTACGAAACCTGCAGACATAATGGAATGAAGGATGAGTTAAGCAAAAAGGTCGGAAGAAGATCAACATAACAGGCGTAGTCATAACGGCCATAGCAAAAGTAGCAATACTCTGGAAATAAAGTGCAGCTCTCACCTGCTGATATGCATGGAAACATAGAGCAGCAATTAGCGACCTAGTGCACACTTGTTTAACATTTAATCCCTGTTATGCAACAAAAGAAAAATTTATAGTATTAATGAAACGAGCACATTTGTGGCTATGTTGCAGAAATCTAAAGCTTTCTATAGGGAACATACAGCAGACTGGAGGTATGCTGGAGTGAACTTGACGCCTTCCATAAAGAGAGCCACAGGAGCAAGCAAGATAAATGACATAATTGTTATGATTGAGAAGAGGGTGATGTTGTCCATAGATTCCTGTTAACAAGTAACATTAATATGCGTCAATGCACATCCCAAAGGCAAACAATAAGAGATACCTTCACTGGAAAAATAGGCAGTAAATGAGGGGAGAAGTACCTCTTTCTTCACCATGACTTTTTTGCTCAGGACATTACGAGATTGATTGGTCACATTGGAAGCCATTGCAGTCCAAAAACCAGCCCTATATTGAACAATACAGTAGAGAAAAATCATATTCTATGATAAAAACCAGCTCTTCCATAGGGAAACAAAGCTGCAGCCACAAACAGATGTAGAGAAAATGTTTCTAGGAAGCAGGGACACCAAAAATGAAACATCTCCGCAGTACTTACCAATTGAACGAGGCTTCAGTCATAGATGCCAACGCCACTCCACCAACAATTGGTAAAAGAGAAGATACCACCCAAAGACTAGGAAACTGTAAAAGTACAAGCAGAGTGTCACAAATTGATTTTACCATCGAATTGGAGGGAAAAACAACACCTACTACTCAATTCTTATGGTTCAATACATTCCTTTCATTAGACATAAATTCACATAAGCCTCACCTCACCAAGGAACATTGCAGAGAGAAGAACCGAGAAGAATGGCTCCATAGCTTTGATAGTGTGAGTGAATGAAACAGCCACTTTTCCAAGACTCATGTTCGTGAAGAGATTACCAAGAGTGTGGACAACCGCAAGAGGCAGGATTGCAGCAAGCTGTCCAAAGTAAAAGCTATCCCATTAAAACCTCTCAAGCTCAAAGCCATCCAGTGCGCCATATATCAGCACCAAAAGAAAGCATCTCGATTTTAAACAGTACCTGAGCGCCACTAATTTTGGGCCTCTTATAGAGGTTGAAAGTCCACATGAAAGTAACGAGAGCAGTTCCCATAGCAAACTGGATGGCGGTAATCGTTACGGGGTAAGGGAAGACTTTCAAGACCTGCACAATGCATAGAATCACAAATCAGAAACCAGTCCACTGCCGGAGTTTCCACAAGTGAATGCACATCTAAGTTGGGAAAGAAAGGATTCGTCGTATGACTATAAACAATATGAAATCCTTTGTCTAGCACCACTGCATACGAATTGGCTTGCTAAGGGATTCTCCATAAACAAATTCGCCACATTACAAAATGATCATTCACCAACCACCATTTTCGTCAGGATGATCTAAACATTGCGCGCAAATTTCAAATCTCACATTCACAACAATCATTCTCAAGCAGTACTGAGAAAAGAAACTAGTAGTCTGAACAAGATTCAAAGCCAAGGGAAAAGAAAAACGAATCCAACCAAAAACCCACCTGCTTGTTATAGATGTTGAAGTAGATATTGAAGAGATACCAGAGACCAAACAAGGATCCGAGCACCAGAGTCTTAGTGAAGCTACCGGACTTGTCTTCCTCGCCAGCGGTCTCGGCAGTGGCCTTCACTTCAAATCGCTCCGCCCTCTTCTCAGAAGAAACAAGCGGAGGCAGGGGATTCCATGGCCGGAGCTGGAGCTTGGAGGAAGGGGAGCCGAGGGACCAGGAGCGGCGGGGGAAAACGACATTGCTGGAAGCGCCGAGATCGTCCCGGCTAGTAGCTCGAATAGGGTCGAAGCGGAAGCCCAACCTAGGGTTGGTGGACCGGAGCGGACGGAGGAAGGAAGGGGAGGTAGTGAAGGCGGCGCTCTGCATTTCCCCGGCGATTGAAGGAAACGAAGAGCGTAAGGAAAAGATGGGAAGGAGGAAGAAGCAGAGGAGTGAAGAAAGGCGGTAGGTGGGAAAAAGGGAGGAGTAGAGATCTTTGAAGAAAGGCGTTGAGAAGTCCGTCCAAAGTTTGGTGTAACGTCCGCCGTGGCCACTGAATTTTTGCTCTTATTTTTTGTTTTGTTTTGCCCAAGGTTGTCAAACCGATTTATGTTAGTGTGCCGGTTTAGCAAGTGGAATGGTTCGACCGGTGACACATACCGGTTTGTGCCGGTTCATGCCAGTCAATATTACAAATAAAATTATAAATACTCATTTTAAACATGACATTTAACGTCGTCAATACCTAAACAGTAAACATTTATACTTGAATCAAACAAATAACATCAATATTTAACATTTATACTCATAAAATAAATAATAAAATAATTTTTAACAATTAAAGTCACTAAAATAAGGTTATTTTACATAGAGATTTGTATACCATTCATGCCGATCATACCGGTCATAGTGGTGGTGTCACGCCGATTTTATGACCGGTACCCTGGTTTTGCCTTTTGGCCTAAGGGTCTGTTTGGTACTTTGGTTAGGAATCCCAAGCGAAGGGCGGATCGGATATTCTGAATCTGGAGGAACTTCTTAATATGGCATTTTGTCGTTTTGGCCCCTCTCCCACAGACCCACTCTCGTTCGTTTTCCGGCAGCCGCTCGCCTCCCCCCCAAAATCGAAAACGAACCTCAACCCTAGAATCTCGATCGAACGATCCCATCCCCAATCTTCAGTCTTTCTCTTCATCCCTTCTTCTCCAATCAGTTCCAGTTGGAGCACCAAGTTCTGGCTAGATGGGTTTGGGATTTACAGTCGGCGTTATCGGAGTTCTGATTCTGGGCCACGCCGCCTATTCAACGATTCAGTGTAAACCTATGATCCACTGAGAAGCCTTGATCTTCGCAAAGTTGCGATTTTTTCCCGACTTGTCGATTAGTTTTAGGGAGTTGATTGAATCCTCCCTTTGGGTTTGATGCAGATAGGAGCCTGCTGAAGATTATGGAGGAGGAATTCTCTGGGCCTCCATTGGATGTGAGTTTGCTTCCTTTCTGATTGCTTCTCTTCTTCTTGTTAACTATAAAATCGGTAGCTTGATAGGTGCTTTGGGTCTGAATGACGGGTTCGATCGATGTAGGTGGTGCTGGAGTTGCTTGTAGGGCTATTGTGCTGTATGTGGGCAGCTTTAACTGTGCCGGGGAAGTTCCTGTCTGTACATCCCCATTCTGACGAGAACAGGTATGTTTGTTTATATTCTCAGATTTGCTGCTAAGTGGATTTTGTAGACGAGACATTTGTTATGTGGGTTCAGTTAACTATTTTCTTGCTTGCTATGCATTTGATTGCGAAAGGTTTACCATATATTTCTTCAGTTTTTTAGCCTGGGACAGGACTTAATTGTGGCTGAAGCAAGTTTCTATATTTCCTAATTAGCTTGCAAGTTTAGGATTAGTCATACGGCCCCTTGTTATGGACTTTCTGAAGAAACTGCATCAGGAACGAAATATACCTGTAAGCAGAGATGAAAAGACCAAATTGGTTTTTAAGTGTACTAGCTGGTGATATGTTGTGGGACTTGGAGGGTTAGAGGAGCTCTAATGAGAATGTATTCATGGGTTAATCAGATCCAGCAACAAGTTTTGTCACTGTTAGGGCTCTCAGCAGGACCTTTAGCTGGCATAAAAAAGAGCAGCTTCAAATGGTTGTTCTTAGTTTTGGAAGCTAGATTAAAAATGGTAAACTCAATGATCTATTAGTAGGCTGCTCTCACCGAATTGACATTTGGACCGGACCATAGTGGTCCGAATGCGCTGTTGGTTCGGTCCTTGGTACTAATATCTCTTGCACTATTGGACCGTGGTTCTCCTGAGTTTGCTCTGGTCCGGGCCGTCGCACACCCCTACAATTCTAAATGTAATTGTGATTTGTATATCTGCTTAGTCTGTTAGGACTCTGTCATTGATGCTCGTGTGTTAGTGCTGGCCATAGCTAATGCACAAAAATATATTATTCATATAGCTTGATTGGTGGTGGACTTACACGCTGTAAAGAGGAATCCATGTTGGTCTCAATTCTATCGTTCTTTACTGCTTAAACAGCAGCATCAGTTGGTTATGAATTGCTTGCAAAACTGAATATGAAATGGGTTTAGACCCTACTTATGTTTAACATCAGAAGCTCGAGGAGATTGTGTTCCCAAATGGAAGGAGGCATTTCCCTGCTTGCTTTATTCTTGTCAAGATATCGTAGTTTTTTTTAACGAGTAGCTAAGCTACCCAATTTCAGTGTGATGTCCTATTAGCCTTTATTGCATACTGTGCCCCTGAACAATACTTCTCGACTCAGTTTTTTTGCGAGTATGGTTAAATGTCAGGGCTCTTTTTTCCTTTACATTGTTTAGACTTCCCTATTTAACGTCTATGGAGCTCAATGTCGACATCAACCATTTCACTGCTATTTGCAGGGTTGTTTCTTTGCCTGAGAACGTGGATTTCATGATCTTCAACCACAGGGGCAGGGCATTCTCTTCTGAAATCGACTTGAAACTCAAACATTAGCTCTCTTTCTGTGTTAAAGGAACGGATCATAATCTGTTTTCACATCCATCCCGAGGAAGTGGTATCTCCATTGTTGAAACCTCCGCAAGACTTAGAAGCTACTATTTGTGAATACTCACAAATGCGGCTAAAATATGGAGTTGTTTGTTCACGATAGCATCATCCTTTTTGGCTATTCCTCACAACTGAAGGTTTACTTAATTAGTGTTTCTTTGTTTGTCATGTTTTTTGGCTTTTTGCTACAACACCTTAGGAACTGCCCCTTCAATGGCTGATGATTGCGAGTCTCAGTGTACACGCTCCTAACTTGAACTCTAATCCCCTGCAATATATGCAAAAACCCTGTTTACAGCAAACTACACAGATGCAATTCCTCCCTCCTTCCCTTGATTCAACGACGAAATGTTGGAATCAAAGGGCTTGATTCGTTAGCAGGACGCAAGTTGATTAGGAAAGGGTGTTGTGTATTATTACTCAAATTATATAGGGATTATAACTTTATATAGAGTACAACGATGGCCTCTTATAATAATCCTAAGATTAATACGAAAATTATATAAATTCTACAACTCTGATAAAAAAAAATGTATGGCATGTCTATTTTCCAACAGGTTTGTCCAATTTAAACTTCAAAACGAAATTCAAACATTGGATTACTTATAAGTTATAAATAAACTGACTTTTCACCATTAAATCAAAACTCACAATCATTAACAGTTAAGGTAAGTACATATATTTCTCAGACCAATCACAATATTTAAGCACAACTTTTAGTTGAGAAGAACGACTGGGCATTTAACTAAGCGATATAGTAGAATGGATAAAATCTGCTTCCTACTAATGATATAAACGTATACTGGTACCATCGTTGTATCCTGACCTGTCATTTGTGATGGGTTACTTTGAAATACAACTTCATTTTAGAGAATAAAAACCCATAAGGACATTACGAAACCAAATTTATTCAAAGAACTTCATATCCACTTCAAAGGTTCCATTTTAAAAAATAGGAGAGTTTAGCATGCCAAATCACTCATTTGAAAAATCTCAAACCAATTTTAATCAATGCAATATAAAGGCTCGTTCCAAATTTTGTACTTGTTGGAATAATGCCAAATCATTATCATTAGTGCCCCAACTACCTTATGTGCAAAATAGCTTTGGACCTGTATTGCGATTTGCGTTGGTCTACTTTCAAATATAGCCACATCACAAACCAAAGCAATTAAGCAAAAATCTTCACATTCCAAGTAGAACGACTCAATTCAGCTTTGATAGCACTTTATACATATCGGTTACCTCTGGACCTATTGCACTTGCTACCTTCAGATCTTTGTGAACACAATACAATTGAGGAGATGAAGCTATCAATGGAATGGAGTGTGTTAACTAAGTGAATCACCATACAGCTGGATAAACAGAGTCTTCTAGATTAGCTATAAGAACAATGGGGGTAGGTGCAATCCATCGATTGCTCCCTCTGCGCAATCCAGTTAGAATCTTTGGGCAAGGTTGTAGAGATTAAAGTTCAGTGAGAACTTTGGGTACAAGAGGAGTGTAGGTTCTTGGGGGAGGAGATGACGCGGCGAGTAGAATGGGAATCTTTGGCAACTGCGATGGGTGCACAATTATTGGGCCAAATCACAGTTTGGGCTCATTTAAATCAAAAACATATTTTTACTTTCGTGCTTAACAGACCAGTCACACTGGCACCTCCTAAATCTACCCCTAAAAATGCTTTGGATGCAGCAAATTTGAAATGGGATCCCTCGTTTCTCAGTTTACCTTTATATTATGTGTAGATTGTGATGAGTGATGAGTGTATATGTAGACAAGTCATTGTCCTACAAATTCACTAACACGTTAAAAAGTGGTGAAATGAGCCACCCTATTAAACTCAATATCGTATAATGATCGTTGGATCCAATCATGCAAGATTAGGAGGTTTAAAATATAGCGATTAACCCGACTAAAACGTCCAAAGAACCGGTTTCATATAGTTTGCACAAAGATATGATTGCTTCATAGTAGTTTTGAAATCTAATACTAATTTAAGAAGTCGACATTGCTTCTACATATTTAATCTTGAAATTCGATATGCAATATTCAAACTAGTGATATTTCGGTTGCAATTTTAGGTTATCATATCTTTGTAAGATAGATAGAGATTAAAACTAATTATTAAACTATAACTAAAATAATCAAAATATGAAAATCGAAGTAACAGAACAAGAAATAAGTACTTACGCGAAATTAAGTGGCAAGCTAATCGTTGAAAAGTCATATGATATTCATATTTTAGGTTTGCTTAGGTTTTTAATTTAAAAATATACAACAAATATACTTAGTGTGATCGGTTATGATCCTTGCTTTTCCTTAACTGACCATGGTTCAAATCTCTGTACGTGTTTCTTTTTATGAATAAATAGAAAATAAATAAGTAATTATGGAGACTAAAATGTTCTTCCTTCTGCTATTATATTACTAGCTTGTTGTCCGCCCCGTTGGTCGGAATGTCATTTGAACACAATGTATTTATGATGTGTATTTAAATTTTTTAAATTAATTGAAGTGCTGAATTTCGTATGACATCAAGGTGACATCGAAATTATTTTTCCATTTTCGAAATTCGTATAACTTTTCATCAATGGTGAAGACTGTAATCTTAATGGTTATAACTAAAGTTGTCAAATCGGTTTAAGCCGTTAAGTCGGTCAAGCAAGTGGATTGGAGTCTAATGGTTTGATTGAGGTCTAACCTGATTGAGCCGTTTTACAACTTTTCTAAATATATTTACATATAAGATAGATATTAAGTGACTGAAATAGAATGTACTAACTTATATCTATTAAAAACTCAAATAGTTAAATTTCGTAAATAAAAAACATACATATCTCAAGATCACCCACCATCCCCTTGCCTCTCTCTTCTTCTCCCTCTCTAACAATCAGACATTGATTTTGTAGAGGCAGTTTTGGAGCACAACTTTGGTCGGACCTAGTCCAACCAGTCGCCCGGTAGAGGTGTCACAACTTTGATTATAACACTTGTGAATAACCATTCATAACTTCTCTATTTAATGACGTAGTCACTTAGTTGCCTATGGTTGAAAAGAAAATTGACAAAGCGAAAAAAAGAGTTTGTCTGAAAAAACGTAGCATAAATAGAAAACTAATGATGATAACCTTTTGTCAATATTTATTTCTTTTGCTTGAGAAACAATACATATATAGCAAATATCTAAACCCTAAAGTATTTTGCACAATACAATAACAAAATTAGTAAGAAAATAACATTATCCATCCATACTCTATGCAATAAAAAAATTATTTATCAACCAAGATACTCTAAATTTAGTTGAAGGACAATCTTATTCTCAACAAAAAAATTAAACATATCTTGTGGTACCTACCTTGCTAATGCACATGACCCCATCAACGCGTCCATGAAAACTTCAGCCCGACTTTCATGATTTTTCTTGTACTGCGTTATTTCATATTAAACTAAGTAACTATGATTGATATATCTAGTCAATTACCCTATTGAAATCATCTATAACAATTGGTATTCTTAAATTGTGTTATTTTAAACTCACCCAGTTTTCCAATCAAGTCATACTATCAAGAAATTTAGGATTTAACGATTAACCAAACTAAAACTTTCAATAAACAGGTCACTTGCAGTTTGCATAACCATATCGTTGTTTTAATAGTTCTAAAAATTAATACCAATTTAAGAATTTGACATCACATCTACATATTCAATACTGCAATTCAATATGCAATATTCGAATCAATGATATTTGAGTTGCAATTTTAAAATTATTCTCCATTTATAGGAGGACACAAATTAAATTTACTATTAAACTCAAATTAAAATAGTCAAAATATAAAAATTAAAATATCAAATAACAAAGAAAATACTTTCGTGAGAGTTAATGGGCTAGCTAACAAGAGTTGAAAAGTCATATAATTTTTAGATTTTAGGTTTTCAGATTTTTTATTTAAAAAGATACAAAATATTTCTTTAGTGTAACTTGTAATGGTTGTTGTTTTCATTTGAAAAGACCATGGTTCGAATCCCGAGATTGATGTTTTATTTCTTATAAATGAAAAATGAATAATGATTGTGAAGACACAATTACCTTTCCTATTTTCGCTCTCGTTGCAGAAAATTCAAAATGCTGAAAAAATACCCCTAACTCTGCTATAATATATTTGTAGATTGGTAGATGGACTCCAATCCCGAGATTGATGTTTTGTTTCTTATAAATGAAAAATAAATAATGATTGTGAAGACACAATTACCTTTCCTATTTTCGCTCTCGTTGCAGAAAATTCAAAATGCTGAAAAAATACCCCTAACTCTGCTATAATATATTTGTAGATGGGTAGATGGACTCCGCATAAATGATGCAACCAGATTGTGGGTGCATGCATATCCTCATATTCGTCACTTTCGTCACTTTGATCAGTTGGTTCATTTTAAAAATTATCTTAAATCTTTACTTGCATAAAAATGATTGAGAAAATATTTAAAATTATATTTAAAATATTTATGTACGATTCACTTATTATATTTTAAGTATTTCAAAAATTTAACAAGCTTTATTACCGCAATAATTAATAAAATGTTCAATTTACAACTATGTTCATCAATAATTTTATTTTTTATGGAGCTATGACTATGTTTTTTGTATGAATTCTATGGACTATGTTTGTCTGGAATAATAATCAATTGTGAAATAAAAAATATGAATCCAATTTGGCAGGAATACCATGGAGTTTAGATAGATTTAACAAATTCTAATTTGAACATATATAGCATTTAATGATTTATTGTATATATTATAATTAAAAAGCAATAATATATGTGAACACCATAAATACTTTTTCACAAAATAAACAAAAAGTCAACAAAAAAATCTCACATAATAAATGTTGTTGAATGTAAAGGGTGAAAAGAAAAGAGAACAATGTAGAATTTGCTTTAGACTGAATCCCTATAAATAGAGCTTTCATTTCGCTTCAACCTGTACATTCAACACCATTGTGGCTAGTGGTATTAAGGCTATTCTCCCAATAACAAAATAGGTTTCAATTAAATTGATCCCAAAATATGAAGATCTCCAACATCTTCCTTCTCTTCTTACTCACATCTTCCGTCATCCTCGGTAAATATCTTGGAATCTTCTTCTTTTCTCGATGAGGATGTACTTTAACCGGTTTGTGCTTACTAGTGAAGAGGTTTTCAGGTGAAGGGAGATCTTAATATTAAGAACTAATAATATTACCGTTAGACCACATCCTTGTTCACTATGTATTTTCATCATCTTATTCTTCATAAATATTCGTCCTTGTTATATAGGAAATGAAGTGGCCATGGCGAGGACGGGAATCACTACTACTGAAGTTGTTGGAAAAAGCTATAAGAAAGGAACAGGGGCAATCATCAATGAGGAGTGTCATCCATTACCATGCATGGATACATGCAGGTCGATCCATTGTTTTGGTCAATGTTTAGGTCATAGATGCACTTGTTATTGCGCACATTGATTAGCAATATAAAATTTCCATGCTTTGTGAGAATTAATTATTTATCAATTTGTATGATCATTATGATTCGATGTTAGTCGTTGGCAAGAGATATTTTAAGTAATAAAAAAATTACTACAGGAATAAGAATGCTTACAAAGAGTTTTATATGGTCTTTCTTTATGGAGCCATATATATTAAAATCCTTTTTGGTGGTTGCAAATATTATTGTCATATCCAACATTCAATATTTTTAGCATTAAGAGAGTTTGATCTATTAATTAATTAATCCCATAAGTTAATTATATGGAAACAAGTCAATTACCATTAATTAGACACCTCGGGGTTTATAGCCACATTGTCCACCCCAATCTCCCTCCAGTGGTGATTTCAATAGCATCTTATATTCTTATGAGAAGAAAGGGCAAAGAAAGTGGTTCCCAGTCCAATTGGAAGATTTCCAAATCTCATTGAAGAAAGGCTCGATAGGGCGCTGGTATCGCAGTCCTGAATGAATAGATTATCGGACTCAAATCTGTGATATCGCGAGGGCTCAGATCATCGCAACATTGCTCTTCTCCAATATTAATCACAGATGGATTGCTTTACTTCCAAAGGTTGATGCTGTATAGAACATGAGATAGCTACTTCCAATTAGCTTATGTCAGCTCCTATGCAAAATTATTGCCAAGATTATGGCAGACATATTGGCTCAGATTCTCCACGAAGTTTTGGCTAAAGGAAAAAAATGCTTTTATTCAAGATAGATAAATTGTGGAAAATATCTTAATCGAACATGAGGTTATGCACGGTCTCAACGGAAAAAGATATGGCAAAGAGGTATGATGGCTCTGAAATTGAATATGGAAAAGGCCTATAACAGGGTTGAATGGTGATTCTTATTTCGGGGTCATGGCTAAATTGGGATTTCTACCCTTAGTGGGTTAATTGGGTTCGCTAGTGTGTATCGTCAACAAGTTTTCCGGTCGTTATAAATGGTAAACCCAGCGGCTACTTTCGACCTACAAGAGTAATTCGTCAAGGTGACCCTCTTTCACCACTTGTGATTGTTATATATACTAAGGGCTTCTCGACTGTTCTTAAGAAGGAATTAGTTGCTTCTCGCCTCCATGGTATAAAGATTGGTCGGCATTGCGCGGTAATCTCGTATCTCTTCTTTGCTGACAATTCCTACATGTTTCTTAGAGGATCAAAGGAGGAGTGTGAGACTTCAAATGTGGTGTTGCATGATTTATGAACAGTAAGTGGGGAAAAGGTGATGAACAAGGGTTTGGCCTAGTGGTAATACCACTAGCCTAAAACCTGGAGGTCCCAGGTTCGAATCTCTTCAGTAGTACCTTAATCACAAAATTTTAAACCTATATCATCCTTGTAAAAAAAAAGTGGGGAAAAAGGCGAATTTAAAAACATATATGCTAGTGGTGTTGTCGAAATGGCTTCCATCCTTGGGGTTGGATCTATAAGGGTCAAATGAGAGCGGATCCCATGACTAGGGGGGGGGTCCTTAGTCACTTGACTAAGCCCCTCCTAGCCATTAGATCTGGACACTTCAATCCAATGGTTAAAAAGTGGGAAGGGCTATTTAATTAATGACATGGGTAGTTTGGGTATTATGGAAAATTACGAAGTATACAAACCGGATTTACAATCAGTACAAACCATACAAACATACGAGCAGTACAAACTAGAGCGACAAAACATACAAACAGATTTACAAACATTACAAACGTATGAACTGTACAAACAATACAAACTAGACCGACAAACAATACAAACCATACAAAAAGAAAAAACAACCGGGTTGACTTTGGAGGCTCCATCCCTATATAGAGGGGCTTCTTCCCAAAGTCAACCTGGGTGTTTTTTAGACATACAAACATGGTGGACAAAAATGGCAAACTAGACCAAAAATTCATACAAACTGGAAAAACACCCGGGTTGACTTTGGAGGCTTCATCCCTATATAGAGGGCTCCGTCTCAAAGTCAACCCAGTTGTTTTTTAGACATACAAACATTACGAACATGGTGGACAAAGATGACAAACTAGACCGACAATCCATACGAACTGGAAAAAACACCCGGGTTGACTTTGGAGGCTCCATCTCTATATAGAGGAGGTCCATCCAAAAGTCAACCAGGTTGTTTTTTAGACATAAAAAACATTACAAACATGGTTGACAAAAATGATAAACATGGTACACAAAAATAACAAAGTTTACAAACATTACAAAAAAAACCGACAAACATTACAAAATAACAAAGCGTACAAACATTACAAAATAAACCGACAAACAGTACAAAGCATACTAACCGTACAAAAATGTCACTAAAAATGACAAACAATACAAACCGAATCTATATAAATATTACAAAATAGGTCAGAAAACATCACAAATCCAAATCTCTCTCTCGTAACTGAACTGAAGTGGGGAATTGCAATTGTTTCTAGAAAGGGGAATTGCAATTGTTCCCAGAAAAATGGCAAAGCATTTGCCAGGAAGAAACGCGCCGGAAAATTCCATGGCCGACGGGAGGGAGACGGAAATTTCCATGTCGGCGGCGGGACGTAAATTTCCATGACTGGAGGAAGGGAGGTGGAAGGGACGCCAGCGATTTTTTTATTCACTTTATAATTGAAAATTAAAATTTGATTATTCAATTACTACATTACCCTTCATTAAACTGAATTAGTTATAACCACTAGATTTTAATGAGATTGGAGGGCTGAGATTGGCTTAGTCATGTGACTAAGGGACTCCCCCTTAGTCACCTGATCTTAGCCCAGGGTGACATATAGATATCCAGGCTTGCCTTCAGTCATAAGTAAGTCGAAGAAGGAAACACTTTTTTTTCCTTGGAAGAGCGGTTACTAAAGAGGTTGAGTGGTTAGAAGAGTCGTCGTCTATCTATGGCAGCAAAAGACACCTTAATAAAATCATTCGTTTCTGCTCTCCCTGTCCATGTGATGTCAATTTTCAGATTTCCATTTGTGATTGAAGTGGAGTCAGGGGGATTTCGCGTCCTCAACCTCTGTCTGTTCTGCAATCACTGAGCTCTCCATCACTAAGCTCAACCTGTGTCAGGGGATGGGAGTATCTGAAGTTGATATCCAGGGTGACGCTCAGGTGGTCATCCGAAAGGTTAAGTCCGGTCAAGTGTGGGGCGTACAAGGTGAGATGGTGTTAAAGGAAATATGTCATTTACTATTGTCTCAGCCGGGATATCACATTACTTTTGTGCCTCTTGATGTTAAGAGAGTTAGCCCATTATGTGACGAGGAAAGCTCTGTCTCTTTACTCATCTGGGTATGTGTTAAGATTGATTTTTATATTTAGGTTCGTTTTTCTGACCTTTTTGTAAAATTAGGGTAATTAGCATAAAAGGTCACAAATCTATTCACTTTGTACAAAACGGTCACAAACCTTTTATTTTGCACGTTTCAGTAACATACGTTTGAGAGAAAAACGAAATGGTCATTCCGTCCATCTCCATCCAAAAATCCGTTAGTCTCGTCCAGTCAGCATGCCACATCACTTATAATATTAATAAAAAATTAAATGACCAAACCAAATGAACCGGACCGCCCAACCAAATACACTAATTCTATAGCAACCAAAATCCTGGAGACTCTGCGTTTTGGCCCTCAGAATCGCCGCCTCATAAATCTCTCATCGCGTCGCCAACGGAGGTTTGCTTCCCTGGTCGCGTCGCCGCCCTAAAGCAAACACCGCCACTTTCGGCTTTCCCCTCTAGTTTCAGTAAGAAAATACTCATCGATCATTAAGAAAGAAAAGATAACCCACATAGCTTCATTCCCAGTGTAATTAGTGCAATGGAATTAAACCCAGAAGAGAGGCTTGGCATTTAAGACGACTAAAACTCAAGGTAAGGAGAAGAAAGGTGGGTAGTTGCAGCTTACTCATCGTTATAGTACTAGACTACGGAGAACCCTTCACTACTCCCTCTATCTATGCCCACCAGCCGGCTCCGTTGATTCAGTTGCCCAAACCCATGTCTTATTTTGTCCTGCAGGAATCATCACCCACATTCTCGACCGGCTCACCAACGCCGCCGATCTAGTTCAGTGCAGCCACGTCTCAAAGCAATGGCTCTTCGTAGTCAATATCCCTGACTTCATCAAAAGCCATCTGTAGCGCTCTAAAGCCGCAATCTCCAATGGCCGGCTCTTCCTCTGAAACGAAGATTGCTCTCTCTTCTACGCAACCGATGCCGCCGCCGTCCCTCCCGATTCGCCCCCACCCAAAACTCCCCACCCATCCCGAGGGCGCCCTCTTGCTGGGTTCTTGTCGCGGCTTGGTCTGCTTTTGCGTCAATGGTCAGCGAGACCTCATCATTCTAAACCTAGAACAGGGGAGACACGCTAGATCTGCGATTACTTCCTTCCCGAGTTCCCCCAACACCCCTGCCCCGCCATTAATTCATACATAAGGAAGTTTGACGCAGTGATGTTTGTTGATTCATCTACGGATAGCCGTCGAGGCAAAGATGTAGAGGTAGATGGTGGGCTCGCGACCCTTGTACTGGGCGGGTACGGCGAATTGTCAGAGGATTACAAAGTGGTCAGGATTGGAGGACTTGTCCGCGTCGAATCTCGCCAGTTCCGGCCTGAAATCTACAGTGTGTGAGCCAAATCGTGCAGGTTCATCAATCCGGACGACCTTCAATACCCATGGTTTGCTTCAGGGCGGCGAACTTCCATTGGATTCGGCCGGCGGCGCGACCCGGTGAAGCTAGTGAAAAAGGAGAGAGTCTCTGAGATCTCGGTTGGATGGAATTAGGAATTTTGGTTGGGCGGTTCGATTCTTTTGGTTTGGTCATTTAATTTTTTATTAATATTATAAGTGATGTGGCATGCTGACTGGACGAGACTAACGGATTTTTGGATAGAGATGGACGAAATGACCATTTCGTTTTTCTCTCAAACGTATGTTACTGAAACGTGCAAAATGAAAGCTTTGTGACCGTATTGTACAAAGTGAATAGGTTTATGACCTTTTATGCTAATTACCCTGTAAAATTATCTTTCGTTTCTCGTGAATACGAGTGGCTATTGGAAAAAAAATAGACACCTCGTAATTTCATCATGTATGTAGAAATCCGTAACTCATATTTTTATCATTAATTTGATGGTCCAATATTATAATTAATTTTGAAATCAAAGTAGTTGCATGATGAATTAGCGTTTAAGTTTTAAGCCAAATAGTTTTACATCGATAAAAAGATTAAGAATATGAATCCAATACTGGTGTGAATAATACGAAGTTTAGATAAATGTGATAACTCAATCTGTATGATTTGTTTCGACATTAAATCTAGCAAACGATTTAGTTGTGTAACATTAGAGTAACACGGTTGATGCGACTTAAGATAGAGTGAGATATGGGATGGGATTAGGTGCTAACCCTTATAGGAGTTAGCACCGTGATAACTAGCAAAAAACGCTACTAAAAATAACGAAATCACTACGGATTATTATAAAATCAATACAACATCTAAACTAAATCACTACTAATTCAAACTATTAGTAGTTTTTCCCTTGGTTAGGATGGTGCTAACTATTGTACAATTAGCACCGTAGCCGTTTCCAGTGAGATATAATAGAGGTTTTAATGATAATGATATGCATGCTATACACGTGGATGAACACTTCTCAAACGTTGATATATACTTTTATTTTTTGGGTAATTATGTCCATATATACTTGAGCATATCTAGCATTCAATTTTTTCATTATGAGAGTTTGACTACATGTATATATTTGACTATTCATTAATTATTTTGGACTTGGGTTCCATGCATAACCCATCTCTTCTTTTGACAAAAGACAATAAATATCAACTAGCTTGTTGTCTGACCCGTTGGTCGGAATGTCATTTAAACACAATGAATTTATGATGTGTGTTTAAATTTTTTAAATTAATTAAAATATTAAATTTCGTATGACATTAAGGTGACATCGAAATTATTTTTTCATTTTCGAAATTCTTATAAATTTTCATCAATGGTAAACATTGTAATCTTAATGGTTATAACCAAAGTTGTCAAACTGGTTTAAATCGTTGAGCCAGTCAAGCAAATGGTTTGAAGTTTAATGGTTTGATTGAGGTACAACCTGTTTGAGCTGTTTTACACATTTTCTAAATATATTTACATATAAGATATAACTTTAGTGACTAAAATAGAATGTACTAACTTGTATCTATTAAAAACTCAAATAGTTAAATTTCATAAAAAAAACATATATATCTCAAAATCCATCCACCATCCCCTTGCCTCCCCCCCCCCCCCCTCCCCCTCCCCCTTGCCTCTCTCTCTTCTTCTCCCTATCTAACGATCAGACCTTTGATTTTGTAGAGCCCGTTTTGGAGCACGACTTTGGCCGGATCTAGTCCAACCAGTCGTCCGGTAGAGGTGTCACAACTCACAACCTTGGTTATAACACTTGTGAATAACCATTCATAACTTGTCTATTTAATGATGTAGTCACTTAGTTGCCTATCGTTGAAAAGAAAATTGACATAACAAAAAAAGAGTTTGTCTGAAAAAGAGTAGCATAAATAGGAAACTCATGACGATAACCTTTAGTCAGTATTTATTTCTTTTGCTTGAGAAACAATACATATATAGCAATATCTAAACCTTAAAATATTATGCACAATACAATAACAAAATTAGTAAGAAAATAACATTCTCCATCCATACTCTATGGCCTATGCAATGAAAAAATTATTTATCAACAAAGATACTCTAAATTTAGTTGAAGGACAATCTTATTCACTCAACAAAAATATTAAACATATCTTGTGGTACCTACCTTGCTAATGCACATGACCTCATGTCCTCATCAACGTGTCCATGAAAACTCCAGCCTGACTTTCATGATTTGTCTTGTAATGCGTTATTTCACATTAAACTAAGTAACTATGAATGATACATCTAGTCAATTACCCTATTGAAATCATCTATAAAATTGGTATTCATAAATTGTGTTCTTTTAAACTCACCCATTTTTTCAAGCATGCCATATTATAAAGAAATTTAGGATTCAACGATTAACCAAACTAAAATTTTCAAAAAAATGGTCAATTACAGTTTGCATAACAATATCTTTGCTTTAATAGTTCTAAAATTAATACAAATTTAAGAATTGTACATCACATCTACGCATTTAATAATTTGTCCTGGAAGCGGAAGAATTACTGAAACTGCGCGAAATCCTCACAAGGGCAATTCAATATGCAATATTCGAATCAATGATATTTGGGTTGCAATTTTAAAATTATTCTCCATTTGTAAGAGGACTTAAATTAAATTTACTATTAAACTCAACTTAAAATAATCTAAATATCAAAATTAAAATATCAAATAACAAAGAAAGTACTTTCGGGAGAGTTAGTGGGCTACCAACAATAGTGGAAAAGTCATATAATTTTTAGATTTTAGATTTTTAGATTTTGTATTTAAAAATATACAAAACGTTTCTTTAGTGTAACTGGTAATGTTTGTTGTCTTCGTTTGTAAAGACCATGGTTTGATCATGAGATTGATGTTTTTTTCTTATGAATGAAAAATAAATAATGATTGTGAAGACACAATTACCCTTTCTACTTTCGCTCTCGTGGCAGAAAATTCGAAAAGCTGAAAAACGACTCCCAACTCCGCTATAATATATTTGTAGATGTAGTAGTTACGTAGAACTTCATAACTCAATCCTAGCATTTATTTGAGAAGGATAGATTTGATGGTCCTAGGATTCAAGACAAATTAGGCTAAACTTGAGCCCAAGGTTCAAATATAACCCAACCCAATCAGAGGGGTGAGAGTACACCAAGGTTGTCAACCCGCGGGTCGACCCGTGGGTCAACCCACTTTGACCCTGGCCCGGTGAGAAAAATGGGTCGTACGCACCCACCGGGTCGACCGTTACAACGTACCAGGTTGGAGGTCAAATTGTGTCATTTTTTTCTTTGGTTTGCGAAATGCGCCTATTTTCCACTTTTTCTTTTCGGGTATCTCAATCTTTGGAATCCTAAGTTGAACATTTGAATATTATATGTTATAACTCAAATGTTATATGAGATTTGATATAATAAGTACAATATAATGACTTTTTTCATTTTTTCGGGCTAAACCGGGTTAAAACGGGTGACCCATTAACTTTTGACCCACTAGCTCGACCGGGTCCGGGTCAGCCTGCGGGTTGACAACTACACAAATGAACATTTGTCATTTTTTTTTGACAAAAGATAATCATATATTGATAACGAAACATAGACCATTACAGCAAGTGCCTCAGCCAGGCAACAAAATCAAACGAACGACTCGTCGTCGGGTACAAAGAAAGGGCTTTGCGAGCCACCAAGTGGGCTACCCTATTACTACACCGACCAACAAACCGGACACTAAACCCTTCCTGCTCCCCCAGATACCGCTGGAATTCTTGAAATATAACACCTGCACGACTATCCTGCACCGGGGATTCCGCAAGCCGACTGATCACCACCTGAGCGTCACCCTCAAAGCTTACTTGACCGAGTCCCTGCTGGGTACACCATAACATGGCCTCATGGAGAGCAAGCAATTCCACAACCATGGGATCATCCATCCCAGGGAAATGGACTGCCGAGGCCATCAGGGGGACCCCACCTTGATCCAGAAGAACCATCCCACCAGCCGAGTGCGACCCCCGTCTAGTCGCTCCGTCCAACCGGCAGACTAAAGTGTCAGGATTAGCAGGAACCAAGGCTACTCCGTCCAACCTAGGAGCACCATCAACCCTAGGGGCTGGCAAAGAGCGCCACTCCTCCACCTGCTGGCAAAACTAGCGCAATAGAGCAGGAAAAGCAAACTGCTTGCCCTCAAAGACAACCCAGTTCCTGGACTTCCAAATCCTCCAAAGGAGAGCTACAACCGACATAACTTCATCAGGGCCGCGGAGGAGCATCAGTAACTTTTTGAGAAATAGTGGGAACGAATGCCGGGGTAGCCTTTCACCAAGATGACCCATCCCGCAAGCTCCCATAGATTCCTCGCTACTGGACACTCCAGAAAAATATGCTCCATAGTTTCTGACGCCCCCCAACACACCGGACACCGGGGATGGACCATGACATCCTTCTCACGGAGAGCCTCCGTAGTCGGGAGGAACCGGTGCATGACCTGCCACAGAAATATCTTTAATTTGGGAGGGATTGGCAGGCCCCACAACCGAATCCAGCTTGTACGGTCCATCAAGCTAACCGTGGGTCCCCAGTGACCCTGCTGAGCATCCACCGCGACGGCCAAGTGATAAGCAGATTTGACCGAAAACACCCCATCACACGTCTCGTGCCAAATTAGTTTATCCTCAATATCTTGCCGCGACATGGGAATCGCCTTGATCGCCTTAATCGAAGCCGGAGAAAACCACTGGCAGAGCTTCTCCTCAGACCAACGGCCCTCCCCTGGGCACAGCAAATCGGCAACCTTCAGGGTTCCCTCACTTGGAAGAACAAGGGGGTTGGCTAGGGGAGGCTGAGGATGCAACGCCGGAACCCAGCTGTCCCCTAAGGCCGACATAGAGCGCCCATTCCCAACCTGCCAACGGAGACCCCTCAACAAGAGCTGCCGCCCATAGAGCACACTCTGCCACCCCCACGACGGACGTGACCGAGCAGTAGCACTGAGGAAGGAACCTGTCGGGAAATACTTCCCTTTATACACCCGAGCCAGTAGGGAAGATGGGTCTTCCAGAATGCGCCACCCAATTTTTGCCAAGAGAGCTTGATTAAAGTGTTCAAACCGACGGAACCCCATGCCCCCATCATGCTTACTCCGACACATTTTCCTCCACGATATCCACCGCAGTCGAGCCCTTCCATCCTCAACTCCCCACCAGAACCTGGCCACAAGTCTATCCAATGCACGACACAACGAGAGAGGGAGCTTAAAACAAGACATAACATGCAAAGGCAGGGCCGAGGCAACTAATTTGAGCAATATCTCCTTCGCCGCCAGAGACAACGTATGTCTAGCCCACCCTTACAGTCGAGCTATCAATCGCTCCTCCACATACAGAAAAGTAGCCATCTTGGATTGGGCAATCAGAGTTGGCAACCCCAAATACTTATCCTGCACTCCCACCGCGCCCACGCCCAGGATCTGCGCTAAAAACTCCTGATCCGGGATGGCCACATTCTTACTAAAACAGACCGCCGATTTCTCCAAATTCACCCGTTGTCCACTCAGCTCCTCATACTCATTTAGTACATCGATCAAATTCTCACACTGAGTTAGTGATCCCCGTAGAAACAAGTATGAATCGTCCGCGAAAAACAAATGTGAAATCCGCGGGGCGCGGGGGGCCACCTTAATCCCCTCGAGTTTCCCTTCAGAGACAGCGCGTCAGATCAATGCTGCGAACCCTTCAGTGCACAAAACAAAGAGTAGAGGGGAGAGCGGATCCCCCTGATGAAGACCCCGGGTTGGCTTAAAAAACCCATAGGGAGTTCCATTCATCATAATCGAGAAAGATGGCGTCCGTAGACACTCTCTAACCCACCCAATCCATGTCTGGTCAAAACCTAACTTTGTCAAAACTGCAAAGAGACAGGGCCACTCGACTCTGTCATAGGCTTTTTCCATATCAACCTTCAGAGCCATGTACGCTTTCTTCCCACGGTTTTTAATTTTTAGGTAATGCATAAGCTCATGCCCCAGCAGAACATTCTCCACAATCTGCCTTTCTCGGATAAATGCATTTTGACCCTCCGAAATTATCTGTGGAAGTATACAAGCTAGCCTCTCCGTCATGATTTTTGTGATAATTTTATACACAAATTGGCATAAACTGATGGGACGAAGTTGGCGTATAGATTCCACATTATCCACTTTGGGTATCAAAGGTAATCCAGGTGTGGTTGAAACTTTGCAAGATCCTGCTTGTCTGGAAGAACGAGCGGACAGCCTCAACCACAGACGCACCTACAATGTCCCAATAAGCTTTGAAAAACTTCCCCGTGAATCCATCCGAGCCTGGCGCCTGTTTTGAACCCATTGAGAAAACCGTCCGGCGGACATCGCACGGAAGGACTTCCGCAATTAGGTTCGCATTCATAGCAGCCGTGACTTTACATTCCATGGGGAGGGCCTCGACCCTCGCCTCCATGTTACTAACCTGGTTTTCAGAAGCAAAAAGGGTTTGGTAAAAAGTAGTGGCAATCTCTGCTTTACCCTTTTCCTCTGTTATCCACTCGCCCGCATCATTCCTGAGAACAGTCACAAAGTTACGTTTGCGCCTGGCTCTCGTGACGGTATGGAAATAAGAGGTGTTTTGGTCCCCTTTCTTCAACCAGTGAACCCTGGATTTCTGCTGCTAGTAGCTTTCCTCTGCTACCCATTGTCGGTTCAATTCCGTTTCCAAGGTTTTGACAGTATCCCAGTCAATTGGAATCTGCTGCTTGACACGATCAATTTCAGTCTAGCGGGACTTTATATTCCTCAAGGAATTGGTGGTCCCTACTCTGCTCCAATCATAAAGCAGATGACGAAGCTTCTTCAATCGTGTCCAAAGCCTAAACATCGGTGTACCATGCACCTCTTCCTGCCAAACATAGCTCACCATAGCTCGGACCTCCGGATTCTCCGCCCAACGAGCATCAAACCGAAATAGCGGCCGACAATGGCGAGGATAAGGTTTGTCAGAAAGAAGCAAGGCACGATGATCCGAACCTTGGTCTGTAAAATGTTTGACCAAAGTGTCAGGGTACGTATCAATCCATCTTTGTGAGCAAAGAGCACGGTCTAACCGCTCGCGAATGCAGCCAACCCCCATCCGTTTGTTAGTCCAGGTGAACTGATCCCCCTGGTAACCAGGATCATGGAGGCCAAGGGAATGGATGAAATCATGCAGCGCCACCGATTGGGTAGCCTGCCAGGGATTCCCCCCCATCCTTCTCACCCGCGTGAAGCGTGGTGTTAAGATCACCAATGATCACAAAAGGTAACTCGATCCCATCACAAATAGTATGGAGTTCGTCCAGCTGCTGCGCACGAATAGAAGGATTGCAGCTTAAATAGACACCAATCACCACATAGGAAAATTGACTTTCATTAATCCTTGTACAAATGTAAAAATTTGAATGAGAAAACACTGAAGCATCGACTTCAGGGGACCACGCGACGACCAGACCACCCGATGCATCAACAACAACAACAAAAAAAAACAAAAAGGAGACTGAAAACCCAAACCCCGCATACGGCGGGAAACAACTCTCCGGCTAGACCTTGTCTCCGAAAAAAGACAAGTTCCGGTTTATTCGACCGCACTAACCCTACCGCCGTTTGGAATGTGAGGAAGGGTCCAATTCCTCTCACATTCCAGGCCAGTAGTTTCATTTATCCTCTTGGGGCCATTTTCGGCTGGCTTCCTCCACCTGTTCAGCTTCCCCTCCATTGTCTTCAACAAATTGCTTTTTAGGGCTAGGGTCCCCCTCAAGACCATCATCTCCCGATTCAGAATCCCTCTTTCTCTTCCCAATCCCAAGGACTGCATCATTTGATCCATACTCATTCAGTGAGCAGTGACCCCCATGGAATTTGGACGCCCCGGGGAGACATTCTCCTCGATAGATAGCTCTTTCCCCGCTTCCCAGGCGAGCACCACATTCCGAACATGCCCCTCTGGAATAGAGCAACCCTTCTGCCGAGCCACCTGGGGGTTTCGGCTTTGGACCACAAAACGGTCCACTCCTTCTTCCGACAAGGTGGTTTCCGAATCATTGCAAGAGATGCCCTTACCTTCATCACCTCCCCCATTGCCTTGCGGGGAACGACTCGCTTCCCTAGACTGAAAGGCCGGCTCCCACTCCTCCGAGTCCGAGTCCGACTCCACCATCTTCATTTTCCCTTTTTCCTTACGTGTAAGAGGACGGCTCACAGGTACCGGGACAGACTCCCGATCCGTCACATCCTCCCCCTGAGTCTTGTGGAGGCGGCGACGCCTCAGAGCAGCCACAGCCCGGCTAGCTACCCCTTCCGATGGCAGTTTCTCCTTCGGAGCTAGCAGAGCAGCCGATCCCAATGGCTGGACTGGGTTCTCCTCCTTCCGTCGCCTATTCCTGCGAGGAACCTCCTTCACCTGCTCGTGTTCATCGTCTGACCCGGTAGCAGCAGTCGGCGGCGATGTGGTGGTGGCGGAGGCGCCCGCATCACCTCCCTCGGCCCCTTTCTGTTCTGAACAGCCTCCTCCCTTGGCCCCGGTCGTTCCCGAACAACCTTCGGCCCACTCTTCCTCCGCAGCACACTGTCATCTTCCTCCTCCCGGTCATGATGCCTCTCTGCATCTTGCAGCTGGCGGATTTTCCCATCTCTCTTCGAAGCAGCTGCCACCTCCCGCGTTGCTACAACTCGGCGTGCACCCCGGGGAGTACGCACTGGCTTTGATAGCCCAAATCCCCTGGGGCTTCTTCGCCTCTCAACCGGGCTCCTCTCTTCGCCACGATGAACCCCCAGGCGCGCCACTTCGGCTTGGTGGGGACGGGTTGCTTCTGGTTGGACAGATCCTCTCAATGTCCCTGCTTGGTCCGCTTTCCTGGCCGCTGGCTGCCTCCCTTTTTGTTCTTGCATACGAAACTCTTTATTGACCCAAACCGAAGATGGGTGGCCACGAAACGGAGGACTATCATCATCTGCAGCATAAAGTTTGGTGCCCAAATGTTTCGTGGTCATATGGATCCCGTACTTCTCCTTCCGAGTGGGGGGATCGAAGTTGCATTCCCGTTGCAGATGCCCCAGTCTCCCACATCGAAAACAGAAGCTCGGGAGATGCTCGTACTTAAGAGCCACCCAGAAGCATCCTGTTTCCTCATTCGTTGCCATCAGCTGGGATCGCAGCGGCTTCGTTACATCAATTAATGCCCGGAGTTTCACGAAGACTGCGCCCGTTTTTTGGTGTGTGAAGACCCCAGCCTCGAGGACCTCCCCCATAGCCGCGCTGACCATCTTTTGTCATTTTTTGCTGTAAAAGACAGCTTTCTACACTAAAGTCTACATGCGGGGGATTTTAGGACGAGCAAAAACGTTGATGAAAAAGAGTAGAAACACTAGTTCATTTCTTTACTTTTTTTGGGTTAATACTGATAATTGAATTTACTAAACTGTATCTAACTAGAAAAATTAATATTCTTAATGGTTATTAAGTTTAGTAAAACATATCATGTTTGGTCACTCTCCGTTCATCTCCGTCCAACTTCATTAATAGAGTCCGTTAAGTGCTGACGAGACTAGCTCCTTCTTGAATTCGTAAAAAAAAAAGACTAGCTCCTTCTTGGATACTTAATAGCTTGGGGCTTAGAACTATTATCATGAGGCCTAGTTCAAATAACATTAATTGTCATTAATGATCTGGCCTTATAAAGACAGTTAATGCCTTGCAAATAATCAATGTGGTACAATATTATTTTTTGGCTGTAAACAAGAACATAGATAGAAACACTACTATCGTTATATTCATATTAGAGTAGCAACCTAAAAGTAAAAATCCAACACAAATCCAAAAGTGGTGAACATTTCTCACATTTTTTTAGTCTTGGTAGGTGAATAATTTGGTCACAACAACCTAATATTCACCGTGTTTGTCTAAAACGGTTTTCCTTTCATCGATTTAGACAAACGCGGTGAACACTGGTTGTTGGTCAAACAAATAACCTGCCCACGTAGCTACCGGACCAAACTCCTCCCCCATTTCTGCCGAACCCCTCACCCATTTCTGCCAAACCCCTTCCCCATTTAATACAAAAACTCTAATTTAAGGTATGTTTTAATTTGATTGTTTAGATTGTTGATGTTTTAGTAGTTATATGTTTGTATTTCACGAATTACTGTTAGTTAGTTATCGTTTTAGATGAACTTGTTTAGTATACTCATGTTAAAGTAATGCTAATTATGCTACATGTTTCGATTAAAGCTGATCGTTACTGTTGGGCATGTGACTCGGATCTCTCCCCACTGAAGAAACACTAAGGATAATCACGCCAAAGAATGGCGCGCGAGTACACCGGAGTCAAGCGCCGGAGTCGAGCGCGCAGGTCGCGCCGGAACCAAGCACGCCGGTGAAGACCACCCCCGGAGGGGCGCGCGCGAATACTAAACGACGACGCGTCACCCAGGCGTGGGCCCTTATCGAGAAGCCGCAGAAGCGGCGCCGCATCACCCAACGGGTAGTCACCATCATAGTCCTAGGAATAGTCCTGCCTGTGTCAGGAGTAGTCACATCAGGGTCCTAAAAGCATGGACTAAATCCCTGGCATGTCAGTGGTCATATCATTGTACCCACTTGTAACCCAACCACTCACCCACCACCATGTAGCCTATAAATATGGCATTTACTCCGGTGGGTGAGGGGATCGGATTTTTCAAACTCTATCTCTAAGATCAACACTTTCTCTCACTAGACACATTCTCTCTATCTCAGCTCCATCCTCCCTCTCTGTTATCCCAAAGTTCTCGTTCAACTAAGCCATCCATTCTTCTCGACCCATTCTCGTGAACCTCACTCCTACACTCAGTTAGGTTCAAACAATTGGCGCCCACCGTGGGGCCTGAAGAAAAAATGGCAGAACGAAACTCCAACATACTCGGCGAAGCGACCCCCATCAAGGCAATGACGGAGCCTAGGGTGTTCGCGGGACTCGCGGAAGCTAGTAACCGCGACGCGGTACTCATCGAGGAAGAAGAGCCCGAACTGACGGCCAAGGAGATGAGGCAGCTGGTGACGAAGCAAAATGACGTAATTGCCGATATGCAAAAGCAGATGAGCCAAGTTATTGCGCTCATGATGAGCAGAGAAGCTGCGGCAGCGCCGAGCGCGCCGTCTGACGCGTTACTGCTAACGCAAGGAGGGACATCAGACGATATCCCGCCACCACATCAGACAGCGGTCGAGTTGACCGCGCCTGAAGCCCAGCCATACGAACCACCTGGAAGAGCGGACCTCAGCTTCTTGGAGCAGCACCTGTCCCCACAGTTCCGCCCCAATCCACCTAGAAAGGCCTTGCATCAACCGTTGTGCGCGGAGATCATGGCGGAACACTTGAGCGGGACACCACCCACCCTCCCCACGTACAACGGAACAACCGACCCTGAGGATCACGTCAGCACCTTCTGCCTGCGGATGCAACTCCAAACCAACTCTAACGCGGCACTGTGCCGGATGTTCCCATCAACATTTTCCGGGATATGCCTCGACTGGTATAACCCCCTCCCCAATGGAATCATCCGCTCTTTCGAAGAGTTCATACTCCTGTTCACAACGAAGTTCACGTCACAAAAAAGAAGGCCTCTCCACCTCAAGGCGCTGATAGACATCCGCCAGAAGGATGGAGAAAGCTTGCGGGCGTTCTACGCCAGGTGGTCCAGGGTGGCAATGGCCGTAAGAGATCTCACCCCAGAAACCGCCGCCCATCACCTCATGGACGCCACCACTAGCATGGAGCTCAAAAGAACGCTAGCAAAGAGACCAATCACGCTATCTACGGAGCTTGAGATCAAGATTGAAAAGGCCATCACTTTGGAAGAGACGTTGGGCGCGGGCTCCATCAGACGTTTCAAACCCGCCAAAATGCCCAAAGAAGATCAAGCTCGCAGGCAACTTCCCGTGCCGCGAGACCAGCTGTTGCAAGCGCACAGCGGCGCCAGATGCCCACCACCTCCTCTAGAATAAGCCCATCGGGGACGGTCGCCAGATAGGCGCCCGCCAAACTATACACCCCTCAACGACACGGTTAAGAACGTCTACCATGTCCTGCGAGAGAAGGGGTACAAAATCAATTGGCCCGCTCCCATGAAGACCCTCACGCACATGCGGGACCCCAAGAAGCGCTGCGAATTCCACAGGGACACGGGCCACTGGACAGAAAACTGCAGGGAGTTGCGCTATGAGATCGAGGGCCTCATACAAAGGGGACTCCTGAACGAGTTCATTCGCGGAGCGGAAGAACCGGTGGAGCGTACTGTGGAACCCCCACCACCTCCACAGGCTGACTACGACGACGCCTCGGGCTCGTACGTAGTGCGAAAAGAAATTGGGGTGGTAACTATAGAAGGGGACCGCTCGAAGAAAAAGACCAAGCGCGACCGCGCCATAGAGTGCGCGGCGGCGGAAGCTCCACAGAAGTGCAACTTGAGCTTCGACGACGCTGAACTCCCTGGAGGGGTCCCGTCAGAGGACCCGCTCATCATCACCGCGCTCATCGCCGCCTGCAAGGTTCGCCGCCTAATGATAGACGGGGGCAGCGCGGCGGACATCCTTTTCAAAAGCACGATCGACCAGATGGACATCGATCGGCGGCTAATCAAACCCGCCTACGGGAACTTAGTCGGTTTCTTCAGCACGAGGGTCCCAGTTATCAGTGTGGTCACTCTTTCAGTCGTGCTCGGGGACCAAGAGCCACGCATCTCGAAGCAAGTCGAGTTCATGATAGTCGACTGCAACTCCCCCCACAATGGCATCTTTGGCCGCCCGCTCTTGGCAAAATTCATGGCTCTCCCGTCAACATGTCACCAGAAACTTAAATTCCCCACTAAGGAGGGGAGCGGCGAAGCGCGCGGGACAACATGGGAGGCCCCAAAGCTAGGAGAAGTCCGCCAGACCAACATTGTGGACACAAGGGCAGAAGAGCCTCGCCCGGAGTCAATGGATTCTGACTTCGAAGTTGCCCTTGATCCGAACGAGCCGACACGCAAGATACGCGTCTCAACTCACATCCCTGGAGACGCGATTGAACCGTTGATAAGGTTGCTGAAAGAGTATAAAGAACTATTCGCGTGCTGCACGGAGGACATGCCAGGAGTGCCAAGAGATGTCGCCCAACATTCCCTTGGGGTCCCAGTCAACGCGATGCCAAGACAACAGGCGCGACGGAGCTTTACGGGCGACAAGCTTAAAGTCATTGAGGAAGAGGTGGCGCGCCTGCTGTCGGCGGGGTTAATCCGTCCAGTGAAATACCCGAAGTGGCTGGCGAATGTGGTTTTGGTAAAAAAGTCCTCGGGGGCTTGGCGAATGTGTGTCGATTACACGACGATCAACAAGGTGTGCCCAGGGGATCCCTACCCGCTGCCGCGCATCGACCAACTGATCGACGCCACCGCCGACCATGAAACACTGTCTTTCCTGGACATGTTCTCAGGGTACCACCAAATTCCAATGTCGCGCGAAGACGAAGAAAAGACAGCCTTCATGACGCCGTTCGGAAACTTCTGTTTTGTAGGAATGCCATTTGGACTGAAGAATGCTGGCGCGACATACCAGAGGATGATCGACGCAGTGTTTTCATAGCAAAGGGGGTGCAACATTGAGGCATACGTGGATGACCTCATCGTCAAAACCAAGGCAGGGAAGTCTCATCTGGATCACCTGTGCGAGACATTCGAAGCGCTTCGCAAACACAGTCTTCGCCTGAACCCGCTGAAATGCGTGTTCGGAGCAGAAGCCGGAAAATTCTTGGGATTCATGATCACCAAGCGCGGCATCGAAGTCGACCCAAAACAAATCACCGCAGTCCAGGGCTTGCGCGCGCCAAGAAACACATTGGAGATCCAGTCTCTGAACGGGAAAATTGCGGCGCTAGGAAGGTTCATCCCAAGATCAGCAGACAAGTGCGCCCCATTCTTCAAGACACTGAAAAACGGCGCGCGATTTGCATGGACCAAGGAGTGCGAAGCGGCCTTCCTAGAGCTCAAAGCCTATCTTGTTTCCACCCCTGTATTGACTGCCCCAAAAATTAATGAAGAGCTTTTCCTGTATCTTGCCGTGTCCACAAGAGCCGTAAGCGCAGTACTAATATCCAAGAGAGACGGTCAGGGCGAGCGCCCGGTGTACTACACGTCGCGAACTCTGGTCAGCGCAGAAACAAGGTATTCCCCCATCGAGAAAGCAGCATTAGCGCTGGTTAGCGCAGCGCAAAAACTACGCCCGTACTTCCAGGTACACCGAATCACTGTCCTAACCAACCTCCCGTTAAAAAAGATCCTAACTTCAATGGAGGTATCGGGGCGGATGGTAAAGTGGGCCGTCGAACTGTCAGAGTACGACATCCAGTATGCCTCGCGTCCAGCAATAAAGGCGCAAATCCTGGCAGATTTCGTCGCTGAGGGAGTAACCCTGGAAACGACACCGGAAGGGGTGTGGGAGGTTTATGTAGACGGTGCGGCGAGCAAGCACGGCGCCGGCGCAGGGGTAGTCGTGCGCACGCCCACAGGTGTTGTGCACGAAATAGCAATCCGATTCAGAGCCTTGAAGACAAATAACGCCGCCGAGTATGAAGTCATCTTGGCGGGAATGGCGGCTGCCAATGAGTTGGGCGCTAGAACAATCAGAGTACTCTCCGACTCATCGTTAGCGGTCAACCAACTGAATGGGGCCTTCGATGCCAAAGAAGATGCACTCGCGCATTATATGGAGCGCGTCAAGCAACGAGCAACCGCTTTCGAGGCGGTGAAATACGTGCAAATACCAAGGGAAGAAAACATGCACGCCGACGCGCTATCCAAACTGGCAACAGCAACAAACTTCGAATCTACACGCCTAGTGACAGTACAAAAGGAGGAAGAGGAAACCAACCAAGAGGCCACGGTCAACACCACCCAAATCGCGGAAGATGACTGGAGAACCCCGATCATAAGGTTCTTACAAGACGGCATGGTGCCAGAAGATGCCAAGGAAGCATGGACCTTGAGGCAGAAGGCGGCCCGATGCACAATAATTGGCCTGGACTTATACCGACGATCGTACTCCGGAGCATATCTCAAATGCATCGGAAACGACGAGGCGCGCAACATGGTGCGAGAGCTGCATGAAGGAATGTGCGCGATGCACGCCGGTGCGCGCAGTATGGAGCGCACCATACTGTTACATGGCTACTATTGGCCGCGGGTGAAAAAGGACACAAAGAAGTACGTCGACGAATGCAACAAGTGTCAATTACACGCTCGCCAGCATCATCTCCCATCGACGGAGTTCCAAGGCAACCTGAGCGCCTGGCCCTTCGCACAATGGGGAGTAGACCTTCTGGGCCCATTCCCAACAGCAAAAGGGAAGCGCAAATACATAATTGTGGCGGTTGACTACTTTACCAAGTGGATCGAGGCGGAGGCGCTGGCTTCTATAACGGCGCATCAGGTAACGCGCTTCTTAAAAAGTAATATCCTGGCGCGCTACGGGGTCCCGAATGCGTTCATCTTCGATCATGGCAAGCGATTCGACTGTGCGGAGGTCATAGACTTTTGTGACCAAGTAGGAGCCATCGCGAGATTCGCATCGGTAGCCTACCCCCAGGCCAACGGCCAAGCGGAGGCAGCCAACAAATCATCTTGTATGGCCTCCTTACAAGACTAGACGACGCCAAAGGCAATTGGGCGGATGAGCTCAACACGGTGCTATGGGCGCATCGCACCACCTACAAAGTGGCAACGGGCGAAACCCCATTCGCCCTCACCTATGGCACAGACGCGGTTATACCCATAGAAGTGACGTTCCCAACATACCGAGTCATGGCGTACAACGAGGCAGATAACGACGAGGCACGCCTGCTGGACCTAGAGCTAGCACAAGAACGACGAGAGTTGACAGCCATCAAACTAGCCGCGACGAAAGCGCAAGTAGCCAAGTACTACAACGCGAAACTGGTCCCGCACAAATTGGCGCTCGGGGATCAAGTGCTACGCAGGAACTTCCGCCCCGATCCCAAACATGGCAAGCTCGCTTCAACATAGGAAGGCCCGTACCTGAGGACAGGCCCAAGCGCCCGGAGCGCGGTATTCGCGGCCACCAAATTACAAGAAGCAGAGGTGTGAATCCGCACATCGCGGAGGTAATTGACAGCAGCGGCGCCAGGAGTGGCGGTTGCGGCAGTCCCCCCAAAGCCTGCCATCTCAGGCAGCTTTTGCTGCACGGTGGCGCCGGACGAACTTCCAACCTTCTCTCTCTGAGACCGAGAAGGCCTGTTCACCGCCGCCTCCGGCTGTGAGAGCGCTAAGGCCAGCTGCCGCGCGTCAGACATCGGTTGTTCCGCTGGTGGAACCCGCGCCTCCCGTGGGCTTGACTCCGCCGCGTGAGCCACCTTGCGGGATTTTTCAACCACCGGTGGCTGTTCAACCTCCTTCCGCTTTGTGCCTCTCGGCACCGCGCTCTCCTTCTCCTTCTTCTTCTTCTTCTTGTCAGCGCGCGGCGCGACGTCATCGACTGACATCATGCTCACCAAGCTAGAGAAATCAACACCTGCGCCAATAAGTCGTAAGAAAGCGGTTAATATGATAGAATGCAAAACAAAAGAAATGCAACTAACCATCGGCGAATATCTCCTGCAAACAAGCCTCGCGCACTCCAGCGAGGTATAAGTTCATCCTGTGATCCATGCACGCCTCGTACTCGTCGTCCAGCCCGTCGTAGACCCCGACATCCGACTCGTACCCGCGCGTACTGCCGTTCTTCCATTCAGTAGGCTCCTCAACAAACTCACTCGCCCACTCTCCAGGAACGGGCTTGACGTAGAAGAAACGTTCGAACCACGTCTTCTTCAACTTGGGCGACCCGTACACGAAGCCATCGGGCCTCTTGTCGCGACGCTTAATAGAAAGACAGTCGCTCCGCGTGGTGGGCTCCTTGATTTTATATATTTTTCGGAAGAGACCGTAAGTCGGCTCGATATTAAGCCACTTGCACGCGAGTCGTAGACAACTCGCGTGCATGATGACCGACGGAGAGAGCCGCCCAATGGAGCACTTGAGGCGCCGATACAGAGCGCACAAAAGCGGGTCGACGGGGAACTTAAACCCCATCACCCAGTACTCCGTGTACACGCCAAACCACCCCGCGGGGCAATTACCCACCATGCTGCGTGTCGATGGAGCAGCGTATTGCCAATGGGGGGGCAAACCCAGCCCGCGCACAATCTCCTCCACGTCGTCTACATCGTATAACGAGGCGTGCTCGGGACCGCGCTTGAGGTTGTCGTGCGGCGCTGGTTGATCGCCCCACATCTCGGCCCACTCGATAACATTATACGCGGCGCCAACACCGCGCAACCCAAGTCGGGCCATAGCCTCAGTTACGCGCACATTGTAAAGCGGCTCTGGTTGTTCACCAGAGTCTTCGCGCGCGTCACCATCTGCAGCCACCGGCCTCCTATCACGCCCACGGCGAATTATCAACACCCCGCGAGCCCCTTGTCGCGCCTGCCCGCTCCCGGAAGCACCCATACCCTCGTCGGGGGAACCACCGAGATCGTCCTCCGACTCGATGTCGAACGACGGCGTCGCCGGAACCCCACCGCCATCGCCGCCGTTCCCACCACCGGAATCGTCGTCTAATTCCAGCGAGTGATCAGTAGAAGTGTGCGAAAGAGTGGAAAGATTACCTTCTTCGCCTTGTACGACCTCAGCCTCGTTGATGTTGATGCCAGCCATGGTAATAACTTGATCCAGCAACAGAGAAAGGAGAATTGAGGTTGTAGAAGGAGAGGAATCTCAGAGAAAGGAAGAACAGAGAAACAATGAGCAGAGTTGTGAAAACAGACGAGTCCAACCCTCCCATAACAAACCCATATTTATAGTCAGCCAAGGGAAAACGAAGGGTTAAAGCTACATAGGGATTCGTAACCGTCAGATCCTACAAAATCTTTTCGAATTCTTTCGAATTTCAAGAAATCCCCGCCCAAATAGCCCAATCAAGCAGGGACACGTGGACACCTACCATCATAGACAATAGTCGACGACGCCACATGTGCCGCGCACCGCCTGGGGGGCATGGCACACCCGCGAGGAAGAAAAAACAACACCACTTACGGGCGCAGCTCAAAGTCACGCGCACAACAGGGGGGCATGGCGCACCCGCGAGGAAGAAAAAAACAACACGACCTACGGACGCGGCTCAAAGTCACGCGCACACCAACTTCGACCGAGCGCACGAAATCAAATGGACAGCACCCGCGATGCACGGGACGCGCGCGCCACTAAGGACACGAAGATTGCGTGCCCACTCCAATCAGTAGCGCGGAAGAAGATGGAATCACCCAGATCCGAGTCAACCACACGAAGATCAAACAGGTGGCATTCGCGGAACACCCCCTGATGGGGGCAATTGTTGGGCATGTGACTCGGATCTCTCCCCACTGAAGAAACACCAAGGATAATCACGCCAAAGAATGGCGCGTGAGTACACCGGAGTCAAGCGCCGGAGTCGAGCGTGCAGGTCGCGCCGGAACCAAGCACGCCGGTGAAGACCACCCCCGGAGGGGCGCGCGCGAATACTAAACAACGACGCGTCACCCAGGCGTGGGCCCTTATCGAGAAGCCGCAGAAGCGGCGCCGCGTCACCCAACGGGTAGTCACCATCATAGTCCTAGGAATAGTCCTGCCTGTGTCAGGAGTAGTCACATCAGGGTCCTAAAAGCATGGACTAAATCCCTGGCATGTAAGTGGTCATATCATTGTACCCACTTGTAATCCAACCACTCACCCACCACCATGTAGCTTATAAATATGGCATTTACTCCGGTGGGTGAGGGGATCGGATTTTTCAGACTCTATCTCTAAGATCAACACTTTCTCTCACTAGACACATTCTCTCTATCTCAGCTCCATCCTCCCTCTCTGTTATCCCAAAGTTCTCGTTCAACTAAGCCATCCATTCTTCTCGACCCATTCTCGTGAACCTCACTCCTACACTCAGTTAGGTTCAAACAGTTACTTATTATAAATTGCGGACATGGGTAAATTCAAGAAGTTTCAACTTCTTTTTCGGTGGAATGGTAGGGTGACAAACTCCCATTTTGTGATCGATTATGAAGATGGTGAATCCACTATGTTAAAAATTGAGTTCTATTCACGTGGCAAGAACTCCATGATATTTGTGCTGACAAGATTTGTACGGGCTGACATACACGAGTTGGTAAAACTTCTTACCAGTATCCAAACATGAGTGGAGGCGGTGTCATGTATGAAGAAGTTGTCATATATGATGATGAAGCGGTTACCATGATGTTACAGTTCCTAACAGACAACAAGATCGTGTTGGCAGAGGTGTATGTTGAGACTGAGGTGGTCCGTGAAACTCATTCTCACCAATATTCTTAGATGATGGTTTTGCAGGAGGGTACAAATGTGGTGGTAGTTCAAGCAACTACGAAGGAGATAGTTCTGGAGCCAGGGTGCTATGGGAAGAATACCCGCAATATGGTGACCGAGCTGAGCCTGTTCCATTTGTTGAGCCTGACGACATTCAATGGCATGCTTGAGGCCAGAGTGGGCTGACATTGAGAACACCATTCGATCGGGCGTACTTCGCATGAGCTTGAAGAGTATGTTGATGGTACTCGTCACAATGATCCTCTTGACCTTAGCTATCCATTCTCCTCCAGCGACAAGGAAAGTGAGGAAGATTTTAGATTAGTGAGTGAGGAGGAAGATACGAACGATGAGGTAGCATTTCGTGAGCCACCGACTCCATACTACACAGAGGTCCCATCTCATCATTTATATGGTCAGAAAGATGCTCCTCACTATTTTCCTATGCCCATGTATAATCCGAAGACCGATTTGGAGATGGGTATGATGTTCGCTTCAAAGGGCGTTGTTGCTTATGCTTTTTGTGAAGAGGTCATGCGGCAAAATTTCGAGTGGAGGGTAAAATATTCTGATGGCAAACAACTCCATGTCATATGCAAGAATGCTGGAGAGGGTTGTATGTGACTACTACGAGCTGCAAATATGAAGAGAAAGGCAGCTTGGGTAATTTGCATACTATAGAACAACCACACCTGCTCCTCTACCATAATATCCCAGGATCACCGCCAACTAAAAGCAAAGAAAGTGGGTGCAACCATTAATCACTTGATTGAGGCTCGACCAGATATCACAATCAAATCTATCATGGTTGAGGTGAAAGATCGGCATTCCTGCACGATCAAGTATAAGAAGGCATGACAAAAGGCCATGGTTGAGGTTTATGGTGATTGGGACGACTCATACGCTTTACTCCGGAGACTGATGAATGCAATGGAGGAGTCCAACCCCGGGATTGTTTTTGTGCTTAGAGAGAGGAGCAAGGGTTCCACCTGAAAAAGAGAGGGAGCTTGAAAAGCCCTTCAATTTGGAAAGTATTGGAGATGATTTCTAGAATTGAAGCCCTCAAGTTGATGATCCCCTCTTCCTCCTATTGTGTTCTTTCTCAACCTTCACGGGGGTGATTCCTTATGTGTTTTGGAGAAGAAACCTTAACATAATATATGGATATGTGGTTTGTAATGAATAAGTTTGTTGAATTTCTAGCAGATTATGTCTATGTTTATTGAATTAATTGCTTATTCATGCCTCGATTGTGTATGGATGATGATATGGTGTTTGACCCATAAAGGTAGCCATTCAACTGAGTCAAGTCTAGACCTAAAATCAAGTAGAATAGCTAAATATCTGCATGGCCATTGATTTTCCTAGCTAATGCAGTCAAAAGCGCGATTCTACCTAGAAGCGGAAAAGGGGTAAAATCGTAAAGCGTAGAATCGAAGCGTAAAAGCGTAAGTTTTTTACGCATATTGAAAAATAACTAGAAATCTATGAAGTAGGACACATGCTATGCAAAATATGAATGCACAGAATTTAGATAAGTCAATAAATACATGCGATTCATGCCTAAAGTAGAACAACTTATAGCATCTTAATAATAAGTTTGTAAACATAAATTTTAACAATAAACCACTTTTCCCACTATGCTAATGAATTTGGGAAAAGTCTAGTTGGTGAATTAGATTACTCTATTGAAGTTGAGGATGCATCCAAGTACCTTATATGTATCTTTTAATCTCAAATGTATCATATTGTTGGTGATTTACTTTTAAAATATACATTTTATAATTAATTTCATGAAAAGAATACTAATTTAGTGAGCTAAAAGCGTAAAAACGTAAAGTGTTTTGGAGAACTGGAAGCGTAAAACCGTAAGCTTTTAAGTTTTAAAGCGCAATTTAGTCCGATTTTATACACTTAAGTTTTTATATGGAAACGAAAGCGTTTTGGTGACCTAAAAGCGTAAAATCGTAAGTTTTTAAGTTTTAAAGCGCGATTTTGACTGCATTGTTCCTAACTAAGTGATTGTTGGGCTTGTCCCTAATTCGAGAATTATACTTAAAACCTAATTATGGTGGTCAATTACATTTACCATTTGCTCTTTTGATGCATCACAAAAAATAATTTTATGATCGGCATAGAAAAAATGTGTGACTTCTATTCTTCGAACTTCATCAATGCAAAACCCATAAATAAAACCCTTTTTCTGAATTTCTTGCCGCATGTATGACACCAGGTCCATTACTAAATTAAAAAGAAATGGCGACAATAGATTGGCTCGCTTTAGCCCTAGTTCCCCCCCCCCCCCCCCCCCCCCTTCCTTTCTACTACTGAATGAGCTCGTTTGGGGTCAGGCTAGCTTCATGTATCTGTCTCCCCCTTTTTTTGCCAAAGATATCCCACAATGTGAGAGACAAAAAAATACGAAATATAAGTACGAAAGATTTGCATATCAAATCACAAAACAACAAATAAGAAAGAAGCGTCGAACGATCCAACGATAAGAAGACTTTTACTGCCATGATATGGGCGACCCTAATACCAGAATCCATGTATCTGTCTCCCCTTTCATTCCACCAAACTGGTATTTTGACACAAGGAAAATTTTTTTTCTATGTCAGTTCTGGAGGGTTTGAGACGGTTAATTGGATGAACTTCTCGGTAACAAAATTGGAATTTCGGTACCAAACCCCAATTCACAATTTTACGAAAAGGGTTAAATTTTTTTGTATAGAACCATGACAGAGAGCTCTGAATTCTGATTCGGGCGGACGTTTCCTTTAGGGATATCCACACCACTTCGGCGACGTCGCTTGCCAAGCACACAATAATTTGGACGTATACAAATAATACAATGTAACATGTATCCAGTATTTTAAACATGCATATATTACTAGAAAAAACGTCAACATGGCTGTCTGCGTCTCTCTCATTCCTTTCCTTTGTAAGAATCTAAGCCTCCTTGGCCGGTTTCATAAATACCCTACACACTATACACACCGAGGGATATATGCCCCCATAGCAAGAAACGATATATCTTTGTGTTTAAAGAAAAGTCCTTTTATTTGCGCAAATTGCTTTAAATTGGTGATGATGGCGGCGACGGCGGCGGCCAGCAACTGGCTGAACTGGAGGTTCTTGCTATGCGTAGTGTGGGTACTGGTGTCGATGAACATTGCTGTGTTGCTGATATGGAGGAGGAAGAAGAAGAACGGTGATGAACAGCCTGCAGATCATGACGGTAAGATTGGTGGAGAAGAAGAAATTAGCAGGAATCAAGCATGGAAACCATGCCTGAAATGGGTTCACCCAGCTTGGCTTCTTGCCTTCAGGCTCTGTGCATTCTCAGTCCTCTTGCTCCTCCTGGTTGCCATTGTTCTCGTCGATGGCGCCGTCATGTTTTACTACTACACCCAGTCAGTAGTAGTATACATATAATTGATCTCTTCTTTCCTTTTAGCTAAAATAATGGGCATTAATTGGGTTTATTTTGTGGACGCGCGCTGCAGGTGGACGCTTACTTTGGTCACCCTGTATTTTGCTGTGAGTCGTTTCTCTGCCTTGTTAATTAATTGGTTGCAATGCATTCTGAGCTTCAAGTTGACTTAAAGTTTGCAGCTTTACCTCAAATAATGAAATGATTTGAACTCTGCAGATGGGGAGCTTGATCTCGATTCGCGGATGCTACGAGTATAGCCAAATGGGAAGCATGGATGTGGTTGGCAATACTGCAGCAGAGTTGGACGATGCAGAGCATGGCCATGGCGGCGGCCAGAGTTCGATGAAAGGCTCAAGCTCTGCAGACCAAGCTGCAGAAGAAGTTGATGATGATCAGCGCGAACCTGCGGGCGGATGGGGTTGTGCATTATTTCAGATCATTTTCCAGGTAGTATAAATATAATACAGAAACCCAACAACAGTACTATGGTCAGATTCTGCCACACATTCATCACAGAACAAAAACAAAGACAAAACAAAAAAAATTGCTGAGATTCTGCTGCTTGTTTGTGTTTGTTTTTCCGGGTGATTATAATTCCTATATATGCTTTCTCTGTGGTTTTGTTGGACTGAATCTGTATGATCTTTTTCTTGGTTTTGGTGGCTGGCAGATAAGTGGTGGAGCGGTGATGCTGACAGATATTGTGTTTTGGTTTGTAATTTTCCCGTTTCTTGCTATCAAAGACAAACGACTCAACCTAGTGAGCAGCCTTCATTCCTTGGCTGGCTAGCTGTTTTTCTGTACTGTTTTTCTTATTTTTCCTTCTTTCTTTGTGTCTAATTCTGTTTCTTGTTTTGTTTTGTTTTCATTGATTGGGGCGTGGGGATGGGCAGTTGATAGTAAGCATGCATTCCATGAATGCCATCTTCTTGCTGGGAGACACTGCCATGAACTGCTTGGTGAGCAAGTTATTGCTTTCCCTCACCACTTCCCTTTTGTGTTTTTTATTAGCCGGTCGACCCGTTCTATTTCAAATGTCTCTCTAAAAATGATAAAATCACACATAAATTTGTGAGATGTTTAGAAAAAATTCACGACGATTTGAAAGACATGTTTGAAGTTTAAGGATAATCAAATATCATGTGTTTCTTGAAGTAGTATTACTCTTGTGATTGTTTTTTTTTTTTTACGATTTGTGCAATATGTATTTCATTTCATTAGCATGGAGGATTTGAGAATATTTTAATTGACATGTGTTAGGTAAACTATTGCCGTGCATATGTAAAGATTTGTGTTCTTTTAAAAAATATGAAGCATGTTTGATATTGTTTCTGAGAGCGCTCATGACCCAAAACGACCCGAAATCCGATGATTTTGGTCAATATTTAACCCAAAATCAGTCAATCCAACATAACTCAACCTGTAACCCGAGGCCCCAATCCGATCCGATTGCCAGGTCTAAATCTATCTATTCATAAAATTCATTACTCAGACCACTCATAAAGTTTCATCCAATGACGTTGGAAAATATGCTGATAGGGTGGTGGTATGTGCTCAAATAATTGACTTCATGAAACCACACCCAATGTTCTGATTGGACAAGATTATATTATTTATTAAATTACCACCACATCGATCCAACACATAATCTTACATGAGATTGAATATTGCGGGGAGTCATGACTCATGACCAACACATTGAGCACGGTTCACTTTCATTTTCGTTTTCTGTTTCTTGTTTTCATGTCATAAATTTGGTAATCGAAACGAGAAAACTTGTTTACTTTTCATTTCGTTTTCTATTCGTTTCCAACTATGAAAACAGAAAGTGGCAACTTCCTGCTGTTTTCAAAAACGACAAAATGTTGTTTTCACCTGTTTTCAACATCTGTTTTCTAAAAAAACAGGAAACAGAAATGAAAGTAACAAGCCCTAACTATTCTCACCATTGTTCTTATCTCTGTTTATTTATTTATTTTTATTTTTTTTCTGGTTCAGCCATTTCCGTTTTTCAGGATTGGATATTTCATCATGTGGACAATCCTATACGTACTGTTCCAGTGGATTCTTCACGCTTCTGTCAAGATATGGTAATAACCTTCACTGAACATTCATGCAACTCTTACCTCTTTTTTTATGCTCTTTTGTAGTTTTGGATCTCCTCTTGCATCATGGATTATTGTGTTGTGTCAATTGTCAATATTTTTGTAGGTGGCCGTACCCATTCCTCGATATTTCGTCTCCTTCAGTCCCCTTATGGTACTTGGCAGTAGCAGCGATCCATGTTCCTTGCTATGGAATGTTTGCTTGCATTGTGAAGCTGAAGAACACTCTGTTCGTCAAATGGTTTCGGGACTCGTACCGCGGCTTCAACTAGCCAGCTCTTTTCCCCCACCATTAATCGAGATACGACGACGTACCCCAAGCAAAGTCGAATCCCTCCTTAAAAGAGAGATGTCCTAAACCACTAGACGATAGATGCATATTTACCCGACAGTGAGCATTCTATGGTCATATTATACACATGTGTAAAAACAGGGAGTAAACTGCAAAGAAAGAAAGAAATGAAAATACAAATATTTGTTTGTTTCTTCTTTGTGATTATTGTTTTTTTTTTCCTTCTTTCAAATGTAATTCCTCTGAGGGAGGATGTCTTTCAGAAAGTTTGGTGGCTTGCATTTCTCATCTAATTGTTTTTGTATATAATGGCAACATAAAAGAAATTTGAAAAATCTTAGAAAGAATACACACAGAAAGTTGAGACTACAAAAATAAAACAGGGTGATTTTCATCCTCGCCTATCAAATGGAAACCACAGAATACCACACCACTATCACACAAAAACTTATTGTTATCTGGTTTCTGTAGCAATGTTTCCTCTACAAGTATATTTATTAATAGGGTTAATACCCTAGTTTGGCTTGAAGTTTAACGTAAGTGACAGTTCTGGCCTCATTTTTCAAATAAAACATTTGTGGCCTACTTTTGAAATTATTGGACAAATTTGGCCCAAAACTTGTGTTGACTGTTAACATTAACGGTCAAATATTTATTTCGTCAAATGATTCAGCATCCTATGCTGAAGTGGCAATGATGTGGCTATCATGTCATTTTTATTTCAATTCATTTTTTAGTACTTAAAAACATGAAAAATAAACATAAAAAACCCTAATCTAAAATCTCTCCTCCGATCTCCCTGTGCCTCAGTAGATCTCACTGCTCCATTGACCCTCCCCTCTCATTCGCCACCATGGATCGAAAGCAGAGCTCCCCCTCTTCTCTACCATCGTGGATAGCAAATCCCACAAGAACCCCAATCTCAAATAGATAGCAAATCCAATCCCCTCCCAACTCCCTCCATCTCCTCTTCCTCTGCTCTCTCTTCGCACTATTGGCCCATCTCAAAATTGGTTCTAACCATGGCCTTCGTTGTGCCCTAACCATGACTCGCTTCCATGGGCAACAGCGCTGCCAAGAAGTACGACGGAATCGACGCCCCATCCGAGAAGAGAGCCCGCGGTATCACCATCAACACCGCCACTACGCCCACGTCGACTGTCCTGGCAAAATCGATTACGTCAAGAACATGATTACAGGCGCTGCATAGATGGATGGGGCTATGAATCTAAATCCAACCTTGATCCCCGGCGGCGACGTAGCTTCAGATCTCACGGCGGCTCGCCTCTTAGGCGGTTTCAGAGAAGGATCCATTCTCGCGGTTAGATTCAATTTGTTCTCTAGGTTTGGGGTTGCAGAAATAGATTTGTGATTTGTGTTGGCGGCACGAGGGCAGGGACTTGCGACTGAGGAAGGCGGGGTGGCCCGGGAGGAATGGCGACGGCGGGGGATGTACAACCATCGACCGCCGCTGAAATATGTTGGGAAATAGGATCGAATTTGGGGGAGATTTGGAAATCAAGAAGGAGACGAAGAGTTTAGAGAGAGAGGGAGATCCATCATATCCCTTCACTTTATTTTTTCAAATTTTCATTTTCATGTTTTTGTTTTTAAAATTCTTTATATATTATTATTTTAATATAAATTAAATGAAAAGCCACGTCATAACCACGTCGGCGTTAAGTGCCGAGTCATTAACGGAAAAAATAATTGACCGTCAGTTTTAACGGTCAACTCCAGCACTAGGCCAAATCTGTCCAATAATTTCAAAAGTAGGCCACAAATGTCTTATTTGAAAAATGGGGCCAGAAGTGTCACTTACGCTAAACTTCAGGCCAAACTAGGGTATTAACCCTTATTAATACTCCAAATCTTTTCCGTGGAAAGAAAAAAAGTGATGAAGAGAGCAGAAGGAGAAGAGATGTACAGTAGTGGTGGGCGCGGGGAAATTATAAAGATGGAAAGCAAGGGTAGTGTTGGGCCAAAAGGGATGACTAAGCAAGCCCAGCGCACAGTATTCGTCAGCCCAAAAGACATGAAAGTCAGCCCAATAAATAAGAGCAAGGCCCGGAAGGAAGGGTCCGAGGAAGAAGGGGAAAATATCGCCAGAAGCGGGAGTAAACTCGCAAGCGTGCATGGGGAAGGTAAACTCGATAAGACGTAAATAGCAGTAATCATGGCTATTCTGACAGCATTTAATGCGACCGTAAGCGTAAGTACGAAAAGAGTACGTCAGATACACGCTCACCAGAGCATTGATTGCCCATACCCACCCCCATTGGCTATAAATAAAGGTCCAACCACATCATTTAATGGTAACTCAACTACCCCAATTCTCTCTCTACATTCTCTCTCGACTAAAACCTGACTTAAGCATCGGAGAGTATCCGAGGCCCACGCCTTCGGATCTTTCTTGCAGGTGAAGGAGAACGCTTGCGTTGAAGGAAAGACGGGATCCTAGCAGAATCGTCCTCCACTACGCCTTGGAACATTCCAGGCTTAAACCGGTAGTAACATGTGGAAACCAGTTGTCAAACCGTCCTGGGGTCCGCTTTAGGTTCTTGGTTCTCTGCAGTTCTACCTTCCCCGCCACCCCTCGGATTCGCCGTTGTTCTTCATCCTTATGTTTTAATTCAGCTTATTAATTTGTTTGATCTATGATTGGATTATTTTTCCCACTAACCTTCTTTGTCATTCTTTTTAGCAATTTATCTCTTCTACTGTTGTTTCGCTCAAGTATCTACCTTCTCCGACAACGGTCTTAGTTCCCTGGTTCATTGATCCTGTTCGTTTTTGAGTTACTGGCGGCAAAGATAAGGTAGGGAGCTTCTAATTTTGGATGCTATATTTTTCCCGATTCCTTGTTTGTGCCACAGGGTTTGTAGATTTTAGCTTCAACTTCTCCATCCATGGATTCCGTCACCTGACGCCGCTGGCCCCATCGGTTTCTTCCGCTTCCAATTTCCGCCGCTGCTGTTAGCCAATCGTTGGCCTTCATGTATTGGGGACAGGAGGAGCAGATTAAAGAGGGGTGGGCTACGGAGAAATTGGTTGAGGACGCGTGGCTATCTTTATTCTGAAGAAAAACAAGGGCTGCTTTCCTTATTCTTATCCGCCAGCTTTGGTCGGGCAACTCCTAGAGATGAGCGTAGTTGTGCTTATCCCACAATTAGAGGAGTTGGCTTCATTTTTGCTTTTCCAGTTGCTGATGAGGTGTCACTCGTGGCACTTGGGCCTATTGGGCCGGGACTATTTTTGTGTTCATTGTTTTGCAGATAGCTTGCACTTCAGGTCGGTGTTGCGGGCCCTAGCTTTTAGCATGAGTAGCATAATCCGATCCTAGGTGGAGACACGGAGAGCTTTAAGGCGCAGTGGTGTAGTGGCGGAAACCTATATCCTTTTTTTAAGGTTTAGTGTTTTTGTTACTCTGTTCTTAGGAACTAACAGAGCTGCCCATTTTGTGGCATAAAGGGCTCTTTCATCGGCATATCGATTAGTATTGACTATCATTATTTTTACCTATTATAAACATATTTGTCTACTATTTCATCTGACTATGATATAAAAAAAAGTATATTTGTTAATAAGGTTGAATGGTTGATGAAGAAACCACAATTTGTACGTTAAGTTTGCAAACCTGAAAAGGGAAAATGAGTGAAGAAGTATCATCACAAGCTTGTCGAGCATAACAAGAGATTCCCACCTCACAACATACACGGCAAGAAAATTAGCTTTTAGTGTCTAAACTTCACAGCACATAAAATATGTGTCTCTAAAAATATGTTATTCACGACTAATATATTATATGGCTCCAAAAGTATTATTATTTGTCGTTAAATTATTATTCTTTTATATTACATTATATGGTGAGTTCTACGGTACCCAGGGTGAAATCCGGGGTACCGCATACCTTGAGTACGAAAACGCTATCCAAAACTTGAATTGACTGATCTTTCGGACATGATACTATACTTTAACCCGTAAAGATCAAAATCTAGGCCTTAATTCTCTAAATCTTATACCCCAATATCAATTTAATTAGAAACAATAATCGACGGTTATGATTCGTCCAAATATAGGCACAAAAATCAATGCACCATCTTAGAATTTATAGTTTATGATTTGGATAATTAGGACCTAGGGTTCACTTATTAAGGGTTATGGTATAGTATCATGCCCAAAAATCCTACTAATTCGAGGTCTAGATAGCGTTTTCATACTCAAGGTATGCGGTACCCCGGATTTCACCCAAGGTACCGTAGAAGGCACCTACATTATATTTATATTAAAATATTAGTTTTAGCAGCACATTTTCTGTAGCTATTAAGGTCTGGCTTTATATCGTGTAGAAAAAAATATAATTTTGATAATTAATTATCATAGTTTTTTTGCAGGCAGATAGTCATTTGCTTCTAAAGAAAAGTTTTTAGAGGCTAAGAAAATAGTTGTTGTTGCTTCTTCATTTTAAACGAGCTAAATTGACAAATAGTTGATCTCAGGGCTATGGTGAATTATGTGTGGCAGGAATCTGTCCAAGGTACTCTTATGTTCCAACTATGAGAAAAACTTAAGAAGCTTCGACATTTGCTCTATGATTGGAGTAGGGCGGGTACCACAAACTCTCTCCGCAATATCAAAACTCTACAAGCTGAAATTGATCGGATTAAAGCTCTTCACCCCAGTAACTAGGATGAAGTGCGGATCCTTGAAATGGAATTCAATAGGCAATGGGAAGCGAAGGAGGTTTACTGCAGCAAAAGTCTCTGGGTCCGATGGTTAAAAAAGAGTGATAAAAATACTTCGTATTAACATACGGTCACGAGGGCTCGTAGAAAACAGAATTCTGTGTCCGGCCTGCGAAATGATAATGGAGAATGGATCACTGAGGAGAATGGGAAGGCAGACATTGCTAGTACTTTCTATCAGAATCTCTTCACCTCTGAGAACCATGTGCTCAACACGGATGAACGTGTGGCTGCTCTTCCCATTGCTCATAGTGTTACCCCGGAAATGAATGACATTCTTACGACTGAGGTTCTTCCTAAACGAAGTGCGGAGAATGGTCTTCTCATTGGGATCAAAACAGGCCCCGGGATCCGATGGGTTCACTGGAAAAAATTTAAATCCTTCTGGGACATTGTTGGTAACTCGGTGATTGAAGTTTTCTTCTCATTCTTCGCAACTAGTAGAATGCTCCGGAGATTTAATCATACATGGTTGACCTTAATTCCAAGGTGGATAATGTTGAGACTATGTGGCAACTTCGTCCAATCAGCCTTTGCTAGTTTGTTTACAAGATCATTACTAAAATCATGGCTGAAAGGCTTGCTGGCCTCTTACCTCAGATTGTCTCAGAAGGACAAAATGCTTTCATCCGTGAGAGGCAAATTGTTGATAATATTCTCATTGGTCACAAGTTAATGCATTATTTGAAAATCAAAACACGCGGTAAGAAAGGGTACATGGCTCTAAAGGTTGACATGGAAAAGGCATATGACAGAGTCCAATGGCCTTTTCTGCTAGCGGTTTTGGAGAAAATGGGCTTTAACTTCGTCTGGAGAGGATGGATACATGAATGCCTACAATCAACATCGTTTTAAGTCCTCATGAATGTCACTCCTTCGGGATTTTTCACACCTTCCAGGGGACTCCGGCAAGGGGGCCCCCTCTCTGCTCTTCTGTTCGTGATCTGTAATGAGGGGTTTGCGACTCTCCTAAGAAAAGCAATAGAGGCTGGGAAACTGGAAGGGGTGAAAGTATGCCCTCGCGCTCCTCGTATTTCTCATATGTATTTTGCGGATGATTCTTATTTATTCCTTCGAGGTTCTCTCACGAATGAGAGGATTTGATCGAAGTGTTAAATGAGCATGAGGAACTGAGTGGCCAGAGGGAGAACTTAGCAAAATCGGCAGTATGTTTTAGCAAGAATGTTGCCCTACCAGATCAAGAGTTCTTGGCTCGGATTTTGGGAGTCGGGGCAGTAGGAGTTCATGATAAATATCTGGGGTTACGTACCCTGATTGCCCGTTCGAAAATGGCTACCTTTCGCTACTTGGAGGAGAAATTGATGGAGAGATTACAGAGTTGGAAGTAGAGGACGTTATCATGGACTGCTAAGGAAACCTTGATCAAATCCATCGCCTTAGCATTGCTGTTGCATGTGATGTCATGCTTCAAGTTACCTCTATCTCTGTGTCGACTCTTGGACAAACATGTAGCCCGCTTCTGATGGGGTATGGAAGATGGTCAGTCGAGGATTCGGTGGAGTTCCTAGCAGAATATGTGTAGGAGCAAACATGATGAGGTATGGGATTTCACAGATTTAAGCATTTTAATCAGGCGTTATTAGCCATAATCGCATGGCATATCCTTAATGAACCTCAACCTCTTTTAGCCCAAGTGTACAAAGGAAAATATTTTCCGAAGGGGACCTTTCTCCAAGCCAAGGCCTGCTCTCGCCCATCCTGGGGGTGGCAGAGTATCCTCTATGGGCGGCAGTTACTGGATATGAGGTTACGATGGCAAATTGGCAATGGTCAGACTACGTCTCTTCTTCATTCCAGCTGGATACCTCAGTTGCATCCCTACCCTCCAATGTATAATTCCCAGGTGCTTCCCAATGGGGTGACCCTCCGGTTGCCGAGATTATCTGCTAGGGGGAGGGCGTTGGTATGACATCAAGTCGGGGTTGTGGTTTGATCCGCCTACTTGTCGGGCCATCAAAGCTATTCCTCTTCCGTGCCATAATGTGGATGATAGACTTATCTGGCAAGGCGCGACTGATGTGGTTTTCACTGTTAAATCCGCCAGCCATTTTGCTGTCTCTCTTGATAAGCGGAATGGTCATTGGAGGTCTATGGCTAGCTGGATGGATAGGGCCAGTTGGATTCGTATATGGGAGGCCAATATTCCACCCAAATTGAAAGTGTTTGTCTGGCAAATCTTTCATAGAATCCTTCCAACTACTGAAGCTTTCATTGAGAAGGATGTCCTTATGTTTCCTCGATGTCTGGTGTGTTGGAGTGAGTCAGAAACAATGGAACAGTTGTTTCTTGACTGCCCAGTAGCACGCACCCTTTGGGACTACTAAAGTCTGGAGCATCTTGGGAAAGGGTTACCTCGGCATACTTTCCCACTGTTCCTAAAAAGGTTGATGTCCTTAATACATCAACCTTCTCTTTTCATGCCGGTTGTTGCTATCTTATAGAGGATTTGGAGGTCCCGTAAGTGGGTTGTCTTTGAGGGTAAATGGTTTGAGATCCCTGCCTTGATGCGCCAATTTAACCAACAATGTCAGGAGTGGGAAAGTTTGTCGGTGGATCGCATAACTCAAGTTCCATTTCCTTTGATACAACCATGGGTCCTGGAGGAGTCTAATATGGTTGTTTGTATGTGGGATGGGGCTACAAGTATTGGGTCTCACTCGGCTGGCGGGATGGTTCTTCTGAACCCCAATAGGGAGGTTCTTATGGTTCAGGGTATTCAGTTTCTGTTGATTGATGATCCTTTGGTGGTTGAGATGCTCGCGCTCCGGGAGGCTATTTTATGGTGTCTGGATCATGGCTTCACGGAAGTGAGGTTCGAACCAGATGCTAAAGTAGTCATTAAAAAGATCAATTAGGCGGATACCAGAGATAATAGGATAGGGGCTATTCTTGAAGAAATTGTGCAGTGCTTTGACGCTCACTCTGGGTTTAGTGTTCTATTTGTAGGTCGACGCAGCAATAGGGTAGCTCATGCAGTGGCTAGAAATGTCCTTAATTTGTATCCGACTATGAGTCGGTTCTATGATTTTCAGACCTGGCTGAACTCGAGACTATAAGTGTCTCTCTTTGAATCAATATGATTACCTTTTGTCAAAATATAAAAAGTTGTATTCTTCATTTTAAAATGAGCTAAATTTACAAATAATTGGTTTGATAATTATAATGGTAACCATTTGAACACCCTAGGGGTCGTTTGCTTGTTGGATTTGAAAAATGAGGGTTTTGGCCAATAAAAACCTTGAGATTTATGTTGGATTTATTGAGTTATGGATTTGAAGAGTCTAATGTTTGCATGATAGATTTCATGATGGATTTGTTAAATAAATAACTAACCATCAAGGATTTCCAAATCCCAAATCAATATGTGGGATTTACAAGTCCGTAGGGTCCAAAAATTTGGTTCCAAAATAAAGACCAAATCCGTGAACCCCACGGATTTAGCACCCTTCAACAAACAATGGACTTAGGTTAAATCCATCAAACTTGGAATTTGGGTACCAAATCCATTACCCAAATCCAACAAGCAAACAACCCCTAACCAAATGTGTGTTTTTATTTTTTCCCATTTCCTTTTGATTCGCTGCTCTACTTCAAAAAATTAAAACAGCTATTCGTTAAGTGAACGGCTATTTGCCGCCAATCAAATTGCTATTTGCCGCCAACTAAAAAAAAAAAAAAAGAATTCAAAATTTGAATTTTCTATTCCTTCCCAGTGCCTCCGTCGCCGGTAAAAAAAAAAATTTTAATTTTGAATTTTCCCTTCCTTCCCAGTGCCTCCGTCGCCGGCACCGTTCTTCCGTCGTCGGCTAACCTCCCGTCGCCCTCAATCGTCGGAAAACAAGTAAGTTTACTTTTTCCGGCCAGTTTTCCAGTTTTCCGGTAAGTTTTCCAGTTTTCCGGCGAAAAACACGGCGGGCCGAAAAAAATTGCGGCCCGAACGTCGCCGAGCCGAAAAAAATTTGTGGCCGGGACGACGGCCGGCCGAAAAATTCTTTCGGCCCGGGGACGCCACGGCCGCAAATTTTTTTCGGCCGGTCGCCGAACACGCCGGCCAAAAATTTTCCGGCGGCGTGTTCGTCGGCCGGCCGAAAAAAATTTGCGGCCGGAGCGACGTCGGGCCGAAAGAATTTTTTTCGGCCGGTCGCCGAACACGCCGGCCAAAAATTTTCCGGCGGCGTGTTCGTCGGCCGGCCGAAAAAAATTTGCGGCCGTGGCGTCGCCGGGCCGAAAGAATTTTTCGGCCGGCCGTCGTCCCGGCCTCAAATTTTTTTCGGCTCGGCGACGTTCGGGCCGCAATTTTTTTTCGGCCCGCCGTGTTTTTCGCCGGAAAACTGGAAAACTTACCGGAAAACTGGAAAACTGGCCGGAAAAAGTAAACTTACTTGTTTTCCGACGATTGAGGGCGACGGGAGGTTAGCCGACGACGGAAGAACGGTGCCGGCGACCGACGATTGACTTGCCTCGCGCCCGATCTTCGTCCAATCGACCCCGAACTCGCTAGAAATCCATAATGAAATTCATAAGTTCATAATGACACTAGGGTCATTAAAAATACAACTAGAAAAACAACAACATATAAATAGAGCATTGCAACACGACACACGATTTACGTAGTTCACTAACACGAAGTATTTATAGTACTTCTCCATGTGGGTCTAAACCTAATCCAATATGACAAAGGAAACGGTTACAGACCAGGCCCAGAACCCGAACCCAAATAACATTGAGCCCATACACCGTGGGGTGCGGGGGCAACGCGTTGCCCCTGGACCCCACTCGCTGACCGGTCAGCGAGACCCCCGATTACCAGTCGTAGCGGCTGATAGTCCGATTCAAGTCACATCAACAAAGGGTTTAGGGTTTAGGGTTCACTTAGGGTTTAGGGTTTGAAACACATGGTTCGTGTAGCACTTTGCCCACATTGTCTGATGGTTAGTGATGATTCATGGATGCGTGTACGCATTATATGTCGAGGATAGGCTTTCCCGATGATTTTCCGACGATTTTTCCGGTGAGCGTTGAATTTTTCTGATTCAATACGTTCTCTGAAAGTTGGATATGTTGTAGATTGTGAAACTCCTTAACCAAAGATGTATATATATACATTTTTTTTCATCGATGATTTTCCGGCGACTTTTCCGGCGAGCGTTGAATTTTTCTGATTAAATACGTTCTCTGAAAGTTGGATATGTTGTAGATTGTGAAACTCCTTAACCAAAAATGCATATATATACTTTTTTTTTTTTTTTTTGTTGGCGGCAAATAGCAATTTGGTTGGTGGCAAATAGCAAGCCTCTTCGTTAAACCCCGCCCCCGGAAATTTTAAACCCTAATCAGAGAGGAGCACTCTTGCCGCCGTGGGAAGACCTAGCGAAGCAGTGGGGATGGAAGCGCTGCACCGGCTAAAATCGACGGAACCTCCGCAATGGTTGACGCCATCGGCGCCACTTTCCGAGGCAGCACGAACGGCATCTCAGCACCTGTTCGCGTCTCTCAGACCTCACGTTCGGAAATCGCCGTTCGATGAATTGTTAGTCGATAATTTTGACGCCGAGCAGATTTGGCAGCAGATAGACCTGCTGACGCAGCCACTGGCTCGTAGCATCAGGCGTCGGGTTAAGCATTGGGAGAAGAATCCCGAGGAAATCGAAAATTTACTGCCACAGGTTGCCGAGGAAGGGAAGGAGGTTTCCGAAAGAAAGAAAATAGAAGAGCTTGATGATGATGGTGATATGGATTTGGATATGGAAGATGACGAGGATGATGATGATGAGGAGATGGATGTTGATAATGATGGACAGCAGGATGGTGTGAAAGACAAAGGGGATGAAAGTGAAGAGGAGGAGGAGGAGGAGAAAGGTGGAGGGATAGAAGACAGGTTTTTGAAGATAGAGGAATTGCAGGAGCATTTGGAGGATGAAGAAGCTCGGCATTATGGATTGGATCCAAAGAAAAAGAGTAAGAAGAAAAGTGGAAGCAAGAAATTGAAAGATGAAGATGAGGACAGTGAAGAGAATGAGGAGGAGGAGGATGACGATGAGGAGGTGAAAGGGTTTTCTCTATCCTCTTTCTCCTTCGATTTTCTGGGCCAATTTTAAAGCTTTTTTCAGTTTTCATTTTGCTTCCCTTTCGTACTCCGCGTTCTGATGGAATTCTGTTTTGTACAGCTTGATCTCTTTGCAGGGGGAGACGATGAAGCGGAAGATGAAGAGGACGAAATGGGAAATGCCAGGTCCTTAAACTTTCTTGTACAGTTCACTATTGTAGTTGATTATGGTTTAGTTTAGTTTAGTTTAGTTTAGGCGTATAAGTAAATTGATTTCTCTCCCTGGCACTAGTGAAGTGCGAACGCTTCAGCTTAACAATTTCAAGGCAGTAACATGAAGTTGGTTTTGTTATTTTAACTTACTAGTGTTCGATTATAGCTGTTATTCAATGGGAAAGCATGAACCGTAGCTTTGAGAACCTTGAACCAGAATCTACTGCTTTGCTTGTGCTAAGAATATCTACTTGAACTTAATGATACTTCACTCATGCTTCCGAATGTTCAGATATGAAGACTTCTTTGGTAAAAAGAAAGAAAGCTCAGAAAAGAAGCCCAAATATAAAGATGAGCTGGGCGAAGATTCAAGCTCAGACGAGGAGGAAGGTGAGGAAGAGTTGAGCTCAGATGACGAAGAAAAAGATGAGAATGCAAATGAGGTTGATGTTTATATAGGCTCACCTAGCCATCTAAGTATTATGATGAAATGTGTTTTTTCTCCTTAGCTCTGTATGCCTTGTTGTATTTATGCTAGTTTGATAATAACATACATCTGTAGAAACGGATGTTCACAAGGTTAACTTTCCTAGTGCAGAAAACGAAAGTACTTTCTACCCATGAAAAGGAAGTTCAGAAGATCAAATCTGAGATAGAGAAAATGGAGAAAGCAAATCTGGATCCAAAAACCTGGACCATGCAGGGAGAGGTAACTTTTTTTTTTTTTTTTTAAATGTAATTTAGGAACTGTCAATTTCTTTAGTCCTTAATTATGCAATGATGCCACTGATGGCAGGTAACAGCTGCAAACAGGCCCAAGAACAGTGCACTAGAAGTTGATTTAGATTTTGAGCATAATGTTAGGCCCGTCCCAGTAATCACTGAGGAAGTCACTCAATCACTAGAGGAGATTATTAAGAAAAGGATCATTGAGGTATGAACTATTACTTGCAATTTTGTAATTTTTCTTTCTTATGGATTGTTTGTTGAACTTCTGTTTCAATTAAGAATTTTCTTCTAGTTGTCTTTTTTGATGGACTATTTCTAATATCAGAAAGTCTAATAATAATTTCAGTCTGGTTTGCGGGCTGTAGCATGCTGATCCGACCTATATATTAAAACACTTAAACCTCTAGTGGCTGTCAGACCTATTTGCTCAATGCGTAAGCCAATCCAGCTATACACCTAGCTTTGGCAAACATAAATGCATAATGGATTTGTTATTGAGTTTCTGCTCTATGCTTGGGTTAGGAAACTGGTTGTAAATGCTACACCTCTGTAATATTGTGTGGACTTGTTCTGGCTACCATCCCGTGCTCACAAACAGCTTGGTATTATGTTACAGGGACAGTTCGATGACATTAAAAAGGCTCCTGGTTTGCCCTCCAAAGCACCAAGAGAATTGAAAACAGTGGTAAGAATGTGTGTTTTTTTTTCTTATCTTGTTTGTTTTCTTTTTCACTTTTCCATTCTTTTCGTAAGTGAAATTAACAACAATTTCATTTCGAAAAAAAACTGCAGGATGAAAATAAGAGCAATAAGGGTCTTGCTGAAGTTTATGAGGTTTGTCCATCACGATCGTCATTATGTTCACTTTTTTATTCTATCAGATCGATGTCAGTGACAGTTGGCTTTCGGAAGTTTTTAACTTTCCTTCTACTTGCGGCTCAACTGTTTCATCTAATTTGTTCCAGGAGGAATATGTACAGCAGACAGATCCAGCTGCTGCTCCATTATCTTTCTCAGATGAACAGAAGAAGGAGGTAAATAACCTGTATTTTTGTTTCTGATCTTTTTCCATTCTTATATAATCAATGTAAACTGTCCTGTCATTTTGTTATCTGGATTTCTTTCTCCAATCTCTTTGAATACCTATGGCAGGCAAGCACCTTGTTCAAAAAGCTCTGCCTGAAGTTAGATGCACTTTCACACTTCCACTTCGCCCCAAAACCTGTACGGTTTTCTTGTCCTCAATAAGCTTCCCGAGTATAGATCTTTTATATGCTTTCCCCGTATTTGCTGGTTTAATCAATTTCTTGTTGTTTGGCATGAATAGGTTATAGAGGACATGTCTATCCAATCAAATGTCCCTGCTCTTGCCATGGAAGAGGTAAAAAGGAAAGCTTTTTCCTTGTTTTTTTTCCAGACTCTTGCAATATCTCAATCGTTTCTGATCAAGTTATTGTCTTCCTTTCATAGATTGCTCCAGACGCGGTTTCAGATGCTGCTATGCTGGCTCCTGAGGAAGTCTTTTCAGGCAAAGGGAATGTCAAAGCAGAAGTTGAACTTACACAAACAGAAAGAAAGAGAAGGAGAGCGAAAAAGAAGCGAAAATTTAAGGGTGGGTCTCTACTTAGCAAGAAATGCGCTTTTTACCATCTTTTTTCGCAGTGTGTCCTATGTTTCGGTTAATTCAAGTTGGTCATTTGCCCACTAAACTGTGAAAATCCTTCCACTGCTCACAGCTGTAGAAACCAAAAGGATGGCAAGTAAGAAGGCGCGAGAAGATGAGCTACGAAAGCAGAAAGAAGGTAAATCTTTCTTTGTGGATGAACTATAATACATGTTTTCAGATTGGCATGACCTTAACCAATGGAGTTCTGAATCTCTGTCCTCAATTCAGCTGAGGGTAACCTTGAAGAACAATGACTTGTTTACTGAATGAACAGAGCTCCAGCTACGACTTCAATTTTGGGGTAATTTTGAGAAACCCCTATCCCCAGCACAACATTGCAAGATGAATTGGTCATGTGGGAATAGCGACTGCGACCAACACAAATTTGGAAGGAGGAACTGCTCAACATAATGAATGAAGGGCCCTGTTGGTATGAAGCTGCAAAAGTGGATCCATGGGATAGAAAGAGGAAATTTTGACATGTAATTAATTGAGTGGATGAAACGTTTGGCCTGTTTATACAGCATTAACATTGTCATTACGGCCAACTATACTCTATCAGTCTATCTTTCCTAATGATAAAGTTGTTTTACTCCATATGCATTTTTGGTGATGGATTCTGAAGCTTGAATGTTCCTACATGTAACATTCCATACATTTTACACATTTCATGCCTTCTTACATTCTGTATTCATAGTTCATTGTTCTTGTAGTTAATTCACTCGAACTAAAATAAGTTCATGACTGAAAATAACAATAATCGTCCTCCTCGTAACAGTAATAGTAGTAAGGATACTAGCTGCAAGTAAACTGTAACCATCTTTACACAGTTGAAAGTGACAAAAATGGGTAAGCGTTTGAACGAACACTCAATAGTCAATAGTGTTTCTATAACAGCGAAAACCTTCCTCAAAATTTGTATTAAGCAATTTAAAGGAGTCCTGCAAACTAAATAGACAGGAACCCTGCAGTGTTATCAAAGCAATTTATTCTGAATCTTGAACCCTAATAACATGGGAAGAAGATAATGCCGAGTAAACCGTTCCATGGTATTCAGATAGATCCACAAAGCCATCTCTTTCCTGTCCCGTCATGGTAGTCATACGTAGCAGCAGATTTCAGTCATGTCTCTTTCTCACCTTTTCACTCTTGCTTCAAGCCTCTCAATTGCAGCTCCAACACCACCAACAGCAGCAGTAGCGTCACCTCTGGTCGAATTAACACCACCCTCATTTGCCTTCTCCACCAGCTTCATTTGGACCCAACCTGCACATTGTTCAGGGTTAAAATCCCTTCACCTGATGTCTTGATGCAACCCTCCACCTTATTGTTCTTCAGCTTAACAAAAACAATGATCGACTACTTCGAACAAAACACCGAATGAACAGGAGACATGTATGCGAAGTACCTAGAGGGAAGCATACTACTGCACCAAGAACCGTTCCAAGTAGCACATTCCTCGCACGCCACCTAAGAGATCCAGGCACTGTATGAAGACAGTCGAAAGTAATTGTCACTCAGCAGTAGCCTATGATGCATCTTCAATAACAAGTTCATATCAATTGCACTACAGAAAGCTCTATAGAATCTAAAACGAAGAAGCAAAAACATAATGAACAAAGAGTTCGAGAGCATTACGGATTAGCCCAAATGTTGCAGCAGTGACTGAGCCAGCTCCGACCACATTGTAAACATCATGCACTCCCCCGCGTTGCTCAGCCATCAAGTTTTGCAGAGCACAAAAGCCAGCAGTGAACATGCCGAGTCTCACCCCACCAACCAGGGCGCCACGACTGACTTTAACGAATCTTCTCTCCATCGCGTCTCGCATCAAGTTGTACTGCTTGGCCTTGTTTGGCGTGCTGCCTAGCTTCAGCATCACGTCCGCATCTATACTCTGGCAATGTAGTAGCAAAACTTCTAGTTATCTGGCCTTTTTATAGGGAAAAGACGAATATACAGAGACAGAGACAGGAAGGAGGGAAGCAACAACTTACAGCTGATGCAGAAGCTTCCTTAGTGCCTCCATATAGCATTCCTGTGAAAAATCCGATCAAACTTGCTGTACTCCAAGATACCGTCCCGGCCAATTTTTGAGAGTTCTGATTGAATTCCAAGACAACAAACATGAACATCTATATACCGTGGAAATGAAAATTGAAAGTCTTGAACCCTAAATTCGTGATTCAAGGCCCCAAATGAAAGCAATGACAGCATAACGAGATAGATAAGGAAGGGAAGTCTCTCTCACCCATGGCTTCTCATTTTCGACGGCCTCCATCGAGATGACGAGGTGAGACTAATGTGTCGGCCCTGGAATTGGTGGATCTCTGGCGGGTTGTGAAAGAGAATGGAAGAATCGAAGGACGCACAAGAGAGAAGAACGAGAGGGAAGCGATACAGAGAAAAAAAGGGGGAAAATTGTAATGTTGTCCTTATGCTCTCTCAGAAGGGCATGAAATGAGTTGAGTTTGGCCAATTACAACATAGCTTTTTTACTTGTAAGTATTTACAGTAAAGTTCCAGCCATTCCTCATTACTATGTCGGAAGTTTGATATCGGTATTTGGATATACCAAATACCATATCAAATTTGTCTATATTTGGTATTACTGAATACACGTATTATTTCTTGGGATGGGGATAAGGGATTCAATTTTAATTGTTATTCGGTATTAGGGATTACGAGATTGGGATCAGTATATACTGAAATACCGAACAATACCGAAATATAAGCTAGTGTGTAGTTTATCCTCTCAACTAGACTCTCTCATTCACTACTACACTACCCTCAACCATCAATCTATTGTTATTTTCATAACACCAAAAAGCAAACACTATTATTAGTCTTCTCTCAGCCTCCAATTCGTCAAATGAAAGATTACCAATGACAAAAACTTGAGATGTCTCCTCTACTCGATTCTCCTTATCTATATCCTAACTCTAGTCAAACTCAAAACTTTTTGTTTAGTCTATTTGTCCTATATTAAACAATCAAAACTAATTTATATATTAATTATTAATTATAAATGTAATTAATTTCGTATTCGATAATAACGATTGGAATACCGAAATATTTAGGGATTGGGATACCGAAATTATTTAGGGATTGGGATTGTGATTGATTTTAGGGTGTAATTCGGTATTCGGAATTTAGGTATTTGGTATTGGGATACCGATACCGTACCGATTTCCACCCATACTCACTACTATACAATATTCCGGGAGAAGTTGTTGGCTTCTACAAATACTCGATCAAACGAGTGATTTTCTTGCCTGCGACGAATCCCATACTTCCGCCATAAATTAAAAATCCATAACTTCAATTGCTACATAGCTGATGTAAGGATTAGTATCCGAGTATGATTGAGCCATTAGATGAGAAGTACGAAGTTGACCCAAGTATGATGGAGGTGTCGCAAGCTATAGATACCATTGATGTTGTAGCCTGGAGTATGAAGCCATCATGGAGACACTTCAGTAAATGACCAATCCAGAACCTCCTAGAAGCACCAATTCTAACATCGATGACGACAGACTAAAGCACCTACTAGAAGATGTTCAAAGCATCCAAGGTGGTCAAGAAGCCAATGAAAGGCGCCCTAAGAAGATGCATAAAGGATTTGAAGAGATCGTAGACCATGGAGAGATCAAGAACCACGGAGATGTAGGCCACTTGAAGGCTATCCCATTTGATGAAGAAGAAGATGAGCATACAACTCAATCTTCAGAAAGAAAAGTAGGTGCAATGGATGAAGAAGGTTGCAGTTCTGAAGAATACATACTAATCCAAACTTTCTTGGATTTGTCGGAAGATGTTTAAGGCATCACACCACTTGAGGGCTTTCATCACTTCCTATATCTTCTTCAATCTGAATCCACAAGCAATCCACCTATTGGAGCATCCTCAACCATTGGAAACATACAGGAGTAGGAGACCGAGTGTGATGACCCCTTACAACTCTAAGTCAATGTTTAGATAAACCCTTGGAACCCATAAACCTTGAACAAGAGGAAGTAGAGGCAAAAATTTCACCTAAGGATGATTAACCTCAAATGGACCATAAAGATGAGGAGCCACTAGACAAGCAACCCTCTCCACCTATCCAGTCAAAGACGGAGCCTCAAGGGGAGCCTGGCGAGGAGCATAAAGACAAAGAACATAAAGGTCGAGCCACCATCAAGAGATGTGGTGGACCATACCAACTTGGCGTCCAATGAAGGAAGGGGGCAGATACCACCACCATCCAAGATATAGTGGAGGAGATCATCAATGAAGGAGTATCATCGAGTTGGCCATTGTTGAGATCATAGTAAGGAGCATCTATTTCGATGGAGGAGACTTCAAGTGACACTCTTCTCGATTTAAACTTTAGCTGGGAGCGGGAAATTGATGAAGGCTGCAACTTTGATCTTGGAGAAGAATGATCATCTACAACAATGGGAGAAGAGCCGGGAGTAGTGGTCCCACTCCCACCTAGTATTGACGATGATACTCTACATAAACTCATATAAGACCCAAACATTGAAATTGCAGGACTTTCTAAGTTTAATGAGAAGTCGTTTGGAGACTCTAACTTTGAGCAAGAGGATATGAGGAGGGAGATTGAGAAATTCATCAATTCCAAGGAAGATTGCAATAAAGAATGATGTCTTTCATGAAGTTCGAAACCAATAAAAAATTGCAAAATCTTTATGGAGATACATAATGGATTCAGTCGAGACTACTTTTGACTCCTTGAAATGGATTCCTTTACAACATTTCTAGAGAGCTATGAGACCGTAAAAACAAAAAATACAAGTTCTTCCTTGAATTATTACCTCTACAGCAACCACAAAGCCATATCTATGTATGAGGTAAAAGGTGGAAAGAAGAGTCTAAGGTTGCATCTTCTTCATGGCCTATCATCAACCCAAAACATAAAGAAGGGTGGCATTCAACTGGCATATGCACTTCTAACGATAAACTTGAAAGAAGTCTTGAGTTGGGAGATTGATGAGTTGGGAATTACACCTAACTCAAAGGTGTAAAAGAGAAGGCGCTTCATGGGAGGCAACCCATGTCTGGCATCAAACTTAAGGGTGTAAAAGAAAAGTGCTATCGAAGAGACTGTCCGGATTTCTAAACCACCATCATTTGCATCACAAGCTTCTCTCTTTAGACATCCTCTTGATCAAGGTAAGAACCCCAATACTCTTAGATATGATCTAGGAATCATTTATTGCATTTTGAATCGAAATTTAATATTTCTACTTGTATCAAAAAGCATTCAAATGCATAAAGTGTGAGGTAGACCTAAATGATGAATTAACAGTTAAAGAGATGTCTCTATAGAATTATTTTGAAACAAATCGATGATTTTTTTCTTTTTATTTTCATATTTATATTGAGGAGGACAAGCATTTGCTCTCTCTCTAAGTTTTGTTGCTTTTACAATTTTCGTTTTGTTTTGAAATCCATGGAGAAATAAAAGGAAATATGGAGAAGTGGAGCATGACAACCCATTAATGTCCATAAATATTTCATCTAGTGTATCCTGCAAGAGAAAGTAGAACAAATCTGAAAAGGAGAAGGAAAGAATCCTTTCAGAAGTCCATTTTCTGCATGGTGAATGAAAAAAATTAGCGACGTGCAAGGAAATGACCTATGGCGATCGAACCCGCCACGCCACCATCGGTGTCCACGTTCCCACTCGAATAAGGGGATAATACCATCCATTTCTCCCAAGGAAAAGGATGGTGGTGGGGCCACCGCGACGTCTCCTCACGCTCTCCTATAAAAGGGAGGCAACCCTTCTTCCTTTTCCTCACATCCACTCACGAAATTCAGAGCAAGATTTGGTGATACAACTGGTTGCATTGGGTGTGTCTGTGAATTGTCTTAGTCTCTTACAAATTATCAGAGGGTCAGAAAGTCATTCTCTTTCTGGTTTTCATCCATTATGATGTATAAGTTTTATCTAAATTTGGTATTCATATGTTGTTGTCTACACTATACAAGAATAAATTGAACAAATATAGTATAAAAACAATAATGAGATTTATTTTTGAATGAGTTCAAAAGGGAGGAATGCTTGACTCTTGATTGGTTATGCAAATTATGAGTATATAATATATTATATATATGCCTTATGTTTAATTGGTTTGATTGGGTAGATGTGTATGAAACCAAATCAAACCATTTAAATCAACAAAATAAAAGTTTTACTAAACTTACCAATTATCCAAATTAACCAAACAAAATTACCCGGATACTACCGATTAAAATGGTTACCACAATCAAATCAGTCAAAAACTCAAAATCAGGATTTAAATATTAAAATTTTATGATTTTACTTACATGTTCCAATCCTGATTTCACGATTCACGATTTAAATCATTAAAATCTTTGGATCAAATTTACTTATTTCCCCCAAAATTTACAAAATCACGTATCTTTTCCTTCTCTCACACTAACCACCATCGCCCATCGTCAATTCACATCAACGTATTAATCATCATCGATTCACCGCTTTCCAACATTAACTATGATAAATTGAAAATTAACCTTGAGAATTGTAAGTATTATGTGTTTTTGTGTCAGTCATAATCTTTCTAATTAATATTATTCCATTTTCGTTTTTATATTAACATTAAAATCCTACAATTTATGATTCCGCTTTTACCCCATTTTTAATTTTTACGTAAAATCTCAATTTTTACGGCTATAAGTTTATAACCAAAATTTCACTCCCGTGTTCGATAAAAGCAAGACTACAAAAAAGAAAAAGGAAAGGAAAGCATACTGCAACAACTTAATTGTAAAAGCAAAAGCTGATTACCAAAGCAACCACATCAAATCAAATATAAAAACATTGTGATACTGCCTCCCCGTAGACCAAAAAAGCAAGCTAACGAGAGAGAGAAAAAGCAGCAATGGATTCCTCCACAGTCTCGGTCTCAGTCTCCATGTGAATCAATAAAGCGGCAGCAGCAGCAGCTGATCACAACCTGCCCTTTCTTCTTCTTCTTCCCCACGTCCGAAGCAAAGCATCAAATCGATCAGCAATGGAAACTCCACCACCTTCTTCCACCTTCCTCCTCCTTTTATCCATCCTTCTCATCGCTCCGCCGCTCACCTCCGCCGCCGGCGGCCCCGGCCCCAGCTGCCGCTCCTTCTGCGGCAACATCACCGTCGACTACCCGTTCGCCCTCCACGACGGCTGCGGCCACCCGGGTTTCCGCGACCTCCTCTTCTGCATCAACTCCGTCCTCATGTTCCACATCGCCTCGGGCTCCTACCGCGTCCTCGACATCGACTACCCTTACCGCTCCCTCACCCTCCACGACCCGCACCTCTCCACCTGCGACGACGTCGTTTTGTCCCCCACCCCGTTGGCGAACGGCTTCGTCCTCGACCCGTCTCGCTCACCGTATTTCTCCCCTTCACCGGACAATGTTTTCATGCTCATCGGCTGCTCCCCTACCTCCCCTCTCTTCCAGGTATTATACTACACGCACTACTAATTAGATGCACTGTAAAATAGACTGTCTGTTATGTGTAATTGTTTATGAGACATTAGCTAAAAGTTAAAACAAAACAATCTCAACAATCTAAATTAAAAGATTAGATATAGGGGTGGGCACGTGGGTGGTTAATCCGCGAATTGATATTGATCCACCCGTAAATAACCCGACCCGCACGCAGTATGTGATTGATGTGGGTGGATTGCGGATTGATAAATTTCCCACCCGCACTTATGTGGGTGGGTGGGTGGGTGGATTGCGGGTCACCCGTATGATCTGCATCCTATTTTTACATGAAAAAATTTCGTTTCTTATAGTATCGAATATTCATCATATTTTTGGAACTCTACAACAATCTGACCATATACTTCAAAAGGTAGAGAACAAAGAATTGTTTTGACTACTATTATTGATTATTTAATTGTGCAATATTAATTAGATATTGGATATTTGTATGCAACTTTTTGTTAATATACATATTAAATATTGGGATGCAAAGTATAAATTATTAATTGTATAAAAATCACAAATTATTGATACAATCTTACTAATTTGCTATGAACTCTTTATAAATGTTAGTCAACTTTCTTAATAGCTAGTTTGAGAATTGGCTTTTGCGGATGAGTGTGGATTGACCCAACCGCACCCATCCGCCACCCACCCAACCCAACCCACAAAAGTATATGGGTGGATTGCATGTCACAATTATTCCAACTCGTTAGTAAGCGGGTGGGTCAATTTAAGACCTAAATTCACCCAACCCACCCGCCCATTGCCCACCCCTAATTAGATATAACAATCACTCATATCACAAACAATCCATTTATTGTGTCTGCTAAAAAAATTATTTAAAAAAAATGATGCATTCTAAACAATACAATTTTAATTTTAATTTCATAAAAACAATTGCAAGTTCGAAACGACTACTTAGTATATGTCAATGTGTCATTCAAGATAGTTGAGAATGATTAATATAATACAAGTACATGTTAAAAACCAATTGGTTCACGCCGGATAAAACAAAAAACTACTTATATAAATCTGAACTTTTCACATATATCAAACACGGTTTCTCTACCAATATATCATGTACCACATACTAACTTTACTTGTTCTTATTATATACGATCATATCTATTTTTTTTTTTATTATCCATGCTCAGTGATGTAATATTTCTTTTCTTGTTTATTTAAATGTCTAAAAGTTATCAGGTAAATCATTATACAATAATATTTATACAAATAACATACCCATATGCATATGTTCTAAATATCATCAGGGGTTCCCGGGAAAGCACCTCCCCTGCCGGAACGTCTCCGGGATGGGTTGCGAGGAGTATTACGGCTGCGAGGGTTGGAGCAAGCTCGGATCCCACCGGCGGGGCTCCGAGTCCGGGTCGTACGGGTCAACCCCGCCCGAGTGCTGTGCGGTGTCGTTTGAGGCGATCAAAGCGATCAACCTGACGAGGCTGGAGTGTCAAGGTTACAGCAGCGCGTATACTCTGGCGCCGCTTCGGGTCGACGGGCCCGCGGGTTGGTCGTATGGGATCCGGGTAAAGTATTCGGTTCAAGGGAGCGAGGAGTTCTGTCGGGCCTGTGAGGCTACGGGCGGGTCGTGCGGGTTCGGGTCGGACGGGGAGAGGCAGCTTTGCATGTGCCCCGGGTTTAATTCCACTTCCAATTGCGACAAGGGAAGTATTGGTGAGTGGGCTTTGGGCCTGGGCCTCTTTGTTAGAGTTGGCCAGAGAGGCTTTTGAGATTATGGTTCAAAACTTGATTTAGTAATGTTTATTTATGCCGCTTTACTTTAAAAATTGGGTTTATTAATTATTGACCTCCAATGATATCACACAGCGGATATGTCAGCGTCGGTGAAAAGGGAAGTGGAATTGGAGTTCGTCATAGCCACGTGGGCAGGTAATTTAATTATTCTTTTTTTTGACGAATTAATTTAATTATTCACTGGTCAGTGGTCACTACTTTATTTGATACCGTAGGCTTTTATTCATTAGTCATTACACTTTGGATTCCACACTGCCTTTTGCTTCCTACGCTGCTAACAAAATATGAAATATGATTTTAAAAATAATTGATAGGATAAGTAGATTTATGGATTGAATTAAATGATTGGATTAAATGGATTGAATTGTGGATTTATGAATCCAAGTGACATCTAAATTTTGGATCATTATGCAAAAATTAGATACTAAAATGTCATTATAAAAATTTTATGTATCAAAATTTAATTCTTCAATGATATTCTTCTTTATGAAATTAAATTTTAGGTATCAAAATGTAACAATTAAAAAAATATAGGTACTAAAATGTAATTTTCAACGATCAATTAATCTAATACATGAAACCACCAATTCAAGTGGATTTGAGTTAATCGGATTGGATTAATTGTATATTTAAGCTGGGGGAGGTTAACTTACTTTGTTGTCTAGTATTATATAGCATATGTTTGGTCCAGCTTTTTAATATAAAAGAAATCTAACAATATACATTTTGATTGCTTTTTATTGTTTAGAATTTTTATTTATATTTTTTATTGTAAATGTTTTTAGTCATTTTACATAAATTTTTATATTAAAAAAAACTTTAATAATTTTTCATCCAAACACTCAATTTATTTTTTTAAAATTATTTTTTTCTAAAAGCTCCAATAAGAAACTGCTTCTGTCAAAAGTAACTAGAGTGGAGCCAAAAACTAGCCCATAGTGTGTTTTTGTCAGATAATTGTTTGAATTAGTATATTCGAAACACCTAAAGAAAATACATGTGGATTTTTATTTTGCTAGAGTACATTGTTTCTAATAAGTGCATACTCTATGTAATTGAGATTGAATTAGTCTAGTGTGTTTGAATAAAAAAGATACACGTGGAATTCAATCTTTTAGGGTGCATTTGTTCAAATCAGTGTATACTCTATATAATTGAGATTATACACAATATTCTCATGTATTTGGGATGAGTTGCGTGTATTTTGATGCAATTCAAATGCGTAGATTATATCCCTAAACAATGATAAATTTATTCAATGACGACCTATGATAAATATTTATGTTTTCCATGTTATGTCATGAAAGGCAATGAAAGATCCTTTACTGAATCATCATTTTTTTTTGGGCCTTTGCGTGAATGTGAACCTTCGCAGGACTGTTGCTGCTCGTGTTAGCATGGATGGCCTAGAAAGAGATTCTTTCACTTGGATCTTGAAAAAAGACCAATCGATTGTCACTTGTAAATCCTGTTATAAAACTAATGGAAATGTAAGCAACTACAAGAGAGGATTGGAGGAGGAAAGACACAAAAGAAGTGAGGGGAATAGTCCTTCTTATTCATACTCATTTGTGATACAATAGTGTGCTCTATTTATAGGCACCCTTTGGTAACCACTACACCCTTACATCAATGCATATAAATTAGAGATAATAATATAGGAATGGGAGTTACATGTAACTCCCAAGTGAGCATCTAATGTGGTAGGCCATTGGTCATCCAAATATTAATATTTACATAATACTCCCCCTTGGATGACCACTAGATTGCATTATTACGCTATCTCATGCTGCCTCATTAAAAACCTTACCAGGAAAACCCAGTGGGAAAAACCATGGTTAAGGGAAAAAGAGTGCAGCGCGTATATGCTCCCCCTCATGACCACATCAGCTCAAGTCTTTGAGTCGTCGAACTCCAATTTCACGAACAAGCTTTACAAAGATTGTCGTCGGGAGTGACTTGGTGAATAAATCTGCTAGATTCTCACTTGAACGAACTTTTTGAACAATTATTTCACCACTCTTTTGAAGATCATGAGTGAAAAAGAACTTGGGTGGAATATGTTTTGTTCTATCTCCTTTAATATATCCTTCCTTTAATTGAGCAATGCATGCTGCATTATCTTCATACATGATCGTCGGGATCATTTTTCCTAGAGATAGTCCACACGATTCTCTGATGTGTCGAATTATAGATCTTAACCAAACACATTCACGACTTGCCTCGTGAATTGCTAGGATTTCAGCATGATTGGATGATGTGGCTGTTATAGTTTGTTTTGTGGATCGCCACGAAATAGCTGTACCACCACAAGTGAACAAATATCCTGTCTGAGATCTACCATTGTGGGGATCTGAGAGATATCCTGCATCTGCATATCCCACTAAATCCATCTTCGATGCACTCGAATAGAACAAGCCCATATCTGTCGTTCCTCGAAGGTAACGGAGTAAATGTTTAACTCCATTCCAATGTCTTTTAGTGGGAGAAGAGCTATATCTTGCCAATATATTCACAGCAAACGATATATCGGGTCGTGTGTGACTGGCTAGATACATTAATGCTCCTATTGCACTAATATATGGCACTTCAGGGCCAAGCAGATCTTCATCACTTTCTCGAGGTCTAAATGGATCTCTTTTCACATCAAGTGATCTTACAACCATTGGATTACTCAACGGGTGTGATTTGTCCATATAAAATCGCTTAAGCACCTTTTCAACATATCCTTCTTGATGCACAAAAATACCATCCTTCAAATGTTCAATCTGTAATCCAAGACAAAACTTTGTTCTTCCTAAATCTTTCATTTCAAACTCTTTCTTCAAGCAATCAACTGCTTTTGGAAGCTCTTCGGGAGTTCCAATGATGTTTATGTCATCAACATAAACTGATATTATAACAAACTCACTACCCGATCTCTTTAGAAAAACACATGGACAAATAGGGTCATTCGTGTATCCTTCTTTCACCAAATATTCACTGAGACGATTGTACCACATTCGTCCAGATTGTTTCAATCCATACAAGGATTTGTTCAATTTGATAGAAAAATTTTCTCGAGAATGTGTTTTGTTCGCTTCTGGCAAAGTGAATCCTTCAGGGAGTTTCATATATATATATATCATTCTCAAGTGATCCATACAAATAGGCTGTCACAACATCCATTAGACGCAGATCTAGTCCTTCTCGAACTGCTAGACTAATCAAGTATCGAAACGTAGTTGCATCCACCACAGGGGAGTATGTCTCCTCATAATCAATGCCAGGTCTCTGTGAGAATCCTTGTGCGACAAGACGTGCTTTATATCTCACGACTTCACTCTTTTCATTTCTTTTCCGCACAAAAACCCATTTGTATCCCACTGGCTTTACGTTTTCTGGTGTAAGGACTACCGGTCCAAAAACCTTTCGCTTTGAAAGCGAGTTTAATTCTGCCTCAATGGCCTCTTTCCACTTTGGCCAATCATCTCTTGACTTGCATTCATCAATAGATCTTGGTTCATGATCCTCATTTTCATTCATCACACTCAACGCTGCAGCGTAAGCAAAAACATCGTCGACGATTATTTTACTTCGGTTCCAACATTTTCCATCCAAGACATAATTGATTGAGATCTCTTCATTATCAAAACTTTCAGGTACCTGATGTTCTTCGGGAACTACAATCTTAGTTATGCTCGGGGACTTTTCTTGACCTTTCATATCCTCGATTTGACCAACTTGATTCATGGCTCCTTTTCTTTTTCGAGGATTTTTATCCTTGGAACCTACTGGTCTACCACGCTTCATTCGTGGTTTAGATTCATTTGCAATTTCAGATTGTCCAACAGGGACATCAACTTTCACTGGAGCATTTACAGCTGGTATGTCTGACTTTGTCACTCTCTTCTGGTCAGTAAAAGAATCCGGCAGTTGGTTTGCTAAACCTTGTAAATGAATTATCTTTTGAACTTCCAGTTCACATTGTCTAGTACGAGGATCAAGGTGAGATAATGATAATTCATTCCAACAAATATCTTTTCCCAGCTGTTTGCTCTCACCCCCTAATGTTGGAAAAACTGATTCGTCAAAATGACAATCAGCAAAACGAGTTGTGAATAAATCTCCCGTCAAGGGTTCTAAGTATTTTATGATTGACGGGGACTCATATCCAACATAAATTCCCAACCTCCTTTGAGGACCCATCTTAACACGCTGTGGTGGAACAATAGGGATGTAGACGGCACACCCAAATATTTTTAGATGGGAAATATTAGGTTCCTGACCAAAAACCATTTGCAAGGGGGAAATTTCATGATAACTTGTTGGCCTTATGCGAATTAATGTTGCCGCATGCAATATAGCATGTCCCCAACAAGAAATTGGCAAGCTTGTTTTCATAAGCAATGGTCTTGCAATAAGTTGCAAACGCTTAATAAATGATTCTGCAAGGCCATTTTGTGTATGAACATGTGCTACAGGATGTTCAACATCAATGCCAGTGGACATACAATAGTCATTGAAAGTTTGTGAAGTAAATTCACCAGCATTATCTAGACGTATTTTCTTGATTGGAAAATCAGGAAAATGTGCTCATAGTCGTATCAATTGGGCAAGTAATCTAGCAAACGCCAGGTTGCGAGTTGATAGTAAGCACACATGTGACCATCTAGTTGATGCATCAACTAAAACCATAAAATATCTAAATGGTCCACATGGTGGGTGAATTGGCCCGCATATATCACCCTGTATACGTTCTAAAAATGTGAGAGATTCACTCCTTACTTTCACAGGTGATGGCCGTATAATCAACTTGCCACGAGAACATGCAACACATGGTACATCTTTAAACTGATAAATTTTGTGACCTTTCAATGGATGTCCACATGTATTGGCAATGATTTTTCGCATCATAATCAATCCGGGATGGCCTAACCGGTCATGCCAAACTATAAAATTATCAAGATTTGTAAACTTCTGGTTTACCACTGCATGTGTTTCAATTGTACTAATAAACGTGTAGTACAACCCAGAAGAAATAGCAGGCAATTTCTCCAATATGTGTTTTTTTATCGGAGACCATATTTGTTATCATAATATACTCTTTATTCTCTTCTTCCTTTGTCTCAATATGATATCCATTTCGGCGAATATCTTTGTAACTCAATAAATTTCTTTGAGACTTTGAAGAGTATAAGGCTTCATTGATATACAACTTGGTCCCTTCTGGTAACAATACACTAGCTCTTCCGGAGCCTTTAATTAGATTTGTACTTCCAGATATAGTACTAACATTTGCTTCTCGCATTTCAAGATGAGAAAAATATTTCTTATCCTTCAAGATTGTATGTGTCGATGCACTATCAATAAGACACACATCATGGTTTTTTATCTTGGTGCCAAGCATGGGAATATTCATTCTTCACAAAAGATAGAAAGTAAATCAATATAAGAAAATATCTCCAAACAAATATAAAAATAATAACATGATTATAATAGATGAAATTTAACCACATAAGGATTATAAAGAGAAATTATATTAAACTGACACATTAATAGGAAAAACACACTCAAGGAAAACGACAAAGAAAGTGAAATTTCAAATGGGAAACCCAAACTTTTCACTTGTGAACAAAGCGACAACGAAATAGAAATTTCAAATGGAAATGCTAAATTTTTCACTTGCGAACATTCCCATCACCAATCAGGTGATCTATTTTTCCTTCAGGGTGGGCAAAGAAGTCGGACACATCTAGATGAGTAGCATCATTATAGTCTTTTCCTGAATCATCTTCCTCAAAAATACAATTGGTTTCTATCTTCTTCCCTTTCAATGATTCTTGGTAGAGGTTAACCAAGTGTTTTGGCGTACGACAGGTACGAGACCAATGACCTTTTCCACCACAACGGTAACACACATTTTCGACGTGTTTGTTACCATGAACACTTTGTTCCTTGCTTCTCCTACCATCATTTTTTCCACTTCTGGGGAAAAATGAGCTTTTGGAACTTTCACCACGACCATTACCACGACCAAGATCTCGGCCACGGCCACGACCTCGAGCATGACCACGCCCACGTCCTCGTCCTCGTCCATGTCCACGTCCATGTATTTGCCCATAAGGATATTGGGTGAACGTCGCCGCATTCGCTTCTGGGAATGGGGCGGCACCAGTAGGACGAGATTGGTAATTTTTCATTAGGAGCTCATTATTTTGTTCAGCAACAAGGAGACAAGAAATCAGCTCAGAATATTTCTTGAAACCTTTCTCACGGTATTGCTGCTGCAGGAGCACATTGGATGCATGAAAAGTGGAGAATGTTTTTTCCAACATATCTTCATCAGTAATATTTTCTCCACATAACAGTAGTTGTGAGGTTATTTTGAATAGCTCCGAATTATAATCACTCACAGATTTAAAATCTTGTAACCTCAAATGCATCCAATCATAACGAGCCTTAGGAAGAATCACAGTCTTTTGGTGGTCATACCGCTCCTTCAAATTAGTCCACAAAATAAGTGGATCTTTGACCGTAAGATACTCATTCTTCAATCCCTCGTGGAGGTGATGTCGAAGAAAGATCATTGCTTTAGCTTTGTCTTGATCTGATGCTTCATTGCCCTCTTTAATCGTGTCTCCAAGACCGTTGGCAGCTAAATGAATTTCAGCATCTAGCACCCATGATAGGTAATTCTTTCCAGTGACATCAAGAGCCACAAACTCAAGCTTTGAAAGGTTCGACATACTATCATAAAAAATACACACAAATTAAAGTCAAAATTCAATAAATAAATATAGATTACTATCAAGACAAACGACTTATGTGACCCATGATATATCAATTTGATATTTTTACAAATATATAAATAAATTCGAATTTCAAAATAAATAAAAAATATTAAGAAGGAAATTATACCTTTGCATTCTCAAACAAAGATTTCATGTGTTGATTAATAAATGAAATTATGTAAATTGAAATAGGACAATAAAAGAAACAATTTGGGAGAATTGACATACCTTGAGCAGAACAATTGTGAATTTAACCTTTTCAAAAGGAAGAGCGTCGTGCTGATAACGTGTTATAAAACTAATGGAAATGTAAGCAACTACAAGAGAGGATTGGAGGAGGAAAGACACAAAAGAAGTGAGGGGAATAGTCCTTCTTATTCATACTCATTTGTGATACAATAGTGTGCTCTATTTATAGGCACCCTTTGGTAACCACTACACCCTTACATCAATGCATATAAATTAGAGATAATAATATAGGAATGGGAGTTACATGTAACTCCCAAGTGAGCATCTAATGTGGTAGGCCATTGGTCATCCAAATATTAATATTTACATAATAAATCCCAATTTGATTCACAATTAAATTTGGATAATGTATCACCAACATCTGATTAATAAGAAACTTCAGGTTTTTTTTATTGAAAAGTCTTCCATATATTTACTTACCCATGCAATTTTCTTTCATTACTATTTGGGCCCATCCCTATGTGTCTTTTTTTCAAATTTGACCCAATGATGTATCATGTTGTGCATCCATCGCTAATTATCACAATTATTAAACATAAAAAACTACTTCAATAAGAATGGAAATGGGGCATATGTCTAGGGCGGGTTTCTTGGTACCCAAACCCATTACGTGGCAGGTCGGGTTTAGATCGGGTAATTTATCATGGGTCGCAAGTCGGGGCAGGTCAACCTAATGGATATGCAATTTATATGAAAAACATTAGAAATATTCGTTAATTTTATTATAAGACCAAGAAAGCAGACAATATTATGATAAATGTAGTTAAATTATTAGAGAAATTAAGGTTTTCACTAATTTACAATTTTATTATAGCTAAATTATGATGTAAAAAGAAAAATCCTAAGTAATTTGACTAAGATTACATGTAATTTAGGCAAGAACGGGACGAGAATGGGGCGAGTCAGGACATATCGAGTCAATGAGAGTACCCATGCCCGCCCCGCCTACGGGACAGGTCGGACCCACCCCAAACAGATCGAATAAAACGGGTCAGGTCGAAATTGTCTATCTTTTCGATACCTTCTTTCTCGGGTCTTCACCTTGCTAACATTCTACAAATTACTTTTCCCCTTTTCCGTTCAGTATTATACTACACTTCAGATTTCCTTTTCCGATATGGAAACAAAATCCTTCTATCCAACTGACTCTTCAATTCTCTATATAAACAGCCCAGGGCCTTGCTTTGCCCATTCATAAACCCCATCCGATTGCTAATTGCTCGCTTCTCGCAGCACAGAAATCATACCTTAGAGGAATTGCGAAAATGTCGACGGTCGCGGCGGAGGAGAAGAAGTTGATCACCTTGAGGAGCAGCGACGGCGAGTCGTTCGAAGTGGAGGAGGCGGTGGCGATGCAGTCCCAGACGATCAAGCACATGATCGAGGACGACTGCGCCGACAACGGCATCCCTCTCCCCAACGTCACCGGCAAGATCCTCGCCATGGTGATCGAGTACTGCAAGAAGCACCACGGGTCTCCTGACGGCACCACCGCCAATGCCGCCGGCGCGGACGACGGCCTGAAGACTTGGGACGCGGATTTCGTGAAGGTCGATCAGGAGACGCTCTTCGACCTAATTCTGGCGGCCAATTACCTGAACATCAAGGATCTGCTGGATCTTACCTGCCAGACCGTGGCTGACATGATCAAGGACAGGACTCCGGAGGAGATAAGGAAGCTTTTCAACATCGCCAACGACTTTACCCTGGAGGAAGAAGAAGAGGTTCGCAGGGAGAACCAGTGGGCTTTTGAGTGAAAAAAAATGTCGTATTGGGTCAACAAAATTTCAAGCCATGATAGTTAGAGGCAGTTTAGTTTTTCTTGAGAGTGGTGGTAGTATTAGATGTTTAGTAGTTAGTTTGACTACTGCGTGTGAAACAATTACTTAAACTGAGGAATGCTTATATGAAGTTTATTTATATTTGCCGGAGGCGTCGAGATGCAAAAAGAAATGTGTGATTGCATATGCTTAACGATATGATCAGGAAACTTACTCCCACTAGATCTTGAATGAGAATGTGGTGAAGGTTGGGAGTGAGCTCGCTATAATTCAAATATTTTTTTATAAATGAGATTGTACTTCGAAAGTCAACTCACAAATGATTTCCTTTATGATATGTGTAAATCAAGTCAATCACAGCCGCTTGAGATAATTTTCAACGAATAGCTCCAAACATAGTAAATAATTAAGTCATATGATAATTGTCTTCTTCCGGTGGGGAAATACCTACCCTCCATTTCCATTAAACCCAATTTTTGATATTTTTTACCCACGATCTGATCGTGGACACAAGAGTGAAAAACTCACACATTTTCCTCTTTTTTTGCCCTCTTATCGGAGATGGTCTAAACAAAGAGCGAATGCCGACCCTTCTGTTGCGTGTATTCACGGTAAGTTGTAGCCCCCAAAATTATCGTTTCGTTAGAATGCTACTCCATCATTTATGGATTTTTGCGTTGCCCCTGAACATTACATAAATGTATTTTTTAGTAAAAGATAAAATTGTCATGGACATTTTTAGTAAAAGGTTCGGGATGTTACAAAAATCGTGAGGGTCAAGGTCCAAAGCGGACAATATCTTCGTCGGGAAAAGGTTCGGGATGTTACAGTTTCCACGAAAACCTTTTTACCCCAGTTTGCGACTACTAGTAAACTATATATACACAACTATGATGTTCCCAATCACATTATTGCAATCAGGGGCGGACCCATGTGGTAGAGAGGTGTGTCAAGCGACACACCTCCGCACGAATATTTTGTGAGAGACCCATGTTTTGTCGGTATAATTTTTTGGAATTTAGGACTTTCGACACACCTTGAATAATTGTTATCGACACACCTTTAATACACTACGATGAAATTAGTGTCATATAGTTCCCAAAATCCGTAAATATATGTTATTTATTTTAAATTTTAGTTAACTTATGACAAATTTGGGTTCTTTCCATTGCTTAAGCATTTAGATGCAAGGGTTTATTGCTTTTAGGTCTTAGGCACGGGTAATCGTAAGGAAGTTGTCTCTTTTTTCTCTCTACCTGATAAGTTTCGTTTCTTCTTGATCCTTGTAGGTTTCAAATAGTTGTCCACCTAGTGACAAAAATGCTCTTTCATCGGGAGTCTGGTTGCATATGGACTACTATCTTATAAAAAAAACTCCAATGTTCCCTTTGCCTCTTTCGATTCCACTTCTCGTTGTGTTACACAGTAAAATATAATTACAATTTATTTATTATTTTATTTAATTTTATCGACTGACACACCTTTACGAGAATCCTGGGTCCGTCACTGATTGTAATGTGGTTCTAGCCTTGAGACACCACCATGCTTGTTTCATTCATGGAACCAGAAGCCGAGGTTGAGGTTGGCTTGTCCTCTGTTTTGCACCTGTGGCCAGGCTATGTCTTGTCAAGATTATGAACCGTTGCCCCACTCAACATCAGCTAAGCAAAAAAAAAAAACAATGACATGTGAGAATAAATTACGAAGAAGAAGAAGAAATCATAAGAAATACGATCCAGTTGTTAGAAGTTACCTAATTAAGATTCCGTTCACCATAAAACGGGGGCGTCGGTGGAATGACAGCCTGCTGCTGAAGTTCGGCCAAAACCCATGAATGGAAAACTCAGTCGGATAGGGGTTGTAGCATGGTGGCCCAACACAAAGTATTCAGAAGCAACTGAATCTAAATTATGGAGATAGAACAGAAGGAGAACAGCCAGTAAAAATGACTTCATCATGCTCATTTGGTTAGTAATATGATTGTGCGTAACCGAAAGTAGTTACTGTTGTCATTTATATACAAGAAGGGTAAGTATGCCATGCGGAATTGTGTTAGTCAGCACAAATGCCATACGTGTGATGCTCGAAACTGATTCGCGTCGAAACAACTGAAGTTAATCAGCAAGTAGAGGGATCAATCTAGCATATAAATATTGGTGTCGATTAGGCCGGATTTGCTGTAGTTGCATGCTCAACCAGTATATATCATATGGTATTGACTGGTATTAAATAAGAGCATACCATATAGTATGAAAAAGCTTACCATGGTGGTATGAACATACCATGACTGTAGGATGATTGAATACATGATATTAGTGTATGGAAGTTGTGATTCTTCAAATTGATGTATTGAGACAATTAGTGTATTATCATTTGATGGATTGAATCAATTGATATATTAGGTAAATATCTTGTTTGGAGGTTTAGATTGTGTTTTTGTTCCAAAGGTAAAAAAAGTTAGTATTGAGTGATTGTGAAGAATCTCAACAAAAAGTAGAGATTATAAATCCCTCAATATTGAGGGATTGTGGTGGGACCTCCAAAAAGTAAATGCATGTATTCTAGTTCTATATAAACAAAAAAAAACTACTTAATCTCACAAATACATGAATTAGATCAATACACCATTTGAAATCACAACTTCCAAACGACCCCTAAGAGTATACTATTGTCATTTACGACTTTCAAAATTGTGTACCAAAAGATACCACCCCGTACCAGGGTGGTATTGTGTGGTATTTTTCGGTCCTGTATTTTTATTCACCTAAAAATTTGTAGATCCAATAGATCATGGTGAACTCGTTCCTTCTGTGCAAATTTTTTCAAAAACGACTTAAAACGAAAAAGATACCTTATGGTATGCAATTGATAATGAGAGACAAGGAATTTTTTTCTCAAAAAATATTGAAAATTGATCTCATTTTGTAGAGCACAACGAAAATAAAAAAAATTGAAATACAAGTTAAAACAAATAAGATATGAGCCAATTAAAAAAATAAATGAAAATAAAAATGCTTTTAATTTTTTACTGTTAGATCTTCATTTTCTAGACTCACTTAAATATAATGGCTGAGATTTATAATGGCTGAGATTTAATTACTCGGGATGAGTAACCATGGGGTTACTGACGGGAACTTAAGCCCAAACTAACATTGCAAGGTATATGTATTGTATAGACGAATCCTAACTATTAATTATGAACAATCATAAACTACTAACTGAATCCTACCACGAAACAAATAAAGACTAATACGAATTAATTATATTAATTATTAAGAACAATAATCATTGCAATAACTCTTTAATATGTTATAATGCATCAATCCTCCTCCTTCAATGAACCTTGATCGTGATGTTCAGTGTCATAAACCAGTTGCTTCCAATAACTCGAGGTGTTGGGAGAAGGTTATGTTGGATCTTATACACGCCCATGTATGGTATCTTAACCACTTCCTTACACGCCCCCTCAAACGAAAGCCGACTCATGGGCTTGAAGTTTGTATAGGCCTGCCATACCATGTGCTTGAAGACAACGGTTAATATTGGGGGTCGTGAGGACCCGAACACGTGACCTCATGGACAAACCAGTTCTGATACCATGTCATAAACCAGTTGGTCCCAATAACTCGAGTTGTTGGGAGAATGTTATGTTGGATCTTATACAGACCCACATATGATATTTAACCACTTCCTTACATTCAGTTAACTATTAGTCGATCAGGTTCTAAATCTTTTCAACTCGGACAGATAAATACAAATATCCATAAAGGATTTGTCAATTGTTGTGAGTTGTGACAACTCTGTCGAAAATTCAAGTCTCATATCATAATTCATGGCCATATCACTGTTTTGATGATCAACCATCTAAATTAATTTTATTATATTTTAACAGTATAGATTCATGCAAGTTAGTTATTTTGAAATTATATATATATATATATATTAATGATATAAATTCATACAAGTTACCTAACTTGAAATTTTACCTAAATTAATGTAGTACATCCCTTAATTATAAATAGTTAAATACCACTAGCACTTAATCAATTGGGCCACTCCTATTCGCAACGGGAACCAAAAAAAAAAAAAATACAAAACTTTTATTGATAATCAGAAACATAACATCGTAATTCAGTCGATTAGTTAACACCGCGATTAACAACACTAGTAGTGCCTGCTTCTGAAGAATGATTGCATTTATCAGTGCAGTCAGTGAAACACTGATCGCTGCCCTCGCGATCGCACTTCTTCAAGCAATCGGCCAAGCACTTGTCGAAGTCCTCCTTCACGATTCCCATAACGACATGCTGCCTTCCCACCATCATCATCGCAGCCACCACCAGCAACAACTGTTGGCCCGCCTCATGTGGCTCAACAATGGCCAACGAGGCCAAGCGGTGGTAATTAAAAAAAAAAAAAAAAACAAATATTAAAGCACCGAAAATGCAGCTAGAGCTTTGATCTTCCAACTATCCCATTTATTGTGAGGCACTCTAAAATGCCTATAAAAGGCAACGAGTTTGGCCTCTGAAAATCATCCCACCATTCCATACTTCTCCAATTCATTTGTTCTGCTTCTGTTCGTATTTCTTTTGTGGGTTTTTGGTAGTGAAACGTTTTCACTACCACGGGTAGATAGGAGAATTCTTGTGAGTGAAATAGTGAGGTTGTTCCGGGAAACACCGAGTGTTCTATTTCCTTGTATCTTGAAATTCTCTGTAACCTACTGTTGCAATAGTGAAGAAATACTCTGGAGCTGTTGTTCCCGTGGGCTGGCCCTAAATCAGGGTATACCACGTAAATCCTCTGTGCCATTTATTATTGTCTATGCTTGTTGTCATTTTGAGAATAGTCGTAGTATATTGCGTTATTAAATTACCGAAGTAAATTGATCTAAGTAAGTTGGTTACCGTAATTCTGGAGGCTCTGCCACCAGGTCCAACTTACCTGTGAACTTTTTACAAGCGTGTGATTTTTTAATCCAATATATTTACCCGCTATTCTCACCCGCTGCGCCCAACAAGTGGTATCAGAGCCTCGTCCAATGGAGGCAAAAACAAGCAAGATGATAAGTCTGAATGGCTCCAACTATCACATATGGAGAAACAAGATGAAGGATCTCCTACTCGTGACGGAGTTGCATTTGCCGGTGTTTAGCCCTACTAAACCTGATGGCAAAACTGAAGAGGAATGGGAGTTCAAGCATGAGCAAGTATGTGGCTACATTCGACAGTTCGTCGACGATAATGTATACAACCACATTAGCGGAGAAACTCATGCCAGAACTCTGTGGAACAAGCTGGAGGCACTTTATGCATCAAAGACCGGCAACAACAAATTATTTTATCTGACCAAGTTGGTCCAGATGAAATACAAGGAAGGCAAATCCTTGGCGGATCACTTGAACGAAATTCAAGGGATCGTGGATCAGTTGTCCGGTATGGGCATAAAGATGGAAGATGAGGTGGTTGCTCTCCTCGTTCTGGCTTCCCTTCCAGAATCTTGGGAGACGCTAAAAATTTCACTTACCAACTCTGCGAAAGATGGAGTTATAAACATGGAGATTGTCAAAAGCGGAGTCCTGAACGAAGAGATGCGAAAAAGATCACAAGGTGCATCCGCATCATCTTCCCAGTCAGACCTTCTGACAGTGGATTCCAGAAGCAGAGGAAGAAGTGAAGCTAGAGGCTCAAAGCAAAGAGGCAAGAGTCGAGGGAAGTCCAACAAGTTTGCCAACATCCAATGTCATCACTGCAAGGAAAAGGGCCACATCAGAAGATTTTGCCCAAAGTTCAGAAATGAGAGAAAGAAGGGCAAACGAGATGAGAATAGTGATGATGATGGTGCAAACTCTGTAGATGAGTTCAATATTGTCTACGAAGAAGATGTTGTCAACCTGACAACCCAGGAGACAAGCTGGGTGGTTGATAGTGGTGCTACCATCCACGTGACGTCCAAGAGAGAATTTTTCTCATCTTACACACCAGGTGACTTTGGTGTGGTAAGAATGGGAAATGGTAATCTTTCCAAAGTTATCGGAAAAGGAGAAGTCTGCTTGGAGACGATGAATGGTACGAAGCTACTGCTGAAGGATGTCAGGCATGTTCCAGAAATGCGCCTGAATCTCATCTCTGTAGACAAGTTGGATGAGGAAGGTTACTGCAACACCTTCCACAATGGCCAGTGGAAACTCACCAGAGGCTCCTTGGTGTTGGCCAAAGGCAAGAAGCTGTCAAAGCTGTATGTGACGGAAGCCAAGATCTCCCCAGAGATTGTCAACTCAGCGGAGAATGGTGACACAATTGAATTGTGGCACAAACGGCTCGGTCACATGAGTGAGAAGTCCATGGCAAAGTTGGCCCAGAAGAAAGTCATAATTGGGTTGGATCATGTTCATCTAAAGAAGTGTGTCGATTGCCTAGCGGGAAAGCAAAACCGAGTTGCTTTCAAAAGTTCCATCCCTTCAAGAGCGAAGAACGTGTTGGATCTAGTTCACTCAGATCTCTGTGAACCCGATGTCAACGTCAAATCACTTGGAGGTGCCAGATATTTCGTGACATTCATTGATGACCATTCACGAAAGACTTGGGTGTATACCTTGAAGACCAAGGATCAGGCCCTATACGTTTTCAAGCAATTCCTGGCCCTGGTGGAGAGGGAAACTGGCAAGAAGCTGAAGTGCATCCGGACTGACAATGGTGGAGAGTACAAAGGTCCGTTTGCTACCTTCTGCAAGGAACACGGAATTAGGCAGCAATTCACACCACCAAAGACGCCGCAATTGAATGGGCTAGCTGAGAGGATGAACAGGACCCTGCTAGAGAGAGTCAGATGCTTGTTATCACACTCGAAGCTACCACAATCTTTCTGGGGGGAGGCACTGCTTGCAGCAGTTTACGTGTGGAACAGGTCACCCAATGTGCCACTGAAGTATGACGCCCCAGAGAAGGTGTGGACAGGAAAAGAAGTTTCCTACAAACATTTGCGAGTGTTTGGTTGCAAGGCCTTTGTCCATATTCCAAAGGATGAAAGGTCAAAGTTGGATTCAAAGACGCGACCGTGCGTATTCATTGGCTATGGTCAAAATGAGTTTGGCTATAGATTCTTTGACCCAATCCAGAAGAAGCTTATCAGAAGCCGTGATGCTGTGTTCATCGAAAATGAGACCATCGAAGATGTTGTTGCTAGGAAAGAAGTTCCTAGTACTGATTCTAGTCAACCAAGCCTTGGGCTAGTACCTCCAACGCCGGCGCTTACAGAAGTTGGAGAAGAAGCACAACATGATCAGCCTGAGATAGTTGAACAAGATGCTCCTGTGGAGGTTCAACCAGAAGATGCTGATGACGATGGTCAACCACCAGCCATTGAGGGTTCTCCTGTTCAAATGACGAGATTTGGTAGGGTCACACGACGCTCTACCAGATATCCTGAGACTGAATACGTGTCACTTACTGACGGGGGAGAACCAGAAAGTTTCACAGAAGCTATGAATGATGAACACAAGCAAAGGTGGATAGAAGCCATGCAAGACGAGATGGATTCCTTGTATGAGAACAAGACATTTGAGCTGGTGAAATTGCCCAAAGGCAAGAGAGCTTTGAAGAACAAGTGGGTGTTCAAGATTAAACATGATGAACACAACCGTCAGCCACGCTTCAAAGCCAGACTAGTCGTGAAAGGCTTCAGTCAAAGGAAAGGCATTGACTTTGACGAGATATTTTCACCTGTGGTGAAGATGACATCCATTCGTACTGTGTTGGGACTAGCAGCAAGTCTTAACCTGGAGGTTGAACAAATGGATGTGAAAACTGCTTTCCTTCATGGTGATTTGGAGGAAGAGATTTACATGGAGCAACCAGAAGGCTTCAAGAAGGAGAAAAAGGAGGACTATGTGTGCAGGCTCCGTAAGAGCTTGTATGGCTTAAAGCAGGCACCAAGACAGTGGTATAAGAAGTTTGAGTCTGTTATGGGGGAGCAAGGCTACATGAAGACTACTTCAGACCACTGCGTGTTCGTGAAGAAATTTCCTGATGGAGATTTCATCATACTTTTGCTCTATGTGGATGATATGCTAATTGCTGGGCAAAACGTCTCAAAGATCAATGATTTGAAGAAGGAGTTAAGCAAGTCTTTTGCCATGAAAGACTTGGGACCAGCAAAGCAAATTCTTGGCGTGAGGATCGTTCGGGATCGAGGTGCTAAGAAGATATGGTTGTCACAAGAGAAGTACATTGAGAAAGTACTTCAACGTTTCAACATGGATAATTCTAAGGCGGTTAGCTGTCCTCTTGCTAACCACTTTACATTGACATCCAAACAGAGCCCGTCTACTGAGAAGGAAAAGGCGGAGATGGATAAAATTCCATATGCTTCAGCAGTGGGAAGTTTGATGTACGCCATGGTGTGTACAAGGCCAGATATTGCTCATGCAGTTGGAGTTGTCAGTCGGTTTCTTTCCAAACCAGGAAAGGAACATTGGGAAGCTGTGAAGTGGATCCTCAGATACCTTCGAGGTAGCTCCAAAATGAGTCTATGTTTTGGAGATGGTGAACCTGTCCTTGTTGGCTATACAGATGCTGACATGGCAGGTGATGTTGATTCGAGGAGGTCCACTTCTGGGTACCTGATTACCTTATCAGGGGGAGCAATATCGTGGCAGTCAAGGCTACAAAAATGTGTAGCTCTTTCCACAACAGAAGCTGAGTACATAGCAGCAACGGAAGCGTGCAAGGAGATGATATGGATGAAGAAGTTCCTGAATGAACTTGGGTTCCTACAGGAACAACCACAGTTGTTCTGTGACAGTCAGAGTGCTATTCATCTTGCGAAGAATGCTTCATTTCATGCTCGATCAAAACATATCGATGTTCGATATCACTGGATTCGTGATGTACTTGAAATGAAGCAGCTACAACTGGAGAAGATCCATACTGACGAAAATGGATCTGACATGTGTACCAAGACTCTTCCAAGAGAAAAGTTTGAGTTCTGTCGATCAGCTGCAGGAATGATGAAGTCGCCCATGTAGTCGGGCGGGGGAGAATTGTTGGCCCGCCTCATGTGGCTCAACAATGGCCAACGAGGCCAAGCGGTGGTAATTAAAAAAAAAAAAAAACAAATATTAAAGCACCGAAAATGCAGCTAGAGCTTTGATCTTCCAACTATCCCATTTATTGTGAGGCACTCTAAAATGCCTATAAAAGGCAACGAGTTTGGCCTCTGAAAATCATCCCACCATTCCATACTTCTCCAATTCATTTGTTCTGCTTCTGTTCGTATTTCTTTTGTGGGTTTTTGGTAGTGAAACGTTTTCACTACCACGGGTAGATAGGAGAATTCTTGTGAGTGAAATAGTGAGGTTGTTCCGGGAAACACCGAGTGTTCTATTTCCTTGTATCTTGAAATTCTCTGTAACCTACTGTTGCAATAGTGAAGAAATACTCTGGAGCTGTTGTTCCCGTGGACTGGCCCTAAATCAGGGTATACCACGTAAATCCTCTGTGCCATTTATTATTGTCTATGCTTGTTGTCATTTTGAGAATAGTCGTAGTATATTGCGTTATTAAATTACCGAAGTAAATTGATCTAAGTAAGTTGGTTACCGTAATTCTGGAGGCTCTGCCACCAGGTCCAACTTACCTGTGAACTTTTTACAAGCGTGTGATTTTTTAATCCAATATATTTACCCGCTATTCTCACCCGCTGCGCCCAACAACAACAGCCATACCGAAGCAGCCAGAGACTATCTTCTGCACTCCATATCTTATCTTTTTCCCCCACAAGAATTGGAAAATACTTTTAGTTGTGAGTACTCTATTTACATTCTTCTTCTTCTTCTTCTTCTTCTTCTTTTATACTGAAGAAAATGGTCGCCGGTATGCGTTTAGTGCGAGCGATGTACATATGGAAATCGTAAGTTACAGGTCGAAGAATCGTCTCCGTAAGGAAATTGCAATCTCGAGAATGTGAAACAAAAAGTTTGAATCTGACCATTTTACATTTTCAATTATAGTAGCAAATTTTCTCGAATCTTATCGTTAAAAATCCTCTATTCTTATGGAAGGCACGATTCCGGTCATAAAACCTTTACCATTTCGGCTTTAGCTACGATTCTGCCATACAAAGGCATGGAATTAATAGCTCAGCTGTAGAATCGTTAACCACACGATGTTGTTGGTTCCCACCTTGAGCTGGCCCGTAAAGTCAACATTGTGGTTCGAAACGTCGTGCCACATGGCCTTGATGCGAAGTTGTCCTATCCCCAAACTAGTTTGGGCAAAACGACGTTGTTGTTTTCCTCCACAACATCGCGAATTTGTAAGATCGCTTAGCTCGCGATGTCGTTTAGATTTGCATCATACAATCTCATGATGCCACTGATCTGGCGTCACCGTTGAGTTATGCAGTTTTGAGCTTGTGCAATTTCAAACCCGCAAGCCGCGAGTTACTCGCGACATCACTTAGCTTCATGGCGTTGTCGAACTAGCGACATTGCCAACCTCGCGGCATCGTTGAGATCGTCGTCGATGTTACCTACCGCGGTGTCATTGAGCTCTCAAATTCACAATTTGAATTCGCGACACGTTCATCTTTGTGGCATTGTCAAACTCGCAACGCCGTCGATCTCGCGACATCGTCAAACTCGCATCGCCACTGATCTCTCTACATCGCTTACAACCGCAGTATTGTTTATCTCGCGGCACCGATGACTCACGCCGCCACCAAATTATTTTAGGTGTAAACAAAAATACAAAATATCTAGATGACTCAATCCCCCTTAAATTACTACTATTTTTCCTAATTAAAAAAGACATTTGACAAAAAAATACCTTATAGTTCACGAGAGTCCCCATAAAATGGTTAAGTGATTGGTTAGAAATGTGTTCGTACTTATAACTTGGTCACTTGAAATGTAAAGAATATTTTTGAAATATGCTACTATTAGGGCTGGAAGTTTGGTACCGGTATTTGGGATATACCGAATACTGTACCGAATTTGTCTATATTTGGTATTACCGAATACACGTATTATTTCTTGGGATTGTGATTGAATTTCAATTGTTATTCGGTATTAGGAATTACGGGATTGGGATCGGTATATACCGAAATACCGATCAATACCGAAATATAAGCTAGTGTATATTTTATCCTCTCAACTAGAGTCTCTCATTCACTACTACATGACCCTCAACCACTAAGAGTGTCATTTAATTATACACAGATCATTCCATCACTATTAATAGTCGTCTCTCAACGTTCAATTCGTCAAATTAAAGATTACCAATGACAAGAACTTGAGATGTCTCCTCTCCTCCATTCTCCTTAATAATATACTAATTCAAAACTCTTTGCTTGGTCCATTTCCCCTAAATTAAACAATAAAATCTAATTGATATATTTAATTATTAATTGCAAAGGTAATTAATTTCATATTCGATAATACCGATTGGGATACCGAAGTACCGATAGGGATACCAAAATATTTAGGGATTGGGATACCGAAATTATTTTGGGATTGGGATTGGGATTGACTTTAGGGTGTAATTCGGTATTCGGGATTTCGATATTTAGTATTGGGATACCGATACCGTACCGATTTCCACCCCTAGCTACTATGGTGTGCAATGTCCATCGATATTGGGATGAAAATTATAAACGGTTAATCGTATCAAATTTTCCCCCACACAATTAATTGATGGTGTAGTGAAAGATTTGATGGGTAATTATCATAAATGGTCATAAAACTATTCTCTTTGTACAAAACGGTCACAAATCTTTAATTTTGCACGTTTCGGTAACATATGTTTGGACTAGTAACAAAAAGGTAATTTCGTCAATCTCCATCCAAAATTCTGTTAGTTTGATCCAGTCAGCCATCTCGTCAGCATCCACATCAACAAAATAATTAATAAAAAATAAAAACCAATTAAAACCCTAACCAACCCATCACCCCAATCCAATCCAACCCAACCCACATCTGCATATGCCAAAGAATTGAAATTCATACACGCGAAATAGATTTGGTCACGATATGTGGCTAGTGACTTTATTTTCTATCTCAACAAATACTTCATTTAAAGTGGCCGATAGAAAAATTGATATTAGTAATTAAAAACTTTATATGTCAGAAGTACTAAATGGATTCTCAGGAACCCGGTGTGACGATTCCCATTCATTCCCTCTATCATCTACGGCCTTTACTTTCGGTGGCTCGCTAATCTTCCTTCAAAAATCTTACCACTTCCCCAAATCTTACATGTCAAATTATAAATGATGGATCATGGATGACCTGAAATAGATTTTAGTATAATGTGGACCTGCTAGAACTCATCGTCATCATTTGGTTTGCTTGTTTTCAAGTTATTGTTTGATTTTTCTTGTTGCAACTGCAAATTGTGAACATTCTTTTTCAGTTATGAAGTTAATCAAAAACTAAATTTTAAACACATACTATAAATATATCAGAATATCAAAAGTTGTCGTGGCTTATTGGGAAAACAATGGAATTGTACACTTTATGAATTAAATATTTATATTTCATTTATTCAAATTATTCAATTATTTTTACTTGTTATTTATTTATTTACTTTTTTTTATAACGGGGAACACCCTCCACGGTCACCGCCGTCGGTCCTAGTCTTTGAGCGACGGGATGCCTCCGGGAACACCATGGTGGCGGTAATAATAACTAATAATAAGGGAGGGGGGGGGGGGATTTAATTTTGATGACTAACACATCTCAATAAAACTCATGGGTCCGCCATTACTCATGGGTCCACCATGGCACAATAATGACTCGTTCACTTGTCATTCCGTTTTTTATAGCTGCCAAAAACAAAAAAAATTTAATGAAAACGAAACTGGTGGTTTTTGAGAAATCAAGGGGCTATTCCACACTTGCCTCTTATATATATACTAGGCAAGTCCCGCACTTTGCAGCGATCTAGTCAACTTTGCATCGTTATTGTTGTCCGTTGAAATTTGATTATTTTTACCGTGACATGCTTACAACGATTTTATTTTTTGTTCGCAAAATGATAATGATATTTTGGTAAAAAATTATGATTCTTATTTTTTTATAAAAATGATAGTTATTTACTTTTTACAGAAAAATGGAAACTATTTATTTGATACCTAGCCAAACATTCCATGTATAATTGTTGAAAATTCTAGCCCGGGCGAGAAAGAAAAACCTAGTGGAAAATTATGACTTTCTAATAAGCTATAACCATATATATTTATTTTTAATTGGACTCGACTTTGAGCTGAAAAACTTAGTGGTTCATGGTTCAATTAGTGGTTCTGTAGACTGTTGGTGAGTCGTGTGTGGACTCTATCATACTTGTGATTAGAATACATAAAAATAGTATACTAGTTAGGTTTAGACGAAAAAGGCAAAGAAAGAAATAAAGAAAGGGTTATGGAAGGCGAGTGAAAAATGAAACGAAGAGGAAGTAGATGATGGAAAGGTTTTGACATATTCTTTTAGTTTGCTGTCAATACAGCATTCAACACATTTCACTGTAGCAATTTATTGACACTTGCTTATGTAGATGTCGCATATTTTGTTACATGTAGTTAATAGAAGTTTTTTTAGTACCCCGTAAATGTACAAATTGAGTTTATAAATTCTCTCTTGTAATATTGTAGAGTCGTCTCTCTTTTATCATTTATTTAATATTTCATGTAATGAACAAATATAAAATGGTCGAATCTTCTCCTGCATTTTAGTAATAAAACATATTGCATTGTACAAACTAAATTTATACTTTTATGTTATGGTAGATTGGATTCATGGATTGCTTAAAAAATATTGGTGGATTGGATTCATGGATTCAAATGAAATCTAAACATTGGAACAATATGTAAATGTAAAAGATTGTAGGTACAAATATCTCATAAAATTTAGATACCAAAACATAATTGTTCAATGATTTTACATTAAAATTAAATTTGGGGTATCAAAATGTAAAATGTACATTATATTGACTAAATTGTGACTTAATTAAATTATAGTTAATAGAAGTTTTTTTGTACCCCGTAAATGTACAAATTGAGTTTATAAATTCTCTCTTGTAATATTGTAGAGCCATCTCTCTTTTATCATTTATTTAATATTTCATGTAATGAACAAATATAAAATGGTCGAATCTTCTCCTGCATTTGAGTAATAAAACATATTGCATTGTGCAAACTAAATTTATACTTTTATGTTATGGTGGATTGGATTCATGGATTGCTTAAAAAATATTGGTGGATTGGATTCATATGAAATCTAAACATTGGAACAATATGTAAATGTAAAAAATGGTAGGTACAAATATCTCATAAAATTTAGATACCAAAACATAATTGTTCAATGATTTTACATTAAAATTAAATTTGCGGTATCAAGATATAAAATGTACATTATAGTGACTAAATTGTGACTTAATTAAATTTAGAGTATCAAAATGTAAATTAACTCCACTTCAACTTAATATATATTAAATATATATAATCCATGAACATTCCAACATACAACGTTTGAGAACGAGATCAAACCTGGTAGTGAACGATCTTTCTTGCGGTCGATCACGTCCAATTTTCAACAAGAGGCAGCCCAGAATTTATTTGATCTCACCTATTATCACCACCTTTCTCCATCTCCATGGCACTACTTTGTATCGCGATTTTTGGAATCTCCATATCGACATGACGTTGAGTGAATTAGAATGTTGAATGTATATATGTATATAATGTGATGCAATTTGTCCACATGCATGCCACAGTTTAAGACTATATTACGCCTATTACAACTGTTTCCTTTATGATCTATCGTATCGTTTTTCGATGCTGGTCTAATTATCCGTTCAAATTTTCAATTTGCTATATGGATTTATAACATAGTGAATTAATTATATATACCAGAAAAGCAGTCGTACTATGCTGCGGATGATAGGAGGCGTGGTGGAATTTAATTTTGTACTAGCGTGGCCCGGTCATTTGACTGGAGGAAGGTGAGGTATGAAATTTGATAATGTAATGGGGTGTATAGTTTATTGTTGCATAATTTTTTTTTGGAAAACACGTGATAAACATAATGAATTTTAGTAGGAAAGAGACATGAATGATGCAACGAATCAAAAATCAGCCTTATGAACCAAAATCAAGTACCTGTTACCTTGTGAAACAATATTGTTTCTGGTAATATGATGAGGTGGAGTAAGTTTTATAGAAATCGAATTCCAGAAAACCGAATAAAAAATAACCTATCCCGCCGGTTTTTCGGGAAATGAGCACAATCGTTGCTAGCTTTTACTCGGCCCGTTGGCTGATTAATTTGCTTTATAAAACTTTCATCTTGTCATCATTGTGCTTCTGGTTTTTTGCCAAGCCACTATAAAATCTAAAGAAATCAAGAATGAACAACACGATTTGGGATAGGAACCACCATTCCTGTATCCCTAGAAAATGGTGGTAAACACGAACTCACCTGCCAAACTGGTTTGTATTGAGATTTTTATCGGGTATCAGGGAACCATGTGATTATAAATTAGACTTGATCAAAACGGGCCAAAACTTGAAATTCAGCCTGTTTGACCGACTCATGCCAAACTCTAATTATTCTTTATTTTTAAACTTTCTATTTTAAAATAAAAAATACCGAAAGAAAAGAGATGACTGCAATTCGCCATTTGCACATCACTGATTCGGGAATAAAACTATAGAATTTCGAAAAGAAACTGAAAATGTTTAGGATCGTCTTAATGTTAAAAATAACCAAATAGATCTTTCTGTTTAGTTTTTTACTAACAAATACTAAACGATTTCCTATAATATACACTATAATTTAATCATTATGATATCAAATAATTACATAATATATATTTGAAATGATAAAAATTGGACTAATTGGGTTTGTCGAGGTTGAACCATTGAATAACTTTAAAATACATTATATTTTAGCCACTAAGATATAAAATAATAGCATAATATATATTATGCTAGAGAAAATCGCTTGTTTTAGAATGACAAACCCATGATGTTCATTTGTTTTACTTGATGGAAAAATCCCGTGTAGGTCAGCTCCATTCAACTGTTTTATTTTATGATTAGCGGTTAGCCCATTAGAATCCATGCATTAGTTTATTGTTAAAATTTTTTTCTTTTTAGCAATAAAAAGGAGTATTGTTTTTTTCTTTTCATATATATTTTATCACCACGGAGAAATAAAAGGACTTAAAGAAAAACAATTGACACTCCTGGACCCGTTTAAATCCGCATGTGTACGGTAAGTTGGCCCGTTCCACAGAGGAAAAAGAAAAAAATTGACACTCCCTATTCTACCCTTCCTACAAACGCTCCTGTAGCAGAGAATTCGAAATGGGGGAAGGGTTTTTCCCTCTCTATGATTATATGTTTTTAATTTAAAAAGATACAACAAATGTACTTAGTGTGATTGGTTATGATCTTTGCTTTTCTTTAAAGTGGTCATGGTTCGATGTCTAGTAAGTGTCTTTTTAATGAATAAAAAAAAGTAATTGTGTAGACCAAAATGTCCTTCCTACTTTCACTCTGGATGCAAGAAATTTGAAATGTGGCTTCAAGTTTTCTCATTTGGCTTTTATTTATTGTGTAGATTTACATCATCAATATTAAAAAAAATTATGAATAATATTAAATTTCTCTTGATAGTCAAATATTATTTATGGTTAGACAAAAAAATAGTAAAAATGATGATTAGAATATATAAAAAAAAGGATAGTAGCAGTGGGCTTCCCATGCCCACGAATAGTCTTAGTTTCTTTAAATAATTAACTCAGTCCTAATTAGTAGGAGTGTGCAACGGGTTGGTCCGTAAAATATCACACCGGATCAAATCGATTGTTGGATGGGATCCCACCCAATCTAATATAATGTGGTTCGATCCTTGACCCTATGAATTTCAAAATAAATAAAAATTTGAATTGATTTTGTACCAGACCAAATCGAATGGAATGCACGGCTGATTTGGTCTTTAATTCTAATGGTACCTTTCACTAATGAATTGGGGTTTTCATGAATTTAGTCCGATCTGGACCCAACCATTCCACACTCCAACCAGCACTCAATTAGATTCGTATATTGGGACAAAATTTTGGTTCCGAAGTTGCTGATTTTGCATTCCACCCATTTCTTTTCTCTAATTCCAATTCTTCTTTCCAACTTCCAAAAACAATTAAATCTGCCTTCTCACCTGCCTGCCTTGTAACATCCCGAACCTTTTCCTAACAAGATACTATCCGCTTTGGGTCTCGACCCTCACGGTTTTCGACTTGGGGTGCAATTCAAGGTGACTTCCCAAAAACAATTAAATCTGCCTTCTCACCTGCCTTGTAACATCCCGAACATTTTCCTGACAAGATACTATCCGCTTTGGGTCTCGACCCTCACGGTTTTCGACTTGGGGTGCAATTCAAGGTGACTTCCCATAAGGTCACCCATCCTTGTTGTACTCCACACTGAGCACGTTTAACTTCGGAGTTCTCACAAGAACTCTTCCATTACACCCCAAAACGCGTCTTGTCAGTTAAGGTCGGTTTTTTACTTATGAACCATGGATCTCTCTCGTGCTTTGTCGATGTGGGATTCGCCTAAGGTGTTACATACACCCCCCCCCCCCCCGCCCCCGGGAGTCCGGGACTCAACGCCCTCGTTGAGGTTTGCCCCACCATCGTTCAAGAGGGACGCGGAGAGGCTCTGATACCACTTGTAACATCCCGAACCTTTTCCCGACAAGATACTATCCGCTTTGGGCCTCGACCCTCACGGTTTTCGACTTGGGGTGCAATTCAAGGTGACTTCCCATAAGGTCACCCATCCTTGTTGTACTCCACACTGAGCACGTTTAACTTCGGTGTTCTCACAAGAACTATTCCATTACACCCCAAAACGCGTCTTGTCGGTTAAGGTCGGTTTCTTACTTATGAACCATGGATCTCTCCCGTGCTTTTATCGATGTGGGATTCGCCTAAGGTGTTACTTGCCTTCTCACCACTCTAATTCTTCTCTCCTACGGATCAATCCTCATTATTACCAATGGGCTTAAGCCCAATCAAATAGAAATTCTTAGTGAACATTAAAAAAAATTCACTTTATATATTAACTAGTTTTTTATCCTGCCCGTTGTCCGAAAAATTTCATTTTATTATTTATATTAATTAATTTATCTATATGTTTAAAGTTTTGTGAATCTTAATACTTAATAGTTAGGAGAAGGTTTATCACGTCTCATTTAATGTCGTATACCACGACACTCAAATTTATTATCTTATACAACATTAATAATTCGTAGTTCTCGAGTTTGGATGAACTCTCAACTTTTTTGTGAGAGTTCAAATTATTGGATAAAGATACTTGATTACTGGATAAATTCAGTATATCCCAATTGGAACTTGGCACATATAGTACCCTTGTCATGATCAAATTCTCTAATGCTCGCTCATTTTCATTGTGGACATTCATGAAGTCTTGATATAGGATCTTAAGCCAAAATTTGTGTATCAAGCACTCAATTAGTATCTTATACGATACATATCAATTGCTCGTTTTTGAAGTTTGGACCAACCCTCAACCCATGGTTGTTGTCTAGATGTTGGTTTAGAATCTCAATCGAAGACATTCACATAAAGTATGGATGATTCTCGTCTTAACATGGTCCTCCAATATATAATTTCCAAATGTTTGAATGTGCATTCACTATATTTTTTTTATCTTTGGTGTTTGTTCATAGAAACATTGTGACATTTCACATGCATTTGAATTCTTGGATGTATTGTAGGCACATCTATTGTAAATAAAGAGTTTATTGCACTTTCAACCGTAATGACAACATTGAGCTCAGCTCATTGAGTGGAATATGAAAACAAAGTTTTTTTTTTTGCTATGGTAACTCGATGTAAATACAAATTCCTTACTCTTATAAACTAAAATATTTTTATTTTGAGACTTCGATATGGGAAAAGTTTTGTTACAACAAAAATTTGGTATGGAATCACACGCAGACATCCATATAGACAGTGACTTCTCACAATTGTCTTACTGAACTCATGCTTATTAAAAAATCGTCATTTAAACCCGATACATCGGTTTAGACTCTTGTAACTATAAAGGTTATTGGTTTAGATATCTCAAATAACACACTAATTTTTATTTATTGCCTCAATTGTCGAATTTGGATTTGTCTACCAAGACATTCAAATATTAAATGAAAAATTTTAACCTTTATTTGATTAATTCCTAGGTCAGTGGTTGATGAAACAAAATGTGTAACGTACATACTTAACAAATATTTCTCTAACTTTAACATGTGTCATTTTTCAAGGTATCTCGTGTCTAATCCTAGGATATAAATTCAAAGTTCGTCAACAATCATACTTAAGTAATTTTGAAAACTTTGATTTATAATCATCGACAATTAATAACTCCAAGTATGAAAATCTTAGCATATATATGACGTAAGACCTCAACAGAGTTTGCTTAATCAACATGATCTAGAGCAAATATTAGTAATGTGAACTTATGATAGAGTATAAATTATTTCACCTACGATCCCTATGTTTTCACTTAATAAGGACGAATAAGTTTTTTTTTAAGAAATAAGTATTATTGCTTGGTCAAGTTTCTACTCAAAATGTAATATATTTATGTTTTGTTTAAATTGTTCATCAAACTGTAATATATTTTTAAAATTTTTAGTAAAAATGAGTAAAATATTTACTTAGTAAACTTTAATCAGATATTTTGGAGATTAAAAAATATATGTGTCACTCTAGATACATTAGTCTACTGATGTGTACATTGATATAATGCAAAAGCAAAAATAAAACACCAAAAATTATTTATTGGGTAAAGAAATTAAATAATAAGGAAAGAGTTATAGCAGATGTGATATATGTCATTCTTCGTACATTAATTATTAATGTGTACATTGATATAATAAAAAAATAAAATATTAAATGGAGAGATAGTTTCATGAATATATCAATAAATTTTTTTATACAAAAATTATCCCCTTAGGCAACTTATCGAATTGTAATATTATGTATGGATAAATATACAGTGCTATGGTCTAACATTCTGTACTACTTAAAATTTGTAATAGATTGTTGGAATGAACTATTAGACTTTGTTATTATATTTTTCATATGTATGTATATGTTGAATTAAAAAATGGAGTTATTGATGTTTAAAATTTGGTAGTATATTTAATAAATGTTTAAATACAATAAATTATTTACTAAATTTTTTAAGGTAATTATTTATTTATTAACTCTTCAAATATATAATTATTCTTGCACTAGCTCTTTCTCCCGTTCCACGAGTCGGCAACTTAAAGTAATTTGACCAACGGACCGGGTCAAAAGCTAGTAATATAATATATTGATTCATGCCATGTTAGAGTACGCTTGGCATACGTTAACCTTAAGGTATGAGTTAATTATCATAAATGGTCACAAACCTATTTACTTTGTACAAAACGGTCACAATTCTTTAATTTTGCACATTTTGGTAAAACAAGTTTGAGCAAATAACGAAGTGGTCAATTCGTCTAATTCCGTCCAAAACTCTGTTACCTATTGCCCAGTTAGCATGACAGATCATTAAAAATATTAATTAAAAAATGAAAAATCAATTAATCACCCCACTTAACCGGCACAACCCAACCGGTCATAACAAGCTCTTTACCCACCCCTTCCAGAATTGCAGAAAGCTAACGACCCTTCTCGAGTTTGTTGCTGCAGTGATCGGCAGAATGGTATTCCCTCCACCCTTCTTCTTTCAAGCTCATCGATCTTCCCTTGACGGTAACGACGACTCCCCACCCGCATCCTCACCTCCAGATTCCAATTCCAATCAACCCGATTCAACCCCTCCTTCTGCTACTACAGGTTCAGATGCCTTTGAATCGAGACTCGATTCGTCGACCCTGACTGCTACTACTATGCCAGCTTCGCCGAATGGAACGAAGACGAGTTCGAAGGTCTTTCGACTGATGACTCCAAAGTCTGGTGGTGCTAGTAGCGACGAGAAGGAAAACAAGATCCATATTCGAAGCAGCAACTAGCGGGTTTGATTTTTATTTCCTCGGTGGCTGGCGCAAATGGGGGAGAGACAGAGAGAATCTGCGATGGTAAAGTTCTTCTGCCTGAGATTGGGGCTGAGAATTTATTCCGGTGAGGCAGAATCAGGGAAGACTGACTGATTACCTTGGGCCTCATTTTGGGGGAATTAAATTGAATTTATGTTTGTGTTTGCTAAAAAAAATTGCCGAAGGGGTGGGTAATTCAGGAAGGGGTGGTTAAAGACTTACTACCGGTTGGGTTATTCTGGTTAAGTAGGTGATTAATTGATTTTTTAATTAATATTTTTAGTGACATGTCATGCTGACTGGGCAACGGGTAACAGAATTTTTGGATGGAATTCTCTAACTCAAATCATAAGTCTCATTTAATCTAGGGTTAATACCCTAGTTTGGCCCGAAGTTTAGCGTAAGTGACAGTTTTAGCCCCATTTTTCAAATAAGACATTTGTGGCCTACTTTTGAAACTATTGGACAGATTTGGCTCGAAAGTTGTGTTGACTGTTAATATTAACGGTCAAACATTTATTCCGTCAATGACTCAACATTTATGGCTGAAGTGGCAGTTACGTCATTAAATAATATTAATTTATTTTTTAATTCAATTAAAATTATAAATGATAAATTAAAAAAAATCCCCTCTTAGTATACAAAATCCCCAAAGCCCCAATACAAACCCTAATCTAAATCAACATCATCTTCAACACCCATGATTCAATTCCACCTTTCTTTGTCACTTCCTGTAAATCTCCATTGGAATTCCCCTACCCATCATTTTCCCCACTTCCAATTGTCAAAAGAGGGAAACCCGTACAAAGTTTCTGATTCTGGGTTGTTTTTGCTTTTGATTTCTAGAACAAACCCAATTTGTGATTGCGATTGAAAGAAGAAAGGGGAGAATCAAGGAAGGATTGACCGTAAGTATTGAAACGATGGGGAGCCCCGATAATGGGTACTGCACTGAGCAAAGCCAACGGCGACTCGCTCAGAATCGTCGGGCGTCGATGCCACGGGGAGCGTGTTCGCCGCCCTTTTACAAGACAGTTACCGCCAGTTCCGCAACAAGATCCAGATCCGGATATGGTGTAGGGCGGTTGACTGGTCCACGGCGGAGCACCTCTTCGAGGTGATCAATTCCTGGAAAGATGTCCTTCGGCGGCTGATCCGGCGTTGCGCCTACCTCAAGTACGTCGAGGCCCGCCGGACTCTGTATGCCGACGAGATCTTGATAAATGGGTTCTGCCTGGTTGTGCTCGATGAAATTGGTGACGAAGGCGGTTTGGGATGCCGACCTTGTGGTGAACGGAGTCCCGTCGACGGATGCCAGGAAGGTTTTCGAAGGGATTAGTCTGTATTGGAAGGAGAGGATTCATATGCCGATTATCATCTTGCTGGTGAAAGGGATTGAGGTGGCGCTGTCCTCCCGAGTGGCCCATCAATATCATCTTCAATATTGATCAAACGATCCATTGATTTAGATTAGGGTTTTGATTTGTGGTTTGGGGATTTTGGATAATAAGAGGGGATTTTTTAATTTTTAATGTTAATTGAATTAAAAAATAAATTAATATTTTTTTAATGACGTGGCATGACACATCACTGCCACTTTAGCATTAGATGCTGAGTCATTGACGGAATAAATGTTTGACCGTTAATATTAACAGTCAACACAAGTTTCGGATCAAATCTGTCCAATAGTTTCAAAAGTAGGCCATAAATGTCTTATTTGGAAAATGGGGCCAGAACTGTCACTTGCCCTAAACTTCAGGCCAAACTAAGGTATTAACCCTTTAATCTAAAACTAATAGCCGATTGTTCCGATTGGTCGAAATATATCGAAATACATCTATTAAGTGTTTTCGAATAAAACCAGATCCGTGTGAATGGTCCGGTTGTTGGTTTGACCGAGAAAACTTGGCTGTTTTGCCAGCCGGCCCTAACTCGTTGGACATGGTTGCTTCAATTTGTCGAGACAGATTGAAGCACGTCAGACATTGAAGCATCTTTCTTTCCATCAGTGTTTATCTTGCTCTGACGGCCGATTTATATAGTTGGACTGTTGGAGGCAACCGGAATCTGATCAATCTATAGAGAGGATACCGATTTCGCCCATTGGCTTCGACCACCAATCTCTAAGGCTTGCTTTTGTGCCCACAAATCAAATCCACATTCAATTGGAACGAAACACCCTGTAATCCTTACTGCTCCAATTCAGATTCAATTCAGTAACCTAAATTACCGGCGGCGCGGCGGAGCTTCGAATGGCGACACTCGCCCCTGCTACTGCCACTACTTCTTCTTCTCTGCTCCACCACGCCCACCACTCCGGCATTCGTCTACAGTGTCTAACGGCACGGCTACCGGTTACTCCTTTCCGCCTAAAACGAACGTCCTTTTCCCGCGCCAAATATAGCAATCGAACAATTCCCCCATCGGTGACGACTTCATTCAATGAGGTGGGTTTCTCTTCCTTGCCTTCTGCTTACAACCCTTGTGGTTTATCTCTTCGGAGGATTCTGAGGTTTTGTTGGCCGAATTTGGTTTTCTGATTGCAGGTAATCGAGTCCTTGATCAATGGGGTTGATTTATCGGAATCTGAAGCCGAGGAGTCGCTGAATTTCTTGCTCGGTGATGCTAGTGAGGCTTTGATCAGTGCTTTCCTCGTCTTGATGAGAGCCAAAGGAGAGACCTTTGAGGAGATAGTAGGATTTGCTAGGGCCATGCTTAGCCACGCCCTGAAAGTTGAAGGGTTGGATGATGCGGTTGATATTGTTGGCACTGGTGGAGATGGAGCCAACACTGTCAACATCTCTACTGGTGCGTCCATACTCGCTGCTGCTTGTGGTGCAAAAGTTGCTAAGGTACAATATGAAGATCTTTGTTGGACTCTTGTATGCTCTTTGTGGTATTGATTGAACTCCTTTTCCTGGTATGTGTTCTACAGCAAGGGAATCGTTCGAGCTCATCTGCTTGCGGGAGTGCTGATGTATTAGAAGCATTGGGGGTGGCTATTGACTTGGACCCAGAGGTATGCAGTTTTTGCTCGAGTGTAAAAATCATCTTTTTATTCACGTTGCATACTCGAGTTAGATGACTTTCTTTTGGTATGGTACGTTATAAGATGATGTGTTGAGAAGTAATGCCGTTTCTGTTTTATGAGTTCATCTACAAAGTGATCGTTGAATTCTTGTTGAGGTAAGTGGTTCCTAGTTATCCCTGTCAAGACTCAAGGGACTGTTGATAATCTTCTGTTGTTAGCTATTGTTAATTGAACTCTTGGGTTACTGAAGGTCATTTTACTTTTATAATTCTCCTCCATGGCCTCCTTGCTTCCTTGGTCAATGATGGATATTTGAGCATAGCTGTTGTTGAAATGCCTGGAATTATGTTCCTGAACTACAAATCTGGGTTTAAGGGGTCAGTTTTAGAAGGATGAAGAGCTCCACTGAGTTCCTGATAGTGGGAACTAGCTACCCCATATAACAGATATTTCGCTCGTCTTCGTGGGTGCTTTTTGTTTCTTCAGCCAGGAAAAGTTTAGCTACTAAACAGACATCAATCGTCTATCAGTTATTAATTTTGTTATCAGTGGTTTCTTTTGCTGAAATCAGGGAGTATCGAGATGTGTGAAAGAAGCGGGAATAGGGTTTATGATGGCCCCCAGGTACCACCCTGCCATGAAAGTTGTGAGTCCTGTGAGGAAAAAGCTTAAAGTGAAGACGATATTCAACATTTTAGGGCCAATGTTGAATCCTGCACGGGTACCTTATGCTGTTGTTGGTGTGTTCAGGGAAGAACTGGTAAATCTTAGTCTCAAACACTAAAGATGTTTCTTAGTGATTCCAACTAAATACAATTTCTTTCCTGAAAAGTACTGTACTTCTGTGGTTGTAGGTTCAGAAAATGGCAGGAGCTCTGCAACGGTTTGGAATGAAGAGAGCATTAGTAGTCCATTCAGAAGGCCTCGACGAAATAAGCCCCCTTGGTAAACCCCACACCACATAATCCCTTTCCTCGTCACCTGATCATCTGTGTAATCTCTAGCCATAAAGAGTTCATGTTCAATATTAATACGAAGACCACAATATATCTGAAATGCAGGCCCTGGTACAGTCCTTGATGTAACTCCACATGGCGTGGAGAAATTCTCGTTCGACCCGCTGGACTTCGGGATTCCTCGTTGCAGTTTGGATGATTTGCGAGGCGGGGGGCCTGACTTCAACGCAGATGTACTGAAGCGTGTCCTATCAGGAGAAAAAGGAGCCATTGCAGATGCCCTGGTGAGTTCACTTCAGGCCGCCTTCATGACTTAATCCTCGATCTCTATAACCCATCAACTGTACATGAAGTTTCTCTCTTTAGCTGAGTGGAGCTGCTGCTGTGGTTTTGTTTCAGATACTAAATGCAGCAGCGTCTCTACTAGTGAGTGGCACCGTGAGAACTCTGGGCGAAGGAGTGGCATTGGCTAGAGAAACACACTCATCGGGCAGAGCTATCCAAACACTTGATAAATGGATCCAAGTTTCTAATGCATAAGCATGGCGAGCTTGGAAGATCGGTTCTTTCTACAGTGAGATGGCGGAACAGAAGGTGAAAAGACTTCAAGTAGCTCGTGGAATAGTTTATGAGCTTGTAAAATGCGCAAGCAGTCGGCTGTTTTCTCTTTTATTTGAGTTAGGATTAGCATTTTAAACCTTCAGGAGTCTGTCAAAGAAACAGTGTTGGGCGCATCTTTTTGTACTCTTTCCTACCTGTTTGGTTGAATAAAGCTTCCATTTGTCATCAGAAGCCATAAAAGTTACTATCTTTGGATAACAAGCAAACAAGCACATCGAAATCAATCGCCATACAGTACAGCTTTTAGGTCCGATACAGAAAAACTACAACGCTTAACATACGTGTGCCACTTGGCAAGCACGGAACAAACAGAGTTTCTCCTGCTGCAGTTTCCATCCATTGTCGCAATCAAAGTTGAGCAGAGTTGTTGCTTATGGCGCCGACTTCGTTGATAAGAGGCAGCAGCTCCCCATTTTCGTGCTTTGCCAAGGTAGCTGGGATGATAAATAACAATGGTATTAACAAAAAACGGCAGCAAGTTATAGCAATAGATCAATGGAGAAGAAGAATCAATTTGCTTACCGTCGCAGCCACCAATATGCTTTCCTCCGATGAACACATTAGGCACAGTCCTCTGTCCAGTCCATTTCAATAAGGCTCCCTGAATCTCGACTCCATCGCCTTCAATCAGAGACACAGAAGTCAAAATCAATCAATTCTCCATCCCCAAGCTCAGTTTCACCAAAAACTAAAACTCAAATTCTTACTTTCTTGGTCCAATTCGATGACTTTGAAAGCAGCTCCGAGCTGGGTCAGCAGCTTCTTCACCCTCGTGCAGTATCCGCAGTAAGTTTTGCTGAAACCAAAGAAGAAGAAGAAACAAAAGGAAGCAATCCAAACTCAGCCACGTGATTTGAGAAAGTAAAAAACGGAATTGGGTTTTTCGATTTCTCGAGCAAAGTTTTGGAATTTAGAGGGAGAACCTGAATACAACGACAGGGGCAGAGGTGGCGATCTCCTTGGCTTTGTTAAGGGCGGCTTCCATTTCTTGGTCAGTCTTCTTGCTCGAGCTCAACAGCGATCCCATCTCGCCGCTACGAATTCCCGCTGTCTGAATAAATACAGGAACCGCTTAATTTTTTCCGTGGGGAGAGAGCAGAGAGCGAAATTCAGGGAGAGAACCAGGTGTCGGAAGCAGGGGAAATGGTGCAGCAGGGGGATGAAGCTTTGGTGGCGACGATGGGGAGATCACAGGTGGCTCTTTAAATAAGGTTAGCTTACAATTTACAAATCCGGCTATCAACTCACAAAAATATTAAAAAAATTGACCTTATCTGGACGAGATCGGCCGATCAAAATACAAAAAAAAAAAAAGAAACTTCTCGTGGGCAGATGGGCTGGACCGAGATGTAAGCCCGCATCACAACTTGGCCCATTCGTTTCTTTCTTGTTTCGAAAATTATTGATTAATAGCATTTCGTACTCTTTTATTATTGTAAATTAACCAACGTACCATTTTAGTATTTTTTTCTTCATAAACATACATTTCTAGTACTATATTGTACTCCGGTCCGTTGGCCGGTTGCAATACGATACCAGTAATCAACAAATGTAAGGGGTTGTTTGCTTCGTGGATTTGGTAACCAAATTCATTCCATCATGGATTTAAGAAAAATCCATCGTTTGCTTGCATTTTTTTATTGGGATCAAATCCGTGGGACTCACGGATTTTAAGGGTCCAAATCCGTGGATCCCACGGACTTGTAAATCCCACATATTGATGTGGAATTTGTAACATGACATAAATTCATGATAGGATTTTACTCGTATACCCTCATTAACTTTTAAAATTCCAAGGTTGCCCTCACATTTACCTATTGTACATTATAAATAATCAATTAATTACAACAAAAAATAATATAAATATTCAATTAATGTGCAAACATGAGTTAGATTCTTTATACCCTTTCTTGTATTCTAGTTTTCTTTGACATTTTCATGGAGCATATAATTCTTTGTTCCCCTGCTCTAATATATGTTGTTATATGTTACTTTAGAAAATGAGGACACATAATTGGTAACCAATATGTATTATGTTAAAAGTTAAACAAAATTTTCCATTTATTATTATTATTATTGTACTTGTGGCAACATTATGCTTATTAGTTCGTATTGTCCTTGTTTTGTGTACATATCATAAACATAACAAACAAATATAAAATGATAGTATGGTAATTTTGGACTTTAGTTCTAAATCCCAAACTCTTAAATCCACGATAAAACATCTCAACAAACAAAGGATTGTTACAAATTCATAATGCCTCAAATCCTTGATAAATTCTTGGGTTTTTAAATTACAAAACCTTCATTTTTGAATCCATGAAGCAAACTACACCTAAATGAGCATTCATCATACATATTACTACATTGTAATAAGTGCCTTCGTAGGTTTCCATTGAAATTAAAAACGATCAGACTCATGCAATGGAATATCAACTCATAATAAATTTATTGAAAATATTACAAGTAATCCAAGATGACTGGTATCACTTCTTTACCGTCAACAATCTCCATCATCAACAGACGCTTTTTTTTGTGTACATGTTTTACGAAACAAATTCAAAGACAAAACATAACCATATATGAAATATCATTTTCATGACAAAATAACTCACCTCATTCTAGTCACAATTGTTCTTGGAGATGATTGATTATGTTCAAAACTGTTAATATAGTAGAAGTTCAACTTCGTTCCATTTCTTTTGTAAATATTTTAGGGTAATGTCTATTTTTTATCTAAACCTTTTTCAAATTCTTTTATTTTATCCAAACCTATCGAAATACTAAAAATTATCCAAATGTTAACTTACAGTTAGCAATTTTGTTAGTAATATTGACTTGGCAACATATACTGATTTGAAAGAGACTCATGAAGGTCAACATTCCAAAATTTTAATATTGTCGCTAAGAAAAGAGTTACAAAATGATTAACGATAACGTAAAAATGACCAATATTTTGATGCATTATGAAAAATTTGGATAATTAATAGAATTTTAATAGATTTGGATAATAAAAAATCTGAAAAAGGTTTGGATAAAAATAAACATTAAAACCAATTTTCATAACAAAGTATCCACATAAAACTCCACTTAAAGAACCATTGAAATTTTCTAGCCACCTCTCTCTTTCTTTCTCTCTCTTTCTTTCTTCGAGTGCTCGTAAGTTTTCCGATTGATGGCCGCCGCGGGCGGAGCCTCTCAGGGCGCCGCCAGCGGCGGCAGGTCCTGGGCATCACTGTTCCAAGTTGCTGAAGAAAGTCGGTTGGAGTTTTAGGAGCCAGAATTCATCAATGGGTCTCTCAGAATCCCTAAGTCGGTGATTGAGGAAGGAGCGAAGCACTGGGATAACAGCTTAGTAGGGCAATTTCTGGTTGATCCTCCCTCAATTTCAGCGCTCCGCTTCTGGGCTAACTGGATTTGGGGGAAGGAAGGGGAAGTGAAGGTCTCGATGCTGGAAGACAGGCTGGTGCTGTTTCAATTTCCTTCGGAATTGACTTGTCGATGGGTATTTCGAAGGTGGTCCGTGGCATTTTAAGGAGAAGATCATCTGCTTAAGGCGGTGGGTTCCAGGAATCAGAGCTTTGGAGATTAATAACTCGGCCATACCAGTGTGGGTCAAGCTAACAGGTATTCCTGCGGAACTAGCTTTAAGAGAGGGGTTAGGGAGAATTGCGAGCTCAATTGGTAAGCCTATGTGTATGGATCACTCACTTTCTCAGAGGAGGAAGATAGGTGCAGTGAAGGTGTGTGTTGAGGTGAGTGCTCAGAAACCTTTAGTTGATAGAATCAGTATTACCCCTGATGATATGGAAGAGATGTATATTGGGGTTGAGTATTGTGGTTTGCCTAAGTGTTGTTCAGCGTGTGGCGTCTTTGGTCATGATTGCTTGAAGCCTGCTATGGGAGTTACTACCAAACAAGTCTGGCGACCAAAGAGGCAGATTACATCGATGCAAGAGGTCTCACCTCAGATAGTGGCAGAAGTGGAGTCAGGGAAGGAAAGGGTGATTGTGGAAAAAGCTGGTGAGATAGTTGATGAGTCTGCACAAGGGAAGGAAGGAGTGCAGGAAGGAGTGCTTGATGAGAATGTTGGAGGCAGTTCAAAAAAGGGCAAGGAAGTAATAGTTGATTCCACACCTCCAGTCACACCGAGTGCTCTCCCCTCGCAGGAGGAGTTTAACAAAGTTATCAATGGAGCAAAGTCGAGGTCCCTCCCAAGGAAATCTGTTCCTATACTGAATTCAAATGCTTTTGAGCTGCTCTATGGAAGAGACATCAAGTTACAAGCACCTCAGAAGAAACCAGGAGGACGTGAGGGGCTTAGAAGTAAGGGTGCCACTAAGGTGGCTACCAACCATAAATGACTACCCTAATATGGAATACAAGGGGGTTTAACAGCCCTCTGAAGCACACTGCTGTGCTTCGATATATTAGAATACATAAGGTTTCAATTTTTGCTCTTCTTGAAACTAGAGTACAAAAACAGGACAATATAGAAAAAATAAGGGAGAAGTTTGTCGGGTTCCAGTTCACAGATAATTACTCAAAAAACAGGTTAGGGAGAATATGGATTGGTTGGAATGATGATGTGAAGGTTCAAGTGCTGAAGGAAGAGGAATGTTTCATTCATTGTCTAGTTGCAGGGCAGAAGGGGTCTCAATTCTTCTTAACAGTAGTATATGGTTCAAATGAGGAGAAAGATAGATTGCTGACTTACAAAACTATGAGTCAATGGAAGGTTAAAGGGTTTCCATGGATGATAGGTGGGGACTTTAATGCAATTCTTAGTCCTGCTGAAGCATCAAACCCTGTCTCTATTAACACCAGTATGACAGAATTCAGAGAATGGGTTGATCAGATGGAAGTAATTGACCACAAGGCAACTGGACCTGTATTTACTTGGGCTAATCAGCAACAACTCAATCCTATTGCCAGGAAACTTGACAGATTAATGGTGAATGAAGACTGGTGTGAGCAATTTGCAGATTGTGTGGTAGAGTTCATTCCCCCTGATTTCTCTGATCACTGTGGGATAATGATCACTCCTCATGTTCCAACTAAGAGCTATCCTAAGCCTTTCCGATTTTTTAATATGTGGCTTGATCATTCGTCTTTCTCGGAAATTCTGCATAACTGTTGGCAAGGCCCAGCCCAGCAAGGTTTATTTGGGGTTAGGAAGAAGTTGGTTTCACTCAAACTGGAATTGAGAAAGCTTAACAAGGAGGCTTTCTCAGACATTTCTGCTCGAGTTAAGGAGAAAGAAGGAGAGCTCAAGAATAAGCAATTGCAAGCTCTTGAACACCCTACACAGGCCAGGTTTGAAGAAGTCAATGTAACTAGGAAGGAATACCTTCTTTTAGCCACAGCTGAAGAAGCATTTTACAAGCAAAAATCTCGGGTCAGCTGGCTGGGGTTAGGGGATTCTAACACTGCTCACTTCCACTCTTCTGTTAAGATCAGAACAGACAAGAAGCAAATAAGAAAGCTAGTTGCAACCAGTGGAGAAGAAATAACAGATGTCCAGGATATAGCAAATGAAGCTGTGAGTTTTTATGGTAAACTATTTGGGGTGGTTAACTCTGATGTGAGGGTGGATGATATTTTTCTGGAAGACTGTATTCGAAATAGGTTATCTACTGGAGATCAAAAACTCTTGTGTGAGACAGTTACGGCTCAGGAGATTAAGACAGCCCTATTTGAAATGAATCCAGCCAAAGCTCCGGGGCCAGATGGATGGAACACTGAATTCTTTCAGCGTTGTTGGGGAGTGGTAGAGCTAGAAATTACTCAGGGGATTCAGTACTTCTTCACATCAGGACAACTCCCCTGTATAAATGTTATTTACAAAATCATCTCTAAAGTGATTGCCAACAGACTTAAAAAAGTGTTGCCTTCTATAATAAGTAGAAATCAGTCTGCCTTTATCCAGGGGAGAAGCATTGTTGAAAACATTCTTATGGCCCAGGAAATAGTACAAAATTACAATAGGATTAATATATCATCTAGGGGAGCTGTGAAGGTTGACCTTAAGAAGGCTTTTGATTCAGTAAGCTGGGAGTTCTTGTTGTGTGTGATGAGGAAGATGGGATTCCCTACAGTGTTTTGTCAGTGGATTCAGACCCGTCTTTCATCAGCTTATTTTAGTATTACAATACATGGGAGTCTATTTGGGTTTTTTCAAGCTGCTAAAGGGGTGAGGCAGGGGGATCCTATCTCCCCCTATCTCTTCACCATTGCCATGGAACCTCTCTCAAGCATGTTGGATAAAGCTGCAAGAGATAATGACTTACCCTTCCATCCTCAGTGCAAAAACATTGGCTTGACTCACCTGGTATTTGCAGATGATCTCATGATCTTTACAGAAGGCTCAGCAATGGCCCTAAGCAGGGTTCGTCATATTTTAGATGATTTCTATACACTTTCAGGGCTGCAATGCAACCCAGAGAAGTGTGAAGTTTTCTTTGGGGGCCAAGCAAATCAGTTTAAGCAGAATGCAACTAGAGTTTCTGGATTTAAAGAAGGTCACTTACCTGTACGATATCTAGGACTCCCACTGATTGCTGGTAAGCTGACCAGTAGAGAATGCTCAATTTTGGTTGACAAGCTCACCAGTCGAATTGGAGGATGGAGAGCTAAGAAACTGTCTTATGCAGGCAAACTCCAGTTGGTAGATTCTGTTTTGTATGCTGTTATCAATTACTGGATGAATATTTTTGTGTTTCCAAAGAAAATGATTAAGGCAATTCAGAAAGTGTGTGCAGACTTCTTGTGGCATGGAGATGGGACTGGTAGAGCAAAGGTGGCATGGGAGAAGCTGGCGCTGCCCAAGCAGGAAGGAGGGTTAGGTATAAAAGATTTATTAACTTGGAACGTGGCTTGTGTTTCCAGATTACTATGGCTGATCCTCATTAAAAGTGGTAGTTTTTGGGTAGCTTGGGTTCACAGGTATAGAATGAAGGAGAGATCTATATGGCAGGTTACTAATAATGTGACAAGTTCTTGGATCTGGAGACAGTTGTTGAAAGTTAGATCATGGTTGCAATTCATGTTAGATGTTGATTCTTGTGGACAAGTGACTTGGCAGGGGAAGAAGATGAACAAGTTCTCAGTGTCAACAATTTGGAAGACCATTAGACCAAAGTACCCAGTAGTCGATTGGTGGAAGGTTATCTGGAATAAGTATGTCTTACCAAAAAATAGAGTAGTGACTTGGTTGATTATATTGAATCGCATAACTACTAAAGACAAATTGAAACTTTGGGGGACCTCACAGGATGAGCAGTGTGTTTTGTGTGACTCTGAAGTGGAGACCCGTGAGCATCTCTTCTGTCAATGTAGCTATACTGTGGATTTTGTGAGTTGCTTGTTGCAGAGAAGGGTTACTTTGACTGGCAGATGGGAGGAGCAGTTGCAGCTGATGTGCAAAGTAGCTAGTTCAGGAAGTGACAAAGACTGTGTGGAAGTGGTGTTATGGTGTTGGTGTGTGACCTCAATCTGGAAAGAGAGATGCAGAAGATGTTTTGGGGGGCAATTTAAGACAGCTGCTCAGTTAGCAGAGCAGTTAAGGGAAGAGATCAGCCTGTACTGTTCTGGAAAGTTAGATTTTGAGATTAAAGTTAAGGGATCAGACTACTCAAGATGTATTAGTTAACTTTTTTCTTCTTTCCCTGCTTTTGTATTGGTTTTGACCATACTGTATTTTCGACTCTTAGCTGGATTTTCAGCTAGAGAGAGAGCTTAATGAAAGTTACTAATTACCGGAAAAAAAAAATAAACATTACCCAATATTTTATTCCTTCTTTTAATCTACACATACCTAAAGCCAATGTAAAAAAAAAAAAAAAAAACTTTTGACACGTAAGCTTCTATTCGCCAACCCGTAATTTCGAGAGGACTCAAATGTAACTTTGCTTTTTATTTGTTAGTTTGCGGCTCAAACTAATATTCCTTCCCTTTCTTCGTTCATCTCCCCCACCGCGATTTATCCTCTGCCTCTATTACCTTTTCCCGGCATTGCGTCTGCAGGTGGTGAAACTTCTTCGGCTCTCTCTCTCCCCCCTCCAGTCCCTCTCCATTCCATCTAGCCAATACTGTGTTGTCTCCTCGAACTCTAATGTTTTTCTTCCTAATTAACTCCGGGAAACTTGGATAATTTTCTTGTCTTGTTTAATTGCATGACATGATGTATTTGTTTTTATTTTCATATAATTTTCATGCTTTATTTCAAATATTTATGCCGAATTTAAAGTTAACTCTTTCTTGAATGCGATGAATCTAAAGTTTTTTTAAAAAATCATGAAAATTATTCTCAATGAGATTTAATAATGAAAAGTATGCATTGATCCAATCGAGTGTGTGCGATGATTATTAAGCGCTCTATTTGATAAATAATTTAGGGGCTCTTTACTGAGACATATGTGGGTTTCATTGTAGTAATAATATAGTATTTTTCCAAACATGAAAAGATATGAAATAAGTTTCCTATTAGGGTAAGTTAATCCATAAAGTGTATAGGCAAAATGTACAAGCGTATCATATTTTGGAGGTGTCTTATTTCGTATTAAAATTAAGTGACTAAAGTTATAGTTGTCAAAAGACACACTCAACACTTGGTTTAATTTATCTTCCTACATGAAGTTTCATGTGAGTACTAATACTCACAAAAGAAGAGGAGGGAAGATACAAGATAAAATTGTGATCGTTCACTTAACCTCAAAATTCTGAGTAAGGAACAAGTAGAGACCTAAGGATGTTATGGTTTCGTGGAACTCTTAAGGATATGGTGAGGAGTATTTCTAGTTACTAAACTCCATTTAGATATAAATCCATACGGGTTACAACGTACATCCTTAAATTGAGTATCCAGAAAAATATTTAATGTAACGCGTATGTGCAATAAGGCACTTGCACATTTAGGGTTGTCCAACTCAGTAAAAAGCTTATAAGGCACAAGAAGGTATAGTGGACAGAAGGATACAATTAAATTATATTCTTTTGGTTGAAGAAGGTTGCAGTACCTCACGGGTCTTGCTGTTGCCAGTATCGTGCGATCATAGATCATCCTACGATTTTCGCATCAAGATGAAGATGATCTACAACATGAATCCATGTATTCCTTTTAACCTTTGATAATCTGCCAAGATGTATTCCAGAGAATTACATATATCTTATGTTAATTCTTTTAACGATCATTTTACTAATTCTTCACCGTATTTTATGGTATGTGCCAATTGTTGTTGTCAATGCTAAAGGTTGTCAACCCGCGGGTCGACCCATTTTGATCCTGGCCTGGTGAGAAAAATGGGCCACAGCCACTCGCTGGGTCGACCGCGACAAGGTACCGGGTTGGAGGTGAAATTGTGTCATTTTTTTCTTTGGTTTGCGAAATGCGCCTATTTTCCGATTTTTCTTTTCACCTAACTCAATCTTTGGAATTCTAAGTTGAACATTTGAATATTGATGCTATATAAGTGTGTGTGAATTTTCACTATATGTTAGATCTAAATACAAAATGTTATTTTTGTGTAACAATGTTATATGAGATTTGATATAATTTATCATGATAAGTACAATAAAATGACTCTTTCCATATTTCCGGGCTAAAACGAGTGACCAATTAACCCGTGACCCACTAGATCGACCGGGTCCGGCTGAGTTTGATGGATGATAAGGAAAGAAAAAGGACTTGAAATTGGATTTTTTTTACTAGACACGATTCATTCATTCATAGTAATTAATGTCAATGACCTCAAAATTTGAGGTTCTCAACAGTACATGCAACTAGGCGTGGGTTGGTCCATACCGGACCACACCGGACCGAATCGATATTTGGATCGGATCACATCGAACCGAATACAATATGGTCCGATCCTTTATCCTATGAATTTCATAAATACTGAAGAAAAATGGATCAAATTTACATTTGGAGCGGACGAAATACATCAAAGCGGATCGAATGTACTATTGGTCCGATCCGGTCCGGACCAGACCGATGCCCACCCCTACATGCAACCCAATGAAACTTACGAAAGAAATAACGAGACGATGAACTTAAAAGTTGATATATCTCTTACCAAATTATGGGCAGGAAAGCAATGAAGCAAATAATTAATCTTGTCACTACCGTGTTAAAAGTAGATCTTACATAATTTTCTTTCCAATGTTGCGATTCATTTCAGGTCAATGGCAACAGACTTACGAATCACCAATTTTGGGTTGATTACCGGACCGACCGGGAACACCAACCGGTCGAAGGACTCGACCGAGCAGGGAATGGACAGGGGACCCACTATCTTGGGCGAATCCAGCAGCAGGGGCACGTCGTCGCCATCCTCCGACGTCCGCCGCCGCCGCCTCACCAACAACTCCTGCACCGACGGCTTGGCCAGGCTCTTCACCGGAACTTCGTATCTTCGCGCCTCCTCCCCGACGTACATCCCGATGTACCCTCTCCTCCTCCGCCGCCGCAGCTTCACCCCGCACCACTTCCGCAGCAGGGAAATCACCACTTCCTTCATCAACATGTCGGCGAAAAATAATGTTGATTTCCACCCGCATTTGAAGTTTCATATGTAAATTAATTACGGACAAACTTTTATTCCGTTGGTGACCAGACTTTTAGGACTAGTATTATCCTGGTTCTTGGCCACTTTCCTCTTTAACTTTTGTGACCTCTGAATCTTATAAGCTTCCTATTCTTAAATTACATTGTTTGTTTTATTCTCGACTTATTATTTCTCTGTTACTTTTATTTCATTCTCTCTCTATAACAAAAATACATACAATGATCATAATCAACAGTCTCCCCCAATTAAATTGATACCGGGGAATAAGCATCAATTTGTCAGAAAGAAATCGATGTCGGCGAGTAGAAAATTATATTCCGTTGGTGACCAGAGTTTAAGATTTAGTATTATCCTGGGTCTTGGCCACTTTCCTCTTAACCTCTGAATCTTAAAGCTGATTTGCTAATATTACTTTATCTGTTTTATTCTCCACTTATAATTTCTATGTTAATTTTATTTCATTTACTCTCCATCACGCTTATCATTGTGCACTTGCGCAAACACCAGCATCATTGTGCACTTTAATCCTCCCAAGGCTCGATTTTAGACCATGTCTTCTTAACAAGATATCCATGTGTTGCATAGTTTGTCAATTGGTATAGGAGTTATTTATTATTAGTCGGGATTGCATGGAAGGGTATAGGAGTCCTTTCTTCCTTTACGTAACGTAACCCTAGTTGCACTTGAGGAATAGGGTATATATTCATCTCCTTGTAATCAGCTGCCGACTAATAAGAAAAGCAAGAGAAAGCTCTATTTCTCCGTGGAGTAAGCTCATTCACACTGAATGAGAAGAATCACGTAAATCCCGTGTTCGCGTTCGTTACTTCTCGCTTTATATTTTACATGGTATCAGAGCCTGGTCATATAGATCAGAATGGCTACGACAACAGAGGGTGGAACTGACGGTGCGATGGTTACCAACGGCGGCGGCGGAGGCGGTATGGTTCCTCCGGTCATTCCTGCGACGTTGAAGATCCAAGCATCGGACAATCCTGGCCAGCTGTTTGTGGGGGAGTTGCTGAACGACTCGAATTATGGAGAATGGGTAACCGATATGACGGAAGCCCTAATCGCCAAGAATAAACTTGGTATTGTGGATGGATCTGTTGTGAAGCCCGAAGCGGCGGGAGAGCTCCGGGAGGCATGGCTGCAATGCGATGCACTCGTGAAGGGATGGCTCAAGACTGCCATGGACAAAGAAGTTCGCAGCTCGATTCGTTATGCGAAGACGGCGCGAGAGATGTGGGTCGATCTCGAGGCCAGGTTTGGAAAAGGATCGGCTCCTCGCGCATATGAACTCCGACAGCTGATTAGCTCCTTGAGGCAAGAGAAACTCAGCGTCTCTACCTTCTTCACCAAGCTGCGGGGTTATTGGGAAGAGATGCAGACGATAAAGCCGATTCCGCGTTGCACGTGCGGGCAATGCACATGCGATGTAGGGAAACAAGTCATGGAAAATCTAGAAAGTGATCGTCTTTTTGACTTTCTAATGGGACTAGGAGATGCTTTTGCTACGGTGAAAACTCAAATATTATCTATGAGACCTACACCGACCTTGGGTGAGGCTTATCGGCTTGTTGCCACCGAGGAACAGCACAAGCAAATTTCTGCAAATATGAGGCCTCATGTTGAGGCAGCAGCACTTCAAACTTCTCGTGGCCAAGATGCGATGGACGCTGGTCGTGGTAGTGAGAGAGGACGCAACGCAGATGGCAAGAGTGTACTTCGTTGTAGTCACTGCCAAAAGCGTGGCCACCAAAAGGAAAGTTGCTTTGAGTTGATTGGATATCCAGCTGGATGGGTCGAGAGGAAGCCACGTTCAGGAGATAGAGAGGAGCGGCAGAGGGACTCGAGGCCGAACAAATCAAGGGCAGCGCAGTCGTCATCAGCGGCAGGTGTGTCTATTCCTGGACTAAGCTCTGACCAAGTTCAGCAACTGTTGCAGTTTCTCAACCAGAGCAACACGTCGCAATCTCAGAATACAGAGTCACAAGTGCACATGGCTGGTAAGTTCTCTGACAGTTCTGAATGGGTTATTGATTCGGGGTGCAATGAATATATCACCAACGATGAAAAGTTGCTAGAAAATTCGGGTGCTGTTCAAGGGTATTTGCCGGTTAGTATTCCGAATGGGGATAAAGTGGCAGTTAAACGAGTTGGTGATGTCAGTTTGTCAAATGGAATGAAACTCAGTCGTGTTCTCAGCATACCATTATTTAAGTGTAACCTTCTCTCGGTCAGCAGGCTGACACAAGATTTTGATGTCGCTTTGACATTCTTACGCGATTTTTGCGTCATCCAGGACTTACACTCCAGGACGACGATTGGGACGGGACAACTACGTGATGGATTGTACTATCTTCGGTTGCTAGGAGGACCTGTGTCGCATGCCTTAACAGCCAGTGGTGATGATGGAACGGGGGAGCTTTGGCATTCGCGTCTGGGCCACCCGTCACCGGAGAAAGCTTCGTTCTTATTTAGTTCAATTCAGAATAAATGCAAGGTTGATGCCTGCGATTCTTGTATTCGTGCTAAACAGACACGACTACCTTTTCCTCGGAGTTCGATAAGAACAAATCGATGTTTTGAACTTGTTCATGTGGATATTTGGGGTGGTTTCAAGGTTCCAACTCAAAATTCAACTAGATATTTCCTTACCATTGTTGATGATTTCAGCAGGGCTACCTGGGTATATTTGTTGAGTTATAAATCTGATGTTGAGGGATATTTAAAGATGTTCATCAATATGGCCGAGACGCAATTTGATAAGAAGGTAAGTAGAGTTCAGGCTGACAATGGATTGGAGTTTCAGACGAACAGCTTACGTTCTTTCTATGAAGACCGTGGAATTGTATTGCAGACAACGTGCACGGATACTCCTCAACAGAATGGAGTCGTCGAGAGAAAGCATCGCCACTTGCTAGAGACAGCTCGTGCCTTGAGGTTTCGGGCTAATCTGCCATTGCGTTTCTGGGGGGAATGTATACTTACTGCTGTCTACTTAATTAATCGACTCCCTTCCAAGGTTTTGCAGAATCGAACACCTTATGAAATCCTACTGGGTAAGCTGCCGTCCTATAAGCATCTTCGGGTTTTTGGTTGCTTAGCTTATGGAAAGGATACGCACAAGGGTGTTTCGAAGTTTGGGGAACGGGGTCGTCGATCTGTCTTTATGGGGTATCCTGCCTTTCAAAAAGGCTATCGCCTTTATGACTTGAACACCCACACATTTTATACTTGCCGAGACGTGCATTTTGTTGAATGGACTTTTCCCTTCCACGAACAGTCAACTAGCTCTCCTCAACCAGCAACTTCCCTCCCTTCCTTTCCAGCGCTCGTCGAAGATGATGATGACCCAGTGATGACGACAACCCCGCCAGTACCAGATGATGGGGATTGTACTTTGCCGAATGACTCTTCGGCATCTGAACCACTACATTCTGGTTCGTCGCCTTCCGCATGTGCGCCAAGTACTGCATTACCTCCACATGAGAAACCGGGGGAAGGCCCTCGACGCAGCCTGAGAAGTCGGCAAGTTCCTCGTTGTTTTTATCACTTCGAGGTTGAGCTCCCTCCGTCAAATGTTCCATATCCCATGTCCAATTTTGTGAGGTATGCGAAATTCTCTTCGGGACACAAAAGTTTCCTAGCAGCAGTATCTAGCAAGACTGAACCCACATTTTTCAAAGATGCTGTACGTTATCGTGAATGGCGGGAGGCTATGCAGCGGGAAATAGATGCGCTCGTTGCTAATGGTACCTGGTCTTTGGTTGAACTACCTCCGGGAAAGAAAGTTGTCTCTTCCAAGTGGGTTTTTAAGATTAAGTACAAACAAGACGGTACCATTGAGCGTTACAAAGCTCGTTTGGTCGCCAAAGGTTTCACTCAAACAGAGGGGATAGACTATCATGACACTTTTGCGCCTGTGGCCAAGCTTGTCAGTGTTCGATGTCTTCTTGCGGTGGCTGCGATTCGCGGATGGGCAGTTCACCAACTCGATGTTGACAATGCGTTTCTACATGGCGATCTTCAGGAAGAAGTTTACATGCAGATACCTCCCGGCTTTGCAGCACCAGGTGATACGCGTGTTTGCCGATTGCACAAATCCATTTATGGATTGAAGCAAGCATCTAGGAACTGGTATGCCAAGTTCACCACTACCCTAACTGAACTTGGTTTTCAAAGATCCCGGGCAGATTACTCAATGTTTGTTCGCCGACATCGAGACACCTACGTTGTTGCCTTGATCTATGTCGATGACGTAATTCTTGCCGGGGATGATATGGAGTTTATCCAGCATGTTAAAGACGCCCTTCATCGCCAGTTTGGAATCAAGAACCTTGGCCCTCTTAAATATTTTCTGGGAATTGAAGTGGCCAGGTCTCGTGCTGGGATTGCGCTTTGTCAGCGGAAGTATACCCTTGATCTTTTGCAGGATAGTGGCCTTTCCGCTGGGCGCCCTAGCTTGTTTCCGATTGAGCAACAACATCAACTTACCAGGCCCCCCGATGATGACTCTACTCGTGTCTCGGCGGAAGATGCTGCTGCGTATCGTCGCTTGATCGGACGCCTTCAATACCTTACAGTCACACGGCCAGACATTGTTTATGCCGTAAACATTTTGAGTCGATATGTGCATGCCCCTACCTTGGAACATGTAGCCGCAGCTGACCGTGTTCTGCGGTACTTGAAGAGTGCTCCGGGACAGGGCATTTTGCTTCCATCTACTGGCGATTTGCGCCTCACAGCTTACTGCGATGCCGATTGGGGGGGTTGTCAGTCCTCTCGGCATTCCACTTCTGGCTATTTTGTCACCCTTGGCACTGCTCCCATCTCATGGCGTACTAAAAAGCAGTCGGTTGTAGCCCGGTCTTCTGCAGAAGCTGAGTACCGCTCGATGGCAGGCGCAGTGAGCGAAGTTATATGGCTAGGTGCACTGCTCCGTGATTTGGGCATCCCATCTGCTGCTCCTACTGTTCTTTACTGCGATAATCAGGCTGCTCTACACATCGCAGCGAACCCAGTCTTTCATGAGCGCACAAAGCACGTTGAAATGGACTGTTACTTTGTTCGGGATCATGTGACTTCCGGTGAGATCCTCCCTCAAAAAATCTCCACTCATCATCAGCTGGCGGATTTGTTCACTAAAGGGCTCGGTGGTGATCGATTTCAGGAGTTGTTGTCCAAGCTGGGCATTTGCAATTTGCATGCCTCAGCTTGCGGGGGAGTATAGGAGTTATTTATTATTAGTCGGGATTGCATGGAAGGGTATAGGAGTCCTTTCTTCCTTTACGTAACGTAACCCTAGTTGCACTTGAGGAATAGGGTATATATTCATCTCCTTGTAATCAGCTACCGACTAATAAGAAAAGCAAGAGAAAGCTCTATTTCTCCGTGGAGTAAGCTCATTCACACTGAATGAGAAGAACCACGTAAATCCCGTGTTCGCGTTCGTTACTTCTCGCTTTATATTTTACAATTGGTGTTCATTGTAGTCAGTAGTCTAGGAAAGAGATCGCCCACATAATAATTTTATCGTCGACTAGTTCCACGTCAAGTAAGCATTCCTATTTCCTTTCAAAAGAACGGCAACAGCACACTGATGATACTGTGTTTATAGTGACAGGTCCAATCTTTAGTTAGGAGGAATTTAAAATCACTAATTGTTGAAATGTATTTGAGGTTGACAAGTAATACATTAGATGTATTTGCAAATCACCCCATGAATTTTACACAAATTCAAATACCAAATGTAATTAATATCCAAAAAAATTTGACAAACAAGGATTTGGCACCACTAGCCTAGATCATGGAGGTGTTAGGTTCAAATCCCTTGATCAGTAATACCTTGATCACAAAAAATTAAATCTATATCAACCCTATAAAAAAATGATTTGACATTTACAAATTCAAATCACGAATACCAAATCCAAATTCTTCTATCTAAACACACCTAATGTATAGTAAAGCTTAAACCAAGGCAATTTGCTTCTCTAATGAGGTTTTTGTTTCTGGTATATCACTGAAGTGTCAGAGGAGTGTTAAGCTTGTTATACTCTGCTGCAATTGCTTTTCTTTCAAAACTTTTTACATGGCCTATTCAGACTTTGAAAGTTGCCAGCCCATTTGTAACATGTAATTTGCATGAATCATTGAAAAATTGCATGAATCGGTGATTACTTAAGGTTATTAAGTGTTATGTTCCAATTTGAAGAAAGACTGATCTAAGGAATTGATTGTCTGCATTCCCTGTTAAAACCTTCACACTCTCGTTTATTAAGAAAGTAAGGAAAGAAAATACATCATTTAGATGCAAAAATGGCTTCTAAATCTTTGTACAAGCGGTTTGGTCTAGACTTGAAATCAGCAGAGGATTGTTGAGACGAGCTCTCGCTCTTCTTACTGCCCCATAACCCACTCCATTTGGTCCTACTGCTGGAAGGATCCGTCGGAACACTTAAACCTCTGCCACCTGCGCTTCCTTCTCTCGTGAAACTCGCCTTCGCCATTTCTCTCAGCTGTCTCATCCACGGTTTATCCACCATTGGAGTCCCCGAGCTTCCCGAGTTCTTGTCCCTTTCAGCCGACGACGTCCGAGCCGTTTCCCCACCACCTGTCTCTCTGTCTTTCTTCGGTAGCTTGGAGAGCAAGCCAGCGCACATCTTCTTGGTCCCCAAGAAAACCAGCAACCCAACTGCTGCCATCTTCAAACCTGCAGAGAACGACTTCACCGCTGGGTCCAGATTTTTCGTCTGTCTGTACAAGGCATACCATTTATTTGCCGTATGAGCCAAGAAACCGGTCAAGAACATCGCAACCATAAAGATCCCAACACGGGTTTCGTTCCTTGTCGATAAAGGTTCCATCTTTGAGAGAATCAAACACGTGGTGAAAGTCAGGACTTGGCAGGAAAGGGAGATGATCTCGACTAGCTGCACTTTCTTCTTGATGAATGGCTTCTTCAGAACCACAAAGAAGAGCTGGAAAGCAGTGATGCAGAGTAAGACGGTGCTCGGGGTTTTGGAAGACCAGGTGTTGGCATATGAACCAGCGATGAACCCCAGAGCGACTCTTTTGATGGATTCGAGCAATGTGTAGTAGATCCTGAGAATTCCAAAGAGTTTCTGAATGAAGGGTGCTTCTGCATCTTCTGTCTCGTCGTCTGATGCAATGATTCTGTCCCTGTACTTGCTGCTGGCCACTCCTATCTGGGAAAGCATGTACTTCGGTGGGCCTCTGAGGTCTTCGAACAAAGGACCGAGCTTCGTTAGCTGGGCTGAGTTGATTGGCTGATCTTTCCATGTCCATTGGCCTCTCTTCCCTGGGCCTAATGTGACGCGAACCAGTTCCTGATACCAGTGGAAGATCTGGCCTACTTGATGGACTTCCTTGTACTGGAGTAGCTTCCCTAGAGTGATCCCAATGGAGAGGAATAATAGCAAGGCTAGAAGCAACATGCCAACTGCTGAAAGCAGTAGACTCCCGACTATAGTGCCTGAAACCGTTTTACCTGTGAACCATAATAAAAAGCAAGAGCAAGAGGATCAGCAAAAACTTCCTTACATTTACATAAAATTTTATTTTAGAACTACATTTTAATACCCCCCAATATTTTGTTTGACTTGGGATGAATAGTTGTTTTAGGAAGTTCAGTTCTTTGCCAAATTTTTGTCAAGTTACTCTTTGTATAACCTATAACATACCTTTCACCAACCCTGCAGAGGCCTTACAGATGCAAGGCAACACGAGAACCAGAAGAAATATTTCAAATCTTGGAAATACCAATGCGCCATTGTTGCTGTGCTTTTGAGATTCTTCTTCTCTCTTCTTGTACTTGAGAATCAGGAGTGCTATGGCATGCAGCAATACTAGACCACCACAGATTACTGCTAACCAGAACATACTTCTATTAAAATCTTTCCACCCATTGGAAGGCTGAGTTTCCATGATAAACTCTGCTTCTGGTTTCATGTCCTGGCTCTGCACATCACAAGTGATTCTCTTTAACATGAGAATGTTTCTCATTTGGTTTAGTATGTGAAAAGGAGCCAGAAGAGTTGCTGTACCTCGAAAAAGAATTTGTACTCCATTGGAGTAAGTGGCAATCCATATACTGAAGCAGCCATGCTCAATCTTTCCTTTTCCATATACATTTGCTTGGGGATTTCTGGATTATGGAATGTAGAAATGGCAGAAGAATGCGGAACAACAGCGGATGAATTTGGTTGTAGAGTTACTGAGTGAATACTCCCGGTTTCCCAGGGTAGTGTGAAGTATGGAACACTCCATCTTAAGCCTCTTGAGACTTCATAATATTCGACTGGGAGTGTGACAGCCAACCACCTAGAGAGTGCGAAGATCTGAACGTAGCATGCAATTCTCTGATGATAGGCAAAAAGTCAGATCTTCAGAGCTATTGGAAGCAGTAAAACTGTAGTCATAATAAGAGTAAGCTACATACGAAAAGATTCCTTGTTGGCTCGGAAGTCAGGAGGGGAGATGGCCTTGAAAATGCTCCAATGGCCTGAAGGCTAGCTGTTGACAGAGTGAGCAGTCCAGCAACTAGACATGTAGCAATGAAGCAAGCAGTTGAAAATGTGGATACTATGCACGAGATTCTAGGTACGGAATCTGTGAAGAAATTAGAGCATGTCAGCAACAAGAAGTCCATTTATATCTATACATCTTACTTCAAACATTACAATGCAAGAAATGGTATGGAAATAGAAGAAGAATTCTTACAGTGCCTCACTTGTAGAACATTGGATGGGAGATTCTTGTTTCCAGCAATATCAGAAGTGATATTGCCAGGAACACTAACTGATACTGTGTCGCCATCAGCTTGTACCTCTGTAATGTAGCTGCTCCTACTTAATTCATGGAAGCTGGAAATAGATGGAAGAACACAATGTTAAAATATGGTGAAATACCCAATTTTATTTTCCTGATATGAGGTAATTGTGAGCAGTAAGCTTGCCTCTGCAAATGCCCTCCAGAGATCGATAGAAAAGAAGAGTTGAAACCAAATACTGGTTTCATGAACTTTATCGACACCAGAAGGTTGTGTTCCCTTGTCCTTGTGTTGGATGTTGTGCTTAGCCTCACAGCAGGCTTCTCAGAATCTGATGCATTTCAGGGGGAAAAAAATTCTGAGGAAACCTGGAAGTTGTCGTGATGTAAGAAGGGAAAGGTTAAAGCTGGTACCATAAAGAAAGGTGGCTGGTGCAATAGGAGAGACTGGAGTCCCCGGTCTGCTTATAATCGAGTCCGAATGCATTGCAACTGTAACAATAGAAATGGCAGAAACATTTACAACCTGAAAAAGGAACAAGAAGACATGAGATGAGGCAAGCTAAAAAGGTAGAGAATAACAATAGATTGTCCATCTGCATTTACCTCGAAACCAAATCTACGGTTGCCAAGGCTTTCTCCACTTAATGGAAGCAGTGAGCCTCCACTTGCATTAAGAGAATTCAGCACTTCAGTTGATGAATTGAGGATAGGCTCCGAGAAGTAAAGATACAACTTGAGGTTATCATAGCTGTTAGTTGCTTGAACCGTCCTGGTTTCGCCTTGGAGTTGAAGTAACCTTTCAGGAATTCGAGTTCTCATGTCAACAAACACACTCCTCCTATCTTCATTAGCAAAACCGTCAACCGAAAGGAAATCAGAAAGTATAAGAATTAGATAATAGAAAACGAACATGAAGTTATCACTCACCAAATCGAAGAAAGTAACTAGAATTCTCTGTTCTGGTAAACATGTTTCCAGCATTATCAGTACAGAAGTTCTTGTTCATTACCAAGACAACTCGCCCGTATACAACGCTACGCGACAAGGTCACCATAAGAGAATACTTGAGGTTTGGTTCAAGAACGGTGAAGGAAGATGGCATCACTTGGCCAGCACCATATACTAGCAGCTGTAACAACACAGTTATAAAGTAGCATTAAAATAACTTGTCTACAAGAAAGATTAGTGCCACTAATTGAAAAATGAATTGCATCTGGATACCTAACAGTCTTCATTATATGCGTCTAAGTTAATATACAGAGTTTGAAATTGCCTAGACTTGACTAAAGTTCAAACAAATAGCACCACTCACATCGCAAGAGTCCGCTGATGCACATCGAAAACCTGCTCCTCCGGTGCAGGGCTCGGTGAAAGTGATATTTACAGAAACGTTTATGGAATTTGTGAACGATGATGATGCAACAATGGAAGCACTTGGAGAGACGGTGTCTGCAGAGGATTAGTGTAATAAACCCAGGTTAATCTATGTGGTTTCTTCAAAATCTCAATCTTGAAACATGCATCATCCATTTCAGCATCATTCAAGGGAGGAATTGGCTCAAAAGTGAAGGCACATTCAAGTCTTGTATACTCAAAAGGAATGAACTGTAGAAGGAAGCTCATGGTTTACCAACAGTCCAGTTGTAGTCAGCACAGACGACTGAAGAGCTTCCATTACTGCTGCAGACTTCAAACCCATGGTTGCCATCTTCCAACCCTGCATAGTAAACCTTCCTGGATCCACAATCTGTAGGTTTGCCGCCATCAAGCTGTAAGTGCCCAAAACAAATAGAGAGCCAGCCAGTAAATGCATGATTCATCATTTTTCTCTAATTTTGAATTCTAGAAAAACAGAAGCTACCAACTTCCCACTAACTGAAGCAAAAAAAAAAAAAAACTGACCTTGCAACTGAAAGTACAGTTAACACAAGCAGCACTCTCATTCTCACCCAGAAATGCTAGGAACTCAAATGTAGCTCTGCTCAACTGAGAAAACTCATGTGGAGCCTTCAAGAACTTGAGAGACACATCAGCAGCATCACAACAGAGAAGAGATCTATAGCCCAATATCGAAAGCAAACAAACCACCCAGGAAAGCTTGAGCAAACCCATTTCATGAGAGAAAAATACTCCAAAATTGAAGTCTCAAAGCCTAAAGCTTTAACCCAGTGGCACACATTTCTGGGTAATTCAGCCTATTTAGTGGCCAATGTGTGGAATCCAAAGGGCGCCTGGAAATGGGTAAGGCAGAATGTGGCCAAGAAAGGATGATGGAATGAATGAATAATACAAATTTGGAGCTTTGTTGACTGATTATGATTGATATACAATGGAGGGCAAAAAAAACAAAAAGATTCAGTCTTTTTAATCTTTTTCGGTTGCTTAAGGATAGTGCATGTGAGACTCAAGAGCGGTACAAGTGTAAACTTTGACAAGATAAGAAGAAGAGAGAAGAGAGATTCTTTCTGGTGAAGAATTGATTGTGAATTGTGCTGTTTGGAAGAAGACAGACAACCAAAGGAGCAATGAAAGCAGCAGCAGTAAGATGCAGTCGCAAGTGCTTCTTGTCAGGAAGTGAAGGGTGGAGGAGTTTGGGTTTGAAACCAATAAGCCTTCCCTGCTTCACGAATTTGGCTTCTTTCTAACTTCGTAGCAGTTGGAAATGAAAAGCTCGGCTGCTTTTTACATTCAAGAGAGAGACAGAGAAAGCCCCACACTGCTTGGATTTTTCTACCAATTCTTCAAAAAATGGCCACAAAAATCATGGAGGTTTTTCAGGACCTTGTGTACTGTGATGTTAATGTGTGGTAGTTGAAGCCAGTCGCCTGAGGTTATGAACTTTTCAAGTCCTTGGCTGTACCTATGCAATTGCATGCAGCTAAGGGAACATTAATGGAAAACTTTGCTGTATTTGATGAAAACCTTTATTGTGTTGTACCATACAATTTACCCACATTTAAGCCATTCTTCCACTTTTGAGTACCTATTCCCCCAATCTGCATCTACACATACCACTTTTATGTTATGATACATTTTCGTTAAAAGTTTACCATTGAACTGTGTCAATTTACCAACAGCAGAGTTAAGAATTAGCTTAAGAATTTATTTAGTTGTCTAATCGAGTTTGTTAGAGGTTAGAGTCCACTTTCAGGATTGGTTATTCTTCACTATGGTCTCCCACTCTACATGATATGAGAGGAGTAAATTACGATTTCTCCGATTATAGAATCCCAACTTCCAAATCACCCTAGAATTCCATGATTTTGGCTCATCATCAGTATACTCACAAACAGTTTTATTTCACCTGACAGCCACATGCATGCGCTTAGTGAAGGTTACAGTTAGAAGCCCTAAAGTCATTCCAAGTACAATGATGAAGTGCCAAAGCTGAGAAAATATAAAGGTTTAAAGCCTTTCCAGAATGGCAAAACTGACTGGACCACTGCAAGCTCATCACTTGGAACTTGGAAGAGAGAATTAAAGAGGGAGGGCACCGCACCAGCCCTACGAATGGAAGGATGATACTTGGGATCTATTTAAAGATGGACAGGAGAAAGGCATTAAGTTTTGGCATCTTGAGTGGGCAAGAAAACCTAGGGGAGAGATCGGAGAGACTTAAAGCCATTTGTGACACAGAGACTGAAAGGGACAGTTTGCATGATGAATTCTGGTTGCTCGTTGTTTGTTTTTACTTGCTACTGGGGGGAGAACAAACCAGAGCATTTTTTCTTGTTTACATTACATGGATGCGTTCAAGGGACATTTATGGGTTCTTAGCTGTCTTTCTCATCATCCTTAGCCCGCTGATAACGGTCCACTTGCACATTTATATGTTGTGTTCTTAGGTGTGTTGATTGTTGAACATGGTCTTATGGTGGTTAAGATGGGTGATAGGGCAAAAGCGTAGAGCTTCAATTCCTATCTTGTAGTAAAACCGGAAATTTGGGTATCGTCTCTCAGCGACTGGTACAACTTTATGTTCTCTCAATTTTATGGAGCAAACTATAAGTGAAAATGGTTTGAGTGATGAAACTATTATCCAATAGCAAAATAATTAAACAAAACAAGCAAATTAAAATTGTCGGGTTGAAATCAATGGGAGAAAGCTCTGGGAGAAACACCGAGACTCGCTATCTATCATATCCAAATTAATTCGCTTTTTCTAATCACTTTAATCCAATGCTCTACAGTCAGGATATCTCTGTTGTGCTAGCTATCCTTGTCGGAAATTACTCAGTACTAAACAATTAAATCAAATCCTACTGTCGTAGCTCAATGAGTTAATTATTTAGCCTGGAGACCAATATCCTATTCAAGACCGCCACCTTAATTAATCCATTGCCGCTTCAATAAGTTACTATGTCACATGAAATATGTTCAGTTATCAGGGTTTCACAGTCGCTAATAACCTAATTAACTACAAATCATTATATTGGTGGCCAATCAACACAAAGCATTAAACAATTCCATAAAATGGAGATTGAAAGAAAAAGAGATATGAACTAATTCATCAAGACAAAAATAATTATGTCCTATGGTGTTTCCCCCAGTAATTGGAGTTTAGTTCATAACGAAATCAAAAGATATAATCATGTCCTTCTTCATCATGAAACTAATCGACGAAAGAGAAAGAAAATAATGCCCTATAATTGGTCACCGTCGGAAACCAACAGAGAGCAGTATCTCGCCAATCGTTCTCCGTCTGCTGCTTGCATTGCGCTGCGCTGCTGGTTAATTCCTCCAAGCTCTCGCTGCTCCGCTCGACCAGTCCGCCCGAAGAATTCTGCTCCAAAAGGCACGACTGGATACTGGGAGGGAGGTGAAGACGGAAGAGAGAGAGAGAGAGAAATATATAGAGAATGGATGTGTGAGTGGGAAAAGAGAAAGTTACACTCTGTTTGGGAAGAGGTGCAAAAGGTGGGGGTGCAAATGTGGAGGTGCAAATGGTGTTTTCAATGAATTTGCACTTGTTTGGTTAAATTCCAACAGTATGAGGGGGGAGCAAGTTGGGGGTTTTTCTACTGTTTTGGTGTGCCCTCCGATTTGAGGTGCAAGGGAGAGAGAAGGGAGAAAGAAAAAAAGAAAAATGGAGGTGGGGCCTGAGAGGAGGAAGTTGTGCAGCTGAGGGGAAGGAAAGATATGAGAAATGGGAGAGAAGGTGGGGCCAAGTTGGGTGTGATGTAGATTTTTTATGTAGTTTTTTAATTGAAATTATTTTTATATACAAATTTGCACCCTCCTACTTTTTTTACCAAACAACAATTTGCACCTAAATTTGCACCCTCCTTCATTTTGTTCCCCCCTCGAATTTGCACCTCAATTTGTACCCCCCTCGAATTTGCACCCTCCTCGTTGCCAAACAGAGCGTTATTGTGGACTGTAGAGATGTGAGGGGCGATAGATGAAGAGAACATTTTAATGCTCTACATAGCACAATTTTATTGCCTAATTATATGGTGTGCACTCAAACGACGATAGTAACGCGTTTGGCACACTTTGGGTATGACACCGGACGGAGATACGTAATGTAGTGATCATAACCCTAGCTCTCTAGTAGAGCACTACCAGACTTAGTTTCTGGCAATTTGTGATGTATCTATTGGTTTTGATAATTTGGTTTCTACGAGATATTGATACATGGTGCATCTATTGGTTGTACTTGTACCCGGTGGAATGAATGATCTGGCAAGTAAAGGATAAAATTTATGGATTCAACTTAATTTTTGTATGTATGTGTGATTGGTTACTTAGATGTGATTATATCTTTAAATGAGATCTTTGCACATACTACCTTGGGGTTGTATGATGATTAATATAAAACTTGATAGGTGTGAAATTAACATATGTGATGAGTACAGTTGCTTGAGGGAAGAACCTCGCGAGTCTTATACTGGTATAACATAGAGGATGTCTTGGGAGAGAAGGGGGCTTGATTTTACTGATAACTCTATTTGTGTGGATATTGTTATTAAAATATTATTTACTCATTAAGCGATGTCTAACCTTGTCGATGTCTCTCTTTAGATCCAGAGCACTAGAATTAAAACTCGAGGGACAAGGCTATCAAGTTTGTCAACTATGAGGTGGGCGGAAGGCTGAACAAATTTCCCACATGTTCATATTGGATCCGGGAGCGGTAGATAACCTTCTATGCTTTGGTTTAAAGAATAAAACATTCTATGTTTTAGAGGCATGGTTTCCTCGCAAATTTGCATAAGCTAATGTTTAGAATTTTACGCATAAACAGAACAGATTTGTAAATATGGGTCCGTTCCCTAGAATAGCTTAGTTTGGCCCTGCTGTAACTTTTGCAGAAGCAGCTTCTGCTGGAGTTTTTAGATAAGTACTTTTAAAAAAAAGCAGTTTAGTGTTTGGTTGTAAAACTATTAGAAGTGCTTTTTAATATGAGCGGTTGTGTGAAATGACTATAAAGAACTTATAATATTAAGTATAAATAAAAATTCTAAACAATAAAAAATAGTAAAAATGGATCTTGTTAGATTTCTTTTATATTAAATAATATGATTTTATAATTTATTTTATTTTTAAAATGATATAAATGAAGGAAAATTATATTTTCTGAAATAATTAAAATATGGTAAGAATAATCTTGCATTTTCAAAACAGCTTTCCGCAGAAGCTCCAAATCGGAGCTTCTGCTTTTATGTTATACAAAAGCGCTTTTCGACTTTTCAAAAGCCGAGCTTTTAGAGGTGTTTGGCCCTGCTTCAGCTTTTGAAACCAAAAAACACTTCTAAAAGCCGGGCCTAGGGAATATTAGAATGTTTATAAGTACTGTATTCGATCTCTAGTCAAGGAATGGGTGTTATGTGCCAATGATAGTAATACGGTATTAGGTAGTCACAGATTTACAGGATTTAGGTTTAGTGGTGAGATAGTAGACTGACAAATTAAGTTGGATGCTTTTGATAATAGAGAATGTTGTTCTGTCTAGGGTGCAGCTTATATACCATGTCACAGCTTTAACTATGCTCGAGTTACTGTGCGCAAACTTTATCTTGGCCTTGTATCCCGAGGTTATTTACTGTGTTTTGCACGTGATTTGTTGGAGTATCTGGATGGAACGCAACAGTAGGATTTTCAATGATTGCTACTTTACTCCGGAGAGAACGGTGAGCAAGATTATCAGGATGGTTGTTGGGTGGATGGTAGCTAACGGAAAGGTTGAGAGGAGTCTAGCTACTGCTTGGATGGGGTTGTTTTTGCAGCAAGTTTGATTTTTTCAGGCCCTTTGGACTTCGACATTTTCATTGGGTTCTTGCTCGAAGTCTCCGGGGCTGGGCAAACTGTTTTTCTCTCTTTTTTTATTGCTTTTCGCAGCTTTCAGCTGCTGTGTTTTTGCTTTCGTTTTGGGTTTTTTCGGTGCAGGGTCGGTTTGGCCCGGCTTCCACGGAAAAAATCCAAAAGTACCACTGTTTAAAAAAAAAAATTCAAAAATACCACCCAACCCCAAAAAATTCCAAAAATACCACCCTTTTCAAAAACCGCCACCCCGCCCTGTGGTTTACACGAAAATCGTTTGTCGGAGGCGCGGTTTTCTATGCAAACCGCGGGCCTAGGGGGCTGTTATAAAAAAAAAAAAATTTTGACCAAACCGCTGGGTGGGGTGGCGGTTTTGGGTCAAACCGCCACCCCACCCAGCGGTTTGGTCCAATTTTTTTTTTTTTCGATCAACTCCTAACTTCGGCCGAAACTTCAAACGAACGTAACTTTTCACTCGGGTATCCGATCGTAGCGATTTTTTTTTTCATTTCCCATAACTTTTCAAGATCTACAACTTTTACTAGGATGAAATTTTCAAAACTGCAACTATTTGTGCATATACGGGACCTTGGGAATAACTTTACCTTTACTTTTCACAAATTCATGTATATTTTGAAATTATGATTATATTAAAAGTTGTAGATCTTGAAAAGTTATGTGGAATCAAAAAAAAATTCATGAAATTCGAATTTTGGAGCACAAAGTTATGGCCGCCCAAAGTTTGACGAAATCAAAAAAAGGCTCCTTCGGGGTGGCAAATGACGTTTTTTCGAGACGAAGGCGGGACCCGGCGGATTGCGGCTTGCAAGATCTCAAAAATTTATTCGGATTCAAAAAATGGAGGCCGCAAACTTTTTGAGATCTTGCAAGCCGCATACTGCCGGGTCTCGCATTTCGTCAAACTTTGGGGCCTCCATTTTTTGAATCCGAATAACTTTTTGAGATCTTGCAAGCCACAAATCGCCGGGTCCCGCCTTCGTCTTGAAAAAACGTCATTTGCCACCCCGAACGAGCCTTTTTTTGATTTCGTCAAACTTTAGGCGGCCATAACTTTGTGCTCCAAAATCCGAATTTCATGAATTTTTTTTTTATTCTACATAACTTTTCAAGATCTACAACTTTTAATATAATCATAATTTCAAAATATACATGGATTTGTGAAAAGTAAAGGTAAAGTTATTCCCAAGGTCCCGTATATGCACAAATAGTTGCAGTTTTGAAAATTTCATCCTAGTAAAAGTTGTAGATCTTGAAAAGTTATGGGAAATGAAAAAAAAAATCGCTACGATCGGATACCCGAGTGAAAAGTTACGTTCGTTTGAAGTTTCGGCCGAAGTTAGGAGTTGATCGAAAAAAAAAAAAATTGGACCAAACCGCTGGGTGGGGTGGCGGTTTGACCCAAAACCGCCACCCCACCCAGCGGTTTGGTCAAAATTTTTTTTTTTTTATAACAGCCCCCTAGGCCCGCGGTTTGCATAGAAAACCGCGCCTCCGACAAACGATTTTCGTGTAAACCACAGGGCGGGGTGGCGGTTTTTGAAAAGGGTGGTATTTTTGGAATTTTTTGGGGTTGGGTGGTATTTTTGAATTTTTTTTTTTAAACAGTGGTACTTTTGGATTTTTTCCGGCTTCCACCTGCTTTTGTTGCAGTTTTTTTGGCCCCTGCTCTGTTCCTGCAGGCTTTTGTTTTCTGTTTTTTGTTTTCTTTGGACTCGAGATCATAGCTTGTGATCTTCCTGCCTTATACGTTGGTTTTGGACCTTGTTTGCTCCTTTCTTTTTAATGCATTCCCATTACTCTTATAAAAAAATTTACATATGTACAACTCGGTTGTATATTGTGTCATGTAATAGTGATGTAGTCTATTGGTAGACAAGCTTGATTTTTATTTAAAAGCATAGAGGTTCGATTCACAACTACCTCACATTTTGCTTTAGCCACTTCTTTTTTATTCTTTTATTACTTTAATCCAACTTCATATTTTTAGTTAAAAGCATAGAGGTTCGATTCACAACTACCTCACATTTTGCTTTAGCCACTCCTTTTTTATTCTTTTATTACTTTAATCCAACTTCATATGAAAAAGTCAACCTCTATTTAATTTTTACTTTTTCTAATTAAAATTCTAATCATTCTCCTTTATAGAAACTATATGATCCAGGAATTTACAAAGATATGATTGTCAAAGGAATTAAAATGATGAGTTTCTTGTTAATGATTTAGTTATTTATATTAAATGAAAGATAGCTAAATTTTTTAGTTTAGATGCTATTTTGAACAATTATCTCAAAGAATGTTGTGTACTTTTAAAATACTTATTTTAGTTTTATTTATATTTAATTATTTTTGACCCACCCGGTCTCGAAATTCTGGCTCCGTCCCTGCAGCCATATGTTCAAGTTGTCTTTTGCTTCCGAGAAAGCACTTGTTGTTGTTGTTATCCTCCCTTGCCGGATTGTATACAGATCGAAGATCGGAGGAGGACTTTTGGATGGGAAGAGTTGCCCAGATCTCGAGGGTTGTTATGCTTGAGTCACATTTGAAAGGGAACTTTCAAAAATAGTTGGATTATTTCTCTCTCTTCCTTTCACTCCCTACCTTCATTTGTCTCTCGCCATCTCTATCCCTTCTTCTATCGCCATTTATTTGCATATCGGCCCAAAACCCTTCTCTCCATCTCACCTTTTATAATGTGCTCCTTCCCAATTTCATCTCTCCATGTTTCATCTTTTCTTTGTTCAATTAACTTTCTTTTGGGCCCAACCCATAGGGCAAAATTGTCCAAATAATTAGGATTTTGGACATGATGTGGATTTTAGAAAATTGAGGCTAAAGTAGTAATTAGTGTAAAGTTTAGGGCAATTAATATACTAACCCAAAAAAAAAATGAAATCATTGTTGGAAAAATTATTTTTATAAAAATTATTTTAAATTTCATTAGTTTTCAAACTACACAACAACTATCTCAACTGCCTCACTAATGAATAATGATTGATGGTGTTGAGCAATTAATTTGATGCTCCACTCACGAATCATGTGAAAGTAATCGAAATACGGTAACGTTTGAACATGATAAAGATATTTGAAAATTCAAATCAAATTGATTTTTTTAAATGCAAAGTTCGAACCAATATATGATTTTAAGTATTAACCCTTAGAATAATGATAATAGCTTCTACTTATTAAAAACGAATGGGGTCGATAGTTTCATGCTAAATTCGGGGCCGGGTTGGTTCGAGCGAATACTAAATACTCACAAATATTGAGAATTGTACAACAAAATGTGGTTTGGGCGGGTTTTGAGCAAAAATTCACTCACTCGCAACTAAGCAGGTGAACTTCTCACCCAAATATTAGACCACCCATTATGGATGGTAGGAAGAAGGAAAAGAATGGTCTTTTGCAAAGCGGGGCTCACAGTGGGATTGGAAAAAAGGGAAAAAAGGATTTTTGGGTGGATTTCCCTCCACAACCGGACAAAAGGAGGGGGAAGGAGGAAGGAGAGTGGACTGGCGGGGCACGCGTGCCAGAGTTGCTTTTTACTTTTAGTTTTTCTTTTTCGTTTTAGTTTGGATTTTTTAAAATCGTAAATCGTTTTCAATGCGATCTAACGATCAGAATTGAATTCCAACGGATATATTTTACAATGACTATATTTTTCAATAACCATAAACGACCATATTTAATTAATGATGAAAAAAATTATGTCCAAATTACAAAAATTATATCACAATGTCCATCTTATTAATTATTACTACATATATAAAAAGAACAATCAAATTATTTAATTAAAGTGACAAAATCAACACTAAATCGGATTCATCAAAAAACACCCCTCCCAACCTATTGTGAGGTTTCCCACCCTCAAACCCAAAAAAATCCAAATTTCTTCCCCAACCCACCCAAATTTCCCACCCAACCATAGTGGATGGTCTTAGTGTTGGGTGGGTTGGATAGATTTGATGTGGGTTGGGTGGATGAATGTGATTTTGATAAATTTGAATATAAATATGAATAACCAAACATAATCAAAACGAATTCAACAAAACATCCATTGAATTGAGAAACCGAGAAAGTTTGAGAAAAATTATTAACAAACCCAATAATAAGCTTAATTGTAAACTAGTAAAGAGAGGTTATAAAAAAAATAGTAAAGAGAGGAATATGGAAGACTAATTACCAAATGAATTGAATAATTGAGATAAATCTTTGGTGGCAGACAATTACAAATGAATTGAATAACTATTGAGATAAATCATTGGTGGCGGACAATTAGAATCAAACGGTAAAATTTTGGAAAGAAGTTTAAAGGAGATTGTGAGTGGCGTTTGATAGGCTTAACCACATCCACCCATCCACATTTTTATGAGTTAAACTGGAACTAACCTATATCCGCTACTATGTCCACGGACCACGGGCTAAGATCAGGTGACTAAGGGGGGTCCTTAGTCATATGACTAAGTGAATCTTAGCCCTTCCAACTCATTAAAATCCAATAGCTCATATTAATCCAATTTAATGATTGAAAATGTAGTAATTTCACTAATATTTAATTTAGTTAATCAAAATAAAAAACGCCAGACCCACTCCCTTCACTTCAGAGAGAGAGAGATAGATTTTCCGGCAATGGCGGAAGAGGTTTTTCGGCGACCAAAGACAGTGGAGGAGGATTTTCCACCAGCTGTGTTGGATTCGTGATGTTTGTCGACATATTTTGTAATGTTTTATAAGTTCGGTTTGTAATGTTTATATCAATTGGGTTTGTATAGTTTATCATTCTAGTTTGTTATTTTTGTCTATTTTGTTTATATGAATAATTTGTATATATTTGATTTATAACATTTGTTAGTCTAGTTGTATATTTTAAGTTATGATTTTTTATGCGATTTTATGTTATGATTTGTATACTTTGTATTCATTGATTTGTAATACAATTTTACTGATTTGTATTGTAAGTAGTGTTTTTTTGTACTATTAGTATGCGTTGTAATGTTTGTCGGTTTATTCTGTAATGTTTGTAAGCTTTGTTATTTTGTAATGTTTGTCGGTTTCTTTTGTAATGTTTGTAAGTTTCGTTACTTTTGTCAACCATGTCTTGGAATGTTTTTATTTAGAAAACAACCTTGTTGACTTTTTGACGTAACTCATCTATATAGAGATGTAGCCTCTAAAGTTAATCAGGGTGTTTTTCTATTTTGTATGGTTTGTCGGTCTAGTTTGTCATTTTTGTCAACCATGTTTGTAATGTTTGTATGTCTAAAAAACAACTAGGTTGACACGGTGCCCCCTCTATATAGGGATGAAGCTTCCAAAGTCAACCTGATTGTTTTTTCCATTTTTTATTGTTTATATTGTTTGTCGGTCTACTTTGTATTGTTTGTATAGTTCGTATATTTGTATTGTTTGCACATCTTATGTTTTGTCATTCTAGTTTGTATGGTTTGTACTCTTTGTAAGTTGTACTCTTTGTAAGTTTGTATACTTCAGTAATTTTTCATAATACCCATACTACCCCTATTAAAATGCTATTTCTATTTTTTAACTATAAGATTGTTGTGTCCAGATCTAAGTGCTCACCTAGGGATGACAACAAAACTCGAACCCACGGGTACCCACCCGACCCAACCTTGTCAATGCGGGTAAAATTCGTGTTGATGGGTTTTGGGCCGGGTTTGGGTTTAAACCCGTTCACTATTCACTGGGTTGGATTTGGGTTTAGGACCCAACTCATGGGTACCCGCCCACACCCATATTGTTAATTTTCTCGTATATTAATTAATATTCTAAACAACTAATCTGATTTATGTTTGTGGAGACATGTCTAATTTTTTATTTCAAATTGTGTAGAATTAAGTTGATGTTATCAAGTGGAGAGTGAAGAAACTTAATTGAAAGGAAGACGCTTTCAATTAATCATGTTATTTACTAGTTTTTTACCCGCCCGTTGGGCGGTGTATTTTGTTTGGTTATTTTATATTTTGTTATAGTATTCTAATTGTTATTATTATTTATGTTTGTTAAGGTACTATATATGGAATTGTAAATCTCACTTACCTTATTTCAGGTATTGTTTCATACTTTTATACCTTTTGTTTATTTATGAACATTTTAATTTTATAAACTAAGCTCTTTGTAGATTGTTCTTTATTGATTTAGAATTTTTTTTATCGAACTCGCCCTTTAAGATTATAAACATAAGAGTTATTCATTCTTTAGCACACAATTGTGATAAAGAAGTTCACAAATTTATAGCCACAAAAGAAGAAATTAGAATAAGAAAATATGCTTTAATTAATAAAAAAATAAGCGAAGAACTCTCCCTTCTCATATGTCGGTATACGATAATAGAGAATATTCCGATCTAAATCCCATGAATATCGTGTATTATCACTTACACATACGACTTTGGAATAATGAGGAAACTCATTAGCATCCACGTCCTTCAATCTTCCACGTACTCGTTTAATTACCTTTGAAATGTTAAAGAAAACCAACCACAAACAAAACTATCAGTTGTCACAAACTTATTAAAATAATATTTTCAGCAAATTAAACTGCATATACTTAAATACAATTTATATTTTGTAGAGAGCTACATATCTCATGTAGAAAAGAATTGTGATTTTTACCTAATAACAACATAGAAAAATAATGAAAGGAGCAGTCTTCAATACAACTCAACTCATTTTATCATGCAGATTCCTCATTTGTGAACTGAATATATGCATCAATCCAAATAGTAGTTTGTATGAAAACAATCATGTCAAAATCAAGCTTTAGTTAGAGATTCAATGCGGAAAAATTCACCTTTATGAAACAAATAAATGTCACTGCAAACATGCAGAAATTAAAAAAAACATCGAAATAGACAACCGAGAAACCACCATTATCATTTTTTTCTTCTTCGCGACCTTTATAAAACTCTAATTATGTTCCATTCTATTTATAACCTCTTTGCTACCTGCTAATTACTAAAATACAGATCTGCTAGCTAGTAGCATGTCAATCATGAACATAAAATATAATAAACAACCATCACAACTCTGATTTTCATTTCAACATTCAAGAAATCAGGTTGCAATAGACATTCAAGAAAAATGATCAATTATTCAACCAAAGGAGGTATGCCCTAAGTCCAACCAATTAACTCTTCTAATTATATTTTATATATTTTAAAAAAAGTATATGGTGACCCTTCTCCGTGAAAAACAAAGAAGAAATACATTCACTTATCGAGAGTGGGAAAATTTACCATCAATCAGTCGTAATTTGGAAGCAATTAAGAAAAAAATGGGAAGGAAAGTATAACTTGGCCAGTCAACCGCAAACAATAACATTCGCTGAGAAAGTGAGACTAGTTGCTAGCTTCAGATCAAGGAGGAAGAGGTAGCACTCGACAACCCTCGACTTGGTTCACCTCATCTTCACAATGATCATATGAACTTTTTTCGTTAACAGGCAAAAATATGTTACAACTGCTCAAAATTTTGTCATCTAATCTTTGCCTCATGTAACTCCTGCCTCCTATTCTCATACAAAGAAAAATAAATCATATGCATTACCATTTCCTTCTCTATAAATTATGAGAATACAAATATTAGAAATCACAAAAAAATTAGCAACTAATAAGAGGGCTTTGTTTATTTTTATGGTGGTTCACATACTTTCTTGATTTCTTATTTTCAAAGTTCGATTTTATTTCTAGCGAGACAATCAAAATGGGGAAAGGGACATAAACAAATTAAAAGTTTGCATTAATAATTAATATGTTTTCATTTAATCGGAATAAATAAGAAGTTTTAAAAAATAACAATTATTGTTCTCTCAAGTTTATATTCAAACATTTTGCTATAAAATTTATACTTGTTTTATTTGATAGGTATATACATTAGAAAGAAGTGAGTATTTGATAGCAAAAAACATATAGTCATATCGTTCATTTCTCAAAGTCGATGATTATCAAACGCTTGTTTTCTCTTAGACCATCGTTTATATTTTTTTAATCGAAAATTATTATTATTTATGTGTGTGCTTGTTTTTTTCTTCTTCTTCATCAAAATGTAACTTATTATTAAATTTTAGTATAAATGAGTAGAAAATTTACTTAATCAGATTTAATAAGCTTGGGTTAAACAAATACGATATATGTCACTCTCTGTTTCCATCTTTATAGTTTGTTTAATTGAAGAAAAGATTATTACTTATGTATGTGTTTGTTTGTTTAAATGTTTCCTATAAAATTAACTAATTTTAATTTTAGTAAAAATGAGTAGAATTATTAAAAGAAGAGAGAGATAGCTTCATAAATAGATCAATAAATAGCTTTTTGTTTGTAAAAAATTGTCCACCTTGACAACTTGTGCATTCACCAAATGCTTATGTGGCAAGAAGTTATTTTTGAATAGCCATAATATTTAGTATAGATATAGATAGATAGATATAGATAGATAGATGGATAATTTGTGATTTGTTTCAATTTTCTTGAGTTTTCTAGATTGGTGTTGAACAATTTGTATAGTTAATTTGTGATTTGCTTGAATTTTCTAAAATGGTGTTTTATATATGGATAATTTGTATTGACTATTGAGAGATTAGTATTTGGCTTTAATTTTGATAGAAACTTGTTATTGTAAATTTTTACGACAAAAACCCGTGGGTACCCATGAACCCACGGATACCCAGCAAGTTGGGTTTGAGTTTTTCAAATCCAGTAGATTTTACCCCGAATTTTTTTCACGGATAAACCTATGAGTTTGAATTTGGCAAAACCCTACCTAACCCGCCCATTCCCATCAGTCATCAGCTCACCTGATCCACCCTCTTATGTCCACCCATATTATAGTGGGTCTGGTTTTATTGGGTGGATTTGGATGGTTATGAACGGTGCGAAAAAGTTAAACTGCTCACAGGTTAAACTGTGAGTAGATACTCACAGACACATATATCCGCCGAGGAGAGAGGAGGGGGGTCGTTTCCTTTTTTTGGGCGAGCCGAACTTTTGGGCGGAGGAAGTGGGTAGTTTTTTGGGCGGCCCAAATTTTAGGGCGGGAGGTGGGCAGTGTTTTGGGCGGCCCGGGCGGGAACTTGAAAAAGGAAGGAAGATTTTGGGATGGTGGCTTGCAGCCTAGTAAGGGCCGCCCGCCGAGGGCCCATGGGCCGAAGGCTCATAAAATAGTTTTTTGGGCCGATATTGACATGGTCTGACAGGATATGTTTTTGTAAAAGGATGAATATTAGTATGACATTATGAGATACTAGTCTGGGTTTTACAGATATTTGTTGACATGTGTTGGCATAATATCAATTCCTAATTCCTTTAAGTTTTTTCGACACTCGTTCAGTTATGCATTGTCATTAATAGTTGTCTTGTGCAGGGATGTTTGTAGGTTTTCATCGTCGATGGTGTTCCTTATGGTTGAGAGATCAATTCATAGTCGGGATAGTTTTTTGGGCCGATATTGACATGGCCTGACATGATATGTTTTTGTAAAAGGACGAATATTGGTATGACATTATGAGATACTAGTCTGAGTTTTACAGATATTTGTTGACATGTGTTGGCATAATATCAATTCCTAATTCCCTTAAGTTTTTTCGACACTCGTTCAGTTATGCATTGTCATTAATAGTTGTCTTGTGCAGGGATGTTTGTAGGTTTTCGTCGTCGATGGTGTTCCTTATGGTTGAGAGATCAATTCACAGTCGGGATGTTGACTACGCAAGCCAGCGAGTCGTGCAATGCACAAGTGCGACTTTTCTTGAAAATGATTTGGACTTGTTTTTCATTCACTTTAGCAGGTACGCAGAATATTTCTTTGCCTTTCTTTGATATTAGTCTACTTAAATTTTGGATATTTGTCAGCGTTGTCCGGATATTTATATGCTATTGTTAGATATTACTTTGTTTAGTTGGGATATTAGTATTGGTTTGAGTGGATATTAGTCTGGGCACTAAACTCTTTCTCGTGCTTTGTAAATGTAGTTTGTTGGCTGAAAAAAGACGCAAGGAGACTGAGTCAGACTACAATGGGAAACAATCGGTTCCTTATATTATGATGGAGGATAGCCCGTTCCTACAACATGCGGCAAAGGTCTTTACTCCTAACATTTTCAATCGGATACAAAATCAGTATTTGAAAACTGAACCCTATCTAAAGGTCTTTACTCCTTGTGCATGTACTTGCGCAGCGACTTCAGCATCTTCTTCTTCCTCATCCTCCTCTGGCTGTGGCGGTGGTGACGGCGGTGGATTTCGTCGCTGTCTCTTCACGTTCGTTTTTATCCCTGCACGTACAAATATCCAGATATATCAAACAATTATCCAAGCAATTCACAACAGATATCATGATGGTTAAAAACCAATATCCAGATATATCAAACAATTATCCAGGAAAATCACAACTGATATCATGCTGACCAAAAACCAATATCCAGATATATCAAACAATTATCCAGGTAAGTCATAACTGATATCATGCTGATCAAAAACCAATATCCAGATATATCAAACAATTATCTAGGCAAGTCACAAATGATATCATTCTGATCAAAAACCAATATCCAGATATATCAAACAATTATCCAGGCAAGTGACAAATGATACCATGCTGATAAAAACCAAATATCCATATATATCAAACAATTATCCAGGCAAGTCACAACTGATATCATGCTGATTAAAAACCAATATCCAGATATATCAAACAATTATCCAGGCAAGTCAGAACCCATATCATGCTGAGTAAAAACCAATATCCAGATATATCAAAGAAACAATCCAAGCAAAACACAATGGATATCCAGATATATCAAAGAAACAATCCAAGCAAAACACAATGGATATCCCGAATCAAAATAAATAATATCGAACGCACACAAAACAGATTATAACATGTAGCAAAGATTTAGAGTGCACCGAAATCTGTACCTCGCCTTGCTTTGACCTCGAGCTGCTTCTTGTGCAGATCCTATCAAACAACTATCCAAGAAAGTCATAACTGATATCATGCTCAAACAAAACCAATATCAAGATACATCAAACAACAACCCAGGCAATAAACAACGGATATCCAGAAGGAACAGAATGCATATCTTGCCGAACAAAATAAATAAGACAGTTACCTTAGTCCACAAAGTAGTTCTTTCTCCAACGACCGCCGTCAAACCAACCGCCGCTACTTCGTCGCCGTGAAATCCCGCCCTTCGTCGCCGCCGATTAGTCTGCAAAGTCGCCGCCGTCAACACAAGTTTCGTCGACGTGAAACCCCGGCCTTCGTCGCTTCCGAAACCCTGCCCTTCGTCGCCGCCGATTAGTCTGGACCCTCGTCGCCGCCGCCGAAACCAACCACCGCTACGCTGCACCCTCGCCGCCGCTTCGCAGGTCCGTCGCCGCCGCTTCGCTGGTGGTCGCCGTGAAATCGCTGCTTCTTCGTCGTGTTCGTGAGAGGAGGAAAGTGAGAGAGAGGGGAAAAGGGGGAGAGAGGGGAAAGTGGTTCTGGCGGAGAAACTGATTTGGGGAAAGAATTAATGGTTTTTGAATTTTTGGTTTTTGAATTTGTGGTGGATTTTTAATTTGTGGTTTTTGAATTTGTGGTGGGTCAGTCGAGGGTTTGGCCAGCCAACCCAAACCGACTCACCTTTCTCAACCCAAACCGACGCCATCTGAGTCTCGCCCTCGTGGATAATAGATCCACCGTGTGAGTATCTACTCACAATTTATGTTGTGAGCAGCATAACTAAGTTGTGAACGGTGACCCGCCCAATCAATAGTTCAATACCCATACTAGGTATCGCCCTAGTCCCTAGACCCTACCCTCTTCCAACTTCCAACACAATTAGGGTTTGCGACACTAGTCTCGTTTACTTTGTAGTTTCAAGGGAGGAGATTGAAGAAGAAGAAGAACTAGTATAATTTCCAAACGTGGAAGTAATAGCATTAGAAGGTCAGAGAGAAGGACGAAGAACGCGCGGGAGGGAGAAGATCGAAACTTGCCAGCCATTCTCTCCTCGCCTTGATTCGAAGTTAGCAGATTTTCTATTGCGTCTGGAGCAATTGGCATTGCCTTCTGGTTTTCGACGATCCTTAGAGTTGGAATCAGCTGTTAGAAGCGAATTGGAAGCAAATTCTAGTTCCCTTGTTCGCTTCAAAAAGGTCAGCCCTTGACTTTCTTGCCTTTAAATGCCGTTGGCCCAAAGATGACCAACTCAGTGAGTTGGGTAATCTCTCATCTGTCTGATTACTGCATACCAACTCGTGGGGTCTGCTTTTACTTCAAATTTATCTTCTCGTTGGTCTCCCTGTAACTTCTGTTTCAAGTGGCTGGGTTCATTTGCTGTGGACGGTGTCGTCAGCAAATCGCCACTGCATGCAGCACGCTTTTATCCTTAATGGTGCCGTTTTTGTTGGAAGTTTTTCAACCTTCTTCTTCTTTCTTTCTTCTTCTTGTTCCTCCGTAATGGGCTGTGTTTGTTGGGAACATTTTTACCAATGCAAGTGGTGGAAGGAGAAGCTGTCGCTTGCATTGCATTTGCCTGCTTGCTTCGACAGTTGGCATATTGTCATCTTCAAGTTTTTTCCCCCCACTCTTCTTCTTCTGCTGTGGTGGTAATTGAGAAGATAGATTGCATAGCCAGAGAGAGCTTCTATAGGGTTGCTCTGGTCTGGAAGGCTGGGTTGGGTGTTGTTTGTTATCTTGCATCTGATCTCCCTCTTGCTTGTCCTTCACCTCTTATGCTTAAGATGTGTTCTGGCTAACTTGGGGCTTTTGCTATCCTTTTTACCAGTGCTAGTTTCTTTTTGCACCTTTGGTTATTTTCTTTCAAATGTGTTTGGTGTACCTATTACTTCTGAGATTGTGAATTAATTAAGAACTATGTGCTTGTGTAGTGATGATAAGCTTGGGATGGTCAGCATGAAAGCTGTTAAGTTGGAGCCAGATCTTTTGAGGGATGGATCTGGAGCCACAAATAACCAGGCCGTTGAACAAGTACAGCTTCAGAAGTACACGATTCAATCTAGAAAACAAGATTCCGAGGAGAATAGAAGCTCCACTACCTTAAATACTGCCCAATCTTGCTCTAGTGTGTTGGAGCAGGGACAGTCTCCCGTGGATGATACTGGAATTTCTTCTACCTCAACCTTGTGTCCAGCACCACTTTGTCGGCAGTTTTGGAAAGCTGGGAACTATAGTGATGCACAGGGCTCCAAAGTCAATCTTCAAAGTATGCTGCATGTTTCTTATGTTGCATGATAAATACCTCTAAAACGAGGTTTTCACTTATTATTAATTGCTGATAGAAAACTGTCACATGCACATTTGCACTACCAATTGTGTGATTCTTTTCTGCTTTGCTTTGTCCTTGCAACTGAGTCATTATATGTTGTTTCTCCAATTAAGGCTGATTGTCCTTGTTTCATCGAATAGCTACTACTTATGTTGACCTCTTGTTTATATCTGATGTTGTGCTTTCTGTTTGGTGGATGCTAGATGGAAAAACGTACCTTCACGTGCACCCCATGTTTCTTCATTCAAATGCCACTTCACATAAATGGGCATTTGGTGGTACGTGTAGTTGACCCAGTTTTTTCACTCATGTTTATTTCAATATGATGTTGTCAAATTTCACTCAATTTCCTGTATCTTATTCCACTCTTTTTGATCGCTTTCAGCAATTGCAGAATTGCTTGACAATGCCATTGACGAGGTAATATTTGCAACTTAATTTCTTAGATTGTTTTGCTGTTTATCCTTCGTATGTGGTGGCATTATTCTAATCGTGCATGGGTCATCAAAGCCTGAGCCTGAGCATCCACATGATTGACTGCCTTCCATAAGTTTGTGAGACCATGTTTTGGTAATGCATGTTAGGCATTGTGCACTGTGGTTTGGACTTATGCAAGAGTTATTCAACTTTTGATGATGACCGTTTTGAAATAGGTTGTAAGGTATAAATTTAGTCATCGTTTCAAATCCACGTCGATGACTCTTTTTGATCTTCGAGCTAAGTCCATATGAAAGCTCATTGGCTCGTAGATGCTTAGTGGTTGAACTACCTAAAAATTCTACTCTGATACTTATACATACCTGGCTCAGCAGCTGGCAGTAGGTCTGTAGTAGTCGGGTTCATGATAAAGACCTAAAACCATTGCTAGCTCTAAAGCAATGCTCTTTTCCCCTTCCGCTACTGGTTGCTTTGGGAGGTTGTCATAGGTATGGCTGGCAAAACATCGTAGTTCTCGTGTTTCTGTGTATGTATAGCTTTGTTGAATACTTAAGTGAGGATTCACCGTGGATATTTACTGGCTAGGAAATACACTGTATCTTCTTATCCTTGTTTGTTTTCTTCTGTGAAAAGGACCTCCTTCGTCTTAGTTTCCGTAGGGTAGTTGAATCAAGTGATACAAAAACTTGTGATCAAGCTCTTGAAGTTTGTCAGCTTGTTGTTTTTCAGAGCGAAAGAAAAGAAAATCTGGACAAGTTTCTTTCTTCTTTTCCCTTCGTTTATTCAAACTATCAATGAGAAATCTGAATTTGAAGTTACAATAAGTGAGGTCACCTGTAGAGTTCTTCTCTCTTTCAAAATTCATTTCAATTGGTCAAGTATTATGCAAACCTTGAATGCTAAATACAGTTCATAATGATGTTTTGCCTTCTTCCTGTTATGATTTTCCTGTTATTGGGTAGATCCAAAACGGGGCCACTTTTGTCATTGTAGATAAAATCTCGAATCCAAGAGATGGAGGTTCTGCATTGTTAATTCAAGGTACTCCTTTTAAAATAAATGGTCCGATTTCCTAGATGGCTATCTCCTCTTTTTGTCTTTGTCTTTGTAATTGTAAATATTGGTTCTTACTCCTTAAAGACTTGGTGTCTCTGAAAACTAGATGATGGCGGGGGAATGGACCCTGAAGCGATCCGACGATGCATGAGTTTTGGGTTCTCTGATAAGAAATCTACTGGAGCTATTGGCCGATGTATGCATCGAACCTGACAATTCTATATCTATGAATTTTTGTTTTGTATCTCCTACTTATTGTTGTCGAATACTGTGTTTCAGATGGTAATGGCTTTAAAACCAGCAGCATGAGACTTGGAGCTGATGTTATTGTCTTTACTCGTCATATGGAAGATAGGTTAGACCGAATCATTGAAATCTCATTACAACTTGTATTATACTCTGGAGTGATCAACTAATAGACTTTAGCATCTAGTTTGGCAAGGTACTTTTTCCTCGTTAAAATCTGTTTTCAACGATCTAGCTGTTGTGAGGCGAAGGGGCCATTAAATCATTCCTCTAAAAGGAGGTGGTGTTGATATCAGTTAATATTTGTTCTTTCACTTTGAGAGCAAGTGCACATAAAATCTTTTGCTTAGCACTTATGGAACTGTATGTTCCTGAAATGAAATTGATAAGTTTTTCTATGGCTGGTCTTGTAATGTGGAAGTTGTGCATCTTGAAAGGTTCTTTAATATGGATTCCTGATAAGCTTATGAATTTCAATAACAATTCTTTTTTGTACTGTGATACACTATGGTAACTTTTTGGCTATTTTTTGGACAAATAGTGTCAAAGCAAGTAAGCGTTGGTGCTCCCAAAATTTGTGCTTTATTATGTTGTAATGGACTATATTTGTGTGGGCCAAATGTTGTTGTCTCGTATTCATCATCAGATACATCTAATCTATTTATTCCATGTATAATATGCAGGAATGCGACTCAAAGCATTGGTCTCCTATCCTATTCTTTTTTGATGAAAATGGGCCATGATCGAATAATAGTCCCAATGGTGAGTGCCAACATCTCACTTGAAACGACGTTTAGTCTACTTGCTTCTTCCTTACTGTCTACGTTAGAAGGGGCTGTACCTTTTTTTTTGTTTTGTTTTTTGTTTATTCAAGTCTTGTTAGTAAGACTTTTATAGCTCTTAATTTTGTGAGTGGGTAATGTTACATTCAAAATGTATGTCGGCACTGAATCGAACACTTCTTCCTTCAGGGTACACTTAGTATTTAAACCAATGAGAGGTTTGCTCTCATAAATCTTAATTACTTCCTATGCATTATTATGCAGGTGGATTATGACTTGAATACAGAAAATGACAAGTGGGAAATTTCCCATAGGCAGACCAATGAGTCTTTCAAGGCAAACCTTACTCTACTTTTGCAATGGTCTCCATATTCTACTGAAGCTGAGCTTTTGAAGCAGGTATCATCCATTTTTGCTACTTTTGTAACAATTTAACTCTAATGGAGATTTATAGGCCTGTTCATAATTTCTTAAGTTTCTGAACTCATTTGGGTGCAAAGTAGGGGAATGATAAAAATATGTTGTTGTATGGAGGCGGTAATGGACTTCATAATTAGGGATGCTGATTCTGTTTTCCTCACTAGTTATATGGAAGTTCAGTTGATTTTGAGTCTGCAGTGGTGGAGGTAGAAAATTCAAGCAGGGTGCACTTTTTGTTAAATTTTTACCATAATTCTTCTCCATTTTTATTTTTTGTGATTTTCGTTCTTGCTTTATTGATCATCCAATCAGTGTGTTCATGTTCACATCCTAATTTACTAACCCTATAATACGTGTTTCAGTTTGATGATATTGGATTACATGGGACAAAAGTTGTGGTCTATAACCTGTGGTACAATGATGATGGGAACTTGGAATTGGACTTTAATACAGATCCTCAGGTTTGCCTCTGTTCTTTTCTTTCAATTGATTGAAGCTTCTTGTTTAAATACATATCTAGGGTTCCCTTTGGCATCTAGTGTAAGGATTTTGTTTTGTATTGAGTCATTTTTTTCCGTTCTATTTTAGGACATTCGTATTGAAGGAGATACCAGAAAGGTAGAATCACTTCCTGCTTGGAGGACAGTAAATGAGCAGCACATCTCCAATCGTTTTCATTACTCTCTCAATGTGAGTTGCTAGTGAACGCCGTTCCTTGCATCTTCTACAAGAGTATCCTAACCTCTATTACTGATGTTCCGTTTTGCTTCTTAGGCATATTTGTCCATCCTGTACCTGCGAATTCCTGAAACTTTTAGTATTAAATTGCGTGGACAAATTGTTATGCCACGTAATCTTGCTGAGGACCTCAAATTTCCAGAATATATTTTGTACAGACCTCACGCTGCTGGATTAAGAGAGGTATGCTATCTTTTTTTTTGTTTTTTTTTGTGTGGCTTTATTGGTCTCCCATGGTCAATTGAACCGCTCCCTAGATTGTGGATGTTGGTACAGTGTCATGTTACTCAACCTGCACATTACAGTGTAATGCCACTTCATATACTAAGTTATATGAATATTGGGCAGGAGACATGAAATAATATCCGCTTCGGCTTTATGGTGTCAGTGTGAATAGACTTGCAACCGTTCTTTCTAATTGGTTGGCTGTGTTGTCGAGGAACATGTCTAACTCCCCAGGCTTTGGTTATCCATTGAGATCTTGAATATGATGCTGATGAGTTCGGTGTTTTGTTGGAACAAAAACTGAGATTTGACGGACAGATTAGAATATCCGGCGGGTTACAAAAGGCAGCACCGTTGATTAATATGATGAGTGTTACTTCCTTAGCAGCAGAGCATAATGCGTCTGCCTTTGTTTAGATAAATAAGAGTTGCAGTATGTTGTTGAATGGTTGTTTGGAGAATACTCGACCAAGGAAGTAGCACTCTTCACATTAACCAACATTCTTTACTTCTGCAATGTGATGGATAATTCTACTTTATCCGTCAATCTGACCATTAAGCAAAGTCATTACCATTTCTTTTCAAGCAATAAGAGGCAGGGAGTTAGACATGGTGCTCACCATTGGAGAAGTGAATGTGAACAAGGGGCATCCATAATAGTCCCAATTTTCCATTGATGTGTCCTTCATGCATTCATCACCTGCATTGGATGGTTCTTGAGTATTTGAGATATGTCCAGCTAGTAGAAGTTCCACTGCTTGATGGAGTATCAATGTTTATCGGTTGCTCCTTCTAAGATGAAGTCTTCATCGTCTCATTTTTTATTGCCTTGCAAATCAAGGTTATCCTGTCCAGTGCATATTAGACAATGATTTCTTCAACCTGTCATAAAGAAGAGAGCATATATTTGTGACTAGGTTAAACCTTGTCATCCTATGGTCTATGTATAAATTCAGATTCTCATAGTTACATTGTTTCCAGCATCTTAAATTGTGATAGTAGTGTATCTGTTGGTTTAGTGGAAATTCTTAGTAGGCGCTGTTTGACCAGACACAAGTCTTAGTAGGTGCTGTTTGACCAGACACTGGCTCTTTTTACGTCATTCACCTTTCTCAATTGAGAGATGATATGCCTATGTGCAGCATAACAAGTGAAACAGTGGTACATGTGCCTGTTTTTGATAGTTTGTAGTTGCACCTTGTCTCATGTTTTACTTGTCAATGTGCCACCACAAAACATAATCCCTTATCTGATAGGAGTTTGGCTTTGATTCCCTTTTCCAGGGTCATGTGATAACTACGATTGGTTTTGTAAAAGATGCACCACGAGTCAGCATCCACGGCTTCAATATTTATCACAAGAATCGTCTAATTCAGGTAGTGTTCACCCCAATAGCCAATACTTGTTTCTCTCCTCTCTCATGTGGGGATTCAACTATAAAGTTATAGTTCTCAAGTCTTTCTGTAAAAATAGGAATATTGTACACGGTGGGTCTGCAGACATTTAATTAATTTATAAAATGTCACCTCATTTTGGAAAGGTTGCTTCTAAATTTGCCTCTTGAATAGGGAATGTCTTTTATTCATCCTAGTCATTTGAGAAAACTTTAATATTATTTTTCATTACAGGAAAAAATCTCAACCCCTACCAACTACTTTTTAGTTACATAAAAAGCATATCATATCACATAAAAAATGGCCGATGCGTTTGCTAAGTTTCCATGTAGTGTATGGCTTGATGGCAGCTCTTCCTGCTGGTATTTGTTAGGAGTGTTTTAAACCCTACACTGTCATGTTATCAATTTCAGCCTCTGATATTAGGTAGAGTGGTTTTTAGAAAAACATGACTGTGACTTCATTAAGGTAACTGTCTCTATGCGTGGCACACAATTGTGTTATCTGTGGTCCATGCATGACTAAGTGAATGGAACAAGTGCTTCTCAACTATGCATGTTTTCTTTTTCTTGCAATACCTTTCTTCTAATCCTGCCATTAGATTAACATGCGTCTTGTTAACATGCTTTTCGTTGCAGCCTTTTATGCCAGTTGTAAGTTATGCTGACAGTAGGGGCAGAGGAGTGGTAGGTGAGAGTCTGTTGAAGAACATCCTTTCCCTGTGACTTTGGTTTGTGCTAGGAATGATATATAACAAATCAGCTGTTATTTATGTAGGTATTCTAGAAGCAAATTTTATTGAGCCAACTCATAACAAACAGGACTTTGAGAGAACTTCCCTTTTCCAAAAGCTCGAAGTTCGATTGAAGGAGATGACGTATGAATACTGGTAAGATGTTTTCATGTTGGGACCAAGTTTCCATTTGATACTCATAAAGTTGAAAGCGTGTAGCCATGTGAAGTTTAAGGTGTTAAGTCACGAGAACAAGTAAAGAACATACAAATGGGAGAGATTTTACCTTGTTGGCTTGATGATTTTCCAACTTGATAGAAAAATGCTGTAGTGTTGCCTTACTCTCTTAATTTTTCATTTTTCTCTTCTCAGGAAATATGCTAACTGAATTTATTCTTTGAATCATGGTTTTCTTCTTTGAATTTATTCTTTGAATCATGTTTCATTTCTCTCCTCTCAGGAAATATGCTAACTGAATTTATTCTTTGAAATATGCTAACTTAATTAATGTACTTTGGCAGGGATTTTCATTGTGGGCTGATCGGATACCAGGTAAAAAAGAAGGCTAGACCAGTGAGCACTCCACATGATCCTCCAGCTATAGCAAATAGTTCCCATGCAAATTCTTTCATGTCAAATCAAAGATTCCCTACTGTTGATACAGCTCAAGCAACTTCTTTTGGTAAACGCACAAATAAGTTTTGAGCTTTTGAGTACTCAGTAGGAAAACAAGATATCATGATACGATTATTCAGTCATCTGATCAATGCTGCTGTCTCTCTATCCGGATTAGGCATTAAAAGGAAGGAGCACAACAATTCACTGCATGCTGGAAGTGTCAAAAAGCAGCCCAGAACTGGAGAAGGTTCTGTTATTTCAGCATCCAGTTCCAGAGGAGAGATCTCTGTAAGAAACCAGCACCTTATTATTTAACCTTTTACTACCCTGTCGGGGAAATTACTCTCCATTCATGCTCATGATATTATACCAAATGATTGTGGGGCAATAATTATCACGGAAGGAGAATAAAGAAATTTCTAGAAATCTCAAAATTGCAATGAACCAAAAAACTATGTTAGAATCACTTCCTTTTTCGATGGAACACAAAAGAGTTCATATCATTATTAGGTTTATTATTCGGGTGTTGTATACTTTTTAGTGTACTAGACATAGCTTGAACATATTCTTGTATTGTTGAAAAACTTTTTTTTTCTTATTTTTTTGGTGATTCAGCTGGTTCTTGAGCCTCAGACACAAAATGAGGCTGTAGTGTTGATGGAGGAAAACAAAAAACTCCGAGCAGAGTAAGTATATCATTATACTGTAAAGCTAATAGCGTATTCATGTGTTGGATGTCGTTTTGGTTCCGTTGTGACCGCATATCTACAATTCATTGGATAAAATCTAATTCTTGATCTTTATGATTGGACTCTGAATGACTATCGAGTGATCTTCATGCATTTTAGAAACTTGTGCAAGCCTTAATTTTCTTGATGCTTTTGTCATGCTCAATTTCTGAATCCTTTTTTCCCCCCAGATTGGTTGAATTCGAGATACGGAAGGAAGAGCTCAATCTAAGGGTACCTGATACAAAGCATTATTTCCAATTCTTACGATCTTCCATTGCTTTTCAACTAACCCGATGGAGTGTTTTTATGCTTGTTCTTGTAATATTGGATGATAATAGAAAGACTTTGGATATGCAGGTAATACAACTTACAAGGGAACTGGAAGAACAAGATGTTGAATATGAGCGCCTCATGGCAGAACTAACCTTAGTCGATGATGTGAAGCAGGAGAATCAGATCGTAAATATGTAAATCCATGGTGCTGTAGTAGCCGTCACGTCTTAATTCTTTCATTTGTAAAGTCCATGTTGTATCTTAATGCTTAGATGAACAGAAGTAGGCGAGAGGAAGAGTTGGCGTGACTCGAGTCGTGAGGGTTGGTTGGGGGATTGTGGAGTGAATTCATGGGCTGGGAAGATGTTGCCTTCGGAAATTGTAATAGGTGAACTGTAGGCCCTTTCAGGATTGGCTGAGGCTCACACACATATCGTAATGACACTTCTAAGTTCTAACCTTCCCGAGGCAGACATTCCTGGCAATTTCATGTCTTCTAATCTCATGAGAGACCTATTCTGAAGACCTGAAATGTCTGACTGCAGACTGCTATGTGAAACGTGTGATCATCACGCTCTTTTTAATGATTGGTTTTCATTGATCTAGTAACAGGTTCTAGGGAGGGGTTTATTGGCAACTATTGTTGTCAGAACCAGGGATTGTAAAAGAGACTGCACCAAAGAAGTCAATGGTATAGGGTTTTGTGGTAGGGTTTTTGCCGTTTAACTGTGTTTCAACAGTGATGGTTTGGATTTTGGTAGAGATTTTCTGGTTGTTAGACCGTCGGTGCACCGAACATTGTGATTTTAGCATTGGTTAGAGGTTAAAACCACTATGTTAGTTTCTTGGGTAAATTGCATGTTGGTCATTGAGATTATTAAAGAGTTCTGAGCTTGGCCGCTGAATTTTTGTATTCATTTGTGGTCACTAAGATTAGAGGTAAATTGTAAGGTTGGTCACTGGAAGTGCTAAAATATTTATGTTTGGTCACTAAAAGAATTTTATTCCATTTGTGGTCACTGAAAGTAGTTAACGTTTCACGATTGGTCACTCTCCGTTAGTTTCGATTAGCCGTTAGTGGTTTGCTGACGTGGTAACCAAAAATGTTGATTCATCCAATTTTGACATGCCATGTCATAAAGTCGGAGGTTGGCCACCGCCCTTGGATTCGGGCCCCAACTGTCCTTGGAGTTAGTTTCGCTCGCCGAGTCTGAAATTGACGGGGCAAAGAGGCAATTCTCCCAGATCAAGCTTGACTAGAGAAGGTTGCGGGATATTCTTGAAGGTCCAATCGGCGTCGGCGTGGTGTGGGACTCGAGTGCGGAGATGAAGTTGTCGATGCTTGGGGAGACGAAGATGATAGCAGCAACACTTCTAGGAGAGACATATTACAATTTCCCCTGGCCTTGGGAATCCCATCTTGAGAAGATGATGAGCAGCGCCGAAGGGTGGTCGGGCGACAACGAGGAAGAGTTGCAGAGAAGGATGCTTGAGCGACGGAGGGTAGCAGACGAAGGCTAGGAGGAGGCGCGCCGCAAACAGAGGAAGAAGAAGAGGAGAAAGGCTAAGAAGAGATGGGGGGAGATCGAGGGATGTGTAGAGGAATTAAAGAATTGGGTTCCTTCAATTTTGTTTGGTCGGGTCACGGGTTGAATTGAGTTGGGAAATGATGTGGCAGGTCAAGTCTTATGACGTGGCATGTCAAAATTGGATGAATCAGCATTTTTTTGTTGCCACGTAAGCAAACCACTAACGATGTTAATGGAAACTAACGAAGAGTTATCAATCGTGAAACGTTAACTACTTTTCAGTGACCATGTATGGAATAAAATTCTTTTAGTGACCAAACGTGAATATTTTAGCACTTCCAGTGACCAACCTTGCAATTTACCCCTAAGATTAATTTAACCGCTCACATTTAGTCACTCTCTATTAATCTCCGTCAACTGAATTAATGAAATTTAATAATTGCAGATGTGACAAACTGAATCCTCTAATCAATCAGATTTAACCAAGGTTGTCAACCCGCGGGTTGACAAGGACCCGGTTAAGCTAGTGGGTCAAGGGTTAATGGGTCACCCGTTTTAGCCCGGTTTAGCCCGGAAATATGGAAACCGTCATTATATTGTACTTATCCTGATAAATTATATCAAATCTAATCTAACATATGAGTTATAACATATTATAATATTACACCAAAATAACATTTCGTACTTAGATTCAACATATAGTGAAAATTCACACACACTTATATAACATTAATATTCGAATGTTCAACTTAGGATTCCAAAGATTGAGTAAGGCGAAAAGAAAAATCGGAAAATAGGCACATTTCGCAAAACAAAGAAAAAAAAGACACAATTTGACCTCCAACCCAGTACCTTGTGGCGGTCGCCCCGACGGATGCGTGCGGCCCGTTTTTCTCACCGGGTCAGGGTCAAAGTGGGTCAAACCGCGGGTTGACAACCTTGGATTTAACCTACAAGGTTGAGCTATGGGGAAGATAACATCTTACATCGTTGAAGCCTCAAGGTTGAGCTATGGGGAAGATCGACGGAGGATTGAGGAAGCACCAACTTCAACAATGACTTAATCGCTTTCGATTTCAAGGAGCTGACGACGAAAACAAAGAAGCTAGCCATCATTGTCGGGATCATTGCCGGGTTCGGAACCTTTTTCCTCGAGTAGCTTGCTGTTATTGCCGCTATGTAATTTCACGACCACGATTTCCCTTCTCCTTGGGCTTGAGATGGCTGACCAAATTCTAGATAACATCTTACATCTTGCTTCCCACTTGCATCTATGGCGCAGAAGAAACCGTCATTATCGAAAGCAGCCAAGATCAAGGCCACGGATCCACACCCAGATGCCTGAAAGCATAGTAGTAGTAGGCCAGTAGCAGCAGTAGCAGCATCAAGGGGACAAGGGGAATTTTGCATAACTTGGCGGCGGGATGATGAGATGGAAGACATTTCAATTTCATGGGCCGAAAGTAGGCCGGGCGGCAAGATCCAGCGTCAGAGCATGAATTGGAGGATTGATTGGAATGGGGATGGAGTGAGGAGGAATACAAGTCAAAGTGTGGATTGGAGATTATGTAATGACTTCGGTTATAGGTATAATATGCCCCTCTATTATGACGTTTTATCAAACATGTCTCTCTATTATTTTTTATATCAAACATGCTCCTGTATTTTGTAAAAATGATCAAACATGCCATTTTGTTAAAATTTTTATCCAAAAACCGCTAACCAAGGCCGAACTTTAGTTTGGGCGACACAAATGATTAAAAGATTCCTAATAAATTCACTTTAGAATTTTTTTGGTTCTTTTGTATAATCAAATCATTCAAATAATTTCACTTTGAAAAGAGCCAGGGAAATAAAACATGGGACAAAACTGACATTTTTCTTCCCATTTGCAGATGTCGGGTCGTCTAAATCTCGGTTCAACCATGATTGACGATTTTTCCAATGGAAATGTTAACAGAAGGGCATGTTTGATAATTTTTTTAAAGTACATAGACATATTTGATGTAAAAAAATAGTAGAATGACATGTTTGATAAAACGTAATAATAGAGAGAACTCTAGTTGAAAGCTAACAATGCCAACATTTGCTATTTCACGTCACGAGAAAACTCTACACTCTTCCTAGTTTAAAATGAAGCATACCACCAACGAATATTTTGGAGCAAAAATTACATTTGAACTTCTTTTCATAACCATGTACCCATACAAACAAAACAAATCATTTCTGCCCTTTGGATTCTTTTTATTTTTAGTTGTTTTGTATTAGTTGTAGAAGCAAAAACACCAAACCCAAGGGGTTGACCTATTAGTAATGCGGAGATGAGAACATCGATCATACCTTGAGTTCCAACTTTGGGATCAACAACCAACCAAAAAAAAAAAAAATAAATAGTAGAAGCACTACCTCATTTTTCAACCTTGTTGTCGACTCTACATTTTCCATTTATTGACTGGCACCGCAATTTTTAATTTGAACTAAAAAATATGATTTCTTTTTTGAGACTGCTTGAATGATTAATTAGATATTTTGGTGATGATATGAATTTGAAATTATTTATGGTCAATGATAACGTCATTCTTAAATTAGTGTAATGTACAAGTCTTATATGTGATATATCATGAACGGTTCTATCAACGGTTTTGTAACGGTCAACCATTGAACTCTAAACCACTAACTTTTTCGGTTCAACCGCCGGTCCGGTTCTGAAAATAGATTGCAAATATGTAGGTCTAAATCCGTGAACCACAGATTTATATAGCTCAACAAACAATACCTTTTTATCAAATACACAAGATTTAAAATTTGGGTATCAAATCCATCAACTAAATCGACACCTTAATTCGAGCGGAAAACCATGTAAATTCCTGTAGCTTTCATATTATTCGTATTTTACACCTAAAAAAGTGGGAACGAATCAGGTCAGTAACTCAATGGTCAGTAACCATGATTAATCTGTCCATATCAGCATGACATCAGTATCCTCTCTCTCCTGTAAAGTCTTTTATTTTTCTCCTTTAATTTTTAACGGACGATTTCTCTCTCATTTTAAGTCGATTTTTTTTGCACAGATAAATCAGATTAAATGTGCTCTTTAAAATGATATCCACTTTGATACCTTTTTAGTACAAAAAAATTGAATAATTTTTTACCAGTCGTTACCATATGGTATGCTCCTATTTAATACCATATGGTAAGATAGCGTACTACGGTGGTATGTACATACCAATATGGTAAGAATGTTGAATACATGATGGTAGGAGTATACTAACTGTCATTTACGACTTTCATCATTGTTTACCACAAGTTACCACCCACATACCATAGTGGTAAAGTATGGTAATTTTTTATCCAATATTTTTTTCACCCAGAAATTTATAGATCCAATAGATCATGATGAACTCGTTCCTTCTCAGCAAACGTTTTCAAATACAACTTAAAAACGAAGAAATTACCATATGGTATGTAGTTGATAAAAAAAAGTTTCTCGAAATATATTGAAAATTGATCTCATTTTGTAGATCACAATTAACTCGTTCCAAACTTTTAATCACAAGGAAAAGCAATCCGCAAGGCCGGTCCAGCCTCCACCCTCCACTCTTGCTAGTTAGCCGTGCTAGGCATGCGTACTAAATACTCCCTTCAAAATCACTGATCAGCACTCAGCAGCTGGCCATTTTCTTTTTGCCGAAGCAATTGCAGCCACCTTCAAGTTTTCGTGTCCTTCCTATAATCGGAATCAGCTTCAAACCTGAACCGAAATTCAGCTGCTTCGCCTGCTTCAGGTAGGTCAGCGCTTCATTATTGTTCTATTCAAATGATGTTCTCGGCCCGAACATTACGGACGCAAGAATGTTGATCATCTCTCATCGCACATTACGACTGAACCGGCCTTGCGGATTGCTTTTCCTTGAATTTTGATCTTCTGATCAGTCTCATTTGCTGTGGATGGTGTCGTTAGCATCGCATGCAACATTGTCTCGCTCGTTAGAATTGTATTTCAATTTTCTTCTTCTTCCTCCTCTTCACTGTCATTTCCCTTACTGGACTGTATTTCCTCGAATCATGATCGCTAATGGAGGTGTTGGAAAGAGTGTAGCTGCCTGCTTGCATGCTGTCATAGCAAGTAATTCTTCATCCTTCTTTTTCTGCGGTGATGGCAATTTTGAGAAGATAAGTGGCCTTATGGTGGTGGTCTTCTGCACTGGATGATTGTATTGGGTTGGGGTAGGGTTTGTATGTTCTCATGCATCTAATCTGCCTGTTGCTGCTCCTTCCTTCACTTCTTAGTGCTTTAGGTGTTTTCAGACTTGCTAATTTAGGGCTTTTGCTATAGATGCTAGTGTTGGGATATTAGGTTGCATGCGCGTGTTGAAGTGCCTTTTGTCATGATGCTTGTGCTTTTGATCTATGATATAGTGAACTGGCTAATGATTCTGATTTCTTAACACCGTGCTGACTTGCCTTCTCTGAGTCCTTTTTTCCCCACCTTTGGTTCTTGTCTTTCCAAATGTGTTGGGTTTATGTAGCGATGACATTGGAGATGGTGGATTAATTAAGAACTATTCACTTTGTCCAGTGAAGCTGTTAAGTTGGGATGGTGACCATGATAGCTGTGAATGTGGAGCCAGATCGTCTTAGGGTTGGTTCTCGAGAAAGTATTAACCGGACCGTTGAACAAGTACAGCATCAGAATTACACGAGCCAATATAGCAGACAAGAAGAGTTTGAGGATAATAGAATCCCAAATACTTCACATGGTTCCCTAACTGGGTCTACTGTGTTGGAGCAGGGACAGTCTCCTGTGGACAATGCTGGAGTTTCATCTAGCACTATCTTGCCTCCAGCACCTCTTTGTCGCCAGTTTTGGAAGGCTGGGAACTATAGTGATGCGCATGGCTCCAAAGTCAATCTTCAGAGTATGCTGAAAACAATAATTATATTACATGAAATAATAAGTGGGCATTTGATGCACTAATCGCTTCTAGAAAGCTTTTTCCTGCACTTTTGTTCAACCATTTGATGAGTGTGCTTTTCCAAAGTCAAATCTTCAGAGTATGCTGAAAACAATAATTATATTACATGAAATAATAAGTGGCCATTTGATGCACTAATTGCTTCTATAAGCTTTTTCCTGCACTTTCGTTCAACCATTTGATGAGCGTGCTTTTCTGATTTGTGCCTTTGCCCCTGCATCTGGCTGATGATACTTTTTCTGGTTCCTTTTAATCCTGAGTTGCTGAGTGCTATATTCGTTAAGCAATTACTTTCCAGTGTCCACCTCATTCTTCTAGCTGATGTTTCAATCTGATGGATACCAGGTGGGAAAACCTGCCTCCATGTTCACCCCATGTTTCTTCATTCAAATGCCACTTCGCATAAGTGGGCATTTGGTGGTACGTGTAGTTGAATTAGTTTTTTGGTCACTTTTATTCCGTTTTGCTGTTGTGATAGTTTAATCATTTGTCTGCATCTCATTTTTCTTATTTTGACAAATTTCAGCAATTGCAGAATTGCTTGACAATGCCATTGATGAGGTAATATTTTCTCCTTAATTCATTTGTCTATTTTTATTGTTTTACCTCTCTAAACAGTGGCCTCGTTGTAGTCATTTATAGTTCATAAAAAAAGTGAACATGACTATTTTCCATAAGTTTGCGAGGCTATGCTTCATGTACAATAAGTAGCAAGCATAATAAACGAGGTGAATTAAGGTGTTTTCTTGTTACCCTCTTTGATTATTTAAACCGTCAAAGAGAAATATGAGTTTGATGGGGAATTCGGGAACTTTTCTTTCATGACTTAAGTATAGCTGAAGAAGGAAGACTTAAGCAACGATTGATAAGTGTCTATAGCTTGGCTTACTTCTCATTTTTCTCTTTAAGAGTTCATTCACTCTGCGGCATATTTACAGATATTGCACGATAATGATGTTTCCCCCATTATATTATGTTTTTCCCGTTATGGGTAGATCCAAAATGGGGCAACTTTTGTCAAGGTAGATAAAATCTTGAATCCAAGAGATGGGGGTTCAGCATTGTTAATTCAAGGTAATCTGTTTTTTGGTAAATGGTTTATACTCCTAGATGGTTATAGGTTCTGCTTTTGTCTTTCTTGATGAAAAATTTGTGTGGATAATTAATGTTTCTTATTCCGTTTAAAAACCTGGCTTTCTCTGAAAACTAGATGATGGTGGGGGAATGGATCCTGAAGCTTTCCGGCAATGTATGAGCTTTGGGTTCTCTGATAAGAAGTCTACAGGAACTATTGGACAGTGTATGCATCTTGCATGAAAATTCTATATATCAATATATTTTCCCTTTGTGTTCTTAGTTATTGCAATGGAATCTGGTGTTGCAGATGGTAATGGCTTTAAAACCAGCAGCATGAGGCTTGGAGCTGATGTTGTTGTCTTCACTCGCCATATGCTGGATAGGTTAGATTGAATCTGTGAAATCTCCTTATGAAGTTGGTTGTTCATGGATGTAAGCAACTAATTCAGCTTAGGATCTAGTTTGCTACTTTATTTTCCAATAAAATCTGGTTTCAACATACTAGCTATAGTTAGGTGCGCCATTAAATGATACCTTTAAAAACCTGGTGAAGTGATGACTTTGTGCTGTATCACTCAGGTTCCCCGTTGCTCGAATGATCACATAAATTAGTATTCGTCCTTTCAACTTTAGCAAGAGCTCTTCAAACTTGTTACTGTATGCAGTTTCAGTATTTTATATTCCATGAGTCAATTGGATCAGTTGTTGACATGGCTAGTCATGAATATGAAATATTTGCACCTTGAAAGGTTCAATGATCGTTGGGAGAGCTACTGAATTTCCAATCACAATTATATTTTTGTACTGTGATACTGGTGCCACTGTCTGCAAATTGTTATTTCACAAATAATAATCTTGTTGTACCTGTAGTTTGTGCTTCATTATTGTTATCGACTATACTAGTTAGCCGAATGTTGTTGTTTTCTGGTATTCGTCATGAGCCCCAACTAATCTATTTATTCATATCAAATATATAGGACTGCGACTCAGAGCATTGGTCTCCTATCTTATTCTTTTTTGATGCAGATGGGTCATGACCGAATAGTAGTGCCAATGTTAAGTGCCAGCATCGTACTTGAGTTGACATTTACTCTACAAGCTTTTTCCTTGCCGTTTATGTTTGAAGGAGAACTCTAACCTGTTAGAGTACACATAGAAATTCAACAAGTGAGCGAATTTTCTCTAAACAATTTACATGTCTTTTATACATTGTTATACAGGTGGATTATGAGTTTAATACAGAAAATGGCAAGTTGGAAATTTCACAACGGCATACCAATGAGTCTTTCAAGGCTAATCTTTCGCTGCTTTTGCAATGGTCTCCATATTCTACTGAATCAGAGCTTTTGAAGTTGGTAAAGCCTGATGCATTTTACAGTTTAAATCTTATGGAGATTTCATTGGCCTTTCCACAATATAGTACTATCTCAACCATTTGGGTGCTCAGTAGGAGAATTTTAAAAATCTATTGTCATAATGTGGTGGTAAAAGAGTTCGTATTCTGGGAGATGATTCTGTTTCCTTCACTAATTAATAATTATATGAGGTGTTCGGAATATTTTTACTCTGCAGTGCTGGAATCAGAAATCTAAACAGATTGCACTCTTGGAAACCACTCTTTTCACATTCTGTTACAATCATACCATCGTTCTTGCTATATTAATCATCCAGTCATTAGTCACCCTCATTCTCACATCCTAATTTTTTGTAATCATCCAATATTGTTGCAGTTTGATGATATTGGATTGCATGGGACAAAAGTTGTGATCTATAACCTGTGGAACAATGATGATGGAAACTTGGAATTGGACTTTAATACAGATCCACAGGTTTGCCTCTGTTATTTTCTTTGAATGGGCTGAACTTTCTTATGTCAGATGGTTTTACAAAACTAAATGGTTAGGAAGGGGCCTTTTGTTTGAATATCGTTCAAGTTTTGAATGAGCTGGCATTTAAAGCTTTCAGGAAATCTTTGTACAATTATTAATAACTCCAGTTAAATTGATCAAAAGCAAAGTGCCATTGTTTTCATCTGTAAAATATTTGTTTTCCAAGATACTATGTTCTTATATATCCTTGTAATAATAGTTAGTGTTTTTTTTTTCTGCCTTGAAGGGAGCACAGTAATTATATGCTGTAGTTCTCAAGCTAAGATCGCAGTTGACCTTTCATAGAGATTGTAGGACCATAATTGATCCTGGAAAGGATGATGGAGAAAGAGTATATCATATATGGGGAGCAGCTCCAAGTAATTTTACAGTGACAAGGTCCTGAAAAAACTAAAAAGCATCTTTTTACACTTAATTGAACAGTATGAGTGGTTTTGTCATTCGATTGTAATTCTTCAAATCTTGAACACTCTTAATTTTTGTTTCCCTAGAAAGCAACTGCCTGTTGCCTACTTGTCATATATCTCTAAGGTGACAAAAAGAAGGGTGAACTTAATCACTCATGCTAACCAAGGATGCTTACACTTTGTATTGGTCTTGAGTAGCATTGTAGCATAATTTCTCACTATATCATGAACTCAAAGTTCAGTCTGCGTGCTCTCTTGGTGACAGTCATTTGCTTCATCCCTCTTCCTTATTTCATACCTCCCCGTCAAACTTTGATCTGTCTGGACGTCTTGCTGTACTATGCATTTATCCATCCCTTGTTAAGTAATTTAACAGGGAATCTGGTGTTCCATAGACATGAATATTATGACCGCTGAAATAATGGAGAGATCACTAATCTGGGGCTCCTTTTGGAATCTAGTATAAGACTTTTGATCTGAACTTGAGTTGGTTTTGCTGTTCTATAGGACATTCTTGTTGAAGGAGATTCCAGAAAGAAAGAATCACCTTCTGCTTGGAGGATAGCAACTGAACAGCACATTGCCAAGCGCTTACAGTACTCTCTCCGTGTAAGTTAACAGTGAACCACATTCCTTGCTTTTGCTGTAAGTGTTTTTTGAACCCATCTTACTCATTCGTTTTGCTTCGTAGGCATATATGTCCATCTTGTACCTGCGAATTCCTGAAACTTTCAGTTTAATATTGCGAGGGCAAGTTGTTATGGACCATAATCTTGCTGATGATCTCAAATTTCCAGAATATATCTTGTATAAACCTCAGGCTGGTGGACTAAGAGAGGTATGCTAGCTTTTCTATATACTTTGCTCGTGTTCTCAAGTCTTAGCATTGGCCACTCGAGCTCATAGATGCCCGTCCGGCCATGTTAGTCAACCTTTAGGTTGCAGTTTAATATCAAAGCAATACCACAAGTATCTAATGAAATAGTGGGTTGCACCTTGTCATGTTGTGTCCCATCTTTAAGTTAAGATCTTTGTGGTTGTGTCATAGTTCCCATTATTTTAAATTGAGATTGTCGTATTTGCCCTAGTAGATATGTTTTGGTGTGGTGGAGTGGAGAGGCGTAGTAGGGGCTGCTCATGGAAACTACTAGTAAGAAAGAAGTCTAAATTTCCAGTTGTGAAATACTGTTAATTGTTTATAACATATACCTTTCTCTAGTTCGATGGAGGATGTGGTTTCATAACACAAATGAAGCTGTGATGCATGCCTGTTCTTGATAGCTCGATTTTGCATCTTGTTTCATTTCTTATCTGCTGATGCTGCAACTACACTGCAAAGCATAAACCCCCATATGGTTGTAGGAGATTGTTTTATCTTATTCACTTTCTAGGTTCACGTGATAACTACGATTGGATTTGTAAAAGATGCACCACTGGTCAATATCCACGGCTTCAATATTTATCACAAGAACCGTCTAATAAAGGTAAGTTTATCTTAACACTCTATTCTATTGCTCTCCTTTCTTACAAAACCAAATATAAAATCTCTAATTTTACTAATTTCTCTAAGATGTTAGATATATTCGAACTCACGGCCAATGTGTTGATGAAGTTTCCATCCAGTGTATTAGCCTGTTCCAGTTTTGTCGGCATTGATTAGGAGTTTTGAGAAAACCCTTTACCAGAAGCTGTTTCGACATATATGCACTTGATATGGTAGTTAAAGAGCTACCACTGTGTCTTCCTTAGGCAGTTGTGTTCACCAGACACCAAGATTGTCAAACCAGTTTAAACTTTAAACTGTTAGCAGGTGAAGCAAGGTGGTATGGTTCGACCAGTGTCCAACCCATTTATACTGGTTTTGAAAAAATATGCGGGGAAGTGGAAACCATTAACATCAAATGAATTAGGCATGTATATATAACCTATTAAGCAATTTGATCCCTCTTCCACTCTTTCTTTAAGCACCTACAAATCAAAGAAGATGATACAATTAAGTAAACAAAGTATTAAAAAGCTTTAAAACTTACAATGTAACATGCAAACCGGTCGGACCTCCGGTTTTTCCTGTTTTTACCGGTATTGATCGGCTTTGACTGCCACTGCAAACCGGGAGTCTTCCAGCCATTTTGGTGCCCAGTACCGGTCAGACCCGGTTGAACCGACTGGCATGATACCGGTTTGAGCTGTCTGGTTCTTGTTCTTCACGATGCAAATTTCTTTCAAGTTTATCATGACATTAGCATGTCCTTTTAGTTGCTAGTTTTGTGTAACCATGTCTCTAACTTGTAAACATGCCTTTCATTGCAGCCTTTTATGCAAGTTTTGACTTATACTAATAATAGGGGCAGAGGAGTGGTAGGTGAGGAGTCTGCTGAAACATCCCTTTCCCATTCTATTTGATAGGCGCTAGTAATGATAGACAACAAATGTACGAATTTTACTATTCGCACAGGTATCTTAGAAGCGAATTATATCCAGCCAACTCATAGTAAACAAGACTTTGAGAGAACTTCCCTTTTCCAAAAGCTTGAAGTTCGATTGAAAGATATGGCATGTGAATACTGGTAAGATATTTTCTTTCTTAAATTTCAACCAATATCATCTAGGCATCCTTAGTTGTTGGAACAGAGTAACTATGTGAAGTTTATGGTGTACATTTATAAAGCTGGGTAAGTGATGAATGCTTTTCGATTAATATAGTATACTAGCTAGGCAATTGGAATGTGATTAGTGAACCCCAAATACAGAATAAGAAAACTCCGTAAGGTATTTTGGTGAACTAATTAGAAAATCAACCGGAAGGAAATACATGCTTAGTCGAAGTGGATTGAATGAAACTGTATTACTACCTATTTGTTCGGGAAGTGCTGGACTTTCCTTAGATTTGATCTGTTGATAATGTTTCAAAAGTTGGATGTAGCAAAATGTAAGCGGGCACCTGGTGCGGATAGCTGTCCATAAACAGAAAGTAGGGAAGGAAGGTTATGTTGTTCCTTCTTTAATAGTTTTGAATCTTCACTTTAGTGGCTCCCGACTTTTTGCGCTAAGTTCATAAAGGACGCTTTCCAACATGAAATAAATTTTTAACTTGTTTCTCATTCTCAATAATATTCCAAGTCAATGATATTAAAAATATGCGTGGTTCGTTTACTCATCTCAGTGTTACATTTCCCTGTCCTCATGAAATATGCCATTTTAATTTATCCTTATCCAAATATGATGTACTGTGTCAGGGATTATCATTGCGGGCTAATTGGATACCACGTGGAAAGGAAGTCTGGAGCAAGGAGGTCTGCACCCGATCCTCCTATTATTCCACTAACTTGCTGCCATGCTGATTCTGCCAGGTCAAATCAAACCTTCCCTTCTGTTGGTACAACACAGACAAGTTCTCCAGGTAAATGTGTGATAAGTTATGAGATATTGAGTATTCGGTAGAAAATTAAGCAGGTTTCTAATATGATATGACTATTTATTCGCCTCGATCTATCAGTATTAGGCGTTAAAAGGAAGGAGCACAGCAATTCAGCTCCACCTGAAACTGTCAGGAAGCTGCCAAGACATGGAGAAGGTGTCATAGATACTTCAGCATCCAGTTCTGGCGGACAGATCTCTGTAAGAAACTAGCATCTGCATACTGGTACCACATTTTCATTTGTCATACCTTGTACTTGTTTTTGTTAGAGAGTGGTATAAGATCCATCATAACCTTCTCCCAACAACTCGAGTTATTGGGACCAACTGGTTTATGACATGGTATCAGAGCCTAGAACCGAAAGGTCATGTGTTCGAATCTCCACGACCCCCAATATTAACCGTTGTCTTTCAAGCACATGGTATGGTGGGCCTGTGCAAACTTCAAGCCCATGAGTTGGCTTTCGTTTGAGGGGGCGTGTTAGAGAGTGGTATAAGATCCATCATAACTTTCTCCCAACAACTCGAGTTATTGGGACCAACTGGTTTATGACAGTTTTAAGTTTCCCCACGAGGAGCGGGACAACCCATTTATTATACATACACATTATATGCCAAATGATTATGGAGAATGATGTGTATATGCCAAATGATTATGGAGAATGATGGTAAAAAGCCTTTATCTGTTATATAGGAAAAAGAACCGGTTATAACTTATCTTGTCTTTCCTCGTAAAATTGCTGGAGCTAACTTCATTCTTCTTTGAGTGGTCTGTAACCTTTTCCCATAGTAAGTGTCTAATAGAAGTGTGATGCTGAGTGCATTGTGGATTATATTATTCCCTTTACGCCTCATGTTTTTTTTTTTTTTTCCTGAACTGAAACTAATGTTAACTTTGCCCTTCTTTTCTCCTTCCGGTAATTTCGCGGAGCAACAGCAGCAGCAGCAAAATACGGTTGCAGTTCTGATGCAGGACAACAAAAAACTCCGAGCAGAGTAAGTATCACTCAATAGTCACTACATTGCACTGCTACTAGCTTACTGGTGTGTCTACCACAGTTTCCATTCCATTTGTCACCCATATCCACAATTCATTTGAGTAGAGATCCAATGATTGATATTTATGATTTCACTTTGAAAGACTAAAGAGCAAGCCACGAATTTTCCCGGTGCTTCATTGTGCTCAACCTTTTGTGTGCATTTTTGTTATCCTTTTCCCAGCTTATCTGATTACGAGATACGGAAGGAAGAGCTGAATCTGAAGGTAATTTGATACAAAGGCATTATCCTGCAATTTGGTTTCTAGTATAAATTTGTACAGAATGATCCGTTTCGTGACATTCAAATTGTCCAGAGGCTCTTGTATCAGATGACAATAGAAACCTTTTGGTCATGCATGCAGGTGATAAAGCTTACGAAGGAACTAGAAGGAGAAAATGCTAAATACGAAAGGCTAATGGCAGAACTAACCTTGTTGGATGACGTGAAGCTGGAGAATCAGAGAGTAAATATCGCACCGTGATGTGCCTATCAGCACCTCTGATTCTTTCATTTTGTAGAAACCATGGCAGTAGCATCTTAAAGCTTGGATGTACAGAGGTCGTTGGGGGCAGGGGCAGCCACGTTTGGGGTAATGGAGCGGATTAATGATGGGTTTAGGGAGGAGGAATTGTGTAGTAAATAGTAATCCCTTTTGGATCAGTCTCTTTTGTTTGTAATGCCTTTAGCGAAATGTTTGAACCAAGCTAAGTTAGGACTAGGGAGCCGAGCTGTTCGCGAGCGGCTCGGCGTTCAACTCGAGAAAAGCTCGTTTGAAACTCGGCTCGTTAATAAACGAGTCTTCGGCGTTCGACTCGAGAAAAGCTCGTTTGAAACTCGGCTCGTTAATAAACGAGCCGAACACGAGCTCACATTTGTTCAGCTTGTGAAGCTCGCAAGCTAGCTCGACTCGATGGCTTGTTGAGCTAAACTCGTGAGCTGGCACGTTTAGAGCTCATGATATGTCTTAACATGTGACTAGAGAGCCAACTCGATTACCAACTTATGGACGAATCATTCTATATATCTTATGATTTTAATCCATATGGTTGTTAATTTATATATCTCACATTACCAACTTATGGACGAATCAATCTTTATATCTTGTGATTTTAATTCATATGGTTGTTAATTTATATATCTCACCATATATAAAATTTTGCACGTTGAGTATGTGAGCAAATATATCTTATTTTCTACTTTAAAAAGAAATTATGCATAATAGATTGCTTCGATACAATGAAATAACATGATTTGGAGTAGTTAAAATTTATTAACTAAACGATATATGATACCAACAAAGTATAAAGTACAAGATGAGATTACCTAACAAAATAAATAATATGTATCATGATATACAAAATGAAGTACCAAATAAAAGTTAAGATTTTAATAAACAAGCTAGCTCGAGCTCGACTCGGCTCGTTAATAAACGAGCTGAGCTCGAGCTGGGGTAAAACTCGACTCGACTCGGCTCATTTGCAGTCCTAAGTCTAACTTCTCATATGTGAGACAGATACAACGATACTTTTTTTATTATATATTTTCAAATTTTAAAGGACTGAAATGGAATGAAGTTTGACTGATAGGTCAAATTCTTGGGGAAAAGTGTTATGCAATGTGATCATCTATTCATCTCATTCAGTCGTTCTACTTGTCGTTAATTCAAATACAATTCAAGCTTGGTAGATGTATCTAAAACTCCAATAAAGAACTAACCAATCATTAGAGTTTTTATGTCGCCATCATTATCTAATCAAAATGATATAAAAACGATTTGATTCTACCAATCATGAAACAATATATATTTGAAGCAATTATCGGTTGATTCTACCAATCATGAAATAATAAATATTTGATGCGCTTATCGGTTGGTCAATGAGATTGATGAGGCTGCATCACAAATTTAGTTAATTGATGCAATCATGAAGGGGAAAAAACATAGGTCATGTGTAGAGGTGGCAATTAGCATCCAAATCCATGAATCCAATCCAATTAAATCCAATCCTTTTGATCCAAATCCAATTGGATTGGTAGATTCATGGATCAATTCATGGATCCAAATGACAAATTACGATTTGGTACCTATATTTTTTATACTTTACATTTTGGTACCTAAAATTTATGTTTTTATACGGAAAAATAATTGAAAAATTACATTTTGGTACCTAAAATTTTTCATTATGACATTTTAGTAACTAAACTTTTCAAAATTTACATTTTGGTCCAAGTCTTGGATTTCATTTGGATTCATGGATCATCCACCAATCCATTTGATCAAATCCATGAATCCACAAATCCATTAAAACAAATCCATTTAATCCATGGATCCACCAATCCAATCCACGAATCCGATCCAATTCCCACCTCTAGTTATGTGCATGTGATAGTTAAATTTGTGTGAACTGGATAAATATGTATTATATGAAGTAACCTAAGTGATAGAAACCAGGGTCTCAGTAGATGGGTCGGGCTAGATCGAGTGGCCAGGTTATTTGCGATTATTTTTTAGAACTCCTATTTTATGAATTCATCATTGTGCGAAACAACACTAACCTAGATGTTGGAGCGTCCAGGCAAGGTTCTGAGTTCGATCCCCAATGACAACGATGATCCTTATAGTAGCACCTGCCACAGTCTAGCGGATGCGGTGCCACTGCGGACAGTGCGTAGTAGGTCGCCTCGGGATGTGTGAGATCCTGGATTTGATGCCTCTCGAAGTCCCATGTGGTGTTCTCGAAGGTGTCAGGCTGCTGGGAGCGAAGCCCTGTTGGCGCATAAAATTGCAGCAGGTGACCCCCAAGTTTGGTCTCGTTTTGTCATCACAAAATGTGGTGTGTGCGTGAGAATATTCCTGAGTAATAAAAAAGAATTCATCATTGTTATGTGATAATAATGAATATAACAATATTCAACACCCCATCCCTAATCTTACTTCTGTGCTTCGGTTCATTCTTCCCAATTCTTCTCAAACCCCTAATCTACCTTCTCAATCCTAATTTCTACATCCTATATTTTCCAATTTCTTGACTTGAATCACTCATTTTCTAAAGTGGTATCATAGTCTCACTCACAACCCACCACCCGAGAATTGGTTTGACTATTGAAAGAGAAGATGGACCGAGTCCTTATCCTGACTGAACCAAGGCGGGAGGGGTTATGGTGGTTACTTAGTGTTAGTAATCACTGTGGTTATTAGGGATAAGAAGGGTATTTTGCTTTCATTATAATTCAAACTACCATTTTAATTACGCAGATAATTAGGGAGAGATAATTATGGAAACTAATTATAAAGAGATTTAATAATTGCATGGCACGAGAACAGAAGGCGATAAAAGAATTTGGCAGTGTACACGTCGCCGAAGGGGGGAACGGCGATCATCGACATTGCACCATCGCCGGATGTGGTAGAGGAGAGAAGGCTAGAAATGGAGGTGGTAAGAATATAACCCCTAGTTTACCATACATGATTGTACAATTTTTCGTGAACGACAAAATACCACACCGGTTTTGGTTTGCAACCCCTTGGTAATGGACAGATCCAAAGTCGAAGATCAGAACGTGAACGAAGGCCTCGCAGATTATAATTTGGAAGGAGTGGGGATTTTTATGTTACTGGTGTGGATTGGATACGTATTGTTACTTACTTTATTTGGTCGTAGTGGTAGTGATTGTATTGGTATTCATTGGATTGGTAATTTGGTATTGGTAGTACGATCCACATTCGTATAGGTATTACTTGAATTGGATTTGAATTGTTACTTACGTTTGTGAGCCGCATTGGTAGTGGTCATATGTATGTACTGAGTGCATTAGTACAAATTCAAAGTTGGATGATTGTATTGGTATTTCTCTTAGCATTGTCTAAATGGTATGGTGTTCGTATTGTGGTGTCGCATTGGATTGGTATTGATGTCCGTGATGTGCATTAATGGATTTTATTGCTTTCTTATTGTTTTGCAGCAATTGTTGTGTTTTGTGCGCTTTGTTTTTGTTAGTTGCAACTAGCAAATGATAGTGATTTGATAGCGGTAGTATCAGCTAGTGCAATGGTAGTGATTCGTTGTTGTTGTACAATTTGCAGATGAGGTGTATGAAGTTGTACCGGAAGACAAATCGACATGGGAGCATTTGAGATTTGACAATAGGGAAGCTTTTGTCAAGTTCTACAAGGACTTCGCGCACGGGAGGGGTTTTGTAGTAAGAGGTATTGGAGAACAGACTCGGAAGCCCAAATATCTTCAACTTGCACTTGACGACATATATAGTTCACAGGATTCTTGCTTTTTGAGGCTCCACGATTGGGGTTCTTGGTTTTTGCCATACCTAAACCTAAAAAATGGAAGATACTAACATTAACCAATGTCATTATAGTAGGAGTAAACCAATACCAATGCATAAAACACAAAACTACCATTGCACACATACCAAATGACCACTACCATTCCACACCAAACATCACAGGGAGACGTATAACAACCGGAAAGGTCGATCACTACCAATGCACGTTCTAATAATATACCAATCCACCACAAACTAATGACCACGACCACAAAGAAACAAAAAGCAATCCAATAAAGACCATTACCAATCCAAAAATATACCAGTCCAGAAACAAACATCAACAAGAATTCCATTCCACACAAATCCCTAGATATATACGATTGGAAAAACATGTAATGCTTATACCATAAAGAGCGTCATTACAACACTTTTAAACTTGATGATTAGGGTTTTGGCGGAGGACCAACCTTTGACCAGTTGCTCATTGCCAAGATGCGTTGACGAGCCTTTGAGAATTTGCTTCCCGTCAAGATCCGGATGAAGCTTCTGTCGACTGCGCCGGGAAGCAAAACGGGGACGTCATAAGAGCTGAAATCAATGCCACCGGAGCCATTGAAATCCTCACCAAATCCACAAACCGAGAAACAACTTGTCCTCGACACATATAGAATGAATGTGGCGGCCAAAGCGAAAGATTGCGACGTCGAAGAGAGAAGGAAGACGACGGAAGAAGAAGGGAATATCAATGGGCGTTGAAGAAGCTTCTTCAAAACTGAAAAGGATGGCAACGACGCTGATAAAGGAAAAACCAATAAAGAAAGGGAAGCGTGGGAAAAGGAAAACTCCACTGATTTCGGGGCCCGATAATGACATCAAGTGATCGTGTGGATCCCTTCCAAAAATACCCTTCAGCCAACTGGGCTCTTAGATTGGATCCACATAATCTGTATGGCCAAAAATGAGGTAGCCACGGTGATTACTTAAAATAGAGTAACCAAGATAACGCATTCCTAATCAAGGCTGATAGCCACGACCGAGATGGATGACTGGTGAAGGCACGCAACGCAATGCCACAAGATTGGACAATCATCGATGTTACCGATAGCTGCAAGCAACACAGTGAGGGTGGAACGATGAGGGGTCTCAGTGACGCTGTCGGCCATCTCCTTGTACTCCATGGCTGGACTTTCCTTGCCAGCAACTCCACAATTTCGTGCGCAAGTGGAAAATTAACAAGCCATGACCTTGGTTGATAGCAGGATTCTCTGAATTAGATTAAAGAAGGGCTCACACAAGCCCTTGAGTAAAAGGCAAGGAAGATCAAACCAATTGTGGTAAAGGTAGCTGATGGCACCCCTATGATTTTGTGATTGGGTGTACCAGATTATCAAGATGCATATTCAAGGCTTGGAGGTAACTACTGACCTCTTTGTGTTGCCCTTGAGGGAATTTGAGATTGTGTTGGAAGTTTCATGGTTGAAGCTCTAAGGACCGATTACGAGTGATTAGAAGATTTCAAGGGACTCACAACCGCCTTCGGGCCAAGATCCATGAAGGGTTGCATAGCTGGAGACGATATTGAACTGGAAGTCTTATGCTGGTCGAATGCCTTGGTAGAAGCACCAAAGATTGATGCGGATTTTCAGGCTATAATGAATGTGTACCACGATTTGTTTGAGAAGCTGGTGATGCTACCTTCCAATGAATGGTGAATCACAAGATTCGTCTAAAGGAAAGTACCGATGTAGTCAATGTTCGACCTTATTGTTATGGCCATTCGTAGAAGTCCGAGATCGAGAATCAAGTAGCAGAGATGCTAGCTAGAGACTGGTTTGATTTGCCCTAGTACCATTCCTTTTTCATCACCATTACTATTAGTGAAGAAAAAGGATGACACTTTGGCCGGTTCTAGGCCATGTTTCAGATATGCTAGCTTGGCCATGTTCAAGGACATGTTTCAGATACTGGTAGTGGATCATATGTTGAATGAGCTCCATGGCTGCCATTATTTCACGAAGCTGGATTTAAGAGCATGGTGCCACCAGATCAGGACGCATGAGGAATATGTCCACAATACAACATTTTGCACACACGATGCAGTCAAAGTAAGAATTTCACGTAAAATAAAAAACTAAGGTAAAGTCGGAATCATAAAATCAAATCATAAAATCGTAGAATTTTAAGGTCCATATAAAAACATACACTAAATAATATTAAATTATTAATAAGACAAATCATGAATCACTTAAAATGATAATTTTAAGCTACATTGCTTATGTTTCATTTATTCTTTACATCAAACACTTGTAATTTCTGATCACTTTAAGTAGTTGAAGCGCAAGAATACCAGCATTTGTTGTTTCACATCGTTAGGAACACTTACACATGGTCCTACAGTCCCCCTTGTTCCTGCAAGTTGATGTTAATTAAAACGAAAGATAGCACCAACGAATATCTTCGAGCAAGAATTACATTTGAACTTCTTTCCATCACCATCAACATCAATGTTATATAGACAAGCCGGATCACTTCTACCCTAGTTGCTTTGCTCAGATGCAGAAGTAACAACACCTCCTCTTGTAGACATAACAATCACTTCTTTCAGGGATGTTATGTGCTGATGTAGGAAAAAATAATAAAATTGCTTCTTTTAAAGGTTGCTAACCAAGGCAGAGGCAAGAATACATAATCTAAAATATACTCACAGACCCCTAGTTAACCGTAATATGGAAAAACAATTATCGGGTTCCATCCGCATTAAAATTTTAAAATCTAAACATACGCTCACGTACCTCTAATTAGAGGAGAATGGGCAGGGGGCGAGAGGCTGAGAGAGGGTAGGGATGAGAAGGGGCAGAGGGACAAGAAGGGATAGAGGATGATAACATGTCTTCTAGTTCTAGTATTGTCAAATGGTTGTGATTCTGCAAACAGAGTTTCAGGGGAAGATTGGTGTGGGAAGGGATGAATCGATGAGAAGTGGCTTCACTGCTATTGGCGATGGTTGTAGAGCTGGGGAATCGATTGGCGGTGGCAGTCTCTGGCGACTGAGGTAGAACCGCAGAAGAAATCGATTTGGATGGAAAAGAACAATAGGGAATTTAGAGTTTTGTGTGGTGTTTTATGGAAAGAAAGAAAGAAAGCCCATTGTCATAATATTAACTTCGCCTGATTCTTATTGTGAAAGTAGGGGTCAGAATGGCTAAGTAAAATCTTAAGATCCTATGTTTTACGATCAAAATTTTGATTTTGACTGCCTTGCGCAAGCACAATGGTCACCATGAGTATCTGGTGATGTCGTTTGGGTTCTGTAACCCCATCAATATTACATGCAGCCATGAACGACATCTTCAGACCACTCATTCACTGGCATGCACTGATATTTTTCGATGTTATTTTGATCTATAGTCTAACTTGGGAGGACCATGTCATTCACTTACAGGAGATTTTCGAGATCCTTAAACAATACTTGTACTATGTGAAGACATCCAAGTATGCCTTTAGAGTCGTAGAAGTATAGTACTTGGGACACATTGTATCACATCAATTAGTTTGAGAGGATCAATCCAAGATCCAAGCTATGTTGGACCTGCCACTGGCAAAGAATGTGCCTGAACTAAGGGGCTTTTTGGGCTTAATTGGTTATTACTTGAAGTTTGTTCATGGGTGCAGTATGATTGCATGCCTCTAATTGATCTACTAAAGAAGGGTGGGTTCTAGTGGGTATTGGGAGCATATTCAACCTTCTAGTCTCTGAAGGAAGCAATGACTACAGTCTCGACATTAGCTCTCTCAGAGTTTCATGATTCACCACTTGGAGGGGACTTAGGGCATGAGAGGACCCTACGTAGGATCTGGGTTCACTTTTATTGGCCGAGGATGGAGTAGGAGGTAAAGCAGTATGTAGTCGCGTGTGACACTTTCCAGAGAGTCAAGTCCTCTTAATTGCAATCAACGGTAGCCATTACAGTTGTCGAAGCGGGTGTGGGAGGACATCAATATGGATTTCATTATGGGTTTATCGACATCTGGGGATATAGTGGTATAATATGTAGTTGTTGATTAACTCACGAAGTATGTCCGTTTCATGGATTAGCACACCCTTATACAACAAAGATCGTGGCAGAGCAGTTCATGTAGGGAGTCACCCGCCACCATCGATTTCTCAGGACTATCGCTAGCAATATGGACGCTCTATTCTTGGGATATTTCTGGCAAGAGCAATGCATTCAAAATTGCGATTCTACGTAGAAGCGATTCTAAAAGTGTAAAAATGTAAGCTTTTAAACTTTAAAACTCGATCTTGACTGCATTGGGCAAGAGGTATTTTCTATAGCACAGATAGAGAGACGAATGAGTTCGACCTACCATCCGTAGTCAGATGGGCATATGAAGTTTGTCAATCGACTGTTAAAGCGGTATCTTAAACGCTTCATGCACCAACATTTCAAGAGTTGGTTGGCTATGTTGCCATGGGCAGAATTGTGGTCTAACATCACATACCACATGACGATCAAGATGTCGTTGTTCGAGGTGCTATATAGGTGTACGCCTCCTACCATGGTGCGCTACCGGAGTGGAATGAGTGTTGTGGGCAATCTGGATCGCTTAATAGTGGCATGAGATGAGACTCTAATAAGTTGAGGACTTATTTGACTGTTGCTAATCACAGGATGAAGCAACTGGCATATACGAACATGAGGGGGGAAGAGTTCGATGCAGGTGACATGGTACTACTTTGACTACACAGTTATCGACATACCTTAGTGTTCACATGAGCTTACAAAAGCCTTGCAGCAATCTACTTTAAGCCTTTATTATGATGTTTGGTGAGAGTAGGCAAGGTGTCTTACAAGCTCCAGCTACTAGAAGACGTTCTCATCCATATGACATTCCATGTATCATTGTTAAATGATATAGAGGGACCATCACACAAGCGAAGGAAGCTGCTCCCTTAGTTACTGCAGATCGAGACTTGGATTCGGATTTGCTGCTAGTGCTATTACGAGATGGGTGCGCAAGGGGTAGTAAGCTAATGGAGGAAAGCTTTACATTATGGCGACAAGTGAATCTAGAGGACGCCACGTGGGAGGATAGGACGACAATTCCACATAGTTACCTTTCCTTCAACCTTGAGGGCAAGGTTGGTTCTTAAGAGGAGGAGAATGTTAGAAACCCGACCTCAGTAGACAGGTCGGGCTAGGGCTAAGGCGAGTGGTTGGGTTATTTGGGGTATTTTTGCAATTATTTTTCAGGACTCTTATTTAAAGGATTCGTCTTTGTTATTTGAGAATCATGAGTAGACCAATATTGAAAACTAAATCCCTAATCTCTTCTACTTCGACTCCTTCCCATTGCTTTCCCAAATCTGATGAAATCCCTAATTCTCAAATTCAACTTTCCCCAATTTCTTGACCCGAATCACTCAGTTTCTAACACTAACGTTTGATCTATGGGGTTGTTTGGATGAAAGGATTATGTTTAAACTACATCAAGTGAAGAAGTTTTGATAGTTTCTACTGTTTGAATGAACAAAACCGAAAATTTAAATCGATAGAATTTTGAAATCTTCAACCCTCAATTCATATCTCAATTTCTCTCGTGAAAATTAAATTTATCAATTCCAGACAAAACTTACAATCAAAATTCAAAACAATAACAATTAATCTCATTAATTTGATTTAACCAATAATCTTTTTATTTTTTTAATGAAAGCAATGCCTTAGTCTCACTTCCGATTATACTACAACAAAATGGTTTAAACCCCCAACCCAAATCTAATGCAAATAAGTTCAAACAGATTGAATCAATTTGATTCGAAACCAATGACCTCTATAGAGCTTATTGATTTTAAATCAAACTCGATTTGATTTTGATTGGTACAAACTCGTTTGGGGATTACGCAAATGCAGGACTTGGGACGCTATTTGGGAGTGTCGGTGCTGCATGGAAGAGTCACTAGAGAGACCTACAGATATATTCTAGCTCGAATGGATAATAAACTGGCAGGTTGGAAGGCCAAAACCATGTCCTTTGCGGGTCGATTGACTCTTGCTACGTTGGTCCTTAATATGCTGCCTATCTCCATATGTGATGAGATTGACTGGAAGATTCGGAGTTTCATCTGGGGATCTATGAGCGAGAGTAGGAAGATGCATTTGGTGCACTGGGAGGCGATTTGTCGGCCAAAGAAAGAGGGTGGTTTGGGTCTAAGAAAAGCGTGTGAGCTTAATCTAGCTTTCTTGGCTAAACTTGCATGGTTGTTTATAAAAAAATCCAGAGGAGCTGTGGATGCAGGTACTCCAGGCGAAATATTTTAGACTGGCCCACGGTCAGTTGGTGCCTAAGAATGCTTTTCGAGCATATACTCTTTGGAGAGGGATCCGTAAAGCATGGCATGCCATGTCAGCAAGGATGCACATGTGCGTGAAGGACGGCAAGACGACATCCTTCTGGACTGATAGATGGATTGACAGTGGGGAGCGTATCATTGACCATATCGTGGAGGACGCGCCACCTTTTAATCCACAAACTGCAGTGGCGGATTTCGTGACTGCTTCAGGTGAGTGGAACATCCCCCTTCTACGTTCCTTGCTCCCTGAAGACTTGATTTTGCAGGTACAGGGGGTTCAACCTCCTATAGAGGGCTTAGGGACAGACGGGCCACGTGGGGACCTAAGGCGGATGTCCGTTTCCGAGTCCGGTCGGCGTACGACCTTGCAGTTAACCATGAGCAGATGGAGCGAGAGTTTGATTGGCGCATCATCTGGAAATGGAGGGAGCCAGCTCGGGTTTAGCATTTCCTTTGGCTTGCAGTTCGAGAGAGGCTCCTAACCAATGTCGAGCAGAGTCGGTGGCATCTGACAGATCAGACGACGTGCATCTCATGTCGTTCCCACACAGAAACAGTCTTGCATGTGTTGCGAGACTGTGATTTTGCCAGGTTAACTTGGATGCGGCTACTCTAACCTTCTGAATACCATACTTTCTTCAAATTGTCTCTACAGGAATGGATTGCAAAGTATCTAGCCGAGGAGGATACTGGTTTGGCCTTCGACATCACTTGCTGGTCCCTGTGGCGGACCAGAAACGACCGCGTTTTTGCAAACAAGTTCGTCCCAGTTTAAGCTTTTCTACAACACGTACTGGCTTGGTTAACTGTCGTGAGGACTGTCATGGACAAGGACAAGATTGCTCATCATACATGTCCGCCCGCTAGAACGGAGGAGCTGATCTCTTGGAAGCCTCCTCCTCCCGAGTGGGTCACTCTCAACTCTGATGGCTCCGTGCATCATGAATCAGGCTCTGCTGCAGCTGGGGGTCTGATTAGAGATCATTCAGGACACTGCTTTGCAACGTTCGCTTGTAACTTGGGGATATGTTCGATCACCCGAACAGAGTTGAGAGGCGCTGTGGAAGAACTTCAACTGGCCTAGGATTTGGGCTATCGTCGCGTGAGGGTGGAGTTGGATTCCAGATGCGTTGTCCACCTTCTCAGCAGCAACGCGCACCCGGATGATCATCATAGCGCTATTACCGATTGTATCCAGGCCTTGTGTAGACGTGATTGGGAGGTCGCCTTTTATCATGTTTATAGGGAGGGTAACAAGTGTGCCGACTACCTTGCTAATCAGGGTCGTTATTTGCCGCTAGGTGTCCATTCTTTTCCTGTTAGTGACCCCATTTCGATGTATTGGATCTTGTATGATGTTCAGGGTATTTTTGAGCCCCGTCTGGTAATGAATGAAGGTTAGGATGCCCGTATCCATTTATAAAACAAAAAATACCGATTTTCTTACAATCTCACTTATGCAAAAGACAAACTCTAAAAGCTAATAATTGATTTCAAAGCAAACTCAGATTTGATTTTGACTGAATAGACTGATTTCCTGACGGTCTCATCTGTTCAAAAGATGACCTCTTGAGTCTTGAGTGAGTACCAAAATTGAATAGATGACCCTTGGTTGGGGTATACTACCCCACAACCAAACACGCCCCCTGGAACTGGAAAAAGGCGACCTTTCCTCTTTGAGGGATCAACTTGTGATTCATGATTTCAAAAGGGGCCGGACCGCAGACGGCAGACTGACTGAGTCACCTCGTTCATATATAATAATAATAATATATACGAGAAAACAGCCGCACTTTGTCGGCCGGGAAAATTGAAAACCCCGGGGCTCATTACTCTATTGCAGGAAGTGGAAAAATTATTCCTCTCCGTTGATGTACGAAGCAATATTATAAATTATAAACCTATTCGGCTATTCCTCTTCTCACCTACCATCTCCCACCACCGGAGACGAACAATAATTAAACTACGAAACAATCAATCCCTGAACTCTCCGCTCACCGGAACTTCATCCCAAATCCTTAGCTCCTCCTCCTGTAACCAGCCATGGCTTTCGAGAAGATCAAGGTTGCTAACCCCATCGTCGAGATGGACGGTGAGATCTTCTTCTCCTTTTGCTGATGATCACCGTGCAATCATTTCCTGTTTGTTTCGTTGAATTTTTTTTTTTTCTCCCTTTGATCTATTTGGTTGAGTTGCGATTGAAAGATTGCGGTCGTGATTTGGATCAGCTGAAACGTGCTTCTAATTTGATTTGCGATCTGGAATCTGAGAGAGATAGAAAGAGACTCGATGTTTTATTGTCACTACAGCCATACTGACACATAAACAGAGGGAGTTTCTCATCCAGATGCAGGATCATAGTTATGAGAATTACCTTTTGTAGTCAGTCGCCATTTAATATGGGCTATATGAGGCTAGTGGTAGCGGAGTGTGTCTGGCTGACTGTCGCCATTTGATCTGGGCTATGGGCATGGTCCAAGCCAGTTGAAACTTTAGAGGAGGCTACTGTTAATGGAGTGTGTCTGGCTGACTTTATCGGGGTCATTGTTGGCACAAGCACAAATGTCATGTTTGGGTTGTTCTTAATGCCAGTTTTTGCCTGTGTTAAAATTCGATTCTATTCACTAAATGTGTTATGTGTTTGTTGCTGTTTTGTTGCTTCAATTGATGTGTATTGGATCAGCGATTCACTTACAAGTTTGCCTTTTACAGGAGACGAAATGACTCGAATCATCTGGAAGTCCATTAAGGATAAGGTACTTAAGGATATGTGTTATGGTCATTCAGAAAGCAATTCTTTACCATTTTCAGCGCAATGCTTTACGTTTTGCGACTTATGAATTCTCGGTTTTGATTCCTTGTCCAGCTTATTCTTCCGTTTTTGGAATTGGACATTAAGTACTTTGACCTTGGCCTTCCACATCGTGATGCAACTGATGATAAGGTTACCGTTGAGAGTGCTGAGGCTACTCTCAAGTAAGTTTTCCTGCATAGTTTCTATGAAGTTTCTCTTATATGAATGTTTATATCACATTTCCAGATCTTTATGAGTCTTGCGTACATATTTCGCCTCTTTTCTTTTCCATTCCTTTCCTTTGTAGTTTGAACCAGTTCCTTCTTCTTCCTGGCATTTTATATCCCCCCTTTATTCTGAATATAGTACTACAATTCTTGTGCGAACAAGGTAGTTTTATCATGGATAAGGTTTCTAATATTATCTACTAACAAATTCACAAGGAAGCATTAAATATAATAAAATTAGTTATCTGCAGTTGTAGATGTGCTTTCTATTTGCTACCTTCAACCCTTGCTGCCAGTGTTTTGTGTCATACATGGGATAACATCACATTGATCATCTTCCTATTATTGGATTTATAGGCTTGTGACTTCTTTGTGTTCACTGAATTCTTCTTTCCCCCTCGATTAGGTATAATGTTGCAATCAAGTGTGCAACAATTACACCAGGTATGCTTCCATTTAGTTAGAAAGGATGATCTGCTCATCCTAAACATCTGTGTACTGTTACTACAGTTGTGGATTCTTTAATTGGATAAGGACTAAAATTTGACTTATGATTGACAGATGAAGATCGAGTCAAGGAATACACGTTGAAAAGTATGTGGAGGAGCCCAAATGGAACAATCAGGAACATTTTGAATGGTAAATGTTCTCCTACTTTCTCTAATGATTGCATTCATGTAGTCATTGACTTCTAATTTTTGAATTTGGTAGGTTATTTCAAATATAGTTGGTTTGGTTGCGATTGAACCAATTAAGCTCTGGAATCAATAGACAATTAAACCGAAGAATTTTACCGAAGAATTTTACACCAAACACAAATTAACCATATCCAAATTTTAAATTAGTCCAGTTAGTTGGTTAACCAGTATAGAATTCAAATTTCTACAGACTTATGACTTTATAACCTATGAGTATTCGTCAACCTGCTTCAATTGAAAATCTCATGTTATCAAGCTCATCAAATACTCTGAATAGAACATAATAATGCAATTTATCTGGTTAGCGTTGTCTATAGGCCAGACAGATCGACTTCAACTAAATTAATTAAATTTTTTTACAAAACATATTAACCATACCCTATTGGTTAAATGGTTACAAGTATACATGTTCTGTTGAACACCCCTAATATGTGGCATGTGGGTTTGGCTTTAGGTACTGTGTTCAGAGAACCAATTATTTGTAAAAATGTCCCTCGGCTAATTCCAGGTACTTTCCTTTTATTCTATTTAGATATTTATTATTCTTGTTTTAGTTTATGCCAAATCTGTGAAGGTGGCTAACCTGTTTCTGCTGCTGATATGTGGAAGGTTGGACTAAGCCTATTTGCATCGGTAGGCATGCTTTTGGTGATCAATATAGAGCAACAGATTCTGTCATTAAGGGGCCTGGCAAACTCAAATTGGTCTTTGGTATATACCTGGCTTCACCATTTCGTTCTAATGCGTTGATATTTCATTATTTTCCGCATAGCTTACTTCTGTTTCTTATTCAACATGATCGTGGGAGCTGAAAAAGGTTTATTAACTCATTTTATGTGCAGCTTTGCAACTTATTTTTGTAGGAACTAACCCTTTTGTAACTTGTTCAAATGCTGCAGTTCCAGAAGGTGAAGGTGAGACTCAAGATATGGAAGTCTACAATTTCACAGGTGCTGGTGGGGTAGCTTTGTCCATGTACAACACTGATGAGGTATATGTAATTTTGAGTTCCTTCAATTAAAATTTCGTAGGTGAAATGCTTTTCTCTTAACATACCATGGAATGCAGTCAATCCGTGCATTTGCTGAGGCTTCTATGACCACTGCTTATGAGAAGAAGTGGCCGCTTTATCTTAGCACAAAAAATACAATTCTGAAGAAGTATGATGGAAGGTATGTTCCTTCAATCACTTCTTATGATCTGCATGGTTCGCCCTTCCGTTCTTCTGGTTATTACTTGAACTGCTTTGTCTTTGTTGACTGAAGATTCAAGGACATATTTCAAGAAGTATATGAAGCAAGCTGGAAGACGAAGTATGAGGCTGCTGGTATATGGTGAGTAGTGCCTCTTACATAAATTTTGGTTCTTAGTACAATCTTTGTTCTCTTGATTCTTTGATTCTCATTCAAAATGGTTGGACTTGTAGGTATGAGCATCGGCTCATCGATGATATGGTAGCTTATTGCCTTAAGAGTGAAGGGGGCTATGTGTGGGCATGCAAGAATTATGACGGAGATGTGCAGAGCGATATGTTAGCCCAAGGCACGTAAAACTACCAGCCTGATTTCTCTATTTAACCAATTTAAGAAATGATTAAGCTTTTGTCAGACTGAGGAGTATGGATTCTCACATTGAATCTTTGTGCTATTCCTGGGTTTTGCTTGTGCTTCATTTATCAGGAGAATCTCTTATATAATTTTTGGGTTGGTTCTGCAGGTTTTGGATCTCTTGGATTGATGACTTCAGTACTGGTACGTCAACATTCTTGATTAATTTCCTTAACGAGAGTCCTGATTGGTTTCCTGTTTTTGTTTTCTTTTATACAGCTTATTTTCTTGGTCTTAGCATTTACCGCTGCTCATATTGTGTTACACTTAGTTCTAGTTCTGAAATGATTGGAGGGAGAACTTTTTACAATTACCCTGATGTACTTTATGTGCTTAAGATTTTAAGCAATAATTGCTCATTTATGTCGGTTCTGTTGCTGCTGAAAAGAAAATAGCCCTCTCCAAATCTTCCCTATTTTCACTGGAACTTTGGCTTCACTTAAACCTCTGTTGTGTTTTCGGTGCTGTTTTCCCACCATTCTCCTCTTATCCATTAACGCGAATTTTATTATGTTCTGTTCAGGTGTGCCCAGATGGAAAGACTATAGAGGCAGAGGCAGCACATGGTACAGTCACCCGCCATTACAGGGTTCACCAGAAAGGTGGTGAAACCAGCACAAACAGTATTGCATCTATCTTTGCTTGGACAAGAGGACTTGCACACAGGTCTGATGCCACCCGTCCTGTTGTATTTCATTATATTTTGACTTGATCAAAGGAAGTCTTTAAGGAAACTGCCTCTAGAAGAAATGAAGTAGCTCTCAGTTCAAAAATTAAGACTCGCATGATAAAACTTTTGCGGCTTTTGGCAGGGCAAAGTTGGACGACAATGCTGGACTCTTGGATTTCACCCAGAAGCTGGAAGCTGCATGCATCGGAGTGGTAGAGTCGGGCAAGATGACCAAAGATCTTGCTCTGATCATCCATGGATCCAAGTGAGTGCTAACACCAGCAGTTTTGACATGGTTCATCTACTAGGCTCTGCATGCTCGCTTCGTTGAAATAAATAACTTTGATCCTTGTGGATGGTGTGTATGCAGGCTGAGCAGGGACACCTACCTCAACACGGAGGAGTTCATCGATGCTGTTGCTGCTGAGTTGAAGGCTAAGCTCTCTGCTTGATCATCAATGCCAATCGCAGGACTCGGAGTACACTTTGGAATGTCTGGGGGAGATTTGCTTACACAAATAATCAAAGGGTTTGGGATATCAGTTGGACTTGCGATCTGGGTCGGATGTCTTCAATCAGATTTTTCTTTCAATTGGAGGTTGGATGTCAACCCGCTGCTCATGCTGTTGCGTTTCTTTCCTGCTTAGTGGGTTGCGAATGTGAATGGTACTTGTTTTCAATCAAAACTAAATGAACAAATTTGGCTCATGTTGGGGTTTTGATTAGGTTTAACGTTAGTTTGCGCAACTCGACTCAGCTCATTTGCGGCACTAGTCCACATGCTAAATTACCATCCACTCAAAAGACATTCCACTAATCATTCACAAAATCGAAACAATAGTTCAACACAAAAACCTAAAAAGTTTACTACCAAGTGGAATAGAAAACAAGAAAAGGGAATTTCACTTGGAATTCCACGACTAAAACACATACTAATGCTGCTAATATTCTTTCACCACTACCAGAAACAGGGTTTTATCACTCAAAAGCCCACTGGTTCTCCCTGCGAACCTCTTCTTCTTCCTCCGGGGTGAAGTCGTTGACGATGTTGAAAAGCTTCCTGATCTCCTCCGGGGTCTTGTCCTTGATCATGTCCGCCACGGTCTGGCAGGTAAGATCCAGCAGATCCTTGATGTTCAGGTAATTGGCAGCCAGAATTAGGTCGAAGAGCGTCTCCTGATCGACCTTCACGAAATCCGCGTCCCAAGTCTTCAGGCCGTCGTCCGCGCCGGCGGCATTGGCGGTGGCGCCGTCAGGAGACCCTTGGTGCTTCTTGCAGTACTCGATCACCATGGCGAGGATCTTGGCGGTGACGTTGGGGAGAGGGATTCCGTTGTCGGCGCAGTCGTCCTCGATCATGTGCTTGATCGTCTGGGACTGCATCGCCACCGCCTCCTCCACTTCGAACGACTCGCCGTCGCTGCTCTTCAGGGTGATGACCTTCTTCTCCTCCGCCGCGGCCGTCGACATTTTGGTGATTGCTGCGAGAATGGAGTTAATAGCAATGGATGAGGTTTGTGAATCGGCAAAGCAAGGCCTCTGCTGTTTATATAGAGAATTGAAGAGCCAGGGTTTTCCCAGTCCGCATAAGGAAAGGGGAACTGGAAGAAAGTACATAACGGAAAAGGAGTAGTACTTTCTAGAAGCTAACACAAGGCTTTTCCGCGAAGGCAAAGAAGAATTATGGGATTTATTAGGGTTTAATTAGGGTAACCTAGGGTCAATTAATTACGTTTAATTATGGGATTGATTAGTGGGTTAATTATGAAATTCATTAGGTGTTTAATTGGATAGCAGGGAGACCCGCGCTACTAGGGTGATAGCGGAGATCAAATGGACGCGGCTGGCGGTGGGATGGAGATAGCACATCAAATGGTAACCCAGGGCCTGCTGGCGCGGGAGGTTTGATGCGAGATTCAGAAAGGAGATGGGTAGCCGGTTTTGTGGCTAACATTGGTGAGGCCACGACTGCCCTTTCCGAGCTGTGGGCGTTCTTTTATGGGCTGGTTTTGGCTTGGAAGTATGGAATCAGAGCTCTGAGGATTGAGTCGGACTCTCAACTAGACATTCAGCTTATCAACAGTCGCCATGATCCGGTACACCCTTATGCTACCTTGCTTGCGGCTATTCGTAGGAAGCTAGGACAGGACTGGTTGGTGAACATCACTCATACATACCGAGAAGGGAATAGAGCCGCAGACTGGCTCTCGAAGCACAGTCTCGTCTATCCCTACGATATGCATGAGCTTGTGAACCAGCCTCATGGACTAGCTTCGATTCTTCAAGATGACCTCATGGGTATCGCTTTTGAGCGCAGAGTTGTAGCTACTTCTTCTTCCTCCTCCTCTCGCCTGTAATCTCCCTTTCCTGGCCTCTGGCCTCCTTTTATGAAGAAAAAAAAAAATAGGTATTTAATTAAGGTGACTTAGGGTCAATTAATTATGGAATTGATTGTGTGTAAATCTAGATTATGTCAATCATTTTTTGCCAAAAAAAAATCGATCTCGGAATTTAAAAAGATTATATCGCAAAATTTTTATTTAAAAATTAAGACGAACTATACAAAAATTAACATGAACAAATTATACTAAGATGATCATAAATATATTTTTGAGTAAAGAGAAATTAGAAAAAAGTGAGGTCCACATATTTGAAAATGGTAGTATTGGAGCAAAAATAATGAAAATGGGCATCATCGCCAAATTAGGAGACGAAGGTCCCTGGCTAATAATTTTGTAGTATTATGAAAGATTTGGCTAATATTTCGTATTCTCAAAGGTTTGGCTAATATTTTATAATCCGTGAAAGGTTTGGCTAAAAAATAGTATTTGTCACTATAAATTTTTTAAAAATATTTTTTAATTGACATGGCGCTGATGTGCCAAACAAGTGGAATGACGATTAGCTTATGTGTAATTCTGTTAAGTATAACGTTAACGGGAAATAAGCGTTATGAAATATTTGGCTAATATTATATTTTTAAAGGTTTGGATAATATTTTAGAATCCATGAAAGATTTGGTTAAAAATAATAATTACCTAATAATCAATATATGGAATACTACTTCTATTGGAGAAGGCATTTCTCTGCCAGAATAAATGCATCCAGATATGCAATTGTCTAAGAATGAATTTTTAAGGAACAAAAAATTGTAATAGTCAGATGGGAATGGGAAGGGTTGAACGTGGTCCGTGGGAGACTCGAGTAGCAGGGCTAGAGGCCCATCTCATAAATTCATAATTCCGCCGCTTGTTTAGTGAAAGACTAAATGATCCTTCTGTGAGCTGCGCATGAGTCAGAAAAAATGAATTTGAGTAGGTGTGGACTGTGGAGGAAGAATAAGGGTGGAAATTGGGATGGGTGTTGTTATCCGCTCCACATTTTGCGGGTAACCACACCCACAAATATAGAATTATGCTATCCACAACTCGTCCCGTAGTAGGAAGTGGTTAATATAGAATTATGCTACCCACAATCCGTCTCACAGTGGGCAGGGCCGGCCCATAATATTTCGAGGCCCTGTTCAAAATTTTAAAATGTGGTCCTAAATTTTTTTCGTTGTAAATTTATTAAAAATAAAAATTATTAAATAATAATAATAAATACGTAAGTTTAAAAAATGATTAAGGCCTCTTTTCCGTGGCTCTTGGCTGCAATAAGCATGATTTTGTCACAATTAATTAGAACAAATATGACTTATTAAAGGACCAACTAATCTATTAACTTTCTTTTAAATTAGGTCCATTAACAAATCCATTTAATTTCTTTTTAATTTGGACCCACTGAAAAACTAATCAATTCATTCTCTTTTAAATTTGGCCCATAAATCCTTACATGGCCCATATAAACGAGTTAATAACTATTTCTTTTAACTTAGGCCCACACGTAATTTTCTGCCATATCAACGAATTAAAATTTTGGGCTCATGCCATATAAATGAATCATTAACGAGGCCCTTAAAATTATGAGGCCCTGTGCTGTGGGTCTGACCAGCACATGGCCTGGCCCGGGCCTGACAGTGGGTAGTACTATTCGCCGCGGGTTGGTTGTGGATACCCATAAAAATTTTACGTTAAATATATAATATGGTAATTAAATAGTGATGTTGTATTTCTTCTCACATAAAAACAAAAAACATACATATATGAAAGTTAATAAAGGGTTAAATAAATTATAATTCTCGAATACAATAAGTTAGTTAGTGTAAATTCAGAAGAGTTGGATTTGGAAAGAGATTTGAAGATAACGAAGAGGCGGAGTGACTTGTTACCAGACAAACATCGTTGCATGTCACGGCTCCTCCCAGTGGCGGACACAGGATTTTTGTATAGGTGTGTCGGCCACCAAAAAAAATTAATTAATTTAAAATAAACATTAAAAAATTCATACATAAAGTTCATCAATTTCATTATTTTTTATAGTGAACCACAACGAGTTTTCATATTCAGAAAAAATTCTTAATTACATTTGCTCATTAGGTTGCAAATCAAATTTTTTTATGTATGCAACTTAAAAATTATTTATAAATTGATCACTCAACTTATACCAAAGATTTTTCTCGATTAAACTCATATATGGAAAATGTCATTTTGTAGCTTGCAGTTGCAATAAGTAAAGTCAACACTAATTTAATATGAGAAAGTTGGTATGAGAAGCTGGAAGGGTGGCCACAGGCGTCAATTTTGAATGAGAATTAAGATGTCGTCAGCTCAATTTAATTCTCATTCAATTTACTGAGGTTATCTCTAAATTGATAGTTATCTTTCTGAATACTCACTACGTAGTAAGTAGTCAATTAATTGTTTACTCTTGTACAACAACTAATTATCTACCTAATCTGAAATCCAATAACTCCTATATTTACATATTTTAATACTATTATCACAACAAATTTTTTGTAATGTAATAAGATTAAGGTGTGTCGATTACAATTATTGGAGGTGTGTCGGAGGTCCCGTGTACGAATTTTTTACACCGAAAAAATGTGGATTCCTCACAAAAATTTCGGAGCAAGGTGTGTCGGGTGACACACCTTGCTACAAGGTGGGTCCGCCCCTAGCTCCTCCGATGGCAACAACAGCAAAACACAAAAGTAGCTCGATAAGTGGAGGCACCCGCTTTTAATGAATCGATTATTCTCCACTCTCGATTATAGTATTGTATTGTTGGTAGTTGGTTGCATGTTGTGTTGTTCGTGAGTTCGTGGAGAAATGGAGATGAGTTTTGGTATCGGACTAACCTTTCTCGATTATTTCCCTCTTTTAACGAATCGATTAATTTATCTGACTATATCTATGGACTTGGTTTTAGGGATGGCAATGGGTCGGGTTGGGGCGGGTTTTGTCAAACCCAAACCCATTGGTTTATCCGCAAAAAAAAAAAAAAATCTCGGGATAAAACCCGCTGGGTTTGAAAAACTCAAACCCAACCCAACCCGCCGGGTATCCCCGGGTTCATGGGTACTCGTGGGTTTTTGTGGTAAAAAATTTACAATAACAAGTTTCTTTCAAAATAAAAGTTTAACATCAATTTTCTCATACAAATTATTCATACAAAAAACACCAATCTAGAGCATACAAGCAAACCGCAAATGATCAATACAAATTGTTCAAAATTGAAGATAAACATCTATAAACAATATGATTAATTGAAAGCTTCTTCCTCGTCAACTAAGTTTCTTCACTCTCCACTTCATAATATCAACTTCATTCTAAACAATTAGAAAGAACAAATTATACATGTTCCACAAATATAAAGAATATTAGTTGTTTAAGGAAGGTATATTATTTAGAATATTAAATATACCGGGAAAGTAATTATATGTGTGTGGACGGGTACCCATTGGGCGGGTTTACTTAACCCAAACCCAACCTGACCCGGTGAATAGTGTAACGGGTTTAAACCCGAACCCGGCCCAAAACTCGTCAACACGGGTTTTACCCGCGTTGACCGGGTTGGGTCGGGTGGGTACCCGTGGGTTCGGGTTTTGTTGCCATCCCTACTTGGTTTTGTTATAAAATTAACATATACCACACGGACAATGCTTATTTGATAAAATTATCTCACATGAACATTGCATATTGACTTGTTTTTGTTTTATAAAATAAGGGCGTATTTGGATTTTGGTAACTACTTTAATTCTTAGTCTTCCAAGTTTCACAAACTAATAAAACTAATGTGGGTTACAAAGTATTTTGAAGAAATAAATTTAACTAATGTGGTTAATGTGTGTTTTATGAGTAAATCACTATGGGTAGTGGTTAACCACTAACCACAAAAATAAATATTTTGGGTTTAGGATAGGGTCAGTAACCATTGGTAACTGACTTATGAGCAACTAAATCTGGACCTTTAGATCTAAGTGGGTCTAGAAAATTCATATATAAGGGTTGTCAATTAAAGGCATTTTATTTTCGCTAGTTTTCTTAATCGACTCTTATCTTCTTCGTTCTAACTCTAATTTCAATTTTTTTTGCACAGATGGAACGAGTTCGTTGTGCTCTACAAATTGAGATCAATTTTCAATATATTTCGAGAAACATATTTTTTACCAACTACATACCATATGGTAACTTCTTCGTTTTTAAGTCGTTTTTGAAAACGTTTGCTTAGAAGGAACGAGTTCATCATGATCTATTGGATCTATAAATTTCTGTGTGAAAAAAAATACTGGATAAAAAATTACCATACTTTACCACTTTGGTATGTGGGTCGTAACTTGTGGTAAACAATGATGAAAGTCGTAAATGACAGTTAGTATACTCCTATTATCATGTATTCAACCTTCTTACCATATTGGTATTTTCATACCATCATGGTACGCTTTCTTACCATATGGTATTAAATAGGAGCATACCATATGGTAACGACTAGTAAAAAATTATACAATTTTTTTTGTACTAAAAATATATCAAAGTGGGTATCATTTTAAAGAGCACATTTAATCTGATTTATCTGTGCAAAAAAATCGAATTTCGACTTAAAACGAGAAAGAAATCGTTCGTTAAAGATTAAAGGGGAAAAATAAAAGACTTTACAGGAGAGAGAGGATACTGATGTCATGCTGACGTGGACAGGTTACTCATGGTTACTGGCTATTGAGTTACTGACCTGATTCGTTCCTAATATTTTGCTACCCACACCCACCTAACCCACTATCCACAAATTATGAGTATGGGTATTCACAAAGTGTGCGATTTAGTGCGGTCACCCGCAAACAAAACTTCCTTACCCGCAAAATCGCAAACCAAACTTCCGTATTTCTAAGTAATTGCCCCATAGATCCTATATCGATCTATATGAAGAAGAAATCATGTAACGAAGGGGATTCTTATTTGTACAAATGCTACTTCGAACTTGGAACGAGCATGAAGAAATTAACGATACTTCTTTATCTTTTGAGTTGTTCTGCCGGACCGGTTACTCAAGAACCTTATTAAAAGTATTGTTTAGATTATTGATGAAAATACAAAATTGTAAACAATATATTTAAAAAATACAATATTTATGAAAAAAATCCAACAATACCTCTCTTTCCCTTTTAATTTTTATATTTTCGTCTCCCCGTCATTTTGCTTCACCTCGTTATATTCTCCGAGACGAAGCACACTAAACCTGTTCATCTTTTCACCTACCATCTGCCACTACCGGAGAGGCGGAGACGAACAGCAGCAAGTCAACAACGAAAGAAACATTCCCAAAACTCCGATCCCCGGAACTTCATCCTAAATCCTTAGCTACTCCTCCTCCTGAAACCAGCCATGGCTTTCGAGAAGATCAAGGTTGCTAACCCCATCGTCGAGATGGACGGTGAGGTCTTCTTTCTCTTTGCTGTTGATGCAATCGTTTCATGTTTGTTTCGTTCGTTGGCTTTTTTATTTGTTCTATTTGCTTGTGTTGCGGTTCAAAGTTTTTAATCGTGATTTGGAAACGTGTTTCTAATGTGATGTGCGATCTCGAATCTGGGGAGAGAGGGAAATAAAATGTACTCGGTGTTTTGTTGTCACCACAGTCAATACTGAGAAACGGGAATGGCTGATGCATAAAAAGGAGTTTCTTATCCTAGATGCAGGATCATAGTAATGGGAGTTTCGCTTTGTATATCTTATTCGGGAGCCATAGGCAGGGTCCTCTAGTCAGTCGTCATTTAATCTGTAGAGGAGGCTACTGTTAATGGAGTGTGTATGGCTGACTTTATGAGGGGCCTTGGGTACAACTGTACAAGCACGGATGTCATGTTTGGGTTGTTCTTAATGCTATTTCTCGAAAGCTTTCATCTGAGAGTTTGTTGCTGTTTGGTCGCTTCAATTGATGTGTATTGATTGAATCAGTGATTCACATATATGTTTGTCTTTTGCAGGAGATGAAATGACCCGAATCATATGGAAGTCCATTAAGGATAAGGTACTTAAGGATTTATGTTCTGGTCATTCAGAAAGCGATTCTTTACCATTTTCAACGCAATGCGTCATGTTTTGCAACCTCTGAATTCTCGGTTTTGATTCCTTGTCCAGCTTATTCTTCCCTTTTTGGAATTGGACATCAAGTACTATGACCTTGGCCTTCCACATCGTGATGCAACTGATGATAAGGTTACCGTTGAGAGCGCTGAGGCTACTCTCAAGTAAGTTTTCTGGCATAGTTTCTATGAGGTACTCTTATATGAACATTTTTATCACATTTCCAAATCTTTATGGAGTCTTGCATACATTCTCTGTCTCTTTCTTTTTTATTCCTTTCCTTTGTAATTTGAACCAAAATTTCTAGATTGAACCAGTTGCTTTTTTTTTCCAGGCATTTTATATCCCCTCTTTATTCAGAATATATCACTACAATTCTTGTGCTAGCGAGGTAGTCTTATGATGGTTAAGCTTTCTAATATCAATTGGTACCCTGATCTACTAACAAATTTACAAGTAAGCATTAAATAGAATAAAAGTAATGGTATTCAGTGATACATGTGCTAACTTCAACTCTTGCTGCTTGTGCTTTGTGTCATGGATGGGATAACCTCACATTTGATCATCTTCCTATTATTGGAATTATAGGCTTGTGGCTTGTTTGTGTTTCTCTTGGTAAGTTTGTGTTCGCTGAATTCTTCTTTACTCCTTGATTAGGTATAATGTTGCAATCAAGTGTGCAACAATTACACCAGGTATGCTTCCATTTGGTTGGAAAGGATTATCTACTCCCTCTGCATGATTGTTTACTGTTACAATTGTGGATTATTTAATTGGAGAAGGATTATAACTTTAACTTATGATTGACAGACGAAGATCGAGTCAAGGAATACACGTTGAAAAGTATGTGGAGGAGCCCAAATGGGACAATCAGAAATATTTTGAATGGTAAATGTTCTCCCACTTTCTCTAATGATTGCATTCATGTAGTCATTGACTTCTAATATTAGAATGTGGTAGGGTTGTTCGAGTAGTTGGTTTTTGGTTGTGATTGAACCAATTAAGCTTCAGAATCAATAGACAATTATACATAATAATTCAACAAACCGAGCAAATTTACACCAAACACAAATTGAGCATGTCCAAAATTTAATTAGTCCAGTTAATTAGTTAAACAGTACAGCATTCAAATTTCCAGACATATGAGTATTCAGCATCCTGCTTGAATTGTCAATTTCGTGTTTGTCAAGCTCATCAAATACCTAAATAGTATGTAATGATGCAATTTATCTGGTTAGCATTGTCTATAGGCCAAACAGAACGAATTAAACTAAATTAACTAAATATTTATACGAAACAAATTAACCAGATCCTATTGGTTAAAATGGTTACAAGTATAAATGCTCTGTTGATCACCCCTAATCTGTGGTATGTGGGTTTGGCTTTAGGTACTGTGTTCAGAGAACCAATTATTTGCAAAAATGTCCCTCGGTTAATTCCAGGTATTTTCATTTTATTCTATCTAGATATTTAACATATTATCGTTTTACTTTTGTCCCAATCCTGTGGAGGTTGGCTAACCTGTTTCTGCTGCTGACATGTTAAAGGTTGGACTAAGCCTATCTGCATCGGTAGGCATGCTTTTGGTGATCAATATAGAGCAACAGATTCTGTCATTAAAGGGCCTGGCAAACTCAAATTGGTCTTTGGTATATTCTTGTCCCCACCATTTCATTCTTATGCATTGATATTTCATTCTTTTCCGCATAGCTTACTTCCGTTTTTTATTCAAAAGGAATGTAGGAGCTGTGAGAGGTTTGTGAACTCAATTTATGAGCAGCATTGCAACTTATATTTTGTCAGAACTAATTTTCTGCAATATGTTGTCATGGTAACTTTTTGTTTTCCTTTATCCACGAATACTTAAGTAATTTGTCCAAAATGCTGCAGTTCCAGAAGGTGAAGGTGAGAAGCAAGATATAGAAGTCTACAATTTCACAGGTGCTGGTGGTGTAGCTTTGTCCATGTACAACACAGATGAGGTATGTGTGTTTTTAAGTTCCTTCAGTTAATTTTTCTCAGGGGAAATGCTGTTCTCTTAACATACCATGGAATGCAGTCAATCCGTGCATTTGCTGAGGCTTCTATGACTACTGCTTTTGAGAAGAAGTGGCCTCTTTATCTTAGCACAAAAAATACAATTCTGAAGAAGTATGATGGAAGGTATGTTCCTTTCTTTTGGTTATTACTTTCACAATCTTGCATACTGTATCAGTCATGGTTTTCCCTTCCTTTCTTTTGGTTACTTGAACTGATTTTTGTTTGTTTCAATGAAGATTCAAGGACATATTTCAAGAAGTATATGAAGCCAGCTGGAAGACGAAGTATGAGGCTGCTGGTATATGGTGAGTAGTGCCTCTTACATAACTTTTGGTTCTTAGTACAATCTTTGTTCTCCTGATGCTTTTTTTCTCACTCAAAATGGTTGGACTTGTAGGTATGAGCATCGGCTCATCGATGATATGGTAGCTTATTGCCTTAAGAGTGAAGGGGGCTATGTGTGGGCATGCAAGAATTATGACGGAGATGTGCAGAGTGATATGTTAGCCCAAGGCACGTAAATCCTACCATCCTGATTTCTCTATTCAACCAATTTAAGAAATTATAAAGCTTTTGTCAGGCTGAGTATGGATTCTCACGTTGAATCTTTGTGCTATTCCTGGGTTTTGCTTGTGCTCCATTTATCAGGAGAATCTCTTATATAACTTTTGGGTTGGTTCTGCAGGTTTTGGATCTCTTGGATTGATGACTTCGGTACTGGTACGTCAACATACTTGATTAGTTTCTTTAAGAAGACAGTCCTGATTACTTTCTTGCTTTCGTTTTCTTTTATACAGCTTATTTTCTTGGTCTTAGCATTTACTGCTGCTCATATTGTGTTACCTTTTGTTCTGAAATCATTGAAGGGAGAACTTTTAATCGTTCTCCTGATGTACTTCATGCGCTCGAGATTTTAAACCGTTATTGCTCATTGTGTTGGTTCTGTAATTCTGTTGCCGCTGAAGAGAAAATAGCTCTCTCCAAATCTTGTCTATTGTCACCGGAATTTTACGTCTCTTAAACTTTGTTTTGTTTCCGGTGCTGTTTTCCCACCATGCTCCTCTCGTCCTTTAATGGGATTGATTATGTTCTGTTCAGGTGTGCCCAGATGGAAAGACTATAGAGGCGGAGGCTGCACATGGTACAGTCACCCGCCATTACAGGGTTCACCAGAAAGGTGGTGAAACCAGCACAAACAGTATTGCATCCATCTTTGCTTGGACAAGAGGACTTGCACACAGGTCTGATACCACCCATCCTTTTGGATTTCATAATATTTTGACTTTATCAAAAGTAGTCTTTAAGGAAACTGCGTCTTAATGAAGTTAAATAGCTCTCATTTCAAAAAACAAGGCACATATAATAAAATGTTTGTTGCTTTGGCAGGGCAAAGTTGGACGACAATGCTGGACTCTTGGATTTCACCCAGAAGCTGGAAGCAGCATGCATCGGAACGGTAGAGTCAGGCAAGATGACCAAAGATCTTGCTCTGATTATTCATGGATCCAAGTGAGTGCCAACACCAGCAGTTTGACTTGGTTCATCTTCTAGCCTCCATGCACACTTTGGTAAAATAACTTTGATCCTTGTGGATGGTGTTTATGCAGGTTGAGCAGGGACACCTACCTTAACACGGAGGAGTTCATCGATGCTGTTGCTGCTGAGTTGAAGGCTAAGCTCTCTGCATGATCACAGACGCCAATTGCAGGACTCGGAGTGCACTTTGGAAAGTTGAGAGAAAACTCATTTTGGGGTTCACAAAATAAGAGAAAGGTATGCTGGATATGGGAGATCAATTGAACTTGTGATCTGGATTAGGTGTTTTTAGTGGGACTTTTATTCTTATCGAACCTCGAGGTTTGGATGTCGTTATCGTTTAAAGAACCCACTGCACATTCTGTTGTGTTTCTTTCATGCTTGTTGGATTCACTGAAGTTTCAAGGGTTCGTTCTTTTCGAACGCCGCAAGATACTGCTCAATGCCTACTACTTTGCACCAAATGCACACCACAACCACATGAATGCAAACACCGTAGCGTCGAAAGGAAGGGGAAGCACGACGAGTTCATGTCAGCTTGTTAGAGATATCGCGGCGGCTTCGTGATCGTGACTGCTAAATGCTCCTACAAGAACAGCATGCCTGATCTCAAAATTGGCAGACCAGTTGATAATTGCACAAAATCATTCACTAAATCAAAATAATAAAAATTCAACTCACAAACCTCAAATCAAATGTTCACTAAGAATTCCTCCGACAAAAATATCCTAATACCGCAGTAATAATGCTGCTACTAATACTATACTACCAGGCTTCATTCAAACGCCCACTGGTTCTCCCTGCGAACCTCTGCTTCTTCCTCAGGAGTATAATCGTTCTTAATGTTGAAAATCTTCCTGATCTCCTCCGGTGTCTTTCCGCTCATCATGTCCGCCACGGTTTTGCAGGTCAGATCCAGAAGCTCCTTGATGTTCAAGTAATTGGCAGCCAGGATTAGGTCGAACAGGGTGTCCTGATCGACCTTCACGAACTTCTTGTCCCAAGTTTTCAGAGCTTCGTCCTCCACGGCGCCGGCGTAGTCAGGTTTGGGAGACCCGTGGTGCTTCTTGCAGTACTCGATCACCATGGCCAGGATCTTGGCGGTGACGTTGGGGAGAGGGATGCCGTTGTCGGCGCAGTCGTCCTCGATCATGTGCTTGATCGTCTGGGACAGCATCGCCACGGCTTCCTCCACTTCGAACGACTCGCCGTCGCTGCTCTTCAGGGTGATCACTCTCTTCTCTGCCGTCGACATTGTGGCAATTCTGCTTGATTTCTCTTCGTTATGTGTTCTGCGCCGCGAGCGATAATCAATCAATGGGGTTTTCTTTGTGAATCGGCGAGCAAGGCCTGTGCTGTTTATATATAGAGAATTGAAGAGCCAGGGTTTTCACAGACCGCATAGGGAAAAGAAACTGGAAGGAAGTACAGAACGGAAAATGAATAGTACTTGCTAGAAGCTAGCACAAGGGATTTTCCGCATAAGAAAAGGACTTGGAATCTTTTTTGGTAGAAACTCAAACTTTTACTATTGTAACAAATCTATTCTTTTATGCAGCATGATTTAAGTAAAAATTAACTCCGACAAAATAAAATAAAAAAGTTAATAGTTGGCCAACAAAAAGTTAAAATAACAGTAGGACCGGAAACCGGTAATTCTGTCATTTTTTTTAAGTTCGAAATTGTTGAAAATGAAATTTTAATGTAGTTTATCAACATTTATTGTGACAACATGTCAGCCATAGGCATGACAAATAATTCAGTGTTTCACGCAAGATCGAATCATTTGGAGTTGTGTCATCATTTCATCCGAGATCTTGTCAACGATGGAGAAATAGTGATGGAATTCATCAACACCAATAGTCAATCAACAGATATCATGACAAAGGTGGTCACCCACTCACCCGAGAAAAATTCGAGAAGTTCAAAGAGCTGCCCCAAATTGCAAATTAAGATATGGTGTTAAAATGTAATTTGAAATAATGAAGCTTATCTCCTCTTACAATCACATCAAAAGACAATCTCATATGCAATAAGTTTGAACATGGAGTGTTCTTCCAACAAGCTTTGACAAGGTGTTGAGAAATCGTATATGATAAAAACTGGTATACTTCAAGAGTATAGTATACTCTAGATGAATTAACTATTAGATGTACTTTGATTAATTCCCACTTCCGACCAAACTCAATGATCAATTATTATTTTCAATTAAATTGAAAATAAAGTTTGGCTCTAGAGAATCAGGGCCGTTTATTATTTAGAGGTTAGGGTATATTATTATACCTCAAACTCGGTTTCATTCATAGTCTAAATAGAGATATCTCACCAAAAGTACTTGTAGTATAGTATACTCTAGGAGTACACCAGTCTAACAAATATATCGGTTCGAGGAAGAGTTACAATACAAGTTTGAGAAATCATAAGGGTGGGCTTTAGAGCAGCTAGCTAAGCTGAAGCAGACAAGCACTGTGGAAGAGTTTTGATTGAATTTCCTAAGGCTAGGAAATATGTGACAGGGTATGGCAGAGGAGAGTTTGGTTGGTCTGTGTCTTGTAGGTTTGAGGTCGGAGTTAGCTGCAGTGGTTAAGGTGTTTGAAACCGGTTTCTTGAGGGTGGCCTTTCGTCTAGCAGTGTGCAAGAAAGAGGAGCCGACCAGCTGGAAGGGGAGCAATGCATGAGTTCATAAGGAAGTTGGCGAGAATGCAGGAGCTGGCGGTATGACGAAAGTCATGGCCGCGGATCTAGCCAGAGCCATGCCAGCATCGACGGTTGCAATGCTACCAAACGGGCGACAGGACCCCAGTTTAGTGCCTTGAGGTTTCGTGAAACTTACACCGGTGTAGATGGAGCAGAAGCACAGGGACGGGCTTCTTGGCACAACCACAAGAAGAATATGCAGAAAAAACTCCTCGTCCATGGAGGAGAGATAGTGCCAATGGTCCTCATTACTGTGTAATCTAGATAGGTTTATTGTCTCAATGTGCAGTAGAGAGCTCCTGGAATACCGAATAAGTAATGGCAACTGCGATGAGAGGTATATCGTTGGGCGCCAATGCGCCAAGGATCACTTGATGCTTCTCGTTGGCAATTTGGAGGATGAGACCGAGGAGCTCGTGGTAGAGGAGGCCAATGAGAACCAGGGAGCGCCGGTCCAAAATGAGGGCAAGATTGATTTCGAGAGAGATGGATTGTTAGAAACCCACTTTTGGGGTGATTTCGGGACTTGGACTTGTTTGTAATTTTATTTGTGTTTGGATAATTTTGGATATTATTTTGTGGTTTTTTGCCACATTTGGCTTTATTTGATTATTTATGTTATGAGATATTATTCTGGGTAGTTAGTGGGAATTATTCGGGTTATATATTTTGTAATTAGTAGGTATTTCCGAGGTTGTCAACCCGCGGGTCGACTCGCCGGTTGGTCTGTTTTGACCCTGATCCGCTAAGAAAAATGGCTCGTACACACTCACCGTGTCGACGCGCTGCAAGGTTATCGGGTTGGAGATCGCAAGGTTTCGTTTTTCCTTCAGTTTGTGAAATGCTGCCTATTTTTTTCGGTTTTTCTCTTTGCCTAACCCTATCGTTGGAATTCTAAGTTGAACATTTGAATGTTGATTTTATATAAGTGTGTAAATTTTCATTAAATGTTGGATCCAAGTACGGCATGTTATTTCAGTGTAATTTTATATGCTATTATTCACCGAGATTTGACATAATTTATATATGTATGAACAATATTATGACTTTTTCATATATTCATACTAAACGAGACTAAAACGTTAGGCCCATTAACCCTCAACCCACTTATTCGACCGGGCCAACGAACTAAACCGAATTGACAACCTTAATATTTTCTCATTAAGCAAATACATAACCTAATTTCTCAAATCCTAATATCTCCACTCTCTCTCTCTCATTCTCGACCGAACTCTCTCTCTCTCTCCTCACCATCATCATCGTGCATCATGTGCTGCCGCTTCATTTTTCGTTTTAATTTTACCTTGTTTCTTTAGCTCCCACAATTCTTTTGGCATCTCTATGCCTCCAGTAAATAGAAAAATCAAACCATATATCATACAAGCATTCACTAATTTAAATAATTGTTTCGCACGCAGAAGTCAAACAAAACTGCTAAAACATTACAAGAAATCAGATTTCTACTTACTAATACAACTACCACTCCTGATAAAAAAAAAAACTTAACTTCTATCTATACTGCCACCACTATCATCACTTAGATTTTGTTGCCCCCAATACGGCGCGTTTCACTCAAAAGCCCACTGGTTCTCCCTGCGAACCTCTTCTTCCTCCTCCGGGGTAAAGTCGTTGGGGATGTTGAAATGCTTCCTGATCTCCTCCGGAGTCCTGTCCTTGATCATGTCCGCCACCGTCTGGCAGGTCAGATCCAGCAGATCCTTGATGTTCAGGTAATTGGCCGCCAGAATTAGGTCGAAGAGCGTCTCCTGGTCGACCTTCACGAAATCCGCGTCCCAATTCTTCAGACCACCGTCGTCCACAGCGGCGGCGTCAGATTTAGGAGACCCGTGGTGGTTCTTGCAGTACTCGATTACCATGGCGAGGATCTTGGCGGTGACGTTGGGGAGAGGGATGCCGTTGTCGGCGCAGTCGTCCTCGATCATGTGCTTGATCGTCTGGGACTGCATCGCCACCGCCTCCTCCACTTCGAACGACTCGCCGTCGCTGCTCCTCAGGGTGATCAATTTCTTCTCCTCCGATGTCGACATTGTGGCGATTCCTCTCCCTCGGGATGATTTATGTGCTGCAAGAAACGAGCGATTAGCAAATCAATGGGTGTTTGTGTATCGGCAAAGCAAGGCCCTGTGCTGTTTAAATAGAGAATTATTGGAGAGCCACTTTTGATAGACGGAAGGATTTTGTTTCCGCACAGGAAAAGGAAATATGAAGGAGTATAGTAATGAACGGAAGAAGGAAATATGAAAGGATTTTGGTTGGATGAAATTTTAGGGGTAAAATTGATATTTATGGTTGGTTTGGTTTTGGTGATAGTTTGGTTGAGATAGTCACAATACATGCATTGTTTACAATATATTGTTTTTCTGAATTTTTCCGCACAAACAATACAAGTATTGTTCGCTTGATTTGACACAAAAACTATCACTCAAAATGAGTGATAGTTAAATCTCAAATTTTGGGTGAGTTTGTTGAGAATGTTTGGTTGAGATTGCTGGGTTTTGTTTTTGTTCCAACTATTTCCCCACTTTCTTATGTGTGTTGCTTTTTTCATATTAAAAACAGAAGGTAAAAGTGACATTTCAATTAAAAAGTAAGTTAACTTATTTAAAAACTATAGTGACTATCACAGAATCCAAACGATGTAAACTGCAATACACTATTTTTAGTATATACATGTATATTATGATGCATGCATTGATGACAATGCATCAATTTAACTATCACCAAAACCAAATGGTCCCTTATTGTTGGGCGAAATTTGGCTGCGATGCGGGTTGCAGCCGCCGCGCTACTCCCCTCCACGTGTCGTCTCATCATTGGTTTCAAATAGTTTAAATTAATTATTAAGTGGGCATTTTATTTCAACGAGAATACGGAGAAGCATTTGACGGAATGCATACGTACGTAGTCAACGTTTCTCGCGTTATGTTTTATTTTACCTTGAATGATTTATGAAAACCTATTTTCATTATGTTTCAATTGAGTAGCCCAATTGATTAAGTGCTAGTGGTATTTATAATTTAGGGATATCTTACATACGGTTTGGTATAAATGAATTCCATAAATTTTGAGGAAATCATTTTGAAATGAAATATTTTTGTGTTTTGTATTAAAAAGAATTCATTTTGAATTCTAAGTAATTGTAACTAGTTATAGCAATTCCGAGGAATTGAGATGGAATTTCCAAATGAATTCCACAAATATTTACTAATTATAATAGATAGACACGATTATCCTCTTTTATTAACTAAATTACTTAAACATATGACATACCAAACACAGGAATTCATTTGACAATGAATTCAACACGACGCATCATTTTATTTCTAAATATTGAATATAACATACCAAACATATATAGGATTTCATTTGACAATGAATTCTACACGGTAATTCATTTTACAATGAAATGAATTCTCGATTCATTTGGTACCAAACAGTCTGTTACAGTAACTTGTTATAATTTCAAGTTAGATAACTAGTATGAATCTATACCATTAAAAATACATATAATTTCAAGTTAGCTAACTTGCATGAATTTATACCATTAAAACATATTAAAATCAATTTAGACGGTTGATAATCAAAATAGTGGTATGAATTATGATATGAGACTCGAATTTTCGACCAAGTTGTCACGACTCACAACAGTTGACAAATCCCCTTATGAATATTTGTGTTTATCAATCCGAAGGTTTGGGACCCGATCGACTAATTGTTCACTGAACATCATGGACTAGATTCTTCGAATGAGGAGGATATATGCATTTTAACATATATTAGGCCTTATTACTATGATTATTGTTCTCAATCTCTCTGTAATATATAGTAGTACTTCAAGAGATTTTGAACTTTTCAAATTTCTTGCACTCTCCTTAATTGTAGCTAGAGGTAAATTTGTAAGTTCAATGTAGAACTTAAATATCTTCTTACGAGAAAAAAGTGTCATTACAAAGACTTGAACTCGAGTCCTTTAGATTGATAGTTAATATCCCTAACCAACTAGACTACAACAATGTTTATATATTTTTTGAATTAAAGAGACAAAATACTGAAATATCTTAAAATCATAGGACTATCCACCACAACAATCAATCATCGAATTAATTAATAACTGTAATTATTTACAAAGTGAATTATCATTATATACCTAGCTTTATGAATCAACTAAGTGAGTTCCTCTAATCACACAATTCTTCACTAAGAATCAAATAGTACATTTTGAGTTTATGTATGTCTTACAAATTTTACATTTATTAAGTTACATGACTTTGTAGTTTGTAGGAATACAAAGATTGTTTACAAAAGTGCTATACAAAATCTTATTTCAAAACATAAAATTTGACATTTGTGATCTATGGTTTTGTAACGAGACATTTTCAATGCTATAAGTGAATGACCAAAAATCATTGATTAACAACTACCCTAATGGTTGACAATTATAAGCATAGAATTGAAAGACTAAATACCATTGACAAACGAGCCAATTATCATTGGCTAAATTTAACAAACAATGGTATGTGTATATACATTGGAAATTCTATGGTACACTCGATGGATTGAGAGTTATTGCATCTCCTTAGCTAAATAACATTATCTAGACCATAGATTAATCACGTAACTGAAGTACTAAACCATATATCATAATTCTCTAAATCCCAATATAGTGCATATGGAATGTTGTATACATCTTGGCGAATCAGAATCATTGATTATGTTCTTAGTATATGTGATATTAGGGTTTAAGTTCTATAGGTTTAGGGTATATGATTTAATTATTTGAAACTTAATCTCCCTTTTCAAATTTTCTGCAGTGAGAGGGAAATTAGGAAGGACATTTTTGTCTTCACAATTATTTGTATTTTTTTATTTATTTACAGAAAAAGATAGACATATTGAGATTTTAACCATGGTCACTTCAAACAAAGTGAAGGTTTAAAATCAATTAGACTATGTAGATTTGTTGTATTTTTTAAATTAAAAATATATACGAAGCTAAAATATGAAATCACAGAACTTTTCAACAGTTAGCTAGCCCAATAAATATTCTGTAAGTACTTATTTGGTGTTTTGATACTTCGATTTTGATATTTTTATTTTAATTATAGTTTAATGCTTAATTTAAAATTTTATCTATCTTATAAATAGACGATAATCATAAATTTGCAACCAAAATATTGTTCGTTCGAATATTTCATATCAAATTATAGTATTGAATATGTAGAAGCGATATAGAATTAAATTACCATTAATTTCCAGAACTATAGTGAAGCAATCATATCTTTGTGCAAACTATAGGGGGTTGGTTCTCTGAACACTTTTGTCCAGTTAAATACTAAGTTTTAAAACTCTTCCTAGGGGTGTACGTGGGTCGGTTCGTTTGGGTTTAGATATTTTAATCATCTAACTCATATACCACGATTTTGAAAACACTAAATACAAACTCACCCAAATAATTTAAAATTTTAATGGTTTGTGTCCTCCATACCAAATGAACCAATTTACATGTCGCTTAACTACGGACGATCTCATTGTCCAATCTCATCATTCTAATGTCAATCCATAAAAGTAACCCATATTTGCATTTGTGAACACATGTTTCACATTATCATTACTGTGACCAGTAACTTCGCTGCAATTGATTCATTATTGCTCATCATATGGCCTTCAAACTAATAAACATATCGAGCCAACAATTTTATGACAAAACTCAAAGTGAAGACAACTCATCGTCTGGTGGAATTTTGGCGCTTGCTGGTGTCCATTAATCTAATTGCAACCATAATGATTGCTAAAATTAAGCTTTCACGCAACACACTGGGAGTTGGCGGTGTGAACTTGGAGTAAAAGTTGATATTGGGTTTGGGAAGGGAAGTGGTGAGAGGAAGAAATTGTGTTTGGATTTGGTAGCAGGTAAAGTTCATGGTTCGATTCCTTTTCGTAAAATGCTTTGATTTATTTTAGTTAGAGGTATAATATCATGGTTATGTGGGATAAAGTGAACCAAAAATGAGCTTGGGGATGGGAATTCCAACTTAGAAGGAGTGGATTAGATTTTGATAAACTCAAGTTTATGATTAACTGAAAAAATATTTAGATTTAGACTTTGTGGCATTGAGATGTTCATAGAGAGTTTAAAACTGATCCAAGGCCATGGATTGATATTGGTTAGTTGATTGCGATTTTGAGGAAGGTGGATAAAAAGTCATGGAAGTAGTTTGCAGCAAGTGAAGGCAGGGAAGAGGCAGTTGGTCAGGGTAGTGATTGAACCAAGGAGGGTATTGAAAGACATAGAAGCAAAATCAGAGCAGTTGAAGAGAGAGAAGTGGTAGATGATCAGGATATTAATGAAAATAGAGATGGTATCGAAGGGCATGGAAGTGAACTGGATCAGGTGAAGGCAGAGAAGGAGGAGAAGAGCATATTGATGGAATTGAAGATGATTGTTGGTTTTACGAGCTTATTAAAACTGCCCCGAGGAAGATGAGTTGGCCAAATACAAGAAAAAGGATTGAGGAGTTGGAGATCAAGCTGACAAGATACTTAATTGAAAGAGAAATTCAGGTCTATGGAGAGAAGGTCCATCAAAGTAGCATAAATGGAGTTGTAGAAGGAGGATTAGAAATTGAATTTTGGTTTAAAATATATACGTCGAGAGATTGAAGATGGAGGGGATAAAAAGTTGGTTGTACAACGGAGAGTGGAAACTATTGGATCTTTAGGTGTTATGGTTGTTGCAACTACCACAACCAATGTTTATGTTAAAACGAGGAATCATTGATTGATTTACTAAAGTTAAGGTCGATTCACTATTCAAATTTCTAGAACCTGTAGATAAGGAGTGTCTAATTTTGTGTCTCATTACTTTGATTGAGTTTATTAGTATATTGATTGTAACTCTAATTTTGTCATTTGCTCTCAAGTTTTGTTGGTCTCCTTTTAGTTGAGTTGTTAGCATATGATTTACTTGAATCAACAACTCTTCATTTCTGTTTTTTTTTTTATAAATCCATTTCTTTTTTATTAGTGGCATGTTATTCATAGAGGAGAGCTTTGAACCATTTATGTGGGATTGTGAGGTTTCATTTCAGTTTCAAACTATCTATGGATCATGTGGTAATTTTTTTGTTAAGGATGATATAGATTAATAGTAATTTGAAAAAGATACAAGAAGAAAAAAAACGAAACAAAGCTGGAAACAAAAGGAAAAACAGGCGCAGAGGAGGACAAAGAAAGTATACAGGGAAGAGAAGCAAGAAACCAAAGGAAAAAGGAGGGCCTTAAACAGAAGACAACAGAAGCAAAATAACCGCTTCAAACGCCTAACAGGGGGTTCTCCTAGTCCTGGATATCAACCTGCTTTTAAGAGTCGACACCCAAGCTTCTGCCACTTGCTTATCAACTTTCTCGCTTTTATATTATATATTTCTGGACAATCTATTAACCAATATCATTTTAATGGGGGCTCAATTATCATTATGAAAATGGGATTAATGATACATTTTTATTTTCTTAAACGAGGAGGATATTTTCCTGAATGTTCGACATATATATTCATTCCCATGGTCAGTGATGATGGACTCCGGGAGTCCAAATCTCGCAAAGATGTTCCTCTTCGTGAACTTCCGCACCTGTGACTCAGTGATCGATGCCAACGGATCTGCCTCGATCCACTTGGTGAAGTAGTCCACTGTGACAATCAAGTACTTGAACTGACCAGGCGCCTTAGGAAAGGGGCACAAGAGGTCCATGCCCCACTGGGCGAAGGGCCAGGCGCCTACGTTCCCTTGCATGGGTGCCGCGGGGATGTGTATATCGTTGGCATGAATCTGGCATTGGTGACAAGCCGCCACATGCTTCCTGGCGTCCGCCCGTATCGTCGGCCAATAATATCCCTGCCGGAGAAGAATTTTCTCTAGGCTCCGGGCGCCTGCATGCATGCCGCAAGTTCCTTGGTGGACTTCCTTGATTGCTTCCAACCCCTCACCTTCAGTTAGACACCTCAGGTAGGCGCCTGAATGCGATCTCTTATACAACACCCCATCAACTATGGCGCAACGGGCTGCCTTTCTTCGCAGGCGCCATGCCTCTTTCGGGTCCTCTGTTACTACTCCTTGGGTGAGAAAAAGTCATATTGGTGCCATCCATCCTTCCCTTTCTCCTGTTGCGAGAGACGCCATTACCATCTCCTCATGCGGCACCTATTTCGTTATGATCACCGTCCGACTTTCCTCAAAGTCTAAAGCCGTCGCTAACTTGGACAAGGCGTCCGCATGGGCGTTCTCCTCTCTTGGAACGTGGGTGAATGTCACGTCCCGGAACCAGGCACACCTTTTCCGTACGGCATGCACGTAAGCTCCTAACGTTTCTTCCTTCACTTCATACACCTCATTCAACTGGTTAACCACCAATGCCGAGTCAGTTTTGACATTCACCTTCTGGGCGCCTAGCTCTCTTTCAAAATGGAGCCCCGCAAGGACGGCTTCGTACTCTGCGGCGTTGTTTGTCTTAAGAGTAGCGAACCGTAATGCAACCTCATGCAAGGCGCCTAGCGGACTGATGAGGACTACACCAGCCTCTGCTCCTGCCCTGCTGGCCGCTCCATCGACATGCACCTGCCAACATTCCTCCACGCTGGCTCCCCCGTTAGTTATGCCTTCAGCCGCAAAATCTGCCAATACTTGAGCCTTGATAGCTGGCGGGGGCGCATATTGTATGTCAAACTCGCTGAGTTGCACGGCCCACTTCACCAGGCGCCCGGACACATCCATCGATCCTAGTACCGACTTGAGGGGAAGGTTTGTGAGCACCACGATACGATGAGCCTGAAAGTATGGTCGGAGTTTGTTGGCGGCCATTACTACCGCCAACGCCGCTTTCTCGATAGGCGCATACCGCGTCTCGTGACCCACCATGGTGCGACTCGCATAATACACCGGCTTCTCTTTGTTCGTCAATAGGTCTTTGGATACGAGGACCGCACTTACAACAATGTGGGACACAGCTATGTAAAAGTATAGCACTTCCTTAGCCTTAGGCGCCGTCATTACCGTAGGCGCCGTGAGCAGCTTCTTCAAATGCCTCGTTACAATCATTGGTCCACTTGAACTTGTTAGCTTTTTTCAAAACATTAAAAAGGGGGGCGCTCCGATCGGAAGACCTTGGGATGAAACGCCCAAGCGCTGCCAGTCTCCCCGTCAATACTTGCACCTTCTTGGGCGTCCGCGGGGGATCCAGACTCATTATGGCCTCGATTTGCTTGGGGTTAGCTTCAATTCCTCGCCTTGTTATCATGAACCCCAAGAACTTTCCGGCCTCAGCCAAAAACACACACTTCTTGGGATTAAGCCTTAACCGGAAGCGGCGCATCGTCTCGAAAGTTTCTCGCAAATCCATGATGTGGTCTTGGCGCCTGCTGCTCTTTACGATCAAATCATCCACATACGCTTCCACATTCCTTCCTAGCTGCTTGCGGAAAAATTGGTTCACCATGCGCTGATATGTTGCCCCGGCGTTCTTCAATCCAAACGCCATCACCCTATAACAGAAATTTCCGAACGGCGTCATGAAAGCTGTCTTTCCCATATCTTCTTCCGCCATAGGTATCTGATGGTACCCCGAGAACATATCGAGGAAACTAAGTGCCTCATGGTAAGCTGGTGCGTCCACCAACAAGTCAATGCGCAGCATGGGGTATGCGTCTGTGGGGCACGCTCGATTAAGGTTGGTGAAGTCTACACACATCCTCCAATCTCCAGATGACTTTGGGATAAACACCACGTTGGAGAGCCATGTGATGTACCTTGCTTCCTCCACAAATCCCGCTTCGAGCAATCTATCAACTTCTCGGCGGAGCGCCTCCTCCTTTTCTTGTGACAAATTTCGGCGCTTTTGTTGAACAGGCCTTTTTCCTTCCTCCACGGCGAGTCGGTGCACTGCTACCTCAGAGGACACTCCTGGCATGTCCTGGGCGCCCCATGCAAACAACTCCCCAAACTCCCGCAACAATTTGATTAAAGGTGCCCTCATCACTTCCGGCGCCTGTGCCGATATCCGCACCTGTCTCTCCGGGCGCTCCTCCTCCAGGGCCACTACAAGCTCATCATTCACAGACTCCGCCCTAGGCGCCTCCTCAAAGCGAACATCGACATTGTTGATTCTGTGCTTGCGGACGCGGCTCCTTGGGTCCTCTTCTCGCGCATACCGTGGAACATTCCTTCCTCGGGAGATACCGATGCCATGGGGTGCTACAAACTTCAGCGTTTGGTGACAAGTGGATGCCACCCCATTGAATTGTGCTAGGAGTGGTCGACCAAGTATCACGTTGTAGGGGGAGGGACAATCCACAATCCTGAATTCTACCGTATGTGTTACACAATGCATTTCGTCACCTAGGGTCACGGGCAGGCGCACACGCCCGATGACTTGGGCTGGCGCTCCCGAGAAACCAATCAACACTGAACTCGAGGGACGCACCAACTCAGGCGCTAGCTGCATGCGCTCAAACGTGCTTTTGAAGAGGACGTCCATCGAACTCCCGGTGTCCACCAGCATTCTTTTCACCTTGCACCCTGCTATCACCCCTTGAATCTCCAAAGCCTCTTCCGATGGGACTTGGCACGCTTCATCTGGCTCTTGGTTGAAGTGGATGTGCACCGCTGCCCTGGCCTCCAACGATGCGGCCCTTAGACGCCTCGTCCTCTCCAACTTCTCCCTCAAATCGAGCGTGCCGGTTATGGATTCAACCGTCAGCCTGATGCGACAAGGCTCCCCTTGTTGGTCAACTTCAAACGGCGGCGGCGTTATCACCGGCTCCTGGTGCGTCTTCCTTTCATGGTCAGCCTCAAACGGGGGTGGTGGTACCACAGACTCCCACCGCGTCTTTGGTTCTTCGGGCGCTCTTTGGATTATTGGCGCCTCAGGCGCCGGCCTGGTCACATAAGCTCTATGGGTCCTGTCCTCCCCCCTTCTGACGAAGTCGTTGAACATGCCCTTGTCGGTCAAAGTCTGAAGCTCGGCCTTAAGTTGATAGCAATCAGCGGAATAGTGTCCCTTGTCGCGATGAAAGTCGCAGTATCTGTCGAGGTTTTTCTCGTTTGGCTGGCCGCGCATGGGCCCCGGCCACCGTATATGGTAGCCCCTATCCTTCACATATTGTAGTACATTTTTTAGGGTGTCATTATACTCCGTAAAATTTGCGGCACTCCTTGGCACGGGGCGTGGCGCCTCTGGCCTCCTCTATGGACCGAAATTTCCTGACATGGGCCTGGCGCCTGCCTCACTTCCACTTCGTCACCCCTTAGGCGCCTTTTCTCGGCCCTTCTTGCAGCCAACGTTTCCTCCAACATGATTACCTTCTGTACCCTCCGGTCCAGGTCCTCGGTGGACACCACATCCCGCTTTGAAAGGACTCAGCAGAGCTCTTCGCTGGAATGCACGCATCGAGACGAACTCCTAGCACCGCTGGTTGGACATCCTTGACCGCCATGGCGACTGAGATCCAACGATCGTTGAACTCCCTGAGCGCCTCTCCTTCCCTTTGCCTTACTTTGAACAGTGCGCCTATGGTCAACGTCCGGCGCTTCCGACTTGCAAATTTGGACAGGAATAGCTTGGCGAATTGCTCAAAACATTCTATGCGCCCCTCCTCGACTTGATGGTACCAATCCAAGACCACTCCCGCAAACGTGGACGGGAACACCTTACACAGCGTGGCGTCCGAGCTGTTGTAGAGTTGCATTTTTGTGAAGTAGCTATTCAGATGATCCTCTGGGTCGGCCACCCCATCGTAACTGGGTAACGGGGGAATTTTGTCGTTCCCGCTGGCTCCATCAGGATGCTTCGGGCCAGGGGTTGACGAACGCCGAACCGTCTGGCAACCCTCCTAGGCGCCCAAACGTCATAGGGTCCCGTCTGAGTGGGCTCGAGGGGCAGTCTCCAGGCGCGCGGACGTCCGGGCATAGTATGCCCCTGCTCGGTCTGGTGCGGAAGTCCATGCTGCTGCGATTCCGAGTCTTCCCCCGCTCTGTCTCGCTTTCTCAATCCGGGGCTGTACATCATCATGTCTTCACTTCGCTCCCCCTCCAACTCCCTCCTGAGCGCCGCTATGGCCCGATCTTGGTCAGCTATGATTCGGAACAACTCTCTCTTCGTTAAGGAATCCCCCTCGTCCGCTGATAGGCGCCCAGGGCTCCCCTGTTCCCCCACGTCCATGCTCGATCCATGACTTCGCTGGCGCTCGCCCTCCTCATGATTCGAGTTTCCTGACTTCGAATTATCCTCCCCTTCGTTTGTTTCATTCATGTTTTCCATGGGCGCAACCCCTTCCTGGCGCGCCAATTGTTGAAGCCACGTAACCCCCGGGCTCACTACTCCGAACCTCCGACTGGTGGACTGCTCTCCGGACGCCTAGATCCTGCAGGGACAGACGCCTAGGGGCTTTGAGATGCCCGTTAGCACTCCAACGCTCAAGTTAGTATCAAGTTTTAGAGAGAGAAGTGCTCAAAGAGATTTTAGTGAGAGAAGCCAACCTGCTTAAATGCTACCTACCGAGTACTATTTATACTCGTCGAAGCCCCGACCGGGCTCCTAGAATTCAGCTCCACGTCAGCGCGTCATTAAATGCTCAGTACGGCCCAACGGTCGGGCGCCTCCATGTGGCAGCTCCTGGGCTCCTGACCCCTGGCGCCTGCAGGGACCACCTTGCCAGGTGGCACGCCCTCAGCTCTCTGGTCTCTGATTTTTATGGTCCCCGCCCCTTCTTTGTCGTCATGCGCCTACTGATCCTAGGCTGGGCCTAACTCCTATCTTTCATCCCCATCTCCTTGCCCTAAAGCGGGCTTGGGCCTAAGCATTTTGGACGGGCCCATGTCCCAACAGCTCATCTACGCACACACCCAACAATAACATAAAAAATATAAATATTAAAATATGAACATTCCGGCCAACGGACCGGGTTATAAGGTAGTAATTAATATAATCTATTAGTCTTAGTCTTTATTTGTTTCGGAGTAGGATTGCACTAATAGTTTATGATGATTTCTAATTAATAGAATTAGTAGAGTACGGACCAAGTTAGGATTCTAGTATACATACATCATTGCGATGTTAGTTACTTAGTTTGGTAGACGAAGAAGAAAAAACCTAATTATTATATTGTTAATTTGAGTCCTATCCTTTATTTGTTTCTTGGTGGCGTAACTTGGGGAGGAAGTCACGTTGTTGCGAGGGGTGTTTCTGGGATAGGATTCTTCTGCTAGGGTTGGCTGAGAAGATGGCCAGATTCGGGTTCTATATTCGCATCTGGCTAGCTAAGGTTCTGGCTCAAGGTTGTCAAACCGGTTTATACCGTTTTGCCGGTTTGGTAAGTGGAATGGTATGACCGGTGGTATAATCAGTTTGTGTCGGTTCATGCCGGTTTAAAAAAGTTTAAAAACAATTAATATCCAATGTATTTAATCATATATAGAACATATTTGTAGACAATTAAGTTACAATCCAACAAATATCATCAACTTTTAACTATTAAATTCATAAAATGAATGATAAATTAATTTTTATATTAATTAAATTTATTAAAATGATGTTAATTTACTTAGAACACGTAAATCGATCATACCGGTCATACCATTGATGTCATGCCGGTTTCATGACTGGTACAGATTGAACCACGTTCAACCGGGTGGCATGCCACCGGCATGACAACCAATCTGGCTTCAAAAATTGCAGCTAGCGAGGCAGCAGCCCACTTGCTCGCATTATATTTTACTTATATTTATGGAAGATATTTTTCGTTATCGTTGTGCAAGTTGCAGTTCTTTTATTGCCTCGGGGCGGGCAGGTCGGGGCAGCCACACCGCCAAACTCCCAGAGACCGGCAAAGCAAAAACGTGATGCTGCCCCCAGCCAAGCTGCTGCCCGGAAAGCTCAACCCTAAATCTGGTAAGAACATCGCACCTCCTTCCCTTCTCTATAAATAGAAAGCTGTAGACGGAAAGTCGCAAAATTCCTCGCTAGCGGCCGCCTCTGTAGCTTCCTCTTCTTTCCTTCCTTATATTTTCTTCCTTTCCATTGCTTAGCTATCTTCTCCTTCTGAGCAGTCAAATTAGTCAAGATGGTGAAGTCGATCTGATGAGTTCTTTCTTTGTGAGATTGATTAAATTTTTTTTTTTTAATCATAGTTTTGTATGTTCGTAGAACGTAATTTGTTGAGTTTGTGCAAAATACTTCCATCCGCGTGCGACCTCTCATTGATTATACATTATCGGTGAGGTTTTGGGCATAGCGGCCATATTTTTGCATATATCCATTGAGAAATCGAATGCCACAGTAGCTTCAAAGCTCTTATCTGATATTTAGCTGTTGTTGCTATTTTGCTTTGCAACAGGCTTATTGGATATTTGTGCACACATCTTCCGAAAAAAAAAAATGTAATGGACATCTTCCAGCTTTTAACCTCTCAAATTTGTTACTTTTTCTTTACTTCCAATAATGTGCTAAGAAGTAAGAATTTGTGAGCCGTAGCAGACAATTTACCCAAACTTCCTTCTTTGATAAACAGACCAAATTTGTTTTTGATGCCGTCGAAACTTTTTTCAATGCAAAGTTTTGCGAGCTATTGTCCAGTTTGTTAACGAGATAAATTCAAAAAATGCCATTTTTTTCCAAAACCAAAAGTACATCCATGTAACAATTTTGTAAGGATTGCATCTCCATGGCGATTAAAACGAGGATCGCAGGGATGCAATAGTCTCCTTTTTTGCCGCTTACAGAGTGCGTGGGGTTATTGTAGTTTGATTGATTGGATCCTCGTGATTCAATGTCTGACCGTTCGTCATTTAAGCACTTCGTGCGATCACCCCATATGGCCGCGCGTCTCCCTCCTAAACCGCCATCTCCATAAGTGGTTTAAATTTCAAACTCAAAACTGTTTAACCCGCCAACGATTTTGTTTTGCGAAATAGTCGCCACACACTTTTCCGCTGCCTATAAAAGCAGCTCTATCGCTCTTCATTTTCCTCCAAACAAAGCTTTCTCCTTACTCTCTCTAAGATTTTCTCTTCACTCATTCCCCTCTCCACCCTTAATTTAAGAAATAGTCGTCGGCTTAGGTTTTGGCTAAGTCTGAATTATTATCAGAAAATATTTTGTATGTTTTTTTCTCTCAAACAAGTTAAACCTTTGTTCACCTTGTGTAAAAAATGAAATAGATAGTTACTATCAAGAAAACATTTTGGAAAATGACTATCAAGCGGTCCGTACTTATTCTTTTCTGTATTTTGGCTCTTATAATTCTTGTTAATTAATCTATATGCTAATTATTTCTTTTTTTGTTAAGATATTGTAGTTTGGTATGGATGTATATATATATATATATATATGATAAAATATATTATCTTGACCAAGGATCCCTGAAAGAAGTGTTCTGTATGACCAATTTAACCATCGTTTAATGGTTGTTTCGAACAATTTGCATGTACATGTAATTCTTCAACCTTTGTCATAGTTTATTTTTTAAATGTACTTAGTGGTTTAGAATAAAATTTTGTAAATGGTTAATCATATTGGTTGTTTTCAATGATTTAGGCTAAGTAAATGATTAATATGATTAACTATTTACAAACTTATATTCTAAACTACTAAGTACGTTAACTAAATAAACTATGATAAAGGTTGAAGAATTATACATACCGGCAAATTGTTCCAACATCTCTTAAACAATGGCTAGGCTGGTCGTACAAAATACTTCCATTATAGGATCCTTGATCAACATAATATCTTTGATCATATATATCTACATCCATATCAATCTACAATAGCATAACAAAAAATGAATTATTAGTATATATATAGATTAGTTACAAGAATTATAAGAACTAAATAAAGAGAAGAATGAGTACGTACCGCTTGATAGTGATCATCAAAATGTTTTCTTGATAGTAAAAATCCTTGTCCATTGTTGACAGAAGGCATTCATAGGTTCGACGTGTTTTGGAGGGGAAAAAAACTTAAAAAATATTTGTGGGTATGATAATTCTATATTTGTGGGTGTGGTTACCCGCAAAATGTGGGGCGAGTAACCACACCCACCCCAATTTCCACCCCTAGTGGTAATAACCAAACCAATTAAGCCTAACTTTCATTAACCATGAAATAAAATGTCTTAACCAAGCCGTCCAAATAACACGAACACCGAATTAACCAAACCAAAGTTTAGCTGGTTTGGTTAATCGGATAATCGAAATAATCAAATAACATAACATTACATGAAAACAATTATCCGGTTAATGAATAAAACATAACCATTGTTGTTACTATCATAAACTATCATTATATATAAGTAATAATAATTAGACTAACCATCCATGATTATCTCTGCACCTAATATAGTTAGGTTACAACAAACCCCTTAATATAAATACATACCAATACCCCTCATCAGGAAGTTAAAGCTCTCCTACAAAATACTTAAACTATACAAGGTTTGAGGTGACTGTCATGGTGTTGTACGTAATCCTAAAGTTTAGTAGATGTCCAAAATGTTTTGGTTTAGTAAATAGGTAGACCCATTTAATTTTTGACAATAATATTTTGGTTTGTTGTGCACATGGAAATACAAAAGGGAATCACGAAAGTTTGGTTTCGTTGGTAGCATGGAAGTATAAATAATTTTGTATATTATGTGTATCATTAATTGGTTAATTAGTTTCATTGGTTAGTAGTGTTGAAACCAAACCAAACCACCTAAACCAAATAAGCTAAATTGTTTAACCAAACCAAACCAATTATCCAAATTAACCGAATACTACCTGTTAATATGGTTACCACGGTTACCAATCCGTTTGAACACCTCTACCTAGGAATACCAAAAATGCCCCACTTTATTAAAACCGTTAAATTATAGAAAAGAGTAATAAATGGTGATTGTATGCAATTGGCACTATGCTAATTCCTTAATGGGTTAGCATGTGATTTCATTCCAACAGAAGTTGTAATAAATAGAAAAGAACAAATTCTTTATTCCTTGTTTAATGTACTCGTGGAGATTACGCTGTTTTAATTAGTTAAATTTTGGAATTCAGATCAAAGAGGCGCATCTAGTGTAGTGGTATCATAGTACCCTCCCACGGTACTGACCGGGGTTCGATTCCCCGGATGCGCACTACTTTTGTATTTTTTATTTTTAACTTTCAAACCGTACCCTAGAAATAGAAAGCAAATTATTCCTTTTCCTTTTTCACTCTATACTATCTCCATTCTCCAAGCAAGCAGCTCGAGGCTCTGTCAACAGAGCTTTTCAGTCCAGACTTCCACCAGAAAACAAACCAAAAGACAACAATGGCTTCCGCCTCGTCGGCGCCCTCCGTAATCGTCATCGGAGCCGGAATCTCTGGTACCTAACCGAAATCCCTGAACCTATATTGATACTATGCAAAATGTGCTAGTTATGGTGGTGTTCATGATGTACCGCTCTCCCTTACTAATAAAATTTCCTCAGGAATCGCGGCTGCGAAGACGCTTCACGACGCCGGTGTGAAGGACATCGTGATCCTGGAAGCGACATCCCATGTGGGAGGACGGATGCGGAAAGCGGAGATCGGCGGGCACACGGTGGAGCTCGGAGCTAACTGGTACCTCAGTGGAGGGCCTGTTCCCAATCCAATCGCCGAAATCGCCAGCAAATTGAACCTCAAATATACCCTCACAGACAACGGAAACCTTTCTTCCAACACCTACAAACAACAGTAAGCCGCCGCCGCCGGCGTCGGCCGGAATACATTGATCAAATTGAAACCCCCTCATTTCCGATACATATTTCTCTTTATATTAATTTCTCTTCTCTTGGGCCGCCGTTGTAGAGGCGGATTGTACCCGAAGGAAGCCGTCGAGGCAGCTCAAAAGGCCACCGCTGCGAGGACTGATTTCTGCGCAAAGTTCAGCCAGGCTCTGAATTCAGGAGCTAAGGAAGACGACGATATCTCCATTTTGGCGGCGCATCGGTTGTCCGGAAGGTATTGTGGTCATTCTTATATTGCTGATTTTGTGTCTATTCCCTTGTTTCTATATGCTGTTGAAATTAGGGTTTGTGGGGGAGAATTTAGCAAAATTGATAGTTGAGAACTTGAGATGAATCACTTTGCTGTATTCTTAGTGACGGAGTAATTTTGGTTGTGCAGTCTACCCGAAACTCCTCTAGAAAGAGTTGTAGAGTACATGAACGATGAATTGACAGATGGAGAGCCGCCAGAACTCACGAGCTTGAAGAACGTTCACCCAAGGACGATAGGCCCCGACCATGGCCCGCTAGCTCACTTCGTGGCAGATCCCAGAGGCTATGAGGCTATACCTCAGTATGTTGGGGAGCAGTTCCTTTCCTCCATCAATGGCGATCCCCGCCTCCAGCTGAATAAGGTAACAAGATACATTCTGCATATCCTACTTGATTTGTTGGTGGAGAACAGGAAGCAGAATGGCTCAGTTGAAATCTTGTGGCCTATAATTACTGTGTGATCTTAGCCTTGTTAGCCCCAAAATGCACAGACCATGCTTATGATTAGTTACATATGCCACAAAATCACATTGGTTTACTACTTTCAAGTTCAGAATATACTGGTTCTGTTTGCATTATTCTTCTTTGTTTCCACTTACTGATTTCTAGGTGAAGTCAAATTTGGTTCATTTTCACTACATTGGACTTGGAAGGGACTGCTAATCCAGTTTTGATTGAAACTTTTCACCTTGATTCAAACGTAGCTGATAAGTGTATCCTCTGACATTCTGAAATATGGGTTTCCTTTTTTTCTATCCTTTTCTTAACATCAACCTTAAGGTGGTTAGAGAAATCACCTATACGGAGAATATGGTGGTAGTCCAAACCGAGGATGGGTCGACATATCAGGCAAACTATGTCATTATTTCTGTAAGCATCGGAGTGCTCCAGAGTGATCTCATTCAGTTCAAGCCGCAGCTTCCGGTGAGTGTCAATTTCATTGCTGTCGATATTCAAGTTGAATAAGATAATGCAATTTACAAGATAAGATATATGCTCTATTTTAACGCAAGAAACACGATCTGTTTTCCAGATGTGGAAGAGGGTTGCAATAGCTGATTTCAGTATGGCTGTGTACTCAAAGATATTCTTCCAATTCCCTCACAAGTTTTGGCCAACTGGTCCTGGAACTGAGACCTTCCTTTACGCCCATATCCAACGTGGTTACTATCCTGTTTGGCAGGTATCTGACTTAATTAAATCGTGCAGTATCTGATAGAGAAAGCTTTTAATCCTGAATAGGAAAGCTAGCATACTGACGTATCTAGATTTGGATATACTGTATCAGCATCTGGATAATGAGATCCCGGGATCGAACATACTAATGGTGACGGTAACATACGACGAGGCCAAACGAATGGAGCAGCTGTCAGACAAAGAGTTGCAGGCTGAGGCCATGGGCGTGCTGAGAAAGATGTTTGGTGAAAAAATCCCAGAGCCTGAGAGCGTGCTGACACACAGGTGGTTTTCGGACAGGTTCTACAGGGGAAGCCATTCCAACTGGCCGCGTGGCTATAGCCAAGATCGCCATGACAAATTGGGGGTGAGCTTCGTAACTAAAACTCCCTCAAAACTTTATACCCTTTCAGAAATTGATTGATGCTTGCTAATCCTGATAGTTGTTTCTGTATAACGTCTAAAAATATAGGCTGCAGTTGGCCCAGTTTACTTCACAGGGGAGCATCTCCACAAGAAGTATTTTGGATGGGTTAGTGGCGCTTACTTAGCAGGGATCGACACTGCCAAGTCTTTGTTGAAGAGCTTGGAGAAGTAAGCAATGCCGTGTAGAAGAAGGTAGGCAACAGTGGAATAAATGCTCGTTACATTTTTGTGCCATGTAGGATTTGCAATTGACTAAATACTTCATATGTGCTAAATTGTGGACTTGTGGTCCAATGTCTGTTAATTTAAAATTCTAGGGGTATTATTGCGAACAGGATCAAAGTTTGTGCCATATAACGATATTTCGCCAAATAAAGGTAATAATCACTTTTTTGTGAGAAATACATGTCATTCCCCCTCAAAATTTTCAACAATTCAACAGGAAGACGAACAGCGGTGGTGGCGGCGGCTGGCTGACCCAGCTGGAAGTTGCCATTGATAATATAAATAATAAAAATCCAACACGCAATTTGATCAATTAATTTCCCCCCGTACCACCGAATAATTCTTTGGCTAAATCATGGTTCACCATTTCCACATCCAATCCGAGTAATCCCCTCAGCGTCTTCAAACTCCTCCTCCGCCGGCATGCTTCCTCTTCTCCCCGCACGCCACCGCCGCCGGTGGCAGCAACTCCTCCTCCTCCTCCTCCTCTTCTTCTTCCATCCATGTCTCGCCGTGGATTTCATCTTCAATTCCTTCAACCCAAGCAACCCAGGAGTCACCCTCGTCCCCGACGCCCGGGTCGACTCGTCCGTCATCCGACTCACCAACGACACCAACCAGTACTCCCTCGGTCGCGCTTTTTACCCGACCCGAATCCCCATGAGACGAGCCACCACCGGCGCCGCCGCCAACAACAACTCCACCACCCTCTCTTCCTTTTCGACATCCTTCATCTTCTCCGTTCTCCCCGAAATCGCCACCAGCCCCGGGTTCGGCCTCGCCTTCGTCCTCTCCAATTGGACCGACCCGCCCAACGCCCTCGCCAGCCAGTACTTCGGCCTCTTCACCAACGCCACCGTCCCCTTCCAGGCCCCACTCCTCGCCGTCGAGTTCGACACCGGTCAGAACCCGGAGTTCAACGACCCCAACGGGAACCACATCGGCATCGACCTCAACAACATCGAATCCGCCAAGACCGAACCCGCCGGCTACTACAATTCCTCCGGAGGATTCGTCCCCGTGGACATGAGAAGCGGTCAGAACGTCCGCGCTTGGATCGATTTCGACGGTAGCAATTTCGAGATCAATGTGACGGTCGCGCCGGTTGGGATTCCCCGGCCGTCCGCCCCGACTCTCACATACAGAGATCCAGCGATTGCCAATTACGTCTCGGCCGAGATGTTCGTGGGGTTCTCTGCCTCGAAAACCACTTGGGTCGAAGCACAGAGGGTTTTGGCGTGGAGTTTCAGCGATACAGTAGGGGTAGCAGCCAGAGAGCTCAACACCACCAATCTCCCTGTTTTCAGATTGCCATCTTCAGGTTCGAATTCGTTATCCGCCGGTTCAATTGCGGGCATCGTAATCGGCTGTGTTGCTTTTCTGGCGATTTTGGGTCTAGGGATTTGGTTTTGGATGAAAAGCAAGAGGAAACGAGGAGACGAAGAAGAAGACGACGAAATTGAAGATTGGGAACTCGAGTACTGGCCGCATAGATTCTCCTACGAAGAACTCACCCAAGCCACCAATGGATTCTCCAAAGACGTACTCCTCGGTTCCGGTGGATTCGGGAAGGTCTACAAAGGCACGCTCGCCGGAAACGGGACGGAGATCGCGGTGAAGTGCGTGAATCACGACTCCAAGCAAGGTCTCAGAGAATTCATGGCGGAGATCTCGAGCATGGGGCGTCTCCAGCACAAGAACCTGGTCCAGATGCGAGGGTGGTGCCGGAAATCCAACGAACTGATGCTCGTCTACGACTACATGCCCAACGGCAGCCTGGATCGCTACATCTTCAGCAGACAGACCAAGCTCCTACTTAGCTGGAAGCAACGCCGGCAGATCCTCGCCGACGTCGCCGAGGGGCTGAGCTACCTCCACCACGGGTGGGACCAGGTGGTGATCCACCGGGACATCAAGTCGAGCAACATCCTGCTCGACGCCGAGATGCGCGGCCGCGTGGGCGATTTCGGGCTGGCGAAGCTGTACGGCCACAACGACGCCCCCAACACGACGAGGGTGGTGGGGACGCTGGGGTACCTGGCGCCGGAGCTGGCCAGCAGCGCCGTGCCGTCGGCGGCGAGCGACGTGTACAGCTTCGGGGTGGTGGTGCTGGAGGTGGCGTGCGGGAGGAGGCCGATTGAGCTCGGTTCGGAGGCGGAGGATGACAGGGTGCTGCTCGATTGGGTGAGGGATCTGTACGCCGAAGGGAGGGTGGCGGCGGCGGCGGACGAGAGGGTGAGAGGTGAATTCGGCGCGGAGGAGATGGAGACGGTGTTGAAGCTCGGATTGGCTTGCTGCCATCCAGATCCGGAGAGGAGGCCCGACATGAAGGAGGTGGCGGCGGTTTTGGTTGGGGAGGAGGAGGATCCTGATCCTGAAGCTACACCACCGCCGCCGGCCGGGTGGGAGGGTGAGTTGACCGGCGACGGTGGTGGTGATAAATTAAATGATGTGGGGGCTGATCAGTTGGTGTGATTTTGAAATGTGAATGCTGTAGAAGAATCGTCTGCTTTGATTTTTTCGGGGTTTACTTTTCCGTATTCCGCGGTGCATATCGTTGACTTTTTCTTGTTGTGCTTTTGACTGAGATTTTTTTGGTAAAGTACCTGAACAGTAAACACTTTTTTCTTCTTCGTATTCCACTGTGCACAAAATATATATAATGTTGACCCACGCTGCCACGCACACATAGTGATGGCAATGGGCGGGTAACTCAATTCTCATGGCGGGGCGGGTCGACCCATTCTTACATGTTATTCGAAAAAAATATAAGTAAATTTTACTTTTTACGATAAAACGAAAGGTAAAACAATTTAAGAATAAAAAATAGTGATAATAGAATAGATAATTGAGTCTAACAAGTTGAAAGAGCGACTATAATTAGTTGAAAAAAAGTCAAAATAGGAGAAATATGTATAGAAATTATAAGAAATTGAGATAAAATGAGTCTAGAACGGGGCGGGGCAGGGCGGGTCGCAAGTAAATACCCATACCCCGCACCACGCTACTGCGGGTCGGGTAATACCCGCCCCATCACGGATCAGGTCGGGTAATACCCGCGGGGCGGGTTGAAATTACCATCACTACGCACACATACTTACTCTAAACCCTCAGGAATCAGCCTTGCGTGCCAAGTCATCAGTTGTAGACCAAATAGACAAGTCAGTGAAACTAGGACTGGAGGTTCAGTTATCGGTTGCCGGTTAACCGGTCGGTTAAACCGATAACCGACAATTACCTGTTAACCGGCTGGTTAAATAGATAACCGACGGTTACCGGTTAACCGACTAACCGAAAAAGCTCACGCGGGCGGTGTTCGGTAGGGGAATTGGTTATGGCGGTTAACCGGCTAACCGATGAGTCTAACCGCCGGCTAACCGACACAACCAACCCCTTCACAAAACGTCGCCGCCCCCTCCCAGTCTCCCACTCTTCACGGTTCAGCCTAACCCTAATTCCCCTTCGTCCTTCCTTCCCCAATTGCCAATTCGCAATTCCCCTTCCCTTCTCTGCATCGCGACCGTCGCCGCCCAGTTCCTCCCTCCCGATTTGCGAATGGTTACGACGAATCAATCTCGTTCCTCAGCCTCCATCTCTTCTTCCCAGGCCACAGAAGTGGCTTCAGACGAAGCCGCGACCAGAGCGTCTCCTGCTCCGCCATCTCCCTCGCCGACCCGCGCCCCTGCTCGGCTGCTCCGCCATCTCCTCCCCGACCAGCTTCCCAACTCGCCGCCAGCCACACAGTCCCCCGCCGACCGCTATTGTTCCTCCGCCACCAGCACCAGTCCCCGCCGTCAACCACAGTCCCCCGCCGCATTTCCTCCGCCGACCAGTCCACGAGCAATCACCAGTAACCACCGCCTGTGTTGTGCGGTTAGCTCAGTTAACCGAGAAACTAACCGGTAACCGACCGGTCGGTTGTCGATCGGTTGGCGGTAGCTTTGCCTTGTATTTCGGTTAACCGGTAACCGACCATTCGGTTACCGATTGTAACCGAAAAAACCAAACCTCCAGCCCTAGGTGAAACACTCAAATGGGCCACCACTCAAATAGAACTGTGGGATCGCGTTTCATGTATGTGCCGAGTCGTTGAATTGCGTACATTGACAAGAATGTTACTACTGTATTGGTAAGAGGCTGTTGACCCCTTTCAGTCCATGTTAAAGTCGTTGGATCGTCTTAAATACCTACACACAATTGTTCAATCGCATATATTATTGACACCATCAACAAAAAAAGTCGATGCACCAACTAAAAATGCTTGAGAGGACAATCCAAGAACATCAGCAATATCCCCCACCCATCTACATAGCAACTTAATTCCAACCATCAAGGTGGGAGAATTGATGTGAGCAGATGAATATTCTCAGGCATGGTAGCATGTAGGGGAAAAAACAGGTGGTAGCCATTTTGATAGAGGGTATGGTGGCCAAAATACAGGGTTGAATATGAGGGAAATGGTCCATACATGCTACCAATAGCAGAAGGCCAACACGACAAAAAGAGTATGTCTGCATCAGCATGAACTCATCCTGGTGTCATCTTCTACTAAAAAGTTAAAAACTTCCACTATGAAGAAAGAAAGAAAAGAGCATTAGCAAGGTTTGAAGTTGGCAGCTGACAATTTTTTGCTGCCATCAAGGTGTCACCTTCCGTGTGTTTGATGGGAAAAACCTCATGAGGAAGCTTGACAGAGACCAAATGCAGATGACTCCAAGGAATTGCAGAACATTCAAAAGTGTCCCAAGGGAGCTGCTTATCTCCAAGTTATGTGTAGTCATCTCGGCCCCTTTCACTGTGTATGACAGTGCTGTGACTAGTTGGGCCGCCCTATTCAGTTGGTGCAGTCGATAAACCTGTCAATAAACAAGATATGTGTTCACTAGCAGAACGAACTAAAGATCCCTTCTCAGAGGTGATGTGTGTGGTAATAGGACAAGTAATCAAGTATATGACAATACCGCTGCTCTAAGACAGCAAATGAGCCAAATATGAAGCATTAGAAATTGGTCGCGGCTATCCTTACCTGAAAAATTATAGGAATCACTGACCAAGAAGGCGAATTTCGAGATCTAGCATACTGCTCAAATGCAAACTGGACAACAATGCCAACCAAGTATGGCGCAAGAGTAGCAGAAGCAGCAGGACCAGTCCATGGCCAGACCAAACCCATGGTTACCATCGGAACTATAAGACTCAGAACCAAGGTAGCAACAGAAGATATTCTCTGAGCTAAGTGAGGAGGAGACACTGTGGCTTGATTGCTTGGAATGGATTCTGATTCATCAGGCCTTCTCAAACGGTCAATCAGCAGAAGGAAAATGGCGACACCGCAGTAGAAGATTGCTTCTGTGAAAAACAGTATGAGGAAATCTGCAAAGACAAGAAAAAAGCATTCAACAGTGAATTGAACCTTTATTAAGATAACTAATAACTGCCAAAGTACTGGCCTCTATCTCTGAGCAATATATTTCAATGAGCCACTGGACTAGGCTATAATTTTTGTCCATTGGAACTTCTATGTGCACCATGAATGCAAAGAGATCATTCCATTGATTTCCAAGATTCTACAGAACCACAATATTGTTTCCTAGATAAAGTTATCCAACTAACCAGAGTATCGCTTAATGACCCATATCAAAAGGTAACTGTGCTTCTCATTTCCTATTTCATCTTAGTAACATTGTATGAAAGAAAATAGCATACTGGGAAATCAACATACGGAACTGAAAGAAGGAGCCAAGGGGAGACAAACACCAAAGTGTACCAGGAAAAGAAGCGATAATGGATACTAAACGCATAATAGTTAAGACAAAGCCGGAAAAAAAAAATAGAAAGCTTATACTTCATATGTCAGCGATCAAAGCCCACATAACAGGAGGGGGAGAACAAATCAATCAGCAAAGAACCCCATTACCAGGACTGGCCACAGAGGAAAGTTTCCCTCCGGTAAATTACATTTAGAGTTTGATCCACCACTAATTAAGCTTGAAGCTTGATCTTCAACAAGTCTATCATGCTTCAGTTGTTCTCATCCACACCATGTACTTATTTAATTTCACATTTAACATTTGTATTCTGGCACCAGTGCATCCTGCATATCTTACTCACTCGAGCATTTAAGATCAATCCATTCTCTATTCCATCTCCAAATTGTGCGAGTTCACACAAAAAGTTAGGGCTATACAAAACCACCACCAGAACTTCTGATATCACCATCTTTCCTTGTCATTCTCGACAACCATTATCTCTTTCCAGAATTAATAGTGAACTTGCATTATGTAGAACCTAAAGCAGAATTGTTTATGTCTATGATCGATTCAAACTTCGGATAAATTATATCAAACATCCACGCAATTAGACAATTAAAGTAATTCTAAGAACACCACTTAAACACCAAAGTCATTCATCCATATATAGTATTCTCCATGGTATCCAAAGCTAGAAATGACAGAAATTGCCAAGCTTCTTGTTCTTCTCAATGGAAACAAACTGAAAAGCAAATTATTAGATCACTACAACAACACAAACAAGTTTACCTGTGAGCAAAGAGTCCTCGAATATTGTGGAGAGTACTCTGCGCAAATAGATGGAAGGGAAAATGAAAGAGGCCACGAGGACAGCTGGACCAAGGAACCACAATAGGCTGCTCTGACTGTTTCCTGATGCAACAGAGGCAGGAACTTCGGCTTCTTCTGGCTTATATTGATGGCTATAAAATGAAACAAGACCTGGTTTTCCACCAGTTCCCTGAACATCGCTGAATGAAGTGCCAGTGGTGGATGTAGGTTCTGGATTAGAAGCATAATATTCTTGCTCGGTCACGTCAGATTTAACATCATCATACTGTGACTGGCCTTCTGAAGTTGCTGAGAGCCTCTTCCGGGTCATCTTGACATTTCTTTCATTTTGCAGCCAGCAACTGGTAAAGGTGGTTTTAACTGTTTGCAAGAAACAGGAAGACAATTAAAGGATGCTCGTAAATGCATAAGTGAAACTGCCGTTGTGCATTGAAGCTGAATAGGACTGAAGTTCACATCTGTGGGCAGACTACCTAAAACTAGGTTACTGTTTCAGTACACAAAAACCAGGCATACAAACAACTGAAAACAAGTTCCAAAAGTGCCACGGAAAGCCTCGTATAGAAGGGTTTACATATTTGACAATCGCAATCGTCATTGACATTCACCTGTAGCATTCCGGAACTTCCGAGTTCCAAAGTGAAAGCTACCATATGGTCCATCTCCTGTGCTTAGCTGGACAAGAAAACACAAGTGATATCAAATACTGCGGGGGAAAAAATGAAGCACCTCATACAGATTTTACTTCAACATTATAAGGAATGCTGGAGGAATATATCAAATTGAATGTATATTGTATAATGACCGATCATAACCAGAAACAAGCGACAGGTTGGCGATGCTTCAGGCACTGATTCTACTAGGAAAGACATGTGATTAGCACCCAGCAGTTGTTCAGAACAAGTTTTCCCACTGGACAAAGCCAATTGATTACCCTTAAAACCAACTATGAATCCTTAACAATGACAGCCCATTCACAATGCAGATTTGCTACCTATGCAAACCGGCAACTACTTAGAACCACAAATGGTTTCATTGAAGTAAGAAACCTCGACTGAACTAAGTTAGTTTCACTGATTAAGGAAATCAGAGATACCAGGGTGAACACTACCAAGAAACCAAATTCACCATCCAAACACGAAAAGCAGGCCACTTTAACCAATGATTCAGCACAATTCAGTAGTTTTGATATAAAGGACAAGAGAAAGGGAAAACCTTGGAGCTTCCACGTAGCTTAAGCGGAGAAGAAAGCGACGACGCACCACAAAATACAAAAGAGGAACCAGCTTTAACGGCCATGTACACCAAGGTTTTCTGAACTATGTGTTGCAACGCCGACGCCGATGAATCGCCGCCGTCTAAGCTGGAGACTGTAAACTAGAGAACGTACACAGCCATTATGCCAGGAAGAACTATTAGATATCTCTCGTGGGAATTGACGAATTCAGAGAAATTAAGGAATTGGGTTTTGGAGTTCTTCCGCCACGACGCTGACTAGGCGAAGTGAAATACAAGACTTGAGTTGAGAAGAAGAGAAACGAAGCGGCCCCGTTCGTCGGTTTCTACTTTCTAGTTTTTATCGAGAATCTAAATATGGGCGTAAAATTTGACCAAAAAAGTACAGCTTAGCCCAAATGATAAAATATGGTATATCGGAAAAAATAGGGTAGGGCATTTTATGATAGAAATACATGGTTGTTTGGAAGTTATGATTCTAGATGAATGATTTTTTGAATTCATGTATTATAGAGAATACATCGTTTTTTTTTTTCAAAACTTTATTCAATACATGCATTTGAGGTGGACCCTCAAATCACATATCACCCACAATCACTCATTTTAAATCTTAACAAAAAAGTGAGATTCTTCCTTTGAGATTGTTGGCTTTAATTTGTTTCACTTTTAGCTCATAAAGTGATTTTTTCTTTTCTTTAAAATTTTTGAATGGCTACAACCAAACAAGACATTCTTCCAATCATCTAATTCTTGCAATCCTTGTATTTACAATAGATGTATTCATCAAATACACATATTTGAAGAATCTCAACTTCCAAACGACCCCACAGTTTCATCACATTAAATGCAATCTATCGGTTTTGTCTTTGGTAGGTTATTGTTTTTTGGTAAAACTACAGTATGGTTTTTCAATCTTTGGGTACAAGTTTGTTGGTTTATTCAGTTATTTTGGTTAGACTAGTGGTATGGTTCGACCAGTAGTACAAGTGTACAACAGTTTTATGTCAGTTCATCTTGGGTTTAGCACATGTAGGATAGCGTGAAATCATTGACAATCAATGAATTTAGACATGGATAACATATTTGAAGACATTTTTTCGCAAATCTACAACCATGCGTAAATAAATTCGTTATATTTACTTTTGGTCCTCGAACTATGGGATTTTTCCTATTGAATTCCATGAATAGTTATTTTCCTATTTAACCCCTTAAACTACGACTAAATTCCTAAGTTGATCCTTCCCGTTAGTGATGACAATGGGGAGGAACGGGGCGAGTACCTCAATTCCCATACTGGCCCCGCACCAAGCGTGGGTCGAAGCAGGTAATACTCGTGCGGGTACAAGGTGAGATGGTTCGACGCACACTTACATGTTATTTGAAAAAATACACACACAAATTTGACTTTTTACGATAAAACGAAGGGAAAACATTTTATGAATGAAAATAGTGATAACTGATTCGGGTCCAAATGTACACATTTTACCTATCATTTCTTGATAGTTTGGCATTGCATTTCATCGTCCCTCGACATATTTCACGCTAGGTTGTGCCTGTTTTGATACATTTCAGGCCCTAGCACGTGTGGAAGGGTCGAGGACAAGTTTCGGGACAATTGGAGGTCAAAAAGCGCAAAAATCGAAGAAAAGTCCAAAGTACCGTGACAATTGCCCCGTAACAGTGAAGTTCAGGCGTCCAGGTTTCATGCCATGTTCACGGTTTCCCATAGTTCACGGTCTCCTAAGGCCGTGAACTGAAGCCATAAACCGTGAACCGCAAGACGTCCAGGGAGAAATATGCAGTTACTACCGCGAGAAGAGTTCACGGTCAACAAGACCGTGAAGATTGAGGCCAAACCGTGAACTCCTGTTGGCGAAGCGCCGCATTTCGACATCGCGCTTTATGTTCACGGACGCGTTGAAGAGTTCACGGCCGTGAACTGAGCCCGATCCTGGTATAAAATGTGAGCTGAAAGGAAGAAGTAAGGGAGCTTCACTTTAGGTTAGATTTTCATTTTTCAGAATAAAGAGGATTCTAGTGAGAGGTTAGGATTTCTTCTAGAGTGGGAAAATGCAAATCAAAGGAGGAATAAGGAGCTTTGGGCTTGTTCCTAGCTAGAGGATTGAAGAATTCTTCATCTCAAGGGTGTCTCAAGCAACAAGGAGGAAATATTGACATTTCATGGTTATTTCTCTCCTTTTTATTGTTTTCTCTTGTTTAGCTATGGAATAGCCTACCTACTCACTTGGGTATTGTGAACCCTAGTCTCTATATGTGTTAGGTTGCAAGAACATGAACCTATTGTGTTGATTGAGTGTTTTATATGTTATTTGAGGTATTATTCATGAATGATTGAGTGTGCTAGATTTAACTCAATATGGGGTGAAATTAACCTAGAGGGTGGAAATCCCCTCTTGGTCCAATTAGGAGCTAGACTCCTTAACCACTTGGGTAACCTCTTTTAGGTCATTTTAAGACCAAAATCTCAAATATCGGAGTAGGGCCGTGATTCCACCGAGATAGGTCTCTCCGCCGACCGGATTAAGTTCCGAGGGTTTGGTTTGCAATCCTTAGCCGGCTAGTTGAGAGGGTTAGGTTCCCTAGCCTATCGTTGTCACCCTTAGCCGAAAGGTTAAGTGAGTTAGCTTCCTAACTTGTTGCAACGACTCTCAATTAGCTAACTTAGAGAGATTTAGGGATCTCCTTGGTTGATCTATAAAGAGGGCTAGACTCTCTAGATACTAATCACAATTCTTGACCTAACGGTTAAGAGAGCTAGTTCCCCTAGCTTATATTTGTTGATTTTCCTTCATTGATCGACTAAGGGAGTTTTTCCCTAGCTAGTTGCGCTACCTAGCGGTGTATGAACACGTCCTTCTCACTAGAGCTTTGTTTGTCGCTTCTTAGCACGAGACTAGGGGGAGCAATACCCAGGTGAAGTCCCCTCAAGTAGAATTCTCCTCGATTTACTTTCCTTGTTCGTTCACTTTGTAGTTTTCTTAGTTTTAAACCCAAAAACCGTTTTGCCAGATAACAACTTAAGCGATTGAAGTAGGCGTACATGGACCGGCCCGGGTTGACAATTTAAATACTTGCCCTATACTACACCCGACTAGAGTTTAAAAACTTGGGCTCTAGTCGGGATTAATTTGCAGTGTAGTTCCGTGCGAGTCAATAACATAATACGTAATTGAGTCTAACTAGTTGAAATATCAAGTCTAACTAGTTGAAGAAAAGTCCAAATAAGAGAAATATAAATAGATATTGTAAATTTTTTTAGATAGAATGGACAAAGACACAGGACGGGGTGGGGTAGGGCAAATCGAAAATAGATACTCATACCCCACCCACACTACTGCGAATTGGGTAATACCCGTCCCATCGCGAGTTGGGTGAGATAATACCTAATTGGACGAGTTCAATTGTCATCCCTACTTCCCATTTGTTGATCGTTAGTCAACGGTTAAATAAGCTCATTTGGTGTTGACTTGGCAATGTAGCTTTTACCCTATTCCCCTGCATTGCTACCTTCTTAGACCAACTTCAAGTATGCCTCTCAAATCTAATACATTTTCTTTTAAACACCTACTTTCTCATTTCACATTTCACATTTTTACTCCAACCGTACACTCTCAAATCTAATGGTCTCACTTTTTTCCTTTGGATTTTCTAACTTAAATGTTAATTATACGTATGCTAATCTATATTGTTTATTTTAATCATTTCACGGTTCGTCATTGTTTTTTAAAATAATTCTGGACATATTTTTCAAAAATAATAATAAACAAAAAAATTAGTTTCTCTAAATAAACAACCCATTTGTGAGGCGTTGAAATCTTTCACTGTCATCCTTTATTTTATCTTATGATCACGGTCATCCTTTATTACGATCATATCATTCACATAAATTAACAAACCCATCATACCTCAACTAGGGCGAATTGTAACCGTGACTGATCGTTCAAACCTTTGAAAGTTGTACAAAACGATCACCAAAAATTTAATTTGTAACGACATAATAACAATAGTTTGAACTTGTATGAAATGATCACTTTGTTTGATTTGTGACCGCTTTGTTGTAAAAACAAATCTTTATTACCATGTCAACCATATAATTATCATGGTATGTATATCCAAATAAATATCTAGATTTGACCATCTAGCTATATATAGCCATGATATTTTGTCACGCATATAATTAACTTAGGCACAAATATGGGGATTGGCTGATAAATACTCCAGCACCTTCTTGTAAACACGCAATGCCCTTTCTGCCCCACTGTGTATTTCATCGTCTTGTTTGATGTAATGAGTAGTTAACTTACAGACACAACCTTGTCCTTCTTCCTCAAACTTCAACTCGTTCACCACGACTTCATCATTTGTGTCCGTCATCGTGTACTTGGCGTACAAGTTCAACGGGTCAGCAACATCCACCTTGATCTCCAAGGACATTAATTCAGTTGTCACTGCAATCGCACAACTCGTCAAGGTTAATAGAATGAATATAATTAGTGCTACTAGAAGTCAAGAAATTAGTTTGTCGCTAAAACCAATGGTTCCCCTCTTTGATAACTCAAGTTATCGGGAGAGAGGACAAAGCATGAATCACGATCGTATTAATTTTGAACATGCATGCACATTTAAATAAACCATTTGATAATATTGGGGACAATGAGAATTTAATTAAACACTAAATCAACCTTTTGGTTAAAGCTCTATCCAAAAAAAAACCTTTTGGTTAAAGCCTCTAATATACATGTGGATATATACTTAGTTTCAGTGCATCCTAATATATCAACATTTTGGGGGAGGCCCAATTATAGGGCACATATGGTTCATCTACCGTTGTTATATAGTATTTATTGGTATCACTAATATCAAGGAAACATAGATGAATATGATTCACTTACATATTCAATCTAGCTCGATGCGATGTTAATTTTTATTTAAACATTGTTGATTTGACTCGAATCAGACTATCTGACTACTTAGGGGTGGAAATTGAGGCGGAGTGATATGTTACCAGACTAACGTCGTTGCATGTCACGACTCCTCCGATGACAACAACATCAAAACACAAAAGTAGTTCGATAAGTGGAGGCACCCGCTTTTAATGAATAGATTATTCTCCACTCTCGATTATAGTCTTGTATTGTTGGTAGTTGGTTGCATGTTGTGTTGTTCGTGGAGAAATGGAGATGAGTTTGGGTATCAGACTAACTTTTCTCGATTATTCCCTTCTTTTAACGAATCGATTAATTTATCTAACTATATCTATGAACTTGGTTTTGTTATAAAATAAACATATACCACAGGGACAATGCTTATTTAATAAAAGTATCTCACATAAACATTGCGTATTGACTTGGTTTTGTTTTATAGAATAAGTTCATATTTGATTTTGGTAGCTACTTTAATTCTTAGTCTTCCAAATTTCACAAACTAATATAATTAATGTGAGTAATGTGGGTAACAAAGTATTTTGAAGAAATAAATATAACTAAAGTGGTTAATGTGGGTTTTGTGGGTAAACCGTTGTGGGTAGTGGTTAACCACTAGCCACAAAAATTAATATTTTGCTACCCACACCCAACCCACTATCCACAAATTGTGGGTATGGGTATCCACAAAGTGTGCGGTTTGGTGCGGTTTGTGGGTTACCCGCAACCCGCAAACTTCCACCTCTATGACTACTACTGGAAGTCACGGGTCCAAGGGCAACGCCCCTGATCTATCGTGTATGAACTCAATGTTATTTGAGTTTCTGTTTTGGGTTTGGTCTGTAACCGTTTTCCTTTACCATATTGGGTTAGAGTTGGACCACATGGAGAAGTACTATGAATACTTCTCATACTCCTCTGTAATTTGTATCTTCTCGAAGTATAGTGAAACTGGCTCTCTCCTGCTCGTGGACCAGCTAACACACATCGTGTTAGTGAACCACGTAAATCCGTGTACCGTGTTCGTTCTTGCTTTCATTATTTCTTACTTAGTCGTTTCTCCTATTTCTCGATCCACAAAGAAACAGTCGTGACACAAAAAAAAAAAGCACAAAGAGGGAAATGTTTACCACTATCAATAAAGTAGAACCTGAGTATTGTTTCAGGGCCGCCGTCTCCTTGGATAGTCTCGATAGTCTTGATCAGTTGAGGAAAGACGGTCGTGTAAGTGGTGTTGCTTTCTTGGACCACAGCCTTGAACATTTTTTGTGCTGAGATGTTGGAGGACTTGATCTCATGGTTAATGGTAGTCATTGCCATGATAAAACAAAAAAAAATGGAAGGATTTCCAAAAGCTAGCTTTGTTTGCTTAATCGATTACTTACTGAAGAAATGAAGTTGAAAGCTTGGAATGAATGTGTGGCAATATCAGCAGGCAAGCAATGGCATTTTATAAGGACTTCTGTTCATGAATTGGAATCTCTCCCACAAAGAAGAGAACAGGTTGATCTCCACGTTGATTTCAGTATCCAAATATAGGAGGTGGTGTTCTCTTTTTTCTAATACAATCTTTTTTTAATTAAATAGAAGTGAAAATACTTTAATATGCAAAATGTTTTGCAGTAGACCATTATTATACACATAAAAATTTGCTAGAGCATCTTGTTGTTTACACGCGAGATATGGTATAACACTAATGGCAGCATATGATATTTTTTATTGATTGTTTGATAAAGAATAGTTTTCATATATATGCTTTATTGTTTCGAACAACCTCTGATTATAGTCGGTAGTATTAGTTAGTGGCGGGCAATGTGAGGGTTGGGAGAGTTTTGCTCTCAAATTCACCCGCCGTTTATTAGCGAGTTGGTACAATTGTGATCTACTATTCATTCACATTTTTTTCGGGTTGGATAGGTTGGGTAACTGATGAGGTGTGAGTGCGGTTGAGTTGTAAGTTAACCCGCAAAAGTAATTATCTAATTAGTCATTAAGAAAATTGACTAATATTTATAATAAATTCCTTGCAAATTAGTAAGATTGTATCAATTTAGAAACTTCTCAATTTAATTTGTCCCTTGAGGATCTGTATAGTATTTGCATCAAAATATTTCTTACTCCAACTAATTGTTAGACAAAACTGAACAATTTGTAACTTTGATACAATTAATAGTTTATAATTTGCATTCCGGTATCTAATGGACATTACACAACATAGTAACCAATATTAGTTGTCCAAAATATTCTTTATACCCCACTAAGTTTATGGTTAATGTGCAATATGGTTGAGAAATATGATGACTATTCGATGACATAAATAAAAAAATAACTTTTTGACATATGAAAATATGTTACGAATTATTTGGGTGACTCACAATTCACCCAACACCCATCTGAATAATTGCGAGTAGATTATCAATATTGGTGATATTTTTATCATAAAAGAAGTTATGAGCTAAAAACTGCGGAGAGACGAGATCGGTAAAAACTGGTTTCAATAGCTACCATGGTTTTTAATAGCTGAAAAATCTGATGACGATGTAGAAGAATGGTTTCCATAATATTAACCTTTCAAAACTCTTAAGGAAAATGACTTAGGATGAGAATGAGAGGTTTTGTGGTAATATTTAGTTTCACGATAATATCATAGAAAAACTAAGTTTAGTAAAAATGCACGCGGCCGCCCGAGCCCCTGTATCATGAAATATGGAGAATTTCTGGATCCTCTTGAGCAAAGCCACAGCGTCTGTATCCAACTCTTCCGGCGAAGAAAAAGAAAAGGGCAGGAAACCGTAACCAACCGTCATACACAAGTCCCGGTACTTGACACATTTTCGCTGAGCAGCATCAGCAACAACTCGGCCAGGCACAAAATCAGTCATCCCAGTCTGCGTCAGAGGTGAAGATCCAGTCAAATCTACACACACATCTCGCCCCCTGTCCCAGGAATAAAGCAGCAAATCTACAGGACGAAGGGGTCTGCCATGTCCATCAACCAAACCGATATCAACCTCCATACCTGCAGAAATCCCATACCTATAACAGATGTCCAATAAGGTGTCACGAACGAGGTTGTGCCGATGCTTAATGCCCACAGAACCGCACATGACACAACATATGATCACCAAAGACATCACCAAGAAAGACACGGGAACAAGCAGGGCAGGGATTAGATACCGAAAACAACGGGACACCCATTCGATAGCTAAGCACACTACGATATGTCCTCCCATTCATAGTCTGGCCCAACCCAGCAATAGGAACAGCACGCAACCAGTCAGAAGAATGTGCACTCTGCTGAGACTTCCACAAGCCACCTGACGTGTAGTCAACGAGAAAACAGAATCTGAAGTAGCAACAACCTTCGCGAAATACATATCTGCCTATTTCTTCATAAGTTTTGGGGCAGCAACTCCACTAGGGTCATGTAAGAGACCAGAACCTGTAAACTCGTTAAAGGTGCGTAGGGTGTCATCAAAAGCAGGGCCAGGAGATAGAATAATAGAAGGACTTAGAAGTTTAGCTTGCAACTCTGCAGATCAAGAGGTCACCAGTTCGAACCCGGTTGGGCCATCTCAATTTTCGGTCGCGTACATTTTTACTAGACTTAGTTTTTCTATAGCTAAGGGAGTGGAGGTCCAAATTGTATCTCGGCTACCCACTAATTTTTTGTAAATCTTTGTTTGTTCTGCTTCCACTCATAAAATGATGGTTTAGAGTTAGACCCATGAAATATAATGGTATCTCATAGAACTAAGGGTGTGAAAGTGAGTTAAAATTGATTGCAAAGTTTCAAGTGGTATAATAAGAGGTTTTTAAACATGAAAACGGTAAGGTATGTTTTCACGGAAATAAAGTACCACAAAGATCAAGTGTCTAAGTGATGTGTGATCATTACGGATGATTAAGTATTTTGTGTGATGATTGTACTAGTGGAAAATTGATTGTATTAAATGATGTTCATCCATTCATAAGACAATATGAATTGAAAATGATAATTGATTGTCTTATTATGAATTGATTTTTCTATCTGGGAGCAATCACACATTTAGCTAAGTTGTTGCCTCAATTCGTTATATTAGTTTTTGCAGGTGTCAAGTGAATTGATAAAACTCTCACATTGCATAGTGATGGATGGAGAATTGGTTTTGGACTTTTCGTCGTTTTCCTAGTTTTGAAGTAATTTATATTTCACATCCTACTAGTTGATGGTTTGAGTATGCTTAGTAGGTACAATATATTTAACTTTGAGGTAGGTCAAAATTTTGGAAATTTTACTAAGTAAAGGATTTGAACTCAATCGTTATTATGGTGAACAAAACAATCGGCAAACCGACCCACCCACCCATCCAACCCAACCCAATCGTATTTATCTTTATTTTTAAATTTTAAGGCTGGGTGAGGATTTTCTGTTGTACAACCCGCTTCTATTGGGTTGGGTGCGGATTTTGGGTAACACAACCCCTAGAATTTGACCTAACCCGTGTTGAACTATAGTCATAAGTGCTCATACTAAAACATATTTGTCTCGTAAATAAACATATTTATGAGAAAAATAAGATATATTGTCACATTTTTCACTTGTGGTTCCATAGCCTAATACATGCTTCAACTTAATATATAGATGTAGATTTAATATAAGCTATGATTCATGTAATCTTTTTTCTTGTCTACAATTTTAGAAGATCAATATATTATGAATGTGTTAGCTTATAACCATTTTAGCTTATTTCAACAAATATTTATGAAAAAAATTAGACATATGTTAAAGTTAAGGATTTTGCTACGGTGACATGCATGTCACCGTGACATGGACTTTTCGGTCGACCTAATCCTAAAGGCGGTCGACCGAATTGATTAATTTGGGCAGCACGAGAAAGCATTGCGGTCGACCTAATCCTAAAGGCGGTCGACCTCAATTCATAGCATAATTGATGAGTCCTTGTTATCATTATTTATGACTAGTTATGATGGTTTAAAGCGTAATTTAGACGAGCAAAAGGACCACACAAATCGACATACATAAACAAAAAAGACACGGGGCATAGGTTGACTTTCTTGTATTCGGTCGACCTCGTACCGGATTAGGTCGACCTCGACACCAACACTTGATCTTCATTTTACGTCAAATAATTGGATAAATTGATAGAACACTTATCGTCTATCTGGTCGACCTCTTTCTTTATCTGGTTGACCATGTTGTTAATGACTGCCATCAAGTGGTCGACCTATATACCTTTACGGTCGACCATGTTGTTTCTCACGCCAACGAAATGGCCGACCGAGGTTTATTCTGGTCAACCAAAAATAACAACTTAAACTAAGAACGGTCGACCAGGTGGTCTTTGAGGTCGACCGCAATGCTTTCTCGTGCTGCCCAAATTAGTCAATTTGGTCGACCGCCTTCAGGATTAGGTCGACCGAAAAGTCCATGTCACGGTGACATGCATGTCATAGTAAGCATACCCTAAAGTTAATTGCATTTCATTAAAATCAAAAGAACATTTATGCATATTGGTACTTTTCGCTTTGATTTATTTGACAAAAAAATTTAAATAGTTATCTAATATTTTGTAGTGTTGAATAGTTGTCTTTTTGTGTTGGGTTGGGTTTTTAATTAAAAATATCTACATCTAATCCAATCCAATTATAAATAAACCGTATGGTTCTAATTTTTTTGGTGGGTTTGGATTTAATATTTTCAAAACCGTAGTATATGAGTCATGTGATTAAAATGACCAAACCTGAACCACCCGACCTATGTACATCCCTAAACGTAATCGTCAATAGAGAGTGTGTTGCACAGATGAATCATTGGTTCACACCATGAATTTTTGTTAGGGTGGGGTGTTTCTGTCTGTTTCTCTTTGTAGTTGCATCGACCAACCAAACCAAGCCAGTTAACACCCTAGTTGCATCCCACAGCAACGGAAGATCCACCAAACAAAATCTCTCTGAAGTTCCACGATTTCAAATGAAATGAAAGAAGACAGACATCCGCCTGAATGATAGTAAACAATATCCTTCGCTCTTCCAAGATGTCCTCAGAAACCATATGGAGGGCCAAAAAATATTCTTTATGCAGATGGGGAAACTCAGACTGTGGAAGTACAACATAGAGATGATAGTATAGCAGATTTCGCACAGGTGACACAGACATTTCTCTGCTGCTAGCATGTCACCTCTGGATAGAAACAAGGTGGTGGTGAAAGAATAATAATGCCTACTCGATCATAAGCCAAAATGGCGTCGAAACCTTCTACTGTTCCATGCCCTCATGGAACCCTCAAAAGAACATGCTACAACACAAGGGATTAACGAAGATAGATAGATGAACCAACAACCTAAAGGCTTACACTTCGCCAGCCCTTCCCTGTATTCGGAAGCCGCTCTTTCTCCTCCAACTGCGACATGTTCTGCCGGAAATCCAACTTCGGAAATCTCATCCTTCAACAACATTGAAACTACACCAACATCATATAAGATTTGCCCTCTTCAAAAACCTAATTGTTCTACAGTAATAGGGCCATATGGATTCCACAAAGTCAAGGTACTTCTCAGTCAGCCACTCCTTGAGTACCATCATCCTTTGCCTCACCATTTCTTTATGGTCCGCATTTTTTATTGTCACAATTGGTTGTATGAAACGAGCCCCGATTTCTTGTTTGAGCTTCCCACCTGCAATGTAGCTACAGCCCACTTGATAATAAGTAGGTAAATTCTTCACTATGTGGACGGTCTGTCTAAAGCTGAAGACGTAAAGTGCCCAGATACCCTGAAGCAGCTTGACGTAGAGGGCAGCAACGAGAGGGCCCAAAACCCACAAAGGAGTCAATTCCTTTGACACTTCAACTCCATAAATAGTGTTGATGCCAAGATACAAAGGGATACTGCAAATATAGGAAACTCGGTTGGTATTTTTGCCAAATCAAAAGCTAGCTGAATTGAGAAGTGACCATCTTTGTAATGCAACTCACAGAAAGCAATAGAACCCTAAAATTGTTTACAAGGAAAAGCCCAAGCTCCAAAAGTGTTGAGACCATAAAAAAGGTCTTCCAGTATGAATTGCGCCAATCCAATGGAATCAAACAAACTCCCATTCCTAGAATTGCTCGAATTCAAATGCATGCCCTCTATCTAAGGATCTACCACATCCATAACAAGATGAATTTTTTTCTTTTTCTTTTGGTAAGACAAGATGAAATTTCTTGGCATAGTTTTCCATATTTTTCACAGATAATACAAAATAACCCATCCTAAATTGCAATAGATGATATATGATGACAAATGAGAAATAGCTCTACAATGAAAAATATATATAATCCATTCAAGAATAAATTGTGATTGTTAAGACGTATGTCCTTAGTAAGACTGCGCCATTTAAGGCGTCCTGATAATGATTTCAAAATTTTGATTTCTTTGTCATTAAATGACCACTAGTTACAATAATTTAGAGTTAAATTGAAAAAATGAAGAAAGGATAACACTAAACGAAAAATAACTAACAAAATTTAGAATTTGTCTTCACCTAGAAGCTGAGATGAGGTTATCAGATGCATCATCTGGTTCAAAATGTGTATATTTCCAAAAAGTGTCGAGCGAAAAATGATGTGTTGTATGAACACTCTCAAAACACGGGATCCAAACAACATAAAGACTACGAAAGTTATACGTGCCACCATTGTCCCTTCAATCATCCAATGGTAATGTAGAAATTCTAGTGATACAATTTCAGTTGCCCATTTTCTCATTACAAACAGCATATTTAGTGGTTCCACGAAATTCCTAATTCTGCACACCAATCTCCAGTTCAATTGTACCGAACAACCACAACTGCAGTAAATAAAGGCAGAAGCCTAGCAGAAGAAATATACTCACAATATCAGTATCGGTATCTTTATTGTTGCATCCAGCTGCCAAAAGTGATGAAATATCTCGAATAGGAAACTACGTTTCTGTGTCTCCTGAGAAATACTTTGAGTTTGGTGAACTACTTCTTCTTCCCTTTGAGCTGGTTCCTCTAAGATAACATCAGCCACCTGACTTGACGAATGCGACCGCAGCATGTTTAACCATTTCTTGAATAAATTATGAATAGCAGGAGATCCTCCAACTCCTTCATTCGGTTCAGAAGTATATGATATCGGAAGACTCTGGGCATTAGGAAGCTCTCTGAGGCCCTCTCCATTATCATCTGAGACATATGAAATTTTGACAGAATTCTTTGAGCCCTTGGACCCACTTGAACTCCCCCCGGCATCACTGTTCTTTGCATCACTGTTCTTTGCACTACCTTGAAAGGAGGAAACTTGCAAAAGTTTTGCTTTGAGCCCAAGATCACCAGTCCCTACACTGTGAAAACTATTCTGCTCAACTGATATGTTCCAAGATTTTACAGGACTCTCAAAACAGCAGATTGACCAAGCTACCACGGAAAAGTGGTCCAACTAGTAAAAGATGATTACCTTGAATGAAGATAACACTTTGCTGAGAAATACCGATCTAATCTCCCAACCATGTGAAGTGACATGACATGTTGTTTTAGTTTGACACCTCTGCTCCATGATGAAGGCCTTGAGGGAAATCCTACATATGAACCCTGGTAGAGAACAAACGGGGGAAACCGAACACGTGAGGTTCTATAATATATTGAAGATACAAAGTAAACATCTGAAAACAAAAAGCAGGCGAACTGGTTGATTGATTGAAGAAAGAAAGACAAAGTAAGAGCACCCTAGGGATCTGAATTGACTATGACAGGAAACGCTCTATGAAGAGATATACAAAGAGAAGTTTCAGCCCCTATGAATGCCAGGGTCTACAAGCCTACATTTCTTTTGACTTACCCGCATTTGATGTGTCGCCAAAGCCATTCTGCTCCGGTTTTGAGCACCAACACATCTATCCAATGGAGCCTAAGGAAACAAAACAGCTGCTAGATAAGCAATCAATGAGGAAAGGAAGAGGTAAAGCAACTTCAGCATGAAAGAAGAGAACATGATTAAATTACAAAACAGTAGAATCCTTATCAAAGACCCGCTCTTCATTCTACGGTACTCTCATAAAACCAATAAGACTAAAGCAATAGACAGCTCCCAGGTTCCTGTTCAGTTTTGCCTATCAGATAGGCGAAACACTTGGTCAAGCTTATCCATACCATAGCATAAGCGCAAGTCAAAAGCATCATCAGAGTTCATATACCAAAATCAAATTGCCTAAATGAAAACGCACCAACTTCTTCCCTTGTATCTACCGCCAAATTTGTTCCCGCGAGTACCAACCCATCAGGCGAAACCTAACCCCGAAGCAAACACCGAGTACAAAATTAGGACACAAATTGCAGCATGAAATTGAGATGAGAGTAAACCTTGGGCGCGCGAGTTCATAACCCGGCTGGAGTCCCCTTAGGGGAAGCCAAAGACAGAAAGTCTTATTAGAGCTGGTGATTATATATACTGGAGAGGAAGAACACGAAGATAACGGCAATGGTGGAAGGAAGTGGCTTGCTTAATGGATGGGTTCGGGTTTAACAGGGGAAACGGGAATTGAATTCCTGATAAGAAGAGTGGATAAAGGGATATGACTACGAACGATAGGAAAGGGGAAGAAGGACCGCTGTGAATCTTGTTGCTGGATTTAAAATTAGGGCTTTTAGAATTGGAAGAAAAGAAAAAGGCAATTGAAAATGGTTATTTGTCGTCCTAAAATTTAAAAAAATTCGCCCTAAATCAAATTAAATTTACGTATGTACCCCTAACTCTAATTCATTAATCATTATCCAGCCGATTTCCGGCCGCCGCTCCATTCCCCCAACCCACCATCGTTCTATTTCTCCACAGCGATGTGTAATGCTCTGATGCCACCGGGATCGGAGGAGAATCCGAGGGAAGATCTGGCATCGAAGCCACCGGCTTCAGTCAATGCTCCGGCTCCGATCAAAACAGAGGATCTGCCTGAATCAGACAATTCCTCCGCTGGCCCTCCTCTGCCGCCGCCGCCGCCAGAAGAAACGGAAACTGAGGAAGTCGACATCGTTATGGAACCACCGACGCCCGACTACAGGGGATGATTATATAATGGTATGAGAGTTCCCGCTGAGCTAAACAGAAGTCGGTGGCCATTGGTGGGACTCCGGAGATGATGAGAGAAAGTAAATGATTGTGTTTGGAAGAATAAAAGTGATTGTGAAATTACCAAATTCTGGCCGGCTCCGGCGACTGTGTGTTTGATTTAGGTTTAAGTGTTTAAATGAAAAAAATAAATAAACTAAGAGTAGTAGAGTAAATTTTAATAATTAGGGCGACAAATAAGAATTTTTAGGGCGACGAATAGCAATCCCCTTAATTTTCCGGCTGAAAGGAAGGGTTAATTGCACCAGATACCACGGAAATATTGGTTTTGTTGCATACTAATCACTTAAATTTTTTAGTTGCAACTAAACCACATAACTCAATTTCCGATTGCACCATTATATTTTTCATCCATAAACTTAACAGTGAGTATCAAATTGAACTTTTCCACCTTAATCTACACCATACCATTTTTCTTTCACTTTCTTCTTCTCCGGTCTCCACAAAAACAAATATTTTTTTTTATAAAAAATGAGGATTGAATAATCCCAATCACAAAAGCCATTTGAAATTCTTCTCTTGCTCTATGGTTGTCGATCCTCTCGTAAAATTATTTATAAAGTCGGAGATGAGGGGTTTCGGCTGCGAACTTTGGTTGAAAAATTGAGTTTGTTCTGGAAGTCTTTCTTTACTTGAACACCATTAACAAAGCTATGATAGAACTTCAACTGGAAGTTCTTCATTACTTCACTCTTTGTCACTCGATTTTACTGCTTAATACTCGTTTCTTAATTCTTCTTCGCCCATCTAGTTCAAATCATCCGCTTGTATTTAATCTGAACATGTTCTCTTTTTTGCCCTGATCGTCTTCTAAGTTCATGTGTGCATAACTCAGTTAAAGGAAGACTCTTTACGCTGGAACTTCTTTCAACTCAAATATTCATTACAACACATATCAAAAAATAGCATATACATATTCATTCATAATAGATGAGTTTAAACCATCTATAAAAGAGGCAAAGATTTCCCCGAAAGAAACACCCATTATGAGGTGCCAATTGTGCAAAACAAATCTTAAACGAAAAAGTAAAATAAGGATTGCATTTCGCATTCTACATAAGTTCAAAAGGTTTACTACGTCATAAGGAAGCATAAGTTTAATTCAATTAGACCCAAAAAGTTAAATAAAAAATGAAACAATAGCAAATGTTGAAGGGAAAATAAAGGAGGTCATAAGATAACTAAATAGAGCGCTAGTAATACCGAAATGAAAATGGAAGAATGTGAGGGAAATTTTTTACATCTCCGGATAATACAGACAAAAAGAAAGGAAATAAACAAACAGAAACGGAGTCTGAGTGACTGACTATAGAAAGACGAGGAGAGACGGTGGACGTGTGAAGCGGCAGCTCGGCATCGAAGCAGCCACGCACGACTGTGACAAAGGGAAAACGTAAAAAATGTTAGAAAGGAAGAAAGAAAGTGGAGTGTGATGATCTAATTTCTTACGTAGGGTAAAGTATAAAAAACTTGTGCTCTCAAGTCCCATTGCAGTACTGATTTTGCTTTCACGATGATAAAATCGTATAAGAAGTTGAACCGAAATAATCAGCACCAAAGTAATTTATGTTGGAATTGTGATTTAATTGTAGTTCTGTCTGTTTCATATTGGTAAAAATTACCTACCAATTTAGACTCCAGCAAAGAATTTTCAGGTCGGATTGTTAGTAGACAATGTACGATACGGTTTTACAAACACGGATAATAACACTACCAATTTTGCCCGGATCGATGGTGTTAGCTATGTGGTGGTCCTTGTCATTGTTGTGTGTAGGCTTGAAGTCGACAGTGTAAAGTGTAAACCAACTAGTCAGTGTTGGCTTGCTTGCTTCTAAAATTTGACCAAGAGAGAACGACTAGTAAAACAGCGGATTAGATCGTAAGCAATCCTCCCCTTGTTTCTAAATTTCCAAAAATAATCGGGACCCAATCAAACATAACCATGTTTCCTTGTTTATTTGCAGCAAGATCGAATTGTCTCAAACCTAACCCACCAAACTCAATTCTGTCAAAAATTGCGATATCCCTCCCAACTCTGCAAAGTCTCTTCCCCCAAGTTGAGATCATCAACCACTATTTTACGGGCATAATGAATCCCGTCCAGGGGGAGCGAAAAGCACCTGATCACAAGTCATAACACAATCGACCAAACCAGCCACAAGCCCAGACAGACATTCAAGTGGAAGGGAGGTTCCATTTCTCATAACAGAGCAAAGAAACTGAAACTGAAAACTACTACCGCTCAAACCCAATGGGTTCCAAACAGCAAACCTTGCTGCACGATCAAATTACTTGGTTCTGGTTCAAATCTCTCATCCACCAACAAGACACAGAGAATAAAAAGAAGAATATGCAATCAAAGGAATCAACCAACTTCTGTGCCGATTCTCCTTTCTGCCCTTCAGCCGAATCTGTTATTTGCTCCAAATCCTGGTTAACTCATCATGGCATCATCAGCGAAAGTAATTAGCTAAGCTGTATCTACAACTCAACGCTACAACCCAACTCCAGTTACCTGCAGAGTGTGGAGGACAATCTGCCCCATGCAAAGCAAGGAAGACGCTCTGCTGAGATCTCTATTCATCACTAGTCTCTAATACCCTAAAACTGCCACCTTGACGTCCATGAAAGTCGCCACCACCACGTCTAGCGTGATTCGGCACTCTTTCCCTAAACCTTGGACGCGAAGCATGAGATACATCTTTGGAAGAAGGCTCAAGGTTGTTCCCCTTGCTTTTATTTTGTTGCCCAACCGGTTGGTACTCGTAATGAGAACTTTGCTTCATCGCCCTTTCCTTGTTTGCTGCTGGTACATTATGTTGCCTGTTGTTATCTCTCGCAGTTCCACTCCATTCCCCGCGAGACTCCTGATGATGATCCCGGTTGAACTGGTTTCCACCGCCTCTTCTGTATCCTGAAGAGTAGTAGTTTTGGTCAGAGGCTGCTGGCTCCACAGGGCTACTAGAGTTGTTATGTCCTTTGTGAGAGGTCACCTTCCTCTCCCTCCTACCACCCTCTTGATCAGAAGGATGCACTTCATCTGCCCTTCCAGCAGCTACTTCCTTATCTTTAGGTGGTGGCACAAACACCCCAACAGCGTTTGAACTTGGACCCCTTTTATTTGACCTACTACTAGCTTCTGGAGAAACAACATTCTGATCATCATTATTATTAGGCTTGGTTGCCCGTCGACCAGTAGCAGAAGTTGACTGTGACTTGGGCTGCCAAGACCGAGTATGAGCCTTTTCACTGTCCATGCTGACTTTTGTCTCCACACTGTCGGGATTGTGTCCTTCTCTATTTAGTCCCTTCTGTGGCTGCCGTCTTCCCCTGGCAGTAGCTGTCTGATCCTTAAAACTAGAGACTGGCATCGGTACATCAGGCTCTTCGGGCATGGTCCAGCCATCTGTCCATTCATCGATTGGTTCAGATGGCTGCCTTTTCACTGAACTTGTTGCGTCTGATCTGTTATGAGGTTGCTGCTGACTCTCAGTTGACTTCTGAAAACTAAGATTTGAGGTTGAAGTTTGTGATTCAGCTGAAGAACATTGGTGCCACGATGACCCCTGTACTGTCACAGGCTTAATCTGTCTGGTGCCCTGCCCATTCCTGGTGGCTTCGGCAATGGAACCAAACTGGAGGGTGACAGTGGTTTGTGAACTTTCAGGCCCCAAAGGAACCGATACACTGCCAACAATAGTCTCAAGTGCAGGCATCTGGACAACTACTGGAGAAGCCACAGAATGGTTAGCATTTCCTTGCTGAGCCATTTCTTTGGCTACCGGCTTTGGAATGTATCTTTCTATTTCTGCCCTTTTGTTCTTTGTGGTAACATTCTGCAACTGCTGATCACCACTCTTCACAGGTGGTAAACTAGCAGCACTTTTCTTATCCCCTTCCTCGGCACCATCCTCGGATTTAATATTATGCGACCGCACTGGAGCCCAGACGACAGTATCACTGCTTCCATGGAATTTACTATCCGTCATTTTATTATTAGCCAGTTGATTCCTTGACATTCTTCGAAATGGTTGAGATTTCCACTGGTTACTACTAGGTTTGACATGGATATCTTCATTTGGTGATGTAGGATGTTTTTGCTCCATATGCCGCTGACTATTTCCTCCTTTGCGATCAGGGACCAGCTGAACTGAGCTAGGAGCTGCAGAGGACTCCGGAGTTTTTGGTTTGACACGGTCATTTGAAGCTTCCAAAACAGTAGTTGTATCTATGGAGAGAGCTGATGATGGCAAAACAGCAGTAGGAGGTGCTGCATCCTGCAATTTTTGCTTATTTCTTGTACTCCTGATTTTCCTCCTCGGATGTGCTGTTGAAGACTCGGCTGTTGCATTTGGGCTGACAGGCACACTTGGCACACTAGCTTCAGAGTTCGAAGAAATCTCATGAGCATTAGACTCAACAGGAACAGAAGGATTAGGCATCGCATCAGTACTATGACTTTTTGATGATTCAGCTGTGGTCAAGGAGACTTTTTCACCAGAAGTCTTTTCTGAATAACTATTTTGCTTTTGTCTATAGTTCATGCGCTTCTGCTTTGAAGCCCCACTACCATCATACTCCTGTCTGGCATTATTAATAACACTTTCTGCACCAGAATCCTGACACCGTGATTTAGATGGATCATGCATTACGAGAGGAGCTTCACTGGAATTCTTCTTGGATTCTTGAGGCAGTACTTCATTAGATGAAGGGGCAGATATACCGACTCTATTTGTAATTCCCTCATTAGTAGGTGCCAATGCAACCGAGTTGGAAACAGAAACAGAAACAGAATTACCCGTAGATGTGACAACTACAGGTGATTGGGCAGAGTTCAGCAACTCCTCTTGCTCGTTGGGCAAAGTAGTACTAGATAAAATTTCAAGCTTCTGAGAGGAACCTTCACCCCACGGCATTCTCCTGTTCAACTCCTCTAGTTTGGCAAGCGCCTTGGCCTTCTGTTCTCTAGTTCGCTCTTCTTCTTCCTTCTCTCTCTGCTTGAGTCTCTGGCGAGCTAGCTCTCTCATCATAGCTCGCTGATGAGTAAAACAAACAATAAGCACAAGGCTACATAATAAGAAGTATACAGACCAAGGAAAACATAAACAGACAAATACAAGCTCGGCTACCTGTGCCTGGGTATCACTTGGCTCAGATGCTTGTAGCATCGACTCCCTATCATTGCCTTGATGTGAAACAGACTTCTCGGTGGCCTCAACAGATGTACAGTCATGGCTGTGCACAGCAGAACTTACATGTACACTTGATATACCATCATTCAACTCAGTAACTTGAGGCCTTCGCCTCCAGCTATCAGGATCCTGAGTACTAGATCTTCCTTTACCACGATGATCAGTTTTAATATGCATGCCCTGAGTAGACATCCTGTAAATTTGCAAATTAGCTTTTCTATTTTCCTAAACTAGGCAGTAGAGACAGTTAAAGTCTGAGAGTCACAAACTCACCTTGTTATACCTGTTCCGCCACTTGCAACTGTCAAGCCGAGACTCGTACCTGTTCCAGAACTCTGATAATCAAAGGAGCTAGTGGTGACAGATGCATCACTTGCTGATTTTTCCGGAGGAACAAAACCACTTACATCTTCATTTACAGGATGATGATTGCTCCTGATACTGTCAATTTTTTGCTTATTCTTCTGCTCATCCCTACTACTAACTGATTTGGCATCTTGCCTTCCATCAGCAGCCCGAGCCTTAGCATTTAAACCTTCAATTTTTTTAATAAGACTAGGGTCTCTAGAGCATGACACTGATTTGGGAAAGGAAGCTCCATGTTCCCCATACTCTGATATCTGATCAAGACCAGTATCAGATGGATTTAGCGTCACACCATTTTCAGTGCCTATTGGTCTGGCAGAAGAAGCACCAGCTTTGTGGTCAACAATCCCAGAATCTCTTCCAGAAATGACTCTTTTTGTTTCCATGCCATCATTTCTCTTGATCTGATCTGTTCTCCAGCCATTATCCAAAGCTGACTTTCTAGGGTGGTCTCCATTTCCAGGATGCACCACATTGGCTGCCCTGTTATCATCCCACTTCTGCTCCCCAGCTTTTCCGTCCCACCCTTCACGCTGCTTCAGAAGAACTTTATATGGGCCTTGAGTATCACGAGGATGATGACCAGATTCCACCTTCTCCGAAACAAATCCTTTACCATTATTAGAGCCAAATCCACTGGATCTTCCATGGGAATTACCAGATTCATGAGCATTTTGATTTGGATATCTGCTATATGCACCAGGACCTACAGGCATTCCCATGTAAGGAATGTCCCGTTCGTTAGCATTGTTGTTGTACGCCATGGGAGGACCGTAATATCCCTCGTAAGGAACTGGGGCCGGATAAAATCCAGGTCTAATTGGCATGCCAGGACGAATATAAGCATCATGCATGGGAGGTCCAAACACATCTCCATGTTTTGGGTGACCTCTTGGACCAGCTGATGGCTGTGGGGGCACTGCCTGTGCATTTGCCATGGCGCCAGGGGGAATCTGAGGTCGGTAATAAGGAAATGCCTCCATAGGGAATCCACCAGGCCCAACTGGTGGCGCAAATGGTGGACCACCTGGAGGACCCCGATACCAAACACCGCCACCTGGATGATTATTCAAGGGAGGGCCGTGCCAAGCATCGAAATGTTGAGGGATAGTAGAATTAGGATATGGTTGAGGATCAGCATGCCATCGCTCAACATTGGGCCTAACTCCCTCTCTCTCATAGAAGGAACTCTCTCTTCTCCAAGCTTTTGTATTGTCACTCTTCATGTCTGCGCTTCCAGAATCTACGGCTAGAAAGGACATGAAACATTAAAATTCATGCAACCAACATTACAATATGAGAGTCAGGTAAGTTACAGCCAAGAATACAGAAGGAAAAGTCGAGTGCTGAATACAAACCTACACCATCAGCTGTGCTCTCTTTCACTGGTTCTCCGCCAGAAGGCGAGTCATGAGGAAAAACATTCTCTGGATATAAGTAGTTCATAAACAAACAAACAAAAAAATATGTGAGGAGTTTATCTACTACATAGGGAATCAAACATGCATCAACAAGCATAGAATCCACAGTAGGCCATCATCTTGTATCGATCCAAGTCAATAATACTAAAGTCTCAAAAGTTCTTAAACGCTTCAACCAACTAGCACAGAGATCTGAATAAATAATAGCGCAATGCAAAGGGGAAAAGCTTGTTAATTCAATAATTTTCCTCATGCCCAGCCAAATGCCTCCATGAACCCAAAAGCAGAGAAATTTTCATTGACCTTGCAGTCGATATAGCATGTAACAGAGTTCTAAGTGATGTTCTTATCTACATGAAGATAATATCATATGAGGTCAAAACTGTAAGCATATCTGCATACACAGCACGATGGCACACTCCAAAGTGTTCCGGGAATTCTACAGTAATCTAGCATAAAAACATGAAAAACTGCTGCTCAAGCTTTAACAACATTTAAGGGAGAAAACCTGCTATATCTGTGTTCTTCGTAGAAGTTTCCTTTTCAGAGCCAAGAGTTGGAAAATCACCAGAAGTAAGTGAAAAGCTATCCTTTTTAGACGGTGCCACCCCCTGCATTTGCGAAAGTGAGTAACAGATATTTTCATTAATAGCAGAAGAGAAATATATGGCCAACAAAATAATGAAGGATGACAACATTAAGAAAATCAGTATATGATGATACATTCATTTATTACAGATGTTTTCATGGACAATATTATGTTTTCAAATATGCCTCTTGTTGGCTAATTGGATGAGGATGCTCATATCAGCCCTCTAATCTACACAAACTCAAGTTTCATTTCCAAAACACCCAAACTTCTTGGCTTTGGAAGTAGGACAAGATTATATGCCCAATGATGAAGACAAATACAAGCTGAACATACCAAGTTCTGATTGATTTTGGCATTTTGTTGTTCGGCATAATATTATATTTTCCTTTATTTTTACTACAAGAACAGAAACTTTTAGGATACGTAAGCAAAAAGTTCAAACCCCTCTATAGGTCAGATGCAAGCCCTTGTCAAAGCTACAGAAACCTAGTTTCAACATGCATAAGTCAACAGCATGTTTTGACCCTTTACTGCTGAAGAGTTGGCCTAATATTTTTACTACAAGAACAGAAACTTTTAGGATACGTAAGCAAAAAGTTCAAAACCCTCTATAGGTCAGATGCAAGCCCTTATGAAAGCTACAGACACCTAGTTTCAACATGCATAAGTCAATAGCATGCTTTGACCTTTTACTGCTGAAGAGTTGCCCTAATAATGAATTAATGTTAATAGGTTTAGATCATAAATAACCCATAAAATTCTCAAGATCAAGTCCTGGCAGTTGTATATCTGCGACAAGCACCGGGGAAAAAAAAAGAAGCAAACAAGCAAAACCAAGCACATCTACAAATGAAAAGCGCAGAGCAGGTTGAATAGGAAAACCACACTATATGAAAGCTATAATACCAGTGTCAGGACGAAGAACGCCAGAATATCAAATCAAATACTGGAAGTGGATAATAATTAAGCGTAAGAAAAATCTCCAGTTATTTTTACTGTGCCAGAAATATTATACTATTTTCCTTATCAGGTGCCAAAAGCATCAGACATTAGTCTCCATGCTAGTTGCTACAATGCAAAGAGAGACGGAGAAAAAGAGTACAAATGCTTATCCTGCATTTATCATCATGAAAATAAGATGGACATCACAATGACAGATTGTGTCAAGAAAATCATACCAATTTTTCAGCAGTCCCACTAGCACCCCAAGCTACTGAGTTATCAGACAAAGGTTCTGCAAACCGAGATAACTGAGAGCTTCCAGGTCTTGTATCAGCACTACGAGGACGAGATGCAGTGATTGCAGTCTGATTCGACGTCAATGGACCTGAGGCTGATGACGGCCTAGAGCTAGAACTCCACGCATTAGCTATGGGTTCATGGCCTCTATCGCTACCTGCGGTTGATGGCCTTGTGCCACCACCAGATGAAGGACGACCACTAACATAGCTAGGGGAACCAGTACCACCATCGGATGGAGAGAGAGTAGACGAACCCCATGCATTTGATGAGGATGAAGATGATCTACTGCCCCAGCTATGGGTCCCCCTACCAAGTGTCAAAAACATTACAGCACAATGCAGGACCAAAGCATGATTACATATTTATTTGGCTAACAAGTGAAAGGATCGCGATTATATATTTATTACTAGAAGAGTACAAAGGAGAATAAGTCAGACGAGGGAGAAGACTGCTAGATAAGATATACTCACTTGGGCACAATTTCCACATTTGGGTCCAGACCATGATTTTCCAACCTTCACACATAAGAGAGGAAACATGAATATGGAAGCAAAACAATTTCAAGTTTCTCCCTAAATGAAAATATAGCAAGGATCATAGCATACACCTTTGACTGGGCAAGTTAATTGGTTTTGGTACAGCAACTTTCCCTAAAACAGTCATGCCGCCTCTTCTGGCAGACCACCTACAACCAAGCAAATGAAGTTAATCATATGATATAATGGGGCTAGACATATATTAACATAGAAACTAACAGAAATTATTCAAATGGATAAAGCTGAACCAGTACCTTCGCTCTCCGGTCAACGCACTGGATGCCATATTTTAATGGTCGTAGCAAGGTCATCCAAAAGCACTAAAGACACCTGCACAACAATGAGACGCACAAAATTGCATAAAACTCTGACTCCCATGATTACAATCCAAATATGTTTTGAAACAGACCTGCAAAAGATGACTTAAGAATTGAAAACTGAGTCCCTAAACAAAGAAGATTAATAAATAAGATCAGAGGCACTGCTCAGAGTATAAATTTGCCACCACAGTATACAAGGCTGAAAAATCAAATGAGCACAGAGTGTCTAAGTTGCACCAAGCAATCAAAGCATTGTTTACGTAGTGAGCATGCATACAGAAGCAACCGCAGGTTACCGATAACGCAGTATGCATCTTCTTGTAACCCTATAGACCTATTTCTCACGTCCCAAGACCATCACAAACTTCCTAAGAAGAGAAGCCCTCTGCAAGTGTAAAGTCCAACTTGCCTTTCCTTGCACCGATTCTGAAACCAGCTACTCCCAACCACTTTCCACATCATTTGTGGAAAGTAGAAGGAAAACAGCGTCACGTTCAACGGTGGAGTACACAACAGGATCACATTTTACGCTAGGCCTAACACTTCCCACCAAAAACATAACAAGCAAACCCAGTAAAACAATCATTCATCGGAAACTGCAGCAAGCAACCATCAAAAGAAAAGCTCAAGCGCAGTGATTAAGTTTCAATCAAATTCAGGAAACTAGCACGGTAAGAATCTCTCCAATTCCCCCCTTCCTTCTTTCCTCCCCTACCGTCCACTAGGTCGAATTTAACACTGTAACCACACACACACACCAATCGATAGGCAACATTACCGAAATTACCAAAGGAGCAGTGCGAAGGTGGAATCACTTGCCTGAGGTTAACAGGAATCCGTCTCCACTCTGTGCGGGGAAATATGTCTTCCCGTTTTGGCGGGGTTGATACGGTATTCAGAAACCCTAGAGTTCTGGAAGAGAGAGAGTGGGAAGGAGCGGGAGGCGAAGATTGGTTCGTGGAGAGAAAGAACGATACAAGAGAAGGGGGAGTTCTCTCACGGGGTTCAAGGGATCAAAGGAGAGCAAGAAGAAGAAGAAGAGAGATCCGGGGAGGAAGAAAAGGCAACGATTAATATGAAAAAGGAAGAGAAGTGATAGAAGAGAAGAGAGGGGCTTTTTTTCGTATACGAGATCGAAGAAGAAAAGGAGAGGGAAAGAGAGAACGGCCACGGGGGGATGGGAAGGAAAGAAAGATAGAGAGGAGGATGAGAGCTGAAGAAGACAGACGTTTTGCTTCCTTTTTCCTTTTTTTTTAACTCGAGAAAAACAATAAGAAAAATAAGGTTCCTAAAAATTAAGGCAAAAAAAAATATTGAATAAACCAACTTTTTCAAGTTATTTTCCTAAATTCCAACTTGTTGACTGTATTGATTAGAATTTAGAAGTAGAACTTGATTGTATTTGGTTAATTGTATGGTTGTCAAATCGATATCCGATCGGTTGGTTCGATCGAATCTAATCAAAGCTGATCGTATAAACTGTTCAAATACAATGAGTTTCTAATGATTTTTCAGAGCTGATCAAAATTGCCAAATTTGGAAAATTTGGGGAGGTGTGATTGGATTGATCAAATCTCGACTTGAAGGAAAATTACATTGTTTCAATCAGCTTAAAACAAAGAAAAAAATTGCAGCGTCAATCTCTCTCATTTCCCCAACTTCTCTCCCCAATTCAAAATCCTAGTTGATGAAGGAAGTGGTTGGTAATTCAATTCTTGAATTTCACTCTTCACTTCAAAATAAAGACTCGCCATCCTTGCAACTCTACAACTCCAATTCGTTCTACTTGAATCCAATTCATCGATTCAATCTTCATGGAGTACAATTGATTTGATTTGTAATTATTTTTATATTAAATTTTTTCCATATAAATCCATTGAACTCACAAATGGACATTTCATTCCCTGACAGAATCACAAATTTACCTCGATTAAGAACCACTCATGGTTAAAATTCAATTTGACTTGTTGAAGCAATCCTGGAACAAAAGCTCGAGGAAAGCCGGAGCTATGTGAGGATTGACTCTGTAAAGCTTCACAATTACTTCCCGTACGATTTTCTCCGCTTGAGAACAAGAATAGCGATAGAAATCTGAATCATACTTGAACAACTTCTCGCAATCACCTACATCTTCACATTTCACACTCGTAATCGCTCTCTCTTTCATGGAATGCTCTCCTAAGATACTCCATAGAAAAGAATAAGATGGGAAGTCGAACACAATGATGAATGAACAAAAAGGAAACATGAAGGCACATATGAAATATAGAAAGTAAATGAGGATTGAACGGCAAATAATCATCATAAATTTTCAGCCCTCATTAAATCCCACTTATAAAGGTGGAACTTGAAAGTACACGGGACCTATGGATTTGCACCCTCAAAGTCCATGGTCGCTGTGATATTAACTTCTTTCTAACATACAGTCTAATATAAATAAATTTCATAAGTTTTGAGGAGTTAATTTTGAAATTAAGTTATTTTGTGTTTGGAATATAAAGGAATTCGTTTACCATTCTAAATTTGAATTCTGTGAAATTGTGGCTAGTTTTGGCAATTATGAGAAATTGAGGTCGAATTTTCAAATGAATTCCACAAGTATTTTACTAATTACGATAAAATGACTAATTATTAAGTAAATTACCCCTATGTATAACCAATTGGCCCAACACTCCAGATTTTCGCGTCTAATCTTCTTCACTCAGTCGCTACGTAGCCAATATATAATCATCATTTGGTTCCTACACCCTCTTTTGCGTGTTTTTGGGGCGACTTTCTCATTTTTATTCTTCTGCTAAATTGCAACCATGCCACTACTCATAATCAACATTAGTAATTGCCTCATCAGGTTAGATTTATACTTGTGTTGCCCCTGTGCACATTTACCCCTTACACATTGTTACTTGTAGTTGCTTTTTTAGATATTTTATGATTAATAAAAATGGCATTCAACTTTAGAGGCACAACCTGCAAACCTCTATCTACCAGTACAATGTGTTTAGACCAAACATATAGCTAATTACACCATAAAAAAGATCATATACTGTATATTTCTGTACTAGACTCAACATCATCTGGTTGTTCTAGGCAAACAAGGTACTTTCATCTTGTATCCTCTTCGCTCCCTCCAAATGTAACCTAGAGACAACCTCCACAAAAAAATGGCCAATCATAGCTTGATCAGAGCTTCCTTTACATGCTTGAATTGCCCATTAATATGATCTTGACAGTTCAGTACTTCTCGGACTAAGCAAACTTTCCTCATAACTGATGTAAGCACATACCTACTATAAGAACACGAAGTAAAAAGGTGATCTCTTGATTCATCACCACCCGGCCATAATACACAAGGTGTGTAAGTACCCATCCCCCACGCAACCAGTTTATCTTTGGTTGTGATTCTATCAAGAATAATCAGCCAAACCATAAAAACTGTGCTTAGGAATACTTGGTTTTCCCCACACAACAGATTCCTAGGCAACATTAGGAAGTGGGCTCCGAAAAGTTTCCCAGATAGTTTTCATAGAGTAACGAGAAAGAAGCTTGCCATCCCATGTTAGAGAATTACCAGATCCTGAAATATCGGGATGTGCGACCCCTCTGCATTTAAGAATCCATCGTCATATCTATGAACCTGAAGACATGCTCCAAATAGGTCAATTCTTGATCTTGTATTTCCTAATCCACGCTACAAACAAAGAGTCTGCTTCTTCAAGTATGGATCAAAGATGAAGAATGACACAGGCTTGATTCCACGTTTTAAAATCCTGAATCCCCATCCCTACTTCCATTTTTGGTGCTGCAACTCTTTCCCACGAGACCAACGCCCTTTTCCTTTTCTCAGCTCCTCCTACACCCCATAGAAATCGTTTACATATCTGCTCCACATCCCTAAGCACTTTCATTGGCAGCAGCAACAGAGCCACCCAATATTGCATTGTACTTATAATGACTAATGAAATTAGCTGCAACCGACCCGAATAGCTCAATATACTGGCATGCCATGTTCTAGAGGGAACCCCGTTACTTCGGGAAATCATCCTCTTTTCTACATCTGGAATCCTAACATAGAAAATTTGACAGTTTTCTATGTTACAGTGAAGTTCAGAAACAACATAAAATATGTCAAGAAGCCTCATTATACCATCCACTCCTCTAACAGACCCATTTGTGAAAACAAGTCTATCATCAGCAAAAACATAAATCCGAGATTTCTAATGCTTTACACCAAGGATGATATGGATCTATTATTCGAATACATCCTTCCTAAGGAGACATGAGATGAAATCCATTGTTATAGTAAACAAATATGGCGAGAGTGGAAGCCCTTTGTGTGCTGGAAAATACTCACACACGCTATCATTGAAACACACACTAAACATAGGAGTTCTAACACAAGTTTCAACCCACTTCACATACACTTCAGGCAATCCCATAGCCAACATAACTTTGAACATAAATCCCCAATGAACCGAATCAAACGCTTTCATCAAGTCCATTTTCACTACGCATCTAGATGACATATTAGAGTTATGATAATATTTTTACTAATTTTGAAGCCATTAGTATATTATTAGTGATCACTACCCCTTAACAAACACGGATTGAGCTTTACCAATACGTTCTGGGAGAACATTTACCAGCCTATTTGTTAGATTTTTTGAGATTCCTTTATATAAGACATTACAACACAATATAGCCCTGAAATTTTTCATTCGATCAACTTGAAGCAACTTAGGTATTAAGGCAAGGATGGTGGAGTTTACCTGTCGAGGCATGATTCCTGTTAAAAAGAACTCAAGAATAACATCCTCCACAGCAGCCCCAACAACTTCCAAGTCTCCCTTAAAGAACTTAGCAATAACTTGTCCGGATCAAGGCTTCTGCTGCAACATCCACACCCCAATTTGCGTTGAGGGATATCATCACAACACTCGACTGGGTGCTCAACCAATGCAAAATCCTCTTTTCCCAATAAGCTTTGATAGAATTCTACGGCCACATCTCCCATTTCTTTCACTTTTGTAATCACTGTACCTTCATCTCTAATCAATTTTCCAATAGATTGCTTATGATTTCTGATCTTCACCATTCTATGAAAAAAGCGGTATTACCTTCCCCTCTTGAATCCATTCAACTCTTGACTTCTACCTATATAAGCTCTCTTTTACCCTGAGTAAATCTTGACATAGCTTAGCCTGCTCCAACTCCAACTTAACATTAATATCACTAGGTTGAAGAAGCACTTCAGTCTTCCCTCTCTCCAATTGCAATTCACCTTCTATGGCTCTAACAAAGATCTCAGAGTTGCATTCACGATTAAGGGTCCTTAGCTTAGGCTGAGTCCAATGGAGACCCTATAAAGTGGCCATTCTCTATAAATGGGGAAAAGTTGGCTCCAATGTAGTCTCTATAAATGAGAAAGTCTCTATATTTGGGGACAATCTCCAAATGGATCCCTGAATTTGGGGATGGAAATGGGGAGGGGTGTGCTTGTGGGTTGGACAACCACCAGCCCGCCACATGGCTTTTTTTTTCTTTTTATGATTTTAGGGGTTGATTGGGGTTTAATTAGGGAATTAATTAGAAGTTTAATTAAATCAATAATTTTCAAGTGTGTGTAAAGAAAAATTAGGGCACACATTTTTTTGCAAAAAAAAAAAATCGGTCTCGAAATTTAAAAAAATTCTATTGGAAATTTGTATTTAAAAATGATGATGAACTATACAAAAATTAACAAAAACAAATTTGATTAAGATGATGATGAGTACATTTTTAAGTAATGGAAAACTAAAAAAAGGATATCCCTAAATTTCGAGAATGTAGCATTGGAGCAAAAAAAGAAAATGGGGATGATCCCCAAATTTGGGGACTAGCATTGAACTTGGCCTTGCTCTTAAACAACTTAAGCTTCTTGTATAATTTTGCTCGTAGAAAGCTCCTGATGCCTCTTCACTCCATGCTTCTATCAATAAACTTTCATAGTCTGAATGTTGCCTCCATATCTTGAAATACTTAAATGACATAGGAAGAGAGTCCACTATTAAACAAGAATCCATTAGTAGACCACAGTGATCAAAAACTCCAGGTGAAAGAGTATGCACAACATTGTGAGGATACTTATCCATCCACTCCCCACTGACAAAGAATCTGCCAAGCCGCTTTGCTATGGGATTATTGACCTGCTTGTTCCATCATGTGAACGAGGACCCCTGTACAACATGATCAACAACTACATTTCATTTATCCACTATTGAAACTCTAAAAAACTTTGATTTACCACTAACATTGGATGCTTCCGCCACTGAGACAATAGCATTGAAATCATCGATAAACACACTAGGAGATCCTTGAGCACATCTCGCCAGTAAAGTAGCAATCATTTTAGACCGCTCAGATGTCTTATTCAGAGCATAAACCGATGTAACCAAACATTTCTCATCACCCTCCATTGAACCTGTATAAAATGCTCACCCATAACAACTTCAGAAACTTTCAAATTGGATTGTCAAAACAACCCGACTCTGCCTTAACTAGAATACTTGTAATTATTCATATGTGTCCAACCTCTAAATTGATTCTTTATTATAGTTTCAGTATTACTAGCTACTGCTCGAGTCTCCAAAATAACAAACAAATTAATATTATTCTTATCAACTTTCTTACTAATAAACCCATGTTTCTCATAGGCATTAAAGCCTCTAAAGTTCCAGCATAGCATCTTCATCACTCCCTTTTCCTTCCTCCCCTCTTCTTAGGTGAGTCATGAATAACCAAGCTCTGAGCCTTTGCATTTAATGGAACTCTTACCTGTACTGCAGAGGGAGGTATCGTCCGCTGCTTTCCCTTTTCGCACTACAAGCTGGAAACCTTCATCATCAACTATTTCCCATTATTCGGAGTAAGAACCTGAGATGAGCTAGCTAGTAAGTCTCCACTCTTCAGAATCAAGCCAAATACTAGAACTGGACCTCCTTTAGATAAAATTGAGCCAACTACTGGAACTGGACCTCCTCCATTTAATTCAACAACTAGAGTGGGATCACCTTCCTTCATATTTGAGCCAGCTACTTGAACTGGACATCCTTTATTAGTATTTGAGCCAAATATTGGAATTTGCCCCAAAGAACTAGCAGTAACTTGCTTAGCAACCCAGGTCACATCATCAGTCATGGCTTCAGCAACCACCAACTCTTTCCCAGTTTGAACATGAACAACCTTACATTATTTTCCTTCCCCATCATAGTGCCCATATTCACTACACTGACTACAACGTGATGGAACATGTAGATAGCGAACCACAAGTTGAATAAGTCGATCTCCTTCAGGTGTAATACTGAGCATTTCTGTAACTTCGAAGTCCGCAAGAATCTCCACACATACCCTCGCAACACTTGCTTGAGCCCCCAATCTAGTCGCCTGGTCCATCCATTAAGAAATACCTAACAGACAAGAAACGTGAAGCAACCCCTCCGTTGTACTATATTCCGACGACAATCCACTCAAACGCACCCAAATATGGAGAGACTTGAGATTCATTTCCATAGACTAAATTCCAGGGATCCAACGACGAAGAAATAACAGATTATTTGCATAGTGCCAGGGGCCATTCTCACATACCCAATTACTTGTAGCAGGATCAACAAACTGGAAAATGAACATGTTATCACCGAATGGCAAGACCAAAACCTTCCCATCTCGACCCCAAAATCTATGAGCCCAATGGCGCAACTGCTCAATTCCAGGTGTCGACGATAGGAACTGCCAACCAGCACATTCCTCCAACGAGCAACCCCCTCGTCACGCACAGTTCGTGGGATGATAATAGAACCATCCACAATGTTCAGAGTGATGTACTAGAGCCGATTGGATCGCCAACACCGAACAGCTGCGCCCAATTAGCAAGTGCCCCATGTGCAACGACCATCTTCCGGAACCCTAATAGGAAGCTTTCAGAGAGAAAATGAAAAAACTTTGTTTTCTTCAGATTCGTTACTTTCTCATCTTCGCTTTTTTTAGAGATTTTTTTGTTTATATTTTAGTTTTTATGATCTGTGTTACTTTTCTTACTTGATATCAATGGACATTCTATGTTGGAAATTGTGTTGATGGTTTTTCTTGTTTGATAATACTCTGTTTGTGATGACGAGATCAAGCTATATTTTCTCAAGAGAAAAATAGGTTACAATGAAGATTTTTAGAAGATCGGACATCCAAATTGTTTACTACTTTTTATGTTTTTTACTTTGACAGATTGGTTGGATGATAAATTTTTAATTTAATTCAATTCTTAACGTATTTCAAAATATGTTTTGGAAATTCAATTCAATTTATTTCTAGAAACTTGAATATGACATTCCAAATATAGAAAATTCATTTGACAATGAATTCATTTTAAAACGAAATGAAATCCTAATTCATCTAGTTTCAAACGGTCTGTAAAAGTAAAGAAAACAATGGAGTTTGAGGTAAAGATCCTAGGAGTTGGATTTGAGATAGAAAAAAACCTCATAAAATCTCCCTTAAGATCATAACCGACCTTTAGAAATGTAAATGAAGCAGGTTTGGGGTGGGTACTCGATACTCATACCCGCCCTGTGACATAGGGGTGGGCATTTGGTTGGTTCGGTTTCGACTGAACCGAAATTATGAATATCGGGTCCCTGATTTCTCTCAAACCTCAAACCAAATTCGAACCGAATTATAATTCGGTTTGGTCGATTTAAACCGAATTATTTGGTTCGGTTCGTTTTGTCACACAAAACCTAATTTATGAAACTACTTGTATCTTTTCACTTTTAAATTATTTTTCACCCCTAATATAAACAATAAATATGTAATTATATGCATCATCAATGATAAAATCAAACTTTTCAATACATAAGTCATAAAAAAATTCAAATATTTAAGTCTAAAAATAATTACAAACATAAAAATCCATAATTTGGAGCTTGCAATTATAGTTTTTCGGTCGAAAATTCGGTTCGGTTGAAAGAACCCTGGTTTCCGAACTATCCATATTTTCCTTCCGAATTCCGAACCGAATAGCATTAATTTGGTTTCGGTTCGGTTCGAGTTTACCAAACCGGTTGCCCACCCTACTGTGACAGGTCGAGTTCAGGTTGGATAATTTATCACGGGGCGCGGTTCAAATTAGGTCTGCCCAAATTGATTAGTTTAAAAGGAAAACATTATAAATATTCATTTTTATAAAACAAGAAACAAACTATAATAGGATAAGTTTAGAATTATTGGAGGTTCTCACCTATTTACTTCATTATAACTAAACACATGATATCATGGAAGTAAGATCTAAGGGGTCATTCGGATGGATCAATAAAAAATGAGACAATTTGATCAATTGTCTCATTTTATAAACGATGCAATTAAAAGGAGTCAATTCGAATTACGTGCACCCACCCCAGACAATTGAAATTGACTCAAAACGGATCAATTCAAAAATAGTAAAATACTTTAGGCAAATTGATCCATCAATTTTTTTTGCTGATAAACGAGTCAATTTGGTACAATTGTTTCGAAATGAATATATTACATCAAATTGATCCGTTACAATTTCTCATTCAAACGAGCACTAAGTAATTTGAGTAAAATTGAATTGGTCGAGAATGCAGTGGATTAGGGCAAGTCATGTCAAGTAGAGTGCATGCATAAGTACTCATATTCACCCCACCTATGAAAGGGTTATTACGTGCCCAAAACAGATCTTATAAAAGTATAAAACGGATCAGATCAAAATTGTTATTTTAAGCTTCCTGGGAGTATATTAAACGCCGGGCCGGAGTCGGATTCCAACACCCTCGCACAGTCTTCTCGGCCGGCCCAACTCGCCATTTCAGCTCAGCCTCCAATTTCTGGCTTCACGGCACGCTTCTATCCCCCTCCGCCGATTGGCAATTACTGAAGAATGAACAAGGGAGGAGCAGGCGGCGCTGGAGGAGCGGGAAGCGGCCCGACGGCTGCGGCCGCGGCAGCTGCGGCACAGAAGCAGAAAGCATTGATGCAGAGGTTGGAGACCGATATTGCCAACATCGTCGACAATTTCACCCACCTCGTCAACGTTGCCAGGGTATAAAAGTTTGCCTCTTTCGTTCTCTCCTCCTTCTTGCAATTCGAATTGGAGAGTAGATTTCTTCGGTTCTCATTAGATTCTTTTTGTATCTGGCTGGAGGATTATCTTCCCTGCAAAATGCTGATCCGCTGACTGTTTGAACTCAATTTCGCTGCTGCTGCTTGGAAATGTAGGTCAATGAACCGCCGGTGAGGAATTCGCAGGAAGCCTTCATGATGGAAATGCGTGCTTCCAGAATGGTAAGATTGCTTACTCCTAGTCTAATCTATGAAATTTGTGGGGTTTTGCCATAGGAACATTATTGGGCCTGTAGTGTGTGTGATCCTTCTATGGATTTCAATGGTACTAGGAGGCAGACCTTATCAGCCCCAAGAAATGTTGATTTGGAACTCGTGGAAACTTAGACACTTCGAAAAAGGGTTCTTCCTTCTCAGGGTTGTCACTGGTTGGGATGAAAGGGCAAAATGAACTTAGTGCTTCATACTTGAACTATGAGCAGTTCTCCTTGTGTTGAACACAGCTACAAGTTGTTAGATTTTAGAAGTTCAGCATTCCACGTAGTTGTAACCATGGAGCTTGTTTGAGGTAGAAGCTTTTGTGATTTTGCTCTTCCCGGAAGCCCCAGAAACTTTTCGCTCACTTTGATCCCATTTAATTTTTTTTCAACCATGGCATTCTGATAATTCACTTGCTTCAGATTTCTGCACACCTTTGTTGGCAGCTGACAACTGATTATGACTGCTTCTCCGTAAACAGGTTCAGGCAGCCGATTCGCTACTTAAGTTAGTATCCGAGTTAAAACAGTCTGCCATTTTCTCGGGGTTTGCATCTCTTAACGATCACGTGGACCAAAGAATAGCCGAGTTCAACCAACAGGCAGAGAAAACTGACAACATGTTAGCCAGAATCGCAGAGGAGGCTGCTGCTAGCCTCAAGGAGCTCGAATCTCATTACTACTCTTCCTCACAGAGAACTAATCAAAACTTGGAGCCTTGAACTCAGGGTAGCTCATCAAACTAGTGTACCATGCTGAAACAGTTTATGCTCCAGAATCTCTAGATTTTACTGTTTAGATTCTGTAACTGTAATCCATATTCGGCAGTGCGCAATGAAAAAGTCTCGCCCTCTCGACCGCCTGCACTGCATGCTTCTTATCTAATAAGATGCACCTGATCTGCATGATCTCAATCCAACAACAATGTTATCATTTTCGTTAGACATCGCATGATTGCATCGTTTGGATAATGGATCAAAGGAGGAATTGCTTGGCGAGAATGAATGAGTCTAATCCCAAGCGGTTCAGGCGACCAAAGGTTCGTCACCAATGATCAAATGGCCAACCACTTCACCTAGACTTCACCAAAGCCCTAGGCACCAACCATTTCTACTTTCTTTCATTAGCTGCCAATCGTTTTTACTTTCTTGTTGGCAAGCCAAACCATTCGTCATCTTCCTACACCGGCTCGAGAGAAACAATAGAAGATATCGACAGCACCCCTCGATGGACGCCTTACCATTGGGATCGTTGCCTTGATATAGATAGCACACATATGGACCGTCACAGACATGCCCTTACACATGCACAGTTATTCTTCATTGTAAATTATGTACCATGATCATATTCTCATTTGTGAATTGCATAGTACAAAGTTGAGGTATGAAGAATAAGAGATCCAAGATCTTCTATGTCAACTTATCTTGCAGCGGAAACAAACACACCCTATTGCCATTCACGGTTTTTCTGTATAGTTTCCCCCCGCAGAAGCAAAGAACAAAAGCTAAATCGCACGAGAACTGTATATTGCTCTTTTCCTACTCTTCAAAATGGGAACTGCCAAACCCGAATATCTCTTGCTGGTTGAACTGAAGCCTCACCCTGCACAAGTAACGATAACTTGGGAGATTAGTTGCAGACGGTAAAGATTAATGAATGCCCCTCCCCTAATCTTTGAAGATGGCCGGCACAGTTTCTTCTGTGAAGTATTCCTTCCTCACCGTCTCCACCGGGCAGAATCTCGCCTGCACCAAACACAAAAACCAACAACTAAAGTGAACTACTGTTGACATGATAGAGGGGAAGAGAAAGAAAGCAGCAGCGATCTAACTTGGACTAAAACTCCAGAGCTCTTAAGAAAGCATTTCTTCTAAACAAATTCCAACACACCTACTTTTGCAAGTTTTTTATAAAAACTAGCAATCTCGTTTTAAGCATTGAGTCGTACCAGTGAAGCATAAGATTTTAGCAACGGCTTTGCCAGCTGCCAAAACGGCTTGAAAACAAAGGGAGCTTCAACGAAGAGGACTTCACCAAGCCGCCTTGGATAGTAGTAGTAGAACACATCAAACTGCAGCAAACAAATAAGCTATCAAACAGCCAAAGAGACAGTATCAGTACCACTACATAGGTGGTAAAAGTAAAAGACTCTTAATCATACAAAGTCGATTTTTTTATACTATTCGGTAAAAAAAGAAGCCATGGATTTCAGTCTCATGTTGTTCATAACAGAAATCTAGTTGTCCCAGGTAAAGGGTTCCTGTGTTTATTCAATGAGAAATAAAGCTACAATGGCCAACAATTCAATTTCGTTTCCCATTATAAAAGACTTGATTCTGGATATTACCAGAAAAGTCAGGAACTTCACGTCTGCATTCGCAGTACTGAAGTTCCTGAGATCTATAACTCCCAATATATCATCTTTGCCAGGTGGTAGCATCCTCAAAGCCTTCTCAATCAGGAAAGCACACAACTTCTGGTCGTCTTCAGGAGCATGGACCTGTAAGCATTCATTTTGCGGCCCATAATGAGAACCTAGGCTAGAATCAAGAAAACATGGGCAGAGCCAAAGTACTAGCTGCCTTAGAAATCAGAAACCGTCACATACGAGCAGGGAAACAGGCAACGAAAATGCATACGATCATATGAACTTAAACAAACTATATCGCTCTCAACTGGAAGAGGCTGCTAACTAGAATGACCTAACACTACCACTAAAATTCCCAACCATCAAACGGTTTCCTCATCAATATTGCCACAAAACAAGAAAAAGGATGTACAAAAGTTGCAGCACTTACACCAGGGAAGTGATTAGAAGCCACAACTAGAAGCACTGGCCTGCCATGGACATCAAAAGAGTCATGAACATACGATTTCCCCGTTTTTGCTACACTCTCCACCGACTCCTCAGTCAAATCAGACACCCCAAATTCTTGCCTCCATTTCTAATCAAAGCTGTAGAAAGGAAAGCTTGGAGGCACCAAAATAAAGCCCAATTCAGCAGCAAACACATCATTACTAAAACTCGAGAATCAGCCATCTATCTAGCAATTTCGAATGTGGATATTGAACTTTCAAAAAGGGCAAAGACAATGTAACAGTAGACTCTAATCGAGAGGAGGATACAATGGCTTTGGTCAGTTTCCCAACAGCTTCATCGACGGAGAACTTCCGGTCCTTTAGAAACCAGAGAATCATCTCTTCATCGTCTCTTCCATATTTTCCGGCGGGGAGACTCCCATGATCCTTTGCGAGCTTCTCCTTGACTTCTAAGACAAGCTGCAGCAGAGAATTTTACAAACCTCAACAGTTTTTTTCTCGAAGAGAGACTGAACATATCGCCCGCGGCCTCTAGAGTAATTGAGGAGAGACGAAAGAGATTGGTAGCGTCACCTTCCTTGATTGACCGGCGTCAGGCATACTGCTCCGAACAGAGAATCTGAAGCTCCGAGAAGTGGATTTGGTGAAATTAACGGCGGAGATTAACGGCTGGCGGTAGCCGTGAGGACAAGCCCGGAGCGCCATTTCTCGGGGGAGTGGAAGAGCAGTCGTGCACTAGCTGCTTTGCTTTTTGGAGTGCAGCAGCAGGTGTGGTTCGGCGAATCGGTTATTAGAATCGAGCTCCACAATTTTTTTTTTTCCAGAACCTGTTTGTTTCCCGGGAAAATGACCCATTCGATCCTTTTTTTGTTTTTCTTGGGAGTACATCGGAAAAGGAAAGCAATTAGACGACGATAGATCAACGGTGAGGTTTTGTGGAGTAGGTGATACTGGTGCGTTTGCTGACTTTCTGGGTGTGATGAGTTTGACGACGAGCCATTTTGGGCCGGGGATGGAATGCTTCTGCCTCGTTATTGGGCCTCACAAGTACGGTTGTTAATGATACTAGTCGAGCCATTAGCTCGTTAAAATATTTCCAAACTCGAACTCGGTTCAAGTTATTCATCAATTCTATTATGAAAACGCGAACTCGGCTCGCTTATTTAAATGAAAGTTCGAGCTTTATATGAGGTCGGCTCGCCAAATAAGTTTAACGAGTCCAAATTCAAGTCAAGTCAAGTCATAAAATGTTCATGATAGCTCAAGATTGAGATAAAAATGAGCACAAAATTACATTCCAACCTGTAGCCAAGTCTCTAACAAAATATAACACAATATTAATCCAAATTTCAATACATAAAGTCCATGAATTCCAATCCTTTCTTATGCCAAACCGTTAAATGAGCTTGTTAGCGAGCTTTTGAGCTGAACATGGTACTGTTCGAGTTCGGCTCGTTTAGTTAGCGAGCCAGATCGATTAAGACAATCGAGTGTCGAACGAGTTTTTCTCGAGTCGGACGCGGAATCGTTCATGAGCTGTTTAGTTCATTAACAACCCTACTCACAAGTCACACCATCAAAAATAATTTCTATGATGATTTTTATGATTGTTTAGGTAAGATTGTTACAATACTTGTTTGAATTTCTATGATGATTCTAATTAAAAAGTATCTTTTCTTTTTAACTATTTAAAAACACAATCGCATATACCAAACTCTATAGTTCACTATACACCAAATTCAACAATACATCTACAATACATCAACTTAACAATTAGACAAAACCAAACCAACCATGTCCAACTTTAATCCCCTCACCATTACAATTTACACATTAATATACTCTACTTAACACTAAAATCCATTAATATGGAAAAGGGAGTTTTGATTGAGAGAAACTAATCATCAATACTTCAGTAGTATTGCTGACCTTTCTTCTTCTTCAACTTCTCCTTTTCCTTATCCTCTCGCAGCTTTTCTTCCTCCTTAGCTCTCGCTTTCGATCTCTTCCTCTCTTTCGCCCTCTCATGCCCAAACGCCAATCCGTGATCCTCCACCGTCCTCCGCAGAATCTCCACCAGCTTCTCCGGCGACATCGGACCTTCCATCTGAACACACAAAACCCACAATTAAATCAAGACCCGACTTCTTTAGAAAAAACAATTTAGGGTTTTCCCCCCAAAAAACTGAAAGATCATCACTTGCTGCAGGACGGTCATGTCTTCCCCCGCCGCCGGCGCGACGACGGCGCAGCAAGGGAAAGTTCCGGGCCGGAGCAGCGTTTTGGCCATCTGTCGGCCTTCCCCTCTGTCGGCGAGCGCCCCCCACGTGACGAAATTGTCGTCGAGGTACTGAACCACGCGGTCGGAGGAAAGGGTGTGTTTGCAGAAGGCAGGGGTGAAGTGGCGGTCGGCAGGGGAGTGGAGGTAGATGAACACGAACTTGCGCTCCTCGTCGCCGATCTTCAGTGCCTCCGGGAACCGACACGTGTAGAAGAAAGGGTGGGTGGAGCTTCCATACTGGCGCTCGAAGGTGGACAGAAAGGTCCATTCTTTGTCCTCACCTGCTTCAGGGATCATGTCCCTTCTCCTTCCTCTTCCTCCTCCTGTGCTTGACCCATTTCCCATTTTCTTACCCCTTTGAGAAAGAGAAAGCTTAGCTGATTAATTAGACTGTTACCAATTGGAGACTAGTTTGAGTTATTTATATACATCATTAGCTTGAAAGATGCGTGGCTAATTGTTTGTTCTGATTATGGCGGGAATCATGAAAAAGTTGATCAGATGATTTGTTTGATGGGGAATCCAATCCACACCCTTTTTTTCTAATTTGGCATTATCTTGAGGGGGGAGGGAGGGCTGAGAGATAGATGCTGATAATGGTGGATGATGGAGGAATCCAATTCTTATTCAATTTGCTTTTGTGTTTAGGAATGCTCTGTTTCAATTAGTTGAAACACAGCGTTGATAAGTGTGTGATTGTGACTATGCTTAATGAATTAGGAGGATAAGTATCGTATCTCAAGAATGTGACCTTTGATCTTTATCAGCATCATGCTGAAGAGATTGCACAGCATGTCGAGATTTTTGGATCAACCTATCACGCGTTCTTAATCGTGGGATTGTCGCGTTAGCATTTTGTAAGTAACGTCGATCCAGTAACCGAGAGCACACGAAAGACGGTTAATGGCATTGGCAATGGCATGAACACGCTAGTTTTGAGCGCGATTCACTACAGGTGTCTGAGTAGATCACTCATAAATGGAAGACCTCCATAGCAGCAGCAAATTCTGTGCAACCTTTTTGTACACATTCTACAAGCAAAAAAAAGAAGAAAAGAAAAACAAACCACCACTTCGGTGTCTAGAACACGTCTGACCCATTTTAAGGTTGTGTGAAACCAACAGTACTGTTGGATTTCCCATACCACTTGTCATAAGAAAACTACACAAAAATAGCTATTGCTTGCTTCAGAAGGTTGTCCCAAAATCTTGTTATCTACTACCATTGAATTTTGCTCATCGAAGAGGTTTCTCTTTCTTTGTTCCAGCTTTCTTTTTCAGATGAACCATCACCATCTCCAGCTCTAACCATGAAGGTCAAAGTCGAGATGGAAGAACTGATTAAAAGGGTATGAGGCCTGGAGGGTAGCAGCTGAACTTTTTTTCACACCCACTTTGAGAAGAACACATTTCTGGGAATATAAACAAACGGATCAACTGTGGCTGGTGCCTGTCTGGTGGTGGTAGAAAGTGTAAAAATGGGGCACTTCCCTTTTCTATCTTCCTTCATCTTCATTCATCATCGATGCCTCTCCAACTACTTAAGGGAGGAAATTGCAGGCTGGCAGCTGGTAGCACTTGTGGTTGACTATTGTAGAGAGAGTGTCTCAACCAATTTCGAGGATTAGCTATATAAAAAAAGGTTTCTGATGTATTACCAATGTTAATCACTTCAGGAATGTCTTTTTTTAGTACTGAAATCCTTTCTTTACTGGGTTTCTGATTCCAAGAAAAGCATGGCAATGGTGGCAGCCTTTTCTTTAGTTTTTTTTTTTTTTTCAAGTTAGGAGGCATATTGTGGGGTTGGAAGTTGGCACCCATCCTATGTAGACCCAACTTTAACCATGCCCCTCATTTCTATATATTCCTTCCTGTCAATTAGTTTTGTCTAAGAATGCTCTTTTCTATATTAACCGATCGAGTAAGAATGTTGAACGTAACTGTGATGCGATCATAACAGCAGTACAACACTAATACATCGAATTTCATTACAACTTTGGAAAAGAGTACAGTTGGATCATGATTGTCTAACATCATTGATTTCGGAATTCGTGACATTAGTTAGATGAGTTTAAGATCTCAATCAATTCTGTTATGGCTCGGTTGACACGACCAGTGTATTATATTTCACAGTAACAGTTTTAGTTTCTTTTGTCCAGTTTGTTGCATAGCAAGTGTTGTGGAAAGAAGATAGAACCGAACTAGTACTGGAGAAAGTGGGAGGCATCATACCCCAGACCCAGAGCCCCCTGAAAAGGCCACGCAGCCCTTCAAAGGCACCGCTGCCCTAATAAAGCCCCTAACTTTTCTGCTTGCATCCCCACAAAATTTTCAAAAGATTATGGCCATACCCTTACACTTAACTCATTATTATTTTCTGGGTCCATTCTTCTTTACTGGGTTGTTCCCCATTCCCTTAAAGTTTTGTATTGTTAATGTTTGCTTCAGTTTTACTGTTTACTGTAACCTTGGAATGATCATTTTAAGGCTTCAATGAGACAAAACCAGTAACATGCCATTGCCTTATAACGGCAACTACAATTACTGGCCTTACCTACATGAGGCACCTTCTGTCCTTCTCTCCTTCAACCCATGTTTTACAATATGAAGAAAGAAATAAGGGGTCAGAAGTTTAGGCTGGTCCTAAACATTACTGTTTCTGCTCCGTTATCAGTAGTACGCCAGTAGAAGATTTTCTTTTCTTTAGCCCTTGAAGTTTCAAAACTTGACCACTTGGGTGCTTGCAACTTCCAATTGTGTCATGTGGAGCTTCAACATGCAATTTTGAGTTACATCCGTTATGAATCTGGTCAACTTGAAAGTGTTGCAATCTAATCGAAGGGAAGTGTTCGGTTTGGGGAATTTCGCTATCCTCGTGAACAGGGTAGATCACGAGTTTAAGCACTCTGGAAATCAGACGGACGTGAGGCATGCAGGACACGAGAAAAACACGAGTGATTGTGGAGCATTTCCATTCTGCACACACCATAGACATCAGATTGTTGATCAGACGACTGAGAAGACATAAGCTATATAAGCACATACTCATCCCGGCCCGTTCAATAGCCAATCAGGTTTGGTTTTGATGGAAACCAACTTTGTTAGGGTTTCTATATTTTATTATTATTATTACTACTAATAGGGTAATTCTTATTATGGTTAGAAGTATTCTAGTAGAATTAGGTTTATTAGTAGGGTTTTCCTATATTCGCTATAAATATGTACTAGGCCTATTCATTCAGGAATAATAAGAAGAATATTAAGAAAACTCTCCTAAACCCTAATCTCCCAATCCTCTCGATTCTAGATCTCAATCCCTCTAAAGGCCTAGGCCGATTCTCTATCATTCTCTTCTCAAATTCCTAATTCTGTTCTTGAATCCCTAATTCTCAATCTCACGACCAGACCCGATAGAACCCTAATATCAGGTTCTATCAGGTTTTTGTGGGATAGTGAGGAGAATAGAGGTCGATTTCTGCAGCCTGAATTACTCTCTGGCAATTTGGCTTGGGCTGTGGTGATGGGAGATGGATGGTGACATGGTGTGGTGTGGAAATCAAAGGTAGCATGAACTGCATTTTGCAGGATACATAGGTCCCATATTGACAACAATCATGGTCGAGTAATTAATGTGGTTGGAGGGTTTTTGTTTTCTTCCAATTCAACTTTTGGTGTAAATTTGGTGGCGTTAGATGCAACCCAAAATCCCAACTGCATAGTAATTTAGACCCAGAAGATAGCAGCTGCCAAGCTTTACTGGCGCCATTGTACTGCAAGAGAGGACCATGTTTTTTATACAGATCCCGTATGAATGGTAATGAATGTGAAAGTGTCCTCTTTTGTAAAGAAATTTAATTATGGGGATAGACCAATCTTAATCACAATACCTGCACCTGCAAGCCAGTCAACCACCTCTAACAGCTCATATTAAATGTTAATGTCTCGTTAACAAGGTTGTCAAACCACTATGAGACAGGTCAGTTGGACCAGGTCCGATTGGAACTGTCATGAAACGGTTTCCAGAAGTCATTTTGAGTGTTAGCCTGTAGCCAGTCATAATCGAGAAAATCGGTGGACGGACAAATCTTTAGGTTTCCAACACGATGACAAAATGTCGTCCTTTAGGAATGGAATATGCTCAAATGAGATGAGACTAGTGTTTTAATGAGTTACATATATACACACACACTTAAATGCAAGGTTGTCACCTAGCGGATTGACTCGTACTCGATGAGGAAAAAGAGCGGCACACACCCATGTGTCGACCCGGAACAAAGTTCTTGAATTGAAGGCCACACGACGTCGTTTTTTCCTTTGGTTTGTGAATATTGTCTATTTTCCGAGTTTGGCCTTTGCCAACGGGCTAAATCGGGTTGACAACCTTACTTTAATGTAAAAGTACTAAATGATACTTATAAAGTACATTTCATTTTACTCATTAAAATTTTAAATTACTATCTTATTTATATATATTTGAAAATATATAAAATAACTCAAACAAATTGCAATGTGTTTACACCGTTGAATCTCAAACACTAACTTAGCAAGTTAAATCAGTTTGACAAGCTTGCTCCTTAACCACTACTTGAAAGTATTACTATACATTAAATTCATTACTATTATGCAACTATATAAAGTTGTTTTGGAGCGAAACAAGAATGAGAGGGAAGCACATGGTTAATTATCTGAAGTGATGATCCTATCCATCCACCCAAACCTAATTAACAGTAGAGTCTAAGATGAAATTATGAGGGTGATTGTTTATTATTAGTGACGGAAAGCGGTATAGGATGAGCTACAACTCTTCTCAATATTTGATACAAAATTATAATTGTGTATTCATGTGTTAAGAAAAAAAAATAAGGACTATTGTTTAGGGATGGCAAAAATATTCATAACTGTGGATATCCGTCCGAATTCGATCTAATTGGGTAGGGTAAAACCCGAACCCGAAGGACTTTTAATGGGTATGGGTAAAACTCGAACCCGAATATTGCGGGTATTGGGTGGGCATGATTTTTTCACTATCCAACCCGACCCCGCCCGATTATACACATGCATATGTATTTTGTCTACAAATAATCAATATGTTTCTCTAACATATTTTTTATGTAGAAAATAAATATAATATTTTTATGAAATTGTGTTGTTTTAATTAATTTTCTTCATTCTAGTGAATTATTGTCGTACTTTTCGTCTTACGTAACATGAGAATACGTGTGAATATTAACATATTGGTTGGAATTATAAAGAGAAACTATTATCCATGGATAACCGTGAAAACCCGAAACCCGAACGGGTATGGGCACGGTTTGGATTTTCTATTTGTTTCTCATGTGGGTATGGGTATGGATAAAACCCGACCTACTTTAAATAGGGTAACGAATATGTACTATCCGTCCTCGACTCGACCCATCGTCATCCCTACTATTGTCTAGCATCTAATTAACTTTCGGATGAAAGAAGAAAATTCAATCATTGTAAGAGAACAATTCGAGTCAAAAGAGAGCCAACATTTAGTATTATTTATCATCATGGGTGTCTCTTAGACATTATGATGATCCATTTGGCCCATTCCCTCCAAAGATTACTAAATTTCTCAATCACCACAACGTGTTGGTCTCACCACTTTCTGAAATAAGGCTCTTCCTTTTCTAGACTACATTCCTTTAAAGCATAATAATTAGTTATCATGCACGGCTTGCAAGTAATGGTGGGATCCAAAAGCTGATTTTTTCATTATGATTCTTGCCAACTATTGGATGAAATCAGCCTGACGTATGTGGATATCAATTTACTTCCGAATAATACAATATAAACTCATAATGGGTACATTGAAAGGATTTTGATCTAGTTATAACGCTTAAAGTTTACGAGTCAAAATGAGTTTGGATATATCGAGTTAAGGATTAACATGGATGGTTGGTAGTCGTGGATTAGGGCATTGCATGTCATACGTTAAAACTAGTTAGGTGATTGTATGTTGCGAGACATGTTATACATAAGACATCATGGACAATATGTGGTAAGAAAAAGAAAAATCGACAAAGGGCTGCAGGAGACATACAGGTAACAAGCAAGTAAGCACCACTAACTGCAACGGTCCGACCTGTTTGATTGGATCTCGACGAGTATCGGTGAAAGAGTCATGTGTCTCAACTAGTCTTCTAGGCAACTGTTCAGTCTTTCAGTTTGTCCATCTGTCTGGGATGGTAAGCTGTGGAGTAGTGTAGATCCCCACCTTGTAATTCAAATAGCTTGGACCAAAAAATTGTTGTGGAGACTGCATCTTGTCTAAAACAATGGTCTGACATGCCATGGAGCTTGAATATCCCATCAATAAACACTTGAGTCATTCCCATTGTTGTATAAGGTCTGCTAATGCTGAAGAATTGTCCATGTTTGGAGAACCTGTCCACCACTTTCTTTCATGTAGACTTAGGAAAACCATCAATGAAGTCCATAAAAATGTGTTGCCAAGTTCTTTCGGGTAATGGCAAGGACTGCAATAGAGCAGGATATGGTACATTCTCAATCTTACAACGCTTGCATATATTGCATTCTTTCACAAAATCCTTAACCAAGTCACTAGAAGTATCTCTTGAGACTTTGATAAGTAGCATGCACTCTAAGACACCACCTACTGGTGGGTCATGAAACAACTGAAAACTTCAGACTCTCATATTCCCTACTGAGCCTACATACAAATGCATATCTATGGTATAGCAAGTTGTGTTTTACTGAATTCATCCTAAATACAAATGCATATCTATGATATAGCAAGTCGTTTAGTATCACACACTCGGCCGTAAAAATACTTATTCCTACACTTGTAACAAACTCTTATCACCATGTTGCCTTTTTAGTCATTAGCAGGCAATGTATGCTTAGCAAGTTGAGCCTAGGATTTTCCAACTTCCTAAGGGTGGAGGATGAGTCTCCTGCAACTGTACTAACAATTGGTTGAGTTATTAAACCCCCTTAGTTTTCTTCTCCTTGTTTTATTAGAGACTTCTTCCAGCTTAGACAATTTATTATCTTCTGGTATATTTATTATTCCTTCTAGATATTCGTTTATTATTTTTACTAATTTATCTATCTTATTGAAAAAAATTCCATTAGCCATTCTAGTAATAATATGTTTAGAAGGTTTTCTAATTTTTATATTAAACAGTACTTGATGAAATATAGTTTTGGATGTTTTGACTACCAAAAGGTAATTAAATTAACCATAAAAAAAGATAATTAAATTCAAGATTGGATGAAAAACTAGACGAATGCACATTTCAGAGACTTTAATGATATCCGATGATACCCTATTCAAACTGAAGTGATATGTCTACTCCAATTCTAAACTTAAATGGTATCTAAGGTATTTTACCCAATAAATTCCAAGTTTCGGGATATCTTGAACCTCAAGAGATTTCTCCTTTCTTACTTTTGGTGAAAATTCAAGAGATTTTCCTTACACAACTGAAACTGCGAAGAGAGACAGCAATAGAATTCTACACAGCAACCCACAACCCAAGTTTGACTCCTTTTTTGGTTTCCTGACAAAATTGGGAATGCTTTCTGAAGTTCAACCCCAAAAATTGAAAGCAGAAAGGGGAAATGAAAAAACAAAATCAAAATGGCAGCTCTCGAACTATTTACCAGTATTGAAAAGAAAACAAAGCAAAGATGACGATGATGTGTGATTCCCTTTCTTTCCTCACCTTCTCCATAAGTCCCAGAGAATATAGCAGACTGATCAATTTGGAAGATCACAACAATGTCCCAACCTTCCCTTAATTCAAAACCCCCCCTTAACTCCCACTCTCTACTCTACTGTCATTCTTCTAGAGATTAACTGAAAAAAACAGAGCACAATTACTCTGTTTTCTCCCTCTCTCTGTAGTCTGTACTGACCACTACAGCAAACAAAAAAGAAAAAGTGTATTCAGAAAGTGAGCCTCTGCCCATCTGGGTCCTATTTTAATATGCTCCTCTCCTCTCCTATTAATGCTCCCCCATCTCCCCCAACCTTTTTCTTTTGTGCATTTGTGTGTGTGCTCTCTCTGTCAGATTTCAATACCAAGAGAGAGACCACCAGAATCTCTGTTACACATAACCCCAAACTATTCTACAAGAAACAGAGGAGAGAGAGAGAGCTGTTTTGAGGAGAACAGCCCAACTACTGAACAAATTAAAAAAAAAAAAAAAGAAGAGCTGGTTGGGTTGGTTGTTTCTATAGTTTCTTATTCGAGGGGGGTTATTGAGTCTTGAACTTGTAGATTGAGTTTTGTCTTTCCTCGAATGGCAATGAGAGCGTGCTCCAATTTTGGATCGACATGAACAAGAAGAGAGATGAAGAAGCTGGCTGAAGCAGAAGATGGCTCAATATTTCCATGGAGAAGAAGACAACAAAAAACCCACCTTCTCCTTCGTCTTCCTTCGCAACAGGAACCTACCACCACATTAGCCCCAGCGATACAAACAACACACAAGCAACTACATTATTATTATTATTCTTCAAAAATGGCTGCTTCTTCTTCTTCTTCTGCTACTACCCTGACTCTTTCTCTATCTCTATCCCACATTTTTGTTGCTTTCCTGCTTGTCTCCCTCTGTTACTCCGCATCCCCTGTCTCGTCGGATTCCTCAGCCAACAGCACCCAGACTTTCCTGCCAAGGAAAGAACTGCTCAAGCTTAAGAGAGTCAATGCTTATCTCAAGAAGATCAACAAGCCTGCTGTCAAGACAATTCAGGTTCTTTTCCTCCCTCCCTCCTCTCCTTTCCCTTTTCCTTCATTTTTACTTTCTAAACGCGGTTTGGGGGAGTGGGTTTTGATGCAGAGCCCTGACGGTGATGTGTTTGACTGTGTATTGTCCCATCTTCAACCAGCATTTGATCATCCCCTGCTCAAAGGACACAAACCCTTGGTTGGTTGATCCACAAATTCCTCCTCTCCTCTTCCACTGTTTGTTTCCTGAGAAAAATGCACATTTCATTGCTTTTCGACGAAACTCTTGAGCTTAATTTATCGATTCATCTCACTCCAGGATCCACCAGAGCGGCCAAAGAGCAATGAGACATCAGGAACAGAGGAAATAATAGCAGAGAGCTTCCAGCAATGGCACGATTCAGGGGAATCCTGCCCTGAAGGAACCGTTCCAATCCGAAGAACCACGGAGAAAGACGTTCTTAGAGCAAATAAGCTCAGGCGATTCGGAAAGAAGCCCATCAGACATCTCAGGAGGGATTCTTCTGGAAACGGCCACGAGGTTTGTAACTACCATTACCAATCGCTTACTCATTCAATCAGGGGAAGAAAGAAAGAAAGAAAGAAAAGATGCTATCTTTTTCCACTTTTACATTTTCGGTTTTGATTTTAATGGTGGCAGCACTAACTAGTAACTACTACTGCAGCACGCAGTGGTGTTTGTGAATGGAGAGCAGTACTACGGAGCCAAGGCGAAACTAAACGTGTGGGCGCCAAAGGTCACCGATCCTTACGAGTTCAGCTTGTCGCAAATTTGGGTCATCTCTGGCTCTTTTGAAAATGATCTCAACACCATTGAAGCTGGTTGGCAGGCAAGTTGATATGAACCACCTGACCCGACCCAAACCCACCAAAGCGACTTTACATCTCCTTTATGATTGATGGGGAAAAAAGAAGAAGCTCACTTGGGTTTGCAAATTACTCTGTTTTTGGTGGTTTTTGCAGGTGAGCCCTGAGTTGTATGGGGACAGCTACCCGAGATTCTTCACTTATTGGACTGTGAGTGTTAGTCTTATTTAGATCTGTTGATGTTTTTTGTGGGGGGTAAGCAAATGAATGATTAAACACTGTGATTAACTGCGATTCGCGCGAATCGAATGGACAGACGGATGCATATCAGGCAACAGGATGCTACAACCTGCTGTGTTCTGGGTTTGTTCAGACCAACAACAAGATAGCCATTGGAGCTGCAATATCTCCCAGGTCGTCTTACAGGGGAAGGCAGTTCGATATTGGCCTAATGGTCTGGAAGGTATGAAACAAGCAACAACTAGACTCCTTTCTTTCCTTTGTTCTTTGTGTTGATTATTATTAAAATAGAAACAAAGGCGAAGATTCTCTTGATTTTTCATTTTTGACAAAAGGTTGATGTTGATGTGTCAAAGTATATTTTTAATTCTTGTTTTTTTGGGGTTTAATATGAATATATATATTGCTTTGACCTAATTAGTGACCTCCAACTGGCTCTCTACTCTCTGGAACTGGAGTCTTCCCTTTTCTTATTAAGTGCAGAGTCATTGACATTTGACATTTTGACTCACTCCAGCTACATGCAAAATTTTCTAATTGAGCTTACTTGGTTCTATTTGGACTGCTAGTTTATTTTTTACACCTACTTTTTGAATTACACATATAATCTCAAAGGTATTACTACATAAAAAAATCTGAAAATGTATTTTTTTTAAGGATGAAATAAGTTGATTTTCACAGTTAGATGCTACTAGGGGTGACAAACGGTAAGTCGGTAAACGGTTTACCGTTTTACCGAACCGGTAACTGGCGGTAGTATTGGCAGCCGATGATCAAATGAGGAAGCTCGGTTTACCGGTCCCAAAATCGGTAAATACCGACAGTAATTCGGTAATACCGATACCGGATCAATTAAGGCATTAACTAATAACATATACTTCATTATTCACAAATATTACATACATGAATGGAAGTAAGTAAGTATAGGCCTAAAAAATATTATAAATAAGGGTTAATAATAATTTATTAATTACAAAAATGAAGAAAAAACTCAAAAAAATCAAAATATTACAACATTACCCCATAGCCCAGATATTCGGTTCGGTAATTTTCCGGTAAACCTAACCGAAAAACCGTCTGCAACTACTCTTTACGGTAAATCGGTAAAACCAGTTTGTAACCGTTTACCGGTAATTCGGTAACCGGTAAACCGGTTACAAACCGGTATCGGTAATCGATTCCCACTTACCCACACTCGGTATACCGAAAACCGGTAAAGTCGGTAACCGGTACCGGTTACCGACCGAATATCACCCCTAGATGCTACTGAAGGATTCAAATATGATATATTGAGATTCAAGACATGTATTACTACTGGATCAACTAAAATATAATTTAGACATCGAACCAAATACGAAGAAAGAAGGATTAACGGATTAAACATTTTCCTTTAGTTCTACCAAACAAAGAAAATTTTCCCAAATGCTACAACTAACCTATACCTGATATAATTAAAGGAGATGAACAGAGAAGTAAGTAAGTTACACCACCAACCAAACTTTGGTCGCTGAAACCATCCATTATTAGGTCAACTCTGATCTTTGTATTAATTACCAATAACAATGAGACTGAAAAAAATCGTAATATAATAAACTAATTAATGCAGGATCCGAAGCACGGGCACTGGTGGCTGGAGTTCGGGTCGGGTCTCCTGGTGGGTTACTGGCCGGCGTTCCTGTTCAGCCACCTGAGGAGCCACGCCAGCATGGTGCAGTTCGGCGGCGAGATTGTCAACTCGAGGTCCACCGGCGCCCACACCTACACGCAGATGGGGAGCGGCCACTTCGCCGGCGAAGGGTTCGGGAAGTCGTCGTACTTCAGGAACCTGCAGACGGTGGATTGGGACAACAACTTGCTGCCTCTCAGTAGCATGCATTTGCAGGCCGACCACCCTAATTGTTACGATGTGAGGCAAGGCAGGAACACGGTTTGGGGCACGTATTTTTACTATGGAGGTCCTGGGAGGAATATGAGGTGCCCTTAATTAATTCACAAAAGTATGATCATGGGTTTTTCTTTTTTTTTTTGGGTTTTGTTATTAGTAAATTATCATATATTTTTTTTTATATAATTTTGTGCTTGCTAATAATATAGATTTGGATTGGTTTTCTTGGGTTTTTTTTTACTTTGTATTTGTATCTTTAGGGTTGAGGTCTTCTTTCTATATGTAACAGGCTGGTATTGTGTATAATTTTTTTTTTTTTAGTACATGATGTGAATGAAATCGGAGTGGCGTCTTTATCATTTTTTGAATAGGAGTGAATGAAACAACTCGAAAATCCTGCTCATTTTGTTTGTGTCACTTGATTTAGTACGCCCATATTTATCAAACTAAATAGAATTTTAGGGGTGAATGAGACATCGGGGCGGTGAAATGTAAAATCAAGGTGATTGTGGATGAGTGCGATTCGGGTTTACGAAACAAAACCAAACCGACCTATGAACTGCGTTTTTGTTTTCTCTCGTTTTCTTAGAATTTGGTACTTTTTAGCTGACAAAACTTTATCAATGAACAAACGTTATGTCTGAACAAATAATTCACTGAAATTATAAGCCATCATAAGTATAAATACATGTGAGATCCATAAAATATTTGAAAGTTCTTCTATTCAACCCTTTTTACTTATGCTTATTGCTACATTCTCTCGTCTCATCTTTATTTTGCTAATACTATAGCAACTTCCGTGTACATTTCAAAAAGTTCAAATCCTTGATAGTTGGACATATAACTTATAACCAACATCCAACAATTGAAAGTATAATAATACTAGTACAACTAATAAAGAGATGTTTTTCTTAACATTTGAAACAACAAATACCTAATCTTGGGAACCAATTTTCTTTTTTGGTTATGGGAAGGTGAGACTGCATGTGGGTATGGATCAGGAAACTACCCATATTTTAAGAGGGTGGGTTTGAAAATTGGGGTTGGCCAATGAAGCAATGGAGAATCTCAGTTGTTGCTATTTTATAATGCACCAGTTCAAGATTGGGATTCAGTCAAAACACCAAAAAAGAAAATTAAAGATTGGGAGAAGAGAAGAATATTGCTTCCAAGAGAGTCAAACCCTCCAATATGATCTTCAGGCTTCCAGCCAAACCCTCCTTATCCAACAAAGGGCTTTGTCCTTTTCCAACATGTAACCATTTTGATTTACATATTAAATTACTCACTTGGAGAATTGCAATTACAGTCCCCATTTTTTGACAAATTTGTTTTGTGTTACTTTTTAGTTTTGTATAGTGGTCATGTCCTGTTACCAAATTCCTGACTGGAAGTGGGCAATCACCATGTTCAAAGGGCAATGAGCCAATGACTCATTCTTGTGAAGTAGTGAAGTACATTTGAGAGAGGGGAGTCTAAAGGGCCAATTCAACTGGGAAAAGGGGGCACTAAAAGATGGCATGAAGAGTGCTAAAAAGAAAAAGGAAGCAACTTTGTGGGACTATTGCAAGTAAAGTAAAGCAAAGCAACTAGTAGATGCAAATAAAAAGCTGAGCCCATTTCATGTTCAGATGTTCCTCTTTTTGGGTTCTTTTGTTTTGTCGAAAATCTCTTACGAATTTAAATTGGCGAAGTTATTCGAACAAATGAAAATAATCAATGGCAATTATGTTTATTCTAATAAATTGATGATAATTTCATTAATGAATAGACCGTCTAACGAAATAAAGTCTAGTAAACTTGACATTAAAAAATGTCAACCCGAACTTTCCCCAGAGCATACTGGGATGTATTTGAGTAAATCTTTGGTACTGACTATGTGAGAACCATAGGCCAGAATTTCATGCTCATCAGAACTACGACTTGGTTGATCATGTAGATGCACAATTTGAAAAACTCTGGATCTTCCAAAACTTCACACTGAGATCCATTGCAAATCCTGGATATCCAGCAAGACCATTTATGGATTCCTCCACTTTCCCTACTATCCTTCGAGTGGCGTAGAGATTGAAGGTGTAATGTTGAGTCACCTGAGATGAACTTAAGATGACTGATGTTTTATTGTATGTGTATCGATGGAAGAATTTGAGTCACCAGGAAAACACAGAAGTCAACAAAACTCATGCCTGTAAGGTAAAGAACAAAATTCTAGACCATCTCAATCTAGGGTCTGTCTCAGTTGATGCGATAATCTAGATAATTTGGACACAGAACCTGATCAAGATGGACAGAAAGGCTATCGTACCAGTTAAGTGTATATGGTGGTGAGCTACGATTTATGTGAGTTGAGTTAATGATCTGTAGTTAGAGAGTGGGGCCCATTTATGGTTGTTAAGCCCATGCAAGCCCATGCAATTAGGTTAGACGTGTGAGAGATGAAGTATGACCTAGTGTGCAGAATATATAAGGAGAGTGATGAGGGATGCCGCTTATGTACATTGATTGTGTGATTCTTCTCAGTAAATCAGTAGCCTGAAGAGCGTTCTAAGCTCTTCCGTGGATTAGTCCTGGATATCCAGGGATACCACGTAAACACCTGTGTCTGTGTCCGATCTGTTTTTCGTTCATTAATCTGTTTCTGTATTAGTCAACATGGTATCAGAGCTTAACGCGGCTGATTCGGAGAAGCCGACTGTGCGTCTCACGTCGACAAACTATTCCCTATGGGAATTTCAGTTCAGAGTTTTTGTGGAAGGAAGAGGCTTGCTGGGAATATTGGATGGGACGGTTCCTCGACCCACTGCTGCATCTGCTTCTCCTCAAGAAATATCAACGTGGAATCAAAATGATGCTCGGATCAGGTCGTGGTTGTTGGGGTCGGTTGATCCGTCGACTTGCCTCAGTCTTCGCCTATTTCCCTCTGCGAACAGGATGTGGAGACACCTATCTGGTCTCTACTCTACAGTAAATGCCGCCAGGCAATTTGAAGTTCAAACCGTACTTGCACGTCTGGAGCAAGGTGATCGGTCGGTCACTGATTATTTTAATGCCGCACAGGAGTTGTGGACGGAGCAAGATATGCTTCACATAGCTCTTCATCCTCATGCTGAAATGACCGCCGACACGATAGCGGAACGACAACAAACAAGGGTTCTACAATTTCTTATGCGTTTGAGGCCCGAATTTGAGATGGTGAGATCGACTATCTTGAACTGAGAGCAGCTGAACTTTGATGGTGTAATCAGCAGCCTTGTTCGTGAAGAGACTAGGCTGAGAACACAGGCCCAGTTTGATGTTCGACCTGGTGAAGGGGAAACAATGATTGCCGCAGCAACAGCGTCGGCGAGACAAGGTATGGGTCAAAATTTGAATGCTTTTGCTGTGACAAGGCCGCAGTTTAATAGCCGAGTCCCGAATGCTGAACTAGAGTGTCACCACTGCCATGAGAAAGGGCATTTGGTGAAGCATTGCCGTAGAAGAAATTATTGCGTATATTGCAAAAGGATGGGCCACATAATTTTGGAATGCCGCACTCGGGAAAGAAATGCTGATCGTTGGACTGGGACTCCAAATGTTGATGGACGTGGAGCTGGACGTGGTGCTTCCTATCGTGGTGGACGTCCCGCATATATGGTTGGGGAATCAAGTAATGCTGCTGCCGCTGAAAGCTCGACTGCTGCCCAATTGGAACAACTTGTGCAAGCTGTAGCGGCATTGCAAAGCTCTTTGCCTACTGCTTTTGGTTCGGCTCTCTCGGCACTACAAGGTAAAATCAAACATAAACCTTGGTTGATAGATTCAGGATGTTATAACCACATGACCCATGATAAAAATTCATTGATTAATGTTCGGCCTATTAGTCATGTTGGTTTAACAGTCGCGAATGGAGATAAGATGGCTGTTCAAGGAGTGGGTACTGTCAAAACCCCAAAAATATCATTGTCGCATACTCTTCATGTTCCTGCTTTGGTTCCTAATTTGGTTTCAGTCGGACAACTTACTGAACAGGGTTGTTCTGTTATATTTGCTCCTACTGGTTGTATTATACAGGACATGAAGACGGGGAGACAGATCGGAAGGGGGAGTAAGCAGGGGAGGATATTTCATCTCGAGGAGCTTCAGAACAGTGCTATTCCTTTGTCTACCTCGAGTTCAATCGTGTCTAGGTCTGTCAGTAGTCCTCTTGTGTCCACAGAAACAAATTCAGTTATTGATCCTGTTTTTTTGAGTTTGTCGAATAAGGAGTGGGATCTTTGGCATGCTCGATTGGGGCATCCCCACTCCGCGCGTCTATCGAAAATGTTTAAACAATCTCTTTTAGGAAAGAATTCTGTGAGTCCTTTGGCTAAACATTCTTGTACAAGCTGTGTGGAAGCGAAAGCTTCTAGTACTCATTTTCCTTCTAGCACTACTGTTATAAATGAGCCTTTTCACCTCATCCACACTGATCTTTGGGGACCTTCTCCTACCTTATCTCGTCTTGGTTTTCGATACTTCGCTCTGTTCATAGACCATGCAACTAGATACACCTGGATCTACTTTCTTCGGTTGAAATCTGAGCTTTGTTCTGTGGCTATAGAATTTCTAAATATGATCCAAACTCAGTTTGGAAAAACTGTTAAAATTATCCGTTCAGATCCAGGTGGAGAATTCAGTTCAAACCCTTTGCATGTTGTTTATCGTTCTCGGGGTATCTTGAGTCAAATGTCATGTCCTGGTGTTTCACAGCAAAACGGTCTTGTTGAACGGAAAAATAGACATGTCGTGGAGCTCACTCGAGCTCTTCTTTTTGCCTCGTCAGTTCCTAGCCGTTTTTGGCCGGAGGCTGTTGTCACTGCTGTGAGAATTATCAATTATCAAGTCACTTCTGTCCTTCAACAAAAGAGTCCTTACTATGTTCTTCATGGTCATCATCCTGATTATTCTTGCCTTCGAGTTTTTGGTTGTCTCTGCTTTGTACTTTTGCCTAAACGTGAACGTACTAAGTTAACTTCTAAAACTGCTCGTTGTGTTTTCCTCGGCTATAGTAGTGTTCATAAAGGGTACATTTGCTATGATTCTTCTAGCCAGCGTATGAGAATATCTCCTACTGTTGTCTTTTTCGAGCACTCCATGTTCTATACCAACTCGCCTAAATCAGATACCGATTTCCTTGGTTCCCATTCTTTGCTCCCCATATTTGATGACTTTGATGATGGGATTTCATTGTCCGATGAGCCAGCCGCTCCTCCTTCCCCCCCCCCCCCCAGCACTGTCTTCCCCCACATCGAGCACCAGTAGCGAGTCCGAGACATCATCAGCTTCATCTGCTCACGATAATGGTGATTCCACTTCTTTGTCACCACCTGCCTCACCTCCTCCCCGGCGATCAGACTGATCCAACAAAGGTGTTCCACCTGCTCGCTTCCAGGATTTTGTGGTCCATGGCGTTGACACTTTAATTGTGCCTACCACTTACAAACAGGCCCGCGGCAATCCCATCTGGGATCGTGCTATGCAAGATGAATTTGGAGCTCTGGAAGCCAATAGGACATGGACTGTTGTTGATAGACCGGATCCTTGTCCACCTACCATAGGCAGTCGATGGGTATATGCTATTAAGGTTCGTCCCGATGGTTCTGTGGAACGGAATAGAGCACGTCTGGTTGCCCTTGGCTACACCCAGGAGCACGGAGTGGATTACAATGAAACTTTTGCTCCTGTAGCCAAAATGTCTACAGTCCGCACTCTACTGGTAGTTGCTGCTTTGAACGACTGGCCTCTATACCAGCTTGACGTGAAGAATGCGTTTCTTCACGGCGATTTAGAGGAGGTGATTTACATGGAGCGCCCTCCTGGTTACACTGTTGGGCACGAAGATCAGGTTTGTCTGCTACATCGATCTCTTTATGGTCTCAAACAGGCACCTAGAGCCTGGTTTGAGAAATTTCAGTCTACAATTGTTCAGCTGGGGTTCAGTCAAAGTCTCAATGATCCTTCTTTATTCAAGAAGGTTTCTTCAGCGGGTATAGTTGTTCTTCTCCTATATGTCGATGATATGGTGATTACAGGTACCGACTCCCATGGGATATCTCAGCTCAAAACCGGGTTGAAGCAGGCCTTTAGTATCAAGGATATTGGTACTCTTAATTATTTTCTCGGTCTGGAGGTTAGTCGTAATGATCAAGGCATCCTGCTCAGTCAGAGGAAGTATATCTCCGATCTGCTGTCGGATCATAATTTTGATGCTTGCAAACCCGTGAAGACTCCAATGGAGATGAATCTCAAACTGCAGAAGGATTCTGGTGACCGACTGAAGGATGGTTCACAATATCGCAGCATAGTAGGTAGTCTTATTTATCTCTCAGCTACTAGACCCGATATCTCCTATGCTGTACAAGCGGTTAGTCAGTTTATGGCTGCACCCTGTGTTGGTCATCTCTCCGCTGTGCATCGCATTTTGAGATACCTGCACGGTACACAAGACTTTGGTATTTGGTTCCCTTCCCATGGTTCTCCTTCGATATCTGCTTTTTCAGACTCAGATTTTGCTGGTTGTATCGACACGCGACGGTCTTCTTCAGGTTGGTGTGTGAAGTTTGGTTCAGCATATATTTCCTGGCGGTGCAAGAAGCAGGATAAAGTTTCCAAATCATCGACTGAAGCCGAATACCGGGCCATGTCTGAAGTTGGATCTGAAATGGTATGGCTGGGTCGTTTATTGTCCGATTTTGGTATCTCTTGTCCCATGCCTATGGAGTTATATGTTGATAACACGAGTGCTATTCGAATTGCGGTCAATCCGGTTCTCCATGATCGTACCAAGCACATTGAGATCCATGTGCATTATATTCGTGATCTCGTTCGTGATGGCACTATCAGTCTACATCATCTTCCGACAGAGGAACAGGTTGCTGATCTATTCACGAAAGCCTTTTCCACCAGCCGACATTGGTATCTTGGGAACAAATTGATGCTACGAGATAGGCATCAATTTGGGGAGGATGTTAAGTGTATATGGTGGTGAGCTACGATTTATGTGAGTTGAGTTAATGATCTGTAGTTAGAGAGTGGGGCCCATTTATGGTTGTTAAGCCCATGCAAGCCCATGCAATTAGGTTAGACGTGTGAGAGATGAAGTCTGACCTAGTGTGCAGAATATATAAGGAGAGTGATGAGGGCTGCCGCTTATGTACATTGATTGTGTGATTCTTCTCAGTAAATCAGTAGCCTGAAGAGCATTCTAAGCTCTTCCGTGGATTAGTCCTGGATATCCAGGGATACCACGTAAACACCTGTGTCTGTGTCCGATCTGTTTTTCGTTCATTAATCTGTTTCTGTATTAGTCAATCAGTCATCAAAACTTCAATGATAATTTTTTTAAAAAAAATTGAAATTAGTGACCAATTATGTAATTGACCCACAATATGCATTTTGAGAAGATCTGAATTCTGAACCAACATAAAGGACAAGAATATGGCATCATGGATTTCAAAAGGCTGAATGAGAGTAGAGGAACACTGAATTAACTTGAGAGGAAAAGGCAGAGACCTGTGTTAGCAAGCAAGTTTGGCGCTGGCAGAGACCTTTCAAAGTCACCAGAGATGTCACGAATGTCTTCTACGTACTGTCGCGCCTCTTCATAGTCTCTTGAAAGAAGATCAAACTGAGATTTACAGAGAATAAATTAGAAGTGTATCGCGGCATAAGGGTATTGTTGTCATGTAATGATAAAGCCAGCCAGTAGTATTGAGCCAATCATCGGAAAAGAACACCGGCGTTTAGTTTATGGAACATAATCTGGGTACTCCTGAGAATCTATTGGTGTACAAAACCAGAGATTTCAAATACTCTCTGAATCCATAGTGAAACAATTCAAAGGAATAGGGGCATTACCTTCACCGAAATGCAACGCAGACTGGCCTGAACCCTTGGTGCTCGACCCACCAGCACAATTCTCCCAGTGGTCAATGAACTCTGCTCTGCAACAGTCATTTCAACTCTCTTCTGATCAGTGAATTCTCTAGTGCCGCGCGCAGTCCGTAACCTAAACAAGCCCAGCAAAAGAGAACGGAAACTACGCAACTAAGAAAAAAGGCATATTTGTACGTACAGGGACTAGCTGAAATTCTGCAGAAGCTCAACACCTGACCGGTTGATTTGCCGAATTAATGGGCGGCCATCTTTGGGAACTTATCAGACAAAACTTCATTCCGGGACTACGAAGAACCTAATGAGTGGTGATCGTCTTAGGTGCGGGCTGAAAATAACTGCCAGTTTTTCTTTCATTGGGCTCTCTGCTGAAGATCAATGGATTTGGGCCCAAGTATCAGCTGGCCACCATTCTGCTCCCTAGCCATCTAGCGAGGAGGGAATTGGGGACCATATTAATTTCTTATCCAAAGTATACTGTACATTTGACTTTACTCAAAACACGATAGAATCGTTCACATATATATATATATATATATATATATACATTCTAGCACCCAATTTTTGTAAACCAAATCATCATATTCATTTAATCTTAAAATGAATCAACCGTTCTAATTCGTAGAAATTATCAAAAATACAAATAATAGGGATGATCAACTACTCTGAACCGAAATGGGACAGCCTACCAAGAAATGCAAACATTCTTCATTCATCGGACCTGCAACCAGAGCTGGCTGACAGTGCAACCACCACCATCCACCCAGCTAGTGGCCATTGTCACTCATCATAAACTGGACGTTTGGTCCACTACTTGATTATACCAAAAGGGTACATATGGTCACATCTCTTCCTGTATGATATCAACCAAGCTGCCTGCCATTGGCTATGCTGATGTCACAGTTCTGAGTGATCAATGGAGTGAGAAAATGAAGTGTTAAGATTTGGATCGCACTATCTGAATTGGAGGTATTAATAGTCTTATCAACTATCTCATTCCCGATTTTTCATCACAAGTAGTAATGTATTTTTTTTAAGAAACCGAACAGAAAAAAATTAGGGTTATGGAAGTGGAGCTGAGTCGCGAACTAAGTCGTTCTCTTTAATACTTTTGTGGCACTGCCTTCGTTGCGCATGACAGACTATCAACTGGTCGCATCCAGGATAAAACAACTCATCTAGAGCGTTCGACGGTTTTGTTCGAAAACCGGAGTTTTTGAATATTCTCTCTCTCATGTTTCTGCTCTGTGATTATCTATATAGAAGGTCCGAGGAGTGTTCTATTTATAGGAGCAAAGACCCCAGAATATTCCCTCTTTCATGGGGAATAAGTCACATTTAATTAGAAAGGTAATAACTGTCATAATTAAAAATATGTTCTATTTAGATACTAAATTATGATTATCTTCATAATATTCCTTTTATTAGTTATCCTTCTTGTTTTCGTATATGGAAATATACTGGAAAATTAATTAGGAAATTTCATTTGTAGCTTTTCAAATCTATTCATCCCAACATTTTTTCCTATAATCTGAAAGCTATATAAGCAGGTAGGATTGATCTTTCTTGGCTTATAAGTAGATTGATACTAACGTTACCACTTAGCAAGCATAATTTCATATTCATAGTCATCGAATCTCACGCACACAACATCGACGATACAATCACACTACGTTTAAATTCTTTCTCGTGAATGAAAATGTTGGGGTAAAGGAGGTCTGGATGAGGAAGACTTATTAGAATTAGAAGCTGAAAACTTCTTCTTTTTTCCCCCAGGTGAATCGAGCAACATGATTGGCTATTTCGCTTTACTACTTAATTATTAGGTACGAAATGCTCATCCATTGGCGAGGAAAGTAGATGGAGTTTTTTCGTGTCGATTTCTGAGAAATCCCAATCTCCCGTTACTGTATAGGAGAAAGCAACAGAACAATGCAAATTCGTCGACCTTTTTTAATGGCGCTAGAGTGTCCTATTATTGGCGATAAAGCGAGGAACTGTAGTTTGACAAGAGAGGAAAGCCGGGGGAAGGAAGAGGATAGGGTAGGGCTGGGAATTTGGTCCAGGACTGTTTGGTTTTACTCGAAATCGGACCGTATAATCTGGATCGGGACCGGACTGGGACCGGATAACAAACAATACAATCTCATATTCGAGCTTAGATTTAAGGTAAAAAAACCCGGATAAAGACCGGATAAGAGATCCCAACACTCAAATCCCCACAAGCTCAATCTAAAATCAAAATCAAATTGGGACCGGACCGGGTCAAGACCGGACCGGACCAATAGCTGAGTGTATCCAATCCAATCTATGGTCCTTATATTCCCGAAAAGACCGGACTGGGACCAGATCAATTTGATCCAATTTAACCGGACCGGACCGTATAGCCACCCGTAGGATAGGCGAGGCATCATCGCCTTCCTTGTTGGATCTAGGAGAGGAGTTATCCGATCATTTATGTCACCCATCTGGCTGGGCTTGGGCTTTCTCCATGCATATGCATGTGCGTGGGTGGGGGGGTGGGGGAAGTTAAAAGGGCCCCTCCAGGATCCAGCAGTAATTGTAGGCCCAGAATGATCAATTGGCAAAACCTTTCTTTTCTCAGTTTTGCTGGTCTGCTCCTTTTTTTGGTTTTTGTCTCAATTATTTCAGGAGCGTTACAAAAGAATCTTTACCCCTTTTTCCCCATAAATGGAGTTAGTACTGTCATATTATTATATGTTAGTTTTAGTTTATTAGGCACTAATCTATCGATCTAAGCCCTGGCACGGCCGCAACTGAGTCCCTCCTCTCCCCGTTTTTTCCGGCTCTTCCTTCTCTTCTCCGCTGTTCCGGTAATGTGCCGAAAACATCTTTGGGCCCCCCGCCAAAAGCCACAAAACGCTCTCAAAAGTTAGTCGCAAATCCAGCTACAATCATTAACCCTAGTTTTCAGCTAATAAATCCGGCATCCACCATCCCACTAACCCTAGTTTTCAGCTAACAAGAAACTCCTAACATTGCTAACAAACTAGCAGACATGGATGGTCTCCAAGCACCGGCCCACAAAACGACTCGATTTGGACTGCTTTAATGGAGCTAAACGGTAACGTTTTAGTATCCGGGTTAGATAGGTTGTTGGTTCAAAGTTCAAACCTGAACCGGTTAGATAAATTAGGTGTACTCCTGTTTAGTTATTAATCGATTGTATAGTATATAGGTCAAAGATAAACACAGTTGTTGTTGTGATCCTTTTATACTTTCTCACTAGTATAGGGATCATATTGTAAGTTTGCCCTCTCCACGCTGCTGGAAAAGGAGAAAGGCAGAACATATATATATTGTATCGGCTGCTAGCCGAAAACCCTAAGCAAAGGAAAACCAAACCTACTAAACTACTTTGAGCGTCAAGCTCTGTGGAATAGTCTCGTTAAGTTACGAACGGGGAAACCACGTTAAATCTCGTGTTGTGTGATTGTTTTGCTTCCGCGTATTATCGTCTTTTACATGGAATCAGAGCTATGCTGAGATCCATTGTTATTCGTCATGAGTTCGGATGATGAATCAGGGGGTAAGTCTTCGTCAAAGGGAACAGTCGAGTCTCCAGGCGATCTTCAGCCTGCCTTGCCGTCTCACCTGCAGCTGTGTCGATCCGATAGCCCCAGTAATCTCTTCGTGGGGGAGCTGCTCACAGACAGCAACTACGGAGAATGGGTAGGTGATATTTTGGATTCCCTTATAGCCAAGGATAAGCTATGCTTTGTTGATGGAACGCTTCCAGCGCCTAAAAATCACGCCGAGCGGGAAGCCTACAAACGCTGCAACGCGATGGTGAAGGGGTGGTTGAAGACTTCCATGTCAAAGGAAGTCCGTAGCAGCGTCCGCTTTGCGTCGACAGCGCGAGAGATATTGGTCGATCTCCAAGGTGGTTTCGTGCAAGGAAGTGCGTCCCGTCTCTACGAACTGAAGCGGTCGATCGGTTGGTTACAACAAGAGAAGATGTCTGTTTCTGCTTTTTACACGAAGTTACGTGGATATTGGGACGAGATAAGTTCCCTTACACCAAACCTAGAGTGCACTTGCTCGGGTTGTCATTGTGATGTCAAGAGGCGTCATCGCGAAGTTCGTGAGGGAGAGCGCCTATTTGATTTCCTCATGGGCTTGGACGACGTGTTCTCTACCGTAAAATCACAAATTCTGACTATGCGACCCATTCCCACTCTTGCTGAAGCGTACCAGCTTGTTACCAACGATGAGCAGCATCGCCAAATGGCTGGCAGTCGTCGTCCACGCCCTGAAGCTGCTGTGTTTCAAGCTCAGGGGGAGAAAAGGTCTGATCGCTGGTGCGCATCGGGTGATCGTGAAAGGGAGAAGGACCATGATAATGACGGGCAAAAGCGCAACGCAGATGGGAAGCTCAAATGTACCTATTGTCACCGCATAGGACATGTGAGGGAGACTTGTTATAGGCTGAATGGTTTTCCACCAAAAAGGGAGGATAGAAAAGAGCAAGGAAAAAGAAGACAGGAGCGTGGTTCCAGGCCTCCTCCGCAAGCAGCTCTGGTGGATTCGGATGAAAGTTCCCTTCTCGGCCTGTCAGCTCAACAATTAGCTCAACTAAAACAGATTTTGAATGCCGACTTCAAGCAGTCAGCGGCTGAACCGGCATCGAACATGGCAGGTACGTTTTCGACTCACTCTGCGAATTGGGTTATCGACTCTGGTTGCAATGAACATATTGTTAATTAGGCTTCTTTGTTGGATTCCGAGACAGACTCCTCTCTAATCTGCAGGTTAAGATCCCGAATGGTACAGGTGTTAAAGTTCATCTCATTGGGACATCTAGTTTATCTCATGAGTTTTCATTGCGTCGTGTTTTGCACGTTCCGGAATTTCAGTGCAACTTACTGTCAGTCAGTCGTCTTACAGCGGATCTTCAGGTAGCGTTGATATTCATAAGTGATTTCTGTGTAATTCAGGACTTACCATCCAGGAGGCCGATTGGGATGGGTAAGCACATCGATGGATTATACTACCTTAGGATACTCGAAGCCAGTCATGTCGTAGCACACTCAGTTCGACGTTCCTTGGACAAGTCGGAGCTATGGCACGCAAGGCTTGAGCATCCATCTCTGGCAAAGATGAGCTATTTGGAGAAAACTTTGGATTGTTCTTTTATTCAAAATAAGGAGCCTTGTCGGCCGTGTTTGCGGGCTAAACAGACTCGTGAATATTTTCCTCTTAGCTCAATTAAAACTAAGACTTGTTTTGAATTGATCCATGTTGATATTTGGGGAAGTTACAAGACTGCTTCTACTTCAGTGGCACATTATTTTCTGACTATCGTCGATGATTTCAGTTGGGCAGTTTGGGTTTTCTTACTGCGTTATAAATCTGATGTTGGGCGGCATTTAATTTATTTCTGCAATCTGGTCCGCACTAAGTTTGGGAAACAGGTTCGGCGCATACAAGCTAATAATGGGCCGGAGTTCTCTACTAATCTTCTCACATATTACTATGAACAGGAAGGTATCGTCTTGCAGACATCGTGTACCGATACACCACAGCAAAATGGAGTGGTGGAGAGAAAGCATCGACACTTACTGGAGACTGCACGCGCTCTTCGGTTTCATGCAAATCTTCCGCTCCGATTTTGGGGTGAATGTGTCATGACGGCAGCTTATCTCATTAATCGGATGTCGCTGGTTCCCATTGGATATCAATCCCCTTTTCAGCTGATTTTTGACAAAGATCCAAAGTATGATCATCTTCGCAGTTTCGGGTGCTTAGTTTATGCTAAAGACAACCACAAGAACCTGCACAAATTTGGTGCACGTGGGCGCGCATGCATTTTTCTCGGATATCCATCTTCTCAACGTCGGTATCGTGTGTATGACCTTGAATCACATTCTGTTTATACATCGTGAGATGTTCAATTTCTTGAACATATTTTTCCTTATCGTGACATGGAGGATGGAAAGTCTCCCACACCTGCTCAAGTTTCCATGCCCTCTTTTGGAATTGCTTCGGCAGCTTCTGATGACTTGTTGCCATCCTTTTATTCCAAAGGCACAACACCTTTGGAAAACACTACCACTGCACCCCTTGTACAGCCTTCAGAAGTGCATTTCCAGGAGCAGAAGACTCCGCCAACATCTCCTCTTCGGGATAGGGAAGCACTGGAGCGCACTTCTGCGTCCGGTTCCTCTCGGCAGCAGCACACCGAGGTGCCTCCTGCGACCAGTGTCCCGACATCACCAGGTAGGGATGGCAATGGGTCGGGTTGGGTCGGGTTTTGCCAAACCCAAACCCAAACCCATGGGTTTATACGTGAAAAAAACCCGGGGTAAAACCCACTGGGTTTGAAAAACTCAAACCCAACCCAACCCGCTGGGTATCCGCGGGTTCATGGGTACCCACGGGTTTTTGTCGTAAAAAATTTACAATAACATGTTCCTATCAAAATTAAAGTCAAATATCAATCTCTCAATACAAATTATCCATATTTAAAACACTATTCTAGAAAATTCAAGCAAATCACAAATTAACTATACAAATTGTTCAACACCAATCTAGAAAACTCAAGAAAATTGAAGTAAATCATAAATTATCCATAAATAACATATTAATTGAAGGCTTCTTCCTTTCAATTAAGTTTCTTCATTCTCCACTCGATAACACAAACTTCATTCTACACAATTAGAAAGAAAAAATTAGACATGTCTCCACAAACATAAATAAGATTAGTTGTTTAAAATATTAAATATACCGAGAAAATTAATTATATGTGTGGGCGGGTACCCACGGGTCGGGTTTACCTAAACCCAAACCCAACCCAACCCGGTGAATAGTGAACGGGTTTAAACCCAAACCCGACCCAAAACCCGTCAACACGGATTTTACCCGCGTTGACCGGGTTGGGTCGGGTGGGTACCCGTGGGTTCGGGTTTGGTTGCCATCCCTATCACCAGGCGATACATCGGCCACCGCTGGACTTCATGGGTCTTCCATTTCTGGCCCACCAGTAGAACATGTGGAGCCTCGTCGTAGTGATCGTGTGCGGGTTCCTTCCACGCGCCTTCGTGATTATGACGTTCAGCTTCCTGGAGCGGCTCACACAGCTAATGTTCAATTCCCACTTGAAGACTATCTTACCTATGATAGATTGTCTCAAGCTCACCATGCCTTTGTGGCCGCTTTGAGTGCCGAGGAGGAACCTACTCACTTCTTCCAAGTTGTTCGTCACAAACATTGGAGGGAGGCAATGCAGAGGGACATCGATGCGCTCATTGCCAACGAAACATGGTCTCTCGTTCAGCTACCGTTGCACAAGAGAGCTATTGCGTGCAAATGGGTTTTTAAAATAAAATTTCGCCCAGATGGTTCTGTGGAACGCTACAAAGCGCGGTTGGTTGCCAAAGGATTCACTCAAATCGAGGGTGTTGATTATCGTGACACTTTCGCTCCTGTAGCCAAGCTGGTTACTGTTCGCTGTCTCTTAACCGTTGTTGCTACTCGGGGTTGGCATATTCACCAGCTGGATGTCAACAACGCATTCTTGCACGGTGATCTCGATGAGGAAGTACACATGGCCCTTCCTCAAGGTTTTGGTCGTCCCGGTGACACACAGGTGTGTCGTTTGCACAAATCTATTTATGGTCTGCGACAAGCTTCTCGTAGCTGGTACCAGAAGTTTACTCGGGCACTTCTTGAGTTTGATTTTGTTCAGAGCCGTGCCGATCATGCTCTCTTTACCTATCGACGTGGTGACATCTCCGTGGTCGCTCTTATCTATGTGGATGACGTCATTGTTACTGGTAATGACATGAATTTTATCAACCGCGTCAAGGGTTTTCTACATGATCGGTTTACCATTAAGGATCTTGGGCCGTTAAAATATTTCTTGGGCATTGAAGTTGCTCGTTCTCCTCGTGGCCTTGTCCTCAATCAGCGTAAATATGTGCTCGACATCCTTGCCAGTGCAGGTCTTGAGGCTGCTCGTCCTTGTTCTACACCTATTGAGCAGCAACATCAGTTGGGTCGTCTTCCTTCCCCTCCTGCTACTGATCCGGGTGCTTATCGCATGGTAAAGGAAACTGTACCGGAAGTCATACCGGACCCATCTATGGTAGGGTATTTTGTGGTACGACTGTGGTTCAATCGTTGTGTACCGGTAAAATACCGTTTCTGTAATTAAATAATGTTTTTTTGTTAAAAAACCGTACCGAAAGATTCAGGGTATCATCTCGAAGTAATACTGGAATAAAACCGGAATATACCGGATAACAAACCTGAATAAACTAATAAGCATAAGTAGTATAACAATCAACAAAGTGCAATTATTATACGATATAGTTTCCAAATCATATCTATTTTCCACCAAACTTGGGGGGGGGGGGGGGGGATGAACGGTATACTCAAATCAATAAAAAACATGAAACAGGGGAGGGAGACTTGAGCAAGCCGGCGCGTTCATGTCCTCTTGAGCAGTAGAGGAGGGAGCTTCTTGAGCAGGCCGACGCGTTCTTCTCACGTTCTTGAGCAAGTCAATCGCCAGTCGCGGATTGCAGGAAGCGGATGAGCGACTGAGTAGAAGAGATGACGAGGACGAGCTGCGGTCGCGGGTTTCCTTCCTCCTTGCTTTCGCCGATCACGGGTTGCCGGTCACAGTCGCCAGACAGCCAGAAGATAAGAGGAGCGGCTCGGGCGGGGCTGGGTGCTGCTGGGGGAAGAAAGAAACGAATAGAGGAAAGGGCTCCCACTCTCCGAGACGGTCAGAACCAGATTAGGGTTTCGTTTTTGGGGTTCTTGGCCTCTCGGCCAGTTTGTTTTTTTAATTTTAATTCTAAAATGACGACGTTTCCTTGCAGTATGCCTATCGCCGGTCAAACCAAAACCGACCGGTATTTACGTTCGTACCGGTTAAGCCGGCAAAACCGGCCGGTACGATATTTTAACGCCAACCAACCTACCGTATCGCTCTAGGTCCGGTTCCCAGTTTTACCGGTTGAACCGGCCGGTACGATCCGGTTTCCTGGTCCTTGGCTTATCCTCGACTCGTTGGACGCCTTTTATATCTCACTGTCACTAGGCCAGACATCACCTATGCTGTTAATCTTCTTAGTCAGGCTATGCAGTCGCCGACTAAGGCCCATGAGGATGCTGCCGTTCGTGTTCTCCGGTATTTAAAGTCTGCACCTGGCCGTGGGATTTTCCTTTCCGCGTCGGCTCCTCTCCGTTTGACGGCCTTTTGCGATGCGGATTGGGGTGGTTGCCCGTTGACTCGTCGTTCCACCACGGGTTATTTCATTATGCTTGGTAATTCGCCGGTATCTTGGCGCACGAAGAAGCAGACAGTGGTGGCTCGTTCCTCGGCTGAAGCTGAGTACCGTTCCATGGCTGGCACGGTCAGTGAGATTATCTGGCTTCGATGGTTTCTGCGAGATCTTGGGGTATCGTTACCTGATCCTACTCCTCTGTTCTGTGATAATCAAGTTGCCCTTCACATTGCAGCTAATCCGGTCTTTCATGAACGCACGAAGCACGTCAAGATGGATTGTCACTTCGTGCGTGAACGTGTTCAGTCTCATAAGATTGCCCCTCAGAAGATTGCGACTGCAGACCAGCCAACGGATTTGTTCAAGAAGGGATTGAGTGTTGATCAGTTTCGTAATCTCTTCGTCAAGCTCGGACTTCTTGACATTCACTCCTTCGCTTGAGGGGGAGTGTTGTGATCCTTTTATACTTTCTCACTAGTATAGGGATCATATTGTAAGTTTGCCCTCTCCACGTTGCTGGAAAAGGAGAAAGTCAGAACATATATATATTGTATCGGCTGCTAGCCGAAAACCCTAAGCAAAGGAGAACAAAACCTAGTAAACTACTTTGAGCGTCAAGCTCCGTGGACTAGTCTCGTTCAATTACGAACGGGTAAACCACGTTAAATCTCGTGTTGTGTGATAGTTTTGCTTCCGCGTATTATCGTATTTTACAGTTGTAAATTACTTTTACACAAAACAGAACCAAGAGACCAAAAAACACGAATAACCAAAACAACTGTCTTAACTAAAAATGAACTCATTTAAACTTCAGCCTTCCCGCCTCTTTGCTCCAGCTTGTACTCGATGCGGGTTCAAGTCTCTACCCCTCTGTTTCGGAGAGGCGGAAAAGGGGGGAGGGGAGATATTGGAAGGGAAATACAATTCCCGATATGTTTTCCGCTGTTTCCGAATAAAAGTAACAGTGCGGAGGGAGAGAAAAGCAAAGTAAAAGATACTGTATCGCTTGACCCTCCAAATCGGACGGAAACTTGGTTTCCCTTTATGCGTTCTTTTTTTATTATAATCCATGTCCTTTAGTTCGACCAAATCATGGATGCCTTCCTCTTTTTTTAATAACCAGAATCATCTATGCCTTCCTTTTAACGTGGGTTTAGCAGCATTATTAGGAGTAATATTAAGAGAAGAGTAATATTAGGAGAAGATGCTTATTACAAAACGTATTTGGTTGTTTATTATTTTTGTGATTAAAGAGATAATATGGATTAATTTTGGACACCTATAATTAAATTGCCGAAACCAGACGATATTGTTCGGTTGAGCTTTTGATAAAAGATTTTTCAGGTCGATCCACTGGTACGCTACATTTTTCAATCCAAGGTTATTACTTTAATGGTATAAGTGATGTTGCAAAAAAAATTTGTTTGGACCGGATGACACCAAACTGTAATAATGTGGTCCGGTATAAAATAATTGACGTGGTTAAATCACGATTTTAGAACAAAATATCATATCACTAATTTTTATAATACAATCTCTTGTGCAGTTTAGAAAGAATGTACAAATTTAATTCACAATAATCTTAACATACAATCAAATTATTTTACTATTACATAACCAATAAAAAAACATATTTATCACATTTCCCAATACCCACTTTCCTTCCCACTTTCTTTCATAAAACAACATTTTCCTTCCAATTTCTCTCACCTCCACATCTCCCTTCCCCTCCTAATTTTCCTTCACCTCCCCTCCTTTTCCTCCCTTCCTTCAGAAACACAGGGTAATACAATAACAATGCAAGTGATTTTTTTAGCATGATAAATAAATAAATAAATAAAAATTGTCTTGTCATCGTATTGAAAATGATAATTTAAAATATAAATATCTATTAACTCTTCAATTTATGTATTTTATAAGAAAGCATTTTCAATTGGACTTTCAGAACACAAAAAGGACTTTAATGATGAATATACATATTATGTTTATACATACATGAAAATATTTACCAATTAGCAGCACTAATGCTAATTAATAGTTTTAAATCCACCATAACGGTAATCAATCAATTATATATCGGAATCGAGACAACCCGAGCATTACGACAATGCAATCACGAATCACAATGAATGTTAGGACGATATTCTGTAACTTTATTTTTGTTAATAAACACTCTAAAATGATTTGTAACATCCCGAACATTTTCTCGTCAAGATATTGTCCGCTTTGAGCATAGATCCCCATGATTTTTGCTTTAAAGTGCATATTAAGATGACTTCCCATGAGATCACCTATCATTACAGTGCTCCATAGTAAGCACGTCCAGCTTTATAGGAACTCCCTCATTTCAATTCAAAATAAGTCTTGTCAATTAAATTCAGTTTTACCTTATAAAATAAATCTCTCCGTATGGGATTTACTTTTCCATCTATTAATGGAGTTAGTATTTTGGAAATTAGGTGCCAAGTCCTTCTACTGTAGCCCAGCAAGCATAGTGGTCTAGGGCTGCAAATGAGCCGAATCGAGTCGAGTTTTACCCCAGTTTGAGCTCGACTCGTTAATAAACGGGTTGACCTCGAGCTCGTTAATAAACGAGTTGACCTTGAGCTTGGCTTGTTCTCAACTCATTTAGTAACGAGCCGAGTCGAGTTCGAGCTAGCTTGCTTAAAATCTTGACTTGTATTTGATATATTCATTTTGTATATCATACATGATACATGTTATTAATGTGAAGATGAAGAAAATAATAATAATATTATTATTATTAATTAAGTGTTCAATATTAAGTAATCACATGTTATACTTTGTTGTATCAAATTATTTAGTTAATAAATTTAACTAGTGAAATTTATGTTATTTCACACCATCGAAGCAATCTATGATACATAATTGCTTTATAAAATTAAGATAAGGCATATTTGCTCACATAATCTACGTGTTAAACTTCATATAGAGTAAGATATATAATTTAACAATCCTATGAATTATCAAAATCTAACTCATAAAAATTGATTCGCTCATAACTCGCGGTAATCGAGTTGGCTCTCTAGCCACAATGTCGAGAGTTTGAGACATCTCATTAGCTTTAAACGAGCTAGCTCACGACAAATTGAGCTCCACAAGCTACCGAGTCAAGCTAGCTCGCGAGCTGCAAGAGGCTAAACTCAAACTCGACTTATTAGTAAACGAGCCAAATTTCGAATAATTTTTTTTTCCTCAATCGAATAACGAGCCGCTTGCGCAGCTCGACTAATTTTGAAGGCGTAGTGTAATAGAGGTGGGAGTACTCTACAAAGCTCACATTACACATGAGTCATCACTCATCAGCTAGTATAGGATAACTGGAGATGCATTATTAATTTATTATCATTCAATATAAATTTCTCTTCCTTATATATTTTTTTTGTGCTAATTTGGTACAGGCTAATGGCATGTGCGCCACGTGAGTATCCAAAGAAAGGCATCTTTCTTTCCTTCATTGGCCACTCTATCTCCCCCACCAAATTTCTACAAACTATTCTGCATTTCTGCCCTTCATGTGGTGTGGGCAAAAAGTCTGAAAAATATTAAACTAATCAACACTACCACTCCCCTCGAACACTAATTTGTCCTTCCGGTCAAATCCCAGATTTTTTTTTTTTTTAAAACTAATTTGCTAGATCTACAACGCCCAAACACCAGCCATGTGATCTCTGATTCCCTACTGCTTACTATAACTAGAGGAATAATTGGCGAGCGAGCAATTCGAGGACCCCTGCACCATCAACAACTGCGCCGGCGTCACCGCAGCCGACGACGACGACAACGACCGCGGGCTCTCCCCCGTCTTCACCGCCGGCTTCACCTTCTGTCCCCCCTCGCTCCCGCCGCCGCCGCCGCCCCCGATCGGCTCGTGCCGAATCTCCCTCAGCAGCGCCGCCACGTCCTTCATCGTCGGCCGGTCCTCCGCCCGGTTGCTCGTGCACAGGAGCGAGATCCCCAGGGCTTGGAGCATTTCCTGTATTTGCGTCTCCGGGTGGCCTTGCAGCTTCGGGTCGAGAATGTCAACCGGATCCTTCTTGCTCTTCAGATGCTCTCTCGCCCATTGGACCACGTGTTGCCCCTCGGTGAACGTTGGGTCGACCGGTTTCTTGCCCGTTATGATCTCCAATAAAACTACTCCGTAGCTGTACACGTCGCTCTTCTCCGTAATTTTCAGCATACAAGCATACTCTACAAGAATAATCGATTTATCAAATTAGAAAATAAATTTGGTAAGAATTAGATTTGAATGGGGCGGAACGGAATTAGGATTTTTTTTAATTACCCGGTGCCATGTAGCCATACGAACCGGCCAGCTGCGGGTTGGCCGAGAACGAACCGTGCCCGTCCTCCACGAGCCTGGCCAGACCGAAATCGGCGAGGCAGGACTCGAACCGGTCGCCGATGAGGATGTTGTGCGACTTCACGTCGCGGTGGAGGATCGCCGGGACGCAATCGTGGTGGAGGTACGCCAATCCTTCGGCGACGCCCAACGCGATCTTGAATCGGGTCTCCCATTCGACCAAAAGCCCGCAGTTTCCTTCGTGGAGAAACTCTCCTAATGTGCCATTCGCCATGTAATCGTAGAAGAGGAGCTTGGTCTTTCGATTGGCCGCCCATCCCAACAGGCGGACGATGTTCCGGTGGCGGATTCTTGCGAGGGTCGCGATCTCCGATGAGAACGCGGCGGCGGAGACTTTCTCCGAGGATTTGAATTTCTTGACGGCTAGGGTTGTCCCCGAGGAGACCGTGACCCTGTAGACGACCCCAGTGCGGCCGCGGCCTATGACGTTTGCGGACGTCAGGGACCTTGCCACGTCGGAAATTGACAGGTCAAGCTTCTGATACAACGTCACTTCCCACGGTGGGCCCATCTCCACGTCGGCGTCGGCATCGAGATGGTCGCAATCGTCGTCGGGCCCACCGTTCCGGCCCCGCCTTCTGCTGGCGAGGATAATGTACAGCGCCGCCACCAGCAGGGCGCAGGCCACGGAGAGCAGGACCACCATCACCAGCCGCGCCACCGTCGACCGCCGCCGATCCTTGCCGTACCCGGCCGCGCAGGGGCTTCCGGGGAGGCAGAGGGAAGGGTTGCCGGAGAGGACGCTCACGGGGAGCTTGGAGAAGAACGGGGTGTCGGGGACTCTCCCGGAGAAATTGTTGTGGGAGACGTTGAGCACCACGAGGTTTTGCATGTCGGCGAGGGATTGAAGGTCGCCAGTGAGCTGGTTGTGGGAGAGATCCAAGATCCCGAGCTTGTCGAGCTCAGTGAACAGAGTGGGGATGTCGCCGGTGAGTTGATTCCAGCTGAGATTCAGAGCTATTTCGAACGAAGGGATCTTCCCCAGACTCGCCGGAATGTTTCCCTGTAGCTGATTGCTGCTTAGGTCAAGTAGCTGCAACTTCGAGCAGGATCCGAGCTCATCGGGTACCCGACCCGACAACCGGTTCGCGGACAGGACGAGTTTGGTGAGCGAGCTCAACTCGCCAAGACCGGCAGTCAGATTGCCTTCAATCATATTACCGGAGAAATCAACGAACTGAAGCGAAGCGAGCTGACCGAGACTCCGGGGAAGCTCGCCTGAGATCGAATTAGAATGCAAATCCAGAAACGTGAGATTCCGACAACCGGAGATTTCCTCCGGTATGGCGCCATTGATCCTGTTCGATCCAAGATCCAAGAAATTCAAATTCTTCAAGTTCCCAATCTGGGGCGGAATCGACCCAGTGAGGCGGTTCCCATTCGCACGAAACCGAATCAACGCCGAGCAGTTCCCGATCTCCGGAGGAATCTCGCCGGAGAGACTGTTGGAGAGGAGCAACAGCTTGTTGAGTTTGGTGAGCTGGAATATCCCCTTGGGGATGGGTCCCATCAATCCGTTCTGCGACATATCCACGGCCTCCAGATTCCAGCAATTAGAAATGGACGCCGGGATGTTCCCCTCGAGCTTGTTGTGCCAGAGGAACAGCAGCGTGAGATTCACCAACTGCCCAATCTCCACCGGGATGGCGCCGGAGATGAGATTGTTATCGAGCTCGATGTGGGTCAGCTCCCGGCAGTTCCCAATCTGCGGCGGAATCACCCCGGAGATTTGGTTCACGCTCAGCTGCAACTCCTCCAGCTCCGTCAAGTTCCCAAACGACTGCGGAATGCTGCCGGTCAACGAGTTCATCGAAACGTCAACGACCAGCATCTTCCTGCAGTTCCCGAGCTCCGGCGGGATAATCCCCACCAAATTGTTCTGCCACAGCAGCAGATTCTTTAGCTCCGTCAGCTTCCCCAGCGCGCTCGGAATCGAACCGGACAGCGAGTTCTCATACAGATAAACATTCTCCAGCGCCGTACAGTCGCCGAGCTCCGGCGGGATTTGTCCGGAAAGCAGAGCAGTATAGATCGCAATCGTCTGCAGATTCCTCAGCCGGCCCAGCGTCGCCGGTAACGAACCGGAGATGCTGGTCTCCGCCAACCCAAGCACGGTCAGATTATCACAACCCCCAATCTCCACAGGAATCGATCCTTCCAGATTCTTATTCCCACCGATTCGAATCACCTCCAGGCTCTTCAACCTCCCTATGGTATCGGGAACCCTGCCGCCGAGCTGGTTATCGAACAAAACCAGCCACTTCAGCCCCGTCAGATTCCCGATTCGATCGGGGATCGAACCCTCGAGCTGATTCGAGTTCAGGTGGAGCTCTTCGAGCTTCCCCAGGTCGAAGAGCTCCACGGGGATCTCCCCAGTCAACGCATTGTCGCTCAAGTCCAAGTAAGTCAGCTCCGGGAGGAGGGTTCCGATCTCCCTGGGGATCGAACCGGTCAGGTTGGTTCCGGTGAGGACAAGCGTGGTCAGCGTCGACGACAGGGCGGTGAAATTGGATGGCAGGGCGCCGTACAAATCGACATACCGGAGATCCAATCCCACGACTTGGCTGTTGGAGTTGCAGGTGACGCCGGACCAGGCGCATGGGGTCGGGCTGGCGGCGTCCCAGTTCCGGAGAGCGTCAGGGGAAGGGTTCAGGGTGTTCTTCCATGATAGGAGAGATTGGCCCTGTGGGTTTAGAGCGAAAACAGGGGAGGAAGAAGAGGAGAGGAAGTGGAAGAAGAGTAGGAGTGAAAAGAGGGAGAATGGATTTACAGGCATTAGAAATAGAGGAAGAGGAGGAGGAGGTTAAGGTGGGCTTGGGTAAACTAAATATGGGTAAGGATGCAAATTCCGAGGGGGAAGGAGGTGGAAATGGGGAAGTTCTGGGAGAGATTTGAGGAGCTTAGGGAGGAGGAACAAAGGAGAGAAGAAGGAGGAGCAAAGGGAGAAGGTGAGGGAGTGAGGGAGAGGAAGAACAAGCACCAAAACCAACCATGTCTTGCTTGCTTTGGTGGGTTTAGTAGTTTAATTAATTGTGGTTTGGTCTTTTGGATTAGTTAATTTGGGGGCAGTGCTACTGCTTTTTCTTACTTTTTTTTTCTGCTTCTTCTTCTGGTGACGGGTTTAGGGTTTATAAAAAAATGGGAAGGAGGGGAGGGCACAGAATCCCGGATCCAAGAAAGAAACAGCTAAGGCATCATGTGTTTGAGCAGAGACTTGCTTGTTAGTGTGAGAGATTGATGGAGAGGGTGAATGGGAGTTGTTTTTGGAAAGGTGAGATGGGAGGTTGAATTTCGATTAGTAGTAGCACTGTCGGGATTCGAATTGGAGACCTTCGGTTTGGAAGTAATTAGACTGTTTTACTGTGTTCATTACGCACTTGTGCAAATGGATGAGAGTTTTACTAGATGGGGTGAGTTTTGTTTAATGGGTGTCACTTTGTCAGGGCGTGGGGAGAAGATGGAGATGGAGATGGAGATGTGGATAACAAGGTTAGGGTTTCATTCTCTTCTCTGAATGGGGTTGGGTGGTGACTGGTGAGATGAGCAAATTTGTGTCGTATAGTAATTTGCTTTTCCTGCCTTGGTTTCCCGCCAAGTACAACTGTAGCTCTGGTGATCATTGTGGAGTGGGGAAAATATGTAGATGGGAACTCGGCCAGATTAAGATTAACTTTCTGGGTTGGTTTGGAAGTTGCGATAGTTTTGTTGAGATTGTCATTATGCATGTATTGTTTACAATGCATTGTTTTTTTTTTTTGTTTTTTTAGCAGAAACAATACATGGATTGTTTATGTGATGTGACAGAAACTATCACTCATTTTGAGTGATTGTTATATCTCAACTTTTAGTTGTGATTGTTGAGATTGTTTTGTCTCAGCTTTTAGCTGATGCGACATACACAATCACACATACCAAACATTGTATTCTACAATGCATCAAATTCGACAATACATGTATAATATTATACATGCATTCTCAACAATACATCTATTTAACAATCGCAACTTCCAAACGACCCCTCAATGACAAAGAATTGGGGCTAGTTTTGAAGGGGCCCAAACATGACCGATGAAGCTTGAATTTACAATTGCTTTCGTTTGGTATCAAATGAATCGACAATTCATTTCATTTCAGAAATAATTATATTTTAACCCGAAGTAAAATTACCGAGCTTTGCAATTTCACCGGTTAGTTGGCCTCCTCAATTGCCAGAAATGTGGTGGGGGGAGGGTTTAAATTAATACGGTCATTTATTTATTTGTGCAGCCTGCACTGCACTGCAGGTCCATAAGTTAAGTTAAGGGTGCAGAGATTGGATCTAAGAGATGTTTTTTTAATTTCCACTTTCCAGAGATTGGATCAAAACTTTATTACCCGACCTATGAGATTGGATCTAAATATATGTTTTCTAAAGGGTAAAAAAAAAAATAACTCTCAACATTCCACTTAATTAAACCTTGACACAGACCTGCAATCAAGGATGCTAAAATTCAAACCTAAGTGGGGGGGATCAATCCTGTTAATTAACATATTCAATTAGAATTCACATACCAACCCCATTCTTTTCTGAAAAAAAACAAAATTCCATATTTTGAGGGGAAACAAAATTCCAAATATTTCCCAAACCTCATGTTCATAGCCAGAAAATAAGTATAGGATCACCACCCCAAATAAATAAAAAAATAAAAAACCCATATTTTCTTTCTTGCCCCTCTTTTTTCCCCAAAAGGACATTAATCAAGCCATCACGTGATGTCTCGTGACAGACCACTTTAATAAACTAAACCCACAACCTAATTATTGTGATTAATATAAGATAATCCAGTTCTGCACACAAGGTAGCTAGCTGGGCAGGCAGGTTGCTTTTGGCCTGTGACTTTCTTTCTTTCTTGCTTGCTTGTGAGTGTGATTAGTTTAATATGTATATTGGGAATCTAAGCACGATGATTGATTGTATTTGCTGCACTAGCTACTGGTTAGCAATGGGGAAAGAAGTAAAAAAAAGAAGAAGACCCAAGGAAGAAGAAGAAGAAGGCAGCACAGCACATGATGATAGAGAAACCAAAAGAAAAGAAAAGAGTTGCAGAAAAAAAGGGGAGAGTTTTGTTTTGTAATTGAAAAAATGGAAGGCCAAACCGCCCATGGTGTAGGGTAAGGGCACATTGCTATGTCCTTTCTTTTTCGTCATTTATCTCTTTATATATATATATGATGATAATGATGCATTTTGGGGTCTTTCTCCATGTGCCCATTACTCAGGGACAAGCTGAGATAAAAACCAGTCTTATCGGTCGGTCCGACCGAAAATATCAGATATCGAATCCAAATCAATACCTGATTTTAGAGGTGGAAAACGGTTGAACCAAGGTTTCGGTATAAAAAAAAAACTATTATGTACTTTTTCGGTACGCGAGTCAATAGGTAGCCATGTGTGGGACTTAGATTACTTAGTAAGTACCCAAATTTACCGTTGTATTATGCTAACTTTGTAGTAGTGTGTGAAGTTTAGGGTACGACTACGATGATTTTCAATTCATCATAATTGGGACAAAAAAAAATGTTGACATTTTATGAGAATTGGTCTACCGGCCGATGACGCGCTTAATCTTGTTGCGACGAGGTTTCATAATTTTGAAGGAAAAGAACTGTCAACCGTTTTCTTCAGCAGGTCGAGTGGACGACATAATGAACGACCATTATGTTGAAGAGGCCAACCTCTTGGGATGGCAGGTCGACCAAAATTAAGAAGATGCTCACATCAATGATGTTGATATACATGTTGACCGTTTTGAAGTGTAGACGCTAAGTTGCTAACCGACGAAGTTGGTGTTTGCTCTAGTCGATAGGATTAGGGAAACAGAATGTCCAACGGTTGCTAAAAAAAAATCAAAATTCAATCCACAATCATAAATGAAAAAAAAAACATCTTAATCGATAATACTTAGACACAATATACACAATTGACAAAAGTCCACAAATGTCTCAAATACAAAACAATAGCGACTTAAACTTAATCCAAAATACAAATAAAATGCACAATGTCATTCGTTAATCCCCTAATCTATCTCATCGTGATTTTTCGGATTGGTGGTACGAAAATTCCCGTGCTTGAATGTGGTAGGATATACGTGTCTTCCACTAAAGGATCCAGCTTCATCTTGCATCTCATTTACAGTCAACTGAAGTGTGTCCATCTGGTTGGATATATGCCCAATATAATTCGGCATATCATCATGTGATTCCATGTATCGTTAAGGGTGATTAGTGGAACGAAATTATTTGGTTGTGTCATTCGCTCTTTCATGGCCTCTTCATCAGTCTCGTCCTCGTCTTCATTTACATTGTTAGCTCAGATATACACACCATCACACAACCAGAATTATCTGGTTTTTAACTCTTAAGCAAATCTCGTCACTTAAATTCATATTAAAATGCTCAAATTTCAAAGTCAATATGATACCATATGGAAGAATCTTGCTCTAATTATTCACAACAGCAAGCATATTATTGAAAATCATATATGACAAGTTCACCTTTATATGGCCGAGTAGGTGAGTGAGAAGCTCCATGTCAAAGTAGATAATTGTTACACGATGTCCACCATTTGGAAGAATGTGTTCGAACTTGGCCTACTACGTACGGATGTCAACTTCTTCACCATTAGGAGGCCACAAACAATTCGTATTTTGATATCCCTTGAATAGCGAGTTTCATTTCAAATACTAAAAGAAATGATTTTCCTTCCACTATTTGGAATTTCAAATACATATGCAAACATCTATTAAGTGATAGTCATCTCAACCACATTTGCATAGGATATAAAATATTGTACCAATTTTGGATAGTAAGACACATCAAGTTTTAGTGGCACTAGGATTCTTATATTATTTTTCATGCATTTTTTGTAGTGTTCCATGTGATTTCAAGCTAAAGTATTCTAGTGGACCATCTTGTACGAGTGGGGAACATCAAGGCATGATGGATAGAAGTCAGAATTAGAGAATGGATCAAAGTCTAGAAAATGGCATGAAATTAGTCGACCCTAGCCCAAAATGGCGCCTGGGCTGCCATTTCTGGGAGTCTCCAGACCGAGCTCAGATTTGGAAGAAATATGCTAAACTTGGTAGCCAAGCTTGAAGATACTCGAAGGAGCTCGGCAGATGTGTATTAAACCAACTTTTCCTGGCAGACAACCTTATGCAAAGGCCTATAAATAAACATCTAGGGGATAGAAGTTTGACAGCAGTGATAAGAGGCATTAAAGGATCATTACTTGTCTTTAGATTATTTAGAGAGATTGACACCATAAGAGCAATAGTCTACATCCTAAAACCAGACCACGGAACATGATTTTTCACCATTGAACACCATATCAAACTTTATTTCCCTCTTGTACTGACTTGATTGGCAAGGAAACTTGGTAGGATGTTCCTCAATTATAAAATGAAATTCTTTGATGTTGTATCAAGGTTTTCAACTAGTGGACTGACTAGTCGATCGAATCAATTTGACTCGATATCTTAAAATTCCAATAATAACATAGTAAATGAGTCTGCACAGACTCAATCAAGCCCACAAGAACCGCTTAGTTCAACCAACTGGTTAAATTTTTTCTTAAAAAACCGAGAATTTAATTATACATGTTGAGGTTAAAACCATGGATCTCAAGAATATAGGTAAATTGTTTTTACCACTACACTATAAAATTAATTGTGTGCATATCTTGCTATTTCTTATTTCATTCATCTTTGGGTCATGATAGAATATTTTGTTAGTTACATACTACATGAATTTTAAGGAAATTGATTTGAGTATGATGTGATTGATGTTCAAAATTTCTCATATGGTTGATGCAATCCAGATGAATATGGATATTGATGGTCCATTTTTGAAGATTGAGTGCTTTGATTTTTATATTTTGAACTTTAAGTGGTAATATTAGAATATTGATGTTATATGTTTAATTTTAAGTATGTTAGATACTTTTACCATATTGAACTTAAGTGTAAACGTCTTGAAGTTGACGTTACATGTTATATTCAAGTATCAGTATTTGTTATCTTGATCTACTGTTATAGTTTATATGAAGGTGAATATTGGGAGATTGTTGAAAAATGTAATGACATTTTTACGCATCCGGGATAAATCAATTTGATAAATAAACCTTAACTCACTTACTCGACCATACAAAAGATTGAAACCAGGTTGAATTGTATTTTTTTCGGGCTATGTTTGTTTTTAAACCATCCAAAAATTTAGGATATGCCCATAATGACTTTCAAGTCACCATAACTTGGACAAAAAGGTCCATCACATCTGAAAATGGTCGTCTGAATGGAACACTTACAATGCGACTAACCATTACAAATGAAAAGAATGGTTGATCGGTTATATGTTGTACTCGACCTAATGGTGTAAAGGTCGACGTTCAGAAATAATCTGGCCAATCACACCAAGAAAAGGTCGGTGTTCAGAAATAAACTGGTTGACTGCACCATGGAAAGGTCGACCGGTTGGGGTTAACGATATCTTCATACCTCAAGCGAAAGCATCAAGAGTGCTCTAATGACAATAAACCCCGTGATTGCACTTGAAAGATCGACCAGTCAGTCGACATGCATGGTTGACCTGTTGATCTACACGTATTGCACCAACAACTACCTTTGATGTTTGACGTCTTTTCTTCTTCGCGAGGCTTAAAAGCACAATAATTTGTTACATGATTTTTAAAGTGATAAACAAATAATGTAGATTGTTATTTATGAGGCTTATGTTGTAATTAACTCGACTTAGATGGTAGCGAAGTAATTGTTTAATACTAAACTATTTCTAATAAGGTAATTGTCAATCGATGTTCTATGGTTAATTTTAAGTATGTTAGATATTTTTATAATATTTGAACTTAAGTGTAAATGTCTTGAAGTTGACGTTATATGTTGTTTTCAAGTATAACATTTGTTATCTTGATGTAATGCTCTATTTTATTTGAATTTGAATATTGGGAGATTGTTGAGACTCAACATTTTTTACGCATCCGGGATTAGTCAATTTCATCACTAAGCCTTAACCCACTTCCTCGACCATACAAAAGATTGAAACTAGGTTGACTTGTATTTTTTTGTTTTACGGGGTATCTTTGCTTTTAGACCATCCACAAATTTAGGGTATTGCCCATAATAACTTTCAAGTTTCAAGTCACCTTGACTTGGACAAAAAGGTCGACCAAATATGAAAATTGTCTACTCAATACTCTTACAACGAGACTAACCATTACAAATGAAAAGAATGGTTGATCGCTTATATGTTGTTGTCAACCTGATGATGAAAAGTTCGACGTTCAAAAATAAACTGGCCAACCGCACCATTGAAAGGTCGGTGTTCAGGTCTAATTTGGTCGACCGCACCATGGAAAGGTTGACCCGAAGATATCTCCATAACTCAAGTCAAAGTCGTGGAGAGTGCTCTAATGACAATGAACCTCATGATTGCACTTGAAAAATCAATCGGTCAGCTGACATGGTTGACCTGTTGATCTACACGTATTGCACCAACAACTACCTTTGATGTTTCGACGTCTTTTCTTCTTCACCGGGCTCAAAAGTCACAATAATTTGTTTACATGATTTTAGAGTGAAACAAATAATGTAGATTGTTATTTATGCATACAAAAATTAGACATATATGTAGAACTTCAAAAGTTTAGGTACCAAAATGTAATATGCATAAATTTTAGGTACTAAAATTTAATGTTCCATCAACATTTTGATGACTTATATGTCAAAAAAATAAATCTAGGTTATAAATATAAAGATTTATTAAGTTCAGCTACCAAACTGTAATTTGCATAGTTGAGGCTTAATTCCTTTTATGGTGATGTATCTAAGATGATAATTATTTACCTTTTTATAGAAAAATGGAAACTATTTATTTTATATGTGTAGATACCTAGCCAAACATTCCATGTATAATTATTGAAAATTCTAACCCGGGTGAAAAGGAAAACTCTGGAGAGAAGTAAAAAGAATACAAACTGAAACTCGCTTAAAATTTCACGCCTTCAAATCCCATAATGAAAAATGACGACATTCTAATAAGTAATAACCATATATATTTATTTTTAATTAGACTCGGCATTGAGCTAAAAAAGTTAGTGGTTCATGCTTCAATTATTAATTCCCTAGACTGTTGGTGAGTCGTGTATGGACCCTTTCATACTTGTGATTCGAATACATAAAAATAGTATACTAATTAGGGTTAGACGAAGAAGGCAAAGAAAGAAATAAAGAAAGGGTCATGGAAGGCGAGTGAAAAATGAAATGAAGAGGAAATAGATGATGGAATGTTTTGATTAATTCTTTTAGTTGGTCGTCAATACAACAGTGAACCCTTTTAGATGTCTCATATTTTGTAACATGTAGCTAGTAGAAGTTTGTTTAGTACCTCAGAAATGTACTAAATGTGTTTATAAGTTCGCTCTTGCAATATTTTAGAGCCGTCTCTCTTTTATCATTTATTTAATGTTTCACGTTATGAGCAAATATAAAATGACCGAATCTTCTCCTAAAGTTGAGTGATACAACATCTTGTATTGTACATACTAAATTTATACTTTTATGTTATGGTGGATTGGATTCATAGATTCAAGTGAAATCTAAACGTTGGACCATTATGTATATTTAACTAAAATTGGGGATTAGGTAGAAAAATCTCAAAAAATTTAGATACTAAACATAATTGTTCAATTATTTTACATTAAAAGTGAATTTGGGGTCTCTAAATGTAAAATGTAAATTATAGTAACTAAGTTGTGATTTAATTAAATTTGGGGTATCAAATTGTAAATAATTATGCAACAGTAAACAAACTTCAGATTTATATATAGTAACTATTTCTAATAAGGTAATTACCAACCGATTGACCGTGTTTTTTTTGTAATCGTAACATCTTATCGATAATTTTTCGAGAGTGACTTACCGTATGTAACTTCCAAATCATCGAAACAAAGTCCTAAAATTTAAACAACCTAGTCTAGTGACATTTATAATATTATGTTCAAATTTGGCTTTAATTAAAAGGAAAAGGCATGCATATTATATATAACATACAAGATCGTGCACCTGTAATTATCAACAAAATCTTTTCATCAACGAGCGTGTGGAATTGATCACTTGTGATCTTTGAATTCAGATCGTGATTCCAAATCATCATCCGTCCATGCCAATATTTAAAATCTCCAGATACGCTAATAATTGTTCACTATCACTAGTCGATACTCGATCCCTCCCAATTCTTTTATGTGGTCAAGCGAGGTTAATTAATTAATTTGTTTTAATACAATTTATTGGTAAATTGGACACTAGCTATCACTAGTTGCTCCAATCCCGGCACTCTTGTCGGTTTCTAACATATTGCACCATGGATTGTTTGATTGTTAAATTGGTCACTATTGCAAGTTATTTAAAGTGGATTCACTAGTTTATATTAATTTATGTTGTATTGTAAATTTTTTGTTGTCACAACAGCGGAAGAAATTTTCAAATGAATTATGAGTAATTGAGATGAAATTTTCAAATGAATTTTACGGTATTTTTATCTATTATAATAAAATGACATAATTATCTTTATTTATTAACTAAATTACTTCTACATATATTATTTGGCGCCTATACACAAATTATACACGCCTAACCCTCATCTAACTCACTATATGTTAACCTAATATAGATCGTTTTTCCTGAATCATGCATTTCGAGCGACTCCAAATTTCAATCTGAGGGCTAAGCGGCAATCTACTATTTGACAATGAAACCAACTTTACTGCTATTTCCAACCTACACACCCAACGTCGTCATCAGGTTAGGTTGGTTTATATATATGCGTTCCTTTTGCGGTTACTTTGATGGAGATTGTTTATATATATATATATGAACGGTTCTATCGTACCTTGATTAAAATCAAAGGTATAGTATACCTTGAGTAAAAAATGATATCTAAATATTGAATTGACCGGAGTTTGGGACATGATACTGTACTTTAATCCTTAGAGATTAAAATCAGGGTCTTAATTCTACAAATCTGTACACCTTGAGTAAAAAATGATATCTAAATATTGAATTGACCGGAGTTTGGGACATGGTACTGTACTTTAATCCTTAGAGATTGAAATCAGGGTCTTAATTCTACAAATCTGTACACTAAGATCAATTTGATTAGAAACAACAATCGACGACACGATTCGTCGAAATATATGCAACAAATTACGTGCGTCATTTTGGGGTTTAAGGTATTTGATTTAGATAACTAAGATCTAGGGTTTACTCATTAAGGGTTAGGGCATAGTATCATGGCCCAAAATCGGGTCAATTCAAGGTCTAGATATCGTTTTCTTACTCAGGGTATGTCATACCCTAAATTTTACCCAAGGTTCGATAGAAGCTACCATATATATATGGCTACTTCGGTGCACTCAGTGCACCCAACTCTAAAAGTGTCCATAATATATCAAATTTTGAACTTTAATTAGTACTCTCAATCTAATATGATGATATGACATAGAATCATAACAAATCAATATATTACCCTAACTCCTTAACCTTCAATTTTGAATCCCAACGTAAAATTCCAAATTGTAAACTTAAACCCTAACCCTAAACCCCTAAATCTTTCAAATTAAAGTGAATCTCAAATTATTTTTTTCTTCAAATTCATGTGCTTCTTGTTCACAATATCATAAGCAACAATTGATACCGTTTTGACATGAATCGCATGCTCAAAATGGTGATGATAAGGCAGGTGCATGAATGCATCCAAAAAAGTGGTTGCACCGAATACGCCACCATATAAATAAATATATATGGTTCCTTCTACGGTACCTTGGGTAAAATCCGGGGTACCGCATACCTTGAGTATGAAAACACTATCTAGACCTTGAATTAGTAGGATTTTTGAGCGTGATACTATACCCTAACTCTTAATGAGTGAACCCTACGTCCTAGTTATCCAAATCATAAACTATAAACCCTAAGATGGTTTTGGAAATCAATTCATTTTATTCTAAATATTTGAATATGAAATATCACACACAATAGTTCATTTGACAATAAATTCTACGCAGTAATTTATTTTAAAATGAAATGAATTCCTTATCCATTTGGTACCAAACGGTCCGTTCGATTTCCTTTCTCGATGAATCTTTTATTTTGACTCACAAGTCGCTTTCAGACGAACCATGTTTGACTCAAGTTAACATTCATATTATTTCTATTCCTTTTTTTTTTTTGACGAATCATATTATTTCTATTCCATTGTAAGAACCAAACCATATCAACGGTTGGACCAGTAGAACCGTCAAATCATTTACAATAGAGGTCCTGGTTCATTGCATAGACGGTTATTGATGAACCAAACGATTTTCACAGTTCAACATAAAATCAAATAAACCACCACGGTTTAATTTGTCCACGGGTTCACTATATTAGAAAAAAAATACTTTAACATTAACTAAGACCATCAAACCATAATTTTTAATTTTATATATGCTTACACTTCTCATTTCCAACCTTGTTGTCGACTTTACGATGTCACTATCGACTGGCACCGTAATTTTTAATTTGAATTAGAAAATGAGATAATACCACTAGGAAACTCAAACTATTAAGAATGTGTCATTTGTGTCCTAAAGTATCCAATATGACAATTGTGTCCTAAACTATTTTTCGTTAGAGTTGACCGGCGTTGACCGTTAGTATTTAACAAATGGCACGTTCTGAATAGTTCGGGTTAGGACGTAAATGACACAAAACTATAATAAGTTGGGACATAAATGACACAAAACTCTAATAGGTTAGGACACAAATGTCATATTAGATACTATAGGACACAAATTACACATTCTTAATAGTTCGGGTTTTCTAATGGTATTAGCCCTTAGAAAAATTATGATTTCTTTTGTGAGATGGTTTGAATGATTTATTAGATATTTTAGTGATGATATGAATTTGAAATTACAGCGACCAACCTTGCAATTTACTCATTCCCTTTGTCTTCCATGCTAGCCAAACATAAACGTTTTTTGTAATTACCGTGACCAACCTTGCAATTTACCCATTCCCTTTTGTTTGACAAAACTAACCCAATTTTAAAAGGATACTAAACGGCGCCTACGACTAGAAAGAAGCAAAAGAAAAGTGGTAAAAGTAGTTCACGATGATGCACTTCAAATATCAATCCCCCTTTTTTTGCTCAAATAGTTCGATGTTATTTTTAACAAAAAACAAAGGTGATCGCGGCCGGAAAGAAATATAAAGAAACTTCGTTCGGTCTAATTATCGAGCAACAAATCGATCATTCACATGAATTTCCGGCCAAACCATTACAAATTTATATTATTATTGTAGAACTGAAAGTAGCCTTTTTTTTACGTCAAATGGAAAACAGAGGATTTGGTGCACATCCATCCATCCCCATTTCCCGGGCCACTGAGATGGTGGCAGCAGTCCTTAACACTAATCCCGACCAGACGCCCGGAATTCAGCAAACCGTCTTTTTTTATTGTGCGGCCGAGCGGTGGCGCTTGCATCATCCTCCATCGCCTTAATTGGAATAAATAAAGAAATAACGTATTGGACAATGCAAGAGGCGGAGAGTGAATCACCAAGAATGGCTTTCGACAAACATCACTGGGCAATTTGAATCCACCTCGCAGGTGATAGGACCTCCAGTTTCTAAACTAGTGGTATTATCGCTAGGTCAAGCTCTTGTTCGTAGTTTATCTCAATTTCTTACATTATTTATACATATTTCTGCTATTTCGAGTTTTCTTCAACTAATTATAGTCGATCTTTCAACTTATTAGACTCAATTACCCATTATATTATCACAATTTTTCATTCATAAAATGTTTTCCCCTTCGTTTTATCGTAAAAAGTAAAATTTACGTGTTTTTTTTCAAATAACATGTAAAAATAGGTCGACCCGCCCCGTACCGGCGCGAATTTTATACGTCCCAACCCGTAATAACGTGAGGCGAGGCATGAGAATTGAGGTACCCACCCTACACCACCGCATTGCCATCACTTGTCGGACTACGAATGACAAGTGATCAATCCGGAATTTTGATGTAGAAATTAACATCTTACACGTACTAAGAATTGGAGGGTAGGGAGATGTGAGTGATTAAATAGCTAGGGACTAGAGATGTCTTTCATCCAAAAAAAATTAATTAAAAACAAAATAATCGATAAGTACAAGTTACTAAAAAATAGGGTAAATACTACTAGAAAACCCGAACTATCAAGAATGTGTCATTTGTGTCCTAAACTATCTAATGTGATATTTGTGTCCTGTGTATGATAGTTATGTGTTTTTTATGTCCTGACAATTTCGTTGACCATTATAGATAACGGTTGACTTTTGTTGACATGGCAAAAATGTGTCAGCCACGTAGATCAGACGGAATGGAGCTGGGGATGCCGCTGATGGAGCTAGGGAGTGGCTAAGGTCAAGGTTGATTGTGGTCTGTGGAGGGAGAAGGGGGAGAGGTCAGAGAAAACTACGAAGGAGAAGGGGACGGGAGAGGTGTAAGTATTTTATTTTGCATTTTTGTACTTAAATTTTTCATTAGATGGAAAATTAACTAAAAATTCATATTAAAATTTCAAGTCAGATGCCACGTCAACTGGATTTTCCGTTAAATATTTGATCAATGTCAGTCAACTCTAACAGACAAATAATTTAGGACATAAATGTCATATTGGATATTTTAGGACACAAATGACACATTCTTAATAGTTCGGGTTTCCTAGTGGTATTAGCACTAAAAAATACCACAAAGTGTTATCATCTTCTTAAAACATTATAAAAAACACTATGTGTCTACAATGTTCAACAAATTTATTTCGATATACATTCTATTCATACTAGACAGTCATTCACGAACTATCAGCCGCTATTTTCGGCTACAAATGGAGTAGTGAACCTCCCAAGTACCTCAGGTTCCCCCTTGGAGCCAAACCGAACGATCCAAGGATCTGGGACTCAATGCTTGATAAGTTATAGGGTAAACTTAATGGCTGGGGGAGCAAACATCTATCCACTTGTGCGAGGCTGGTTCTGTGTAAAGTGGTTCTGTCAAGTACGCCTTCCTACCTGTTTTCTCTTGTCAAGGTGATGGTGTTCGTTACTAATGATACGGAGAAAGTGCAGAGGAGGTTTATGTGGAATGGTGCGTGGGATTCTAATAAAATGGCTCTTGTAGATTGGAAACTATGTAAAACCGAGAAGAAAAGATGCGGTCTTGACATTCATGATCTGAAAGCTTTCAATGATGCGATGCTATCCAAATGGTTGTGGCGGTTTGCGGTGGAAAGAGACAGTTGGTGGCGTCAATCAATCGCCATCAAATATCAAAACCCTTCCTTGGTTTGGCAGACTGGAAAAGCTAGACATGGGTTCTCTCAATCTGTATGGGCGAATATATCCAAAGAGTACGATCTTTTCTAGGAATTTTGCTAGTATGGATCCTGGAAACAACACTTCTATATCGTTATGGCACGATTGTTGGTCCCCGAGGATGGTCTTGTCTACTTCGTTCCCTCGCGTAGGTGTTGCCGCTGCCGACCCTGATGCTAAACTTTCTGACGTGGCATCCCTTAACCGCTCTAAACGAGTGAGTTGGTATGTAAACTTGAAATTTAATTTGAGGGGTGGGGGGGGTGCTGAGAGGGAGAGAGTAGAGTTAATGAATTTTCTTAAGAACATTGTTTTGTCAAATAACGCATATAGTCCTAGTAGAATAGTGTGGAATCCTAAAAAAATGGCAAGTTCTTTGTGAGCTCTTTATACAGGAATCTGGTGAAGGATGTTCTTTTGGAAATTCAAGATTTTTCGTCCAAGCAAATATGGAAGGTTGTGATTCCGAGCAAAGTGTTCTTCTTCTTGTGGCTTGTCTATCATAATAAGATTCTTACGGTGGACAACTTGAAGAAAAAAGGTTGGTTGTTGGTTAATACATGCTGCCTCTGCTACCATAATGAGGAGTCTGTCTCTCATATGCTTAGGGACTGTGAGTTTGTAAAAGAGGCGTGGCACGTTATTAATCGGTACAGACCACTTTAGTCATTACAAGGTAGAGAGATCACATCGATCATTAAAAATAGCTCTCATACCAAGTCGGACAACACTAAAGATTGGTTTAGAGAGTGTATTCTGCACCCTGTGTGGTGGTACATTTGGTTGGAAAGAAATCAAAGGGTGTTTGAAGAAAAATTTATGACGGCCAAAGCGGTTGCTAGAAGAGCTGCAAGGAACTCAATGGAATGGTTAGTGGCTCATGGGAAAATTGAGAAAATGCAGGGTGAGATCTAGCTGTGCGATGTTTTGGAGGGATGCTGATCCTGGGGAGTAGCTATGTTGATCTTCGCAGAGTATGTGTTCCTGGGGATGGTTTTCCTGGCCTGAGGTGCTGGTGATCAATCGATGGTTTGTGGTTCACTTTTGAGGTTCTAATGCTATTTTTTTGGGGCTTGGACTGGCTCTCAGGCATGTTTGGCTGTGCCTTATCTATTGTCCATTTCTGTTTTGCCGTCTTCGTTGGGGTTTCCCCTGTGGTTTTGTTTTCTTTTGTTGCGTTTGAGTAGGAGCGGTCTGGTCCGCTTTTCTCTACCTCTTTTCCAGTTTTTTCCTTCTTATCGTTTCATTGTGGGATCGATCCTTTTGATCCCCTTTGAATGTACTTTTAATGGTTTTGTTTTGTTTCTTCTTGCAATTTAATTTTATCACCATTATAAAAAAAATATATTATACAAGTTCAATTTGTACCTAGAATCACCATACTTTAGAGCAAAATAGTAGAAGGGGTCGAGAAGGAGGGAGGGGGCGAAGTGGTACCACACCTTTAGTAGACTCTTTGTAACCCAAATACGTTGATTTTTTGTACCAAAAGCCCACAAACCGAGGAAGAACGTGTGATGGAGTACCAAACCTACCATTTTTGGGTTGTGCTCTCCGGCTCCATTACTAAATTCTACCTTATGAGGTATGATTCCCAATGCTCGTACAAGGTGGTCAACTATGGTGTTATGGCCCGAAAAAATCAAAATACTATCCAAAAAGGCGCTAATTGTATAAAAACACGCATAGAGGCTACTAAATGCACTTTAGAACAAATATCAAACAAATCCAAGTTAAAATGACTAAATCTGTGAAGAAATTATGCAAAAGATGTCATAAAATAAGCTCATAAGAATGTATATTTTACGTGTCATCAATAGTTTTGAAAACACATTTTTATGCAATGGTTTTTATTTCACATAAATGTTTTTTTCAGGAATCATAAGACACTACATTAGGGTTTAGGTTGACAAATCAAGTTTGTGCTTCAGATTTTCTTAAGACCCTGTCTAGTATCCGGTTTTTGTTTTGGTTTTCCAATAAAACAGGGAAACACATGTTTAGTATGTTTTTTTTTTTTTTTTTGTTGTGGGCATGTTGGCACCATAAATCACATAAACACAAACAGATGACTTCTCTGTTGCACATAGGTTTTACATCCAACTCTTTTTTCTCCATTTTTCTCTTTCTTCTTTGCTGGAACTCCAGTTTTCTTCGTTCAAAATCTGTCCTCCACTTTTGCCTCTCTCTCTCTGCATTCACTATTGAACGCCAATAGTTGAGCAGTGCAGCTTTCACGAGCTTCCGTAAGCTCAGTAGTCCGCCTCTTTCTCTTCTTCGTCACTGCCTTCTGTTTGTCACAACCATTGGTACGAGACACACCAAATGGTGTAGTTCTTCCATCAGTCGATATTTTGTTGAAACATTTTACTTCTATATCGTTCCCAAAGAACGCCCCTTCCATTTTGTAGCTACTTTCATCCTTTTGTCCCTGTAATAGCAAAAGAAAGTCCTCTTCATAGAAAGAAAAGAAGGGGGAAAAGATGATAATTATATTGAATGATGAAAGGATGTAGGCTGGAGAAAAGGTGTCACTGAGAATTCTAATCACTTAAACATCCAAGAGTTTGAAGAACATTAAGGCCATGCTTGTGGGAACCTACACCGGAAAGCTTTATATCATCCTTGTTCACATCCATTCCAGTTGAACCCAACCTGAAACAAGCATAAGGCAATTCATTCAACCACAAGAAACTGAAACTAGCCAAAGTATTGGAGTACCGAAAAGATCAGTAGAACCTATAAAGATAAGCTTCACACATTGACCTCACAATTCCACTCATATTTTCAGTGACAGCTTCATTAAAACCCTTCAGTAATTAAGATGTCCTGACCAGCTTGTGAACAGCTTTCTAAAAGAGAACTTTGACATCTGAGATTGATAGCAACTAGGCAAAAGGCTCAAGCACATAGAAAGAGAAAACAAGTAACAATGATAATTCACCATCATTAAGATCCAAAATCACAGAAAACACTAAACAGGTGGCTCGTTCCATATCAACATGATGAAGGTTATTGAAATAAATCAATCCAATTTTCCAACCCACGAAATCTGGACACAAAGGAAGTTAATTGACTAACAGGTTACTTATATAGTACAATACCCACCACTAATTTCCTCTACCGGGGAGAGAGGTGAAGGAAATACTGAGGGAACAAATGAGCTTCTCAGTTCTAAGAAAGAAAGATGGTGCGGCAACCTGCCACTCACACAGAAACATCTTGGAGAAGCAAAATAGAAATGGACACAAAAGAACTGCAAGGATTCCATACTGGGAAAGACAAGACAAACATTTGGATAGTTATCATAGACTGTTGTTCAGGTCATAGTGATCAAAATGTTTTCAGTATATGCTTGAGTGGTTGGAGCCATTTTTCATTTGTCAGTGTGAGATTTCCTTCCCAGCAGATGGTATATAGTGATTTTCAGTCTTTAGAATTTGATCAATGAAGGAAATCACCCAGAATTATGATGAACTCAACAGTTAGTCTCGTTGTAGTACAAAAGCACAACCCTTTGCTCATATGAGAAGCTTTGATTTCTGGGACTACTGAATAATTAATTCAGCAGCCCAACAAAGAAGCCACTCAAGTGAAAGGCTAACACCTGCACATTGCCTAAGCCTAACGCTTGTTCACTACTGTTCATTACAGAAATAAATATTCTGGGTTCAAAGTTCAAACACATGTGCAAGAGAATAATCGTAAGCACCAAAAAAAAACCCCAACGAAATTGAACTAGCAACCTAGCGGCCAGGGGATTGGCGAAGAAACAAGAAATAAAGTGCCAAAACTCTGAATTGGTTTTTGTAGAAGGGCATAAACCACACCTGGGGGTAACGCCGTCTCATGACGATAATGAAGAAGGGAGAACTTAGAGAAGGATGAGCTTGAACGGAGCTAGTGCCAGCGGCAACAGATCTCCCGGCAGTGGCGATGATGAACCTTGTGACGCGTGACAGCCTCACGCGTCGGGAACTAGAAATACGAAAACTGAAAGAAACTGAAATTACTTGGGTTTATTCTTCTTTTTATCAATAAAATGCAAGGTTAAGTACATATTTATAGGAGAGGCTTCATAAACCTAATCCTCCTTAAACATGGTAACCCTAACCTAGTCCTATGCTTACTAGAATTAAGAATAATAATCCGACAATAAACTAATAAATCGAAAGAATATCCAAATAATTATAATAAGAGGTAGACCCGCTCTACCCGCCTCTGCCCGGTCCGCGCGAATGCATCAATCCTCCCTCCTTTCGAAAGCCTCGTCCCGAGGCTGCAGTTCAACCCCATCCTCTCCAGCCGATCCGAAATCCTCGATCATGACGAATACATGGTTATTAGCACAACGATGACCATAGGTGAATCGTTCGTCACAGTTGTAGCAGAGCCCATCTCTCCTACGCCTGACAGCCTCCTCTGGTGTCAGGTTGCGAATGACTCGGCGGGTTTGCGGGGGGGGGGGGGGGGGGGGGGGGGGGGGGGGGGGGGGGGTCCTCGTTCCGCCACCGGGGGTGGCGCTAACGTGGCAGCAGCAGGTGGCGGGGGTGGGCCGGAGCTCCCCTTTGGCGCCGCTGACACTCCCCGGTAAACAGCTCCCATTGCCTCCTTCTCGACCCGCATCTCCTCTTCTCGAATCTTGGCCAACCGTTATGCATCCTCGGTATTTTGCGGGTTAAAGGCATGGATGTAGGCCGAAATTTCCGGTTTTAGACCGCCCATGTAGGTCCCCATGATCGCCTCCTTCCCCCACCCACGGCAGCGATTGAGCAACTTCTCGAACGTCTGCTGGTAATCCTCCACGGTGCCTGTCTGCTTGATTTTTGCCAGCGCCTCATGTCCCGCAGCTTTCTCCGAGGCCCCATACCGTTTCCAGAATTCATCACGGAAGTCCTCCCACCACATCTCCTTCCCGCTCTGCTCGAACTCCTCTTCCAACCACATAACCCATTGGTTGGCGTCACCTTCTAGATGGAACGAAGCCAGGACTACCTTTTGTTCCTCCGAGATTCCCTGGTACTTGAAGTACTTCTCCACCCTCGACATCCAACCGGATGGATCTTCATGACGCGTGAAGCGTGGAAACTCAATAGTAGTCTGCCGCCCTTTGAACAGAGCCGCCGCGGCTTCTCCTCTCGCCTCCGATCGCCCGGGACCCACAGCTCCCCGGTTCGGTTCGCCTAGCTCGACCCGGTCACCTTCCCCCGGCTTCTTGGCCTCGCGGTTCAGCCCGCCTTCGGACGAGCCCCAGCCCGTGGTCCGTCCTCTCCCTGTCGCGCCTGCGCCGAACCCGCCAAGCTCCCTCGGCCCATCCTGCTCCGGTCGGCGGGGCCCCGAGCCGCTCGCCCCCGTCCCTGTTCCTCCGGCGCTCCCACTGCGGCCGCCACCCATGCCCGTCGGCAGTCCCGACGGTGGCCGGTAGTCTCCGGTGTCCATCGCCAAGCTCCCCCATGCGCCACCCAGGGCCTGGATCGCATGATCCCGAGTTTTCAGCAGCTCGCCGCCCTGAACTCCCCGAGGTAGCGTGGTATGCGGGGTTACAGGCAGTGGGGATGAGCTTCCCCTCTCCTCTTCGGTCACCGTCAGCGCTCCCTTGAGTTTATCGACGGCCGGGATCAGATCGACAGTCCGTCTAGCTGGTTCGCGGTTCCCCATCCCTGCAATCATCTCCGCGAGCTGAGCGATCATTGCCTGGATCCCCTCGTTGCTCGCTCGGAGCTCTCCCTGACCGCTAGTGATGCGATCGAGCTTCGCATCAGCCTCAGTCTGTCGTCTCGCTAGGGTTTCATACCCAGCCTGAGATCCCGATCGGATTTCCTCCACAACAACCTGCAGCGTCGTCTGGCCCCTCTCCAGATTCCCCGTCGTGCTCTTGATGAGGCCGAGTTCCTCTTCAGTTGCTCGAAGGCGGCGATCGAGGGCCTCATCTCTTGCCCTCATCTCCGCCAGCTCTCGGCCTGCCTGGCCGCTGCCGTCATCATCGCCCACGTCCTGCGAGGCGACAGTGTTCTTCTTGGGAGGCATCGTTGTCCCAGTTCTTTGTCGAAACCGGGCTCTGATACCAATTGACGCGTGACAGCCTCACGCGTCGGGAACTAGAAATACGAAAACTGAAAGAAACTGAAATTACTTGGGTTTATTCATCTTTTTATCATTAAAATGCAAGGTTAAGTACATATTTATAGGAGAGGCTCCATAAACCTAATCCTCCTTAAACATGGTAACCCTAACCTAGTCCTATGCTTACTAGAATTACCGACTGAATAAGAATAATAATTCGAATACTAATCCGAAAATTAACTAATAAACCGAAAGAATATCCAAATAATTATAATAAGAGGTAGACCCGCTCTACCCGCCCCTGCCCGGTCCGCGCGAATGCATCACCTTGTCGAATTTGAAAATCTCAAACCAACTGGAGAACTGACAAGGAGGTCCAATGCGACGGTCGAGAAGTTGATAGGAGACGGGGCCGGACAAAAAATTCAACTTCACTGGATATGGAGCTAAGGCGATGGCGATGGATGTCGAAACTGAAGAATGGCGATGGTCGAGAAATCGGTTCAGCCTCGTCTTATCCTAGAGTAGTAGTTCTATCGAGTGTGCTCTGTACTTCTGTTCAAAAAAGTAGTAAAGTGAAAAGGGCATGGGCGCCAAAAACAAGATTATTTAGGCGCCATTTGAAAATTTCGATGTGTTTGTGAAAATTGGGTGCAAATTTGGGATACGATGAAAAATTGGAGCTTCTAAAGGGTGTGAGTGGTGCGTTTAGACGAGGTGTTCTAACTAAGGATGACAAAAATATTCGTAACCGTGGATATTCACCCGAATCCGACCTAATCGGGTAGAGTAAAACCCGTACCCGAAGCATTTTTCGTGAGTACGGGTAAAACCCGAACCCGAATATTGTGGGTAATGGGTGGGCATGGTTATCTCACTATCCAACCCGAACCCGCCCGATCATACACATTCATATGTATTTTGTCTAGAAATAATCATTATTTTTCCCTAGAATATTTTATATTTAGCATATAAATATAACATTTTCATGAAATTATGTTGTTTTAATTAATTTTCGTCATTCTAGTGAATTACTGTCGTACTTTTCCTCTTACGTAATGTGAGTATACGTGTGAATGTTAACATATTGGTTGGAATTATAAGGAGAAATTATTACCCATGGATAACCGTGGATACCCGAAACCCGAACGGGTATGGGCATGGTTTTGATTTTCTACCCGTTTCTCGTGTGGGTACGGATATGGGTAAAACCCGAACTACATTGGGTAGGGTAACTGATATGCACTATCCGCCCACCCGACCCATTGCCATCCCTAGTTCTAACAACGCTAATGGGTGTTAGTGGTGCTGGTAAGACTACTCTAATGGATGTCTTGGCGGGTAGGAAAATTGCTAGAATTTCTGGTTATTGTGAACAAAATAATATACATTCTCCGGGTAAAATATCTCGGGTACCACTTAAATTTGAGAATTGGGGTAGACATACCACTTAAGTTTGAATAGGGCGTCGAGTATCATTAAAGTCAACAAAATGTGCATCCGTCAACTTTTCCATCCAACCCAAACTTTTAGTTACTTTTTGGTACCCAAAAATTTTAAAAACATTCAAAACTATATTTCAACAAGTTTTATCTAATATTAAAATTAGAAAACCTTCTAAACATATTATTACTAAAATGTCTAATCAAAATTTTTCATAAAATAGATAAATTAGTACAAATATTAAATGAACATAAGAAAATAATAAGTACACTAGAATATAATAATAAATATTTAAATTAATATTAGAATATCTATTTAAACACCCTAATTCAATTGGAAACACCATTAGAAATAGTTAAAATAAAACCTAATCGATCTTCAATACATCAAAACCAAAGAAAGATAAATAGAACACAATCATAAGGAATAAAAATATATTCCAATAATTAAAAAATCATTTAGAACAAAAAGAAACGAAAAGTAACCAAGTAATAAATGAACTATAAAAGCTACAACATTCAGTAAAAAATATAGAAAATAAAATATGATTGTAGGAAGAATATTAGAATTACTAAATTTAACTAATATGAAACATCTACAAATATAATATTAGAGAATTAAAAGGAAATTTAACATGGATTAGACAACATCACTCTGATGTAAGAGAACAAAATATAACATTCTCAGATTATTTATATCGAGATAGAATTTATAAAATATATTTGCTTGAGAAAATTATTCAATTATAAGAACACATAATGATAATTGAAAATACTTATAATAATAATTGATTCTAAATTTTCTATTGAAAAATTGATTTGCTATCAAGTATTCAAAAGAGGATTCCAATTAAACAATAAAAAAAATATGTTTTCCATAAGTCAAAATGATTTTTTTACAATAACAAAAGTAGAAGGACCAATTATGAAATTTAGAAAACGGAATATTCCAAGAATATTCTGTCAACTTTAATGCAATGCACATAACAGTAAACTTAAGTGGTACCGGGTGCACATATAATAGAGTTCAGTGGTACCCGACGCCCTATTCAAACTTAAGTGATATGTCTACCCCAATTATCAAACTTAAGTGGTACCCGAGGTATTTTACCCTACATTCTCCACATGTTACCGTTTCTGAGTCATTGCTCTACTCGGCTTGGTTAAGGTTGCCTGCAGAAGTGAAGGGTGAAACTAGAAAGGTAAGTAATTGCAGGAGTGAGAGCTGGAGCGGAAGTGAGAGAGAGAAAAAGCATATTTTTACTGTTTTAGAGAATTATGTATTTAGAGCGTTGAGAAAACATTAATATAATATTTTAATTCAAATATTATTTAATGTACCAACTTTTTTACAAAATATTACCACAAATTTAAAGAAAAATAAAATGAGAAAATTTGTTGAACTTACACACAAAAAAAAATTTCTTGAACAAAGAAAAGCTCAATGACTCAGGAATTTGTTGTCCAAAATGAAATTGAGACCAAAACTTAAAAGTAAAAGCATATAGTGGCCCAAGATTCACGTACATGGAGTCATGGACCTAAAGGCCCAACCTGGCCGTTGAAGACCAAAATCTAAGCCACTCCCCTTCTTTCTCTAATTAGAAAAAACTTTCAAACAGTTGCGGCCCATCCTCTCAATGGGAGGTAGATAAAAAAATAAAAAAAAGAGCTCAATTGAAAATCATCGGAGAAATTCAGGCGGGCTAACCAAATCAAAACTTCCCATTTCAAATCCGTACTGTCTCCCTCTCCTCTCTCTCTCTGTCATCTCATCATCTGGCATCTGCGTTCTAATTCCCCCCGTTCCCATTCTCTCTCCTACCCAGACAGGAAGGCCGTCCGGCGGCACGGCAGCGGGCGCCAATGGAGTCGCTCCGCTTGATCTGCGACGAAACGATACCCCGTGCGCGGGAGAGAATGGACTCTTTTGAGGAAGAATTCGCCAGTTCCCTGGATTCAATCAAGGCCAAAGCCGAATGCACCGCCCAAACTCAAGGTAAGCAAGCTAAACTGTTGGCATTCTCGCGTTTCTGTTTTGAAGCTACTTTGGGAGATCGGGAGGAGAGAGAGAGAGAGAACATGGTGGACTAGGGTTTAGGGTTCTGGACGGCGCTTCTGGTCTAATTTGCTCGACTTGGTGCAGGGAAATTGTGGAAGCTGAAGTCCACCTTGAGAGATGCCGAAGATGAATTTGTGAAAGTGCTCTCAGGTCCGTCTCATAACCGTATCATTCTGAGTTTAAATTTCTTGGTGTTCCAAAATTACGCCGATCTTGAAGGGAATGTTTGGCCCTGGTACCTCCAAGCCGACCCTAATTTATTCTTTCTCTGCCATCCGTAACTGTTTTCTTATCTGCCTATCAGAATTTCTTGAACTTAACTGTTCTTGAATGGCATATCTTGAGTAGTTTGTTCTAATGGGAAAGGATGGATTTTTACAATAACTAACTGAAGTTCTCTTTTCCGTACAGTGAAAACCCAGAAAGAGGCAAAGCAGATGCGACTAAGAGACTCCATATCTGCTGTAAGGAATCGATCAGAAGAACTTAGAAAGACCCTGCAAATTCAAACATCAAGGAGGGACGAGTATGCTGGAACTATATCTCAATTATATCTTGGTGATTTGCTTTTCTTCTCCCTAACTGGCTGTTTCTATACAGCTTATTCAAATGGTCTTATGACTCTTATCTGTGTATTTACTGTGCATTGTTGTTTGCTGGCAATCACATTTAGGTTGTCGTTATTGTAGGATGACTATGCTAATGCTAGTGAATATAAATGACTAATCATCAACTTGATGGTTTAACATAAAATGATCACCGCTGTGTTAGGTTTTGAGTGTGTCGTATCGAGGTGCTTGATGTGTGAGGGACTTAGTGAATTCTACTGGAGATTGTTCTTTTAGTTGTATGATGGTACATGCGTTTTATTTCCAGCTTCACCAGAATGCATTTGGCCATAACCTAGTAAATATCGCACGTGTGGATAAAAAAGAGCTATAGGCAAACCAAGAATTTATGGTTTTGCTAGATAAAAGCAGCAGGATACCATCGTACAACAAGCAGGATAAAAAGAACTATAGTCAAACCTTAATATTTATGAGCTTTGCATTCTACAAAAGGAAGTGAGTTTCTGGACGAACAGTGTAAAATCACTTCACATTATCTGTTATGTTGTATTGCCTCTCTTTCTTGACTGCTTACTCCATTGAAAGACTGTACCCTGACTGAATTAATTGTGGTGAAGATACTTTGTCTCCAATATCTGTATGTTTCTATTAAAAAGTTCTCTCTTTTGTTTAAATTTTTGAAATACTCTCTTTTTTACTTGCGCGACATATGAAGATAAAGGGAACCGGGACAGCGAATTAAGCGGAAAAACTCAAGAGGCATTGCTATGGTATGATAGGATTCTAGGCTTCCAAATAGAAGGCGGGCACGGTAAATATGGCTGCTGTATGACTCTTGAGTTTTTGTTATTTCTGTGGTATGGTTTGCATGATGAATAATTTTTCATTTGCATAGGGGTCAAATTCACGTTCAGAAACATCAATGTGAAAAATCCATCTGAGGAATACTCCTTCACTGTTCGCCATGAAAATGATACATACAGCTGTAAGTAACAGCTATATTTTGTCAATAACTTGTGTGGATTTCCGATCTTAATCGTTTATACCTTCCTGTTTTACTGCCCAGTGTTGGCTTGCAATCCACAATTGAACGATACCAAAGAGTTGATCCATGAGCTGAATAGAACCAATGGCCTATTCAAGTTTGTCAGAACAATGAGGGAAAAGTTTCAAGAAGCTGCATCATCTGGTATTTTAGTGCTTTCTTTCGTTTCATGTTCTCTTTCTGTGTTGATGATGACATAATATGAAAAGTGAGGACCCTAGTCATAACTTTTATGCTTCTAGTTTTGGCAAATGATACTAAAATTCTTTCCGACAGTAATCGATATATGCTCCTTGTGCATTAGGATTTTTATCGCAATCCTCAACTCCTCAGCAAGAAGAGCTGTCCACGATTTCTGCATCCGCTCCAGCTTTGTCAGTTTACACTGACCAAAGTGATTCTCCGACACAGAGAGAGGAGCGTTCAGATGATGTCAAGAGACACCCAAAGAAAGTCAACCGTGGAAGAGTGGGCAGAAAGGAATTGCTATCACCCGAGTCAATTCGCCGATCACCTCGGTTACGGGTATCTTCAAGAGTAAGATGACTCCTGAAGTTTTGATATGAGCTCTTTGAGAATTATACCAACATAATATGCCAACTAGCAGGAATAGCCTATGTTGTTAATGAACGAAAGAATAGATCATCTTCAATTTAGTCTATGCATACCAGATTGCTATTTGGTTGGGACAGAAGTTGGAAAAGGATGGCCTTGGTTAATTTCATTGTCAATAAGCATGAAGCCATGAACCTCGTACTATTGTGACTCATTCACCTCATAGCGAGTCTCAACACTTTGGGTCTGGTTTATTGCCTGTCTATATTTAGAGCATTCAAATTTCATAGAAATTTAACAGATGATCATTGAACAGGGCAGGAAATGATCATGCCGATACAGTTAATCTGACCTCGGATCCTGACGAAATGGTATGTGCATTATGTGGTTACCAGCTCTTTAACCAAGTTCCTTTTCACTTTGTCGCTGAACAGTTGATTTCTCTTATCCATACGTTTCAGCCTTTGGGTCATTCAGCTAGCTCCTATCTCCGACTCTGTTGATAGCAAACATCAGTCCTGGTGTAGTACTAGTTCAGTTATACATACCTCGGTATCAAAGTAAGCTATCAAGTTGCTGGTTTCAGAGCTCTAAGACTCGGCTTGCCATTCAAACGCTACGCCTCAAAACCCACTCAATGTAATGTATTGGTATTGTTCATTCTGTTGCAGTTCATGCATAAATGTAAGGTATTCGGCAGCTTTGCAAACATCTAGTCTGCAAAATTTGTAGTGTATTCGGTTCTTCACGTTTATATGTTGTAGAGCATTCAAATGTTGGGTTTCGAGGTCATAGACGCAATTGAAATATAATTGAAACCCTCCATGACTCGCATGATTCAATAAGAATTAGAGTTTAAAGTTCTAACCTTTGGATGATGCAAAAGAGAAAGAGTTTGAATCAAGAACCATTTATGGTAATAGCCGCAAACTTCGAAGGATTGATGAACCATTATACAACCACTTCACTTGCATTTTTTGGACATTTTATACAATCACTAATTCCTTGTAATAGCCCCCTTATACATATACATCCCAATCCCTTTTCCCATAATTTACAAGAGATATAATCCCCAGAAGCCCAGAAGCAGAGCAAGCCATGTTATCTTGTGGAGCTGAAGGACGTGGAGGTGGTGGTGGGTTGAAGCAGCCTTTTGTGGAAGAATGCACGGGTATGTTCCCACAGCTGGAGGGGTTACATCAAGAACAAGGTTACAAATCGAATATGCGATAAGTTCCTGAATGATTGTCTAGTAGGGTATATGGAGAATTTTTTTTAACACTATAAACACCAAGTGTATTCTACAATTATTTTCGAATATGAAAACACATCATGGACTTTTTTTAACCTGTACGAGTAATGTATTTTCATATTTACGATTTTATTTTTATTAATTGTTTTTATTTTTATTTAATTTATTTTTTAAAAGAGGACACCCCTATGAAAAATTTCTGTGTTTGTCACTACGTGGAGGTGGTGGTGGGTTGAAGCAGAAGCCTTCTGTGGAAGAATGCACGGGTGTGTTCCCAGAGCTGGAGGGCTTCACCTTCATCATTCCCCAAATCTGAGCAGTTGCTCTCATTGCAGTCTGCAAAGTACTTCCCTCCCACCCCTTCCACTTGAGGGCTCAGAGCCACATAGCATGTGGTCGATGCACCCTGCACAATCAAATCGAAGGGCACAGTCGCACCCAGAGGGCAAAAAAAAAAGGAGTAAAGCTCGGTTCTCTCAAATCATTTCTTTTGATTTGGGCGTGTACCTGTGATACAGATTTCAGCAGCTTGGAGGCTATGAAGTATACTGAATCTGCATTTTCAGAGGATTTCAGTAAGATGTTTTTTCATGGGTAGGACCAGAAAATGTGTAGGAAGGAACAATGTGCTATTATGATGACGGTTGTTGTGTGAGGAACAATCTAACGATGTTAGCACGTAATTAGGGTAATATGCCTGCTATAACGAGGAAGGGAGGAGAGGTGACCTGTGATGAGACCCTTGTGGGCTCTAATGATGCCAGTCTTGATAATGCCTGGATGTACTGCATTAACCGTCACTTTTGCATTCCTTGCCTGGAAATGTTGTAAAGTATAATGAGAAGAAAAAGAAGGCAAAGTAACATTTGTTGTTTGTGGTCTCAGAAGAATCTGAATGGAAGGAGAAGAGAGAAGAAAGGTGGTGATGGTGGGGGAAAAGGAGGGAACCTTGAGCTGTCTGGAGAGCTCCTTGGCATGGAAAATGGCAGCCAGCTTGGTCTGAGCATACGCACGTGTCCCATTATAGCTGCTGCACCATAAACAATTAGTAACATAAGCTAAAGATGTCCATTTTTTTTCTATCCATAGCCATACATTAGCGGTTTGGTTGGTGGTGCTGTGTAAAAAGTTTGTGAATTACTTACTTGGTTGGGTTGAGCATGTTTTGGAAGGAGAAGGAGGAGGAGTCTGTTTTCACCCAGCTGTGGATGGCAGAGGAAAGATTGATGATTCTGCCGTGCATCCCACTCTCTCGTGCGGTTTCCTCCATCTTCTCCACCAGCAACTCTGTCACCAAAAAATGCCCTGTAGATAGTTGCACAACCGGGAAAAACAGGAGCAAGGTTATATGGGCTTGAGATGGGTGGCCCATTGGGAATTGGAAATTGGTCTCGAGAGTCCACGGGCCTAAATATCCATCTCTTGCCTGCCTTTTATCCAATTAGCCCATATCGAATGGCTTCTCGGACGGTGACCGTGACGTCGTCGATGTCGAAGGAAAAATGGATAAGAAGTCGTCGATGTCGACTGTAATTTTTAGTTTTTTTTTTTTTACCAAAGCAGTAATCATGAAGAAGGGAAATTTAACCCCCTTGATTTTTGGTGGGTTGGTTAGTGGTGACGGATGTAGCTTAGCTTTACGACAGAACACCCGACAAAAGGAAGGAAACAGAGACAATGACACACACGTACGGATATTGCCAATGAGAGAAAACAGAGTCTCACTCTGCTCTGTCTCCTCAAACTTCTCTCTCCTCCATGAAAACTAACATGAATCGGTTGCTCTCAATAATTCGAGTTGTTGGAAGAGATTCAATCGTGGATTTTATACCACTCTCTGACACGCCCCCTTAAACGAAAGTCAACCCATGGGCTTGAAGTTTGCACAGACCCACCATACCATGTGCTTGAAAGACAACAGTTAACATTGGGGGTCGTGGAGATGGTTGTCATGCCGGTGGCATGCCACCCGGTTGAACCTGGTTCAACCTGTACCGGTAATGAAACCGGCATGACACCACCGGTATAACCAGTATGATCGACTTACGCAATCTAAGTAAAATGACTTCATTTTAATGAACTTAATGAATAAAAAAATTAATTTATTATTCATTTTATGAATGTAATAGCTAAAAGTTGATGATATTTGTTGGATTGTAACTAAATTGTCCACAAATATGTTTTATATATGATTAAATACATTAGATATTAATTATTTTCATATTTTTTTTAACCGGCATGAACCGACACAAACTGGTTATACCACCGGTCGTACCATTCCACTTGTCAAACCGGCACAACGGTATAAACCGGTTTGACAACCTCAGAGATTCGAACACATGACCTTTTGGTTCGAGGCTCTGATACCATGTCAAGAACCAGTTGCTCCCAATAACTCGAATTGTTGAGAGAGATTCAATCGTGGATCTTATATCACTCTCTGACAAAAACAACTTACCCAAGTAATTGGTAGCGAATGTCATCTCGATCTTGTCCTCAGATAACTCCAAGCCCCGTGAGTAAATCCCAGCATTGTTTCTACCAAGAAAACAGAATGGAAGATTTAATAAGTAAAAGAACACAACAGAGTGGTGCTGCTGCATCGTAAAAAAGAATAGCTCGGTGGGTTAAAACTTACATGAGGATGTGGAGTGGGAGGCCAAGGGAGAGGAATTGGCGGGAGAAAGAGGCGATGGAGGCGAAAGAGCTCAAGTCAAGCTCCAGAACCAGGATCTGTGCATCAGGAGACTGGTGGAGGATGCTCTGTTTCAGGTGGGAAGCTTTGTTCACGTCTCTGGCTGCAATCACAACTCTCACCCCTCTCTTCGCCAGCACCGTTGCTGTCTCCTCTCCTATCCCTGATGTCGCCCCTGCATATAATAATAATAATAATAATAATAACAGCAATTACTTCTATTTTAGTCAAAAAAGAAGGCAGGAAATTTGGCAGCCAAAAAAAATTAAAGGGTAGAAAAGTTAGGACAGAGTACATACAAATTAAGTATGTATCGGAGCATAGAATCAAGAGATGAGACAAAAACCATATCCCGATAACAACCAACCAAAAAGGAGATTAGCCAGCCACTGAATTATTTGAATAATATATACAAACCACCTGATACATGCATATCTACGTCGGCGGCACAAGAAGGAGAAGAAGAAGGAGAAGGAGGAGGAGAAGTTGGAGCACCGGGAAGATTATAAGAAAACCAGTTTCTTTGTTTGATTTCAACCTCAAGGCATACATAACAAGAGCTGAATGCTTGAGCAAGCTATTGAGGATGATCTTACGAGATATAATTGAGTTAATTACCGGTGATGATGGCAGTTAAAGGGGTTGGTGAAGGAGGAAGACAATGTTGAGTGACTTGTTGGGCTGTGGATTTGGAGCCAAACCCACTTGGCCCTGCAATCCCTGCCAAGTACCTCACTGTTCCCTTCATTTCCCAGATAGAAAAAAAAACTCTTCTCTTGTCTTGTTTAATGGGAGGAGGAAGAACAAGGAGAAACAAGAGAAGAAGAATAAAGAGTGGAAAAGAGGAGACAATTGGGAGAGGAGAGAAGCTGCTGCTGCTGGCTGCTGCTTATTGTTTGTGTTGGCTATATCTTGGACACACTGACCTCACCACCACAATATATATATTTATTACTATTTTTTTTTATGTTACGTGCGTGTTTGGGCGTGTGGGTGTGAATTCAATTTATTTATAATTTTATATAGAGAGTATGTTGACACGTAGGGATATGGCAATTTCGACCCCAACTCTTTTATCCGATCTGTTTGGCCTGTTTTGGGGCGGGCATGGGTACTCTTATTGGTCCGATCGGCCCTGACCCGTCTCATTCTTGATTCGTTCTTGCCTAAATTACATGTAATTTTAGTCAAATTACTTAAGAATTTCCTTCTATTACATCATTTTTGAGGTATAATAAAGCTGTAAATTAGTGAAAACCTCAATTTCTCGAATAATTTAACTACATTTATCATAATATTGTTTGTTTTCTTGTTCTTATAATAAAAAATAACGAATATTTCTAATGTTTTTCATATAAATTGTATACCCATTGGGTCGACCTGCCCCGACCCGCGACCCATGATAAATTACCCGACCTGTACTTGACCTGCCACGGGACGGATCTGGGTACCAAAAAACCCGCCCGACCTACCTATTGCCATTCCTATTGACATGGGAAATTACTAATTACCATGTAAGACTAGAGAGAGTACACAGCAGACAGAAGAGAAGGATCGTATTTGTGATGGAGTGAGGTCAGAGGACTAGCTTTTAAACATGTGGATCTGTCTGTCTCGCCACCAATTTTACAATTACAAAATACGTACAAACACCACTTCGCATTTTTCAACAAAATACAAGCCTTTGTTCTCTCTGCTTATCTTGTTTATAGGTTTTCAGAAAAAAATAGGCTAACAACGGCCGCCTTGGTGTAGATTTTTCAATTTGGAGATTCTAGGTATGGATTTTAGCGTCAAAGTTTCCTTCTCAGCATATCTTGGTTCAATAGCATATATATGTGGAAATTTCTTTTTCGGGAAAATAGGGAGAGGAAAAAAAAAAAAAACCCTACACGTAAATGTCCCAAACTGTATGGGACCTCCTACGGTAACTTGATGCTTTTTGTCTGACTTAGATTACTTGAATTTTTTCGAATAAATCTAAGCCATTCAAATGGATGCAATACAAACACTACGTTGATCATTAAGTAATTTCAATTGCGTTATGGTTTCATAATGATTTGACACTTACACGTAATATGGTGCTATTATTCGTTATGTAGAAATGATCACAAGTTACTTAAGACTTGTGAAATGTCATTTTAGACTCTGTTATGTAAGATTAAAGAACAATAGTTACTTGCCAAGTAGCAGTTAAATTAGACGTCTAGCGTATGACTTCCGTAATGATTTGAAAATTTATGTTATGCAATATTAATCTTCATTATGTAAAAAGACCGTTCAAACATCATTTTCACAACTTAGATAAAAAAACCCACATAAATTGTATATATAAAGGTTACGAAACGATGACATATATTTCTTACGTAAGAGTTTAACAAATATATTAAGAAAGGCTTCTATAATTATATTTTTAGTTTACTTAACACAATATTAATATAATTAGATCATATAAACATATGTTACATAAACATTATATAACGATTATTGTAATTTATGTAATCCAATATCGAGTTATCTTACTTCAAAGTATTATTGAAATTATCAACATTAATCCAGAAGACAATATTCTAAACGGTTCGAGAAAATGAAAATTATCCGAAGACAAATGATAGGTACACTTAACAAACAATTTAATTTGCTAATTCAACAAGTCAGTTAAAATTTAAAAACAATATGAAAAGAACCGCAAGAAAGAATTTCAAGCCACTTACTGATGTACAATCAAGCGAGGGGGCAAAATTGGCTTTTAAACAGTGAATAAACTGTATTGGTTGGTCGGATTTGACGTGTTCCCCATAATTCCGCCATCAAGAAAGTTAACTTTGTTTATTGTTAGGAAGAAAAAATTTACCCACTCAGCTGTAGCAACATTTTATAGTGAATTTGAAAAAGTGGATTTAAAAGGAAATAGGAGAGGCATAGGTTCTTCAAAGCCATCAAGAGCTCTCTCTAACCGAGTGATCATAGTTCACTAGCAACAAGTGTTGGGTTAGGGTTCTAATATCTTTAGTATGAGAATACTAACTCCATATAATGGGAAATTTTGTCTCTTGTTATATTGAAGACATTGACCATAATTTAATGTTGAATTTTAAAAGGAGGGACATGCTTATCATTTTTCTTTAAATTATCAAAGAAACAAGCATGTGTGCAACAAGGATCATATAACATACTAGAAACACGATAAACAACACCACGAAATAACATAAAGCATATAAGAAAACTCATAAAACAGATGAGAAGCTCACAACACCACCAAACTCAAAAAGCATATTAGAAAACTCAAAGCTGACTACAAGTTTCATGCAACATACGAGAGCGCATACAACTAAGCACAAATATCATGAAGTAGACAAGAAAACTGAGACGAGACAATAAAAAAGAAACACGCCACACTAGAAAAACCTCATAAAGCCAATCATAAAATATAGAGAGCACACCATAAAGCCGACCACAAGTTTCATGAAATAGACAAAAAAGTCATAAAGTTGACTCTAACACTACAAAAATGACAGACAGTCTTGACAGAAACTTATTGACGACACAAAATTAGCCTTTCTATTAGTCTTAATTTGGTTTATCAACGAGGTCTTGGTATTGATAATAATATTTTTCCGACTGTATGTCAGAAGTAGAGTATTACCGATGAGACATTTTCTCACAACTTCTGACACAACACAGTTTTTTCGACAAAAAAAGTGTCGTCAGTAATGACCGTCTTTTTTGTAGTACAAATATAATGAAGCAGATTAGAAATTCCAGTGCAGATTAGAAATTCCAGAGCAAACAAGAAACATGACAAAACACACAACTCTTATTAAGCATATTAGAACCATGAGAAGCCACTCTAGAACTACATAACGCTATAAAATACACTAGTTTTCCATTTTTGCGCAAAAATTGGAAATATTATGTTTGAGTATAACTGAGAGTAGGAGGGAGACTCGGATGAAAGGTGGGTGAGTAGAGTAAGCAACAGGGAAGTTAGGGCAGAGGAGATTCTTAGAGTAAGTAGCAAGGGAGTTTGGGCAGAGGAAATTCTTAGAGAGATAAAGTTCTTAGTAGGTAGAGTGAGAGAGTGAAAAATGCGATCCCCTCACCCACCGGAGTAAATGCCATATTTATAGGCTACATGGTGGTGGGTGAGTTATTTAATGTGACATGACTACTGACATGTCAGGAGTTTAGGCCACACCTCTACCTAGGACAATGATGTGACTACACTTCCGAAAACGCGGCGTCGTTTTCATGGTTTCTTGGTCTGGTCAAGGCTTAAGTGAAACGTCGTCGTTCGGAGTCTGGGGTCTTCGTCCGTGAGTGCGGCCTTCGAAGCGGGCGTGATCCTCGCGCGGGTGCGGGCGCGGCCTTGGTTGTGGTGGTATTGACGCGCCTGACCCTTCTGAGGCGGTGCCGGGATGCTTCCCTGGTGCGACTAGACCCGAGCCATATACCCAACATATTATTTTTGACATCTTTTGTGATTGTATAGAATTTGAGTTGCCAATTGTTAGCTAGGTCAACCTTTGTTTTCTCTTTTTTTTTTCTCTTGGTGGATCAGTTCGTGCTCACAAAAACTATCAACGCTCACCGCCGATGCTTGAGAATTCGATGACTCAAGTACACCTCAGAGTCCAACTCTAATCTCACCACCACTATTGTCGCACTGCCCCTGTGTAAGAGAAAGAATTTCCTCAAGCAGTCGTTCGTAGTGATGACAATTTCAACCCGTCCAGCGGGTATTACCCGACCTAACCCGCGATGGGGTGGGTATTACCCGACCCACAGTAGCGTGGGGTGGGGCATGGGTATCTACTTCCGACCCGCCCCGCCCCGTTGTACACTCCTTTTATCTCAATTTCTTACAATATCTATACATATTTCTCCTATTTTGACTTTTCTTCAACTAGTTAGAGTCGATCTTTCAACTTGTTAGGCTCAATTATCCATTCTATTATCAATATTTTTCATTCTTAAAGTGTTTTCCCCTACGTTTTATTGTAAAAAGTAAAATTTACTTGTATTTTTTTTGAACAACATGTAAGAGTAGGTTGACCCGCCCCGCCCCGTACCCGGGCGGGTTTTACCCGCCCTGACCCGTAGTAGCGTGGGGCGGGGCATGGGAATTGAGGTACCCGCCCCGCTCCATTGCCATCACTAGTCGTTCGTGAGATATATGTGTTGTTAACTACTACGTCATCACAGGACGGTGGGAATAACAATATAAAAAACACGAAACAGAAAATTATAGCCACAAGGTTAGGGATGGCAATGTGGCGGGTTTGGGACGGGTTTGCTTAAACCATCCTCATACCCATCTTCAAATACCCAAACTCATACCTGCCCCATACCCATGCGGGGAATGTTTTGCAAACCCATCCTCATACCCGTGGGTTTCGGGTACCCATGGGTAATACCCATATCCGTACATCCAACATTATTATACCTAAAACTTACAAGAAAAGTTCTAATTATAATTCTAAACGAACATATTATATCATGAAGTCAATAAAACACGGTCATTTTTTTAATATGGTTCAAAGATTATGATCCTAAAATATCCATTAATACATAATATAGAGTATAATATTTTTCAAATTATTATGCTCTAACTCTGATACATCTACTAAATAATAATTAACTAACATGATCTTGTTGACAAGGGGGAACGTGAAAGAGTGAAATGAGAATTGAGAGAAATGAATTAGATTTTGATTAAGGTGGTCAATCAATTGCATTTCTACTATTTATTTTCTCAAGTTATCCTCATCATCATTGATAGATTATAATTTGATGCACATTTTTTGTTTATATATATGAAGAAATTATCTTGGTGGGGTGTATGGGGACGGGTATGGGGCGGGGGAGGCTAAAACCATACTCGCCCCATACCCATCAAACTTTTTGCGGGTTTTATCATACCCGCCCCATACCCGATCGAAACGGGGATTCCCCACGTTGATTGGGTCGGATACCTGCGGCCATGGGTTTGATTGCCATCCCTACACAAGGTTCTGTTTTCGATAAGGCTAAAAGAAAATTTTAGTATTTAGCCACCTAATTTCCCCCTCCAGTTGTGTTAGCCTTACAGATTAAGCTACTACAACTGTACACCCTTATAGAAGGAACATATGTGAAATTGACGAATCACTAGATCTCATAGACTTATATTTTCATACCAATGGTGAACATTAGACCAATAGATAATGTATATCTTCGTCTAATTCTCCCATATTTCTGTTCCTAAACACATCCTGCCACGATAATCTCGGGTGGACATGTACAACCTTTAAAATCTATGAGTTGGCTTTATTTTTAAGGAGGTGTTGTAGGAGAGTGTTATAAGATCCATAATTAACCTTCTCCTATCTACTCGAGTTATTGAGACTAACTGATTTTACTACAGAAATGACGAGAATGGAAGAGTAAAGTAAGATATGGTAAGGCGTGATTGAGATAGGTGTGGATAAATAGTTTGGATTTTGATTAAATATGATCTTGTTGGATTTTTGTTGTTGTTGACTTTACTCATTTATCTTTCATGAAATACCGTTAATATATAGAAAAATGACACATTGATGTTATCATCCTATCTCCTTTTGATTTTGTTAACTGCTGTCCATGGTCTCACTCTCACCTCTCACACTCATTCAATACATAAATTATCATTGAAACACGAGTTGAGCAGCTGAAGTCACACAGCTGTATATGAACCAAAAGCGTTCAAAATTTTAGCTGCATTTGTTTTGAACTATATGCAGAGCTGCAGATGAAATAACATCAAAAGGAGAAATAAGAAATCATGCTGATGAGGGGCAAAGCCAAACAAAAAAGACAGAACACATAAAATGTTCTTCTTTTTTTTTTTTTTTTTATGAATATGTTCATCCTTTTCGGAAATGAAAGAACAGGAAAAATAAGAAATCATCATATGGCCAACAACATTATAGCATTGTGCATGTATGAAGCAAGAATTCACACGTGTGCTGCGACTTGAATAATGGAACATGTAATGACTTCCTTCATGTACGTGGTCCCGGCTAACTCATCTATTCACTCACCTAAAACTAGTAAGAGAATGGTAGAAGATTTTCAACAACTCGAGTTATTAAAGTTAATTATATAGTATCAGAGTTAATCTAACTATGAAGTCTCATTCTCTTTTTTTTTTTATATAATGGTGATTGTCGCTATTTTTTTTTCGATCTTCGAACCTATGATGTCCCTTATTTCTTTGTTGCTGCTTTTGTTTGCTTTCTCTTTCCATCTGAGTTTGCCTTGTAAGTCTTCTGTAGGGTAGGGTGTAACTTGTAAGAGAGTGGTAGAAGATACATAACTAACAATTTTTCCAGCAACTAGAGTTATTAGGTTTAGTTAAATCTTTATGTGGTATCAAAGCTTGTTTGATAATATGACGTCTCATGTTCAAATCTCCATGACCCCAATATTTACAATTGATTTAACCACAAGTTATGGTGAGTTTGTGCGAATTTCAAACACGTTATTTGGTTTTCTTTTTTAGGAAATGTGTAAAAGAGTGATAGAAGATCCATAATTAAAATTCTCTCAAAACTCGTGTTATTGAAACTTATCGATTCTTCATAAAACTCAGCTAAATCAAGATAGCTACCAAATATGCTATCAAAAGTGTGAAAAAGTAGCTAGCTAACCCCTATGGTTGGGAGATCATAGTTCTAAAGTAAAAGTTATATTTCATTTTAGTATTGCTAGTTTTTTGGCCCGCGCTCCGCCATGGTAACAAAATAATGATTTAGTTTAAATCAAATAATTCACAAAATTATTAAGATAAGATACATATATAATAACTATATCTACATAAGATTTACCCAGTAATAAGTGATACACAGTAATAACTATATCTACATAAGATTTACCCAGTGTTTAATCATTAAGGAAAACTCATGTAACAGTTATAGATAGTTATTACATAAATTTTTAAAAATGTGTGGTCTAATAATAAAATCAAGTTATAGTAAGTAAAATTGATGAATTTTTAATTTGTGCAACTGTTGTAAAATATTGTTACATAAATATTTCATAATGTGAGGTCTAATAATAAAATAAAAGTTTAGAAAGTAACACGAAAGTAATAATATATGATTAAATTGTTATGTCGAAGTTAACTAATCAAGAGATTATGATAAAATTGAATGTAGGAGATAAAGAACTATTATAAAACATTATTACATAATTTTTTATAATGTGTGATCTAATAATAAAATCAAATTTTAGAAAGTAAAGTATGATTAGACCTGTTAAATATTTTAGTAAACAATAATAAATATTTTATTTAACAATAGTGAAAAGTGTTTATAATTTTAATTATATAATAATAATATGGCAATGTCAAAATGAAAATCCAACCACTCTTTCGGGTGAAAAATCATCAATATTGTAATTATGATGATTTAGGTACAACATCTATAGGTCAATGAAGATTTGATAAGCTTCATTCTCTCATCGTACATAATATCAAATCATATTACATGAAAAATCATTATGAACTAATGAATTAGCTACCTAATTCCAATGGTTGGGGGATCATAGTTCAAATGTGAATGTAATATTTCAATTTAGTATATGTCAATATATATATTGAAATGAAAATCCAAGCACTATCGTGTGGAACATCATTATTTGGATTATCGTGATTTGGATTAAAAAAATCTTTCGATCAACGGAAATTCGGTAACTTCACTGTAGTTGTACATAATATCAAATTCTATTAACCAAAGATTCAATAACAATGAAATAGTTGTGCACACCAACCTTCGCGATTACGTCGTTTGAATCGTGTATTCAAAAATTATTCATAACAATTTTAAATACGAAGTAATAAACATATCTACAAAATTATCACTTTCATGCATCCGGCCAACCGGCTATGGATGAAGCGTTTATTATGCTAATTAAGGCCTGCAGGAAGTCAACTAACGAAAGGAAATTCCAAGACGAAAAAACTTTGGGTACTCTTAGCCAATGGTTTCGTTACGATGTAATGTATATATTCCAAGAACGTTCTATTATTAATACGAGTTAAGTGATAATACGCCAATCTTTCTACCAAAAAAAGTAAAATCAATCCTCTGCCAATTTACCGACTATTGTCATTCACGTCTCTGCCCTCTTTTTGGTGCTCTTTTTCCTTTTGTCTGCCTGTCTGCCTGTCGTCTCTCTCCCGTAGCTACTAGCTAGCTTGCAAACACTATAGACGGGGAGAAATTGATGGCCATTGTTGGAGAAGATGGATAGGACTACAAAAAGGGTGGAGCAATGAGGTTGACTACTTATTCCTCAACTGTGGCTAAGGTTACGTAGTAACGGGTCACCTTTCGTTAGAGCAGCGTGTGTTAATAAGTGGTATATGATTTACAATTTAACATCTACCAAAAACTCGAGTTATTGCATCCAATTGGTTCTTAACATGGTATCAAAGTTGGTTTATCCTTAAAATTCCGTGTTCAATTCCTCACGATCACCAACATTCATCGTTGTCTTTAAAGCACATGATATGTTGGGTTTGTGCAAACTTCAAATCAATAATTTAAACTATCTTCGATCGCGCGGCACTTGTCTGACGAGAAGCTTCAAATTTGTTTTTACACACTCGCCAAGTTTGAAACTTGAAAGTTCATATAATTTGTTAATAGTTGACTTTTTGTGATTAAGTTGGACGTCCAATCTTCACTTTTAACGTACTACGTCTAACCTAATCCAGCACTAATAACTAGCTTAGCATCTTTCTTTTTGTCAATTCTCCATTTCTCTCCATCACTCATGGCATGTTCACGAAAAGAGGAAAGTGGTAGATGGATAGTGGTATCCAAAGAAAAAAAAGAAAAAACGAAAAGTGAAAGGGAGAGGGCTCGTTTTGTTTTGTGTCTCCATTCCATGGAGTAAAGGGTTCACCGCCTGCGACAAAACAAATTGCATGCTTAGCTTGTTGGAAAAATTTTCCGGCATGATACCGACCCTAGCTCGCTGTGGCCGGTGGTAGCTTCCAGTCCAAATCACAGGAGCGTTCACTCTGTTAGCTCGGGATGGCAATTGGGTCGGGTTAGGCCCGATAATATTTGTACGTACAAGTATGGCTAAAGTAACTAAATTGATTCAGTCTTATATGTTAGGGAGGGGCTAGTATGCTGACATTTTTTTATAGCATGGTGTTAACATTAGGTTCAACCAATAAAAATATTTCGTTTAGATGACTTTTTTCATTTAAATTAGTTGACTAGGATTAATGAAGGGAAAGGGAAAGAGGGGCACGCTGGTCATTAATGAAAATTGGGAGAAGGGGGAGTCACGTATCTTTTGTGCAATTAAATAGGGAAGTGAAAAGTAGCCCACTAGTTTATAAAAGTCAACCACAAGTTCCATAAAACAAAGCACACATGTCACAAAGCAGACCATAAATCTCATAAAGCAGATCACAATTCCCAATAAGTAAACCACAAGTTCTCTAAAGATTACCACAATTTAATAGAAACAAACCACAAGTTTACAAAATCACACCACAAAGCTTTTAAAGTAAATCACAAAAGGTTAATTATTCGATGAGGAAATAAAGAAAAATTACTTTGTAAACGGTATAATTTGATTGAATAATTGAACTTAATCAGGTGAAAGAATCTGGCAGTTATTCAAAGGTTCATCGGGTTGAAAATATGATTTAAGAAAAATCACAAGAGGTTAAATGCAAATAGATAATGAGATAAATCAAGATAAGATTAGTCGAGAACAAGATGGGAAGGGGTATGACGAAAGTAGTACACATGTCTGCCCATGCTATTACAAGTTAGGTAATCTCGTCTCTGCCCAAATAGATGGAAGCAAGTTAGGTAGTATGAATCTTGTAAAAAAAAAAGTTAGGTAGTATGAAGAGTTGAAGTTGAAGTTGAAGTTCTTAGGGAGTAATTAATCAGTCACAACTATGGCTAGGGCTGAAAATTGGCCCGACCCGCCCCTGACCCTGTCTGACCCGCCCCTGAAGGGTCAAGATGTATAACTGACCAGCCCCGACCCTGTTTCTTTCATGACCCTATCTGACCTTTTAGGGTCGGGGCGGGTCAGGAAAGGTCGGGTCAGTGGGTCGACCCTAATAAATAGACTACTTTTCTAAAAATTACAATTTGGTACTCGAATTTATTTTTTCTTACATTTTAGTACCTAAATTTTATTTTTTTACAAATAAGTCCCTAAAATTTGATGGTAAAATTACGTTTTGGTACCCAAAATTTTTAATTTTTACAATTTAGTACCTAAACTTATAAAATTTTGCAAATAGGTCCAACATGTTTGTATGATGCTAAGGGTCATAGGGTCAAAAAGTGACCCGACCCTAAATTGACCCGACCCTATCTGACCCTGACCTGACCCTAAGCAGACCCGATCCTAAATTGACCCTATAGACAAACTAACCCAACCCGACCCTGAGGGTCGGGGCGGGTCAGTGGGTTTTAAGGGTCAAACTTACACCCCTATGCCCACAGTTTGAGATCATGAACCGCACAATATAAGTCCATAACGAGTTTGGCTCCAAAAAGTAAAGTTTGGGGCTATTTGTGTCTCCTCAACTGGACCGATAGTTAAGCCCATATAATGGATTGGGCTCTTTTACATTTTCCTTTTCCCATTCTTTTCAGTGGTAGAATCGGTTCTGCTTCCCGGCTCCTGCAATTTTTTTTCTGAATTCTTATTTGTAGCCCTAAGTTTTTGAATTTCTAGCCCTAAACTTACATACATGGACGATTTTACCCCTCATTTAACCTAAACCCTAATTTCACCCACCCAACCCTTCCCTTCCCTTCCCTTACCCTGTTCTCCCTCAAATCAACAAAACACAGCCGCAGCCGTTCCCTAAACTTACCCTACCCGCCGCCGCCCTCGCCATCATCTACCACCAAGACCCGCCGCCTTCGCCATCTACCACCACGCCGTCAACCAGAGCCGCCGCCGAGGAGAAGCCTCCTGTTCAGACCCGCCGTAGACCAGCCGCAACCCGCTGCTTCTGCTCAGACCCGCCGCCCTCGCCATCTACCACCAAGACCCGCTGTCGCCGAGGAGAAGCCTCCTGCTCAGACCCGCCATAGACCCGAAGCACTGCCGCAACCCGCTGCTTCTGCTCAGACCCGCCGGAGGTAAATCTCTCTCTCCCTCCCTTCTCTTTTGGTTGAGTCGCGTTCGATTTGGCCGGGGACGCAGCCAGGGCGTTCGATTTGGCTGGGGTAGACGCAGGCAGGGCACCCGCGCGGATCCGGCGGAGGCAGGTAGCCCACCTGCCCCGACCCTGGTCCGACCCGGTCTCCGATCCGCCCTGACCCTGGTCCGACCTGTTTTCCGACCCGCCCTGACCCTGGTCCGACCCATTTTCCGACCCGCCCTGACCCTGGTCAGACTTGTTTTCCGACCCGCCCTGACCCTGGTCCGACCCATTTTCTGACCCGCCCGACCCGTTATTATTTTTTTTTCAATTAAAATGAAAATGTTAATGATTGGAACCCAGTCTTTTGAGGATTCGGCAGGCGAGACAGATATTGAATTAAGAAAGAACTAAGCCTCATCTGATTCAGATAAGGAAAGAACGGACTGACGTCATAGAATGGAAACCGTAAGTCAGGCTCCCTGCGCCTCTGACGGCATGAGCGATAGCTCATGACTGCTATATGGATCTCTCTATGTAGCAATCCGGACCGTATTGAAAAGGTTCCTGTGGAGGCCTAAGCTCTAATGCCGCAACCCAAAAGGCCCTCACTGGTTGACGCGGAAGGCCAGCGTTTCTGGGAATAGCTGGTGGAAGGGTTTGTTGGGGCATGAGAATTCAAAGTCTTTGGGTTCCGGGGGGAGTATGGTCGCAAGGCTGAAACTCCAAAAAACTAGCTATACTTCCTCAATCCAGGAAAACCAGAGCAAAAGTATCATTTCCCTTCCTCTTCCAAATGCTGCAAAGGCCTCTCTCTTGGGTTTAACTACCGGTTGGGTTAAGTCAATGGACTCAACCACCAATCCATTTGAGTTGTCTCACCTATTTCCTGGAAGACTAAAAAGCAAACTCTTGATAATTAGTAATAGTAGAAGCTCAGGGGGGACAAAGGTCTCGGTGAATTGGATCGTGAGTGCCCCGAATTTTGGCGAAAGCACAAGGATAGACTTATTCGGGATTCCTTTCTCTGGAAGTATCCCGAATAGCCATCCAGTAGAGAGCGGGAGGAAGAAACCTAAGAGAAAACACTCTTCTCTTCGACAGGATAGCAGGTTCAGATCCAAAAAAGCTTTGGTATTCTCCGCCCGCGGGAGTAGATTGACCCAGCTATTGAATTATCCTTTAATAACATTTAATTAATATTGTATTGTTGTATTAGTGTATTGGTATTGAATAATTCTATTGAATAATAGAAAAATTATCTTTCCCTTTTTTTCTGACATAAAAAAGGAAAGATAAAAAATATTCAAAATTTCTTTTTGCTTTGACCTGTGAAAAGACATACTCTGGTTTTTCTATTCGTCTAAAGCAAAAAGAAATAGAGCAAAGATGATAATAACACGAAACAATAAA